>CM057483.1:169726374-172613874 GCA_030035585.1 Dugong dugon | reverse complement strand
AAAAATGTCTGCCTTGAGCATTATGCTCTTTTGAGATCTACCTATATGGGATCAAACTGGTAACAGCAACTTGAAAGGTCACGTAGGACGCTTAGAGGGCAGTGAGTTTATGTTAGTGGGGGAGGAACAACTCTACTAAGAGGAGTGAGAACGGTGCACAGCTCAGAATGTAATCAATGTCACTAAGCTGCACATGTAGAAACTGTTGAACTGGTGCATGTTTTGCTGTGTATATTCTCAATAACAAAAAATAAATAAAATGAATTATATTAAAAAAACAAACAATAGTTTAGCTTAACTATTAAAGAATGTCTGCCTTGAGCATTGTGTTCCGTTAAGATCTATCTATACTGGATAAAATTGATAACAGCAACTTGAAAGGTCACATAGGAAGCTTAGGGGGCAGTGAGTTTATGTTAATGGGGAGGAACAACTCAGAAAAGGAGGGTGAGAACAGTTGCCCAACAGGAAGAATGCAATCAATGTCAACGACTTGTACATGTAGAAACTGCTGAATTGGTGTATGTTTTTCTGTGCAGATTTTTAACAAAAACAAAAAATACATTATTTTTTAAAAAAACTTGTTTTATTATAATTTTTATGCTGTTGGGGTTTAGTCTGGAGCCCTGCTAGTGCAGGGGTTAAGAGCTACAGCTGCTAACCAAGAGGTCAGCACTTCAAATCCACCAGCCACTCCTTGGAAGCCATAGGGGGCAGTTCTCCTCCGTTCTGTAGGGTTGCTGTGAGTCAGAATTGACTCGATGGCAATGGGTTTTGGGGTTTAGTTGGTTTCCCTTCTGGGAGGAAAGAGAATGGGGTTGGGCCAGATAGGAAGCTCAGGAAATGAAAGGCCACGTTCCACATGCAGGTGTGCCAGGTGGTGCACAAGTGTGGGACAGGTGAGCTCAACACGAAATGTGTAGATTTAAAATGAGAGCCCTAGGTGGACAGGTTATTCTCCTCTGTCTACGTTCTATTCGTACACTCCTGCTCTGGGACTTTGGTTTATTTTATTTATTTGTTATAACCACCACAGAAAGAAACCCTTCTCATAGATATTTACGCAAAGCCCCTACACATCGCCAGACGTCAACCTTTAGGCAGGGCTGCTCTTTTTCTTATTCATTGGTGCTACCCCTCCTCCCACCTCCCCAAGAAAAATGAGCGACAGTCTCCTATGCTGTCTTTCACTTCACAAAGAACAGTGGGGCCTTTGAATGGCCAAATGAATGCTGTTTAGAGAAAAATGACAAGACTGGAAAATATTCATTGACCGAATGTTTCTACTGCCCACCAGAGATGACTCAGTTGCCTAAACCATGTGGCTTCCATTTGCATTCTTTCTCTAATTGACTGGACACAATGTTATCTTTGACTTCAAGTTGGTAGCTGACAACTTGAAGAAATTAGTTGTTGTTGTCATATCATTTTGGAGGGCAGTAAGCTATGTTGCTATGTACTGGTGTAACATTGGGGGAGGGGACCTATATTCAACCTTGTTTTCTCATGTTTTGCTGAAATTTTATGAGCACATATGTCATTTATAATAAAAAAAAAACTGAGGAAGGTATTTTTAAAAGAGGTAACAGAAAACTCAAATGCATCTTTATTTTTACAGGAAACCAAGTGGTTTATAATATTGGATACATTATAATCGCAAGTGTTCAATTTTATAGACTTATTTTAGTGGTTAAGAGCTCAGCTGCTAGCCAAACGGCCAGCAGTTAGAATCCACCAGCTGCCGCTCCTTGGAAACCCTTTGGGGGCAGTTCTACTCTGTCCTATAGGGTCGCTATGAGTCGGAATTGACTCAAGGGCAATGGGTTTGGTGTTTTGTTTTGTTTTGTTTTGTTTTTAATTTTAGAACAATGTCATTATGTGGGTGTGTCCATAAGCACATTTTGTGTGTGTGTGTGTGTGTGTGCGTGTGGTAAATATATATACATGTAACAAAACATTTGCCATTCCAACGTTCTTCACATGTACTGTTCATGACATTGATTATGTCCATCACGTTCCAACATCACTCTTACCTGTTCCTAAATATCCTCATCACCCTTTCACAGAAGCTCAGTGTGTTCTAAGCATGGACTTCTCCTTCCCCTCTTCCTCCTGCCTGTCCCTGGTAGCCACTGATAACCTTTGGTCTCTATTTTAAAAGAAAAGGAAAAAAGTCAGTTGTTGCTACACAGGTGTGGTCTGTCTTAGAATTTGCTACCAGGATTAAGCAGGCAAAGATGTCTCCTCCAAAAAGAAACAGTGTCTAGAAAAAAAGGGGGGCAGGGCGGGGCTAGGGGGAAGTGATTTAAGCTAAACCCTCCACATATTTTCTCATTTGAGAATAAGAATGTGTCTTGTTCAATGTAGAAAGTGCCCCCATTCTGGCCCCTGGTGCATGGAGTAAACATGCATTTCGGGCTGGTGGCTCTCCCATAGCCGTTTCTGAATAAGGACTGTTTTAAGCAGATGAGGTGTCTGTAGGGTGAGGGCATTAAGAAACTTAAAATACTGTTTTTGATATACTGGGGCTTCCTTTGTCTATAATAAATTCATCAGCAAGCTGCATTACCGACAATATTCAACCGCATAATAAAAGTTAAAAACAGGGAGCGCTGATTAAAATAGAAGAACGTTAAGCTGAGGCCACACCCCATGCTCTTGAATGTTGACGTTTGTGAGTCTCCCTTTCTTCTTCCCCTTTGCCATGGGCCAGGGATAAAAAGCACAATATTCTAAAGAGTTTTTTAAAAGAGACTTTTGCACATTCTGAAAGCAATGAAATGTGCAGAGTAGCAAGCATCTTCTTCTCTGTACATAAACCAGAAGCTTTCCACGAGTTACTACAGAGAGAAAAATAAATGAAAAGGCCAAACTCCAGAATAAATACAATCCCCTGCATACGCTTATCATGAGTCTACATTCCAAGCCAAAAAATATGAGCTTTCAAGTACTTTCAAATCTATTCACTTGCGTGATAGCAACAAAACACTTCCTTGCTCTAGCTCCATTCTGCAGCGGTGGGGCGCTTAGCAAGTATCTTTCTCTATTCTTAGGTTTGGGTAAAAATCAGCTAGACTGCTGGCTTTAGGGCTAGCTGTACTTTCAGCATTATTTTACCAAATAAACAAATAAAAAAGAACCAGAGCAATGTTTCTTCCACCCCAGAAAAATATATCCAGGCACCTTATGAACGGCATCAAAGCACTGCCCTTACCAACATGTAATGATCATTCCACCCCTGCCAGAAAGCATTCGCATTTCCAAAGAATCAAGCCTCTCATTTTAATGTAATAGTTTAAAACTGATGAAGTGATTTCCACTTGCCACACCGGCAGCGATCACTCTCTTACACGTCAAGGAAGATACACTTTAAAACTGCTAACTATATATATTTATTCCGTTACCCGAGGAAGTGTGTGTGTGTGTGTGTGTGTGTGTGTGTGTGTGTGTGCGCGCGCGCGCGCGCGCGCGTTTCCTTGGGTTACAGAATACCGAACTTCTAATTTGACAAAATACGTATTTGTAGAGGACTCCGTGAAACTCTTATGTTTTTAATTTGGGGACAAATTTAAAAATCCAGATTTTTTTTTTTTTTCTGGAAAGAAGGGACTGATGCAACCGTGTGCCCCAACCATGTGCTCATTTACACAAGTGCACTGCCCCTGAAGAGTTTGGAGGCTGCAGCCAGTGCCGTCCTACGGCCAACCTATGCACCCCACCCCCGCGGCCCCCATAAAAATGCAGATTTCTCTGGAATCCGGCCATCTCTCCAGGGCTCTGCCATCCTTGAGGAAAACGCTAGGCATCTCCATTCCAGCCCGGCAAGCCTGGGCGCCGTTGCTGTTGCTTTGTTCATAATTAAAGACAGGTCCTTAAATCCTCATCCTTTCCTTTCTCCCTGAAGCACGTACCAAGCATATCTTCCGCACGTCCGTCTAGGCTGGCTGCAGAGAGCCTCCACAAACCCTCCATCTGGCCCCATCAGGATCACCAGGCTTCTCTAAACTTTTCTATTTTTGGGGGGGGGGGGGTGGCCTCATATCAAGCCGAGTGTTTACTCTGAAAATGTAGCTAGCTCTCACCACTACCCACTCCCTTAGAAAACAGTTAAGTACAGCGTGCGCGGGATGCGCAAGCCCCGCCAGCAATGGAGCCTTCAAAAAGCATCGCATATGAGCACATAACCCCCCCACCCCACCCCAACCACCAACTGACCAAACAGAAAAAAAAAAAAATCAAATCAAAATCAAAGGAAGCATCCATACCACCACCTTGTGGACTCTGCTCGCAAGAACAGCACCTGCTTAGTGCAACACCCCCCACCCACCACTCACCCCTGATTTCTTAAGTTGGGTCCAAATGACAGATGGGGAGGCTCAGTCCCTGCCTCACCCCCAGGGTCGTCCAGGTACTGGGTGTGATTCACGAAGCGCACACCTGGCGTGGGCGCACGCTGCAAGCCCCCCCGCACAGCCAGGGCCACCCCCGCCACCACCCCGGTGTCCCCAACGCTGTCCCCCGCCCTCTCCCGCGCCGGCCCCGCGATGGCACCACGACGGCTCCGATAAAGAAGAAAACGGGGCGCACACCTGTGTGAGGTGCGGGAAGGAGTCCTGCGCTGGGAACCCGCAGCCTTAAAGGAAAGAGGCCGATGGAGAGGGGGCTGCGGGGAGGCGCCGGCGTCCTCCCGCGGACATCCGTTTCCAGGCTGGCCCAGCAGCCCGGGGTGCGGCGCGGGTGACCCCGAAGCCGCCCGCGCCGGGAAGAAAGGGCACTGGGTCTGGCAGGCGCGGGGTGCGCCTGGGCCCTGGGCTGCGCGGTGTGGGCGCCGCTGCGGGGCGCGCAGCCGGGCATCCTTGGACGCCGCCAGAGGCCACACTCACCCGCCCTGGGAGCGAAGGGTCGGGGCCAGGCGGGACAAGGAGGCAGGGACTGCGGAGTCTGGAAGCCAGAGGCCACACTCACCCACCTCGTGGGCGAAGGGTCTCGGGCCGGGGTGGGGGGAGAGAAGTAGGGGGTGTCCGCGGGTATCAGGAGCGAGGACGCCGGGAGGGGGAGGCTAGCCTGGGGCGAGCGTGGCGGGGACCGGCCTCCCGCCCCCTGAAGCCCCCCCACGTCATCCGCAGTCGCACGACACCTTCCCCACGCGCGCGTCCTCGGTTGGACCCCCCGAGAGGGAGGGGGACCAAATCCGCCTGCTTGTTCAGGGGTCCCCCTGCCCGGGGCCCCGCGCTGCCCCCCACCGGCTGCGGGAGGGCGGAACTTCGCCACCCAGTCTGCCCGCCGGGCGGGAGGGGACAGAGCCGAGGCAGGAGGGTGGGGAGTGAGGCGGGAATCGGTCTCCGAAAGCGTTTGCGGGGGGCGGTATTGGAAGCGCAAGACAGCGCTAAGCTTTGGGGTCTGGGCTTGTTTCTCCCGTTGTGCGAGGCTGTGGGGGGGTGCAGCGCGAATTGGCACCCACACCCCAGACCCCCGCCCTCATCCCGGGCTGTGCGCCCCGCCGGCTCAGACCACGACACCCGACTATGGGGGCGCCTCCTGGGGCCTGATCCCCGAAGGATCCCCCGAGACCCGAGTCTGGGAGCCCGCCGCCTGTCCCCTCAGCTCCCAACTTTTTTTTTGTCCCCTGGAGACCCAAGCGGTCAGCAGCTGGGCGATGGAGCTCCGGGCGCTGATGGCCGCTGCGTCCGCCCTCGGAACGGTCCAGGCCGGACCCAAAGGCTCCTTAAAGCAAAGCCCCAGCTCCCCCCTCGGCGGCTGGCCTCCCCCCAAACCCACACACACGGAAAAAGGGGGCCTGCAGCTCGCTCCCAGTTTTGTCCACGTAGCCGCGCTCAGCTACCGGCCTTGCGTCTGCACCCGGGTCCCCAGCGCGCCCCGCTCGCGCCCCGCACCGCGGCCAGGTCTTCATCGATCATCACGTGCGTGATTTCGTGCATTTCACAAGCCGTCAGCTTCGCAGACCCACAGATGAGAGAAGAAAAAAGAAAAAAAAAACGCTTAATGCAACCCCAGCCAGACCTGGTTCCTTTCTCTCTCCGCTTAACCCCAAAAAGCACGCCAGGAGGTGGTAGCTTGCAGCGTCCTTCCAGAAGAAAGGGGGAAAAGGCCCCGGGCGCTCACAGTTTCTGAAGTCTTCCGGCCTTCCTCCTCCGAGTCCCGGTTTGCAGAGAACTGGCGCCTTGCTCCTTTTCTCTCTCTCTCTCTCTCTCTCTCCCTCTTTACTGCGGATAGATTTTCCCCCCCTTCTCCCCCCTCCACACTCGTGTGTTTATTTGTATGTAAGGCTGCGCTACTTTGTAAACACATCACACACGGCCCCGGCGCCGTTCAAATAGCTGATTGCAGCAAAATGCAGCCAAATCTCAATGCTCCCCAATTTTTTAAGTCCAAATAAAATCAAATGCTTCTGCCGCGAAGTGCACGAAGCCTGCACATGACAAGCGTACATGTATGTCCACGCTTCCACCCACACCTACAAAATGGAGCGACAGATGGAAGAAAGTCCTGTCCAAATTTTGCAAATAAAAGAAAAAAATGCCAGAGGAAGTGCAGCCCAAACGGCCGCAGTTAGATTTACCCACCTTTGCTGGGGCGCAACCGCGAGTCACAGTGTTTAAAAGGCTTTAAAATAAAATAACCCGGGGACACGTCTGAAAACGACACCTACCTCAAGCTGTGCAGACGCTGCCGGAACGATTCAAAGTGTCCTTTTTAGACATCCGGATTTTTCTAGGGAAGCAGAGCCGGGGGTCTGATTCAGGAGGCTATCTTTTTAGTCCAGGCGTCTTTGCTTTCTGGAACCCCCTCCAGATTTGCACATCCAAAGGAATGTAGCGACCACCGCCACCGCCGTTTGGAGGAAATCCGTAATCGGGGTCGTAAATAGTCTGTAATCAGGCAGCAAACGCAAGACAATCAGAGCGGGAAGGGCAGAGCTGGCGCTCAATGAGGGCTCTGTGCGGAGAGACAGGGACGGCGGAGAGAGACGGGTCTGCAAGAAAAGGCAGCCTGAGCAGCGAGTCTTGCTGTCTGCCTCGCTCTCCGTCTGCGATTGGCCCAAACTGAATGAAATTTACTAAGCCAGCAGCCAATAGATCCCCGCAGTCGGCCCCATCTCTGCAGCAACCACAGTCACGGATACAACCCAAAGCAAAGACCAGCTAATCCCAGTGCAAACCAGCGGTAACAGAGTGATCCCGGGCGTTGGGGTGGTGGAACAGGTGGGCATGTCTCTCGTGGGGACCCGGCCAGGGACGCACAAACAGCATTCATCCTGACTGTGAAGCTGCTAAGGGTGATTCCAGGGCTCTTTACCCCAAACCTTCGCTACAGTATTTGCAAACATCTTTAAGGACATGCTTTCCAAGGGTACCAGCCCTGAGGAGCTGTTCCCGTGGACCCCAACTGAGAAAGAGGTTACTGCTCCCAGGGCTGCGTTGCTGTGATTTAATCAGCATGCTATGATGTCATTTATTAACGGTGACAAAATTGGAATGAAGCTCTGTGGAGGACGGGACTTCTCTGATGCTCAAATGATGTTGGGGAGATGGGTGGATGCTTTTTGATGGTTTACTTATTCAGTGATGGTTTTGATAAGCACAATATTGTGGGGGGAGGTTGCTGGGATTGGTCAATTTTTTTTCTGATGAAAACTATTTATTATTGTACATATACACAACAAAACATACACCAATTCAACAATCTCTCCATGTACGATTCAGTGACATTGATTACATTCAAGTTGTGCAACCATTCTCACCCTACTTTTCCAAATTGTTCTGCCCCCATTAAGCTAACTCACTGCCCGCTAAGTTTCCTGTCTAAATCTTTTGAGTTGCTGTTGTCAATTTGATCCCATATAGTTCTTTAAAAGAGCACAATGCTCAAGGCAGGCATTCTTTACTAACTAAGCTATTGTTTGGTTTAATGAATTCAAGGGATATTGTTGGATTAAGGCTTAAGATTTAAAGATTATCTCAGGGAAATATTGTTTTGGCCATTCATCCAGCCTCCATGGATCCAGAAAATCTGGATTCCATGCAAATTTTAAAATCTGTTGTACATTTTCCCCCTTTTGATCAGGATTCTTTTATAGAATCTTTGATCAAAGGTCAATTATGTTTAAATATGGCCCTTCATATTACGGGTCCACTTCATTTTTCCTATCCTGTTTCAAGTTTGGCAGTATGACCCAGTATCTAACCAGATCAGATGAATTTATCTTTAAAAGGTCAATGTCTAAAGTTCCTAGCTGAGGATTCAAGGAACACCGTAGGGTCACAGCAATGAGCACAGATTCTGAAACTACAATTGCTTGGGTTCAGGTCACACATGACCTTGGATGTGTATTTGTATGGTGTGTCTCAGTTTCTCCATCTGTAAAATGGAGATGATAAAAGTAATCACCTCATATTATTTCTGTGACGATTAACTGAGTTAATACAGGAACTGACATGCATCCAGTACCAGTTGTCATCAAGGCTATTCTGACTCATGGTGACCCTACATGTGTCAGAGTAGAACTGTGCTCCATAGGGTTTTCAACAGCTGATTTTTTGGAAGCAGGATCACCAGGCCTTTCTTCAGAGGTCCCTCTGGGTAGACTCAACCCTCCAACCATTCAGTTAGTAGCTGAGTACATTAACCTTTTACACCACTCAGGGACTCCTTGGGATGTAAGAAGTCATAATAAATGTCAGTTTTTCTTAACATTATTTTACTGCTTATTAATTTATTTGTAGAAGGAAATTTGTATTATCTACATTTAGAATATCCTCATAATTGCTCTTATATTTATGCGGCATCCAGCCTGCTATAATTATTTGGTGTAATGGTGTAACCGGGGATTTCTACAAGTCAAGGGTACACAACAACAACAAGAAGCAAGTTCTAAGAGAAGGTCTTTGGGGGAACTGGCCCATAGTGGGGAAAGTGATTGACAAAGAGCTAGGGGACAGGGTTTCAGATCAAGACCTCACTCTTATTAGCTTAGCCTTGGTGGGAAGCCAGTCAGAAAGCCTAGGAAATCAATCTGTCAAACAGAGATTAAACATTGTTCTCCTTCGGGCTTCTTGTGATGAATAAATGAGATAATATGTATGGAAACACCTTTTACCAAAAAAGATATACGCACATATGTGTTTCTTCTATTATTGGCCAGATATATTTATGATCCACTAACAAAGTAGTATTACTGTTAATAAAGATAGCTATATACAGTGACATATACAGATAGAGATACAGATGTGGACAAATATATTTTTCAAAGAAGAGTTTTAGAAGCTGAATCTCAACTTAAACACAATGATTTATCGGAGGCGGGAAAGTCTAAGCTTTGCCAAGAATGTATTACTTAACTGTAAGTTCAAGTATTTGTTGAGCATTGACATAGTGCTAAACACTGAAATTTTAGCGTAAGACATATTTCATTCCTGTTTTGAAAAAGCACACATTCTAGTGGATAGGATAGTCAGCAGGGAAAAAAATGTATATATATACATATATATATGTACATGTATAACAGACGATGTGAAGTTATTACAATGTGTAAATTCATAGGGGACTGTATTAATTAGCACTGCCTTAACAAATTATCACAAACTAGGTGACTGAAAACAATAGAAATTCATTCTCTCATGGTTCTAGAGGCTGGGAGACCAAAATTAAGGCGTTGGCAAGGCCATGCTCTTTGAAGACTCTAGGGGAGACACTGTTTAGTGCCTTTCTCTTAGCTTCTAGTGTGGCCAGCAATCCTTGGCGTACCTTGACTTGTATACCCATCACTTCCATCTCTGTCTCTGTCATCTTGTGGCATTCTCCCTGTCTCTGTACTTCTTCTCCTCTCATTATAATGATAACTGTCATATTAAATTAGAGCCCACGCTCATGACCTCATTTTAACTTCATTACATTTGCAAAGCCACTATGCCCAAATAAAGTCACATCTACAGGTACCGGGAGTTAGGAGTTCAACATATCTTTAGGAGGGACACAATTCAACTCATAACAGAGACCAGGGAGACCCATGGAGGTGGAAATGACTGAGAAAGTGTCCTCCTGGGAGGAATTCTCTCAGTGGAGAATGAAGGCAGATAGTCACTGGCTGGGTAATGAAGTTGCGCATGCAGGCATAGGAACAGCCTAGGCAAAGCAGAGCAGTGATGGCCTGTATGTGGGGATTTAAGATGGGCAGGACACTATGTGTAAAGAGAAGAGAGCTTAGAGAAGAGAGTGAAGAAGTCCTAAATCCTGGTACCTGTAAATGTGACCTTATTTGGACACTGTGGCTTTGCAAGTGTAATGAACTTAAAATGAGGTCATTAGAGTAGGCTTTAAAGTGTTGAAAAGTAAAGATGTCACCTTGAAGACTAAGGTGCACTACGGTGTTTTCAATCACCTCATATGCATGGAAAAGCTGGAAAATGAATAAGGAAGACCAAAGAAGAATTGATGCTTTGAATTGTGGTGTTGGCCAAGAATATTGAGTATACCATGGGCTGACGAAAGAATGAACAAATCTGTCTTGGAAGAAGTTCAGCTAGAATGCACCTTGGAAGCAAGGATGGCGAGACTCATCTCACGTACTTTGGACATATTATCAGGAGGGACCAGTCCCTGGAGAAGGACATCATGCTTGGTAAAGTAGAGGGTCAGCGAGAAAGAAGAAGACTCTCAATGAGATGGATTGACACAGTGGCTGCAACAATGGGCTCACGCATAACAACGATTGTGAGGATGGTGCAGCACCAGGCAGTGTTCCGTTCTATTGTACAAAGGGTTGGTATGAGTTAGAACTGACTAGACGGCACCTAACAACAACAGGGTAGGCTCTAATCTAATATGACTGGTGTGCTTAAAATAAGAGATACAGAGACAGGGAGAATGCCAAGTGATGATGGAGGAAGAGATGGAAGTGATACGTATACATGTCAAGTACACCAAGGATTGCTGGCCACACTAATTATGGAGGATCTTGAATGCCATGTTAAGAAGGTGAAATGTATCCAGTAAGTAGTAGGGAGTTGTCAAGCTCAATTGTGGTATATTCCAGTTCTCTGACACCAACTGAATTAAAGGAATTCAATTCCAATTAAAATCTATGCAATCCAGCTCCAATTCAACGGCACAGGCAGTATTTCCTCCGACACTAACCACCTGGAGTTAGGTCCAGTCTCACAAGTTAACAGACACACATTGGCATGTCTGCCACATCAGCCCAAGACGTCAGACGCCAGCCATAGCTTGTGGGTCCCCATGACACCTTCACCTCTCGCCTGCTGCTACAAAGCCAAGGTTTCTATCTTCTCAAGATACCAGTCATAATTCAGGGGTCCCCAGGAGCTCTCTCACTTCTGATCTTTTGGCTCCCACTACTCTCTCAGGTTCAATAATTCGCTGGAATGACCCACAGAACGCAGGAGAACACTACACTTAGGATTAAAGTTTTATTATAGCAAAAGCGACACAAATGAAGAGACACATAGGGCAAGGCCTGGGAGGATTCCCAATACGAAGATTTTGTGTCCCAAAAAGGGACAGCATGGATTACACCTCATCATAAAGAAAACCGAAATCCTCACAACTAGACCAATAAACAGCATTATGATAAATGGAGATAATATTGAAGTTGTCAAGGATTTCATTTTACTTGGATCCATATCAATACCCATGGAAGCAGCAGTCAAGAAATCAAATGATGTATTGTATTGGGTAAATCTGCTGCAAAAGACCTCTTTAATGAAAGTGTTCAAAAGCAAAGATGCCACTTGGAGGACTAAGGTGCACCTGACCCAAACCATAGTATTTTCAATTGCCTCGTAAGCATGTGAAAGCTAGACAATGAATAAAGAAGACCAAAGAAGAACTGATGCATTTGAATTATGGTGTTGGCAAAGAATATTGAATATACCATGGACTGCCAGAAGATGGAACACGTTTGTCTCTGAAGAAGTATAGCCAGAATGCTCCTCGGAAGCAAGGATGGCAAGACTTCATCTCATGTACTTTGGACATTTTATCAGGAGGGACCAGTCCCTGAAGAAGGACATTGTGCTTGGTAAAGTAGAGGGTCAGCGAAAAAGAGGAAGACCCTTAATGAGATGGATTGATACAGCGGCTGCAACAATAGGCCCAAACACAGCAGCAATTATGAGAATCGTGCAGGACCAGGCAGTGTTTTGTTCTGTTGTGCATGAGGTCACTGTGAGTCAGAACCAACTCCATGGTGCTTAACAACAACACCTTCCCACGTGCATTGATAGCTTTCACCAACCAGGAAGCTCCGTGGAGCTTCCATGTCCAGAGCTTCATTGGGGTTTCATTATGTAGACATGATTGATTGAATCATGCTCCCTTCTGCTAAGATCACTTATATCACTTGGCGAGTCTCCCTAGCATGGCCAGCCTCCGCCTGCGTCACCTCATTAGCATAACTTATCAGATCTGGAACCCTTTTAGATAATGAAGAGACTCCAATCACTGGGGAAATCCCAAGGATTTAGAGGTTATCTCTCAAGAACCACGGACCAAGACCAACTTCTTTAGATAAATTTAATGGTAAACACACCAAGAGCCAATAAAATATTTTAAGCAGGTGGTAGGAGAAAAAAAAAAAAACAGACTTCTATTTTAGTAGGATCACTCTGGTAGCAGGAGCCCTGATGCTGCAGTGGTTAAGCACTCTGCTGCTAACTGAAATCCTGCTCCACGGGAGAAAGATGGGACAGTCTGCTTCCATAAACATTTATGGCCTTGAAACCCTATAGAGCAGTTCTTCTCTGTCCTATAGGGTTGCTATGAGTCAGAATTGACTTGACAGCAATGGCTAAGTACTGTGGTGGCAATGTGGAGAACAAGTCGGAGAAAGACAAGACTGAAAGCAAAGAAAACATTGCTGAGAATGTTGCAAGAACGGATGTCCTAGAGAAATGAGGAAGCCCTGAATCCAAAAAGAAATAAAAAAAAATAAATACATAAAGGCTGTTTGTAGTCATTTCTACATACATTAAAGGCAACGTAATCAAATGAACATGGGGAGGGAAGTTCCTGTTTATTGGTGAAACCTGTATTATTTGTCTTGGTGTGTGGGTGGGTTAATTGACTGATTGAGTTGGTGCATGGGTGAGTGACTGAGGCGCACTCTCTTTCCTGAGGTAAGTGATCTATCAGGGGCAGGCGGGCATATTTTCATGAATGACCTTAATGAGATCAACAAGGCATCTTAGGCAGACAGAACCCACAGAGAAGACCACTTCCCAGTCCTGTGCCATCCTCACAATCATTGCTATGTTTGAGCCTGTGGTTGCGGCTACTGTGTCAGCCCATCTTGTTGGGGTCTTCCTCTTCTCCAGAGACTGGTCTCTCCTGACAACATGTCCAAAGTACGTACATATATATGAACAAATCCGTCTTGGAAGAAGTACAGAATATATATATATATATATATATATATATATACACACATATACAGTAAACCTGTGAAAGCCAGAACCTGTGTAAGGCAGAAACCTGTCAGAGAAGGAAAATGCAAATATTTTCCACTAAACTGAGTGACAGAAAAGTGGTAAGACTGCACGCTGTTAAAGGTAGAAAACGTGCAATACCTGGAAACAAGACAAGCCCGTCCAGTTCCTGCTCTCACATGTTTCACTGTATATATTTTGAATGACACGAATTGCTAAAGACCTTAAAAATATTTGCTCTCTTAAGGTTTAGAAAATCTCATTCTATCTTATTCTACACTCCAAAGTAGCTAAATAAACATTTTTCTTTCTATTTATGCAAAGTAAACTTCAGACTAGCAGAAGTTGAATCATCATGAATTTCAAATCAAATGTCAATCACTTCAATGAGTTTTTATTGTACTAATTTTATGTGTGCACATTTTCTTATATGTAAATATAGTTTCAGAAATTCAATTGGATAAGACGTAGAGATCTTATCTAGCCCCACCCATTTTGTAGGTATTTTGTGAGATTACTAAAGCTTTAAATTAGTACTTTGAACTACATTTTTTCCAATAAAATAGTGTGCATTCTCCTAATACCCCTAATTCAATTCCAATTTCTGCATCTGGGAGACGAGAATAATGATACCCTCTAGGGCGAACGTTTGCCCTCGGTCTCTTGAAGTCTTTGTCCTTCTGACTTCTGTTATTTTATTTTATTGTGCTTTAAATAAAAGTTTACAGATCAAGTTAGTTTCTCATACAAAAATTCATACACACACTGCTACGTGACCCTAGTAGCTCTCCCCATACTGTGACGGCACACTCCTCCTTTCCACCCCGGATTTCCCATGTCCATTCAACCAGCTCCTGACCCTCTGTCTTCTCATCTCATCTCACCTCCAGACGGGAGCTGCCCATTTAGTCTCATGTATCTACTTGAGCTAAGAAGCACACTCTTCACGAGTATCATTGTATGTCCCATAGTCCAGTCTAATCTTTGTCTGAAGAGTTGGCCTCGGGAATGGTTTTAGTTTTGGTACTAACAGAGAGTCTGGGGGCCATGTCTTCCAGGGTCCCTCTGGTCTTAGTGAGACCATTAAGTCCGGTCTTTTTACTAGAATTTGAGTTCTGCACCCCTCTTTTTTCCTGCTCCATCAGGGACTCTCTGTTGTGTTCCCTGTCATGGTGGTCACTGGTGGTAGCAGGGCACCATCTAGTTCTTCTGGCCTCAGGCTGATGAAGTCTCTGGTTTGTGTGGCCCTTTCTGTCTCTTTGGCTAATACTTTCCTTGTGTCTTTGGTGTTCTTCATTCTCCTTTACTCCAGGTGGCTAGGACCAACTGATGCATCTTAGATAGCTGCTTGCTAGCTTTTAAGACTTCAGACACTGCTCACCAAAGTGAGATGCAGAACATTTTCTTAATAAACTTTGTTATGCCAAATGACCTAGATGTTCCCTGAAAGCATGGTCCCCAGACCCTCACCGCTACTACTCTGTTCTTGAAGTGTTTTGTTGTATTCAGGAAACTTCTTAGCTTTTGGTTTAGTCCAGTTGTGTTGACTTCCCCTGTAATGTATGGTGTTCTTCTCTTCATCTAAGGTAATTCTTGTCTACTCTCTAGCTAGTGAATACTCTTCTACCTCCCTCCCCACCCTTGTAACCATAGAAGAATATTTTCTTCTGTGTTTAAACCTTTTTTTGAGTTCTTATAATAGTGGTCTTGTACAAAATTTATCCTTTTGCAACTGACTAAATTCACTCAGCATAATGCCTTCCAGAATCATCCGTGAAATAAGATGTTTCACGGATTCATTGTTACTCCTTTATCATTGCACAGTATTCCGTTGTGTGAATATACCATAATTTGTTTATCCATTCGTCTGTTGATGGGCACCTAGGTTGCTTCCATCTTTTTGCTATTGTGAACAGTGCTGCAGTGAACATGGGTGTGCACTGTTACTTATGGTTCATATTCTGTTTATGTAATGTATTAGGGCTCATAGTGTTGTGCCTATTTTTTCTTCCATAATATTTATCCTTTTAGATTTTATATTTAGGTCTTTGATCCATTTTGAGTTAGTTTTTGTGCATGGAGTGAGGTATGGGTCTTGTTTCAATTTTTTTTTTTGCAGATGGATATCCAGTTATGCCAGCACCATTTGTTAAAGAGACTGTCTTTTCCCCATTTAACAGACTTTGAGCTTTTGTCAAATATCAGTTGCTCATAGGTGGATGAGTTTATGTCTGGATTCTCAATTCTGTTCCATTGGTCTAAGTATCTGTTGTTGTACCAGTACCAGGCTGTTTTGACTACCATGGCGGTATAATAGGTTCTAAAATCAGGTAATGTGAGGCCTCTCACTTTGTTCTTCTTCTTCAGTAATGCTTTACTTATCCAGGGTCTCTTCCCTTTCCAGATGAAGTTGGTGATTTGTTTCTCCATCTCCTTAAAAAATGCCAGTGGAATCTGGATCAGGATTGCATCGTGTCTGTAGATCACTTTGGGTAGAATTGACATTTTCACAATGTTGAGTCTACCTATCCATGTGAAAGGTATGTTTTTTCACTTATGTAGGTCTTTTTTGGTTTCCTGCAGTATTGTCTTGTAGTTTTCTTTGTATAGGTCTTTTATGTCTCTGGTTAGATTTATTCCTAAGTATTTTATCTTTTGGGGGGATATTGTAAATGGTATTGATTTGGTGATTTCCTCTTTGAGGATCTCTTTGTTGGTGTAAAGGAATCCAACTGATTTTTGTATGTTTAGCTTGTATCCTGATACTTTGCTGAAATCTTCTATTAGTTCCAGTAGTTTTCTTACAGATGCTTTGGGGGTTTCTGTGTATAAGATCGTATCATCTGCAAATAGAGACACTTTTACTTCTTCCCTACCAATTTGGATGCCCTTTCATTCTTTTTCTAGCCTAATTGCTCTGGCTAGGACCTCCAGCACAATGTTGAATAAAAGTGGTGATAAAGGGCATCCTTGTCTGGTTCCTGTTCACAAGGAGAATGCTTTCGTACTCTCTCCATTTAGGATGATGTTGGCTGTTGGCTTTGTATAAATGCCCTTAATTATATTGAGGAATTTCCCTTCTATTCCTATTTTGTTGAGACTTTTTATCATGAGTGGGTGTTGGACTTTGTCAAATGCCTTTTCTGCATCAATTGATAAGATCGTGTGGTTCCTGTCTTTTGTTTTATTTACATGTTGGATTACATTGATTGTTTTTCTAATGTTGAACCACCCCTGCATACCTGGTATAAATCCCACTTGGTCATGGTGAGTTATTTTTTTGATATGTTGCTGAATTCTGTTGGCTAGAATTTTGTTGAGGATTTTTGCGTCAATGTTCATGAGGGAAATCGGTCTGTAATTTTCTTTTTTTGTGGTGCCTTTACCTGGTTTTGGTGTCAGGGTTATGCTGACTTCATAAAATGAGTTTGGGAGTATTCCATCCTCTTCTATACTCTGAAATACCTTTATTAGTAGGTGGTGTTAACTCTTCTCTGAAAGTTTGGTAGAATTCTCCAGTGAAGTCGTCAGGGCCAGGGCTGTTTTTTCTGTTGGGAGTTTTTTAATTACCTGCCAAATCTCTTCTTTTGTTTTAGGTTTATTTAGCTTTTCTACCTCTGTTTGTAGGTAGGTAGTGAGTTTCTAGAAATTTGTCCATTTCCTCCAGGCTTTCAAATTTGTTAGAGTACAGTTTTCCACAGTATTCTCTTATGATAACTTTTAATTTCAGTTGGGTCTGTTGTGATATCATCCATCTCATTGGTTATATGTGTTATCTGCTTCCTTTCTTGTTTTTCTTTGTCAGTTTGGTCAACGGTTTATCAATTTTGGTGATCTTTTCAAAGAACCAGCTTTTGGACTTGTTAGCTCTTTCAATTGTTTTTCTATTCTCTATTTCATTTAATTCTGCTCTAATTCTTATTATTTCCTTTCTTCTGGCTCCAGAGGGCTTCTTTTGCTGCTCTCTATTTGTTCGAGTTGTAGGGTTAATGTTTTGATTTGGGCCCTTTCTTCTTTTTGGATGTGTGTATTTATTGCTATAAATCAACCTCTGAGCACTGCTTTTGCTGTGTCCCAAAAGTTCTGGTAGGATGTGTTTTCATTCTCGTTTGATTCTATGAATTTCTTTATTCCATCCTTAATTTATTCTATAACCCAGTAGTTTTTGAGCAAGGTGTTGTTCGGTTTCCATGTGTCTGGTTTTTTTTCCTTGCTTTTTATTGATTTCCACTTTTATGGCTTTATGGTCAGAAAAGATGCTTTGTAATGTTTCCATGCTTTGGATTCTGTTAAGGCTTGCTTTATGGCCTAATATGTGGTCTGTTCTGAAGAATGTTCCATGTGCATTGGAAAAAGAAAGTATACTTGGCTGTTGTTGGATGCAGAGTTCGGTATATGTCTATGAGATCAAGTTGGTTGATTGTAGCATTTAGCTCTTCTGTGTCTTTGTTGAGCTTCTTTCTGGATGTTCTGTCCTTCATCAAAAGTGGCGTGTTGAAGTCTCCTACTACTATTGTGGAGCTGTCTCTCTCTCTCTTCAGAGCTGTTAGAGTTTGTTTTATGTATTTTGGAGCCCTGTTGTTGGGTGCGTAAATATTTATGATAGTTATATCCTCCTGGTGTATTGACCCTTTAATCATTATATAGTGCCCTTCCTTATCTTTTGTGGTGGATTTTACTTTAAAGTCTATTTTGTCAGAGATCATTATTGCCACTCCTGCTCTTTCTTGAGTGTTCTTTGCTTGATATATCTTTTCCCATTCTTTGAGTTTTAGTCTGTTTGTGTCTTTAAGTCTAAGGTGTGTCTCTTGTAGGCAGCATATAGACAGATCATGTTTTTTAAATCCATTCTGCCAGTCTCTTTGTATTGGTGCATTTAGTCCATTTTCATTCAGTATAATTATTGATAGGTATGAGTTTAGTGCTGTCATTTTGATGTTTTTTGTGTGTTGTTCACAGTTTCTTTGTTTCACTTAATTTTCTGTGCTGAGTCATTTTTCTTTATGTATTTTCTTTTCATCTTTTTCACTGTTGTTGACTTTGTATTTGCTAAGTCTTTATGTTTTTCTTGTTTATTTTGATGTGTAGGATTGTTAGTTTCCTTTGTGGTTACCTTCATATTTACCACTATTTTTCTAAGTTTAAACCACTCTTTTATTTCTTTATATTGCCTTGACTTCCTCTCCTTATGAATAATCTATGACTACATTTTTTATTCCCTCTTTTTTGTTTTAATGTTGCCATCTTTTACATCTTGACATCTCTGGTTCCCTATTTTCAGTTTTCTAGCTTTGATTTATTTTTGTGACTTCCCTATCTGAGTTGATATCTGGTTGCTCTGTCCTGTCTTCCAGTCTTGGGTTGTTATCTGATGTTACTGATTTTCTAACCAGAGGACTCCCTTTAGTGTATCTTGTAATTTCGTTTTTTCAGGACTTTGTTGTAAGAGGGACCACAGAAGCATCTGACCGCTTTGCCATCTTGCTGACTTCTGTTATTTTAAATCAGAAAACATTGTTAATTAGGGAACATGCATCCCCTGTACAGAGACAGGCTCTGTGCTGACTTTCCATTAGGTGATTTAAAATTTTCAGTGGTTATTATTTCATCCCTGGGAATGATTAGCCTAAATTACTTTTAACTGGCTCTGATTTGTAAAAAGTATTGAAGCTACTGAAATTTATCCAGGATGAGAAATCCATTAACTATTGCTTTCTCAGGAAACCAAGGATATTGACTCCCAAATAAGGTGCTCAAAATAGTTAGAGTTCATTTTTCAATGATATTTTGCAGTGCCTTACCCAACACTCTTGCTGAAGACTTCTTTTAAAAATCTTTCATGATGCTTGTATCCTTTTGACAAATACGAACAACACACTGCACATTAAATTGTTTTAAAAAATGCAAAAAATTTCCTCTCTCCAGGTTAATTAGAAACTTAGACTTACCCCAATAATAAATACATGGAGAGGAAAAAAAAAACTAAGGAGAGGGGCTTAGATTCCCAGATTGGTTGATTCGACCCCTATCTTTTTTATCATACATATTACATGTATTCTCCTATACTGTGTATTCTATGCCATGTATTCTTATCCTAAGTATTCATACTACATACTCTCTTTTGACTTTCTTTGCCTTGTATTTCAGATAATCCATATTTAAAAAGAAAGAAGTTTATCTTTAGGAGGAGCAAACTAAGATGTGGCATCAATGTACTTTTATTCACTGAAGCTCAGGCAAACAGACCTCTCTCTTGTTGAAGACCAGGGCCATCTATGCAAGTTGGAAAATAGGACCTCTGTGCTGATTGCAATGTGACTTATAATTTTGGTGTTAATAAAATGAGGCTGACAAATAATTATCAGGGCAGCAGCTCAGTTTTCTTCCTTCAAACTCAAGATTTGTTTTGGAGTCCCTTTTAAAAATAATCGTTTCAGTTTTTTTTATTCTTGTTTGAGAAGAAAGGGAAATTACTGCAAATGATGCTTTGTATGTGACAAGCGCACGTATACGCGTACTCCTTGTCTTAGTCATCTAGGGCTGCTCTAACAGAAATATCAAAAGTGGCTGGCTTTAACAAAGAGAAGTTAATTCTCTCACAGTCTAGGAGGCTAGAAGTCCGAATTCAGGGCACCAGCTCCAGGGGAAGGCTTTCTCTTTCTGTCAGCCTTCTCATCAATGTTACCCCGGACTAGGAGCTTCTCCGTGCAGGGACTCCGGGTCCAAAGGACAAGCTCTGCTCCTGGCACTGCTTTCCTGGTGGTATGAGGTCCCTCCTCTCTGTTCACTTCTCTTTCCTTTTAATCTTTTGAGAGAGAAAAGGTGGTGCAGGCCACACCCCAGGGAAACTCCCTTTACATTAGATCAGGGATGTGATCTGAGTAAGGGTGTGACAATCCCACCCTAATCCTCTTTAACATAAAATTACAACCACCAAATGGAGGACAACCACACAATACTGGGAGTCATGACATAGCCAAACAGATACACACATTTTTTTGGAGGGACATAATTCAATCCATGACACTCATATATCTAGAAACAGAGAAGTAGGAACATAAACATTCGTGTCAATAGATTTCTTTTAAATGGAGATCAACCTCTGTTAAAAAGCATTGGCATATTAGTTGTTGTTGTTCATTGTCATCCAGTGGATTCTGATTCATGGCGACCCCATGTGTGCAGAGTAGAACTGCTCCATAGAGTCCTCAATGGCTGTGCCCTTTTGGCAGCAGATTGCTAGGCCTGTCTTCCAAGGTGCCTCTGGATGAATTTGAACCACCAATCTTTCGGCTAGTGGTGTGCACCAGATACAGAGATATATAGATATGTATTCATGGATGGATGGATGGATGGATGGACATAGATAGCAATATTGATGACAGTAAACAAGTTGTAGAAATACACACATCAAAGAAAGTTGACCGAATTGAACGAATATGCCAAATATTTTACAATTTGCAGAACTGCTGCCACAACTCTTTCAGACAAATCAGAGATGAAGCGGACGAAGAAGTACATCATCTGCTTGCTAAGCCTGCCAACAAGTATCAGATTGCAGAGAGACGAGGATCTTGACAACCAAACCTGTGAATTTCTGCATCAAGCCAAATAGATTTCCTTCTCTCTGGCTGATAATTGTTTAGCTATCATCAGCAGCCTTGATCTCTTTGATTCATCACATCAACAAAGGATTAGTGAATCCATGTTCTACCGGAGGGAGGGCTCTTTTTTAAGCAGGGTGTGATCCTTTAGGAAGTATTGCCCAAGCCCATGTCCTGTATGTCCCTGGGTGATGCAAATGGTTAAAATACTCAGCTGCTAACTGAAAGGTTGGAGGTTCAAGTCCACCCAGAGACACCTCAGAAGGACTGGTGATCTACTTCTGAAAAAACCGCCATTAAAAACCTTATGGAGCACAGTTGTACTCTGACATATGCGTGGTCGCCATGAGTCGGGGTTGACCTGAAGGCAACTGGTTTCTATTCTTTATAAGTTCCTGAGACATATATATATATATATAAATGTATATATACATAAATGTCTATGTATATCTCAACTATTAAAGAAAACAACAGCTTAATTAAATGTTCATTGTTATTCTTGTTAGGTGCCATTGACTCCGTTCCAACTCACAGCGACCCTGTGTACAACAGAAGGAAACACTGCCTAGACATTTCAATAAAAGTAACACAGGGATTGAACACAAACATTTGCAATGAATAAATCTTTTATTTTATTTTATGAGAAGAAAAACAATTCATAACGCCAGCCAGGAAACAATCTGTGAACTTAACTGTAGAAACGTGCTCAATTCAATGTCTTAAGTTTGGTTACGGGGTGGTTAGAATGCAGGACTTTTTCCGGGGAAATACTCAGGCTGTTATGCAGATTGAAAAGCTTGACTTTTACAAGGTCATGTTTATTTTCACAGAGTGGCAGTGGAAAGGTTTGGTTGGTCAAGTCTGATGTTTAAAAATACTGGTGGAAATCATGTTACATTTTTAAAACGCTGTGCAAAGCCCTAGACTTTTCAGCTGGAGATATTTCTGAATAGGCAAATAAGTGATATCAAAGCCCTTTCTGCTGGTTGGAATGAGGAGCTTATTATTTGCTTAAATGAGCTCTTATTTAATGGTGATTCACTGGGCACGGATGGCTAACAATTTTACTAGGGATAAAAATCAGACAGCTACTGTTGTTAAGGTACAATGTGAAAAAAAATGAGATGGAGTTTAATCTGGCTATGATTCACAGCACTTAAGAATCACAGAGAATTATATGTTTGGGCTGTAACAAAGTCAGTGAATTTTTTTTTTTTTTTTTGGTGACAAATTGCTCAAGTTAGAAATGTGTAGAATCGAAAGACTCTAATCCACAAATTTGTGGGGCAGGAGAAGGAACTGTGTGGGAGGCTCCGTGTCTCCCACTAAAACGACATTGGTTTTCAATTTAATATTTCATTGTATTTTTGGGGAAAGGATAGACAGCAAAACAGGTTCCCACGCCACAGTTTCTTCACATGTTGTTCGGCGGCACTGGTTACATTCCTCACGTTGTATCAACATTCTCTTTACTTCTGTTCTAGTTGTTCCGCTCCCATCAACTTAGACTCACTGCTTCCCAATCTTCTCATCTATGCTTTAGAGTAACTGTTGACCGTTTGGTCTCATCAAATATTTTAAAAAAGCAGAGTACTCAAGGGTGAAATTTTTTACTTTTTGAGCTAACCTGCTGTTTACTTAAAAGGTGATTTCAGGGGATAGCTTTGGTTCAAGGTTTGGAGACTATCTCAGGGCTCGGGGATTCCTCCACTCTCAATGGGTCCAGTAAGTCTGGAGTTTTTGAGAATTTGAAGTTCTCTTCTGTGTTTTTCTCCCATTCTGTCGGGGTCCAGCCATTGTGTCCCTGATCAGAATGTTCAGTAGTGGTGGTCAACATGGCGGACTAGTTAGACGCTTCCTATATCCCTCTTACAACAACAACCTGGAAAAACAAGTGATTTGATTCTGTGTGAACATCTGGCAGCCCTGAACAAGGCAAGGTTAAGAAATCCATCTGAGTCATACTGGAGAAGAAGACCGTTTGGAAGAGGTGAGGAGCGCTAGAGCCGCGGCGGCGATACTGCAGAGACACAGCCACTCTGGGCTGCGGGCTGCGGTGAAACAGGCAAACAGCTGTGCTGTGCACATGCAAGAGAAGCAGTTTCCACATTGAGAGAGACCCGGCAGCAGAGGTTCTGCTTGGACACTCCGAACCAGTGAAGAGCAGCTCCCAAGAGGCTAGGATAAGAACATGCGCACACCCTTTTGCGGCGATTTAAAAAAAAAGCCCATCTGGGAAAAACCTCTCTCCCTTTTACCTCCTATCTCCGCACTCCACACTGAATTTGGGAAAAACCTCTCTTCCTTTTACCACCTCCCTCCCCGCTCTGCACCAAGAGTCCACTGGGCCGGAAATAGATCCCAAAAAGCGCCCTGACCCATTCTCCTGGCCTTGGAGAGGAACAAATAAGCTGCTGGCTCCCCTAGGCAAGGAGCATAAGGTCCACACAACTCCTTTGCTATCCATAGAAATCAGGGGTCCGCAGACTCTGAGTGCCATACACCCCTGTATAGACTTGTGGGGACCCATCTCAGTGACACTGGCCCTCACTACCACAGTATAACAGGGCAAACATCTGAAGTTTATCTTCAACTGCTTCAGCTGTGAACGGGCAGATATGTGATCCTCGAAACAGCCCTGCCCCTCAAGTAGGCCCTTTTATCGATTTGCAGCAGGGTCTTGAGGACTGGTGATAGCTCCTAAAGTGCCTAGTCACCTGCTACAGGAGTTCAGGAAGGAGTGGTGCCCTCGAGTCCTTGCAGCCACACAGTGGGGTGCTCTTAGCCTGGCTGCAGAACTCACCTACCTATTCACCCTAAAGAATAGGGACACACTTTTCTTTCAGACTCTAAGGGGCAGCCGTCGGCCCCCTGCCTGGCTCAGTGCGTGATCCCCTACCACAGCCAGAGTCCAGTGCCTGCACCAATCTCCCATGCCTCTCTAGGACTGGGAGTGAGAGCCTGCATCACACACTTGGTGATCGACTGCCTGCACACGTGAGCTGATCCCATATAGGAAATTTTAATGAACTCCGGCGTGCACATACTTAGTTACAGAACTAACTACCTGGTGACAGGACATTAGAGATCGAAATTTTAATGAACCGGTGTGCACATACTTAGTTACAGAACTAACTACCTGGTGACAGGACATTAGAGATCGAAAGGTGTCAAAAATCAAACTAGTGCACACGAGCAGCCTATTTGGGCATATCAAAACAAAACAAAATAAGAAGCTAGGTCTCACTAAGCAAACACAAAATAAAATTATAATAAATTATTGATGACTCGGAGACAACAGTCAATATCAAGTCACATAAACAGGCAGTCCATGATGGCTTCAGCAAGATCCCAAAATAAAGAATCAATAAATTCTCTGGAGGAAGAGAACTTCTTGGAATTACCAGAGACAGAATACAAAAGATTAATATACAGAACTCTTCTGGAAATAAGAAAGGAAATTCGACAGAATGCAGAAACAGCCCGGCAACATACAGACACAGTAGTAGTGGAACTTAAAAAAGTTATTCAAGAACATAATGCCAAATTTAATAGGCTTCAAGAATCCATAGAGAGACAGCAATCAGAAATCCAGAAGATTAACAATAAAATTTCAGAATTAGACAACTCAATAGAAAGTCATAGGAGCAGAATTGAGGCAGTAGAATTTTGAATTCGTGACAGTGAAGATAAAGCTCTTGACGCCAACTTATTTGAGGAAAAATCAGATAAAAGAATTAAAAAGAATGAAGAAACTCTAAGAGTCATGTGGGTCTCTATCAAGAAAAATAACCTATGAGTGATTGGAGTACCAGAACGGGGGCAGATAACAGAAAATACAGAGAAAATTGTTGAAGATTTGTTGACAGAAAACTTCCCTGATATCATGAAAGATGAGAAGATACCTATCCAAGATGCTTATTGAACTCCATATAAGGTAGATCCCAAAGGAAAGTCACCAAGACATATAATAATCAAACTTACCAAAACCAAAGATAAAGAGAGAATTTTAAGAGTGGCTAGGGATAAAAGAAAAGTCATCTACAAAAGAGAGTCAATTAGAATAAGCTCAGACTACTCAGCAGAAACCACGCAGGCTAGAAGGCAATGGGATGACATATTTAAAGCCTTGAAGGAAATAACTGTCAGCCAAGAGTTACATATCCAGCAAAACTGTCTCTCAAATATGATGGTGCAATTAGGGCATTTCCAGATAAACAGAAGTTCAGGGAATTTGCAAAAACCAAACCAAAATTACAAGAAATACTAAAGGGAGTCCTACGGTTAGATAATCAATAACACCAGCTAACCATGCAAGACTAGAACACAGGATAGAGCAACCAGATATTGACTCAGATACAGAAATCGAAATTACATCAAAGCTAAAACATTGAAAATAGGGAAACAGACATCAATACGTAAAAAGAAAAAAAAAAGATAATATTAAAACAAAAAAGAGGGACTTAAAAAATGGAGACATTGATTTTCTATATGGAGGGGAAGTTAAGGCGATATAAAGTAATAAAAGACTGGTATAAACTTAGAAAATTAGGGCTAAATATTAAGGTAACCACAAAGGAATCTAACAATCCTACAAATCAAAATAAAAAAGTAGAAAAACATAAAGATCCAGCAAACACAAAATCTACAACAAAGAAAAAGATGAAAAAAAAAATACATAAAGAAAAACGACTCAGCACAGAAAATTGAGGAGAACAAAGAAACTGTGAACAACACACAAAAAAAGATATCAGGACCACAGCACTAAACTCATACCTATCAATAATTACACTGAATATAAACGGACTTAATGCACCAATAAAGAGAGGGAGAGTGGCAGATTGGATAAAAAAGCATGATCCATCTATATGCTGCCTACAAGAGACGCACCTTAGACTTAAAGACACAAACAGGCTAAAACTCAAAGGATGGAAAAAAATATATCAAGCAAAGAACACTCAAGAAAGAGCAGGAGTGGCAATAATGATCTCTGACAAAATAGACTTTAAAGTAAAATCCACCACAAAAGATAAGGAAGGGCACTATATAATGATTAAAGGGTCAATACACCAGGAGGATATAACTATCATAAATATTTACGCACCCAACAACAGGGCTCCAAAATACATAAAACAAACTCTAACAGCTCTGAAGAGAGAGACAGACAGCTCCACAATAGTAGTAGGAGACTTCAACACGCCACTTTCGATGAAGGACAGAACATCCAGAAAGAAGCTCAACAAAGACACAGAAGAGCTAAATGCTACAATCAACCAACTTGATCTCATAGACATATACCGAACTCTGCATCCAACAACAGCCAAGTATACTTTCTTTTTCCAATGCACATGGAACATTCTTCAGAACAGACCACATATTAGGCCATAAAGCAAGCCTTAACAGAATCCAAAGCATGGAAACATTACAAAGCATCTTTTCTGACCATAAAGCCATAAAAGTGGAAATCAATAAAAAGCAAGGAAAAAAAACCAGACACATGGAAACCGAACAACACCTTGCTCAAAAACTACTGGGTTATAGAATAAGTTAAGGATGGAATAAAGAAATTCATAGAATCAAACGAGAATGAAAACACATCCTACCAGAACTTTTGGGACACAGCAAAAGCAGTGCTCAGAGGTTGATTTATAGCAATAAATACACACATCCAAAAAGAAGAAAGGGCCCAAATCAAAACATTAACCCTACAACTCGAACAAATAGAGAGCAGCAAAAGAAGCCCTCTGGAGCCAGAAGAAAGGAAATAATAAGAATTAGAGCAGAATTAAATGAAACAGAGAACAGAAAAACAATTGAAAGAGTTAACAAGTCCAAAAGGTGGTTCTTTGAAAAGATCAACAAAATTGATAAACCATTGGCCAAACTGACAGAAGAAACACTGGAGAGGAAGCAGGTAACCCATATAAAAAATGAGATGAGAGATATCACAACAGACCCAACTGAAATTAAAAGAATCATAACAGAATACTATGAAAAATTGTACTCTGACAAATTTGAAAACCTACAGGAAATGGACAAATTTCTAGAAACTCACTACCTACCTAAATTAACATAAACAGAGGTAGAACAACTAAATAAACCCATAACAAAAGAAGAGATTGAAAAGGTTATTAAAAAACTGCCAACAACAAAAAAAAAGCCCTGGCCCGGATGGCTTCACTGGAGAGTTCCACCAAACTTTCAGGGAAGAGATAACACTACTTCTGCTAAAGGTATTTCAGAGCATAGAAATGGATGGAATACTCCCAAACTCATTCTATGAAGCCACCATAACCCTGATACCAAAAACAGGTAAAGACACCACAAAAATAGAAAATTACAGACTGATATCCCTCATGAACATTGACGCAAAAATCCTCAACAAAATTTCAGCCAATAGAATTCAGCAACATATCAAAAAAATAACTCACCATGACCAAGTGGGATTTATACCAAGTATTCAGGGATGGTTCAACATTAGAAAAACAATCAACGTAACCCATCACATAAATAAAACAAGAGAAAAAGCACATGATGTTATCAATCGATGCAGAAAAGGCATTCGACAAAGTCCAACACCCATTCATGATAAAAACTGTCAAAAAAATAGGAATAGAAGGGAAATTCCTCAGTGTAATTAAAGGCATTTATACAAAACCAATAGCCAACATCATCCTGAATGAAGAGACTTTGAAAGCATTCCCCTTGAGAACAGGAACCAGACAAGGATGCCCTTTATCACCGCTATTATTCAACATTGTGCTGGAGGTCCTAGCCAGAGCAATTAGGCTAGAAAAAGAAATAAAGGGCATCCAAATAGGTAGGGAAGAAGTCAAAGTATCTCTATTCTCAGATGATACGATCTTATACATGGAAAACCCCAAGGAATCCACAAGAAAACTACTGGAACTAATAGAAGATTTCAGCAAAATTTCAGGATACAAGATAAACATACAAAAATCAATTGGATTCCTTTACACCAACAAAGGGAACCTTGAAGAGGAAATCACCAAATCAATACCATTTACAAGAGCCCCCAAAAAGATAAAATACTTAGGAATAAATCTAACCAGAGATGTAAAATTTCTTTACAGAGAAAACTACAAGATACTACTGCAAGAAACTAAAAGAAACCTGCATAAGTGGAAAAGTATACCTTGCTCATGGATAGGTAGACTCAACATAGTGAAAATGTCAATTCTACTCAAAGCAATCTACAGATACAATGCAATCCCGATCCAAATCCCAGCAGCGTTTTTTAATGACATGGAGAAACAAATCACCAACTTCATACGGAAAGGGAAGAGGCCCCTGATAAATAAAGCACTACTCAAGAAGAAGAACAAAGTGGGAGGCCTTACACTACATGATTTTAGGACCTATTATACTGCTACTGCAGTCAAGACGGCCTGGTACTGGTACAATAACAGATACATACACCAGTGGAACAGAGTTGAGAATCCAGATATAAGCTCATCCACCTATGAGCAGCTAATATTTGACAAAGGCCCAAAGTCCATTAATTGGGGAAAAGACAGTCTCTTTAACAAATGGTGCTGGCATAATTGGATATCTATGTGCAAACAACTGAAACAAGACCCATATCTCACACCATGTACAAAAACTAACTCAAAATGGATCAAAGACTTAAATATAAAATCAAAAATGATAAAGATCATGGAAGAAAAAATAGGGACAATGCTAGGAGCCCTAATACATGGCATAAACATAATACCAACCATAAGTAACAATGCACAAGCACCGGAAGAAAGACTAGATAAATGAGAGCTCCTAAAAATCAAACACTTATGCTCATCCAAAGACTTCACCAAAAGAGTGAAAAGACAGCCAACCTACAGACTGGGAAAAAATTTTTCGCTACAAAAAATCCAATCAGCGTTTAATTTCTAAAATCTACAAGATACTCCAAAACCTCAACAGCAAAAAGACAAATAACCCAACTGAAAAACAGGCAAAGGATATGAACAGGCACTTCACCAAAGAAGATATTCAGGCACCTAACAGACTCATGAAGAAATGCTCACGATCTTTAGCCATCAGAGAAATGCAGATCAAAACTACAATGAGATATCATCTCACCCCAACAAGGCTAGCATTAATCCATAAAACACAAAATAACAAATGCTGAAGAGGTTGTGGAGAGACCAGAACACTTATACACTGTTGGTGGGAATGTAAAATGGTACAACCACTTTGGAAATCGATTTGGCACTTCCTTAAAAAGCTAGAAATAGAAGTACCATATGATCCAGCTATCCCGCTCCTTGGAATATATCCTAGAGAAACAAGAGCTGTCACACGAATAGATATATGCACACCCATGTTCATCGCAGCACTGTTCACAATAGCCAAAGGATGGAAGCAACCTAAGTGCCCGTCGATGGACAAATGGATAAACAAACTATGGTATATCCACACAATGGAATATTACACAACGATGAACAATGATGAAGCTGTGAAACATCGTGGGGTTGTTAACCAATGTCATAAAACGATATGTGTACTGACTGTTTAATGAGAAACTATTTGTTCTGTAAACCTTCATCTAAATTACAATACAAAAATTTAAAAAAAAAAAAAAAAAAGCTAGCTAGCGGCCATCTAAGATGCATCAATTGGTCCCAACTCACCTGGAGTAAAGGAGAATGAAGAACACCAAAGACACAAGGAAAGTATTGGCCCAAGAGACAGAATGGGCCACATAAATCAGAGACTTCATCAGCCTGAGACCAGAAGAACTAGATGGTGCCTGGCTACCACCAATGAACGTCCTGACAGGGAACACAACAGAGGGTCCCTGATGGAGCAGTAGAACGATGGGATGCAGAACTCAAATACTAGTGAGAAGACCAGACTTAATGGTCTGACTAAGACTGGAGGGGCCCCAGAAAGCATGGCCCCTAGTCTCTCCATCACCTCAGAACTAAAACAATTTCTGAGGCCAACACTTCAGACAGGGATTGGACTGGACTGTGGGACATAAAGTGATACTCATGAAGAATGTGCCTCTTAGACAAGTAGATATAAGAGACCAAAGGGGCGGCTTCTGTCCAGAGGTGAGAGGGGAAGGCAGAGAGAGTTAGGAGCTGGTTGAATGTTCATGGGGAATCAGGGGTGGAGGGGAGGAGTGTGCTGTCACAGAATGGGGTGAGAGTTTGGGGTCTCATGACAACATATGTTAACAAAAAAAAAATTCTGTATTGGAGACTAACTTGAAATGTAAACTTCATTTAATTACATCAATTAAAAAAAAGTCAAAAAAAAAAAGAAAAAGAATGTTCGGCCGTGGCAGCTCGGCACTATCTAGTTCTTCTGGTCTCAAGGTATAGAAGGTCATGATAACAACATCGCTTTATAGTGCTTGCATGTGGTCATTCATTAGGTGAGCTGGAGGTAGCCAGGTTCTGGGTGGACATCACCACACTGCCAGCCACTGAAAGTTCAGCAGGACCAGTTGATGGTTGATGGTAGGTTTTGGTCTTAGGTGGACAATGGACACGAAGAGACAACTCACAGAAAGTCAGATGCAAATGCCTAGCAATCTTTGCAAAGGAGCAGCCCAGGCGGCATCATGGTTAAGCACTCAGCTGCTAACCGGAAGGCTGGTGGTTTGAGCCCACCAGTTGCTCCGTGAGAGAAAAGACCTGGCAATCTGCTCCCACAAAAATCGCAGACTAGGAAACCCTATGAGGACAGTTCTACTCTTTCCTATAGGGTCACTAGGAGTCGGAATTGACTCGACAGCACACAACAACAACACCTCTTGAAAACAAGGACTCAAACAGATACATCTGCACCAATGTTCATCATAGCGCTATTCAGACAGAAACCACCCAAGGGTCCATCAGCAGATGAATGGAAAAACAAAATGCGGTACATATACACATATGTATTTATGCTTTTTACTTGTCACCCTTTGGGTACAATTGGAAGTCACTGGGTGGTGCACTGTTAACATGCTTGGTTGTGAACTGAGGTGGTGACATTGGAGTATATGCATATGTATGTGGTTGGACTATATACATATGTATATGCATATGTATATTGTATGTTGTTAGGTGCTGTGGAGTCGATTTCGATGCATAGTGACGCCGTGTGACAGAGTAGGACTGCCTGAGAGGGTTTTCTAGGCTGTAATCTTTACAGGACACATCACCAGGTGTTTCTCCTGTGGAGCTGCTGGATGGGTTCGAATTGCTAAACGCTGAGTTAGCAGCCAAGTCACCAGGTTTCAGCCATAAAGAGAAGGGAAGTTGTGATACATGCTACCACATCACAACCAAACAGTCAAGAAATCACATGACATATTGCACTGGGTACATCTGCTGGAGAAGAACTTTTTAAAATGTTCAAAAGCAAAGACGTCACTTTGGGGACTAATGTGTTGCCATGGATTGCATTGTGTCCCCCGAAAATATCCGTCAACTTGGCTAGGCCATGGTTCCCAGTATTGTGTGACTGTCGACCATTTTGTCATCTGATGTGATTTTCCTAGGTGTTGTAAATCCTACCTCTATGACGTTAATGAGGCGGGATTAACGACCAGTTATGTTAATGAGGCAGGATTCAATCTACAAGGTTAAGTTCTGTTTTAAATCCATTTCTTTTGAGATGTAAAAGAGAGAAGCAAACAAAAAGACATGGGGACCTCATACCACCAAGGGACAAGAGCCAGGAGAATAGCTCATCCTTTTGAACCAGGGTCCTTGCACTGAGAAGCTCTTCCGCCAGGGAAGATGGATAACAAGGACCTTCCCCCAGAGCTGACAGAGACAGAAAGCTTCCCCCTGGAGCTGGCACCCTGAATTCAGACTTCTAGCCTCTTAGACTGTGAGAGAATAAACTTCTCTTTGTTAAAGCCATCTACTTGTGGTATTTCTGTTATAGCAGCACTAGATAACCAAGACAGAATTGTCTGATCCACGCCATGATATTTTCAATCACCTCATATGCGTGTGAAAGCTGGACAATGAATAAGCAAGACCAATGAAGAATTGATGCCACTGAATTATGGTGTTGGCAAAAAATATTGAATATACTGTGGACTGCCAGAGGAACAAACAAACCTGTCTTGGAAGAAGTACAGCCAGAATGCTCCACAGAAGTGAGGATGGCGAGACTTCATCTGATATACTTTGGACATGTTGTCAGGAGGAACATCACGCTTGGTAAAGTGGAGGATCAGTGAAACAGAGGAAGACCCTCAATGAAATGGATTGACAGAGTGTCTGCAACAATGGGCTCAAACATAGCAACGACTGTGAGCATGGTACAGGACCCAGCAATGTTTCATTCTGTTGTACACAGGGTCACTATGAGTCAGAATCTACTTGACAGCACTTAACAACAGCTACAACCACATGGCTGGACTTTGTAAGCATTATACTGAGTGATATAAGCCAGACACAAAATGACAAATAGTGTGTGATCCCACTTAAATGAAACAGCAAGAAAAGGCAAATCCACAGAGAGATAAAGTAGGTAAGTGGTTACCAGGGGCTGGGTAAGAAAATAATAGGAAGTTATTACTTAAAGGATACAAAGTTTCTGTTTGGGGTGATGAAAAACTATTGGAAATGGATAGTGGTAATGGTGGCACAACAATTTTTAAAAAAAAGAATAGGTAGTTAATATGCAGTGTACGTGGTTATTTCAGGATGTGGAAAATTTTTAGAATCAACCATGGCGTAATTCTCCAAACATCCGGCCTTGGGACCAACCTGAAATATTGTTATTGTTGTTGTACAGTTGGCTCCCTCATCACAGTTTACTTTTTTAATACATGTTTTTATTGTTGCAAAAATATAGACAACACCACATTTGCCATTTCCACATTTTTTACATATACAATTCAGTGAGACCAATTACATAGTCATGTTTTGCAACCATCACCAATATCCTTTGCAAAATTTTTTGTCTCCATAGGTTACTTTTGTAGTACATCTTGAGTGTGAAAAGAGTCTACAAATTCCAAAAACTCTTAACAACTAAAACTCCCCCAAAACATACATGGGGGGGCTTCAGTTGTTAAGGCTTTCTCGAATTGGCCAATCAGCTTTGCTGGTCACGTTGTGGTGCTATTGGAAGTGTGTGGGTGGTGCAAATCGTTAACATGCTTGGCTGCTCACTGAAAAGTTACAGGTTGGAGTCCATCCAGAGGCACCTCGGAAGAAAGACCTGGTGATCTACTTCTGAAAAATCAGCCATTGAAAACCCTATGAAGCACAGTTCTACTCTGACACACATGGGGGTGCCATGAGTCAGAGTTGATTGGAGGGCAACACATACTGGTCTTGGTGTTGGGTGAAACTGACCACCTCTGCACTGAGAAGCTGACTGGACAGTACCAATCCTAAGGTAGTGCACAAAGAAAGACTCAGAGAACTTAGCTAAGGAAAACGGTGTCAAGAAACTTGAATAACCACAAAGAACAAGTCTTTATTTTAGTGATTGCCAGTCCAACAGGGGTTTGACTTTTGAATTTTCATGGGGGCTTTTGGTGTCAAGATAAATCTATCTATCACTTCATATTCCTGTTTGGGAGTTTGCCTTCCCTCAGGAATTGTTGTATTTGGGCAGTGAGAAGGAAAACACAAATTAGGACTCACAGTCCCACTTCACACCCTAAGTCTTTGTGGAAACAATGTTGTCTAAATACTCAAGTGTTTATCTCTAAAGAATCCATATACAAAAGAAACACAGACGTGAAGGATACTGCAAGCTTACCCAAGAAAACCCAAATCTAAGTTAGGGAATTGGGTGATTCTATCTCTGAGTAAATCAAAGAGAACATAAAGTTGAAGTTAAGATTTTTTTTTTTTTTTTCTTTTTAAGTGAATTGGTTGACCTAACAGATCTGCAGTTATATGAATAGAAAACACACTCAAATTGTTTTGGCAGACCCTGAAATTGAACAGCCACTCTGGACCGGCCATTAAGTCAGCCTTGATTTGGTCTGGGTGTCAAGACAAGCCTTAGCCAGTTTGAATGTTCTTTTTGTTTGTTTTACTTTTAAACTCACTGGCATCTTTTAGAAAAAGTTTTGATTTCAAGAAAATAAAAAGAATAAAGATAGCACATCACTGCTTTTTCTGAGAAACTAAAATATGAAAGACTCTAAAAACTCCATTAACATTTTTTTAACCTCCGCTTGGATGTAATGGGCTGTTATGCATTTCTTCCTCCGGTTTCATTATTAAACAAATCCCAAGATGAGAATATAAGGAACTGCTCCAAGAGTCAAATTGGATCTTAAACAACGGAGTCATTTATTTAAACAAGAATTGTTTTTGTTAAGCATGAGAGAGGTCCAGCTTGAGTAGATGTTGCACTTGTTATTTATTGAGAGTGGACCACGCTTTGCGATGGTTGTTGCTATGAGTTGTCACTGAGTTGACTCCAACTCATGGTGACCGTATGTGCAACAGAATGCAAGGTTGCTTGGTCCTGCGCCACCCTCACAGTCATTGCTATGTTTGAGCCCATCGTTGCAGCCACTGTGTCAATCTGTCTCTCTGAGCGTTTCCCTCTTTTTCCTAACCCCTCTATTTTACCAAACATGATGTCCTTTCTTGTGATCAGCGTTTTCTGATAACATGTACAAAGTATGTGAGGCGAAGTCTCGCCATCCTCGCTTCTAGGGAGCATTCTGGCTGTACTTCCTCCAAGATGGATAAACAGGCAGTCCCCGAGCTATGTAGGAGATCCACTCCTAAGTGTGTCTTTAAGTCGAATTTGTAGGTAAGTTGGAACAGGTGCATAAGGTTCTTATGCAGCCTTACTTTAGTGCAAGAAAAGGCTCGAAGCCTTTTCAGTGATTTAAAAGCTCCATGTGCAGCAATTGAAGGTGATTGTGATGAAGAATTTGTTGCGAGTAGGGGTTGGTTCACTCGTTTCAAAGTGAGGGCAAATTTGCATAACATGAAAGGGCAAGGACGAGTTATCCGTAAGTTGGGTGTTCATGTAACTGGGGACTTGCTGTATTCTGCACTAAAGAGAGAAATCCCCTGTCTATCTCAATGTGCCTTAAGAGATCAAACAGACAGCTTGAGGACAGAAAAACCCTAATCACTCTCAATCTCTGTCAATCATTGCATTTAACATAATTAACATACTTTGCATGGCAAGATGGCCTTATGGGTTCAATTATGTCCCGCTAAAATATGTGTTAGAATCCTAACTTTCATATTTGTGCATGTACTCCAGTTTGGGAATAGGGTTTTCTTTGTTATGGTAATAAGATCCTACCCAAGTCAGGTGGGTGCTAAACCTAATCACTTCTTATATAAGGAGCAGCCTAGACCCAGACACACATGGGGAAGAGAGACGCCATTTGAGGATGGCCTACAAGCCAAGGAACCTGGGAATGTCCGGGGCTACCAACAGGGAAGGAATCAACATGGCTGACACCCTGATTGGGACTTTTTGCCTCCAGAACTGTGAGAAAAAGTTCTGTTCTTTAAAGCCACATATTTGGATATTTCTGTGACAGTATGACTAGGTAGCTGTCTTAGTTATCTAGTACTGCTACAACAGAAATAACCGTAAGTGGATGGCTTTAACAAAGAGAAGTTTATTCTCCCACAGTCTAGGAGGCTAGAAGTCTGAATTCAGGGTGCCAGCTCCAGGGGAAGGCTTTATCTGTTGGCTCTGGGGGAAGGTCCTTGTCATCAATCCTTCCTGGTCAAGGAGCTTCTCAGCACAGGGACCCTAGGTCCAAAGGACATGCTGTTCTCCTGGCTCTTGTTTCTTGGTGGTATGAGGTCCTCCACTTTCTGCTCACTTCCCTTTCCTTTTATCTCTTGAGAGAGAAAAGGTAGTGCAGGCCATACTCCAAACTCCCTTTACACTGGATCAGGGATGTGACCTGGGTAAGGGTGTTACATCCCACCCTAATAATCTAATCTTGCCTCATTAACCACAGGTAGTAACTAAGACAGGCAGGTCTTGCTTAGTGTCATAAATTCCAGTGAAAAGAGATCAGATCACCCTAGACATTCAGAACAACAGAGTTAGAGAAATGTGTGCCTGAAATATCTAGGAAAGTTGATCGGGGAAACTTGGTTTTTCTTTTGCCAAAACACAAAAGGATGATGAAAAAATCAGTAAGTAAAATGAAAATACATAAATAACAAAAAAGCAAAACTCACTACAACGAAAACAAGAGAATGCCTGCCAACAGGAACAGCTTCAGAAGAAAAGGTAGGAAAACTGGAGAAAATTCTATAGGGAAAGTAGCTTGTTCAAATAGCCCCTTATTGATTGGAGTTACTGCTGACTAGAGCACTAAAGAGCAATTTTCACCTTGGGGCCAATCCCATGATAGTGAGTAAGCTATGGAGTGCAAACCACTTGATACCATATCTATTAATAAATTACAAAAAAGCAGAAGGAGGAAGAGTAAATGCAAGTAGACTCCTGGGTGGGTTTGTGGCAACGCTTGCACACTTCCTCACTTGAGGACCAAGGAATCAAATCCTAGCCATGTAAGCCCTCTTAGATGCAATCTGCATTTGCAGATTGCCTGGCTGAGGTAAATGGTTAAGCATTCAGCTGCCAACCCAATGGTTGGGGATTTGAGTCCACCCTGAGTCACCCTGGTAGAAAAGCCTGGTGATCCACTTCTGAAAAATCATTCACTGAAAACCCTACAAAGCACAGTTCTACTCTGACATACATGCGGTTGCCATGACTCAGATTCGACTTCACAACAACTTGTTTGGTTTGATTTGGCATTTGTGGACATTAAAGAGTACAAACACACTTTCCTTTCCTTCACTTTTCTTCATGTGTTCCCATCCCAAGTTCCCAGAATTGGGCAAGAGAAAATTATTATTATCATGTCATTTTACACGAGGAAATTTGGAGTAAGCTGTGCTTTAAGGCTGCATAGTCCATGTGTCTGAGCTAGGACTCAAAACCAGGTTTTCTGATTCTAATTCCAATTTTCTTTCCATAGACTATTGATGTTCCTCTTGTTGATGGGGTTTTATTTAATTTTTAGATTTTATTAAAGAAAAAACAAAAACTGAAGTGATTTCCACACACTACCTGGGTGTCAAGCATCATAAGCAAGCCTTCCTTTAAGGCTTGTTTGTTGTTAAAAAAAAAAAAAAAAAATCATACCCATTGCCGTCAAGTTGATTCGAACTCAGAGTGATCCTATGACCCTATGTTGTTGTTAGATGCCGTCAAGTCGGCTCCCACCTCATGGCCACCCCATGCTGCCCAGTTCTGCGCTATCCCCATGGTCTGCTGCAGATCAGACTATTGTGATCCATAGGTTTTTCATTGGCTGAGTTTTGGAAGTAAACCACCAGGCCTTTCTTCCTGGTCCATCTTAGTCTGGAAGCTCTGCTGAAACCTGTTCAGGATCACAGCAACACTTAAGCGTCCACTGAAACATGAGTGGTAGCTGTGTATGAGGAGCATTGGCAGGGAATTGAACCCAGGTGTCCTCATAGAAGGTGAACATTCTATCACTGAAACACCACTGCTCTCAGCTGATCATTAGGAGTGTTACATAGAACATGGAGGACAGATACAAGATAAAGGTTGGAGGGTGGAGACATGATGTGGGGTGGAAACAAGACGGGGGATAGAGATGATATGGAAGATGGAGACAAGATGGAGGATAGAGACAAGCGGGACAATGGAGACATAGGGAGGATGGAGACATGGAGGATACTGGAGAAAAGGGTGGAGATAAGATGAAGGGTGGAGACAAGATGGAGGCTGGAGACAAGATGCGAGTGGATACAAGATGGACAATGGAGACATATGGAGGGTAGAGACAGGGAGGAGATTAGAGAAAAGGGTGGAGACAAAATGAAAGATAGAGACAAGATGATGGAGACAAGATGAAGGGTGGAAACAAGATGGAGGAGAGTAGAGGCAAGATGGAGACACAGAGGAGAGTGGACAAAAGGGTAGAGACAAGATGAAAGATGGAGACAAGATGGTGGAGACAAGATGGAGGGTGAAAACAAGATGGAGGATGGAAACAAGATGGAGATGGAGACAAGATGAACAATGGAGACATCTGGAGGGTGGAGACACGGAAGAGATTGGAGAAAAGAGTGGATAGAACATGGAAGGTAGAGACAAGAGGGAAGGTGGAGACAAGATAGAGGAGACAATATGCAGGGTGGAGGCAAGATGGGAAGAGGGTGGAGACAAGACGGAAGGTGGAGACAAAATGGTGGAGAGTGGAGACAAGATGGCAGATGGAGACAATGGAGGAGGGTGGAAACAGAATGGTGGAGACAATATGGAGAGTGGAGACAAGATGGAGGGTGGAGACAGGATGGAGGGCGGAGACAAGATGGAGGGTGGAGACAAGATGGAGGGTGAAGACGGGATGGGGGTGGAGACAAGATGATGGGTGGAGACAAGATGGAGGGCGGAGACAAGATGGAGGGCGGAGACAGGATGGAGGGCGGAGACAGGATGGAGGGCGGAGACGGGATGGAGGGCGGAGACAAGATGGAGGGCGGAGACGGGATGGAGGGCGGAGACGGGATGGAGGGCGGAGACGGGATGGAGGGCGGAGACAAGATGGAGGGCGGAGACAAGATGGAGGGCGGAGACGGGATGGAGGGTGGAGACGGGATGGAGGGCGGAGACAAGATGGAGGGCGGAGACGGGATGGAGGGCGGAGATGGGATGGAGGGCGGAGACAAGATGGAGGGCGGAGACAAGATGGAGGGCGGAGACGGGATGGAGGGTGGAGACGGGATGGGGGGGTGGAGACAAAATGATGGGTGGAGACAAGATGGAGGGCGGAGACGGGATGGAGGGTGGAGACAAGATGGAGGGTGGAGACAAGATGGAGGGTGGAGACGGGATGGAGGGTGGAGACGGGATGGGGGGGTGGAGACAAGATGGAGGAGGGTGGAGACAAGATGGAGGGCGGAGACAAGATGGAGGGCGGAGACGGGATGGAGGGTGGAGACAAGATGGAGGAGGGTGGAGACAAGATGGAGGAGGGTGGAGACAAGATGGAGGAGGGTGGAGACAAGATGGAGGGCGGAGACAAGATGGAGGGCGGAGACAAGATGGAGGGCGGAGACGGGATGGAGGGTGGAGACAAGATGGAGGAGGGTGGAGACAAGATGGAGGAGGGTGGAGACAAGATGGAGGAGGGTGGAGACAAGATGGAGGAGGGTGGAGACAAGATGGAGGAGGGTGGAGACAAGATGGAGGAGGGTGGAGACAAGATACAGGAGGGTGGAGACAAGATACAGGAGGGTGGAGACAAGATACAGGAGGGTGGAGACGGGACGGAGGGTGGAGACGGGACGGAGGGTGGAGACGGGACGGAGGGTGGAGACAAGATGGAGGGTGGAGACGGGATGGAGGGTGGAGACGGGATGGAGGGTGGAGACAAGATGGAGGAGGGTGGAGACAAGATGGAGGGTGGAGACAAGATGGAGGGTGGAGACAAGATGGAGGAGGGTGGAGACAAGATGGAGGAGGGTGGAGACAAGATGGAGGAGGGTGGAGACAAGATGGAGGGTGGAGACAAGATGGAGGAGAGTGGAGACAAGATGGAGGGTGGAGACAAGATGGAGGAGGGTGGAGACAAGATGGAGGAGGGTGGAGACAAGATGGAGGAGGGTGGAGACAAGATGGAGGAGGGTGGAGACAAGATAGAGGAGGGTGGAGACAAGATGGAGGGTGGAGACGGGATGGAGGGTGGAAACAAGATGGAGGATGGAGACAAGATGAGGGTGGAGACAGGATGGAGGGTGGAGGATGAAGGATGTAACATAAAATATATAATATACAATGCCATGCATATAACTATGTATGTTGTTGTGAGCTGACTTCCAGATGGCCCTCCACTTATGATGACCCTATACACAATGGGATCAGACTGTTGTGATCCGTAAGATTTTCATGGGCAGATTTTCAGAAGCTGGTCACCAAGCCTTTCTTCCTGGTTCCTCTTCATCTGGAAGCTCTGTTGAAACCTGTTCAGCATCACAGCAACACACAAGCCTCCAGGGACAGATGGGTGATGGCTGTGCATGAGGTGCATTGGCTGAGAATTGAACTCAAGTCTCCTACATCAAAGGAGAGACTTCTACCACTGAACTCCCCACCTTAAAGGATCCTCAAAAGAGAGAATAGATAAGGATTCTGTTGGCTGACACCTGGGGTGTACTGTGTACTGCAAGAGGAGAGTGCTTCAGTTACATAAGCTTCCTGATTCCAGTTATCACCCAACATCTTTCCAATTACGAACTTTAATTTGACCTATTCTCTTCACCTATTAAATGTTTAGAACAACATCTTGCTCAAACCACTCTCCAAATAACACATCTGGATACAGGAGGGAGAGGGGAAAACAATCATGTTTGCCAAAAGTGCCAAATGTATTCAGAAGATAATCTTATTTCAGAGAAAATGAATAAATGGATGTTACTTTGTCTTTAATAGTTTCATACTTAAAATCAAACATGCTCAGGTTAATACTCTTCTGCATCTAATTGGATTTTTCTGGTCCCTTTTATTATGAGAGCAGTTATACCGAAAGGTGCTGATTTTAATGTGATTATTGCACTGTTATGCAAAATTATACCATCAAAGTGTATGCAGCAAGAGTATTTATCTAGGCTGCTAGGCAACTTGTCCCAGATGTCTTCCTCGTGATGAATTTCCCCGAGTGCTGTGACGCTCTCAGATGTGAACGAATGCTCTCAGGCAGGTCAGCAGTCCATTCTGATTTCCAAGAGTTCCAAGCAACTCTTTGAAGAATTAAAGTGCAGCAACAATTTTACAAAAAGTCAGAACTTTACATATATTTTATGTATTTATCTATTAACTGAAAGGAGCCCTGGTGGCACAGTGGTTAAGCCCTTGGCTGCTAACCGAAAGGTGGTAGTTTGAACCGACAAGCTGCTCCGCGGGCGAAAGATGTGGCAGTCTGCTTGCACAAAGATTACAGTAACCTTGGAAACCCTATGGGGCAGTTCTATTTTGTCCTATAGGGTTGCTGTGAGTTGGAATTGACTCGCCGGCAATGGGTTTGGTGGTTTGGTATCTATTAACTTATTCGATGTATTTTTTTTTAAAGAAAGATATTTACAAAGTATCCATATGCAAAACTACCTCTTTTACCGACTTCCCTAACCATGTTGTATTAAAGCAGCGACTGACGTTTCTCTTCCCTGCGTTTTTTTTTTTACCACCACCCATACATCAGTTTGTCATAGTGGTGGCTCCCTATTGCTGTGATGCTGGAAACCAAGCTACCAATATTCCAAATACCAGAAGGTCGCCCATGCTGCACAGGTTTCAGCAGACTAAGACAGACTAGGAAGAAAGGCCTGGCAAACTATTTCCAAAAATCAGCCAATGAAAACCCTATGGATCTGGTGGTGCAATGGTTAAGTCCTCAGCTGCTAACAGAAATGTCGGTGGTTCGAACCCACCTTGGGAGAAAGACCTGGAGATCTGCTCCCATAGGGGATACAGCCTGGCAACTCTAAGGAGCAGTTCTACTCTGTCCTATGGGGTCCCTAGGAGCTGGATTTGACTCAACGGCGCACAACAACAAACATAAATAATTCTGGAAAAACAGGTAAGAAGAGAAAGCACTCAGCTCACAGAAGAAAATGGACAAACATCCCAAGTGCTAACTTTGCGGGATTTTCCACCTTTATGGTTTTCATGTCCAGGATCCAGGGAAACCTATCATAGAGGCTAATCACACTATACTCCACTCAATATAGACAGCCATGTTTCAAAAAATGTGATCTGACCTTGTGACAGTCTGAGCTGGTGAAATAAGTTGAATAATTGTAAGGTTTATATGAACAGTAAGAGTAGGCAGTAGTAATCATTGGCTTGGAAAACTGGTGGATTTAAGATTTTCTAGAACTGGTAATCTTATCCCAAATATTTAAAGTCATTTTCTTCTGTTTTCTAACAACAGCTTACACGTTTTGCTTTCCTCAACCACGTCTTTAACACATCGTGCATGTTTTCATCTATGTCCCTTGTACTATCATACTGTTATATATATGTACATACATATTATGCATACATATATATACACACACACATATATATATATACATACTATTGGAAGTTGTCAAGAATTTCATTTTACATAAATCCACACTCAACACTCATGGAAGCAGCAGTCAGGAAATCAAAAAATGTATTGCATTGGGCAAATCTGCTGCAAAAGACCTCTCTGAAGTGTTAAAAAGCAAAGATGTCACTCTGAGGACTAAGGTGCACCTGACTCAAGCCATGGTGTTTTCAATCACCTCATATGCATGTGACAGCCAGACAGTGAATGAGAAAGAGCAAAGAATTGATGGCGTTGAATTATGCTATTGGTGAAGAATACGGAATATACCAGGGACTGCCAAAAGAACGAACAAATCTGTCTTGGAAGAAGTACAGACAGAACGCTCCTTAAAAGCAAAGATGGCAAGACTTCATCTCACATACTTTGGACATGTTACCAGGAGGGGCCAGTCCCTGGAGAAGGACATCATGCTTGGTAAAGTAGCAGGTCAGCAAAAAAAGAGGAAGACTCTCAATAAGCTAGATTGGCACAGTGGCTGCAACAATGGGCCAGAACATAGGAATGATTACGAGGATGGTGCAGGACTGGGCAGTGGTCACTGTGAGTCAGAACGGATTCGACGGCACCTAACAACAATAACAACAACGTCTATATTGATAAGATCGATGTTGATAGAGACGTCGTTACTGCTGTTGAGTCAATTTCAACTCACTATGACCCCATGCGTACTGAGTAGAACTTCTCCGTACATATGTATTTTTTCTCTCTATATATATATCTGTATCTACATACTGTCTTACTGTTAATATCTAATACAGTTGCATACTGGACCGAAAACATTGTCTGGATGGTTTTGATTCTGCAATTTTCTGAGATTTCTTTTGTAGCTCAAGTCAGCTTATGTAAGTGAAACATGTGTTCTTCAAAATAATGCATAGTGTCTTTCTTTGTGGGATATACATTGCACTCTTTTATGACATAAAAATTAGATCAAGCTTGTTAATTATTACTCAAAACCAAAAAACCAAATGCATTGCCATCGAGTCGGTTCTGACCCACAGTGACCCTACAGGACACAGCAGAACTGCCCCACAGGGTTTCCAAGAAGCAGCTGGTGGATTTGAACTGCGGACGTTTTGGTTAGCAGCCGAGCTCTTAACTACTGTGCCGCCATCACAACCAAGGTTTTTATCTATTTTATTTTTGCCTGTTCCTTTTATTGATTTTTGACAGAACTGTGTTTAATTCTCCACCCAAAGATGTGTTCTTAAAATGTCTTTGAGTCACGTTGTCATTTTACGCTTCATGTATGCCAAAGCTCTGTTGTTGGCCTTAAAAACTAGTTTCTGAATATGTTATATGTTTATTAGGGTTTTTCTCATGATGTAATATCCCTAACCTCTATGATTTACATTTGTTTTAAAATGAAAGGTAATGGGATTTTGCAGATGTCATTAAGGCACCAAATTACTTGATCTTGAGTTAATCGAAAGAGAGGTTATCTTTGGCAGACCTGACTGAATCAGATGTTGCTGTTGCTGTTGCTGTTGTTAGTTGCCATGGTGGCTTTGGTATGACTCATGGAGACACTGTCTACCACAGAATGAAAGGTTGCCTGGTCCTGTGCCATCTTCACGTTCACTGGGATGCTGTTCTGGAATATGTGGTGGATGTGGTGATCAGGGTAGCAGTTCTGTGTTTTAATCCATCTCACTGAAGGTTTCCCTAGTCTTCATGGCCCTCTACTTTACCAAACATGATGTCCTTCTCTAGTTCCTCCTGATAATCCATCCAGAGTCAGGGAGTCGAAATCTCAGACAACATTCTTTGATGTAGCAGAGCTTCCAGACTAAGACAGAGCTGGCAATCTACAGGTAGTCCCGGACTTACGACGAGGTTCGGTTTTGATGTCTCCCCTTCGTCTGTGTATCTGTCTGTCTGTCTACCTATTTATCTATCTGTCTGTCATCCATCCATCCATCAACCTATCTACCTACCTACCTATCATCTATCTACCTACCTGTCTACCTACCTACCTACCTATCATCTATCTACCTATCTACCTACCTACCTACCTGCCTATCTATCATCTATCTACCTGTCTGTCTGTCTGTCTATCATCCATCTGTCTATCTATCTGCCTATCATCTATCTACCTATCTACCTACCTACCTACCTGCCTATCTATCATCTATCTACCTATCTGTCTGTCTGCCTATCATCTATCTATCTATCTATGAATGACAATTAAAGGCCTCAGTTCCGGATCCAAACACACTTCATTTATCTGTCACTCATTTTCCTCATCCATAAATGAGGATAAATAATAACCCCTCCTTCATAGAATCATCATGGGATAAAGTGTTAGTCTACTAAAGCACTTAGCACAGTGAGTGACTTAGAAGATATAATGAGGCTATCATCATTAGTATTTTGTTGTTATATGATTACTATTTAAGGAATGGGTAGGTCGTGCATGATGATAGGTTACTATTGCTTACCTAGTATTTTTTTTCTACTTTTTAGACCAAAGACAGAGTCATCCATAAACAGGAGGGAGTTGCCTGGGTGACATGAGCCTTCCAAATATCTGACCCTCTCTTGAGTGTGTGACTGGTTTAAACATTAGATTTCTCTTCTCCTAAGATCTCCCTAATTACGGGATTTTTACCCTCAACCCCAAACCACGCAATCTATTGATTCTTGAAGTGGATGCATTGATTTTTTTTTTCCCTCTTCTATATTGCCACCCCAAAGGGTTTTAATAAACAAGCTGTGGCCCTTTTCTGAAGTAACAGAACTCCCAGTGATGGAGCAGCTATTAAGATATCATCTAGATGTATATTCAGCTTCATTTCAAAGGCCTGGTCTTTGAAACTCTTGTTCATCAGATGCTTGTAGAGGCTCATAGTGATCCCCAAACAAAATCCAAAACCAATCGCTCCCCTCCACTTATACAATATATCACCATCATCATTTAAAAATAATCTGTATGTTGTTGTCAAGGCGGCCCCAACTCATGGCATCCCCATGCCCAACACAACATAATGCTGCCTGGTCCTACACCATCCCCATGATTGGTTGGGGATGGAACCATTATGATCCATGGGGCTTTCACTGGGTAATTTTCAGAAGTAGATTGCCAGGCCTTTTCTTCCTAGTCCCTCTTAGTCTGGAAGCTCTGCTGAAACTCCACTGACAGGTGGGTGGTGGCTGTGCATGAGGTGCATTGGCTGGGAATTGAACCCTGGGTCTCCCACATGGAAGGTGGTAATCGTACCACTGAACCACCAGTGCCCTCCATCTGTATTACAGTTCTAATAAACGTTGTTGTCAGGTGCCTTTGAGTCGGTTCCAGCTCACGGTGACCCCGTGTACAACAGAACGAAACACTGCCCGGTCCTGCGCCATCTTCACAATCATTGTTATGACTGAGCCCATTGTTGCATCCACTGTGTCAGTCCATCTCGTCAAGGGTCTTTCTCTTTTTCACTGACCCTCTCCTTTACCAAGCATGATGTTCTTCTCCAGGGACTGGACCCTCCTGACAACATGTCCAAAGTACATGAGACAAAGTCTCTCCATCTTCACTTCTAAGGAGCCTTCTGGCTGTACTTCTTCCAAGACAGATGTGTTCGTTCTTCTGGCAGTCCATGGTATGTTCAGTTACTCTTCACCAAAACCACAATTCAAAGGCCTTAATACTTCTCTGGTCTTCCTTATTCTTTGTCCAGCTTTCACTTGCATATGAGGCCATTGAAAATACCATGGCTTGGGTCAGGGGCACATTAGTCTTCAAGGTGACATCTTTGCTTTTCAACACTTTAAAGAGGTCTTTTATAACAGATTGCCCAGTGCAATGCATCTTTTGATTTCTTGACTGCTGCTTCCATGGGTGTTGATTGTGGATCCAAGTAAAATGAAATCCTTGACAACTTCAATCTTTTCTCCGTTGATCATGATGTTGCTTATTGGTCCAGTTGTGAGGATTTTTGTTTTCTTTATGTTGAGGTGTAATCCATTCTGAATGCTGTGCTCTTTGATCTTCTTCAGTAAGTGCTTCAAGTCCTCTTGGCTTTCAGCAAGTGTTAGCATTTTGTCACTCAAAAAAATTTCTCACTGGCATGCAATTACTTGATTTTGTAAAAGGGTATCTCAACTTTCCTTAAGGTTGTTTAATCTAAGTGGAGGAAATCAGAAAAGTGATATATTTTTAAGTTAGATTAGTAAGGTATAAATTTACTAATTACTAATGTTTTTTAGTTTGTCTTGCGTTGGTGGCTTGCCTGTTGCTATGATGTGGGAAGTTATGCAACCAGTGTTTCAAATACCAGAAAGGTCCCATTAAATTTCTATTAGACAACAACGATCTAGAGGCTTGTTCCTATTTATTTGTATTCACTTGCTGGATTTCCTTTCCCTTTTTAAATTTTTGTGCAGTTGAATGAATCTAAAATCAATCTACACTAGTCAAAAATCCCTACATATATATATATATAGAGAGAGAGAGATATGTATTTAAACTGGTTTATTTTTCCAGTGTTGAAACTTTTAAACAGAGTACTGACAGAAAATATGTACTAAATGCTGTAAACTTACACAACACACACACACACACACACACAAAATCTCATCCACATGCCTTACATGAGAATCAAAGAAAGACTGGTTGACATACTTATCTGATAAAGTTGTTAGGAGGATTTAATAAAATAATAGATCTAAGTCACTTAGCTCATATTGAATATTCAGAAGCTCTGCCTACATTATTGTACAATTATTGCATTGTTATTGAAATTAGTGAGAACCCTCAGAAAATACTTTCTAGGTAATGCATGGGTTTTTTGGACATTGCAATGTTGTGGATTTGAACGTTCAGATCCCTAAAATTGCCATCAGTCAAACGTATGAAACCATCATCAAATTTTTAAGGATATCTATCACCTCACTGGCTATGAGGCTCAATTACACTATCTACTCAGAGGCAGGTACAAATCAAGCCACCTGGGTTTCTGAATAAGGAGACCTGGTGGTGCAATGGTTAAGTGCTCAGCTGCTAACTGAAAGGTTGGCTGTTTGAACCCACCCTGTGGCTCCTCGGGCGAAAAGACCTAGCGATCTGCTCCCGTAATGATGACAGCCTAGAAAACCCTATGGGATAGTTGTACTCTGTCACACGGGGTCACTATGAGTCAGAATCGACTGGATGGCACCTAATCATAACGACATATTTCTGAACATATCCACCATTTGACCTAGAGAGTTTAAGGTCACATCTCAGTGGGAAATCATTAGACAAAGAGATCACAGAACGACCTCCTAGTTGCACTGGATGGGCTTATACAACTCTCCGCAACAGAGCTGGGCATCAGATTCACCAGGGAGGTTTCTGAAAACGTGGGTGTCCAACTTCCACCTCTGACCACTTGAATCAACCTCTGCGGATTGGACTTGGACATTGGCGTTAAAAAAGAAAAAAAAATTATCCAGGTCAATCTCGTGTGAATTCAATCTTGGCATCACTGAGTAACAGATTCTAGTTTCTGACCTAAATATAGATGTATTTGGGACAGCTCAGGAGTGAACTCAATAAGAAGCAGGAAAAAAGAGAGAGAAAGAAAAATCATAAATTGTGCTGCATCACATCTGGAGTTCTGCTCAGTTGTTAATTCCTGGCCCCGACTCATGGTGACCCCAAGTGCTACAGAACAAAACACTGCCTGGCCCTGTGCTGTCCCCATGGTCAAATGATGATCAGGCCCTTGTAATCCATACAGTGGTCACTGGCTGATTTCGGAAGATCGCCAGGCCTTTCTTCCTAGTCTTAGTCTGGAAGCTTCGCTGAAACCTGTTAAGCATCACAGCCACACGCAAGCCCAAAGACAGGTGGTGGCTGTGCGTGAGGTGCATTGGTTGGGAATGGAATCCGGGTCTCCCGCATGGAAGGTGACAATTCTGCCACTGAATCACCAAGCCCAAACCGAGTCCATTGCCGTCAAGTCAATTCTGACTCATAGCAACCCTGTAGAACAGAGTAGAACTGCCCCATGGGGTTTCCAAGGAATGGTTGGTGGATTTGAACTGTTGAACTTTTGGTTAGCAGCTGAGCTCTGAACCACTGCCCCACCAAGGCTCCATGGTGCTACTCAGAAAACCAAACCCTTTGCTGGCGAGTCAATTCCGACTCAGAGCCAACTCTACAGGACAGCACAGAACTGCCCCACAGGGTTTCCAAGGAGCGGCTGGTGGGTTTGAACTGCCGACCTTTTGGTTAGCAGCCATAGATCTTAACTGCTGCACCACCTGAACCACCAGTGCCCCTAAATAAGGAAGATACCTGCCAAATGCCCAGCCTTCTCAGATACATACTTAAAGTGGTACACAATACCTACACCATAAGGTTGGAGGAGGATTCAAAGAGATGTTGTAACATTGTAACTGGCATGATGCTTGGATCATTTAGTGCTGAATAAATGTTAACTGTACTGCTGTGTAGCAGAGTATAGTACCTTCTCTCCCCACAACTTCTTGAGCAGAAGGACTAGTTGATATTCCAAGCAGAGAAGATATTGAGTCACAGAACTTTGGATGTATGAGGGTCCTTAGAAATGAGCTCGTTTTAGGTGCCACATTTTGTGGATAAGGAAACTTTAACTTTGACGTTTAGTTCTCAAGACATTATCCCTATTTAATCACAGAAACCCACCAGCTGCCTGTCAGTTTGTTGTATTGTGGTGGTTTGTGTGGCACTGTGATGCCGGAAGCTATGCCACCGGTATTTCAAATACCAGCAGTGTCACCCGTGGTGAACAGGTTCAGTGGCACCAGGGAATCAATACTGGCTCATGACGACCCCATGTGTTACAGAGTAGAACTGCCCCATATGATTTTCTTGGTTGTAATCTTTAGGTGAGCAGACTGCCAGACCTTTCTTCCATAGCACCACTGGCTGGGTTTGAACCCCAACCTTTAGGTTAGTAGTCAAATGCAAACCTTTTGCATCACCCAGGGTCTCGAACCTCCAACCAGGTACCACCAGGGCTCCTTAAAAAAGGGAGTCCTAAATGTCCCAGTAACAGCTGGCTAAGAATATGAAAGAAGCATACCGTTTCTCCTGTGTCAGCCTGTCACATTTCCTGAATTCTGCAGCAGAAGTGCTGTGGGTAATTTGATATCTATCAAAGGTCTGGAGCCTTGCCTATCAGAGACGCTCTGCTGTGTTCCAAAGGTAATGAGTTCAAATTCAGCCCCCACTGCTCGTCTCACAATATTCTGATGATCATTACAAGGTCTACCTTAGCAATTACCCCCTTTGGAAGGCAGCACAATTAAATACACGTCAAGCACTCTCTCTTCCAAGAGCTGTTCAGATGTGCTCTTCACAATTACAGCCCGTCTGCTCAGCAAGCAGCTTGGAGCATGGTTGGCACTTGGAGAATATTTTAAGTTTGTCATACTTGTTGGCAGAGTTTCTAGAACTTGGATCAAACCAAAAACCAAACCCGCTGCTGTCAAGTCAATTCTGACTCATAGCGACCCTACAGGACAGAGTATAACTGCCCCATAGGGTTTCCAAGGAGTGGCTGGTGGATTCAAACTGCCGACCTTTTAGTTAGCACCTGAGCTCTTAACCACTGCGCCAGCAGGGTTCCTGCATATCTAACATCTTGGGTTTTCCCTTACTGGTGCCTTAACGTGGGTTTCTTCATCAGTGTCTTATTGTTATTATTATTAGTGATCCCTCCTTTAGAAGCAGGAAACATACTTCAAGCATGCATGGTGTCTTAGTCATCCAGTGCTGCTATAACAGGAATACCACAAGTGGATGGCTGAACAAAGAGAAGTTTATTTCCTTACAGTAAAGTAGGCTAAAAGTCCAAATTCTGGGCGTCAGCTCCAGGGGAAAGCTTTGTCTCTCTGTCGGCCTTCTCTTCAGTGTTCCCCCGGACTAGGAGCTTCTCTGCGCAGGGACCCCGGTCCAAAGGACGCGCTCTGCTCCCGGCACTGCTTTCTTGTTGGTGTGAGGTCCTCCTGTCTCACTGCTCACTTCTGTCTTTTATATCTCAAGAGATTGCCTCAGGACACAATCCAGTCTTGTAGATCAGGTCCTGCCTTACTAACACAACTGCCACCCATCCTCCCTCATTAACATCATGGAGGCAGGTTTACAACATCCAGGAAAATCACACAGTACCCAGAATCATGGCCTAGCCAAACTGATACACACATTTTTGGGGGGACATAATTCAAACCATGACGTATGGTAAATAATTAAATCAGCCATCATATAAAAGTCTGCTTGCATGTGGCAAATTTTAACCCAGCCTTCAAAATATATGTTTCATATGTAAAAGACGCAAGTTATATATTATGATGGTCAGACATGGCTGTTCAAAGATATGCTATATCTTCAAGGAAATGTTGACCTTTACTTTATTCAGAAATTAACACCTTGTTAATCTTTACCTCCACCACCCATCTGTCAGTGTGTCGTACTGTGGTGGCTTGTGTGTTGCTGGGATGCTGGAAGCTCTGTCACCGGTATTTCAAATACCAGCAGGATCACCCATGGTGGATGAGTTTCAGCAGAGCTTCCAGACTGAGACAGACTCGGAAGAAAAGCCTGGTGATCTGCTTCTGAAAATCAGCCACTGAAAACCCCATGGACCACAACAGAACATTGTCTGATATAGTGCTGGGAATGAGCCCGCTAGGTTGGAAGGCATTCAGATACACAGTGGCCTCAACAGTGAGCTCAGACATATCATCTAGTCTGAAGACAGTGGAGGACCAGGCAACGTTGTGTTCTGTTGTCCATGCTGTGTCACCAGGAGTTGGAGCCAATTCTACATTAGTGACAACAGCAACAATTTTTAACTTATGATGCGGGACAACTGAAGCAGAACATAACCTTGAACCGCTTCTGGATTGAATAGGCAATGAGAGACTTCTCCACCTGCAGAATTACTGTTTCACAAACCTCTTCTGGACAATGTCAGCCATCGTCCTGCAGTCTACAATTATTTTATAAGGTGAGAAGGCTCCAATCTATTTCTGGAGCCATGAAGGCTGGATGAACCCCCGAATACCACCCTGAGATCATCTTTAAACCTTAAACCAAAAATACCTCCTAAAGTCATCTTTAAACCAAACAGTAGTTTAGCTCAACTGGTAGAGAACATCTACCTTGAGCATTGTGCTCTTTTAAGAACTGTTATCGCAGGCCTCAGACTTTCTGGAGCCATGGGGGCTGGATGAGCCCCTGAAACCACTGCTCTGAGAGAATCTTTAAAACTTAAACCAAAAATATCCCCGGAAGTCTTCTTAAAACCAAACCATAGTTTAGCTTAACTAATAAGGAATGTCTGCCTCGTGCTCTTTCCAGATCCATCTATATGATATCAAATTGACAACAGCAACCAGAAAAGTTAGATAGGAAGCTTAGGGGGCAGGGAGTTTATGTTAATGGTGGGGGAGGGGCAATTCAGAAAAGGAACGTGAGAATGGTTACACAGCCTGAAGAATGTCATCAATGTCACAAATGTACATGCAGAAATTGTTGAACTGCTGCGTGTTCTGCTGTGTACGTTTTCAACAACAACGATAAAATTAGAAATTATTTTAAAAACTGGTAAAGCTGCTGTCTAGCATTCTGTTAATCAAAATTAAGGCTCTTGAGAATATTTAATGATTTTAACTGAAAGTCATGGCACACATGGGATAAGTTCCAATCACACCAAAAATACACAGAGAAGAGTCAGTTGTCCCTGGAGTGCAGCTTCTGAGCCACCCTTCCAAAACAGGTCATCACTAATGCAATGTCCTTCTCTCACCTTCTGGAAGTGGTCTAGATTAGTACAAGAGTACACACACACACACACACACACACACACACACACACACACACACACACACACCCTTTTCCATGACTGTCTCTTGCTCTGTTGTCTGAGTTATCATCATTTTACCAACTTCTATCAATGAACATTTTAGCTTGTTTTTCTCATTTCTGTGCTACTGCAGGAGTCCTGGATATTGTAAATGGTTACCACACTCCGCTGCCAACTGCAAGGTTGGAGGTTCAAGTTCACCCAGAGGTCCCTCAGAAGAAAGGCCTGGATATCTACTTCTGAAAACTAAGCCATTGAAAACCCTGTGGAGCACAGTTCTACTCTGATACACTTGGGGTTGCCATGAGCTGGAATCAGCTCGACAGCAACAACAACAGCAGCTGTGAGCCAATTCCAACTCATAGTGACCCTATAGGACAGAGAAGAACTGCCCTATAGAGTTTCCAAGGAGTAGCTGTTGGATTTGAACTGCCAACATTTTGGTTAGCAGTCGAGTGCTTAACCACTGAACCACCAGGACTCCAAGGGTTGAAAATTCATGTTGTAAGTCCTATGAGTTTTGATGTCATGTACCCACCATTATAGGAACAGACCTGATGGTTTTGTTGTTGTTGTTAGATACCATTGAGTTTGCTCCTACTCATAGTGACCCAATGTACAACAGAATAAAACACTGCCCCGTCCTGTACCACCCTCACAATTGTTGCTATGTTTGAGCCCATCATTGCAGGCACTGTGTCTGTCCATCTTGTTGAGGGTCTTCTTTTTTGTTGACCCTCTATTTTACCAAGCATGATGTCCTTCTCCAAGGACAGGTCCCTCCTGATAACATGTCCAAAGTATGTGAGACAAAGTATATATATAAAAATTTGAATTCTACTCTTTTTTTTTTTTTTTCCATTCTAACCGGGACCAACTACAGGGACCCGGCCAGAACATCAGTGCTGGTAGCTGGGCACCATCTAGTTCTTCTGGTCTCAGGGTAGCTAAGGTTGTGACTCTTGCAGACTTTGTTTTTTGTCTGCAGTTTTGGTTACCTTCTTACTGTTTTGCTCCTGGCTAGTTGAGACCTGGAGTTGTGTCTTAGATGTGTGTCATCGATTCGTAACTGTCCCTGATGCTTAAAAGTGATGACATTTTTTAAACAGCAGAGGATTTTAAAATCCCAAAGGCCAGCTCTGAACATTACAAAGAAGAGAATGTGCTGTTAAAATGAAGTGGAGAAATGACCGAGGAATGACAAGTGGGCCATGAGATAGGCGATATTACAGGCAGGAACACAGAGACTTATTTTAGGAGATATTAACATGGAGGAGATACTTTCACCAGGAATTCAACCATCAGCACCTAGTTTAGAAAAGAGGAAAACAGCAAAGATTGGATAATGTCTTAAGCCAATCTCTTTTGAGATATAAAAGAGAGAAGCAAGCAGAGACACGTGGGAACCTCATACCACCAAGAAAATGATTCTAAAAATAACCTGCAGAATTATGTAACTCCCTTTGCCATTGTATGATTGCTGCTTTTTCTGTTTTTCCTATGAACTTCCAAACCGATACCCCATGAGCTGCTTCGGCTGCAAGCAACATAAAAGATATATATCTCAGTAGACCCTTCTCCTTCATTAAATTCTAGACAGTCGAAGCTCCTGGGAGTTGTGATTTAATCTTCACAATCTTGGCAGTGCAATTTAAGTGGTGGGTTAAGTTGTAAAATGAGCATTTAAACACCCAGGGCTCTCACAGTGAGATGTTAATGTTTTCACTGCATTTATTGAGCCCAAATTCTCCAAAAAGTAAAAAGAGAAACTTAGACCATATTTCTGGAGATGCTATAGCATCTCCAGAGCTTGTATTAAAGGAAGAATAGGACAAGAGGGGTCACAATAAATGGACTCTGACAGAATAGGAGAAAAGTGTGGAATAGAATCTCAAATTCCTCAAAAAACAGATCTACTGGGCTGGTTGAGACTGGAGGACTCCCTGAGACTATCGCCCAGAGAAACTCTTTAAACCTTGACCAAAAACTAACCCCTGAGGTCACCTTGTAGCTAAATAACAGATTGACTAACAAAATGAAGAAGATCACCATGACTACTGTGCTCCTTTAAAAAATCACCTATGTGAGACCAAAGGGTCAATGATGACTTTAAAACAAAGACAACAATGTCAAAGGCTGGGGAAACTAGATGAACGGAAACAGAACAAGCAGAACGGAAATAATGAGAATCTTCACACATTGTGAAGAATGTAACCAATGCCACTGAACAACTTGTGTAGAACTTGTTGAATGGGAACCTAAACCGCTGTGTAAACCTTTAACAAAAACACAGTAAAATACTATTAAACAAAAGAAGGCGGCAGAGGGTTCCACAAAAGCCACAGGCCTAAAGGGGTTAGAGAACCATTTAGACGAACAGACATCTTTTACGTCTCTGATTCAAACCAGTATTAAATCCAGGAGGCATTTTAGGGCACTGTATATCTTGGAAGTCAAGATTTAACATTCGCCCCCTCTTGTCACCGTGAGATCATTTTTGTTTCAAAAGGTTTTCTTTCTCCTTTTCAGTGAAAGAAAAGTATTCCAAGGCATCTTTTGACAACAATGAAATCTCAAATTACCAATCCAGTGTATTCCAAAGTGTATGGTAGTGTGGACTTCAGTCACTAATGGAACCCAAACGCGCTGGTAAAACAACCCCACGAAGCCTCTCTCAGCCTGCCTGGAGAGCTCCAAGCAAGATGATGGAACTTTTCCATGTCTTTTAGTGACGGACGATGAAAATCAATGGGGAATTTCTCTTACACCCTGCAGTGATGCTCCACTGAACATATCCTTCAGGTTGGTGGATAGCTGGTTTGCTATTACTGTGCTTGCTCAGTTATTCTTACCATTGAAATGAAATTACTCGATGAAATCTATTTAGTTAATGGAAATCAAAAACAGCTGGGAATAGAGACATTCAGGTATGAGATCTAATCATCTTTTCTAATGGTTTAGAATCACAAAGTTCCTAAATGTATCTCGCTGCGTGCTTTCATTTTATTTTCTTAATTCTCATCTGTATTTTAGTGGGCTTGTTTTTAATGTATATTCACTGAGGGCAGAACTGTGTCTTCATTCACTCATGAAATATGAATTATTATCACGCTCCTTCTTGAGTAAGCCAGGATATCAACTGAATCAAATGGATCCATTCGCACGTAAGCTGGGCAATGAGTAAGGAAGACAGAAGCAGAATTCGATGGCTTTGAATTATGGTTTTGGGGAAGAACACTGAATATGCCACGGACTGTCAGAAAAATGAACAAATCTGTCTTGGAAAAAGTACAGACAGAATGCTCTGTAGAAGTGAGGATGGAAAGGCTTCATCTCACTTACTCTGGGCATGTTATCAGGAGGGATCAGTCCCTGCAGAAGGCTACTGTAATGGTTAAGATAGTGTGTCAGCTTGGCTGAGCCCTGATTCTCAGTGTTTATCCGTGATCACTCCCATGATTGAATATACTGTGAGCAGTCAATCAGATGAAAGGGAGTTTCCTTGGGAGTGTGGCCTGCGTCTCAATATAAGCGGATGTTCTACCTTTCTGCTTGCTCTGGATGCTGCAGCTGCCTCCTGTTCATCCGACCTCCAGTTCTTGGGACTTGAGCTATCAGCTTATCCGCCAAACTTGGGATTCGTTGATCTTCACAGCCTATACGTGGAGCCCCTGCTCTCTGACCTACCAATCTTGAGTTCGCCAGTCCCTGCAGCTACATGAATGAGGAGAAACTTTGCAGCCTTCCCTGCTGATCTTGGAATTCGTCCACCTTCACAGACTGTGAGCTGGAGCCCTGCTCTCCGACCTGCCGATTGTGGGCTCGCCAGCTTCTGCGGCTCTGTGAATTGGGAGAGGCCTCTACACTGATCCACTGACTTGGGATGTTCTAGCTTCTGTAATCCCATGAGCTGTTTCTTTGATACAAATCTCTCTCTATATAGATTTATACGCTTTACTGGTTTTGCTCCTCTAGAGAAGCCAGCCTAAGACAGACATCATACTTGGTAAAGTGGAGGATCAGCAACAAAGAGGAAGACCCTCAAGGAGATGGACTGACACAGTGGCTGCAGCAATGGGCTCAAGCATAACCAATTGTGAGAATGGTGCAGGACAGGGCAGTGTTTTGTTCTGTTGTACGTAGGGTCGCTGAGTCAGAACTGACTCGACGGCACCTAACAACAACAACATTGCCACGTAACTCTTTAAAATTCAGTTGCAGGGGTTAGTTGAAGGTGAATTTGTTGGACTAGTCACAGAGACACACAATCTCTCAGAAGTGTCACACTGAAGAGCATATGTTCCAATGATGTTAAATGAAAAGTCACTGAGTAGCAACAGAAAAACTTGGCCACGGTGTTTCAGCACAAAAGCTGGGAAAATATGCAACAAATCTGTTTTCTTTTTATAAATAACATTTTATTGTGTGTTTGGTTCCCCTTTAACAGTTTTGATACAAATTGATCGTTGCCATTGGTTACAATTTTTGTATCAGCATTGTGATTATTTCCATTCTGTTTGTTCTTTTCCCATGATCTAGCTTTCCTAACCATCCTTGCCTTCTCATCTTTGCTTCCGGGTAAATGTTAACCGTTTGGTTTCCCCCAGTTCACTGTTTAAGGGAGCACATTACTCAGGGGTTAGTATCACACCCAAGCTTCTAATCCACAGGCCACACTGCAGGAGAAAGGGCAAGTGCTAGGAAGGTTGAGATCACACATTCAACCCATTCTTGAAAATCTTAAAAAAAAAACAAATTCATAGTTGCCGAGTCGCTGCCAACTCACAGGGACCCTATAGGACAGAGTAGAACTGCCCCATAGAGTTTCCAAAGCTGTAAATCTTTACAGAAGCAGACTGCCACATCTTTCTCCCACAGAGAGCCTCTGGTGGTTTTGAACTGCCAACGTTTTGGTTAGCAGCCGAGGGCTTTAACCACTACGTCACAAGGACTCCTTTCTAAATCTTACAGTGTATGTTTTCATCTGTTCTCTTATAACATTGATTGACCATTTACAGAGTGTCAAACAGGCGTAAGAAATAAACAGGATACAGTCCCTTCTCCAGGGACTGGTCCCTCCTGATAACACGTCCAAAGTAATCAAGACGAAGTCTCGCTATCTTTGCTTCTAAGAAGCATTCTGGCTATACTTGTTCCAAGACAAGACTTGTTCATTGTTTTGGCAGTCCATGATATAGTCAGTATTCTTTGCCAACACTGTCATTCAAATGCATAAATTCTTCTGTCTTCCTTCTTTATTGTCCAGCATTCACATGCATTTGAGGCGACTGAAAATACCATGGCTTGGGTCAGGTGCACCTTACTCCTCAAAGTGACATGTTTGCTATTTAACTCTTTAAAGAGGTCTTTTACAGCAGATTTGCCCGATGCAATATGTCCTCTGATTTCTTGACTGCTGCTTCCATGGGCATTGATTGTGGATCCAAGTAAAATGAAATCCTTGACAACTTCAATCTTTTCTCCATTTATCATGATGTTACTTACTGGTCCAGTTGTGAGGATTTTTGTTTTCTTTATGTTGAGGTGTAATCCATACTGAAGGCTGTGGTCTTTGATCTTCATCAGTAAGTGCTCCAAGTCCTCTTCACTTTCAGCCAGCAAGGTCGTGTCATCTGCATATCGCAGGTTGTTAACGAGTCTTCCTCCAATCCTGATGCCTCGTTCATCTTCATATAGTCTTGGATAATTTGCTCAGTTTACAGATGAATAATATGGAGAAAGGATGCAACCCTGACACACACCTTTCTTGATTTTAAACTATGCAGTATCCCCTTGTTCCGTTTGAATGATTGCCTCTAGGTCTATGTACAGGTTCCTCATGAGCACAGCTAAGTGTTCTGGAATTCCCATTCTTCACAATGTTATCCATGATCCACACAGTTGAATGCCTTTGCATAGTCAACAAAACACAGGTAAACACCTTTCTGGTATTCTCTGCTTTGAGCCAAGGTCCATTTAAGATCAGCAATGATATCCCTTGTTCCACATCCTCTTCTGAATCTGGCTTGAATTTCTGGCAGTTCCCTGTCAATGTGCTGCTGCAACCGTTTTTGAATGATCTTCAGCAAAATTTTACTTGCTTGTGATATTAATTTCCACTTTCTTTAGGATCACCTTTCTTTGGAATGGGCATAAATATGGGTATCTTCCAGTTGATAATTCTATACCTGTAATGGCTTAGTGGTTAAGCGCTCAACTGCTAACCAAAACCCACCAGCTTCTCCATGGGAGAAAGATGTGGCAGTCTGCTTCCAGAAAAATTACAGCCTTGGAAACCCTATGCTGCAGTTTTACTTTGTGCTACAGGGGCGCTATGAGTCGGAATCAACTTAACGGCAATGGGTTTGGTTTTGGTTTTTATACCTATAATGGAGCCCTGGAGCCCTGGTGGCACAGTGGTTAAGAGCTGAGCTGCTAAATACAAGATCAGCAGTTCAAATCCACCAGCAGCTCCTTGGAAACCCTCTGGGGCAGTTCTACTCTGTCCTATAGGGTCGCTAGGAGTCAGAATGAACTTAACAGCAACAGCTTTGGTTTTTCGGATCAGAATGGATCCCCGGTGGTGCAACGGTTAAGAGAGCAGCTTCTAAACTAGACTGACTGTTCAAACCCATCCAGTGGCTCAATGGGAGGAAGACCTGACAGTCTGCTTCTGTAAAGATTGTTGTTATTATATGCCCTCAAGGACATTCCAACTCATAGCTACCCTATAGGACAAAGGCAAGGAAACTCTATGGGAGAGTTCTACTCTGTAATGCATGGGGTTGCTATGAGTTAGTGCCTCGGAAGAAAGGTCGGGCGATCTACTTCCAATAACTCAGCTATTGAAAATGCTACAGAGCACAGTTCTACTGTGACACACACGGAGGCACCAGGAGTCAGAAACGACTCGCTGGCAACTGGAATGCACACACGTAATTCCACCCTCTTTCTTTCGGTGTACCCCAATTGTCTTTCAAAGGATGGTTTCTGCTGATTCAGTTTGTCGCTCTCATCCACCTCTTCTGAGGACGCAGGAGACAGCAGTTAAAATATTTTGAAAGCTCTACAGACTGGCATTTGCGGCTCTGATATTTAGAAACGTTGGGGTATCCATAGCACAGAAGGGCGGGCGCTGACTCCAGGTCATGTCAGAGTTCATCCAGAGATTCTTAAGTCAACTCAGATCACCCAGTGTGAGGGATTTTAACCTTTCTCAAATTTTTCATTCTAGGGAGGAGGCAATATTCTTTGATTTAGCGGCTCTCAAATATTTTGTCTCTAGATCCCCTTCCACTCTTAAAACTGATTGAGGACCTCAAAGAATATTTTAAATGTAGTTTATATTTATCAGCACCTACCAAAATAGAAACAAAAGCCGATAAATATTTAAAATAGTGATGTATTATCCAGTGAAACCCGTGAGAGCCAGCACTTGACGGGACTGCCTTGTTTGTCCAAGTCTCGCAAGTTTTCTGCCTTTGACAGGGCGCAGACTTACCACTTTTCTATTACTGCTGTTAGTGGAAAATATTTGAGTTTTCGTTCTTTGACAGGGTTCCGCCTTACACAGGTTCTGGCTTTCTCCGCTTTTACTGTATTTAAACTATAATTATATATATTATCTGCATTATAATTTTTTATATAATACATATGAAAGTTGAAAACAATAAAAACTGTCTAAGTTCATATAAATTTGCTAGTTGCTATGGTTGCTAGCTGTTGTCCAGTCAGGTCCAACCCACAGCAACCTTAGTTACAACAGCACAAAACGCTGCCTAGCCTTTTGTCATTTTCTGGATCATTTGGTATGTCTGAGTCCATTGTTGCGGTTCTTTGCATCAATTCTTCTCATGGAGGGTTTCCCTCCTTTTCACTGACTCTCTCCTTTACCAAACATAACATCCTTTTATAGCGAAAAGGTTATATCTCTAATATAAGTAACATTGCTATTAAAAATCATTGTATTTTCAAAAAAATTAGTGAGTAGGATGGAGTTGTTTTTTGCATCTTTGCAAATCTCTTTAGCGAGCTGGGTAGAAGGCAGCTGCATTCTGCTTCTGCATTCAATCTGTTTTAATACTTCATGTCATGAGACTTCTGGAAAACTTTATCGTAAATTCAGGAGAAAATTGGGGGTGGGGAGGTAACCGTGCTCTACAATTATTATGGAAAGGGTTTTGATCCTAAGTGCCCCTGAACGGGTGTTGTAGAGACACAGAATTGTGTCCCCCAAAAATATGTGTGTCAAGTTGGCTAGGCCATGATTCCCAGTATCATGTGATTGTCCACCACTTTGTCATCTGATGTGATTTTCCTATGTGTTGTAAATCCTATCTCTATGATGTTAATGAGGTGGGATAGGTAGGTGGCAGTTGTGTTAATGAGGCAGGACTCAATCTACAAGATTGGACTGTGTCTTGAGTCAACCTCTTTGGAGATATAAAAGAGAAAAGTGAGAAGAGAGACATGGGGACCTCATACCACCAATATATCAGTGTCGGGAGCAGGGCACGTCCTTTGGACCTGGGGTTCCTGCTCAGAGAAGCTCCTAGACTAGGGGAAGATTGATGACAAGACCTTCCTCCAGAGCCAACACAGAGAGAAATCCTCTCCTTAGAGCTGGCTCTCTGAATTTGGACTTCTAGCCTCCTAGAATGCGAGAGAATAAATTTCTCTTTGTTAAAGCCATCCAGTTGTGGTATTTCTGTTTCAGCAGCACTAGCTAAGACACAGAGGTTTTCAAAGTACACTATAAGCCCTTCTGCTGTAACTGGTTGACCCTGTAACTTGTGTGTACAGGAGTGGAGGCCAAGATTGGTTGTCTAAGGTAGAGGGCCTAGTGAAAAATAAAAATATGGGGCCCCTTGATCAAAAATTGTTATGAATTTCAAGATAGCAACAGGACAGTGTTAAACCAACTGGGTGGGGGGAGGCTCCTAAGCATGGATCACATGCCAATGAAGCTGGCCCTTGTAGACATGGAGGTAAATACAATTCCTTCCTATAATGCGGTGGTTAATCGAGTTGGGATAACGCTCTCAGCTGCTAACTGAAAGGTTGGAGGTTCTAGTCCACCCAGAGGTGCCTCAGAAGAAATGCCTGGTGAAATATCAGAAATACTTCCCAAAATATCAGCCACTGAAAACCCCAGGGAGCCCAGTTCTAGTCTGGTACACATGGGGTCGCCATGAGTTGGGGTCGACTTGAAGGCCACTGGGGTGCTAACTGCAGTGTAGCTCAGGCTTCCAATCTGTGCACTGGGGGGTTGCTGTTACTGGATGCTCCGGGTGGATGGCAGGAGCTGCTGGGTTTTCTCATTAAGGAGCGTATTTGGCTACTGCTGCCCACCAGCACCCCAGAGGGGGCTGTTTCTCCATGCCCCAGCCCCTTCCCCACCAGCACATTGCTGCCGCTTATTCACTGGTTCTAGGTTCACGGTAGGAACGAGGGTGGATTTCTGCACAACTGGACCGATACGCCACATCATAATAAATGCAGAAGAAAATAAAGTTGGCAAGGATTTCATTCTACTTGGATCAACCATCAGTGGCCGTGGAAGCCGCAGTCAGGAAATCAAACAACGTATTGCACAGGTCAGAGCCTCAGCATACTGTTTGGGGGGAATGTAAATTCAACAGAGGGAATAAAACGAACAAATTGAAAAACCGGAGTGAAGTGGAATGTCGATAAGATCTAGATGTGCATCACCGGGGTAATACACTTTTCCAGGCACTTTTACCAACAAGATTAGTTTATACATAAATACCTGAGTTACAGAAGCGCAAACACAGTAGTAAATGAATCCAGTGGATGCGATTTAAAAAAAAGAAAAAAAAATTATCCTGGAGTCCGTTCTGACTCACTGAGGCCCCATGTGCATCACAGTAGAACTGTGCTTCACGAGGTTTTCAACGGCTGTTTTTTTTATAAGTAGATTGCCAGGTCTTTCTTCCGAGGTGCCTCTGTGTGGACTCAACCTCCAATCTCTCCATTAGCTCCTGAGCACATCGAGTCTTTGCAGCACTATGAACAATGTGTGAGGTAACTCTTTTTCTACCGTGAAATGCTTGTGATTTCACGATTACTTAGAGCCAGTTTTTATATTAACTTTCTCTGTATGGACCACCTTAAATCCTTTTTGTTGTTCTTTTTTTTTTCCCCAAGTGGGCAGGTTAGCAGCAACAAGGGCGGTGTTATTCTTTGGTTACAGTTACAGAGAAAATTGGATTCTGAATGCTTATTAAGCTGCTTCAAGGCTGCACTTTTGTAAGCAGTAGATGGTGTATTAGAACCCAAGACGCTCTTTTTTCTCTTCCACCTGCTCTCCAAGATGACAGAACCTTGCACTTTGTATTAAAGACATTTTCTAATGGATCTAGGTCACTTGCGGGAGAAAATTCCACATTTGTATGTATGTGTTTATTTGATATAAAACATGCCTCTTTCAAAAAAAAAAAAAATGAAGTCACTGTTTCCGGCAAAAACTTTTGTGTTAGGTCTGAATTAGATGGATAAAAACCAAACCCGTTGCTGTCGAGTCATTTCTGACACAAAACCACCCTATATGACAGAGTAGAACTGCCCCATAAGGTTTCCAAGGAGCAATTGGTGGAGTCGAACTGCTGACCTTTTAGTTTGCAGTCAAGCTCTTAACCACTGTGCCACCAGGGTTCCAAATTAGATGAGTACTGGTCTCTAATTCTGCCCTGTATGGAATTCTTAATCTCAAATTCTTAGCCTTCTTCCATACTTGGGAAGTGCCGTCGCATTCAAGTCAGTTTATGTTACGGATTCAATCATGTTCCCCAAAAAGATACATCCAAGTCTCAACCCCGGCACCAGGGGATGTGACCCTGTTTGAGGAAGCAGGATTTTTTCTTGGTAGGTGGTATCAGTTCACAAAGTCATACCAGAGGAGGGTGAAAAAAAACCCGTTGCCGTCCAGTTGATTCCGACTCATAGCGATCCTGTAGGACAGAGTCGAATGGCCCCACAGGGTTTCCAAGGAGCGGCTGGTAGATTCAAACTGCTGACCTTTCAGTTAGCAGGCAAGCTCTTAACCACTGCGCCACCAGGGCTCCAGAGTAGGGTGGGTCCTATGCTAATCTTTTCTGAGTGGTGTCTTCTAGAAGGGAAGAGCAGACATGGAAATAGAGCTTCATGCAGGGGAAGACAGACACCACGTAACAGGGGAGACAGACGCAGCTACAAGAAGCAAGGGAACGTCCAAGGTCGCCAGCAGGCTCCAGAAATTAGGAGAGAAGTATGGAACATGTCCTCTCTCATAGCCTTAGAAGGAATCGACAAGCTGTGGTGGCACAATGTTCAAGTGCTGACTGCTAACCGAAAGGTCGACAGTTCAAATCCACTCAGCGGTTCCAAGGAAGAGGAGTCCTGGCTATCTGCTCCCGTAAAGATTACAGCCTATAAAACCCTATTTGTGCCGTTTTACTCTGTCCTGTAGGGTGTCTATGAGTCAGAATGGACGCCACGGCACACAACAACGTACCCTAATTTGGAGTCTTCTGGGTGGTGCAAGGAGCCCTGGTGGCGCCGTGGTTAAGCGCTCGTCTGCTAACCGAAAGGTTGGCAGTTCTAATCCACGCAGTGGTTCCTCAGGAGAAAAGACCTGGCGGGTGACCCTGCTAGTATTTGAAAACTGGTGACATATCTTTCAGCATCACAGCAACAGGCAAGCCACCACAGTACAACACACTGACAGACGGGTGGTTGGATATCTCTTTTACAGGCTATAATTTATGACATTGGTTCTCGTTTTGAATTTTAAGCCAAATGGTTGTCGTCTTTTATTTCAATGACAGCTCCATGATTACTCGGCCACATCTGGATATTATTAGGTCATGTGAGATGTGATTTGCCTTGACCTGTATGACTGCCTCCTTTTTAATTAGTTAGGTTCTCACACATTCTCCTTCTCCCATCTCGTGCTTCAGTACCACTTTAGCCGTGTTTGTTCTGCTGTTTAGTTTGAAGATTTATCTCTGTTGGAATAAAACAGAAGCGACGTGGGGGATGAGTAATTCTACTTCATAAACAACCTACGGAAAATAGTTCCTGAGTTTTCACCATCATGCTCAAAACACAGCTCTCTGTGTTCCCCAAAACAAAAATAATAATAACAATAAAATAAGACTGGGCTCATTTTGGGCTAAACTTTTCAGAACTACTCTTAAACTTGTTTCGTATTTTCTCGTTAGAATCCAATCAAAGGCAACTAACAACACCAACAAGTGTTTTATTGGAGTCTCTGGGGTGTAAATAGTTAACGTGCTTGGCTACTAACCAAACGTTTGGAGGTTTGAGTCCATGAGAAGTGCCTTGGAAGAAAGGCCTGGTGATCTACATGGGATCATCATGAGTTGGAGTCAACTCAATGGCAACTGTTTTTCACTTTAGTTAGAGACGGTTCTTTCACCTTTTCCTCTTTACTTTTCTGCTACAACATACACATATATGTTAATAACGTATATGAAAATAACTTAGAATAATTCTTGGCACAGAGTGTGCACTTCCTAGAAATGAACAGCCTGGAGAACAGAGGGGCTGGCTAGGAGAGAAGCAACCTTTACACAATGCACCATGCACGTGGAAAGTCATTGACTATACCTCTCTACAGGAGTCCTCGGGTGAGGCAAATGATGACTATGCTTGGCTATTAACTAAAAGGCTGGAGGTTTAAGTACATCCAGAAGTGCCTCAGAAGAAAGGCCTGGTGATCTACTTCTGAAAAACCAGCTATCGAAATCAGTGATGTCACTAGGGTTGGTGTCACCCAGTGTGGTAACTCATGGTGTCACCACCCCCGATGGACCTCCTCTCGTACCAGACCGTACAGAATCCTTATTATCAATTTTAATCGTAGCGCCATATGTGATAAATATAGTTGTCAATTGCTTAAATGTAATATTTCTTAGATTATATGAACATGGTAAAATCTTTCTACATTAAATGACAGCATCATTAGCCATGACATTATTAGTAACTGAGCAGAAGCCTTTTTTGATTGTTCTCCTTTTTTTTAATCACTACTTCTCAAAAAAAGTTATTGACATAGGTTCACAAATACTAATTACCACACTGTTGTAGCTGAAACATCAGAAAACTTGACAAAATCCGTGACTATAAACACACCAGTGGCAATGAAAACAATAGCGTATGCTTGTAGCTCACGGGGACGAAACCACACGATTCCAAGCATCATTGTAATTGGGTAATTGCACAAAAGTTTTATAGACCGTCATTTTGGTGTCACCCCCTCTGATAGTGTCACCAGGTGCAGGTCTGCACCCCCTACACACCCCTTGTGAAGCCACTGATTGAAAACCGTATGGAGCATAGTTCTGCTCTGACCCACGCAGGGTTGCCATGAGTTTGAGTTGACTCGATGGCCAACTGGTACCTCGTTGTATGTACCCTCCCTGCTAAGAAGCCCTGGTGGTGCAAAGGTTAAATACTCCACTGCTGACTCAAAGATCAGTGGTTAGAACCCACCCCACAACTCTTTGGAAGAAAAGACCTGGTGATCTGCTTTCATGAAGATTAGAGTTAAGAAAACCCTATGGAACACAGTTCTACTCTGCTACACACAGATTCGCCATGAGTGGAGTAGGTGCAAAGGCAACTAACAACAATAATAAGTTGGAATAGACGCAGAAGGCCCTCCCTCTAGAGCCTCACCCTATATCTGGACTTCTAGCCTCCTGAACTGTGAAAATAAATGCCTGTTCTTTAAAGGTACCACACTCATGGTACTTCTGTTACAGCAGCACTACTGAACTAAGAATGTAAGTGGATTTTCAGCTCCTTGACGGCCAGGACTGTATATCAAAACCAAAAAAGCAAACTCGTTGCCGTCAAGTCGATTCCGCCTCATGGCGACCCTACAGGACAGAGCAGAGCTACCCCATAGGATTTCCAAGGAGTGACCGATGGATTCGAACTGCTGACCTTTTGGTTAGCAGCCCAACACTTAACCACTTTGCCACCAGGGTCCCAGACTGTGTATTAACCATCTGCATATTGCCTACAATGTCCAGGAGTGTGACTTGTACAGTTCAGGCTCTCAAAAAGAGTTGTTGAATAAACATATATGAATATACATACCAATGCAGACACACACACACACACATACACACACACACACACACACACGCTAAACCTATACACGTAAATAACCAAGACAGTGGACAAGTGTTACGGATTGAATCATGTTCCCAAAATTCTATGTTGTAAATCCTTACCCTATACCTGTGGATGTAATCCCATTTGGGAACAGGGTTTTCTTTGTTACGCTAATGAGGCCATGTCAGTGCAGGGTGTGCCTTAAACCAATCATTTTTGAGATATAAAAGAAGTTGACCAGGCACAGAAGCACGTAAGCGCAGACGGGAGAAGATACACGCCATATGAAGATCGCCAAGGAACCGAAAAGCCCAAGCTGAAAAGAGACAAGACTCTTTCCCCCAGAGCTGAAAGTGAGAGCCTTTCCCTAGAGCCAGCACCCTGAATTCTCACTTCTAGCTTCCTGAACTGTGAGAAAATAAATGTCTGTTCATTAAAGCCACCCACGTGTGGTATTTCTGTTACAGTGGCACTAGATAACTAAGACACCGTGTTCAACAAGGATGCACAGGTTTGCCACTGGAAATGCAAAGTCAGCCACTCTCAAAGTCATGAGCAACACAAGTGACATGTAATACCTGATCTTTTTTTCTGGAAAAAGGTATCAGTGACCAGCAGAAACCACAGTCCAGATCCACCCAAAGGGAAGCAAAATGATCAAATGTGAACACCCCAAAAGTTTTTTGGCAACAGCAGTAGCAAAAGCCACCCCAACTTACACCAGGGAAGGACAGAATTGTTGAGGAAGAGATGGTCAAGTCTAAGTCTGAAAATTACTTTTCTGCATGGTTGAAGGAACTAATCTGGTATAAATGCTTACCCGGTGTATCTTTGTTACAACAGATTTTAGACTTACGTTCCTTGATGTTTCTTAATCTTTTGCTAAAGCGTTAAGTATTCTGCATTTTTTGAAATTTTTTCTTTTTAAAATAAAACAGAGAACATGAATGGATAAATGAAATGTGATACATACATCAATGGAATACTAGTCGGCAATAAAGAAAAATGAGTTCCCGAAAAATCTTGGAACATGGATGAAACTGGAGGACATTATGTTGAGTGAAATGAGTCCATCACACAGGCACTAAAAAACCACAAATATTGTATGTTCTCACTTTTATGAAACGACACAAACAGGTAAATATACAGAAACTAATATATATTAATGGTTACCAGGGATGGGGAGGGGGTGGAGGATTCACTCTCTAGACAGTAGATGCTTGTTATTTTTGGTGATGGGAAAGGTAATACAGAATGAGAGTAAAGTGTGCACAGCTTGACAAAGGTCAATGATGTCACTAAAATATACACAAGCCAAAAGGACTTGTTGGTAACTGCTATGGCATATATAATTTTAAAACAACAGCAAAAACAAACAAACAAAAATACGTGTGGGTATATATGTATGTATGTAGGCATAAATGTGTATAGGTACGTGTAGGTGTGTATATACAAGTGTGTGCATATATATATGTATATGCATCTATGTGACTGTATGCACATACATTCATATATGTAATGAAGCACATGGGGGCACACTTACAGATAAATCTTTGACCAACCAAACACCTTGCAGGGTTGGTTTCCTGAGTTTGAAGGATTAGGATGATAGTCTTGTGGAACATCTCGGTCAACTGGAATAAGGCAGTTCATAAAGCTCATATAGCTGTACATCTTAGTCTGGTGAGTAGGATCTTAACAGTTTGCGAGTGGCCATCTATGATACAGCTATTGGTCTCTACTTGTCTGGAGCAAAAGAGAAAGAAGGACATAAAAGACTCAGAGAAGAAACTAGTCTACAGGACAAATAGTCTTCACGAACCACAGCCTCATCTACCCTGAGACCAGAAGAACTAGATGGTGCCCAGCTACCACTGCTGACCATTCAAATCAGGACCACAATAGATGGACCCTGACAGAATGGGAGAAAAATGTGGAACAGAACCTAAAATTCCTTAAAACAAACAAAAAACAAAAAAAGATTTACTGGACTGGTCGTGACTGGAGGAGTCCCCGAGACTATTGCCCTGAGAGATGCTTTAAACTTTGAACGGGAACTAACCCCTGAGGTCACCTTGTAGCTAAATAACAGATTAGCTCCAAAAATAATGAATATCACCTGAAAGTACTGTGCTCCATTAAAAAATCACCTATATGAGACCAAACAATCAACAATGACTTGAAAACAAAAATGAGTACATAAGGGGGCAGGGAAACTAGATGAATGGAAACGTAACAAGAAGAATGGGCATAATGAGAATGTTCACTCATTGTAAAGAGTGTAACTGTCTTAGGCTGGATTCCCAGAGGAACAAAACAAGTGAAGCAAATATAGAAATACATATAGGGAGATTTATTTCAAGGAAGTGACTCATGCAATTGTGGAGGCTAGCAAGTTCCAAATTCGTGGGTCAGGTGGCAGGCTGGAGGCTTCTCCTGACTTACATAGCTGCAGGGGATGAGGAACCCAAAATCTGCAGCTCAGATAGCAGGTTGCTGGCTCACATCCCAAGAACCGGAAGTCAGAGGATGACGAGGCAAATGCAGGATCAAACGGAGGATGCAGAGATAGAGTGAGCTTTGCCAGAACATCCATATATATTGGATGCAGGCCACTCCCCCAAGGAAACTCCTCTTTCAACTGACTGTCTGCTCACATCAGATCACCAAATGGAGGATGATTACATAGTATCTTCCAATGTACTGAGAACTGTGGCCTACCCAATTTGACACATAACCTTAACCACCACAATAACCAATGTCACTGAACAATTTGTGTAGACATTGAATGGGAACCTAAGCTGCTGTGTAAACCTTTACGAAAACACAATAAAACATTTTTTATAAAAACAAAAATTAAACAATAAATAAATAAAGACAAACAGCAGACCAGCCCTTTTCTGAATGGGACCCTCTCTTAAACGCTTTGATGTTTGAGTACTGGGGAAGATCCCACTTCTGGGTAGCCTTCACTCCAGGCTTCTGGAACTCACAATAATTTTCTATTGCTTCTCATTCTGAGCTCTATCCAAAGTGTACAGTTTGACCTAGGAAAGGCATGAGCATCTCTTATTATCAGGAGTGCATCAAAAATCAAGGAAAGCCTAATTTGTGGTGGGCTCGTATTGATTGTACCACACATTTTGTTCTAATGGTGAAGATGTGGGGGAGCCAAGCTTTGGATGTCACCAAGGCTGAATTCTAGCCACCACTTGACCATTTGTACACTGTGTGACCTGGCTAAGTCCCTTCACTTGTCTGAGCCTCATTTTCCTTCATGTGTAACATGATGATAATAATACCAGCCTTCTGAGGTTATTAGGAGTCCCTAGATGGTATAAATTGTTGGAGGTTTGAGTCCACCCAAAGGCATGTTGGAAGAAAGGCCTGGCCATCTACTTCTGGACAATCAGCACTGAAAACCCTGCGGAGCACAGTTCTACTCTGACACTAATGGGGTCGCCATGAGTCAACTTGATGGCAACTGGCTTTTAAGGCTGTTGAGGAATTAAATGATCGACCATCAAATTGCATGGTACTCAATAACGGGAATTATTATAGTTATTTTCAGTAATTTATATATATAATGAACACGCTGTTGTTATTGCTGTTAATTGCCGTTGAGTTGGCTCTGACTCATGGCGACCTTGTGTATAACAGAACGAAATGTTGCCCAGTCCCGCGCCATCTTCATGATCGTAGATGTGACTGAGTCCATTGTTGTGGCTATGGCGTCAATTCATCTCATGGAGTGTTTCCCGTACTTTCTCTGACCCTCTACTTTACTAGCAAATGGTATGCCTTTCTAGAGATTGGTCCTTCCTGATGACGTGTCCAAAGTAAGCAAGACAAAGTCTTGCCATCCTCCCTTCTAGGCAGTATTCTGGTGTACTTCCATATGATTTTAAAAATTATCCAATGGTTTCAAGGGAGATAAAATAGAAGGAAACAATACGATGTGATCTGAAGTAAAGATCTGTTTTCATACCAGGCAGTGCAATGCGTTAAACAGGGACTATGACACCCAGTCCTTTGCCCAATGTGATTTATATTGAGTAATAACAATTAACCAGATGTCTGTTATTAAAATGCTCAATAGATTTTTCTGTTGATTATCAATCATGGTGAGTGCTGTGCTCACAACCCTGACACACCCCCTATTGAAGGCCATCATGTGCTTCTCTGCGAGGGACGGATTACCCAATAAGCAACATACACACAGGCTTACTTGTTCTTACTGACTAATCTGTAGTGCACAATTTCACCTGTGTACATTAAAATGCTCAATAGTTTTTTTTATATTGATTATCAAAGATGTAGTGAAACCCATATGAAATTGTGCACTACAGATTAGTCAGTAAACACAATTCTTAATATTAATATTTTTCTAAAGCTTTAAGTATTTAGTTTTTGTTTTTTGTTTAAATGTTCCAATTCAGATCCCCTTACATTCCATGGACACTTTGTAAGTAAATGATCTTTCATGGAATCCAGACTTTCTGGAGCCATTGAGACTGGATGAACCCCTCACCCCTGCAAAAAAAAAAAAATACTGCCCTGAGGAAATCTTTAAACTTTAAACAGAAACAATTCCCCAAAATCATCTTTAAACCAAACAGTAGTTTAGGTTAATTAGTTAAGAATGTCTGCCTTGAGCATTGTCCCCTTTTAAAGAACTATCTATATGGGATCAAACTGACAACAGCAAAGGTTAGATGAGAAGCTTAGTGGGGGCCAGGGATGTGCTAATGGGGGTGAAATAATCTGAAAAAGATATCGGGAAAGGTGGCGCAAGATTAAGAACGTGACCAAGGTCACTGAATCGGACACGTAGAGACTGCTGAACTGGTGTATGTTTTCACCAAAGATAATAAAAAAATAAAGTAAATGATCTTTGCTTTTAAGTCATTTGAGTAAATATCTATGAACTGTAAAGAAAACACAAGTAGAAGAAATGAAGTTTAGTTTTCCTGTACAAAACCGATGCAGGCTTAATATAGCAAGCTCTACATTTCAGAGAATTAAGGGGGATGAAACGCGTCATAGCAAGTCTCCCTCAAAGATCATTACTACTAACACATTGCTAAGTTCTCACCTTCCATGCACGAGACCTAGGTTTGAGACCTGGGTTCGATTCCCAGCCAGTGCACCTCATGCACAGCCACCACTTGTCTGTCCATGGCAGCTTGCGTGTTGCTAGGATGATGAATAGGTTTCAGGGGAACATCCAGACTAAGACAGACTAGGAAGAAAGGGCTGGAGATCTACTTCTGAAAATCAGCCAGTGAAAATGCTGTGGATCACAGCAGTGCGATCCCTGGCACAGGTCGTGTGGCGGCTAACGACAACAGCAACAGCAACAATATTTCATCTCAGCTTTTTAAAGCACATAAATGTATTTTTAAGTATTCATATTTACAAGGCACACCCTGGTTGCACCGTGGTTAAGCACTCAACTGCTAACTGAAAGGTCAGCAGTTTGAACCCACCAGCCACTCTGAGGGAGAAAGATGTGGCAGTCTGTTTCCGTAAAGATTACAGCCTGGGAAACCCTATGGGGCAGTTCTACTTTGTCCTATAGGACAGCTATGAGTTGGAATTGACTTGGCATCAATGGGTATGGTTTCACTGTATTTATATCCAATACTATTCTTAACATTTAATATAGCATATTACATTTTGTATATGTGCATAGCTTTCCATGATCATTATTTTTGATAAATAATAATACTCTGGGCAGTGTCTTAGTCATCTAGTGCTGCTCTAACAGAAATACCACAAGTGGATGGCTTTAACAAAGAGAAATTTATTCTCTCACAGTCTAGGAGGCCAAATTCAGGGCATCAGCTCCAGGAGAAGGCTTTCTGTCTCTGTCTGCTCTGGAGGAAGGTCCTTGTCATCAATCTTCCCCTGGACTAGGAGCTTCTCCACGCAGGAACCCCGGGTCCAAAGGACGTGCTTTGCTCCTGGCACTGTTCTCTTGGTGGTGTGAGGTCCCCAGCTCTCTGCTCACTTCCCTTTTCTTTTATCTCTGGTAAGATAAAAGGTGGTTCAGGTCACTCCCCAGGGAAACTCCCCTTACATCAGATCAGGGCTGTGACCTTAGCATGGATGTTACAATCCCACCTAAATCCTCTTTAGCATAATTTAACCTTGCCTCATTAACCACACGCAGAGATTAGGATTTACAACACATAGGAAAATTATAATCACAAAATGGAGGACAACCACACAATGATGGGAATCATGATTTAACCAAGTTGACGCACATTTTTGGGTGACAGAATTCAATCCATGACAGGCAGATACAGTGTGATTTGTTTAAACACTTAATAAGAGTAGGTATTTACTGACTGACCCCTGTTCACTACAATTGACTTTGCTTTTTACCTTCTCATATGAATTCAAACACGACTACAAATGACATCCACAGCATCTTCCTTAAAGGTTCTGCATTATTTTTAAATCATCTTACCATATTTATTCTGGAAAAATCCCTGAGGATAATCTCTCTTTCTTCTGTTTTTTAGGTCATTTATTTTCCTGCCTGAATGCGTATAAATGATTCTTTGCTTTTCCGTGAAATTCTGGGTGAGCCTGTTAGTCACCAAACTCTATTTTCTCAGCTAGGGAAAATTTCCTGCCCCCTGCCTCTGAGAGTTTCTTCTGCTTCACTGATCTTTATTTCCCTTTAAGATGCAACGTGTGTGTGTAATTTTAGAATGAGGTGCTAGAGGACTCTTTGACGTTGCTGTTGCGAGTTGCTGTTGACTCAGTTCTGACTCAGGATGACTCCATATGTGTGTCAGAGTAGAACTGAGCTCCACAGGGTTTTATTATTATTATTGTGGCTATAATCTTTACGGAAGTAGATCATCAGGACTTTCTTCCAAGGTGCCGCGGGTTGGATTCCGACCTCCAATCTTTCAGTCAGCAGTTGAGCATCTTAACTGTTTGTACCACCTAGGGACTCCCCAGAGAGCCCTTTAGCCTAAGAAGAACCATCATTAAATTAAGTGTTATGGATTGAATTGTGTCCCCCCAAAATGCGTATCAACTTGGCTAGGCCGTGATTCCCAGTATTGTGTGATTGTCCACCATTTTGTCATCTGATTATCCCATGTGTTGTAAATTCTTCCTCTATGATGTTAATAAGGCAGGATTAGAGGCAGTTATGTTAATGAGGCAGGAATCAGTCTAAAAGATTACGCTGTATCTTACGCCAATCTCTCTTGAGATAAAGAAGCGAGCAGAGAGACATGGCAACCTCATACCACCAAGAAAGCAAGCCAGGAGAGCACATACTTTGGACCCAAGGTCCCTGCACTGAGAAGCTCCTAGCCCAGGGGAGATTGATGACAAGGACCTTCCTTCAGAGCCAACAGAGAGAGGGAGCCTTCCCCTGGAGCCAGCACCCTGAATTCAGACTTCTAGCCTCCTAGACTGTGAGAGAATATTTCTCTTTGTTAAAGCCATCCACTTGTGGTACTCCTGTTATAGCAGCACTAGCTGACTAAGACACAAAATAAAATAAATAATTCTCTTGTTACTTAAAAACTGTGTCTCTTTCTTTTGCATTCTTATTCAACATCTGAAATTTCCTTCCATTATAGGGAGCTGATTTCTCCAAGTTTTGCTCTTGCTTTTTACAGATTACAAACACATCGTAACCTTGCTACGGCATTTTTGAATTCCACAAGATCTTTCTGTATCTCAGGCTGTTCTTAACCCATCTCAGCTCCTCCCTCCTTGCTCCTTCAGTTGGTGGTGCTGTTTTTCAGAGAAGCAATGTAATTCCATATTTAATAAGACAGCAGGCATTTTTGAATGGTTTCTCTTTTATGCGCTCAAATCCATTTGTGAAGAATGCTTTCTTTGTACTCCCCTGAGAATTGCTACACTTCCTTACCAGTTTCCAAGGAGTCGATTCTGACTCATGGTGGCCCCACATGTGTCAGAGTAGAACTGTGTCCCATAGGGTTTTGAATGATGATTTTTTGGATGTAGATTGCCAGGACTTTCTTCCAAGGTGCCTCAGGGTGGATTTGAACCTCTAACCTTTAGGTTAGCAGCCAAGCTCATTAACTGCACCAACCAGGGACTCCAAGCTTCCCTAATGTTGCAAAATTATGTCCTAGTCCCTGTGTTATTCCCTTACTCCAACCATTTAGTTACTCATTCACTTCCTTCTCTCTGCAGCTTCACATCCTGTCTCCCCTCTCCTCCCATTCAACACTGTTGTTTGCTGCCATCATGTGAGCCCCTGGACTTTTGGGGACACCATGCACAACAGAACATGCCACCCAGCCCTGTGCCATCCCCATGACCACTTGTGGATAGAGATGTTGTGATCCACTGGGTTTTCGCTGGTTGATATTTAGAAGTCGATTGCCAGGACTTTCTTCCTAGTTTGTCTTAGTCTGGAAGCTCTGCAGAAACCTGTTCGGCATCACAGCAACACATAAGCCTCCACTGACAGATGGGTGGTGGCTGCGCATGAGGTGCTCCAGCTGGGAATTAAACCCTGGTCTCCTGCATGGGAAGCAAGAATTCTACCACTGAACCACCGACACCCTCATTCCGCACTTTAGGTGTTCTTAACTACTTGCAATCACAAAAGTACCAGGATCCTTTTTACTTGGCCACATGGTGCCTGCATCCTTAGGCCATCTTCAGTCTCTGCTCTCCTGCCATGTCCATCCTCATCCCATACTTTCCAATTTATACGTCATCTCTCCCAAAAACCCTTTCCTGTTGTCCAAGGGATGTTCCCAGGCACTCCCAAACCAAAGCCAAACCTGTTGCCATTGAGTCAATTTCAACTCACAGCGACCCTATAAGACACAGTAGAACCACCCCGTAGGGCTGGTGGTTTGAACTGCCAATCTTTCGGTTAGCAGCCGAGCTCTTAACCACGGCACCACCAGGCACTCTCAGATGCCCCCAATTTATTCCTAAGCACCCTTTGTTCTACCTAGCCTGTAACCCCAATATATTTGAAGCTGTCTACGGGCAGGGGCAGTATCTGTCTTGCTCCAAATTCTGTTTCCTTTGCATAGCGCATAATTTCAGTGTGAACCAAACAATCGTGATTCAATGTATCTCTTGCACCCATTAATTATTTAATAACAACATCCTTGAGTGAGGTAATCTCTATAAAAGCCTGATGCTTCCTGAAAGCATTTTCTTTCTTTCTTTTTTTTTTTAACAGTTGGTCTGAATTTTTTTTTTTTTTAATTGTACTTCAGGTGAAGGCTTACAAAACAAATAGTTTCTCATGAAACAGTACTACACATCTTGTTTTATGACATTGGTTAACAACCCCACAACATATCAACCCTCTAACTTCTCAACCTTTTTTTTTTTTTTTGGTGAACATACACATAGCCAAAGATACACCATTTCAAAAATTTCTACATGCACACTTCAGTGACATTGACTACGCTCTTCCAATGGTGCTGTTATTCTCACTTAACATGAAGGCTTAAAAAACAAAATAGTTTCTCATTTAACAGTTACTACAAATGTTGCCCTATGACAACAGTTAACAATCTCACAACACATCAACAATATCCTTACTCAACCTTGGGTTCCCTATCACCAGCTTCCTTGTCCCCTTCTGCTTTCTGGCCCTTGTCACTGGACTCCTGTACCTCGTAAGTCTCATTTGGTTTTACAGGGTTGTCCACTCCCAGGCTGAACAGTGACCCTCGGAGGTAACTTCACCACTGAGCTAAAAGGGTGTCTGGGGGCCATACTCTCGGGGTTTCTCGAGTCTCCTTTAGGCCAGTAAATCTGGTCTTTTTTTTGTGACTTAGAATTATGCTCTACATCCTTCTCCAGCTCTGTCCAGAACCCTCTGTTGTGATCCTGGTCAGAGCAGTCAGTGGTGGTAGCCGGGCACCATCTAGCTGTACTGGACTCAGTCCGGTGGAGGCCTTGGTAGCTGTGGACAATTAGTCATTTGGACTAATCTTTTCGTTGAATCCTGTTCTCTTCATTCTCCCTTGCTCCAGAAGGGATGAGACCAGTGGAGTATCTTAGATGGCCGCTCACAGGCTTTTAAGACCGCAGACACTACTCACCAAGGTAGAATGTAGAGCATTGTCTTTATAAGCTGTGTCATGTCAATTGAGCTAGATGTTCCCCGAGACCATGGTCCCCAGAGCCCTCCGCCCAGCAATTCAGTCCCTCAGGAAGTTGGATGTGTCTATGGAGCTTCCATGACCTTTCCTTGTACAGGTTGTGCTAGTTTCCCCTGTATTGTGTACTATCTCACCCTTCACCCAAGATACCACTTATCTATTGCCTATTTAATATTTCCCCCCCTCCCCTCCCATCCCTGGTAACCAACAAAGATTGTTACATTCTGTGTGTGAACTTTTTCATGGGTTTTTACAATAGAGGTCTCGTACAATATTTGTCCTTTTGTGATTGACTTATTTCACTCAGCATAATGTCCTCAGTTTCATCCATGTTATGAGATGCTTCACAGATTCATTGTTGTTCCTTCTCGTTGCATAGTACTCCACTGTGTGTATGTACCATGGTTTGTTTATCCATTCATCTGTTGATGGGCATCTAGGTTCTTTCCATCATTTTGCTATTGTGAACAACACTGCCATGAACACAGGTGTGCATATGTCTATTCGAGTGACGACTCTTATTTCTCTAAGATATATTCCTAGGAGTGGGATTGCTGGATCGAATGGTATGTCTATTTCTAGCTTTCTGAGGAAGCGCCATGTCATTTTCCAAAATGGTTGTATCATTTTGCATTCCCACCAGCAGTGCATAAGAGTTCCCATCTCCCTGCAGCCCCTCCAACATTGGTTATTTCCAGTGTTTTTGATTTGTGCCAGTAATGCCGGGGTGAGATGGTATCTCATTGTGGTTTTAATTTGCATTTCTCTAATGGCTAGTGAACGCGAGCATTTCCTCATGTGTCTGATGGCCATTTGAATGTCTTCTTTGGTGAAGTGTCTGTTCATTTCCTTTGCCCATTTTTTGATAGGATTGGTTGTCTTTTTGTTGTAGAGGTGTTGGATTTTCTTGTAGATTATGGAGATTAGACTTTCGTCTGACTTGTACTGTCCAAAAATTATTTCCCAATCTGTAAGTTCTCTTTTTACTCTTTCGGTGAAGTCTTTTGAAGAGCATAGGTGTTTGATTTTTAGAAGATCCCAGTTATCTAGCTTATCTATTGGGGTTTGTGCATTGATGGTTATGGTTTGTATCCTGTTAATGCCATGTATTAAGGCCTGAAGTGTTGGTCCTATTTTTTCTTCTATGAACTTTATAGTTTTAGGCTTTATATTCAGGTCTTTGATCCATTTTGAAGTAGTTTTTGTATATGGCGTGAGGTATGGGTCCTGTTTCATTTTTTGCAGATGGATATCCAGTTTTGCCAGCACCATTTGTGAAAAAGACTGTCTTTTCCCCACTTGATGGACTTTGGGCCCTTGTGGAAGATCAGGTGACCGTAGGTGGATGGATTTACATCTGGGTTCTCAATTCTGTTCCATTGGTCAATGGATCTGTCGTTGTACCAGTACCAGGCTGTTCTGACTACTGTAGCTGTATAGTAGGTTCTGAAGTCAGGTAGTGTGAGTCCTCCAAATTTATTCTTCTTCTTCAGTAGTGCTTTACTTATTGGGGGCTTCTTCCCTTTCCATATAAAGTTAATGATTAGTTTTTCCATCTCTTTGAAGAATGTTGTTGGTATTTGGATTGGGATTGCGTTGTATTTGTAAATTGCTTTGGGTAGAATTGCCATTTTCACAATGTTGAGTCTGCCTATCCATGAGCATGGTATGTTTTTCCATTTATGTAGATCCCTTTGGGTTTTATGCAGTAGCGTTTTGTAGTTTTCTTTGTATAGGTCTTTTACATCCCTGGTCAGATTTATTCCTAAGTATTTTATCTTTTTAGGGGCTATTGAAAATGGTATTGTTTTCCTGATTTCCTTGTCATCATTCTCCTTACTGGTGTATAGGAATCCAACTGATTTTTGAATGTTTATCTTGTATCCTGCTACTCTGCTGAATCTTTCTATTAGTTCCAGTAGATTTCTCGTGGAGTCTTAGGGTCTTCTATGTATAGTATCATATCATCTGCAAACAGGGACAGTTTGACTTCTTCATTATCAATTTGGATTCCCTTTATTTCTTTTTCTTGCCTTATTGCTCTAGCTAGAACTTCCAGCACAATGTTTAATAGGAGTGGTGATAAAGGGCATCCTTGTCTTGTTCCTGATTTCAAGGGGGATATTTTCAGCCTCTCTCCATTAAGAATCATATTGGCCATTGGTTTTGCATAGATGCCCTTTATTATGTTGAGAAATTTCCCTTCTATATCTATTTTATTGAGACTTTTTATCAGGAATGGGTGTTGGACTTTGTCAAATGCCTTTTCTGCATCAACTGAGATGATCATGTGATTCTTTTCTTTCCTTTTATTTTTGTGGTGGATTACGTTGATTGATTTTCTAATGTTGAACCATCCTTGCATACCTGGTATGAATCCTACTTGGTCATGGTGTATTATTTTTTTTTATATGATGCTGAATTCTATTGACTAGAATTTTGTTCAGAATTCTTGCATCTATATTCATGAGAGATATTGGTCTGTAATTTTCTTTTTGTGTGACGTCGTTGCCTGGTTTTGGTATCAGCGTTATGCTGGCTTCATAGAATGAATTTGGAAGTATTGCTTCCTCTTCTATGCTCTGAAATAGCTTGAGTAGTACTGGTACAAGCCCTTCTGTAAATGTTTTGTAGACTTCTCCAGTGAAGCCATCTGGGCCAGGGCTTTTTTTGCTTGGGAGTTTTTTTTATTACCTTTTCAATCTCTTCTCTTGTTATGGGTCTGTTCAGATATTCAACATCACTTTGTTGTAGTTTGGATAGCTAGTGTGTTTCTAGAAATTTATCCATTTCCTCTAGGTTTTTAAATTTGTTGGAGTATAGTTTTTCATAATATTGTTATAATCCTTTTTATTTCAGTTGGGTCTGTTGTAATGTCCCCATTTCATTTCTTATTTAGGTTATTTGTGTCCTCTCCTGTTTTTCTTTTGTCAGTCTGGCCAGTGGTTTGTCGATTCTGTTGATTCTTTCAAAGAACCAACTTTTGGTTTTGTTGATTCTTTCTATTGTTTTTCTGTTCTCTATTTCATTTATATCTGCTCTGATCTTTACTATTTCCTGTCCTCCAGTGATTGTGGGCTTTTTTTGCTGTTCTCTAATTGTTTGAGTTCTGTAGTTAATGTTTTGATTTTGTCCCTTTCTTCTTCTTTGATGTGTGCATCTATTGATATAAACTGTCTTCTGAGGACTGCCTTTGCTGTGTCCCAAAGGTTTTGGTATGATGTGTTTTCATTCTCATTTGATTCTAGGAATTTTTTGATTCCATCTCTGATTTCTTCTATTACCCAGTGATGTGTAAGCAGGTTATTATTCAGTTTCCATGTAGTTGATCTTTTTTCCTTGCTCTTTCTACTGTTAATTTCTACCTTGATGGAATTGTGGTCAGAGGAGATACTTTGAATTATCTCAACGTTTTGAATATTTTTGAGGATTGCTCTGTGACCTAAGATGTGGTCTATTCTGGAGAATGTTCCATGTGCATTGGAAAAGAATGTGTACTCTGCAGTGGTTGGATGGAGTGTTCTATATATGTCTATGAGGTCAAGTTGGCTGACTGTGCCCTTTAGGTCTTCTCTATCTTTGCTGAGTTTCTTCTTAGTTGTTCTGTCCTTTACTGAGAGTGGTGTGTTGAAGTCTCCTACTATTATTGTGGAACTGTCAATTTCTCTTTCCAGCGTTGTTAGAGTTTTTTTTGTGTATTTTGGAGCCCTGTCATTGGGTGTGTAGATGTTTATTATGGTTATGTCTTCATGATGGATTGTCCCCTTAATCATTATATAGTGTTCTTCTTTGTCTTTTATGGCAGATTTTGTTTTAAAGTCTATTTTATCTGAAATTAGAATTGCCACTCCTGCTCTTTTTTGGTAGTTGTTAGCTTGATATATTTTTTTCCAACCTTTGACTTTTAATAAATTCACATCTTTGTTTCTAAGGTGTGTCTCTTGTAGACAGCATATTGATGGATCCTGTTTCCTTATCCATTCTGTCACTCTCCATCTCTTTATGGGTGCATTGAGTCCATTTACATTCAATGTAATTATTGATAGATGAGAGTTTGCTGCTGTCATTTTGTAGTGCTTTTTTGGGGGTGCTGAAGTTTTCTTTGTTCTTCTTACTCTCTTGTGCTGAGTTACTTTTGTTTGTGGATTTTTTTTCATTTCTTTTGTTTTTGTAGGTTTTGTTTTTGCTGAGAATTTATGTTTTTCCTCTTTTTTTATGAGTATGTTTGTTAACTTTCTTTGTGGTTACCATGAATTTTACCCTTATCTTTCTAAGTTTGAAGCAGTCTACCATTACTTGGTATCGCCTTGCCTTCCTCTCCATTCAAAGGTTCTATACCTATGCCATTTATTACCCTTTAGTGCTTTGATATTGTTGTCATTTATTAATTAACTGCTCTTATTCCCTGTTGTATTTCTTTTGGTTTTGAATAGTCCTTGAGAGTTCATTTCCTAGATTGGTATCTAGCTGATATGATCACGTGTCCTAGGTTCTGCCTGTGAGCTGAAGCTGTTTGTCCTCAGATCGAAGAACTCCCTTTAATAATTCTTGTAAGTTTGGTTTGACTTTTACATATTCCCTTAATTTCTTTTTATCTGGAAATGACCTAATTTCACCATCAAATTTGAATGAGAGTTTTGCAGGATATATTATTCTTGGCTGACAATTTTTTTCTTTCAAGATCTTATATATGTCATCCCATTGCCTTCTTGCCTGCATGGTTTCTGCCAAATAATCTGAACTTAGTCTTATTGTTTCTCCTCTGTAGGTGACTTCTCGTTTTTCATGAGCTGCTCTCAGGATTCTTTGTTTGTCTTTCATTTTGGTGAGTGTGATTATGATATGCCTTGGTGATTTTCTTTTGGGGGTCTCTCCTATATGGGGTTCGTTGAGTTGGATGGCCAGCTTTTCATCTTTCATGATATTGGGGAAGTTTTCTGTCAGCAGTTCCTCAATGATCCTCTCTGTGTTTTCTGTTTTCTCCCCCATTCTGGAATTCCAATCACTCAAAAATTTTTGCTTTTGATTGTGTCCAACATAACTCTCAGGGTCTCATCATTTTTCTTTGTTCTTTATTCTGAGTTTTCCTGAAACAGAGTTGTATCCAAGTGTTTGTCTTCAGTTGCACTGATCCTGTCTTCCACAGTTTCAAATCTGCTACTCAGCCCTTCTATGATATCATTCATTTCTGAAATCTTGTTGTTTATCTTTTGGATTTCTAATTGTTGTCTTTGTATAATTTCTAGTTGTGAATTTGTTTTGGCATTTTGTTCCTGCATTATTTTCCTGAATTCTTCCAATTTTTTGTCTGTATTTTCCATGAATTTCTCTATTTTTTCCTCATGTTTGTCAGCTTTTTGCCTCAGGTCTTGGAGAATTCTGATTATTAGAGATTTGAATTCCCTATCAGGTAGTTCTAGTGCATTTTCTTCCACAGGAGAGTCATCTGGTGTTTTATTTTGGATGCCTACTGGAACCATCCTGTCCTGTTTTTGTAAATGTTTTGATTTTGTCTGCTGTTTTAGGGGCATTCAGTAGTTATTTTTCTCATTTATTGATTGTAGATTTGTTTGTTTGGTCCCTTTTTAAAAAAAAAAATTTGACTATGTCTGAGCAGGTGGAATGTGTGTTCATTGTTGTTTGCTCATCTGTGTGCACCATACTTTTCACCTCCTTCTCCAACTGGCAGGGTCAGTCACTCAGATATGGTATGGCAGGGCAGGTCTAGCTGAAGAGGAGTTACTGGGACGAGTTTTTTGTGGCACTTACTACAGCCACCAGAGCGGGTCAGTAATAAGTGCAGGGTAGGGTCCAGTAGGCCGTGCCTGTGCTGCTTGGTGGTATGATGTCAAGCGCACAGCGCAGGTAGGCAGGATGCAGCAGGGAGATTGTTACGTGTGGAGCTAAGATGGATATGGGAGAGAGGAGAGAAGAACAGGAGCCAAAAACAGACAAACAAAAAAGAATGCTAGGGGAGCTTGCCATTTGAGTGGAGAGATGAGAGACTATGAAATGGAGAAAAACAGAAAGGGGAAGACGAAGAAAAGAAAAGAATGAATAAATAAAAATCAGAAAGGTTAAAGAACCGCAAAGTTCCCAGGGATCCCACCGGTGCAGCTATGAGGTCTGGGGAAGTCGCTCTCAGGTGTTGCAGTACAGCCGGGCTAAAAGGCGTAGAGGTATACAACGCCAGGTATGCCAGAACAGAAAGAGAAGGATGATATAGAGAGATGAGAAACCTGAGCAATGAAGAAAGACAAAAAGGGAAAAAGAGGGAAAAGAATACAAAACAAATTAAAAAAAAAAAAAAACAAGAAAGCCCCCCAAAAAATAAGAAAAAAAAAACCAACGAGAAAAATGCCCTCAGGGATGCATCTGCAGGTCTGTGGAAGCCGAAGGGGAGTCTCCTTGCCACGCAGCTCCACCTGGCCAGAAAGGGCTCCCAACTCAAGAAACAGAAAAGAAAAGAAACAAACAATTCAAAACAAACAAACACACAAAAGCCCCAGGATCCCACCAGTGCAGTAGCCCAGACCGGGAAGCAGCTCCACACTCGAATGTAGCTCTGCAGCCCCTCAGGAAGAAGCAAAGATGGCGCACGGAGCCAGGTATTTGAGCGAAAGGAGGGGGAGGTGGTGAGAGGCAAGTAAGAAATCAAATGAAGCAGAAGAAAAAAAAAAAAAGCAACACTAGCAGCCAACAAATGGCACTCAGAGAGCCAGCTAGTGCGTGCTGGTGTCTCTGGACAAGAGACTGTGTCCGTGGGAAGCAGAGGGGGCCAAGTCTGGGTGAAGAAGGGTAGAGAGTGGGAAAGCATATATCACAAATTACCGGTGCTCTGCAGCCCCTCAGGAAGAAGCAAAGATGGCGCACGGAGCGAGGTACTCGAGCAAAAGGAGGGGGAGTTGGCCAGAGGCAAGGAAGAAATCAAAAGAAGCAGAAAAAAGCAACACCAGCAGCCAACAATTGGTACTCAGGGAGCCGGCCAGTGCGGGCAGGTGGAATCCACGCAGCCGATGCTTCCCAGCCAAGAGACTGTGGCCGCGGGAAGCAGAGGAGGCCGAGTGGGGGTGAAGAAGGGTGGGGGGGTGGGAAAGCGTATATCACAAATTACCGGTTGTTTTGTCTCCCGCTGGACACTCTATGAGGCTGCTTTCTCGTACCCCATTTGCTGGTCTCCGATGGGAGTCCAAGATGGTGGATCCATGCTGCGTTAGCTGGTAGGGGACCTCTGCATGAATCTCTCCTCGCTCTCCATTCTCTGTTAGTTTTCTCACTCCATTTGGTGCTTGGCTGAGTCCTTTATCTCTTCATTTGATGTTTTAGCATTTCAGGATTGTTGTATTCTCTGTTGGGGTTAGTTTTTCGGATCTTTGCTATGGAGGGATGGAGTGGTGCTTCTGCCTAGAGCGCCATTTTGCCGGAATTTCTGGAAGCATTTTAAAGCATTATCGTTGGGAGGGTTTGTTTCAAAATTCAATCTGTATCTCAAAAGCATCTTACATCACTTCTAAGAATATTTTTTCAAGGATCTCAGCGTTCTCCATCCCAGTTTCTGGAAGCTGCAAGGGAAAGAGAGAGGAGGCAAGCTCTGGTTTCCTAAGCCCTTGTTCAGCATCAGAAAACCAGGACAAAACGCGAACCTCCTGCTCAGCGGGGCTCAGTCTCTGACTTCCAATGGTAACTAGAACGATTTTGTGTGCAGTTCAGTTTCACACCTGAAAATGGAATTCATCTGTCTGGCCTGCCCCACTGACCTCAAGGCATTTTTGTGAGGGAGGGAAAAGGCGAAATCGTTGTTTGGGAAGCACTGAGTTTCTGTTGCTAGGGAAGGAAAACTGGGCAACAACTGCTGAGTGACAGTTGCACAATATGATTAACGCAATTGGTGTTACTACGCAGCACTGTCTTGGAAGAAGAACAGCTAGAATATTCCTTAGAAGCAAGGATGGTGAGACTTTGTTTCATGTACTTTGGACATGTTATCAGGAGGCATCAGTCCCTGGGGAAGGTCATCGTGCTTGGTAAAGTAGAGGGTCAGTTAAAGAGAGGAAGGCCCTTAATGAGACGGACTGACACAGTGCTGCAGCGATGGGCTCAAACATAACAATGATTGTGAGGATGGCGCAGGACTGGGCAGTGTTTCCTTCTGTTGTACACGGGCTCACTATGAGTCAGAACTGACTTGATGGCACCTAACAACAACAACAAACAACATTGCACACGTGAAAAATGCTAAATAGGCAAATACTACGTTAAACAGGTAGTCCCTGGCTTACAACTGAGTTCCAGTCGAATGACTCCATCATAAGTCAGTTCTGATGTAAGTAAAATTTCTTTTTTTTTTTAGTTTTCATTATTATTACCTTTTATTATCAGTATCTTTATAAATCCGATCTTTGAACATCTGTTAGTGAACATCTGAGAAATATAACATCAACAATGTACACGCTGCAGTATTGTACATATCACTAACGGTAAGATGTACAAAAAAAAAAAAAAGGTTGTAAGTGCGGTTTGCTCTAAATTGATTACGTTGTAAGTCAGGAGCTATCTGTATATATTTTTACAGCAATAAAAAAAGAATCATCTTGACCATGTAGAAGTTACAGAGACTATTCCAGTACTAAAATAAAAGGAATCCTTAAAAAAATACTAGAAAGGGCCACACGTACAACAGAGGAAGTAATAGTGTCATGGATTGAATTGTGTCCCGTAAAAATATCTGTCAACTTGGCTGGGTCAGGATTCCCAGTACTGTGTAATTGTGTACTATTTTGTAATCTGATGTGATTTCCCTATGTGTTGTAAACACTATCACTATGATGTAGTCAGATGCATTAGCCGCAGTTATACTGACAAGGTCTACAAGATTGGATAATGTCTTAAGCCAATCTCTTTTGAGATATAAAAGAGAGAAGCAAGCAGAGACACATGGGAACCTCATACCACCAAGAAATCAGTGCCAGGAGCAGAGCGTGTCCTTTGGACCTGAGGTCCCTGCGCTGAGATGCTCCCAGACCAAGAGGGAAGGCTGATGCATCACAGGGACCTTCCTCCAGAGCCGACAGAGAGAGAAAGCCTTCCCCTGGAGCCGATGCCTTGAATTTGGACTTGTAGCCTACAGGACTATGAGAGACTAAATCTCTCTTGTTAAAAGCCGTCCACTTGTGGTATTTCTGTTATAAGAGCACTAGGTGACTAAGACAATTAGAATAACAGCTAATAAAATATTAATGAATGTAAACCGTGGTAATGCTTAAAAAGGGAAGTTCATTGGTGACTGTTTGTGTCCCTCTTTCCTCCCTCTTCTTTATTCCTTCATTCTTTATTTTTTAAACGAGCTGAAGACACTCCACGTTACAAGATGCAGATGTAATGAGAGCCATTTAACTAGGTTTGTATTAATAGATTGCTTATTCTAGATGTTTTAGAAAAATGACTTCATTACATTTTAAAAATGTTATCGGCTCATTGTAAAATATTCAGGCATTATGCAAAAGTTCGTGAAATCATGTAAAATTTTATCTAAATAATGTAAAAACTTATATATAAACCAGCTGCAGTCAAGTCGATTGTGATCAGCTAGAAAACTCCACAGATAAAATTGGTGTGCTAAAATGGAATCCCTTTAATTCGTGGAAAAGGAAATATTGGCCAAGAGACACCAAAGGACCCACTTAAAAGAAAAAAAAAATTAATCCAATATCCATTTGTTTTTTTCTTCTTGTGTAGTGCAGTGTTTAAGCGCTCAGCTGCTAACCAAAAGGTCAATGATTCAAATCCACCAGCTGCTCCCTGGAAACCCTATGGGGCAGTTTGACTCTGTTCTATAGCATTGCTATGAGTCAGCATCAACTGGACTTGAAGGCAATGGATTTGGTTTCTTTGGTTTTAGTATACTTCCTATCATACAGAGGTAATTAAATATGATCACTGTGGTGATCTAACGTTTTCTTTTTTATGTTTATGCATTTGACATTGACTGCATGATGCTGGTGTCAAGAAAATATTCTTTGGAAACTGTACTAGCAAGAGAATAGCTGAAGTCATTATGAGTTATCTTTTCTTTCACTCGACCCTGTAATTAGCATCAATAAACACACAGGAGGGAGCTGTCAGAATTGAGGCTTGTACCAGGAATCTACACTAATGATTGTACTATTTTTAATGAGCTCATGGGTTTGTTCAAAATTCATTTGTTTATATATTTATTCAAGAAGCATTTACTGAGATTCCTGTTCAAAGATGAGTAAGCAAAGACATTTGTATTCTACTCTCTTTCCTTGAAATCTACCATAATGAAGTGAAATAATAAAAAACAGAAGAAAAAGAAAAAAAAAAGGAGAAACACCCTCATCTTCAATCATACAAGAAAACTGCTACAGATCCAATCACGAACAATGGCTCATGCCTGCTGTCTTAATGTGAAACCTGGATCCAAAAAAAGAATGTTGGGGTCCAGCTTATACCTCTTCATTCTTGGACAAGGAAACACATTGAATAAAATAAGGATCCATGAATCCATATTGATATAAATGAATGAATATGAAGTTTGATGAGGAATGAGATATTTTCATTGTTTCAAAGTACCAGCCCATAAAATACTTATTGATTACTCAGGGCAAAGGAGTAATTGTGGGATGGAACAGCATGGCCATCTTTAATAATGGGAATAATCCAGCAACTATTACTGAGAGTTTTGATCAAAGATTCTACAGAAGAATCAGAAGGGGGATAAATGAGGAACAGAATTTCAAATTTTCATGAATCCAGACTTTCTGGATCCATTGAGTCCAGATGAACCCCTGAAACTATTGCCCTGAAATAATCTTTAAATCTTAAACCAAAAATGTCCCCTGAAGTCTTCTTTAAGCTAAACAATAGTTTAGCTTAACTAGTAATGAGTGTCTGCCTTGAGCACTGTTTTAAAGAACTATCTATAGGGGATCATATTGACAATAGCAACTGGAAGGATTAGACAGAAATCTTAGGGGGGCAGTGAGTTTGTTAATGAGGGAACAACAACTCAGAAAAGGAGGGTGAGAATGGTTGCACAACTTGAAGAATGTAATCAATGTCACTGAATTGTAGACATAGAAATTGCTGAATTGGTGTATGCTTTGCTGTGTATATTTTCAACAATAAAAAAAATCCTTAAAAAAATATAATGGGAATAATAATAATCTATATTGTGCACCACATGGTAGAATCAAAAGAGAGGAAAGAACCCAGCATGACTTCTGTGATATTCCTGCTGAAGACACATAATCCAAAGGTAATCACAAGGGAACATCAGACAAACACAAAAGGAGAGACCTTCTACAAAATAGCTGACCCATATAGTCTTCAAAATATCAAGCTCGTAAGGTAAAGAAAAGACTTGAGGAACTGCTTCAGACTGAGGTAGCCTAGAGACACATCACAATTAAATGCAACGTGTGATGCTGGCCTGATGCTTTGACCATAAGGGGCATGATTGGGATAATCAGCAGGACTCAAATCGGGTTTGAGGATTCAATAGTAGTAGTGTATCAATAAGAAGCCCCGGTGGTGCAATAGTTAAACGCTCAGCTGTTAACCTAAAGGTCGGTGGTTTAAACCCACCAGCTGCGCCACAGAAGAAAAGGCCTGGCGTCCCGCTCCAGTGAAGATTATAGCCTAGGAAATCCTATGGGACAGTTCTACTCTGTCACCTGGGGTTGTTATGCATTGGAATCAACTCCAAGGCACAAAACAAAAACAGCAATGTGTCGATGTCAATTTCCTTATTTTGATTAAAAAAAAAAAAAAAACAGTCCTTATTTGTAGGAAATATATGCTGACATTTTCAGGAGTCACAAGGCATCAAGTCACGATATTATTCACAGATGTTTCAGGAACATAAAAATAGTTTTTCCTACTGTACTTGGAAGATTAAAAAAAATTATTTAAGAAAGTGGGTTATCTTCTTCATTGGAGACTCGTTAAAAGGGCCTAGATCTGTTTGCCCACACACAGGAATCCCACAGCCTAAACGGGATTGGAGACATCCCACGTGGGTGAAACCACTGACCGGAAGACAAAATCATAATCAGAGGCGGTATCTTAATCTGGGTTACCTAGAGGAACAAAGTCAGTGAAACGTGTATGTGTGTGTGTGTGTGTGTGTGTGTGTGTGTGTGTGTATGAGAAAGAGAGAGAGAAGTTTACTTCAAGGAAATGGCTCATGCAATTGTGGAAGATGGCAAGTCCGAAATTCATGGTTCAGGCCTCAGGATGGAGGCCTCTACTGGCTCACGTGGTTGTGGGGGCTGATGCATCCAAAAACTGTAGGTCAGGAGGCAGACTGGAGACTTCTGCAGGTTTATGTTCCAAGAACCAGAAGTCAAGCAAGAAGAAGAGTGCAGGGTCGAGAGACAGCGAGCTTTGCCAGAACATACATTCTGGAGGCAGGCCATACACCCAAGGAAACTCCTCTTTCAACTTATTGGCTGATCACATCAGATCCCATCATGGAAGGTGATCACATTACATTATGTAAAGTGATTACGTTACATTACATCACATCTTATCACATCACATTACATTACACTAATTATGGAAAGTGACTGCATTATATTACATTATGGAAGATGATTACATTATAGAAAGTGATTATATTACTTTATGGAACGTGATTACATTACATTACATTTCATTACATTACTTTACATTATGAAAGAGCAACCAGTCTGCCAAACCACTGTGAATAACAACCTGAGTCAACCCATAACATGAACCATCACAGGTGGTATCTGAACCACTCTTTCCTCTACCCTAGAGCTAAGGCTATCTCACTCCCTTCATGCCATCCCCAAAACACAGCTCTGTGACTTTGTTTTGGGCTGTGAAACACCACTTAGAGACGATCTAAATCCCTGGGTGAATGTGGTAAGTACTGTTGTGCTGTGGTTCACCAGCTGTAGGCACTGCTCCCTGGGGAAACATCAGAAATTCACAGGGCTAGATTTTGCTTGTCTCTGGCTGGTGGTCCACCACCAGATTTCCACAAAGAAGTGGAGGATCAGAACCACCTGTCTTTAGTCTTCCATTTCCTTCCAGAGCTTTGCCAGTTTGCCTGTTTCATCTGATGAAAGTCTTCTCTGCCCTAAGCCTTTGAGAATTCCCATTTTCTTTATTTGCTTTCATGATGACCCAAAATATCATTACATAGTTTTATTCCAGAATTACTATCCAGTGCAACAAATCACTGGAATTGTTAGGTGCCGGGGACAGATTACCCAATAAGTAAGGTACGCACAGGCTTACTTGTGTTTACTTACTAATCTGCAGTGCACAGTTGTGATTAGTAAACACAAGTAAGCTAGTGCATACCTTGCTTAATGCAAGCCCATGCGTACCTTGCTTACCAGTTAATCTGTCTCTGTTAGGTGCCACTGAATAGATTTTTGACTCATAGCAACTGCATGTATTACAATGCTCTATAGGGTTTTCTTGGATGTAATCTTTACAGACGCAGATTGCCAGGCCTTTCTCCTATGAAGCCACTGGGTGGGTCTGAACTGCCATCCTTTTGGATAGCAACCGAGTGCTTAACTATCAGGGCTCCATATGCAGTGGTTAACAGCTACAGTGAGCTACAGCTGCTAACCAAAAGGCTGGCCATTCAAATCCACCGGCCGGTCCTTGGAAACCCTATGGATCAGTTCTACTCTGTCCTATAGGGTCGCTATGAGTCGAAATCGATTCGATGGCAATGGGTTTGGTTTATACATATATATATGCATATGTGTGTATATATATGTATGTATACACACGTTTCATTGGCTTTGCGCCTCTAGAGAACTGAGATTAAGACACCACTTACGATTAAGATTTTATCTGCTGGTCCCAATCCCATTTAGGCTGCGGGTTTCCTGTGTGCCAGCAAACAGATCTAGGCCGTTTTCAGATGTCTCCAATGAAGAAGATAATAATCCATTTTCTTAAACAATTTTTAAAAAATCTTCCAAGTACAGTAGGAAAAACTATTTTTATGTTTCTGAAACATCTGTGAATAATATCGTGACTTGATGCCTTGAGACTCCTGAAAACTTCAGCATGTATTTCCTACTAACAAGGACTTTTTTTTTTTTTTAAATCAAAATAAGGAAATTGACATTGATACATTGTTGTTTTTGTTTTGAGCCTTGGAGTTGATTCCAACTCCTAACAACCCCATGTGACACAGCAGAACTGCCCCATAGGATTTCCTAGGCTGTAATCTTTACTGGAGCAGGATGCCAGGCCTTTTCTCCTGTGATAAACAGGAGAAAGAAAGCAAATATATACCAATATAAAAAAGAAGGTGGAGCTATCATTATTTTCTGAAGGGATAGTTTTGTAATTAAAACCTAAGAGAATCAATGACAACAACAGAGGAAAAAGATATTAAGACAATAAAGCCACATCTGTAATTGATGCCACTGGTGTCACTGAATTGTGCATGTGAAAAATGCTGAATTGGCCAATGTGTTATCTATATTTTTACAATAATTAAAAGAGCCCAGGAGGGCTAAGAAAAAGCATAAAAAAAAAAAAAAAAAAAAAAAAGAAATGTAACATGGTTGATTACAAAATGAAGGTACAAATTCAACAGCTTTCCCCACATAAGAATAATAATTTGTTAGAAAATAAAGTGACAGGAAAATAACTTATTTATATTGACAAATAAGCAAACAAATGAACAGTACTGAGGTATTAACTAGCAATGTACAATAAAAATGTTGGAACCCTACTGCTGTGTATTTAATAAAAAAATAAGTAAGTAGAAAAACAGGTTTTTTTCTTGGCAAGGAAGACTCAGTGTTGTAAAGATGTCAATCTCCCTAAATTAATCTGTAAATTTAAGACAATCACAGTAAAAATGTCAAGAGGGTTTCAATGAGTAGTAGAAAAGCTGATTTTTGGAGTGATGAGGAAGAAGCATTCCGTGGAGATACTGGAGCAACATTTATTAGAGCTGCCTGCTGCTGGCACATGGATTTACACAGAGTCCCGGAGACAGGGCAGAGACTTCCATAGACAGACATGCACAGAAGGATTTGGTTCATCACACAGGGAGCACCCAAAATCAGTGAAGAAGAGACAGCTCATCTGACAAACTGTTGTGGGCCAGGGTCTGGCCATTTGAGGGAAAAATATATATGTTCAACATATATTTACATATGTGTATATATGTATATAAGGAGCCCTGGTGGCTCAGTGGTTAAGCACGCGGCTGCTAACAGAAAGGTTGGTGGTTCAAATCCACCCAGCGGCTCTGCGGGAGAAAGGCCTGGAGATCTGCTACCATAAAGATTACGGCCAAGAAAACCCTACAGGCAGTTCTACTCTGTCACATGGGGTCACTGTGAGGCAGAATCAACTCAATGGCACCTAACAACAACAACGTATATGTATATATACATACATATGTGTATATATGACTACATACCTTACTATATACATAGTAACTATATACATATAATATACAATACATATTTATATACTATATGCTATATAGTAACTATCGAGATGCCACCACTCATCTGTCAGTCATACTATGTTGGCTTGCCTGTTGCTGTGCCACAGGTATTTCAAATACCAGCAGGATCACTCATGGTGAACTGGTTTCAGCAGAGCTTCCAGACTAAGAAGGAATAAGAAGAAAGGCCTGGCAATCTGCTTCTGATAATTAGCCAATGAAAACCTTATGGATAACAACAGAGCATTGTCTGATACAGTGGTGGAAAATGTCTCCTAGGTTGGAAGGCACTCAAGATACACACTGGCCATAACAATGGACTCGAGCATAGTAAGACAGTGAAGATGACGAAGGACTCAGCAACTTTTCCTTCTGTTGTACATGGGGTCGCCATGAGTCACAGCGGACTCAACAGCAACTAACGACAACAGTTCTTGGTTAAAGCTGTACCTATCTACATATTTAAAAAACCAAACCCATTGCCATCGAGTAGATTCCAACTCATAGCAACCTTATAGGACAGAGCAGAACTGCCCCATAGGTTTTCCAAGAAGCGGCTGGTGGATTTGAACTGCTGACCTTTTGGCTAGCAGCTGAGTCCTTAACCACTGCGCCACCAGGGCTCCATATACATACCTATATATATATATGTATGTATACATATATTCATGTAGTTGTTATTGCTTAAGACTATATGAAGGCAATGGGTTTTGGGTTATACATATATGTGTGTGTGTATGTATATACATGTACATATATATATGAATATAAGTATCTGTATATATAATATAGTAGCACTATAACTCTCTTATTTTATTCCTTATGCAAAATTAAACTTGCGGGTAGAAATTTTAGAAGGGAAGACAGGTCATTTTACAAATATAGTGCTGAAGCGGACCTGACTTCCAAAGCAAGAGAGAATCCCTGGGCACCATAAAGATTGATTGATTAAACTACACATAAGTTTACAATTTCTGCATACAAAAATATACAATAAACATAACCAAAAGACCAATGAAGAAAGTTATCTGTTGGAGCAGGTTATACTGGATTTTAGGATAGGGGTGTTTCCATTTGTTTATTTCATTATTTACTATTGTACAAGCCTGGGACATAGTTCCGTGCATTAATAATTATTCTAAAAACATTAGCTTGATTATCAATTGATTGTTACCAGACCTCTCTACTTTCAAATAAGAAATTTGTCTCCACACTCAGGCAGAGGAATTACTTCATTTATCTTTAGGAAAAAAGAGAAGCCAAAGTACTGAGAATTCATCTTCTGCCTCAGAGGGCTATGAAAAGTTAGGATAAAAGAGGAAACACCATATTATTAAAAACCCACTCAATTTGCATGCGGAGATCCAGTTGTCCCATCACCATAAGTTGAAAAGACTATTCTCTACCCATTGAATGGACTTCCCACCTTTGTCGAAAATCCATTGAGCATAGACGTACAGGTTTGTTTCTGGACTCTCAATTCTCTCCCATCAGTCAATATGTCTTATCTTTTTGCCAGTACCACACTGTTTTGATTACTGTAGTTTTGTAGTCAGTTTTGAAATGAGGAAATGTGAGTCTTCCAATTTTGTTCTTCTGTTTCAAGAATGTTTTTATCTATCCGGTGCCCCTTTCGATTTCATACAAATCTGAGTACAGGCTTTCCCATTTCTGCAAAAAAGGTCGTTGGAATTTTGATAGGTATTGTACTGAATCTAGAGCCCACTTTGGGTAGCATTGATATCTTGGTATTGTTAAGCCTTCCAATCCATGTACACAAGGTATCTCTCCATTTATTTACATCTTTCTTAATTTCCTTCAGGAATATTTTGTATGTTTTAGAGTATATGTTCTGCACTTCTTTTGTATAATTTATTCCCAAGTATTTTATTTTTTTGGATGTTACTGTAAATGAAATTTTTTCTAAACTTCATTTTTTGGTTGTTCATTGCAAGAGCATAGAAAAATAATTTATTTTTTTATATTGCTCTTGTATCCTTAGAATTTTCTATATTCAAGATCATGCCATCTGATAATATAGATTTACTTCTTCCTTTCCCAAATGCGTGCCTTTCACTCCGTTTTCTGCCCTGAATGACCTGGTTGGTACTTCTGGTAAAATGTTGAATAAAAGTAGCAAGAGCAGACATTCTTATCTCATTCCTTTCTTTGGGGGTAGTATCGAGTCTTTCACAGTTAGATAAGATGTTGGCTCAGGTTTTTTACAGCTGCCCTTCAGCGGTTTTTCTTGATTTTCAATACATGTAGAAAGAGTGTTAAAGTTGAATCCATGTTCTACATTCACAATTCTCCCTGTATACGTCCATTAATCCCTTACCAAATATGGATAGTGTGAGATGTGCTGCAAATTTAATAAATGATCTTAAACTTTTATTAATTAATTATTAGGTGTGAATTTCTATCTATCCTTCATAGATTTCAATACTTACCGTAATTCACATTTAATTTTTATGCTTTTAAAAAGAATTAAAAAATAAAAAACAGAACAAAATGTACTCCATGAGGTTCAAATAATTCTAATATGGCACTATTAATAAAATGCTTGCTAATCTTATAATTTACTGAAATATATTAAGAAGTATTTTAAAATTATGCTCAGGAGTTTAATTAACTTGTCAGTTGCTTCTCACCCAATTTAAAAATAGTAACACTGTCTTACAATGGTACAACCATTTTCCGTTTACAGAGAACGTTCATAATTATTATCTCATTGAGTTTCTCAATTTTGAGACAGGGAAAATGTGCAACCATTTAAAGACTGAAGGAACCGCACTTCAGAGACCTACCGTAGTTTATGTAAAGTAACACAGCCTTTTGGTGGAAGAGTTTGTACTAAAAATGAAGTCTCCCCACCCTCTCTCTATAGATCTCATGTCCAGTAAACATTCACTCTACTTAGCACAGTAATTGCAGAGATATTCGTCAACCTTACCAACACTTACCTGTAGATTTCAGCATAAACCGGTCTATTCTGACTCATGGAGACCCCCCCTGTGTCAGAGTAGAACTGTGCTCCAGAAGGTTTTCATGGCTGCTTTTTCAGAAGGAGACTGCCAGGCCTTTCTTACAAGGTGCTTCTGGGTGAACTCAAGCTTCCAACCTTTCTGTTAGCAGCCAAGTGTGTTAACCGTGTGCACCACCCAGGGACTCTATGCTAGTTAATGACACACTACTGTTGCTGTTAGGTGCCGTTGAGTCGATTCCGACTCATAGTGACCCTATGTACAACACAACGAAACACTGCCTGGTCCTGTGCCATCCTCACAACAGTTACTGTGTTTGAGCCTAGTGTTACAGCTATTGTGTCAACAGAGGAAGACTCTCAACAAGATGGACTGACACAGTCTGAGGCAAGGTCATGGAAGCTCCATAGACACATCCAAACTCCCTGAAGGACCAAATTACTGGGCTGAGGGCTGTGGGGACCACGGTCTTGGGGAACATCTAGCTCAATTGACATGACACAGCTTATAAAGACAATGCTCTACATTCTACCTTGGTGAGTAGTGTCTGCGGTCTTAAAAGCCTGTGAGCAGCCATCTAAGATACTCCGCTGGTCTCATCCCTTCAGGAGCAAGGGAGAATGAAGAGAACAGGATACAAGGAAAAGATTAGTCCGAAGGACTAATGGTCCACAGCTACCAAGGCCTCCACCAGCCTGAGTCCAGTACAGCTAGATGGTGCCTGGCTACCACCACTGACTGCTCTGACCAGGATCACAACAGAGGGTTCTGGACGGAGCTGGAGAAGGTTGTAGAGCATAATTCTAACTCACAAAAAAAAAAAAAAAAGACCAGATTTACCAGCCTAAAGGAGACTGGAGAAACCCCGAGAGTATGGCTCCCAGACACCCTTTTAGCTCAGTAATGAAGTCACTCCTGAGGTTCACCCTTCAGCCAAAGATTAGACAGGCCCACAAAACAAAACAGGACTAATGAGGCACAGCAGCCCAGGGACAAGGACTAGAAGGCAGAAGGGGACAGGAAAGCCGGTGATAGGGAACCCAAGGTTGAGTAAGGACAGTGTTAATGTGTAGTGGAGTTGTTAACCATTGTCATATGGCAACATGTGTACTAACTGTTTAATGAGAAGCTCGTTTGTTCCGTAAACCTTCATCTAAAGTACAGTAAAAAAAAAAAAAAAAAAATTAGGTGATCAAAAAAAAAAAAAAGATGGTGAAAAAGACAAAAAAACATGATGAATAAAAAGCACAAAGAAGATGACGGGTAAGTTAAATACATACATGTCAGTAAGCGTAGTAAAGCTAACTGCTAAATGGCAAAGAGACTCTCAGATTAAATTAAAAATAAAGAAAAAATCAATACCAGGCTGTATACTGGTTTGTCTTAGTCATCTAGTGCTGCTCTAACAGAAATACCACAAGTGGATGGCTTTAACAAAGAGAAATTTATTCTCTCACCGTCTAGGAGGCCAAATTCAGGGCATCAGCTCCAGGGCAAGGCTTTCTGTCTCTGTCAGCTCTGGAGGAAGGTCCTTCTCATCAAACTTCCCCTGGACTAGGAGCTTCTCCACGCAGGAACCCTGGATCCAAGAGATGTGCTCTGCTCCCGGCACTGCTTTCTTGGTGATATGAGGTCCCCACTCTCTGCTCCCTTCCCTTTCCTTTTATCTCTTGTAGGATAAAAGGTGGTGCAGGCCACACCCCAGGGAAAGTCCCTTTACACTGGATCAGGGATGTGACTTGAGCAAGGGTGTTGTTATGCCCCACCTTCATCCTCTTTAACCACAAGCAGAGATTATGATTTATAACACATAGGAGAATCACAAAACGGAGGAAAACCACGCAATACTGGGAATCATGGCCTAACCAAGTTGACACATGTTTCTGGGGGACACAATTCAATCCATGAGATGGTTTCAAGAAATACATATAAAACTGATAATAGAAAATGAAAAATAAAGGATGGAAAAAGTATATTAGACAAAAGCTAACAAAAATAAAAACATATACAACAATATTAACATCGAATACAATATAGAACAAAATGAAACATTAAAGAGACAAAATTGTTATGCGTATTCATATATAATACGTATGTATATGTATATATGTATATATGGAAACACTGGTGGCACAGTGGTTAAGAGCTATAGCTGCTAACCAAAAGGTCAGCAGTTTGAATCCACCAGCCGTTCCTTGGAAACCCTATAGGGCAGTTCTCCTCTGTCCTACAGGGTCACGCTGAGTCAGAATTGACTCGATGGCAACAGGTTGGGTTTGGTACATGTATATATCTATCCATCATGAACCTTCGTGCTGTTCACAAATAAATACATCATGAATTGGTAGAGCTGGGAAGATAAATAGAAAAATATACCATTACAGTGGGAAACATACCATATTTCTCTGAAATATAATATCACAGCCTCTCTCAAACCTTTCTTAACAATGCTTCCACAACAATTAAAAATAAACAAATAAATAAGAGGGTTTTCTTTTTCCCCCATGAAAACTTTCCTTGATCTCATGAGTTACTGTGAGCCACAAAGGGACCATGATGCAGTCAATAACAACAGGTTTAAAAGGTGAATTCATATTCATCCGCTGTGGAGGGATTTTTAGGTTTAGGTCTAAGGTACATTTTTTTGTAGCTACATCGCATGTAGCCACAACATAAGGACATGTGTTTATCTTATAAGGAGGTAGACAATGGCTCTGCAAGCAGCCTACCAATCCTGTATGCACATAGGATAGGAAATTTACTTCATTTTTTCCCTTCCTTTTGATGAATATTCACTTATTCTCTGGGAACCAATTAAGACATTTTTACGTAATTTTAAATCTTTTTCTAATAAAGGGTACGTTTATCTAGAAAATGAGGATAGACATAGACTATTCAGAACACTAAGGAAGAATTAAGGAACCTTACACAGGAAAACACCTGGTTTCATGTTGAAAATAGAGCAAGAGATAAGGAGTTCCTAAATGGTCCCTGTGGCTCACTTTGCTGTTCTCAGAAAGTCAATGGTAGCATTGACAAATTTCCTCACTCTCGGTTCATCAACTCTCCTCTGCATTTTAGTCCCTGGCATCACTAAATCCCATCCTGGGGTTCTGTAAGAGAAAGTTTGTAGGACGAAGCATTGGCTGAACAGAACCAGGAAGCTCGAGTAGAAGGTGGGTGGACAGCGGAGGGTGGAACAAGAACTTCAGGCAGAAGGAACATTAGGTGCAAATGCCAAGGAGGAGAAAAGATCATGAAGCATTTGCTATGGATTGAATCGTGTCCCCCCAAAATATGTGTTGGAATCTTAACCCCAGTACCTGTGGATGTAATCTTCTTTGGATATAGGGTTTTCTTTCTTATGTTAATGAGGCTGTATAAGAGTAGGGTGTGTCTTAAACCTAATCGCTTCTGAGTTATAAAAAATGCAGATTAGACATAGAGACAAGGTCCCTGGGTGGAGCAAATGGTTTGCACTGGACTATGAGCCTAAAGGTTGGTGGTTCAAATCCACCCAGTGGTGCTGCAGAAGAAAGCCCTGGCTATTTGCTTACAAAAGGTCTTGAAAACCTCAAGTAGTACAGTTGAACTCTGTAACACATGGGGTTGCTGCGAGTTAAGATGGGGCTTTATATCTAAGTGTTCCTAGGTATATACTCAAAAGAAATGAAAACAATGTCCAACCAGAAACACATACACAAATGTTCATATCAGCTTTTTTCACAATAGCCAGAGAGTGGAAACAACTGAGAAGTCCATCAGCTGACGGATGGATAAACATAAAGTGACATAGCCATACAATGGACAATGAACAATGAATGAAATACTCATACGTGCTACAATGGGGATGAACCTTGAAAACATTATGCTGAAAAAGAAGCCAGTCACAAAAGATCACATATTGTATGATTCCATTTATATAAAATGTCCAGAATAGGCAAATCTATAGAGGCAAAGATGTGACTTTGAGGACTAAGGTGCACCTGACCCGAGCCATGGTATTTTCAATCACATCCTATGCATGTGAAAGCTGGACATGTATAAGGGAAGACCGAAGGAGAACTGACGCCTTTGAACTGTGGTGTTGGTGAAGAATACTGAATATACCATGGACTGCCAGAAGAACAAACAAATCTGTTTTGGAAGAAGTACAACCAGAACGCTCCTTAGGAGCAAGGATGGCAAGACTACGTCTCACATACTTTGGACACGTTATCAGGAGGGACCAGTCCCTGGAGAATGCTCGGTAAAGTAGAGGGTCAGTGGAAAAGAGGAAGACCCTCAACAAGATGGACTGACACAGTGGCTGCAACAACGGGCTCAAGCGTAACAACGATCGTGAGGATGGTGCAGGACTGGGCAGTGTTTTGTTCTGTTGTTGTACACGGGGTTGCTGTGAGTCAGAACGGACTTGACAGCACCTAAGAACATTAGAGGCAATAAGAGACCAATGGTCACCTAGAGTTGGAGGGTTTGTGGGAAACGGGAAGTGACTGTTAATGGGTATGGTGTTTCTTTTTGGAGATGATGAAAATGTTATAAAATTGATAGTGGTGGTGGCTGCACAGTTCTTCCACTGTGGAAGGCTAAATTGCATGGGATGTGAATTTTATTTCAATAAATCTTTTTTTTTTAAATCTTATCATCAGCAATGAGAAGACTAAACGTTGAGCAGTTGGACGATTCCGGTTCATGAGATAAAAGCAAACAACAATCGCTCCAGGAAAATGGATCTTCATGCTGAGAACCTGGTAACGTAATATGCAATGTCCTCAAAACAGCTTTACAGGACTTTTATAAGGGGGTTTTAGAGCATTCATCAAAATATCTAATGGCAGGAAATGAAGCCTAAAGTAAGGTATCCCTTTTCTGGGAGCCAATTCAAAATCAAGGGTTTGTGCCTGGAGGAGCAGTTAGTGCTGAATCCAGTGTTAAGACAAAAATCATATTAAGCCAGTAGTAGACAATGATGGAGATTTATTTAACATAAAATTTGCAAATCAGGGTAACACTTCAACTAGAAAATCAAACATGTTCCAAAGAGGGAAGAACTTCCAAAGATTCTTATACCCCTAGCCTAATGCTAGTAATTATACATTGCCATGGAAACAGGGCCAGAATAGAGTTTACAAAATAACCAAAACTAAACTCATTGCCATGGAGTCGATTCTGACTCATAGCAACCTTATAGGACAGAACAGAACTGCCCTATACGGTTTTGGAAACCCCAACGGGTTTTCTAGGTTATAATGCTTATGGAAGCAGACTGCCATATCTCTCTTCCGTGGAGCAGCTGGTGAGTTTGAATCACTGACTTTTAGGTTCGCGGCTGAGTGTTTAATCACTGTGCCACGAGGGCTCCTCTACATAATAACAATTTATTCGGAAACTCAGCTTCTGGTCTGACCTTTGGAGTTCTGTTGTGGAAACCACACATAGATAATTCTTTAAAAGAGCACAGTGTCCAAGGCAAAACGGTCTTTGCTAATTAAGCTGGGCTATTGTTGGACTTAAAGGTGACTTTAAGGAGCTCAGAGTTCGGGTGATAGCTTGGGTGGGTCATCTCAACCTCCAGGAGAATTAAAAACACTGTTTCTCAATGGATATATCCACAGCCAGGCGCCCCAGGGCATGCCTGGGGCCACCTGCATCAGAACTACGTGCCAGCTTGTAAAAAAATAGACCCCTGAGACCCCCCTTCCCAGACCTTAGGAAACAGAATCTGCATTTTAGCATGCTTCCTAAAAAATAAACAAACATGTGTACTTAAAATGTTTTCATTACGTGCCATCGAGTCAGTTCCAACTCATTGAGACCCCATGTACAATAGAACGAAACACCGCCTGGTCCTGCCCCAGCCTCACAATCATTGTTACACTTGAGCCCATTGTTACAGCCACTGTGTCAGTCCATCTCGTTGAGGGTCTTCCTCTCTTTCGCTGACCCTCTACTTTACCAAGTATGATGTCCTTCTCCAGGAACTGGTCCCTCCTGATAACATGTCCAAAGTATGTGAGATGAAGTCTCGCCATCCTTGCTTCTAAGGAGCATTCTGGCTGGACTTCTTCCAAGACAGACTCGTTCATGATTCTGGCAGTCCATGGTATATTCGATATTCTTTGCCAACACCATAATTCAAAGGCATCAGTTCTTCTGTGTTCCTTTTTCATTGTTCAGCTTCCACAAGCATATGTGTACTGCCTCTCCTTCCAGCCACCACATGCCTGGCATGTAACGCAGGTCTGATAAAAGTCTAATTTTACCCATGCCTTTTCTTACAGAACCAGCCCCCCACTCACCCTTGTATGTTCTGGGAAAAGGCAGGGCCAACCGCAAGGAAGTGACCAGGATTCAGTTGTCTGCTCTGTGTGAACATCTGGTTTCCCCTTCATCCCCTCACCTCCTCCTCCTCCAGGTGGCCTGATCAGAAAACAAGGAAATGTTCCCAGCACTGTGTCCTCAATGGCAGCCTCAGAACTATGCTCACCAGCACCCCTCAGCTTTCTGTCAAGAAGCTCAGTCCTGAGGCTCCCAGGGGTGAAGCTCATACAGGGTCCTGGGTTCTGCTGTCTCTCTCTCTCTGCTGCAGTGGTCCCACCCTACTAACGTGCCTCTCCTTTGCCCCCCTCATTCTTTTCCCCTCCCTTGCAACTTCTTTTTGACTAAAAGTCACCCGTGCCTGTTTTAACATTGCTGCAATTTTTTTCTTTGACAGATCCTTCCGGAAGTCCAAAGAAGGCCCCTATGATAAACAGCCCAATCTATAGTGGGTCAAATTTTGGACTCCCAAATCTGCCCATGAATATTTCTCCCGAGTGTCAAAGAGCGAAATTGATAGCAGATATCTTGTTTTGACTTTGAGGTTTTCTTAGCCAGGAAACCAAATATTCACTTTAAAGAAATCTCTTACCAAAATTCATCCTCCAGGGACTTTATTTCACCCAAAGTTGCAAATCCTTTCTTGTCAGTTTGAAGCCAGGCTTAATAAATTTAAATTTCAAAAGATATGGCTGAGAGGAGCCAAGGAGACCATCTTGTGACCTGATACCAGTTTGATCTCGGTAAAAGGCTGAGAAAAAAACCCAGTGCCCTCATAGCAACCCTATAGGTCAGAGTAGAACTGCCCCATAGAGTTACCAAAGTGTGGCTGTTGGATTCAAAATGCTGACCTTTTGGTTAGCAGCCAAGGTCTTACTGGTATGCCACCAGGGTTCAATCAATCATGTTAAGATTAGCCACTAGTTGATCCTCTACATTTCTCCCTCCTCTTCTCTTTATAAGCCTCATTATACCCAGGTTCTCTGAGCCATTTGCTTTTTCTGGAGTCAGAACTGTCTCCCTATATGCATACAGAATAACTGCTCAGAATAAACCTTATGTTCAAATTTCAGTGGTTTTGATTATTTTTAATGTTAGTAACCTCTATTCCTTTCTCTGCCTTTGCCAACCTTTAACATGTACTAGGGAACAAAGGGAGAGGCTAGAAGATGCTTCTCTTACCTGATAATTAGAATTTTCTATACTATATCCCAGCACAGTGGGTGACCACCTGTCTTTACCTTCCTCAGGAATGGAGGCTGGGATGCCTGTATCCCAGCACAGTGGGTGACCACCTGTCTTTACCTTCCTCAGGAATGGAGGCTGGGATGCCTGTCTCCCTCCAGGCAGGCTCAAGCCCCAGCCTGTTATGATGTCACAGTGATGCGGGTCCACACGTCTGTGACATCAACAGTTTCCAGGAGACAGACTGTGATGTTCACAATGATCATGCTTATTATAAAAAGGTTTGTATCTAGAACTTTGGTTATGAACATGTTTACAATTTCTAAAGCTGAAATGCTTTCCTGAAGAACTGTACCAATGTCTACTCCTATCAGCAATACAGATAAGGACTTTTTTTTTTTTAGTGTCTTACATAACCTTTTACTGTGTCTTGATATTTCTTTTTTAGTTGGAAAGTCTATGGGTTGCATCTTCCCTGAGAGAAGGGTACTGAGTTACTATCTGAAAGGCTGGCAGTTGAAACCCACCCACAGGCTCCACGGATGAAAGTCCTGGCAATCTGCTTCCCTAAAGATTACAGCCAAGAAAACCGTATGGAGCAGTTTTACTCTGTAACATATGGGGTTGCCATGAGTCAGAATCCACTACATGGAAACTTTCTTTTTCTTTTCTTCCTTTTTTTTTTTTTTTTTAAATACAGTGGTATTGTGCTGGAAGACAGAGTCCTGGGTGATTCAAATGGTTAAGCACTGGGCAGAACTAAAATAAGTTACAGTGTGGTGGCCGTACTATGCTCAGAGGAAAAGTCAAAGCATCTATATTTTACAAACTAATGCTAGATGTGAATTTCTAGGGAACCAAGAATAAAATATAATGCCAGCTATCTAATAATGAAACATATTTTTGAAACTAACAAATCTCCAAAAAGAGAGAAGGAAACTATGTATAACAAGTGAAGGGTCGATATTAAAACTATATATATATAAACTATATATATAGCTTAGATATATATGAATAAAAATTGAAAATGAGGACAAAATAGAACATTAGATTTGCAAAAACATGAATTCTCAAAATTGACTCAAGTAGAGGTAAAAACTTCAAATAGACCTATGACTCTAAAAGACATTGAGAAAGTTGTCAAAGAATCATGCCGTAAAATGTACTGAAGAGGCATAAGATTCTTGTGTATTAACAATTTTCCAAGAATAGAGAAAGAAAACAGTATATTAAAAGAATAATATGCCAAGTATTGTTTGTTTTAGGAATGCAAGGGTACTTCAATATTATAAAACCTAAATATGTAATTCAGTGTATTAATGGCACGAGGCAAAATAATTAAATAGTTTTCTTGATAGATTAAATAACATAGAGGAATTTGGTAAAATTTAACATCCATACTCAATAATAATTCTTAATAAAATAGCAAGAGAAGGAAACTTCCTAACAAAATAAGATACTTATTTCAAAAATATAGCCAAGCTAGCAACACAGGAAGGAAATGGACTGCAGGTCTAATTGCCTCCTTAAATACTACTTCCTTTTTCATGAGACATAAGAAATGGATGGTGCCCAGCTAGCATTATTGGACGTTTTGATCAAAGAGTCTATAAAAGAATCTTGATCAAAATGGGGAAAAATAAGGCAAACATTTTCCAGAATTCACTGAATTTACACCTCTTTACTAAATCATCCAATAATTTTTTCCTTTCCATATAAAGAATGTCCTTCTAACCAGACTTACTGGATACACTGAGACTGAAGGAACCCCAAAATTGATTTCCTGGAAACAACTTTTAAGCCTACAACCTAAACTGCCCCATGAAGTCATCTTTAAACTAAACAGCAATTTAGCTCATTTAATAAAGAATGTTCACCCTGAGCTCTGACCTCTTTTAAAGCATTATCTATATGAGCTTCAATGGGCAACAGTAACTCTATAACACAGAGAAGAACTTTATGGGACGGAAAGTCTAAGTCAAAGGTGGTGAGACCATATGGGCAAGATAGTAAGTATGGTGACACAATGTGAAGTATATAATCAATGTTAATAACAGTACATGTAAAAATTTTTGAATGGGTGTTATGGGTTGAATCGTGTCTCCCCAAAATGTGTATCAACTTGACTAGGCCATGATTCCCAGTATTGCGTGGTTGCCCACCATTTTGTGATCTGATGTAATCATCTTATGTGTTGTAAATCCTAACCTCTATGATGTTAATGAGGCAGGATTAGAGGCCGTTATGTTAGTGAGGCAGGACTCAATCTACAGGATTAGGTTGTATCTTGAGTCAATCTCTTTTGAGATATAAAAGAGGGAAGCAAGCAGAGAGTCAGAGGGACCTCATACCACCAACAAAGAAGAGCCAGGAGTAGAGTACATCCTTTGGACCCAGGGTCCCTGTGCTGAGAAGCTCTTAGACCAGGGGAAGACTGATGACAAGGACCTTCCTCCAGAGCCAACAGAAAAAGAAAGCCTTCCCCAGGAGCTGGTGCCCTGAATTAAGACTTCTAGCCTCCTAGACTGTGAGAGAATAAATTTCTGTTTGTTAAAACCATCCACTTTTGCTATTTCTGTTATAGCAGCACTAGATGACTAAGAGAATGGGTGAATATTTTGTTGTGTATATTTTCACCAAAAATTAAAAAGATTAAATATATACATATATAGCCGAGCTAAAGGTGGAACACTAAAATTTTCCCTGAAAGTCAGTGAAACAAGAATCCTTACTCCGTTATTATTTGCAACATTTCTGCAGGCAAAGATAGGGAACTCATTTTTCTATTTGATAGGAGCAGGCAAAGTATTTGAAGATGGTTTGATAGCTCACCTAGAAAACCCAAAAGACTCGAGTGCAAATAAATAAATAATATTCAAAATTGTGAGAGTTCAGTATGGAGCAGAGAGGCACCTGAGTTAGAACACCCTTTAATGTTCCCAAAACAACCCATTAGGAAACATATTAATTAGTTTTCGCACAGTAACTGCAAACATATAAAAGTAGAAACGGACACACTTTCTAAACCCAGTGGGAGGACATTCACACTTCTCTTTAATGGGTAGTCAAACCTTAAGCAACCTTCCCACCTCGCCCCATAAATAGTTCCAAAGGCACTTTAGAAACAATTACCGCACGTTCATTCGTTGACAAGTAGACTCTGCTATAGGATTATATGGAGCCCTGGCGGCATAGTGGTTAAGAGTTTGGCTGCTAACCAAAAGGTCAGCAGTTTGAATCCACCAGCCACTCCTTGGAAACCCTATGGGGCAGTTGTACTCTGCCCTATAGGGTCGCTAGGAGTAGGAATCAACTCGATGGTAAAAAAATTTTTTCTTTTTTTTAATAGGTTTAAATAAAAAGAGGTCTGGTTGCACAGTGGTTAAATGCTTAGCTGCTAACCGAAAGGTTGATGGTTCAAACCCACCGGTGGCTCCCCAGGAGAAAGATGTGACGGTCTGCTTCTATAACAGTTACAACCTAGGAAACCCTATAGGGCTGTCCCACCCTGCAAATGGGGGTATGAGGGGTCAGAATCGACTTGATGACACACAACAACAATGTATGTGTATGTAGGTCTCCGGCGGCGCCAACAGTTGGCGCTCAACTATTAACCTAAAGGTTGATGGTTCGAACCCACCCAGCAGTGCCTCGAAAAAAAGGCCTGGTCGTCTTCCATAAAGATCACAGTCAAGAAAACCCTGTGGAGCAGTTTTAGTCTGACACACATGGGGTCGTCATGAGTTAGAATAGACTGGTTGGCAACGGATTTATAGGTTTATATATTTCAAAAGTAAGGGGAGATTTTTCTTTATTTGGAAGTATATAAAAAGAAAAAACCCAAACACATTGCCATCGAATTGATTCCGACTCATAGTGACCCTATAGGACAGAGTAGAACTGCCTCATAGAGTTTCCAAGAAGTACCTGCTGGATTCGAACTGCTGACCTTTTGGTTAGCAGCCGTAGCTCTTAACCACTATGCCACCAGAGTTTCCTGGAAGTATATATATGTGTATATATCTATATATGTATATGTATGTATATATATAATTTCTTTTATTGAAATAGAGTGCATCGATGTATTTATAATCTATTATTATAAAAAGATCATACAGAGAGAAATTGAGAATTTCTAATTGGTAATGAATTCCTTGTTGTTGTTAGGTGCCGTTAAGTTGGTTCCAACTCATAGTGACCCTATAGGACAGAGAAGAACTGCCCATAGAGTTTCCAAGAAGCGGCTGGCAGATTTGAACTGCCAACTTTTGGTTAGCAGTTGAGCTCTTAACCACTACACCACCAGGGCTCCAATTAATCCCTTCCTCCCCCCATAAAAAGAGATGAGTAAACACAGAAAAAGCATCCCTACTGGTGCAGTGGTTAAGCACTCAGCTGCTAACTGAATGGTGGGAGTTTGAACCCATCCAGTGGCTCCTAGGGAGAAAGACCTGATGATCTGCTCTCATAAAAAATGCAACCTAGGAACACCTATGGGTCAATTCAGCTCTGGCACATGGGGTCACTATGAGTCAGAATCAACTATCAGCACACAACAACAAACACAGACGCCATGGAGTCAGGAAGTAGAAGGAAGTGTGGCTGTGTTCCACAGGGCAGTGTCACTGTTTAAAAGATGAGGCCCAAGCACATCATTCATGCCTCGGTGGGGCTCATGCCAGTAAAGTGAAAATCAGTGCCAGGTCTTTGATTTTTAAGTCTCTCTCCCACCACGCCCAAAATGGCTGCCATACTGGTTTTCTGTGTCCTTTGACTTAGTCATCTAGTGCTGCTGTAACAGAAAAACCACAAGGGGGTGGCTTTAACAAAGAGAAATGTATTCTCTCACAGTTTAGGAGGCTAGAAGTCTGAATTCAGGGCACCAGCTCCAGGGGAAGGCTCTCTCTCTCTGTCGGCTCTGGGGAAGGTCCTTGTCATCAATCTTCCTTCCCCTGGTCTAGGAGCTTCTCAGCACAGGGACCCTGGGTCCAAAGGACGTGCTCTGCTCCTGGCTCTTCTTTCTTGGTGGTATGAGGTCCCCCCGTCTCTCTGTTTGCTTCTCTCTTTGATATCTCAACAGAGCTTGACTTAAAGCACAATCTAATCTTGCAGACTGAGTCCTGCCTCATTAACATCATAGAGGTAGGATTTACAACATGTAGGATAATCGCATCAGATCACAAAATGGTGGGCAACCACACAATACTGGGAGTCATGGCCTACCCAAGTTGATGCACATTTTGGGGGGACACAGTTCAATACATAACATCCTTTGGAAAAAAAAAAAGGTAATAATTATATATCATTAGTTGCTCACTCCTTCGAACTCATTATGAGAAGTGGAAACATGAATGAATAAATACAAAAATCTCCCTCATTCAATCATCATCTCATCCTCTTGAATATGGTCCCCAATTTTTTTTTCCAGAAGTATCTTTTTTTTCCTTCCTGTCTCCTGTATGTAATAATAGCAGCTTGCAAAAACTTATAGAAAAAAATATGGGACTGCCACATAAGCACTGTTATCTTTGCAAAGAAAATAAAGATATGGTAAAGGAGGGGAGTATCCATATTTGCAAATAAATTTTGGTGTTCGCTAGTGCTTTATTTTTAAGCATAAATCAGCCACCTCTCATGGAAACAGTGGGTACCTGATATATTTTTATTGTTAATCTGCTATCTTGTTTTAAATGTCCCATGTTTTCTTTATAAACCACTTTCTCTTTTCTTCCTGTGGTGAATGTGTTGCTTTTTTAAAAGTGTTTCAGCGGCTAATTTGTTCAATGTTAAAATAACCTTACCACATAATTCAAGACTCACCCTGGCTTTGGCTGTGAACTAGTAGGATAATTGTTAAATTTCCATTTCACTTAGGGGTGTCTGGCAGTAACTAAAGAGTCTTTTAAAATCAAACATGTTCCCTGGCCATTCCCTGTAAATGCCAGTCTGGAATGTTCTGCATGTGATTGATGAGAAATTGGCTCCTTAATGGAAGAATACAGGTACACATTTTGCCATCAATTACTGAGAAAGCACTGCAATGTTCCTCTAAGTAAGGAAGCAGAAGAGAAAAGAATATCCCAGCCGTTCATCACAATCACAAACCCCTTAGCGTGATGTCGGTGAGAAAAATTATAAACATATTCATAAAGACAGTGGCTGATAAATACGTCAAGAAGATGATAAGCTATCTCAGCCATGAATTGGTCACCATGTTGCTGTTGGTGTTGGTGGCTGTCAAGTGTATTTTGACTTAGAGCAACCCCACGCGACAGAGTAGTAGTGTTTTCTTGGCTGTAATATTAATGGGAGGAGATTGCCAGGTCTTTCTGCTGAGGAGCCGCTGGTGGGTTCAAACAGCTGACCTTTTGGTTAGCAGCTGGGTGCTTAACCATTGCTCCACCAATGCTCCTTTAGTGACTACCAAAAAACCAAACCCGTTGCCATCGAGTCAATTCTGACTCATAGTGACCCTAGAGAACAGGGTAAAACTGTCCCATAGGGTTTCCAAGGAGCGGCTGGTGGATTCGAACTGTCGACCTTTTGGTTAGCAGCCGAGCTCTTCACCGCTGAGCCACCATAGCCCTCACTTAAAACTAATACATTTAAGGAATTCATAAATCCACAAATCTTTGCAAGCTTGCTACTGGAAGTGGGTTCCCTGGACCAATGACATTCACGTTGCCTGGAGCTTGTAGGAAATGCAGAATTTCGGAATCCAGATCAGGCCTGGTATAGAAGATACATTTGAACAAGTTTTCCAGAGGTGACTTGTGGCTCAAAAAAAAAAAAAAAAAGAAAGAAAGAAAAGCTTCCACTGAGGTGATTCCAACTCATGGCAACCCCATGTGTGTCAGAGTAGAACCGTGCCCCATAGGGTTTTCAATGGTTGGTTTTTCAGACCTGTATTGTCAGACCTTTCTTCTGAGGCACCTCTGGGTGATCCCCAACTGCCACATACACACACACAAAACCAAACTCATTGCCATCAAGTTGACTCTCCTTCGTGGTGCCCCATGTGCCTCAGAGTAGAACTGCGCTCCATAGGGTTTTCAATGGCTGATTTTTCAGAAATAGATCAATACTCCCTAGTTCTTCCAACATTTGGATTTTTGCATCTCAGTTGGCAAAACCAACCTCTCTGTCCTGCCCTCCTGGACTTTGCGTGATGATACACACCCAATTTGAAAGATGTGTTCTCTCCTGAATGCAGTTATCCTTTTAGTTTTTGGCACCAACCTGCTTTGTCCATCAAATCATTGAACATTTTCCTTATAACACGTTTATCTTTTTTCTCAAAAAAAAAAAAAAAAATCCTTTTCTTTTGTTAGTGAGTAGCTGGAGGGCTGATAATTACTCTATGTATTTAGTAGCAAGTATCATCGGAATTCTGAATTAAAAATAAGATTAACGATTTAATTTCAATCTTGTCAGGATGACCCATTTGAAAAAATACTGATGTGATATAATGCTATAAAACATTTGAGCATAATTTATTGATAAAACCATTACAACTGAAATGAGAGACCTATTTGTCTATGTAATGGTTCCTGAAATCACAGATAGTACTTTCCCATTATTTCACTGAAACATTTATAATTCCTTTTTGGATTTGCCAGCTATTTTTTTTTAACCACCGCATATGGTGCTTATTATGTGCTAGGCACTGTTCCAAGGATCTCAGTAAGTCATTTAGTTCACACAAACATCCTATCAGGTAATAATATCGGTAGTAATATGTTACTATCTGGTAGTAATATTGGTATGCCGAAAAAAAAAGAAAGAAAAGAAACCAAATCAGTTGCCATCAAATTGTCTGACGCACGTGTGTCAGAGTAGAACTGTGTTTCACAGGGTTTTCAGTGGCTGATTTTTCAGAAGTAGATAGCCAGGATTTTCTACTGTCTTCCTAGACACCTTGGGATGGACTCGAATCTCCAACCTTTCAGTCAGCAGCCAAGTGCGTTAACCATTTGCGCCACCTAGAAACTCCAATATAATATAAAATAATATAGTATAAAATTCTTACACTGTCGTATTTATCTATTCTTCACATTATGACTTCTGGCCTCATAAAAGATTCATACTTCTTTTAAAATGTTACTCCTCCCACGATTCCTCTACCCGTAGGGTTGACTTTATCCTTTTCAATGTCCTAGTTTTTCTTCCATCTGACATTTATTTTGGAATTTAAAAAAAAAGCCAAACCAGTTGCCCTCAAATCTTGACTCCAATCATGGAGACCCCACGTGTGTCACAGTAGAACTGTGCTCCATGGGGTTTTCAACGGCTGAGTTTTCGGAAGTAGATCACCAGGCCTTTTTTCCAAAGTGCCTCTGGGTGGACTCAGACCTCCAACTTCTTGGTTAGCAGCTGAGGACATTAACTGTTTGCACCACATTATGAATAAGAAAATGGAGGTATGAAAAGGTTTGGTAAATTTTCCCAGTCTAACACAGCAAGTGAGTTTTCGGGGCACAATACGTAATCCTCTGAAGTGTGACTCCAACATCTGGCCTCCTATGGACGGCTCTGCATTGCTGGTCTGTTCTAGACAAACCAAAGAGAACTTGAATGAAGGACGGTAGGGAATGCAGCATTGCATCTGGAAGAGCAACAGGGCAACAAGATTATTGGTGAAACACAAAATAGCCTCAAATACATAAAGTCAATATAGCGGATATTCAGATGAAATATTGCAGAGATGTTCTCATAACAAGCAATCGCATAATTTTGGACATACAGAGTTTAACTGAAGACTTCTGCTCCTGGCTAAGATGGAGTAATAGAGATTTACATTCCCAACTGGGGTTTAAAAAAAAAAAGAACGACAGACCATGTGTGTGAAACAATGGTTTTCAAAACAAGTAATGAATAACAGTGATTCCAGAAAGACGGGAACCAAATGAGGTGAGCACAATAATTGTCCCATTTACTGCATTGAGAAGAAGACTTGGTGGCACAGTGGTTAAGTTCTCAGCTGCTAACCGGAAAGTCGGTGGTTCGAAGCCACCAGCTGCTCCATGAGAGAAAGATGTGGCAGTCTGCTCTTGTAAAGATTACAGCCTTAGAAACCTTACCAAAAAAAAATAATAATAATAACCAAACTCATTGCCATCAAGTCGATTCTTACTCACAGTGACCCTATAGGAGAAGGCAGAACTAACCCATAGGCTTTCCAAGGAACAGCTAGTGGATTCGAGCTGACAGCCTTTTGGTTAGCAGCCAAGCTCTTAACCACTGTGCCACCAGGGCTCCTGGAAAACCTATGGTGCAGTTCTACTCTGTCCTACAGGGCACTATGAGTCGGAATCAACTCAACAGTAGTGGGTTTGGGCTTTTTTCCTGCATTGAGAAGAAGGAGCCCTGGTGGCACAAGGGTGAAGTGCTTGGCTGCTAACCAAAAGATCAGCAGTTCTAAGCCACCCAGTGGCTCAGCAGAAGAAAGTCCCAACCATCCGCTCCTGTAAAGATTACAGCCGAGAAAACCACATGGGGCAGTTCTACTCTGTCACATGGGGCCCCTGTGAGTTGAAATCAACTTGACAACACCTAACACCAACAACAACATTGCACTGAGAGAGAATCTAGGCCATGTAACAGGGAGGGGGACCCCAGGCAGAACCCAGCTGACTCCCAGAGGAGTCGAGATGATGGTTCAGAGCATGTGGGGAGACTGATGGGATTGGAGCCTGCAGGACAGTTTCCAGGAGAGAGAAGTGCACAGCAACATAACCCCAAAAAACTATAGAAAGCATTCCTTCAGTATTTCACAGTTTACTGACCAGCACATTGCATGAGGAAACTACCCAAGGATGGGGACAGAAACTTGCAGAAGGATTAGATGGTTCAGCGCTGATGGAGAGCTGAGGATAGTGCCTGTCTGAATCAGCCAGAAGGGAGAAAACAAACAAACTCATAATTCATGAGCCTTTGGGTGGAGAATACTCATAAAGTTCTTGCCCCTGAAAGGGGGAAGTAATTAGCTCTTGACTAAGCACTGCTCAAGGTCCCTCGGTGGCACAAATGGTTTGTGCTCAACTCCTAACCTAAAGGTTGGTGGTTCAAAACCACCCAGCCCATGGAATAAAGGCCTGGAGATCTGCTTCTGGAAAGATTACAGCTGAGAAAAAACTATGGAGCTCAGTTCTACTCTGCAACACATGGGGTTACCATGGCAACTTGATGGCAATTGTTTTTCTTTGTCTGTTTTTGGTTTAAGCACTGCTCAGGCCTTCCTGCAAAACAAACTTTAAAAGGAAGACCCAAAGGCATCAAACTCTTTCCAAGCAGCTTAACTGCATCCCAGAGTAAAGCAGGAGATTTTTATAGGCACACAAAAATACCTAGCCCTCAAAGTGTCTGGCAGACACAATGTCTAGCATTCTATCAAAGATATCCAGATATCAAGTAAAACAAAAACAAGAACCATAATGAGGAGAACAGTTAATTAATCAAAACTGACCCAGAATTGACCCAGATGTTAGAATTACAAGGGAGGGGCAAAAAAATACATACTATTATAACAGTATTCCATATGCTCAAAAAGTTATCTACAGACACAGACTATATATGCAACGTATACGTTGTTGCTGTTGTTAGTTATTGTTGAGTCAGCTCCGACTCATGGTGACCGCATGTACAACAGAATGGAACATTGCCTGGTTCTGTGCCATCTTCATGACTGTTGGTCGGCTCAAGTCCATTGTTGCAGCCACTGTCTATTTTGAGTGCCTTCCAATCTAGGGGGTTCATCTTCCAGCACTATATTGGACAATATTCTGTTGTGATCTACAGGGTTTTCATTGGTTAATTTTCAGAAGTAGTCTGTCTTAGTCTAAAAGATCTACTGACTTGGCCACCATGGGTGACCCTGCTGTTTTTTGAAACCCTCTTGGCATAGCTTCCAGCATCACAGCAACGCACCAGCAACCACAGTGCAACAGACTGACAGACGGATAATGGCAATATAATCATATTTTATCATAAAGGATATGTAATTCAAAATGCATTCTCTTTTATAGTCTTACCAGCTTATGATACCATCTAAGTTTTCCAATTCTATAACACATAGGTTTAAGAAGATTAACTTGTTTTTACGTGTTTTTTCCTCATTAGACATCATCTCAATAATCTATTTTAAAATGAAATGTCTAGATAAATATACTTAATATTGTTTTAAAAAATTAAAAAGTGTAAAATTGAAATGAAGATATGTTACGGAGATTCTGCATCCTCTGACAATTCATTAACAGCCCATTTATTCTATTTTCAGAATAAAATTCTGTTTCAATTATTTCTTAGAGTAAAAGAAAGGTAGAAGACTAGGAAGTAAGGTCAAACACACATTATACTTAGGGCAGTACACCTAAATCCTAATGTATGTTTCTCTTCCTGGTAAATCTCTTTAGATTAAACAAAATAAGTGGGTTTGATCGGCAGTATGCCATTAATCAAGATTTTACTGTATTTATGTATTCTTGAACATCAGCTGCTAGCCAAAAGGTCAGCTGTTCGAATCCACCTGCCTCTCCTTGGAAACCCTATGGGGCAGTTCTACTCTGTCCTATACGGCCACTGTGAGTTGGAATCGACTTGACGGCAATTTTCGTTTTGGTTTTTTCTTTTTTGAACGCTGTCAACAGAAATTGTATCACCAAGATTTTTATGTTTCAGTGATTGGTACCATTAACAATAAGAATTAAAATAATTGCAGGAATTTTTCAAAATGATTCAGCAACAAATCGTTGTCAATTATACCTATGGCAATAAACTGAAGAGAGCTTTTAAGAGAGTTTATTTTAAAGTGAGACACATACTCAAGCTATCTCTTAAACATTTAAACATTCTTATGAAATATCTGGGCTAGACATATGGGCTACTTGGAGACAGAATGTTTGGCCAAAGATGTGCTTTTTATTACAGTTCAGGTTATTAGCTGACAAAACAACATATAAATATATTGGCAAGAGGGGTGCATGTGAGATACCTGGTCCGTCGTCCTGAGATTAATTGAACATTAAATTACCTTTGTGTGGGAGTGGAATATACTAGCAATAAGCCTTATGGTTCTCCACTCGATCTTCACTTCTTTAGAAAGGACAATACTACAGCATTTCAGTCTGAAAACTTGATGTTTACATGCTCAATTACAGAAGAGTTAATCTAACAGCCTGTGTCAGCAGTCACGAAACACCAAGAGAGCCCTGTTAATTTTTGCAATGGAGCTGTAGAACGGGTGTGTGTCTGTTCCTGCTGATAAACAAAAATTGCATTCAAGAGAATGTCAATAAATTGGAGACTGCTTAGATTTGATGGCAGCTCTAGAGGATAAAGAAACACCCAAAGAGTCAACAGTAGGGTTGGTTCAAAAAGGCCCCATCAGTCCTGATTCTTGCTATCAAAAAAGCCTCTGTTATAATGGTGACGGAATAATTTGGAAAAGGATAGTGAGAATAGTAGCACAACCAGAAGAATGTAATTGATATCACTGAACTGTACATGTAGAAATGTTTGAAATGGTGTTACTTTGGCTATGTATATTTTCACCAAAAAAAAAAAAAAAAAAGGTCTTCCAAGGTCAAGAAGGAAGAGTGTTGCCATGCTGTGGGGTTGTCAACCGATGTCATAAAGCAATATGTGTACTGACTGTGTAATGAGAAACTATTTGTTCTGAAAATCTTCATCTAAAGTACAAAAAAAAAAAAAAGCCTGTGTTATACTGAAGAGGAAGCTCTTTGAGTAGAGGCTAGGCAACTGGATTTTAGAATATACAACAAAGTTTTTATAATTAAAACAGTGTGGAGCTAGCACAAGAAAATACAGAGGAATGAAATAGAAGAGAAATAGATGCAATGCCATATAAACATCTAGCATAGGATTCAGTCAGATCTCAAATCAATTGGGCAAAGATGCACTTTTAATAAATGGTGGTGTGATGAATATATGCAGCCATTCAAGAAAAGATACAACAAGATCCTTTCCTTACACCCTACACAAGCCTGAATTCCCAACAGATCAGAGCTCTAAACAGGAAGAAAGGAAGGAAGGAAGGGGCAGAAAGAGAGAAAGAAAAAAGAAAAGAAAAGAAGAAACAAAACTATGTGCGTACAAGGAGAAAAACTGGGCAAAAAAACCCAACAAATCCACTTTTAGAAATTTATTCTGCTGTGGATGCATCTCCAACAATATGAAATGCATATGCACAATTACAGCACTGTTTCTAACGGAAAAATTGTGGCACAATGGGTAAATGCTCTGCTACTAACCTAAAGGTTGGTGGTTTGAACCCACCCAGTGACTCTGCAGTATAAAGACCCGGTAGTCTACTTCTGTAAAGATCACAGCCTAGAAAATGCTATGGGGAAGTTCTACGCTGTCACATGGGGTAGCTATGAGTTGGAATCAACTGAATGTACCCAACAACCTAAATGCCCAAAATGGAGGCACTTGTTGAATGAATGATGACATGCACTCACAGTGAATTACCATACAGCAGTGAGAACTAAACAGGAGCATTTCTATGAGTTGATGTGGAGTGATCTTCAGGAGATGTTATTGGAAAAAAATCAAAGGGCAAACTTCAATAGCTATAGTATGCTATGTTTTATGGAAGAAAGAAAGGGAAATAGTGAAACACACATATAATTGCTTATCATTGGAAAATAAATTTTAAAATACAGACACACCAGGAAACAATGAAGCTGGCTGTCTACAAGGTGTGATGGTGGTGGGGAGATTGGGTGGAAGGGATAGGCAAGATTTTCTCTGAGCACACTTTTTTTCTGGGGTGGGGGCATGATTTTACCAGTTAAAAAAATTGTTTCTGTATTCGATTCTGACTCATGGTGACTCCACGCGTTGTAAAGCAGAAACGCTCCATAGGGTTTCCTCGGCTGTAATCTTTTATGGAAGCAGATTGCCAGGTCCTTCTTCCTAAGTACTGCTGGATGCGTTCAAGCCGCCAATCTTTACGTTAGTAATTGAGCACAAACTTCTTGCACCACCAATAAACCTATTTTACCACTAAAAGCACGTTAATGTTCTGCCTACTCAAAAAATAAAGTTAAGACAAGCAAGTGTGGGAAGTGGAAAAAGACACAAAAATAAACTATTTTAATCAAAAGCAAACTGAAAACAAAAAAAAATCCAGCCATATTTTGAAGAAATGACATAATGACAATGAATAGGAATAAAAAAAGAATTACTTCAATTTTTTGAACACGGTGTGTGTATGAGTTTTAATTTCTGCTGTAACAAATCATATATATGTATATAATATACCTAGATATACATATCTACATATTTATGTATATATGTAGATAAATAGATTAGAAAGATAGGTATGTAGGTAGGTAGGTAGCTAGACAGGTAGATAGACAGGTAGATAAGCAGGTAGATAGATATATGTGTGTGTATTATAAATAAATAATATATATGTTATATATTATATATACTTGTTGTTAGATGCCTTTGAGTTTGTTCTGACTCATAGCGACCCCGTGTACAACAGAAGGAAACACTGCCTGGTCCTGTGCCATCCTCACAGTCATTGTTACGCTTGAGCCCATTGTTGCAGCCACTGTGTCAACCCATCTCGTTGAGGGGCTTCCTCTTTTTCACTGACTCTCCACTTTACCAAGCATGATGTGCTTCTCCAGGGACTGATCCTTCCTGATAACATGTCCGAAGTACGTGAGATGAAGTCTTGCCGTCCTTGCTTCTAAGGAGCGTTCTGGCTGTACAAATACGTACAAATATATATGTTTGTTGTTGTTAGGTGTCATTGAGTCCATTTTGACTCATGACGACCCCATGTGTGTCAGTGTAGAACTGTGCTCCACAGAGTTGCAATGGCTGATCATTTAGAAGGTGATCACCAGGACTTTCTTCCCAGGCACCTCTAGGTGGACTCAAACCTCCAACATTTTTGTTAGCATTCAAGCGCGTTAACCATTTGCACCACCCAGAAACTCCAGAGTAGAACACTGTCTCAATTATCAAGTTCTTTGATGACCAAGTTGTAGAGTTTAATTTTTTTTTCTTTAGGAGTTAAGGGTAAAAACTCATTTTAATGAAAATGGAACCTAGGAGATTACAATATTTGGATCAATAGAATTTTCTTTTTCGATTCACAATTGATATAAAAGAATCAGAAAATTCGAGTGGCATGAAGTTATTAGTATGTAATAGTATGAGGTAGCTATACGAATGCCAACATATATATATATATATATATTTGCTAACTAAATACATTAATATTTTTTCTTTTTTAAAATTGTACTTTAGATGAAGGTTTATAGAGTAAATTAGTTTCTCTTTAAACAATTAGTACACATATTGTTTTGTGACATTTGCTGCCATCCCCATGCCATGTCAACACTCTCCCTTCTCGGCCTTGGGTTCCCTGTTACCAGCTTTCCTGTCCCCTCCTGCCTTCTTGTCCTTGCCCCTGGGCTGGTGTGCCCCTTTAGTCTTGTTTTGTTTTATGGGTCTGTCTAATCTTTGGCTGAAGGGCGAACCTCAGGAGTGACTTCCATACTGAGTTAAAAGGGTGTCCATACTCTTGGGGTTTCTCCAGTCTCTGTCAGGCCAGTAAGCCTGGTATTTTTTTGCGAGTTAGGATTTTGTTCTACATTTTTGTCCAGCTCTGTCCAGAACCTTCTATTGTGATCCCTGTCAGAGCAGTCGGTGGTGGTAGCTGGGCACCATGTAGTTGTGCTGGACTCAGTCTGGTGGAGGCTGTGGTAGTTGTGGTCCATCTGTCCTCTGGACTAACCTTTCCCTTGTGTCTTTGGTTTTCTTCATTCTCCCTTGCTCCTGAAGGGGTGAGGCCAGTAACAGTATCTTAGATGGCTGCTCACAGGCTTTTAAGACCCCAGACGCTACTCACCAAAGTAGGATGTCGAACATTAGGGCATAACATTAAAATGATTTATTATCACCCACCCTTTGGAAAAGGTGTGGAAGAAGGAAAAGTTTAAAGAAAAAACATATCACAAAGTTGAAATGGATTCAGGAGAGAGTAAGTAACCCCACACAGGGACAGCAAAGGCAAGCACACAGCCGAATTAATGGGAGGCGTGCAGATGTGAGTATTTTTCAAGCGAAGTATTCAAGTAATATTTGGGTTCCAACATTTTGATAACTGCCAAAGATGACAGTTGCTTGTGAAATTAAAAGAAGTGTTGTCATAGTATGTGGCTGAAATTTCGTATTTACTTTTCCCCAAACTAGAAATAAGCTTTGGTATTTTCCACACAGATTGCCTAATGTTCATCAGCCCTGTCCTTCACCAGACATTATGTTAAAGAACGCAAATCACAGTTATGCTCTGGAGAATACTGATCCTCAGATAGCAAATTAAACCAGCGTTACTTAATGCCTCAGACTCATCGGGTGAACAAATGCACAAATAAGTGGCCCTGGCTTATCAAACCCACTTCATAAGCTTCACACCCTGTTTCCTTCCTGTCTTACCTACCTTCTTTGCTCAATCAGGATTCAGACCTATCTGATTCCAAAATGGATTTCTAGTCTGTTCCCACAGCATTCCATAATAAAAAAAAAATCAACAACCCTTGGACATGTACATATCCGTAATAAATATCGGAACTAGCACAGCCATTCTGTGGCTCGTTGACAAATAACATGTACTTGCTTAGTATTCAAGGAAAAAGATAGGGGTCGAACATGACATCTTTTTCCTAACTGTAGAACTTTTTGGCTACACAATACGATATAACAGATGAACGCCTCAACAATCTCCTAGGTTCAATTTTGAATGCTTGTCTGCTTGGCAACGGGAGGCCAAATTTTGACCCAATGTTTTGTCAGCCAACTCCCTTAAGGTAGTATTTGGGGATTTTAGGAAAAGAAATATGGCAGACACAGAGGTTGGGGAAACACCCAGTATTTACTTTAAGCCACAACTGCCCTTGCTTTGCAAGAGGTAGTTTATGTCAAAGATCCTTTTACTTTTTTAGAATTTTGAGGAATGATTCTTTTCTGAAGGAGCCCTGGTGGCAGAGTGGTTAACAGCTCGGCTGCTAACTGAAAGGTCGGTGGTTCAACTCCACCAGCCGCTCCTTGGGAGAAAGATGTTGCAGCGTGCTTCTGTAAGGATTACAGCCTTGGAAACCCTATTAGGCAATTCTACTCTCTCATACAGGGTCGCCATGAGTCAGAATCGACTCGATGGCCATGGGTTTTTAATAGTCATTTAATTTTTTTCCCCCATGAGAACAAAGAACATTCTTTCTTCATTCCTTGGAAATTTCTTTAGAGAGGTTTTAATATGGTGATACTAGAAGATAGAGTGGTCCACATTTGGTACAACATTTTTATTATCAATTCAGCAACAGGCTTCAAGGATGTTTCTGTGCTGTCTTCTTCACCACAAGCTGATAATATCATATCCAAGCTGGTCTTGAAAACCATTCAGCCCAGGTCAACTGACTGTTGTCCAAATTTACAAAGTACACAACTCCTTGATGCTCTAGAAACCCAGAAGGTAGATGGATGATTTTTTTCTCCCATAAATCTTCACTGATTTTATTTATTTATGATTTTACTTTTTAAGGAGGTAGTGGTTCAGTGGTAGAATTCTCACCTTCCATGCAGAGGACCCGGGTTCAATTCCCCACCAATGAACCTCATACGCAGCCACCACCCGTCTCTCATTGGAGGCTTGTGTGCTTCTGTGATGTTGAACAGGTTTCAGCAGAGATTTCAGACTAAGATGGAGTAGGAAGAAAGGCCTGACAATCTACTTTTGAAAATCAGCCAACAAAAACCCTATTGATCACAATGGTTCCATCGCTGCCCAAACAGGGGGATGGTGCAGGACTGCGCAGCCTTTCGTTCTGTTGCGCATGGGGTCGCCATGATTTGGGGACGACTCAATGGCCTCAAAGAACACTTACGACAAAACAAAGTGATGTTTTTTGTTTTGATGAGAACTTGGGTTGGAGGAATTGTGAAATTATTTGTTTCTTATAAGCAATTACAGTGTAGCTCCTCCCTGGTATGGACAGAAGGTGGACCGCTGAACTTTAAGGACCCTCTAACACAGAACAGGGAGCCCTGGTGGCACAGTGGTTAAGAGCTCCGCTGCTAATTAAAAGGTCGGCAGTTCGAATCCACCAGGTGCTCCTTGGAAACCCTATGGGACAGTTCTACTCTGTCCTATAAGGTTGACTAAGAGTTGGAATCAACTCAATGGCAATGGGTAACACAGAGCAGTGTCTACACCCTACATGGACAGCTATGGATTGAAAGGAAGAGTTGTTTCTGGAGTAGGTGGAGAACAAATCAGTATCAGAGGTGAGTAGCAGAGTACCAGAGCATGAAGCTATTAAAAAAAAAAGCTATCTGAGTATCACCAGGAAAGGGAGCATTAGCTACCAAGATTTCATGGTTCTACTCCTTGAAAAAAGGCCAAAACAATAATGCATGATTAGTTTTATGATAAGGAATTATTAAATCCATGCCCTGCCATTTCTCAAACTCTCTTTGGCCTTAGTAGTTGCCAACTTTAACCAGCAGAAATCAAGCGTCTTATCTGTTTCTCAAGAAGCCGTGCTGGCACAATGGTTCAGTGCTCGGCTGCTAACTGAAAGGTCTGCGGTTCAAACCCAGCAGATGCTCTGCGGGACAAAGATGTGGCAGTCAGCTTCCATAAAGACTAGAGCCTTCGAAATGCTATGGGGCAGTTCTACTCTGTCCTATAGGGTCGCTATGAGTCGGAATCCACTTGATGACAACAGGTTTTTTTTTTGGTTTTTTATTTGTTTTTCAGCAAGACAGCCTCAGCAATGCCAAGATGCTGAAATGGCACCATTTTGTTGGTGCTGAATGTATTGGAGCCCCTAGCAGAGCATAGAAGGAGGAAATGGTTGATCATAATGGTAACTGTTGACGGGTGAGGTGACAGAAACATCACAAAGTAAGGCAAGCAGACAAAGTAACAGAAGACTTCATGAGCAGACACATTTAGGAAAATGGCAGAGCCATGGTTTGCAACGACACTCTGTCAAGTTACTTTTGTTGGAGCACAAGTTTCATTCAATGCTTGAGGCAGAAGACGTCTCTGTAAATGGCAGTCCTTTAAGTCAACTCTTCTGGCAAATTCGAAGGAAATGGTTGCCACATGTCCTAAGTGGGATATGGGGAGAATGTTTAATTGATCTAAAGTTATAAATTGTCATGGGTGGAATTGTGTCCCCAAAAATATGTGTTGTAAATCTTAACTTCTATACCTGCAGAATCCACCAGCCGCTCCTTGGAAATCCTATGGGGCAGTTCTACTCTGTCCTATAGGGTCGCTTGAGTCAGAATCGACTTGATGGCAACTGGTTTATAACAACTTCAGAGGGTAGTCATGCAGCTCAAAAAAGGAATATATGCAATTGAGTGTTTATCGTTACCTAGCAGATCGATTCCAAGTAGGTCATAAAGATAGCACAGAACCATGCCACATCTGGACACCCTGGTGGTGCAGTGGTTAAGAGCTATGGCTGCTAAACCAAAAGGTCAGCAGTTCAAATCCACCAGGCGCTCCTTGGGAACCCTAAGGGGCAGTAGGGTTGCTACGAGTTGGAATTTGGCGGCAATGGGTTTGGATTTTTTTTTTTTTTTTTTTTTTTAATACCTGCAGAGCTGTGATCCCATTTCGGAATGTGTTTTCTTTATCATCTTAATGAAACAGGGTAAGTGTAGGGTGTGTCTTGAGTCAATCTCTCTTGAGATACAAAAGGAGCAGATTAGGCAAGCAGAGACCAGGAAGACAGATGCCATGCCCCATGAAAAACACCATAATCGCCAAAGAATAGAAGCTGAAAAGAAACAAGAACCTTCCCCCAGAGCCCACATAGAGAGAAAGTCTTCCCTCAGAGCCCTGAATTCAGACTTCTAGCCTCTCCATGGTATTTTCAGTTGCCTCATATGCATATGAAAGCTGGACAATGAATAAGAAAGACTGAAGAATTGAAGCCTCCAGGAGTACTGAATGTACCATGGACTGCCAGCAGAATGAACAAATCTATCTTGAAAGAAGTACAGCTAGTACGCTCCCTGGAAGCAAGGATGGTGAGACTTCCTCTCATGTACTTTGGACATGTTATCAGGAGGGATCAGTCCCTGGAGAAGGACATCATGCTTAGTAAAGTAGAGGGTCAGGGAAAAAGAGGAAGACCCTCAACGAGATGGATTGACACAGTGGCTGCAACAACGGGCTCAGGTATAACAACGATTGTGAGGATGGCGCAGGGCTGGGCAGTGTTTCACTTCGTTGTACGCAAGGTCGCTATGAGGTGGAACTGGCTTGATGACACCTAACAAAGACAACAGATAACTAAGAGATAAGTGTCATTAGGATTTCCTTTATAGATGGATGGACCATTTCACCGATGTCAAGACAAAGGACAAAAAATCAGAAAATGGGAGTAAAATGTGCCTATTTTTTTTAAAGATAGCTGTTAAAATTAAGTCTGTCACTTGAAGGCAATTTCCCTTCAACCTTTCATTCCGGGGTATTTAAAATCCTCGAGTAATTTTTCTGAGACATAAGAACCAGAACTATTCCGCCTGTATAACAAATAGTTCAACTAGACTCCCCTGTTATTAATAACATTTACATTCATAATTAATTAATTATTGGCAATGATGACGACGGCTAACTTTACATAGGATTTAATAGGCACCAGGCACGAACACATTATGCACAATAAATAGCAGCTCACTTGATTTTCAAACACTCCATCAAGTAGGTATTTTGTATATATCCCCATTCTATAGATGAGGAAACTGAGGCACGGAGAGGTTAATAATTGACCCAAGACAACAGAGCTAGGTGGGATTTGTTGGCATTTGAAACTAGTACTCTGAACGGTTACGGTATGTTGTTTGCTGCTGTCAGGTGTCTCCAGGTCCGCTCCAACTCAGGGCGACCTGATGTATAACAGAAGGCAACGTTGCCCGCTCCTGCCCCATCTTCGCGATCCTGGATGTGCTTGAACCTCTGTGTCCATCCATCTCATGCAGGGTGCAGGGTGGCCCGTGTTTTTGCTGACCCTCTGCCTTACCACACAGGATGTCCTCTTCCAGGAACTGGTCTTCTCTTATGATGTGTCCAAATTCAGCGAGCTGAAATCTTGCCATCCTCACTTCTAAGGAGAATTCCGGTTGTATTTTTTCTAAGGCTGATGTCTTCCTCCTGGGATAGTCACTACTTCACCAACACCATAATTCAAACGCATCAGTTACAGATTATGGTGGGTGTTTGTTGTCAAGTGCCATCAGTTCCGGCTGATAGTGACCCCATACACAACAGAATGAAACACTGCCCAGTCCTGCACCATCCTCACAATGCTTGTTGTTAGGCTTGAGCCCACTGCTGCAGCCACTGTGTCCGTTCATCTCATTGAGGGTCTTCCTCTTTTTTGCTGACCCTCTACTTTACCAAGCATGATGTCCTTCTCCAGGGACTGGTCCCTCCTGATCACATACCCAAAGTATGTGAGATGTAGTCTCGCCATCCTTGCTTCTAAGGAGCTTTCTGGCTGTACTTCCAAGACACATTTGTTTCTTCTTCTGGAAGTCCATGGCATATTCAATATTCTTTGCACAAAATAATAAACGCTGGAGAGGTTGGGGAGAGACTGGAACACTTACACACTGTTGGCAGGAATGTAAAATGGTACAACCACTTTGGAAATCGATTTGGCGCTTCCTTAAAAAGCTCGAAACAGAAGTACCATACGATCCAGCAATCCCGCTCCTTGGAATATATCCTAGAGAAATAAGAGCTGTCACACAAATAGATATATGCATACCCATGTTCATTGCAGCTTCTAAGGAGCATTCTGGTATACCCTACCTGTACACATAATTTCTTCATCATCATCACCATATTAATAATAAATCCCCTGACTTCCGTATGAATGAGAAATGAGTAAAACTAATTTACAATAAAACGTGTTTTCACTACACGGCATAATGAAGTGGTGTGGGCGTGTACCTGCACCTCCAAGCAGCTGGTGAGCACACGTGTGGAAGGGTCCTGACGCAGGTTGGGAGTGTGGGGGCTGAAATGCCTGCCCTGGAGACTCAAACACCACGAGTGGCCTTGGAATTGTCTGGCGTTGTTAGCAACCCTTGGTGCTTTTCCAAACAAACGAACTACAATTTTCCCTCTAATGACTTGGCAGCTGTGTTCCTGGAAAATGTAGGGTCTATTAAAAGCTGTGCGAAAATAAACCAATAAATAGACTATCGTCTTTGGGACTAGAGTGCTAGGTTCAGGTATTTATGGAGAGGTTTTTCTTCTTTTTCATGGCAGTGAATACCTGGTAGAACTGCTATATTTTTGTCGGTTCGGTTGGTGTGTCCCTGGCCCCCATCTACTGAAGAAAGGACAGCTGACCAGCTGCCGTCGAGCGGACTCCGACTCACGGAGACCCCATGTGCACAGAGTAGAACTGTGCTCCATAGGGTCTGTCTGCCAGTGGTTGATTTTCAGAAGTAGATTGCCAGGCCTTTCTTCTGTGCCATCTCTGAGTGGATCTGAACTTCCAACCTTTTGGATCACAGCCGAGCATCATATCCTTTTTCACCACCCAGGGACTCCAAGTGCAGCATAGAACAATGTATTTTACTTAATAAAATGCAAAAAAAAGTCACAGATGTGGTCTGAGACTGCACAGTGCCACCACGCTTTAAGAAGTGCTCACACTACCTGTAATGGTTATTAAAATAGTCCTTCATTTCCAATGAGAGTGGAAGGTTTCCCTCCTCAGATTTTGGCTCTGGGGGGAATCTTTCTTGCCACGGGTGCTGCTGCCACAGAAATTACTCGGGGGCCGGGGTGTCAGGAAATGGAGAAACAGAGAAAACAGACAGAAAAAACCACGGGAGTGTCCACACCTCCGTGAAGTACCACACGGCTCGCCGAGTCAGAACTTCTCGCTGGGCGCCACCGAGTCCATTCCGACTCAGAGTGACCCCAGGCGACACAGTAGAGCTGCTCCTTAGAGTTTGCTAGGCTGTAATCTGGTGGTGCAGTGCTTAAATTGCTCGGTTGCTAACTGAAAGGTCTGCAGTTGGAATCCACCAGCTGCTCTGCGCGAGAAAGATGTGACAGCCTGATCCTGTAAAGATTTACAACTTTGGAAACCCTATGATCGGCATCCACTTGACAGCAGTGGGTTTGGTTTTTTGGTTTAATCTTTACAGAAGTGGATCACCAGGTCTTTCTCCAGCAGAGCCGCTGGGTAGGTTTGAACTGCTGACCTTCCAGTTAATAGCCGAGTGCTTAACCGCCGTGCCACCAGGCCTCCTTCAAGTCAGAACTAGAGGTTTCTAGAATTCTGGAATCGACTCGATGGCAACGGGCATTTGTAACTGTTAATAGGTCCTGGGTGGTATAAAGTTTGCACTTGACTAATAACCAAAAGGTTGGCAATTCAAACCCATCCAGCAGTGCCATGGAAGAAAAGGCTTGGCAATGTGCCTCCCTGAGGATGACAGCCCAGAAAACCTTACGGAGCTCAGTTCTACTCTCTAACACATGGGGCCACCATGAGTGGGAATCAACTTGAAGACAATGGATTTGGTTTTGGTTTTTTATAACTGTCAATATTCAGGCAGGCATTTGAGGCTCCTCCAAATGTACACACTTAGGATAACCATAAATCGACAGATATTTACTGAAGTAATGAGTTCTAATTATGAATATGAAATGGATTAAAAGACATGAAGTACTTAACCAGCAATTGACCAGAGTAGCAAATGAAAAAAATAAAATAAAAAATGGACTTTGTGGATACTTATTTACTTGATTTATTGGGAGGATACGTAAATCTGTGCTTTTAGAAGTTCACACTATACATTTTGCACTTGATTTATAAAACCTACTAATAAATCCAGCTCAGCCTCTCATTGAGAGACCGTTATTCTAAGCATCAGTTCTTGCTAAGGATGAGGATTTATAAATCAGAAAAATACGTGGACAAAACCTACCACAGACTTTGAAATCATACCAATAAATCTTAGAGAAAGCAGTTTTACTTAAAAAGCCTTACCGTATACACTTGGGGATATAAGTGAAAGGTTTAGGAGCTATGACTTCAGTATATACAGTCATGATTAGCCTAATAAACTGTTGTCTAGTCTAGATTTGATCTTTTAAGTTGCTGAACGCTACCTATTAGGAGTGACAGAATGAAGAGATGTACGATTGTAAAGTGATGCTTACAAAGATTTCTCTCTCCAGGTGCTATGGGGTGTGGAAGATGCTGTTTTGGTACCCTGATCATACCTTCTTTATAGGACCAAGGCATCCATCCTTCAGCTGTTGGAAATGGGGGAATTGCTGACAGCTCATAGTTGTTCTCCTTCTTTGAAGAATTACCCTCATTTGACAGTTTATGCCCTCCCTTCCCAGTCCTAGGACCCTACAACCAAGGCTGCCAGAACGAGAGCAAGAAAGGGTGACCTCCTGGAGCCACAGAGGAAGAAGGAGAGTCAGGAATAGGAGGAGGAAATCAAATATCTGTTTTGTTGCCTCCATGAACAACTGCCTCCTTCTCCATGAGAACAGAACTGAATATTGCCTGGCTACCATTACTGAACGTTTTGACCAAACAGTCTATAGAAGAATCCTGATCAAAAGGGGGAAAATGCAGAACAGAATTTCAAATTCTCAATGGAATCCAGACTTTCTCTAGCCATTGAGGCTGGATTACCTCCCTGAACTATTACCCTGAGGAAATCTTTAAACTCTAAGCCTTAAACTAAAACTATCCCCTAAAGTCCTCTTTGAGCCAAAAGAATAGCTCATATTAATTAGTTACGTCTTCTCTGAGCATTATTCTCTTTTAAAGAATTATCTGTGTGAGGCCAAATTGACAATGGCAACTCGAGAGGTTGGATGGGAAGCAGAGGGGGCAGTGAGCTTCAGATAGTGGTGGCAGAATAATGTAGAAAAGGATGGTGAGAATCGTGTAACTTGAAGAATGTAACCGATGTCACCGAATTGTACAAGCAGAAATTGTGGACTTGGTGTATCTTTGCCTGTGTATAAACCAAAAAATACCAAACCCGATGCCGTCGAGTTGATTCTGACTGTGAATACTTTCACCAAAATTTATTTATTTATTTATTTTTTTTAAGAAAAGGCAGGCTCTGTCTTCAAAGCTATGGAAGGCAATTTGTTCTCCTGCGTCTCCCTACCACAATTCAGAACAAGACTAGACTTTGGCAAAGTAGTCAGAGACCACTCCTTGCTCTCCTCTTTCCCTTTCTTTGCACCGTGTCCAACCGCTTTTTCCTTGCTGCTTTTCTTCAATGAATCGCTTGTACCCAAATCCCTGCCTTGTCTCTGCTTCCAGGGAACCCGACCCTAGACTTGAGGTATTTCTAACAATTCTTCGCACACGCGTTGCCATTCAAATTCATCTATGTCAACAAACACAAGTGAAGATAAGCAGCATCTTATTTAAAGCTGCCATTGATTACTTCTTTTATATTGAAGCTTCTTGGTTCATCAGAATATTGTCCAATACAGTGCTGGAAGATGAGCCCCCTAGGTCAGAAGGCACTCAAAATACACAGTGGCCGCCACCATGGACTCTAGCGTACCAACAATCATGAAGATGACGCAGGACTAAGCCATGTTTCGTTCTGTTGTATATGGGGTCACCAGACGTTACAGCCTACTGACTAACAACAAGGAAACTACCAACAACAGTGAGTCTCAACCTCAATGGATCAGAAAGACCTTCTCGTTCTTCCACTTTGTGTTCATCCACACAAAAATAAGAGGTGACTGTGATTATCTTAAAAAGCAGACTGATTTTCCATTCGGTTCAAACAACTTAAGAGAAGTCTTTGTAATGTGAGATCTACACCTCAGTGTCCGATTTAAGGCAGATAAGGATGTCTCAGCTGAAGATAAGTCTGCAATGAGACACCGGCTTTCTGACTCCCAACCCCCCCATTCCTCATCACAACTTGGAACCGTCATTAAGAAATGCATTAAGGGTATGGGATGGTCCGAAATGAGCACACAGCACTTTGGGAGCTAAGGAAACGTTTTCCATTACTTGTTGCTGATGATGAACGTATCTGTAGATGATGATGATGATAATAGGGCTTAAAATATTCACTACATAAAGGATGTGCCACATTGGAGCCACTTAAGTGGATCCAGGGTTATTAGTGCCTGGCTTTGATGAATAACTTAGATGCACCCAAACGTTTTCCTTTTGCAACCTTCATACTGCTAGCAAGAGAAACACCATCTGCAGAGCAGGCTTCAACTCCCTCTTATGGCTTGGAGGTGCAACTGCAACTATCCAGTAGAGGTGATTTGGTCCAATTTGTGTAATGGCAAAAGTAAGTGTTGAATGTGTGTACATATTGATGATTAATCTTGAAGCTATAATGCTAAATTCAATACCGGGGGTTTCTGTAGCCATTCTTATGGCATCAGGATTGGAGGGAGACTCATTAACAACCTGTAATATGCAGATGACACAATCTTGCTTGCTGAAAGTGAAGAGGACTTGAAGCATTTACTGATGAAGATCAAACACCACAGCCTTCAATATGGATTATGTGTCAACATAAAGAAAACAAAAATCCTCACAACTGGACCAATAAGCAACATCATGATAAATGGAGAAAATACTGAAGTCTTCAAGGATTTCAGTTTACTTGGATCCACAATCAACACCCATGGAAGCAGCAGTCAAGAAATCAAAAGACTCACTGCATTGGGCAAATCTGCTGCAAAAGACCCCTCTAAAGTGTTAAAAAGCAAAGATATCACCTTGAGGACTAAGGTGTGCCTGACGCAAGCCATGGTGTTTTCAGTCGCCTCATGTAAATGCAAGAGCTGGACAATGAACAACGAAGACCGAGGAAGAATTGATGCCTCTGAATTATGGTGTTGTTGAAAAATATTGAATATACCATGAACCACCAGAAGAATGAACAAATCTGTCTTGGAAGAAGTACAGTCAGAATGCGCCTTAGAAGCAAGGATGGCGCGACTACATCTCTCATACTTTGGACGTTACCAGGAGGGACCAGTCCCTGGAGAAGGACACCATGCTCGGTAAAGTAGAGGGTCAGAGGAAGACCCTCAATGAGATGGACTGACACAGTGGCTGCAACAATGGGCTCAAGCATGACAAAGACTCTGAGGATGGTGCAGGACTAGGCAGTGTTTTGTTCTGTTGTACACAGGGTCACTGAGTCGGAACCAACTCAGTGGCACCTAACAATAATAATAACCCTTCACCTTGGAGCCAGCTTGGTGAAAGCGGTTTGCAACCGGCTGTTAATTTAAAGGTTGGCAGTTTGAACCTGCCCAGAGGTGCCTCGGAAGAAAGTCCTGGTGATCTACTTCTGAAAAGTCAGCCACTGAAAACCCTCTAGAGCAGAGTTCTGCTCTGACACACACGGGGATGCCATGATTCAGAACTGACTCGAGGGCAGCTTCTCAGCAAGGATTTCTCTGACCAATTCCAGGCTCGTCTGACCCATCTCCCGGTTTGATTCCTTCACAGGACTTTCTAGCACATTCGGTTATATGTATGTCTGTTTGCTTGCTCTTATCTGCTTCTCGCCTCAGAAGTTACATTTCAGGAAAGGAAAGTTCTACCTTATATCAGTTTCACTACTGACTGGAAGAGTGTTTGGCCCTTCAGGACTCTCAGTAAGGATTTCTTGAATTGGTAACTAAGTGTCTTTCTGTTACTACATCAAAATTGAATAATAATTAGACACTTTCCACCCAGATATTTTAATTCCCTATTTGCAATTACTTTATAAGACTAGGAGGCCTACGTCTTTCAAACATAGGGTTTTGCCGTAAGAGTTTAGAATTTTTTATGCTCACGTTATTCCTATATTTTTTTGCTACAGAATTATATACAAACACACACATATACATAAAAACCAACCAAACAAAAAAACGAAAGCCGTAGCCGTTGAGTTGATCCCGACACATAGCGACGTTGTAGGACAGAGTCGAACTGCCCGATAGGGTTCCCAAGGGGTAGCTGGTGGATTCGAACTGCCAACCTTGTGGTTAGCAGCCGAGTTCTTAAGCACTGCACCACCAGGACTCCTGTGTGGAGATAAGGATGTCCAATCAAGACTGATTTTCTTGCTCTTATAGCTAACACATTCTTTGTGTATGGAAGCTTGGAAGGGTTTGTGTGTGTCCTTGAGACTCAGAAATGTTACCAGAATTGTCTTTGCTGTCCTTCTCCCTCATTATTATTATTATTATGTTTAATTTTGCCTCTTTCCTGAGGTTTCACTTCCATTTGTTATTCCGAAACATTAATGTCATGGTCGGCAGTGAGTGATGACTTTTGAACTTCCTCTATTGATTTATAAATTTTACAAACATTATTTTCGAATAGGAATCTTTGCGTGGTGTAAGCGGTTGACACACTTGGGTGCTAACTGAAAGGCTAAAGGTTAGAAGCCACCTAGAAGTGCCTCAAAAGAAAGGCTTGGTGACCTATTTTTGAAAAAAAAAAATCAGGCACTGAAAACGCTGTGGAGCACAGTTCTACTGGGACACACACGGGGTCACCATGAGTCTGAATCAAGTCACATGAGTCAACTGTGTTTTTATTATTATTATTATTATGAAATATCAGAAAGACTTTGTTTTTTCTTTTCTAATTTCATCCCCTTAGAATCGACATTATATTCCATTCTTGTTATCCTTGCCTTTCCTACTCTATCCATTCAGAAGAAGCTGACTGTTCACCTTTCCCCTTTTTTAAAGGAGTTACTACCGTATTTTACACAAATAATGCGCAGCTTCAGCTTCTGTTTCCCATTGTGCCCTTCCCCCTCTAGGTATTTTCGTAAGCTCTCTATGCTAATTTTTTTTTTTTTTTTTTAACAGCAACATGTAAAAATTGGCATAGTGGCGCTTATGAAAATACCTGGGGGTGGGGGAGTGCCGTTGGCAAACAAACATAGAAGGAGCCGGTTATTTGCATAAAATAAAGTAGTTTCCTTTAAATGAATCAATTTCTTTTTCCTTCAGCACCAAACCCAGCAGCTTGCTGAGGCTTTCATTCTTTAGGGGACTGGTAGGTGTTGGAAGATGATACATCAGCAGCAAACAGCCTCCTCAGAGTGAGGCCCACCCCTCTCTAAGAGGGGGAAGGAGCCTCTGCTTTCAAAACTCTGTAGGGGTCAATAAGGAAACAGCAGTCTTCTGCCCAGCATGTCCCTGGGTGGCCTAAACAGTTATCACACTACGTTGGTAACCAAAAGGTTGGAGAGTCAAGTCCACCTAGAGGTACCTCGGAAGAAAGGCCTGGCAATCTAGTTCTGTAAAGACTGCAGCCAACAAAACCCTACGGAGCACGGTTCTACTCTGTAACACACGAGGGTGCCATGAGTCAGAACCAAGTTGACGGCAACGGGTTTGGTTTTTGGGTTTGATACCCCAAGTATGAAATGCCATGATTGCTATTTAAGATAACTAGTCCAGCAAGAAGCTGTGGAACAAAAAGGGTCCAAAACACATAGCGGGGGAGAAAAAAATTCATTTGGAATGTAGCTAAATTTGACTTGTTTTGTGTGCTTCGGAAATAGTGTGCCCAGTAAGGCTTCCCCTGCTGAGAACCGAGAAAGCCGGTTGGCCACTTAGGGAGGTGGCCAGTATCGAAAGCATCTTGCGTTGTTTTTCTGGATTGTGCACGTTTGGCTATTATTGGAACAACTGCTCCATAACGACCACTATCACCGTTGTCATGTTGCAAGGCTATTTCACCGGGTATTTCCAAAGCACTTTTAAATCATTTTAATTAGCTATCACCATGTGTCCTAGTTTCGTTACCTGGCAGAGAATGCCTTTCAGTATCGTATTCCTAACTGAATCCCCAAACTACAGACACTGCCCCCATCTTTTTATAGCAAATGGACTCCATCTGAGGGAGGAACAGATTCGTTTTAATTATGCCGTTCTTCTTTGCAGAGCTGAGGACCAATCGCTGCATTTTAGAAAAATAAATTCTTCCCAAGCTGGTTCTAAACGTTTCTAAACTGGGATCTTTGTACACTACAAGTCTATGTCTTGTGAAACAAGCTTTAAAAAACTGCCTTTATTTTAATATAGGTATGTCGTGTGTTGGAGCTCTGGTGGTACAGTGGTTAAGAGTTCGGCTGCTAACCAAAAGGTTGGCAGTTCACATCCACCAGTTGCCCCCTGGAAACCCACTGGGGCAGTTCTGCTCCGTCCTGTGGGGTGTGGCTAGGAGTCGAAATCGACTCAACAGCAACGGGTTTATTTTGTTTTTGGTTTATCTTGCTGTTATGATGAGTCGATTCTGACTCACAGCAACCCCACGTGACAGAGTAGAACTGCCCCCTAGGGTTTCCAAGGAGCACCTGGTGGATTTGAACTGCCAACCTTTTGGTTAACAGCTGAGCTCTTAACCACTGCACCACAAGGGCTCCAATCTCGCCCAACAGAAAAGCAAATGTTGTTGTTGATTGCTGTCGAATCAATTCCAACTCATAGCAGCCCCACATGGCAGAGTAAAACAGCCCCATAGGGTTTCCAAGGCTGTAATCTTTATGGAAGCAGGTCTCCAGGTCTTTCTCCTGCTGAGCCACTGGTGGGTTCAAACTGCCAACCTTTCAATCAGCAGCTGAGTGCTTAACCACTGCACAACCAAAACCAAAAAACCAAACTCGTTGCCATCAAGTCAATTCCGACTCATAGCTACCCTAAAAGACAGAGTATAATGGCCCCATAGGGTTTCCAAGGAGCACCTGGTGGATTCGAACTGCTGACTTTTGGTTAACAGCCGAGCTCTTAATCACTGCACCACCAGGGTTTCTGCTGTGCCACCAGGGCCCCTTTAATGTAGGTATAGCCTCCCTGTATAAAGACAATACAGGTTAAGTCAAAGAGGAAATCAAATTGCCTGCAGTGGGGATTTTCTGCCATCATTCCATCATTCCTGTGGTGTACACTGCTGCATACCTGTATGGGGCAGAATCTCAACAGCAAGAAATATGGCCAATGCCAAAATACTTTCCATGAAACAGATATTATGGTGGTATCCAAAAAGCCACCCTCTCTGTCAGTCTGTCCTACTGTCTGTTGCTGTGATGCTGGAAGCTATGTCACCTGTATTTCAAACACCAGCAGTCACCCATGGTAGGCAGGTTTCAGAGGAGCTTTCAGGCTAAGACAGAGTAGGAAGAAAGGCCTGGTGATCTACTTCTGAAAACCAGCCAATGAAAGCCCTATGGATCACAGCAGAACATTGCCCAAAATAATGTTGGAAGATGAGCCCACTAGTTTGGAAGGCACTCAAAATACACACTGGTCGAAATAATGGAATTGAGAGTACCAAAGATGGTGAAGATGGTGCAGGACCAGGCAATGTTTCATCCTGTTGTATATGAGGTTGCCGTGAGTTGGAAGTGACTCAACAGCAACTAAAAAGAACAATACAAAGAAGCAGAGGCTAGATTATATGAATCAAGTAGTTTGTGCTAAGTTCTAAAAGTAAGGGTCAGAAAAGAGACACATGTAATAGAAATGTGTATAAACCAAAAGCCAAACCTGTTCCCATCGACTCTGACTCATAGCGACCCTACAGGACAGAGTAGAACTGTCACATACGGGTTCCAAGGAGTGGCTGGTGGATTCAAACTGCTGACCTTTTGGTTAGCAGGCGAGCTCTTAACCACTGCGCCACCAGGCCTCTAGAGACTCCATAAAGACATCCTTATTAACACAGACACCTCCTCCCCCCTCAAGGAGAGGCTCGTGTGGACCGTTCTCAATCAGTCACCTCAAAGCAGTTCTCTGGAAGTGTGCAACTGCCTGCCTTCCAGCCAACATTTGGAGATACAGTCTAGCTCTACGCAATCACTTTGGTGTTTTTTTTTTTTTATATTTTATTGTATTTCAGGTGAAAGCTTACAGAGCAAATAGTTTCTCATGAAATAGTAGTACACATGTTGTTTTTTGACATTGATTAACAACCCCACAATGTATTAAGCCTCTAAATTCTCAACCTTTTTTTTTGATGAAAATTACAGATGGCCAAAGATACACCGTTTCAAAAATTTCTACATTCACAGTTCAGTGACATTGACTACGCTCTTCCAACTGTGCTGTTATTCTCACTTAAGATGAAGGCTTACAGAACAAAATAGTTTTTCATTTAACAGTTACTACACATGTTGCCCTATGACAATGGTTAACAATCTCACAGCACATCAAGAATATCCTTACTCCACCTTGTGTTCCCTATCACCAGGGGGCTTCCTTGTCCCCTTCTGTCTTCTGGACCTTGTCAGTGGACTATTGTACCTCTTTAGTCTCATTTGTTTATTTATTTATTTATTTATTTATTTTTATTTTATTTAAACACCATTTCAAAACTTTTTACTTACACATTTAAGTGATATTGACTATGCTCTTCCAATTGTGCTGCCATTCTCGCCCAAGATGAAGGCTTACAGGACAAAACAGCCTCCCGTTTAATACTTACTACAAATGTTGCCCTATAGCAGTGGTCAACAATCTCACAACACATCGACAGTGTCCTTATTCAATTTGTGTTCCTTATCATCAGTTTCCTACTCCCCCTCTGCCTTCTGGCTTTAGGGGAGATTTCAACATCTCTCCCTCAGTAATTGATAGAACAGAATATCGATAAGAATATAAAAGACTTGAACAATACTATTAACCAGTTCGACCTAATTGACATGTATAAAACATTCTGCCCAACAACAGCAGAATACACATTCTTTTCAAGTACACATGGAACATGTACCAAGATAGACTCTATTCTGGGCCATAAAACTAGTCTCACTAAAGTTTAAAAGGATTTGTACGATGCAAATTGGGTTCTCTGGCCGCAATAGAATTAAATTAGAAATCAATAACAGAAAGAGATCTTGAAAATCCCCAAATACTTAGAAATTAAACAGTAAACTTCTAGATAACCAATGGTTGAAAGAGAAATTGCAAAGGGCATTGAAAAGTATTTTGTACTAAATGAAAATGAAAACACAGTATATCAAAATTTGCGGGATGCAGGTGAAGGAGTTCTTGGAGGAAATTCGATAGCATTAAATGCTTGTATTAGAAAAGAAAGAAGATACTCCAATAAATGACTTAAATTTCTGCCTTAGGGAATATAAAGGGAGAGCAAATTAAATCCAAAGTAAGAGGAAGAAAGAAATTAATAAAGCAGAAACCAATGAAATAGAAAACAGAAAAAAAAAATAGAGAAAATCAATGAAACCAAACACTGTTGTTTGAAATCATCAATAAAATTGATCAGCCTCCAGCCAGACTGATAAAGAAAAAAAGAGAGAATACAAAAGTCATCAGAATCAGAAATAATAGATGGGAAATCACTATGGAACCAATAGACAGTAAACAGTAAGAAAATATTAAAAATAACTTTATGCCAATAAATGAGACAACTAAGATGAAATGAGGAAATTCCTTGAAAGAAACAAATTACCAAAGCTCACTCAAGAAGAAATAGGTAGCCTAAGTAACCTTATTAAAGAAATTAAATTTTTAGTTAAAAACTTTGCCACAAAGAAAACTCCAGGCCCAGGTGGCATTAATGATAAATCCTACACAAACTCTTCCAGAAAATAAAAGAACAGAGAATACTTCCTAACTTATTCTATGAGGTCAGCATTATCCTGATACTCAAATCAGGCAAAAACATTACAAAAAAGAAAACTACAGACCACCCCCCCCCACACACTGGTATGGCTTCATTAACATAACAAAGAAAACCCTATTCCCAAACTGGATTACAACCACAAGGATAAAACTCCTTACTGCCCAGTGGATTCTGACTCATAGCGACACTATAGGACAGAGTGGAAGTGCCCCATAGAGTGTCCAAGGCTGTAATCTTTAGGGAAGCAGACTGCCACATCTTTCTTTCATGGAGCAGCTGATGTGTTTGAACCACTGACCTTTCAGTTAGCAACCGAGTGGGCGCTTAACAACTGTGCCACCACAAGTATAGGCGTTTCAGATATGCAACACATATTTTTGGGGGACACGATTCAACCCATAACACATGAGAAGAAAATATAGAGTAGGAAGTAAACCAGTAAGAATCTCTGACTCATTTAAAATGAGGATTACTGGGTGTCACAGTAAAGCTCCATCAAGAATCCCATTAACCATTGCTGTTGACTTGATTCCAACTCATAATGACCCTATAGGACAGAGTAGAACTGCCCCGTAGAGCTTCCAACGGGCAGCTGGTGGATTCGAACTGCCGACCTCTTAAGCAGCCGAGCTCTTAACCACTGTGCCACCAGGGCTCCCCATCAAGAATAATAAATTTAAAAAAGCACCTCTTTCTCTGTCTGTCTGTCATGCATGTATGAGGATCTCTAAGATGCACATCTAAGAGTGACAGGTTATGGGCATTGTTTTTTTATTTTTTTAAATTTTATTGTACTTCAGGTGAAGGCTTACAGAACAAATAGTTTCTCATGAAACAGTAGTACACATGTTGTTTTATGACATTGGTTAACAACCCCACAACATATTAAGCCTCTAAATTCTCAACCTTTTTTTTTTTTTTTTGATGAAAATACAGATAGCCAAAGATACACCGTTTCAAAAATTTCTACATACACAGTTCAGTGACATTGACTACGCTCTTCCAACTGTGCTGTTATTCTCACTTAAGATGAAGGCTTACAGAACAAAGTAGTTTCTCATTTAACAGTTATTACAGATGTTGCCCTATGACAATGGTTAACAATCTCACAACACATCAAGAATATCCTTACTCCACCTTGTGTTCCCTATCACCAGGGGACTTCCTTGTCCCCTTCTGTGTTCTGGCCCTTGTCACTGGACTACTGTACCTCATTAGTCTCATTTGTTTTTTTTTAACACCATTTCAAAACTTTTTACTTACACATTTAAGTGACATTGACTATGCTCTTCCAATTGTGCTGCCATTCTCACCCAAGATGAAGGCTTACAGAACAAAATAGCCTCTCATTTAACAGTTACTACACATGTTGCCCTATGACAATGGTTAACAATCTCACAGCACATCAAGAATATCCTTATTCCACCTTGTGTTCCCTATCACCAGGGGACTTCCTTGTCCCCTTCTGTCTTCTGGACCTTGTCACTGGACTACTGTACCTCCTTAGTCTCATTTGGGTTTTTTTTTTATTTTTTATTTTTTTTAATTTTATTTTAACACCATTTCAAAACTTTTTACTTACACATTTAAGTGATATTGACTATGCTCTTCCAGTTGTGCTGCCATTCTCGCCCAAGATGAAGGCTTACAGGACAAAACAGCCTCCCATTTAATAGTTACTACAAATGTTGCCCTATAGCAGTGGTCAACAATCTCACAACACATCAACAGTATCCTTACTCAATTTGTGTTCCTTATCATCAGTTTCCTACTCCCCCTCTGCCTTCTGGCCCTTGTCACCGGACTCCTGTACCTCGTTAGTCCCGTTTAGTTTTACTGGGGTGTCCACTCCCAGGCTTAACATCGAACCTCGAAGGTAACTTCACCTCTGAGCTGAAAGGGTGTCTGGGGGCCACACTCTTGAGGTTTCTCTAGTATTCTTTAGGCCAGTAAAGCTGGTCTTCTTTTTTTTTTGGGGGGGGGTGGGGGGAGTTAAAATTATGTTCTACATCCTTCTCCAGCTCTGTCCAGAACCCTCTGTTGTGATCCTGGTCAGAGCAGTCAGTGGTGGTAGCCGGGCACCATCTAGCTGTACTGGACTCAGTCCGGTGGAGGCCTTGGTAGCTGTGGACAATTAGTCATTTGGACTAATCTTTTCGTTGAATCCTGTTCTCTTCATTCTCCCTTGCTCCAGAAGGGGTGAGACCAGTGGAGTATCTTAGATGGCCGCTCATAGGCTTTTAAGACCCCAGACACTACTCACCAAGGTAGAATGTAGAGAATTATCTTTATAAGTAGTGTCATGCCAATTGAGCTAGATGTTCCCCGAGACCATGGTCCCCAGAGCCCTCCGTCCAACAACTCAGTCCCTCGGGGGGTTTGGATGTGTCTACAGGGCCTCCATGACCTTTCCTTGTGCAGGTTGTGTTAGTTTCCCCTGTACTGTGTACTATCTCACCTCTCACCCAAGTTACCACTTATCTATTACCTATTTAGTATTCCCCCCCCCCCCGCCCCAACCCTGGTAACCAACAAGGATTGTTACATTTTGCATGTGAATTTTTTCATGGGTTTTTACAATAGAGGTCTCATACAATATTTGTCCTTTTGTGATTGACTTATTTCACTCAGCATGATGTCCTCCAGTTTCATCCATGGTATGAGATGCTTCACAGAATCACTGTTGTTCTTTCTCGTTGCATAGTACTCCATTGTGTGTATGTACCATAGTTTGTGTATCCATTCATCTGTTGATGGACATCAAGGTTGTTTCCATCGTTTTGCTATTGTGAACAATGCTGCCATGAACATAGGTGTGCATATGTCTATTCGAGTGATGACTCTTATTTCTCTAGGATATATTCCTAGGAGTGGGATTGCTGGATTGAATGGTATGTCTATTTCTAGCTTTCTGAGGAAACGCCATATCATTTTCCAAAATGGCTGTATCATTTTGCATTCCCACCAGCAGTGTATAAGAGTTCCCATCTCCCCACAGCCCCTCCAACATTTGTTATTTCCAGTATTTTTGATTCGTGCCAGTAATGCCGGGGTGAGATGGTATCTCACTGTGGTTTTAATTTGCATTTCTCTAATGGCTAGTGATCGCGAGCATTTCCTCTTGTGTCTGTTGGCCATTTGAATATCTTCCTTGGTGAAGTGTCTGTTCATTTCCTTTGCCCATTTTTTGATAGGATTGGTTGTCTTTTTGTTGTAGAGGTGTTGGATTTTCTTGTAGATTATGGAGATTAGACCTTTGTCTGACTTGTACTGTCCAAAAATTTTTTCCCAGTCTGTAGGTTCTCTTTTGACTCTTTTGGTGAAGTCTTTTGAAGAGCATAGATGTTTGATTTTTAGAAGACCCAAGTTATCTAGTTTATCTGTTGGGTTTTTTGTGTTGATGTTTATGGTTTGTATCCTGTTAATGCCATGTATTAAGGCCTGAAGTGTTGGTCCTATTTTTTCTTCTATGAATTTTATAGTTTGAGGCTTTATATTCAGGTCTTTGATCCATTTTGAAGTAGTTTTTGTATATGGTGTGAGGTATGGGTCCTGTTTCATTTTTCTACAAATGGATATCCAGTTTTGCCAGCACCATTTGTTAAAAAGACTGTCTTTTCCCCATTTGATGTATTTTGGGCCCTTGTCAAAGATCAGGTGACCGTAGGTGGATGGATTTACATCTGGGTTCTCAATTCTGTTCCATTGGTCAATGTCTCTGTTGTTGTACCAGTACCAGGCTGTTTTGACTACTGTAGCTGTATAGTAGGTTCTCAAGTCAGGTAGTGTGAGTCCTCCAACTTTATTCTTCTTCTTCAGTAGTGCTTTACTTATTCGGGGTTTCTTCCCTTTTCATTTAAAGTTAATAATTAGTTTTTCCATCTCTTTGAAGAATGTTGTTGGTATTTGTATCGGGATTGCATTGTATTTGTAGATTGCTTTAGGTAGAATTGCCATTTTCACAATGTTGAGTCTGCCTATCCATGAGCATGGTAAGTTTTTCCATTTATGTAGATCCCTTTGGATTTCATGCAGCAGTGTTTTGTAGTTTTCTTTGTATAGGTCTTTTACATTCCTGGTCAGATTGATTCCTAAGTATTTTATCTTTTTAGGGGCTATTGAAAATGGTATTGATTTCCTGATCTCCTTTTCATCGTTCTCTTTACTGGTGTATAGGAATCCAACTGATTTTTGAATGTTTATCTTGTATCCTGCTACTCTGCTGAATCTTTCTATTAGTTCCAGTAGATTTCTGGTGGAGTCTTTAGGGTTTTCTATGTATAGTATCATATCATCTGCAAACAGGGAGAGTTTAACTTCTTCATTACCAATTTGGATGCCCTTTATTTCTTTCTCTTGCCTTACTGCTCTAGCTAGAACTTCCAGCACAATGTTAAATAGGAGTGGTGATAAAGGGCATCCTTGTCTTGTTCCTGGTTTCAAGGGGAATGTTTTCAGCCTCTCTCCATTAAGAATGATGTTGGCCATTGGTTTTGCATAGATGCCCTTTATTATGTTGAGAAATTTCCCTTCTATACCTATTTTATTGAGAGCTTTGATCAGGAATGGGTGTTGGACTTTGTCAAATGCCTTTTCTGCATCAATTGAGATGATCATGTGATTTTTTTCTTTCCTTTTATTTATGTGGTGAATTACGTTGATTGATTTTCTAATGTTAAACCATCCTTGCATAGCTGGTATGAATCCTACTTGGTCGTGGTGTATTATTTTTTTGATATGATACTGAATTCTATTGGCTAGAATTTTGTTCAGAATTTTTGCATCTATATTCATGAGAGATATTGGTCTGTAATTTTCTTTTTTTGTGATGTCTTTGCCTGGTTTTGGTATCAGCGTTATGCTGGCTTTATAGAATGAATTTGGAAGTATTGCTTCCTCTTCTATGCTCTGAAATAGCTTGAGTAGTACTGGTACAAGCCCTTCTGTAAATGTTTTGTAGAATTCTCCAGTGAAGCCATCTGGGCCAGGGCTTTTTTTGCTTGGGAGTTTTTTTTATTACCTTTTCAACCTCTTCTCTTGTTATGGGTCTGTTCAGATTTTCAACATCACTTTGTTGTAGTTTGGATAGCTAGTGTGTTTCTAGAAATTTATCCATTTCCTCTAGGTTTTTAAATTTGTTGGAGTATAGTTTTTCATAATATTGTTATAATCCTTTTTATTTCAGTAGGGTCTGTTGTAATGTCCCCATTTCATTTCTTATTTGGGTTATTTGTGTCCTCTCCTTTTTTTCTTTTGTCAGTCTGGCCAGTGGTTTGTCGATTCTGTCGATTCTTTCAAAGAACCAACTTTTGGTTTTGTTGATTCTTTCTATTGTTTTTCTGTTCTCTATTTCATTTATATCTGCTCTGATCTTTACTATTTCCTTTCCTCTGGTGGTTGTAGGCTTTTTTTGTTGTTCTCTTTCTATTTGTTTGAGTTCTGTAGTTAATGTTTTGATTTTGTCCCTTTCTTCTTTTTTGATATGTGCATCTATTGCTATAAATTGTCCTCTGAGGACTGCCTTTGCTGTGTCCCAAAGGTTTTGGTATGATGTGTTTTCATTTTCATTTGATTCTAGGAATTTTTTAATTCCATCTCTGATTTCTTCTATTACCCATTGATGTGTAAGCAGATTATTATTCAGTTTCCATGTGTTTGATTTTTTTTCCTTGCTCTTTCTAGTGTTAATTTCTACCTTGATGGCATTGTGGTCAGAGAAGATACTGTGAATTATCTCAGCATTTTGGATCTTGTTGAGGATTGCTCTGTGGCCTAAGATGTGGTCTATTCTGGAGAATGTTCCATGTGCATTGGAAAAGAATGTGTACTTTGCAGCGGTTGGATGGATTGTTCTATATATGTCTATGAGGTCCAGTTGGCTGATTGTGTCCTTTAGGTCTTCTGTATCTTTGCTGAGTTTCTTTTTAGTTATTCTGTCTTTTACTGAGAGTGGTGTGTTGAAGTCTCCTACTATTATTGTGGAACTGTCAATTTCTCTTTTCAGTGCTGTTAGAGTTTTTTTTATGTATTTTGGAGCCCTGTCATTGGGTGCATAGATATTTATTTTGGTTATGTCTTCATGGTGGGTCATCCCCTTAATCATTATATAGTGTCCTTCTTTGTCTTTTATGGTAGATTTTGTTTTAAAGTCTATTTAATCTGAGATTAGAATTGCCATCCTGCTCTTTTTTGATAGTTGTTAGCTTGATATATTTTTTTCCAACCTTTGATTTTTAATAAATTCCCATCTTTGTTTCTAAGATGTGTCTCTTGTAGACAGCAAATTGATGGATCCTGTTTTCTTATCCATTCTGCCACTCTCCGTCTCTTTATGGGTGCATTGAGTCTTTTTATGTTCAGTGTAATTATTGATAGATGGAAGTTTGTTGCTGTCATTTTGTAGTGCTTTTTTTTGTGATGCTGAAGTTTTCTTTGTTCTTCTTACTCTCTTGTGCTGAGTTACTTTTGTTTTTGGATTTTGTGTTCATTTCTTTTGTTTTTGTAGGTTTGGTTTTTGTTGAGACTTTATGTTTTTCGTCTTTATTTTTATGAGTTGGTTTGTTAACTTTTTTTGTGGTTACCATGAATTTTACCCTTATCTTTATAATTTTGAAGCAGTCTACCGTTACTTGGTATTGCCTTGCCTTCCTCTCCTTTAGAAGGTTCTATACCTATGCCGTTTGTTCCCTCTTTTATTGTTTTGATGTTGTTGTCATCCTTTGATTGATTTCTCTGATTCCCTGTTGTATTTCTTTTGTTTTTGGAAAGTCCTCTGTAGTTCAGTTCCTAGAATGGTATCTGGTTCATGTGAACCTGCGTCCTAGGTCCTAGGTCCTGCCTGAGGGCTGAAGCTGTTTGTCCTCAGATCGAAGAACTCCCTTTAATAATTCTTGTAAGTTTGGTTTGACTTTTGCATATTCCTTTAGTTTCTGTTTATCTGGAAATGACCTAATTTCACCATCAAATTTGAATGAGAGTTTTGCAGGATATATTATTCTTGGCTGACAATTTTTTTCATTCAAGATTTTATATATGTCATCCCATTGCCTTCTTGCCTGCATGGTTTCTGCTGAATAATCTGTGCTTAGTCTTATTGTTTCTCCTCTGTATGTGACTTCTTGTTTTTCATGAGCTGCTCTCAGGATTCTTTGTTTGTCTTTAGTTTTAGCGAGTGTGAATATGATATGTCTTGGTGATTTTCTTTTGGGGTCTCTTCTATATGGGGTTCGTTGAGCTTCTTGGATGGCCAGCTTTTCATTTTTCATGATATTGGAAAAGTTTTCTGTCAGCAGTTCATCAATGATCCTCTCTGTGTTTTCTGTTTTCTCCCCCTGTTCTGGTATGCCAATCACTCGTAAGTTTTTGCTTTTAATTGTGTCCCACATAACTCTCAGGGTCTCTTCATTTTTCTTTGTTCTTTTTTCTGAGTTTTCCTGAAACAGAGTTGTATCCAAGTGTTTGTCTTCAGTTCCACTGACCCTGTCTTCCATGGTTTCAAATCTACTTCTCAGCCCTTCTATGACACCGTCCATTTCTGAAATCTTGTTGTTTATCTTTTGGATTTCTAATTGTTGTTTTTGTATAATTTCGAGTTGTGAATTTATTTTGGCATTTTTTTCCTGCATCATCTTCCTGAATTCTTCCAATTTTTTGTCTGTATTTTCCATAAATTTGTCTATTTTCTCCTCATGTTTGTCAGCTTTTTGCCTCAGTTCTTGGAAAATTCTAAGTATTAGTGATTTGAGTTCTGTATCAGGTACTTCTAGTGCATTTTCTTCCACAGGAGAGTTACCTGGTGTTTTAATTTGGATGCCTATTGGAGCCATCTTGTCTTGTTTTTGTAAATGTTTTGATATTGTTTGCTGTTTTCGGGGCATTCAGTAGATATTTCTCTCGTTTATTGATTGTAGATTTTTTTTTTTTTTTGTTTCGTCCTTGTGGTACAGCTGGGCAGATCTAGCTGAGGAGGAGCCACTGGGACGGGTTGCTTGTGGCACTCACCGCAGCCACCAGGATGGTCGGTAGTCAGTGCTGGGCAGGTTCTAATAGGGCATGCCTGCACAGCTTGGTGGTGTGATGTCAAGTGCATGGTGCAGGTAGGCAGGATGCAGCGGGGAGATGGTTATGTGTGAAGATAAGCTGGATATGGGAGAGAGGAGAGAGGAGCAGGAGCAAAAAGCATACAAACATAAAAGAATGCTAGGGGAGCTTGTTGTTGGAATGTACAGATGAGAGACTATGGGATGGAGGAAACCAGAAGGGGGAAGAGAAAGAAAAGGAAAGAATGAACAAATAAAAATCAGAAAAGTTAAAGAACTGCAAAGTTCCCAGGGATCCCACCGATGCAGCTATGAGGTCTGGGGGAGTCGGTCTCAGTTTTCACAGCACAGCCTGGCCAGAAGGTACAGAGGCATACATCGCCTGGTATTCAGGGATCAGAAAGAGAAGGAAGAGATAGAGAGACGAGAAATTAAACAATGAAGAAAGACAAAAGGGAAAAAGAGGGAAAAGATGACAAAACTAATCAAAAAAAGAAGAAAAATAAAATTAAAAAAAAAAAAAAAGCAACACCAGCAGTCAGTGCCAACAAATGGGACCCAGAGAGCCCCCACTCAGGGGCGTGAATTCCAAGAAGCCGGCAGTCTCGGAGTTAAGAGACCATGGCCACGGGAAGCAGAGGGGCAAACGAACAAAGGCCCCGGGATCTCACCAGCGCAGCAGCCCAGACCTGGAAGCAGCCACACGTCCGAACGCAGCCCCACAGCCCCGCAGGAGAGAGCAAAGACGGCACCCGGAACCAGGCACCCAGGCAAAAGGAGGGGGAGGCGGCAGAAAAAGGTTTGCCAGCTGCCAGGAAACGGCTCCCAGATAGCCGCCAGCCCGGGCGCGCGGAATCCAAGCACCGGCGCCCCCCAGCCCAGGGACCCCAGCCACGGAAAGCAGAGGGGCGAACGAACAAAGGCCCCGGGATCCCACCAGCGCGGCAGCCCAGAACTGGAAACAGCCACACGCCCGAACGCAGCCCTACAGCCCCACAGGAGAGAGCAAAGACGGCACTCGGAACCAGGCACCCAGGCAAAAGGAGGGGGAGGCGGCAGAAAAAGCCTCTCCAGCGGCCAGCAAACGGCCCCCAGAAAGCCGCCAGCCCGGGCGCGCGGAACCCAAGCATCGGCGCCCCCCAGCCCAGGGACCCCGGCCACGGAAAGCAGTGGGGCGAATGAACAAAGGCCCCGGGATCTCACCAGCGTGGCAGCCCAGACCCGGAAGCAGCCACACGTCCGAACGCAGCCCCACAGCCCCGCAGAAGAGAGCAAAGACGGCACTCGGAACCAGGCACCTAGGCAAAAGGAGGGGGAGGCGGCAGAAAAAGTTTCGTCAGCGGCCAGCAAACGGCTCTCAGAAAGCCGCCAGCCCAGGCACTTGGAATCCAAGCACCAGCGCCCCCCAGCCCAGGGACCCTGGCCACAGAAAGCAGGAGATCCCCAGCTGAGGCGGAGAGGGGTTGGGGGTGGGAGAGCGCGCACCGCAGTTTACCAGTCATTCTGTCTCCCACCGGATGCTCTGCAAGGCTGCTCTCCCGTTCGCTGGTCTCCGATAGGAATTCAAGATGGTGGATCCGCGCTGCGTTAGCTGGTAAGGAATCTTTGCGTGAGTCTCTCCTCGCTCTCCGTTCTCTTTTAGTATTCTCACTCCATTTGGTGTTTGGCTGAGTTCTTTATCTCTTCATTTGGTGTTCTAGGGTTTCAGGATTGTTGATTCTCTGTTAGGCTTAGTTTTCGGATCTTTGCTATGGAGAGACGGCGTGGTGTTTCTGCCTAGAGCACCATCTTGCCCCGCCTCCTCACTTTGGTTTTTGAAACGTACAAATAAAAAGAGAGGTTATGAAGATTTGCAGCACAAAAACATTCTGTAAATGTCTATTTTGAGAAACCATTTCCAGCCAGAGGCAGCTGTCTTCCAGGAGCTGAAGACTTTCAGGGTCTTTACGGGATTCTTGCTGGAAGTGAGTGGTCTATTTATTTGCAAGCTCCCTTTGACCTTGCCTTCAGTCCATCAGGGGCCACTAGGACCTACCCCATTAGAGCCAAAACCTGGCCATGTCCCAGAGAGTGGACTGGACAAACCTTTGCTCATCTCTTGTATAAGCCCAGCTGACCACCAGTGGCTGTGAGCATTAACCTGGATGGTGTCAACCCTCCTGCAGAAGCAAATCATCAAGAATCCAGTCACAATTTCTATTCCTTACCAGGAGTCATCTCAGATCTATATCTATAGCTATACCAAAAACCCACTGCTGTCGAATCAATTCCGACTCATAGTGACCCTACAGGATGGAGTAGAACTTCCCCATGGGGTTTCCAAGGAGCAGCTGGTGGATTCAAACTGCTGACCTTTTGATTAGCACTCTAGCACTTAACCACTACTCTCTCTCTCTCTCCCTCTCTTTCTCACTGTATTTTTTTTGCATATAACATGGCCACACATACAATGCGCATAGCATGCCTAGGAAAATAACGTGCCATGGTGTTGCACAGTTGGCAAAAAATGTATAGCACGTGTTATTTGTGTAAACATATGGTATATGCTTTCACTATGGATTATACCTCAGCATAAAGAAAACAAAAATCCTCACAACTGGACCAATAAACAACATCATGATAAACGGAGAAAAGATTGAAGTTGTCAAGGATTTCATTTTACTTGGATCCACAATCAACACCCATGGAAGCAGCAGTCAAGAAATCAAAAGATGCGTTGCATCGAGCAAATTTTCCACAAAAGGCCCCTTTAAAGTGTTAAAAAGCAAAGATGTCACTTTGAGGAGTAAGTTGCGCCTGACCCAAGCCATGGTGTTTTCAATCGCCTCATGCGCATGCGAAAGCTGGACAATGAATAAGGAAGACCGGAGAAGAATTGAAGCCTTTGAACTGTGGTGTTGGCAAAGAATATTGAACATACCATGGACTGCCAGAAGAATGAACAAGTCTGTTTTGGAAGAAGTACAACCAGACTGCTCCTTAGAAACGAGGATGGAGAGACTTCATCTGATGTACCTTGAAAATGTTATCAGGAGGGACCAGTCGCTGGAGAACGACATCATGCTTGGTAAAGAAGACGGTCATCAAAAAAGAGGAAGGTCCTCAACGAGATGGATTGACACAGTGGCTGCAACAAAGGGCTCAAGCACAGCAATGATTGTGAGGATGGCGCAGAACCGGGCAGTGTTTTGTTCTGTTATACATAGGGTCGCTATGAGTCAGAACTGACTCAATGGCACCTAACAGCAACAGTATATATACACATATTTTAAACATATATTAAGACTGTGATCACTGTTAGATTTCCCATTATGTCTCTGAATAAGGAACCTGTAGAATTTAAAATGTGCACTGTTTATAATGTTTTAGAACTACTAAGACATTTTTAAGAGTCCTTGGGTGGTACAAATGGCTAACATGCTAGGTTGCTAACCAAAAGGTCAGAGGTTGCAATCAACCCAGAGACACCTCAGAAGTAAGGCCTGGGGATCTAGTTCTGAAAATCAGCCACTGAGAACCCTATGGAGCACAATTCTACTCTGACACACATGGGCCACCATGAGTTGGAGCCAACTTGAGAGAAATTGGTTTGTCGGTTATAAACTCTTTCTAGCCCTCCAGCCCCTTACAGTGGGTTTCCAGGAGAACGTTCATGCTTCCTTCTCTCTTTAGCTCCTGTCTATCGATTTCACTGTCCTTCCTCCAAGGACGCCCTGGGCTTCATCACACCCTGTTCACCTTCTCACTCTCCATCCCTGGAATTATCTTCTGTGTTTTTTAACCCTCTACTTAGTGAAGCTCAAGACTCTCCCTTCCCAGAAAGCATTCCTATTCTGAAATGAAATCCATCTTTGTCCAAAGATGAACAACTCTGCAGTCTAGGAAAGTCTTCATAAATGGTGCTATACGTAATAACTCAGGGCTTTGTATCTGTAATGTTGTTGTTTGCTGCCTTTGGGTTAGCTGTGACAGATGGTGAATTTACATAAAACGGAAGGACATGCTGCCCAGTCCTGCACCAGCTTCATGATCGTTGGTGTGTATGAGCCCACTGTTGAGGCCACTGTGTCAATCCTTCTCATGGAGGGTCTCCCTCCTTTCTGCTGACCCCTACTTTACCAAACATGATGTCCTTTTCTAGAGACTGGTCTTTGCTGATGACATGTCCAAAGTAACGGAAACAAAGTCTCGCCATCCTAGCTTTTGAGGAAGATGGCTGTGTTTCTTCTAAGATGGGTTTGTTCATTCTTCTGGCATCATCCATCTGCACTGACTTGTGTATTTTTGTGATGCTGGAAGCTATGCCACCAGTATACACAGGATCTTCCACAGTGGACAGGTTTCAGACGAGCTTCCAGACGGTGACTAGGAAGAAAGTCTTGGTGATCTACTTCCCAAAATCAGCCAATAAAAACTTTATGAACAACAGAAGAACTGTAGCTGTAATACCCACTATATAATTTGAACGTCCACATTGTCCTTGAACCTATGTTCTAATGTCCACATCCTCATTTTAAGCTCTTAGATGTCAGGGTCTGAAGGTTTTGCTTTCTTATATTCTCCACTCTGTGCAGAGCCCTCTGCAACTGTGGGCTGTGCCGTGAGAGCTTGTTAACTGAGCTTGATTCATGGAGTAATGGACTAGATCCACTGCCTGGTCATAATTTAAGGGCATTGAATTTTTCCAGTTCTTCAAGGGCCATTCAGGATAATGTCCAGCAGGCTGAACCCATGAATCTCTCTCCTGGTGTAAATATTTCTCTAAATGACATCTTTCTCACGTCTACAGGCCGTGCTTCCTTAGCTAGGGCCACCAACAGCTCAAGATCACAGGACACAAGTGCAGAGGTCAGCCTGCCATTGGTAACTTTTGTTTTTATTTGGATTTTGTTTTAGTTAGAGGGTGCGGTCTCAGGCCCCGCTACTCTTCGCTAAGAGTCTGATGGCTCTCTCAGTTGGATATAATCACACTTCCATTTTCTAGGTCAGGAAATTGACGCTTAGGGCTGGCGGCTGCATGAATTGAGGGTCTCATAAGAATTACAGTGTGATTTTCAGGCAGTACTTCTACGTGTGTGTGTGAGGTGATGCAGCTTACCACCCCACTGGGTAGGGACTGGTGATCCAGCACCTGTTTTATTACTGATGTTCAAAAAAAATGACTTTCTGGGAAGACACTTGACTATCTCAGTATTTGAACTACTGCTAACTTAAATTTATCTTTTTTTTTTTGTTAACATTATTTTTTTCATTATTTAGTACATACATATATATGTATATGTATACATATATTCTTTTTACACATAGCATTTCTGATAGATATAATGTGTTGTAACTTGCCTTTTTTTAAATGAACTTTTTATTTTAGAATAGTTTTAGATTTATAGAAAAATTGTGAAGACAGTACAGAGAGAGTTCCAATGTGTGTCTTCTTTCCCTCATGCACAGCTTCCCCTATTACTAGCATCTTATTACATCTGTCACAGTAATGAACCAATATGAATGCATTATTATTAAGTGGAGTCTACACAGAGTCCTGGTGGCGCAGTGGTTAAGCACTTGGCTGCCAACTGAAAGGTCAGTGGCTGGAACACACCAAGTGCTGCATGGGAGAAAGATGTGGCAGCCTGCTTCTGTAAAGATTACAGCCTTGGATACCGTATGGGGGCAGTTCCACTCTGTCCCATAGATTTAAATTTATCTCGAGAATTTTTATTAACAAGGGTATGCTGATCACCACTACCCGTCTGTTTGTCAGACTGTAGTGGCTTGTGTGTTGCTGTGATGCTGGAAGCTATGCTACCAGTATTTCAAATACCAGCAGGGTCACCCATGATGCACAGGTTTCAGTGGAGCTTCCAGACTAAGTCAGACTAGGAAGAAAGGTCTGGCAACAGTGGATTAGCCTTTCTAAGAAAATGTAGGTGTAGGAGAGGAGAGGCATCCCTAGGTAGTACAAACCAAACAGTGCAGGTAGTACAAACAGTTGGTTGCTAACAGAAAGGCTGGAGATTGGAGTCCACCCAGAGATGCCTCAGAAGAAAGTCCTGGTGATCTACTTCCGAAAAATTAGCTATTGAAAACCCTATGGAGCACAACTGGTTTACTGGTGAGAGAGGAGTAGGACCTAATGATTTGTAATTGAGCATTAAGAATGAAAATACTTCCCTTTAGATGATGACAATGAGAATTTGCATATCACGGCGTAGGTATACTGGCTATTCCTTACCATTTCTTTCATCTTCCACAGAAATGTCTGCTTAAAGCACAAATGATGCCTGAGCATAAACACTCAAAAAAAAAAAAAAAAAAATCGGCATCTCACCAAACGCCCAGAGATTGGGTCCAATTTTAGAAAATCGCTGTAGTAGACTTTCTGTCCTTTAAAACCCCATAATTCTGGAGCAGCAAAGTCGTTCCCACCAATAACAAAAGAAGCATTCTTTACGGATCCAATTTTAGCTGCGCTTAAATCACCCCTTTATTCAATTAATGTTTGAGAGGTCGTACAGTGGTGGAAAAGCGCTACGATGCCGGGTGTGTGGTGATTGTTAAAAATCAACAACCGCTCGCCCCTCCCTCTGACAGTGACTTTTTCTTATCTAATCGTTTTCTTGGCACAAGGGAACGGGACTGGCTGTCTTCACTTAATTACTCCCTGGGTTCTCCACAGGACAGAAGCTGCCCCACCAAGACCAAACTCTGCTAGATCCGAGGAAATACAGGTGTCGAGTGTCTGTAGCTGCTGAGCGGGGCTCTTATCATGTACACAAGTGTGAGAAGACACCCCAAAAAGGGTTAAATACGTTCGAAAAAATTAGGTGGTCGTTGTACGTGTAAGAAGTGGTCTCCTGGAGATACTGGATTGTCAGTTGGTCTCCTTGAGAGGCCATTACTGGTTTGGCCAGTGTTTATTGATTTTACACCTGTCTGGCTCTTTAAAAAAAACAAACGCTTGTAAATAAGTAACTTCTTCTTGTTGTTGTTGTTAGCTGCTGTCAAGTTAGTTCTGACTCACAGCGACCCCAGGCACAACGGAACGAAACTCCACCCAGTCCTGCGCAATCCCTGTGATCGGTTGTGGATCGGACCTCTGTGATCCATAGGGTTTTCATTGGTTGATTTCCGGAAGTAGATGGCCAGCCCTTTCCTCCTAGTCTGTCTCAGTCTGGAAGCTCTGCTGACACCTGTTTGGCTTCGAAGCAACATGTAAGCTTCCACTGACAGACCAGGTGGTGGCAGTGAGTTGGCCAGGAATCAAACCCGGGTCTCCCGCATGGAAGGTGAGAATTCCACCACCGGATCTCTAATGCCCCCTACTAAGTTTATATTACATGCTAGTAATACAGATGTAAACTTTTGCAAAAGCAAAATGCTTCCCAAAAGTCAAAACTCTTATTGTTTGTCGAATTTATACTCTTTCCGGAAAGCCGATTCATCTAGAAGAAGGCTCAACCTCCCTCTCCTGTAGGTCTGCAATATGTGCAGCATCCGCCCACGTATAACATCCAGGGAACGTATTGCGTGGGATTCCTCACACACAGCTTCAGTCTCAATGGGCTTGGAGGGAGTAACAACCTTTTCTGGAGGCAACTGGGGTTTACAAATGGCGGTAAGGTTATGGGTTTGGAAACTCCCTTGTCATTGGGTGGAACTGCGGGTCTAATGCTGAGCCCAACATTTGCCGGGGCCACCAGCCTCCTGCGGCTGGTCCTTGGCTCCCATTGGCCCTGGAAACTCTGCCGATGTCCGCCTATCACAGCCACGCACTCTGTGCTGTGCTGTGGGGAGGCTGTCCAGCTCGGCAGGAGAGGAACTGTCTGTTAGGAATCGAAGACTTTCAACCTTCTCCACCAAGACCTGGAAAAGCTGATTTCTATGTGCAAGTTGGAACGTGCTCACTGAGACTGAATTACAAGGTGCCAACTGAATTTGCAAGACTTCAGATGGAATGAGGAGTGACGGAGTACCTCAGAGGGTAGGGCAGCTGGGCTGTAATCACAGAGGTGTGAATGCTGCAAGCCTCACGTGAGCCCATGAAGGGGACTGGCATCACGGTCTGCTGGCTGAGAGGCCGGGTCGGGGACAAAAGTGATTGCAGAAAGGAGGTCAACATGCACCCCAAACACCTTTGGGGTGCCTAGGGGAGCCCTGGCAGTGCAGTGGTTAAGAGCTCAGGCTGCTAACCAAAAAGTCAGCAGTTCGAATCCACCATCCACTCCTTGGAAACCCTGTGGGGCAGTTCTACTCTGTCCCATAGGGTCACTATAAGTCCGCACTGACTCAACGGCAACAGGTTACGTTCTGGGTTAAGTTAGTGTTTACATCCAGCTACAGGGTGCATGAGTCGGAATCAACTCAAAGGCAATAGGTTTTTGGATAGGGTGTGTAGGAGGCAGCGGTGGTTCAGTGGTAGAACACTCACCTTCCAGGCAAGAGACCAGGGTTCAATTCCCAGCCAATGCACCTCATGCATAGTCACTACCCGTCTGTCTGTGGAGGCTTGCGTGTTGCTATGATGCTGAGTAGGTTTCAGCAGAGCTTCTAGACTAAGAGAGACTAGGAAGAAAGGCCTGGGGATGCACGCCCAAAAAGCAGGCAATGAAAACCCTATGGATCGCAACCGTCTGATTCCCAACTGATCATGGGGTTGGTGCAGGACCAGACAGTGTTTCATTCCATCATGCATGGGGTCGTCATGAGTTCGGGGCCAACTAGACCACAGGGAACAGCAACAATGTAGGATGGATAACACCCAACTCAACTGCCTTTTACAACATTTAGAAAACAGCAATCTCAACCACGGCATGAGGGGCTTAGCCGTCATCCGGAATCTTCTTCTTCATTGGGAAGGACTGATGAACCACACAGCTCATTTTCTCAAAGAGAGAAAGCAATCCCACATCCAAGATGGAAAGGAAAACCATTTTACCCCCAATCAATGCCTACGCGGTTGTTATTGAGTGACGTCCAGTCAATTACGACTCACAGTGACCCCATGTGACAGAGCAGAACCACTCCATAGGATTTTCTGGGCTGTAACCTTTATGGTGTTGAAAAGCAAAGGTGTCACTTTGAGGACTAAGGTGGGCCTGACCCAAACCATGGTATTTTCAACCACCTCATATGCACGTGAAAGGTGAACAATGAATAAGGAAGCCTGAAGAAGAACTGATGCCTCTGAATTATGGTGTTGAATGTCCCACGGACTGCCAGAAGAACAAACTGATCTGTCTTGGAAGAAGTACAGCCAGAATGCTCCTTGGAAGTAAGGATGGTAAGACTTCATCTCACGTACTTTGGACACATTATCAGGAGGGACCAGTCCCTGGAGAAGGACATCATGCTTGGTAAAGTAGAGGGTCAGCGAAAAAGAAGGAGACTTTCAATGAGACGGACTGACACAGTGGCTGCAACAATGGGCTCAAACATAATGATTGTGAGCATGGCACAGGACCAGGCGGTGACTCGTTCTGTTGTGCACAGGGTCGCTATGAGTCGGAACCAACTCAACAGTACCTAAAAACAACAGCAGCAAGTCCAAGGAGAGGATAGCACATAATTGCTGCTTCGCGTCTTACTCTGCAAGGACCGCCATAACTGAAATACCACAAGAGGGTGGCTTTAAAGTACAGACATTAATTTTCCCCCCGTTGTGATGGCTAACATTCTCCATCAGGGTCTCGGCTGTGTTGATTCCTTCTGTGGCCTCTCTCCAAGTTCCTGGCATCTGCCACAATCCTTGGTGCTCCTTGGCTTACAGATAAATGGTCCTCAAATGGCATCTGTCTTTTCCCCGTGTGGGTGTGTGTCTGTGTCTATTCTGCTCTTTTCATACGACACCACTTAGAAATGATTAGGTTTAGGAGCTGCTCCACTCTGATATAACCTCATTAACATAAGAGAAAGAAAACCCTATTTCCAAACATGATCCCAGGCACAGGTGGTAAAACCAAAAAGACCAAACTGGTTGCCATCCAGTAGATTCTGATTCATAGCGACCCTACAGGACAGAGTAGGACCGCCTCATAGGGCTTCCGAGGAGTGACTAGTGGATTCAAACTGTCAACCTTTTGGTTAGCAGCCTGAGCTCTCAACCACCGTGCCACCAAGTCTCCTGCACAGGTACAGGGGCCAGGAATTCCATATATATGTTGAGGGAGGCACAATCTGATCCACGTTGCTGTTGCTAGGTGCCATAGAGTCGATTCCGACTCACAGGGAGCCTATGTACAACAGAATGAAACACTACCTGGTCCTGCGCCATCCTCACAATCATTGCTGTGTTTGAGCCCATTGTTGCAGCCACTGTGTCAATCCATCTTGTTGAGGGCCTTCCTCTTTTTTTGCTGACCCTCTATTTTACCAAGCATAATTCAATCCATAACACTCAGTATATACCATATGTCATCAAGTATGGTAAATTAGAGGGTCAGTGAAAATGAGGGAGACCCTCCATGAGGTGGATAAACACAGTGGCCGCAACAATGGACTTGAGCAGACCAATGGATCATGAAGATGGCGCAGGATGGGGAAACATTTCCTTCTGTTGTACATGGGGTTGCCGGAAGTGGGAGATAACTCAATGGCAACTAACAAGCAGGGTAGGGTGGGTCCTACACCTAATCCATTCTGAGTTATAAATGTCAAGGTATGCTAAGGATTGCCAGCAGGCACCGGCAGCATGGCTGTGTGGTTTACGGGACTCTGGCATAAACATTTTCATTGCAAAGCCCCTTCGATGGGTATACAGACACAGAGGAACATTCCCAGGATCTGAGTTGCCTGAACTTCAAATATCACACATGGCAAAGTGATTTGTGTTGCTGCCCTAGCTTTGCAGAATCCTGAATAGCTCTGTTTTATGGGGGAGGAGGGAAGGGGGCGTTCCAGGCACCCCTGTTAAACAGGAGGGTCCTCAAGCTGGTAGGCCCCTTATCTCCTTGCTTTTCCCAGAGAAGAATGCCCCCAGGAAGCCTTTGAAGGCCACCAGTTTAGAGAGCTTTCATTTTAAGCCCTTCCCTTCAATGAGCCCATTCACGGAGACTTTCCCACAGCTGAGAATGCCACCCAGGCGGGCGGGCCTACTTGGGTTTTATGAGCTGCTCAGCAGAGAGAGAACAGCCATCAGCTTTATGTGGCTATTGACACGTCCCTGGGCTGGGAAGAAATAGTGACTTATTATCTTATGGGATTTGAGAGCATCATAGAAAGATACGGAACATTCGGTGACACAGAGGGCCAGCAAAGGCCCGAAGACCCTTGGTGAGATGGACTGGCACAAAAGCTGCAATGCTGGACTCGAACCTGCTGGTGGTCGTGAGGGTGGCTCAGGAGCAAGCATCATTCTGTTCTGTTGTATGTTAGGTTGCCATGAGTCAGAGTCGACTGGACAGCAGCTAACACCATCAACAACTGCCTGACAAGCATTACACCCTCTGCCTCGATACTGAAACTTCCCCAAGCTGCGCGGAGCACATGATTCATGGGTGCTGATCAGCCATGTGCAAAGATTCTTCTTTGTGTGTTTTAGTCTTTTATGCACAGCTCTACAATGTGGGTTCTACCTTACAAAACCTCTGCCTGGAAACTTTGGAGGGGTTTGGGAATAAGCTGCGAATTTAGGCGTCTAATGCCAAGGTCAAGGAGGAAATGCGATTGAATCCTCTTTCCATGTGGTGCTGCGACTGTGTGATCTTGGCAGGCAGGTTCGTCCCACCTGCTGGGGAAACAGCTCTCATTGGCATTCGCCCTTACTTACTTCCCTTAGACAAACAGCTGGATACTGAGAGGGGCTTGCCTGAGGTGTGCATTTATGGTTGAACCTCCCCAAAACAGGATTCCCTTTTCCCTATGCCCAGCTATCTGCAAGTCTACCGTTCTTCTGGAGATTCTGGGGTGGTGGTGCACATGGTTAAACGTGCTCGGCTGCTAACAGAAAGGCTGGAGGTTCTAGCCCACCCAAAGGCACCTCGGAAGAAAGAACTGGTGAACTACTTCTGAAAAATCAGCCATTGAAAAACGGATAGAGCACAGTTCTACGCTGGGGTCACCATGAGTTAGAGTTGACTTGACAGAAACTGGTTTGGTTTTGGAGTCCCTGGATGGTACAGACTTTGAACTTGCTCGGCTGGCAGCGTAAAGGCACAGGTTCGAAACCACTCAGAGGCACCTCGGAAGGAAAGCCTGGTGATCTACTTCCAAAAATTCAGCTGTCGAAAACCCTGTGGAGCACAGTTCCACTCTGACACACGAGTCAGAGTCTACTCAAAAACAACTGTTTTTTGTTTAAATATATTTTGTTATTAGTAAATGCTATGTTTAGCAATATCATTTTTAAAAAGGCTGGAATATAAGCATTTGTAAGGAACTAATGGGTGTAAATAAATTCATATGATATTCTTTTCCTGTCATAGAAAATGATGAATTAAGCAGAAATTTTATTTCCAAGCTCTTCAAAGATTATTACAAACACAAAGTACCCTTTTAAAAGTGTCTCCAATCAAATCAAAGGCACATCATCAAAATAAAACACTTGTGACGTTAAAAATTCTTTTAAATTGTAATATTTTCACATTATTTTCTTTTTAACCATTTGTAATGTTCTGAACCCTGGTGGCGCAGCAGTTAACAACTACAGCTGCTAACCAAAAGGCTGGCAGTTCGAATCCACCAGGTGCTCCTTGGAAACCCTACAGGGCAGTTCTACCCTGTCCTATAGGGTCACTATGAGTTGGAATCAACTCAGTGGCAACGGGTTTTAAGGCTTCTTTGTTTTGTTTTATGGGCCTGTCTAATCTTTGGCTGAAGGGTGAACCTCAGGAGTGACTTCAGTACTGAGTTAAAAGAGTGTCTGGGGGCCATACTCTCGGGGTTTCTCTAGTCTCTAGTCCCTTTTTTTTTTGTAAGTTAGAATTTTGTTCTACATTTTCCTCCAGCTCTGTCCAGGACCCTCTATTGTGAAACCTGTCAGAGCAGTCAGTGGTGGTAGCATAGCACCTTCTAGTTGTGTTGGACTCAGTCTGGTGGAGGCCATGGTCGTTGTGGTCCATTAGTCCTTTGGACTAACCTTTCCCTTGTGTCTTTGGTTTTCTTCATTCTCCCTTTCTCCCGATGGGGTGAGACCAGTGGAGTATCTTAGATGGCCGCTCACAAGCTTTTAAGACCCCAGACTTTACTCATCAAAGTAGGATGTAGAACATTTTCTTATAAGCTATGTTATGCCAATTGAGCTAGATGTCCCCTGAGACCATGATCCCCACAAGGCGGTAATCTGCAGACTGCCACACCTTTCAAACCATCAACCTTTTGGTTAGCAGATGAGCAGTTAACCACTGTGCCACCAGGGCTCATGATTCCAAAAGTAGAGAAGGAGAAATTAAAAAGAAGGTGCTATGCTACTACCATTGACTGCTCTGACAGGGATCAGAAGAGAGGGTCCTGGACAGAGCTGAAGAAAAATGTAGAAGTAGTTATGGATTCCAGGCTGCACTGTTCTCATATGGTCATTCTCTGAGGAGTGAATGAAACAACAATATCCTGGTACAATAAGTCACTTATAATTAAAGCTCTAGATTTCAAATAATTTCACAAAAGTTTAGAGAGAGTGACTACTACTACTATCTGTTTATAATCACTTCGAGACATGTTTTACTTATTTGTCTACACCCACACTTCACTTATTGACATGGTTAGGTTCCAAAGACCAAGTCGTTATGCAAAAGTTGGCATTATGCAAAAATGGTGGATGACTACATCAGATCACAAAATAGAGGATGACTGCATCACTACATAACTGCCAAACCGCACAAATTACATCATTACATAACTGCCAAATCACTGAGAAACATGGCCCAGCCAAGCTGGCACATAACCTTAACCATCACAGCCAGCGTTACTCTCGTCTCACACCTCAGCGTTCATTACTGATCAGACACACATCATTAATGTGCAAAATAGTAGGATAGTAAATGTTTTACCATTGCTGTAAATGCGAAATGTCGGCTAACGAAATAGTCGAAAAGTGAGGAGTAGGTGTGTTTATCTAAAGTAGCTAATCTTCTTGATATTACTGTGGATAACCTAAAGACACACAAATTTTTCAATTACTTAAGAGCTCAGGCTGCTAACCAAAACGTCGGCAGTTAACCAAAAGATTAAACAGCCAAGTGCTTAACCACAGCACCACCAGGGCTCCTAATAGAAATACAGGAGGTACAAATTAAGGAGTTAGCATAGCGTCTTAGTCATCTAGTGCTATATAACAGAAATACCACAGTTGGATGGCTTTAACAAACAGAAATTTATTCTCTCAAAGTCCAGTAGGCCAGAAGTCCAAATTCAGGGCATCAGCTCCAAGGGCATGCTTTCTCTGTTGGCTCTGGAGGAAGGTCCGTGTCATCAATCTTGCCTTGGTCTACGAGCTTCTCCACACAGGAACTTCAGGTCCAAAGGACACGCTCTGCTTCCGGCACTGCTTCCTTGGTGGTACAAGGTTCCCGTGTGTCTCTGCTCGCTTCTCTCTTTTATATCTCAAAAGAGACTGACTTAAGACACTGTCTAATCTGGTAGACGTCATCAGTATAACTGCCACTAATCCGCCTTATTATATCATAGTGATAGAGTTTACAACACATAAGGAAATCACATCAGATTACAAAATGGTACACAATCATACAATACTGGGAATCATGACCCAGCCAAGTTGACAGATATTTTGGGGGGACACAAGTCAATCCATGATACATAGCTATGGCAGAAAAGAAATCACTCAACTAAAATATTGGGGGACCTCTGTCCACTTCTAGTTTTACCTCTAACTCCTTATATCACCTTAGAACCAAAGCTCCTAAGACCTGTGCCCCCCAGTTTGCTAACTCTGAAAGGATAGATGGACTAAAAGAAAGGAAGTAGGAAGGTAAGAAAACATGTAAGATTCTGTTCTTGGGAATAGTGTAAAATATTCCTATCTTCCCACAGGTTTGGTACCGAAAAAAACAAATAAGTTGCTGTCAAGTCGATTCTGACTCATAGCGACCCTACAGAACAGGGTAGAACTGTGCCATAGGGTTTCCGAGATGCGGCTGGTGGATTCGAACTGGTGATCTTTTTGATTAGCAGCTGAACTCTTAACCACTGCACCATCAGGCTCCACAGAGTTGGTAAGCAGGAGTTATTGTTAGCTGCTGGCCGCTTGGCTCCTGACTCACAGCAATACACAGGGTTAATGCACTGGGCTGCTAACTGAAAGGTTGGAGGTTTGAGTACAACCAGAGGTGCCTTGGCAGAAAGGTCTGGCGATCTACTTCCAAAAGATAGGACACTGGAAACCCTATGGAGCACAGTTCTACTCTGACACACATAGGGTCACAATGAGTCAGAGTCAACTCGACGGCAACTCGTTTTTTTCATCAGGACACTTAGCTGTGATTAAACTCTGGCAAATCCATTATTATCCAGTCTCAAACTTTTGGTTAATACACAGTGGGCAGAATAGAGAATAGACTATCAGAAGACACTACTTAGGTGCTCCTGTATCACTTTATCCTGGGTAACTTTGATAAAGACAAAAGATGCCTAACACTTACTAAGTACTTATTATACCAGAGTTTTTGTTGAACACTTGACTTTTATTGGATCTTCTGCTTCTCTTGTCAATCCTGAGAGGTTAAACTGTATTTTCTCTCACTTTGTGGATAAGGAAATTGATGCTGAACTGGGCTAATTAGCACACCTAGACAGAATATTCTGTGGAGCTGGAACTGACTCCAAAGTCATGCTCTTAAACGCTCTAATAAACTGTCTAAAACTGCTTAACTTATTTAACTTACTGCCCTTCTCTGTGAACACAAACAGTATCCCAGTTTCTTCTCAGGATTATAGAGATCAAGCAAAACTAAAACTAAAACATGGTAAAGTTTCATTCACTAAAACCATAGGAGGGGTAACATTTATTCTCTTAAACTTACAGGCAAATCTCCCATTTGCATTGGATAATGCGTCTTGCAAAAACTCAGGAATGAATGTTTTTTCTGAGCTGCCTTCTTGTTGATAATTCCACCCAAGAAAACCTAATCGGATGCACGTTAGCTCATAAAGTAGAAAATATCACCCTTGATTACCACCCTCCTTTGAAAAATCATCTATAGGAGACCAAATGATCAACTATTACTCTAAAGCATAGATGAAAATGTTGGGGGCAGTTGGACTACATTATTGGGATTGGAAAAACTGTAATGGAAATAATGAGAACGCTGACATGACGTGAAGAATTTAGCCAACATCACCGAACAATATGTGTAGAAATTGTTGAACGGGAACCTGTATTGTTGTGTACACTTTCACCAAAAAATGTAATAAAATATTATTTTTATCCGGCAAAAATGGCACTCTAGGCAGAAGCACCATGCCCTCCCTCCACAGCGAAGATCTGAAAAACTAAGCCGAACAGAGAATACAACAATCCTGAAACCCTAAAATATCAAATGAAGAGATAAAGAATTCAGACAAGCACCAAATGGAGTGAGAAAACTGACAGAGAACAGAGAGCGAGGAGAGATTCGTGCAGAGGTCCCTTACCAGCTAACGCAGAGCGGATCCACCATTTCGGACTCCTATCGGAGATCAGCAAACAGGGGGTACGAGACAGCAGCCTCAAGGAGCTTCCAGCGGGAGACAAAACAACTGGTAATTTGCGATATACACTTTTCCACCCCCCAACCCTCTTCACCCCGACTCGGCCTCCTCTGCTTCCAGCAGCCACAATCTCTTGACCAGGAAACACCAGCTGCTTGGATTCCACACACCCAAATGGGTGGGTCTCTGAGTGCCATTTGTTGGCTGCTGGTGTTTCTTATTTCTGCTTCTTTTGATTTCTCCCTTGCCTCTCACCACCTCCCCCTCGTTTCGCTCGAGTACCTCACTCCGTGTGCCATCTTTGCTTCTTCTTGAAGGGCTGCAGAGCTCCGCTAATTTGTGATATACGCTTTCCCACTCCCTACACTTTTCCACCCACACTCGGCCCCCTCTGATTCCCGTGGACACAGTCTCTTGTCCAGAAACACAAGCCCGCACTAGCTGGCTCTCTGAGTGCCATTTGTTGGCTGCTAGTGTTGCTTTTTTTTTCCCTGCTTCTTTTGATTTCTTCCTTGCCTCTCGCCACCTCCCCCTACTTTCCCTCAAATACCTGGCTCCGTGCGCCATCTTTGCTTTTCCCTGAGGGGCTGTGGAGCTCCATTCGAGTGTGCAGCTGCTTCCCGGTATGGGCCACTGCGCTGGTGGGATCCCAGGGCTTTTGTTTGTTTGTTAGTTTTGAATTGTTTGCTTGTTTGTTTTCCTTTTCTTGAGTTGGGATCCCATTCTGGCCAGGCAGAGCTGCGTGGCAAGGAGACTCCCCTTCGACTTCTGCAGACGTGCAGAGGGATCCCTGAGGGCATTTCTTTTTTCCTTGGTTTTCTTTTTCTGTTTTTTGGGGGGGCCTTTCTTGTTATTTTTTTTTTTAATTTGTTTTGTTTTCTTTCCCCTCTTTTTCCCTTTTTCTCTTTCTTCATTGCTCAGTTTCTCGTCTCTCTATATCTTCCTTCTCTTTCTGTTACCTGAATACCTGGTGTTGTATACCTCTACGCCTTTTAGCCAGGCTGTACTGCAACACCTGAGAGCGACTTCACCAGACCTAATAGCTGCACTGGTGGGATCCCAGAGAACACAGCACTTCTTTAACCTTTCTGATTCTTATTTATTCATTCTTTTCTTTTCTTTCTCCTCCCCTTTCTGTTTTTCTCCATTTCATAGTCTCTCATCTCTCCACTCCAATAGCAAGCTCCCCTACCATTCTTTTTTCTTTGCTTGTATGTTTTTGACCCGTTCCTCTCTCCTCTCTCCCATATCCATCTTAGTTCCACACATAACAATCTCCCCGCTGCATCCTGCCTACCTGCACTGTGCGCTTGACATCACACCACCAAACAGTGCGGGCACGGCCTACTGGAACCTGCCCTGCACTGATTACCAACCTGCTCTGGTGGCTGTAGAAAGTGCCACAAACAACCCGTCCCAGTAACTCCTCTTTAGCTAGACCTGCACTGCCATACCATATCTGAGTGACTGACCCTGCCATTTGGAGAAGGAGGTGAAAAGTATTGTGCCCACAGATGAGCAAACAACAAACAACACACAGTCCACTTGCTCTGACATATTCAAATTAAAAAAAAAAAAGGGATGAAACAAACAAATCTGCAATCAATAAATGAGAAAAATAACTCCTGAATGCCCCAAAAACAGCAGACAATATCATAACATTTACAAAAACTGGACAGGATGGTTCCAGTAAGCATCCAAAATAAAACACCAGATGACTCTCCTGTGGAAGAAAATGCACTAGAACTACCTGATAGGGAATTCAGATCTCTAATACTCAGAATTCTCCAAGAACTGAGGCAAAAAGCTGACAAACATGAGAAAAAATAGAGAAATTCATGGAATATACAGACAAAAAATTGGAAGAATTCAGGAAAATAATGCAGGAACAAAATGCCAAAATAGAAAGAATCAACAAAACCAAAAGTTGGTTCTTTGAAAGAATCAACAAAATCGAGAAACCACTGGCCAGATTGACAAAAGAACAGGAGAGGACACAAATAACCCAAATAAGAAATGAAATGGGGACATTACAACAGACCCAACTGAAATAAAAGGATTATAACAGAATATTATGAAAAACTATACTCCAACAAATTTGAAAACCTAGAGGAAATGGATAAATTTCTAGAAACACACGGCCTACCCAAACTACAGTAAAGTGATGTTGAAAATCTGAACAGACCCATAACAAGAGAAGAGATTGAAAAGGTAATAAAAAAAACTCCCAACCAAAAAAAGCCCTGGCCCAGATGGCTTCACTGGAGAATTCTACAAAACATTTACAGAAGAGCTTGTACCAGTACTACTCAAGCTATTTCAGAGCATAGAAGAGGAAGCAACGCTTCCAAATTCATTGTATGAAGGCAGCATAACGCTGATACCAAAACCAGGCAACGACGTCACAAAAAAAGAAAATTACAGACCAATATCTCTCATGAATATAGATGCAAACATTCAGAACAAAATTCTAGCCAATACAATTCAGCATCATATCAAAAAAATAATACACCACGACCAAGTAGGATTCATACCAGGTATGCAAGGATGGTTCAACATTAGAAAATCAATCTACATAATCCACCACATAAATAAAAGGAAAGAAAAGAAACACATGATCATCTCAGTTGACGCAGAAAAGGCATTTGACAAAGTCCAACACCCATTCCTGATAAAAACTCTCAAGAAAATAGGTATAGAAGGGAAATTTCTCAACATAATAAAGGGCATCTATGCAAAACCAAAGGCCAACATCATTCTTAATGGAGAGAGGCTGTAAACATTCCCCTTGAAAACAGGAACAAGACAAGGATGCCCTTTATCGCCACTCCTATTTAACATTGTGCTGGAAGTTCTAGCTAGAGCAATAAGGCAAGAAAAAGAAAAGGCATCCAAACTGGTAATGAAGAAGTTAAACTGTCCCTGTTTGCAGATGATATGATACTATACATAGAAAACCCTAAAGACTCCACGAGAAATCTACTGGAACTAATAGAAAGATTCAGCAGAGTAGCAGGATATAAGATAAACATTCAAAAATCAGTTGGATTCCTATACACCAGTAAGGAGAAAGATGACAAGGAAATCAGGAAAACAATACCATTTTCAATAGCCCCTAAAAAGATAAAATACTTAGGAATAAATCTGACCAGGGATGTAAAAGACCTATACAAAGAAAACGACCAAACACTACAGCATGAAACCCAAAGGGATCTACATAAATGGAAAAACATACCATGCTCATGGATAGGCAGACTCAACACTGTGAAAATGACAATTCTACCCAAAGCAATTTACAAATACGACGCAGTCCCGATCCAAATACCAACAACATTCTTCAAAGAGATGGAAAAACTAATCATTAACTTTATATGGAAAGGGAAGAAGCCCCTAATAAGTAAAGCACTACTGAAGAAGAAGAATAAAGTTGGAGGACTCACACTACCTGACTTCAGAACCTACTATACAGCTACAGTAGTCAAAACAGCCTGGTACAGGTACAACGACAGATACATTGACCAATGGAACAGAATTGAGAACCCAGATGTAAATCCATCCACCTACAGTCACCTGATCTTCGACAAGGGCCCAAAGTCCATCAAGTGGGGAAAAGACAGTCTTTTTCACAAATGGTGCTGGCAAAACCAGATATCCATCTGCAAAAAAATGAAACAGGACCCATACCTCACACCGTATACAAAAACTACTTCAAAATTGATCAAAGACCTGAATATAAAGCCTAAAAATATAAAGTTCATAGTAGAAAACATAGGACCAACACTTCAGGCCTTAATACACGGCATTAACAGGATACAAACCATAACCATCAACATACAAACCCCAATAGATAAGCTAGATAACTGGGATCTTCTAAAAATCAAACACCTATGCTCTTCTAAAGACTTCACCAAAAGAGTAAAAAGAGAACCTACAGACTGGGAAATAATTTTTGGACAGTACAAGTCAGACGAAAGTCTAATCTCCATAATCTACAAGGAAATCCAACACCTCTACAACAAAAAGACAAATAATCCTATTAAAAAATGGGCAAAGAAAATGAACAGACACTTCACCAAAGAAGACATTCAAATGGCCAACAGACACACGAGGAAATGCTCGTGATCACTAGCCATTAGAGAAATGCAAATTAAAACCACAATGAGATACCATCTCACCCTGGGATTACTGGCACGAATCAAAAACACTGGACATAACAAATGTTGGAGGGGCTGCGGGGAGATCGGAACACTTATGCACTGCTGGTGGGAATGCAAAATGATACAACCATTTCGGAAAATGATATGGCGCTTCCTCAGAAAGCTAGAAATAGACATACCATTCGATCCAGCAATCCCACTCCTAGGAATATATCCTAGAGAAATAAGAGTCATCACTCGAATAGACATATGCACACCTATGTTCATGGCAGCACTGTTCACAATAGCAAAACGATGGAAACAACCTAGATGCCCATCAACAGATGAATGGATAAACAAACTATGGTACATACACACAATGGAGTACTATGCAACAAGAAGGAACAACAATGAATCTGTGAAGCATCTCATACCATGGATGAAACTGGAGGACATTATGCTGAGTGAAATAAGTCAATCACAAAAGGACAAATATTGTATGAGACCTCTATTGTAAAAACCCACGAAAAATTTCACACACACAATGTAACAATCTTTGTCGGTTACCAGGGATGGGAGGGGTTGGGGGGGAAATACTAAACAGGCAACAGATAAGTGGTATCTTGCGTGAAGGGTGAGACAGTACACAATACAGGGGAAACCAGCACAACTTGTACAAGGAAAGGTCATATGGAAGCCCCATAGACACATCCAAACTCCCTGAGGGACTGAATTGCTGGGGGAGGGCTGTGGGGACTACGGTCGGGGAACATCTAGCTCAATTGGCATGTCACAGCATATAAAGACAATCTCTACTTTCTACCTAGGCGAGTAGGGTCTGGGGTCTTAAAAGCCTGTGAGCGGCCATCTAAGATACTCCACTGGTCTCATCCCTTCGGCAGCAAGGGAGAATGAAGAGAACAGGATACAAGGAAAAGATTAGTCCAAAGGACTAATGGACCACAGCTACCAAGGCCTCCACCAGACTGAGTCCAGTACAGCTAGATGGTGCCCGGCTACCACCACTGACTGCTCTGACCAGGATCACAACAGAGGGTTCTGGACAGAGCTAGAGAAGGATGTAGTGCATAAATCTAACTCACACACACACACAAAAAAGACCAGATTTACTGGCCTAAAGGAGACTAGAGAAACCTCGAGAGTTGGCCCCCAGACACCCGTTCAGCTCAGTGGTGAAGTTATCTCCGAGGTTCACCGTTCAGCCTGGGAGTGGACAACCCCATAAAACCAAGTGAGACTAACGAGGTACAGGAGTCCAGTGACAAGGACCAGAAGGCAGAAGGGGACAAGGAAGCTGGTGATAGGGAACCCAAGGTTGAGTAAGGATATTGTTGATGTGTTGTGAGATTGTTAACCACTGTCATAGGGCAACATTTGTAGTAACTGTTAAATGAGAAACTATTTTGTTCTGTAAGCCTTCATCTTAAGTGAGTATAAAAGCAAAATTGGAAGAGCGTAGTCAATGTCACTGAAGTGTGCATGTAGAAATTTTTGAAATGGTGTATCTTTGGCTATGTGTATTTTCACCAAAAAAAAAGGTTGAGAAGTTAGAGGGTTGATATGTTGTAGGGTTGTTAACCAATGTCATAAAACAACATGTGTACTACTGTTTCATGAGAAACTATTTGTTCTGTAAGCCTTCACCTGAAGGACAATAAAAAAAAATGTAATAAAATATTTAAAAAACACAGAGATGAGAACTTGGTGTAAATACATATTTCTATTAAACTATAGTATCTTGATCTAGAGCTATGTTTCCAAAACATATCCATCAGAACAACAGTTTCTCAAAATGATCTGACATAAAGGATCTATGGCCAAATGGACAATGAATAAGGAATACCGAAGAACTGACCCCTCTGAATTATGGCGTTGGTGAAGAATATTGAATATACCATGGACAGTCAGAAGAACAAACGAATCTGTCTTGGAAGAAGTACAACCAGAATGCTCCTTAGAAGCAAGGATGGCGAAATTATGTCTCACATACTTTGGACATGTTATCAGGAGGAATCAGTCCCTGGAGAAGAACATCATACTTGATAAAGCAGAGGGTAGGCAAAAAAGAGGAAGACCCTAGATGAGATGGACTGACACAGTGGCTGCAACAATGGGCTCAGCATAACAACAATTGTGAGGATGGCGCAGGACCAGGCAGTATTTCGTTCTGTTGTACATACGGTGGCTATGAGCTGGAACCTACTCAACAGCACCCAACAACAACAACAACATGGCCAAAGAAGTTTGAAAAACATTGCATACTATAATTGTTGTTTTTGTAGATCCATAACACAACGTTGTGAAAAGTGCTAAATTAAAAAAATAGTAAAAATAGCAATTATTCAGTCATAAAGAGAAATGAGGTCTTGATGCATTCCACAACACGGATGAACCTTGAAAACATCATACTGAGTGAAATAAGTCAGTCACAAAAGGCCAAATACTGTATGACCTCACTTACATGAAATAAAGCTCATCAGTGGTTACCAGGGGTGGGAGGGAAGGGACAAGGGGAGTTTTTGCTTAGGGAGCACTGAGTTTTTGTTAATGGCGATGGAATAATTTGGAAAAGATGGGTAAGAATAGTTGCACAACATGAAAACTGTAATCAATAGCACTGAATTGTACACGGACAAGTTGTTGACTGGCGAATGTTTTGTTGTGTATATTTCAACCACGCTTAAAAAAAAAAAAGATGACATATATTTAACTGTATTTTGATGAGTCTTCCCAACCTTTTGTGGCAATGTGCTTAATTTTTAGGTAATACCCATTAACATTCCATACAAACACCCTGGGAATGGAAGACTTCTCACAGTGGCTCTGACTATGATCTGTAGAGATTATAATAACCCAGTGGCTGCCTCCACCACTCAAAGCCGTCAGATATTCATGGGAGTAATTGCCAAGAACGTTAATCAGCTCCTATAGATTTCCCCCATCAAGTTGGTGTGCTTCTTCTTAAAAATTTATTTCCCAGAAAACGGGCCCTTCCAGCTGACCTTAAATTGCACCTGCAATTAGAATTCACCATCCAAATATTCACAGTGATGCTGACATTTTGGGGTCCTGTGATCACAGATGGTTCTGGCATTTTGTCCATTTAGTGAGTCCTTGTGATTATAACCCAAACGATGTTTAAGTCCTAAGTCCCACGCAACTATCAAAGAGATAGAGATGCTTGAAAATGTGCCCTGAATTATACATCGCTATTAAAGCAATTATTGGATAAGCTATAAATCCAGCTGGATAAACTCTGAAAGAGAAAATCTTTCTAAGTTACCTTTCCCTGTAATGAGTCCACATGTGTTCCTTCCTTAAACTCATGTTTACCTGACACAGTAATGCTGGAAACTGGCCAAGCTTGAAATGATTGAGTAGAAACATCTCATTCTGCTAATCCACAAGACTAACTCTCAACGAGAGCCTTTTTTATGAAATACCAGTTGGCCAATCAGAAATCATTGGCGAAAATAAAAGCTTCCCACATGAGTTTTCAAGCTACTGTTGGGCTAGTATGGTGTGGAGGCTGCTGGGTTGCAAGATGGTGACAGGAGGGGGAAGAGGTATGAACTTCTCTTTAAAAAAAAATTTTGTTGTTGTCGAAAGTATACACAGCAGAACATGCATCCATTTAACAATTTCTACATGTACATTCTTTGAGTTGTGCAACCATTCTCACCCTCCTTTTCCAAATTGTTCCTCCCCCATTAACTCATTGTCCCCTAGGCTTCCTATCTGACCTCTTGAGTTGCTGTTGTAAATTTGATCCCATAGAGACAGTTCTCAAAAGAGCACAAGGCTCAAGGCAGATATTTTGTTAGTTAAGCTACACTACTGTTTGGTTTAAAGAAGACTTGAGGGAATATTTTGGGTTTAAGGTTTAAAGATCCTTTCAGGGTGACAGTTTCAGGGTCTCATGCGGCCTCAATAGTTTCAGAAAGTCTGGATTCCATGAAAATTTGGAATTCCGTTCCACATTTTTATTCCTTTTGATCAGAATTCTTCTACAGAATCCATGATCAGGATGTTCAGTAATGGCAGTCGGGCACCATCCAATTCTTCTGGTCTCATGGCAAAGGGAGCATCTGCTCATGGACACAACTGGTCACACATTCCATAACCTCCTCCTATTCTTGGCTTCTAAAGTTTAAGGTGGTTCTTTAAACCAAACAATAAGTGAGTTTATTTAGTAAAGAATATTTGCCTCATTCTTCTTGTCTATATAATACTACCAAGAATAAGGGGGATTTATCCTCTTTCTTCTCTAGTCAGTAACTCTTCCCTCCTTCTTCCTCTGTTTCTCCAGGTGAATGGAGACCAATTATTATTCCTTGGATGGTCACTTGCAAACTTTTAAGACCCCAGGCACTACACAACCAACTAGGGGGTAGAACAAAAGCACTAAAAAGGATCTGAGGCCAATTACGCTATGAACTTTTTGAAAAGAAGAAGCCTCTTCTACTCACAAGTGCTACGAGAAGCAAGGTGAAGAATGTCAGCTTGTTTCTGCCTTTGTAAGAATCTAAATGAAGTCTCACGCATGTCTGTGTTTTAAGGCAGGGTTGGGCTATAAGAGCTTGCATCTGTTTGCCTCTGGCAAACCTACAGCTATAGGTAAATGCTGTTGGCCTCACTCAGGTGGTGTATTAAGAATCCCCTGAACATCTCCACCACTTGCCTTCTGAAGTGACTTAAACCATTATCCTTTCCATAAAGACCTAGATTTTTAAGACAGCTTCCCTTTGTTGTCCAAAGAACAAGCTCACTGCATTAGCACTTGAGTGGAAAACCGAGTGTTTTATTTTATTTGTTTTTAATGCTATTTACTGATGCATTGAATCAAGGAGCTCAAATTCACTATTATTTCATGACTTTTCTGTAATTTCAAATGGCAGGGAAACCTCCGAGCATTCCAATGTCTGGAAAGCAAGCTTATTTTGTACAGTATGATCACCGATCATGTGAAGTGCCTGGAATTTAGCATTCTAATTTTCAAGAGACACTAATTAAGATTGTGTAATACTAGTGAAGTTGTTTAATGTAAAATTCCCCTATCACTCAGTAAATCACTAATATTTACCTGTTCGTTTGACTCGATTGAATATATATATCCTTTGTTTAGTATATTTGAATGTATATATTGGATTTATTATGTGGAAAAATATAGTTAGAGCAAATATTTCTTGTTAATACTTTTCTTGCATGTAAATGATTTGAAGCAGTACAGAAAACAGACAAAAATATATAGTGACAAGTGTTTTACAACAGTGGACGGACCCACTGCTATCAGATACTCACCATTTGAATCAAATGCAGTAAGGTTGTTTTAAATATCATTCAGTGCTGTATACTACAGATAGTAACAACATTATCAGAACCTATAGCATCAGATGTTTGGTAAAGTTAAGGGTCAGCAAAAAAGAGGAAGACCCTTGATAAGATGGATTGACACCGTGGCTGCAACAATGAGCTTAAACATAGCAACAACTGTGAGGATGGTGCAGGACTGGGCAGTGTTGTGTTGTGTTGTACACAGGGTTGCTGTGAGTCAGAGCCGACAGGATGGAACTAACAACAACATAGCATCAGAAATGTCTTCTCAGTTCTCTCTTCTCCAGCTTACTCTTCTTGTCTATATAATAGCATCAAGAGTAAGGATAATGTACCCTCTTTCTTCTCTATTCAGTAACTCTTCCCTCCATCTTCATCTCTCTCTCTCTCTCTCTCTCACATCATTGCTTATTTTCATTCTCGTTCATTATCCATCCAGTTATCCACCCATCCATCCATCTACCCACCCATCCATCATCCATCCACGCATCCACCCACACATCCATGCATCCATCCATCCATCCATCCACGCATTCACCCATGCACCCATGCACCCATGCATCCATCCATCCACCCATCCATCCATCCACCCATCCATCCATCCACCCATCCATCCATCCACCCATCCATCCATGCTTTTAACCATCCATCTCTTTACTGAGCATTCATTAAGCACCTTCTTCTGGCTAGCCATTAAGTACTGGATAGATAAAGATGAATTCACTTTTCAGTGCCAGTGCCAACGGTGTAAGAACTAAGAACTAAGTGGTTAAAACAACAAAAACAAAAATAAGTCCTTTCCCACTTGGACTTTACATTTTAGTGGGACAGCTATGGTGGCATGTTCTTCCTCTCTGAGTTGAAAAACAATGTGAATTTCAGTTGCTCAGCTTCGAACGGTGCTTGAGAGGTCCAAACTATTTTCATCTCCATCTTCCTCCTCTCTCTTCACCTCCTTTTTTTTTCCTAACGGGATTTGAGAAGCCCTGGTAGCGCAGTGGTTAAAGTGCTTAGCCGCTAAACAAATGGTCAGTGGTTCAAACCCACCAGCAGGAGAAAGATGTGGCAGTCTACTTCCTTAAAGATTTACAGCCTTGGAAACCCTATGGGACAGTCCCACTGTGTCCCGTAGGGTCACTATGAGTTGGAATCACTCTATAGCAGTGGGTTTGGTTTTTGGTTTAATGAAATTTAGTCTCACCATTCTCAATTTTTGAGCACCTACCATTTGCCAACCAGAGAACTGAGTACACCCAAGGCTGGGTGTAGTTAGGTAAAACTGAATGCTGTCACAATATATTCTCAAAAATGCTATTCTTCTACCTATAAGGATCTGGGGCCCTGGTCGCTCAGAGGTTAAGAGCTTGGCTGCTAATCCAAAGGTTGGCAGTTCGAATCCACCAGCCACTCTCTGGAAATCCTATGGAGCAGCTCTACTCTGTCCCACAGGGTCACTATGAGTCAGAATCAACTCGATGGCAAAGGGTTTTTTTATAAGGATTTACCTTTATAACGAGTTAGTTGTGTCAGGAATTTCTTACATACATCATTATAAAATGTCTATTAACGTTCTCTCCCAATCTGATATGAAGTGTTTAGCCATGCCCCACACTGTAAGCCATAATCTCCCCGTCGCTTTTGCAAATGTTCACCCAGAACGCCTTTCTATTTTTAGTAAAGGCAAGCCCCGTTTTCTGGGACCCCTGCTTAATTATCCCAGGCAGACTGGGGTCTGAAGCAGTGAACAAAACAAACTCCCTTCCCTAGAGGGACCTGGTGGCATGAAGGTTAAGCACTCGGCTCCTAACCAAAAGGTTGGTGGTTTGCTAGGAGTGGGAGAAAAGACCTGGCGATGTACTCCCATAAAGATTACAGCCAAAAAAACCCTATAGGGGCTGTTCTACTCTGTCACACGGGGTCACTATGAGACGAAAATCAACTCAACGGCACCTAACAACAACATGGCGTAGGCAAGTGTCTCAATAATAGAACTCATTACACTATGTGGATTTTCTCTCTCTTTTTTTCTAATGATTCTTTGCTCATTCGACTGGGAGACCTTGAGGACAAGAACAAAGTTTTCACATTAACTCATCAATGTGTTTTGAGCAAACTAGTTGATGAATAAATATTAGATGAATGTTAGATGAATGAATGGATGGGTTACCGAGACTATCCTCACAAGCAGATTTTCTACGGGCACAGAGAGTAAAATATCTTCTTTCGTGATTAAATTTAGACTGCTGTCCAGACATTATTTGGGCTGAGAGGAAATAGCTGCTTTCATATAAATTTAGAAGGTCAGTGAGGCAGAGTGTTGGTGAAATGGGGCAGTTTCTGGCCCACAGAGACAACTTTCAACTAGGCTTCTACAATCAAAGGATAAGACACTGTTCTCCAAGTCATGAAGACCACATACTTCTATGAGTGGTCTGTAAGTGGTAAAACAGTCACCAGGAAGTAGGGAAAAGTATGGGTAAGTATACACAGCGAGAAGGCCACAACCATGCCAAGATCCAAAAAAGACTCCAAGTCAGCAAACTAAGTAAGGTCCCTGACTTAGGCATCTACAACCTCTTTTGTTATTTCAGCATTTAATTTTATTTTGGTGAAAATATGCAATGCAAAACCCACTCCCATTCCACGGTTTCTAGACATAACAATCGGTGACATCGGTTACATTCTTCACATTGTGGTCAACATTCTCGTTATTTCTGTTCCAGTTACTTTGCTTCCATTGACTTCATCTCCCTGCCCACCCCCCCTCACCCCACCGCCTTCTCATCGATGCTTTAAAATAGTTGTTGACCATTTGGTCTTATATAGATAAATTTTTTTTAATGCAATACTCAAGGATGACAATCTTTACTGTTTGGGATAAACTGTTACTTAGTTTAAAAGTGACTTCAGGGGAGAATTTCAATTCCAGATTTGAAGAGCAATTTAGCGCCGTGGTCTCAGGGATTCCTTCAGCCTCAATAGGTCCAGTAAGTCTGGACTCTTTAAGAAGACGAAGTATATGCCACATTTTTCTCCCTTTTTGTCAGGATTCATCTATTATCTTCCTGATCAGACCATTCAGTAATGGTAGCCAGGCAGCATCTAGTTCTTCTGGTCTCAAGGTGGAGGAGGCAGTGGTTCATAGAGATGGTATGTAACCTCTTAAACTCTATTTTCTCTTCTGTAAAATGAGGACAAAAATGCCTACGGCTGTCAGAAATATGAAATAAGAAAGAAAGGGCTTTGTAAGCTGTGATTATTCTGTACCTAAATTCTTAGTTTAAGGATGGTGTGGGTTGAATAGTATCCCACCAAAATTCATGTCCACCCAGAACATTCAGAATAGGATCTTATTTGGAAATAGGGTCTTTGCAGATGTAATTAGTTAAGATGAGGTCATACTGGATTAGGCGTTGGTGGTGGTGGTAGGTGACATCAAATTGATTTCAACTCATAGTGACTCCATGTGACAAAGTATAACTGCCCCATAGGGTTTCCTAGGCTGTAATCTTTACAGAGGAGCCCTGGTGGTGCAATGGTTAATCCTTCAGCTGCTAACCAAAAGGTCAGCAGTTCAAATCCACCAGCTTCTCCTTAGAAGCCCTACGGAGCAGTTCTACACTGTCCTGTATAGTTACTGAGTCAGAATCAACTCAATGGCAACCGGTTTCAGTTTAATTTTTATAGAAACAGATCACCAGGTCTTTCTTCTGAAGAGCTGCTGGGTGGGGTCAAACCTCCAACCTTTATGTTAGTAGTGGAGCACTTAACCATTGCACCACCTGGGCTTATTTACTCCATTACAGTGGACCCTACATCCAGTAATGGCTTTCCTAATAAGAAGGATGAGGCTATGAAGAGACACAGGGGAAAACTCCATGTGAGGATGGAGCAGAGATTGGTGTGATGCAGCTGCAAGTTAACAAAAACCAAGGATTGCCGGCAACCACCAGAAGCTAGGAGAAGGCAAGGGAAAGTCTCCCTCACAGCCTTCAGAGAGAGCACGGCCCTGTGACAACTTGATTTCAGACTTCTGTCCTCCAGGACTGTGAGACTATACATTTCCCCCTTTTTTAGCTGCTTAGTGAATGGTAATTTGATAGAGCAGCCTTAGAAAAAAATACCAGGGCATTTGGTCAAGAGACTTGTTGTTGTGCACCATCCAGCCAATTGCAACTCACGTTGTTGTTAGGTGCCATCGAGTCAGTTCCAACTCATAGTGACCCAACGTACAATAGAGTGAAACACTGCTTGGTCCTGTGCCGTCCTCACAATCATTGCTATGTGTGAGCCCATTCTTGTAGCCAATGTGTCAATCCATCTTGTCGAGGTCTTCTTTTTTACTGACTGTCTATTTTACCAAGCATGATGTCCTTCTACAGGGACTGGTCCCTCTTGATAACATGTCCAAAGTACATGAGACAAGATCTCGGCACTGTCGCTTCTAAGGAGCATTCTAGATGTACTTCTTCCAAGACAGGCTTGTTGGTTCTTCTGGCAGGCCACGGTATATTCAATATTCTTTGCAAACACCGTAATTCAAAGGCATCAATTCTTCTTCGGTCTTCCTTATTCATTGTCCAGCTTTTGAATGCATATGAGGTGATTGAAAACACCATGGCTTGGGTCAGGCACACATTAGTCCTTGTTATGGATTGAATTATGTCCCTCAAGAATGTCTATCAACTTGGCTAGGCCATGATTCCCAGTACTGTGTGGTTGTCCACCATTTTGTGATCTGACGTGATTATCCTATGTGTTGTAAATCCTAACCTCTATGATGTTCAATGAGGCAGGATTAGAGGCACTTATGTTAATAAGGCAGGATTTAATCTACAGGATTAGGCTGTACCTTGACTCAATCCATTTTGAGATATAAAAGAGAGAAGCAAGCAGAGAGAAGAGGGACTTCCTACCACCAAGAAAGCAGAGCCGGGAGCAGAGTGCATCCTTTGGACCCAGGCCCCTGTGCTGAGAAGCTCCTAGACCACGGGAAGATGGATGACAAGGACCTTCCTCCAGAGCCGACAGAAAGAGAAAGCCTTCCCCTGAAGCTGGCACCCTGAATTCGAAGTTCTAGCTTCCTAGACTATGAGACAATAAATTTCCCTTTGTTAAAACCATCCACTTGTGGTATTTATGTTATAGCAGCACTAGATAACTAAGACAGTCCGCAAGCTGACAACTTTGCTTTTTAACACTATAAAGAGGTCTTTTGCAGCACATTTGCCCAATGCAATACATAGTTTGATTTCTTGACTGCTGCTTCCATGGGCATTGATTACGGATGCAAGTAAACTAAAATCCTCGACAACTTCAATCTTTTCTCCATTTGTCATGACGTTGTTTATTGGTCCAGTTGTGAGGATTTTTGTTTTCTTTATATTGAAGTGTAGTCCATACTGAAGGCTGGAGTCTTGATCTTCATTAGCAAGTGCACAGTGATTAAGTGCTACAGCTGCTAACCAAAAGGTCACCAGTTTGAATCCACCAGGCGCTCCTTGGAAACTATGGGGCAGTGCTACTCTGTCCTATAGGGTGGCTATAAGTCGGAATCGACTTCACAGCAACAGGTTTTTTAATAAGTGCTTCAAGTCCTCTTCACTTTCAGCAAACAAGGTTGTGTCATCTGCATATCGCAGGTTGTTAACGAGTCTTAGTCCAATCCTGATGCCCCATTCTTCTTCATATAGCTAAGCTTCTCAGATTATTTGGTCAGCGTACAGACTGAATAGGTATAGTGAAAGGATATAACCCTGACACATACCTTTCCTGACTTCAAACCATGCAGTATCCCCTTGTTCTGTTCAAACGACTGCCTCTTGATCTATATACAGGTTCCTCATGAGCACAATTAAGTGTTCTGGAGTTCCCATTCTTTGCAATGTTATCCATAATTTGTTATGATTCACACAGTCAGATCCCTTTGCATAGTCAATAAAACACAGGTAAACATCTTTCTGGTATTCTCTGCTTTCAGCCAAGATCCATCTGACATCAGCAATGATATCCCTTGCTTCATGTCCTCTTCCGAACCTGACTTGAATTTCTAGCAGTTCACTGTCAAGATACTACTGCAATCGCTTTTGAATTATTTTCATCAAAATTTTACTTGTTTGTAATATTGTTCGATAATTTCTGCATTCTGTTGGATCACCTTTCTTTGGAATGGACACAAAAATGCATCTCTTCCAGTCAGTTGGCCAGGTAGCTGTCTTCAAAATTTCTTGGCATAGACAAGTGAGCATCTCCAGCACTGCACCCATTTTCTGAAACATCTCAATTGGTATTCTGTCAATTGCTGGAGCCTTGTTTTTAGCCAGTGCCTTCAGTGCAGCTTAGACTTCTTCCTTCAGTAGTATCAATTCTTGATTATATGCTACCTCCTGAAATGGCTGAATGTTGACCAATTCTTTTTGGTATAATGACTCTGTGTATTCCTTCCATCTTCTTTTGATGCTTCCTGCGTTGTTCAATAAGTTGCCCATACAGTCCTTCAATGTTGCAACTCAAGGCTTAAATTTTTTCTTCAGTTCTTTCAGCTTGAGAAATGCCAAGCATGTTCTTCCCTTTTGGTTTTCTAACTCCAGGTCTTTGCACATTTCATTATAATACTTTACTCTGTCTTCTCGATCTGCACTTTGAAATCTTCTGTTCAGCTCTTTTACTTCACCATTTCTTCCATTTGCTTTAGTTATTCTACATTCAAGAACAAGTTTCAGAGTCTCTTCTAACAGCCGTTTTGGTCTTTTCTTTCTTTCCTGTCTTTTTAATGACATTTGGCTTTCTTCATGTATGATTTTTTTTTTAATTGTACTTTAGATGAAGGTTTACAGAACTAGCTTCTCATTAAACAGTTAGTACACATTCTGCTTTATAACATTGGTTAACAACCCCAGGACATGTCAACACTCTCCCTTCTCAACCTTGGGTTCCCTAATACCAGTTTTCCTGTCCCCTCCTGCCTTCTAGTCCTTGCCCCTGGGCTGTGCCCCATTAGTCTTTTTTTTTTATTTTATTTATTGTACTTTAGATGAAGGTTTAAAGAACAAACAGTTTCTCATTAAACAGTTAGTACACATATTGTTTTATGACAATAGTTAACAACCCTAGGATAGGTCAACACGTTCCCTTCTCAACCTTGGGTTCCCTATTATCAGCTTTCCTGTCTCCTCCTGGCTTCTAGTCCTTGTCCCTGGACTTCTGTGCCTCATTAGTCCCATTTTGTTTTATGAGGCTGTCCAATCCCTGGCTGAACAGTGAACCTTGGGAGTGAGTTCACCACTGAGCTAAAAGGGTGTCCGGTGGTCATGCTCTCAGGGTGTCTCCAGAATCTGTCAGGCCAGTAAGTCTGGTCTTTTTCTGAGAGTTAGAATTTTGTTCTACATTTTTCTCCAGCTCTGTCCAGGACCTTCTGTTGTGATCCCTGTCAGAGCAGTCACTGGCAGCTGGGCACCATCTAGTTGTACTGGCTCAGTCTAGTGGAGGCCGAGGTAGTTGTGGCCCATTAGTCCTTTGCACTAATCTTTCCTTTTGTATCTTTAGTTTTCTTCATTCTTCCTTGCTCCCAAAGGGGTAAGATCAGTGGAGTATCTTAGACGGCTGCTCACAGGCTTTTAAGACCCCGGAAGCTACTCACCAAGATAGAATGTAGAACAGTGTCTTTATAAACAGTGTTATGCCAATTGAGCTAGATGTTCCCCGAGACCATGGTCCCCACAGTTCTCCGCCCAGCAATTCAGTCCCTCAGGGGGTTTGGAAGTGCCTATGGAGCTTCCACAACCTTGCCTTGTACAAGCTGTGCTGACCTCCCCAGTATTGTGTACTGTCTTACCCTTTACCAATCTTACCACTTATCTATTGTCTATTTAGTATTTTTCTACCTCCACTCCTTCCCTCCCTCATAACCATCAAAGACTGTTTATTTCTGTGTAAACATTTCATGAGTTTTTATAGTAGTGGTCTCCACGTATGTTCTTGATGTCATTCCACAACTCGTCTAATCTTCAGTCATTAGTGTTCAATGCATCAAATCTATTTTTGAAATGGTCTCTAAATTCAGATGGGATATACTCAAGGTCGTACTTTGGCTCTCTTGGACTTGTTTTAATTTCTTCAGCTTCAACTTGAACTTGAGTATGAGCAACTGATGGTCTGTTTTGCAACTGACCCATAGCCTTGTTTTAACTGATGATATTGTGCTTCTCCATCATCTCTTTCCACAGATGTGGCCGATCTGATTCCTGTGTGTACCCTGTGGTGAGGTTCACATGCATAGTTGCTGTTTATATTGCTTAAAAAAAAAAAAAAGGTATTTGCAATGAATAAGTCACTGGTCTTACAAAATTCTATCATCTGATCTCCAGCATCATTTCTATCACCAAGGCCATTATTTTCCAACTACTGATCCTTCTTGTTTCCAACTTTTGCATTCTAATCACCAGTAATTATCAATGCATCTTGACTGCATGCTTGATCAATTTCATACTGCAGAACTTTGATTAAAAAAATCTTCAATTTCTTCATCTTTGGCATTACTGGTTGGTGCATAAATTTAAATAACAGTCTTATTAACTGGTCTTCCTTCTATGTGTATGGATATCATCCTATCACTGACAGAGTTGTACTTTAGGATAGATCTGGAAAAGAGCGCTTTTTGATGATGAATGTGACCATAGTGACCCTATAAAATAGAGTAGAACTGCCCCATAAGGTTTCCCAGCCAGGCACTTCCTATATTATTTGCTCATCTTTAACAAAATACTATACAAATTCTTAGCACATATACAAAACCTGGGTATTGATCTCAATATCAGCATTTACTTTGATAAATAAATGCTTCCTTCCAAATATCTATGGTTTACAATTTCAGCAACCAGCAAAGTAATCTGATTTTCCTGAAAACTACATGAGACTTGCATTTGTATTCAGAAAACGTGCTTGTAAGAGAAAAGGTGAAATTAAGATAATTGTATGTATTGAAAATAAACACTCTACAAGCTCTCGGGTTAACTGAATTCAGCTTAGAAGAAAATTAGCCTTTTGACAAAAAACATATAATTGTATTATTTAAATCATTATGTACTAATTTGGTTAAAAAAAGTATAAGGTCAAATTCAATGGGAATATCAAGGTGAGTTATGAAGATTCATTGTCTCCAATTTTTCCTCAGATCTTTCCTTTCTTTCTCAGAGGGCACATGGCGGAGAGCTGAGAAATCTTGCATGCAAGAGCACACAACTTGAACATCGAAACAACTGACGGGAGAGGAAACAAGACCCTTTCTCATGTTACATGTTTTCCTGAAAAGTTTTGGAAAATAGATGCAGGGAATGATTTTTCCAGTGAAAAATATTATTACTTTCCTTATATTTAAGATTCAGATGTTTTTCTTTATAGAATGACTTGCTGTGAAACCCATCACTGATAATTTTAATATTCTGCCATGTCTTAGTTTTCTAATGCTGCTATGACAGAAATACCACAAGTGGGTGGCTCTGAAGAACAGAACTTTATCTTCACACAGTGCTGGAGGCTAAAAGTCCCAATCAGGGTCTTGGCCTTGTTGATTCTTTCCTTGTCTGTAGCCCTGGGTATTCCTGAGTTCCTTGGCTTGTAGACAACTCTCACGTGGCTTCTGTCTTCCCCAGTATGTGCCTGTCTGTGTGTCTAATCTCCTCTTTCTATAACCCAAAAGCGATTAGGTTTACATCATACCCTACACTGGTATGATCTAATTAACAGAAAGAGAACTCCATTTCCAAACGAGTGGAAGAAGAGGAAGAGAAGAAGAAACAAGAAGAGGGGAAGGAGACATCGGAGGAGGAAGATGTAGGAGGAGGAGGAGGAGGAGAAAGAAGGACTAGGAAGATGAAATAGGAGGCCCCATTTCAACAAGGTCTTCTTTTCCCAAAATAAAATTACGTCTGGAACACAGAAGCCACATATTTAACACTCCAGGAGAATTATCCCGAGGCTCTTTCAATGAGGCTTTGAAAGTATCTTGTTTACGTTCAGTCAACTTAGAAATGGTGGGAAAGAACGTCTTTGGGCATTTCAACCACTCAGGTCATCTATTCGAACCTATACCTGGCCAGATCTCCTGGTATTTCATAGGCCATTTCAAGAGAACTTTCAAAGAAATCTTATTTTGCACACTTTACCAACAGGAGTCTTTCAGTCTTTGTTGAAATGTCGATCTTAATGTAAGGTTTCCACCTAGAAGTTGGCTGTTTCATGTACAAAATTATTTTGACACTCTGGTTTCTGAATATCAGGTTTTATAGTTTTTATAATACAGTTTTTATAACACAATTAGCTCACACAAAAGATAGCTAGAGCTTCAAGAAAGCAACTGCCTGCAAAGGGTATCAGAACACACACTGTAAAACTCTACAGGTCACAGCTAAGACCTTCAACCCAAACTAGTTTCCTCTTTTCCAGGGGAGGTGAGTGAAGACAGCCTGTCTTACTTTGTGGTAGGCTGAATAACACACCTCCAATGATGTCCTCTGTTAACGGAAAAGTTGGTGGTTCAAACCAACCAAGCTACTCCATGGGAGACAGACCTAGCAATCTGCTTCCATAAAGATTACAGCCAAGAAAACTCTATGGGGCCATTCTACTCTGTCACATGGGGTTGCTATGAGTTGGAAGCCACTCAATGACACCCAACAACAACAGCAATGATGTCCACATACTAATTTCCCCAACCTATGAATCTAGTACCTTAAGAGCAAAAAGGACTCCATTTCCAATTAGAATGTAGATACAGTTTGCTGAACATAGGAGAAGAATGGAGGGTGTTATGGACTGAATTGTGTCCTCCCAAAATATTAGTTGGAATCTTCACCCCTATACCTGTGGACGTGGTCCCATGTGGGAATAGGGTTTTCTTTGCTATGTTAATGAGGCCATATAAATGCAGGGTGTGTCTTCAACCAGTCACTTTTGAGATATAAAGAGCAGCAAAGATAGACAAGTTAGCACAAATGAGGGAAGACAGATGTCATGTGGAGATCTCCAGGGCTGAGGAACAAAAGCTGAGAGAGACAAGGACCTTCCCTCAGAGCCTACAGAGAGAGAAAGACCCTTCCCCTAGAGCTGGTGCCTTGAATTCAGACTTCTAGCCTCCAGAACTGTGAGACAATAAGTTTCTGTTCTTTAAAGCCACCCACTTGAGGTAGTTCTGTTATAGCCCATTAACCAAAACCCATTGCCACTGAATCAATTCCAACTCATGGTGGCCCTATAGGACAGAGCAGAACTGCCCCCATAGGGTTTCCAAGGCTGCAACCTTTATGGAAGCAGACTACCACATCTTTCTCCTGGGGAGCAGCTGGCAGGTTCCAACTGCTGACCTTTCAGTTCGCAGCCGAGTGCTTAACCACTGTGCCACCAGGGCTTGTCTGCTACAGCAGCACTAGGAAACTGAGACGGGATTTCAACTGGCATGTAAATTTCTAACACACTTCCATCAACTCCCCAGAGATCTCACTAGAAACGGAACCTACTGGAATGATCCAAGGTAGAGTGGTTAGGAAGAATGGAATATATGTATTGAACTATACAAAGTGAGTGAGAATTGACTGGAGAAAAGTCGACAGGTTCGATAGAGAGAATGATAAAAGCAAACAGAAGGAAGATACGGTTTAAATAAATTTGGAAAGAGGAGTTGGTACTACATGATTTAGAAAAAACAGCTGCCGTTGAGTCACCTCCAACTCATGGCAGTCCCGTGTGTGTCAGAGTACAACGTGCTCCATAAGGTTTTCAGTGGATGGTTTTTCAGAAGGAGATCACCAGGCCTTTCTTCTGAGGTGCCTCTGGATGAACTTGAACCTCCAACCTTTCAGTTAGCAGCTGAGTGTGTTAACCATTTGTATCACCCAGGGACTCCGGTATGGGATGACAGCAGATCTTTAAATGTCAGGATAAGGAGTTGTATATTCACAAAAATACACACAGCACCTCCAAACCATATGCTGCACTGTTAATAAAATTTAAAATAGTTGATTTTTCATGCATGGAAGGGAAATGGCACTACCGATGTAAGTCTGTGCCACAAAGTTTAGACTTTAGACTGCAGGACAAGGGAGCACTGGAGGATACCTTGGTACCAGGGCTAGCCAGAGGCAAAATTTTGCAATGAGGGCTTTACCCTGAGTCCCTGTCTCTCTTTTCTGCAATTATTTTTCCCCTATGGGCACGCAGGGTGTCCTTGGGCGTTTCAACCTTGCTCTTTCACAAACTGGCTGTGAAGATTTCACAACGTGTCTGACTCGGAATCTCAGCCCCTCTGCACCTCTATACAAAGCTATTTTTACCCTGATTCTTGATCACTTCTCTGTTGTCCCGTCATTAACGTGGATACCAGTTACCAGTTATCTTCCAGTCAATTCTGACTCGTGGCAATTTTTGGAAGTAGATCGCCAGGACTTTATTCTGAGATGCCTCTGTTGTTGTTCGATGCCATCTAGCCGATTGTGACTCCTAGTAACCCCATAGGACAGAGTAGAACTGCCCCATAGGGTTTCCAAGAAGCAGCTGGTGGATTTGAACTGCGAACCTTTTGGTTAGCTGCCAAGCTTTCAACCACTGCACCACCAGGGCTCTGAGATGTCTCTAGGTGGACTCAAATCACCAACCTTTCAGGTAGCTACGGAATGCGTCGATCATTTGCACCTCATAGTGGCCCAATGTGACAGAATAGAACAGCCTCATGGGATTTTCTAGGCCGTAATCTTCACCAGAGCAGATCACCAGGCCTTTCTTCTGCAGAGCTGCTGAGTGGGTTTGAACTGCTGACCTTTTGGTTAGCAGCCGAGCACTTAACTGTTGTGCCACCAGGGCTCCATATCAATCTTTATCTCTGTCTACACACACAGACATCTATCTCTATCTCTGTTTAGATTGGACAGTGCTTAATAACTGGCTTTCCAAACGGATTATGGGAAGAAACATGATTTGAAGTGTTCACCAGTTTCCGTGGTGTAAATATTCTCACCGTGGCTGATTTCAAGCTACCTGTATGATGTCACTGAAGGGGGAGCTGGGAGAGACGAGCTCAGTCAAGCCTGTGGGAACCAGATTCAGCAAACTACTGCATGTAAAGCAAAGTGGGGCATCACTGAAGTCAAACAACGTAGACATAACCTCTTGGAAAGGCTATCTTTGAAAGAAATAGAAAACAGAAGAGTCCTTAATCTGTATTGCTGTTGCTGTTAGCTTCCGAGGAGTCGGCCCCCAACTCCAGAGGACCCCATACACAATGGAAGGACACTGCCTGCTTCTGCACCATCCCCATGATCAGCCATGGATCAGATGGCTGCCATCCTGTGTTAGTCATCTAGTGCAGCTATAACAGAACTACTACAAGTGGATGGCTTTAACAAACAGAAGTTTATTCTCTCACAATCTAGGAGTCTAGAAGTCCGAATTCAGGGTGCCAGCTCCAGCGGAAGGCTTTCTCTCTGCGTTGGCTCTGGGGGAAGGTCTTTGTCATCAATCTTCCCTTGGTCTAAGAGCTTCACAGTACAAGGACCCCGGGTCCAAAGAACACGCTCTGCTCCCTGAACTTCTTTCTTGGTGGTAGGAGGTTGTATCTAAGCAGCCTCAGCAGCTACTCTGTCTCTCTTTTTTTCTTGTAAATATATCTGTCTTAGTTATCTCTTGCTACTACAACAGAAATACCACAAGTTGATGGTTTTAACAAACAGATGTTTATTCTCTCACAGTCCGGTAGGCCAGAAGTCTGAATTCAGGGCACCAGCTCCAGGGGAAGACTCTCTCTCTGTCGGCTCTGGGGGAAGGTCCTCGTCATCAATCTTCCCGTGGTCCACAGGACAGGCTATTCTCCTGGCTCTTGTTTCTTGGTGGTATGAGGTCCCCATGTCTCTGTTTGCTTCTTTTATATCTCAAAAGAGACTGGCTCAAGACAGAACTCAATCTTGTAGATTGAGACCTGCCTCATTAACATAACTGCCGCTAATCCCATCTCATTTAACATCATAGAGGTTAGGATTTATAACACACAGGAAAATCACATCAGATGACAAAATGGTGGACAATCACACAATAGTGGAAATCATGGCCCAGCCAGGTTAACAGACATTTCTGGGGGACACAATTCACTCCATGACAGATCCATGGGGCTTTCACTGGTTGATTTTCAGAAGGAGATTTCCAGGCCTTTCTTCCTTGTCTGTCTTACTGTGGAAGTTCTGCTGAAACCTGTTCAGCATCACAGCAACACACAAATCTCCGTGGCTGCACATGAGGTGCACTGGCTGGGACTCGAACCCCGGTCTCCTGCATGGCAGGCGAGAATTCTACCACTGAACCACTATTGCCCCTCTATGATCTACATTACAACTCCAACAAGGTTATAACTGTGAGGTCCTGTGTTGGATGTCTCCATATAAAATTCGGAAGCTCACAGAGCATAGAATCAAGCATACAGAAATGCTAGTAAGTTTCCAGTCTGGTGGTGGACACCCACCAGCATCGCTTGTCATGAGAGTTACAACTGTGTTCGTGCCAAAAACTTGGCAACTGCAGTAACACAAATGAGAAGAAGGGAAGGATTTTGCAAATACTCACAGCCTTATAGCTGCCTACCAAAAACAGAACTACACAGAGCAAGGAGATAGATAATTCGTGCATTAGAGTAAATCCAACGAAGGTTTCACTAACAGAGCAGAGCTTCCACTGAAAATAAACAGTGTCGAAAATCTTCCAGCTTTTACCCCTTAGGGAAAAAGTCTGCTTCAAGAGAAGCGTTTATGTGTGTGGTGAAGAAGGAGAGAAGGCATGCTACTAGGAGGGAACGTTTTTGGAATGCTGGGCTGCAGTTAGAAGCAGTGCTGAGGACTGAATGCTCACCACCCCAAAAACACAGCCGTGAACCCAGAAAAGCCACTGTCTCCATGATGGGTTTCTTCCTTTTCTTTTTGTTGTGCTTTAGGTGAAAGATTACAGCTCAAGTTAGTGTCCCACACAAAAATTTATACACAAATTGTTATGTGTTCCTAGTTGCTCTCCGTATACTGTGACAGCTCACTCCTCCTTTCCACCCCTGATTTCCCATGTCTTTTCAACCAGCTCCTGACCCTCTCTGCCTTCTCATCTCACCTCTGCACAGGAGCTGCCCATTTAATCTCATGTATCTACTTGAGCTAAGAAGCACACTCTTCATGAGTATCATTGTATGTCCCATAGTCCAGTCTAATCTTCTTCTGAAGAATTGGCCTCAGGGATGGTTTTAGTTCTAGGTTAACAGAGAGTACAGGGGCCATGTCTTCTGGAGTTCCTCCATTTCAGTCAGACCAGCAAGTCTGGTCTTTTTACTAGAATTTGAGTTCTGCACCCCACTTTTCTCCTGCTCCATCAAGGACTCTCTGTTGGGTTCCCTGTCAGGGCAATCACTGGTGGTAGCTGGGCACCATCTAGTTCTTCTGGTCTCAGGCTGACGAAGTCTCTGGTTTATGTGAGCCTTTCTGTCTCTTGGGCTAATACTTTCCTTGTGTCTTTGGTGTTCTTCATTCTCCTTCGCTCCAAGTGGATTGTGACCAATCAATGCAGGATTGCTGGATCGTACGGTACTTCTATTTCTAGCCTTTTAAGGAAGCACCAAATTGATTTCCAAAGTGGTTGTACCATTTTACATTCCCACCAACCTCTCCAGCATTTATTATTTTGTGGTTTTTGGATTAATGCTAGTCTTGTTGGGGTGAGATATCTCATTGTAGTTTTGATTTGCATTTCTCTAACTGCTAATGATCGTGAGTATTTCCTCAGATGTTTGTTAGCCGCCTGAACTTCTTCTTTGGTGAAGTGCCTGTTCACATCCTTTGCCCATTTTTTAATTGGGTTATTTGTCTTTCTGTTGTTGAGGTTTTGCAGTATCTTGTAGATTTTAGAGATCAGACGCTGATCGGATTTGTCGCACCCAAATTTTTTTTCCCAGTCTGTAGTTTGTCTTTTGACTCTTTTGGTAAAGTCTTTTGATGAGCACAAGTGTTTGGTTTTTAGGAGCTCCCAGTCATCTAGTCTCTTTTCTGGTGCTTTTGCACTGTTACTTATGGTTCGTATTGTGTTTATGCCATGTATTAGGGCTCCTAGTGTTGTCCCTTTTTTTTCTCCCATGATCTTTATTGTTTTTAATTTTATATTTAAGTCTTTGATCCATTTTGAGTTAGTTTTTGTGCATGATGTGAGGTATGGGTCTTGTTTAAGTTTTTTGCAGATGGATATCCAGTTACGCCAGCACCGTTTGTTAAAGAGACTGTCTTTTCCCCAATTAATGGACTTTGGGCCCTTGTCAAATATCATTAATGTTATACTCTTGGAGCAGACTTCTTTACCTAGAAATAACCTCCATGAGTAGTACAACCACCCCAAGTTGTGACAACCAAAAATGTCTCCAGACATTGCCAAATGTCCCCTGAGGGAAGTTTCCCCCAGTTGAGAATTACTGCTTTAAGCAAAATGGTAGACCTGGAAATCACTGTGTTGGGTCTGCCTGAATACATGATGGTGCAGAGATGGGCATTTTGGTCTCCCAAGTCAGGCTTATAGAACAAAAGACCATCTTGGAAGAGAAATCCTTCGTATGAGTTCTCTTTGCTCACAATGCCCTGTTCTCTTGCACAATCAGTATTCTTGAATAAGGATAGAATGTCCCGGTCACCTCTGTCATCATCCCCAAAGTTAGGTCAGAACTAAATGGACCCCATCATTTTAAGGGCTGGGCCCAAGTCATCATGCTGTTGAGTAAGCAAAAGTTTATTTTCCCCAGGCCATGTGGACACACTCCCAGTGGTCCTGCTATTCCAAAGCCCTGTTTAGAAATGAGGAGTAAAATTAAAATCCACAGAGAAAAGTCACACTCAACATTTACAGAGTACTATATAGGGTCACTATGAATCTTAACTGACTTGATGGCAATGTTCTTGTTTTGGTTTTATTGGCTGTTTAAGTTGTCAAGGATTTCATTTTACTTGGATCAACAACCGACACCCATGGAAGCCACAGTCAAGAAATCAAAGGATGTATTGCATTGAGCAAGTCTGCTGCAAAAGACCTCTTTATAATCTTAAAAAGTAAAGGTGTCACTTTGATGATTAAGGTGCACTTGACCCAAGCCATGGTGTTTTCAATTGCCTCATATGCATGCAAAAGCTGGGCCATGAATAAGGAAGCCCGAAGAAGAATCGACGCCTTTGAATTGTGGTGCTGGCGAAGAATGTTGAGTATACAATGGCCTGCCAGAAGAAGGGACGAATCTGTCCGGGAACAAGTACAGCAAGAATGCTCCGGAGAAGAGAGGGGCAAGACTTCGTCTCATGTACTTTGGGCATGTTATGAGGAAGGACCAGTCCCTGGAGAAGGACATCATGCTTGGTAAAGGGTCAGGGAAAGAGAGGAAGACCCTCAGCGAGACGGATTGACACAGTGGCTGCAACGATGGGCTGAAGCATAGCAACAATTGTGAGGGTGGTGCAGGACTGGGAGGACATGGTGAGTCAGAGCCGACTCAGCCTAACAACAGACCGCACCTAACAAGATAGCAGTTGGCAGTTGGGAGGATCATATTTTAAAGAGGAGTGATTTGAGGAGAAGAGACAAATCTCCCGTGCAGTGTAGAGGGATGACAAATAATGAACGAGAGACTTAACTGTCCAGGAGGTGGAGCATACCACCCCACTCCTTAAGTCTGAGCTGTGCTTAGTGACCTCCTTCCAAAAAAATACAGTATGAAAAGTGGTGGAAATGAGTAACTTTACAGGGGAGAATCCTGGCTAACAGTGTCCCAGCCAGGTGATCAAGGTCAGCATCAACAGTGGTGAATCAAGTCGATAGTTTGGACTCTTGACGGGGGGGGATGAGAATGGCAAATTAATTCTGTGGTCTTCCTCCCAAAACCGATAGCCCCAGCAGCATAAACAGTTAAGCGCTCGGCTACTAACCAAAAGGTTGACAGTTCGAATCCACCCAGAGGCGCCTCGAAAGAAAGACATGGAGATCTACTTCCAAAAGGTCACAGCCACAGAAAACCCTATAGAGTACAGCTCTACTCTGACACAAATGGCATCACCGTGAGTTGGAGTCAGTTCGAAGGTTATGGGTTAATTATGAGAGAAACGTCAGACAAATCCCAACTGTGGGACATTCTACAAAATACCTGCCTGGCAGTCCTTGAAACTGCCAAGGTCATTCAAAACAAGGACAATCTAAGAGACCGTCATAGCCTAAAGGAGCCACATGACAACTAAATGCAATATGGTACCCTGGGTGGGATCCTGGGACAGAATAGGACAGAGTGGGAAACGAATGGCATCGGAGTAAAGGATGACATTTAATCAAGCACCGTGCGTCAACACTGGCTCATTAATTTCACAAATGTACCATACTAATTTAAGATGCTAATAATAGGAGAAGCTGGGCGTGGGGTATGTGAGAACTCTATGTACCATGATCACAATTTTTAAAAAAATTCTAGAACGGTTTTAAAATAAAAATATATATTTAAAAAAAGACACATGGTTTAGGGCAGGGTTCCTCAACGTCAGCCCTTCTGACATTCAGAGTTGGATAATTCCTTTTTGCAGGGAGCTGCTGTGGGCATTATAGGAGATTTAGCAGCACCCTGGCTTCTAACTACTAGATACCAATAGCACTCCCCTCCCAAGTTGTGAGAATCAAAAATGTTTCCAGACTAGCCAAATGTCTCCTGGGGGACAAAGTCATCCCCGTTGATAGCCATGGGGTAAAGGCAAGTTCAGGAGCACTGGTGGCTCAGTGAGGAACCCTGGCGGCGAAGGGGTTAAAGCACTCATTTGTTAACCAAAAGGTCAGCGGTTCCAACCCATCAGCCACTCCTCCGGAGAAAGATGTGGCAGTCTGCTTCTGGAAAGATTTACAGTCTTGGAAACCCTATGGGGCAGTTCTGCTCTTCTACTCTGTCCTATAAGCTCACTATGAGTCAGAATCGGCTTGACAGCAGTAGTTTGGATTCAGTGGTTCAGTAGTAGAATTCTCGCCTTCTGTGCAGGAGACCCAGGCTCGATTCCCAGCCAATGTACATCATGCACAGCCACTACCCATCTGACAGTGGAGGCTTGTGTGTTGCTGTGATGCTGAACAGGTTTCAGTGGAGCTTCCAGACTAAGACAGACCAGGAACAAAGGCCTGGTGATCTACTTCCAAAAATCGGCCTATAAAAACCCTATGGATCACAATGGTCCGATCCCCAACCAATCACCGGGATGGCGCAGGACTGGGCAGCTTTTCGTTCCATCTGCATTGCATCCCCATGAGTCTGGGACCAACTCGATGCCAGCTAACAGCAACAACAAAGGCAAGCTCAAAACTATGGATGTTAGATAGGGTAGAAATCAGGATTATGCACCACATCAGAGAAAAGACAGCCCCTACAAGAACAAAGCAAAACCCCAAACTTCCAGCATAGATATGCCTCATGCTAACTCTTGTGTGAATATGGGCAAGGTCTATTAACACCATCTCTTCAGTACCACCAGCCAAGGGCACTCAGAGGAAAATGCAGAAGGGACCCTTCCGATATGCATAAATTACAGTCCCCTCTCCGCCACTGCCTTAAATGAGCCCTGTATGAGGGTCAGACCTGTGTTCTGGTGACTTAAAAACCACTTAAGACATCAACATGAAACTATCCCTTGGTTTTTGCTGAAAATGTTTGTGAAAACCATAATAGCTTGGACAAATCTAATTCTATTCAGAGGAAATAAAAGAAAGAAATTAAAATGGTTAGCCTAATTGACAATTCTCAGTTAAGAGAAGTGAAAATGGTAGTTTAAAACACAGATTCACTAACTAGATAGTAGACAAGAATTAGGCGAAGGGAAGGACAACACACACTACAGGGGAAGTCAGCACCACTGGACTAAACCAAAAGACAAAGTCTTCTGAATACAACCAAACACTTTGAGGGACAGTGTAGCAGGGGCAAGGGTCTGGGGACCATGGTTTCAGGGGACATCTAGGTCAATTGGCATAACAAAGTTTGTTAAGAAAATGTTCTCCATTCCACTTTGGTGAGTGACGTCTGGGGTCTTAAAAGCTAGTGAGCGGCCATCTAAGATGCATCATTGGTCCCAACCCACCTGGAGTAAAGGAGAATGAAGACCACCAAAGACACACGGAAAATATTAGCCCAAGAGACAGAAAGGGCCACATAAACCAGAGACTGCATCATCCTGTGACCAGAAGAACTAAATGGTGCCCGGCTACCACCAATGACCACCCTGACAGGGAACACAACAGAGAGTCCCTGATGGAGCAGGAGAAAGGTGAGGCGCAGAACTCAAATTCTAGTAAAAAGACCAGACTTAATGGTCTGACTGAGACTGGAGGAACCCCAGAAAGCATGGCCCCCGGACTCTCTGTTAACCTAGAACTAAAACCATTCCCCAGGCCAACTCTTCAGTCAAAGATTAGACTGGACTATGGGACATACAATGATACTCATGAAGAGTGTGCTTCTTAGCTCAAGTAGATACATGAGACTAAATGGGCAGCTCCTGTGCAGAGGTGAGATGAGAAGGCAGAGGTGGTCAGGAGCTGGTTGAAAGGACATGGGAAATCAGGGGTGGAAAAGAGGGAGGGCAATTAGGGTCACATAACACTGTATGTATAAATTTTTGTGTGGGAAACTAACTTGAGCTGGATAATTAAACGTACCACTCTTGAATACAGTATTGAATACACACAGATTTTATTTATTTTTCTAAGAGTGGAAATGTTTTCCTTTTCTCCTTCCCTTGTCACTTTCTTGGCCGTGCTCTGAACTGAAGATCAAGTACTAAACATCTTACTTTTACTTCCCTCCCACGGTGTAATTTTAAATGAAGCTGGTCTCGGCCTGCTACATTCATTTCAATCCTCTGAGTTGATTTTTTCTCTGCCATGAAGCCTACAGTTTACCCAAGCACAGTCACGTGATGTTGAGTACTCAGAGGACGGAGTTATTACCTTACTCAGTAAACGGATTGTCTCCTACCAAAGAGTAGAGATTAGGTCTATAAATCTTTGGAGTGACTGCTTAGACTTTTAGGAAATCACTGGGATTTTTTTTTTTTTTTTCCCTGCTCATTTTCAATAATATGAAACTGTGAGTCTTAAAAAATTGAAAGTATTTTTAGATTTAATCTCTCTAAAATTGGGTTTTTAAACCAAATTCAACAATTGTATACACACACACACACACACACACACACACACACACACACACACACACATATATAATCCAAAACCTGTTGCCATCGAGTCAATTCCAACTCATAGCGACTCTACAGGACAGTGCAGAACTGCCACATAGGGTTTCCAACAAGCAGCTGGTGGATTCAAACTGCCGACCTTTTGGTTAGCAGCCTAAGCTCTATAAATCCATTGCTGTAGAGTCAATTTTGACTCATACGGACCCTATAGGACAGAGTAGAACTGCCCCATAGGATTCGAACTGCTGACCTTTTAGTTAGCAGCTGAGTGCTTAACCACTGTGCCACCAGAGCTCCATATATATATATAAGTGTCATAGACAGTGCTTCTAGAAAACCTTACCTGTGTCTTAGGTAAGGTTTTCCAGAAGCAGTGCCCGTGACATTGTTGAGGGTGGGAGGCTTAGTTCCCTAGCGACGCCGTAACAGAAATACCACAAGTGAGTGGCTTTAAAAGAAGAGAAATGTGTTTTCTCACAGTTCCAGAGGTTAAAAGTCCAAACCAGGCTCTCTCTCAGTCGTGTGGATTTCTTCTGTGGTCTCTCTCCTAACATCTGGTGTCTCTAGCAATCCTTGGCGTTCCTTTGCTGTAGATGGGTCGTCACGTAGTCTCTCTCTTCCCGTGTATCTCTGTGTCTATCCCACTCTTTTGTTCATTTATTTTTTGACTGTGGTGAAAATACATACCACAACATTCGCCAGTTTAACAATGTCTGCATGTAAACGTTAGTGACATTGATTACATTCTTTATATCGTGCAACCATTCTAGCTATCCTTTTCCAAGTCATTCCAGCACCATTAACGTAAACCTAATGCCCCATAAGCAAAAACTCCCATGTTCCCCCTCCTCCCACCCCAGTAACCATGCATCTCTGGTTTCCGTATCTCCGTTAGCTCATTTACGTGAGATCAGACAGTTTGCCCTTTCGCGACTAACTCATTTCACTCAACATAATGAGGTCCGTCCATGTTGTGGCATGTATCTTGTGTTTTTAAAACTCAGGAGTTATTAGGTCCAGGACTCACTTTACTTGGGTATGACCTCATCAACATAATAAAAGAAACTCCCTATTTCCAAACAGGGTCACATTCACAGGTACAGGGGCCAGACTTCAGTACGTATTTTGGGCGGACACAATTCAAACCAGAACAGAAGGCTCTGAGGTGAAGGTAGAATAGTGGGATATGGAAGGGTTGGGCAAATGGGGGAAGTAGCCGTGCTGGATGGGGTCCCAGCTACAGGGGAACTTCAGCCTGATCCCATGGAGGGAGGGCGGCTCTGAGCTTGACCCACCCCTTCCTGGTAGTCCTGCCTTGAGCCAAAGCACTGTCCCTCTGTACCCAGGTTCAGTCTGCCATTACTGCAGGTGGTGGGCAAGGGTGCTCCATGCAAAACCTCTACATCAAGATGACGGCTCAGGACGAGTTTTAATGGCAAGCAAAAATGGTCATGATATATGTTGTTATAGATTGAACTGTGTCCCCCAAGAATATGTGTTGTAAATCTTAACCCCTATACGTTTGATTATAATCCCATTTGGGAATGGGTTTTCTTTGTTATGTTCATGAGGCAGGATTAGGGTTGCGTGTGTCTTAAATCAATCTCTTTTGAGATATAAAAGAGCAGATTAATCTAGGAAGCAAGCAAGCACCGATGGGGGAAGACAGATGCTACACCACAAGATTGCCAAGGAAGCACAGAACAGAAGCTGAAAAGAGACAAAGTCCTTCCTCCAGAGCCGACAGAGAGAGAAAGCCTTCCCCTAGAGTTGGCGCCATGGATTTGGACTTCTATACTCCTAAACTGTGAGAAAATAAATTTCTGTTTGTTAAAACCACCTACTTGCGGTCTTCCTATTACAGCAGCACTAGACAACTGAGACACACCTTCAGTAAACCAGAGACATTACAGGAATCTATAAACACTACAAGGAGCCCTGGTGACACAGTGGGAAAGTGCTCAGCTGCTAACCAAAAGGTCGGCAGTTCGAACCCACCAGCTCCTCCAAAGGAGAAATACGTGGCTGTCTGCTTCCGTAAAGACTACAGCCTTGGAAACTCTACGGGGCAGTTCTACTCTGTCCTATAGGGTCGTTACAAGTAGTAATTGATTTCACAGAAAGGGGATTGGTTTGGTTCTTGTTTATAAACACTGCAATCTTAACCATGCACAAAGATGTGCTGATAGAAAAGACCAGAAAAAAGCATGGCCCAGTGTCATCAGTGGCTTTCTTTGGAAGATGTCTTAGCTATGGAAGACAAACAATTGGCCTATTCTATAATCTTCCAAAGTTTTTACTGTGAACATAGTGCAGTGAATAAGAACACATAGCCAGGAGTCTAAACGATGTGTGTTCCAAACTTAGCCCAGCAACTTCACTAAAGCTATGACTTCTGAAAACTTAGTTATCATCCTTTAGACCAGGAGTTTGCCAACCACCTAAGTCCTGCTGTATTCATATCCTATCGCTATTGCAACAAAATACCACAAACTGGGTGGCTAATAAGAACAGAAATTTATTGTCTCACAGTTCTGGAGGCTGGTACTCCAAATTTAGGGTGTTGGTAGCGCCATGTTCTCTCCAAAGGCTCTAGGGGAAGATCCTTTCTTGTCTCTCTCAGCTTCTGGTAACCCGAGGCACTCCTTGGCTTGGAGCTCGTCTTAGTCCTCTAGTGCTGCTACAACAGAAATACCACAAGTGGATGGTTTTAATGAAGAGAAGTTTATTTCCTCATAGTCGAAGTAGGCTAAAAGTCCAAATTCAGGGCGTCAGCTCCAGGGGAAGGCTTTTCCTCTCCGTCGGCCTTCTTCTCTTCAGTGTTCCCCCGGACTAGGAGCTTCTCGGCGCAGGAACCCCAGTCCAAAGGACGCGCTCTGCTCCCAGCACTGCTTTCTTGATGGTATGAGGTCCCCCTGTCTCCCTGCTCACTTCTGTCTTTTCTATCTCAAGAGATTGCCTCAGGACACAATCCAGTCTTGTAGATCAGGTCCTGCCTTACTAACACAACTGCCACCCATCCTCCCTCATTAACATCATAGAGGCAGGTTTACAGCATACAGGAAAATCACACAGTACCAGGAATCATGGCCTAGCCAAATTGATACACACATTTTTTGGGGAACATAATGCAAACCATGACAGAGCTGCAACATAACTCCGTTGTCACCTGGTTGTCTTCTCTTTGTGTCGGTCTGTGTCTCGTCTCCTCTTTATATAACACTCAAATTGCCTTACCACCCACCCTACTCCAGCATGGCCTCCCGTTAGCTCAACCGCCAACATCTTCAAAGACTATCTCCCAACGAGGCCACATTCACAGGTACCAAGGGTTAGGACTTCCGTCTATGTTTCTGGAGGACACTATTCAATCCATAGCACCCATGAACCAAATGCGGCCCACAGCCTGTTTTTTTAAATAAAGTTTTATTGGAACACAGCCACACCCATTCATTTAGTATCAGCTACGGCTGCTTTGAAGGAGCACTGGTGGTACAGTGGTTAAGCACTCAGTTGCTAATAACCAAAACATCAGCAGTTCGAACCCAGTAGCGGCTCCTTGGAAACCCTATGGGGCATTTCTACTCTATCACATGGGGTCACAATGATCTGAAATAGACTCAACGGCAATGGTTTTTCTTTTTTCTTTTTTTAATAGCTGCTTTGAAGGAGCCCTGGCGGCACGCTGGTTAAAGAGCTTGTCTACTAACTGAAAGGTTGGCAAGTCAAACCCACCAGCAGCTCCACGGGAGAAAAGACCTACGAATCTGCTCCCGTAAACATTACAGCCTTGGAAACCCTACAGGGCAGTTCTGCTCTGTCCTATAGTGCTGCTGTGAGTCGGAATCGACTTGACGGCAACGAGTTTTTTTTTTTTTTTTGTGGGGGGGAGGGTGCTTTCACTGCAATGACTGAGTTCATTACTTTTAATAGGGATGATGTAGTCTACAAATATTTATGGAAAAGGTTCTCGATCCTTGCTTCAGACCACCTACCTTACCTGTCAAATAGGCTAACAATTCTTACTTCATAGAGTTTCTGAAAGGGTTAAATAAGAAAATGTATATAAAGTGCTTTCTGAAACTCTATGTGGTGATCACAACTACAACAACATGTAATCGGTATCAATATTTAATGTTTCTGCTGTACATAGGGTCGTTATGAATCAGAACCGACTCAATGGCACCTAACAACATCAGAGACAAAACTAGTCCCAGCAGCCTCTCATTGCAAAAGAAGAAAGTGAGTGCCAGACAAGTAAAGTAAATCCTTTAAGTCCCCAAGTACCTAGGACTAGACGCACTTCTGATTTTCAGTATTGTGCTTTTTCAATCAATCCACTGCCTCAAAGCAGTAAATGGATTATCTTTTGGCAAGTATACCCCAGTTCACCAGAGGGAACCCAGGTTGCATATGAACTGGTAGCCATGTTGTGGAATTGACTTGATGGCAACTAGTTTGGTTTTTTGTGTTTGTAAATATGATTCATTTGAATCTGCCTCCAGGTACTAGGAGAGCAAATATTTTGCATGTGTGTCTTAAAGATAATTTTCAGTCAGAGCTAAATTTACCATCTGAAGTGTTTATGACTTCCTTTCTCTGCTCTTGCCATTAGCCTTGGGCCATTGCTGATTTTAGTTCATCCTGACACAGAGAAAAAACTTTACAAAGGCAAAACAAATAAATGGACACCCAGGCTGGATTTCTCTCCCACTTTTTTGTCTTCTCTTTCAATATGTCTAGTTACTTCGGCTACAGGCTGAACCTGACTGTGACCTTTTGGCCTCTATCATGGTATTTTTCCAGACAGGAGAGATATATTTTAAGTAATAATCATAATATTCTGGATTGGTTTTATGCCATCAATTTTTTTTTTCTAACTGAACAACTCAGAATGTTCTGGATTATTTTCAAGTACGTAAGTTCTTGAGAAGAAAAACTGTCTGTCTTCTAGATCCTGGGCAGGAACGCTTTTATCGGTAAAGGGCCAGATAGTAAAGATTTTCGGCTTTGCGGGACATGTGTTCTCTGTCACAACTATTCCATTCTGCTTCTGCAACTTGAAAACAGCCATACACAACATCAGCAAATGACCCTGATGTGTTCCAGTAAAGCTTTACTTACAAAACCAAGCTGTGGGCCAAAGTCTGCTGATCCTTGCTCTGGTGGTGGAGTTAGCTGTCCTTGAGCGGATGCCCACTCCTGGCAATTCTGTGTGCTATCAGACAAACAGACACACAGACACAGGTGTATGTGCCTGCAGATACTCATGGGTAGGTCTTAATCTCACAATAAAACCAAGAAAGGAAAAAGGAAGGGTAGCTTGTCCAGTTTGGCTTTTGATAAAATCAATAGTGTCAAAAGAAGGTGCTTGCCATGGCTTCCCATTGAGGTTAAAATTCTAAGGGAACATTCTAAAATGGAGTTAGTTATGTCATAATCCAGATATGTTTATTCTTTATTTCAAACACTTCTACATTTTACGAGGAGCGCTGGTGGCTGAGTGGTTAAGCACTGGGCTGCTAACCAAAGGGTCTTGGGTTCAAACCCACCAGCTGCTCCATAGGAGAAAGATGTGGCAATCTGCCTTCTGTAAAGATTTACAGCCTTGGAAACCCTATGAGGCAGTTTCCACTCTATCCTACAGGGTCACTATGAGTTGGAATCGACTTGATGATAGTTGATTTGGTTTTCTCAGTCAGTAATAATATTGAATACACCGTGGACCACCATAAGAACAAACAAGTCAGTCTTAGAAGAAATACAACGAGAATGCTCCTTAGAAGCAAGGATGGTGAGACTTTAGCTCACTTACGTGGACATGTTATCAGGAAGAACCAATCGCTGGAAAAGGATATCATGTTGTGTATGGGGTGGCTATGCATTGTGGGCCAACTCGATGGTAGCTAACGACAGCATTACCTACTTTACGTGATTGCAAACTGGAGGATCAGTGCAAACGAGGGAAACTCTCCTTGAGATGGATTGACACAACAGCCCCAATAATGGGCTCAAACATGCCAATGCTCATGAAGATGGCACAGGACCTGGCAACATTCTGTTCTGTTGTACAGAAGGTCTCTGCGAGTCAGAGTCAGCTTGATGGCACCTAACAACCAAAACCACACCAATGTCCATTTTACAAACAACGCGCAAAGAGATCAAACGATTAACTCAAAGACCCATGTTATTCAGGGGAAATCTGGAATTTCAACTTAGACCCAACAAAAAGTTTTTGTGCCTACTGCCTAATGAGGCTGCAGTTGGCGGAACGGAAGCGTATTATTTCATAGGCTAAACCATTTAAGGTCCCCGCACTTCATTGTTTATAATATAAAAGGATAGATGGAAACAGATTTAATTCTGCTTACAAGTGTGACGTTTCATCGTACTCTTTCCTTAGTTCGAATTTACCCCTTCTACTTAATCCGATTTCGTGTCGTAGAAGGTGGGTCCTTAAAACGGACTGCCGGGCACTAAATTCCAGGACTGATACAAAGGAAATTTATCACTCATTCAGTTTCCACTTTGGGGAAAATTAAGCTGATACCTAAACTCTGGCGATAGAGATGTGATACCCCATCAACGCCAACTCAATTACTTGTATTTCTGTAGGAGAATTATTTGTTCAGAAAAGCCTCAAGGTTGAGCTCTGCTTCACCACTTAGCAAGATCCAATACTCAATTCAGTGAGCTGAAATTGATGGCCTCTCCGGGCTGGTGAAAAAACCAGCCTCCTAGACCGTTTTCTATATGCGTAAAGTGAATTAATTTATTTGCACACACTTGGGAGAATCTGCCAGCTTTTCCAGCGGCTGGGGGTTTCCTTGGCAGAGAAACCAGTTTCTGTTTCCTCACCTGGGGAGTTTTTACTTAAAGGAACAATGTGGCTTAGGGACAAATGGGAGGGGAGGTATCCAGGGAGGAGATGGAAATCAGAATGGTCTCAGGCATTCTAAGAATGAATGAGTAATTCCATGGCTGGATAGAGAAAAAGAGAAATGATACATTTTTGACTTGAAATGATTTAAAACATTGTTAAAGGAAATGTAAAAAGATGGTATAAGAACCCCCAGAACTGTTGGCCTGAGATAATCTTTAAATCTTAAACCAGAAATAGCCCCTGAAAACTTTAAACCAAAAATAGCTTCATTAGTAAAAAATGTCTGCCTTGAGCATTGTGCTCTGTTAAAGAACCATCTATACAGGATCCAATCGACAACAGCAACTGGAAAGATTAGATAGGAAGCTTAGGGGGCAGTGAGTTTATGTTAATGGGGGAGGAACAACTCAGAAAAGGAGGATGAGCATGGTTGCACAGCTCGAAGAATGTAATTAATGTAATTGAATTGCACGTGTAGAAACTGTTGAACTGGTGTATGTTTTGCTGTGTATATTCTCAATAACAACAAAAAAATAAAATAAACTATACTAAAAAAAGCAAACAAACAATAGTTTAGCTTAACTAGTAAAGACTGTGTGCCTTGAGCATCATGCTCTTTTAAGAAATATCTATATGGAGTCCTGGTGGTGCAGTGGTTAAGAGCTGCGGCTGATAACCAAAAGGTCGGCAGTTCGGATCCACCAACCGCTCCTTGGAAACCCTATGGGGCAGTTCTACTCTGTCCTATAGGGTTGCTATGAGTCGGAATCGACTCAACGACAACAAGATGTTTTTTATATACGGGGTCAACTTGACAACAGCAACCAGAAAGGTTGTACAGGAATGTTAGGGGGCACTGAGTTTGTGTTAATGGGGGAGGAAGAGCTCAGATAAGGAGGGTGATAATGGTTGCACATCTCAAAGAACGTCACTGATGTTACTGAATTGTATGTGTAGAAATTGTTGAACTGCTGTAAGTTCTGCCATGTATATTCTCAAAAACAACAAAGGTAAAATAAATTATTAAAAAAAAAAAAAAAGATGGTGTAAACGGTCTAATGCGTTCTGCTATAAACCTGGGTCTCACTATCGATAAAGGAGATGACAGACTGACATTTCATTTCATGCCATTTGAAAACTGATGAGGCATAATTTACTAGGTTGATGGTTAATAACTTTAAAAAAATCAATGAATACAACAGCACAAAATCACTGAGCTCTTTCTATCTATATAGCATTGTGCAAAACACAAGGAGAGAGCAGCTTATCCCCTTAAAGGGGAAGAGCGGGAACAGGTCATGCTTTGCATGCCAAGAGTTCCCATACACATGTTATTTGATTTCTTCTATAGCAACCACATTAGCAAGGTAACGCTGTTAAGGAGTTCTGGTTGCACAATGGTTAAGCACTCGGCTGCTAAACAGAAAGGTCGGCGGTTCTGACCCACCAGCCACTCTGCAAGAGAAAGATGTGGCAGTCTGCTTCCATAAAGATTACAGCTTAGGAAACCGTATGGGACAGTTCTACTCCACCCTGTGGTTTCACCTTGAGTCACAAGGACCGTTGCTGGCTGCTATGACGTTGGCCTAGATTCATGGTGACCCCATGCACAGTGGAACCAGATGCTACTTGGTCCTGCACCATCCCCATGATCAGTTGGAGATCGGACTGTTGGGATCTATAGGGTTCTCAATGGCTGATTTTCAGAGGTAGACTGCCAGGCATTTCGTCCTAGACAGTCTTAGTCTGGAAGCTCTGCTGAAACCTGTTCAGCATCATAGCAACACACAAGCCTCTGCTGACAGACGGGTAGTGGCCACACATGAAATGCACTGACCAGGAATGAACCTAGGTCTCCTGCATGGAAGGTGAGGAGTCTACCACTGACCCACCACTGCCACCTTAGGGCAGGTTATAGAGACCCGCTGTTACAGAGATGAGAAAGCAGAAGAGGAAAAGGCTGTAGTTACTACATGGCTGCTTAGCAACGGAGTCATGATTCACATTACTTTTGCCTAAACCCCAGGATCCACGTGCCTTCAAGATAGATAGGAAAATATGTGTGTGCGTGTGAGTGTGCACACACATGTATGTGGTAGACATGTACACTGCACACACACGTGCGTGCACACACACACACGCACACACAGACACACCCCATGAATACCAAGCACAACAGACAAGTGTCAGTTGGATGGCTGTCTTAGTTATCTAGCGATGCTATAAGAGAAATATCACAGGTGGATGGCTTTACCAAAGAGAAATTTATTCTCTCACAGTCTAGAAGGCAAGAAGTCCCAATTTAGGGTGCCAGCTCCAGGGGAAGGCTTTTTCTCTCTGTCAGCTCTGGGGGAAGGTCCTCATCAACAATCTTCCCCTGGTCTAGGAGCTTCTCAGCACAGGGACCCCAGGACCAAAAGACATACTATTCTCCTGGCTCTGCTTTCTTGGTCATAAGAGGTCCCTCTGTTTCTCTAATCACTTGTCTCTTTTATATCTAAAAAGAGATTGACTCAAGATACAACCTAATCCTGTAGATCAACTCCTGCCTCATTAACATAACTGCCTCTAATCCTGCGTCATTAACATCATAGAGGTTAGGATTTACAACACATAGGATAATCATATCAGATGATAAAATGGTGGCGGAAATCACAGCCTAGCCAAGCTGACACGTTTTTTGGGGGACACAATGCAATCCATGACAGGTGGGTTGGAGAGGTATTGCTGTTTGAACTGGCACTCAGTGAAAGATAAGGAGAGATCAATACTGAAAGGATTCTATGTAACAAATGAGGAGTAGGACATTAGGACTATGGGCACTAAAGCGTGGGGCAGGAAAACTCAAGGCATATGGAAGGTTCTGGAAACTGGTAAGCATGGCTGGATCCAAGATCTGTGTTGAGATATAATCAGAGGTTAGGCTGGAGGCATAGAGGGATTTGAGAGTTAAGAGCATAGGAAACTGGATTTTAGATAAAGATAAATATTAGGAGTAATTATCGAAAACACAACTTAATGTTTCCTTACGAACTTTAAGGAGTCCCAGGTGGTGCAAATGGTTAACACGCTTGGTTGCTAATCAAGAGTTTGAAGGTTCACCCTTCTAATGGAGAGGAAGGCAAGGCGATACCAAGTAATAATACACTGGTTCAAATCTAGGAAGATAAAGATAAGTTCCAAGGTAATCACAAAGTTAACAAACCTACTCAACAAAATAAAGAAGAAAAATGGAAAAAAATCCACAAACAAAAGGAACTCACCTCAGGAGAGTAAGAGGAACAAAGAAAACGTCAGCACCACAAAAAAAGCACTACAAAATGCAACCCCACTCCTAGGAATATATCCTAGAGAAATAAGAGTCGTCACATGAATAGGCATATGCACACCCATGTTCATGGCAGCCTTGTTCACAATAGCAAAAAGATGGAAACAACCTAGATGCCCATCAACTGATGAATGGATAAACAAACTATGGTACATCCACGCAATGGAGTACTATACAAAGGTAAAGAACAATGATGAATCTGTGAAGCATCTCATCACATGGATGAAACTGGAGGACACTGTGCTGAGTGAAATAAGTCAATCACAAAAGGACAAATATTGTATGAGACCTCTACTGTAAAAACCCATGAAAAAGTTCACACACAAAAGAAACAATCTCTGTTGGTTACGAGGGATGGGAGGGGTGGGGGGGAACTAAACAGATAAGTGGTAACTTTGGTGAAGGGTAAGACAGTACACATTACTGGGGAAGCCAGCACAACTTGTACAAGGAAAGGCCATGGAAGCTCCATGGACACTTCCAAACTCCCTGAGGGACTGAACTGCTGGGCAGAGGGCTGTGGGGACCACGGTCTTGGGGAACATCTAGCTCCACTGGCATAACACAGTTTATAAAGACAATGTTCTACATTCTACCTTGGTGAGTAGTGTCTGGGGTCTTAAAAGCCTGTGAGCAGCCATCTAAGATACTCCACTGGTCTCACCCCTTTGGGAGCAAGGGAGAATGAAGAGAACAAGATACAAGCAAAAGATTAGTCCAAAGGACTAATGGACCACAGCTACCAAGGCCTCCACTGGCCTGAGTCCAGTACAGCTAGATGGTGCCCGGCTACCACCACTGACTGCTCTGACCAGGATCACAACAGAAGGTTCTGGACAGAGCTGGAGAAGGATGTAGAACAAAATCCTAACACAAAAAAAAGACCAGATTTACTGGCCCGACAGACTGGAGAAACCCCAAGAGTATGGCCCCAGACACCCTTTTAGCTCAGTGGTGAAGTCACTCCCGAAGTTCACCGTTCAGCTGGGGATTAGACAGCCTCATAAAACAAAAAGGGACTAATGAGGCACAGCAGCCCAGGGACAAGGACTAGAATGCAGGAGGGGACAGGAAAGCTAGTGATACGGAACCCAAGGTTGAGAAAGGACATTGTTGACATGTCATGGGGTTGTTAACCATTGTCATAGGGCAATATGTGTACTGTTTAATGAGAAACTACTTGTTCTGTAAACCTTCTTCTAAGGTATGAAAAGAAAAAGAATTACCTACATGAGATCAAATTGACAACAGCAACTGAAAACATTTGATGGGAAGCTTAGGGGCCAGTGAGTTGAAGATAATGGTGATGGAATAATTTGGAAAAGGATAGTGAGAATAGCAGCAAAACTGAAGAATGTAATCGATGTCACTGAATTGTACACGTAGAAGCTTCTGAAATGGTGCATCTTTGGCTATGTATATTTTCACCAAAAAAAGAAAAATGTCCTCCAAGGTCGAGAAGGGAGAGTGTTGACATGTCGTGGGGTATTAAGCGATGTAATAAAACAATACGTGTACTGACTGTTTAATGAGAAGGCTCATCAAAGACACTTCTCCCACTCAGGAAATTCCAACGTTTTAGAGCTTATCTCTTGGAAGGAAGGACAAAGACTCCATTCTTTAGGCAAAGTTAACCCTCACCAAGAAACCACAACCATTTGCTTTTGAGTGGACTCCAACTCATGATGTCATTAGTCCCTATACGTGTCACAGGAGAACGCTGCTCCATAGGGTTTGCAATGACTGGTTTTTCTGAAGTAGATCACCAGGCTTTCTTCTGAGGCACCTCAGGGCCAGAACAGTTTTTATATAATAACTTTACTCTGAAACATGGCTTCCACTCTGACCTTGGAGTTTCTGTTCCTCAAAACTGACTGCATACAGACAATTCCTCAAAGGAGACCAATGCCTAAGGCAAAATGGCTTTCACTAATCTATCTATTGTTTCACTCAAAGGTAACTCTGTTGTTGTTGTTAGGTGCTGTGGAGTGGGTTCTGACTCATAACAACCCTACGTACAACAGAAGGAAACACTGCCTGGTCTTGCACCATCCTCAAAATTGTAGCTATATTTGAGCCCACTGTTGCAGCCACTGTGTCAACCCATCTCCTTGAGGGTCTTCCTCTTTTTTGCTGACCCTCTACTTTACCAAGCATGATGTCATTCTCCAGGGACTGGTCCCTCCTGATAACATGTCCAGAGCATGTGAACGAAATCGCTCCATCCTTGCTTCTAAGGAGCATTCTGGCTGTACTTCTTCCAAGACAAATTTGTTGGTTCTTCAGGCAGTCTACGGTACATTCAGTATTCTCTGCCAACACCATAATTAAACAAACAAACAAACAAAAAGCAAACCCACTGCTGGCGAGTCATAGCGACCCTACAGGAGAGAGCCGAACTGTCCCACAGAGTATCCAAGGAGCTCCTGGTGGATTCGAACTGCCAACCTTTTGGTTAGCAGCCATAACACTTAACCACTATGCCACCAGGGTCTCCAACACCATTATTAAAAGGCATTAATTCTTACGTCTTCTTTATTCATTGTCCAACTTTTACATGCATATGAGGTGACTGAAAAACACCATGGCTTGGGTCAGGCACACCTTAGTCTTCAAGGTGACATTTTGCTTTTCAACACTTTAAAGAGGTCTTTTGCAGCAGATTTGCCCAGTGGAATGGGTCTTTTGATTTCTTGACTGCTGCTTCCATGGGTGTTGATTGTGGATCCAAGTAAAATGAAATCCTTGACGACTTCAATATTTTCTCCATTTATCATGATGTTGCTTCTTGGTGCAGTTGTGAGGATTTTTGTTTTCTTTATGTTGAGGTGTATAATCCATACTGAAGGCTGTAGTTTTTGATCTTCGTCAGTAAGTGCTTCAAGTCCTCTTCACTTTCAGCAGGTAAGGTTGTGTCATCTGTATAACGCAGGCTGTTAATGAATCTGTCTCCGATCCCAATGCCCCATTCTTCTTCATAGAGTCCAGCTTCTTGGATTATTTGCTTAGAATACAGATTGAACAAGTATGGTGAAAGTATACAACCCTGATGCACATCTTTCCTGATTTTAAACCACGCAGTATCCCCTTGCTCTGTTTGAACGACTGCTTCTTGATCTATGTACAGGTTCCTCATGAGCACAATTAAGTGTTCTGGAACTCCCATTCTTTGCAATGTTTTCCACAGTTTGTTAGGAGCCACACAATCGAAAGCCTTTGAATAGTCAATAAAACACAAGTAAATACCTTTCTGGTATTCTCTGCTTTCAGACAAGATCCATCTGACATCAGCAATGACATCCCTGGTTCCATGTCCTCTTCTGAATCCGGTCTGAATTTCTGGCAGTTCCCTGTCAATGTATTGCTGCAAACACTTTTGAATGATCTTCAGCAAAATTTTACTTGTATACGATATTCATGATATTGTTCGATAATTTCTGCATTCTGTTGGATCACCTTTGTTTGGAATGAGTACAAATATGGATCTCTCCTAGTTGGCTGGCCAGGTAGCTGCCTTCCAAATTTCTTGGCATAGACAAGTGAGCACTTCCAGCACTGCATCTGTTTGCTGAAACATCTCAATTGGTATTCCGTCAATTCCTGGAGCCTTGTTTTTCACCAATGCCTTAAGTGCAACTTGGACTTCTTCCTTCAATACTATCAGTTCCTGATCGTATGCCAGGAAACCAGTTTCTTCAATGCTCAGGGTTCAAAAGGACATCTAATAGACAATGGCCTTAAGGGGTCACCCCTACTACATGGACCCCAGAAATCTGGATTCCAGGAGAGTTCAAACGGTTTCTCAGTAAGCATAGCACTTCCCTGAGCTGGGTGAGGAGCTCTAGTGAATCCTTAAAGCTGAGGGAGTAGTAAGAGCCAGCAGATCAGAAGCAAGGGTGCTGAGGACACTCGAGGTTATGGATGGTATCCTGAAGGAGGAGAGGAAAACTTCCAAACTTACAGTCAACAGGTCAGAAGTGAGGGGGGCCTGAGATGTCCCAAGCTTGCAGCTGGCATCTCAAGTCTTGGGTAGACTTGACATTCTGGAGGACTGTCCCCTGATTCGTGAGACGTGACCTGGCTCCAGGCGGTGAGGAGCAGAGGAAAAAGTGTTGTATGTGCACTTGAAGTGGAGCCAGAAAGATCTGAGTTGCAATTCACCCTCCCAGGGGCACTAAGACTTACCTGGAAACCTTCAGATTTTTTTAACGCCAAGCAACAAGTTGAGTGGATCTGTACGTCACTACGGCTAAGTGGAGGCTTTACTTATTTTTGTAAAGATATTCATTAGAACTCATATTCATGAGTTCCAGCACTCATGATCTGTTAACCTAGACTGTGCCACTTTGTTATTTAACAAAGTTATTCTGACATTTCTCTTTGTTTATTTATTTATATTTTTGAGGACAGAAGGATGAGAACAAGTGGTTTTATTGGGGCCCAATTTTTCCAATATCTCTTTTCACATGGTGACTATATTCATTTTGTTGGAGTTAGGTGCCCTCTAACCCACGCTGACTCATAGTGACCCCATGTGACAGATCAGAACTGTCTCATAGGGTTTTCTAGGCTATATCTTTATAGAAGCAGATCTCCAGGTTTTTCTCTGGCAGAGCTGCTCGGTGAGTTTGAACCGCCAACCTCTCAGTTAGCAGTGGTGTGCTTAACCACTGTGCCACCAGAGCTCCGTGAATATATATATCCTATTGAGTTGGAATTGACTCAACAGCAATGGGTTTGGTTTGATTAGATGTAAAGAGAATCAATTAGAGTGAATGCAGAAACTGACTTTATCTGACTTCTGAAATGATTTGCTCAAAATCACCTAAGTAATGTCCTTTCCAAAAAGCTTAAACAGAATCCAATCATGAGAAGCCACTGAACAAATTCAGAGTGAAGGGCATTCTCTGCAACTACCAGCACAGACTCTTGGCACTTGTCAAATCTGTGAAACAAACCGAAAAGGCAGAGGAACAATTCCAGGTTAAAAGAGAATAAAAAGACGTGACAACCGAAAGACAGGCACAGTCGTAAATGTAGCCTGAGTTTAAAACAACAATTACAAAGGGCAATTTTGACATGACGGAAAATTTTTAATACGGGATACTACATTAGAGGACATTATCGTATCAATTTTTAAATACCTGAGATGTGACAGTGATAATTTTACTGTGGTTATGTTGGAGAATGTCTTTGTTACTAGCAGTTACACCCTGAAGGATTTAGTATTTAATATGTCATGGTGTATTACTTTTAAATGATTCAAAAGTATATATATATATCTGTCTTGGAGAAGTATAGCCAGAATGCTCCTTAGACTAGAGGACAGCAAGACTTCATCTCACATACTTTAGACATGTTATCAGGAGGGACCAGTCCCTGGAGAAGGACATCATGCTTGGGAAAGTGGAGGGTCAGCGTAAAAGAGGAAGACTTTCAATGAGACGGACTGACACAGTGGCTGCAACCATGGGCTCAAACACAGCAAAGATTGTGAGCATGGCGCAGGACCGGGCAGTGTTTCATTCTGTTGTACACAGCATGGCTATGAGTCAGAACTGACTTGGCGGCACCAAGCAATAAGCATCACCACCACCACAATATATATCAATATAGATACATACGATATATGCATTCAGGTAGTGCAATGATTAAGCCCCTGGCTGCTAAGTGAAAGGTTGGTGGTTTGAACTCACACAGAGGCTCCACGGAAGAAAAGACCTGGTGATCTGCTCCCGTAAAGATTACAGCCTAGGAAACCCTATGAGGCAGTTCCACTCTGTCGTGTGGGGTTGCCATGAGTCAGAATCGTCTGCATGGCACTCACAAAGACAGTACGTGCGTGTGTATATTTATATATGGGGAGAGAGAGAGAACACAAGGAACCTCCACATTGTTAGCTGCTGTCTAGTCAGCTCTGACTCGTGACAACCCCCTGTACAGCATGTAGGAAGCGCTGCCCAGTCCTACACCATCTTCACGATCGTTGGTCTGCTTGAGCCCATTGTTGTGACCACTGTGAGTGCCTTCCAACCCAAGGGGCTCATCTTCCAGCTGCATCGGACAGTGTTCTGTTGGGAGCCACAGGGTTTTCACCGGATACTTTTTGGAAGTAGATTGCCAGGCCTTTCTTCCTAGTCTGTCTTAGTCTGGAAGCTCTGCTGAAACCTGTTCAGCATGGGTGACCCTGCTGGTGTTTGAAACACTGGTGGCATAGTTTTTGGCATCACGGCAACTTGCAAGCCACCGCAGGACCTCAGACTGGTAGAGAGACAAAACAAATATGGAAAAATGGTAAAATATTAATAATTAGTGAATCTCCATGAAGGGGATACAGGTATTCATTGTGTTATTCTTTCAAATTTTCGGGAGGTTTGGAATTTTTGGAAAGGGACGCTCGGGGGAGAAGTGAAGGCAGGTCTGATGCTTGGTGTGAATCTCTGGGTGGGTTCAATATGAGTGGAAGTTAACAAGTACCTCCTTGAGCAGCCTGTCCCTGTCCAGCCATCAACTAGCCCTGTGTTTTGCTTGCAATTTTTTGTCTCTGTCTTCGAATACTACTGAAATTGCTTTGAGAGACAGCAACTCCTTGTTTTTTTTCCCCTATCTCAATGATGATATAGTTTTTAAATTTCTCACAGTAGCTTTCAGCCTAGGAAGTAACTAAGTGTATGCAGAGCCAACTCCTGCGAATGAGGCGGAAACATCATGGCAGCATCACGGAGGAAGACAGAGCGGGAAGCAATTTGGAAAATTAAACAAAGCCGGTGAGTTCTGGTCTAACTCAGAGACCTACAATCCTCTGACTTCTGGCAAGCAACAGAACCTCCTCCTCCTTATATGTCTGTAGAAGAACTGGAGCAATGCATGAAAAACTGCTTTAACACTGATAAAGTTCAATCTATATAATGGGACTCACGGGCAATAGAAAGGAGCCCTGGTGGTGCAGTGGTTAAAGCACTCAGCTGCTAATCAAAAGGTCGATGGTTCAAACCCACGAGCAGCTTTGCGGGAGAAAGATGTGGCAGTTTGCTTCACTAAAGATTAAAGCCTTGGAAACCCCACGGGTCCAGTTCTACTCTGTCATATAGGATCACTATGAGTCAGAATTGACTTGACAGCAGTGGGTTTGGTTTGGTTGTGTTTTATGTGCGGTACAGTTGATAAAACCCAAACCAGTTGCCATTGAGGCAAATCTGACTCATGGCGACCCCGTGTGTATCAGAGTAGAACTGTGCTCCCTAGGGTTTTTCACTGGTTGATTTTTCACAAGGAGATCACCAGGGCTTTCTTCCGAGGCTCCTCTGGGTGGACTTGAAACTCCAACCTTTTGGGTTGCAGCCAAGCTCGTTAATCATTTTTACCACCCAAGGACTCCATACAGTTGATAGGTATGACAGATTTTAGCAAACTCGGAAATACTGTCTATGTTAAAATTCAGACATTTTTAAAGCAATAAGACTGATTGTTTTTGGTATGTCATATATCATCTTTTCAAAACAATTTCTACCAAAGGAGTTTAAAAGATAGTTTGACTAATGACATCAACATTGTGGAATAACACTTGGATTCATAGGTTGCGTCCATCGATTTAAAAGTGCTATATTTTCCAATAAAACAGGTATCAGGCATTTATGTGAAATCACATTTGTATGCTCATGTGTACTTAAGTAACAGTGATAAAAGCTTCAAGTGATATTCTAAAAGCTGCTAAAAAGTGGGATATATTCACAAACAGGAATGAGATAAAATAAATAAGGGCAAATACTGACTCACCATGTGTAAACTGAAAGTGTGATTTCTAGTGGACAGATTTAGGCAGATGATGGGATGGGATTTAAAACAGAAAACTGGTACATGGAAACTATTTGTGGGAACTGGCAGGCTAAACAATCAAGAACTTTGCAAAAAAAAAACACTTTTGCTGTTGTTGGGTGCCATCAAGTTGGTCCCGACTTACAGGGACTGTATGACAGAGGAGAACTGCCTCATAGGGTTTCGTAGGCTGTCATCTGTATGGAAGCAGATCACCAGGCCTTTTCTCCCTCGACGCCACTGGTTCGGTTCGAACTGCCAACCTTTTGGTGAACAGCCAAACACTTAACCACTTGCATTAATACAATTTTCATCTTCATTAATGATTTGCTCCTCCTAGAGTTATTTTGCCATAACCGCCATTAATACCTCTATCCTTGAGACTAGGAACTTAATGAATTAACTTTTATCTTCCTGATACATGGAAAACCAAACTAGACCCATTGCCGTGGAGTCGATTCCAACTCATAGCGACCCTACAGGACAGAGTAGAACTGCTCCATAGAGTTTCCAAGGCCGCAGTCTTGACGGAAGCAGACTGCCACATCTTTCTCCCGCAGAGATGCTGGTGGGTTTGGACCACCAACCTTCTGGTTAGCAGCCGAGTGCTTAACCACTGACCCACCAGCCACACTCTCTCCACGATGTCAATCACGCTGAAATTTTCAAAACCGTCCTCCTACCTCCACTCTTGTCAATATCCAGGAGGCTATAATAACATAGTTTGTTAACTTTCCCCTTCTGTAACATTTTGTTTCACCCAGATGCTGGCTCCCAGGTGTGACATTCCCTAAGTTCTGCCCCCCGGGGTCTGGTTCTGTGTTAACCGCTCCCCACGTCCAGAGAACTCACTGGTTCCCACGGCTCTGATGGAGACCTTCTTTCATGAGAGGACCCTCATGGAGCAGCTGGTGGTTTCGAACCATCGACCTTTTAGTTAGCGGTTAAGGGCTTTAACCACTGTGCCACCAGGGCTCCAAAGTCAGCCAGGAGCAATTTCAACTAAATAAAATACATCGTTGGAGGGTAAACCACACAGATGTCCATCCACAGACGCTGGATAGACAAAATGTGGTCTACCCATACAATGGGGTATTCTTTGGCCATAAAAAGATCAAAGCACTGATACATATACAACATGGATGAACCTTAAAAACATCATATTAAGAATGGCAGACACAAAATACCAGCTATTGTCTGTTTCCATGTATACAAAATGTCTAGAATAGGCAAATTTATAGACACAGAAAGTAGATTGTTGTTGCTGAGTGTTGCTGAGTCGATTCTGACCCCGTATGTGACAGAGCAGAACTGCCCCAGAGGGTTTCCTAGGCGGTCATCTTTATGGGAGTAGATAGCCAGGTATTTCTTACATGGAGCCGCTGGGTGGGTTGGAACCTTCAACTTTTTGTTTAGAAGCTAAGCACTTAAGCAGGATTCCTAAAAAGGAGATCAGTGGTTGCTTATGGCTGGGGGCTGGGGAGATGTGGAGGGATAACTGAAGGGTAAACGGGTATGGAGTTTCTTTTGGGGGTGATGAAAATCAAAATGTACTGAAATTGATTGTGGTGATGGCTGAACAACTCTAAAAAGCATTGAAACATACACTTCATATGGGTAAATTGTATGGCATGTGAGTTACATCTCAACAAAGCTGTTGCCTAAAATAAAATAAAATAGTGTTGAAAGAAATCTTTGAGACAATATAGCTGGAACATTGGGAGTAGGACTTGGTAATGTTCCTTGTGCCTGATTTTTTTTTCTTTTTTTGCAGCCAAGGTCTTGGTGTGCTAACACACCTGAACGGCATACATTTGTAAAGCTTATAAAAGGTGTTTATGGCACGGCACCAATCCTTCCTGCTCCGAGGGAACTTGGGGTAATTCTGTACTGACGACTGTCCCAAGCAGAGCTGAACATTGCACTGTTTTGTCCTGGAGACCCCAGAGGAGCCAGGGGCATTGCTGCCCAGGGAAAGTTGCTGAGCTCTAGATGCTGTATGTCTCCCTCCATCCTCCCCTTGCCCCCAGAGGAAACCACCTTCAGAACCTCAATGTTGTTGTTAGGTGCCAAGTCGATTTTCAACTCACAGCGACACCAACCGACCAAGTAGGATTGCCCATGGGGTTTTCTCAGCTTCACGAGAACAGATCGCCACATCTTTCTTCCGAGGAGCTGCTCGGTGGGTTCAAACCAACAAGCTTTCAGTTAGCAGCTGAGTGTTTAACTGCTGCTCCGCCAAGGTCCCTGAACTCAATATATGAAATAATAAATGCAGTATTTCAATTTGTTTAGTTTAAATTTGTAGCTGTTTCTTATCATATCATGGAGTCTCTGAGTGGTGCAAACAGTGAAGCGCTCGATTACTACTCACCAAAAGGTTGGTGGTTCGAGCCCACCCAGAGGTAAAAAGGCCTGGGGATCTACTTCCAAAAGGTCACAGCCATTAGAAACGCTATGGAGCTGTACTCTGCACACGTGGGGTCACCATGAGTTGGCATCGACACAACAGCCACTGGTTTGGGGTTTTTTTGGCTCTTTTAACATCAATCAATGAAAAGCAACATGGGTGGGTGCTTTAACAACCGTGAAAATCAGGTGTTGGAATACATGGGAGACAGGTACAATCTTCTCTTTTAACCTCGGTTTCCACAGATCTGAATCAAATGCTTCCAGAGCCTTTGAAATATCTTCCTAAAGCAAGCGATTCTAGGAAAGAAGTGGAAGAAACTTGTTCTCATTGGCCTGATCGTCACTTGACCTGGAATAACTCACTTTCAGTATTTTGGTCTTTAAAATGAGTCTGCTTCTGGTGTGTTGACCTGGTTTTTTAAACTCCAGCCCTAAATCTGAATATATATATTTATGTATGTATGGGTGGATGGATGAGAAGCCCTGGTGGTGCAGTGCTTAAAGCACTTGACTGCTAACCAAAAAGGTCAGTACACAGCCACCAGTGGCTCGGCCAAAGAAAGATGTGGTAGTCTGATTCCGTCAAGATTCCAGCCTTGGAAACCCTATGGGGAAGTTCTACTCTGTCCTGTAGGGACATTATGAGTCAGAATTGATTCGACAGCAATGGGTTTCTTTGGTTTTTTTTTTTTTTTTGGTTTGGTGTGCACGTATATACAGATATATATTCATTTATATATGTAAATATTATGTGGAAATAAATCTATGTATATATGTAAATCTGTGTGTGTGTACATCTGTGTGTATACATATAAACAAACAACAAAAAAAGGCAAACCCATCGCTGTTGAGTCAATTCTGGCTCATAGTGACTCTATAGGACAGAGTAGAATTGCCCCATAGGGCTTCCAAGGAGTGGCTGTGGATTCAAACTGCCAACATTTTTTGCTTAGCAGCCATAGCTCTTAACCACTGCGCCACCAAGGCTCCATATATACATATAAATATGCATATAAATATACATGCACATACATGTATTCCTATACATGGACTGACACAGTGGCTGCAACAATGGGCTCAAGCATAACAACAACTGTAAGGATGGCACAGGACTGGGCAGTGTTTCATTCCATTGTACATACGGTCATTATGAGTCAGAGCCAACTCCATGGCACCTAACAACAATAACACATGTATGCATATACACATACATATATATACATAAACGAACAGTTATATATACATACCAAAAAAAAAAAACCACACTGCCATGAAGTCAATTCCAACTCATAGCAACCCCACAGGATTTCCAAGGCTGTAAATCATTACAGAAACACACTGCCACATCTTTCTCCCCATGGAGCATTTCAGTTAGCAGTTGATTGCTTTAAGCAATGTGCCACCAGGGCTCCTTATACACATTCATATATATATATTCATATATATATACATACATATACATATATACATGTTGCTGTTGTTAGCTGTCATTGAGTCAGTTACGACTCATAGCGACCCTACGTACAACAGAATGAAACACTACCCAGTTCTGCGCCATCTTCACAATTGTTGTTATGCTTCAACCCACTGTTGCAGCCACTGTGTCAGTCCATCTCTTTGAGGGTCTTCCTCTTTTTCGCTGACCCTCTACTTTCCCAAGCATGATGTCCTTCTCCAGGGACTGATCCCTCCTGATAACACGTCCAAAGTATGTGAGACGTAGTCTCGTCATCCTTGCTTCTAACGAGCATTCTGGTTGTACTTCTTCCAAGGCAGATTTGCTCTTTTGGCAGACCATGGTATATTCAATATTCTTCCCCAATACCAGAGTTCAAATTCTTCTTCGGTCTTCCTTATTCATCGTCCAGTTTTCGCATGCATGCGAGGCGACTGAAAACACCATGGCTTCGGTCAGGTGTACCTTAGTCTTCAAAGTGACATCTTTGCTTTTAAACACTTTAAAGAAGTCTTTTGTGGCAGATTTGCCCAATGCAATGCTTGTTTTCATTCTTGACTGCTGCTTCCATGGGTGTTGATTGTGGATCCAAGTAAAATGAAATTCTTGACAACTTCAATCTTTTCTCTGTTTATCATGATGTTGCTTATTGGTCCAGTTGTGAGGACTTTTGTTTTCTTTATGTTGAGGTGTAATCCATTCTGAAGGCTGTGGTCTTTGATCTTCATCAGTAAGTGCTTCAAGTCCTCCTGACTTTCAGCAAGCAAGATTGTGTCATCTGCATATTGCAAGTTGTTAGTGAGTCTTCCTCCAATCTTGATGACCCGTTCTTCTTCATACAGATCAGCTTCTCTGATTATTTGCTCAGCATACAGATTAAATAGGTATGGTGAAAGGATGCAACCTTGACACACACCTTTCTTGACTTTAAACCATGCAGCATCCCCTTGTCTGTTCGAATGACTGCCTCTTGGTCTATGTACAGGTTCCTCATGAGCACAATTAAGTGTTCTGAAATTCCCATTCTTCACAATGTTATCCAAAATTTGTTATGATCCAAACAACTGAATGCCTTTGTGTAGTCAATAAAACACAGGTAAACATCTTTCTGGTATTCTATGCTTTCAGCCAGGAGCCATCTGACCTCAGCAATGACATCCCTGGTTCCCCGTTCTCTTCTGAATTCAGCCTGAATTTCTGGCTGTTTCCTGTCGATTTACTGCTGCAGCCACTTTTGAATGATCTTCAGCAAAATTTTGCTTGCATGTGATATTAATGATACTGTTCAATAATTTCCGCATTCAGCTGGATCACTTGTCCTTGGAACAGGCATAAATATAGACCTCTTCCAGTCAGTTGGCCAGGTAGCTGTCTTCCAAATTTATTGGCATAGACGAGTAAGCACTTCCAGCACTGCATATACACATACGTATATATATATACATATACGTATATGTATACATACACACACACACACACACACACACACACACACACACACACACACACACACACACACACACATATATATATAAAAGTTGGGAGTTGGTTTTGACTCATGGCGACCCCATGTGTTGTGCAGCAGAACTGTCCCATAGTGTTTTCTTGGCTGTAACTTTTATGGAAGCAGAGTGCCAGGTCTTTCTTTCATAGCACTGCCAGGTGGTTTTGAGCCCCAAACCTTTGGGTTGTGCCACCCAGGAAACTTTAAAATTTCAATCCAAACTTGTGTCAAAAAAAAAATGTAATTCTATTAATTGATGCAAAATTTCTTTGGAAACAAAGAATCCCATAAAAGTATGCTGAGAATGTAGTGTCTTGTACTTATTATTGCTCTCCTGAGTAAGGTGGGACAAGAAGGTTAGAGAACGTTCTGTGACCACAGGAATCCATGAACCAGCAGCCCTCTGGGGTAGCCAGGAAGGAGGGTGCCAGGATTACATTTAAGTCTGTATAAGAGGTGTCCATTTTTTTAAATAGCCATTTACTTTCTTCTTTTCTCAAAAAGGAGAAAGTCCCCTAGAGATGCAGCTCCTAACTGCAAAATTTTTATTTCATCTCTCAGGAAGATGGCCTTTAACCATGAAGCATGTGATGATGGAAAATCTCGGAAAACACGTTTGCTATAGGTGATTGGGCGCGTCTTCATTTTGGCTGGAGAATTTTTCTAAAGGAAATTGGATTTGCTCACTTAGAATTAAAATGACCCCGCCGATCATGTGTAATTTTCCCACCATGAATAAACCCCATCTCTCTCTGTCTCTCTCTTTACACACACACACACACACACACACTCCATACTTACGTATAAGTTTCCTTGTTAGTTAGACATTTTCAAAATCTTTGAATCTTGCTTTGTCCACGCAGACTACTTGAAAGAGAGCATGCCTCTAGCAGAATGAAAAGCAAACACACCCTCATCCATTGCTGGTGGGAAGGTCAAATGGTATAGCTGCTGTGGAAAAGAATTTGGTTGTTCTTCAAAAAGGTAAACATAGGATTACCCTGAGCTCCAGCAAGCCCAATCTTAGGTATACACCCAGGAGAAGTGAAGGCAGGAACGCAAATGGAACCCTGTACACCAATGTCCATTACGGAGCTTTTCACAATAGCCCAAAGGTGGCAACCACTGAGATGTCCATCAGCAGCTGAATGGATAAACAAACTTTAGTCCATTCATACAACAGAACAGTACTCAGCAATAAAGAGAAATGAAGTCCTGATGCATGCCACAACATGGATAAACCTGGAAAACATTATGCTGAGTGAAAGAAGCAAGATACTCATTGCCGCAGAGTCCATTCCAACTCACAGAGACCCAATAGGACACAGTAGAACTGCCCCATAGGGTTTCCAAGGAGCAGCTGCTGGATTCAAACTGCTGATCTCTTGGTTAGCAGCCGAGCTCTTAACCACTACGCCACCAGGGCTCCAGGTACTAAGGGACAAATATTATATGATCCCAATTGTATGAAACATCTCGAATAGGTGAGTGCATAGACAGCAAAGTTCATTAGTGGTGACAGAAGGGGACAAGGAGTCATTGGGGAACACTGAGTTCTGTTAATGGTGGTGGAATGACATGGAAAAGCATGGTGGTGACGGTCGCACAACACGATGAACGCAAACAACGTCAGTGAACTATATATGTACAAATTGTTGAATTGCAAATGCTCTGCTGTATAAGTATACACATACCCATTACATCCTTTATATCCTACCTATGTATATTTATATTTATATATATGAAGGAGCCCTGATGGCACACGGGTTAAGTGCTCGCCTGCTAAATGAATGGTTGGCAGTTTGAACCCACCAGTCGCTCCACAGGAGAAAGACGTGGCAGTCTGCTTCCAAAAAGATGACAGCCTTGGAAACCCGACGGGCAGGCATGGATTGTCCTATAGACAAGGGAAGCACTTTGGTTTTGGTTTGATATGTGCTGTTTATGTTAGTTCTCTTAAACTGATCTTTTGTAAAGGTGGATTCAGATGGATAGATAGATAGACAGACAGACATAGATGGAGAGAGAGAGAGACATGCAGACAGACAGCAATCAAAAGTCGATTCCAACTCACGGCAACTGTATGTACGACAGAACAAAATGTTGCATGGTCCTGCGCTGTCCTCACGATCACCAGCGTGTTCAAGTCCGTCGCTGCAGCTATTGTGTCAATCCAACTGGATGTACAGATATATATATAGATAAACAGATATACATATAGATGTTGTTGTTGTTAGGTGTCATCGAGTCATTTCCGACTCATGGTGACCCTATGTACAACAGAATGAAACACTGCCCGGTCCTGTGCCATGCTCACAATCGTTGTTATGGTTGAGCCCATTGTTGCAGCCACTGGGTCAGTCCATCTCCTTGAGCGTCTTCCTCTTTTTCACTGACCTTCTACTATACCAAGCATGATGTCCTTCTCCAGGGACTGGTCCCTCCTAATAACATGTCCAAAGTCAAGATGACAGCCTAGGAAACCCTACAGGGCAGTTGTATTGTGTCGCATGGGGTTGCTACCAGTTGGAATCGACTCCAAGGCCCCAATAATAACAGCTTAGCAGTGAACCAGCAAAAATGAAAGCACAAAAATGAAATTTAAATACTGATGAGGTGTTAACTTGCTGAGCCCAAGCAGGCAGAAGAGGACTGGCTGAGAGAAGCACAAGGCAACCCCAGGTGGGAATAAAAATCAGCCCTCCAGTCTGTAGAGTTGCAGCTAATTGTCTGTAAGTGACATGCGACTTAAACAATATCAACACTAAGCACAAAGGACTTCCACTAGAGTCTTAGACCTTTCAGGGTGGGAGAGACTTATGACACGCTCTTCAGAAGAAGGGTCTGTGAGTAAACTAGGTCTGGAAACTCCTCAGTCGTCACCCTGGGTCGTTCTGAGTTGGGTCTTTGAAAAAAGTAGTACTTTATCCAGAAGAGTTGCTTACAATGGCAATAAAAACCATTTTAAACAATTCCAGGTGGGCTCTGTATCTTGGTCTTTTGTAACCTTCCTACCTGCTTAAAGTTCGGGGAGGAAGTATCAATCTTTTCAGCACTGAAAGAGAATCTCGTTTCCCTCAGTAGTTTACCTACTGATTAGTTACTTTAAGGAGTCCCTGAGTGTTGCAAACAGTTAAACGCTCGACCAGTAAGGCGAAAGGCTGGTGGTTCCAACCCACCCACAGGTGCCTCAGAAGAAAGGCCTGTCGATCTGCTTCCAAAAGGTCACAGCCATTGAAAACCCTCTGGTGCCCAATTCTTCTCTCATACACATGGAGTCGCCATAAGTCAGAATCAATTCAATGCCAACTAACAACAAGAAGTTCTTCATAAACTGTGGATGCTGCGTATTACTCATTTTCTATTGCTCTTGTAACCAATTACCACCCACTTACTAGCTCCAAGTGGAGTCCTTGGGTGGCACAAATGATTAAGCATTCAGCTGGCAACACAAAGGTTGGAAGTTTGAGTCCACCCAGAGGTGCCTTAGAATAAAGTCTCAGTGATCTGCTTCTGAAAACTCAGCCACTGAAAACTCTATGGAGCACAGTTCTACTCTGACACACATAGAGTCCCGTGAGTCAGAATCCACTGGATAGCAACAAGCTTTGCTTTGTTTTGTTTTTTTGATTAATGATGGCTGTGGAGTCCCTGGATGGTTTAAACAGCTAATGCATTGGCTGCTAAACTAAAGTTTGGAGATTTGAGTCTACCCAGGGTCACCTGGAAAAAAGGCCTGGTGATCTACTTCTGAAAAATCAGTCATTGAAAACCCTGTGGAGCCCAGTTCTACTCTGACACACACAGGGGCACCATGAGTGGGCACTGATTCGATGGCAACTGGTCTGGTTTTTGATTTTAGTGCCTTAAAGCAGCATTCATTTATTATCTCATAGTTCTCTAGGTTAAAAGTTCCAGTGCCTTCACTGAGTCCTCTGCTGTGGGTCTCACCAGGTAGAAATCCAGGTGTTGGCTGCCCTGGGTTTTCCACTGGAGGTTCTGGGGCATCCCTCTCCTTCTAAGGTCAATCAGGTTTGTTGGCAAAATGGAGGTGCTCTGGTTGTAGAACCAAGGTCTCCCTTTGGTGGTGGTGAAGTGCTCAGCTGCTAACCAAAAGGTCAGTGGTTCGAACTCACCACCTGCTCTGCAGGAGAGAGATGGAGCAGTCTGCTTCCTTAAAGATTATAGCCTTGGAAATCCCATGGGACAGTTCTCCTCTGTCCGGTAGGGTTGCTATGAGGCAGAATCGACTCGATGGCAATGTTTTTGGTCATCTGATGGCCATTCTCAACTTCTAGAGGACAACCACCTTCCTTGACACGTGGCCCCCTTTTCGCCATCCCTGAAGCCAACGATAGCCGCTCAAGTCCTTCTCATGCTTCAGATCTTCCCTGCCTCTTCTCAGACTCCAGCAGGGGAAGGTTTTCTGCTTTTGAGGGCTCATGTGATAAGATTACAACCAAAAAATCCAAACTCATTGTCACTGAGTCAATTCTGACTTATAGAGACCCTACCGGACAGAGCAGAACTGCACCATAGGGTTTCCAAGGAGTGGCTGGTGGACTCGAACTGCCGACCTTTTGGTTAGCAGCCACAGCTCTTAACCACTGCGCCACCAGGGCTCCATACACACACAAAGGAGAACTTTAATAACAGGGATGCTGGGCTTGGAATTATGTGAGCCAAATACAAAAAAAAAAAAAAAAAATCCATTGGCATCAAGTCAATTCCAACTCATAGTGACCCTATAGGATAGAGTAGAATTGCTTCATAGGGTTTCCAAGGCTGTAATCTTTACGGAAGCAGACTGCCACATCTTTCTCCCTTGGAGTGTCTGGTAGGTTCGAACCGCTGACCTTTTGTTTGGCAACCAAGTACTTAATTAACCACTGTGCCACTGAAGCTCCTGTGATAAGATTGGATTTGCCTAACGAATCCAGGATAATCTCCTCATCTCAAGAGCCACAGACTTATTGCCACCTGCAAAGCCCTCTTGTGATGTAACATAACATATCTGCAGGACCTGGAGTTTAAGATGTGGACATCTTTGGGAAACCACTATGCTGCTTACCACAAAGTTAAACTCTTGAGAAACAGCAAAAAAACTGAATGCATAAAACCAGTTGTCACCAAGTCCACTCCACGTTCATAAGAACAGAACTGTGCTCCATAGGTTTTTCAGTGGCTGATGTTTTGGAAGTAAATCACCAGGTTTTTCTTCCAAGGTGCCTCTCGGTGGATGTGATTTTTAGCAGTAAAAGTATTAAGGGTTTGCACTGCCCAGGAAGCCTTGCTGGGTGTGTGGTGGTGTTGTTGGGTGCCATTGAGTCCATTTTTGACTCATACCAATCCCAAGTGACAGAGCAGAACTACCCTATAGGGTTGTCTAGGCTGTAATCTTTCCAGGAGCAGATCGCCAGGTCTTTCTCCTGCAGAGAGTGGTTGGCAGCCGAGCGCTTAACTGTTGTGCTACTAGGGTTTTCACATTACGATGTGTAGAGTAAGAAGTAAAAGCTATGAATTCCTGCCATTTATATACCACAAGGTGCCATCAAGTTGAATCGGACTCATGGCGACATTGTTCTAAAGCAATGATAAAAGCTTTTCACAGACCGTTACAGGATACTGGAGACAACCTTCTATCCTAACCTCCAAATAAAAGGGCAACTTCATATTTTATGTCTGCTAATGTGCAACCTCAACATAAAAAAAAACAAAAATCCTCACAACTAGACCAATAAGCAACATCATGATAAACAGAGAAAAGACTGAAGTTGTCAAGGATTTCATTTTACTTGGATCCACAATCAACACCCACGGAAGCAGCAGACCAGAAATCAAACAAATCTGGGCAAATCTACTGCAAAAGATCTCTCTAAAGTGTTAAAAAGCAAAGATGTCACTTTGAGGACTGAAGTGCATCTGACCCAAGCCATGGTATTTCAACATATTATTCTACATAACCATCATAAATACACACTCTAGTGTTTGCATTTTGTTGACAATGTTTTCAGCTTCCTTTCTCGTGCCTCATCTTCAGCAATATTTTCTAGGGCACCTAGAATCTGAGCATCTGATTCCAGGATTGCACGTGCTGCTACAGCACGCGCTTCCCATCGCGTATTAGAAAGGTATTTTAATAGTCAGTAATTGCCTCAATATGTTCTAAAAATGGCCCATTGGTGAACAGATGCGGCAAAAAATGTGTACAGTAACTGAACGGTAGGAAAAAAAATCAACTGCTTCTGGACAACAATCTACTGTGCTATGTCCTATAAGATTAAGTGAATGCACAGCACGTGGTATAAAAATGGCAGATTCACGATGTTCTAAAATATTCTGTTGCATGTCTTTGTAACACCCTGACATATTGGCAGCATTGCCATAGGACTGGCCTCTTCACTTAGAAAAAACAATTTTGCAAACTTTACATGAATAATGAAGTACTTGATTTGCAAGTTCTTCACCAGTATGAATTTTTAAGCTAGTAAGTGGGATAAATCGCTCGACAGGTTTTCCATCTGTTGGAGATACGTATCTTAAAACAATACTTAACTGATCTATATGAGAAAGATCAGGAGTGGAATCGACAGAAACTGAAATATCAGCTATACTTATTTTGCTGAAAATAGTCGATCAAACTTTATCAGTTATTAAGTTTATTAATTTCTCATTTTTTTAAGACATATGTGATGGGTTGCTTTACTGTGTTATCATATTTTGAGATGTGACCTGCTAAAAGTGGATCAAACCGGGCAACTAGTTCAAGTAAGTCCCCCAAATTTCCATTTTGTGGGAACCCAAACACTTCCATCTCTTCCTCGAAAAGACAGTCTACGTTCAGCAATTGTTAGAACGACAGCAATAATGCATTGCAAAATAGCTTTCCAAGACTGTCTTCATTATTTTGTGTTTCTAGTTCATGAGTTAAGCCAAAACCATGTCTTCAGTGTAAATGACAACATACGATCTATGTAAACTGAACTGTTTTCATGTTTATCAACCATATTTGAGTTTCGCCAATTGCTAAATTCATCCTTAGCAAATCAAGAATTAAATGATTTAGGACTGAATAGTCTGCAAACAAAACAATATACAGAGCCAACTGACGGAGAATCCAGTAGCCACTCCCTCTTACAATTTTCACGATTAGCTTTGCACCCTAGAAATATATTCTGGCTACAGAACTTTGTTTGTTTACTATCCAGAAATTTTCGACATGAATTTTCAAATGGTGCACTGTGATGCTGACAATCTCTTGGCCTTCTTTCGATCCAATAATGTACATCATCAGAAGAAAAATTATTCCACAAAGCAGGATCTGTATTTCTGTTATTTATGGGGTCTGCAAATGCAACCATTTCAGATTCTAAAATCATTTCACTTTCTACACCCTTATTAATTTTTCACTACAGCGTGGAATGGATGCAGAATCTGGAACAAATTCTGTTATATTCATACTGTTAGTAAGTTCACCACTAACGGTACTAGTAGGATGATTTAGTACAATTAGTACTAAATTAGTACTAGTACAATTAAACGCGAGTGTTCAGTGGAAGAAGTCTCTTCTGATTCATTACATTTTAAAAAGGAGGTTAATTTTGAAATTGTCTTAGGGATTCACAAATTCTTTCTTTTTATCTTCTGGAAGCTTTCATTTTTTACACTCCACTTAGTTGTTGCTGTTTTCATTTCAGCTGGTATATTCACATTATGGCACTTTTTAAATTTGGTTCTACCTCAGCAAATAAATTTAAATAACTGAAAATAAATAAAATTTATAAAATAAAATTGACATTCGAATTTGGACGGTCACACAAAAATTGACATTTGAAAATTAGTAAGTAAAAAAAAAAAATGATTTGGAACATGTAATTTTGTTCCTCAGGTCTGAGGTAGTCAAAAGAAACAGTACTTACAAGGCAGTCAGAAATAATTTCATTTGTCACATGGTGTTCGTTGGCGGGCCCTGCGCAGATCTCCACGAGTGTTTTTCATCTTGAAACACTTAAAAGCGTGTGCACTCACTTTCTGTCCTTTGATGCTCCGTCTTCAAAGTTAATTGGACTACAGCTGATACCTGTCCCGGGAGAGAGCAATTACAAAGAGCATGATACAAACGTTTAAGAGGATGCTCAATCTGAACAGGTGTTTTGGCTCACTTTGCCCAGGACTAGACCACATAGTAACGAGCCACGTGATTATACGTAATGAGTCACGTGATTATACTGCCGCTGGCGCGTTCTTAAGCCCTTGGTGAGAAAGGGCTGAAAGTGAGGTTATACCCAATCGGTCCGAAAAGAAAAGGAAAGTATAATTGTTATTGTATGCAAAATTTATAAAATGTACATTTTATTTCTTTGTGGAATTGTTCAACTCTCATATCTGGAGGTACGTACATAATTGATATAGCAATACTACTGCTTCTCAATGAGCAAGTTTGTTTTGCAAGTTTAATGATACCAATTTCGTAAAAGAAAATCAGTCTGAGGAAAATGGAAAATAAAATATATTTATAGAATTTTTATTATCTAAATATTCATTTAATTTATTTTCTCAAGAAAATTTTCAGTTTCCTTAAGGAGATATGTAAATATTCTGTTAAAATGTAAATGTAATGCTCTGATAAATGCCCTTAGTTGCTTTCTTGGAAGACGAATTTAGAAACACTCGTTGCAAAACAGAAACATATTTTGTATGATAAATAAAATAATGAATTTTTTGCCCTGATGGCACAGTGGTTAAGAGCTCGACTGCTAACCAAAATGTTGGCAGTTTGAATCCACCAGCTAGCTGCTCCTTGGAAACCCTATGGGGTTTTGGAATGTGCCTAATACGGCGATTATTAGCATATACAGAGTAATATCCAGCACTTGTCCTGCGCAACAGACAATCAACAAACGAAACTCACTTGACACATAAAACTTTTCTTCTTCTTCTTGTGCTTAGGTGCAGTGGAGTCCGTTCCGACTCATAGCCACCCTGTGTACAACAGACCAAAACGCTGCCCGCTCCTGTGCCATCCTCACAATCATTGCTATGTTGGAGTCCATTGTTGCACTCAATCCATCTCCTTGAGGCTCTTCCTCTTTTTCGCTGACCCTCTACTTTACCAAGCACGATGTCCTTCTTCAGGGACTGGTCCCTCCTGATAACGTGTCCAAAGTATGTGAGATGAAGTCTCACCATCCTTGCTTCTAAGGAGCATTCTGGCTGTACTTCTTCCAAGACAGATTTGTTTGTTCTTTTGACAGTCCGTGATATATTCAGTACTCTTTGCCAACACCATAATTCAAAGCCGTCAGTTCTTCTTCCGTCTTCCTTATTCATTGACCAGCTTTTGCATGCATATGAGGCAACTGAAAACACCACGGGCTTGGGTCAGGTGCGCCTCAGTCCTTAAAGTGACATCATTGCATTTTAACACTTTGAAGAGGGCTTTTGCCGCAGATGTGCCCAATGCAATGTGTCTTTTGATTTCTTGACTGCTGGTTCCATGGGCGTGGATTGTGGATCCAAGAAAAATGAAATCCTTGACAAGTTCAATCTTTTCTCTGTTTATCATGATGTTGCTTATTGGTCCAGTTGTGAGGATTTTTCTTTTCTTTATGTTGAGATGTAATCCATACTGACTTTCTTGTTAGATACATATTAATATTTCCAGTATTTTTTTGACTTTTGCTATGTTAGTATTAAATTATTACCCATGTTGGTGTTGTATTAAATGTATGCTAGATTGTATCCCTGTGTATGCCAAACATATTCTAAAGTTAAAGTTATAAAATATTATTGTTTACAAAACCTAGGACATAACTCTGTGTGTAAATGTACAATTAAAAATTATCTTGACTGAAGTTCATTGCAAGGGTTGACTTATTTGAGTTCACTCACTTTTGTGTGTCATCTGGGGCAGAAGTTCCCATTAGTTGTTTACCAGGACTCCCACAAGAGTATGCCCTGTGTTTGTATCATGGCAAAGAGCACTGCTGGCCTTCCTGGCTGGAGTTGCTGGATCAGCAGACATGGATGTACAAGACGGTTCTCTCAAAATGGATCAAAGATCTGTCATTTATAATTCGTCCTTGCCCAGTAACTGCTCATGTTGGATCCAGTTGCAAACTGGGTGAATGCAGCAAGAGTTAGGCTTAATAGCACATTCCCACCTCTTGTGTATTAGAAAGAAAGAGGAGATTCCCAAGAGATCTGCCTCTATAAGGAGTTTCAATCACACAGGAGGGGACCAGGTAGTCAACTAAGGTGTGGAAGTGGAAGGTGCCTCATAGCTTAAACAACGTTGCGCGTGGGCACCCTGGTGACTCTGCGTGAGCTTCATTTCCGGCCGTCACATTCGCACCCACTGGAGCTGGTATTAGTTTCATTTCGTGCCCTGCCAGTCCCTTCCACTGCGTTGCTCACGTTTCCTTGTGTCCTGCCTGCTTTCCTCTATGGGCCTTTGCTTCGGACAACTGGGGCTCCTGTTTCATTGATGCCCTAGGCACGTGCCTACCTTGCTTGTTGGTTAACCCATCCCTGAAGAACTGAAATTTATTTTCTCACAGTTCTGGAGGCTAGAAGTCTGAATTCAGGGCGTCAGCTCTAGGGGGAAAGCTCGCTTTCTCTATTGGCTCTGGGGGAAGGTCCTTGTTTCTTCAGCTTCTGCTCCTTGGTTCCTTGGTGATCTCCACATGGCATCAATCTTCCTGCATCTGTGCTTGCTTGTCTCTGGGTCTACGCTGCTCCTTAAAACTCAGATGTGATTGTCTTTAGGACACACCCTACACGGATACTGCCTCACGAACATAACAAAAGAAAACCTATTCCCAAATAGGATCACAGCCACAGGTATAGGAGTTAGGATTCAAACACATATTTTACAACCCATAATCCAGTCCATAACACTTGGTATACATGGAATTCACCGAAACATTATTCTTTTTTTTATCTTCAAACAATCCAGATTTCACCTTTTTAGTCAGGTCCGTGCCACCTGGTAAAGAGACCCCACATACTGCCCGATACCGCTAGCTACAAGTGTCTATTTTAAGCTTAAATTCAGATTCGTAACAGTCAAATAAAACTTAAAATTCAGTTCCTCAGATGTACTAGCCCCCTTTCCCAAGTTCAACATCCTGGGCAGCCAGATAGAGAACACTTCCATCATTCCAAAATGTTCTATCGGACAGCACCAGTCTAGACAGTAATATTGTGATTTTTCCGTGGTGTAGCTCCCTCAAGATCATATAACCTGATAAAGGGTATCATAATCTGGATGCTGACTCTTCCTACAGCAATATTTATGATGGTTTATTTATAAATGAATAATTATCTATTAAACGCAGGACTAAAGAAATGAAGACCGCCATTTATATTGAGGATGTCAAGGGACAAGGCAAGGTAATTGCTAGAAGATGTATCTGTCTGCTTAGTGCGTTTGGTTCAGCATGCTGACAGGGTTCCGGAAACGTAATGCTCGCTTTCATCCCTTCCTGATGGATGACACACAGTGGGCTGTCCAAATATCGGCTTCTGGTTAACTCTTTCCACAACCCATTCTTTCTACAAAACAAAGTTCAAATAAGAGTTGGCGAACTGTGAAAATTAACTTGACATGGATACTGGTTGCTGCTTTTACCTAAAAAATAAAATAAAATAAAATAAACCTGTAATTTGGAGTTTATTACCATGGCCTTGGACTTGGATGTATTTGCCGGATGAAAAAGAGGTGTGAGACCATATAAAATCTATTGCTGTTGATTCCGACTTATAGTGACGCCATGTGACAGAGTAGAGCTGCCCCATAGAGTTTTCTAAGCTGTAATCTTTACGGAGGAGCCCTGGTGGCACAGTGGTTAAGAGCTTGGTTGCTAACCAAAAGGGTGGCAGTTTGAATCTACCTGCTGCTCCTTGGAAACTCTATGGGGCAGTTCTACTCTGTCCTATAGGGTCGCTATGAATCAGAATCAACTTGATTTGACAGCAACATTTTTTTTTTAAATCCTTACGGAAGCAGATCTCCAGGTCTTTTCTCCCGAGTAGCCACCGAGTGGGTTTGAATAGCCAACCTATCGATGAGTAGCCAAGAGCTTAGCCACTGCGTCTGCAGGGCTCCTTGAGACCCTATAAAACCCTTCTTGTTCATTTATTTATGGATATAATTAAATGTTTAAGTACATTTTATTTGACTCCACATACCCAACCAATGTTTTAGAACAGTTTCTAAATTTGGAAGGTCTTTGAAGCAAGTGACATTTCTGTGTAAGTCCCGGTGATAATTTATGGTGACATTATCTGGGTTCCTCACGTGGTTGTTATAGCGTGCCATCATGTTGATGCTGATCCATAGCGACCCCATATATTACAGAGTAGAATTGCCCCATAGGGTTTCCTAGGCAGAAATCTTTATAGGAGCAGATCCCCAGGTCTTCCTCTGGTGAGTTCGAACCGCCAACCTTAGGGTTAGCAGAGGAGCGCTTGACAGTTACGCCACCAGGGCTCCTTTGGATTCTCCACAGACATCTAGAAATGAGAGTTTCTTGAATAGAAGCAGAGGAGTAGAGCTCTGGCAGAGAGGCCGTTCGTACTGATCCATGTAACGTTGGCAGCCCATGGCCTCATAAATATCTGTGTGTGAGGATGCTTGGCAAATGCCGTGCTGGTATTTGTAGGACGCAGGCTCTGTCCAGATGCTCAGGGACTTTTCAAGGGGGCAGCAGATATGCAGACAGATCTGAGCCTCTCTCCCAGCATACAGAGTTGATGTATAAGGATCTTCTCTTCTCACCTCAAAGGGAAGTATTCTGCCAGGTCTCCATTTATTAGATGCCTTTTGGCGTTGAACCATCTTTGTCATCGCTGTTTGTTGCCATTGAGTCATGACAACCTTAGGTATAACAGAATGAGTCCTTCCCTGGGCCTGCGCTATCTTCATGAGTGTTGGTAAGCTTGAGCCCATTGTTGAGGCTACCGTGTCAACCCATCACACTAAGGACTTCTTTCATTTTTGGAAACCCTGGTAGCATAGTGGTTAAATGCTACGGCTGCTAAACAAAAGGGTGGCAGATTGAATCCACCGAAACTCTGTAGGCCCGTTCTACTCTGTCCTGTAGGGTCACTATGAGTTGGAATTGACTGGACGGCAATAGGTTTGTTTTTGTTTTTGTTTCCACTAAAGGAGTCCTGGTGGTGCAATAGTTAAGCAATGAGCTGTTAACCAAAAGGCTAGCGTTTTGAACTTACCCAGTGGTTCTGCAGGAGAAAAACCCCAAACCAAACCCGTTGCCGTTGAGTTGATTCCAACTCATAGCGACCCTGTAGGACAGAGTAGAACTGCCCCATAGGGTTTCCAAGGAGAAAGACCTGGCAATATATTCCTGTAAAGATTACAGCCTAGGAAACCCTATGGGGCACTTTTACTCTGTCATATAGGGTCACTGTGATTTGAAATCAACTCAGTAGCACACAACAACAACTACTTTACCGAATGTGATATCCTTTTCTAGTGATTGGTCTCTCCTGATGGCCTGTCCAAAGTAAGTGAGCCAATGTCACACCATACTAGCTTCTAAGAAGTATTCTGGTTGTGTTTCTTCTAAGACTGGTTTGCTTGTTTTTCTGGCAGGCAGGCCACGGTATACTCAATATTTTTCACCAACAGTACAGTTTGTCCATGGAAACGGCAGTCAAGAAAACAAATGATACATTGCATTTGCTGCAAAAGACCTCTTTAAAATTTTAAGAAGCAAAGACGTCACTGTGATGACTAAGGTGCACCTGACACAAGCCATGGTATTTTCAATCACCTCATATGCATGTGGAAGGGGGACAATGACAAAGGAAGTAGAGGGTCATCGGAAAAGAGGAAGACCCTCGACAGGATGGATTGACATAGTGGCTCCAATGATGGACTCGAGCTTAACAACAACACTGGGTAATGTTTCGTTCTGTTACGCAGAAGGTCACCATGAGTCGGAGCCAACTCAATGGCACCAACCAACAACAGCAACACTATCTGTAGACTTTGGGGACATGTTATTAGGAGGGACCAGTCCCTGGAGAAGGACATCATGCTTGGTAGAGTGTCAGTGAAAAAGAGGAAGACCCTCAATAAGATGGATTGACACAGTGGCTGCAGTAATGGGCTCAAACATAACAATAATTGGGAGGATGGTGCAGGACCAGGCAATGTTTTGTTCTGTTATACACAGGGTTGCTATGAGTTACAGCAAACCTGACAACACCTAACAACCAAAGGAAGACTTTGAGTCTCCCTTGAAAGTTTACTCCCCACGTGTGAATATACTTGACCACATATTTGGCCTTGTAAGCCCTACAGTCTCCCCGAGTTCCTGTTCCCAGATGGTTAAACTCCACGTACTCAGCCTGGTGAGCTACTATCATCTCCTCTGGGTCTGTGGCCAGGACTCCACCTGCTCATTCTAAACTTGCTGCCCCAGGTCCTTCTCATGGTGGCTTCCCCTGGCATGCTCTTTAAGCCTCTCCATTCAGCAACCTTCTGGCATCCTCTGGGATAGTGGTCCTCAGTGCTCTTTCTAAGTGGTCTCAGCCCCCTTCTCTGCGCTCCCCTCCCATTTGATTTTTTAATTTCCATGATACGCTGTCTGATCCATCCTCAGCTCCACAGAATTCCCCAGCCCCCAGAAAGGAGTGTGGAGTTCTGCTTGCAAATTTTTGTGATTATTCTGATGAATCAAGACTGACCCCCGGAATGTTTTTGCCTCCATTAAAAAAAAAAAGTTACCCCAAGTCAATTCTGACTCATAGCAACCCTATAGGACAGAGTAGAACTTCCCCATAGGATTTCCAAGGAGCAGCTGGTGGATTCAAACTGCCAACCTTTTAGTCAGCGGCCGAGCTCTTAACCACTGCATCACCAGGCCTCCTTAGCCTCCACAGATAGTTCATTTTCACTGCAGACGGCACTCTAAAAAAATTCCATAATGAGTACTATCATAGTGATTATTATTAATATCCTGCAAATGATGACAACAACAATAACAACCACAATAATACTTATTACGATCTTGGCATGTTCCAGGTATTTAACTTCTGAAAAATTATGAAATGGATATGATCAGTATCTCCACTTCACAAGGAGATAAAATGAGGCATAGAGAGGCTGAGCCACCCTCCTAAATCTAGAGATCGAGCCAGTGGAAGTACTGAGTTGTTGAGTCCAGAAACCAAATGTGGAAGACATCACATAACCCTGCTGGGTAGTTAATATCGGTCAGTATTAAAATGTAGTCCCTGGGTGGTGCAAAAAGTTAACACGCTGGGCTGCTAACTGGAAGGTTGGAAGTTTGAGTCTACCCAGAGGCACCTTGGAAGAAAGGCCTAGTAGTCTACTTCCAAGCATAGTTCTACTTGGACACCTGTGGGGTCACCGTGAGCCAGAGTTGACTCCACGGTTTGATTTTTTTTTTTTTTTTTTTTTTTGCTTTAATATTTAACCATTGTCTTAGTCTGGGTTTTCTAGAGTTTAAGAGCAAAACCAGTAAAACATCTATATAAATATGTAGAGAGAGATTTACTTCAAGGAAATGGCTCCTGCAGTTGTGGGGGCTGGCAAGTCCCAAATCCATGGGTCAGACAGCAGGCTGGAGATCTCTGCTGGTTCACATGGTTGCTGGGGCTGGTGAATCCAAAACCTGCAAGTCAGGTGGCAGACTGGAGACTTCTGCAGGTTTATGTCCCAAGAACTGGAGGTCAGGTGATGAAAAGAGCGAACTTTGCCAGAACATCCATTTAAATTCTGGAGGCAGACCACACCCCCAAGGAAACTCCCTTTTCAGTTGATAGGCTGATCACATCAGACCACATAATAGAAGGTGATTATACCACATTACATTATGGAAAGTGATTACATTACATTACAGAAGGCGATTACATTGCATTATGGAAGATCATTACATTATATCTGAGATTATATTACATTGCATTACATTACATTACATTATATTACATTGCATTGAATTGCATTACATTATATTACATTATGGAAGACCAACCAGTCCAGTGTCTGCCAAAACCCTAAGAATCACAGCCTATCCAAGTTGACACACAACATTAACCATCACAATGGCACTCTTCCAGTGCAAATATAAGATGCCTGAGTGGTCAGTTTCTCATCAGATTTACTTTCTGCTCCTTTGCCTCCTGTTGTGTGAACTTGGCAAGAATCTAATGGTCTCTGTTTCTTCATATAAGAAGTGGGAATGAGAGAAGGCATGGACTTCCCATAGCTGATGTGAACCAGCTGATTCATAAAATGCTTATAGGAATTACTGCGCATGGTAGTGTTTATAAATATTGTAAATATTAGCTACTGGAATGTGATTAAATACATGGATCTGAAGCTTGGTGAGAGGCACGACCAGATAAATAAATTGAGTTGTAAGCTCGTTGTTGTCAGCTGCTGTTAACTTGCCCCCAACTCATGACGACCCCATGCACATTGTGATCCATAGGGTTTTCATTGGCTGATTTTTCAGGAGTAGGTCACCAGGCCTTTCTTCATATGTTGTTGTTGTTAGGTGTCATAGAGTCAATTTTGATTCATAGTGATCCCATGTGACAGAGTAGAGCTGCCCTGTAGGGTTTTCCAGGCTGTAATCTTTACAGGAGCAGATCATCAGATCTTTCTCCCACAGAGCCGCTAGGTAGATTCGAGCCACAGACCTTTCTGTTAGGAGCAGAGATCTTAACCATTGGCCCCACCAGAACTTCTTCCTTCCTGTGTTGTTGCTTGCTGTCAAGTCAATTCCGACTCATAGTAACCCCATGTGACGAGTAGAACTGTCCCATAAAGTTCCCCAGGCTGTCTTACGAAAGGAGATTGTCAGGTCTTTTCTTTCACTGGTGGGTTCGAACCACCAACCTTTCAGTTAACAGCCCTTAATGGTTTGCACCACCAGGCCTCCTTCCTACCCATAGAGATGGTATTTAACAGCCATTAGCCTGGGTGATTAATTCTGAGGTCAAAGGTGTAAAAAAGACCAAAAATAACAAAAAGTTGCCCGTCAAGTCAATCCCGACTTCTGGCGACTCCACGTGTATCAGAGTAGAACTGTGGTCAGACAGGGTGAGAAGTCTGAGTCTCAGAGTGTTGGCGAGAGTCTCTTAGATACTTTCTGTTTAAAATGGGAAAAACAAGTGGGCCGATGAGGAGGGGTGGACTGCTGATGTTTCCGAGTGCAAGATGGCAGGCAGCTGGCAAGGCAGGGATAGGGCTGGGGAGACCACGGACAGACATAGCTTGCCAAGGACTCATGACATCAGCCACGTCCCTATCAAACGCTTCTTTGGTGTTTCCTCGACCCCCTGCGGAAGAGAAGACACAGGCCCTCACTTTGCTTAGGCCTTAAATACCAAGATCCTGATAGGAGCCCGCAGACCGGCAAGAACTACAAGTGCACAGACTACGTTCTCGAAAGCCAGGCTCTAAAAATAAATGCAATGGCAACTCATGTTTTAAACATTCATTACTCCTGCTCTGCTGCTAGTCCTTTGATATAGATGTTTTGCTGCGGGCTGCATTAATTAATTAATTTGCATCAGGCCTCGGAGCTCAAGAGTGCTTCTTTCTAAACTCATACGCATTTTCACAAACAGGTCTGTAAAATAGAAGTCAAAGTAGGACACCAAGCCCCACCTTGTCTCGCATCCTTCCGACAGCCTCCTTTCGACAGCCTTTATCACATCTTTTGACTTGCTGGTGTTTTTGTAATGCATAATTGAGACACGTTTCAGGAAGTTTATTTATCATTCCCAGAGTTCTAAAATTCAATATTGAATATCCTTTCAAGCTATTTACATTGTACAGCAGATACATTTGGCTTCTGATGGTGCAGGGATCTCTTTTTGAGTCTGTTCTAGGAGAAATGTGTGGCTTTCCAAGGTCATTTCTGAAGAGTACCGCGGATGGGAATGCACATTCTCATGGCACGTTTTATTTCTCCCACTAATAACAACCTGCACAATGCTAAGGGTATTGTTGCTGTTAGGTGCCGTCGAGTCAGTTCCGACTCATAGCGACCTTATGGACCAGAGAAAAACTGCCTGGTCCTGAGCCATGCTCACAATTGCTGCTGTGCTCAAGCCCATTCTTGCAGCCAGTGTGTCAATCCGTCTCATTGAGGGTCTTCCTCTTTTTCGCTGACCCTCCACTTTACCAAGCATGATGTCCTTCTCCAGGGACTGGTCCCTCCTGATAACATGTCCAAAGTATGTGAGACATAGTCTCGCCATCCTCGCTTCTAAGGAGCATTCTGGTTGTACTTCTTCCATGACAGGTTTGTTCGTTCGTTCTTCTGGCAGACCATGCTATATTCAGTGTTCTTCACCAACACCACAATTCAAAGGTGTCACTTCTTCTTCAGTCTTCCTTACTCATCGTCCAGCTTTCACATACATATGAGGCGACTGAAAACACCACAGCTTGGGTCAGGTACACCTGAGTCTTCAAGGTGACATCTTTGCTTTTCAACACTTTAAAGATGTCTTTTGCAGCAGACTTGCCCAATGCAATGGGTCTTTTGATTTCTTGACGGCTGCTTCCATGGGTGTTGATTGTGGATCCAAGTAAAACGAAATCTTTCACAACTTCAATCTTCTCTCCATTTATCACGATGTTGCTTACTGGTCCAGTTGTGAGGATTTTTGGTTCTTTTATGTTGAGATGTAATCCATAGTGAAGACTGTGGTCTTTGATCTTCATCAGTAAGTGCTTCAAGTCCTCTTCACATTCAGCAAGCAAAGTTGTGTCATCTGCATAACACAGGTTGTTAATGAATCTGTCTCTGATCCAGATGCCCCATTCTTCTTCATATAGTCCAGCTTCTTGGATTATTTGCTTAGAATACAGATTGAATAGGTACAGTGAAAGGATACAACCCTGATGCACATCTTCCCTGACTTTAAACCATGCAGCATCCCCTTGTTCTGTCCGAACAACTGACCGTTGGTCTATGTACAGGTTCCTCATGAGCACAATTAAGTGTTCTTGAATTCCCATTCTTCCCAATGTTATCCATAATTGTTACGATCCACACAGTTGAATGCCTTTGCATAGTCAATAAAACACAGGTAAACATCTTTCTGGTATTCTCTGCTTTCAGCCAAGATCCATCTGACATCAGCAATGACATCCCTGGTTCCACATCCTGTTCTGAATCCAGCCTGAATTTCTGGCAGCTCCCTGTCGAAATACTGCTGCAGCCACTTTTGAATGATCTTCAGCAAAATTTTACTTGCATGTGATATTAATGATATTGTTCAATAATTTCCACATTCCGTTGGATCACCCTTCCTTGGAATAGGCATAAATATGGATCTCTTCCAATCGGTTGGCCAGGTAGCTGTCTTCCAAATTTCTTGGCATAGTCAAGTGACCACTTCGAGTGCTGCATCCATTAGTTGAAACATCTCAGTTGATATTCTGTCAGTTCCTGGAAACTTGTTTTTTGCCAATGCCTTCAGTGCAGCTTGGATTTCTTCCTTTAGTACCATTGGTTCTTGATCATGTGCTACCTTCTGAAATGGTTGAATGTTGACCAATTCTTTTTGATATAATGACTGTGTATTCCTTCCATTTTCTTTTGATGCTTCCTGCATCATTCAATATTTTCCCCATAGAATCCTTCAGTACTATAATTCGAGACTTGAATTTTTTCTTTAGTTCTTTTGGCTTGAGAAATGCCAAGTGTATTCTTCTGTTTTGGTTTTCTATCTCCAGTTCTTTGCACATGTCATTATAATACTTTGTCATGTCGAGCCACCCTTTGAAATCTTCTGTTCAGCTCTTTTTACTTCATCATTTCTTCCTTTTACTTTAGCTACTCAACGTTCAAGAGCAAGTTTCAGAGTGTCTTCTGACATCCATTTTGGTCTTTTCTTTCTTTCCTGTATTTTTAATGACCTCTTGCTTTCTTCATGTATGATGTCCTTGATGTCATTCCACAACTCGTCTGGTCTTTGGTCATTAATGTTCAACGTGTCAAATCTATTCTTGAGATGGTCTCTAAAGATTATGGCCTTGGGAACCCTATAGGGCAGTTCTACTCTGTCTACCTCTAGGGTAGCTATAAGTTGGATTGGACTGGATGGCAACGGTTTTTTTTTTTTTTTTTTTAAGTTGTGCTTCCAGTGAAATTTACAGCTCAAATTAATTTCTCATGCAAACATTTATACACACATTGTTATGTGACCCTAGTTGCAACCCCCACAATGTGACAGCACACTCCTCCTTTTCACCCCTGATTCCCCATGTCTATTCAACCAGCTCCTAACCCTCTCTGCTTTCCCATCTCACCTCTGGACAGAAGCTGCCCGTTTAGTCTCTTGTATCTACTTGAGCTAAGAAGCACAGTCCTCATGAGTATCACTTTATGTCCCACAGTCCAGTCCAATCCCTGTCTGAAGAGTTGGCCTCAGAAATTGTTTTAGCTCTGGGCTGATAGAGAGTCCAGGGACCATGCTTTCTGGGGTGCCTCCAGTCTCAGTCAGACCATTAAGTCTGATCTTACTAGAATTTGAGTTCTGTACCCCACCTTTCTCCCGCTCCATCAGGGACTCTCTGTTGTGTTCTCTGTCAGGGCAGTCATTGGTGGTAGCTGGGCACCATCTAGTTCTTCTGGTCTCAGGCTGATGCAGTCTCTGGTTTATGTGGCCCTTTTGTCTGTTGGGCTAATATTTTCCTTGTGTCTTTGGTGTTCATTCTCCTTTGCTCCAGGTGGGTTGGGACCAATTGATGCATCTTAGATGGCTGTTCCTCCAAGCTTTTAACACCATAGACACCACTCACCAAAGTGGAAAGGTTTGGGGTTTTTTGTTTTTGTTTTTGGCGTCTTTTTGGAAGAAAACATGGGCAGGTAGTGGCTGTAGCCAGATGGAAGAGTGAAGCAAGAAACAAAAAGGAGGCAAATGCTTTCTATTTAAAAAAAAAAGAAAAAAGATTTTGACCCTTCCATTATCCCCTTGGAAACTCTGTTAGCTTAGTGGTTAAGCGCTGCAGCTGCTAACCAAATGTCGGCAGTTCGAATCCACCAGGCTGTCCTTGGAAACGCTATGGGGCAGTTCTACTCTGTCCTACAGGGTTGCTATGAGTCGGAATCAACTCAACAGCAATGGGTTTTTTATAATCCCCTTGTCCCATTCTAACACTAGGTGATAGTTTAGATTTTAATTAGGTACTTGCTTTCCCAAATGGGATGTAGTTGTTATCTATAATTACAAAAGGTATATCTTTTATCAGAGGAGCCTGCTTGGTGCAAATGATTTGCCATCAGCTGCTAACCTAAACGGTGGCTATTTGAACTCACTCATAGGCTCCATAGAAGAAAGGCCTGGTGATCTACTTCTGTAAAGATGACAGCCAAGAAAAAGCTGTGGAGTAGTTCTACTCTGTAACACATGGGGTCTCCATGAGTCGGGGGATGACTCAATGGCAGCCAACAAGGACAGCGGTATGTCTTCAATCTCCCTTCCTTGAGAGCTGTTGTTGTTGTTAGCTACCATGGACTCACGGTGACCCTAAACGCGATGGTACAAAACGCTGGACCATCCTGCAACAGCCCCGTGATCAGTTTCGAATCAGACCATTGTGATCCACAAGGTTTTCACTGTCTGGTTTTTGCGAGCAGATGGCCAGGGCTTTCTTCCTAGTCCATCTTGGTCTGGAAGCTCCTCAGAAACCTATTCAGCATCATAGCAACACGCACGCCTCCACTGACAGGTGGGTGGTGTCGGAGTCTTCCTTGGCTAGGCAAAGCAAAAGTCAGAATTTGATTTTGGTTAAGTTTTTGTTTTCGATGACAAGGGCAAGCAGGGGGAGGGGAACGAGTGTGTCAATAACACAGCAGCCGCCTGTGGGGTCTTCCAAGGTACATGGATATGGTTATGATATGGTTCTGATTATCATGTGGCTGTTCTTCTCTATTTCCCTCCCACTTCCCTCTCTTTCGGCTGGTCTATCAGTCACCCCTTTCCCGGCTTATTCCTGTGATTTTTGTCCTGCTGTGTACAGCCTCTAGCTCCGACAAAACACACGCTCTCATTTATTTATTCAGCAGGCATGCAAGCGGTTTACCCTGAGTTAGCGGTTAAAGCAATTATATTCTTAATCAAATAAAGATGAATGAACTCAGGAAGTAGACTAGATAATTTCTTGTTAAGAACAGGCATCTCTTTGAGAAAGGCCATGCCACGTCTCCCATTCTGTATGCCGAATGGTGCTTTGAAAAAGTCAAACCCATTTAGCCGTTTTCTAAAAGTCACAGACAGTGCCTTTTCCAATAATTCAATTTATTGGGGGAAAAAAATCTTAAGTTTGTTACATGAATGTCCAGCATATTCCTTGAGATCGGTGGGAATGTTAAATTCCACAGTATCTTCTGGTTTTCTTGGAAAGAAACTCAGAGATTTAAGTGAATGATTCAGCCGATCGCAGCTTTGTTCCGTTGCCACATGAAAATCAATTTTTTATCTTTTGTATAATTGGGCCAACTATCCCCTCCAAATAGCAAATGTTTTTCAAAGAGTCTTCTGCAGGGAAATAATGGTGCATATAAATCCCGTTCTCAAAGAAGGTATGGGGAATTTGCTTCCTCTTCAATTTCAGATTTGTGGGCTAACGCCAGCAGAAATGAGTTATTCTAAATTGGATCCAAGTAGTTAATCAGTTGTCATTAAACTGGAGTAAATTGTGCTGTGCTGTGTTTCAATAGCGCAGATATTTCTATGGAAAAATAAACGCTGCTAAGCTACTTTGTAGACGGTTGATGCAGACCTGTCAATCAGAGCTCAGAGCCAATTGTCAAATTTTCAATACACCATGCAAAGGTAAAAGGCTTGCATTCAGAGTAAGTTGGAATAGTTGAGCCTAACTGCCACACAGAGAGAATTAGAATACAGAGAGAAGACCCACTTCCGAAGCCACCCGTGGGCCAGAGGTGGGACTTCTTCTGTTCAGTGAGTATTCAGACTGCTTTCTTGGGAATGTACACTTTATTTACTGGCAAGGAAACACCTCTTCAGCTCAATTTAAACCAAGGTTGCATGAATATTTAAAGCGATGAGGTCCAACCATAAAAACAACAGGAGAACTTTCCACCCGACTCGCTTTATGGGATTGCAGAGCTTTAATATGACTCTTGTGAAAATAGCATTGATACTCAGCCTCTTCCAAAAAGAAAGAAAAACAAAAACAAAAACACAAGCTCATCGCCACTGAGTCGATTCCAACTCATAGCAACCATATAGGACAGAGTAGAACTGCCCCCATAGGGTTTCCAAGGAGCAGCTGGTGGATTCGAACTGCCGACCTTCTGGTTAGCAGCCGAGTTCTTAACCACGGTGCCACCAGGGCTCCCACTCAGCACCTTTGTTACTAAAAATGAACAGGTTGGGAATGAAAGGCCAGATACTGGTCCTTTATACAACTGCATTGAAAAGGAAATTATATCAATATCCAAAATATGGAAAGCTATTGTCTAGCAGTCACCACCTATCTGTCAGCTTGTTATATGGTAGTGACTTGTGTGTTGCTGTGATGCTGGAAGCTGTGCCACCAGTATTTCAAATACCTGCAGAGTCACCATGGTGGACAGGTTTCAGCGGAGCTTCCTGACTAAGACAGACTAGGAAGAAGGACCTGAAGAATCAAGCTTTCAGGACCTTTATTTGCTGATGTGGCAACTCTAAATGAGAAAAAACAGCTGCAAACATCCATTAATATTTGGAACGTGGAATGTACGAAGTATGAATCTAGAAAAATTGGAAGTCATCAAAAATGAAATGGAATGCATAAACATCGATATCCTAGGCATTAGTGACCTAAAATGGACTGGTATTGGCCATTTTGAATTGGACAATCATGTGGTCTACTATGCTGGGAATGACAAATTCAAGAGGAAAGGCATCACATTCATTGTCAAAAAGAACATTTAGAGATCTATCCTGAAGTACAATGCTGTCAGTGATAGGATAATATGCATTCCCCTTCAAGGAAGACCAGTTAATACGACTATTATTCCAATTTACTCATCAACCACTAAGGCTAAAGATGAAGAAATTGAAGATTTTTACCAACTTCTGCAGTCTGAGATTGATCAGACATGCAATTGAGATGCATTGATAATTACTGGTGATTATAATGCGAAAATTGGAAATAAAAAAGAAGGATTAGTAGTTGGAAAATACGGCCTCGGTGATAGAAACCAGGAGCTCTTGTGGTACAGTAGTTAAGAGCTCGGCTGCTAACCAAAATGTCAGCAGTTTGAATCCACCAGCTGCTCCTTGGAAACCCTATGGGGCAGTTCTACTCTGTCCTATATGGCCGCTATGCGTTGGAACTGACTTGATAGCAACAGGTTTGGTTTGGTTTGGTTGGGTAGAAACCACGCTGGAGCTCGAGTGATGGAATTTTGCAAGACCGATGACCTATTCATTGGAAATACCTTTTTTCAACAACATAAATGGCAACTATACACGTGGACCTCGCCGGATGGAATACACAAGAATCAAATCAACTACATCTGTGGAAAGAGATGATGGAGGAGCTCAATATCATGAGTCACAACAAGGCTAGGGGCTGACTGTGGAACAGACCATCAGTTGTTCAGATGCAAGTTGAAGTTGAACCACGAAGGGCTCCATGGGAGAAAGATGTGGCAGTCTGCTTCTGTAAAGATTACAGCCTTGGAAACCCCATGGGGCAGTTCTCTTTTGTCCTATAGGGTTGCTATAAGTTGGAATTGACTCCATGGCAATGAGTTTGGTTTTTTGGTTTTTAAGATTTTCAAGCATGGGTTGAATGTGTACTCTCAATGTTTCAAGCACTTGCCCTTGCTACTCCAGTGTGGTCCATGAACTAGCAGCTTGGATATGTTAACCTCCCAGGGACACCATAACAAAATACCACAAACTGGGTGGCTTATAAGAACAGAAATTTTTTGTCTCTCAGTTCTGAAGTGGAAGTCTGAATCAGGGTATCAGCTGTGTCGATTCCTTCTGAGTGCTCTGAGAAAGAAACACTTCCATGTCTGTCTCCTAACATCTGCTGGTCCCAGGCATTCCTTCGCTTGCAGCTGCAGCATTGCATGGCGTCCTTCCGCCATCTTTCTTGTCTCTATGTATCTTCTCTTTTATAAGAACATCCATCATACAGGATCAGGACCCACCCTACTCCAGTATGGCCTCACGTTAATCTAACTGATAACATCTTCAAAGACCACATTTCCAGACCAGGTCAGGTACCAGGGGTTAGGACCCCAACATATCTTTCTGGGGTTGGGGGGGGGGGGACACAACTGAATCCATAACAATGGGAATTGCTGGAGCTTGTTGGAAACTCAGAATCCCAGCCCCCATCCCAGACCGACTGGATTAGACCCTCCCTTTTGACGAGATAACTGGGAGATTCCAGTGCATATTAAAGTCTGAGAAATAGTTCTCTAGACCAGTAGTTCTCAGTCTTAGCTGTACATTGGGATCTCTTGGGAAGCATCTGATGGAATATCTCTGGAATGTGGCCTGAACAACAACAACCAAAATTCTCCAGGTGATTCTAATACACAGCCAAGGTTAAGAGCCACTACTGTTATCTCAATCTGATGTTTTAGGCAAGTTGCCTTTTCGTACACGTATTGGGCCACCCATCACTCACACAGTTACAATCCTCAGTCCCAAGATGTACGTCTTTCTCCTTTCAAAAATCACTTATTATTTAAAGGCATGTTTCTTATCTGAACTTTAAGAAAAGAGAAGCTGAAAAAAAAAAGTAAAGATTAATAGTCTAAAAAGAAAATCTGCTCCGAAAATTCTAACTCCAATGTTGTGAGACATTAATTTGTTTTCTTTATTAAAAATCGGTATAAACGTTTGTTAAGGCTGTATGTCACAGATTATCTTATTTCAAAAGTAGATTCTAGAATATGCAAATAAAATGAGTGTCTGGCTATTTTTATACTCTTCTGATTATTAGAAATTCCATTCAAATCTTTTCATTGTCATTTAAGAGACTAAGCAGTTATCTTAAGGTTGCCTGTCAAGACAAAACAAAGTGAAACTCCCCACATCATTGGCATTATCAAAGAGTATATATTTGTTTGAGATAGTATCATTATTAAAGAATAGAATAGAGACTTCTATAACGTGGTCATATTAGACATCTTTTGTGTACCGCTTCAATATCCTCTCAACTCCAGCCACCACCGCTGTGGTGATTTACCAGTTGCCGCAGAGTTGACTCCAACTCATGGGGACCCCATGTGTGTCAGAGTAGAACTGTGCTCCACAGGGTTTGCAATGAATGACTTTTTGGAAGTGCACCCACAAGCCTTTCTTTTGAGGCACGTCTGGGTGGACTTGAACTTCCAACCTTTCAATTAGCAGCTGAGTGCATTAACCAGTTGCAGATCCTTCTTCCTAGTCTGTCTCAGTCTGGAAGCTCCACTGAAACCTCTCCACCACGGGTGACCCTGATGGTATTTGAAACACCAGTGGCGTCGCTTCCAGCATCACAGCAACACGCACACCACCTCAGCACGACAAACTGACAAACAGGTGGTGATGTTTACGAACTACCTAGCATATATTATGTTTATTCTTTATCATGACAATATTCACCAATCCTCATATAACAAATCATTATGTCTTTGGCTAGCGTTTTGGCCATTATTTCTGGTAACATAGATCTCCAGAGTGCATTTATGTGTGCTAACATTTGGAGAAAATTGACTAGAATTCCACCAGGAGTTCAGTTCCTAATTTTTTTCTATGTTTGTGACAGTCCTAAAGATATCACCCACGCACAAGTGATGGCTTATTTCGTTAAGCTATTTCCTACATGAGACAAGCAAAGTGTGAATATGAAGTACGCTCACTACATCACTTGTTGCACTCCAATCACAATAAAAGGCCTTAAGTAGCTTAAATAGCCACCAAAAAAAAAAAAAAATGGTGAAAAGAATCTCAGCTGAGAACTGTTGCACTGTCTGCAGATGGCAACCCCTTAGAACTTAAAATAATGACAGACAGACAGACAGAAAGCTCATCTTGAATATGAGTCATTAGAGGTGACCACGGTTCTATAGTGTCCCTCAGGTTGCCATGGACTCGACCAGCCCCTCTTAATATTTACTCTCATACAAGCTTAATAGACTGGGTTCTTTCAATTTGTTTGTTTATTCACTCATTCAACACGTACAGAATAGCAGTATTCAGCCATATAGTGTGGCTGGTGCAGGAGATAAGAACAGAGCTCTGGTTTCGAACAGTTTGCAATCTAATAAGAAAGAACCGAAAAACCAGTTGTTGTGGAGTTGATTCTGACTCATAACGACCCCATGTGTGTCAGAGTGGAACTGAGCTCCACAGGCTTTTCGGTGGCTGATTTTTCTAAAGGAGATCCCCAGGACTTTCTTCTGAGGTGCCTCTGGATGGGCTCGAACCTCCAATCTGTCAGTTAGCAATCGAGCGTGTTAATTGTTTACATCACCCAGGCACTGCAGTGTTATGTGTGCTAAAGTATTTAGAGGGCAACGTGTTAATGTCTGCAATTTACTTTGAGATGAATCAAAAAATGAAATGGATTGGTGAATGGATAGAGGAATGAAGAGGTGGATAGCTACTCGATAAAAATTGTTGTCGTTACCGGTTGTGCAAGGCTGTGAGGTTTCAGAAGGAGATCACCAGGCCCGTCTTCTGAGGCAACTCTGGGTGGGTTTGAACTGCTATACTTTCAGCTAGTAGTTGACAACTTAACTGTTCACACTACCCAGGGACATAGATAAAAATATTATGAAAAAATATTAACGGTGAAATTTATGTGCTGGTCAACAGTCCCCTGATGGAGCAGGAGAAAAGTGGGGTGCAGAACTCAAATTCTAGTAAAAAAAATACAGACTTAATGGTCTGACTGAGACTGGAGGAACCTCAGAGAGCATGGCCCCTGGATTCTCTATCAGCCCAGAACTAAAATCATTCCCGAGGCCAACTCTTCGGACAAAGATTAGACTGGACTGTGGGACGTAAAGTGATACTCGTGAAGAGTGTGCTTCTTAGCTCAAGTAGATAACGTGAGACTAAATGGGCAGCTTGTGTCCGGAGGTGAGATGAGAAGGCAGAGAGAGAGGGTCAGCAGCTGGCTGAATGGACACGGGATGTCAGGGGTGGAAAGGAGGAGTGTGCTGTTACAGTATAGGGAGAGCAGCTAGGCTCACATAACAATCTATGTATAAATTTTTGTATGAGAGACTAACTTGAGTTGTAAACTTTCACTTAAAATACAAGAATAAAATTTTTAAAAAAATCGTGCTGGTTTAAACAGGTGTTCATTTTGAAATTGTTTCAGTGTTGGTTTATATTTAAACACTTTCACAATAAAATGTTGGAGAAAAAAGATCAACTGAAATTCTAGTTCCTGCTTGAAGCCTTCTTTCAAAGTTCTTACTTGCTCTCCTAAAACCTGGTCATTTGCGTTCACCCCACAGGCCACGATGTGTCTACTATTTGGCTCATAGCATATGCAAATGTCTGTTGTTACGTATCTTTCTAAGTGCGTCTTTCGCTTCCCTCAGGAAGCAGTGAGTCATCTGAAGAAAGAGATAACTTCTTGTTTCATTGTCTTTTTCTAGGTCATAGCATCTTAGTCTCTCTGTGAACCTGTATGGATATTCATAAGCAGCTTCACTCGACTCTCCACCACCCACCTGTCAGTCTGTCATACCGTGGTGGCTTGTGTGTTACTGTGATGTTGGAAGCTCTGCCACCGAGATTTCAAATACCAGCAGGGTCACTCATGGTGGACAGGTTTCAGCAGAGCTAACAAGACTAACACAGACTAGGAAGAAAGGCCTGGCCATCTACTTCCAAAAATTAGCCAACGAAAATCTTATGAATAACAGCAGAACATTGTCTGATTTGCTTGCTTTATCCATGTCGTCAGGAGGGATAAATCGCAGTAGGAGCTGGTGGCTTGAATGCTGATCTTTGTTAGCGGCCAAGGACTTGGCCATGGAGCCACCCAAAACACATTGCCATCGAGTCAATTCCAACTCAGAGCAACCCTATAGGACAGAGCAGAACTGCCCCATAGGGTTTCCTAGGCTGTGATCTTCATGGAAGCAGACTGCCACATCTTTCTCCCTCAGAGGAGCTGGTGGGCTTGAATGCTGATCTTTGTTAGCGGCCAAGCACTTGGCCATGGAGCCACCCAAAACGCATTGCCATTGAGTCAATTCCAACGCAGAGCAACTCTACAGGACAAAGCAGAACTGCCCCATAGGGTTTCCTAGGCTGTGATCTTCATGGAAGCAGACTGACACATCTTTTGTTTAGCAGCTGGGCACTTGACTACTGCTCCGCCACAGCTCTTTACTGTACTATAGAAGCAGACGATATTATTACTACAAATTCATAATTTAAGTAGCTAATGCACAGTTCATTTAGAAATATAATTACAATGTTCATAAAAATTCAAGGTTAAAGGCAAGTTAAATATTTCTAAGAGCCACATATACATATATATGTATTTGCAAATGGATGATCCCAGTATTTGAGTCCAAAAGTGATAAACTTTGTTTGATGGGTACGGGTGAAGCATTAAATATACATAAGTCAGTGTCCTCTGATTTCCCCGTGACCTGTGAAACTTTTAGGAGACTGAAGACAGTACAAACCCAAACTCCCCCTTTGGGTTATCACTAAATCACATCATAGCCCCAAAATTCAGACCCACCCAAGTTTTCCATAATTTAAGAACCCAGTGGTATTTTTCCATGTAGTATGAAGTTTATTCTGACTCACTGAGGCGATTGCCAATTTGATGGCGCGGTAGTTAAGAGCTCAGCTGCTAACCAAAAGGTGGGCAGTTTGAATCCACCAGGTGCTCCTTGGAAACCCTATGAGGCAGTTCTACTCTGTCTTATAGGGTTGCTGTGAGTTGCAATTGACGGGACAGCAATGGGTTTGGTTTTTCTGAGGTCACGTAAAAATAAGAGACCCACAGAAAGACAGGATCAAATGCATATTGTCCTAGCAGGAAGCTAAGAATCCCTGTTTATAATTTCACTGGCAAATACCCAGCCTTTGAGGATGTTTACCCGAGGCAATTCTCTGGAAGGAGTTCTAAGTTCCGTTTCGTGGTTTTGATTTATTTGTTTATTCCCGTAACTAGCACATAGGGATGCATACTTTTGCATATGGTCACTTTCACTCTGTACTGGAACATTTCTCCTGAGGCTGTATTTTTTTTTCCCCCTCTCTTTTTGATCTCTCAGTGACCTTATACAGCATTTGCAGCTTTTGACTTTAACACTGAAAACCATCCCTGGCTGGCCAACCCAAGATCTGCCGATAAGACAGCAGGTAAGCTGCTAGCTCAAGTCCCAAGAAGCAGAGTTCAGATGAACAAGAGCCAGCTGCGGGATCCAGAGTCAGCAAAAGCCCTTGAGCCTTGCCAGAAAGTCTACCTATATCGGATGCTGGCCACAGCCCCAAGGAAACTCCCTTTCAACTGATTGGCTACTCATGGCAGATCCCATCAGGGAGGTGATCACATTTTATCAGGTCTCATCATGCAGGTGATCATATCGTCGTACAACTGCCAACTGCATCATAACTGCCAAACCACTGAGTCTCACGGCCTAGCCAAGTTGACACACAAACGTAAACATCGCAGTGATCGAGCTGATATTCAACATGTGCACTCGGAAACACTCTTCTCTACTACCTACTCTCATACAGCATCCCTGAAGACGTGAACCACCAATATTTCAGTTAAAAATTAATCTACTCAATAACAGAAATTCTTAGATTATCTTTGGGGGAAAATCACACCATTCCTGGGCAACGGTCTTTGCAGTTTTATGCCATTTGGCCTCCATACCTAAATAACTCAGAAAAGGTCCTGAATGAATTGTGAAAATGTTGATTTCCTTCTCTCCATTTCTATTTTAGTGATTATTTGAGTTTCCCACTGCAAGGCTTTGGGTATGTTAACTTTAATCAAATACTATAGATCAACTCAGTCAAGCTTCAGATATTGTGTAATTTCCAGAAAATGAAACTTTTCCCCTCTTCATTAATACGCATAGGGTTTCCTTTTGAATTTTTTAAAGCTTTTCCTTAACCTTTTCGTGGACCATGGGATAGATATGCTGTATTACATTTTCCATCCCTGGAGGTTTAACGGCAGACATTAGAACCACTTCAGTACGTTCAGGGATCATGGTGAATACCAGTACATCTGCCTAAAAGACGGGGAAGTTGGTCTGCACCACATTTGACTGTTGAGAGCCTTTCGTATGAGGGGACGCTTCCTGGAGGAATGATTGCATGAAACTTTTGTGTCTTTTGGCCTTTGCACAGCAAGATACGGCTTGTGAGGATGTCTACTATTTCCTTTGCGTTACTGGGAAGGTACGGTTACCGGCATTCGGGACTATTTAAGTAAGTGGGTTGGTTTTTTGGGTGACAACAGCTTGTGATGCACTTACTGGACCACGGGACCAGTATGTCCCCCGTGTGTGATTGTGCTTCATGGACCATGGGACCCATGCGGCCCACACTCTAAATCAAACTGATAGCAATTATGTGCAGCAAGTGCAATCTGTATTTAACACTTTGTGTGTATTTTTGGAAATTTGATTAAGAGAGTTCATGGCTCAAGTGTAACCAGGATGTGCAATGCACCCTGGGACCCATATGTCCCATGTGTGTGATGTGTTTCATGGAACAGGGGACCGATACGTCCCATTTGCAATTAGCACCCCAGTTTTTCAAATAACAAAAAACTACCAACAAAACGATGATTCAGCATCCATTCCGCTAGTGAAAACACATGGCATCACTAAAACATGCCAAAAATACTAATAATTTATCCAGGAAATGGTGAATGGACCATCTTTAGTTAATAACCTCAGTGTTTTCTAGAAGAGCGGAGAGTTCAGTAATATTCAGAACATTCTCAAAACATCATTATGAAGCAATGATGTTGGTTGTATCTTTATTATAAAAATAGCTTTGTGTCCATGGCAACTTTATGCCGGCTCCTGGACTGGATTTTCAATGTTGATTTATGTGGAAGAGAAAATCATATTATGTTTATTTTTTCATGTCACTTTGAATTCATCTAATATTTTTAACTAGTCACCATTTAATATATGATCAACATGAGACAATATCACTGTTGGCTCATAGGTAAATGATTCTAATATGAGTATGACTTAAAAATGTGTAGAATGCCAACAATTTGTATATTTCTAGCTGTAGTAGTCTAAAAAAAAAAAAAGACAGAGTTTTAGTGTATAAAGTCAATGCAAACCTATCAACTGGACACTTTGGTGAATTAATTCCTAGACAATTACAGTTTTTTTTAAATTTCTAAACTTGCCTTAGAAGTTGTATACGTTAATAAAAGTTAGACACAGCTCATATTTTTAATGACCCCCATCAAGTTTATCTACAATAAGAATGCATTCACCTATAAACTTAGTCTCCCTGAAAGCTGGAAAATACAAAGGTGGTGTTCTGAATGGCATTTTGGAATCAGATTGCCTTGAAAATTAATGACTAATTAATAACTCACTAATTAAAACTGAACTTCTGCTTGTGAAGTAAAGTTATTCCCTAAGGTTTGGGATTTCAAAAAATATCCCACATTTTATGTGCAAAGAGTTTCTGAGGCAGAGAAATGGGAGAAAAATACTTTAAAAAATTTACTAACAACACAAAAATTAAAACCACCATCTAGTGTTGTTAGCCAACAATAAAGGGAACAGATATATTTAGTCTTAATAGCAAGAGGACTGGGACAATGTATCACCCAAATATACATCCCTTGGTACATCAATGAAGCCATCTATTTGCTCAGTAGCATTAAAAGAGATACACAGCGAAACACATACAGTACAAGGAAGACAGAAAAAGATGTGATGCCTTTGAATTGTGGTGTTGGTGAAGAATATTAAATACACCATGGGCTGCCAGAAGAACAAACAAATCAGTCTGAGAGAAAATACAACCAGAATGCTCCTTAGAACTGACAACAGTGAGACTTTGACTCACTTACATTGGATCAGGAAAGACCAATCGCTAGCAAAGAACATCATGGTTGGTAAAGCAGAGGGTCAGCGAAAACAAGGGTGATTCTAAGTGAAATGGATTGGCATAATACTTGCAACAATGGACTCAAGCATACCGAAGATTATGGAGACGGCCCAGGACCGAGCGATGTTTCATTGTGTTATACATGAGGTGGCCAAGAATCAGAGCCAAGTCAATGACAATTAACAACAGTAACAATACAATGAAACGAACAAAAATGACTGGTAGAGATTTTTGTGGCTCAGATTCTGAAATAGGCATTGCCCGAGGAAGTTTCTGCTTAAGAACTGAAGTGTTCTGTTCGTCTGAATTCCTCTATTTCTGCTCCTCTTCCCAAGCATTTTGGCTTTATTATAGAGCATCTAACCGAGTGCTTGGAGAAGGACATGATGCTTGGTAAAGTAGAGGGTCAGTGAAAAAGAGGAAGACGCTCAACAAGATGAACTGCCACAGTGGCTGCAACAATGGGCTCAAGCACAGCAACGATTGTGAGGCTGGTGCAGGACCGGGCTATGTTTGGCTCTGTTGTACATGGGGTTGCTATGAATCAGAACTGACTAGACAACACCTAACAACAACAACAGGAACAACCCAGATAGCAGAGATGGGGTCATATCATGGGAAGAACCATGACTGAAGGTCAGAATACCTTGCTCCAATCCCACTGCTGCTTCTTGACATACACATGACATTGGCCAGCTCCCCAAAACCCCCAAAACACTGTCTCTTCCATTGCAAAGTGCACAAAATAATATCTGTCCCACCTGCCTCCTCACAGATCTGTCGTGAAGATCATGGGGCAAAGCGCATGTGGAAAAAATATTTTTTTGTGAAGTGTGTAATATTTACACTTTACAGACACAATATCTAGGCCAATGGAGGGATGAGCAGGGAGAAACATTCCTGTCAGAAACATAACTCCAGGCCACCATCTCCCCCCCATCTTATGCTGAGAATAGCCTTCAAGTATTGGTTTCGATGAGGCAGCTTTTTCACCATGTCATGTGAAGTAAAATCTCTAGGAGGAGGATTAGCTTATGTCTGAACTACCATGTCTTGGCCACACGGCCAAGTTCAAGTCCAAATTTACTTTCTGAGGAACAAAGCTAACACTACAAACATTTTCCAGAAAGCACCCCGTATACGTACATTGTACAGCGATCGGGATTACGACACTCGTACACCCAATCAGCCAGCTCATGAGGCGTATGGCTTCCGCCATTGGCAGTTCTCCTCAGTGCATTATCCGGAACGCTCCAATGTAAACCTGCCGTGAGGAGAAATGAGTCATCAGTATTACCTCCGACCGTATGAACAATCCACTCAGAAAGCAAACATAGTCTTATCTTACACTGTGTACATAATTGAGTCTATACACAGGCTTCAAATTACTCCCAGGGTTCCTGCCAACCAAAAAAGAGGCGTTTAGAGTTACATAGTTGTCATGGATTGAATTGTGGCCCCCAAAAATTTATGTCAACTTGGCTAGGCCATGATTCCCAGTACTGCGTGACTGCTCGCCATTTTGTCCTCTGACGTGATTTTCCTATGTGTTGTAAATCCTTCCTCTATGACATTAATGAGGCAGGATTAGAGGTAGTTATGTTAATGAGGCAGGACTCAATCTACAGGATTAGGTTGTGTCTTAAATCAATGTTTTTTGAGGTACAAAAGAGAGAAGTGAGCAAAGAGACAGGGAGACCTCATACCACCAAGAAATAAGAGCCAGGAAAATAGCATGTCCTTTGGACCCAGAGTCACTGTGCTGAGAAGCTCCTAGACCAGGGGAAGATTAATGACAAGGATCTTCCCCCAGAGTCAACAGAGACAGAAAGCCTTCCCCTGGAGCTGGTGCCCTGAATTCAGACTTCTATCTTCCTAGACTGTGAGAGAATCAATTTATCTTTGTTAATTAAAGCCATCCACTTGTGTTGTTTCTGTTATAGCAGCACCAGATAACTAAGACAATGTTGAAAAAGCTGCCTCATCCAAACCAAGACTTGTAGGCTGTTTTCAATATAACATGGGGAAAAAATATGGCAGCCTGGAGCTGGGTTTTTATCAGACAGAGGGGTCTTGAGACATTTGCTGATAAAGTAAATTTGCTTTCAAAGGGATAAGAGAAAGGCCTAAACTCAATTCCTATCAACCACACATTTATCAAAATCTTAAAATTTGTCAAACTCTTATATTACCTTGCCAGAACACCTGCTAAGGTTAGAGATTGAACAGTTTGGCCTATTCATCTGAAAATAGGTATTCCTTTTGTTGCCTCAAGATCATGTCTTTCACATTTGATAAATGTAGCAATAGACTCTACTGACTTCTTTTTTTTTTTAACCAGTTGCCACTGAGTTGACTCTGACTCATGGCGACTCCAGGTGTGTCAGAGTAGAACTGTGCTCCATAGGATTTTCAATGGCTGATTTTTAAGTAGCAGATATCCAGGACTTTCTTTCAAGGCACTCTGGATGGACTCCAACCTCCAACCCTTGAGTTAGCAGCTGATCACGTTAATCGTTTACACCACCCAGGGAATCTATCTGTCTATTACTGCATAACAAATTATCCCCAAATATAGTGGCTTAAAACAATTTATATTTATTATCTCACCGTTTCTGTGGTCAGGAATATGGGCATGGCTTGCGGGGTGGGTATCCTCTGGCTGTAAGCATTTTAAGACTCAACAAGGAAGAACCCACTTGTCAGCTCATGTGCTTGCTGTCAGGGTTCAGTCCCTTGTGTCCCATTAGACTGAGGCCCTCAGTTCCTGGCTGATTTGGTCAGAGGCCTCCCTCAGTTTCTTGCCGTGTGGGCCCCTCCTTCCACCAGTTTGAATGATTAATGTGTACCGGTTGAGAAGCAATGGGAAAAGTTGACCACCAAGACGAAGTCACCATCTTTTATGAACTAATAATGGATGTAGCATCTCATCACTTTTAAAATAGTCTATTCAAGTCACTTGGAGCCATGGTGGCACAGTGGTTAAGAGCTCGGCTGCTAACTAAAAGGTTAGCAATTCAAATCCGCCAGCTGCTCCTTAGAAGCCCTGTGGGGCAGTTCTACTCTGTCCTTTGGGGTTGCGATGTATCAGAATCAACTTGACAGCAACGGGTTTGTTTGTTTGTTTTTGGTTTTTATCGAAGTCAATAAGCTTCCCATCCCTACCCACACACAAGACAACTTGATCTCATACAAAAACAAACAAACAAACCCATTGCCATTGAGTCTATTCTTATAGGACACAGTAGAACTTGCCCACAGCGTTTCCAAGGCATAATCTTTGTGGAAGCAGACTGCCACATCTTTCTGCCAACGAGCAGCTGGTGGGTTGGAACCCTTGAACTTTAGGTTAGCAGATGAGCGCCTTAACCACTACACAACCAGGGCTTCTTTTGATTTCTAATAGATAATCTTTAAAAGAGTACAATGCTTGTGGCGAACATTCTTTACTAATTTAGCTAAACAGTTGTTTAGTTTAAAGATGACTTCAGAGATAATTTTGGTTTATGATGGGAAGATTTTCTCAGAGTGATAGATTCAGAAGTTTCTCCAGTCTCAATAGGTCCAGTAAGTCTGGATTCTGTAAGACTTTGAAATTCTGTTCCACATGTTCCCCCTTTTGATCAGGATTCAGCTATTGATTTCTTGATCCAAACGTTCAGTAATAGTAGCTGGGCACAGTCCTGTTTTTCTGGTCTCATGGCTAAGGAGGCAGTATAAACTCCCCGTTTTAAAAAGTTCTTGTAATGGTCAGAGGCAAGATACCTGCTTCCCCAAAAGCACTTCTTTTGTGTTAAATTCAGTCAGCTACTATTTATAACTAACCTTGCTCGTAGTCGCTTCTAGATTAACCAGACTCTGCTGCCAGTGACGGGTTCCTCCTCTGGTCTGAAAGTGCTTTAGGGTCTACTTTGGAAGAGAATGGCCTGTGTTTACATTTGAGGGGAAAAAAATTGCACTTTCACCCTTGATTTTACAGAAATAGAGGGCAATGTCTCTAGGCCTAGCTTTTTCCAGGAATAACACTGTTTAGCATTTTCTGGTTCCAAAAGGCTTATTTCTTAGATCGTTCAAAATATCAAAGTCATGCTTTACTACTAAGATGTATGTTCTGGGAAGTTTATCAGGGGTCATCTGGGCCACAGCTGCTTGCTATTGTTAAACGACTTCTATTTGAAGGTAAATCTTACAGCACGGAGACAGCTCAAGTATGAATGCATATTAAGAGAAGAGCCACAGCACAGAAAAACCGCGATTTCCCAAGGAGTCATGCCTGGGATGGTAAAACTGATATCACCTGGTCACAGAGATAAGGTGGATATTAAAGCAATCTGTCAATGAGAAACACCACAGTCTTCCTTTCTGTCTTCTTCAATGGGATACTTTAGAAATAATTTCAGTCTGAGATTCAACCAGGCCGATTTCTCCAATTCCTTCCCTGACCCCCCCAAAAAAGAAAAAATACACAGATATTGGTGTATTCCAATGCCCCTCAATTTTGCAAAACCAATAATCCAAACCAGTTGCTGTCAAGTGGATTCCAACTCATGGTGACCCCATGTGTGTCAGAGTAGAACTGTGCTCCAAAGGGTTTTCAATTACAGATTTTTTTGGCATTAGATTGCCAGGACTTTCTTCTGAGGGGTCTCTGGTGGACTGAAACCTCCAGCCTTTCAGGTAAGTAACCAAGTGCTTAACCATTTGCAGCACGCAGGGACTCCTTTCTTTTATACATTTCTGCTCAATTCTCTGGTTATGAAGAGTGTTGCTATTGTTAATTGCCAGCGAGTTGGCCCCGACTCATGGTGACCCCATGTGTGTCAGAGTAGAACTGCTCCATAGGGTTTTCAATGGCTGATATTTTTGGAAGTAGATCACCAGGACTTTCTTCCAAGGTGCGTCTGGGTGAACTAGAATCTCCAGCCTTTCAGAGAGCAGCCAAGTGCTTAACCATTTGTGCCACCCAAACGTCACTTCTTACTTCCATGAAGATATCTCTGATTTTCCCATCCGGAAGTGACTTTTATCTTCTCTAAAATCCAATAGCCTGCTATTTCTCTCAAATAGCATGCTTCCTATTTTACCTGTTAATATATTTGTGTGTTTGTTTTCTTAGCTATATTGTCATATTCCATTTATTTATTCCCAAACCCCTAAGCTAGAGTCTTTGATTGCATGCAATACATGCAAAGGCAAATATCTGCTTAATGGATTAATCATTTTCCTCAAGTGATCCTCAGACATAAATTTGGATCAACCAGCAATCATTACCGAGTTTTGCAAATATTATCAGGCCATAATAAATAATGGAAAATGTGTACGTCACAAAGAGGTTACGATATCATTTTGCAAGTTCTCTTCCGCTCCCATGGTGAAACTGGATACTCTAGATCCGCTGTGCAGAAATTCAAACACTGGCCAATTCATGAGATGTGTTTCTGTTTCTACTCCTGTCCTCATATCAAGCTGCACCCACGAGGACTTTGCCTGGCATGAGATGTCATTAACACATTTATAAGGCTTGTTGCTCTGACATGTGTTTGCAAAAATGCTTGTGAAATATAGGCTGCATCCATGCAGACGGGATTAATCCAAGCAGAGGCCTTTAGCTAAGGCAACTAATTATTCTTAAGACTAAAAGCATAAGCAAACAGCTAATGAATTTGCTAATTGTCTTTTCTATACTTTCCAGCTTTATACGGTCTGTAGTTGCTAAAGATACCGTCATTAAGGGGAAAAAAGAACAGCCAAGTTCCAACACTGCTCTTATTTCTTCTTTGTCTTCTTTGTCTTCTCTTTCTACAAGCCAGCTAAGCATAGGACCAAAAAGCAAGGACAGAACAGGACATAATTTCATCCAGTGAAAAAGTATTTGCACTCTTTAAAGGCAGTGCACAATAAATCTTTATTTATTCATTAGCTATTCCCTGAAGCCAGGCACCAGGATGACGATCACAACTCTGTCCTTCTTCTGTTATTAACTGCCGTACAGTCCATTCAGACTGATGGTGACCCCGCGTACAAGACAACGAAACACTGCCCAGTCCTGTGTCATCTTCATGATTTCTGGCATCTTGGAGTCCATCATTGCGGCTATTGGGCCATTCCATTTCACTGTGGGTCTCCCATGTCCTGACTGGCCCTCTACTTCACCAGACATGATGTCCTCCTCCAGCAACTGAAGTCTCCTGATGACATGCCCAAAGCAAGCTTCAGACAGTGTTCTTCTGTGATCCATAAGGTTTTCACTGGCTGATTTTCAGGAGTAGATCACCAGGCCTTTCTTCCCAGTCTGCCTTAGTCTGGAAGATCCACTGAAACCTGTCTACCATGGATGACCCTGCTGGTATTTGAAATACTGGTGGCATAGCTTCCAGCATCATAGCAACACACAAACCAAGACAGTATGACAAACTGACAGATGGGTGTTGGTCCTTATTCTGGGGGAGGGGGAGCAAAAGCCCAATTGGATTGTTAAGGATTGAACTGTGTCCCCCCAAAAAATATGTTTTATAAATTCTAACCCCTATAGGGAAGGGTGGGGTGCAGAACTCAAATTCTAGTAAAAAGACCAGACTTAATGGTCTAACTGAGACTGGAGGAACCCCAGAAAGCATGGCCCCTGGACTCTGTCAATGCAGAACTAAAACAATTCCCGAGGCCAACTAACTCTTCAGACAAAGGTTGGACTGGACTGTGGGACATAAAACGATATTCGTGAAGAGTGTGTTTCTTAGCTCAAGTAGATACAAGAGACTAAATGGGCAGCTCCTGTCTGGAGGTGAGATGAGAAGGCAGAGAGGGTCAGGAGCTGGTTGAATGGACATGGGAAATCTAGGTGGAAAGGAGGAGTGTGCTGTCACAGTATGGGGAGAGCAATTAGAGTCACACAACAATGTATGTATAAATTTTTGTATGAGAGGCTAACTTGAATTGTAAACTTTCACTTAAAGCACAAAAAAAAAAAACTTAAAACGTAAAAAATTATAACAGACAACAAACAGCGGTTTTCTAAATTTCAAATTTCCAATGATCTAGGCTGACTTATCCCCTTGGATATTGTTATGGATTGAAATGTGTCCCCACAAAATGTGCATAAACTTGGCTAGGCCATGATTCCCAGCAGTGTGTGATTGTCCACCATTTTGTCATCTGATGTGATTTTCCTATGTGTTGTAAATCCTACCTCTATGATGTTAAAGAGGCAGGGTTAGAGGCAGTTATGTTAATGAGGCAGGATGCAATCTACAGGATTAGGTTGTGTTTTCAGTCAATCTCTTTTGAGATATAAAAGAGAAAATTGAGCAGAGAGACAGTATCGCATACCACCAAGATACAAGAGCCAGGAGAATAGCTCGTCCTTTGGACCCAGGGTCCCTCTGCTGAGAAGCTCCTAGACCAGGGGAAGATTGATGACAAGGACCTTCCCCCAGAGCCAACAGAGACAGAAAGCCATCCCCTAGAGCTGGCACCCTGAATTTGGACTTCTAACCTCCTAGACCATGAGAGAATAATTTTTTCTTTGTTAAAGCCACGCACTCGTGGGATTTCTTTCACAGCAGCACTAGATGAGTAATACACACGGTTAGTCTCTTCACTTGAAGCATCCTCATAGTGCAGCCTACATCATGGCGGACGTGCATCTACTAGTCAACCTTTCCATCTAAGTGTCGATAGCCGCCCAAGTTAAATTGCATTTCAGGATCAGCATCTTTGGTTTGAATTTAACGCCTGGTACATGCTGTTATTGTTGAGTGCCGTCAAGTCAATTCCAACTCATAGTGTGACCCTGTGCGACATAGTAAGAACTACTCTGTAGTGTTTTCTGGGCTGTAATTTTTTATGGAAAAAGATGGACAGGTCTTTTTTCCCACAGAGCTGCTGGGTAGGGTCACATTGCTAACCTTTTAGTCAGCAGCCGCGTGCTTAATGGTTGCACCACCAGGGTTCCTATAGAGTGCATAGCCCATCATTAAAAGAAAACTTTTTGCCAAGAGGGCATTATTTGAACTTGTGCTGCTAAAGTGGGTCCTGGGTAGCCGCATAATACAGAGACTGAAATGTTCAAAAGGCAGGAGGCATAATGGTTTTACTCCCTAGTTGCACAGTTATTGGGGCCATACATTTGCTTCAGCTATTAGTGTAATTCCTTTGTAGTGAAAATTAATTTATTTGCAATTTTTTAAAAAAATAAGTGTTTTATCCTTCTCCATGGCTAAGGGTCTCTAGATACGCAAAGTACCAAAGCAGCCCTGGTATGACAGCTTGATTTATTCAGGGAGGCTGGTCGACCTCTTCACTCGCACACACAAAATACAGGGTATCAGCCTGGAGGCGGTTCAATAACTAATTTAACCTCAAACCTAATTCTTTTAATGATGTATCAATCACAGCTCCTTAAAACGCCCATGTCAAATGAAAATATACAGCTTTGGCTCGAATTTAATTAATTTACACAGCATTCATTTTACCTTAATGAACACCTATCAAGGTGGACAGAGTACTGATGAATATACATAAATTGCAGGTCCAATTTTCTCTATCAGTCAAAAATAAAGCCAAGGGAATGAAAAGAGAATTCACCCACCCATTGAAAATATGTGATATTTTTTTCCTACAACGGGGTGAGGGTTGGGAAGGGGATGGTGGAAAGCAAGAAAAAGGGAGAAGAAAAGAATGTAATATTGCTAAACACCTACATTTTGCAATTTGTAAGTGATTTTTAAGTACTGTACCCAAGTTTGTCTTTGTGATAAATCTACAAAGATGGAAATTGGAGCTTGGAAAGAAAGGTGGTTTCTACACAGTTCTGTCTGTTTTTGAATACCTTGTTATGGATTGAATTATGTCCCCCCAAAAATATGTGTTGAATTCCTGGCTCCTGTACCTGTGGATGTGATCCCATTTGGAAACAGGATATTCCTTTGTTATGTTAATGAGGTCATACCAGAGCACAGTGGGTCCTAAACCTAATCACTTCTGAGTTATAAAGAAAAAGTCAGAACAGACACAGACATACACACACAGGGGGGAAAAGAGACACCATGTGAGGATCATCTACAAGCCAAGGAACCCCAAAGAACACCAAAGAAACAAAAAATGCCGGGACTGTCAACAAGAAAGGAATCGACATGGCCAAGACCCTGATTTGGACTTCTAGCCTCTCAAACTGTGAGAAAATAAATATCTGTTCTTTAAAGCCATCCACCTGTGGTATTTCTGTCACAGCAGCACTAGCAAACCAAGACCACTCCCCCTTTTCTTTCCACCTTGTCATAATACCATCCTCCAGAGATGGACACTGTAGATGGGCCTAGAGAACCACTGAGTGCTCAATGGTGGGTCGGTAAAATGATGGTCTGGGTTGTGTCCACAGCTGTGTTGATTGAGTAGCTCTAGGCAAGAATCCAAATCTTATGGACTCAGGGTTTTTCATCTACTTATTTCACACAAATAACATGCACCTTCTACATTTGTTTGCCAACCGTGCCTGCCCACCCCGCGGTGAGGTATTTCATAAGTGCCATTATGCCAATTTTTTTAACATGTTGCTGTAAAAAAAAAAAAAAATTGCATAACATGCTTACGAAAATACCTCACCAGGGGAGGGTGCCATTGGCGAACAAACTTAGAATGCACACGTTATTTGTGTAAAACTACAGTAATTAATTAGGCCTTTAACAAAATGTCCTCAGAGGTAAAGTTTAAGCCGCACTAGCCAGATGGTCTCAAAAGCTGTTTGTTATTGTTGTTGTCTTCTTATTACTTCCTAGGCGTTAGATCATAGCTCTCCATATCAAGTAAAGATGTCTAACATGGCCGGCTTTGTTTTAATAAAGACAGACTTATCAAGTGACGGTATTGTTCCCCTAGAGAGATGTCTAACAGTAGGTGAACCTCAACAAGATGAAGTACAAGACCTTTGTTCTCTACAGTAAGCATGGCATAACTTAGGGATTTTCCAAAGCCAAAGTATCTCTCTTGGATGAACAGATGGTATTTGGAGCTTGGAACTAGGAGACATTTAGAGAACCTTAGTTTATTTATGTAGTTTAATTAATACCTAAGGTGGCCTGGTGGCCCAACAATTAACTATGCTGCTGCTAACTAAAAGATTGGCATTTTGAACCCACTCAGTGGCTTCACTGGAGAAAAGACCTGGTGATCTGCAGTCCTGGTGACCTGCAGAAGTCCTGTAAAGATTACAGCCTAGAAAACCCTATGGGGCAGTTCTCCTCTGTCACCTAGGGTTGCTATGAGTTGAAATTGACTTGATGGCAACCAACAACAGCAACAATTGATACCAGTTTATTTTAAGATGAAGGAAAGGGAGAACAAATGATGAATTTAGTTTCTTGTCCTAGATTGAGAATACAACTTTACTATGTCTGATTCTATGTGAAAGAGAAGACAGGAAGAGATCAAATAGCTTCTCTCCCACTCCAAGTGAACCAAGGGACAGTCTAGAAAATGCCTGCATAGGTTGGCTAAGAGCCAAGGTAGTTTATATCTCATCCTTCAAAATTCTGTCTAGGGAGACATTTGGGCACAGGTCTCCCCAACTTTGAGTCAATGGATGGTTTTGGTCTTCATTAATTTAATTAGTCCATTAGCTTTCCTTCACAAGCACATAATCTGGTTTTTAAAAAGTAAGTATATTTTCACAGATTCATCATTTTCATTTATCATTGCATAGTACTCTATTGTGTGTGTATAACATAGTTTGTTTATCTGTGAAGCATCTCATAACATGGATGAAACTGGAGGAGAGTATGCTGAGTGAAATAAGTCAATCACAAAAGGACAAATATTGTATGAGACCACTTCTGTAAAAACTCATGAAAAGGTTTACACACGAAAAGAAATAATCTTTGATGGTTACGAGGGATGGGAGGGGTGGGGGGCGAGTACTAAATAGGGTAAGACAGTACACAGTACTGGGGAAGCCAGCACAACTTGTACAAGGAAAGGTCATGGATGCCCCATAGACACATCCAAACTCCCTGAAGGACCAAATTGCTGGGCGGAGGGCTGTGGGGACCATGGTCTCAGGGAACATCTAGCTCAATTGGCATAACATAGTTTATAAAGAAAATGTTCTACATTCTACTTTGGTGAGTAGCGTCTGGGGTCTTAAAAGCCTGTGAGCAGCTATCTAAGATACTCCACTGGTCTCACCCCTTCAGGAGCAAGGTCGAACGAAGAGAACAAGATACAAGGAAAAGATTAGTCCAAAGGACTAATGGACCACAACTATCACGGCCTCCCCCAGACTGACTCCAGTACGACTAGATGGTGCCCAGCTACTACCACTGACGGCTCTGAGAGGGATCACAACAGAGGGTCCTGGAGAGAGCTGGAGAAAAATGTAGGACAAAATTCTAACTCACAAAAAAAAAAGACCAGACTTACTGGCCTGACAGAAACTGGAGAAACCCCGAGAGTATGGCCCTCAGACACCCTTTTAGCTCAGTAATGAAATCACTCCCGAGATTCACCGTTCAGCCAAAGATTAGACAGGCCCATAAAACAAAACGAGACTAATGGGGTACAACAGTCCAGGGACAAGGACCAGAAGGCAGGAGGGGACAGGAAAGCTGGTAATAGGGAATCCAAGGTCAACAAGGGGGAGTGTTGACATGTCATGGTGTTGTTAACCAATGTCATAAAATAATATGTGTACTAACCATTTGATGAGAAACTGTTTGTTCTGTAAGCCTTCATCTAAAGTACAATAAAAAAAAATTTTTTTAAGTAAGTATATTTTGATTTAAATAATAAATTTGAGTAATACTGAGTAGCATAAAGAAGATTCCAAAAAGTCTATTGAAATAAGCACAGTTAACATTCAGTCAATATCATCCTTGGCATCTCCGTATATGTATACACTAACAAATGTAAATAAATAGATTAAATGCATAGAATTCATTTTTTTTGGGAAAAAATGAGGTTTATCACATGTGCTTAAAGTAAAATATACCTGTTGCTTTCGAGTCATTTCTGACTCAGAGTGACCTTATAGAACAGAGTAGAACTACCCCATACAGTTTCCAAGGAGTGGCTGGTGACTTCTAACTGCCAACCTTTTGGTTAGCACCCAAGCTCTTAACCACTGTGCCACCAGGGCTCCAATGTAAAATATATACTTGATGTTATGTTAAGAGAAGAAAATAAAAATTTAATGAAATTGAAAATATTACTGATATTCAGAAAGAACTTTCTTCTACAGTGTTCTCAAAAAGATGTTTTTGAAATGTTGGAGACTTTGTTTTTTTAGTGACATGCTTTAGCTTTACATGGTTTCAGTTGAATCTCTGCTATGAATAATGTAGGATTCTCCATAATTATATTCCTAGAACCCATCATCTTCCAGATTTGACAATGGCAAGTTTTCACAGCAATTAAATTCAGCCAGTTCCAAAAATCCTCTCCATAGTTTTGTATTTTATAATTCATATTAATTTACTATATTAATAATTGACTCAACACACACCAAATCTTTTTTGGACCAAGCCTTCTCAATTTCAGAATTAATGTTCCCATCATTTGTTTGAATGCCCCTATAAATTTTTATTTGTTTAGTTATTTTTGCTTACTTGTATGTTCGTTAATTTATTTAATTTTTCACTAGGCTATATGTCTCGGTGGGAGCCCTGGTGGCACAGTGGTTAAGATCTTGGCTGCTAACCAGCTGCTCCTTGGAAACCCTGTGGGGCAGTTCTACTCTGTCCTATAGGGTTGCTATGAGTCAGAATCGACTCAATGACAAAAGGTTTGATTTGCTTTGTATGTCTTGATGAGAGATTAATTGTGTACAATTTTAACCATACCCAAGTATTGACTACTAGATTCAAATCTTACTCTAGCTCAAGAAATTTTTCTTCTATCCTATCTTTGAATTGACCTTCTTTTCTCATCTTCAGGGATACCAATTATGTGAACATTTTATCTTCTTTGCCTTTCATTGCTATCATCTTCCTGAGTCTACACATTTTTATCATTTTTTCATTTCATTTTGAGTGATTTCCTCAAACCTATCCACGGTGGTTTTCACAGTTTTTCTGTCATTTTAATCAGTGCTTCAAACTGGTTGTTCCCAATTCAGTCACAGCTGAGGAAGAGAAACTGGAACAGACTTGAATTCCTAAAATTTGGGTGAACTGGAAAGATAACAACAAAGGGAAAAATTATAGGTTAAAGCCCTGCTAGAAATCTAATCTTTCTCTTAGAAAACAAGGGCAACATACACTTTGCAAAGCAACCAAATTTCTTGCCTGTCAGATTTTAAGCAGAGTTGGAAACAAATGTGCCCCGCTCAAAGATGGTGGCCGATGGAGCTGCTCTGAATGTGTGTTGCTCTTCACAGTCCTGTCAATAATCCAATCACATGTATCAGGCTCCTTAAAGGGCTTGCTACGCCTCCGCCATGTCTCCCATTCCTGGGTTTCAACCTTTAATTTTTCCCATTCCAGTTATCATTCTAGATCACCCAAACTGTAAAAATTTGCAGCTGTTCTGATTTCATGTCATCAACCATAACTGAACTGGTTGGAACTGGTTCAAAGCCCTAATTTTAATCTCATTTTAGGGCATTTCAGATTGCATTTGCAACACTTCAATTCCTTATTTTCCCTCTTCCAGTTCTCCCAGGGGCTTTTCCAACTTGATTTACATTTTGCTTTGCTGTTTTGTAATCTCTTTTTTCTTTTTCTTTCTTGAGAATTTTACTTCTTTTAACTCATTTTGAAAAAGAAATCACACATTGAAAATTTTTCGTGTAATATGAAGAATCAGTTATGGGGAATCTTGGTTGCCTTATATGAAGTTTGTTCTTCATTTTCTTTTTTGTTATGTTCCTTTTCCCATCCTGCTCCCCACTGCTTCTTTTCCAGTTTTCAGGCAAAAATTTTCTGGTGGCTCTTTCTTTATATTTACTTATCTCTGAAGAGATACTTGGCAATGCACAAAGACTGAAATGCTGAGATCTGCTCTCTAGCTTTGAAACATGTTACTTTAAACTCTCTCATCAAATCAGTTATTCTTTGCCCTGAGGAGTATGGATCTCCTTCAATTCAAGAATTCAAGGAGTTGGTATAGATTATAGCAAAACACCCTAACTCATAGTTGTTCTGTGAAGATACTTGTAATCTTGAGACACCTGCCTCCCAAATTCGTTTAACTTGCTTGGCCTTGGGCAACTTCATAGAGTAAGGAGTGTACTTCATACAAAAACAATGGGAGGGATGGCTCAGAAAAAAAAAAGGAAAAAATCCAAAAGCTTTTTTCACTTTTATTCCCATCAATAGGGTTGTGTCCTGAGCCAGCCCTAAGCATCTTTCTATTGGAATGAAGTGGAGGGAAGTTTATAGTCAGCTTTTTACATTCAACATCAAACACCCATCTGTACAGTGTGTTGTACTATGGGGGCTTGCATGTTGCTGTGATGCTGGAAGTGATGCCACCAGTATTTCCAATACCAGCAGGGTCACCCATGGTGGACAGGTTTCAGCAGAGCTTCCAGACTAAGACAAACTGGGAAGAAAGGCCTGGTAAGCGACTTCTGAAAATCAGCCAGTGAAAACCAGATGGATCACAACAGAACTTTGGCCGACTTGCTTGCTTTGGACACGTCATCAGGAGGGATCAATGGCTCAAAGAGGGTATTGTGTTTGGTGAAGCAGATGGCCAGTGAGGGCAAGGGAGGCCCTCGGTGAGATGTTTGTCACAATAGCTGCAAGGATGGAGGTGGGGCCAAGATGGCAGAGTAGTCAGACAGCCTCCTATATCCCTCTTATGATAAAGACCTGGAAAAACAACTGATTTGATTGTATATGAATGTCTAGGAGCCCTGAACAAGGCAAAGGTGAGGAATCGGACTGAGTGGCAGGGGGAGAGGGAGACGGTTTGGAAAAAGCCAGCAGCGCTAGAGTGGCGGCAGCGGGACTGCAGCGCTTCAGCCACTCGGTTTGCAGCGAAGCAGGCAAACAGCTGTGCGCATGCTGGGGAAGCAGTTTCCACATCAAGAGAGATCCGGCAGCAGAGATGCTGTTTGGACACTCCGAACCAGTGAAAAGCAGCTCCCAAGTGGCTAAAGATAAGTACATGCGTGCAAAAGGGGGATTTAAAAAAACCCTAGCTGCAAGGATGGACTAGGAAATGCCAACGATCATGAGGATGACTCAGGACTACGCAACATTTTGTTCTGCTGTACATAAGGTCTCCGTGAGTTGGAGTCAACTCAAGGGGAGCTATTTATATCTACCTACCTACCTCTCTACCTGTCTACCTACCTACCTATCTATCCATCCATCCACCCACCCACTATCCATCCATCCATCCATCCATCCATCCATCCATCCATCTAACATCTATCTATATAGCAAGCAATATAGTCTTGATAAACAGGCTTTATCAGGAGAGAAGATTCAGATTTAAATTGTCCATTGATATCTTTATCTAATTACTGAGTATCTTTTCAGATCTATGATACTTTTCTCTAGGAATCATTTGTTCTACTGAAGGACAATGATATCTGACAGTGTCTGCTTCTTCTTGGGCAGACTTCACAGTTAGCCAGGAAGGGGCTTGGTATAGTGGTCTGGAATTGTCTTCATTTCTTGTTTACATTGAAGAGCAAGTTTTCTTTAACTTTTTGAGAGTGGAATTGAAGTAAAATAGTCCTTACCATATTTAACAAGAATTATGTTGTTAGTTGTTATCAAGTTGATTCTGACTCATGGTGACCCCATACGTGTCAGAGTAGAATTGCTCCATAGGGTTCCCAATGGTTGTGACCTTTCAGAAGTGGAACACCAGGCTTGTCAACTGATGCACCTTGGGTAGGTTTGAACAGGCAACCTTCCAGCTAGTAGTGGAGTTTAACCATTTGCACCACCCAGGGACTCCTAAATAAGAATACTGGATATGTTTAATCTGAAATATTTATCTTAAAAGAAATCCTGTAAAAGCTTGACTTTTAGCCTTCAGTGGTCAATTTCAAGTGGTTCATAAATTTACACAAGAAATATTCCCAAGGATCAACTACGAGGCTGTGATTTTGCTAAGTTCTAAATATGTATCCCTGAATAAAAGAGGATGGCTCCCATCTGCTTAGGGCTTACAATTTCAGGTTGAATGACATCTTCCCCACAAATTCTAATAGCCTTTATTTCTAAAAGAATCAACTTTGTAAACCAATTTGTCACTCTGGGCACAAAATATCTCCCTTCATTTGAAATGGGATTCTTCCCTGAGGGAGCAGTGGTGGTACAATGGTAGACTTCTCACCCTCCACGTAGGAGACCTGAGTTTGATTCCCAGCCAGTGAACCTCAGGGAAGCCACCACCAATATTTCAAATACCAGTAGCTTCACCCATGATAGACAGGTTTCAGCAGAGCTTCTAGACTAAGACAGTAGCAAGAAAGGCCTGGTGAGCTACTTCTGAAAATCAGCCCATGGAAATCCTGTGGATCACGATGGTCTGATCCCGTTGTGTGTGAGATCACCATGAGTCGAAGGCTCACTCAAAGTCAGATGATAACAACAACAACATTTGACGAGTCCCAGCTACTTTTAAGGTCCTTGTCTCTTCTTAAGTCCGTTTCAGGTTCATTTCCAACTTACCGTCCTTTCTCATTTTAGATCTGATACAAAATGTGCCTATCTCAGCATTTTTAAATCACTTCTGTACATAGTTGTTTTTATTGAGCAATGTTGTTTATATTTTTTCATAAATATTTAGGATGTATGTGAGCATTAAGCATTCTTGGTATTCACCACTGAACTTGAAGTCCGTCAGATATTCAATAAATGTTGATGGACATTATGTAGTTTGGGTGCAGTCTTGATGTTCAGTATGGGAGAAAGAAAACGTCACCTTCCAAAAGCATTCTTTTTCTCTGACTTAAGGTCTTAGCAACTGACATGATTAGTGTAGAATAAGTAATTAAGATTGATTTGACTTACTTAATAGTCAAGTAAGCACCCATGTTCTCTGTTAGAAAATTAAGCAGTTAAGTTTGCTATTGATCATTACAGATGACTATATAAACGCATATCTCCAAGGGGAAGGGTCTTAAATACTTCATCAATGTGCCCAATCATTTAAGCTGGAATTTGGTCTCTTGACAAATGATGCTTAAATAATACAGAAACAAACCCGTTGCATTATTAGGTAAATTGAAAGAATGTTTCCGTTGGAGTTATTAAATTGAAAGAAAACATTTTAAGTGAAGAAAATGACCAGCCACTCTCTAAATTCCTCAGGCGTTATCTAAAAATACGACAACGATGAAACAGTCAGTGGTTATTAGGTTTGAGTTGTGGTTGAGTCTGGCATAGACTCAGGAAAAGAAAACAATACAATTTAAAAACTATCACAACGTCCTTGCTTGGAATCTATCCTAAGGAAATAATCAGATTTAGAGAAAGATTTATGTATGAGAATGTGTATTATAGTTTTATGTATAAGAGTGATAAGCAGAAACAAGTCCAAGTACTCCACAGCATAAAATGAGTTGAATGAGTTTGAGAGTAATATCCAGTCATTGAAATTCAAATAAAAAATGTATATATATATCACATTTGAAATTTTTGAAAATAGAGTATTATGGTTTTATAAGCCAAATGAAAAATTGCATGTACAGGATGATGCTAAATATGTAAACATTTCAAGAAATGTATATACTGCAAATAAAATGAGTATGTACATAAATGATTAGAGTCCCTGGCGGTACAAATAATTAAGCGCTCAACTCCTAGCTAAAAGGTTGGCGATTTGAACACATCCAGAGGCATCTCGGAAGACAGGCGTGGCAGTCTGCTTTTGAAAGGTCATAGCCTTGAAAACCTATGGCGCCGTTCTACTCTGCACCATAGGGTCGCCATGAGTTGGAATCGACTTGATGGCAATTAACAATATATAAATAATTTTACATATGTGGCAAAATGTTAACAGTGTTCATGTTTGAGAAGCAGAAATATCAACCTAAAGTACTCTTTTTCTTACTTTTCCATAATTTTTCAAAATTTTTGTGATAAAACAGTGACTTTCCAACATAATTTCCATAACTGATGTCACTAAATTTTTTAAAAACTGTGACTTTTATGAACGGAAAATACAACAAAAGCATGCTATAAAATATACACAATATTATTTTCTCATGTTTGAGAGAGCAGGTTATATAATTCACTGTTGATGAGGAAACCAGAACTGAATTCCTGCCTAAAACCAACCCCTCCATTTATGAACAGATCTCTGCTCATCTCCTGGTCTTTTCAATTGCCTGATATGCATGGGAAAGCTGGACAATGAATAAGGAAGACAGAAGAAGAGTTGATGCCTTTGAATTGTGGTGTTGGTGAAGAATATTGAATATACCATGGACTGCCAGAAGAACGAACAAATCTGTCTTGGAAGAAGTACAGCCCGAATGCTCCTTAGAAGCGAGGAGGGGGAGACTTCATCTCACATACTTTGGACATTGTCTTAGTCATCTAGTGCTACTATGACAGAAATCCCACAAGTGGATGGCTTTAACAAAGAGAAGGTTATTCTCTCACAGTCCAGGAGGCTGCAAGTCTGAATTCAGGGCGCCAGCTCCAGGGGAAGGGTTTCTCTCTCTGTTGGCTCTGGAGGAAGGTCCTTGTGATACATCAGTCTTCCCTTGGTCTGGGAGCATCTCAGCGCAGGAACCTCAGGTCCAAAGGACACGCTCTGCTCCCAGCACTGCTTTCTTGGTGGTATGAGGTCCCCCGGGCCTCTGCTTGCTTCTCTCTTTTATATCTTAAAAGAGATTGGCGTAAGACACTATCTAATCTTGTAGATCTCATCAATATAACTGCCACTAATCCATCTCATTATGTCATAGTGATAGGATTTAAAACACATCAGGAAATCATATCAGATGACAAAATGGTAGACAATCATACAATACTGGGAATAATGACCCAGCCAGCTTGACAGATATTTTTGAGGGACACAATTCAATCCATGACAGACATGTTATCAGGAGGGACCAGTGTCTGGAGAAGAACAACACGCTTGGTAAAGTAGAGGGTCAGGGAAAAAGAGGAATACCTTCAATGAGATGGATTGACACAGTGGCTGCAACAATGGGCTCAGACACAGCAATGACTGTGAGGATGGCCCAGAACCAGGTAGTGTTTTGTTCTATTGTGCATAGGGTTGCTATGAGTTGGAACCGACTCAACGGCATCTAACAACAACCAACAATAACATCTTGTCTGCCCTATTGACGGAGGCAGACCAAAAAGGAAACGGTTGGGGGAGGTGGAATGTATGATATACAGCATGTTAGAAAAAATGTTCTAAAGATAAAAAAAAAGAAACAGAAGGTGGGTATGATATACTTGTTAGGGTGGGGGAGATGGCTTGGGAAGGTTTACTGAGAAAGTGTCTTGAAAAAAAATGTAAAAATACAGAGAAGAAACCATTTGCCATTTCAACATTTTTCACATATACAATTCAGCGAGACCAAATATATCAATCATATTGCGCCACCATCACCAATATCCATTGCCAAATTTTCCTTCACCATACACAGAAACTCAGTGCTTCCTAAACAATGTCTCCCCCTTTTTCCCTCCCTAGTTTCACTCAGAAAGTATCTCTTTCGGTGAAGATCAGAAGAAACACCAAACGCAATCTTGAGGTGAGACTGGACTTGGGGTCCCAGAAATGTATGGAGGTTGAGAAAGATGAGGGGCTCCTTGATGTTGTGAGCAGAGCAGTATAACTTTCTGACACGTTTTCCAAGCATCGTTTTTAAAGTCCTCGGCCATTCCCTGGTGCCTTTAGGATAAAGTTCACCCTTCCGAATGTGCCTACCTGCCTCTTTCATCTTCCACGGCTGCCCAATATTCAGTATATACTCCAGGCTTTTCCAAACTATCCCATTTGCCCAAATCCACTGTGCTGTTTGTTTTGTCATGCTTCTTGCACGCTGGTGCCTCTGCCCCAAAAGCCCTTTCTTCTATTCTTTGACAAACCAATTACATGTGCATTTAATCCACCTGCCCTCCGTCCCCATCCCCCCTCACTTAACATTGCATTCTCTATCGTGGCATTAATGGAGTTTCATTTTAGCATCTTTTAATGTGTCTGCCTCTCATACTAAATGGAGAGCACTCCTAGGGCTTGAACTGTCTCCAGAGGAGCTCATAAATACCAACAAGTTAAAAGAAAGAATATATGAGAAAAAGGGCTAAAATGGCAGAGTACCCAATGGAGAAAAGATTAAATTAGTAGAAAAGATGAAAAAAGAAAATGAGATTGTAGAGCTAAGCTCCTTCTTAACCTAGTGAGTAAAGGAGACATTTCTCTTTTCCAATATTATTCTACCTCCATGTAAGCACATCTACACCTGGTCCAAGTTGCAGGTATCATTAGACTTAAAACCACAGCCAGTTACACCAATGTTCACTGCAGCACTGTGCACAATCCCCAAAAGGTGGAAACAACTTAAATGTCCATCAACTGACAAATGGATAAACAGAATGTGGTCTATACACACAATGGAATATTTTTCAGCCATAAAGGGGAATGACTTCCTGATGCATGCTTGCCTTAGTCATCTAGTGCTGCTATAACAGAAATATCAAAAGTAGATAACTTTAATAAACGGAAATTTATTCTCTCACAGTCTAGGAGGCTGGAAGTCTGAATCCAAGGCACCAGCTCCAGGGGAAGACTTTTTCTCTCTGTCGGCTCTGGGGAAAGGCCCTTGTTATTGATCTTCCCCAGTCTAGGAGCTTCTCAGTGCAGGAACCCCAGGTCCAAAGGACACACTCTGCTCCTGGCTCTTCTTTCTTGGTGTTATGAGGTCCCTTTCTGCTTAATTCTCTCTCCTTTTATCTCTTGTAAGATAAAAGTTTATGCAGGCCATACCCCAGGGAAACTCTCCTTCTATCGGATCAGGACTATGACTTGAATAAGGGTACTGCACCCCACCCTAATCCCTATTAACATGACTTAATCCTGCCTCATTAACATAACGGACAGCTCACTCCCAAATGAGACCATAACCACAGGCATAGAGACTAGGATTTACAACACATCACAAAATGGAGGATCATCAGATCACAAAATGGAGGACAACCACACAATACTGGGAATCATGGTCTAGCCAAGTTGACACGTACTTTTGTTGTTGTTGTTAGGTGGCGTGGAGTCGGTTCCGACTCATAGTGACCCTGTGTAAAACAGAACGAAACACTGCCCGGTCCTGAGCCACCCTCACCACCGTTGTTATGCTTGAGCCCATTGTTGCAGCCACTGTGTTAATCCATCTCATTGAGGAGCTTCCTCTTTTTTGCTGATCCTCTACTTTACCAACCATGATGTCTTTCTCCAGGGACTGGTCCCTCCTGATAATATGTCCAAACTATGTAAGATGTAGTCTCACCATCCTTGCTTCTAAGGAACATTCTGGTTGTACTTCCTCCAAGACAGATTTGTTTGTTCTTTTGGCAGTCCATGGTATATTCAATATTCTTCACCAACACCACAATTCAAAGGCACCAGTTCTTCGTTGGTCTTCCTTATTCATTGTCCAGCTTTCACATGCATATGATGCAACTGAAAATACCATAGCTTGGGTCAGGCGCACCTTAGTCTTCAAGGTGACATCTTTGCTTTTCAACAATTTAAAGAGGTCTTTTGCAGCAGATTTGCCCAATGCAATGCATCTTTTGATTTCTCGACTACTGCTTCCATGGGTGTTGATTGTGGATCCAAATAAAATGAAATCCTTGACAACTTCAGTCTTCTCTCCATTTGTCATGATGCTGCTTTCTGGTCCAGCTGTGAGGATTTCTGTTTTATGTTGAGGTGTAATCCATAATGAAGGCTGTGGCCTTTGATCTTCATTGCTAAGTCCTTCAAGTCCTCTTCACTTTCAGCAAGCAAGGCTGTGTCATCTGTATAACGTAGGTTGTTAATGAGTCTTTCTCCAATCTTGATGCCCTGTTATTTTTCGTATAATATAGACACACACTTTGGCGGGACACAATTCAATCTATGACAATGTTACAACATGAATGAACTTCTATTACATTATTCTGAGTTAAATAAGTCAGACACAAAAGGAAAAATACTATATGATATCACTTATATGAAATAAACAAATATATAGAAACCAAAAGTAATTGATGGTTACCAGGTGCAAGAGGTGGGGTGAAAGAGGGGTTTTTGCTTGGAGTGCATTTTAGATATGTTAAGGATAGTATGATAGTTTGCAAAACTAAAATGAAATTAGGTGCACAACTTGAAGAATGCAATCGGTGTTACTGATGTGTACGTGTGGAAATTGAGATGTTGTATGTGTTGTGTGTATACTACAATTAAAAAAAAGAGAGAGAGAGAGAGAGAATTCATTGCTGTTGAGTGGACTTCGACTCATGGCACACCCATCAGTGTCAGAGTAGAACTGCGCTCCATAGGATTTTCAAAGGCTGATTTTTTGGAAGTAATCACCAGGCCTTTCTTCTGAGGTGCCTCCGGATGGACTTGAACTTCCAACTTTTTGGTTAGCAGCTGAGCATGTTAACCGTTTGCACTACCCAGGGACTCCTCATTAGACGGAGGGCTAAGAAATTAGATAGGAAACATGATGGTGTCAGAAACCTTGGATGACTGGGTTTCTCGAAGATGTTTTGACTGGAAGAATTTTTGAGAGTTTGGAGGATTTTGAGTTTTGAATACTTAAAGTCTATCACCTAGAGAGGGGCCCTGGTGGTGCAGTGGTTAGGCACTTGCTTGCTAACCTAAAAGGTTAGTGGTTTGAACCCATCAGCCACTCTTCTGGAGAAAGATGTGGCAATCTGCTTCCTTAAAGATTATAGCTTAGGAAACTTTATGGGGCCTATTCTACTCTATCATATAGGGTCGCTATAAGTCGTAATTGGTTCTACAGTGATGGTGTTTTTGTTTTGTTCGTTTTGTTTTTTAACCCCCTGGAGGGTAGTTCTTGCTCTCATTTTATTTGGGCTGGTGCTTGCCTGGGAAACAGTCTTGACTCGTGAGAGTTGAAGGGCTCAGGGTGTAGCTCAGAGGAGAGAAATGGGGTCCAATTTGCTTGCTCAAAGCTCTAGTCTTTAATGGGATGTTGTCTTCTGTGTAGCTCAGGGTGTTCAGCAGAAATGGAAGCTGGGGTTAGGGCGCATGGGAAGAGTAAGTAGAGTGCATTGGGCTTTGTTGTTGTGAGGTGCCCTGGAGTCGATTTTTTACTCATAGTGACCCCATGTAACAGAGTAGAACTGCTCCATAGGGTTTCCTAGGTGGTAATATTTATGGGAGCAGATCACAAAGTCTTTCTCCATCAGACCCCCTGGGTGGGTTCAAACTGCTAACCTTGTGGTTAATAGCTTATCCATTGCACCACCATGGCTAGAACTTCCATTACCGCGTATTTTTTTAAAATAATATTTTATTGTGTTTTTGGTAAATGTTTACACAGTAAAATAGGTTCCCATTTGACAATTTCTTCACAAATTGTTCAGCGACATTAGTTCCACTTTTCACAATGTGTCAACATTCTCTTTGATTGCATTCTGGTTGTTCTGTTTCCAGTGCTCTAGTTTCCCTGCTCCTTATCTTCTCATCTTTGCTTTAGAGTCATTGTTGACCTTTTGGTCTCCTACAGATGTTTTTTTAATGAAGCACTGCACTCATGGGTAATATTCTTTATTTTGTGCCAATCTGTTATTTTGCTAAGGGGATCTAAGGGGATAATCTGAGTTCACAGTTTAAAGAGCATCTCACGGCGATAGTCTCAGACAGTCCTCTAGACTCAACTGGTCCAGTAAGTCTGGAATTTTAAAAATTGAGTTCTGTTCCTCGTTTTTCTTCCATTCTGTCAGGGTCCATCTACCACAGCCCTGATGGGAAAGGTTGGTAGTGGAAGCAGGGTACCATCTAGTTCTTTCCTTATGATGCATTAAAAGTAATAATAATAAATGACATGGTAGACGGTTGAGGATATTGAGGAACCACAAAATAAAAAGTAAGTGAGCATCGAGTGTGTTTCCCATGCAATTCCTATACAAAGACTTCCACTTATGGATCATGGGAAACCAGCTAGCTCATAAATCAAGGGATAATTCTACAAGGAGATGGGAGATTCTGGAAGTACCTGGAAGCACAGACTGCTTTTCTTCTATTAAAGCAAACACTGCAAAATTTTGCAGAATTAAACATGGAAATTTACTTTTTTTTTTTAAGGTGTTCATTATGGATGACACTTCATTTGTCTGCTTTCTCAAGACTTCAATTCCTAGCAAGGAAAGTGTGTTACTTTATTTTGAGATGTGTGCATTCTTCTAACTTGAAGTTGTGGTAGGATACATAGATAGGTTTAACTTCATAGATATGCATGGGAAAGGCTAGCTTATTCTATGCATTGGAGTCCTTCGGTGATACAAATAGTTAACACTCTTGACTACTAACAGAAAGGTCAGAGGTTTGAATCCACCCAGAGGCACCTTGGAAGAAAGACCTGGTGATGTACTTCTGAAAAATCAGTCATTGAAACCCTGTGGTACACAGTTCTACTCTGACTCATATGGGGCCGCCATGTGTTGGAGTCAACTTGACAGCAACTGGTACTAGTACTGGTATCGTCTACATTAAAAAAACAAAAAACAAAAAACAAATCCATTGCCATCGAAGGGATTCTAACTCATAGCGACCCTATAGGACAGAGCAGAACTGCCCCACTGGGTTTCCAAGCCTGCGATCTTTACAGGAGCAGACTGCCACATCTTTCTCCTGCGGATCGGCTGGTGAGTTTGAACCACCAACCTTTTTGGTTAGCAGCGAAGGGCTTAACCAATAGGCCACCAAGGCTCCTTATTCTATGCATTACTGCTGATAAATTATTTCCACCTAAAAATGCCCACCATGTAATTCATAGTGCTTTCAAGGGTTTCATTTTAGTGACAAGAAGTTCAGATTCTTTTCAAAAAGAGTGTGTCATTTCCCTTCACCCAAGAAGACATTCAGGCGACTAACAGACACATGAGGAAATGCTCGCGATCACTAGCCATTAGAGATATGCAAATCAAAACCACAATGAGATAGCATCTCACCCCAACATTACTGGCACGAATCATACAAAAACAGAAAATAACAAATGTTGGAGAGACTACAAGGAGACTGGCACTCTTATGCACTGCTGGTGGGAATGCAAAATGGTACAACCATTTTGGAAAACGGTATGATGCTTCCTTAGAAAGCTAGAAATAGAAATACTCTATATGATCCAGCAATCCCACTCCTAGGAATATATCCTAGAGAAATAAGAGCCGTCATACAAATAGACATATGCACACCCTCGTTCATTGCAGCTTTGTTCACAAGAGCAAAAAGATGGAAACAACCTCAGTGCCCATCAACAGATGAATGGATAAACAAACTACGGTACCTATACACAATGGAATACTATGCAACAATAAAGAACAGTGATGAATCTGTGAAGCATCTCATAACGTGGGTGAAACTGGAGGACATTATGCTGAGTGAAATAAGTCAATCACAAAAGGACAAATACTGTATGAGACCTCTACCATAAAAACTCATGAAAAGGTTAACACATACACACACACACACACACACACACACACACACACACACACACACACACACACACACACAAACAATCTTTGATGGTTATGAGGGACGGGAGGGGTGGAGAGGGAAAAACTCTAACTAGACAACAGAGTAGTGGTAACTTTTATGAAGGGCAAAACAGTACAAAATACTGGGGAAGCCAGCACAACTTATACAAGGCAAGGTCATGGAAGCTCCATAGACACATCCACAGTCCCTGAGAGACTGAATTGCTGGACTGAGGGGTGGGGACCATGGTCTTGGGGAACATCTAGCTCAACTGGCATAACATAGTTATAAAGAAAATGTTCTACATTCTACTTTGGTGAGCAGCATCTAGGGTCTTAAAAGCCTGTGAGCAGCCATCTAAGATACTCCACTGGTCTCACCCCTTCGGGAGCAAGGGAGAATGAAGAGAACAGGGTACGAGGAAAAGATTAGTCTGAAGGACTAATGGACCACAGCTACCAAGGCCTCCACCAGACTGAGTCCAGTACAGCTAGATGGTGCCCGGCTACCACCACTGACTGCTCTGACAGGGATCACAACAGAGGGTCCTGGACAGAGCTGGAGTAAAATGTAGAAAAAAATTCTAACACAAAAAAAGACCAGACTTACTGGCCTGACAGAAACTGGACACCCTTATGGCTCAGTACTGAAGTCACTTCTGAGGTTCACCGTTCAGCCAAAGATTAGACAGGCCCATAAAACAAAATGAGACTAATGAGGCACAGCAGTCCAGGGACAAGGACTAGAAGGCAGGAGGGGACAGGAAAGCTGGTAACAGGGAACCCAAGGTTGAGAAAGGACAGTGATGACATGTCGTGGGGTTGGCAACCAATGTCACAAAACAATATATGTATTAATTGTTTAATGAGAAACTAATTTGCTCTGTAAACCTTCATCTAAAGTACAATAAAAAAAGAGTGTATCATTTCCTAATTAATTCAATCTGCAGATTGATACTTCTCAGTGTGCACAAGAGTCCACTAGCATTCATAAAAAACAAAACGATTATGGATGTGTTCTAAATGTGGATGTTGAAAAGGAAAAGAGTATTCTGGTTTGCTCAGTGGTTTCCAAGTATTTCGTTTGATCAAACGTTTAATACTGGCCAGCTCCCATCCTCTGCCACCCTGTAATGCTTCTCGGTTCAGTGGTTCTGGGCTTTTACACAGCCCTGCCACTCGGTCTGTGTTTTTAGGGCGATAATGTCCTTATTTCTAGTTTCTCCTTTTGCAGGAAAGAAGGCAATGTTTCCACTTGAAAAGGTTATTTGGAAAGCTTGAAAGCGAAGGAGATTGTGCAGATACTTGGGAAGCCACATAATCGCTACAAGTACATTTGCCAGAGCAAGAGCGTTCTAAATACTCACTCTTACGTTTTTCTATTGTTTCACATACGTTATCTCATTATGAGGTTCAATTCCCCGAGAAAATTAACTGAAAATACACAGTCATTTCTCTGAGTTGAGCAACTCGGTTGTATTTGTTCACTCCCCTTTGCCAGTGAAGGCAAAGGTTAGAAATGTAAGTAAATAACTTACAAATATTTCAGAACGGCTACCATTCACAGAGGAAAACAATGAAGAAGCTGTTTATGAGACAAATTCTCCATAATCTTGTAGTTTAAAACAGGATTTTCATGTTATATTTTATTTTTGGCTTTCAAGATATACACACATTTTCTCTGTAGATACAAAGAGAATAGCTAGACAGGATTTAAAAAATGCTAAAATATAAAAATTATTCTATTAACAAAAGTAATAGAAAATACACCATCTTGAAAAATACTAAAATTGTGCGTGGCCTACGTAAAGAAAATTTTAAATTCTACTGGCAGAAGGAAAAAAAAAGTGGAAAGATACAATATTATTTTTCTCTGGAAGATGAGAAAATATTTCTAAGTTTTCATCAGATTATATTTGTCAGTTTCATCGTGGAAAACTTCATGTAGTCAAAATAGGACGATTAAGCACTCAGTTGCTAACCCAAAGGTCAGTGGTTCGAACCACCGCCGTCTCTGCAGGAGAAAGACTTGTTCATCTGCTTCCATAAAGATTACAGCCTAGACAACCCTATGCGGAAGTTCTGCTCTGTCACATGGGGTCACCATGAGTTGGAATAGACTCCTGGCACCCAACAACTACAGTGAATTTAAATATTTTTCAAAAGTTTATGGATCCTATATATGTTTTTTGTAAACAGTTTTTTTATATAGCTACAGTCAACATTTTATTTTACTAATCTTTCCCTATCAATTTTAAGAGCTCTCTCTCTCCATATATATATATATATATATATATATGTCATATGTGTTAAAAGCTACTCTGCATATTTGTCATGTACATTTCCTTTACATTATATAGATGCTTTTTATTTCTACAGTAAAATCTAGAAGTACTTTCTTTGCATTTAATATTTTTGTATGTATGTATGTCTCTTGTATATATGTACGTGTATGTATTTATGTATTTTTGTGTGTATTTATTCATGGGAGCCCTTGTGGTACACTGGTTAAGAGCTCGGCTGCTAACCCAAAGTTGGCAGTTCAAATTCACCAGCCGCTCCTTGGAAACCCTGTGGGGTAATTCTACTCTGTCTCATAGGGTCGCTATGAGTCAGAATCGACTTGACAGCAATAGTAGTTATTCATGGGCTTGTTCTTGTCACTCATGATGGCCTGAAGTCCCCATGGGCTGACTCCCAATTCATGTTATGAAACTAGAATAACTCTTGTGCAGAAATGTGAAAATAAGAGCATATAAAGGAGAGCTAGTTGTAATTAATCTTAGATTTAAAATTACCTGAAACACTAGCTATTGAAGTTTTACTAGTTCATTAAAAATAAAACAAAAACCTATCACCAAATTCATAGGTTTACTCCACCAAATTAAATGACAACTGGGTACTAGAAAGCCTAGAGAGAAAAAAGGAGCCCTAGTGGCGCAGTGGCTAAGCGCTCAGCTGCTAACGGAAAGGTCGGCAGTTGGAACCCACCAGCGGTTCCGTAGGAGAAAGATGGGGCCGTCTGCTTTCGTAAAGATTATAGCCTTGGAAACTCTGTGGGGCAGTTCTGCTCTGTCCTGTAGGGTCGCTAGGAGTCAGAACTGACTTGATGGCAATGGGTTTGGTTTTTTGGATGGCAGAAACAACTAAGCACTCAACTACTAGCCACAAGGGTAGAGATTCGAGCCCACCCAGAGGCACCTTAGAAGAAAGGCCTGCTGATCGATATCCTAAAGGTCATATCGTTGAAAACCCTATGGAGCACAGCTCTACTCTGACAAACGTGGGGTTGCCGCTACTCAGAGTCGACTTGAAGGTTGCTAAACGCCGACAGGGAGGAAAATGGATCATCTCAATAGATACAAGAATATAGACCCCAAAATCAGATAATTGTTTCCTGCATTTTTTGAAAAAAGGATATAAAACATATAGAAAACTAGGAACAAAAACATAGGCCTTTGACATGATGGAGATTTTTAATCTCACACCCAAAGCTAATTAACAGCGGGTAAAATGGAGATGAGCTTATTAACCAGGTAGTGAACAATGATGCCCATTATCAATATGATTATTGGAAACTGTGCACAATAAACTCAGAGCTGAAGCACAAAGAAGAGGTGCAAATACTGGAAATGACAAGGCAGAATTAAATGTATTTGCAGATGTTATGACTGTCTGCCTGGCTACAAAACGATCTACTATTAGACAGCAGAGCAAATCGATTATTTCCAAAATGAAAGCGAAGAGGACTTGAAGCACTTACTGGTGAAGATCCAAGACCACCGCCTTCAGTACGGATTACACCTCAACATAAAGAAAACAAAAATCCTCACAACTGGACCAAGAAGCAACATCATGATAAACGGAGAAAACATTGAAGTTGGCAAGGATTTCATTTTACTTGGATCCACAATCAATGCCCATGGAAGCAGTAGTCAACAAATCAAACAATGTGTTGCATCGGACAAATCTGCTGCAGAAGACCTCTTTAAAGTGCCAAAAAGCATAGCTGTCACTTTGAGGACTAAGGTGCGCCTGACCCAAGCCATGGTGTTTTCAATGCATGCAAAAGCTGCACAACGAATAAGGAAGACGGGAGAAGAATTGACGTCTTTGAGTTGTGGTTACTATAAATATATTGAAACAGAGCCCGGGTGGCACACTGGTTAAGCATTCAGCTGCTAACTAACCAAAAGCTCAGCAGTTCAAATCCACCAGCTGATCCTTGGAAATCCTATGGGGCAGCTCTACTCTGTCCTATAGGATCGCTATGAGTCGGAATCAACTTGACGGCAATGAGTTTGGTTTTGGGTTTATACGTATTGAGTATACCATGGATTACCAGAAGAACAAACAAATCTGTCTTGGAAGAAGTACAGCCAGAATGCTCGTTAGAAGGGATACTCTCTGTGGGAGGTGATCTCTACCAGCCTGTAAATTTGTTTATTACATCACAAAGAACCCTTCTGCCAGTTCCTTCTCCAGTGTTGGGGGGAGGGTCAGGTGATGGAATTTGTTCTTTGTTCTAGCAGCCACAGGGAGCTAGTGAGGGTTGTATACAGGGAAGTAATGGGATCCCATTTGTGTTTTAGAGCATTCTCCCTGACTATAGAGAGGAGAATGGCTTCCAGGAGTAAATGCCTGGAATCTGAGAGGCTACTGAGGTAGAAGTGTTTGCAATAAGGGAGAAAAAATGCTTTTTCTAATGAGCTATATCCTAACTATGAAAAATAAGGAGGAAGGTTTTCAGTGAAGTCCCTCTGATGTCCTGTTGCTGTTGTTAGGTGCCACCAAGTCAATTCCAACTCATAGTCACCCCATGTGACAGAGTAGAACTGCCCCATGGGGTTTCCTAGGCTGTCATCTTCACGGAAGCAGACTGCCAGGTCTTTTTCTTGAGGAGCTGTTGAAAGGGTTCGAACCACAGACCTTTTGCTTAGCAGCCGAGAGCTTAACCACTGCTCCACCAGGGCTCCTCAGTTGTTCTGGTGGTATGATGATTAAGAGCTCAGGCCTAGCAGTTCAAATCCACCAGCTGCTCCTTGGAAACCCTATGAGGCAGATCTACTTTGTCCTATAGGCGACTTGTTGTAGTGACCTTAAAATGTCTGAAGAGCCTCAAGCACGTAGGAGACCATTCTCACCCTCCTTTGCCAGATCATGGCATTACCATGAATAAGCAAAAACTCTCCCTCTCCCACTGCCTCCCATCCCTTGTAACCACTAATAATCTTTGGTTTCTATATATTGCTTATTTCAAGTCAGTGAGATCATCCGGTATTTGTCTTTTTGAGACGGACTTATCTCGTTCAGCATGATGTTTTCAAGGTTCATCCCTGTTGGGGCATGCAGCAGGACTTCATCTCTCTTTCTGGCTGAGTAGTATTCCACTGGATGGATGGACCACATGTTGTTCATCCGTTCGTCTGTTGATGGACATCAGTTGTTGTTTTCACCTTTTGGCTAACGTGAAAAGTGCTGTGGTGAACACTGCACAGTCTGTTTGATTTTCTGCTTTCAATCTCTCTGGATCCCTGGGAAAGGATGATAGGAATGGACTCAATGTCCTCGTTTCAAAGATATTTTCCAGACCTGCTGTATGTGATATATAAAAACTGTTGGGTTTTATTGCTGATGACAGGCATAGCCCAAGTGAAAAAACCATGCTGGCAAAATTAAATTATCTCTATTATAATGACTGGGTTGCAATCAGAGAAAGAAATTTGTTTGCTGCTCTGGTTAGGCCAAATAAGCTACATTCAGTTGGGTTGTCTTCTCTTTTGCTCCTCTGGATGTCATATAGAATATCTGCATACATGTATAACAGGTACCTGGTTGGTGCAAACGGTGCATTCACTCAGTTGCTAACTGAAAAATTGGATATTCCAGTCCACCTGGAGGTGCCTTGGAAGAAAGGCCTGGTGATCTACTTCAAAAAATCAGCCACTGTAAAACCCTATGGATTCCTTAAAAAAAAAAAGACCAACCGGACTGGTTGAGACTGGAGGAATCCCAGAGACTATTGCCCTGAGATATTCTTCAAACTCTGAACTGAAACTAACCCCTGAGGTCGTCTTGTAGCTAAATAACAGATTGGCTCCAAAAATAATGAATATCACCTGTAAGTACTGTGCTCCTATAAAAAATCACATATATGAGACCATATGGTCAATAACTACTTTACAACAAAGATGAGAATGTAAGGGGGCAGGGAAACTAGATTAGTCGAAATAGAACAACCAAAATGGAAATAATGAGAATGTTCACACATTGTGAAGAATGTAACCAATGTCACTGAACAACTTGTGCAGAAGATGTTCAATGGTTCGACCGGAGAAACCCCAAGAGGATGGCCCCTGGACACCCTATTAGCTCAGTAATGAAGTCACTCCCGAGGTTCACCCTTCAGCCAGGGACTGGACAGCCCCATAAAACAAAACGAGACTAACGGGGCACAGCAGTCCAGGGACAAGGACTAGAAGGCAGAAGGGGACAGGAAAGCTGGTGATAGGGAACCCAAGGTTGAGTAAGGACAGTGTTGACATGTAGTGGGGTTGTTAACCATTGTCATAGGGCAACATGTGTACTAACTGTTTAATAAGAAGCTATTTGTTCCATAAACCTTCATCTAAAGTACAAGAAAAACAAAAAAAGTTCAATGGGAACCTAAACTGCTGTGTAAACCTTCACCAAAAGCACAATAAAATATTATTATTAAAAAACAAAAAACCTACAGAGCACGGTTCTACTCTGACACACATGGGGTCACCATGAGTCAGAACAGACTTGACAGCAGCTGGTTACTGGTTATTTAGGGAGTGTTTACGTACAAGGTAAGCGTATCACAGCAGGCAGATGGAAGATCAATTGACTCGTCACAGTGTATGTGTGAAGTGAAGATGTATATGAAACTCTTAAAACAATTCAAAAACACAAACAAATGTGGTAGGGTTGGACCATCTCCCAGTTCTCATGCCTTGTGTGTGTTTTATTTTGTCTGTGTTGTCCAGGATTCACTCAGATTGTTCATTCTGCCTTGTTTAGACAGCATAGCTTTAGCTAATTTGACCCAGAATCCTCCTGAGTCCCATCTTCAACTGGACAGCTCCAACTTCCGAACTAAAGTTGAATACCCTGCTCACACTCCTTTGTATCTGACTTGGGTCTGTTCAAGAGCTCAGCTTTGCTGCTCCCCAAATGATCCTGATTGAGTAGAATTACAGAATCATTCTCTCCCAATGCCTCCTCAAAACCAGAAGCTGTTGAGTCAACTCCAATTCATGACAATCCCATGTGTGTCAGAGTAGAACTGAGCTCCACAGGGTTTTCAATGGCTGATTTTTCAGAAGTAGATCATCAGGCCTTTCTTCCAAGGTGCCTCTGGGTGGGTTTGAACCTCTAACCTTTTGTTGAGCTGCTGAGCACATGTTTGCACCACCCAGAGACTCTGAGCACAAATTAGGAGGCTGGTAATGAAAAACTCTTAATCACTGTGGATACACTTTGAAGACTGGTCTGATTTACATTCAAAGAAGCATTTTCTCATCTTCCTTGATATCTGATAGCCTGAAGTGATTATTTAAAAGTCAGCATTTTCAAACTTGACGTATCTAAGTTATTTGAGGTAGCACATAACTGCAAACTATTCATCACCCATATACATGATTTTGCCAAAGAGACAAAAAGAAAAAAAAGAAAAATTTCAATTGAAGACTCCATTGAAAATACAATTGTTTCTAATGCAAGAATAAAAGTGATTGCTGTTAGAAAGATTGAGTTGTAAAAAAACTTTTGGCTTCCTAGTATCCTGAAGGCTCTCAGAAATTTTTTAACTGCTTAGAATTTTTTTTTTTTTTTGGCCTGATATTTTCAAATGTATTGGTCTCTATATTTTATAAAAATCGAATAAAACACCATAACATGTCTATTATGTGTTCACATCAATTTGCAACGTTTAATGTGTTTGCTGTAAAATATCTCCACTAATCACACAATTCACTTGAAAAGTATCAAGGGGGAAATTACATTTTGGAAACAGCTTTTATCCACTCAGTAACTCAAACCTTATTACAATTTTGGAATTTTATTAGGAAAATGTATATTAATTCCAATGGTTATTTAAAAGTATACATTGAAGAAGTATATTGCATTGTATCTTAAAAGAACTTATACAAACTCTTTCAATTTTAACTGTTGCAATTGATATAAACATATGTACATATGTAAATATAGGAAATATATAGGAGTATAAAATTTTTATACATAACTGTATGTTTACACAAATAACGCTCACCTTCTACATTTGTTTTCTACCTGTGCTCTCCTTCTGAAAGGCACCCTCATAAGTGCTGCCATGCCAATTGTCTTCCACATGTTGCTGTAAAAAACTTAGCATAGTGTGCTTATGAAAATACATCGTAGGGGAAGGGCTTGGCCAGCAAACAAACACAGAAGGCATGCATTATTTTCGTAAAAATATGGTATGCATAGATAGATATATTACATAGATTTTCATATATATAGGGTGTGGAGGTGTGTGAGTGTATGATTTCTGATTTGGGGGATAATCCTATGCTTTACGAAGCCACATGTCATGCATTGAATTGTGTGCTCCAAAAATATGTGTATCAATTCGGCTATGCCATGATTCCCAGTATTGTGTGATTGTCCACATTTTGTCATCTGATGTGATTTCCCTATGTCTTGTAAATCCTGTTACTATGATGTTAATGAGATGGATTAACAACAGTTATGTTGATGAAATCTACAAGATTAGATTGTGTCTTAAGCCAATCTCTTTTGAGATATAAAAGAGAGAAGCAAGCAGAGAGACATGGGGACCTCATATCACCAAGAATGTAGTGCCAGGAGAAGAACACGCACCCTTTGGACCCGGAGTCCCTGTGCTGAGAAGCTGCTAGACTAGGGGAAGATTGATGACAAGGACTTTTCTCCAGAGTTGACAGAGAAAGAAAGCCTTTCCCTGGAACTGGCACCCTGAATGGGGACTTCTAGCCTCCTAGACTTTGAGAGAATACATTTCTCTTTGTTAAAGCCATCCGCTTGTGGTATTTCTGTTATAGCAGCACTAGATGACTAAGACACCACACTAGTCTCTCTCCTTATCCTTCTAGGTAATAACCCATTCATAAAGACTCAGGAGTTCCCTGGTTGGCAAAAATGGTTAATGTGCTCGGCTTTTAACCTACAGGTTCGTGATTTGAACCCACCCAGCAGCACCTCAGAAGAAAGGCCTGGAGAACTGCTTCCATAAAGATTATAGCATAGAAAATCATATGGATCAATTCTACTCTATAACACATGAGATCGCCATGAGTCAGAATCAACTCCATGGCAATAGGTTGGATTTTCTGGTTTAAAGGCTGGGGTGGGGGGTGGGGGGTGGGGGGTGGTACGGAAAAAACATTCCTGCAAAAGTATGGTCAGAATTTTTTCAAATCATTTTACAAATTTAAGAGCAATTTTTCAAATGGAGAAAAATTTGAGGATTTAAAATGGTTTAAGGATTTCACACTCCAGGGATTTATCTTTCATTGGCACAAATGATGTAAGTTTGTTCTCTATAAAAATATTAAAAGGATATATATTGACTGTGATGGTTAAGGTTGTGTGTCATGCTGGCTGGGCCATGATTCTCAGTGGTTTGGCAGTTACGATGTAGTTTGGCAGCTATGTAATGATGTAATCACCTGCATGATGAGATCTGATATAATGTGATCACCTCCATGATGGGATCTGCTGTGAGCAGCCAATCAGTTGAAAGGGAGTTTCCTCGGGGGTGTGGGCTGCATCTAATATAGGTGGACTTTCTGGCAAGGCTAGCTGGCTTTTGCTTACTCTGGATCCCGCAGCTGGCTCCTGTTCATCTGATCTGTGGTTGTTGGGACTTGAGCTAGCAGCTTACCTGCCAATCCTGGGATTCGTCAGCCTCCGCAGTCTGTGAGCCAGAAGCCTGTTTTCTGACCTGCTGATCTTGGGTTTGCCAGTCCCTGCAGCTTTGTGAGTTAGGAGAAGCCTCCAGCTTGACTCATGGACTGGGGACTTTCCAGCTCTACAACTGTGTAAGCCAATTCCTTGATATAAATCTCTCCATATACATGTATATAGACACTTCACTGGTTTTGCTTCTCTAGAGAAGCCAGGCTAAGAATATTGACCTTTAATTTTTATGCCTGAAATACATAAAAATGTTTAATCATACTAACTTAGTCTCCTAGCGCAGATGGACAAAACTCTAGAATTTCTGTTTTGTTTTGTTTTTTCTCTCGTTGGATCACTGTTAATAATGAGATTACCTAATCTTCTATGAGCAGGTAATTAATCATAAACTACCAAGTCAAGATTACAGCCTAGGAAACCCTGTGGGGCAGCTCTACTCTGTCATATAGGGGCATCATGAATCAGAATCACCTCGACGGTACACAGTAACAGCAACAACCAAGTCAAAAGTGGTAAACTTATGAATTGGTGATTCCTATAAAAAAGATTTTGTTATTGCCTATAGCCCTGGTGGTACAGTGGTTAACAGCTAAGGTGCTAACCAAAAGGTCGACAGTTTGAATCCACCAGGTGCTCCTTGGAAACCCTGAAGGGCAGTTCTACTCTGTCCTATAGGGTTGCTATGAGTCAGAATTGACTCGATGGCAATGAGGTTGGTTTTTGGTTTTATTAGTAACATCTTCAGTTCACGTGAGAATAAATTTGGTTTTTAAAGTGGATAAGGCTGCTCATTCAATTCATGCTGAAAGCGCTATTGTGGGACCTGTGTTACCCGACTCACGGCAACCCCATGCACAAAGGAATGATATATTCCCCATGGTCCTGCGCCATTCCCATCATCAGTCGTGGATCACACCCTTGTGATCCTTAGGCTTCTCATCGGCTGATTTTCAGAAGTAGATTTCCAGGCCTTTCTTCCTAGTCTGTCTTAGTCTGGAAGCTCTGCCGAAACCTGCTCAGCTCCCTAGCAACACATAAGCCTCTACTAACAGATGAGTGGTGGCTGTGCATGAGGTGCAGTGGCTGGGAATCAAACCCAGGTCTCCACATGGAAGGGGACAATTCTACCACTGAATCACCAGTGCCTCATACTACAAGAGTAAGTTCCTGAAAACTATTGCTATGTTGCTCCTAAAAGTCTCTGAAAAACAAAACCAAAAAGAACAAAAGAAGAACAATCCAAATTCCCTAGCCCTGCAAGCCCTCATAAGTCCATATCTGCCATGACTGACTACCTCATCTCCAACAGTGGGGTGTTCCACTGTGCTCCCTTGTCCAAGCTTTGTCTGAATCTCTTCCCAGTTCTTCCACATCCAGCCACACATGGGTTAGCTGACACCCAGTGTCCACCACCCAAACGTAGGGGAAATATATGACCTGATTTATACTGGTGACAGCTGACCTAAGTAGAAGACACATGGAACTGTCACAGAGCCTAATCCATCCCCATCCCCAACTCGATTCCATTTTCAATCTTTCCTTTTGTCACTCACTTGGCGTAGTCAGCAAGTGCCGCCAAACTCTAAAAACAATTATACAGGAACATCATCACCCAAAAGTCCACGTTACTGCAGTTGATGTAGATGGCAGTGAGTGATATGTGTGGCAGTTTAATTCTATAGTTTCCCATTCTCCAGAGTCTCTTTACAGAGTCCATGTATTAAATATACACAGACATTTAATGCTACAACATAAGGCTCTGTATTTGGAGGGTGAGAGCAGGCAGGAAGTGGCCATTGTAAGTGACCATCTACTATCAAGGAGCATGGTGGAGATACTTGTTTGACAGCTTGGTGGTGTAGTAATGGTGGTAATACTATTTTGTGTTTCTATAGTACCTGTCTTCACAGAACTCATAGTAGACAGAGGTGATCTTTTTATGGATTACAAAAGCCCTGAAAACTAGTGCTGAGTTTTATTTTTAGCTCTTATTGGTCATTATTCCAAAGCCCTGGTGGCACAGAGGTGAGCTATGGCTGAAATCAAAAAGGGTGGCAGTTTGAATACACCAGCCGCTCCTTGGAAACCCTATGGGGCAGGTCTACTCTGTCGTATGGGGTTGCTATGAGTCAGAATCGACTCCATGGCAACTGGTTTGGTTTTGGTTTGAATCATTATTCCAGAGCCCTGGTGGCACAGTGGTTAAGAGGTCAGGCTGCTAATCAAAAAAGGCCAGCAGTTTGATTCCACCAGTCACTCCTTGGAAACCCTGTGGTGGCAGTACTCTGTCCATAGGGTCACTGTGAGTCTGAATTGACTTGACGGCAGCTGGTCTTTAATGGGAATAATTATTACACCAACCATCTGTCAGTCTGTCATACTGTGGTGGTTTGAATGTTGCCATGATGCTTGAAGCTGTGCTACCAAGTATTTCAAATACCAGCAGGGTCACCCATGGTAGTCAGATTTCAGTTGAGCTTTCAGACTAAGACAGACTAGGAAGGAAGACCTGGCAATCTGCTAACGAAAATCAGCCAATGAAAACCTTAGGGATCGTAACAGAGTATACTTTGATATAGTGATGGAAAACGAGCCCCCTAAATTGGAAGTCGCTCAAAATACACAGCAGCTGCAGCAGTGAACTCAAACATACAATGATCATGAGTATGGTGACAGACCAGGCAATGTTTTGCTCTGCTGTGCAAGGGGCCGCCATGAGTTGGAGTCAACTCAATGGCAATAACAACAACAATCATTATTACCAAGGATATTTTTTTTAATCATTAAGTAAATGTTTACTATGTATTACACACCCAAATGTAATAGGTGGAGACTAGCTGTAGGAGTCCCTGAGTTGTGAAAACAATTACATGATCAACTATTAGCCAAAAGGTTGGCTGTTCAAACTCATTCAGAGGTGTCTTGGAAGACAGCCCTGGGGATCTGCTTCCAAAAGATCACAGCCTTGAAAACCCTATGGAGTACAGTTCTACTCCGCACACATGGGGTTGCCATGAGTTGGAATTCACTTGACAGTAACTGATGACAACAGGCTGACTATGGTGCTAAGCTCATGGAGATGATCATGTGATGGAGGTGATAAAGCCAAAATAGATCATCAGTGGGAATAGAAAGAGATAAACAACAAAGTTGGGAAAGGCTAGCTTAATTAGCATTCTCTTGAAAGGTACTCCTTTTATTTTTTGATCTAGATGTCAGCACATCTAATACACAACAATAACTGATAGTCTTGAGGGCGAGCCTAAGGCTCAGCAAATTCCCAATACATCTTCTGATGTGTCACAGAAATCTTAAATTATGAATGTACTCAGGACAAAAGTGAGATTAATTTTAGTTTATAGCCCAGTAACTAATCTGTATTTATTTGGGGAAAAAAAAAAATCCCAGAGGTTGTCAGCTTTTGTTTGGCTCTCAAAAGAGAGTGACTTTGAGTAAAAAAATGTAAAAGAGAACAATAATGGAAGTAAGGTGACTTGAATGCCTTTTATTTAAATGTTGTGCTTTAAATTTTTTTTTTAACTTGCTTTTTAGTTAGAAAAAGAAAAGCAATACACGTCCACGGCGAAAAGAACTCAAAGGGAAGAAGGAGACATGCGAAGAAGAATAAAACTCTGTCTTACACCAAGAACCATTTTCATATTCTTCACATATTCTTATTGTGTATACATGTTTGTAGGTGTATAATTTTATGGATGTGTATGTATACATATCCACCACCCATCTGTCAGTTTGTCCTCCTGTGGGACTTGCCTGTGGCTATAATATGCTGGAAGCTATGCCACTGGTATTTCATATACCATCAGGGTCTCCCATGGTGGACAGGTTTCAGTGGAGCTTCCAGACTAAGACAGACTAGGAAGAAAGGCCTGGCAGTCTACTTCCAAAAATCAGCCAACGAAAAGTCTATGGATCACAACAGCATATTGTCCAATACAAAAATACACAGTGGCTGCAACAATGAACTCGAGCATAGTGACGATGATGAAGATGGTGCAGGACTGGGTATTGTTTCATTCTGTTGTACATGCGGTCGCCATGAGTCAGAGTCAACTGCAAACGATGACAGGGATGATTACATACATAGACACACATATACATGTACACGTACACTTGCACGAACACATACATACACACATGCATATGCATGTTGTTGTTATTAGGTGCCATTGAGTGGGTTTCAACTCATAGCCCCCCTATGTACAACAGAAGGAAACACTGCCTTGTCCTGCGCCATCCTCACAATCATTGTTATCCATTGTTGCAGCCACTGTGTCAATCCATCTCATTGAGGGTCTTCCTCTTTTTCACTGACCTTCTACTTCACCAAGCATGATGTCCTTCTCCTGGGACTGGTCCCTCCTGACAACATGTCCAAAGTATGTGAGACAAAGTCTCACCATCCTCACTTCTAAGGAGCATTCTGGCTGTACTTCTTCCAAGACAGATTTGTTCCTTGTTCTGGCAGTCCGTGGTATACTCAATGCTCTTCAATAACACCATAATTCAAAGGTGTCAATTCTTCAGTCTTCCTTATTCATTGTCCAGCTTTTGCATGCATAGGAGGTGATTGAAAACACCATGGCTTGGGTTGGGCTCACCTTAGTCCTTACATATACATATACCTATAAACCTTTTGCCGTCGAGTCGATTCTGACTCCTAGTGACTTTGTAGGACAGAGTAGAACTGTTCCATAGGGTTTCCAAGGAGCAGTTGGTGGATTCGGACTGCCGACCTTTTGGTTAGCAGCCGTAGCTCTTAACCACTACGCAGCTAGGGTTTCCACATATACCTATATCTATACCTATACTTATGCCTATGCCTATACATATACACATACACATATATATACACACACATATATATATGAGGCCCTGGTGTACAGTGGCTAAGCGCTTGGCTGCTAACCAAAAGGTTGGCAGTTCGAGTCCACCAGCCGCTCCTTGGAAACCCTATGGGGCAGTTCTACTCTGTCTTATAGGGTCGCTATAAGTTAGAATTAACTCAATGGTAACAGATTTATATGTATATATACAGCATCTTCTTTTTTCACAAATGGAGAGTGTTTATGCACATTTATATGTATTCTTCTGTAGCTTATTTTTTCTTTCAGCTCATTGTTACACACCTATAAATGGTAGCATCAAAATAATCCTATTTATGCAGGCACCATAATTGATGGAACTAGCTCCCAGTTACAGCCATGTGGTTCATCTCCAGTCTTTTGCTTTATGAATAATGCTAGAAAGAACATTTTTGTCTGTAGGGCATTGTGCATCTATTTGAAGGTATGGCTAGCATACATACCTAGATTTGGAATTGCTAGATCAAATTTCTTTCCAAAGAGATTACACCACCTTCCATCCCCACCAATGTCCTCTATGAGTGAGCCTCTTTTTCCCACATTTTTATAAACACTATATATTTTCAGATCTTTTGAGCTTTGTCAAAAAAAAAAAGGTTAAAAATATGTTTTTCCCTATTTTAATTTTCCTTTTAATATTACGAATGCAGTTGAGCAACTTTTCATATGTTTTATGAGCAAGTGGTATTTTTTTTTTGTAAAAATGTCTGTTCATGTCCTTTATTTTTTCGCCTGTTGGTTTCTTGTCGTCTTATTAACTTATAAAAACTATTTAAATATCAGGCATATTAAGGCTCTGCATAAATTTTGCCTTATTTTATTCTTTTGACTTCTTTTGCTTTTTTTTGCAGGATTTTTTTAATATCATCAGATTTATAAATCTTTATGGTTTCTTGGTTTCTGATTTGCTTAGAAATGCCTCTGATGCTCTGAGACTGTTCTAAGAAATATTTTCAGGCCTCTTCTAGTCTGTGCCCTTTTTTCCCGTTTAAACTTTAATCTTTGAAACATGTACAATGCATTTTGTTAGAAGCACTGAGACAGACATTTCTCTTTGCAAATCTTGAGTTAGTTGACACAGTGCCATATGAGGGGAGATTTGTGTGTTCTGCATTGGTTTGAAATGCTGTTTGTATTAAAATAAACTTTTCATATGTATTGGGGGGCAATTTTATAATTTTATATTCTCCTATTAATCTGTCTATTCATGTGGTAATGGGCTCAAACATACCAAAGATCGTGAGGATGGCGCAGGACTTGAGAATGTTTCATTCTATTATGCATCAAGTTGCAAGAGTGAGAGCCAGTCTGATGGCAACTAACAACAAGGACAATTGATCTATCTGTTCATGAGGAGCCCTGGTGGAACAGTGGTTAAGAGCTCGGCTGCTAACCAGAACGTCAGCAGTTTGAATCAGCCAGCCGCTCCTTAGAAACCCTGTGGGGCAGTTCTACTCTGTCCATAAGGTTTCCACGGGCTGCAATTGACTTAACAACAATGGGCTTAGTTTTGGTTTTAACAGAACATAATATTCCCCCCATGGGAGCCTGGGTGGTGCAAGCAGTTTGTGATCAGTTGCTAACCTAAAGGTTAACAGTTCGAACCCACCCAGTGGCTCTACAGGCCTGGCAATCTGCTTCTGTAAAGATTACATTCAAGAAAACCATACGGAGCTCAGTCCTACTTTGTATGTAGAACTGCTATCGGGTCACTATGAGTCAGAATCAACTCGGCGGCAACGGGTTTGGGTTTCTGGTTTATTCATGAACCTATACTCAACTTTTATTAATATTACTTAATACCGTGCTTCTATATCAGGTGGGCTAGCCCCGTCGCCTTACTTGTGTTTTTTAGAAATTTTAAAAATAATTCTCATATTTGTTTTTCCATATGACCTTAATACTTATGAACCTGTATACCATAATATTGTAAATGTGTATACGTACACATGTATATGCTGTTGTTCGGCGCCATCTAGTCGATTCCAACTCATAGTGACTGTATATGACTGCCTCATAGAGTTTTCTAGGCTGTAATACTTATGGGTGCACACTGGCAGGTCTTTTCTCCCTCAGAGCGGCTGGGTTGGTTCGAACCACCAACCTTTCGTTACAGATGAGCACGTAACCATTGCGCCACCAGGGCTCCATATAGATATATGTATGTATGTGTATGTATATATATATATATATATAGCAAACAAAAAACACCAAACCCACTGCTGTTGAGTCTATTCCAACTCATAGCGACCCTATAGCAGTGACGTCACTAGGGTTGGGGTCACCCAGTGCAGTAACTAACGGTGTCACCACCCCCTCCATGGACCTCCTCCTGTACCAGACTAGACAGAATGCTTAGTAATGTTTTTTGTACTAATGTTACTCGTGAATCCTAATTCCCATGTATCACTCCTTCTTTTCCTTCAACGACTACTTCATTCTCAAAAAAAGTTATTGTTACTGTTCACAAATAGTAATCATCACAATATTGTAGCTAAGATACCAGAAAATTTGTCAAAATCAGTGACTATAAAATAAACTCTGGCTGCAAGGAATACAACAGTGGGTGCTTGCAGGAGGTGCAGAGGAAACCACGTGATTCGAAGTGTAATTGGATGCTAACGGCAGCTCCGAATGGAATGCATTACAAGGTTCAAAAAGTAAATTAGTGTAGAGTTTCAGCCTTGTAGGTATATTGATACTTGTAAGCTGGGCTTACGAAAAATGTTTTTGTTGGTATAACCAACTATAGGGATCTTTTTATAGACAGTCATTTTGGTGTTATCCTGACAGTGTCACCTCCTGTGGTCCTTACCCCCTGCACCCCCTTAGTGATATCACTGCCCTATAGGACAGAGTAGAACTGCCCCATAGGGCTTCTAAGGCTGTAAATCTTTATGGAAGCAGACAGCCACATCTTGCTTCCTTGGAGAAGCTGGTGGGTTCAAACCACTGACCTTTCCGTTAGCAGGCGAGTGCTTAACCACTGTGCCACCAGGGCTCATATATATATATGTGTGTGCATATATATGTGTGTATACAATATGTGTGTGTGCATATATACATATGCAAATCAGTCTTAGAGAGTGTACAGTCTTAGAGAGTGAGGATGGCGAGACTTTGTCTTGCTAAATTTGGACATGTCATCAGGAAAGACCAATTTCTAGAAAAAGACGTTATGTTTGGCAAAGCAGAGGGTCAGTGAAAACGAAGGAAACCTTCCATGAGATGGATTGACACAACAGCCTCAACAACGGACTCAAACATATAGACAATCATGAAGATGGTGCCAAGACCAGGCAACGTTTTGTTCTGTTGTACAAAACGTCACCATGAGCGGAAGCAACTAACAACAGAGTTCGTTATATGTATAAAATTAGTACGTTGTCTTCTTGCTTCTAACAGACATTCAGGTAATAGTCTTAATTTTTTTTTCAGATATACATTCATATCGTTAACAATTGTACTTCTTCTTTCTTCCTTTTGTCCAGCTGAATTGACTAGCAATTTCAGAAAAATGTGAAGTCACAGCAATGGCCGAGGGCATTCTTATTTTATACCTGACATTAACAGGAATTTTTCTAAGATTTCTATATTAATTAAGGTACTGACTCTTGGCTGAAAATACTTATTTTTCCATGGTAAAAGTTTCCTCCTATTGTATTACACATTTTTTGGTCAGAATAGATGTTGAATTTTATCAGGTTCATTTTGACACCTTACGGACCATGGGGTTTTTATCATCTATGATTTATTGTCATGGTGAATGGCATTATAGATACTGAGCTGTTCTTGTATTGTTTGGCGTGAACGAGATTTGAAACTTTTAATAATTTTGAAATCCAATAATATCACAAGGCATTTGTTCCTCGGCAATGGGTATTGAAATGCTGGTGGAGACTCTGATATTAGGGTCTGGAGCTTCTGAACTGAATTGCTTGAATGACCTCCACTGTGTTGAATAAGTTCATTTATTTATTTAGGCATCTGTTCTTCCACGAGCCAAGTGCCATGGATGGGGAAGAAGACAAGACAGAACCTCTCTCCGATCTCCAGGAGCCTAGAGATTAACGTTCACCTTGCGTTGCTCATGAATAAAGGCATTTATGCTTGTTCTTGCTTCTACCTGCTCTAAGACGCTTTTTATTTTTTATTGTGGCTTTTAAACAAATAAAATCAATTACTTTCCATATAATATAAATGGGCATGTATTCCCCCAAACACATTTGGAGCAAATTTACTTGAGAACTCTGGAAATTTAATTTATGTATGTTAGGGAACAAAAGCTTAATTTTTTACCAGTCTAAATATAACACAACTGAATCATTGGAGCGATGAGAGTATGGGTTTATTTAGCCATTTCTGCTGCTCCTCAAATATTTGACCATGTCTTTCTGTAATATTTCAGGTAGAACCCGTCCTGAAATATTTAATTTAAACCACTGAGCTCATTCTTTAAGAAAGGCCATCGAATACTAATTAGCCCCAACAATCACCCTGTTTGAACATAATGCAAGACAAATGTTAAGAAAAATCTAAAGATTGAATAAAGTGTAATTGGAGAATCATAACATTTATAATTTTAAGTGTTCAGTAATAGAATTACCATATTGCCGCATTTTCATTCTTTAACAAAGAGCATCCTCATCTCATTTCAGAATTTTTGTTTTAAACTTTGAGAATTTAGTGAAAAAACTTCACGGACTTCTCTTATATCCCATGGATAGACATGTTGGTAGTACTTTGCTGTAGTCTGCTTATGCTGTTTTTTTTGAGGCACACAAGAATGGTGAGACTTTGTCTTGCTTACTTTGGACACGTCACCAGGAAAGACCAATCACTAGAAATGGACATTACGGTTGGTAAAACAGAGGATGAGCAAAAACGAGGGAAATCCTCCATGAGATGGACGGACACAGTGACCACAACAGTGAACTGAAACCTACCGGCACTCACTAAGATGGCACCAAACGAAACCTATTGCCCTTCCGTCGATTCCGACTCATGGCAACCCCATGTGGCAGAGCACAACTGCCCCATTGGATTTCCTAGGCTGTAATCTTTACAGAAGCAGATCGCCAGATCTTCTCTCCCGTAGAGCGGCTGAGTAGATTTGAATCACTGACCATTCGGTTAACAGCCAAACGCTTAACTACTGCGCCATGAAGGTTCCTTTTGACAATGGCACAGGACAAGGCAAGGTTTCGTTCTGTTATACAAAGGCCTCCAAGAGTTGCAGCTGATGAACGGCAACTAACAACACTGTGTTCTGTCTGAGTCCTCGATGTCCTAGCTGCCCTAACTACTACCTGGGTTCCCTGCAGACTCTTAGAGCAAGAAGCACGCCCTGAGGACTGACCCTGGAATGGACTACTTAGATTTCACCAATCCATTCGAACACCTAGAAATGAGAGTAGAACTGACTCGGATCTAGAAAAGCAGAAATCATGTTTTGCTCACTTTGTCTCTTTTGTAATTCATTTACGTGGATCTTGTAGGTGCTACCCTTCCCGAGTGGCGCAGTGGTTGAGTTTCGGCTGCTAGCCAAAAGGTCAGCAGTAGGAGTCCACCAGCCGCCGCTCCTTGGAAACTCTGTGGGGCAGTTCTACTCCATCCTACAGGGTTCCTGTGAGTCGGAATCATCTCAAGGCAACAGGTTTTTTTTTTGGTTTTACACTTCCCTAGTAGAGCAGTTGACAATTTCAACAATAAATGCATGGCAACACAGGTGAGCAGAATCCGAAGTAGAAAACACTTAAGGTCAGCAAGTTAGAACCACTGGCAATGATATGAGGGAGCCAGCTCCATGTCACCGGTGGATAATATAGGGCATTGATTCCAACATTTAAGAAATTAGAGAGTGGGATATTGTTATCAATTGAATTGTGTCCCCCAAAGGTTAATGTTGCAGTGTTAACCCCTATACCTGTGAACATGACCTTGCTTGGAAATAGGGTCCTTGAAGATATTATCAGTTAACATGTGGTCATACTGAAGTAGGGCGGCATCCTGATAAAAGAGGAGACGAGACACAGAGAGACACATGGGGTGGGGGAAAGGACCATGTGATGGTGGAGTTATGCTGCAACTGTAAGCCAAGGAACATTGGGGGCTACCAGAAGGTGGGACAGACAAGAAAGGATCTTCCCCTAGAGCCTTCAGAGAGAGCGTGGCCCTCCCGACACCCTGCCTTCAGACTCCCAGCCTCCAGAATGTGAGACGATACATATCTGTTCTTTAAAGTCCCACACATTGTGGTATTTTGTTGCAGCAGCTCTCGTACACTAATACAGGCATAATGACTCTTCCTTTTTTTAATTTACACCTCTGATGCCTTTTTCCTGTAAAACACGAGTGTCATTTCCTGGCCAAGCATCCAAATTCAAGGTGGTTATTACACGAATCATGCTTGCAGCACCCCACCTCCAAACACATCAGAAATTTAGATTGACTTGTTATTTTGTCGTCTGTTTTTTCACAAGTTGATGTTATCTAGGAAATGATGTAATGAGCTTTGAAATGGCTCAGCTAGACTGGTTTGTGTATTTTTAAAATCAATATGTTTTGTGACGCGTGAAGTGGTAAAATTGGTCCTTTTTGTTTTGATGATGGTGTCATTGCACCATTGAAATTGGGTCAGAGCAGCTTAGTATTTGAGAGACTTTAACAGAAGTATATCTCTTTCTCAATTAATAAACCCAGTTCTTCACTGGACCTATTCATCTGGGGGAAAAATAAAAATAAATTAATGATCAGTGCTTCCATGTTCCAGGTATTGTCTTAAGTCCTGGGGATTCAACAGTGAACACACCTGGTGGGGAGGTGAGGCATTCAAGAAATAGCCATGTAAATCAACGATCAGTAATCAATAATCAATAGTAATGTGGACAAATGTGATTCAGAAAAATGCTTTAGAGGTGACAGTGCTATTTTAAAGCCAAAGATCTTGCTTCCTCAGTGACCAATGTGAAATAATTGGACACAATTAGAGTAAAATTTCAATTACAGTTTTGGTACAGTCTTAGCATGTAGTTCAGATAACAAATCAATTGAAAATAAATAAAATAAAGTAAAAATATGTATTGTTTTCCCCACAACTATGCTTTCTGCACCATATTCTTATGAGGCTATCTTAGTCATCTCGTGCTGCTATAACAGAAATGCCACAAGTGGATGGATTTAACAACCAGAAATTTCTACAGTCCAGGAGACTAGAAGTCCAAATTCAGGGCGCCAGCTCCTGGGGAAGGCTTTCTCTCTCTGCTTGCTCTGGAGGAAGGTCCTTGTCATCAATCTTCTCCCGGTCTAGGAGCTTCTCAGCACAGGGACACTGAGTCCAAAGGATGTGCTCCCCTCCTGGCTCTTCTTGCCTGGTGGTAATGAGGCCCCTCTCCTTTCTGCTGGCTTCTCGCTTTTATATCTCAAGAGAGATTGACTCAAAACACAGCCTAATACTATAGATTCTGTCCTGCCTCATTAACATAACAGCCTCTAATTCTGCCTCATTAACATCATAGAGGCTAGGATTTACAACTCATAGGATAAGCACATCAGATGACAAAATGGTGGACAACCATACAATACTGAGAATCATGGCCTAGCCAAGTTGATACACATTTCTGGGGGACATAATTCAATCCGTAACAGAGGCATACAGGGTTTGTTCATTCAAGCATTCATTCATTCACACATTCATCTATTCATCATTCATTCATTCACACATTCATCTATTCAATCATTCATTCACTTTCATTCATTATTCCTTGAGGGCAAAGACATTATCAAATTTGAGCAGTAAAGGCGTGAGATAAGCATCTTCACCAAATATCCAGTACTAGTGGGGCAATGAAATAAAATAATTTAATTCAACATGTTGCTATTGTTAGCTGCTGTTGAGTCTACCCTGACAAAGGGCCAGCCCATGCACAAGGAAATAAAACATGGCCGCATCCTGCACCATCCCCATGATCTGTTGTGGATCAGACCATTGTGCTCCATAGGTTTTTATGGGGGCTGATTTTCAGAAGTAGATTGCCAGGCATTTCTTCCTATTCTGTCTTAGTCTGGAAGCTCCACTGAAACTTGTTCAGCATCACAGCAACACACAAGCCTCCGCTGACAGACAGATGGTAGCCATGCGTGAGGTACGCTGGCCGGGAATAGAACGCAGTTCTCCTGCATGGAAGGCGAGAATTCTACCAGGGAGTCACCATTGTCTCATTAATTCAACGTAATAAGTATAAAATGTAAGTATATAGGAAATACTACAAGAGCAAGAGGAAGGTTCAAATAGTGCAACAATGAGGTTTTTTAGAATGGGTCTCGGTTCACACTGTATGCTCACGCGTCGTTGCTTTCTTTAATCTCCACATCACCCCATGGAGTTACATCCATTTTACAATAATGGCACTGATGTCAGGTGAACCTGAGAGACTGGGCCAAATTCACACATCCAGCAAACAGCCTGTCCTCTGATAACAGAGCCTCTTTCTCTCACATTACATCACAATGGTCACATGCGTGTGTGTGTGTGTGTGTGTGTGTGTGTGTGTGTGTCTGTGTGTCTGTGTGTCTGTGTGTGTGTTTTAATCATTTATTGGGCAACTCATTACGTAAAGTCCATGATTTATCCTGTAAGTGTGTTTTAGCTTAGCCTTTATGTATTTGTTATGGACGTCTCCACTGGGATTTCATCGGTCTAATATTTCATGGAAGAGGCTCAAAAGGATTTTATAAGGAAGGATCAATGCCTGGAGGGTCAGATCCTGTTTGGCAATATGGCGTCATTTCAGGCATGCATGTCAAAAAAAAAAAAAAATCTAGATGACAGCTTTCATCAAAATCAGGTAATTCCTTTGTGACTTTAATGACGTAAGTCTGAAAAAAAAAAAAAGCAAAAACAAAAGGGTAATTTTCTTGCCTTAGTAGACAAATCTTCCTTTTCTCTTCTTCATTCCAAGTCCACTAACAATAATCAAACCCTAGACAGTAACGGTGTAAACCAATGTTAGGGTGACTCACACAGCAATACAGATAAACTCTATAGAAAGCTTGTTTGCTCTCCATTTGGTATTTAATAGGTCTGGGATTATGAAGGTCTAGTGAAGCCTTTGAAATACTATAGACTTTCTTAAATTAAAAATTAAGACACACTTTGCATCCATGTGGAAGCAGGGAAGTCAGTCAGGATCCATCCCTAAAGGGTATTGTTCCGCATTATTAAAGCTTTACGAGGCGATTGTTTGCTTTATATAACCTCAGCTTCAGCTTTTTCAGTGGAGTTTTTGAAAAGAAATTGTGGTATATTTTTACCTACGAAAAGTTTACTTTTGTAAAAGCAAACTTTTTTTTTTTTTTTTGGCCATAAAAATTTTATTTGCAAATGGCTGAAAGAATATCAAGGGGCAAATGGTAAAAGAGTGGTCCAAAAGTTTGCACCGGTATTTCTAAGTGCTTTTGGTTTTTTTACTCCATTACCTGAAAAATACTTTGAAAGCCTGCCGTATTTTTTAAGTTCCTCCAAGTTTCTCTCTTTTGTTATGATTCTGATTTACCATCAACTTGAGAAAGGACCCTCGTTTGAGCAATGTCTTACGCCATATACATCTGTGGTCCCATACAGCTTCGCTAAGTATATACGGTGTGTACAGCTAAGTATGGGCGACTAAGTATATAAGCTTGTCAGGACCCAGGAAGAGAGGGGCAGAGGGAGGAAGTGAGCAAGAGGGAGAGGGGGCAGGGAATCCTGTGATCCCATACAGTTGTGGGGTAAGTCCTTGGAGGTGACAGAACTTGGACAAGTCAGGCTGAAGGGTTGGGCTGAGCGGCTGAGCGGCTGCCCCCCAAGGCAGAACCTCTGTGGCCTGCTCATGGTGTGCAGTGAGCGGCTGCTCTTCGGGATTGGGTTAGGGCAGCTGGCTCCTCCTGCGGAATGCGGGGCTAGGGAAGGAAGGCTTGCTGGGGAAGGGACCAAGAGGCAGGGGCTGCGCGAGGGCTTGGGAAAGGGCATGGCGGGGGATCTGGGGCCAGAGAACAGGGATCGGACAGGTGTCCTGGAAAGGCCACCGAACTGGGGGCACTGGGGAGGGAGACAGAGGCTGCGGAAGCGTATATACTTTGCTAAGTAATATGGTGTTTGCACAACGTGCAAATCATACACCATCCTATTTCATCTAACTATTGTGGATGTTAAGCGATGCATGACTGTACTCAAGTCACAGATACAAAATGGGTAAACCAAGCCAAACCCGTTGCCATGGAGTCGATACCAACTCATGGCGACCCCCTGTGTTACAGAGTAGAACTGTGCTTCCCTGGCTGTAACTGTTACGGAAGCCCATCTCCAAGCTTCTCTTCTGTGGTGCCACTGGGTGGGTTCAGACTGCCAGCTTTTAGGTTAGTTACTAGATGAGCGCAAATGGTTTTTGCCACCCAGGGAACTTGCAAGATGGGTAGGTCTTTGGAAAGTTCCCTTCCATTCAAGCTGCTGCACGGCGTTGCTATTTCCAGCTATGACCCTGAACAGCGCCACCTACAGGCTGCTCCAGTGGGCAGGAAAGAAACACAACCCGCACGGACGAAGAGCATCCTCGTTATTGGGTTTTTGTTTGTGTTTTGTTTAATATAAGACTTTATTAAATCTGTTTGCCTGTACAACCTAGGTGAGTAGAGATGAAATTTTTCCTCTGAAATGTATCCAACCTCATTTGAATTGGATTAAGTAACAAAAGAAGAGAAATAACATTCTACTAATTAGGAGTTCTATCGATGTTATCAGTCTTAAGCCTCTAGGGGATCAGACGAGACAGATGCCTGTAATTTTCCTTTGCAGTATCTACGTAAACGTTTCAGTCTAGTTTCTGAGGTGTTCTTCGTATTTTACAAGTCAAGCCCAAGCCTGAGCCCATTGCCATCGAGTGGATTCCAACTCATAGTGACCCTAGAGGACAGAGTAGAACTGCCCCATTGGGTTTCCAAGGGGCAGTAGGTGGGTTTGAACTGCTAACGTTTTGGTTAGCAGTCGAGCTCTTAACCACGGTGCCACCCGGGCTCCACACAAGTCAAAGGCCAGCTCAAACTGCTGGGGGGCTATTCATTCCATAGCTTCTCTGTGTTCAGTGTGGTAAACTCTACCACAGTGGGTGAGGTTATTTTGACTAGTATATTTTTCTAATACGTGGAATTGTTGGCCCCAAAAGGTGCTAAATCTGTGAAATACAAGTTGCTGCTAATGTTAGTTACCATCAAGTCAGTTCTAACTCATGGCAACCCCGTGGGTGTCAGACTAGAGCTGTGCTCCACAGGGTTTTCAGTGGCTGATCTTTCAGAAGGAGATCGCCAGGGCCTTCTTCTGAGGTGCCTCTGGGTGGACTCGAACCTCCAACCTTTTGTTGTTGTTGTTACCATCGGCTGAATTCCAACTCATGGCGACCCCATGTGTACAGAGTAGAACTGCTCCTTAGGGTTTTCAAGGCTGTGACCTTTTGGAGCAATTGCCAGGCCTTACGTGTGAGGCATCTCTGGTGAATTCAAAGTGCCAATCTTTCGATTAGTAGCCCAGCATGTAACTGGGCCACCCAGGGACTCCTTAGAAACAAACCAAACCCATTGCCTTCAAGGAGATTCCTCCTCATAGTGACCCTATCATATAGGACAGAGTAGAACTGCCCCATAGGGTTTCCAAGGCCATAATCTTTACAGAGGTAGACAACCACATCTTTCTCCTGAGGAGCGGCTAGTGGGTTCGAATTGCTATTTTCAATCTGAGCCCTGGTGGTGCACTGGTTAAGAACTACGGCTGCTAATCAAAAGGTCAGCAGTTTGAATCCACCAGCTGCTCCTTGGAAACCCTATGGGCAAGTTCTACCCTGTCCTATAGGGTCGCTGTGAGTTGGAATTGACTCAGTGGCAAAGGGTTTGTTTTTGTTTTTTTTAAATACTTGTGGAAGGAGGCCCGGTGCTGCAGTAGTTAAGTGCCGGGCTGCCGTCCCACCAGCCAGTCCACAGGAGGAAGATGTGGGAATCTGCTTCTGTAAAGATCCCTGTTGCCATCAAATCAATTCACCAGGTCTTTCTCCCATGGAGCTATTGGGCGGATTCGAACTGCCCACCTCTCAGCAGCCCAAGGCTTAACTATGCCTCCAGGGCTCCTTTCTGTAAAGATTGTTATTAGGTGCTGTTGAGTTGGTTCCAATTCATAGTGACCCTACGTACAACAGAACGAAACGCTACCCAGTCCTGTGCCATCCTCACAATCCTTGCTATGCTTGAGCCCATTGTTGCAGCCACTGTGTCAGTCCATCTCCTTGAGGGTCTTCCTCTTTTTCGCTGTGGCTGTAAAGATTCCAGCCTAGGAAACCCTATGGGCAGTTCCACTCTGTCATATAGGGTTGTTACGAGTCAGAAACAACTCAAGGACTATGAAATGTACAGGAAGTCCCTGGATTACAAACGAGTTATGTTCTAAATCTGCCTTTAAGTAGACTTTGTGTGTAAGTCTTAACAGTTAGGTACATTTCGTATCTAACATCAGTTGGTCAATCCTTTGTGATAGTATATAGTATATGCTATACCTTTCTATGCATAAAAAGCATTAAAGAAACACTTCCAGATTCACTAAAACATCTTTAACATAACAAACTATGATAATAATAATGTTTTGATGTATGTCGCAAAGCAGCAGGCGTTTGTTATTAGGAACCACTATATGTACCTCAAATTTTTAATATAATAGGCTTTACAGGGGTTGGTTTGTAACGATTCTTGTATGTAAGTCAGAAGTTCGTGACCCGAGGACTGCCTGTAATCCCATTTGTTGTTGTTGTTAGGTGCCTTAAAGATGGTTCCGACTCACAGTGACCCCATGTACAACAGAACGAAACCCTGCCCGCTCCTGCCCCATCCTCACAATCGTTGTCATGCTCGAGCCCTTTGTTGCAGCCACTGCGTCAATCCACCTCATTGAAGGGTCTTCTCTTTTTCGTTGACTAACTATTTAGGAACAGGGTTTTCTTTGTTATGTTAATGAGGCCATATCAGCGCAGGGTATGTTTTCAGCCAATCACTTGTGAGATATAAAAGGAGCAGAGCAGGCACAGAAGCAAGGAAGGATAAATGGGAGAAGACAGATGGCATCTGAAGATGGCCAAGGAACAGAAGCTGAAACAACAGAAAGACGTTTCCCCAGAGCGGACAGAGAGATGAAGCTTTCCCTTAGAGCCTGTCCTTTGAATTCGGACTTCCAGCCTCCTAATCTATGAGAGAATAACATTTCTGTCCATTAAAGCTACCCACTTGGGGCATTTCTGTTACAGCAGCGCTACGCTAGATAAATAAGACACCCAGATCCTGATCTATTTTTCTAAAGTCAAGACCAAAACCACAAGTACAGATTTCCTTTGAGATGGATGCTTTGGTTTTGTTTAATTACCCACCTATCAAGTTGTAGGACATGCGTGTAGCATTCAGGACTATTGATATTTTCCAATTGAATATCACTTGTTCCACAAAGACTCCAGAGCATATTTTAAAACGAAAATTCTCAAAATGGAGCAAGCGTTCTCTGCCCCCAAGAGCTAAAAAGACATAAAACAATCCAGCCCACTGCCTCCTTAGAGAACCAACAAAGAGAGCATCTCAGCAGATATTACATTTACTGCTTCACAGTAGAAACAACGCAGCTCAGAACCAGAAGCGCGTTGAGATCTAATCACCCATATCTAAACCTAATCACTCGGTACGATTTAAACTCATTTTCTCTGCATTCAGACTTCATGGGTAACAGAACTCTCCACATGATAACCTGATATCTCCAGATAGTAAGTCAAGCTCCCGTATAAGAATTACAATATATATTTCATGTATTTCAAATAGAGCATATCACCACCACTACCCTATTGCTATCGAGTTATCGAGTGGACTTCGAGTCTTGGTGACCCCATATGTGTTAGAGTAGAACTGTACTCCATTGGGTTTTCAGTGGCTGATTTTTCAGCAGTAGATCACCAGGCCTTTCTTCCAAGGTACCTCTGGGTAGGCTTGAACCTCCAACCTTTCATTTAACAGTCAAGTGCTTTAACCATTTGTGCCACCCACTGACACCTATAAAACCAAACCAAACCAGTTGCCATAGAGTATTTTCCAACTCCTGGAGTCCCCATGTGTGCATAGTAGAACTGTGCTCTATAGGGTTTTCAAGGCTGTGACCTTTTGGAAGCAGATAGCCAGGCCTTTCTTCTGAGGCATCTCTGGGTAGACTCAAACCTTCAACCTTTCAGTTAATAGCCGAGTGCTTTATTTATTTAGTATATTGTACAATACATATAAGAAGCCCTGGCGGTGCAGTGGTTAAGTGCTCGGCTGCTCGAAAGATCTGTGGTTTGAACCTACCAGCTGGTCTGTGGGAGAAAGATGTGACAACAATTAGCTCCCACAAAGATTGTTCTTCTGGTTGTTGTCAGGTGCCATCAAGTTGGTTCCCACTCACAGCGACCCTACGTACAACAGAAGGAAACACTGCCTGGTCCTGTGCCATCCTCACAATCATTGCTATGTTTGAACCCACTGTTGCAGCCACTGTGTCAATCCATCTTGTTGAGGGTCTTCCTCTTTTTTGATGACCCTCTACTTTACCAAGCATGACGTTCTTCCCCAGGGACTGATCCCTCCTGGGAACAGGACCAAAGTATGTGAGACGTAGTCTTGCCATCCTTGCTTCTAAGGAGCATTCTAGATGTACTTCTTCCAAGACAGATTTGTTGGTTCTTCTGGCAGACCATGGTATATTCGATATCCTTGGCCAACACCATCATTCAAAGGCAGTTCTTCTTTGTCCTATAGGGTTGCTACGAGTCTAAATCGACTCGATGGCAACAGGATTTTTTAAAAAAATTTATAATACATATGCAACGAGTATATTTCATATTAGTTTTTAGATGAAAAGTCCATAAAATTTTTACAACTTACCTTGGCAATTACAGTGCATACTTTTTTAAATAAAAGAACATGAAACACAAACACTTAGCTCTCATTTTATCTGTGTCAACCCTTTGGACGTCTATGACCTTTGATGGCGTTTTGTCGTCAGCTGCTCAGAAAACATCACGTCTCTGATCTCCAAAGATCCCCAGTCACTAAAATGGTCATTGTAGAAGTCTAGTACTGTCTTAGGATTGAATTATCCTTATGTTTGGTTTTGTTTTTTACGTACGTTTATTTTCTGTGTTTCAGATGATGTTCTTCATCCAGGTAAAACTTGCTTTACTATAAATGACCAATGGTAAATTCAACTTTAGAAGTGGAAGTTCTAAAACAGATCTTTGCTTGCTGCATTTATTATGATTTTATTGCTTCCTTTTATTTTAGTGAGTTGAAATATAGAATGCTTTGTAGAGAGATACGTACTTCTGTAACTCCCGGTAGCAGTACCACTTAAGCTGTTTTTGTTTGTTTGTTTGTTTTTTAAAGCATTTAGTTATTTCACATGTAGTCAACTATTAACTGAAAGGTGGGAGGTTCAAGTCCACCCAGCGGCGCCTCAGAAGGAAGGCCTGGAGATCTACTTCTGAAAAATCAGCCTTTGAGAACCAGATGGAGCACCGTTCTACTCTGACACACACTGGGTCGCCATGAGTCAGGGTCAACTTGAGAGCAACTGGCTTTCTGGTTTTTGTATTCTTAAGATAAATTGAACCCAAAGTGGTATCCACAACTCCCTTCTAGTATTGTATCTTGAGACATAATCTCCTTTTTTCTATCTTTTGTTAGAAGAAAGACATTGTGTATTGGGTAAGTGGTTTAGATTTATCTAAAGCAATGTGTTGGGTGTATATTTCCCAGTGGAGGAAGCTGGGGCACATATCCATTTGAAGCATATTTCCGTTCAGTGTGATCTGTCATTCACCCACTCAAATGGTTATGGATTAACAGCATGAATGTCCAAGGCTGATACACCCCTAATAGTGAGTGGGATTGCCAGAAGATTGAGTCTTCCCACTACCCTTCACGTTCTGTGATATCAAGGAGAACAATCCAAGTCTCTTGTTTTTCCTCCCTATGGGTCTATTTCTGAAATACTGTGACTAGCTCGGGGTGAGGACAGGAAACTGTGGGTGAAACCATTCTCTGTGAGGTTTCCTCTTGCCCAGGAATACACCTGAGTTCTGTCATCTCAGGGACACTTGGCATGGTGTCATAACAAGCACTCTACTGAGTACTGCATGGAAGACAACGGGGCGTTTTTCTGGGAATAAGTTAAAGAAACGTTGGGGCTGCTTGTGTTCAGATTTTGTGTCTCGATTCAGAAGACATGGGGTTTTACCCTACATGTGAAGGATTGAATTGCTCTAGTTCGGTTTTTTTTTGTTGTTGTTGTTCTCGGAATCATAGGATAAATAAATGCTCATGCCAGAGATCTATGGGAAGCGAGGCATCATTTTACAAGCACAACGTCTGGGACTGACCTCGGAATCACTCACTGTTCCCAAACATGCTGTTTGTTAATTCTCCACACCTCTCAGGTTTCATTGACTAAGGATCCATCTGCCCCCAGCAGTGGTTCTCAAACAGGAGTGGGCATAGAATGTTATGTTTGGTTATGGAATGTTCAAGGGGTGAACTGGTGGCACACTGGTTAAGCCTGGGCCGCTAAACAAAAGGTCAGAGGTTGGAACCCACCCAGCGGCTCCGTGGGAGAAAGACCCGGTGATCTGCTCCCATAAAGATTACAGCCTAGAAAACCCTATGGGGCTGTTCTACTCTGTCACGTGGGGTCAATATGAGTTGGAAATCATCTCTATGGCACACAACAACAACATATACATAGTCCCTGACTCTGTTTGGAAACCCCGGTGGCGCAGTGGTTAAGAGGTCGGCTGCTAACCAGAAGGTCGGCAGTTCGAATCCACCAGGAGCTCCTTGGAAATCCTATGGGGCAGTTCTACTCTGTCCTATAGGGTCGCTAGGAGTTGGAATCAACTCGATGGCAACGGGTTTTTGGTCTGACTCTGGTTGGTTGAACGCATTCATGAACAAAGTTTACTTGACTTCACAGGAACTGTGGGAGGTACTTTCAATGCCCTCGGCCCCATTTCCTCCATGTTTCGATAGAAGGACTCTGAGGCCCAGAACGGTGGACAGTTCGTTTGGTCACTTTATTGAAGGGTTCAGGATTCAGCCCCAGACTCAACCCAAGTCTTGAGCTGCTTCAACTCCATGCTGTGACCTACAGCCATTTGCATTCCTGTATAACTTCTCTTTCTTTCTATTGATTTGGAGTTTTCAGTCTTCACAAACACATGCTTCCCTTGAAACGCTTACCTTTAGCTAACAGAAGGTAACTATTTTTAAATGTGTCTGGCTGACTGTTATTCTTATTGGTTGTGTTTATAGTTTTATCACATACGTATTTATCTGTATTCAACATCATTCATGGATATTTGTATGTAAATAATGAAATGATACAAATATATTATTTTGGAGATGTATATAAATAGAATCACACTGGGCTAATTCTTCTTTGCTTTTTTTCATTCAACTTTATGTTTGTAAATTTATTCAGGTTGATATCTACAGCTGTAATTTTTGTCCCTGGGTGGCTCAAATGGCTAAGCGCTCGGCTGCTAACCAAAAGGTCAGCAGTTCAAATCCACCCACTGCTCCTTGGAAACCCTATGAGGCAGTTCTACTCTGTCCTATAGGGTGGCTAGGAGTCAGAATTGACTTGATGGCAATGGGTATTATCAACAGTTAATGTGTTTGGCTACTAGTGAAAAGTTAGAGTTTCAAGTCTATCCAGAGGTGCCTTGGAAGAAAGGCCTGGTGATCTACTTCTGACAAACCCGCCATTGAAAATCCTATAGAGCAAAGTTCTACTCTGACACACACAGGGTCACCATGAGTTGGAGTCGACTGGACAGCAACTGGTTTGGGTTATTGGGTTTAATTTGTTATTTATCACGTCTCCATTATATAAATCCATCCCATCAACAGATCATCTACGGGGAAATGATACTGCTTTCTGTTGGGATCACAAGGGGCCCGTTATTGACTTGTTCTTAAATGTCTTGACTTGTTCCTATTAGGCGATACTTTATTGGGCTAAACTTCCCATAGTACACAGATCATATATTTGAACTGTTGGATTTAATATAAACTCCTTCCCCTAAACCTAGCACTCACCAGTAAGGGTGAAGCATGGATGAAGGAGCACCTGTCCATGTGCTAGTAACGGAGTATCTAGTAAGGTTTTCAAAATTGCATTCCTATATTTCACATTTTCAAATGGACCCATTTGTGCTTACATGGGCAGTTTTCATTTATAATTTGTCATACAGGCCATATTCTATTTAAAATATTTATTCAATGTCATTTGACATTTTTGTTCATTCCGTTCTATGGAATTTAATCGAAAAGCGTGAGTTATTTGAGGCATGTTAACATGAGAGTAAAAATTGTTCCCGACAGTAAGAGTCATCTTATACTACACATATATACATATTCAGGAACACACACACACACACACACACACAGATTATAGGGCTTTTTTTCTCCCCATTTTGAAGGTAATCATTACTCTATTTTCAGTTTAAAAAATTATGATAATCAACAGTGCAGACAAACAAATCTAAATGTAGGCACTTCTCATTGGATATGTAGTGGGGAAAAGGCAATAAAATGTATATTTCTAAATGGCCATTGTTCAGGGAATCATAACTAAATTCTTAGACTTTGATCTAATTAATCTGGAGCTTTAATACACCATTAAGAGGGTGGTTTGCCTTAGAAAGCCACATACACACACATATACATACATATATGTGCATATATGTGTGTACTAGTCTATTACCAGTTGCCATTGAGTCGACACTGACTCATGGTGCCCCCGTGTATGTCAAAGTAGGACTGTGCTCCATACAGATTTCAACGGCTGATTTTTCAGAAGTAGATCACCAGGCCTTTCTTCTGAGGTGCCTCTGGGTGGACTCGAACCTCTAACTTTTCATTAACAGCTAAGCACGATAATTGTTTGCACCACCCAAGGACATGTGTATATATACATATATTATATGTATGTATAAAATGTTGTTGTCTTGTGCTGTAGAGTTGATTCCAACTCATAGTGACCCCATGTGACAGAGTAGAACGTCTTCATAGAGATTTCTTGGCTGTAATCTTTACAGAAGCAGATCACCAGACCTTTCTTCCATGGTGCTGCTATGTGGGCTCCAACCACCAACCTTTCGGTTACCAGTCAAGGGTAAACCATTTGTACCAGCCAGGGAGAGAAATACATATATATATACATATATACATTTATACACATATACCTATACATATATATATACATATACCAAAAAAACCCAAACCCGTTGCCATTGAGTCAATTCTGACTCATAGTGACCCTATAGGTCAGAGTAGAACTGCCCCATAGGGTTTCCAAGGAGCGGCTGGTGGATTCAAACGGCCAGCCTTTTGGTTAGCAACCTTTTGGTTAGCAGCCTTAGCTCTTAACCACTACACCACCAGGGTTTCCATATATATATATATACACACACACACACGCACACACACATACATGTGTGTGTATATATATATATATATATAGACAGAGAGATAGGTAGGTAGGTACACAGGTAGGTAGACACAGACGTAGACACAGTCGTAGATGTATATATATATATATATATATATATATTCTCTACATACCTTCTACTTTTCCAAAATACAATTGACAGGTGCAGTGATGGAATTGAATACTTAGAGCTCCCAGGTTACCCCTAATGGCTACTCATGCTAAAAAACTGTAAGGCAATAACATATTTTATCAAGGAATGTTAGAGGGACTTAATGAGCCAGTTAAGAAGAATGAGGTGTTTGACTCCCTGAGAATACAAAATTGTGGCACTGCCCAATTGTAGGAGAAAAACTTACGATTCTTGACAAAAGTTCTTAATAGGACCAAGTAGATGAATGTGTCCATACATCATGTAGCCAGCAGAGATAGATTTGAGTTATGGTGCTTCTTTTTTTCCCTTATAAATCTCTAATTAATCATGATGTTTCACGACAGTTGGGTCTGGACACCTGAGCGCTTTAGAAAGTCTGTCACGTGCAAGCACAATGGGAATTTTGCTTTCCTAATATCTGTTTCTAGGAGCCCTGGTGGCGCAGTGGTGAAGTGCTCAGCTGCTAACCCAAAGGTCAGTGGTTCCAACCCACCAGCAGCTCCTTGGGAGAAAGATGTGGCAGTCTGCTTCTGTAAAGATTTACAGCCTTGGAAACTCTATGGGGCAGTTCTGCTCTGTCCTGTAGGGTCGCTATGAGTTGGAATTGACTTGACTGTAAATATATAAGGTTAGTCACTGATCATATCTCGAGTTCTTTGCAGCCGAAACTCCAGTTATGTCAACTGAATACCATCTTGTGGTATGTATTTAGGGTCTACACATTGGCCCTAGAAAGACAATGTCTGTTTTGTTTTGTTTGTTTCCAACTCTTTGAGTTCATGTTGTTGCTGTTGTGTGTGCTGTCAAGTAGATTCCAACTCATCGGGACTCTGTAGGGCACAGCAGAACTGCCTTATATGGTTTTCAAGGCTGTTATCTTTACGGCAGCAGATCGCCTGGTCTTTTCTCCCATTGTGCTGCTGGGCGGGCTCGAACCGCCAACGTTTTGGGTAGCAGCTGAGTGCTAACCCATTGTATCACCAGTGACATTCACAGCAGAACACAACATAAGGCAACACTTCAAAGGTAAGGAGGCAAGAGGAGACAGTGGAAACTTTGTCCTGTACTGACAGAACTGAATGTGGAGAATGGAAATCTTATACATCACAGAGACACAGGAACGGATTTCCTAATTGTGTTCGTTCCCCAGACCCGCTGAGAGTGAGGGTATTAGCTGTGATCTGCAGGAGCGTGCCTCAGGCAAAATGCAAAATCCAGCTTTTAATGCTATCACATTTTAACATCTACTGAGTTCTTTTAGAGTTATAATCCCGTTTCTTTCCTACCAAAAAAAAAAAAAAATGTTAGACAGACAGATACAATGGTCTGATGATGGTCGTTTTGTAGAGGGACAAATTGGAAATAAAGACTGGAGATTTGTTCCACGAAGGTGCCTCGGGGTACCTTGGCTGCTAACCTATGCTCACCTAAAGGCTGGTGGTTCAAACCCACGCAGGGGTAGCACTAAAGAAAGGTATGGCTATCTTCTTCAGTGGGGCCCTGGTAGCACAGTGGTTAAGCATTTGGCTGTTCACCAAAAGGTTGGCAGTTGGAATCCACCAGGCGCTCCTTGGAAACCCTACAGGGCAGTTCTTATCTGTCCTATAGGGTCACTATGAGTCAGAATTGACAGCAATAGGCGTATCTGCTTCCATAAAGATTACAGCCAAGAATACCCCATGGAGTAGTTCTGCTCTATAACGTGCAGGATTGCCATGAGATGAAATTGAATTGAGGGTAATGAGTCTGGGTTTTTTTTTTTGTTGTTGTTGTTGTTTGATTTCTTGATTTGTTCCAAGTTTTAGCGCTGAGGCCACAATCAGAATTCAGGACTTCTAAATCTTTGCGGAGTGAAGTCCTTTCTATCCTAATTTTCTCTCCATTGCGTACAGCAGGAAAGTTTTCTTAAAGTCATACTGAGTAATTGGAATCCTGCATTCATATATTCAATTCTCAAGCGTGCACAGCTTTCTGATATGCAAAACTGAGTGACTTTATTGAACCTAGAGTTTGAACGAAATGAAGTCAAACTTATCGAGGTGTTAAAAAAAAAAAAGGAGGACACAAACCAAAATGCTTTAAAAATCCCAAGTAAAAATAATACCATAATGTTTTATTATGCGTTTCCAGTGACGATTTGCAAAGAAATATCTTTACAAAGACCTTTTCTAGTTGAAGAGTCATTAGTTTGGACTCAGAATCATTTCACCTCAAATCCTCTTGGAAAAATAAAGTACAGTGTAGTGGCAATGGAGGAGATGAAAAGCATTCCCTTTAATCAGCTTCTTATTTAAAAAAAAAGGTCTATTGTGGATCAAATCTGGATTTCTTGGTATTGTCCTAAGAGAAGAGTCTTTAATAGCACTTAAAAAATATGAAATGTTGTGTTAATGAAAGGATGAATAGTATTATATGAATGCTTGCTGCAACTTGTCTGGAGAAATCTTTGTGTGTTAGTGGCCTTTTGAAAGGAAAATGAAAAAGCTGGCTTTGAGCTCTTAACTTCACTAACTACCTCGGAGGGAGAGGAGAAAGACCAAGAAGATAGCTTGAGAAAGGACCAGTTAAGAAAACCAAAAAATCAAAACCATTGGCATCAAGTCAATTCCGACTCATGGCTACCCCATGTGTGACAAAGCAGAACTGAGCGCCATAGGGTTTGCTTGACTGTAATCTTTATGGAAGCGGATCACCAAGCTTTTCTTCTGCAGTACTGTTGGGTGAGTTCAAACTGCCAACCTTTCTGTCAGTAGGCAAGCCCAACTGCCCAGGGAACCTAACAGTAGAGGAAGACCACGAATATATGGCTAAAGAAGATGATGTAAGAGAGACTTTGTTACAAACCAGTCGAAGAGTGTTTTCAGGAAGCTGGTAAGAACTCTCTCTATGGGATCAAATTGACAAGAGCAACTCGAAAGGTTAGATAGGAAACTTGAGGGGGCAGTGAGTTTGTGTTAATGGGGGAGGAACAATTTGGAAAAAGAGGGTGAGAATGTTTACACAACTTGAAGAATGGAATCAATGTCACTGAATTGTACATCTAGAAATGGTTGAATTGGTGTATATTCTACTGCTGTGTATATTCTCAACAACAAGAAAAATCTAGTAAATTTTAAAAAGTAAAAATAAAAAAAGAAGCTGGGAAGCATAAAAAAGCTTGGGAAGACATGGCCCCTTCTGTTTGTGGTTTCCAAAGGACAGCCCCCAAAACTGAGCCAAGGATTCAGTAGGAAACGAGGAAAACCAACACACTTCTTTTAATGTCTTCACAAATGATCGAACACCATTCATAGGACTTCAGTGCTTTGAAGGAGGAATGTATTGCAGAGAACAAAAAAAAAAAAAAAAAAGTAGAATTCTGTAACAATATCTGAAAATATAACCTCACTGAGAAAAAGGAGACAGATGTAGGTCATGGGAAGGAAGGCAGGCTCATAATTGTAAAGTTAATAAAAATGAAAATGGATTACTGGATTACAGGTCACGTTTCTAGGTGGAATGGATAAGCATGCAGAAGGCATTGGTAAGGAAGTTATCCATTGAGAAAAAGTCTCTGCCACCCTTGTGACTCTGAGGATTGCGTGTAGTACAATAGCAAGGATAACCTTGCAAGTCTGAATATGCCAAAGCTTAGTCAAACACCAGGACTTTTATAAAAGCACCATAGCGTATTCCTTCTGCAAGATAAAATGTCAACGTTGTAAAAGCAAAGATTAAGCTTGCTGGGTTATTTAAGGGGGTAATAATTGAACCCACCAGCAGCTCCGTGAGAGAAAGACCTGGTGGTCTACTCCTGTAAAGATTTTACAGCCTAGGAAACCCTATAGGGCAGTTCTATGCTGTTACATGGGGTCACTAAGTTGGAATCAACTCAATGGCAAACAACAATAACAATAGTAATCAAGACGTTATGAGCAAAAGGAGTTTGTGTGGTGCAAATGGTTAAGCCCTCGACTACCAACTGAAAGCCTGGAGGTTCGAACTCACTCAGAGGCACTGTGGAAGAAAGGCCTGGTAATCTGCTTCCAAAAGACAGCCTAGAAAACGTAATGAAGCAGTTTTCCTCTGCACACATGGGGTTGCCACGAGTCGGATTTGATGGTAACTGGTTTTTGTTTGCCTGTTTTTCTTAATGAGCAAAAGAACCATAGGAGAGTTGAGATACCTAATGCTTTTTTTTTTTTTCCATTTTTAAAAATTTTATTGTGCTTTAGGTGAAAGTTTACAGCTCAAGCTAATCTCTCATTCAAAAACTTACACACAGATTGTTTTGTAACATTGGTTTTAATTCCCACAATGTGACAGCATGCTCCCCCTTTCTACCCTGGGTTCCCTGTGTCTATTTGCCCAGTTCCTGTCCCTTCCTGGGAAGTACCTAATTCTTAACCATCTGTGGGAGGTTTCTGCCCCACTCTGCCTCCGTTCATGATCTGATACCTTCACAGAGGAAAGACACTAATCACACCTGGGAAGATCCTAGCTCTTTGAGGAACCTAACGAGGTAGCCCAGTTCAGTGGTTCTCCAAGTGTGGTCCCAGGACCTGGGGCATCAGCATCACCTGGGAACTTGTTAGGAGTGCAAATTCTTGACCCTTCGTCCTAGACCTACAGAATCAGAAACTGTGGGATTGGGGCCCTCCAGGTGATCCTGATGTTCACTAAAGTTGAATGTTGTACCCAGCCGTGCCATGCCAAAGAGTCCCTGGGTGGCGGAAACAGTTAAGTGCAGGACTAGTAGCCAAAAGGTTGGCTGTTCGAATCCACCCAGAAGCACCTCCGAAAAAGGACTGGTGATCTTCTTCTGCAAGGTCACGCCTTGAAAGCTCTATGGCGCACTGTTCTACTGTGACACACATGGGGTTGCCGTGAGTCGGAATCAACCGGACGACAACTAACGAGCAGCAGGCCGGGCCAGGGGTGGGTGCAGCCTCATCTAAAAGGGTATTCTGGAGGCATTTTTCAAAAGTCAACTCTGAGCGTTATGACTCACTGAGTTTTGTTGCTGACACGTGGTGGTTCTTCTTGTGTGTTTTTGTGCGATCCTTCAGGCTCCTCGGCGCCGCTCTCCGGGGCACACCTGCTGACAGCTAACTTGTTGCTGGAATTGTGTGCGTAACGGAAAGGGACCTGTGATCTGGGCATGTTTCTAACCACACGCTGGAATGGAACTGCTAAGAAACTTGCCTTTGGGTTAAGAAAGAAAATAGGTGATAGATAACACCTGTGTAAGTTAAAGCCTCCCGCTTTGTGTTTCCTTTTACACGTTTCTTTGAAACAAAAGAATTTAAAAAATCATGCATGGTGTCAGATTCTCAGTTAATTTTCAGGTGCGAAGACATGGCGTCCTTACAGAAGGAAAGAGATACCTTTTTTTTTTTTTTTTTCCTGCCTAAACTCATTCTCTTCCATCGTGAACTGGAAGGATAATTGACGAAATCAATCCTTGTGAAGATACCTGAGCAATTGTGGAAATAACCCGTGTCCATGAACAGATGAATGGAAAAACAAAATGTGGTCCATCCATCCGATGGAGTATTACTCTGCTATACAGAGGAAAGAAGTCCTGACATATGTTACAACATGGATGAACCTTGAAGACATTATGCTGAGTGAAACATGTCAGTCACAAAAAGAAAAACAAATATCGTAGATCTCACTAACGTGAAACACTCAGAATAGGCAAATGTATAAGGACCAGAATTTGACAGTGGTTACCAGCGGTGGGAGGGACGGGGAAAGCGGGGAATCTGACCTTACCTAGCACTGAGTTTCTGTTTACGGGGATGCAAAATATGGCAATGGATGTTGGGGATGGTTGCAGGACAAGACTGACATAATCGGGTTTCGTTGAATGCTGCAAGTTACAAATGTTGAATTGGCAAATGTTGAGCTACTTACATTTTTACAACAACAATAATAATAATAATAATAAGATGCCTGAGCAATATGGTAATACAAAGTAGTGTGTTCTGAACTGGTTGAAATATGTGCTTTTGATATTTGAACATATGTCTACTGTGATGTTTAAAATTTACCTTGATGTGGGGGGCATATTTTAGTTAAAAAAAAAAAAAAAGGAGAGTTTGAGGATATTGGATGACTACAATTTACAGAAACATTTCCCCAAATGATACCAGGGTGCAATGGATCATTATTATGTGGCCTTTCAGGCCATGGTCTCGTAACTTTCACCCAAGTGATTGGGTAGGACTGTGAAAATAGGGTGATTGTGGCCCACCAAGGGGGATGGTCAGTTTTGCCATCCCCCTGGGCTTGAGCTGAGCCATCCCAGAGTGGGAGGAAAGAGGATCCCACCACCATCAAGGAAGAAGGGCCAAGAGCAGAGTGTGTCCTTTGGACCCAGGATCCCTGTGATGAGAACCTCCTGGAACCCGGACACAGAGACAGAGAGAGAAACAGAGTTGTTAACACTGAAGACGGTGAGAAGCGGTGGCAGAGAAATAGCTGCGGGAGCGAATGGCAAGAGACGGCGCAGGGGGCTTCCCAGCCCACCGAGTGAGAAAGCTCAGTGAGTCTGGGCAGGAGGCTTGCTGGAGGAGTGCGGTGCCCCCAGGCACTCAGTGGAGCTACGTTTGCCGGCCCGCAGAGCTACAGCTGAGCGACTTTAGACCGAGGCTTACTGGTGGAGTGGGGTGTCTCTGGGCACTTATCGGCAGAGCTAAAAGAGCTTTGTAACACCTGCTCGAGCAGGGCAGAGGCCCAGGGGCCAGAGAGAGGCCTGCCTGTGGGTATGGCTGGGAAGAGGCTGTCCTGATGGAAGAACTGTATCCTGAGTATTCCTGAACCTGAATTGTAACCTGTTACTTCCCTAACAAACCCCATAATTGTGAGTATGGTCTGTGAGTTGTGTGGCCTTTGCAATGAATTACTGAACCCCGCAGAAAAGTACAGAGTGCTGTAGGAAGGATGGTTGGTGTCAGAATTGGTAAGGAAGGAGGAGAAAGGAGGCACGGTCTGAACTCTGCCTCGTAGGAATCAGCCTTGGGCTGTTGATTTTGATTCTCCTCCCCCCTTGTGAGGTCAGAGGAGGTCAGACACTGTCCTCATGCCATTTTTACACTCATGATATTAGTACGTGTTTTACACACATACACACACACACACACACACACACACACACATACACACACACACCGTACAAGGGGTCTGTGGACAAATAAGTTTGGGCAATTTGGAGTTAAAAAATCATAACAGTATTCTTCACCAAAAAGTGCCAGGGCCTTTACTGTGCTAATGATCAGTGTGAACTCCAAGATGAGAATCCATTCAAACCTTTTGGTTAGTAGTCCAATACTTAACCATTTGGCCACCCATGGACTCCCATGAGTTTATCAGAGCTGCCATAGCAAATTACCACAAACTGGGTGATTTAAACAAAATATTCTCTCCCAGTTCTGGAGGCCACAAGTCCGAAATCACGATGATGTCATCAGGGTTGGTGACTACTGAGGACTCCAAGGAGAATCTGCTCCATAACTGTCTCTAGCTCCTAGTGGCTGCCACAGATCCTTGGCATCCGTTGGCTTGGAACTCCATCGCTCGGATTTCTGCCTCCTTCTTCACAAGGCATTCGCCTCTTTGTGTCTGTGTCCGTATGTCTATGTTTTCTTCCTATAAATACATCCTTTACTGGACTTAAAACAAACAAACCAAATCCACTGCCATTGAGTTGATTCCAACTCACAGTGACCCTACCGGACAGAGTAGAACTGCCCCATAGGGTTTCTAGGGAGCAGCTGGTGGATTTGAACTGCTGACCTTTTGGTTAGCCGCCAAGCTCTTAACCACTGCACCACCAGGGCTCATTTATTGGATTAGGGCCACCATAATCCAGTACAACCTATCTTACCTTAACTAAGTACATCTCCAAAGACACTATTTCTAAATAAGATCACATTCACAGGTTCCTGGTGGACATGAATTTTGGGGAACTATCCAACCCAGTACACAAAGTATGGAGGAAGTTTTGAATGAGATCTCTCAAATGAGACCAAAGAGAGACATGAACCAAAACATCTTTTAAAACTACCCTGAGAGAAGGTTCTAGAACAACTTACAGGACTTTGAAGGAACAACTGGAGTTTTCACAAGGAACAAGGAAAATACAGAGAGGGGTACAATGGTCCTGCCAACTAAGGCTGAGATGAATTCTGCAGAACTCTTCCTGTTGTTGTTGTTGTTAGGTGCCATTGAGTTAGTTCTGACTCAAAGCGACCCTATGTACAACAGAAGGAAACACTGCCCCGCCCCGCGCCATCCTCACAACTGGTGTTATGCTTGAGCCCGTTGTTGCAGCCCCTGTGTCAATTCATCTCATTGAAGGTCTTCATCTTTTTCGCTGACCCTCTACTTTACCAGGCATGACGTCCTTCTCCGGGGACTGGTCCCTCCTGATAACATGTCCAAAGCATGTGAGATGAAGTCTCGCTATCCTTGCTTCTAAGGAGCATTCTGGTTGTACTTCTTCCAAGACATATCTATTCGTTCTTTTGGCAGTCCATGGTATATTCAATATTTTTCTCCAACACCACAATTCAAAGGCGTCAATTCTTCTTCGGTCTTCTTTATTCATTGTCCAACTTTCACATGCATAGGAGGCGATTGAAAACACTATGGCTTGGATCAGGAGCACGTTAGTCTTCAAGGAAGTTGTCAAGGATTTCATTTTACTCAGATCCACAGTCAACACCAATGGAAGCAGCAGTCAGGAAACTGAATGATGCATTGCCTTGGGCAAATCTTCTGCAAAAGACCTCTTTAAAAAGTTCCTCCTAAGAGAAGTGAAACGTAAGTCTGGGTTATTTGTTTCAAATACAAGCTTGTTGCTAGAAATATATAAGTGTGTGAATATGAACAGTGGATTAAAAAAATCTCAGATAAGTGATTGTGTTGGAATTACCAAAAGATATGTAAGTACGGTACTTGTAAAAAGTTTTCCAAAGTGCACCAGGAAAGGAGACAGAACCAGCCATGCACAATAATTGTTTTAAGAACCTAAAATTATAAATTTTGTCCAAGAAGAGCACACCACTGAAAGATACATTTGAGGATGTACTTGTGGGTTGAATACGTGGTTGTTAGTTGCTGTCGGTCAGCTCCAACTCATGGTGACCTTATGTATAACAGAACGAAATGCTGCCCAGTCCTGTGCCATCGTCATGATACTTGGTGTGTTTGAGTCCATTGTTGTGACTATTGTGTCAATCCATCTCATGGAGGGATTCCTTCGTTTTTGCTGACCCTCTACTTTACCAACCGTCATGGATTGAACTGTGCTCCCCAAAAATATGTATATCAGTTTGGCTGGGCCATGATTCCCAGTATTGTGTGACTGTCCATCATTCTGTCATCTGATGGGATTTTCCTGTGTCTTGTAAATCCTGTCTGTATGATGTTGATGAGATGGGATTAGCAGCAGTTATGTTAATGAGGCAGGACTCAATCTACAAGATTCGACTGTGTCTTGAGCCAATTTCTTTTGCAATATTAAAGAGAGAAGAGAGCAGAGAGACAGGGACCTTATACCACCAAGAAAGCAACACTGAGGAGCAGAGAGTGTCCTCTGCACTTGGGGTCCCTGTGCTGAGAAGCTCCTAGTCCAGGGGAAGATTGATGACAAGGACTTTCCTCCAGGGCAGACAGAGACAGAAAGCATTCCTCTGGAGCTGACGCCCTGAATTCGGACTTCTAGCCTCCTAGACTGTGAGAGAATAAATTTCCGTTTGTTAAAGCCACCCACGTGTGGTATTTCTGTTACAGCAGCACTGGATGACTGAGACAGCAACCATGATGTCCTTTTCTAGCAACTGGTCTTTCCAAATGATGTATCCAAAGTAAGCGAGCCAAAATCTCGCCACCCTGGCTTCTAAGGAGCATTCTGGTTGCGTTTCTTCTGAGGCCGATTGGTTTGCCCTTCTGGAAGTCCACGGTATATTCAGTTTTCTCCACCAACACCACAGTTTGAATACATCAGTTCCTCTGTCTTTTCTTTTCATTGGCCAGCTTTCACATACATGCACATGTGGCAATTACTTAAAGACTGTAGTTATAGGAAAAGTATGTAAGCCAGTAGAATCTTCACTGAAAGATTGGAGTTGAGGCCATGTAAGGAATGAGGTTTTTCTCTGCGGTAGACATAGCCTGATTTAACTCACCCAAACTGAGAATCTGTGTAGCATATACGGAAAACAGGTAAATGCCTGTGGAGCACTTTTTAAAAGCTGTAAGCCAAGCAAAGGAAAAACAGTGCATGCCCCACTTTTAAAATGCCACGGAGTTGAGGAACATTTTTTTCTGTTAACTTCAGCTTTATTTATTTTTTCACTTTTTATTTTGAGATACTTACAGCCTTTTGGAAAGTTGCAAAAATAGCAAAGAGAATTCCATATACCTCTTCATCCAGCTTTTTCTAACATCAACATAGAACAATTATAAAACCAGGAAATTAACATTGGTACAATGCTATTAACTAAACTACAGAGGAAGATCCTCAGTGAGATGGACTGACACAGGGGCGGCAACAAGGGGCTCACCCATGACAACAATTGTGAGGATGGCGCAGGACCGGGCAGTGTTTCGTTCTGTTGTACATGGCGTTGCTATGAGTCACAACTGACTCGACGGCACATAACAACAACAGCAGATCTTATTAGGATTGTTTCTGGATCAGGATCCAATCAGGATCCCACCAAGCATTTAGTTGTCACGCCTCCTTTTGTTTTGTTGTTAGCTGATTTTTGGAAGTAGATTGCCAGGCCTTTCTTCCTAGTCTGTCTCAGTGTGAAGCTCTGCTGAGACCTGTTCAGCACTGTAGCAACATAAAAGCCTCCACCGACGGGTGGCTGTGCTGTTTCTTTAGTCTCCACCAATCCGTGACAGTCTCTGACTCTTTCCTGTGTTTCATGACCAGGATACTTTTGAAGACAACTAGTAATTTTGTAGACTGGCAGTTGTGCATTTTTTTTTTTAATTGTACTTTATTTATTTATTTTTATTGTCCTTTAGATGAAGGTTTACGGAACAAATAGTTTCTCATTAAACAGTTAGTACACATATTGTTTTATCACAATGGTTAACAACCCCACGACATGTCAACACTGTCCCTTGTCAACCTTGGGTTCCCTATTACCAGCTTTCCTGTCCCCTACTGCCTTCTAGTCCTTGTCCCTGGACTGGTGTGCCCCATTAGTCTCGTTTTGTTTTATGGGCCTGTCTAATCTTTGGCTGAAGGGTGAACCTCGGGAGTGACTTCATTACTGAGCTAAAAGTGTGTCTGGGGGCCATACTCTCGGGGTTTCTCCAGTCTCTGTCAGGGCAGTAAGTCTGTTGAACATTTTTAAAAGTTATGAATAAAGATCTCAAAAGAAGAAACCAAGTCAAAGATTTAAAAAATACAAGTGCTCACCTGAGAAATGACTGGTGAGGGCGACTGACGACCAAATAGGCAGAATGGAGAAAGTGAAGGAACTGGAACACATTCCCAGCAACTTGGAAAACAAACCCTTTAAACAGCACGAGGTTATGCCACAAAAATGAACGCGGTCTCTATGAAATGGTGCAAGGGCAAGCAGTTCAGGCAGAGAATGAAAAGCACCGGCACCAGGGATGTGAAAAAGAAAGAAGGTTTTGAGGGATGCCATCAGCTTTGCCGGTTGGCAGTCAGCAAAGTGGTGAAGGGGAGCTGTGTTCTGGCTCTCAGCATGCCGGCATCATATTACCACCAGGCTGTGAGAGGCTTCTCTGGACCTGGCCTCTCTCTGCTTCTCAGTACAACACGTGATCTCTCATCTCTGGCTCTTTGTAAAGGCCTGGAACGCACCTTCTCCCTCTACCCTGAATCTCTGGCCCCCTTTTGCCTGGCTGATTCTTGCCTTTAGCCAGAGTTCGGGGGTTGCTGGCATTAGCTTGTGGACACATTGCTCGGATCTCTGCCTCCTTCTGCACCTGGTGGTCTCATTTACTTGTGTGTGTGTCTGTTTTCTCCTCTTAAACGGACACATCCACTTTTGCATGCCTTCAGCCATGAGCGCCCCCAGCCCCTTGCACTAAATTGTAACTGCTGATGAATGCTCTCTACTTTGTGAGCTTTAGACTGTCCTGGAGCTCAGCTCTCCTTAGTCTTATTCTCTTTACCCATGTGACTTTATCATTTAAGTATTTGTAAAATTCTTCTATGAATATTCTGCAAACCTTCTATTATTTTTTTATATTCCAAATCCAACTTATTTTGAGGTTGCTGTTGTTAGGTGCTATTGAGTCAACTCCAACTCATAGTATCCTTATTTGACAGAGTAGAACTGCCTCATAGGGTTTTACAGGTTGTTATCCTTATAGGAGCAGATCGCCAGGTCTTTCTCCCATGGAACTACTGGGTAGGTTCGAACCTCCAACCTTTCTGTTAGCTGCCAAGCACTTTACCACTGTTCCACCAGGGCTCCTTCTATTTTGAGGTAGAGGGCTGTTTATTACTGAAAAAAAAAAAAAGAGAGATAATTTCCTTTTATGTCCTTATGTAACACTTTTCTTATTTACATATCATAGTACTGCATTTTTCTTCACTTTAATGTACTCTGATTCATATCCAACTGCAATTACCTCTAACTTCGGCCTTTATTTCTTTTTTTTTTTGTACTTCAGATGAAGGTTTACAGAGCAAACTAGTTTCTCATTAAACAGTTAATACACACATTGTTTTGTGACATTGGTTGCCAATCCCACGACATGTCAGCACTGCCCTTCTTGACCTTGAGTTCCCTATTACCATCTTTCCTGTCCCCTTCTGCCTTCTCGTCCTTGCCTCTGGGCTAGCATGCCCATTTAGTCCCATTTTGTTTTATGGGGCTGTCTAATCTTTGGCTGAAGGGTAAACCTCAGGAGTGACTTCATTACTGAGCTAAAAGGGTGGCTGGGGGCCATACTCTAGGGGTTTCTCCAGTCTCTGTCAGACCAGTAAATCTGGTCTTTTTTTTTGTGATTGTTAGAATTTTGTTCTACATCCTTCTCCAGCTCTGTCAACAACCCTCTATTGTGGTCCCAGTTAGAGCAGTCAGTGGTGATAGCAGGGTGCCGTCTAGTTGTACTGGACTCAGTCTGGTGGAGGCTGTGGTAGTTGTGGGCCATCCGTCGTTTGGACTCATCTTTCCCTTTCTTCATTCTCGCTTGCTCCAGACGGGGTGGGATCAGTGGAGTTCTTAGTTCGATGGCCACTCACGAGCTTTTAAGATCCCAAACGCTACTCACTCTGCCTCTATGTCTGATGTACTTAATGTATGACTGGAGTTTTCCAAATAAGATAATTGCACGTTGATCCTTTTTACTCCCAACGTGTACTTTCCTGTAGTGATTGCAGCTTCTCTAGTTTCATCCGGGTAGCTTTGTACTGTACTTGATCCTCCAAATAATTCTCAATTATAGCATCATTTTTCTAGTTTATCTCTTTAGTTTTTGACATAAACCATTTAATGCACTTCAGGAAAGTTTAAAGATCTTCAAGGCAAAGGTATTTTCTAAGAAGTCCCTTCTGTTAATTCTCCATTCTACACCCCATTGGAGTCCTTGGGTGGTTCAAAACGTTGACCCACCCAGCTGCTAACTGAAACATTGGAGGTTCTAATCTACCCAGAGGCTCCTCGGAAAGAAAAGCCTGGCGATCTACTTCCAAAAAACCAGCCGTTGAAAACCGTATGAAGCTCAGTTGTACTCTGACACACATGAGTCGGAACTGACTCGACGAAATCCATTATTTTGAAATGTCTTGGTACAGGAATTTTTCCAGGAGGACAGGCAGAAAGTTGCACCAGGTTTGCAAATCTGATGTGGTCTTCAATTGCATATGCTACGTGTCTCTTTGGCCAACAGCTCCTGCAGACACCAGTGTGTCTGTGGCTGATCTGGGCAATTTTGCCGAGAGACGCTACTTCCAAGCAGTTCTGTGGGTTGACACTGTGACATAATGCACCCTTCTATTCCTTTGCACGGTCTCCCCTTGTGTTAGGTGCCTGACATCAAGGGTGGCTGATGATGATGCTTGGGGGCCACAGAGACCGTTGTCACCATCGCCAAAGTCGGAAAAACGTGCTGTTGAGAAAGCCTTGTGTGTTTTTGATAATGTACTCTTCTCTAAAAATATAGAAAAAGTTCATTTTGTGCCCATAACAACGTACAGCATAAAGAAGAATTACTCTCCATTGGAGCTTGTATTACCCTTGACGGCTTATACTTGATCGATAATGAAATTCCCAGGCAGAGGTGCAAAGCTTCTCTCTCCCTTTCCCACGCACGTGTGACATAAGGTAGACAATCAGAAAAGGAATCTCAGCGTATAAGACAAAACCTTTCTTCTTCTCCCCCTACTTTGCCAAGAAATCCCTTATGTTTTCGGGAAGGTCCTTATGTTCAAAAGACTATAATGGTTTGGTTGCCCAGTGCTCATTTTTCCCCCGACTCAGATACCCTTTTAGCTTCAAACACCTTAAAATTCACACCTGAAACATCAACATCACTTCAGTTCACAGGAAAAGGCAGCCTTTGAGGGAATATTACAATCATCAAAATGCTCCTTGTCTATAAAGTTGCCTGTGATTTACAGAAACAGGATTGGAAATGTTGGTCTAGAAATGAGATTACAGAGCGTGAAGCTTGGGGGAGTGGAGTGATGATAAATACAAGAATTTGGAGATTGAAAAGAGTTTTGCCACTTCTCACATCAGCACAAAAGAAATACGATGAGATGTGTTAAAAAGAAAAAAAAAAAAAAGTGTATTATGTTATTGTCCTAAAGGAGGAAGATGTTTGACAAATGAAGGAGTTGAGAATTTGCAGCTTCCTTTGGAGGGTGTCTTTGAAATGTGGCCATGGAGTAGATCTCGGTAGACTATTCGCAATGAGATGATTCAATCCACACACTTGACTATAGCTGACTCTATACTCTACCACGAACACCACCATGTTACAAAAACCCGCTGAGCTTCTGAAGGACTGATCTGGGGAACTTTGGGGAACAACACTGTTACTTTCATGTTGAGACCCTATTTATCTCCTGTTGAGAACAAAGTATTTACATGTGTTTTGAAATGATGAATTATAACCGTTACAGAAAAATGGAGTGTCTGAGTCTCAGCCACGAGGCAGACAGATTACCACTATGCTGTACAAGTAATCACTTAGAAGTCCATTTGTCACAAGGCGGAGGTGTCACACGGAATCTGTTTCACTGGTTCTAATGTGTTAGGTGAAATTTACTTAGATTTTCAGTAATGGGTATAAAATAACCAACTTAACCCACCAGCAAACTGTATTTTATCTTTTAAATCTTATTAGCTCTCCTTGGGCATGTACAAAGAATACCAAAGCCAAGAACCTGTTGCCATCAAATGGATTCTGACTCATAGTGACCCTACAGGACAGAGTAGAACTGCCCCATAGGGTTTCCAAGAGGAGCGGCTGGTGGATTTGACCTGGTGGTAAAAACCAGGTAAAATCATGCACTACAAATTAGTAAGTAAGCACAATTAAGCCCATGCCTACGTTGCTTATTGGGTTGCTTATTGGAGCCCATGCCTCCAATAAATCAGCCATGGCAAACCCTGTTGAGCACAATTCTACTCGGACACGCGTGGGGTCACCATAAGTTGTATTGAACTCGACAGCAACTGGTTTAGTCTGGGTTTGGGTGTGGGGATAGTGACCCAGGCAAGACGAGCTATCTGTAAAAACAATAAAAATATTACAATTACCCTGTATTAAAATTGCATCAGGAGCCCTAGTGCCATAACAGTTAAGCACTCGGCTGCTAACTGGCAAGTTTGAACCCACCCTGGTGGCACAGCAGTTAAGAGCTATACCTGTTAACGAAAAGGTCGGCAGTTCAGCTCCACCAGGTGCTCCTTGGAAACTCTACGGGGCAGTTCTACTCTGTCCTATAGGGTCGCTATGAGTCAGAATCGGCTTGACGGCAAGGGGTTTTTAGTGGCTGCTAGGGATAAAGACCTGGCAATCTGTTCCTGTAGACTGCAGTTTAGGAAACTCTATGGGGCAGTTCTGCTCTGTCACATGAAGTCGCTGTGAGTTGGAATCGGCTTAACGGCACCTAACAACAACAACAAAATGGCATTGATTGAGTCTGCCCCACCCCTATCACTACGAACTCCACAAACACTGCTGTGGAATTTTGAAAACTGCGAACTGCTGTATAAGTACAAGGCGGTCCCTACAGGAGTGATGAGGATGTATTCCCAAAGAACTGTAATATGAACACTCCCAAGGCAGTCTGCTCACGGTCTGAGCTCCCAGAGTAACCGAAAGATGAATGACTGTCCCATAGTGACACTGTTACCAGAGATGTTGTGTAATTATTCTGCAAAGCATGATACCATGGGCACAATTTTGCTACGAGAACATATCAAATCTCTGCTGAAAAATGGAGGCAGACGGACACGTTTCACGTGAAATAATTAAGAGAATTGGAGAAGTAGTAATTTTAGTAATTACCAAATAGTATGATTCTCATCCAGTAGAGCATATGTCACATTAGAGAAAAACATCATTACGTCGCTTCCCTTTTTTGTAGATTTCACATATGTAGCCTATGAGTTTAAATATTCAGATGCTTTCTCATATCTTAAGTAATTTTTTAAAAAATGGGTTTTAGTGCTTCTCTGTATTCACTTCCTCCTTTGAAATTCCAAGCACTGAATGTTTCTTTCAATTTCTTCCCAATAATTTTTCAGGCAGAAATGGAACTTTTTCTTTTTTGTTGCAAATACGTGGCACCGGAAAGGGGTGTGACAGGCTGTTTTGCTGAGGGCTTTGCACTCCTGTGGTTGTTGTTGATCATTGAGTCAGCCTGGACTCACGGCGACCCCATGCACAACAGGATTGGACTGTTGTCATCCATAGGGTTTTCAGTGCCTGATGTTTTGGAAGAAGATGGCCAGGTCTTTCCTCCTAGTCTGTCTTAGTCTGGAAGTTCCACTGAAACCCATTCAGCATCATAGCAACATGCAACATTCCACCGACAGACAGGTGGTGGGTGTGTATAACGTACATTGGCTGGGAATCAAACCTGGGTGTCCCATATGAAGAACCACCAGCGTCCCCTTTTTACACTATTAGAAGAAAAAAAAAAGATTTCTGCTTATCTCATTCCCATAGATGACATTCTCCATTATACATCTTCTAGAAACAGTGACTATTTATTCCAATAATTAATACACACTCTTATTCCCTATGAAACTGTTCACGGCATCTTCTACGTCTACCCGTGCTGTTCTATCATCGCTAATGAGCTATTCTTTCAACGTGAAAACACGTCCACTGAACCGATGGCGCAGCAAGTGATTTCACTTTCCGTGTTTTGTTTTGTTTTATTCTTGTGAGTCACGGGACTAGTGATTGATTTGGGGCAATATGGCAGTCATTGGTGTGACTTCATCCTGGGACCCTGGAATGAGAATCCCCAAAAGAGAATCATTGGTCCAGGCACTGGTGGAACTTGAGTTCTGGCTTTCTGCATAAGTACTCCCAAGCGTTTCCCTCCTGAGCTAACCAGGCATGAGCCTCCCAAGATGATCGAAACAGTAAGAAAATAAACAAAGAACCTTGCCCAACTTCAAAATGCCAGTGGCTGTTGGTTTGAATGCATAGAAGCCAGAAAGTGTGAAGATTGTGTCTACTTGTATGAAATTCAGAACATCATCTTCTTCACGGACTCGCTGGGTGGTGAATACAATTAGCATGCTCAGCTGTTACTGGAAATGTTGGAGATTCAAGTCCACCCAGAGGGGCATAGGAGGCCTGGTGACCGGCTTTCAAAAAACCAGCCATTGAAGCCCCTACGGAGCACAGTTATACTATAATGCAAAAGGGTAGCCATGAGTCAGGGTCAACTCAACAGCAACTTTTTTTTTTAACTCCTAAGAGTCCCTGGGTGGTGCAAACAGATAACGTGCTTGGCTCCAGTAAAAATGGCTTGGAGGCAGTATCTGACCTCCTCTAACCCCACAAGGATGAGGCAGAGGTCAGACAAACCTCTCTCCGCCATCTTTACTAATTCTGACACCAACCGTCCCGCCCACAGCACTCTCTACTTCTCTGCTGGGTTCAGTAATTCATTGCAATGACCACACAGAACTCACAGACAATACTCAAAATTATAGGGTTTATTAGCAAAGTAACAGCTGCAGCTCAGGCTCAGGAACCCTCAAGAACCCTCAACTTCTTCCATCAGAACAGCCTCTTCCAAGCTGTGCTCGCAGGCACACCTCTCCCTGGCCCTCGGCCTCTCCCCAAAGGCACCCAGCTTTCTCTCTCCGTGGGCTAGGAAGCCCACCGTGCAGTCTCCTGCTACCAGGTCTCTGCTGCCAGGTCTCTCCTGCCACCGATTCTCACGGGCTTCAGGGTTACAGCTTTCTCTCTCTCTCTCTGTGTGTCTCTCTCTCCCTCTCTTGCTTCCAGAAGCTTCTCAGTGCAGGGATCCTGGGTTTAAGGAACATGTTCTCCACTCCTGGTTGTTCTTCCTTGGTGGTGGTGGGCTCTTCTCGCTGCTCTGGAACTGGCTGTCTTTTAAGGCAAAACTGACAAATCCCCTTGGTCGGCCACAATTACCCTATCACACAGTCACCTGGGTGGGAGTTACAAGACCATTGCTAGAAAGGCCACACACAAAAGCTACAAACCAAAAGGTTTGAAGTTCAAGTCCACCCAGAGGCACCTCAGAAAAAAGGCCTGCTGATCTACTTCTGAAAAATCAGCCATTGAAAACCATATGGAGGGCAGTTCTCCTGACACACGTGGGGCCGCCGTGAGTCAGAGTCGACTCAATGGCAGCTGACTTCTAATCTTCTTCACCCACCCAAGAACCAAACCAAACCCATTGCCATCGAGGTGATTCCGACTCATAGTGACCTTACGGGACAGAGTAGAACTGCCCCACAGGGTTTCCAAGGAGCAGCTGGTGGATTCGAACGGCTGACCTTTTGGTGAGCAGCTGAGCACTTAACCACTGCGCCACCAGAGACTACTCTTTCACTCACAGTCCTGAGTAAACAGCAGTTGCTGAATAAACTCTCCGTGTCAGGGACTGCTCTCCATAGCTTCAAAGGCTGTTTGTACGCCCGTAAAGGTCATGTCTCAAAATTCTGACGCTAACGTTGAGATGCGGAAACGTTTATATTCATAAAGAACTCAGCTTATAAAGCTGCACGTCCCAGGGCAAACAGTTCCAATATAAACACCAAATAAATGGGACACACCCACCCCTTACAGGCTCTTTCCTCTTCCTGTCTGAAATCTCTGGGAATCACTGCCCAGGAGGCAGACCACGTCATGAGCTTCTCAACGCTCAGGTGAATCCTCTCACTATATCCACAAACATACAGAATTATAGGGGGTGGTGCTGAGAGAATGCTCGTCTTCCATGTGGGAGACCAGGGTTTGATTCCAGGCCAATGCACCTCACGCGCAGCCACCACCCATCTGTCATTGGAGGCTTGCGTGTTGCTCTGATGCTGAATGGAGGGGGCTTTACTGGTGCAGTGGTTAAGAGCTACAGCTGCTAACCAAAAGGTCAGCAGTTCGAATCCACCAGGTGCTCCTTGGAAACCCTACAGGGTAGTTCTACTGTCCTATAGGGTAGCTATGAGTCGGAATAGACTCAATGGTAGCGGGTTTGGTTTTTGTTTGTTTGTTTTATTTGCAGAGAAAACCAAAAACCAAACTCGTTTGGAGAAAATGTTCTGCATCCTACTTTGCTGAGTGGCGTCTGGGGTCTTAAAAGCTTGCAAGCGGCCATCTAAGATGCATCAATTCGTCCCAATCTACCTGGAGTAAAGGAGAATGAAGAACACCAAAGACACAAGGGAAGTATTAGCCCAAGAGACAGAAAGGGCCAAATATACCAGAGACATCATCAGCCTGAGACCAGAAGAACTAGATGATGCCCAGCTACCACCAATAACCGCCCTGCCAGGGAACACAACAGAGAGTACCAGATGGAGCAGGAGAAAGGTGGGGTGCAGAACTCAAATTCTAGTAAGAAGACCAGACTTAATGGTCTGACTGAGACTGGAGGAACCCCGGAAAGCACGGCCCCTGGATTCTATATCAGCCCAGAACTAAGACAATTTTCCAAGGCCAACTCTTCAGACAAGGATTAGACTGGACTGTGGGATATAAAGTGATACTCGTGAGGAGTGTGCTTCTTAGCTCAAGTAGATACAAGAGACTAAAAGGGCAGTTTTTGTCCAGAGGTGACATGGGAAGGCAGAGAGGGTTAGGAGCTGGCTGAATGGACATGCAGAATCAGGGGTGGAAAGGAAGAGTGTGCTGTCACAGTATGGGGAGAGCAAGTAGAGTCACATAACAATGTATGCGTAAGTTTTTGTATGGGGAAAAAAAAGATTACAGCCTTGGGAACCCTACGGGGCAGCTCTACTCTGTCCCGTAGGGTCACTATGAGTCGGAATCAACTCAGTGGCAATGGGTTTTAAGGTCCCTTTGCTTGCTATAAAAATTCTCAGCTTGCTTTTGCTCAAGAAAGCACCTCCAAGACTTGCTGGAAGATGTGCTTCCATCCATGGATCTTTCTGAAACCAAACAAACGCTATAAAATTAACCTTATCAGAATACACACACACACACACACACACACACACACACACATACACACACATAAATATATATATTTAACAGTAGAGCCATGTTCTCTCCTGCTTCTAGTGGCTCTAGGCATTCCTTGGCTTGTGGCCACATCACTCCAACCTCTGCCTCTGTCTTCACACGGCCGTCTTCCCTCTGTTTGTGTTTGTATCCAATTCTCCCTCTCTTTATAAGGAAACCAGTCATTGGATTTAGGGCCTGTGATCATTAAGGTTGTGTGTCAACTTGGCCAGTCCGTGATTGTTAGTACTATGTGATTGTCCTCCATTTTGTCATCTGATGTGATTATCCTATGTACTGTAAATCCTAATGTCTGTGATGTTAATGAGGCAGGATTAGAACAGTCATCTTAATGAGGCAGGACTCAATTTACAGGATTACATTGTATCTTGAGTCAATCTATTTTGAGATATAAAAGAGAGGAAGCCAGCAGAGAGAGAGGGGGACCTCAAACCACCAAGAGTGTAGTGCCAGGAGAATAGCGCATCCTTTGGACCCAGGGTCCCTGCACTGAGAAGCTCCTAGTCCAGGGGAAGATTGATGATAAGGACCTTCCTCCAGAGCGACCAGAGACAGAAAGCCTTCCTATGGAGCTGGTGCCCTGAATTTGGACTTGTAGCCTACTGAACTGTAAGATAATAAATGTCTCTTTGCTAAAGCCATCCACTTGTGGTATTTCTATTACAGCAGCACTAGGTGACTAAGACAGGGCCCATCCTAATTCTGCACGTCCTCATTTTAATTCAATTACATCTGCAAAGACCCTATTTTCAAATGTGGTCACATTCATAGATACTGGGTAGCCGTGAATTTTAGGGGGACATTCAACCTAGTAGAGCCACATTTAAAAAAATAACTGTGACAAGCTCAGATTCTGGTAACATTAAGGGCACTTTGTAACAACACTGCAATCCCAGAGGGGGTGGGGGGTGGGGATGCAGAATCTATACATTAAAAGTATCAGAAACCTTGAGATGCAAGGCATGAAGTAATTAAACTTGTTTTTGTTGCAATGTGGTTACTAAAAAGGTTGTGTGGAAGACAAGCTTATTTTCAGCTTTGTGCTGTGAATCACCTGCTCACAGCCTGGGTCAAGCACACGATCATCCGATTTCTTTTCCTGGGAATGAAATGAATAAAAACCAGTTACTTCTCCCTACCTCACCAATCGCCTGAAAATATTTTCTGGTCGTTCTGATGAAGATTGAAGCATTCAGGGACCTTTTGCATCATCCCAATGGTATGATAAAACCAAAAACCAAACCCATTGCCATGGGTTCTAACTCATACTGACTGTATAGGACAGAGTAGAACTGCCCCACAGGATTTCCCAGGCTGTAAGCCTTATGGAAGGAGACCGCCACATCTTTCTCCCACGGAGTGGCTGGTGGGTTCCAACCGCTGACCTTTCAGTTAGCAGCTGAGCGCTTAACCAGTTGTGCCACCAGGGCTCCTTCTATTTTGGGCATAACCTGTTATGAATAGATTGATGCTGTCTGTGGAGGCCACGCTCAGGGGTCCCTCCATTCTGTAGGACCGCATGCCAGCCACAGACTCAGAGCAAACATTAAAGACCAGGACAGCAGGATTGGGAACGGGAGCCACACCTCTCAGCCCTGCCCTCATCTCCGAGCCTTCTGACAAATCCCGTTGTTGTCAGGTGCCATCTAGTCCATTCCGACTCCTAGCGACCCCGTGTGACAGAGTGGGACTGCCCCATAGGGTTTCCCAGGCTGTGATCTTTACGGGAGCAGATCGCCAGGTCTTCCTCCCAAGGAGCCGCTGATGGGTTCAAATCGCCAACCTTTTGGTGAGCAGCTGAGCCCTTAACCGTTGCGCCACCAGGGCTCCGTCTGGTAAGGTGACAGTCATGAAAGCCCTATGGCGCGCAGTTCTACTCCGCATGGTACGGGGTTGTCATGAGTCGGGGTGGACTCGACAGCAACTGTCACTCTACAAGCGCGTCATTACTGCAAAGTGTCTGCAGTAAAAGCCAAAAAATTCACTGCTGTCGAGTCTATTCTGACTCATAGTGACCCTACAGGACAGAGCAGAACTTCCCCATAGGGTTTCCAACGTTGTAATCTTTACAGAAGCTGATCACTAGGTCTTTCTCCAGAGGAGCGGTTGGTAGGTTCAATCTGCCAACCTTTCCGTTAGCAGTCCAGCACTTGACCACTGAGCAACCAGGGCTTCTTCCAACCAACTGTGCTGACTGCAAAACCCCCAGGTCTTTTGTTGCAATTCTTGGTGATTGTTCTCCCATCTCAAACGTCGTAAGCTCTGCCACGTCTATCTGAGCTCCTTCTTCCCATTTGTGTTTTACGTTCCGGCCGGAAGGATATTTAGCCAACCCCTCCCCTGCTGGTGCAGTGGTTAACGCTGGGCTGCTAACCAAAAGGTCTGCTGTTGGAACTCACCTGCTGCTCTGCAGGAGAAAGACCTGGCGATCTGCTTCCGTAAAGATTTCAGCCTTAGAAACCTTATAGGGCAGTTCTACTCTAACAACACCTCAGGAGCCTGGGTGGCACAAGAGGTTGGGGATCAGCTGCTAACCTAAAGGTTGGTGCGTCAAACCCACTCAGTGGTGCTGCGAAAGAAAGGCCTGGTGAACTGCTTCTGTGAAGATTACAGCCAAGAAAACCCTATGGAACAGTTTTACTCTGTAACACACGAGGGCGCCATGGGTTGGAACTGACTCACTGGCAATGGGTTTGGTTTGGGTTTTAATAACACCTTATGGGTCTTTAGAGTTGAAAATAATATATTCTACTCTGAAAACATTGATATATACATATATATATATTCCAGTAGGAACTGGATGTTAATTCTCTGGAGATAGAGCAGCAATTTTAAAATGATTTCATTTCTCTGAAAAATCTGCTTATATAAGATATCTTAGCACAACCAGCTTCTGCCCCTCTCTCAGGCTAGTCTGCTCTGCTCTCTCTATTTCTGGGACATACTCAGCAAGAAAAGGCCTGTGTATTTATGCTAGGTCAGACCTATATGTTTTAGTGACTTAATATGCCTCTAATTAGTTCAGATCTAGCAAATACATTTTTGCAGTGGTTTCTAATTGATGTCCATGTTATGTCAACTCTAAGACGTGGATTTCAGTTCATAGAATTTGGCTAGATATCTTTTTTTTCCCCTTTCCATTCTTTCAGTTCCTGCTCCATGCAAGAGAAAACCCTTCAATAATGCAAAACAGTACAATAGCTATTCTTCTTCAGCAATGATTCTGCCAGACCTTAACAACCATCATCTTTAGTACTGAACTCAGGAAGAATTAGACTTTTGATGTTTTACAAGGTCACGGAGTTAATACATATCCATTTTTCTTCATTTGTCATGTACATTATAACTGTTGTATATTACCAGACCATCAAATTCCATCTTATTAAAAATGCATATTAGGAAATTTAATACTCAAAGCACAGTGGAGTAAATTTTCTTTCCTATTTCTGGAAAATGTACAACTGGTATTAGTTATTCAATGCTATTAAGGGAAAAAATACTACTTACTCTATGAAAATAAGGGAAAAAGAGAGAGGTTATTGTGTTAGTGATCTATTGCCACTATAACAGAGATACCACAAGTGGATGGCTTTAACAAACAGAAATTCATTCTCTCACACTTCAGGAGGCTAGAAGTTCAAATTCTGGGGGCTTGCTCCAGGGGAAGGCTTTCTCTCTCTGGGGGAAGGTCCTTGTCATCAATCTTCCCCTGGTCTAGGAGCTTCTCAGTGCAGGTACCCCAGGTCCAAAGGACACACTCTGCTCCTGGCTCTTCTTTCTCGGTGGTAGGAAGTCTCCCTCCTCTCTGCTCACTTCTCCCTTCTGTATCTCAAAAGAGATTGACTCAAGATACAGCCTAATCCTGTAGATTGTGTCCTGCCTCATTAATATAACTGCCTCTAATTCTGCCTCATTAACATCATAGAGGTAGGATTTACAACACATAGGATACTCACATCAGATGACCAAATGGAGGACAACCACACAAAACTGAGAATCATGGCCTAGCCAAGTTGACACACATTTTTGGGAGACACAATTCCATTCATAACAGTCATAGACAAACATATGAGAGTCTTGGGGTTAGAGTTAGAGGTGAAAATAAAACAGAAGGGTGAAACATAACTTAAGTTTAGAGTAAGCAGGCTATAGGAAAGTTTGAAAGAGCCCTGGTAATGCAATGGTTAAGCACACGGCTGCTAACCAAAAGGCTGGCGATTTGAACCCACAAGCAGCTCCCCAGGAGAAAAGGCCTGGCGACCTGCTCCCATAAAGATTACAGCCTAGGAAACCCTATGGGGCAGTTCTACTCTGTCACATGGGGTCACCGTGAGTTAGAATCAACTTGAGGGCATACAACAACAGCAACAGGCAAGTTAGACCAGAGAATCAATGTCCTTTGTCAACAAAGCTTCCTTAGGTGTATTGAGCTACCCACATGGCTCCTGATGTATAAACTTCCCTGTTCGCAGTTGTTTTTTAAAGAAAAGAAATTTGCTTATGAGGAAGAAATACAAAATTTACTCAAGTACATAACAAAGACCAAAATAAATGATGAAATGTAATATATATTTACTATTCACATGTTAGTTTTCTCCAAATCCATGTATTATGTTGGACACAAAGGTAATCAAAGTTAAAACAGACTTTTTCTATTTTTTACTTCACAAAACAATTCTTCAGATCATCTAGAAGAATCAATGTTCAGGAGTAGGCACTTTAATTTGAAAAAGAACCAAAAGAGGGATAGAGAGGGACACTTGAATTATTCCGGCTTTAGTCTGCAATTATTAAGCTAGTGTGGTGTTGGAACAATCGTGTAGAGGCTGATTACTACAATGAAACAGACAGATGAGCAAACAAACAAAAAGGCACCAGTATATCAGACAATCGACCATTAGGTAAGGACAGTTTTGGTTAACTCTAGAGGGAAAAATAAAATTCATTTCCTCCCTAATTCAACCCCAGAATTAAATATATAATAAATAGGATGCTCAATTCCAGTTTGTAGGAAGGAAAAGACCCATGCTTCCCTTCATCCCTTGTGGAGTGGGTGGGAGGGAGAGGAGCAGAAGAATTCTGTCATAGATGAGGGTGTTATGGATTGAATTGTGTCTCCCCAAAATTTGTGTCAACTTTGCTAGTCCATGATCTCCAGTATTGTGTGGCTGTCCACCATTTTGTGATCTGATGTAATTATCCTATGTGTTGTAAATCCTAAACTCTATGATGTTAATGAGGCAGGATTAGAGACAGTTATGTTAAGGAAGCAGGACTCAGTCTACAGGATTAGGTTGTATCTTGAGTCAATCTCTTTTGAGATATAAAAGGGTATTGAGCAGAGAGGAGAGGGGACCTCATGCCACAAAGAGAGCAGAGTGCGTCCTTTGTACCTGAGGTTCCTGCGCTGAGATGCTCCTATACCAAGAGGGAAGACTGATGCACCACAAGGACATTTCTTCAGAGCCAACAGAGAGAGAAAGCCTTCCCCTGGAGCTGGCACCCTGAATTTGGACTTGCAGCCTCCTAGACCGTAAGAGAATAAATTTCTGTTTCTTAAAGCCACCCCCTTGTGGTATTTCTGTTATAGAAGCACTAGATGACTAAGATGGAGGGTAAGGAAGAACTAGCTAAACTTTTATAAAACTTAAACCCGTGTGTGGGTTGGCATATGAGATTAGAAATCTGAGGAATATTCTCACAACATGTCTGCATCCACCTTCTCAGTGTTTCCCCAGGACCTTCACAGCTTGATCATATAGGATGCCAAATGTGGGGGAGACAGAGAAAGCTGAGATGGATATCCCCTGGGGCATATGTACGATCTCCTCCACGTCTGGAGCAGCCTTTCTCAAACGATGCTGGTCAGGGAAGAGAGCCTAAGGGAAGTTCTACACACACGATCACTAAGTTCCATTGACTCTAATATCCACATGTGTGTGTGTACACATAGATTTACGTGAGTATTCATTTTTTGTGTTGGTGAAGAATATTGAATATACCACAGACTGCCAGTAGAACAAACAAATCTGTCTTGGAAGAAGTACAACCAGAATGCTCCTTAGAAGCCAGGATGGTGAGACTACGTCTTACATACTTCAGACATGTTGTCAGGAGGGATCAGTCCCTGGAGAAGGACGTCATGCTTGGTAAAGTACAGGTTCAGAGAAAAAAGAGGAAGACCCTCAGTGAGATGGATTGACAGAGTAGCTGCAACAATAGGCTGAAACATAGCAACGACTGTGAGGATGGTGCAGGACCAGGCAGTGTTTCCTTCTGTTGTACATTGGGTTGCTATGAGTCGGAACAGACTCGACAATACCTAGCAACAACAACATACATTTTTTAAATTGATTCCTAATTTCCACTGCAGCCACCCAACTTCTCTTGCTTGGACTGTGAAAGTACACTCCTAAATGTTGTTGTTGGGTGCCATCAAGTTGATTCTGACTCACAGAGACCCCATGTGACTGAGTAGAACTGCCCCATAGGGCTTTCTAGGCTGTAATCTTTAAGAAAGCAGATTGCCGGGTCTTGCTCCTGTGTAGCCCCTGATGGGTTCAAACCACCGACCTTTTGGTTAGCAGCCGTGTGCTTAACCTCTGAACCACCAAGTCTCCTTCCACTCCTAACTGGGTATCTAGAATCCCCTCATGCCTGCCTCTGATCTATTGTCCTCCAAACAAACAAAAACAGCCCAACTCATTGCCTGCTAGTCAATTCCGACTCATGACAACCCCGTGGGTTACAGAGCAAAGCTGCCCCATAGGATTTTCTAGACTATAATCATTTCAGTAGCAGATCCCCAGGCTTTTCTGCCGAGGTGCCCATGGGTGGGTTCAAAGCATCAATTTTTTGGTTAGTAGTTAAGTGCAAACAGTTTGCTAGGGCAGTCTAAATCATACAGCTCCATGACTGTAGTTAAAATCCTCTAAGAATGTCCTTTTGTAAAAATTAGGATAAGTCCAAAATGAGCAAGATGCTTACATGACCAATCTTATCATCCCAGAGCAGCACACTAGAAAGATAAAACATTCTTGAAAAGACAGCAAAGCTTCCAAACGGAGTCAAATTTGAGTGCTCTGCAGGATTTGAGCAGAGTTTCTGGTGCCCTTTTGAGAGCTGAAATTTTAACTTCAAGGTGGTCTCTGCTCAAACAAGTGTAGGCTGGCCTGCTGCCAGGATTTCTGATGCAAGGCAGTTAGATTATGTGCTGGCTTCAGAAGATGATTTGAACATCCCACCATAGATTCTAGAGGTTTGTGGTGGAATTAGAAAGTCGTCCTCTGTCCTCTCTCTTTGTCACTCTAATCACACCATTCCAAGAAAACCACTGTCACTACTGGAGACATGAGCACCTTTCCACCATTTAAAATATCCATAAGACATCCTTTGTCATGAGACCAGAAGAACTGGACGGTGCCCAGCTACCATTACCGAACATTTTGATCAAAGATGCTATAGAGGAATGCTGATCAAAAGGGGGGAAAATGCAGAATAGAATTTCAAATGCTCATCAAATCCAGAATTTCTGGAGCCATAGAGGCTGGATGAACCCCAGAAACTATTGCCCTGAGATAATCTTTAAACCTTAAACCAAAAATAGCCCCTGAAGTCTTCTTTAAACCAAAACAAAAGTTTAGCTTAAGTGGTAAAGAATGTCTGCTTTGAGCATTTTGCTCTTTTAAGATCTATCTACATGGGATAAAATTGACAACAGCAACTCCAAAGGTCAGATAGGAAGCTTAGGGGGCAGTGAGTTTATATTAATGGGGAAGGAACAAGTCTGAAAAGGAGGATGAGAATGGTTGCCCAACTAGAAGAATGTAATCAATGTCACTGAATTGAACAAGCAGAAACTGTTGAATTGGTGTATGTTCTGCTGTATATATTCTTAACAACAACAACAAAAATTAAATAAATAACTAAAATAAAATATCCATTAAGGGATGGAGAAAGGCAAGGAAAATTTTATTACAAGGACTGTTAAAAAACGTAACATTGACCACTATAAAGACATTCCTTATGCCTTCTGGTACAGGTGCCACTTAGCATGATTAGAGGGTTCTGATAAATGCCTTTGACCATGTATTGATCTTTTTGATTGACAGAAACATCCCTGGAGAAATAATTCATTGGCCTGAATTCCAATGAATGTGTAAAAACTACTAATTCTGGCATCTGAACGTTCTGAGAGTATTAAGTTGGGATTCGATGTGTGTGTGTGTGTGTGTGTGTGTGTGTGTGTGCGCGCGCATGTGTTTGTGTTGTGTAGAATGTCAGCTAACATCAGAGCCATTGACTCACAGTTTCTTTACCCTGAGTTCATTTTTCTAGAAAATTGAGTGAGAAAAGGAGTCAAAACTGTAGACATGAGAAACTGTATTTTCCTAAATCAATGTCTTTAGTACACAAACTAGTTAAGCCTGAAAAGATCTGACACTGTTTCTGAAGAAAATTTTTGTTTGTAGGAAGGGTTAGAAAAAATGTATTCACCATTTGACATTTGGATGTTGGCTGGCAATTTAACAGCAGCTGTGGGGTACTTGAACACAATTAGTATGGAGTTACAAAATAAGAATTAACGACAGGTTGTGATATTTCCGACTTCGTGACTTTGGGGGAAGCACTTACCTGATCCCCGTGATTAGAAAATGAACTAAATATAGACTTAAATAACCTCTGTCACCTACAGAAGGTCCCCTTTATGCATTTACAATAGCTCGACAGAGAAATGCTAGTCTTAGGAAGAATAAAGGCCCCCACTACCACCAGCTATGAAGTCTTATTGGGAAAAGCCCCCTCAAATCAAAATGTTCATTGTGTTACCCACCTGGTGGGCTAGCTCAGATATGCGGTCAGCTCCATCCGAGAACTTAGCATAATCAGAAACATGTTTAAATGGATAATATTTCAAGCAGGACATATTTATGTTTTAAAGAAAGCGTTGGTGGTGTTAGCTGCCATTGAGTCTGCCTGACTCATAGAGACCCCATGTAAAACAGAAGGAAGCACTGCCAGGTCCTCCACCATCTTCATGATCTTTAGTATGTTCGAGCCCACTGTTGAGGCCACTGTGTCAATCCATCTCATGGAGGGTTTCCCTCATTTTTGGTGACAACCCACTTTAGTATTCATTGGTGGTGGTGGTTGCCATCATGGCAGCTCCATGAGTGACAGAATGAAACACTGCCCAGTCCTGCACCATCTTCACGATCCTTAGCGTGTTTCAGCCCGTTGGGGCAGCCACTGTGTATTATGGGTGTCTTCCAACCTATGTGGCTCATCTCCCAGAAATACATTGGACAATGTTCTGTTGTGATCCATAGGGTTTTCATTTGCTCATTTCAGAAGTAGATCTCCAGGCCTTTCTTCCTAGTCTGTCTTAGTCTGGGAGCTCTACTGAAACCTGTCCACCAAGGGTGACCCTGCTGGTATTTGAAATACTGGTGGCACAGCTTCCAGCATCACAGCAACATGCAAGCCCCCACAGTATGATAAACTGACAAATGGGTGGTAGTTAAAGTAAGTACTAGACTTTTAAAAAAAAGAAACTTTCTTTTTTGCAAGTTTATCTCCTCTGCCTGTACCAGCTGCTGATTCTCACTTGAGCCCCGTCATAATCCATCATTTGCTGAATCACAGTCGGTTGCCATGGAGATGATTGGGACGTCACCAACAGCATTGTGACTTCAGGTGCGGGAGAAGGAGAAGGCGTACTGCACTCTTAACAGACGGAATCCTGTTATTATGCAAATAGCCTTCAAATAATCAAAGGTGACCCCAGATGCACGATTTTCTTTTGCAAGACTTCTTCCCCCCAGGATCGAAAAAAATGCAACTTCATTGTCTGCTAAATTCAACTCCAAAAGGAAAAGACCACAGAATTTCAAGAATATGTTTAGGTTGAAGCACCCTAGTATGTCACAACAACAACAACAAATTATTATTAATATGTTGCTCAGACCATTTTGGGAAATATAATTCTCTGTCCAAATTTAAAGGAGCCCTGGTGATCCAGTGGTTAAAACGCTCTGCTGCTAATGCCTACGGGAGAAATACGTGGCAGTCTGCTTCCGGAAAGATTACAGCCTTGGGAACTGGCTGAATGGGCACAAGAAACCTGAGGTGGAAAGGGGGAGCGTGCTGTCACATTCTGGGGATTGCAACTAATGTCACGTGACAATCTGTATAAATTTTTGTATGAGAAATTAACTTGAGCTGTAAACTTTCACCTAAAGCACAACGAAAAAGAAAAAAAGATTACAGTCTTGGAAACCCCGTGGGGCAGGTCTGCTCTGTCCTATAGGGTCGCTATGCGCCGGGATCGACTCGACGGCAGTGACTTTGGTTTTTTTGGTTGGGTCTGCATATTATTAGAGAAACATTTCCAGATCAGGGGGATAATTGCAACCCTGCTGAATAATCACCAAATTATGCATATTAAAATAAAGAACTCTAAGCAGATACTGAAGCCCTGGTGGCACAACAGCTAATGCTCGGTTACTAACTGAAATGTTGATGGTTTGAACCCACCCAGAGGCTCCGCTGGAGACAGACCTGGCGGACTGCTTCCATAAAGATTGCAGCCTAGGAAGCACTATGGAGCAGTTCTACTCTGTTACATGGGATCGCAATGAGTCAGAGTCAACTCAATGGCACCCAGAAACAACCATGCCAAACTTCGGCTTCTGAAATTGCAACCACTGCTGATCACCTTATGCAGTCCCTGGGGGCTGATGTCATACAAAGATGGTTTAGGCATGATTTCCAGGGCTCTGGGAAAGGCTCAGGAGCCCTGGTGGCACAGTGGTTAAGCACTCAGCTGCTAATCAAAAGGTCGGCAGTTCGAATCCGCCAGCTGCTCCTTGGAAACCCTATGGGGCAGTACTACTCTGTCCTACAGGGTTGCTAAGAGTTGGAATCCACTGGATGGCAACAGGTATGAAATGCTCACATAACCAGAAACACCATTCTAATAAACCTATCAGACAGCCCAAGTTTGCCACCTGAGTCATCCTTTCTCATAAATGGAAAAGGAATGGAAGCAATATTCATGCAGCATCCGGTAGCAGATATGGTGCTGCTCATCGCATACTTTTGGTTCTCACAATAATATTGCGATACACGCATACACATACTTTCTGTTTATCCCCATTTTTATGTGGTGTTAACGTTCAAAGAAGGAGCCCTCGTGGCTCAATGGTTAATCAGTTGACTTTGAACTGAAAGGTCAGAGGTTCAAACCTACCAGCTGCTCTGAGGGAGAAAAGACCTGGCGATCTCCTCCTGGAAGGATTTCAGCCTTGGAAACCCTATGGGTTTCCCTACTCGGTCGTCCCACAAGCCTCCACTGACAGATGGGTGGTGTCTGCGCGTGAGGTGCATTGGCCGGGAATTGAACCCAGGTCCCCAGCATGGAAGGTGAGAATTCTACCACTGACCCACCATTACTCACTACTTGATACATCAGAAAACACATTTTGAATGACCTCTGTTCTCCTGCTTCTTTCAAGTCTATTTTCTAGGACTTCTGTGTATTTTGATAAAAAATAGATATATAATTTAACGCTTCGTTAGAATTGATGACATTTCCTCCAACCACGCTACATCATAACCACTAACAAGCGTCAGGTGGGAATGAAGGCCACATAAAAATGCAACTCGGTCTGCTTTCACGGCATCACATTTTAAGGAGAAGCTAAGCCGCACGCCCGGTGGACCTGAGCTCATACTGACATTTTTTCTGTGCACTTTTTAAATAGCATTCCTTCCGAGGCAGGGATGCTCATTTCAAAGAGATTTTTATTTGTTCTATTATTACCCGTGGCAGAAAGGCCTTCATCAGAGACGTTTTATAACTCATTGTCACTTGCTGTAAAAGGACTCTTTCAGGTCCACACCTAATCAGGCACGTTTTCTTTTAGTTATTCTCTTCTGATAGTCTATTCAGAAAGAAAACCAATGGATTCCATAAATAAAGGCACAGAAATAGCTGTGCCTTTTTTTTCTTGTATTTCTCCCCAAAGACATGTCACGGTCTGTCTAACGTGGGCATACAGATAACCAGTTTTCTGGGATTCTATGGCCGAGCTGGAGTCCCTGGGTGGTGCAAACAGTTAACAAGCTTGGCTGGAGGTCCGAGTCCACCCAGAGGTGCCTGGGAAGAAAGGCCTGGAGATCTGCTTACAAACCAGCCACTGAAAACCCTCTGGAGCACATTTCTACTCTGACACACATGGAGGCACCATGAGTCAGGATCAACCCTACGGCGACTGGTTTACGTTTCACAAAGTTTTGCAAACAATGACCGAACCTTCTGGTCCGAATGCACCCATCACCTCTTAGGAGCCCTGGCGGCGCAGTGGTTAAGAGCTACAGCTGCTAACCAAAAGGCTGACAGTTCAAATCTATCAGCCACTCCTTGGAAACCCTGTGGGGCAGTTCTACTCTGTCCTAAAGGGCTTTTATGAGTTGGAATGGACTCAACAGCAATGGGTTTGGTTTTTCTAGTTCAACACCTCTTAATTGCTCATCCCCCTTCACCTGCATCATCCTGTCGCCTTACTTCCCACTTCTTTTGAATCAGTCTGAGCCCTAGCCTGTGGGGAAGAACCACAGTTCTCTGGACAATTATTCCCAGGAGTGACAGCTTTAATTAATTAACCAAACATCAAAAACCAAACCCATGGCCGTCGAGTCAATTCCCACTCATGGAGACCCCACGTGTTACAGAGTAGAACAGTTCCATAGAATTTTCTTTTTGTTGTTGCTAGTTTGCTTTGTTTTTTGTAATTTATTTTATTTTTATTGCTGTTGTTGACAATACACCAGTTCAATAGTTTTTACATGTACCATTCAGTGCCATTGATTACATTCTTCGTGTTGGGCAACCAATTCTCACCCTCTTTTTCTGAGTTGTTCCTCCCCCATTAACATAAACTCACTGCCCCCTAAGTTTCCTATCGAATCTTTCCAGTTGCTGTTGTTGACTGGTTCCCACATAGATCTTTAAAAGAGCACAATGCTCAAGGCAGACATTCTTCACTGATTGAGCTAAACTATTGTTTGGTTCATAGGGTTTTCTTGGTTGTGATCTTAACAGAAGCAGATCACCAGGTCTTTCTTCCGAGGCATCACCGGGTGTGTTTGAACTGCCAATCTTTAGGTTAGTAGTCCAGGGCAAACTGTTTGCGCCACCCAGGGACCTCAATTAATTGACACACTGAGCCATTAAGTTGCGCTTCCCCCAAACTCCCCTTACTTATCATAACAGTTGGTTTTAAATGAGTATTTCAGGCCCATGGACTCTGCTTCAGGTACAGTATTATAAACAGCGTAACCTATAACCCAACATGCCATTTTTCATGTAATATAATAGAATTACAAACAAAAACTGATTAGGTGGAAGCACTGTTCAAAATGTATGGAAATAAAGTCCCAGAAGGAATGGTTCCCTTGGAATTTTCCCAGCTTCCTGGGGTTTGGTCTACTCAAATAACTGTAATTGAAAACACTCAGATGGGTCTCTGTTTACAAAGCTCAGGGAAATAATTTAGGGACGCACTCCTCCCCAAGGGTCATTATCTTATCTTTATCAAAATGTATCAAAGTGTCAGCAACAGCATCCCCTGGAGCCAACTTCAACTGTATCCTGCGGGTTTCCTTTACACAGCAAACAAGATTGTGAATTCCAGAAGGTTTTGTGGTCTACATAAGGAAATCTCATTTTTGCCTTTATATGTATAATGCACGTGGGGGTGTGTGTTACACACATCTATTTACACAGAGTCCCTGGGTGGTGACAATGGTTAACATGCTTAGCTATTAACTGAGAGGTTGGTGGTTCCAGTCCATCCAGAGGCGCCTCAGAAGAAAGGCCTGGAGATCAACTTCTGAAAAATTAACCAACGAAAACCCTATGGAGCACAGTTCTACTCCGACACACAATGGGGTCAGCATGAGTCAGGTATATATACCAAAAAGACCAAACCCACTGCCGTTGAGTTGATTCTGACTCATAGTGACCCTGTAGGACAGAGCAGAACTACTCCATAGGGTTTCCAAGGCTGTAATCTTTATGGAAGCAGACTGCCACATCTTTCTCCCTCAGAATGGCTGGTGGGTTCAAATCGCCTACTTTTTGGTTAGCAGCCAAGAGCTTTAACCACAGGACTGCATATATGTATATATATGCATATATATATATATATAGAGAGAGAGAGAGAGAGAGAAAGAGAGAGAGGGAGAGGGAGAGAGAGAGAGAGAGAGAGAGAGGGAGAGAGAGAGAGGTCGTCAGCTCAAATAATCAACTAGTTGCTCCTTAGAAACCCCATGGGGCAGTTCTACTCGGTCCTGTAGGGTCACTATGAGTTGGAATTGACTCAATGGCAATGGGTTTTTGGTTTTATATATGTATATATATATATACACGTATACATAACATATATGTATATATATATAATTTCAATAATTGTCATTCTTTTTAGAAGGCATCTAGCACTTGTTAGTTTTAAGTACAGATCAGTATTCTAAGCCTCGTTCCCATGTGACTATCTGCCAGCACTATATCAGTCAATGTTCTGTTGTAACCCACAGGGTTTTCCTTAGCTGATTTTTGGAAGTAGATCTCCAGGCCTTTCTTCCTAGTCTGTCTTAGTCTGGAAGCTCTGCTGAAAGCTGTCCACCATGCGTAACCCTGCTGGTATTTGAAATACCGGTGGCACAGCTTCCAGCATCACAGCAACACACAAGCCACCACAGGGTTAAGCACAAATATCCCTCTATGGAAACTCACTGGTAATTGCTGGCGAGGCCCTTGGGGTCCCATAGGTACATGAACTCTTGCCAAGGTGAGCCAGATTGTACATCAGTCTGAATGGCCATGACCCCTGCCCCCAGGGACGCCACCCCAGGAGCAAAAGGGGGGCTTGAGTAGTTTTATCCAAGAGAAGGGACACCAAGCTTATCCCCAAGGAAGCCATGGTGAAGACAAGTTTCAAGGGGGAAGATTCCTTCAGTGGACAATGGGATCCAAGACAGAAGCAGCTCACAGAGGAAAAGGAAGTTCAAAATAAAGAAAAGGGAGAGGGGAACGTTTTAACCCTTCACTCCTCTTTCTGGAAGCTTCACCTCCAGCTCGAGAAAGTTGCCACCGTTGTATTCTGAGCATGTTTCAGGATTCCCTAACCCATTTCAGAATTCCTAAATGCATTTCAGGGTTCCTCTATGCGTTCCAAGATTCCTCAACGTTGGGCGATGGCTGGTTGGGTGGGTGGTTGAGGGTATGCTTGCGCTGGACAGATGATGCCTAGAAAAAATAAAGTCCCCTCTAGACTGTGATGTGCAGCCAACAGCTGCAAACCCATCTCATCACTAATATTAAAATCTGATCATAATAAATAGTTGCACTGAGACTTTCTCCATGACTAATAATGCAATTGTGCTGGAAACCGTTAAACTCACAGAAGGCAACCCAAAACTCTTTGACTTAAAAACGCAACACGCTCATAATAAGATGCAAAAGTGAACATGCTTTACTTCTGTTTTTTAAATGCTTTTATTTAACTAATTCACTGAGTTACACAGGACAATGTTGTAATCATACCGAAGGAAGAGGCGAAATATCACAGATTTACAGGCCAGGAAGAATGAAATGATTGTGCAAATGGAGGCTAACCTAGCTTTTCCCCAAGGAAGCGGGGAAGGAGCTAAACCTACATGGAACTGAAAAAACTTTGCCTGTCATGGTTAAGCGCTTGACTGCTAACGGAACAAAAGGTGGGCAGTTTGAACCCAGCATCTGCTCCTGGGAAGGAAGACGCGGCACTCTACTTCAGTAAAGATTACAGCCTTGGAAACCCTATGGGGTCACTATGAGTTGGAATCGACTTGACTCAACAGCAGGAGGAGCCCTGGTGGTGCAGTGGTTAAGTGCCCGGCTGCTAACCCAGAAGTCAGCAGTTGGAACCCACTAGACGCTCGCTCCGTGGGAGAAAGATGTGGCAGTCTGCTTCCTTAAGGGTTTACAGCCTTGGAAACCCTATGGGACAGTTCTACCCTGTCTTATAGGGTCACTGTGAGTCAGAATCGACTCGATGGCAACAGGTTGATGGTTTAAGAATTATTCTGTATTGCTATCAGTTACCTAAAGAGCTCTGGTGGCGCAGTGGTTAAGCGCTCGGCTGCAAACTGAAAGGTGGGTGGTTCGAAGCCACCAGAGGCTCTGTGGGAGAAAGACCTGGCAATCTGCTTCTGTAAAGATTACAGCCTAGGAAACCCTGCAGGGTAGTTCTCCTCTGTCACATGGGGTCACTATGAGTCGGAATCAATTTGATGACACCTAACAACAACAACGTCAGTTACCTAGAGTTTACAGGGTTGTAAACTAGTTCAAATGAAAGGCTAGACTCTGTTAACTCAGTTGGGTGTGCTATGTGTATGCAGAAAATGCATAGTTTTCTATAGAAGCATACTTTTTTTTTCCCTACAACTCTATATCCCCTAAATCCAGTCTCTGGGCAGTCCATTGTTTTATATTTATCGTTGCCATTGTTAGCTGCCATTGAGTCAGCCCCCAACTCATGACTGCCCCACCCACAAGGGGATCCAACCCTGTGACCCACAGGGTTTTCATAGGCTGATTTTCAGAAGTGGTTTGCCAGGCCTTTCTTCCTAGTCTGTGTTAGTCTGGAAGCTCCGCTGAAACCTGTTCAACATCATAGCAACACACAAGCCTCCACTGACAGATGGCTGGTGGCTGTGTGTGTGGTGCATTGGCTGGGAATCAAACCCAGGTCTCCGGCATGGAAGGCAAGAATTCTACCACTGAACCACCGCTTCGTTTTGCACTTGATTGGTGTCAAATATGCAATATTATCATTCAGACTTATGTGTGACTTTAAAGTAAACGAACTTGCTTTTAGAAAACAACAGAGAACGTAAACACACAGATATGCATGATCTCCTTCGGAAAATATCATCATCATTCGATGCTCTTCGGGGCACTCTAAATGGTGAGAATATGTTCTGAAGCCTTCCCTTGGGATTACCTTTAAAATCTGCCACACGTTACTCTGAATAACCTCATTGGTGGCGTGTGTGTGTGTGTGTGTGTGTGTGTGTGTGTGTGTGTGTGTGTGTGTGTGTGTGTGTGTGTGTGTGTGTGTGTGTGTGTGTGTGTGTGTGTGTGTGTGTGTGTGTGTGTGTGTGTGTGTGTGTGTGTGTGTGTGTGTGTGTGTGTGTGTGTGTGTGTGTGTGTGTGTGTGTGTGTGTGTGTGTGTGTGTGTGTGTGTGTGTGTGTTTTGAAGCTCTACTTTATTTTCTCGAGCAGCTAAAAGCCATTTAGGGGCAAGTTTGGAGAATAAAGAGGAGCCCCAGCTGAGTAATTTAATACTGCTGTAGACTGAAAAGGAAGGAGGGCATATAACGGCAATATAATTGAATTAACAATAAAACCAAAACCAAACTTGTTGCTGTTGGGTTGATTCCAACTCATAGCGACCCTATAGGACAGAGTAGAGCTGCCCCATAGGGTTTCCAAGGAGCGCCCGGTGGATTCGAACTGCTGACCTTTTGGTTAGCAGCTAAATGCTTAACCACTTTGCCACCAGGGTTTCCAGATTAACAATAATGACTCAAATACCTGATGACATTGGTTTCCGTGGTGGTGGTGGTGGTGGTGGGGATGGGGATTTTGCCCCTTGTCATGCATTGAATTATGTCCCCAAAAAATGTGTGTATCGATTTGGCTGGGCCATGATTCCTGGTATTGTGTGATTTTCCTATATGTTGTAAATCCTGCCTCTATGATGGTAATGAGGGAGGATGGGTGGCAGTTGTGTTAGTAAGGCAGGATTCAATCTGTAAGATTGGATTATGTCCTGACGCAATCTCTTGAGATATAAAAGAGAGAAATGAGCAGAGAGACAGGGGGACCTCATACCACCAAGAAAGGAGTGCCAGGAGCAGAGCACGTCCTCTGGACCCATGGTCCCTGTGCAGAGAAGCTTCTAGTGCGAGGGAAGATTGATGACAAGGACCTTCCTCCAGAGCAGACAGAGAGAGAAAGCCTTCCCCTGGAGCTGATGCCCTGAATTTGGACTTGTAGCCTCCTAGACTGTGAGAGAATAAATTTCTCTTTGTTAAAAGCCATCCACTTGTGGTATTTCTGTTAGAGCAGCTCTAGATGGCTAAGGCACCCCTCAAGAGGCATTTGTGAATGTATGAAGGTGTTTGTGGTTGTTTCAATTGGGGGAACAGGTGCTACTGGCATGTAATGGGTAGAGAGCAGGGAACCTACTCAACATCCTACAATGCACAGGACAAGCGTCATCAGGCCCCAAATAGCGATAGTGCTAAGATTGAGAATCTCTGGCTGCCTATTCAAGGTGACTATTCCTTTAACTGCATTAGCACAGGACCTCTGGTGCAGGGGAGGGAAGACAGTTCTCATTACTTCATAGCCTTCCTCCAAGGATGGTGCAAAAGGTTAAGCCCTCAGCCACTAACCGAAAGGTTGGAAATTCGAGTTTACCTAGAGGTGCCTCGGAAGAAAGGATCTACTTACGAAAAATCAGCCCTTGAAAGCCCTGTGGAGCACCGTTCTCCTCTGACGCACATGGGGTTGCCGTGAGTCGGATTCAACTCGACAGCTATTGGTTGGTTTCTCTCTCCTATACTTGGGGCTTTTAAAAATCAGTACTACAACATTTCCTGATGTCAGGAACAGGTATTGGCCACTGTAGTAGCCACCTCGTCTATAAGGATGTCCAAGACCCTGACCCCTGGGACCTGGGAAGATGTTACTTTATATGGCAAAAGGGACGGTGCAGATATGATTTTAAATGAAGGAATTAAGGCTGGATTAAGATGTAAGATGATCATCCTGGGTTATCCAGGTGATCCAAAGTCTTCAAAGCACAGGAGGAAGTCAGAGAGATTGTTCAAAGGGCAGGTCAGGGCGGTTTGCAGTGTGAGAGGGACTGGACTCACCGTTGCAGAAGGGGACCACGTGGAGACCATGAGAAGGAATGTGGGCAGCTTACAGGAACTGTCTGGGTCTTCTAGTGCTGCTGGAACAGAAAGCCCACGAGTGAGTGGCTTGAAAGAACTGGGATTGATTTTCTCAGAGCTGTGGAGGCCAGGAGCCCAAATCAAGGTCTCCGCCATGTCAGTCCCCTCCTTGTTGGTTGTTGTTGATAGGTGCCATTGAGTTGTTTCGGACTCATACCTACCCCACGTGACAGAGTAGAACTGCCCCATAGGGATTTCTTGGCTGTAGTCCTTATGGAAGCAGATAGCCAGGTCTTTCTCCCACAGAGCTGCTGGGTGGGTACAAAGCACCAACCTTTCGGTCAGCAGCTGAGTGCTTAACCAGTATGCCACCAGGGCTCCTTTTCTATCCTCTTAAGAGTTACGAGTTTAACCTTTTCTTTTAACATTACCCGTTACAAGACATTTTTTCATAGAAAGAGCTTATTTTCAGAAGGAGAAGAAAACAACTTCCAAAGCAGACTTATGGGCAAACACACACCTAGCTGGTTTCCCTAGGGTGTGTTTTCAACGTTCCCGGCTAAGACAATGACGAGATGAACTCTATTTACGATGTTGCGAGGTTGTCTTGGTAGAAGTGTGCCGCTCTCCCGACCTTTGTTTGTTTTCTTCCAATGGAGCAACTCAAAATGGAACTTGAATGTCAAGCTTGCTATAAATCTTTTCAAAACTTGATAACACTTGTCAGCAAAACCATTCTGGTTTCGTTTCTGATTCTTGCTTTGTTTCTACGTTGCTCTAATAAGAACGATCTAGAAACCAGACCTCAGGTCCTCTGGTCCCTCTACTGCCTTTCCCTTTAAAGGGCCGGAAGGAAATTGGCCAACATCCTACTATGTGCAACTTCCCTGGGTGATGCAAACGTTTTGTGCCCCTCTGCTCGCCTGGGTTTTTCTGTGCTATCAGCAGTTAAGAGCTTGGCTGCTAACCAAAAAGGTTGGCAGTTCGAATCCACCAGCCGGTCCTTAGAAACCGTATGGGGCAGTTCTACTCTGCCCTGTAGGGTTGCTATGAGTTGGAACTGACTCAATGGCAACAGGGTATCTGCTCCTAGCGTCCCCACTGCCAAACTCAAGCAGGGAGTGAACTGTCTGCCAACTGTCTACAGCTGGTAACCATTCAGCACCTATTATAACGCCTCCCTCCAAATGCTGCAAGGTGGGCATCATCATCCAGGTTTACCAATGTGGAAACCCAGCTCCCAGCGGCTGAGGGCCCCGCTCTTTGCACAGGGCTTAACAAAGGCCACGTTCAGATGTGAACTCAGTCTGTCCCGGCTCCCTTCTCTTCTTTTGCACCATATTGCTGCCCCAAAGGTTAACTAGCTCATTTCAGGATCTGGCTTCCGACATAAGTGAGTTCCCTTTTCTCCTTCCATCTCTCTCTCAGGCTCTTAAAAGCTGTGCCTCAGAGGAACTCCTGCAGGAGCCGGGACTGAATGAAGGGCAGCGATTTGGAAGGCAGAGTCCAGCTCTTCCTCACCTGCAAAGACGGGCTGCGAGTTGTCGGCGGTTTTCTTCACGCACCTCCACGGGGTCGGGTCTCTTAGGCTTTGTTTTCAAAACCCGGGTGCGCGCCTGTCCTTACAAGATAGAGACGCAGAGCTGAGAGGATGATCTAATTTCGCAGCTTGGCCTGATTGGCAAATTGAGTTACACAGAGGTTAATTAGCTTCCCCGATATCTCAGATTGGCCACGGGAAGGAAATGAGCCGCGCAGAGGGCTCAGGGCGTAATTGCCGGTCTTCTCGGCGGCCATTCACAAGTTGTCCTTCATCCAGGCCATAATTGACACCTGTGGGATTATACTTCATCCCATCATTGTCATACATTAAAATGGACCCTCTACACTTATCATAAGGAGCCCTGGTGGTGCAGTGGTTAAGCGCTCCGCCGCTAACCGAAAGGTCAGTGGTTCCAACCCACCAGCTGCTCCTCAGGAGAAAGACATGTCAGTCTGCTTCCATAAAGATTCCAAAACCAAACCGAACCTGTTGCCATCCAGTCGATTCTGACTCATAGCGGCCCTAGAGGACAGAGTAGAACTGCCCCAAAGGGTTTCCAAGGAGTAGCTGGTGGATTCAAACTGCTGACCTTTTGGTTAGCCGCTAAGCTCTTAACCACTGTGCCACCAGGGCTCCATGGGGCAGTTCTACTCTGTTCTGTACTTTGCTATGAGTCGGAATTGACTGAATGGCATCGGACACTTCTCGTAGCCTTGGATAAATACACTTGCTTACAGAAAATCAACAGGTGAACAACACAGACTTGACTGGGTCACGACAGTTTAGAGCTTTCAATTCACAGATGTGCCGGGTAGGACAGAGGTACGAAAAGAAAGGCTACCTTGAAACAGGGACATCATAGGAAGAAGCAAGGCATCGCTCACGGGAAGCAGATTCTGTGACTCTGTGAATGAAGGAATACGCGTGGTGGTGAGCCAGCCACCACCCTGCATCCCTAACCAGAAACCAAACCCACTGCCGTGTAGTTGACCTGTACCCATGGCGTTCCTATGTGTGTCAGAGAAGAACTCTGCTCTGTAAGGTGTTCTTGGCTGTAATCTTTGCTGATGGAGATCACCAGGACTTTCTTCCAAGGTGCCTCTGGGTGGGTTCAAAGGGCCAACCTTTTGGTTAGTAGTTGAGCGAAAACTGTAGCAGCCAGGGACTTCCCCTCCCCAAATCCCTACCTCCCCACAAAAGACAAAGACGATTTAGACAGACTGGTTTTACTAAAATGATAGGGGGGAGTAATGACCAAAGAGAAAGAAATTGAGTATGGTCTTTTTTTTTTTTTTTTAAACCTAATTTTATCCTTCAAGAAAATGGACCAAGCAGTTAAAGGTCACACAAACGACATATCTCATTCAGCAAAATGCAGCACTTTTCCATTCTCTGGAGCCCTGCCTGCTGGGGGTTTTCTCCCTCTGCATGAACCCAATAAGGTATTACAGCACAGGGTCCTACTTCAGTGTGGTGGCACATCTGTCTCAACTCCCTGTGATCTATTTTAGTACTATCCTCATTGTGCCTGCTTAAAAAAACAACAATAGCTAATAACTTCATAGTCTACTTTTTAACATGTTTTCTTGTTTAAGATTTATTGTAGGTGATACACGCACACACATATATATATCTGTGCCACTAGGGTTCCATTTATATATATATAGATATATGTGTGTGTTTTTGTGTGTGTGTGTGTTCATGTATATATATGGAAACCCTGGTGGTGTAGTGGTTAAGAGCCACATCTGCTAACCAAAAGGTCAGCAGTTTGAACCCACCAGGCACCCCATGGGAACCTTATGGGGCAGTTCTACCCTGTCCTGTAGGATCGCTATGATTTGGAATTGACTCGACAGCAATGGGTATATGTATATATATACATTTTTTTTTTTTTTTTTTTTTTGCCATCAAGTCAATTCCTACTCATGGCAACTCCATGTGTGTCAGAGTAGAACTGAACTCCACAGGGTTTTCAATGGCTGAGTTTTTGGAAGTAGATTGCCAGACCCTTCTTCTGAGGCACCTCTGGGTGTATTCAAACCTCCAACCCTTTGGTTAGCTCCTGAACACATTAATTATTTGTACCACCTAGGAATGTGTGTGTGTGTGTGTGTGTATGTGTGTATACATATACATATATACATATGCATATATACACATACACACATATATGCAGCAGCTGCAACAATGGGCTCAAACGTAACGACGACTGTGAGGATGGCGCCGGACCCGGCAGTGTTTCAGTCTGCTGCACGTGGGGTCGCTACGAGTCGGAGTCAACTCGACGGCACCTAACCACAACAATCACATACATAAACCAAAACCCTTCTGCAGTTAAGTCGATTCCAACTCATAGTGACCGTATAGGTTTTCCAAGGCTGTAAATCTTAATAGAAGCAGACTGCCATGTCTGTCTCCCATGGAGCCCCTGGTGGTTTCGAACTGTCGACCTTTTGGTTATCAGTAGATCGCTTTACCCACTGCCGCACCAGGGATCCTGATACATATGGAGCCTGGTGGCACAATGATTAAGCACTTGGCTGCTAACTGAAAGGTCAGCAGCTGGAAAATACTAATGGCTCTGTGGAAGAAAAAGCTGATGATTTGCTCTTGTAAAGATTATAGCCTAGAAAACCCTACGGGGCAGCTGGACTCCGTCCCATAGGATTTCTATAAGTTGCAATTGACTCGACGGCATACAATAACAACAATATATATATGTATATATTTCCAACATAGCATATGTTTCTTGAGGGTAGAGTATCACACTTGATTTACTTATCCGAAGTGCATATTACAGGATTTAAAAATTATAGGGATTTAATACAGTTTTTGAATGAACGAACTATTCAATAACCATATCTAGTTGTTAATTTCTATCTTTTATCCTTCTTTCCTGAACAAAGTTATCTTTATTTGGAAATGGGGTGACTATCTCATCCCAATCTGCCCAGTTTTAGTACTGAAAGTCTCACGTCCCAGGAACCGCCAATCTTGGCAGACCATAAGGGTCGGTCACCCCATTTTGAAAGATGCTACTTTCACCTCATTAACATGCCTTGTTCAAAATGCATCTGAGTGTGTTGGCCTCTGTGTAAACCCATGCTTTCACATTATACATCTCAGACTTGTCCCAGCTGCAGAAATGAGCCCTGTGTTTTCTCCAGTAAAATGAAACCCCACCTATGTTCGGGGTCTTGCCACCACTTCCCTCCTTTGAGAGTGGTTTGTCAGTGAACTAGAGAGAAAAGGCAAGGAGGAAATAGATTATCCAAGTCCTAGGTCATAGATAAAGTTTGCAGTAAAAGTACGGTTGATGTTGTTGTTGTTAGGTGTCATCCAGTCGATTCCAACACATAGCGACCCCATGTGACAGAGTAGAACTGCCCCCACCGGACTTCCTAGGCTGTGATCTTTTTTTTGTCATTGTGCTTTAAATGAAAGTTTACAGAGCAAATTCTACTCAGATCAACAATCAACGTCCACGGAAGCAGCAGTTAAGAAATGAAAAGATGCACTGCACGGAGCAAATCTGCTTGAAAAACCTTCCTTAAAGATGTCATTCTGATGACTACAGTGCACCTGACCCAAACTATGTTTTCTTCAATTTCTTCATATGCATGTGACAGCTGGACAATGAAAAAAGAAGACTGAGTAAAAATTGATTCGTTTGAATAGTAGTGTTGGTGAAGCATATTGAATACACCATGGACTGCCAGAAGAATGAACAAATAAATCTATCTTAGAAGAAATATAACCAGAATGCTCCTTGAAGAGAGGCAGATAAGACTTGGCCTTGCTTACTCTGGACACGTCCTCAGGAAAGACCAATTGATAGAAAAGAACATCATGTTGGTGAAGTAGAGGTTTAGTGAAAAAATCCATCCATGAGATGGACTGACACAATAGTCACAACAATAGGCTCAGGCACATCAATGATCAAGAAGATGATGCTGGACTGGGCAACGTTCATTTGGTTATACATAAGGTCCCCATGAGTTGGAACCAACTCAATGGCACACCCAACAACAATTGCTTTATTGTCCCCAGTGCCTCGTCTTTCTGGGTGAACACTAATAGCAACATCTACCAATGACCTAAGTTTTACCTCTCCATCGTAAGAGAGCATTCACAAAATGGATATTTTCGCCATCTTTCTGATCTTCACTTAGCTGTTTTCCCAAGGTAAGATCTATATATATATATCCCCGATTCATCTTAAGTTACTTTTTCTGATGTTGCTAAAGAAAAGAAGTCCCAGATATCAACAAAAGAATGCAAATATTAGCATACTGCTGATAGTCAACTGTTTTTTGACCTACAAAAATGAGACTTTCATATGGTTGAACCTAGAAATAATCCAAGCATGGAGAGAGAATGTGTGGTTTGTTTTGTTGTCCTTCCTTATAAGAATGTAAATCTAGAGAGATGAACAATGGATATTTTGGCTTTATTGTCTAACTTGGTTTGAATTGATCTCAGGAGATAATGACTCATTGGTTCATTCACTCATCCACTCATTCAACAAGGGTTTAGGAATACTCATTGTGCTCACAGAAATGAGCTGTGTTCAGTGGATACAAAACAGAATGCAACACAGTCAGTGTCCAAAAGATAATTTCCATCTAGTTTGATTCTGACATGTTCTACAAGAGGTGGCAAATTCAGTAAAACTAGCTCCATTCTAGACTTCTTTGCCACAAATCTGTGAAGTTTCAGATACGGTCTCAAAAAGTATTTTAAGAGTTCTTAGTGGTGCGGTAGCTAGCAGCGTGGCTGCTCATCAAAAGGTCAGCAGTTTGAATCCACCAGCCTCTCCTTGGAAACTCTATGGGGCAGTTCCACTCTGTCCTATAGGGTCACTAGGAGTTGGAATAGACTCAAGACAACGCATTTGGTTTTGGCCACGAGTTAGACGATATAGCCCAGGTGTTTTTATTTTCAGGTCAGGATATAAAATGATAGTACAACGTGAAGAATTCGGGGTAGACATAAAGGAGGATTTCCTGACAATAAAACACGCTCTTTCCAGAAAATACAGGAGATGCTCGTTGTCCAGGAGAGGGTTAATGTACAGGTGGTACATCCTTGAGCACCGGCAGAAGACAATGACATCTCAAGATTCCTTCTTCAGTCTTGTGACTCTCCTTGCTTGATCATGTGTCCACTCCCCCAGCCCCACAGGGGAAAATAAAGGTACGGAATGAAGTACTTTTACAACCTTGATTAGCTTTATGCAGAAGGACGAGATCCTGGATTTGGAAGGTGAATGTGGGATTTGTAACATGATAAGTCTATTGAGTAGCCCCATAAAGGGTAATGACCCTGCTACGGAAAAAAGGTTCAGCCACGGCATCACGTCACCAACTCTACATTTTTCTATTAAGAAAAAAAAAGCATAATAATGCTGATTCTATTTTCTGATGAGCTTTAGCAGCTGCCTAACTGTGTTTTGATTTCCGAGGATTAGCTCCTGGTGCCATAATTGAAGTTCCTTCTGATTACAGACGGCACCGCAGTTACACAGTCCTGGGTTCCTTCTGTGCCTCTATGTTCTTTGCAGGCTGATTTGAAGGTAATGAAGCAATCTATATTTACATATTTTGCAGTAGGTTTTATTTTTGGTTAAATGTGAAGTATACGTTTTTCCTGTAGTAAATGCTGCTCAGTGCAAAGGAGTAAAATGGATTTTCTGGAGAAAGTGTTTGAAACCTGACGTGCCTTTAATCAGCCTCATCTCGTCTCTCTTGCTCACCTCGCTTTGGATGGTGGTGAAGGGTAAATGGGAAGACGGACTGTATTTGTCAAAGTCTATTCAAATGCCATCAAATATTTGAGGCAGAGGAGAGTAAATAGCGTCAGGTGATCCCCCATTGACATTTTAGGCAGTAGGAATTTCAATGCAAATAGAAGACACCTTGGGAACACAAGCAACCCAACAATTTAACACGCCAAATGTATGGCCCAACATGGCAGGGATACAGAGTTACATGACATATATACTTGTAGAACATGCAGAGAAAGGACACCATGTGATGCTGCAGCCACAAGCCAAGGAATAGCTGGGGCCATCAGAGGCAGAAACAGATTATCCCCCAGAGCCTTAGAAGGAATCAGCATGGCTGATACCGTGATCTGGAACTCCCGTCCTCAAGATCTGTGAGACAATACATTTCTGTTCTTACGAGCCACCCACTTTGGGTTGTTTTGTTAAGGCAGCCCCAGGAAACTAAGACATCCACATAATAAACAGCAAAGGGACTCTCCAAGGAGAAAGGCTCAGGTGTGGTTCAGAACAATAAAAGAGTGAGGGGGTACGTAGCTCTGGTTTGCATAGTGGGTAGGGGATGGGTAAGGAGCCCTGGTGGTGCAACCGTTAAGTGTTTGGCTGCTAATCAAAAGGTTGGTGGTTCAAACCCACCCAGCAGCTCTGGGAGAAACACTTTGCGATTTGCTCCAGTGAAAATTACAGCCTGGAAAACCCTAGGGGGTAGTAATACTGTCACATGGGGTCGCTATGAGTGGGAATTGACTTGACAGCACCCAACAACAACAAAAATCTTTATGGGACCAGATCACCAGGTGTTTTCTTGCCAGGAGCTGCTGTGTGGTTCAAATCACTGACCTTTCGGTTAGCTGCTGAGTGCTTAATGATTGTGTCACCAGGGCTCCTTCCCATAAAGATGACAGCCTAGGAAACCCTATGGGGCGGTTCTACTCTGTAACACATAGGGTCACCAGGAGTCAGAAGCGACTCAAGGGTGACTAACAGCAACAACAGCAGGGGATGGGTGAGGGTCCCCGCACAGGGTTGTAGTGGTGTAGGCTGGGTTTGTATGGTTTGAATTTCCCCACTGCCTCTGAGGGAGGAAGCTCCTGGGCTTTCTTTCTGGCTTGCCCAGATGTGGGACAAAACCAGAACGGCTGGGGTGGGGCTTGAAAGCTGCCAGTGGTCAAACATCACAAATAAGAGTCAGACTCTTGGTCACAGTTGACCACCTAAGGATGGGATATATTAAAATGATAAGAGTGGCAACAATTGGTCTCTATTCGCCTGGAGCAATAGAGGAAGAAGGAGAGTCAGGAATAGGAGGAGGAAATGGAATGTGTGGCTAATTACCTCCATGAACAACCTCTGCAAGAGACCAGAAGAACTGGATGGTGCCCGGCTACCAGTACTAGACATTTTAAGATTCTATAGAAGAATCCTGATCAAAAAGGGGAAAATGTATGACAGAATTTCACATTCTCATGGAATTCGGATTTTCTGGACCCACAGAGGCTGGATGAACCCCTAAAACTATTGCCCTGAGATAATCTTTAAACCTTAAACCAAAAATATCCCTGAAGTCATCTTAAAACTGAACTATAGTTTAGCTTAACTAGTAAAAAAGGTCTGCCTTGAGCATTATATTCTTTTGAGAACTATCTATACGGGAACTAATTGATAACAGCAACTCAAAAGATTAGATAGGAACCTTAGGAGGCAGTGAGTTGATGTTACTGAGCAAGGAACAACTCAGAAAAGGAGGGTGAGAATGGTTGCACAACTCGAAGAATGTAATCAGTGTCACTGAATCGTACATGTAGAAATTGTTGAAATGGGGTATGTTCTGCTGTGTATAATTTCAATGACAACAAAATAAAATATAAAAACTCATGAGAGTGTGAAGCTGATGATACCAGCTATGACTGATGGGGGAGGAATGGGATTATCCAGTGTTGACCTGGACTTGCTGCAGGAAGGTGGGTATCACCCATGCCCAAGGATTCACAGGATCACCGTGGAGACAGGAAGACGAGCCCGAGAATAGAAATGAGAGGAGAGTGAGCATTTACCATTCCCCAAACCAGACGTAATCACCTTCAAACTGTCAGGGTTTCTTTCTTTTTTTTTTTAATCAGCATAAAATCAAACCAAACCCGTTGCCATCGAGTTGATTCCGACTCATAACGATGCTATAGGACAGAGTAGAATGGCCCCATAGGGTTTCCAAGGAGCAGCTGGTGTATTTGAACTGCCGACATTTTAGTTAGCAGCTGTAACTCTTAACCACTACAACATAGGCACAGTTTAATCAAGCAATTTAAAATACGGATGTATGAAACACCAAACCAAGCCCGTTGCTGTGGAGTCAATTCAGACTCGTAGCAACCCTACAGGACAGACTAGAACTGTGATCTGTAGGGTTTTCATTATCTGATTTTCAGAAGTAGATCACCGGGCCTTTCTTCCTAGTCTGTCTTAGTCTGGAAGCTCCACTGAAACCTGTTCAGCATCACAGCAACACGCAAGCCTCCACTGACGGATGGGTGGTGGCTGCGCATGAGGTACATTGGCTGAGAATCGAACCCAGGTCTCCTAAAGGGAAAGAGAGACTTCTATCCCTGAACCTCCACTGCCCCATAACTAATACAACCAAAAAAAACCCAAACCCGTTGTCATTAGGGTTCCCAAGGAGGGTCTGGTAGATTCAAACTGCTGACCTTTTGGTTAGCAGCCATAGCTCTTAACCACTGCACCACCAGGGATTCCACAAGCAATACAGAGATAAGGAAATTCAGGTTCAGAGGCGCACGCTGAACCATTCACCCAACTATTCGCAAGGAAGACAGAGGCTGGAGGGACCGCTGAGACTACGTCTCCCGGACACCCTGCTAACTCAGAACTGAAGCCACTCCCAAGGTCCACCTCTCAGCCAAAGACTAGACAGGCCGATAGAACAAACAACAACTCATGTACGGAACATGCTTCTTAGTTCAATCAAGTAAATGAGACCAAATGGGCAGCACCTGCCTGAAAGCAAAGAGGAGAAGGAGAAGGCAGGAAGGACAGGAAAACTGGATTAAAGAACACCGAGAACCCAGGATGAAAAGGGAGGGGGGAGAGTGCTGACATATTGCGGGGATTACAGCCAATGTCACAAAACAATGTGTTTATACATTTTTGAAGGAGAAACTAATTTGCACCATAAACTTTCACCTCCCAAACTAAACCAAATCCCTTCCACTGAGTGAATTCCAACTCATAGTGACCCTATAGGACTAAGAAGAACTACCCCATAGAGTTTCTAAGGAGCGGCTGATTGGAACTGCTGACCTTTTGGTTAGCAGCTGAGTTCTTAACTACTGTGCCACCAGGGCTCCAAACTTTCACCTAAAGCACAATAAAATTAAAAAGAAAACAAAAATCCGCACAACTGGACCAATAAACAACATCATGATAAACAGAGGATGGAAGGAAAAAAACAGAACAAAACAACTGTGTGCACCAAATACACTAACAGTTATCCTACAAACGTGGACCCCCAGGAAAACCCAGCAGTCAACTGAAAGGAGACATGGAGCTTACTAAGTCTATTTGCAGCTAATTGCTTGATTTACTGGAGGCTTGACCAGCTATGGACGTCACCAGAGTGGCTTTTAAAGCTTTGGATGAACTTTCATCTTTACCTAGGGAAACCCCACGGGTCCCTGGGAATTTTGCCTCTGTGAAGACCATAACCTATGGACTATTTGCAGAGACAGATGTTTGAGTGCGGGACCCTCAAGCAAAAGTTTCTCAAATGCTTCTCTTGCTTCTGTTTAAATTTCCAGCCAACGGAGACCCGGTGGGAAGTCACTGCCTTGTGTCTCTCTGCCTACTCCTTACATGTAGGTCTGTGAAGGGGACATTCAGATCTGTGTTCTTATGCTGGACTCCCCCTGGAAGGAGGAAGTGAAGACACCTGATCAAGGGTTTTACTCACATGGCCAAAAGCACTTTCTTCTTTGTCTCTAAAGTACATGAACAACTTCCTCTGTTGCCTTTGGCCCTAGCAGATTCTTACGGATTAAACTGTGTCCCCCCAATATATGTGTCGTACATCCTAACCTCTCTGCCTGTGGTTATAATCCCACTTGGGAATGTGTTGTCTTTGCTATGTTGTTGAGGCAAGATTAGTGAAGGGTGTGTCTCGAGGCAATCTCTTGCAAAATAGAAAAGGAGCAGATTGAGCAGGCAGAGATGGGGTAAGATAGATGTCGAGCCACATGGAGCTCTCCAAGGAACCAGGAAACAGAAGCTGAAGAGACAAGGACCTTCGCCCAGAGTCAACAGAGAGAGACAGCCTTCCCCTAGAGCCGGCGCCCTGAATTCGGACTTCTAGGCTCCTAAACTGTGAGAAAATAAATTTCTGTTTGTGAAAGCCATCCACTTCTCGTACTTCTGTTACAGCAGTACTAGGTGACTAAGACACGGGGTCACCATGAGTTGGAATTGACTCGAAAGCAGCTGGTTAAATGACATTAATCCAATAACCGTGCTTTCAACACCGGACACTTGAGTGTAAAGCTGCACCCAGCCACAGCTACCAGGAAGAGTGGTCTGGAGTCTTGTTCTGTTTTGTTTTTAACTGAGGGTGGGTGAGCAGAAGAAAGTAAGGAAGGACAGTGGGCAGTTTAAGGCATTGAGGTAGGCGGCCTCAGAACCTTACAAGAAAGAGTTAACACAGCGAAGGGGAGCCCCACCAAAAAGCACACCGTGCCCCAATATCCTGAGCTTTGCTGTTGCAGTTTAGCAAACCTGTCTTGTGAATACATCCGCAGCTGGAACGCGGTGTAAGCCATTTCCCTCCCTCTACTCTCTCCCTCAGATGGGAGCTTCTACTTTCCGACAGAGTAAACAGAATCTTATGAAGACATCTGGCTAATGTCAACAGCTTTTCTGCACAGAAGCTCGGCTGCAGATCCATCCACCAAGATGAATGTGTACAAAGAGCCAGTAGACTGCCATGCAAAAAACAACAAAGTAGGTCGTGGAGAACGGCTGCATGAGATTGGAAATAATTCTCAAACTATATCTAGAGATGGTCACATGAGGACTTGAACCTGGCAAACGGGTTGTGTTCTTAACAACGCACCTGTGAATTTATTGTGGAAAGAAAGCAAACAGACCTGTTATTGCCAGGGGCAGCCCACCACTACAGCAGCCTACACATTTCGACCTTGCTCTTCTCATTTTCGTGGGTCAGGGAGGCCTGGTTTCAAGAGCAAGGCTCCCTCCTGTATAGCAGCCCCCTGCACACCGTACCTTATTTTATTTTATTTTTACTCCTCAAATGCTCCCTTTTGGCATTCTTAACTTCCTGGCTGTCGCCGTGAGACTCCAATCTCAGCACCAGCCACCGCCTCCTCTTGCAAACCCCGTGGTAAAGCTCACACCTTATACTCGCCTCCCAGCACTGGGTGCTGCTGCTCATCTCTGCTCACTTTGGTGTTTTCCCAGACTGTCATGCTGCATGGAGAGTGTTTACTGCTGGAGAGCAGAGTGTTGCCTTGCCGGGCTGGGTAAACTGCTCACACAGCTCTGCGAGGCCACACGTGGGTATCGTTCCCTGCAGGTTACTCCTTCAGAGGGGAAGGGTACGGGTGTGATTCTCCGCAAGCCAAACTCCATGGAGGGTCCTTCAGCAGCACCCACCGTCTCCACATCGTGAGATTCCCTGCAGGTTACTCCTTCAGAGGGGACGGGTATGGGTGTGATTCTCTCCAAGCCAAACTCCATGGAGGGCCCTTCACCAGCACCCACCGTCTCCACATCGTGAGATTCCCTGCAGGTTACTCCTTCAGAGGGGAAGGGTATGGGCGTGATTCTCTCCAAGCCAAACTCCATGGCGGGTCCTTCACCAGCACCCACCGTCTCCACATCGTGAGATTCCCTGCAGGTTACTCCTTCAGAGGGGAAGGGTATGGGCGTGATTCTCTCCAAGCCAAACTCCATGGCGGGTCCTTCACCAGCACCCACCATCTCCACATTGTGAGCTGCAAATGGGAGGTGGAATATTCTCTCTCCATCTCTCTACATCCATCTCTCTCTCCGTCTGTCTTTCTCTCCGTTTCTCTCTTTCTCCATCTGTCTTTGTCTCTCTCTCCACCTCTCTTTCTCCATCTCTCATTCTCTCCATCTCTCTCTCCATCTCTTGTTTTATCCATCTCTCGTTCTCTCCATCTCTCGTTCTCTCCATCTCTCGTTCTCTCCATCTCTTGTTTTCTCATCTCTCGTTCTCCATCTCTCGTTCTCTCCATCTCTTGTTTTCTCATCTCTCGTTCTCCATCTCTCGTTCTCTCCATCTCTTGTTTTCTCATCTCTCGTTGTCTCCATCTCTCTCGTTGTCTCCATCTCTCTCTTTCTCCATCTCTCTCTTTCTCCATCTCTAGTTCTTTCCATCTCTCTCTCCATCTCTTGTTCTATCCATCTCTCATTCTCTCCATCTCTCTCTTTCTCCATCTCTCGCTCTCTCCATCTCTCGTTCTCTCCATCTCTTGTTTTCTCATCTCTCGTTCTCTTCATCTCTCTCGTTGTCTCCATCTCTCTCGTTCTCTCCATCTCTCTCGTTGTCTCCATCTCTCTCGTTGTCTCCATCTCTCTCTTTCTCCCTCTCTCGTTCTCTCCATCTCTTGTTTTCTCATCTCTTGTTGTCTCCATCTCTCTCTTTCTCCATCTCTCTCTTTCTCCATCTCTCGCTCTCTCCATCTCTCGTTCTCGCCATCTCTCTTTCTCCATCTCTCGTTCTGTCCATCTCTCTCCTTCTCCATCTCTCATTCTGTCCCTCTCTCTCTTTCTCCATCTGTCTTTCTCTCTCCGTTTGTCTCTCTCTCCATCTCAATCTTTCTCTCTCCCTCCTTCACTCTCTCCCTCTCAACATGGATTTAGAAAGAACTGTCTCTGAGGATACACAGTCATCATCAGTGATGGCCCACCATGTTGGTCAACAGTAGAAAGGAGAAATAAATTGTGATATGGCCACACAACAGAATACTACACAGAAATAAACATGGATGACCTACTGCCCTGTGGCTGTCCTTGAGAGGGAGGAAACCCAGCCTGAGTTCTCCTACCCAAACTCGCTCTTCCACCATGTTCTCTGGAGAAGACACCTCTGGAGGAAGGGAGGGTGAAGACAGGAGGGAAGATTCTTGGGCCAGATCCACCCACTGGAGTCATTCCCCTAAAAGGTGGTGGGGATTTTCATGTGAAGGGCTGAAAAAGGAAATGCTGTCTTGAGATACTGAATCTGAAGATAAGAAAGCACTAAACCAAAGCAAAAAAACCAAACCTGTTGCCACTGAGTCAATTCTGACTCATAGCAACCCTAGAGGACAGAGTAGAACTGCCCCCATAAGGTTTCCAAGCAGCGGCTGGGAGATTTGAACTGCTGAACCTTTGGTTAGCAGCTGATCTCTTAACCACTGTGCCACCAGGGCTCCATGATAAATGCAGTAACCATTTAATACCAAACCCATTGCCATCGAGTCGTTTCCCACTTCTGGAGACCCCGTGTGTTACAGAGTAGAACTGTGCTCCATCGGGTAATCTATACAGAAGACGATCACCAGACTTGTCTTCCACGGAGCCGCTGGGTGGCTGTGAACTGCCAACCTTCCAGCTAGTAGCCGAGCGCAAACTGTTTGCACCACCCAGGGACCTAAGCATGCAGGAAACACTGCTTATTATTAAATGTCGGCAGGTGAATACACTGCTTACACCCTTACACCATGCTGCACGCTGTCATCGTTCTCTGCATGCTCCAATTCATGCACCAGTTTCAGTGAAGGTGGGAAAGGCAGGGTTGGCGGTGACCCATCACAGCTCACCCCTTTCCACTGCTCACGTAGAGCAAGAGCATCTTTTCCAGGGCCCTAGGGACCAGGAGCTTCATGATCAGCACCAAAGTAATCAGCGAGCAATCCATGCCAGAACTGGAAGCAGTAGGGCAATTCACTATGTCCAAGGGAGGGATGGCAGAGTGGACAAACCCATGGAAGACATAAGAGAAACCCTGTCTTTCTCTAACAATTGAAGAAAGGCAATGCATTGGAGGGAAGAAGATGGTGTTCTGATTTATGTGTATCAATTCATTCTCACCATCCTCTTATGAGTGTAAGCATTATAACTTCTCTTTTACAAAGAAACTGAAGCTCAAAGGATACGTAACTTTCTCAAGTACACACAGTTACATGTCACCTATGCCCGTTTGTCGGTTTGTTGTACGGTGGTGGCTTGTGTGTTGCAGTGATGCTGGAAGCTATGCCACCGGTATCTCAAATACCAGCAGGGTCATCCACGGTGGACAGGTTTCAGCAGAGCTTCCAGACTAGGATAGACTAGGGAGGAAGGTCTGGCGATCTATTTGTGAAAATTAGTCCATGAAAACCCTATGGGTCACATCAGAATGCTGTCCAACTCGCTTGCTTTGGACACTTCATCAGGAAGAATCAATCATTGGAGGAGGACATCGTGTTTGGTAAAGTGGAGGGTCAGCAAAGTCAAGGGAGACCCTCAATGAGGTGGATTGACACAAGGACCACAATAATGCACTCAAACATGCCAAACATCGTGAAGATGGCACAGGGCCTCACAACATTTCATTCTGTTATCCACAAGGCCACCATGAGTAGGGACAAACTCCATGGCAACTAACACAACAATAACAGCAATGCTTTTATTTGTAACCTCCAGTTGACCGAGCCCCTCAGGTTGGAAGGCACTACACAGTAGCTGCAACAATGGGCTCAAGCATAACGATTGTGAGGATGGCACAGGACCCGGCAGTGTTTCCTTCTATTGTACGAAGGGTTGCTCTGAGTCGGAACCGACTCGATGGCACCTAACAGAAACAGTTGATTGAGTTTTGCTGGTTTAAAATGTTGACCCATCTTTTTATCAACAATTCTTAGCAACGGGATTTAACAATGCCTTCATGGGTGAAATGTTATCTAAAGCTTTTCAAAAATCTAGGCATATGGTGCCATTGAACTGCCCTTGTCTCTTGCTGCCCTAATATCTTTGAATATTCCTCATGAAGGTGGTTTAAGGAAAACCTCCATCTCATAAATCCTTGCAAGCTATTTCCAATCAAGTGGCTCTTTCAGAGGTGGGCTCTCCATACCTTTGACAACATTGTCTCCAATACATTTTCCCCACAAGGGTGGAAACAATAAATGCTCACTATTGATCTTCTGATGGAAAAATGGCATTATCCACATCCCTTCAGAGGCTTGAATAAATCGTGAGAAAATGAGGCCATAATTTAAATTAAAGGATGCTGAAGACAGCTGATACATGGGGTTTACTCTTTCTTCAAAAGCAAGCCAACTCATACTGACAATTTTTTTGAAGTCTTTATTTCATCCTATGTGGTCCATAAAGAGCCCTGGTGGTGCAGTGGTTAAACGCTTGGTGGTTCAAATGCACCAGCCACTCTGTGGAAGAAAGATGTGGCAGTCTGCTTCCGTAAAGATTATAGCCTTGGAAACCCTCTGGGGAAGTTCTACTCTGTCCTGTAAGGTCGCTATGAGCAGGAATCAACTTGAAGGCAATGGGTTTGGTGCTTTGTTTTAATTGTCACAGAAGCAGACTGCCACATCTTTCTCTTGTGGAGCGGCTGGTGGGTTTGAACTGCCCAACCTTTTGGTTCGCAGTTGAGCGCTTTAACCACTGTGCCACCAGTGCTCCTCTCCCTTGGAAACCCTATCGGGCAGTTCTACTCTGTCGTATAGGATCACCATGAGTCAGAATAGACTTAATGGCAATGGGTTTGGTTTTTTTTTTTTGGTTTATGTGGTCCACAGCCATTGTTAAAAGTAGGGCTAATCCTAACATCTATCTGTAGAGAACTAAAGAGAATGGGAGGCTTGTAGGCTTCTTCATGAACAACCGTGTCAATCAAGATGATGTGACAAGCCAGGAGAACGAGCGATTGGTAGACAGCCTGGTCGAATCCTGACTCCATTATAGATACATGTCAACAGTGGGGCAAATGCTTACTGTCTGAAAGGAAATTACTGCATTAGTCACTTTGAATAGACATTAAGTACTAGCCACTTCTTGGATTTGATTTTTTTCTTCTTCTTCTGTGTTCATACGAGGAAAAAGAGGTAGTGACAGTCAGGGTTTTATTCAATTCAAAGTCAAAAACCAAATCCGCTGCCGTCGAGTCTATTCGGACTCATAGTGACCCTACGGAACGGACTAGTACTGCCCCCATGGGGTTTCAAAGGAGCAGCTAGTGGATTTGAACCACTGACCTTTTGGTGAGCAGCTGAGCTCTTAATGGCCGTGCCAGCAGGGCTCCTCTAGTCAATAATCCATGAAAGTGTACCAAATTTCAAACCCATGTGTCCAGTCTTGAAACTTGACTGGGGAAAACAGTGCATTTGTGTTCTCAGCAGCCTCAGTCCCCAAGTTAATGTGAAGACACCTGGCACACCAAGTCTCACAAATATTAACGGAGACATGAATGAGTTGAAAACTGGGCCACGTGTAAATGGTCTCTGGAAGATTACAGGTTGTACCCTTTTAATACTGACTAAAGGCTCCCTGGAGCCCTGGTGGCATAGTGGTTGAGAGCTTGGCTGCTAACCAAAGGGTCAGCAGTTTGAATCTACCAGCAGCTCCTTAGAAACCCTATGGGGCCGTTCTACTCTGTCCTGTACGGTCGCTATGAGTCGGAATCGACTCGACGGCAACTGGTTTGGCTTTTTTGTTTTTTTAAAGAAGCCCTGGTGGGGCAACATTTAAGCGCTTGGCTGCTAACTGAAAGGTCAGCAGTTCGAACCCACCAGCCTCTCCATGGGAGAAAGATGCGGCAGTCTGCTTCTGTAAAGATTACCGCCTTGGAAATCCTATTGGGCAGTCCACTCTGACATACAGGGTCGCTATGAGTTGGAATTAACTCAACAGCAATGTTTTTTTAAAGGTGCCCTGGTGGTGCAATAGTTAAAGCTCTCAGTTGCTAATCCAAAGGTTGGTGGTTTGAACCTACCCAGAGGCTCCACAGGAGAAAAGACCTGGCAATTGGCTCCCGTAAAGGTTACAGACAAGAAAACTCTATAGGGCATTCTACTCTGTCCCATGGGGTCACTATGAGTCAGAATCAACTCAATGGTATACAACCACTACCACAAAGCTTTAGCTTTTAAGGGATCAGAAAACCTTAGATGGACTAAAAAGGGAAGAGGCGGAGAAAATAAAGTTAATATAAGTCTCATAAAAGTTTGGTTTGCCTGTCGCTTGAAATGTGTGTGTGTGTGTGTGTCTCTTTTTCCTTCATTCAAAATGAATCTTTCAGTTTACAATGTGGGTGCTCATGGCTAATTTGGCTCAATCAAGTACAATTAAAAAGTTAGGCATCAATTGGTCCCAACCCACCTGGAGCAAAGGAGAATAAAGAACACCAAAGTCACAAGGAAAGTATTAGCCCAAGAGATAGAAAGGACCATATAAACCAGACCCTCCATCAGCCTGAGACCAGAAGAACTAGATGGTGCCTGGCTACCACCAATGACCACCTTGACAGGGAGCACAACAGAGAGTCCCTGATGGAGCAGGAGAAATGTGGGATGCCAGAGAGGGATGGGGTGCAGAACTCAAATTCTAGTAAGAAGAGCAGACTTAACAGTCTGACTGTGACTGGAGGAACCCCAGAAGACATGGCCCCCAGACTCTCTGTTAACCCAGAACTAAAACCATTCCTGAAGCCAACTCATCAGACAAAGATTAGACTGGACTGGAAAACATAAAATAATACTCGTGAAGAGTGTGCTTCTTAGTTCAAGTAGATACAAGAGACCAAATGGGCAGCTTCTGTCCAGAGGCGAGATGAGAAGGCAGAGAGAGTCAGGAGCTGGTTGAATGGACACAGGGAACCCGGGGTGAAAAGGGCGAGTGTGCTGTCATATTGTAGGGATTGCAACTAATGTCACATAACAATCTGTGTATAAATTCTTGTATGAGAAATTAACTTGAGACGTAAACTTTCACCTAAAGCACAAAGAAAAAAAAAAGGTTAGTAGGGTTTTAGTTAGTGTATAACATACTGAAGGAAAAGTGGACAAATCAGAACTGTACTCCAAAATGAGTGATCACAAAATGAACACGCTCATGTAACCATCAGCCAGGTCAAGAAATCAAGTATCATCTGCATCCTTGAAGCCCTAACCCATGTCTCCTCCCAATAATTACTGCTTCCGCCATGACAAAGGTAACTGCTATCCTAAAGTCCATCACCAGAGATTAGATTTGCCTGGTTTTAAACCTTACATAAATGGAATCTCACAGTAGGTCTTTTGTGCCCAGCTTTCACTCAGCATATCCTTTACAAGATTTATCCATGTTGTTGCATGGAGCAGTCATTCATTCACTTTTATTTCTAGGCAGTATTCTGTTGTATGAACATGCCACAATTTATTTATTCTTTCTACTGTTGACCATCATTTAGGTAATTTCCTGTTCTAAGCTTTTAAAAATAGTGTTGCTATTGAACATACTTGAACAAATCTTACACGTGTATACATTTATGTCATGTATATATGTACATATGTGTATATATAAATAAGAATTGGTGCCTTTGAATTGTGGTGTTGGTGAAGAATACTGAATATGTCATGGACTGCCAAAAGAATAAACAAATCTGCCTTGGAAGAAGTACAGCCAGAATGCTCCATAGAAGCAAGGATGGTGAGACTACATCTCACATACTTTGGACATGTTATCAGAAGAGATCGGTCCCTGGAGAAGGACATTGTTTTGGTCATCTAATGCTGCTATAACAGAAATACCACAAGTGGGTGGCTTTAACAAAGAGAAATTTATTCTCTCACAGTCTAGGAGGCTAGAAGTCCAAATTCAGGACGTCAGCTCCAGCAGAAGGCTTTCTCTCTCTGTCAGCTCTGGAGGAAGGTCCTTGTGATGCATCAGTCTTCCCTTGGTCTAGGAGCATCTCAGTGCAGGAACGTCAGGTCCAAAGGATGGGCTCTTCTCCCAGCACTGCTTTCTTGGTGGTATGAGGTCCCCATGTCTCCCTGCTTGCTTCTCTCTTTTATATCTCAAAAGAGATTGACGTAAGACACTATCTAATCTTGTAGACCTCATCAATACAACTGCTACTAACCTGTCTTATTACATGAATAGAGATAGGATTTACAACACAAGGAAATCGCATCAGATGACAAAATGTTAGACAATGGTACAACACTGGGAATCATGACCCAGCCAAGTTGACAGATATTTTTGGGGGACACAGTTCAATCCCTGACAGACATATACTTGGTGAAGCAGGTCAGCGAGGAAGAGGAGGAAACTGAACGACATGGATTGACACAGTGGCTGCAACAATGGGCTCAAGCATAGCAATGATTGTGAGGATGGTGCAGGACTGGGCAGTGTTTCATGTTGCTGTGCATAGTGTCGCTAGGAGTTGGAACCAACTCAACAGCACCTAAAAACAACATATTTCTGTGTATGTACTTATTAAAGCTGATCATAGATATATCTATCTAAGACAGGAACTCCTGGGTCATAGATACATCTATGATCAGCTTTAATAAATACTTCCAAACAATTTCTCAAAGAGTTGTACTAATTGATAACTCCACCAGCAATATAAATGCATTCTGGTTGCTCTACATCTTTGCCAACATTTGATGATGTCAGTCTTTCTCATTTAACCATTTGGTGGTTGTGTAGAGGCCTCTCCTAATTTTTACTCATGCTTGAGGAGGTTGAGTGTTATTTTCATGAGTACTTTGGACATTTGGGTTCCCAAGGTATGAAGTGCTGGTTCTGATCTTGCTCATTTTTCTATTGAGTTTTTAGTCTTTCACTATTTAAACGTGTTGCAAATATTGTCTTCTGATCTATGGTTTGTCTTTTCACTCTCTTAATAGGGTCTTTTAATGATCAGAAGACCTTCAGAGTTTATCAATCACTCCCTTTATGAGTAAGACTTTTTGTGCCCTATTTAACAACTCTTTGCAAATTCTCACTTTCCTGGTGGCTTTTGGATGTCTTCAAACTTTTTATTTGTTTGTTTGTTTTTGCTCATTATTGTTAGCAGGAGGAATTGTTTGCCACAACCAGACAGACGTTGCTGGAAGTGGAACTTAGTAAAAAATGATATTGTGATCAAACTACAATTGTTTCTCAGTTTTTTCTTCTTCTTTTTTTTTTTTAAAGGAATCTTGGTTTCCCTTTGTATTTTGTTACACCAACTGAACTTAATTCCCGTATGGAACCAATATCAAAAATGTATAGCTTAGTTTGACTAACTTATGAAATTCGTTGAGTTTTTCATTATATTAGAAATATAGCCACTAGGAAACAAAAATTTACTATGTACCTATTAAGGGAGAAAATGGGGACCCAAATGGGAAGTTGAGGAAAATGAACGGCCATTTCAGTCTACTTTAATTACGTGCAGATTGCTAACACTTGGCAATCTACTGCTTGATAAAAAGGATAAATCATTCAGGCTATACCAGCCTGCATAATATAAGTAAGAACCATTGGAATAATGAATAGAGCCACAATCTGATAAGCACGATTTATACTTACATATTGGCAAGTGAGTTTACTCCTTGCCTTCAGACTCACCTGACTGATAGCTTGTGATTTTATTTCCACTGGCGAAATCACAAATAGTCTGACACTACCATAGATTTTTTGTGTTTAAAATAAGAATGGCATTATGAAGTGAGATATATAAGGGTAATTAACTGGATTTATTTTAAACTATAAATATGCCTTCACTGATTTATACGACTCTTGTGGAAAATAAATCATGGTTTTATGTACAATTACTGATACTGTTGTTTGTACTCCTAATAAACACTGCTTTGTTTTTTTAATTAGCCCAATTATTTTCATAGATGTTTTATCCAAGTAAAATATTTTTAACGAAGGAAATATAAGCAGAAGTGTTCTATTGTTTACTTAACCAAAAGGAAAAAAAATAGGCAAAGAAAGTACATACATTAACCCGAGATCACATCTACTTTTTAACACTAGTCCTACGCTCCATTCATTAAAGCATGAAGTATTTAAAATAAAAAATAAAAAAAATTTATTGGTCTGCAAAAAAACACTTAGGTTTTTGAAACTTTTTGTAGGTCAGTTAAAAATTGATCAACTTTCCCTCTTGCAAATAATAGAATCTGTAGCAAGGCTAAGAGATTGCTATGTAGAGACTTCACACAGATGAATGTGGAGATAGGGTGAGAAGTTTTCCTCCATCTACATTCAAACCTATCCTTTCAGGGAAAGCTTGATTAGGTCCTTCAGTGTTATGTTTACGGATGCTAGACCATACATGGATTATCCACATCCGACAAGAGTTTTCCATCTAAAGCTTGCATTTGCATGTAAAGATGATACCTATTTTTTATATGAATTCACTTGACCTCACCAGTGAATGGTATGAAAGAAGGGCTATTGCCGGATTATGATAGGAGATTAATTCCCATGACAGAGTGGGTTTCAAATCAGCAGAAAACAGTGACATGAGAGAAAGACATGAGCACACCTTATCTTCTGTACGCTACTCTCGAGAAATCCCTTTCTTTTTAATAAAAAAGCAGTTTCCGTGTAGTCAATTCCAACTCACGGTGGCACACGTGTGTCAGATAGAACTGTGCTCCATGGGGTTTTCAATCGCTGATTTTTCAGTACATTGCTAGGTCTTTCTTCCAAGGTGCCTCTGGGTGGATTTGCACCGCCAACCTTTTGGTTAGTAGCCAAGCGCTTATCTGTTTGTACCACTCAGGGCTCCAGTATTTTTAGCTTAAAAGAATCTTGTTATTGATATTAGCTGCCATGGAGTCAGCTCCAGCTCACGATGGCCTTATGTACAACAGAACAAAACACTGCCTGGTTCTGCGCCATCTTCACCATCGTTGGTGTGCTTGAGTCGATCGTTGCATCTGTTGTAATGCTTTCCAGCCTAGAGGGCTCATCTTCCAAACCTGTAACAGAAGATGTTCTGTTGTGATCCATAGAGTTGTCATTGGCTGATTTTTGGAAGTAGACTGCCAGGCCTTTCTTCCTAGTCTATCTTAGTCTGGAAGCTCCACTGAAACCTGTTCGCGTATGTGTGCATTTTCCGTCTCATTGATTTATACATTTACGAGTGAGGTAGGCATTGCTACCACATTTAAAATTGTCTTTTAGCACAAAAAGTGAATCACAAAAGCTAAATAAATTGCCTAAGATTATCCCTAACAAGCAGGAAAGACAGATCTATCTGACCTTACGTTGCACGGGCTCGTCATATATACTATACCACTCACTTCTCAAGCAGAAAGCAGAAGAAATATTTTCTACAGCAACCGCTACATCGAAATATGAAGAGTTTGCCTCCCACACCTTATATGTTTTCAATAAAATATACGGCAGCGTGTTATTTACCAGAGATGCATATCAAACTTTATAAATTTTGTCTTACAGCCCCATGGTTTCTTACAAACCAGCAGTAACTGTCTTAAGAAACTCTTTCCATTGCAAATCTGGCATAATATATTTTATTGTTGACACAGAATTGCATACCAAACTGTTTTGATTCTCTGTTCTCCAATGGGCAGTCTTTGTTTAAAACATCTCTGACTTGCTTCTTCAAAGAACAAGCTACATCTTGAATAACAAAATCAGAGTCGCTGCTTATGTTGGAGGCTGGATGTGCTATTTTGAATCGCCACTGAGGATCGGTTCAAAGGGCAGATATCAGAATTATTCCAGAAATTCATTAGCTTCAGTTTTGCTAGGAAAAGGGCAGGTTGTAGAACTCAGGCGGTTAAATCAGTTATTTATAGAAAGTCCAGTGTGATTAACACTTGTTTTAATCTACATGATATTGTAAAAGTGCACCTAGCATGTATGCTTTGTTTTTGTTTTCTCTTTTTTTTTTGAATTGTGCTTTAGGTGAAAGTCTACGTCTCAAGTTAGGCTCTCATACATAAACTTATACGGACATTGTTATGTGACCCTAATTGCTCTCCCTATAATGTAACAGCACACTCCTCCTTCCCACCCCGGATTTCCCGTGTCCATTCAACCAGCTCCTGACCCTCTCTGCCTTCCCATCTCACCTCTGGACAGAAGCTGCCCCTTTGGTCTCTTGTATCTACTTGAGCTAAGAGGCACACTCCTCACGAGTATCACTTTATGTCCCACAGTCCAGTCCAATCCCTGTCTGAAGAGCTGGCCTCGGAAACTGTTTTGGTTCAGGGCTGATAGAGAATCCAGGGGCCATGCTTTCCAAGGTTCCTCCAGTCTCAGTCAGATCATTAACTCTGGGAAGAAGGCTCTTTAACTCTGCTTCTGGGTACTATGTTAACCATAAATTAAACTTCCCATTTTTTTTCCCCATACAAAAATTTATGCATACATTATGTGACTCTAATTGTGCTCCCCATACTGTGACAGCACATTTCTTCTTTCCACCCGATTCCCCATGTCCGTTCAACCAGCTCCTGACCCTCTCTGCCTTCCCATCTCACCTCTGGACAGGAGCTGCCCATTTAGTCTCTTGTATCTACTTGAGCTAAGAGACACACTCCTCACGAGTATCACTTTATGTCCCTCAATCCTGTCCAATCCCTGTCTGAAGAGTTCACCTTGGAAATTGTTTTAGTTCTGGGCTGATAGAGAATCCAGGGGCCATGCTTTCTGGGGTTCCTCCAGTCTCAGTCAGACCATTAAGTCTGGTTTTCTTACTAGAATTTGAGTTCTGCACCCCACCTTTCTCAGGCTCCATCAGGGACTCTCTATTGTGTTCCCTGTCAGGGAGGTCATTGGTGGTAGCCGGGCACCATCTAGTTCTCCTGGTCTCAGGCTGATGGAGTCTCTGGTTTATGTGGCCCTTTGTGTCTCTTGGGCTAATACTTTCCTTGTGTCTTTGGTGTTCTTCATTCTCCTTTACTCCAGGTGGGTTGGGACCAATTGATGCATCTTAGATGGCCATTCGCTAGCTTTTAAGACCCCAGATGCCACTCACCAAAGTGGGATGCAGAACCTTTTCTTAATAAACTTTGTTATGCCAGTTGACCTAGATGTCCCCTGAAAGCATGGTCCCCAGACCCCCGCCCCTGCTATTCTGTCCCTCTAAGTGTTTGACTGTATTCAGGAAACTTCTTAGCTTTGGGTTTAGTCCAGTTGTGCTGATTTCCCCTGTAGTGTGTGCTGTCCTTCCCTTCAGCACAAACAGTTTCTCATGAAACAGTACACATCTTGTTTCATGACAGTGGTTAACAACCCCATGACATGTCAACACTGTTCCTTCTCAACCTTGGGTTCCCTATTACCAGGTTTCCTGTTCCCTCCTGCCTTCTAGTCTTTGTCCCTGGCTGGTGTGCCGAACTGAACATTGACTGATAGAGTGCTGAAGATGAGCCCCCTAGATTGGAAGACACTCAGAATACACAGTGTCTGCAACAATGGGCTCGAGCATACCAACAGTCATGAAGATGGCACAGGACCAAGCAAAGTTTCATTCTGTTACACGTAAGGTCACCATGGATCAGAGCTGACTGGATGACAACTAACAGTAACACCATATATGTATATGTATATATATGTGTGCACGTGTGTATTGGTGTTTATATATGTAAAGGAGCCCTGGTGTGTAGTGGTTAAATGCTCGGCTGCTAACCACTGCGACACCGAGGATCCTCTAAATTCCAACTGCAATTGCTTAATTGTAAACATTCCAGCAACAGTTTCTTCCAGAAAGTCTGTCAGTCATGTTTGATATATTTTCATGCTACATTATTGAGTTGCGTATGTGTTTATAATGGATAAACCTTCTTATTCTATGATTTCTGCAAGCAGAATTTCACATCTTTCCTCATCCTTTAATTATGAATTGTTCAATCTAAATTCTATTCAGTCAGGCATTAATACTGCTATCCCAAAGCAAGGATTTCTTAGAAAATACATGCAAAGAAAGTTAAACATAAAATTAAAAAGTGACAAACTGGGCTTCATCAAATTCAAAACCTTCTGCTCATCAAAGGATGCCATTAATAAAAAGTAAGCCAACGACTAGAAGGAAAATATTTGCAATACATATATATGATAAAGGACCTGTATCCAAGATATATAAGAACTAGAAATCAATAATAAACAGACAAGTAATCATTTAAAAGTGAGCAAAAGTCTTAGGCATTTCACAAAAGAAAATATACAAATGGCTAATAAGTTCACGAAAAGTTGCTCGATATCATTAGTCATCAGGGAAATGCAAATTGCAATCACAAGAAGATAACACTTCCCACCAACTGGAAAAACTACGTTGAAAAGAATGACCTTTACATATACTGGAACTTTCATCTATGGCTGATAAAAATGTAAAATTATCCATTTACTTTGAGTAACGGGCAGTTCCTTTCAAAGTCTAACTTGGTAACAAGTTGCCATACGGTCCAGTCTGACTCATGGCGCCCCCATGTGTATCAGAGTAGAACTGTGCTCCATATGGTTTTCAATGGTTGATTTTTCAGAAGCAGATTGCCAGGCCTTTCTTCCAAGGTACCTCTGGGTGGACTTGAACCTCCAGCATTTCAGTTAGGAGATGAGCACTTAACGGTTTACCTCACCCAGGGACTCCCATGCTGACCTTAAAATCCATTGCCGTAGAGTTGATTCTGACTCCTAGTGACTATAGGACAGAGCAGAACTGCCCCGTATGGTTTCCAAGGAGCTGCTGGTGGATTCAAACTGCTAACCTTTTCGTTAGTAGCCGAGCTCTTAACCACTGCCCCACCAGGGCTCCATACTGACCCTATGACCCTGTAATTCCGTGCCTAGTATTTATCCAAGAGAAATAATATTGTTTTAATGTCCATTAAAAAAAATTTGGACAAGACTATTCATTGCAACCTTATTTATAATAACCAGACTATAAATAATCTAAACGCCCATCAACAAGAGAATAGATGAATTGTGGTATATTAACTACAATCGAATAATAGCTTGAAAAAAAGAGCCAACTGCTGATGTATGAAACTATATGGAAGAGCAGATACTGTATCATTATATGTATATGAAGTTGAAAAACAGACAAACTAATCAGAAGTGACAAAAAAATGAGAAAAGTGGCTGCTAACGATGGATGGAGAAATTGACAGTGAGCCGGAAGGAAATTGTTGTTCATGTCAATTGCTGTAGAGCCAACCCTGACTCACAGTAACTCCATGTGTGCAAAGTAGAACTTCTCCATAGGGTTTTCAAGGACGTAATCTTTATGGGAGAAGATCACCAGGCCTTTCTTCCAAGGCATCTCTGGGTGGATTTAAACCACCAACCTTTCAGCTCTAGTAGTTGGCCGCTTAACCATTTGTGCAACCCAGGGACTCCCAAGGGGACAGGCAAGGGTCATGAAAATGTTCTTCATCTTCAGTCTGATGTTGGTTATATGAGTGTATACGTGTACGAAAACTCATCAAATTGTACCCATAAGATTTGTGCATTTCACTGTACGAAGATTTAAATGCAGTTAGACCTAAATAAAGGAGCTCCGGTGGCACAATGGTTAAGTGCTTGGCTGTTGACCAAAAGGTACGCGGTTAGAACCACCAGCTACTCTTTGGTAGATAAGACCTGGCGTTCTGATCCCGTAAAGATTAAAGCCTAGGAAACCCTATGGAGCAGTTCTACCCTGTCATACTGGGTCGTTGTGAGTCGGAATCGACTCAGCAGCACCAACAACAGACCTTAATAAAAATACGTCATACGTTAGGCAAAGCATACAGGAGACCACTTGTATTAAAAATATCTGATTCTTCAAATGCATCAAAGCTAATTACCTCATTCAAGTTATTAGCAATCTATTTTAAGAAAAAAAGGGCAAGATTTAATTATACTTCGTATCAAATTCTCTTTGGCAATTAAAGGAACGAGAAGTCAAGAACAAGACAAGCTGTGTATTCTCTCCAATATTCTTTGACATCGTTTTGGACAATGTAGCAAAAACAACGAAACAAAGAAAGGCAGTCATAAATATTATGATTATATGTGAGATTAAGTGAGGCTGTATATTAACGACTATCCATTTGAAAATACAAGAAAAAAATATTAGCAATAGAAAAGAGTTCAATAAAATGGCATACTAGAAGATAATTTTTAAAGGCTTTTATATAAACCAGACATAAATAGTTTTAACATATGATTAAAAGAATATTTTATTATCTATGACAGCAAAACAAAAATTTATTTAGAAATAAATTCAGCAGACTCTAATTGTATGTGACCAAACCCACTGCCATTGAGTCGATTCTGACTCATAGCGACCCCATACGTTTTCCGAGGCTGTAAATCTCTACGGAAGCAGGCTGTTAATGTCTTTCTCCCACGGAGCCTCTGGTGGTTTCCAACTGCCTACCTTACAGTTAGCAATCAGTTGCTTTCACCAATGAGGCACCAGGGCTCCTTGTAATTATATGTAAGTAAAGGTAAAAATACATAGTCTTACTGGACAATATAAAATAAGAAAAGCAGATGAATGACTCAAATATGTCACGTATCTCTCAAATAAATTTATGAATTTAATTCGATTCCAATCAAAACTCCAGTTTATAAAAAATTTGGAAAATTATCCAAGTTCACATAGAAGCATAAGTTGACTCAAATGATCTTTTTAGGAAGATGAGTAATTTGGCGGGGAATCACCATACCAGAAATTGAAACTCATTACTGTATGAAGTCGCATCCACTCAGACAAAACGTTCCTGACTCAGGAATAGACACACCACCAGTGGGAGAGAAGCAAGACAGAGAAACAAACACTACCGTTTAGTGCAGAACATTTCTTATATAAAATGTTGGCAATTTAAATTCACAGGAGAAGGACAGATTCTTCAGGAAACGGTGCAGAAATAGTTTACTATTTAAAAAAAAATTGAAATTAGATTGCTATCTCATCTAGCAGTTAAACCGACTGCCGTAACTAGCTCGCTTCAACTACATGGGGGACATTTATACAATTCACTACATAAATATCTGTTGTATCATATATATTATATAATAACAATTAATACATGTGTTATACATACATGTGTGTGTATTTCCTCAATCAGTTGGTGAGAGGAGGCTCAGATTTAGCCCTGGACATTTTCACATCATTTACTTATTTGTGTGTGCGCTATTTGTCATTCTGTGATCTCCTAGCCTGTTAGTAGCCAATCATTTAGCAAACCGAGTCCCTGTTTTGTGTCAGGCAGTTTTACACATTCAGGATGCAGCAGTGAGGAAAAGAGACAAAAATCTTTGTCCTAAAGGAGTTTGCCTTTTAGCTTGAGAGAGGGCACGCACAGACACACATAAACAAACAACAGCAACCGAATAAAAGTAAAAACTATTCCCGTCAAGTCAATTCCAACTCATAGCGACCCTGCAGGACGGAGTAGAACTGCCCCATAGGGATTCCAAGCTCTGTAATCTTTACGGAAGCAGACTGCCACATCTTTCTCCCAGAGAGCGGCCGGTGGGTTCGAACTACGGACATTTAGGTTAGTGGTCGAGTGTTTAACATACAATAACAAGTGAAATACATTAACTGTTAGGTTAAGCAGGAAGTATTGGTTGGGTGGGAGGCGATGTGTTTGCAAACTTAGATAGAGTTAATGAGGAAAGTTGCCAGTACTAACTTTGTAGCTGCTAACTATTTGGCAGACACTGTTCTAACCACCTTGAAGTACCTGGGTGGTGCAAATGGTTTGCACTTGACTAGTAACTGAAAGGTTAGTGGTTCCAACCCACCCAGTGGCACAGTGGAAGATCAGCTGGAGATGAGCTTCCAAAAGCCCCAGCCTTGAAAATCCTATGGAATAATTCTACTCTGTAACACATTGGGTCGCCATGAGTCGGAATCAACTGGTTGGCAATGGGTTTGGTTTTGGTTTGCTTCTAAGCACCTTCCATATATTTGTTCCTATGAGATCAGCAGGGTGGTATTATTATCCCATTACCTTTCTCAACATATACATCATATCACAGCCAAGCACTTGGAAAGAAAGGCTGTAAAACAATAACTGTGACCATCTTGCTGTTCCCTTGAGTCTTAGGAAATCCAGTATTTTGACTTCATGAGCACAACTTGAGCGAGGTGAGGTTTTACCTCACAGGGAAGCTTCTGCTCAAGTCTGGATTCGGGACACCCGATTGCCAAAGGGGAACTCGATCAGTCTTGAAGACACTTGGAGAGATTCTGACCAAAAATGGATGGCCCCATTTTTGACAATGCATTGACGATCTATCTGTCTATCGATCTGTCTGTTTATATGTCTGTCTATCTGTCTATCTGTCTGTCTGTCTTCTATCTATTTAGCTGTCTCTCGGTCCATCTCTCTATTCATCTGTCCACTCATCCACACATCCATGTATGCATGCATCCATCCATCGATAGATCACATCTATCTCTCTATCTATAATTAATAGTAATGCATAGAACTTTTTATATCCATTATTTCATTTATAAAGCTGTACAGTTAATGCGGCTGAGGAAAATGAGACCTACAGAGAGAGGACAGGGTGGTGCGCCTGGTCACACAGCTGGAAAGCATCACAGCTAACTGCAAGCCCATTTCTTCTGATCCCAAGTCCCGACTTGCTTGCTCCCCCACATCCTGCTGTCTCTGACAGAGCCAAAAGTCCTAATGATATCTGTCCCCTAACGTGCTTTGGATTTGATCGTCCATTCAAATGTCATTATTGCACTGTCTCCTTCAACCAAATACAGCGGTCTCTCTCTCTCTCTCTCTCTCTTTTTTTTTTTTTTTTTGGTGAAAGTATACACAGCCAAAGATCCACCATTTCAATAATTTCTACATGCACAGTTCAGTGACACTGACTACGCTCTTGCAGTTGTGCTGCTATTCTCACACTCCTTTTCCACATTATTCCACCACCATTGTCTTAACCTTACTGCCCCCTAAGCTTCCCATCCAAGCTTTCAAGTTGCTGTTGTCAGTCTGGTCTCACATAGATAGTTCTCTTTTTTTCTTTATTATTGTTGTAATTAAAATGAAATTTACATCTCAAGTTAGTCTCCCGGACAGAATTTTTTTTTTTTTTTTAACATACGTTGTTATGAGACCCCACCCGCTAACCCCATTCTGCCACAGCACACTCCTCCTTTCCGCCCCTGATTCCCCATGACCATTCAACCAGCTCCTAACCCTCTCTGCCTTCCCATCTCACCTCTGGATACAAGCTGCCCCTTTGGTCTCTTGTATCTACTTAACTAGGAGGCACACTCTTCCCAAGTATCACTTTATGTCCCACAGTCCAGTCCAATCCCTGTCTGAAGAGTTGGCCTCAGAAACTGTTTTAGTTCTGGCCTGACAGAGAGTCCAGGGGCCATGCTTTCCAGGTTACCTCCAGTCTCAGTCAGACCATTAAGTCTGGTCTTACTAGAATTTGAGTTCTGCACCACATCCTTCTGGTGCTCCATCAGGGACCCTCTGTTGTTTTCCCTGTCAGGATGTTCATTGGTGGTAGCCGGGCACCATCTAGTTCTTCTAGTCTCAGGCTCATGAAGTCTCTGGTTTACGTGGCCCATTCTGTCTCTTGGGCTAATACTTTCCTTGTGTCTTTGGCGTTCTTCATTCTCCTTTACTCCAAGTGGTTGGGACCAACTGATGCATCTTAGATGGCCACTTGCAAGCTTTTAAGATGCCAGATGCCACTCACCAAAGTAGGATGCAGAACACATAGATAGTTCTTTAAAAGACAATGCTCTGAGCAGACGTACTTTACTAATTAGGTTAAACTGTTGTTTGATTTTAAGAAAATTTCAGGGTGTAGTTTTGGTTTAAGGTTTAAAGATCTCAGGGAAATAGTTTTGGAAGTTTTCCAGCCTTAAGGGCTTCAGAAAGTCTGGACTCCATTGCGAATTTTCAACTCTGTTCTTCATTTTTTCCCCTTTTGACCAGGATTCTTCTATATGTGATCAAAACATTCAGTAATGGTAGCCAGGCATGATTCAGTTCTTCTGGTCTGATTGCAAAGGAGGCAGTTGTTTATGGAGGCAATCAGCCACACATTCCATTTCCTTCTCCTATTCCTGATTCTCCTTCTTCCTCTATTGCTTTAGGCGAATGGAGACCAGTTGCTGTACCTTGGATGACTGCTTGCCCCAGGCACTACCCAACGAACTAGGAGGTAGAACATAAGCACCTAGAAACAATATTAGGCCCATTGATTGGAAGTTCCTTGACACCTCACAATTGGCTTGTCATGTTCTGGTTTATGTTCACTCAAAGGCACAACTGGCAGAAGAGACACGTCCATCACACTTAGCATCTCCAGTTACTTGGTTGTGATAGTTTGCAGAAGTGAGTATAAGACAGCCCCTCAAATCTATGTGGTGCTCACAGGTTGTACTCAAGATTACTCCATAAACATCACGTCCTTCCTCCGATCAGAGCCTGAACACACGATAGCACAGGGAAAATAACTTTTATTACTTACAAGAATCAGACAGCATGCAACCAGAAATCTTCCTTCACAAGCAGCGCCCCATCAAAAACTGTCTGGGCAGAGATGACGACTCTTCCACACACACCCCACGTTGTGCCATGGGTGAGGGGCTTAAATGGGAGCCTACCTACGGCTGGTCTGCCCCTGGCCAGTAGGTTTCACATGTAACATGAGATGTCTAGGACTTTACAGTGTTAATAACACATGTGAAGGAGGTTTTGAATATTCGCAAAATGCTTTCCTATCCATTCATTCCAAGCTCAAAATATCTCTGTGAAATCAATAAGACAGACATTATTTTCCCTTATTCTCATTTGGAAAAGAAGACAAAACAAAAAAGCTCACCTAAAGACAAGTTAGGTTTTAAACCATTTGCCTCTGAGTCGACTCTGACGCACAATGACCTCATGTGGGTCGGAGTAGAACTGTGCTCCATAGGGTTTTCAATGGCTAACTTTTGGGGAGTATCTCACCAGGGCTTTCTTCTGAGGTGTCTCTGGGTAGACTCGAACCTCCAACCTTTCGGTTATTAGCCGAGTACGTTAACCATTTTCACCACCCAGGGACTCCAAAGACAGGTGTCATGAATTGAATTATGTCCCCCCAAAAATGTGTGTACCAGTTTGGCTGGGCCGTTATTCCCAGTATCGTGTGCTTGTCCTCCATTTTATGAGTATAATTTTATGTTAAAGAGGATAAGGGTGGGATTGTAACACCCTTACTAAGTTCACATCCCTGATCCAATGTAAAGGGAGTTTCCCTGGGGTGTGGCCTGCACCACCTTTTAGCTTATAAAAGATACAAGGAGAGGGAAGCAAGCAGAGAGGCGGGACCTCACACCACCAAGAAAGCAGTGCTGGGAGTAGAGCGTGTGCTTTGGACCCGGGGTCCCCGTGCAGAGAAGCTCCTAGTCTGGGGGAACACTGATGAGAAGATCAACAGAGAGAGAAAGCCTTCCCCTGGAGCTGACGCCCTAAATTTGGACGTCTAGCCCACTAGACTGTGAAGAAATAAAATTCTGTTTGTTAAAGCCGTCCACTTGTGGTATTTCTGTTATAGCAGCACTACATGACTATGACAACGGGGTAAATATATAGGTACAAATAACGCGACGCAAGGACCAGATAAGAACTTCCTGTTCCCTTAGCTTTCATTTGGACGTTCAGCAACATCTCGATTCCCAGCCGGTGTTCTGTCCCCATAAGTCCAGTCAAAACTTTCCTCTACCTATAAATCTGTTGCATTTGAAATCAACGTGACTGACACCTATGAAGCCGACTGACTTGTTAATGCTGAACCAAGAATACAGGTTCAGGGAGAAAGTTTCCTTCAGGGAAAAACAATGCAAATCCCCAGTGAAAAGTGAGTATTATTTTTGTTCCAAGATGTTAGCAAGACAAGCACATCACAAGAGAAGCATCCTAATCGCCTTTCACCCAGCAGTGATGTGCTCTAGGTGCAAAACATGAAATTGTTATTCTGCTGGGGTTACCCACTACTGTATTTCAGGACTGACGGAGAAAAAATTCAAACGTTCCCTTTATTGCAAAAGCATGTTCTGCTTCTCAGGACTGCCTAAGATGCCTTTCTTCTGCATCCAAACAGCACAGCTGTTTTCAGCTTCAGTAGGGAGGGAAGGGTCAGGATAAGAGATGTTAAGAAGAAAAGACTGTAACAATGAGCTACTGCACCGCCTTGACTTGTAATATCCATAAAAAGAGGGCTCCGCAGGAGTTAAGGAAGTTAGAGGAGGCAAGGTTGGTCAAATTAGGTTTCTGAGAATCGGGAGTTTTTAACATATGGGCACTCATGGGGCGCTTCTTTGAGCTGCACACTGCTTCTAAAGAGCATGGTTTAGAAATTCCATGGTTTCCTTGGTTCACAAAGTTATAGAGCAAATGACGTTTCACGTGTGTGTAAATGCTGTCATCTCTTTGTGTGTCTGTGTTTCTCTCTTTGAGAGAAAGGAGATTCTGGCAGAGGAACACATTAAAGATGAGAAATCTAAACTGATTCTTTGACGTTCATTGACACCCATGAAAACAAATACATATTTTTTTAACTCTAAAAATTGAAAATAGTAAAGAAAACTGGGATAGTTCAGACATAGTGCACTGGCAGCTGAACGTTAGAAAATACATCTCCCCCACCCCCCAGTTCTTTTACTTCTCAACTATGAGGCATTGTTAACTTCTAAGACACTCTTGATAATAATAAATGCTACGGCAGCTATTGAGAATCATACGCCAAGCACTCTGATAATACACTCATCGGTAAAAGTATACTGTGGGGAGTCCAGGATTTGGAATAAGATTAGATGGGTAGGTGAATAGATAGATAGATAGATGATAGGTAGCTAGATAGATAGGTAGATAAGTAGGTAGGTAGGTAGATAGATAGGTAGATAAGTAGGTAGGTAGGTAGATAGATAGGTAGATAAGTAGGTAGGTAGGTAGATAGATAGGTAGATAAGTAGGTAGGTAGGTAGATAGATAGGTAGATAAGTAGGTAGGTAGGTAGATAGAAGATAGAAAAACAGAAGGAAGGAAAGAAGGGAGGGAGAGAGTGAGCGAGACAGAGAGAGAAAGAAAGAAAGGACAGGGTCACGTCTCACGGGGTGGGGAGGAAGGTGAACGACATTAACAAGTACCAGCTGCCATCCAGTCTACTCTAACTCATGGCGACCCCATGTGTGTCAGAGTAGAACTGTGTTCCATTGGGTTTACAATGGCTGATCTTTAGGAAGTATATTGCCAGGTCTCTCTTCCATGGCACCTCTGGGGAGACTCAAACTTCCAACCTTTCGGTTAGCAGTCGGAATTGACATAATGGCACCTAACAGCAACAAAAATATGTTCTTCTGAAGGAAGAGAGATCAAAGTCAGCATGGAGTATATAGTACCACCCCACTGGGGTTGCCCCTCTCCATGCCACCCCAGAGGATCACATGGTCCAATATGGTCATTCCATCTTCCTTGGCGGGGCTTACTCCAGGGGTGGGTCCACCCACATCACATTGGGCCAGTGAACCTCCAAAAGATGTTTACTGGATGAGTGTTTCTGGGAAGTGAAGGCCCCTCATTCCCTCCCTATCAGGATGGGGAAGACTGGGTTGCCAGCAACTGTCTTATATAGACAGTGGAGCTGATGCTATAAAAGGTAAAGTGGAAGAGCAGAAACACGTGGGCCCGTCAGCATTGTTGAGGTGTTGAAGCAGCTTCTCTGAGACCTGCCCTACCCCAGGCCTTGGATCTGACAAGATAATGGCCTTTACTCTTAAAAACAATGTCTGTTCTTCACAGCCTATGTTGTTTGCTACCATCAAGTCAGCTCTGAATCACGGCACAACAGAACAACACATTGCCCGGTCCTGCATTATCTTCATGATCATTGTATGCTTGAGTCCACTGCTGCAGATGCTGTGTGTTTTGAGTGCCTTCCAACCTAGTGGGCTCACCTTCAAGCACTATATCAGACAGTGTTCTGCTGGGATTCAAATTCATTGAGTAAATTTCAGAAGTAAATCAACAGACCTTTCTTCCTAGTCTGTCTTAGTCTAGAAGTTCGGTTGAAACCTGTCCACCATGGGTGACCCTGCTCTTATTTGAAATACCGGTGGCATAGCTTCCAGCATCACAGCAACAGGCAAGCTACCACAGGCTGACACACTGACAGACAGGGGATGGTCACGTCTGTTAGGCAGCACAAAATCCTAAATAAAGTCAATGACCACCTCCAGTCCACCACAGCAACAAATAAGCAGATTGTAATAAGCACAGGATGAGCCCAACCTCTTAACATATGTATTACGTATAGAGAAATAAACTTGTTATAAACATGCATATAAATATACAACTGTACATATTTGCATTTGCCTTACTTTGCACAGAATCAGATACGTAGCAGAATTATCTGGCATGTAAACTGGTGACTTTAAGCACAGCTGTAGCATTTACTTGGTCATTTACTTTGACAGAAGCTTCTCCTAAACTCTTAGGTTGATTCCAAAAACCTTTTAAATGTACTTAAACAATATACTTACTTATTACTGGACAAATAAAACATAATTTTCCAGGTAAATAGGATGCTGAATTAATGAATCCCAAAGACGTTTGATTTTTCTCTTTCTTTAGAGCAACACTGTGGCCCTGCCTCTCCGTTATAACTAAAAATAAACCACAGTTACATAATTCTCTCTTGCTCTGTTTATCTATTTTTTACCTTGCCAGTCTTTAAAGGGATTTTTCTAAATTCACCCACATATCAATAACCTTCAACAGAGACGTAAATGTTTCATGATGCTTATTAAAAACACAGTTAGTTCTGACCAAGCCTCCAAATCTATAGATTTTCCTAATTCCATATAGCTGGATAGTACAGATTAGTCAGAAGAGATGTGCCATTTTTACTGATCAATATCATTTGTACCACTGATTTAACATGAGAAATTTTCTGGTGGAAGTATGCTAAAATGAAGCAACTTCCATAATTAATAGATTGATTTGGGTCAATAGAGGAAACTCTCCATTCCACCATTTTTTTTCCTTTAACAAATACTTTACAAAGCCAGTCCTTTGCGTCCCAGTGCCCCACAGTGTTGCAGAAGTTTCTGTTAAAGCTTAACAATTTGCCATGGTCACAAATGTATTCTTCATTCCATTTGGATTTGCAAATTTTCCTTTGTTACAAATATCATTAGTCTATTTCTTGATTCAATCACCCTTCTTGTGTTTGTTGTACTGGGGTGGCTTGCACGTTGCTGTGATGCCGGAAGCTATGCAACCAGTATTTCAAATACCAGTAGGGTCACCCATGGTGGACAGGTTTCAGCAGAGCTTCGAGACTAAGACAGACTAGGAAGAAAGGCCTGACCATCAACTTCTGAAAATTAGCCAATGAAAACTCTATGGATCACAAGAGAACGTTGTCTTATGTAGTGCTGGAAGATGAGCCCTAGGTTGGAAAGCCCTCAAAATGCACAGTGTCCGCAACAATGGACTCGAGCATACCAACGGTAATGAAGATGGTGCAGGACTGGGCCGTGTTTCATTCTGTCGTAAGTCTGAGCCTACTTGACTGCAACTAACAACAAGAAATCTCTTGGGGAATTAGGGCTTCAAGCCAGTTTGTTCCAGTTTGAACCCCTGCTGAGAATTTGTATTTCTAACAAGTTCCCAGGAGATGCTAACACTGCTGGCTAAGGACTAATTCTGAGAACCACTAGTAGAGCAGTGGTTCTCAAAATTGGTTATACGTAAGAATCACCTGGGGATCTTGTTAAACTGTAAATTCTGATTCAGTATACCTGGGGTGGAAACGCAAATCTCAGCAGGGGTTTGAACCTGAATGAACCGTCTAGCAGCCCTATGGAGAATACGGAGACTAATTAAGTGATTTTTTTCATTTTTCTACAATGAAAACTCAAGAACACGTGTGCTTATATCTTCTGCTTACCCCCAGGTTCTCAACCTGGAGGACATTGGTATCACCTGGGGAGTTTTAAAATAATGACCTGGGCTGTTCCGCCATTTTGGATGCTGCCAAGGATGCTACTGTGTGGTGTGTTTGCTTTCAGGTTTAAGCTGCCCATCAGTGACCTGGGTTCCCACATGGGTTGCATCTGCTGGCTTGCTCAGTCTGGACAGTCTTCTCAGTTTTTTTCAAGGTTCTTATCCCTAGCCATGCAGAGACAGCTCTTAGCTAACTAGCCATCCAGTATACTGTCCAACACTTCAACTAGCTTACTTTGGATGCATCATCAGGAGGGACTGATTGCTGGAGAAGGACATCACTTTTGGTGAAGGAGAGGAGCAGCAAAGGTGAGGGAGACCCTCCATGAGATGGGTTGACACAATGGCCACAACAATGGGCTCAACCATACCAATGATCACAAAGATGATGGTGCAGGACTGGGCAGCATTTCCTTATGTTATACACAAGGTTGCCATGAGTCAGAGCCCACTAGATGGCAATTAGTAACAAAAGTATGTGATGTATTCTTAAAGGATGACTGGAGTTCAATAAGCAAAGGAAAAGTGAGGACCCTACAGATATGATGAAGAGAGGTGATTAGTCTCTACCAGGTTACATGTATGGATGTTTTGGAACCCTAACTTGTTGAGTCTGTCTCAACCAGAAGGTAACCTGCAACAGAGCATTGTTAAGTATACAACTGGATATTAGACTGAGGAGTTCCTAATCTGCTTTATAGATTTGGTGTTGACAAAGAATATTGAATATACCATGGACTGCCAGAAGAAGGAACAATTCTATCTTGGAGGAAGTACAGCCAGAATGCTCCTTAGAAGCGAGGACGGCGAGACTTCCTCTCATGTACTTTGGAGATGTCATTAGGAGCAACCAACTGCTGGAGAAGGACATCATTCTTAGTAAAGTAGGTTAGCAAAGAAGAGGAAGACCCTCAATGAGATGGATTGACACAGTGGCTGGCTGCAACAACAGGCTCAAACATAGCCACAATTGTGAGGACAGTGCAAGACCAGGCAATATTTTGTTCCATTGTACATACGGTTGCTATTAATCGAAGCCAACTCAATGGCAACTAACAGTAACAGTATGAATTTCCAGTGTCACCAGATTTTGATTTCTTTGACTTCTACATGAAGATTCAAAAAGAGTATTAATTGGCTTTCTCCCAATATTCACTGTATTAATTATAATCTGTCTTGGAGGAAGTATAGCCAGAATATTCCTTAGAAGTGAGGATGGTGAGACGTCATCTCACGTACCTTGGCCATGTTATCAGGAGGGACCAGTCCCTGGAGAAGGACATCGTGTTTGGTAAAGTAGAGGGTCAGCAAAAAAGAGGAAGACCCTCATTGAGATGGACTGACACAGTGGCTGCAATAATGGGCACAAACATAGCAAAAATGGTGAGGATAGCTCAGGACTGGGTAGAGTTTTGTTCTGTTGTACACTGGGTCGCTGTGAGTTGGAACCAACTCAACGGCACCTAGCAACAACAATCTACTTTATAACCTAGTGGCAACTCTGGAGAAACACCCACCTATCATCATTTTCATAATCTACATTGTCTTCAACATTTGAGTCCAACTCCACCATTTCACTCTTTGTTTTTGATTATGTCTCCTTTACAACAAGAAACTTGAATGGGATTCCGTTCAATCATGGCTATATTACCCAGAGAATGGACTTCTCATCGTCCAAAACAAGCTGAATTCCTCAGACAGTTTAGTAGCTCAATTGCCAACCATGGCGAGACACCCCGGGAAAAGAATGCCTCTGTGTTTCCATATTCCTAAAGTGAGTTGTCTTTTTTTGTCATTATCACGCGAAGAATTCTTCTGAAATGCCAACCACCTATCGCAGCATTTAGGGAGTAACAATCCCCCGAGCGGTATGACAACTGTGCTTGAAGAATTTTCCAAAATAGGACTTGTCCCTAGGCCAGGAAAAAAATCGACTGGCAGCCTGAGGGAAGACCCTGCTGTCTCTCACTCGTTTCCCTAAATCTATAAACCATGGCCACAGCTGACATGAGGCTCCGAAAAGTGCCACGGAGATTAATGAGATTACATCTGTGGGGACTTTTGGGAATTTAGCAAAATAAATACCTAAATGAACTGTGTTTTGATATGAACCCAAAAGAGTTAGTGTTCATATAACCAGGTGTTTTAACAATGGCGGGAAACGGCAAGCCCTTCTCATGATCCTTTATAATTTTATCAAACGACCTTTGGAAACAGATGATTAGATTTATCGGGTGGTCAGCTTTTACCATTGTCATCATGGTTGATAGTCAATGCCTCTATGGGCAGGGTCTCCCTACAAGTTAGAAGCTGGACACCAGAAGTCCAAAATCCAGGTTTCAGCAGGACCCTGACCATCCAAAGGGTCTACAGGAGGATCCTTCCTTGTCTCTTCAGCATGTGGTAGCCCCAGGCATTTCTGGGCTTGTGGCTGCATCACCCCATCTCTGCCTCCATAGTTACATGCTCCAATCCCTGCCTCCATCATCACGTGGCCTTCTCCCTTTCTGTGTGTCTGTTCTCCTCCGCCTCTTACAAGGATACTTGTCATTGGATTTAACACCCATCCGTAGTCCAGGATGGTTTCATTTTAAGATGCTAAAATTAATTCCATCTGCAACAACCCTTTTTCCAAGAATGTCCCATTCACAGGACCTATGAATTAGAACATGGAGACACCATGGGGGCCACCATTCAAACTACTTTCTCTATTTTCCTTCTGTCCATCTCGCCAAATCCTACTTATCCATCCACGTCTGGCTTCTAGGTTTCTCCTCTGGGAAGTCTTTCTTGATTCGCCAGACCAAACAAATCTCTTCCTCAACGGTGCTGAACAGTACGTCCCCAGAACCGTTGCTTGAGACGTTTATCACTGGACTTACTCACAATCTCTCACCTCTGAATAAAATTAGCTAGAGTGCCATCAGCCCTTTCCTTGGGCGAGGCATAGAGCATTACTCATAAGACACAGTCAACGAACATTGCTTGAGTTGAGCTGCTTACCTCTGACTGCGGCCCTTCATATTATGTAATCTTATTCTTGGACCATGGGGCAATGCATTTCCATCATCTATTGGACAATTAGCTTTTTTTTTTTTTTTTTTTTTTTTTTGGCAACCATCACCGCTATCTATGTATTTCCAGAAGTTTTCTTCACCCCGCACAGAAACTCTATACCCATTCAACAATAACTCTCCATTCCCCTACTCCTTTCAGCCCCTGATAACCACTAATGCTTCTGTCTCCATGGATTTATCTGTTCTCGATATTTCATATGCATGGGATCAGACAATATTTTTTTTCCTTTTGTGTCAGGCTTATCTCACTAAGTATAATGTTTCCACGGTTCATCTATGTCGTAGCATGAATCAGTACCTCATTCCTGTGTGTGGTTGAATAATAGTCCATTGTATGGCTATACCTGGATTGAGACAGTGGTTGCAACAAGGGGCTCAAAAACAGTAATGATCATGAAGATGGCACAGGACTGGGTAATGTTTCATTCTGTTATACGACAGGAAGATAGCAGAGTCTTGCCTCAAGCTGTCACCATGAGTCAGAGCTGATTCGATGACACCTAACAACAACGTGGCTATACCACGTTTTCTTTTTATCCGTCCATCAGCTAATGGACAATTGGTTTGTTTCCACATTTTGGCTATTATGAATACTGCTGCTATAAACATTTGTGACAAGTTTCTGTTTGAGTCCTAGCTTTCGATTCTTTTTGGTATCTACCTAGGAATGGAACTGCTGGGTCATATGGCAATTTTCTGTGAGGAACCTCCAAAATGTTTTCCACAGTGGCTGCGCCAATTTTCATTCCCATCTGCAATGTATGAGGGTTCCAATTATTCCACATCCTCGCCAACACTTGTTATTGTCTGTTTTTCTGATAATAGCCATTCTACTGAGTATGAAGTGGTATCTCATTGTGGTTTTGATCTGTATTTCCCTAATGGAAACCCTGGTGGTGTAGTGGTTAAGAGCTACAGCTATTAACCAAAAAGGCTGCAGAACGAATCCACCAGGTGCTTCTTGGAAACCCTATAGGGCAGTTCTACTCTGTCCTACAGGGTCACTGTGAGTCAGAATCGACTAGATGGCAAAGGGTTTGGTTTTTTTGGTAATGGCTAATAAAGAAGCCTTGGTGGCTCAATGGTTAAGTGCTTCGCTGCTAATCGAAAGGTCAGCAGTTCAAACCCACCCACTGGCTCTGCAGGAGAAAGACCTGGCAATCTGCCTCCATAAAGATGACAGCCTAGGAAACCCTATGAGGCAGATCTGCTCTGACCTACAGGATCACTATGAGTTGGAATTGACCTGACTGCACACAACAACAATTACTAACAATGTTGAGCATTTTTTCGCGTGGACTATTATCTTTCAAAGGAATCCTGGTGGTGCAGAGGTTAAGCACTCAGCTGCTAACCATAAGATTGGCAGTTTGAACCCACTAGCCACTCTGCGGGAGAAAGATGTGGACATCTGCTTCTGTAAAGATTACAGTCTTGGGAGCCCTATGGGGCAGTTCTACTCTGTTCTATAGGGTCTCTGTGAGTTGGAATCGACTCGATGGCAATGGGTTTGGTTTGTTTTCTTTCTTAGTTTTCACAGCATGGATTTAGATGCATTTCCTTGGTATGGTTCTCTTATTTTCTCAAATACACGCACAGCCAGAGAAACCAGACATTGTTGAGCTGAATTCGAGGCCCTGGCACACACTAACCACAAAATCTGTTAAGTAATCCCATCTTAGTCCACATGGATGATATAATCATCAATGTCATCTGATCTTCCCAGATTAACTCAGCACCTGCTAGAAGCAAATACAATCCTGGGCCAAGAGCACTTGGCTTTGACCTACACATTAAACCGTAGCTCACACGTACATTGAAAATTATAGAAAACGAAGGCCGAACGGAGGACCCCCCAGGACAAAATATGAGTTTTCAAAGCAAGCCTCATTCATTCTTCTTTTAATGCATCACTCTTGCTAATCCAACTTTTTGCGTCCTACATTGGCTGCCTGTTCCTGTATGTCTAGACCCTGTAGGATCCGTCGGTGCCAAATGTGGAAGGGGTGACACTTTGCTGGTGTTGTTATTCTTAAGCGCAACAAAAGGAACTATCAGCATCATCTGTTCATTGTGGTGGACGTCAGACACGCGGTTCCAAGTGATGCAGGAACTGGTCGCCGATGGGTTGTTATTATTGTTGTTGTTGTTGTTGCTACCTGCTGTCGCATAAGCCCCCAACTCATGGCAACCCCACGCACAACAGCATTGGACCATTGCTATCCATAGGGTTTTCATTAGCTGATTTTGGGAAGTAGATTTTCAGGCCTTTCTTCCTAGTCTGCCTTAGTCTGGAAGTTCCACCGAAACCTTTTCAGCATCATAGCAACACACAAGCCTCCAGTGACAGTCAAGTGGTGGCTGGGCATGAGGTGCATTGGCTGGGAATTAAACCCAGGTCTCCGGCATGGAAGGTCAGGATTCTACCACAGAACCACCGGCCTCATGCTGGATTTTCAGCAGCATCAAATCCACCTTTGGCTCGCCCAACCTGACAGTAGGTGCATAAGGCTGTTCACCAAGGACTTGTTTTCTTGAATTGGTTTATAATGAGCTCTAGTGATTGGTCCTCCTTTGAAGCCAATAAGTGATAACATGTACATTCCAGTTCTCCCCCAAATCTGGAGATCATCAGCCTGTGTTACTGGCATATCCAGAGCCACATGGCTCCAAATGTCTTTGAAGCACCACAGCTCGTCAGCTGTAGACTGAGCCTGGTGGAGCAAAGCACATGCTGTGTGTGGGGTTGAACTAATCAAATGCACAAATCACCTCTTCTGGTTGTGCCTTTCTGGGAGGACACAACACTTGAAGGACCAAGCAACAGACTTAAGATTTATAGTCTTGGGGTGGTGCAAACAGTGAACACGCACAGCTGCTAACCAAAAGGTTGGAGGTTCAGGTCCCCCCCGATGGTCCTAGGTAGAAAGGCCTGGTGATCTACTTCTGAAACATCAGCCCCTGAGAATTTTATGGGGATACGACCTAGGATACCTTCCTTCAGCCCTCAGAAGAAAACCATGCCAGAAAAAAGAATAGTTCAAGAATGAACTTTTTCTGTCCAGTTTCATGTTATATTCCAACATGCATTATTGTTGCATAAGATCCTCATCAAAATCCTTTTTTTGTGTGTGGGGGTGGTGCTTAAAGAGAGCCCTGGTGGCACAGTGGTTAAGAGCACACTGCTAACCAAAAGGTCTGCAGTTTGAATCCACCAGCCGCTCCTTGGAAACTCTATGGGGCAGTTCTACTCTGTCCTATACGGTCACTATGAGTCGAAATCAACTCGATGGCAATGGGTTTGGTTTTTTTGTTTTGTTTTGTTTTGTTTTTGTGGGGGGAGGCATGGGGCTTAAAGTTATATCCTTTCTCTCATTTTATTTTTGAAAAAAAAGTTTTAAGTAACCAATGATGATCTTTCAAGATGGGTTCTCAGGTTAAGTCACAGGGAGAACCCAAAGAAGAATTCTTCACGAAGACAAATTTCACGTGATGGAAAGAGAAAGAAACAAGTCAGACCTGCAAAGCTCCTGTGTTGAATTCTCTGTTAGAAACCAGGCCAACTTCTCACTGAATGGGTCTGTAACCTAACAGGAAGCCATGTGCCCAGTGAACCAGCCTCCGATGAGGAGAAATGTTGTGATAGGTGAGTGTACCCACCAATCATTTCTGCCCCAGAGGAGATCATAAAAGGATTCAGGCTTCTCCCTTCCCTTTGTAATATGATCCCTGAGCCTGCCCCTCCAAACACCCAGATTTGCTCAGAAAAAAAAAAAAGAAGAAGAAGAAATGTCACCAAACCCGAGAGCAGAAAACAGTGTTGGTCATATCTGAATGTTGTGTGACATGGTTCTGAATACAGAATTGCTGTGGTTGTTAGTGGACATCCAGTAGACTCTGACTCACGGTAACTTTATGTATAATCGACTGAAATGCTGCCTGGTCCTGCACCATCTTGAGGATCATTTTGGTCTGCTCAAGTCCACTGTTGCTGCCACTGTGTGTTTTGAGTGCCTTCCAGCTGAGGGGGCTCATCTTCCAGCTCTGTATTGGACAATATTCTGTCATGAGCCATAGGGTTTTGGTTGATTGATTTGTGGCAGTAGATCACCAGGACTTTCTTTCTCATCTACTTTAGTCTGGAAGCTCTGCTGAAACCTGTCCACCACGGGGGACGCTGCTGGTATGTGAAATACTTCTGGTACAGCTTCCAGCATCACAGCAACATGCAAGCCACCACAGTATGGCACACTGACAGACAAGTGGTGGGAGTAGAGAATGACGTGTCGTAAATGACGAGGCAACCACACTGAAGAATTTCATGTTCTGAAATGTCCACTTCAATGTTCGTCTTTATTTATTTATTGTAACCAGAGAAACTATTCAACCTTGGACTCGGCAGGCATCTAATACACCTAAACTCAACTTGTCATCATGAAATAAATATTTAGCTAGTAACTACTGTGTGTGCCAGTCACTGCTGTAGGCACACGGGAGGCATCAAGACGGGTAGGGGCAGGCTCTCTACTGTCACAGAATTTGTGTTCTGGAGGAGAAAGAAGGGCCTAGATACACAGCCCAGTAAAGGAATAAGCAAGATAATATCAGAAGGTGATTATTGCTGTCAAAGAAATTAAATAGAGACCAGGTCAGGGCTAGTTACCTTCGAGTTGCCTCTGACTCATGGTGACCCCATGTGTGTCAGAGTAAAACTGTGCTCCATAGGGTTTTCAGTGGCTGATGTTTCAGAATTAGATTGCCAGGTCTTTCTTCTGAGGCACCACTGGGTGGACTCAAACCTCCAACCTTCTGATTAACAGCCCCGTGCATTAATTCTGGGTGGCACAAATGGCGTGCACCTGACTACTACTCTGTAACACACAAAGTGTTCATGAGTCGCAATCGACTCGAAGACAATGCGTTTGTTTCATTTTGGTTTTTGGGAGGAGTGATCAGGGCTAAGGATCCCTCGTGGCACAAAGGTTAAAGCGCTTGGCTGCTAACCAAAAGTCGGCAGTTCAAACCCACCAGCCACTCCATGGGAGAAAGATGGGGCAGCCTGCTTCTGTAAAGATGACAGCCTTAGAAACCCTATGGGGCAGTTCTACTCTGTCCTGTAGGGTCATTATGAGTTAGAATCGACTCGACAGCAAGTGTTTTTCTTTTTTCTTTTTCTTTTTGGTAGGGGCTGGTGTAGATTGGTAGAGATCTTGCTGATGACAGCTGAACTTGGCTCCTTGAGGCAGAATCCACCAAGGAGTACCCGCCCTATGGATGAGATGGATGGAAAGAGGGAGGTTCAGAGGCACACTCATGCCTTTCCATAAAAAGGCAGCTCTTAGTTAAATTTATTAATCATTAACCATGTAGCAATTTAAAGGAGAATTTTTAACAAATTAATGAATTTAAGCTACCTTCCCCTTTCCCCCCGGCAAAAAACATTGCCATCTAGTCAGCTCCAACTCGTTGACCTCATGTGTGTCACGGTAGATCTATGGCTGGTTTTTCGGAAGTGGACTGCCAGGCCTTTCTTCTGAGGCACCTCTGGGTGGACTCCAACCTCCAACCTTTTGATTAGCAGCCGAGCGTGTTCACCATATGCACCACCCAGAAACTCCATATCTAATCAGAAGCCACACTGCATACATAGATATCATTGGATACTATATTCAATACATGCACCCTTATATTAGAAGTCCTAGCCAGGCAAACAGACAAAAATATTTCAAGGGATGTGAAGGTTATATGAGAAGAGAGAAAACTATCCTTCTCTGAAAAGATGGAGATCCTACAAAGAAAATCCAAGACACGTTTTAGGGAATCTTTCCATTAATGAGAGAGTTGCATAACGCTGTTGAATACAGGATCAATACAAAAATAGCAATTGGCACTCCTGTACAGCAGCAACAAATAATTAGAAAACATCAGTTGACAAGCATTCTATTAATATTAAAACAACAACAACAAATTATTTAAAAGATACCTGTCATAAGACATGAAAGGCCATTACGGAGAGAAAGAAACAACTCTATGAAGAACGTACAAGAAAATAACAGCATATGAATCGCTTGTTCACTAAATGGGAGATTTAATGTCTTTCAAGATGGTCCCTCACTTCTAATTAATTGATACAATTCAGTGCAATACTTCAGGACATCTTGTTTCGTAAAGCAGAAGGTCACTGAAAACAACGGAAACGCTCCATGAGATGGATTGATACAATAGCTACAGCAATGGGCTCAAACGTACCAACAATAGTGAAGACGGTTCGGGACTGGGCCATGTTTCCTTCTGTTATACATGAGGTCGCCATGAGTCTGAAGCCAACTCAATGGCAGCTAACAACCACCACCTACGCATCACAGTAGAGTATTTCACTAAACTGGACAAGCAGGTTCTTCATTCATGTGGAAGGTGAATGGCCCGGAACTGCTGAGAAAAACTGAAGGAGAATAATAAAGACAGGGAGATTCGCCTATGAATTAGCAAGACATTGATGTTGGGTGCTGTTGAGTCGATTCTAACTCATAGCGATCCCAGGTGACACAGTAGAACTGCCCCATAGGGTTTTGTAGGGCTGTCATCTTCATGGGAGCAGGTCTCCAGATCTTTCTTCTGCAGAGCCGTTGGGTGGGTTCTAACCGCCAACCTTTCGGTTAGCAGCCGAGCGCTTAACCGTTGCACCACCAGGGCTCCTCGGCAAGACATTAGAAGGCTTATAATAATTAAAACAGTGTGGCGTTGGCGAGGCAAAGAGACTAAAGGGACAGAAGAGAGAGTAGAAACGGATGAAGGCATAAACAGAAGCTCATGATATGGCAGAGATCCGTTGCAACTCACACTGGTTAAAAAAAACGGGGGGCAGGATAATTAAAAATCTAAATTTGAAAAGAAAAGATTCAAACTTTTAGAAGAAAGTACCCAAAAATGTTTTAATGTCCTTGAAGAAGAGAAGAGTTTTCCTAAGGAACAAACGCATAAGATTTGAAAGAAACTATTGACTCAACGAAAGCTTCGATATAATGGAAGATATTGTACATGACTGTAAAAAAAGAGAAGCCATGGGCGGGGAGATATTTACCAAGGATAAAACCCAAAATGGATTCGTTCCTGCCTGGGAATAAAGTCCCAGCAATCAATAAGAAAAGAGAACACTCAAGAAGAAAATGATCAAATGACATAAAAAGGTGATTTACGGTAAAGGAGATTGAATGGCTAAAAAATGGTGTGAAAATTTGCTCAAGCCCTAAAAATTAAGGAATTATAAATAACCGGGAGCTACCATTTGATGGCAATCCGATTGGTTTTAAAAGATTACCAGATACGGCAATACCAAGTGTTTTCAAGGCTTGGAAAATGGAATTTTTCATGCTCTGTTGGTAAGCCTGCGAATTGGTTAAAATATTTTCGACATTTTCAATATTTTAAAGGTAAAAATGCACCCCCTGGCCTTAAGAGCTAGTCATTACACAGGCACATACATACACGTGCACACACACATATACACACTCCTAGCAACAACACTCACGTATGATCGAGGAGACATAAAGCACTGCAGAAATCAAAAACAAAATCACAATAACTCACCTGGCAGGACATGTATATAAAATACAGTACTGGCGTTGTTGTTGGGGGCTGTCGAGTCAATTCCGACTCAGAGCAACCCAATTTGACAGAGTAGAACTGCCCCACAGGGTTGCCTAGGCTGTAATAAGGAACCCTGGTGGTGCAGTGTTTAAGCACTAGGATGTTAACCAAAAGGTTAGCGCTTCGAATCCACCAGCCGCTCCTCAGGAGAAAGATGTAGCAGTCTGCTTCTGTAAAGATTTACAGCCTTGGAAACTCTATGGGGCAGTTCTGCTCTGTCCTACTGGGTCTCTATGAGTCAGAAACAACTCCATAGCAGTGAGTTTTAATCTCTATGGGAAAAGACTGTCACATCTTTCTTGTAGCCAAGCTTTTAACCACTGTGCAACCAGGACCTCTTAAATATAGTACTATATATATTAGTTAAAAATAAATGAACTAGATCCACATACGTGAACTGGGATAAATCTCAAAAATATATATGATGAAGAAAAAGTACGTGGTAAAATGATATCTTAAGGACACGGCAGTGTTTCATTCGGTTGTACACAGGGTCGCCATGAGCCGGAATTGGCTCGACCACACCTAACAACAACAACAACAACAAAGGATACAGTTTGATACGGTTCATGTTTTTTTTTTTTTTTTAAAGAGAAAGCTATACCACAAATTGTGTTAGAGACATATGCATGTCACATAAGGACATAAATGGGAAGAATATTCAACTTTTGGGGGACAGTAGATATTTCTAGAGAGGAAGAAGAGGAAGAAATTAAGTATGGCCTCAATGATATGTGATATTTCATTTCTTGAAAACAATGGATCTTTGGTAAGTAAGGCAAAATGTTAGCACTTGTTAAATATAAGTATTAGATCTATGAATGTTTTCCATATTACTCTCTATATGTTTTAGACTCTGAAATACTTCTTGTTTTTTAATTTAAGAAGTTAGGTTGATACGGTTTAGTAATATATGTTGATAACCCAATGCTGTCGAGTCCATTCCCACTCATAGCAACCCTATAGGTCAGAGTAGAACTGCCCCATAGGGTTTCCAAGGCTGTAATCTTTACAGGAGCAGACTGCCACATCTCTCCAGCTTAGAGCAGCACTGGAAGTCTCTCAAATGATTCACTTGAAAGAGCCTATGAGAAAAACAAAAACATACACCAAAGGTCCACAGTGTTATTTTTCCTCAGGTGAAATACTAACCTAAATTTTACTATTTAAAAGGTTAAAAACCCAAAACCAAACCTGTTTTCATCAAGTCGATTCTGACTCATAGCGACCCCCTAGGACAGAGTAGAACTGCCCCATAGGGTTTCCAAGGCTGTAATCTTTACAGAAGCAGACTGCCACTTCTTTCTCCTCCAAAGCCATTGGTGGGTTCAAACCACTGACCTTTCGGTTAGCAGCCAACTTCTTAACCACTGCACTACCAGGGCTCCTCAATATTGGTTTAATACAAAACTGAAAAGAAATCTTTCTTCCCTTGGATGATCTTTATATCTTCTTGTATTTTAATATTTCCTCTTACATTTTTACTTCTATTTAGCCAGCCATCGAAACGACAACAACCCCAAATACAAGCAACTTCACATCTAATGTAATTCATTGCACAATAACGTCAAAAGTCATACCCCGTGGCGCAGGCTGAAACAGCACCATTTTAGCAGTCTCTCCAAAAGAACATTGCCTAAGTCACAATATCTTAGAGAACAAAGTGGATAAGTTTGAACCTCGAAAGGTCAAGGAATAATAAAACCATCTCATTATGCATTTGCTCAAATGAGTAAACTTTCATTGCGTAAAATGGACGAACACCCGCTGTTTGCAAACGCTGGCTTTTATTTCACTTTTTTTAATCTTCATGATATTTGAGAAAAAAAAAAACAAACAAACCTAAAAGCATGCATAAGAAGCCACCTATTTGGAAAAAATAAAAAAAAAGAACCGAAGTCTTAAAGAAGGAAAATCCTGCCGAAATGCAGTCATTGCCGGTAAAAGCGAATATGTGATTTCAGGACCTGTCATTCCGAATGAACCAGTTTGATGATCTACTTTTTATATTTTAACAATTCATACATGAAACAATGCTCTAAATCAAAGTAAGAACCACTGTTTTATGCAGAAATCTTTAACCAGATGGTTCCTAGGCTTCACCAACTTAAATCTTGGAGAAATATCTATAAGATGGAGGGTTCCCTCCACCATTCACCAACACAAACATAGCTCATTGAATGAGTCGCATCTGTCGGAGTAACTTCAAGAAGTCTATTTTAATCAACCCAAACCCAGCTCGTGGTCTGGTGAAATCGAGCACTCTTAACAGCCAGCACTTGACAAAGGAAGACGTGTCAGCAACTGTCCTTCCCTCTAGTCTTCATTGCACCGCTACAGTCTGTAAACACTTCCTCTTGGGTCCAATGTGCTTGGTGCCCAGTGGCCCAGTCATGGATTCTTCCAGACCAGACCAGGAAGCAAGTGTGTTTTCTCTTCAAGGATGCCATCAGGGAGAGCTGAGAGAATGGGGATATTTCTCAGGATACCAAACCTACTTGGTGAAGAGGGTATGCCCAAAGTTAGGATGACACCTAGACATTGTATAATGCTCCCTGCTAGCTTCTCAACTGAACAATCATAACAGTCTTTCCTTGTTCTCCATTTTTCAAGGTGGTCACCATGCAGACTAGGTCACTGGATTATTTTGTTCCCCAAGAACCCTAAGAGAAGTAGGTAGCTTAAACATCATTGCCCCGTCTTCTTCTTTTTTTTTTTTTTTTTTTTGTAATAATTTATTTTATTTTGTTGTTGTTGAGAATATACACAGCAGAAATACACCAGGTCAACCATTTCTACATGTACAATTCAGTGACACTGATTACATTCTTCAAGTTCTATAACCATTCTCATCTTCCTTTTCTGAATTGTTTCTCCCCCATTAACGTAAACTCACTGCCCCCTAAACTTCCTATCTAATCCTTCCAGTGGCTGTTATCAGTTTTATCCCATACAGATAGTCCTTTAAAAGAGCACAATGCTTGTGATGGTTAAGATTGTGTGTCAACTTGGCTGGGCCATGATTCTCAGTGTTTATATGTGATCACTCCCATGATGGAATCTGCTGTGAGTAGCCAATCAGTTGAAAGGGAGTTTCCTTAGGCGTGTAGCCTGCATCTGAATATAAGTGGAGGTTTTGGCTTTTGCCCTCTCTGGATCCTGCAGCTACCTCCTGTTCATCTGACCTCTGGTTCTTGGGACTTGAGCTAGCAGCTTATCTGCCGATCATGGGATTCGTCAATCTTCACAGCCTGTGAGCAAGAGCCCTGCTCTCCAACCTGCCGATCTTGGTTTCATCAGCCCCTGTGGCTATGTGAATCAAGAGAAGCCTCTATCCTGATCCATGGACTTGGGATGTTCCAGGCTCTACAATCACGTGAGCTGCTTCCTTGATAAATTCTCTCTCTCTCTCTATATATATATATATACATATACACACTTATACACTTTACTGTTTTGCTACTCTAGACAACCTAGCCTAAGACAATGCTCAAGGCAGACATTCTTCACTGATGAAGTTAAACTATTGTTTGGCTTAAAGAAGACTTCAGGGGATAGTTTTGCTTGAAGGTTTAAGGTTTAAAGATCATCTCGGGGCAATAGTTTCAGGGTTCATTCAGCCTCCATGGCTCCAGAAAGTCTGGATTTCATGAGAATTTGAAATTTGATTCTGCATTTTCCCCCTTTTCATCAGGATTTTTTTATAGAATCTTTGATCAAAACGTTTGGTAATGGTATGGCCCTTCTTGATCATGCTTAAGATGATAAATTTTAGCAACACATAAGAGTTGAGATATTGATTGCCCTGTGTCACAACATTATCTCTGGTACATAAGTTAAAAAATATAAATGTCAAAGCAAATCCTAGGGTGATTTACCTCTCTTTCTTACCAAGCTGAGATGGTCATAAAACACACACTTTAGGAAATGTCACTCTCATGCAAAACCATCCACGGGAGATTTTTTAAATATGTAAAGACACTGAGAATATATCACTCATGAAGTGATATATACTGGGTGTTAGGGATTGAGTTGTGTCCCCTAAAAATATGTGTTATAAATCTTAACCCCTATTGTGTTTATAATCCCATTTGGGAATGAGTTTGTTACATTAAGAGGTCATATCAGTGTGGGGTGAATTTTAAGTCGATCACTTTTGAGATCTAAAAAGAGAAGAATTGGCACAGAGAAGCAGGCAGAGATGGGGGGAGGCAAATGCCACACCACGTGAAGATCACCAAGAAACTAAGGAACAAAGACTTTCCCCAGAGCTGACAGAGACAGAAAGCTTTCCCCTATAGGCTGACACCCTGAATTTGGAATTCTAGCCTCCTGAATTGTGAGAAAATAGATTTCTGTTTCTTAAAACCACCCACTTGTGGTATTTCTGTTATAGCGGCACTAAATGACTATACCATGGACTGTCAGAAGAACGAATAAATCTGTCTTGGAAGACGTACAGCCAGAATGCTCATTAGAAGCAAGGATGGCAAGACTTTGTCTCACATACTTCGGACATGTTATTAGGAGGGACTAGTCCCTGGAGAAGGACATCATGCTTGGTAAAGTAGAGGGTCAGCAAAAGGGAAGAAGACCCTCAACAAGATGGATTGACACACAGTGGCAGCAACAATGGACTCAAGCATAACAATGATTGTGATGATGGCCCAGAACTGGGCAGTGTTTCATTGTGTTGTACATAGGGTTGTCATGAGTCAGAACTGACTCGATGGCACCTAACAACAACAACACCCCCATCTGTCAGTTTGTCATACTGTGGTGGCTTGCATGTTGCTGTGATGCTGGAAGCTATGCCACCAGTATTTCAAATACCAGCAGGGACCCACGGTGGACAGGTTTCAGTGGTGCTTCCAGACCAAGACAGACTAGGAAGAAAGGACTGGAGATCTACTTCTGAAAATCAGCCAGTGAAAACCCTATGGATCCCAACAGAACAACATCAAAACAGTGCTGGAAGATGAGCATCCTGGGTTGGCAGATGAGACACATATCAGAGGGAAAGGCCATGTGGAAGAGCACAGGGGTGCTCAACAAGTGAGTGAAGACTTCTTGAGCCTTCCAGCTCAGCCCAGCCACCAATGGAATGCACTGAGTGATTGACCACAGCACAGAAGAACCGCCCAGCTGAGCCCTGTCCAAATTCCTGACCCACTGAAAATGAATTGTTGTTGCTTGAAGTCATTATATTTTGGGGTGAATTTTCATGCAGCAATAGATAACTGAGACAACAGCTGATAAGTGGGAGAATTTCAATAGACTCAGTTTTAGATTCATACATTTCAAGCCTTTTTTGGCCTTAAGTCTCCATGTACTTTTGCTGCCAGTATCATAGGACACGTTCATGTCGCTGTATGACTGTTAATTCTTGCATCTTCAGGCCATGGCGCTGGGTGAGTTGGCACACTGGATAAAAGAACTATTTCTGAAAGGTGTTCATACACAAGGACAGTTAGCAATAACTTAACTATAAACAGAAGTGACAGCAAACCACATCAACCCTAACCTAATGCATCCCAATTCAACTGCTTTTTGGCTGGATCCCCAAAATGCCTGTGGCCATTCCAAAGTTGCCAGTCAGGGAGATAAATGCGATAGAAGGCTGAAGATTCAGAAATGAAAGAGACAATGGTCCTTACCAACTGGGGTCAAAATACATTTGCACATTTTACAAAATCATATGATCACGTGAATATATTGCTGGGGCCACTCCTGGGTCCTGAAAGGGAACAGGTCAAGTGAGGGCTCCTGAAGCATAGCTTCTTTAGCTTTACAGCAACTTATTCTCTAGCTGAGAATAATGAAAGGGACAGAAGAGAATTTTAGCTAAAAATGTGATAATGATGATGATGATGATGATGATGATCATGATCATGATGATGATCATGATCATGATAATTATGATGATGATGATGATGATGATGATGATCATGATCATGATCATGATAATCATGATGATGATGATGATGATGATCATGATCATGATCATGATAATCATGATGATGATGATGATGATCATGATGATCATGATCATGATGATGATGATGATGATGATCATGATGATGATGATGATCATGATCATGATCATGATCACGAGTCTACTTGAGGTAATGTAATTAAAGCACCAAAACTTAAAACATAATTATTTAATTTTAAAAAATCATAAAAGGAGAGAGAGGGAGAGAAGGAGAGAAAAAAGGAGGAAGAGAGAGAGTGAGAGAGAAAAGGGAGGGAAAGAGAGATGGAGAGGGAAGGAAAGAAAGAAGGAGGGAGGGAGAGAGAGACAGAGAGAGGGGAGAGAAAGAGGGAGAGATAATGAGAATAATAGGGCCTGGAAAAGCAAAAGGAAGAAAGATCTTGCAATAGAGACCATAAATATTAAGCAATAGAAAATACAGCAGAAAATACTACAGACTCAGAATCCAGGAGACTTATTACAGAGATGAGTGATGTTTTAGAACGAGGGGAAAAGACGGAGGTGAAGAAGAAATAACTAAACAATCATCTGCCTTGGTCAGATGCCCCCTCGATTTCCAAACCCTAGTGGTCAAGAGGTAGGACAGTAGTTCCAGCATGCAGACTGGCTAAAGAATCACTGGGAGACACATCTATCTCAAAACGAGGCAGGCACTCCTGAGAGAGGGAGTCCAAGGATGCAGATGGTCCAAGAATGCAGAAGGCAGTCATAATCTGAAAAAAAGCAACTGCTGAATTCGTGTTATTGATGTCTGTGTGAAAACTGCAAATTTAACACCACTGGATGAGTCGGGGAGGTCCCTGGGTGGCCAAACCTAAAGGCTGGTGGTTCGAACTCACCCAGCTGTGCTGCAGAAGAAAGGTCGGGCAATCTGCTTCCAAAAAGATTACAGCCAAGAAAACCCTACGCAGGGCAGTTTTACTCTGACACATATGGGGTGGCCATGAGTCGGAATCAACTCGAAGGCATCAGGTTTGGTTCTTTTGGATAAGTTAGAGTAAGAAGAAAATCTTTCTCAACATATCAGGCGATAATTTTGAGTTGTAAAAAGCAGAGAATGTTCTAGAATGCCTCTTTGTTCACTTTCTATTTTAATGATGTGAAACTGTTTTGTAATGTCCCACACACACGACATGGTCCTCCACAGACAATTGCTCCTTCCATAGCACGATTGTCAGAAAAAGGGTAATTTATTAGTTATCACTCCCGAATAAAAGTCATTATTTTCGGCAGATGTCATGGAAAATTTAATTGGCTCATATATGATAACCTCTGACCACAGGCTAATTCATTTGCTTGCCAAGGAATACAGTTAGCCAATAATTGCTTCTGGAAGATTTAGAGAGAAAATTTATTGCTCAGAAATCATACTCCTATAATAGCATTATGGAGATTTTTTCCTAGGGCCATAATGGTTACTGGTAATCTCTGCCATAAAAATTTTCCAAATTATCTTGGTCATGCTCTACAGTGCAGAAATTTAAGAGCAAAGGCGATGGGTTTTTGTTTTTTTTTTTTTTTTAATTGTTTGTTTCCCCCTATAAGCTAGAGGGGCTTTTTTTGGGAAAAACATCTAGCATTCCTGCAATCTCCATCACTAAAGGTATCAATCATTCATTCATTCATTCATTCATTTAATAAACATTACTAAATCCTTACTCTAAGTGAGGTCTTGTTCTAGCATGTCAAACCCATTGCCATCGAGTTCATTCCAACTCATAGCAACCCTACAGGACAGAGTAGGACTGCCCCATAGGGTTTCCAAGGAGTGCCTGGTGGATTCAAACTGCCGACCTTTTGGTTAGCAGCCATTGCTCTTAACCACTGTGCCACCAGGGCTCTGCGTGTAGTACCAGAAAACCAGGACCAAACCCATTGCTGTCGAGTCGATTCCAACTCATAGTGACCCTATAGGACAGAGTGGAACTGCCCCACAGGGTTTCTGAGGAGTGGCTGTTGGATTTGAATTGCCAACCCTTTGGATAGCAGCCAAGCTCTTTACCACAGCACCACCAGGGCTCCGCGTGTAGTACAGTCTCCATTAAATCCACAAATGCTTTACCACACTGTGATGGTCCATCCTCAACTTAGCTACTGTTAATATCCCCCTTCTACAGATGAGAAAACTGAGGCAAGAGAGGTTATGTAACTTGTGACCTTAGCAAGCAAGCCCTCTTAAGTAGTCAGATATAGAGCTTGAGCTTTTTAATTCAGAATGCTTTTAGATTTACAGAAAATCTGCAAAGAGAGTACACCCTACGCCCAAAACCAAAACTCACTGCTGGCGAGTAGATTCTGACTCATAGTGACCCTACAGGGCAGAGCAGAACTGCCCCATAGGGTTTCCTAGGCTGTAAATCTTTACAGAAGCAGACTGCCTCATCTTTCTCCAGAGCAGCTGCTAGTGGGTTTGAACCTCCGACCTGTTGGTGAGCAGCTGAGCACTTTAACCCATACATCATCAGGGCTCCTTACACCCAGTTCCCACTAATATTAACATCTTCTGTTACCATGGCACATCATCAGAACAAAGAGACCAACGCTGGTACATTATTATAAATTAAACTCCATACTTTATTCTGATTTCACTAGTCCCCGCCCCCATGTCCTTTTTCTGTCCTGAGATCCCATCTCTAATTTCTATTAGAGAACATCAATATATCAGAGCATCTACTCATTTTACTATCTGTAAAGTCAGCCAGGACACCACATTGCATTTGGTGGTCATGTGTCCTTGGGCTCCTCTGGGCTGTGACAGTTTCTCAGATTTCCCCTGTTGTCTGTGACCTTGGCAGTTTTGAGGAGGATGGGTCAGGTATTTTAGAGAGTGCCCTGTCATTTGGAGTTGTCTGTTATTTTTCTCATGGTTAGACTGGGGCTACGGGTCTTTGGGAGGTTGACCTCAGAGGTGAGGAGCCATTTCACCACATCGTATCAAGGCTAAGTTCTACCCACATAGCTCATCACAGATGCTTTTAACCTTGATCGCCTGGTCCAAGCACTGCTTGTCAGGCTTCTCGACTGTAAGGTTACCACTAAAGTTACCCACCCCACCTCCCCACCTTCTGTGATGGTTAAAGTTGTGTGTCAACTTGGCTGGGCCATGATTCTCAGTGGTGTGGCAGTTATGATGTGGTGTGGCTGTTATGATGTAGTTTGGCAGTTGTATGACGATGCAATCACCTCCATGATGAGGTTTGATATAACGTAATTATCTCCATGATGAGACCTGTTATGAGCAGCCAATCAGTTGAAAGGGAGTTTCCTTGGGGGTGTGGCCTGCATCCAATATAAGTGGACTTTCTGGCAAGGCTCATGGGCTTTTGCTCACTCTGGACCCTACAGCTGGCTTCTGTTCAGCTGACCTCCAGACCTGAGCTAGCCACTTACCTGCTGTCTTGCCTGCTGATCTTGGGATTCATCGATCTTCAGAGCCTGTGAGCAAGAGCCCTGCCATCTGACCGGCTGATCTTGGGTTTGCCAGCCCCTGCAGCTACATGAATCAGGAGAAGCCTCTAGCCTGACCCACGGACTTGGGACGTTCCAGCCTCTACAACTTTGTGAGCCATTTCCTTGATATAAATGTCTCTATACAGATATGTATATCCTTTATTGGTTTTGCTTCTCTAGAGAACGCAGCCTAAGAAACCTTCTAAACCAAAACAAAACCAAACCAGTTGCCATGACGTAAATTCCAATTTACGGCAACTCCATGTGTGCAGAGTAGAACTTCCCTGTAAGGTTTTCAAGGTTGTGACCTTCCAGAAACAGGTCACCAGATGCAGGTAAAAATTATTTCCAAGGTGCTTGTGTAACAAAGGAACCCTGGTGCTGCAGTGGTTAAGCTCTCGGCTGCTGAACGAAAGGTAGCTGTTCGAACCCACTAGTGACTCTGTGGAAGAAAGATGTGGCAGTCTGCCTCCATAAAGATTACAGCCTTGGAAAACCCTATGGGGAAGTTCTACTTTGTCCTTTAGGGTTGCTATGAGTTGGAATCAACTCAATAGCAATGGGTTGGTTTTTGGTTATGTAACAAAAGATGCTATTATAGCAAAGGACACCACTGTGGACAGAGATGGTGTGGTCTGCGAATTGGCTGCAATTTTCCTTAGGTATTTCATCCTCACCTCAGCGGATGAAACAACATCAGTGATTCTACCCACAACGTCATCATGGAGTGACATCACGTGTTATTAAGTCCACAACGACTCCAGTTCCAGTTGCCATTGAGTCGATTCCAACTCGTGGTGACCTCATGTGTGCAGAGTAGAACTGTGCTCCATAGGGTTTTCAAAGGCTGTGTGACGTTTGGGAAGCAGATGGCCAGACCTTTCTTCCGAGGCACATTTGGGTGGGTTAGAACTCCCAACCATTGTGTTAAGAGCCACTTAAATGTCTGTGCCACCCAGGGACTCTCTCCTCCCTCCCCCTCCCTTCTACTCTTTGGAAACAAGTCAGTAGGTGCAGCCCACACTCAAGAGGTGAGTAGAGCCTGGATTTTAACACAAGTGTGTGTTCTTAGTCACTACACATACACAAAGCGGAAACCACGAAATGATGAGACAAACAAGTTATGCCGTCACACCATCTCCCTCTTTCCCCAGAGGTGGTTTTGAGTGCCCCAGGGAACACGCCCTCCACCTGGAGAAGCCTGTTTTCTAGACGTGAGACCCAGAAACCCAGAAGTAAACAGGCTATACAAGTTGCTCTGGGGTTATCGGTGGTGAGCTCTGGGTGGTGCAAACAGTTAAGCCTCAACTGCTAGCTGAAAGGTTGGCAGTTCCAACCCACTCAGAGGTGCCTCGGAAAAAAGGTCTGGCGATCTGCTTCCAAAAGTTCACAGCTTTGAAAACCCTATGGAGCACAATTCTAGTCTGCACACATGGAGTCGCCATGAGTTGGAATATTGACTTGTCAGCAAGTAACAACACCATGGAAAGAAATGTGAAGAGGGGAGATACATGTAGCTGTGAGGTGTTCAGAATGGGTAAGCCTGCCATGGAATCCTGTGGAATAACCGGGGATTACGGAGCATAATGGGAAATTACTGCCAGCCAGAAAGCATCCATGCCAAGGCCTGGAGGTTTGAGAAAATGCCTACGTTCAATATTCCTGGAGCACAAAGAAGGAGAAGGGATGTGCCAAGTGATAGATGTGACGAGAAACTCACGAACTGCACCACAAAGAGCTTTGAGATGCTGGATTCAAGATTTTGAGCTGATTCTGAAGCCTCCGGGAAGCTACTGGGATGACAGAGCCCACCTCAGTACGCTCCTTAATTTCCCTTGTATTGTTGTTGTGTGCCGTTCAGTTGATTCCAGCTCATAGCCACCCTAGAGGACCGAGTAGAACTGCCCCACAAGGTTTCCTAGGCTGTAATCCTCACAGAAGCAGACTGCCACGTCTTTCTCCTGTGGAGCGGCTGGTGGGTTCGAACCGCTGACCTTTTGGTTAGCAGCTGAATACTTAACATTAGTGTATCAGAGTAGCTACTCATTTTACCATTTCTAAAATCATGTCTTAATCTACCATCAAAACCAAAAACCAAATCAGCTGCCATCAAGTTGACTCTGATGCATGGCACCCCCATGTGTGTCAGAGTAGAACAATGCTCCATGGGGTTTTAAAGGCTGTTACCTTTGGGAAGTAGATCGCCAGACCTTTATTCTGAGGCACATCTGGGTGGATTCGAACTGCCAACCTTTTAGTTAGTGGCCGAGCACTTAACCATCTGTGCCATCCACGGACTCCATTCACTGAGTATAAGACGCCTACCAAATAACCTAATCTGGAACTATGTCCTGTCTGAGTCTCATCAAAGTCTCAGCTGACTCACAACTGGTAGAAAACCAAGCAAAATAATAAGATAGCAATTCTCACTCATTACATTGACAGATTTTTATATATTTAAAAATACCCTTGAAAACACCCTTTTTGTTTGTCCTGGGAGTGTTTTGGGGAGCAGTTTGGAAATGACAGTATCAACATTTGAAATACATTTGCCCTTTGAAATAATTATGCCATTTTCTGAAACAAGCTACGGATGTACTCACCCAAGTATGCAAATAGGTTTAAAAAATTATTTTTCACGGTGTCATTGTTTCCGGGAGCAAAAAAGAAAATAAAAAAACCAGAAGCAAACTGAATGTCCATCACTAGGAGTGTATATAAAAGCTTTAGACGCTGCATATTATGACTAGCTCTAGGTCTCAGAATAATTACACTGAAATATGTCTCAGATATCCAGATATATTGTTAAACGAAGGAGAAGGTATAACTTAGAAGCATAAACAGGTCTCATTTGTGTTACAGCATGTTTTCTTAAAAAAAAAAAAAAAGAAGAGCAAGAGCTCAGAACACTTCTGGAAAGAGAGCACAATAAATTGTTACAGCTGGTTACTTCTGGAAAGTGGGGTGGGGATATGCTAGTTATTTTACATTCTTCTGAACTTTTAAAATTTTTTCACAAGGCAATGTTACTTAATTTAAAAAAACTATTTATCGAAAGTCCAGTTTATGAAAGTAATGTTTATGGAAAATTGTAGGAGGTCCCTCCATGTGCTCCTTCCTCTTGGGGTTTGCGTTATGAGCTCAAAGGAGCTTAGGGGAAGGCTGTACACTTAGACGCGGTTATTCTGGGCTCCCAGGGCTCGGTTTTCTCCAGAGCCTTACCTTTTGGTATTCTGAGGTTGGCGCGCATTGAAGTGGCTACGTTTATCTTTTGGTTTAGGATGGCTTTCCTCCATCACCCATAGGAAAACCACTGTTCTCCCCGAAGACTTGTGTGTATTCACACACACACACACACATACACACACACACACAAACACACACACACACACACACATTCCTTATTAAAATTAAAAACCTCAACAAAATGTTTCCATAAAAATCTCATTATATCTCAGTCTTATTTGTAGCTTACTAAAAATGTAGAGCCACACATGAAGTGAGCCGAAGGAAGGGAGGAGAGGAAAGAAGGAAGACAGGAAGTAAGGCAGGGAGGGAGGGAAGAGGGAAGGAAGTAAGGCAGGGAGGGAGGGAAGGAAGGAGAAAGAAGGAAGGAAGGAGGAAGGGAAGGAGGGAGGGAGGGAAGAAGGGAGAAGGGAGGGAAGGAGGGAGGAAGAAAGAGAGACAGGGAGGAAGGAAAGTAGGAAGGGAGGAAGAAAGAGTGAGAAAAGGCAGATGGAAGGCAGGCAGAAAGGAAAGATGCAAAGAAGGAAGGAAAGCGAGTAAGGAGGGAGGGAGGGAGCTTTGTAAAGAAGTTGGCTAGGAATATAGCTGAATTAATGAATTAATAAATAACGTTGTCATTTGATGGCTCTGATAAATTTTTCTCGTTTTATTTCCACTGATCATATTTTTTATGAAACCAGTTCAGCAGACGAGTACCATTTTTCTCCTCTGCACTCTAAGCTGATCTTTTAAAACTGCATTAGTGGCCCATAGCCAGGAAAGGATGCTCACGTCTGCGGCTGGCATCAGCCATAAACAAACACCTCAAAAGGCAGTGATAGCATTGGGGATGTGTCTCTCAAATGGCATCCCCAAGGCAATCAGTGACATTAACATGAGGTCATACTGGAATAGGGTGGGGGCCAAGCTAATCTCCACCAGTAAGGTGGAGTCCCTGGGTGGTGCAAACAATTAATGGCTGGGCTGCTCAACGAAAGGTTGGAGATTCAAGTCCACCCAATGGTGCCTCAGAAGAAAGGCCTGGCAATCTACTTCTGAGAAATCAGCCATTGAAATCCTCACAGAGCACAGTTATATTCTGATGCGCATCGGGTTGCCCTGAGTTGGAACTGCCTGGATGGCAGCTGGTACTGGTAATACAGTCTGAGTGCTGACCTTGTAAAGCAGGAGAAGAAAGGCACTGTGGGAGTCGGAGGAGAGACGGCATGTGAAGACACATCTGTGAGCCGAGGAATGTCTGTGGCTACCACAGCCGGGAGAGACAACAAGGGATCTTCCCCTAAAGCCTCTGTAACCCGACCCTATGAAAGCCAGTTAATTTCCATCAGTCCTTAAAGGAGCCCAAGCCAGAGCTGGCCCACCCCACATGCACAAAAGGGCCAGCTGTGACCACTGGCTGACCTCAACAGAGGACGCAGCAACCGGAGGAACGAATCAGAAGGAAAATCATCACCTGGATCCCATTCCAAACGAAAGATCCAACAAGAGCCCCATCACCTCCTGTTTCCTGGCCACCTTCTAGAATTTTCCCTCCCCAGTATGCCTGTGCGGCCGCCATCTTGCTGCCCAAATCGCACAGAAGCCCTGCTTCCCCATAGCTCGGGGAGTCGGAGCTGAGGGGCTTCCTCCCGCTCCTTGCTCTGCGCATTACAGTGAAGTTACTTTCTCTTCCTCAGAGACCGGTGTCTAGATCATTGGCAGGTCTGAGCGTGCCAGACAGAACTCACCTTTAGGGTTCGGGAACACCTTCAGAGGGAGCATGCCCTGCCGACACCCTTAATTCGGACTCCTGGCCTCCAGAACTGTAAGGGAATAAAGGTCTGTTATTTTAAAAACCCCAGACCAGTGCCTTCCAAGTCGCCTGGCGTGACACTTGGGCATCTCTAGTTTTGAAAGTTCCACAAGTGATTTCCACGTGCAGACCAGATTAAGAACTACACCTTTAGGTCCTTTCCTAAAAGTTTCTGGTCACTGCCCTTCACCGTTTGTTCATCTTTATCCCCTCCATCAGTGGATCTCAACAGGGGTGATTCTGCACTCCAGGGGACACTGGACAGTGTCTGGAGAGATTTTTGGTGGCCACAGCTGGGATAAAGGGGAGCTACTACTGGAGTCTGGTGGGGAGAGTTCAAGGATGATGCTACACATCCTACAATGCACAACATTGCCCCCCACCAAAGAGTTATTCTGCCCCAAACGGCAACAGCGCCAAGGCCGAGAAACCCTGCCTCAGATTTTATTATTGCACCCGTGTGAAAGATCCATTAAGGTGATATACTCCATTTAGTAACTGCCAGACATTTAAACTCCCAATCTCTATTTCTCTCTGTCTCTTTCCTTCTGCCTGCCTTTCCTGCTCTCTCTTTCCTTCTGCCTGCCTTTCCTGCTCTCTCTTTCCTTCTGCCTGCCCTTCCTGCTCTCTCTTTCCTTCTGCCTGCCTTTCCTGCTCTCTCTTTCCTTCTGCCTGTCTTTCCTGCTCTCTCTTTCCTTCTGCCTGCCTTTCCTGCTCTCTTTCCTTCTGCCTGCCTTTCCTGCTCTCTCTTTCCTTCTGCCTGCCCTTCCTGCTCTCTCTTTCCTTCTGCCTGCCTTTCCTGCTCTCTCTTTCCTTCTGCCTGCCCTTCCTGCTCTCTCTTTCCTTCTGCCTGCCTTTCCTGCTCTCTCTTTCCTTCTGCCTGCCTTTCCTGCTCTCTCTTTCCTTCTGCCTGCCTTTCCTGCTCTCTTTCCTTCTGCCTGCCTTTCCTGCTCTCTCTTTCCTTCTGCCTGCCCTTCCTGCTCTCTTTCCTTCTGCCTGCCTTTCCTGCTCTCTTTCCTTCTGCCTGCCTTTCCTGCTCTCTTTCCTTCTGCCTGCCTTTCCTGCTCTCTTTCCTTCTGCCTGCCCTTCCTGCTCTCTCTCTTTCCTTCTGCCTGCCTTTCCTGCTCTCTCTTTCCTTCTGCCTGCCTTTCCTGCTCTCTCTTTCCTTCTGCCTGCCTTTCCTGCTCTCTCTTTCCTTCTGCCTGCCTTTCCTGCTCTCTCTTTCCTTCTGCCTGCCTTTCCTGCTCTCTTTCCTTCTGCCTGCCCTTCCTGCTCTCTCTCTTTCCTTCTGCCTGCCTTTCCTGCTCTCTCTTTCCTTCTGCCTGCCCTTCCTGCTCTCTCTCTTTCCTTCTGCCTGCCTTTCCTGCTCTCTATCCTTCTGCCTGCCCTTCCTGCTCTCTCTTTCCTTCTGCCTGCCTTTCCTGCTCTCTCTTTCCTTCTGCCTGCCTTTCCTGCTCTCTCTATCCTTCTGCCTGCCTTTCCTGCTCTCTATCCTTCTGCCTGCCCTTCCTGCTCTCTTTCCTTCTGCCTGCCCTTCCTGCTCTCTCTCTTTCCTTCTGCCTGCCTTTCCTGCTCTCTATCCTTCTGCCTGCCCTTCCTGCTCTCTCTTTCCTTCTGCCTGCCTTTCCTGCTCTCTTTCCTTCTGCCTGCCCTTCCTGCTCTCTCTCTTTCCTTCTGCCTGCCCTTCCTGCTCTCTTTCCTTCTGCCTGCCCTTCCTGCTCTCTCTCTTTCCTTCTGCCTGCCCTTCCTGCTCTCTTTCCTTCTGCCTGCCTTTCCTGCTCTCTCTTTCCTTCTGCCTGCCTTTCCTGCTCTCTCTTTCCTTCTGCCTGCCCTTCCTGCTCTCTCTCTTTCCTTCTGCCTGCCTTTCCTGCTCCCTATCCTTCTGCCTGCCCTTCCTGCTCTCTCTATCCTTCTGCCTGCCTTTCCTGCTCTCTATCCTTCTGCCTGCCCTTCCTGCTCTCTCTTTCCTTCTGCCTGCCTTTTTCTTCTTCCCTTCCTTCTTTCTTTCTTCATCTCTTTCTGCCTTTCTCTCTCTCTCTGTTTCCCTGTCTTCCTATCCTTTTTCTTTCTTTTTTGCTGCTTTTGGTTGTAATTGACAAATTAAAGGTCGCAGGAACACAAAGGGAAGCAGGGGGAGAGAGAGGTCGAGTGGGAACACCTGTGTGGATCCACCATCCCTCGCTCCCTTAAGTGCCTCTAGAAGCTAGTCAGGAGGACGAGCAGCCATTTTTAAGAGCAATGAGAACAACAATTTGCATATTCTTTTCCTTCCTGAATTGTGTTTGGAAGAGCTGTGTTAACGATCTGACGGAGCCATCTTGACACGCCAGGCGTGGAGGGTGGAACGCCAATCGCCTTGTTTCTCCCCAGTTTTTAACACGGTGAATCCTGTGGAAGGGCCTGCTCTTCTTGGTCATCGTGCGCATGGATGGTGGGGACATGCCACTCCTCTGATCCCTTCCCCTCCTTTAGGAAGCTGCAGATAGCTGGGTGGGAACCAAGGACAACGTCCTGATATGGGTTTGGCTTTCAGAGTATGCACTTCCTGAGTTTGCCATTCTCCTTTTGTTGCTGTGTTAGCTGCTGCTGAGTCGACCCTGACTCTTGGTGACCCCGTGCGCAATGGAACAAAACACTGCCCTGTCCTGCACCATCCTCAGGATCAGCTGTGGATCAGAGCACTGTGATCCATAGGGTATTCACTGACTGATTTTCAATAGATCACCAAACCTTTCTTCCTAGTCTCTCTTAGTCTGGAAGCTCTGCTGAAACCTATTCAGCATCACAGCAAAACAGAAGCCCCTATTGACAGACGGGTGGTGGCTGTGCTTGAGGTGCATTGGCCGGGAATCGAACCTGGGTCTTCCACATGGAAGGGGAGAATTCTACCACTGAACCACCACTGCCCCAATAGTTACTTTACAGAGAGTCCTTTTTAGACTCCCTAAGACAGACTGGAGACCTGGTGGCACAGTGGTAAAGAGCTTGGTTGCTAATCAAAAGTTCGGCAATAAAAGGTCAGCAGCTGGAATCTACCAGGTGCTCACTGGAATCTCTATGGGGCGGTTCTACTCTGTCCTATAGGGTCGCTATGAGTCCACATCAACTCGATGGCAATGGGTTAAGACAGATTATCAACCAGTAGTGGTTTTGCACACAGACACACTGTGGGGACCATTTGGCAATGTCTGAAGACATTTTTGGTTGTCACAAATTGGGTGGGGGATACTGGTATCTAGAGGGTGGGGGCCAGAGATGCTGTTCAGCACCTTACAGAGCACAGGACAGCCCCCACCACAGAGAACGATCCAGCCACAAAGGACCATTGTGCCATGTCGAGAAGCCCTGGAAAGAGAAGAGCACGATAAAGAAAAAGATGTAATGGCCTCACCAATCATCCCCGCTGTGTGATTTATTTATACATATGATACCCATGCTTCTCTTGTCCTCCATGTGCTGTCTTTCAGAATCAGGATCTTCGAGGGGTTTCACAGTAAAATGTCGAGTCAGTCTCCATATTCCAAGAGGGAGAGAACCTGCGCTGGAATTTAATACCAGACCATTCCCTCCCTGACTCACGTGTTACTTTCTAATAAAAGATATCAAACGTTTTGACGTGGGGGCTGGTGAGCTGCAGCCCAGGCTGAGCAGGGGGCTATGTGCAGAGGGGGGGACCACAGGCATTGGAGACAGGCAGATTCCCAGACCCCAGCTCCGCCATTTCTAGGTGGGCTGCCATGAGCACGTCATTGCAACTTATGGTTCACAGTGTCTTCTCCTGTAAAATGTGGTTCATGTCTAGCTCAAAGATGAGGACTGTAGTAGGTCGAATGGTATCTTCCCCAAAAAATCTGCTCCAGTCCTAACCCTGGTACCTGTGAGTGTGGTCTGGTTTGGTATAATTAGTTAAGATGAGATCATACTGGAGTGGGGCGAGTCTAAAATTCAATAGCTGCTCATAAGAGGATCCTGGAGTGGCGCAAAAAGTTGTCATGAAATGTTACTGTTGTTAGTTGCTGTTGAGTTGGCTCTGACGCATGGCGACCCCGTGCAGAACAGAACGGAACGTTGTCTGGTCCTGCGCCGTCTTCACAATCGTTGGCATGTTTGAGCCTACTGTTGCAGCCACTGTGTGCTTTGAGTGACTTCCAACACAGGGGGCTCATCTTCCTGCACGATACTGGACAACGTTCTGTTGTGATCCATAGGGTGTTCATTGACTGATTTTCAGAAGTAGATGGCCAGGCCTTTCTTCCTAGTCTGTCTTAGTCTGGAAGCTCCACTGAAACCTGTCCACCATGGGTCCCTGCTTATATTTGAAATACTAGTGGCATAGCTTCCAGCATCACAGCACCGTGCAAGCCACCACAGTAGGACAAACTGACAGGTGGGAGTGTTGTTGTTGCTAGGTGCCAACGAGTGAGTTCTGACTCATAGTGACCCTACATACAACAGAATGAAACATTGCCTTGTCCTGCGCCATCCTCATGATCATCGCTGTACTTGAGCCCATCGTTGCAGACACTGTGTCAATCCATCTCATTGAGAGTTTTCCTCTTTTTCACTGACCCTCCACTTTCCCAAGCATGATGTCCTTCTCCAGGGACTGATCCCTCCTGACAACACGTCCAAAGTATGTGACATGTTGTCTCACCATCCTTGCTTCTAAGGAGCATCCTAGCTGTACTTCCTCCAAGACAGACTTGTTCATTCTTCCGGCAGCCCATGGTATATTCGATATTCTTCACCAACACCATAATTCAAAGGCATCAGTTCTTCTTCAGTCTTCCTCATTCCTTGTCCAACTTTCGCATGCACATGAGGTGATTGAAAACACCACGGCTTGGGTCAGGCGCATCTTAGTCCTCAAAGTGACATCTTTGCTTTTTTACACTTTAAAGAAGTTTTCTTTTTTTTTTTTTTTTTGCAGCAGATTTGCCCAGTGCAATACATCATTTGATTTCTTGGGGGATGGTATCACGGAAGACACTTCTTTAAACACCCTGTGGCCCTTTTCCTAGGAGCAAAAAGACAATATCTTTCATGATGAAAGAAAGCTTTTAGAAGATGGTTTCTAAAATATTTCTGCCTTCTCATTCAAAGATTATATTTTTATTTTCACCCCATTTTATAAAGCTCCAGACTAGTGGAGATGATCCTAAGGGTAAGGTTTTTAGCAATTTTAGCCAATCTTTTGTGCTTGTCTGTTAGTATTGTAATTCACCTTCTCTTCAAAGGTGAGGTCATGACCACATTTACATCATAGGCCTGTTAATAGCACCAGTCCACTGTGGAGATCCCCAGAAATCCTCAGGTCCTGAAGTTGGCCCCAAAGGAGCCGACTCTGCGAAACGTCATCCAGGCAATACCGAGGGGGAGGATAACAATCAGACCAGGCTGCCAATCAGTTCACCCTTTAAACACACCTCATCAAAGCATTCTAGTAAAAGGTACTTAGGCACTTGATAGAGAGGTTGCCGTTTTAATTCAAATACTCAGCGGTGTTTCTTTGCAGAAGCCTAAGTCACTCGCACCTGGAGTCTCAGTTTGTCTCTGTAGCTCCAAGACTGGGAAATGGGCAAATTCAAACACACCTTCTGAGGATTATCTGCACGGCATCAAAAGCGATAAACTGCTTACTCAACACATGTTCGCCCATGCATCTATATAGAATGATTATTTGTGTAAATACGTGTGTGTGTATGTGCCCTGGTGGCACAGTGGTTAAGAGCTGGGCTGCTAACCAAAAGGCCAGCAGTTTGAATCCACCAGCTGCTCCTTGGAAACCCTATGCACCTATGGTGCAGTTCTACTCTGAACTATAGCGTCAGAATAGCTAAAGGGTTGGGATAGCTATGAGACGGAATCGACTGAATGGCAATGGGTTTGTTTGTTTGTTTGTTTTAATATGAATTCAAACACAGCAACGATTGTGAGGATGGCGCGGGACCAGGCAATGTTTTGTTTTGTTGTACATGGGGTCGCTGTGAGTCAGAACTGACTCCATGTCACCTAACAACAACAACAGTATGAATTCAATAAGAATTCAATATATACATGAACCAATCACTTGCCGTCGAGTAGAATCCGACTCATGGCAGGCTCATGTGTGTCAGAGTAGAAGTTTGCTCCATAGGGATTTCAGTGGCTGATTTTTCAGAAGTAGATCTCCAGGTCTTACTTCTGAGGCACCTCTGGGTAGACTCAAACTTCCAAACTTTCTGTTAGTAGCTGAGCACCAACCATTTGCACCACCCAGGTGCCTATCACTTTTAAAAATACAAACTTATCTTGGATCTATCTGAGGATGTTTTGGAAGCTTACAATCTTATATCAAAGTACATGATCCATACTTGGAGAGAATGAATAAGTAGGCAAATTGGATTAAAAAAAAAATTATATAAAAGCAATCAGTTGTGGCTAACTCTACCTAACACTCAAAGGAAGACTCGACATCTCCAAAAAACCAGCTGCCATCAAGTTAACTCTGAGTCATGGCAACCCCGTGTGTGTCAGAGTAGAACTGTGCTCTACAGGGTTTTCAATGGCTGATTTTTTCAGAAGTAGATCACCAGGCATTTATTCTGAGACTCCTCGAGGCAGACGCAAACCTTCCACCTTTTGGTTAGCAGCCTAGTGTGTTAACTGTTTGTACCATCCCTTTTTCTGTATTGTTGCGGGTTGGCCTAAACAATACAGAAAATTAAAAAGATGTTTTTGTCAACAGGCAGCAGCTATTATGCCATCATTGACCTTTTATTTGTGCTTCATTAGAGGGCCATTTCTTCTTCTTTTTCACTATTTGGAGGACCCCTCTCAAAATCACACCGGATGACTGGAATAGCAAAGGTGAAATTAAGGCTCTGCCACACTGCTGGGCATGAAATAAATTTTCTCTGGCATTTTTACTTCCCTCCCAGTCGGTGCTGACTGCAGAGAAGTCTGTGAACAAAGTCCCTTTTCTTCACGTCTGGGGTCTTCTGTCTGCCCCGTCTGTCCAGGGGACCATCTCTGATCCAGCGTGTTTTCTTTAGAGGAATTTTCGGGGAGCTTCAGTCACTGTGATGGCCCCCCGCCCCCCAGTGGAGGCTGTTGTCAGTTGCTGTCAAGCAGGCTCTGACTCGTGGTGACCTTGTATGACAGAACGGAACGCTGCCTGGTCCTGCACCATCCTCGAAATCGCGGGTATGCTGGAGTCTACTGTTGTAGCCACTGTGTTCACCCTTCTCACTGAGGGGTCCCTTCATTTTCGCTGACCCTTCACTTTACCAACCATGACGTCCTTTTCGAGCAACGGGTGTTTCCTGACGAAAAGTCCAAAGAAAGCAGCCAAAGTCTTGCCATCCTTGCTTCTAAGGAGCATTCTGGCTGTACTTCTTCCAAGACAGATTTGTTCATTCTTCTGGCAGTCCATGGGATATTCAATATTCTTCTCCAACATCATGATTGAAATGCATCAATTCTTCGTCAGTCTTCCTTACTCATCGTCCAGCTTTAGAGCATGCATATGAGGCAATTGAAGATACCATGACTTGGGTCAGGTGCACCTTAGTCTTCAAGGTGACATCTTTGCTTTTCAACACTTTAAAGAATCTTCTGCAGCAGATTTTCCTAATGCAATGTGTTATTTGCTTTGTTGCCTGTGACGGTCCCTCCAGTAGAAATGACTCCAGGTGCAAAGGGAAGATTCGGGGTGAACAAGGGAATAGGCCCCCTCACACAAACTCATTATGAGGCAGTTACCAAGATAAAAATGGCACTTAAGTGGCAATCAGTTGGAGCATCGTCCTCCTGAAATTGGCCAGGGGTGTTTTCGAGATCTGCCGTACAGCAGTGCCCTGGTGTCGTAGGCGGTTTCTTTAATGGATCCTGAGCCTGGAATTGAATACTGACTGCACAACAGTACGACGCTTCCATCCTATCATCAAGGAGAAAAAACCAGAACCTGTCACTGTGATAACGTCACTTCCTGTGGGACATTTCTCATGCCTCTTTTTGCATGTGTGCTATTTTTCTCTTTTGGTGCCATAGGAAAGCCTCTTTTCCATGGCTTGGAAATACCCAAAATAACCATCGCTGTCGAGTGGATTCTGACTCACAATGACCCTGTAGGACAGAGGAGAACTGCCCCGCAGAGTTTCCAAGGTTGTAAATCTTTCTGGAAGCAGACTGCCATATCTTTCACCTGCGGAGCAGCTGGTAGATTCAAACCCCTGACCTTTCGGTTAGTAGCCCAGTGCTTAACCACTGTGCCACCAGAGCTACTGGCCTTGGATATAGGGTTCTTATTACTTAAATTTTCTACACCTTAGGAATTTCCTGGTGGCTGGTGATAAAAAGTCATTCAATGTTAATTAACTTGACTTTTTTTTTTCTGGCAATGTGATTCACCCCCTTGCCAGGTTTGTTGAGGAATACTTGGCATACAACAATCTGTACATATTTTAAGTGCACAATCTGATACATTTTGACAAAACTGGGATAAATTTTGAAGCGAAAGTGATGAGATTTTTTTTATTCTACTAAGTATATATATGTTGTTGTTAGGCGCCATTGAGTTGGTTCCAACTCATAGCGACCCTACATACGACAGAATGAAACATCACGCGGTCCTGCGCCATCCTCACAATCCGTTGTTGTGCTTCAGCCCATTGTTGCAACCATTGTGTCAATCCATCATCTTTATGGGAGAATCCAACTTATGCACAATCCGTAGTTATGAACCAACCCCATAAAGCCTATTATATTAAATATTCGAGATACATACAAGGGTTGATTATAACAAACAGATGCTATTTTTGCAAGTGGATTAAAACATTATTATTATTACTGTATTATTACGTTAAAGATTATCTTAGTTATCTACTGCTGTTATAATAGAAATACCACAAGTGGATGGCTTTAACAAAGAGGAATTTATTCTCTCACAGTCTAGGAGGCTAGAAGTCAGAATTCAGGGTGCCAGCTCCAGGGGAAGGCTTTCTCTCTCTGTCAGCTCTGGAGGAGGGTCCTTGTCATCAATCTTCCCCTGGTCTAGGAGCTTCTCAGGGCAGGGATCTCGGGTCCAAAGGATGCACTGCTCCTGGCACCTCTTTTTTGGTGGTAATGATGTCCCCACACCCCGTCTCTGTAGACTGAGTCCTGCCTCATTAAAATCATGGCCTCTAATCCTGCCTCATTAACATCATACAGGTACGATTTACAACACATAGGAAAATTATATCAGATGACAAAATGGTAGACAATTACACAATACTGGGAATCATGGCCTAGCCAAGTTGACACGTTTTTGGGGGACACAATTCTATCCATGACAAAGATTTTTAGTGTATCTGGAATTGTTTCTTTAATGTTTTTCATGCACAGAAAGATACACTATATACTATATACTAACACATTTGACTAACTGACATTAGATATGAATCATACCTAACTGTTCCGATTTTCTTACAAATTTGAGTTAAAGATAGACTTAGCAATGGAACTCGTTCGTAATCCAGAGAATGCCTGTATCTAGAATAGGCAAAGGTATAGAAATTAAAGTTAATTAGTAGTTAAGGAAGGGGGAGGGGAGAGTTATAGTTTAGGAGGGATTGAGTTTCGATTTATGGTGATGGAAGTTTGGCAACATATGTTAGTGATGGTTGTTCAACATGATTGATGTAATTGATGTCACTCAATTGTACATGTGAAGAATGTTAAATTGCCAAATGTGGTATTTATATTTTTACAACAATTAAAAAAAAAAAAAAAGAAAGAAAGAAAAATCAGGTCCAACAGTCCCTGCATTGGAACTGAAATACTCTAAAGTATCAAAGGAACAGGGTTAAGTTATGATCGTTGAAATTCTGCAACTAAATGACGTGCATTGAATTTGGACAAGAATTGCAATTCTGAATATCTCAAGTTGGTGGTGATGAATTAGCTCTGGTGGTGGTAACTCGGAGCGGTGGTGGCACAGTGGTTAAGCGCTAGGCTGCTAACCAAAAGGTTGGTGGTTCGAACCCACCCAGTCGCTCCTCGGGAGAAAGACCTGGTGATCTGTTCCCTATGGGGCACTTCTACTGTGTCCTATATGTAGGGTGGCTATGATTCAGAATGGACTTGAAGGCAACAGGTCAACAGGGTTCAACGTGTGGACAGAAAGACTGAAGAAGAATTGATGCCTTTGAATTATGATGTTGGCGAAGAATACTGAATATATCATGGACTGCCAGAAGAATGAACAAATCTATCTTGGAAGAAGGGCATCTTATCATGTACTTTGGATGTGTTATCAGGAAGGACCAGCCCCTAGAGAAGGACATCATGCTTGGTAAAGTAGAGGGTCAGCAAAAAAGAGGAAGACCTTCTATGAGATGAATTGACACAGTGGCTGCAACAATGGGCTGAAGCATAGCAATGATTGTGAGGATGGCCCAGGACAGGGCAGTATTTTGTTCTTTTGTACATAAGGTCACTATGAGTCGGAACCCAGTTGATTGGCTCCAACAACAGCAGCAACATGTACGCCTGAATTTGTCAGTTTGACCAACTCGTTGGGGTAGTGGACTTCACATATTATTCACAGCCTCATTCTCAAGAGGTAGAGTGCCATAATATGATTCATCCTGACCTTTTCAGGTACATGCATATGCATGAGTACCTTGTCAATATTTAAAGGTTCTCGAAATATGGGATGACATTGCTCTTTTTTTTGTCCAATTAAGGACATGCACCATTTTGAAGATTTTTCCAGTTAGCAATAAACATGTTGGTCACTGGCTAATGTTAATTATGCCACCATTATGACTTACCGAAAGTACTGGAAATAATATCTGATTTAGAAAGGTATATTTTAAATATCAATTTAATCTTTGAGGTACTTGTGAAAATGGACTAATTTTATGGGATCATAATACTTGGTAAAAATCCTAAGTATTCTCTGACTCATTATTAAAATTCAAAATCAGAAAGTGCCAAGTACCAAATGATGTACATAATGACTTTCTTATTCAATTTTTCTAATCTCTATTTTTCATCCCCTAGGGGTTTTTTCTCGGTAATTGTCCAGAGCTTTAAATAAAAGAATAGTAGTGATTGAATCTTCGTGTGTCTTTATTTTTAGACTCCCATCTTGAAGTCTGCAGTGCTGGCAGCAGAGAACATAGAGACGAAATATGTGTGAAGATGGTCTGTGAAATCATCCCAAGTTATGAGACGTCCTTCAGTTAAACCACACTGAAAAAGAAGGGGAAAAAAACTCTCTCCTTTATTTTGGGACGGGTTACCTTTCGATATTAGTAGTTATTGACTTAGTACCTTGAGTCCTCAGTAGTAATAGAATCAGACGTACGTGGATGCCATCTATGCAGCCTCCTGGCTTAGGGGTCCTACTCTTAAGACCTGTGTTGAATGAGGGAACCCAGATCACCACACCTTACCATATTCACTTCTGCTTGTCTCTGTGAACATAGAACCTCAGGCTCTGGATCTAAATAATTCCTGGGTTTTGTTACGCATTGAATTGTGTCTGCCCAAAAAATACGTGTTGGAATCCTAACCCTTACACCTGTGGATGCAATCCCATTTAGGAATAGTGTTTTCTTTGTTCTGTTAATGAGGCCATATCAGTACTAAAAAAAAAAAAAAAAAAACCAAACTCATTGCTGTCAAGTTGATTCCGACCCACAGCAACCCTAGCGGGTAGAGTAGAACTGTCCCATACAGTTCACAAGGAGCAGCTAGTGGATTTAAACTGCCGACCTTTTGGTTAGCAGCTGTATCACTTAACCACTGCGCCACCAGGGCTCCATATCAACATAGGATGTGTCTTAAACCTACTCACTTTTGAGACATAAAAAGAGCAGATTAGGCACAGGGAGAAGCAAGCATAAATGAAGGGGAAGATAGATGCCATGTGGAGATCACCAAGGAATGAAGGAATGCTGTGTCTTCAGAAACTGAAAGAGATTTCCCCCAGAGCCGACAGACAGAGAGCCCTTCTCCTACAGCCACTGTCCTGAATTTGGACTTCCAGCCTCCCAAACTGTGAAAGAATAAATTTCTGTTCTTTAAAGCCACCCACTTGTGGTACTTCTGTCACAGCAGCACTAGGGAACTAGGACAGGTTTCCTGGAAGCTTCTCTTATGTTCAATAATAAAGACAAAATTCAGAGTCTTGTTGCACAGTCTTGCTTTATCTTATTGTTGATAATTCCTCCCACCAAAATGAGTCATATCCTATGTGTCCACTTCAACACAGAGAGCAGGCAGGATTGTGGCAGACACAGATGAATAGACTCATTGTTCAGTATCTCTTCCAGCCTGGAATTGCTTCTACAGTCAAAGCTGGGATAAATGCAAAAATCCTAAAGAGGAGCATGCGATTCGAACACCTACAGTTTAGTTTTAAAATATTAATCCTATAAAACAAAGACAAGCAAATGTTGAATGTTTGATCACAATAAATGGCCTCATCTTGAATAACGCAATTTATTTATTCATTTATGTGTTTATCCATTTATGCGACAATGCTTCCTGAGCACCTAGTACGCGCCAGGCGAAGTTCTACATGCTGGGAACTCAGCAGTGAATGAAAGGAAGTGGCTGCTCTCCTGGGCAAGCTAGTAAGGAGATAGATACAGTATAAAACCACAGGCACCAACATGTAAATGAGTTACTTTCAGTCAGCTGTGGGTTCCATAAAGACAATGAAACAGTTACCAAGAGGAAGGGCTCGCTAATAAAGTACCGTTTGAGTTGAGTCTTGGATAAAGAGAAAGAAGTCACTCACCCGAAGACCAGTGGGAGAGTGCTCCAAATAGAGAAACACTTGAGCAAAGCCCATGGGGCAAGTAAGGACAGAAGGGGTGGAGCACTGCCTGTGAGGGAGGAATGAGTGACTAGACTGTAGTAGCCTCAGAGGTCAGGGCAGGGGATTCTGATTCTATTCAAAGTGATGGGAAGTCCATGATAAATTGTAAGCAGGGTTGGGATATGGCCAGATTTATACTTTAATAAGGAGCCCTGGTGGCACAGTGGTTAAGTGCTCAGCTGCTAACTGAAAGATTGATGGTTCGAACTTCCGGTGACTCCATGGAGAAAAGACCTGGAGATCTGCACCCGTAAAGATTACAGCCTAGAAAACCCTATGGGGCAGTTCTACTCTGTCGCACGGGGTCGCTGTGAGTCGGAGTTGAGTTGACGGCACCTAACAACAACACACTTAACAGGACCTCTTTGGTCACTGTGGAGCCCTGGTGTAGAGCTCAGCTGGTAACGAAAAGGTCAGCAGTTCGAATCCACCAGCCGCTCCTTAGAAACCCGATGGGGCAGTTCTAATCTGTCCTATAGGGTCGCTATGAGTTGGAATCCACTCGACAGCAACGAGTTCGGTTTTTTTGGTTTTGGTGACTGTGCCGAGTACTGTGACAAGTGAAGGAAGGAGCGAGGAAGCAGAGGACAGGTGAGGAGCTGGTTGCTATGGTCTCTGGACCAACAGCATCATAATCACATCGAGTCTGCTAGAAACACTGAGGCTGGGACTCCACCTCAGTCCCCCGCCCCCCGAATCAGAGTACACGTATACCAAAAACCGAAAACCAAACCTGTTGCCATTGAGTTGATTCTGACTCATAGTGACCCTACAGGACAGAGAAGAACTGCCCCCAAGAGGATACTACAACTTCCAAGGAGCGCCTGATAGATTCGAACTGCCAACCTTTTGGTTAGCAGCCACAGCTCTTAACCAGTACGCCACCAGAGTATACATATATTTCAATTGTACTTTAGATGAAGGTTTACAGAGAAAATTAGTTTCTCATTAAACAATTAATACACATATTGTTTTGTGATATTGGTTGCCAATCCCACGACATGTCAACACTCTCCCCTTCTTGACCTTGGGTTCCCCATAACCAGCTTTCCTGTCCCTTCCTGCCTTCTCATCCTTGCCCCTGGGCTGGTGTGCCCATTTAGTCTGAATCAGAGTATATTTTAATAAGATCTTTGGATGGTTTGAACGCAGATTAAACTCTAAGAAAATGGTAGGTCATAGGTCCAGGCCATAGCTCATATCAATTACATTAGAATCTCTGCGGGTGGGGCCCAGGCATCTGTGTATTTTTAAGGCTGGTGCTTGTACACATGGCACTGCTTGAAGTCATCTTGCCAGAGGGTGTGCAGAGAAAGACGCGTGAAAGGACCAAGGACATGACATTGGAAAACACCCCACTGGAAGGGAAGACGGAGCAAGAGAAATTAGTAAAGAATATTGACAAGGAGTGAGCCAAGCAGTAGGAAATAAATCACCTCGATGTAAAGTCATGGACTCTAGGGAGTGAAGAGGTTCAAGAAGTAGTTTTTGATTAACAAATAAAAACAGGCAAGTGGGGCACAGAGAGCAAGCAGAAATAGGACAAAGGGGTTATGAAGGTTGTGTGACCCTGAAGAGATCCGGGTAGAGGATTCTGAACATAGATGTTCACCGGTTAAGGAATTTAAGTTGGAGGTGAAGAGGTTGTGGCACTAGGTCTAGAGAATTTTGTGCATGTCTGTCGGGTAACATGTGTGCTAAAATTAGAATGATACTGACGGATGGCAGCTGGCTAGCATGTTGAGGAGTGCAGAAAACTCATCCATTTATAGACGCCCCGATCTTAGGAAGGCTGAGGATAAGGCAGAGAAGGAAGAGGATGAATGATGGAGGCCCTTCTGTGATGAGATGGAACTTACAGAGCAGATAGGGAGATTCTCATCTGTGGTCCTATGTTTTCCAGAGGCTAGGGGGGAAGGAAGGATGCAGGCATAAATCATTTTGTGGGAGATGTGAAAATCAAGGGAGGCAATTCTCCTTAATGTCTATTTTCTCTTCCCTTTAGAAAGAAAGATTGTGTGCTGAGGGAGAGAGGCAGAGGACTTGAAAATCGGTGAAAGTCAGCGAAAGCCACTGTAAGTTAATAGGAGAAGGAATTTATCAGGCAGTACCGTTAGAATGAGCCCCGGTGGTGCAGTGGTTAAGTGTTCAGCTGCTAACTGAAAGGCCAGTGGTTTGAACCCATCAGTGGCTCTGTGAGAGAAAGATGTGGCAGTCTGCTTCCACCCTCTGGGGCAGTTCTACTCTGTCCTATAGAGTCGCTATGAGTCAGAATCGACTTGACAGGTAACAGGTTTGGTTTGTGGTTTGTGGTTTGTGGTACCATCAGAATGGTACTTAAGCAAAGATATCACTTGGATGACTAAGGTGCACCTGACCCAAGCGACCATCTTTTCAAAGCCTTAGAAGCATGTGAAAGCTGGGCAATGAAAAGGGAGGACAGAAGAATCTACGCATTCAAGTGGTGGTGTTAGCAAAGAATATTGACTGTATCGTGGCCTGCCAGAAGAACAAACAAATACGTCTTAGGGAAAAAAACAACCAGAATGCTCCTTAGAAGCAAGGATGGTGAGATTCTGGCTAGCTTACTTTGGACATATCATCACCAGTCCCTAGAAAAGGACTTCATGGTTGGTAAAGCGGTTGCTGTTGTCAGGTGCCTTCGAGCCAATTCCCACTCATAGCGACCCTGGGCACAGCAGAACGAAACAGTGCCTGGTCCTGCGCCACCCTCACAATCATTGCCACGTCAATCCATCTCATTGAGGGTCTTCCTCTTTTTCGCTGACCCTCTACTTTACCAAGCATGATGTCCTTCTCCAGGGACTGGTCTCTCCTGATAACATGTCCAAAGTGTGTGAGATGAAGTCTCACCATCCTCGCTTCTAAGGAGCACCCTCGCAGTACTTTCTCCAAGACAGATTTGTTTGTTCTTCTGGCAGTCCATGGTATAGTCAATATTCTTTGCCAACACCACAATTCAAAGGCGTCAATTGTTCAGTCTTCCTTATTCATTGTCCAGCTTTTGCAGGCATAAGAGGCGACTGAAAATATCATGGCTTAGGTCAGGCACACTTTAGTCCTCAAAGCGACATCTTTGCTTTCTGCAGCAAATTTCCCCCAGTGCAATATGTCGCTGGATTTGTTGACTGCTACTTCCACAGGCATTGACTGTGGATCCCAGTAAAATGAAATCCTTGACAACTTTAACAGTTTTTTCTGTTTATCATGATGTTGCTTATCGGTCCAGTTGTGAGGATTTTTGTGAAGTATAGAGTTAGCAAAAAGAAGAAAAACTTTCACTGAGATAGACTGACATAACAGCCCAATTTGTTTGCAACTAACACCAACACCACCACCAGAATTGCCCACAACATCAGTTAAATGTGGAGATTCAATAGTGGTACGGACATCAGTGTTTACTGTGCCCAGCAATAGGAATGGATGTCGGGGTTATATGGTTAGATTGGTCCAGGATTAGAGATCAGTGGGACTGAGCTGTTTTGAGGAAAGAAAAAGTGAGTAAGGGAGATGGAGGTGGTGACTCAAAACTACCCTTCTTGAGTGACGATCTGGACTAGAGAAGACAGTAACTCAAATTGCATTGCAGAGCGTGTGGACAGAGGACTGACGGGGAGAAACCATCTCCAGAGAGAAAAAAACACGACAAGCCATGGTAGTTGTTGCTGAGACCCTGGTGGCATAGTGGTTAAGAGCTCGGCTACTAACCAGAAGATTGGTGGTTCGAATCCACCAGCCAGTCTGAGGGAGAAAGACGTGGCAGTCTACTTCCATAACGATTACGGCCTTGGAAACCCTGTGGGGCAGTCCTACTCTGTCATATAGGGTCTTGATGAGTGGGAATCGATGGCAGTGGGTTTGGTTTGGGTTTTTGGACATTTTATAAATGGAGTCATACACGATGTGACTTCCTGCGTCTGGCATCTTTCACTCAGCATCACATTTTCAAGGTTCGTCCACAGTGTAGCATAAATCAGAACTTCATTCCTTTTATGGTTGAAGAATATTCCATTGTTCGGGAATTGGAATCTTGGCGGTGCACTGGTTAAGAGCTCGGCTGCTAACCAAAAGGTCAACAGTTCAAATCCACTAGCCACTCTTTGGAAACGCTATAGGGCTCTGAGGGAAAAAGATGTGGCAATCTACTTCCGTAAAGATTACAGCCTTGGATGCCCTATGGGGAGTTCTACTTTGTCGTGTAGGGTCTCTGGGAGTCAGAGTCGACTTGACAGCAACAGGTATTTTTGGTGTTGTTGTTAGTTGCTGTTGAGTGAATTCCCGACTCATGGCAACTTATGTACAACGGAATGAAATGTTATCTGGTCCTGCACCATCTTCACGAACATTGGTTTGAGTCCATTGTTGCGGCTGTCTGGTCAATCCATCTCATTAAGGGTTTCATAGTAGACGCTCAATCAATGGTTGTTAGATGAGATGTTCCTGAAATAATGACTGAATCCTGACATGATGAGTTCCCTATGACTGCTGACTGTTAGGCCCATGATATGCATTTTATTCCGTGATGCCCTTACTCATGGCATGGGAGATGATGGTCTTTACAACCTCTTGCTGCAGCTACAGTACTCATCTGTCTAACAAGCCACTTAAAAACCAGTTTCCCACATCCTGCAGGAAACGAGCATATTGTCACTAGCATCACCTCTTGTATTTTGTGCGTCTTCTGACAAGCATGAAAATGATCCTTAAAATCTGGCCCAGAACCATGGGAATAGCCTGCATTCATTGCTTTGCTCTTTTTCCGCCCAGCAAAGATTTTTGCCCCGAGGCATGAGATTCAATTATGAAATGGCTATTGACTAACGGCACCGGCAGACGACAGACATCAAAAGTCAAGTACAAAATAAGTAAAGTTAAATGGGATGTATTCGCACGGTGAGAATTCGCAAAGGCGGCAGACGGCGTCCTTGTTGAATGTTTACTCTCCTAGCACCTTGCACCGAGGAAGAACGTGCCTGGAAGAGATGCAAAATGTTCCTGGTGACACCAGGCTATTACGACAGGGTCCGTTTCCGGAGCGCGCAGCAATTCATGTTCAAATTCTGCGTTTCGTAAACGTTACATGTGTAAACGAGCACACTATAAAGAATGCTTCCCTCTGACTGGAGCCCACCTCGGCCATCAGCTGCCCGGGGACCCGGGCCACTCTCGGTCAGGTCCCTCAGCACTCACTCCTTCTGGTTTCACTTCACTGAGCTGGCTCTTTGACTTGTGGCTTTGGGAAAAGTGACTTAGCTCAAGTGTGTGTGTGTGTGTGTGCACACGGGCACCGTGTGGCATGGTGTGCGTGCGTCTGTGAAGTGTGGTACCTGTGTGGTGTGTGTGTGTGGATGTGTCTTTAAGTGTGTGTGCATCTATGTAGTGTGTGTGTGTGTGTGTGCACACGGGCACCGTGTGGCATGGTGTGCGTGCGTCTGTGAAGTGTGGTACCTGTGTGGTGTGTGTGTGTGGATGTGTCTTTAAGTGTGTGTGCATCTATGTAGTGTGTGTGTGTGTGTGTGTGCTGTGGTGTGTGCATGATGTATGCATGTGTCTCTACATGTGTGTGTCTGTGAGGTCTGGGTGTGTGTGTGTGCGGTGTGGTGTGTGCATGTGTCTCTATGTGTGTATGTATGTGTCTATATATGTGTATGTGGGTGTGTGTGTGTAAGGTGTGGTGTACATGTGCCTGTGTCTCTATGTGTGTATGTATGTGTCTATATATGTGTATGTGGGTGTGTGTGTGTAAGGTGTGGTGTATGTGGTGTGCCTTTGTCTCTATGTGTGTATGTATGTGTCTATATATGTGTATGTGGGTGTGTGTGTGTAAGGTATAGTGTGTGGGGTGTGTATGTCTCTCTGTGTGTATATATGTGTCTATATGTGTGTGTGTGGTATGTATGTGTCTGTGTGTGTGTGTGTGTGTGTGTGTGTGTGTGTGTGTGTGCAGTGTGGTACATGTGTAGTGTGTGTATGTGCTCTACCTGTGTATGTATTGTCTATGTCTGTGTGTGTGTGTGTGTATACAATGTGGTGCATGTTTGGTGTGTATGTATGTGTATGGGAGAGTGTGCATGTGTGTGCAGTGTGATGTGTGTGTGGTGTGTATTATGTGTCTGTGTATGTGTGTGGTGTATCTGTACGTGTGTATGTCTGTATATATGTGTGTCTGTGTATGCATGGGTAGTATGTGTATGTGTGTGTTCTGCTCCTGAAAGACAGTGAACTCGCCCCACTGTTTCCCTAAAGTGCTCCCACACTGTTTAGTGTTTTCTACACACACTACACACTCAGTGTATGGTGGTGACTGGCTAAAGGCAGGCAGCTGGAGTTCTTTGTTGCAATGTTTGACTGCTGGTCCCTTTGCTGATTAATGGGGGGGTTTTGTGCCCCTCTCGAAGAAACATGACCACCTGTCTGTCAGTGTATCATACTGTGGTGGCTTGCGTGTTGCTGTGACACTGGAAGCTATGCCACCGGTATTTCAAATACCAGCAGGGCCACCCATAGTGGACAGGTTTCAGCAGAGCTTCCAGACTAAGACTAGGAGGAAAGGCCTGGCCGATCTTTTGCTGAAAATTAGCCAATGAAAACTTACGGATCACAACACAACATTGTCTGACTTGGTTTGGACACGTCATCAGGAGACACCAATTGCTGGAGGAGGGCATCATGTTTGGTGAAGTTTAGGGCCAGCAAGGGTGAGGGAGACCCTCATTGAGATGGACTGGCATAGAAACCACAGCAATAGACTCTAATATGCCAGCAATCATGACAGTGATGCAGGATCGCTTAGAGTTTTGTTCTGTTGTACATAAGGTTGCCATGAGTTGGAGTCAACTCACTAACAGCTATCTATCTGTCTGTCTGTCTGTCTGTCTATCCATCCATCCATCCATCCATCCATCCACCCATCCACGCATCCCCCCCCCCATCCATCCATCCATCCATCCATCCATTTATCAAGAAACAATTAAATTAAAATTTCCAGGAAATAATGTGAAAGTTCAACCCCCACCATAGGATGTGCTGTAGGGTTCACAGGGACATTTGTTTAAACTAACTGTGTTTTGATTATTACCCAGTAACTACTTCAACCCAAAGATCTAAAGGAAATACTGAGATAATATCTGAACCCTTGGTACAGTCAGCAATCCCAGGGAGTTTCTACTTTAACAACACAATTGCAACCACACCATGAAAGCTCGTTGTTGTTGTTGGGTGCCATCAAGTTGATTCCAACTCATAGCGACTCCATGTGACACAGTAGAACTGTCCCATAGGGTTTCCTAGGCTGTAATCTTTATGGAAGCAGATCGTCAGGTCTTTCTCCAACAGGACTGCTGGGTGGGTTTGAATCATGAACCTTCTCGTTAGCAACCAAATGCTTATCCATTGCAACACCAGGGCTCCTTCGTAATAGCCTAAAGACCTCAAAAAGAATCCTATAGTCCTTAAGCCATTGCTAATGTTCCTAATCACTTCCGTATGTGGATTTCCTTATGTAACTTGGTATATCCCTTTGCAAACTCTCGGGTTTCCAATAAAGAAATCACACTAGCTAGCTCGAGATGGAAGAACATTTTGGTCCCTAGTCATGATTTCATAATTACCTCCTCCGGCTCAATATTCCATGAATTTATTTAGGAAACAGCCTGCTCATCAATACTTCAGCAATGAAAACATGAAATGCTTCCTTAAAAAGGAAAAGAAATAAAATGGCATGTGGCCAAGATCCTGTTAGGTAAGGAGGCTCTCTTTGAGGGCCTCGGATCGTTTTACAAGAGGTACATACACACAACCTTCCACCTCACTTTAAGATACGGCAGAAATATAAAACTAATTATCAGCCGCGCTTAGGTGAGCGTTTCTCTTCCATTCTCACCTTAGAAACCCCCATATTCCTATGAATGATATTTTAAGTGTGAAAACCTATAAATTATGCACAATGTTTTTACAGCAGGAGGAAGTTAGCTGAGCACTTAGGCAGAAGCGTGACTGGTGTTTGTGCAGTCTCGCTGGAGGTTCGGGAAAATAAGAATTATGGCCAAGCATCAACTGTGTCTCTCATACCTTCTCTTAGCCTAGCATCTTCCCTCACAGCTTCTTTCACTCTCTCCATTAAGATTCCCAGGGGGATCATCAACACTGTCGTTCTGTTTCCTAATCTTCCATTCTTCTGTCCCTGGCATACAGGTTTCTGGTTTATCTCTCCACTCAAACTGTTTTTACAAAGATCTCCCAACTGCCCCTGAAATCAAGGGATTCCAGTAAATCTTATGCCTCCGATGTCTCTTGGAAGCAGTTTAAAATCCATGTTATTTTAAAATTCTCTCTCCTTTGAGGTCTGTGATGGTTAAGGCTGTGTGTCATCCTGGCTGGGCCATGATTCTCAATGGTTTGGCAGTTATGATGTAGTTTGGCAGTTACATAATGCTGTAATCACCTCCATGATGAGATCTGATATAATGTAATCACCTCCATGATGAGATCTGATATAATGTAATCACCCCCATGATAAGATCTGATAGAATGTAATCACCTCCATGATAAGATCTGATAGAATGTAATCACCTCCATGATGAGATCTGCTATGAGCAGCCAATCAGTTAAAAGAGAGTTTTCTTGGGGGTGTGGCCTGCATCCAATATAGGAGGACTTTCTGGAAAAGCTCACTGACGTTTGCTCTGCTCTGGATCCTGCATTCAGCTCACCATCATCTGAACTCTGTTTCTTGGGACTTGAGCCAGCAGCCTGCCATCTGACCTGCCGAACTTGGATTTGTCAGCCCCTGTGGCTAACTGAGTCAGGAAACACATCTTTGTGACCAGTTCCTTGAGATAAATCTCTCTCTCTCTCTCTACATATATATATATATATATATATATAGATATACACATATGTATATGTATACTTATATATATTACATTATTTCATTCTGTTATCCATGGCGGCCCCATGGAGCTGACATGAGATTTGCTCTTTACAAAGTCATCTTTAACCATGGGGTGCAGGATGGCTTAGAGGGTGTTTCAGTCACCTAGTGCTGCTACAACAGAAATACCACAAGTGGATGGCTTTAACAAACAGAAGTTTATTTCTTCACAGTAAAGTAGGCTAAAAGTCCAAATTCAGGGCATCATCTCCAGGGGAAGGCTTTCTCTCTCTGTCGGCCTTCTCATCAATGTTCCCCCGGACTAGGAGCTTCTCTGCCAAGGGACCCTGGTCCAAAGGATGCGCTCTGCTCCCGGCACTGCTTTCCTGATCGTATGAGGTCTCCCCGTTTCTCTGCTTGCTTCTGTCTTATATATCTCAAGAGATTGCCTCAGGACACAATCCAATCTTGTAGATTGAGTCCTGCCTCACTAACACAACTGCCGCCCATCCTCCCTCATGAACATCATAGAGGCAGGATTTACAACACATGGGAAAATCACACACTACCAGGAATCAGGGCCCAGTCAAACTGATACAAACATTTTTGGGGGACATAATTCAATCCATGAGAGAGGGCTAAAGTCAGGAAAACCAACTAAAACGCAGTTGCAGAAGAAGGTAGGTGGAACTTGTAGCTGCAGTGTGGATTCCCAGGAGAAGCTGGGCTTGAGAGGGCTGAGGCTCCTGGACTTGATCAATATTCAGATGCGGAGAAGGCAGGAAAAGGAGGAATTGGGAAGACTTAACTGATTGGATGGCTGATGTTGACCTTCTCTGGGTTGAGAATAAAAAGATAAGAACAGCTTACGGGGAGAAGCGAGGAAGAGATACTAAATCCAGCTTTGAATGCATGGATTCTGACACGTCTTTGAACATTCAAGTGGCTAAGACTGAAGGGTATAAAAAAGTATTGGATTTAAAGGAGAACTTTGGGCTAGAATTGTAAATTCGAGGGTCACAAAGAGGAAATTAGTCCTTCCATAATTAAAAAAAAAAAACAAAACTTTATACATGAATCCAGATAAGGACTCAGCTAACTGAAAACTCCCTTAATATTTTTTTATTTCATTAAACAAACAGAAGGAGACATTTACGGGATTTCAATATCCAACTCCTCTTGTTTTCACATCACCACTGCCAGTTTTTCTTACTGTGGTGGTTTGCATATCGCTGTGATGCTGGAAGCTGTGCCACTGGTATTACAAATACCAGCAGGGTCACCCATGACGGACAGGTTTCAGTGGAGCTTCCCGACTAAGACAGACTAGGAAGAACGGCCTGGTGGTCTGCTTCTGATTTGGGCGTGTCATCAGGAGGGATCAGTTGCTGGAGGAGGACATCATGTTTGATGAAGAAGAGGGCCAGCGATCGTGAGGGAGACCCTTGGTGAGATGGGTTGGCACAATAGCCACAAAGATGGACTCAAACATGCTAGTGATCATGAGGATGATGCAGGACCGGGCAACATTGAGTTCTGTTGTACATAAGGTCACCATGACTAGGAGTCAGCTCAATGGCATCTATCCATCCATCCAGCCAGCCAGCCAGCCAGCCAGCCAGCTACCTATCTATTCGTCCATCTATTTCTCTTGTTTTCTTAAATACTGTGACTTCTCTTATTTTCATATGTATACGTAACCTCTTCTCAAAGGTATATGTCAGTTTTTCCTTTCAATTGGCTTCTTAGATTTTGGTTATTGGCAAGTACACAGTCATTCCTCCCTGGTCACCACAAATGGATTCTTTATCCAGAATGGGGAAGGATGAACTTGGGTTGTACTCATGTGTAAAAGAGAACCTGTAAAATTAACGTGTTAGGGAACCCAGGTTTTGTGGTCACCTGCCTCTGGCTGGTGGTCACACCCTTATTTCTTGCTGCAGGAAAATTATTAGTAAACGACTGAAGCCTTATTTCAGAAATGTGAATGTGTGTGCAGTGGTTAAGTGCTTGGCTGCTAACCAAAAGGCTGGCAGTTCAAATCCACCAGCCACTCCTTGGAAATGCTATGGGACAGTTCTACTCTGTCCTATAGGGTTGCTATGAGTCAGAATCAACTAGATGGCAACAGGTTTGGTTTTTTTTTTTTTTAAATATACGTGTATGTGTTTAATTTCCACAACTATCTTAGGTTACAAGACACTGGTTAAGGTTGTTACTGTCTTTGTTAGTTGCCATCAAGTCAGCTCTGACTCAAGGTGATCCCGTGTATAAAAGAACAAAGCATAAATAAAAAGAGATTAAACAAGCAAGCAAAGAAGCAGAGATGGGGGAAGAGAGATGCCAAGCCACATGAAGACTGCCCAGAAGCAGAAGCTCCAAGCGATAAGGACCTTCCTTCACAGTCAACAAACAGAGAGAGAAAGCCTTCTCCTAGAGTTGGCGCCCTGAATTCAGACTTCTAGCCTCCTGAAATGGGAGAAAATAATTTAATGTAACCAGTGTAATCAATGTCATTGAACTGTTCATATAGAAATTGTGAATGTGAATGGATGTATGTTTGTTTGTGTATATTGCCACCAAAGTAAATAAAATATATTTTTAAAAAGTGGGAAAATAAAAATTCTAATTCTACATGACCGACCTCGAAGAGTAAAAAAGATGTTAAATCAGAAACTAGATAAAGGTATAGAAGAGATGGAGAGATGGGTTTCTTTTTAAAATTTAGTTTTGTTATTTTGGGTTGAGTTTGGTTTGGTTGCTTTTATTTTAAGATGACATCTACTTGAGCATAATTATATACTGAGGGGGAAAATTGAGAGGAGTTTACAAAAAAGTCTGAGAAGAAATAGGGGATGGTAAGAACTTGGAGGAAGTCATCAGGATGGACCAATTGCTGGAGAAAGACATCATGCTTGGTAGAGGGTCAATGAAAAAGAGGGAGACGCTCAGTGAGATAGATTGACACAGTGGCTGCAACAATGGGCTCAAACATAGCAACAGTTGTGAGGATGGTGCAGGACAAGGTAACATTTTGTTCTGTTATACATAACGTGGCTATGAGTCAGAGTGAACTCAACAGCACTCAACAGCAAGGGTCTAGTACACAGGAAGAGAGATTCGTCTTATAATTTAGGGGGGACAATTATTCCTTGAGATCAGAGGGAAGGAGCTAAAGTAGGACTAGTTATAGATCATGCGGAAAGGGCAGGGTGTAGGGTAGAAGCTCTATGGGAAATCATACCTGATAGGTTCTACATTCTCCTTGAAGTATGGCGTAAGTTCCACTGAGAGAAGGACAGAGGGAAAATGAAAGACTTGAGTGACCCAAGCAAGGTGATGAGAGTTAGAATTACTACTCTGAGGAAGAAAAAAAGGGGGTCTTAGAGTTAAAAGGACTGAAGATGGCATTGGCAATCCATTCACATTAGAAGCACATAAAATGGTATGATAGCAATCCCTTAATAGGTACAAGGTTTCTTTTGGGGGTTGAGAAAACATTTGGGAACCAAATAATGATGATGGTTGCACATCTTTGTGAATATACTAAAAATAACTGAACTGAACACTTTAAATGGATGAATTGGGAGGCATCTGAACTATATATATCTCGATAAAGCTGTGATTTAAAAAAAAAAAAAAAGTGAGGGAAAGAAGGAGACCCAGGAATAGGAGAAGAAAATGCTCAGCAGTTAGGATCTGAGAAGCAAGATGGCATTTCCAGCCTGGGCTCAAGGAACTGTAGGTCAGGGGAGAGAGAAAAAGGACGGGTAAGGGAATCGATATCTTGGCTGAAAGGAGGAGGTTGGGGTCAGACTTGAATGTTAATACTCATGGGAGGTGCTAGATAGGGATGGACAGAGGGACTAAACAGGGATCAGATGTATTGATGAGGCCAACATTCATCAACAGTGGAAGAAAACCCAAGGAGAAATGCATGATGGGTGTTTCTGCAAGAGGTGCAATGGGTAATAAATATTCCATTCTGGTTTACAAGTTATAAAGTCTGAACAAGGTTACACAGCAAATGGTAGAATCTTCAATTCAGACGCATATATTTAAAGATGAACAATAGGGATGGGTGTGAGTTGGCAGGAACACAGTAATTCCAAAAAATCAGCCATTGAAGGCTCTATGAGCCACAGTTCTACTCTGACACACATGAGGTTGCCATGAGTCAGAGTCAACTCATTGGCATCTGGTTTTGGCATCCCTGGGTGATGCAAATGGTTGACGCGCTTGGTTGCTAGACAAAAGATTGAAGGTTTGAGCCTACTCAGTAGTGTCTCAGAAAAAAGGCATGGAGATTTACTTCCTAAAATTAGCCAATGAAAACCCTGTGGATCGTAACAGTGTCCGACAAAGTGCTGGAAGATGAGCCCCCTGGGTTGGAAGGCACTCAAAATACACAGTGGTCTCAACAAATGGACTTAAGCATGACAGTGATCTTGAAAATGGCGCCCACTGAAACCTGGTGCCATCGAGTTGATTCTGACTCATAACGACCCTAGACGACAGAGTAGAACCGCCCCATAGGGTTTCCAAGGAGCTGCTGGTGGATTCGAACTGCCAACCTTCTGGTTAGCAGCTGAGCTCTTAACTACCGCACCCTCAGGGCTCCTATGAAAATGGCACAGGATCTGCAAATTTTGGACATGGGGCCACCTTGAGTTGGAACCAACTTGGTGGCAACTAACAAACACAACAACAACCATGCGAAGTCTTCATAACAAGCTTTTAACAAGCAAAGTGTCCAGCAACCAAATGGCTCCCCTTAAGAACAGGCTCTCGGCATTTCTCCTTGTTTTCAACTCCTTGACACTCTATTTTCTGGCACAATCATCGACACTTGGCCTGTTTCCCTCATTTGTGGTCACCCCTCAATGTCTAATGCAGTATTACCTCTTGTCTGGCTTTCAGCCCTATCTTCTTCCCGCATAGATGATAATTAACATGGCACCACCCTAGAGGATGTGGTAGCTTACGGCAACCATCTTCCCCATCACTGCATTGGCAACCCTTAGCCCTGTGTCTGATTCTGATGCAGTCGGTACTCAGTAAAGATGGGCCGAGTGGGTGAATGGACATCCCAGTGGACTGGACAACTTCTGGTCACACGTCTGACCTATGACACTGTATCTTGATTAAACAAACAAACAAAACAAAACCAGCTGCTGTCAGGTTGACTCCGTGTGTTTCAGAACTCGGCTCCATGGGGTTTTCAATGGCCGTGATCTTTCGGAAGCAGATGACCAGGACTTTCATCTGAGGCGCCTCTGGGTCAGTTTGAACTGTCAACTTTTCAGCTAGTAGCTGAGCACTTAACTCTTTGTGCCACCCGGGGCTTCATAGTATCCTGACGTGACGTGAAAAATATCCCAAACAGGATGTTCCTCCTGGCACACAATGGAGATGCAGGTGGGTTTGGAATAAATGGAGCCCCATAGCCTGATGTTCCATCCTCCCCATGGCTCTGCTGATAGGAGGTTGTCTCGGCTGAATACTGAAGATCACATTAAAGAGAATACCCGAGATATACGGGTGGTGCGATGGTTAAGCGCTCGGCTGCTAACCAGAAGGCTGATGGTTCGAACCCACACAGTGGGTCCGAGGGAAAAAGACCTGGCGATCTGCTTCCGCAAAGATTACAGCCTACGAAACCCTGTGGGGGAATTCTACTCTAACACATGGGGTCACCAAAAGTCCAAATCCACTCCATGGCACCCAACAACATTTTATATGTATGAGTATACATATATATTTATGAGCACAGCCCAAATACTATCCTTATACCTGCTAACTCAGGAGCCCTGGTGGTGCGACCGTTAAGTGCTCAGCTGCTAACTGAAAGGTTGGCGGTTCAAACCTACCCAGAAGCTCTGTGGGAGAAAGACCTGGCGATCTTCTCCGTAAAGATCACAGCCTAGAAAACCCTCCTCCGGGGCAGTCCCACTCTGTCACATGGCGTGGCTATGAGTCGGAATTGACTCGACAGTAACTAGCAACACTGTGGCTGGTGCTGACATGTTTTCCATGAGCCAAAGGACAACATTGGCAAGAGAATCACACCCCTAACTCCATGCTTCTTGTATCTGGGCTAAGGGAATCTCGTCCCAAAGGTCTGTAGAGGGGTCAGTGTACACTGAAGAGAGAACACTGCTGATCTCCGCGGATCATCTTTCCATCGGAAACATCCTGGTCATGACACGCAGGGATGGTTGCCTCCCCAAAGTGTTTGAATGGAATCAGTGGCATTTGGAAGCAAAGTACGTTCTTCTACCTTCTTTCCTAACATAACAAAGGCTGTGTAATATTTTTTTCCCCTTCTGGCTCAGAACAGAGCTTTGGAAAATGTCATTGTTGGGAACGATGGTTGGGAGGGACTGGGAACGGAGGAGGGGTGTTGGGGGTGGGAAGGAAAGAACGAATAAGGGAATGAGTGCAGGACGTTCTGAAAATAGACAGCAAACATCCCCGGAAGAGGAAACCAGTGACAGAGGGAGGAAGTGAAGTTCACAATATGGAAAACGAATCCTTAAAATAGCAGGAGAGCGAACCAGCTTGAGAGTAATTTTCTTTTAGAAAGGCGTTTTTCAAAGTAATGCTTCTTATTACAAAAATAATATTCACTCATGATAAAGCATTTAGCAAACACAGAAAGGCTTACAAAGGGAATAAAAATCATTCAAAGGCCACCCTACAGAGAAACCCATTCTAATATCTTGGGGTATTTCTTTCCCTTCCTTTCTACATTCACATATTTAAAAAAAAAGAAAAGAAAAAACTGGGGGCACACTCTAAAATTGATTTCAGAGCCCCCCTCTTCTCACATAATATATGTTGTGAGCATTTTCCTATGTAAAACTGTATCTGAAAACATTATTTCATTAGCAACATCAAAGGCCAGCAAACTAAAGCCCCCAGGCCAAATCCTGCCCGCTTTCGTGCACTCCATGAGCTATGAATATTTCTGAAATTCTTACATGGTTGGAAAAAATCCAGAGAAGAATAATATTTCCTGATACATGGAAATTATATAAACTTCATATTCCAGTATCCATAAATAAAGTTTTATTGATACCCAGCCATATGCATTCCGGCACATATTGTCTGTGGTCACTTTCTTGCTACAAGGACAGAGTTGAATACCTGTGACTGGGACTGGCCTTCAAAGCCTCAAATATTTAGTTTGGCCCCTTACGGAAAAAAAATGTCCCTGGGTGGTGTGAGCAGTCAACGTGCTCAGCTGCTAACCAAAATGTTGGTGGTTCGAGTCCACCCAGAGGTGCCTCAGAAGAAAGGCTTGGTGATCTACTGCTGAAAAACAAGCCACTGAAAACCCTGTGGAGCACAGTTCTACTCGGACACACATGGGGTCACCATGAGTCAGAACTGACTCAACCTCAACTGGTTTTTGGAGTTCACCATGGTGGCACAGTGGTTAAGCGGTGGGCTGCTAACCAAAACATAGGCAGTTTGAATCTACCAGCCGCTCCTTGGAAACCCTATGGGGCGGTTCTACTATGTCCTATAGGGTCACTATGAGTCGGAATTGACTCGCCGGCAATGGGTTTTGAGAGATGTAAATGATTAATGCCCTCAGCTGTTAACCAAAAGGTTGGAGGTTCAAGTTCACCCTGAGGTGCCTCAGAAAAAACACCCAGCAATCTACTGAAAAGAAATCGGCCACTGAAAACTCTACAGAGCACAGTTCTACTCTGACGTACATGGGATCGTATGAGTTAGAGTCAACTCCAAGGCAACGGGTACCGGTCTTTATCACCCCAGAATTCTTCTCAACTCTTTTTTTATAGCATTGGTAGCTGGCACTTGATCCTTATCCATTGTCTCACCCAGCCAGAGTGCAGCAAAACCTTCAGCTTAGCAAGTATTTTCACGATTACAATAAGCCCGTTGCTTGTTTCACCTTTGGAAAACAATCCAACCAGACACGGATGAAAGGAGAGGAACAGCTGAGAGATCCCTGTTAAGTCAGCAGAGCGGACGGACCGATGGGGCTAGACTGCTCACAGTGCAGGCTGCAAGACACGCGGCTCCCGGCCCTGGGCTGGGCAGCCAGAATTCTAAGGAATTACAAGGAATTCACATTTCAGTGCAAAGCAGCCCTCCCTTTAACAGCACATCAGAAAGGAAGGCCGCACTGGATATCACCATGGTTTTGTTCATTAACTTGAGAGCTGAAAGCGATGCATTTTTTGTTAATTGCCCGTGTTCTTCCTGGGAAGAGCATCTTTTTCATACTACTTTGTGAGATCCCTTTATATTTTCAGCATATAAACACTTTGCCTGCCAAGTACATTTACACAGGATTTCTAAGTATTTTCCAACAGGTTTTTGGTATGTGGAACTTGCAAATGGGAAACAGCGGATTAAACGAGGTCAGATGGGGCTCTTCGGGTGCAGGGCTTCTCAGAGCCTTTAATACATTAGGTGAATTGTGAGTCAAGAAATGGGGGATGAAAAGGTGGCATGGGCCACAGTTACTGGCCATGGGACACATGTTTGGCTTGGCATCTTTCAGCGTCTGGTTTGTGGCTAACATTCAGGCACCTAGAGTAGTAAGATAATCTGTAAGAAACATATTGAAAAGAGACTGAATCCCAGTGAAAAACAAGTACCATTAATTTGAAATTTTAGTTAAATGGCTAATTACAAAATAAATATAATAAGGCAACAGGTTTTCTACAGAAAAGAAACAACTACTTATAAAATATCACCTAAAATGGCCCATCCCAATAGCAATTAAAATATAAAATATCTAGCAATAACCTTAATATGAAATGTGTGAAATCTATATAGAAAAATCCTGAAATCTTAATAAAAATATAAAATTAGGCTTGCATGAAAAGGAACAAGAATCATGTTCCACGATTCAAAGTATCAATATTTTAATTATGTCCATTTTTTTCCCTAAACATTTAATAGATGTATCTGGAGACAATAAAATCCTTAATGGATATTTTTAGGAACTTGTGTTTTTTTTCTGAAAGTTACTTCAAATAAAACAAAAATGTATTTCAAACAACTAATAAGAAATCGTATCAACGAAAGTTTTAAAAATTAATGAGAGACTAAGCTCTGGTGGAGCAGTGGTTAAGTGCTCGGCCGCTAACCGAAAGGTTGTGTTCAAACCCATGCAACTGCTCCTCGGGAGAAAGATCTGGCAATCTGCTCCCGTAAAGATTACAGCCTTGGACCCAACGGGACAGTTCTCCCCTGTCCTATAGAGTCCATATAAGTCAGAACCCACTCGATGGCACCTAACAACAGCATCAACAATAAGGTAAGGTAGTAAAATATTTTATATAGAAGGACCATATAGAAAGGCTGCACAGATCTAGCCAAGAAGAGATAAGAGACTCCTCCTCCGTGGGTACTACCGTGAGCTGCAAGTCCCGTGACTCCTTCTCCGTGGGTGCTACCGTGAGCTGCAAGTCCCGTGACTCCTTCTCCGTGGGTGCTACCGTGAGCTGCAAGTCCCGTGACTCCTTCTCTGTGGGTACTACCATGAGCTGCAAGTCCCATGACTCCTTCCTCACGGGTACTACCGTGAGCTGCAAGTCCCATATCAGGGACAACACAGCTGGCAGAAATGATCCAAAGCTTGTCTCTGAGCCTTAGCAGAGTCACAAGTCTCTGACAAGACCCAGCTGGATTCATCACCTGGGTTCCATACTCTAGACTCCGACTTCAAGACGTGTTTCAATGGCTAAGCATCCTGTTGTTTCTGATACTTGCTTCTGTTACAGTTGGCCAATGCGTCCTGTCCGGAGTCTTAAAAGCTACTGTGCAGCCCCGTCATGTAAGAGGATTCAGCAACTCATCCTTCACCACGAGGGGTGGGAGAGATGAACCCCAGTCAGCTACGGACTGTCTTTGTTGTTGTTGTTTGCTGCTGAGTAGATTCAGACTTGTGGTGATGCTGTGTGACGGATTAGGACTGCCCCATAGCCGAAAGGTTGGTGGTTCAAACCCACCCGGAGGCACCTCAGAAGAAAGGTCTGGCTATCTACTTCAGAAAGATATCAGCCCTGAAAACCCTATGGATCACAGTTCTCATCTGATGCACATGGGGTCACCAGGAGTTGAAATTGACGCAACAGCAAATGTTTTGTTTTTTGTTTGTTGTTTCTTTGCTAATTACTTCCAGAAGTTCGTGTGTGGTGCAAACAGTTAACGCACTCGATTGCAAACCAGGGTCCACCCAGAGGCACCTCAGAAGAAAGTCCTGGTGATGTACTTCTGAAAACCCTCTATGCACATTTCTACTCTGACCCACATGGGGCGGCTGTGAGTCAGGGTCAACCTGACGGCAACTAGCAACAACTACTGGAGGACACTGAGTAAACGGGATCTCTCTGTATTATTTTTTACATAACGTATGAATAACGTGTGAATCTAAAATTAGCTCCAAATAAAAATATGAATTAAAATAAAAATAAAGCAACCATGATCAACAGTAACAAAAAGGAGTCTTTAGTGAGATGGAGAAAAATGCAGGTCTGTTGGTGGCGCAAAGGGTTAAGCATTTGGCTGCTGACCAAAAGCTTGGCAGTTCCAACTCACCCAGCAGTGCTGTGGAAGAAAGACCTGGCAATCTGCTTGCATAAAAATTACAGCATGAAAACCCCATGGGGCAATTCTACTCTGTCACATTGACTCAATGGCCCCTAGAACTGCCCCATAAGGTTTACAATGCTGTGAATCTTTATGGAAGCAGGCCATCACATCTTTCTCCGACAGAGTAGCTGGTGGACTCGAACCCCTGAGGAAATCTTTAAACCCAAAATCGAAAATATTCCCTGGAGTCATCTTTGGACCAAATAATAGTTCAAGCTAATTAGAAAACAATGTCTGCATTAAGCATTATACTCTTTTAAAGAGTTATTTCTATGGGATCAACTTGACAAGAGCAACTCGAAAGGACAGATGAGAAGCTTAGGGTGGAGGCAGTGAGTTTGTGGGAATGATGGTGAAATAGTTTGGAAACGGTTGTCTAGAAAGATGACACAACTTGAAGAACGTAACCAGCATCACTGGATTGTACGTGTAGAGATCGTTGAAGTGGTGCGTGTTCTGTTGTGTTTATTTTTACCAAAATAACTTAATTAATTTAAAAATTACAAAGCTTTGAAACACACTCACAGATTAATTGCTGACAAGCAAGAGTGGAGATGGGCATGGAAAGATGGAGAGAGGCTCCAAGTTGTCTTTCTTAAAGGCTTGAACAACAGAACTTGAATCAACTTCCTCATTCCCCAAGAAGGCCACTCCATCATCTGAAACAGCTTCAAGCAAAGTCCACTCGTGCTCTGTGTTAGCCATGAAATGGCTGGTGACCCCAACCCGTGGTGTGTAAAGGGTACCTGCTATGAGGTCGAAGTGGCACTGTCTTAAGTCTTCGTTAGGAGCCAGGTGGGCCCATTATCACGTGCTATTATTTCCCTCTGGCTTTGGACACCACTCTGGCCACCAGTAAGGACAAAAATAAAACAGAAAGCAGGTGTCCCGCTGTGAAGATTTCATTCAGGAAAAGCGGGGTCTCCTGACTCAGTGAGCTGCGTAATAAAGCAAAAATGGAGACAAATGGAAAGGCTAATGCAGATGTGCCCCATAGGGTTTCCAAGGCCGTGATCTTTACGGAAGCAGACTGCCACATGTTTCTCCCTCGGAGCAGCTGGTGGGTTCGAACCGTCGACCTTTCAGTTTGCAGCCAAGCGCTTTAACCACCAGGGCTCCCTTCCACAGGTATAAGGTTTAGGATAGACAACACAAATTTCGGGTGGATGCAATTCCAGCCATAACATTCCTCAGTCCGACTCCTTGTAGTTTGTCAAAGATAAGCCATTCTTCTGCCTGATGTCAACACGGCAGGAGAGAAAGGTTTTGCAGAAACTGCTTGCATTGCAAACAAAACAGACAGCTGCTGAGCAAATGGGTCCTTTTTCTCATTAAGGTGGGCAGAAAGCAGGTGCTGTCCTCTGATCTCCCTGCCGACCTCCAGAAGGAAAGCAGGACAAGCTTCCCGGGTAAGGTCACCCCGCGCCTGCGGCAGGTCTGAGCCTCCTGTCTCGCCCGTCATTAATCCACAGGGGCAGGAGGGAGGGACCCTGTGATTCCTCATCACCCAGACGGCCAGCCTCATCAGGCAGGCTGTTGGGAGTCTCGTTTTCAATTCCACAGGTCAAATAAATAAATAAATAAAGCCAGGAATATTTTTTTCCCTCTCTTTCTTGCTTCTTGTTGATGTTGTCATGAAGACTTTCATCTTATCTCGTTTTTGAGTGTGTCCTTTTTGGTGTTCCAAATGCCCAAGTGTTACCTTCTCTGAGAAAATGGCAAAGGTGTATTATGATCCCCTGAGAGACCCTGAGTGACACAGGTAATGATTAAGCGCTTGACTACCAGCCAAAATGTTGGTGGTTTGAACCACACGGAGGTGCCTGAGAAGACAGTCCTGGCGATCTGCTTCTGAAAGGTCACAGTTCTTGAAAACCCTATGGAGCACAGTTCTACTCTGACACACATGGAATCGCCATGAGTCGGACTTGACTTAATGGCAACAGGTTTTTGATACGTTTGTATCTGGAGTCCCTGGGTGGTGCAAACAACTAATGCACTCGGCTGCTAAACAAAAGGTTGAAAGTTCAAGTCCACCAGAGGTACCTAGGAAGAAAGGCCTGGCCATCTACTTCTGAAAAATCAGCCATTGAAAACTTTATGGAGCACAGTGCTACTCTGACACATGGAATTGCCATGCATTGGAGTCGGCTCGATGACAAGCAGCAACAATAACATTGTGATTCTGGCATCTTCTTTTCCCCACTTGGAGACCTGCTTAAAGGACAGTCACGAAGTCAATGAGTCTGTGCTCCATTTGTGAGCCTGGGGCTGGGGCTGTCGGCAAATTGGATGGGAAGAAAATACCAATATGATGAAACAGTTTTCCATCATTTGCTGGGGTCTGTTTGTACCTGTGGGGTCCAGCAACATGAATGGAGACTAAATTGGATGAATTGGAAACTCAGTTTTTTTTGCAGATGGTCTGCAAGCTTTGACAATGTCAGCTTTAAAGGGCACGTGACTGGGGTGGTGTAAACGGACTCCTTCCCACTATGTGGATGGAGGTTCAAATTCCACCCAGAGGCGCCTGGAAAGAAAGGTCTAGTGATCTATTTCTGAAAGGTGATAGCCATTGAAAACCCTGAGGAGCAGTTCTACTCTGACACACATGGGGTCACCATGCGTCAGAGTTGACTCAATCGCAAATGGTTTCTGTATTTATAAGAAGTTACCAGGCATCTACCAACATGCACCCATCAGTTTGTTATGGTGTGGTGCTGGAGGCTATGCCACCAGTATTTCAAATACCAGCAGGGCCACCCATGGTGGACAGGTTTCAGCCGAGCTTCCAGACTAAGACAGACTAGGAATAAGGACCTGGTGGTCTATGTCTCAAGTAACTGGACAATGAAAATCTTACGAATAAGAGCATAACACTGTGTGATTCTGTGGTGGTAGATAAGCCCCTCAGGTTGGAAGGCACTGAAAATACAGCTAGGGAAGAGCTGCCTCCTCAAAGTAGAGTCGACCTTAATGATGTGGATGGAGTCAAGCTTTCAGGACCTTCATTTGCTGATGTGGTGTCTCAGTCATCTAGTGCTGCTCCAAAAGAAATACCACAAGTGGATGGTTTTAACAAAGAGAAATTTATTCTCTCACAGTCCAGTAGGCTACAAGTCCAAATTCAGGGCATCAGCTCCAGGGGAACACTTTCTCCATAGGCTCTGTAGAAAAGTCCATGTCATCAATCTTCCTTTGGTCTGGGAGCATCTCTGCGCAGGAACCTCAGGTCCAAAGGATGCACTCTGCTCCCGGCACTGCTTTCTTGGTGGTATGAGGCTCCCGTGTGTCTCTGCTCGCTTCTCTCTTTTATGTCTCAAAAGAGATTGCATTAAGACACTGATCTTGTCAACCTCATCAGTATAACCTCATCACAGTGATAACATTTATAACACATGAGGAGATCACATATAATCTCATCATAGTGGTAGAGTTTACAACACATAAGGAAATCACAGCAGATAACACAATCATACAATACTGGGAATCATGACCTAGTCACGTTGCTACACACATCTTTTGGGGGACACAACTCAACCCGTGACATGTGGCATGACTCAAAATGAGAAGAAATAGCTACAAACATCCATTAATAATCGGAACGTGGAATGTACAAAGTATGAATCTAAGAAAATTGGGAACTGTCAAAAATGAAATGGAAAGCACAAACATCAGTATCCTAGGCATTAGTGAGCTGAAATGGACTGGTATTGGCCATTCTGAATCAGACAATCATACGGTCTACTATGCCAGGAATGACAAATTGAAGTGGAATGGCATCACATTCACTGTCAAAAAGAACATCTCAAGATCTTTCCTGTAGTACAACACTTCAGTGACAGGATAATACCCATATGCCTACAAGGAAGACCAGTTAATACCACTATTATTCGAATTTATGCACCAACCAATAAGGCCAAAGACAAAGAAATTCAAGATTTTTACCAGCTTTTGCAGTCTGAAATTGATCAAACATGCAATCAAGATGCATTGATAATTACTGGTGATTGCAATACGAAAGTTGGAAACAAAGTAGAAGGATCGCTAGTTGGAAAACATGGCCTTGGTGATAGAAACAACACCGGAGATCTCATGACAGAATTTTGCAAGACCAACGACTTCTTCGTTGCAAATACGTTTTCTCAACAACATAACAATGACTATACACGTGGGCCATGCCAGATGGAATACACAGGAATCAAATCGACTACATCTGTGGAAAGAGACAATGGAAAAGCTCAATATCATCAGTCAGAACAAGGCCAGGGGATGATTGGGAACAAACCATCAATTGCCTCTATGCAAATTCAAGCTGGAGATGAAGAAAATTGAAACAAGTCCACGAGAGCCAAAGTGTGGCCTTGGGTATATTCCACTTGAATTTAGAGACCATCTCAAGAATAGATTTGACACACTGACCACTAGTGACTGAAGACCAGGCGAGTTGTGGGATGACATCAAGGACATCATACGTGAAGAAAGTAAGGTCATTAAAAAGACAGGAAAGAAAGAAAAGACTAAAATGGATGTCAGAAGAAACTCTGAAAGTTGCTCTTGAATGTAGACTAGCTAAAGCGAAAGGGAGAAATGATGAAGTAAAAGAGCTGAACAGAAGATTTCAAAGGGTGGCTCAAGAAGACAAGTAAAGTATTATAATGACTCTGTCTCACATACTTTAAACATGTTATCAGGAGGAACCAGTCCCTGGATAAGGACATCATGCTTAGTAGAGGGTCAATGAAAAAAAGGAAGACTCTCAATGAGATAGATTGACACTGTGGCTGCAACAATGGGCTCAAACATAGCAATCGTGAGGACGGCGCAGGACTTGGCAATGTTTCGTTCTGTTGTACATAGGGTCGCTATGAGTTGGAACCATCTCAATGGCACCTAAGAACAACAACAGCATGAATCCAGACGATCCCTGTGGTGCCAACAGTTAATGCATTCAACTACTAACCAAAAGGTTGGAGGTTCGAGTCCACCCAGAAGTGCCTCAGAAGAAAAGCCTGGTGATCAGCCATTGAAAAGCATAAGAGGCAGAGTTCTACTCTGACACACGTGGGGTTGCCATGAGTCAGAGTCCACTCATTGGTAACTGGTTTCCCATTAAATGGCTTCCATTTGGATTTTGTATGTTTCCACATTCAGAGTCTTTATTGACAAAAGAGAGATTTCTCTCATGAGAGGAGATGAAAATTTCAAGTAAATTTTGAATTTCCCTCTAGCTTACCTTCCCTTTGCAGGATCTTAGAACTAGAAAATTGATTGCTGGCAAATGATGGCTCAAGGGCCAACTCCAGCCAAGCCCAGGCATTTACACATTTCCTCTGGCTGTTCTCCACTGCAATGGCAGGAATTGAGAAGTTACGACAGAGGCCACAAGTGGATGGAAAGCCTGAAAGATTTATTCCGTGGACCTTTACAGGAAAAGCTGACCAATCCTAGATCCAGTCCACTGCCTTTGTTTGGAGTTAGGACAACAGGCACAGAGAGGTAAAATAACCTGTCAGGACCACACAGTCAGGTAATGAGGGAAGCAGGAATGGAAACAGGATCTGCCCTGTGTTTGTTTTCAGGCTGTTGGTGATGGAGTACGTCTTTCCTGTCTGAATCTACTGAAGGTTGACCAACATCACATAGTAGCACATATACTCTAATGCAAATCTACTTAACAATAAGGGAAGCTGGGGGGCGGTGGGGGTTCAGTAGTAAATTCTCGCCTTCCATGAGGGAGACCTCTATGGAGCCCTAGTGGAGCAGTGGTTAAGAGCTCAGCTGCGAACCAAAAGTCAGCAATTGGAATCCACCAGCCGCTCCTTGGAAACCCTATAGGGCAGTTCTACTCTGTCCTAGAGGGTCGCTATGAGTAGGAATCGACTTGATGCAAACAAGTTTGGTTTGATTTGGTGATACGGCAGACCCGATTCGATTCCCGGCCAATGCACCTCATGCGCAGCCACCACTCATCTGTCACTGGGGGGCTGTGTGCTCCTACGATGCTGGACAGGTTTCAATGGAGCTTCCAGAGTAAGACAGACTGGGAAGAAAGGCCTGGCGGTCTACTTCCAAAAATCAGCCAGTGAAAACTCTATGGAGCGAAATGGTCCAATCTGCAACTGATCATGGGGATGGCAGAAGCCTGGGCAACATTTTATTCCATGGTGCTTGGGGTCGTCATGGGTTGGGAGTGAACTTGAAGGCAGCTAACGTCACCAACAGCAACATAAGAAAAAGTATCTGTCCAGTGAAAGGCGAGAGAGAGAGAGAGAGAGAGAGAGAGGGAGAGAGAGAGAGAGAGAGAGAGAGAGAGAGAGGGAGAGAGAGAAAGAGAGAGAGAGAGAGAGAGAGAGAGAGAGAGAGAGAGAGGGAGAGAGAGAAAGAGAGAGAGAGAGAGAGAGAGAGAGGGAGAGAGAGAGAGAGAGAGAGAGAGAGAGAGAGAGAGAGGGAGGGAGAGAGAGGGAGGGAGAGAGAGCGAGAGAGAGAGAGAGAGAGAGAGAGAGGAGAGGGAGGGAGAGAGAGCGAGAGAGAGAGAGAGAGAGAGAGAGGGAGAGGATGAAGGGACTGCCTGCATTTTGGTGGGGCTGTTTCCTCCCGAACACTGTTTCATGCCTCCACTTCATTTGTATGGCACTCGTCTGCGTGGAGAACAGAACACCAGCCCCTAAGTCATTCAGAGCCTGACCACAGGACACGCAGCGCCAGGCTGCTCGGAGAGGGAGAACAGAAGCCTTCTCTGAGAGCGAATATCTTTCATTAGGTTTCAAATGACAAAGAAAAGGCCATGGCACCCTATCATCTCATGGAAATATCATCATGAGCTGTACAATTTCCCTGCCAGAGGATAAGGCTTTCCCCTCCCAGTCCAGCCCACTCACCTAACATATAATAAAAAGGTTAAATTACTCAGACTGTTTTGTACTTCACTGCCCAAAAATCTTCAGTATCTTTCCTTTGAGTTAGAGGCAAACTCCTCAGATACAAAACCTGGCCCTGTATCAGCCGAGCCCTATCTGCCTTGGAATCCCTGGGTGGTGCAAACAGCTAATACGCTCGCTGGTAACTGAAAAGTTGGAGGTTTGAGTCCACCCGGAGGTGCCTTGGAAGAAAGGCTTGGCTATCCACTCCCAAACATCAGCCACTGAAAACCCTGTGGAGTAGTTCTACTCTCATGGGGCCACCATGAGTTGGAGTCGACGCAGCTGCAACTGGAAAAGAGTTTAAACATCAATAAAGAATTACATTCACCTGTGATGTAAAAGGGAGCCCTTGTGGTGCAGTGGTTAAGAGCTCGGCTGTTAACCAAAAGGCTGGCAGTTCGAATCCACCAGTCACTCCTTGGAAACCCTGTCGGGGCAGTTTACTCTGTCCTATAGGGTGCCTGTGAGTCAGAATCGGCGGCAGTGGCTTTTTTTTGGGGTGATACAAAAGAAATATGAATACTTATCAGTTGTGTTCTTTTAACACTTGTAGCCCAAGTTCACAAACCCCTATTGAGTATCTGTCCTGTAGAAGGCAAGGTGAGGCATTGGAAAATGGGTGAAACGGCTCTCATCTTAAGATGGGGCTACGGGTGAGACAGAAATGACTACTACTTTAAGTAGAGGCTTTAAAAAACAGGAATTTATTATCTCACAATTCTGGGGGCTACAAGTCCAAAGACCTCTCTAAAGTGCTGGAAAGCAAAGATGTCACCTTGAAGACTAAGGTGCGCCTGACCCAAGCCATGGTGTTTTCAAATGCCTCATAGGCACGCGAAAGCTGGATGATGAATAAGGAAGACCGAAGAAGAATTGACGCCTTTGAATAGTGATGTTGGTGAAGAATATTGAACATACTGTGGACTGCCAGAAGAATGAGCAAATCTGTCTTGTAAGAAGTACAGCCAGAATGCTCCTTAGAAGCAAGGATGGCAAGACTACATCTCACATACTTTGGACATGTTATCAGGAGGGATCAGTCCCTGCAGAAGGACATCATGCTTGGTAAAGTAGAGGGTCAGCAAAAAAGAGGAAGACCCTCAACAAGATGGAGTGACACAGTGGCTGCAACAATGGGCTCAAGCATAGCAACGACTGTGAGGATGGCACAGGACTGGGCAGTGTTTCGTTCTGTTTGCACAGGGTCGCTATGACTTGGGACCAACTGGACAACACCTAACAACAGCAACAAAACAAGTCCAAATCAGGGTCTCCTCCATGCAGATTCCTTCCTTGTCAGTAGCCCAGGCATTCCTTGGCAATCCTCACGAGGCGTCCGTCTCCCCCAGTGGATGCATGTCTGTGTCTGATCTGCTCTTTTTATAACTCAGAACTGATTAGATTTAGAACCCACCCTACTAGGATAAGGAGCCCTGGTGGCACAGTGGTTAAGCACTCAACTGCTAACTGAAAGGTCAGCGGTTTGAACCCAGAAGCCGATCTGGGGGGAAAAAGACGTATCAGTCTGCTTCCATAAAGATTACGTACTACCGCCAAATTGATTCTGACTCATAGACCCCATAGGACAGAGTAGAACTGCCCCACAGGGTTTCCAAGGCTGTAATCTTTACAGAAGCAGACTCCCACATCTTTCTCCTGAGGAACAGCTGGTGAGTTCGAACTTTGGACCTTTCGGTTAGCAGCCAAGCACTTAACCGCTTGCCACCAAGGCTCCCTCCATAAAGATTACAGCCTTGGAAATCCCGATGGGCAGTTCTACTCTGTCTTACAGGATTGCTATGAGTCAGAATCAACTCCATGGCAATGGGTTTGGGCTTGGGATCTGCTAGGATACGATCTCATTAACGTAACAAAGAAATCACTCTTGGCAAACAAGATTACATCCACAGCTATAGGGGTTAGGATTCCAACCCATAGGTTTGGGGACACAATTCAATTCCTAACATGGAGAGTCTTCTTTGGTCTATATTAAAATGAATATATTTTTTCCAAAATGGCTATTTTTATGAATTCATGAATCTTGAGGAGACGTGAAAGCTAAGGGACACTTTAGGCTTGAGGGGCTACAAATACAGTCATCATCACATCCATCAACTTACATGAACAGACTGATACACGGAACGTCCAAGACCAATCTCCAGTCTATCAACATTGGGGCCAAACTCATCCTTGACCTCGGATGTCTCCACACATTCAACTCCTTGAACATAATGCATCCGGTTAAACATTATGTTGATATTTCCAGCCATTTCCAGAAAAACAAATTCCAGCTCTTCTGGTTTGTCAGACTTTCACAGACACACAGAGCCAAAAAGCCTCTGTTGTTGTTTACGGATGTGACCAAGAGGGTACTTGACATTCTTCCCATGGGTTCATGAACTTTCTTGCTCGTCCTGGTCGTTCTGGTATTTATAGAAACTGAATCACCCCAGGATGGATTTGAAAAACACATAATTAAACTTTTTCTTAGACGTCAGCTGAGCCGAATGTGACCTAGGAGGACTTGACAGAATGGTGTACAAGAGGAAAGTAGAGGATTCCCTAGGAATGCATTTGGCATGGATATCTAATCTCACTCTGACCCTGAGGCTGATACTTCAGAGTCTTCTTGGTTTAGGATGACAAAGAGGCATGTTGTGAGGGACCCTGCCCCCTTTCCACATTGTCTCGTTTTATGGCTCAAGTTTCAGGGGAGCCTGTGGCTTCTCCATGTCTACAGCTTCTCACTCAATCCCTCTGGCAGTGAAATTCAGGGTCATTCTTGAAGTTTCATTCCATTCAACATAGTTTATGAAGGTTTACTTTATTCTCAGCTGGTCCAGTAGACTCCCAATTGTCCTGGAAGCTGTAATTCCCAGACAGCTCTTTGTGAAACAGTGTTGTCTTATTAGTTGGGTTGAGTTGGCTCCAACTCATGGCAACCTCATGCACACTGGAACAAAATGCTGCCCATTCCTGCATCATCCCCATGATTGGTTGTGGATCCAACTGTTGTGATACATAGGGTTGTCGCTGGCTGACTTTCAGCAGTAGATCTCCAGGCCTTTGTTCCTAGTCTGTCTTAGTCTGGAAGCTCCACTGAAAACTGTTCAGCATCATAGCAACATGCAAGCTTCCATTGACAGATGAGTGGCGGCTGAGCATGAGGTGCATTGGCCAGGAATTGAACCTGGGTCTCCTGCATGGAAGGCGAGAATTCTACCACTGAACCACCAATGCCTCACCTGTGGAGCAATGTTGTTGTTGTGTATCGTCGAGTCAATTCCAACTCAGAGTGACCCCATGGGACAGAGAGTAGAACTGCCCGCTGGGGCTTCCGAGACTGTAATCTTTACGGAAGCAGACTGCCACATCTTTCTTCTGTGGAGCCGCTGGTGGGTTCAAACTGTGGACCTTTCAGTTAATAGCAGAGCGCTTAAATATTGTGCCACCAGGGCTCACCCCTCAAAATCTCAAGGTGTTGTTCTTTTAAAAGCAGTTCCACTTCCAAATCATTTCAAACTCACGATGCTCTTGGAGAGTTTCCCGGTCCAAGATCTCTCAAAGATGCAAAGAGATCCTGGAGGATCTGAATGTGTTTGACTTTCCTCCAACCAGCATCTCCCAAACGACTTGGACAGTAGCTCTTAACCACTGCGCCCCCAGGGCTCCACCTTGTGACGAGATATCAGTTAATCTGAGTAAAAGGGGGAGGGCAGGATTCCATCAATCATGTTGAGACCAGCCAATGGCTGATCTTCTATTCAAGCCTTTTGCTTTTTGCAGTCAGAACGGTCTCCCTACATGCATACAGAATAACCCCTCAGAATCAACTTTGTTTCAATTTCTTTGACTGTTGATTATTTTTAACAAAACCACAGGGGAACGTATTGGAAGGCGGATTGTGATTTCAGAGGCCTGGGGTGGGGCTGGGGAGTCCACATTTCTGACAGGCTCTCAGGGGGAGCTGACGCTGTGGTCAATGGACATTCAGTATGAAGGGACAGAGTCCACCCACAGAGACTGCTCCTTCTATCTTCTGGGGCTCTGCCCCTATGAGCCTCTCCTGGAGGACGCCAAACTTCTGGGTTTTAGTTAATTTTATCTGGATTCCTACCAGGTCAATGGTTCTAAGTCAACCCTAGTACGATATTGGAGGAGGCCTGGTGGTGCAGTGGTTAAGGGCTCGGAAGCTAACCAAATGCTGGCAGTTTGAATCTACCAGCCGCTCCTTGGAAACCCTATGGGGCAGTTCTACTCTGTCTACAGGATTGCTATGGGTCAGAATCAACTTGACTACAACGGGTTTGGTATTTCGGTTTGGATGGATATACTAGGAGCCCTAGTACATTTTGAATATTGAATATACCGTGGACTGCCAAAAGAACGAACAAATCTGTTTTGGCAGAAGTACAACCAAAATGCTCCTTAGGAGGCAGGATGGTGAGATTACGTCTTGCGTACTTTGGACGTGTTGTCAGGAGGGATCAGTCCCTGGAGAAGGACATCATGCTTGGTAAAGCACAGGGTCAGCAAAAAAGAGGAAGCCCCTCAACGAGAGGGATTGACACAGTGGCTGCAACCACGGGCTCAAGCATAACAAAAACTATGAGGATGGCGCGGGACCGGGCAGAGTTTCATTCTGTGGTGCATAGGGTCGCTATGAGGCAGAACAGACTTGATGGCACCTAGCTACAACAGTTAGGGCCCTGGGCACAGTGGTTAAAGGGCTTGGCTGCTAGCCAAAAGGTCTGCTTGGAACGCACCAGCTTCTCTGAGGGAGAAAGATTACAGCCTGGAAACCCCATGGGGCAGTTCTACTCTGTCCTCTAGGGCCGTCATGAGTCTGGATTGCCTTGACAGCAATGGTTTGGTGTTTGGGTTCTTCCCTCCCCACCCCTGAATCATATTCTTCCAATAAAGATGCATTTTGAAAAGACTGTTCTGCAGCAGATAAGAAAAGAGTTTGGCGGGGTTTCCTCAGCCAGGACAAGACAGCAAGGGTGCTGTAAGGAGCAAAGGGCCACAAGACAGTCTGCCCATCAGAGCAGAAGCCCCTCCCTGCAGTGTGGCACTCTTTTTTTCCCCTAATTTTATTTTATTTACTTTGTAAGTTCTTTTCTTTTATTTTTTATTGTACTTTAAGTGAAAGTTTACAATTCAAGTTAGTCTCTCATACAAAAATTTATACACACTTTGTTACATGACCCTAATTACTCTTCCCATACTGTGACAGCACACTCTTCCTTTCCACCCGACTCCTCACGTGCATTCAACCAGCTTCTGACCCTCTCCGCCTTCCCCTCTCACCTCCGGACAGAAGCTGCCCCTTTGGTCTCTTGTATCTACTTGAGCTAAGAGGCACACTCCTCACGAGTATCACTTTATGTCCCATAGTCCAGTCCAATCCCTGTCTGAAGAGTTGGCCTCAGAAATTGTTTTAGTTCTGAGCTGATAGCGAATCCAGGGGCCATGCTTTCCGGGGTTCCTGCAGTCTCAGTCAGAACATTAAGTCTGGGGAAGAAGGCTCTTTAGATTGCAGAAATCTGCTTCTGGGTACTATGTTAACCATAAATCAAACTTCCCGTTTTTTGCTCTTGCTGACCTCTCCTCGCTCCCCAAGCAAGTGAAATTATAAAATCTCAGTCACGTATTCTATTATTAATGTGTTTGACTAAATTATGTATCTATTTTTTTAGCTCTGGGTTGATGGAGAGTCCAGGGGCCATACTTTCTGGGGTCCCTCCAGGCTCAGTCAGACCATTAAGTCTGGCCTTTTACTAGAATTTGAGTTCTGCACCCCACCTTTCTCCTGCTCCGTCAGGGACTCTCTGCTGTGTTTCCTGTCAGGACGGTCATTGGTGGTAGCCGGGCACCATCTAGTTCTTCTGGCCTCAGGCTGATGGAGTCTCTGGTTTATGTGGCCCTTTCTGTCTCTTGGGCTAATACTTCCCTTGTGTCTTTGGTGTTCTTCATTCTCCTTTACTCCAGGTGGTTGGGACCAATTGATGCATCTTAGATGGCTGCTTGCAAGCTTTTAAGACCCCAGACGCCAGTGTGCCACTCTTGTCCCTCTTTCTCCCCGAAATATTCTCTCTCCCCAAAGTGTCAGCAGTAGGAATTGCTCAGGATGGGGACAGGGGCGGGAGTCAGTCCTGGAAGGCTGAAGACACCTTGTATCTGCAACGGGGCTCACTGACTCCGGAAGAAGAGGATCATCTCTGAGCTCCTGATGGGATGACTGGACGGAAACACCAGGATTTTAAGAGGGATGGAGACTATTTTAGTTCTCCAGTGCTGCTCTAACAGAAATACCACACATGGGTGGCTTTAAGGAGCAGAAATTTATTCTCTCACAGTTGAGGAGGCTGTAAGTCTGAATTCAGGGTGCTGGCTCTAGGGGAAGGCTCTCTCTGTGGGCTCTGGGGAAGGCTCTCTCTGTGGGCTCTGGGGGAAGGCTCTCTCTGTGGGCTCTGGGGGAAGGCTCTCTCTGTGGGCTCTGGGGGAAGACTCTCTCTGTGGGTTCTTGGGGAAGGTCCTTGTGTCTTCTCATCTCCTCTTCCTCGGTTCCTTGGCGATCTTCAGGTGGCATACGTCTTCCCCTCTGTTTGTGCTTCCTTCTCTGTGCCTAATCTGCTCTTTTTATATCACCCAGGTCATTGGTTTAAGACATACCTTACATTGGAGCCCTGGTGGTGCAGTGGCTAAGAGCTCCGCTGCTAACCCAAAGGTCAGCAGTTCCAATCCACGAGTCACTCCTTAGAAACCCTATGGGGCAGTTCTACTCTGTCCTATAGGGTCACTATGAGCCAGAGTCAACTCGATGGCAATGGGTTTATATTGATACTAAGATCCCTGGGGGTGAAACTGTTAAGCGCTAGGCTGCTAACTGAAAGGTGGGCCGTTTGAACTCACCAATGGCTCTGAGGGAGAAAGACCTGGCAATCTGCTCCTGTAAAAATTTAAAAAAATAAAAAATAAAAAATGAACCTGTTGCCGTTGAGTCGATTCCGACTCATAGCAACCCTACAGGACAGAGTAGAACTGCCCCATAGGGTTAGCCTAGGGAATCTTACAGGGCTGTTCTACTCTGTCACACATAAGTCGGTCCCCAAGAGTGGGAACTGACTCTAGGGCATATAAGGACACAGTGATATGGCCTCATTAACATAACAAGGAAAACCCTACTCCCAAATGGGGTCACATCCACAGGTATCAAACCAAAAAACCAAACCCACTGCCATCCAGTCAATTCCGACTCACAGTGGCCCTATGGGACAGAGTAGACCTGCTCCTTAGGGTTTCCAAGGCTGTAAGTCTTTACAGAAGCAGATCTGTGGAGCAGCTTGTGGGTTCAAACTGCAGACTATTGGGTTAGCAGCTGAGTGCTTAACCTCTGTGCCACCAGGGCTCTCTTTCACAGATATAGCGGTTAGGACTCCGACACATATTTTGGGGGCCACAATTCAATCCATAACAAAGATCTATGTGTGGCCTTTGCCCAGCTCTCAAGGTAAGCACCCCTCAGCTTGCTACAGCCCCTCCTGATGCCAAGGATACTAGCACCCCCACATTCAACTGTATGCAGTCCTCCACCCCGAAGGAAGACAGGGACCTCGGACTGGCAGCAGGGACGTGATTGCAATGCAGCCCCTTCTGATGCCAAGAATACTAGCACCCCCACATTCACCTGCGTGCAGCTCTCCGCCCCGAAGGAACACGGGGACCCCGGACCGGCAGCAGGGACATGACTTCAGTGCAGCCCAGCCCCTTCTGATGCCTGTGCTTCAGAACCAGTCAGGAAACACAGGACTGATGCTTATTTGCCTGGCAGCCCCAGGCAGCTCTCTGAGAGCAGGCAATCAGCTAGCAGTGGCTCTGGGATGGCGGGTCCCCGCTCGGTTTTGAACTAGGAGAGGGGGCAGAAACACAGAGACGCCTTCCATGGGCTTTGACAAAATAGCAGAGTTAACTAAAAGCAGTGGTGTCTCTTTAGAAGCAGGGGGTTGGTGCGTATTGATCCCTTTGTATCCTGGCAGCCTGGGAAAGACACATTTGTCACGCAGACAGAGTTCACTGTCAGCTGCTGATGGCAAAGGTGGTCCTGCCCAGCATCAGAATCAGTGAGCTTCCAAAGACCAAACCCGGAGACCCATTCAGACCCTGGCACAGGGACTGCCCGGGATCCAGATATCCTCCACCCCCGAGAGCCTGCAGTGCGGCTCTGCTAATCGCCTGCTATTTTTAGGAGCAGCATGGAGGGGAAGTTTCTGGAAGGGAAGGAAGGGCTACCTATCAATGGGGCTCATTGATGACACTGGCCTTGGCAACTCTCTCTCCAAGCTGGTTTCCCGTGCTCCCAATGGCTTTTATTTTTTATTCAATAATTTATTATGTACCCTGCTTGTGAATGTCGGGAATTTCAGCAATTCTGGGCATGCCACAAAGGGAGAGTCGTGCTGGCCAGAGGGAAGGAGGAAAAACATCGTGAAGGCAGAGGTTTACTGTGCCCAGAAAGGGACGGCACAGACTCAGGCAAAGGTGCAGTGGCAGAGATGGTCTCTCGGGAGGTCCTCGCCGGCCAGGGGTGTCAGCCTGCAAAGACTCAGGTCCTGAGGGCAAGAGTCCACCGCTGGGAATATGTGTATGATTGAGGAGCCCTGGTGGCACAATCGTTAAGCACTTGGCTGCTAACCAAAAGTTTGGTGGTTTGAACGCACCCAGTGTCTCCATGGAAGAAAGCCCTGGCAATCTGCTTCCGTAAAGATTTCAGCCTAGGAAACCCTATGGGGCAGTTCTACTCTGTCACATGGAGTCGCCATGAGTGGGAATCAACTGGATGGCACCCAGTGACAACAACAAAGAGGCACTGAGCTCCAGATAGCATGGGGAGTGGGGCTGGCTGCCCTTGTATCACACTCTGATGGCACCCATTTAAGGCAGAGATCCCCAGGCAGTGGAAAATTCCACTACCTCAAGCAGCCTTGCATCTGAATCCTGTTTCCTTTGCTTGGCTCCCCCTCACCGCCCCCCCGCCCCCAGCCCCATAGCTTTGCATTCCTTTGCTTGGCACACCCTGTAATTTTACATTAAAATCCGGGTGATGCATGAAGTTAACATGTAAATTCCACGGTGCCTGCATAGGCTGATTAAGAATGTTGCTGATGTAACTTGTGTGAACTTCCTACTTGCAAGCCCCTTAAAAATAACCTTTCCCCTCACCCTCAGGGAGCAGTCTTTGACTGCCTCCTTTCCTTGCACAACAAAATAAAGGTGCCTTTTCTACTCTCCACTTTGGTCTCTTGTTTATTGGCCAATATGAGTCACACCGAGTAGAGCCAATATGAGTCACACCGAGCAGAACCTGGGGTTCCCACCCGGTCACACATTGAGCCTGTCAGCCCGGTGGAGCCCAAGCACTTCATCTGCCCATGGACCAGTCTTACTGTCCTATGGATTCTGTTAGGCTCCCCGACTGGACATCAAGGCATTGGAACTTTGAAGGCATCACCATGCTGGCAATGGGGGTGTTATAGATTGAGGTGTGTCCCCATCAAAATATGTGTCAAAAGTATACGAGACCAAATGGGCAACACCTGCTGAAAAGCAAAGATGAGAAGGCAGGATAAAACAGGAAAGCTGGGCAAATGGACACGGGAACCCAGGGTGTAAAGGGAAAGGGGGAAAGTGCTGACACATTGCAGGGACTGCAACTTATGTCAAAAAACACAATTTGTGTATAAATTTTTGAATTAGAATCCAATTTGTGCCGTAAATTTTCACCTAAAGCACACACACACACACACACACAAACACACACACACCCCAAACTTAGCAAATGTAAAGTTGGGGTTTGTGCATTTAATTGTGTGTAAATTCACACATGTACAAACTGTACACAAACATTACATACTAGAATGTGAAGGCAGAGAAGATTGCTATGAGGAATATTGTTGTCAGTTGCTATTGAGTTGACTCCAAGTCATGGCGACTGTCATGGATTGAATTATGTGCCCCCAAAAAATGTGTGTATCAGTTTGGCTGGGCTATGATTCCCAGTATTGTGTGATTTTCCTATATATTGTAAATCCTGCCTCTGTGATGTTAATGAGGAAGGATGGGTGGCAGTTGTATTAGCGAGGCAGGACTCAATCTATAAAATTGGATTGTGTCTTGAGGCAATCTCTTGAGATATAAAAGGGAGAAGCCAGCAGAGAGATGAGGGGGGGACCTCATACCATCAAGAAAGCAGTGCCGGGAGCAGAGTGCGTCCTTTGTACTGGGCTCCCTGCGCAGAGAAGCTCCTAGTCTGGGGGAACATTGATGATAAGGGCGACAGAGAGAGAAAGCCTTCTCCTGGAGATGACGCCCTGAATTTGGACTTTTAGCCTATTTTACTGTGAGGAAATACACTTCTGTTTGTTAAAGTCATCCACTTGTGGTATTTCTGTTACAGCAGCAGTAGGTGACTAAGACAGCGACCCCACGAACAACAGAATGAAACACTGCCAGGTGCTGTGTCATCTCCATGACTGGTTACGGATTGGATCCATATGGATTGTGATCCATAGGGTTTTCACTGACTGATTTTCAGAAGTAGATCTCCAGGCCTTTCTTCCTAGTCCTTCTTAGTCTGGAAGCTCTGCTGAAACCTGTTCAGCATCACAGCAGAACACAAGTCTCCACTGACAGACGGGTGGTGCTCTGCACGGAAATCAAATGAACCCTGGTCTCCCACATGGAAGACGAGAATTCTACCACTGAACCACTATGAGGAATATAAAACAGGGTAATAGGGATATTAATATTAATATTAAATATTATTATTTATTCTAAAATAGGGCAGGGCAATCTTTAACCCCAGGAGCTTGAAAACTAGTTAGAAAGGATCTGAAACCATCTGGACCTTAAAAATATTGTTAAAATGTGATCCCGCTATGTAGGTAACTTCTTTCCTTCCCCTGTCCTTCCCTTACCTACCTCTCTTTCTCTTATCATCCCTCACCCCTCCACCACCTTTCACCATGAACTTTGGGTTCACCAGCAACAATTCAAAAGACTACACAACGTTGGGTTGTTATCCACAACCAGGGAAAAATCTTTGCTATTAGAGGCAATGCTTCCTTCTCTCTAGAAGCTGGGTAAAATAAATAAAAACAACATACTTATATTCAGATAGGATCAATACAATTTTATTTTCCCTTGCTCTTTAGTTAGAGTCCTTTGTTAAGAGCTGCACAGGGTCTGAGATTTTACCCGAGTTGCAAGTTAAGAAGTCAACCTGCCAGAGCTTCATAGATGCTGGCCAAAGACACAAGTCTCCTGCGTCAGAGACAAATGACAGGTTATTACTCACAGCAGTAGAAGCAGCCAGTATGCCAGCATCTGTGCAGTTCCCCAAACTACAATTCCCACAGGGTAAATGAAAATCCTCACAACTGGGACAATAAAGAGCATCATGATAAAAGAAGACAAACTGTAGCTGTCAAGGATTTCATTCTACTTGAATCAACAATCAACGCCCATGGAAGCAGCAGTGAAGAAATCAAACAATGTATTGCATTGAGCAAATATGCTGCAAAATCCCACTTTAAAGTTCTAAGAAGCAAAGACGTCACTTTGATGACTAAGCTGTGCTTGACCCAACCCATGGTCTTTTCAATTGTCTCATATACATGCAAAATCTGGATAATGAAAAAAGGAACACAAAAGAAGAACTGATGCATTTGAATTGTGACATTGGTGAAGAATATTGAATATACCACGGACTGCCAGAAGAACCAACAAATCTGTCTTAGAGGAAGTACAGCCAGAATGCTCCTTAGAAGTGAGGATGGCTAGACTTTAGCTTACTTATTTTGGACATGTCATCAGGAAAGACCAATCACTAGAAAAGGACATCATGGTTGGTAAAGCAGAGGGTCAGTGAAAACAAGGGAAACCCACCATGACAGGGATTGACACAACGGTCACAACAATGTACTCAAACACACCAACTGTCATGAAGATCGCACAGGACCAGGCAACATTTCGTTCTGTTATACAGAAGGTCACCATGAGTTGGAGCCAACTCCATGGCAACTAATAGCAGCAACAATAATATGAAGAGGTCCGTGTGCTGCCTCAACACAGAGTAGACTGCGTTTCAGGAAAGGAAACCTGCACACAAGGAACCTGAATATTTATGATGGGCAGTAAGCCTGCCTGGCCTTCTCTCCAGAGTGAGACATGATGTTTCCGATTCTTGTGAACAACAAACCTGCTGTCTGCTTTGGAGGAAGATGCCACGTCCGTCTTCCAGGACTGTCAGCCATACAAACACCCTTGAGAAGACGGTCTGGAACAAACGTCATCAATACTCCACTTGAAATCCATGTGGACATGCAAGAGAGTCATGCAGAATGGTCTCCCCTCATCTTTGTGATGTGGTTTCTTGAATAATAAAAATATTTACGGGCATCATTTGTTGTTGGGTGCCATTGAGTAGATTCTTACTCATGGCGAACAACCCTACGTGAAAGAGTAGAATTGCTCCATACGATTTCATAGGATATAATCTTTATGGAAGCAGATAACCAAGTCTTTCTTCCACAGAGATGCAGGGTGAGTTCAAACAGTCAATCTTTCAGTTAGCAGCCAAGTGTTTAACTGTTGTGCCATCAGAGCTCTTGGGGGTATCCTACAGCCTACGATGTCAAAAGCTATGACATAACGATCCTCAGTCCTCACTAAAAATGGAGTGAAAAATTCCCCATGGGTCAATTTCCTTTCCCAAAATTAAAAAACCAAAAACCAAAAATTGTCGTCAAGAAAGGTGGCACTGAGTTGTACATGTAGAAATCGTCGAAGTGATGTATGTTTTGTTGTGTATGTCACCCAGAAAATTAATTAATTAATTTTAGAAATACTAATGAAGTTGAAAATATATTCTCTTTAGAATGAGTTATATTTTGTATTTCTACCTGCCTGATATACTGGATATACTGATCTACTGGAGGGTCTAATTCTAGATTATATACACATACATACGCTAATGTGGCTATATGTGTTTTGTTCTGTTTTTTAAATCGAAAACAGAAAGGGAGAGAGGGGGAATGTAAAACAGGACAAGAAACCATATCAGCAACCATTTTGCACAGGTTAGGTAACCTCATCATCTGAATTTTCAGGAGCGAAGTTAGAGATATTATAAATGGGTGAGATGTGGCCCAAAGAAAAGGAGTATTTACCCAGATTTTGCCTAAAATGTTCACCATGCAGCCCTGTTGGATACGTAGCAGATGGTAAGATCTTTGGTACCCTGACAGACACAATTGGAATGCTACCAGTTTACGGGAACAATTTTCAACCTAAATGAAGAACGAACTATGGAGGAGAAAAACAACTACACTGTTACATTTAAAAAAGAACTGTGTCAAAGAAGAAATCGGTAAATAAGAGACTGCTACGAGAGTAAATCTAAAGGTTATTCATAGTGGCCACATTCATAACTATGATCATCATAGGTCTCTGATTGGTGCATATTGGCAATGGCACCAAAATGTGAAAGGAAATTACTAGACTGCATGGAATTGAAAATTTGGATAAAAATGATCTGTCCTTGGCTCCATAGTGAAAACTGGAAATATCAGTTCCTATTCACTGCAGTCGCTAATCATTGCATTCAAATTGGGGTGTTGGCAAAGAATATCGGATATACCATGGACTTTCAGAAGAGCCAACAAATCTGTCTTGGAGGAAACATAGCCAGAATGCTCCTTAGAAGTGAGGATAGTGAGATTCCATCTCAATTACGTTGGACATGGCATCAGGGGGGAGCAGTCCCTGGAGAAGGTCATCATGCTTGGTAAAGCAGAAAAAGAGGAAGACCCTCAATGAGATGGCTACAACTATGTGCTCAGACATACCTATTATTGCAAGGATGGCACAGGACCAGGCAGCGTTTCATTATGTTATACATGGGGTCACTGAGTTGGAGCCAATTTGATGGCACCTTACAATCTAACAGTCCTTGTGGTTGCTGCCACAACATGGTCCCCAATTATCCCTGCCTCCTGCTTCTCACACCCATATATAGTCTACTCCCACTGTATCAGCGTTGGTTTGTCTGATCAATAGAATAAGCTCCTAGTGATGCAGTATGACTCCCAAGGCTAGGTAATAAAAGGCATTATGATTTCCCACTTGCAGTCTCTCGAGTCACTCATTGTGAGGAAAGCCAGCCGCCATGTTGTGAGGTCACTCACGCAGCCAGCAGCCCTGTGGAGAGGCTGAGTGGTAAGGAATTGAGGCTTTCTTCCAACAGACAGTGAGGAACCGAGACCTGCAGACAAGAGCTATAGAAGTGAGCTATTTTGGAAACGATTCTCCAGTCCCAGTCAAGCTTTTGGATGACTGTATCTTCAGCCGTATCCTGAGATACTCTGAGCCAGAAATACCCAGCTCACCTACACCAGGATTCCTGTGCCACAGAAACTGTGTAAGGTAATGAATATTTGTTGTTGTAAGCCTCCACATTTTTTAGGCAATATGTTATGCAGCATTAGATAACTCATACAATTATGAATAGTTTCACTTTGGGAACAAGAGGACAATATCATGACTGTGGCTGAGATGAGCAACATTGTTGTTAGGCACCCTCCAGTCAATTCTGACTCATAGCGACCCCATGTGACAGAGTAGAACTGCCCCAGAGGGTTCTTTAGGCTGTAATCTTTGTGGGAGAAGCTCACCAGGTCTTTCTCCGGTGGAGCCTCTAGGGGGTTCAAACCACCAACCCTTCGGTGAACAGTCGAGTGCTTCACCGTTGTGCCACCAGGGCGCCTTGGGCTGAGAAATATTCAGTGCAATGATTTGAATGCTGTTTGACATTGGTGTCAATGGTGTTGCTGTCAATGACACTGATCAGAATACAAAATCCATCCATTTGTATCATTTCCACTCTCCCAGATATGACAGCAAACGTATTACAATGCAAAATCCTCCAGAACGGAAGTACTCAGAGTATACGATGGTTTTAGTTTTGTAGTCATTCTTACATGGCTACGTTGTTGCTTAAGAAACAAGAAAAAGATGAATCAGATTCATGTGTGAACTGGACAAGCTGATTCTAATGTTCACAAGCAAGGAAAATATGCAAAAAAAAAAAAAAAAAAAGCAAGATAATTCAGAGGGAAGGTGATGCCTCCCACATATTAAATTGTATTTGAAAGCTATAGTGATTAAAATAGTTTGATTCTAGTTCATGAGATATGAAAAGCATATTTGTTATAGAATTGTTTGTCACAGGAAACAAACTGGAAAGAACTTAAAAGCCCGTCAGTAGAATAACAGAATAGTGGTTTAGATACATGGGGGTGCATCCCCTCAGTAGGAGAGCGTGCAACCATTTCAAAGAATGATCTATCTCATCATAATTGTGGAGCAATCTCCAAGTGGCCTCTTTACGGGGCTCAAATAAGGCACAAAACAGAAGAGCTAGGGAAACCATCTGTGGTCAACTGCTAAATTTGCCCACGCTGCTGTAAAAGCAGGTAAGTTCACAGTGGAATCATGGGATTTCTTCTCTACTGTGGCATTTGATTCTGATTCACCGGAAGGAGTAACAGAAGGTATGGACGAATGAGGGGTGTTTTTGTAGTCAAAATAGACCAAAATATTTTGGGACACATTCAAAACACACTTGGCTAAACTTTCAAAAAAAAAAACCAGAATTATTTTAAGATTTAATAATCTCTAGATACTTAAAAAAGAGCCCTAGTGGTGCAATGGTTAAGTGCTTTCAGTTAGCAGTTTGAACCCACCAGCCACTCCGCAAGAGAAAGATATGGCAGTCTGCTCCAACAAAGATTTATAGCCTTGGAAACCCTATGGGGCAGTTCTACTCTGTCCTGTAGGGTTGCTATGAGTTGGAATCGACTCAGCAGTGCTTAACAACAACAACAGATATATAAGATATAGTTTGAAATGGTTTTTAAAATCTTTAACTCTTTCTGTGTTTTCAAAACATATTACTAAACCAAAATATAAATGGAATATTTGACTATCTAAACAGTCGTCTGCTAAACAAGACTCTATTTACTTGTAAAACTTTCTGGGAAAAGAGAAATAGAATTTGAACATACACTAGTAAAAAAAAAAAAAATCTTATCTCTAGTCCATCAAAGTTTAAAATTTTGAAGTTTTGGGTTTTAAAGGTATGATCCACCGATTACTTCTAGACCATCCTGTAAATATGACTTTAGTAATTAATCCAGCATAAAACTCGTTTGTTGTTGTTGTTGTTGTTGTTGTTGTTTTTGGTTTTTACTGATTAGTTTCTTCTGAAAAAAAAGCAGATACTTCTTTAGCAAGAGTTAAGCAGAAGGCTGGGGTTTTTTTTAGTTGAGGTCTCTGAATCCCTAAAACATGGAAGTAACTTAATTACAGGAATACAACCAGTAATAGCCAGCATCTATGTACCGAACACATGGTCTTTTTCAGCCGCCTTGTATGCATGCAAATATTGGACAACAAAAAGGGGAGACAGAAGAACTGATGCATTTGAATTGCAGTGCTGACAAAGAATATGAAATATATCCTAGACTGCCAGAAGAATGAGCAGATCAGTCTTAGAAGGAATACAACCAGAATGCCCCTTAGAAGTAAGGATGGTGAGACTTCGTATTGCTTACTTTGGACCCATCGTCAGGAAAGACCCATCACTAGGACAGGACATCACGTTTGGTAAAGGAGAGGGAGAATGAGGGAAACCCTCTATGACATGGACTGACACAGGGGCTGCAATAATAACCTCAAATATACCAACGATTTTTGAGGATGGAACAGGACGGGGCAGTGTTTCCTTCCATTATACATAAAGTTGACATAAACCCCAGCAACTAACCACAGCAACAACTTAACTACAAAGTTGCATCACTGATAAACTGGAATGCAGTAGGAAGAACTACATTTCACACAAACCACGGATGCAAACGCAGAGCTGGCATCTGAAATAGCCAGCTAATCACTTTGTTTTTCCTGTTTCTGATTCCTGTCTGAACCTAGACTCAGTAGTCCTCCCTCCCTTGGTGCATTTCAAAGTATTAACTGATCGATTTCAAATTCTGATACTGTTACTTCCTTAATGCTACTGAGCTGGGGTAAATCTGTCTCCCCGGTTATCTTTATCTAATCGTTGTTCTTAGATGCCGTTGAGTCGATTCTGACTCATAGCCACCCCATGTGACAGAGTAGAACTGCACCATAGGGTTTCCGAGGCTGTGATCTTTACGGGAGCAGATGTTCAGGCCTTTCTCCTATGGGGGGCGGGGAGGGGGGAGGGAAAGAAACAACCACAACAAACAATTCGTAGCATTACTTCTTTTAGATAACAGTTTGTCATCATAGTTCAAAATTGGCTGCCTGCTACAGGTAGAAGCCCAAAGCACTGCCCTTCGGCGGAGCCAGGCTGCAAACCCGTTTAAAGTCTGCTTCCTTTCCACTCTGAAACGTTTCGGCTCCCTACGGCACCCCCCTCTTCCCACCACTTGGACTTCATTTTCCACTCTCTGGTGAAGGACGCTCAGAAGACATGACGTTAATTTTGGCGGACTCTGAATTTTCTCTAATTCAGCAAGCAAGCCTCTGTTAATTAGGCCTCCCCGGAGGAGTGATGCCAGAGAGTGCCTCTCGCTGTTACTGATCGATACTCCCAACTCAGGGCCTTTCAGGGGCCAGTTACTCCAGCTTCTGAGTAAGAAAGACAGTCTTGCCCTTGATAACAGCTGTACCTGCCTGACTTCACAGAGAGCTCCATCCTGCCCACCGAGTCCACCCAGCTGCACACAAATAGCCCGTCGCCTTGTCCCCTCCATCTCTGCCGCCTGCAGAATTGCCAGAGGGGAAAGAAAACGTTCCTGCCACCACTTCAGTCGGGGCTGGCGCCTTCCGAGCGCATGCAGACAGATGGGGAAGTCGGCCTGCTGACAGAGCCGGCTGGGATCTGCTGTTTGATCCGGGGATGCTGGCCTTGTTTGATGACGGCCTGTGAGAAGAAGCACGCGGAGGCTAATTTAATGTAACACTGCTCTGCGGTGCCTTCGAAAGAAAAGGGTCTGAAAAGCTCACACGATTTGGTTTCCTTCTCGGTGACCTTTCTCTGCAAAGAGCTGTATAGGTGCAAGGGCTTTGGGGCCAGCTATCAGCCCTGGTTGTACAGCGGTTAGGAGCTATGGCTGTTAACCAAAAAGTCAGTGGTTGGAATCCACCAGCCACTCCTTGGAAACCCTGTGGGGCAGTTCTTCCCTGTCCTACAGGGTCACTGTGAGTTGGTATCAACTTGATGGAACCAGGTCTTTTTTGCTTTTTTTTTATTACCCACTCCAAGGGTTTAAAAATGTGACCCTCTATGACGATCTGCAAGGAGCCCTGGTGGTGTGGTGGTTAAGTGCTCAGCACAGAGACAGACAGAAGACGGTCACGTGAAGATGGAGGGAGAATCTGGAGTGAGGTGGCTGTCAGGGCAATTCTGACTCATAGTGACCCTAATAGACACAGCAGAACTGCCCCCATAGGGTTTCCAAGGCTGTATCTTTACCGTAGCAGATAGCCAGGTCTCTCTCACATGGAGCCTCTGGGTGGGTTCAAGCCGCCAACCTTTTGGTTAGCAGCTGAGCACTTAACCACTGTACCACCAGGGTTCCTTCAAGGCAAAGCTGGGGTGAAATACACTTTTCATATTTTAGCTATCAAGTAAGTCGCCCTCCCCAAAGTCTCATCATTATTTATAAAGGATACAGTCTGTATGCAAGTTAGTTTAAGCATGAGAAGAAAGACAATTTAGTGACTCAAACACACCAACAATTGTGAAGTTGGCGCAGAATCGGGCAACGTTCTGTTCTGTGTTGTACATGGGGTCACCATGAGTCAGAGCCAACTCAAGGGGGGTCTAACAAGGGCAACGAAGATGCAGAGCACACAGTATATTACATGTCTGTATGAGGAAAGGGGTCACTGTTTAAGACCACCTTGCAAAATTCAACCCGATCTCAAATTTTTCTTTCAGTGGCTAAAATTTTGGGAAGAGATTTACATTTCTCTTGAGTTTGACGCATTACTTTCCTGGTGGGGGAAGAAAACAGCACAAACCTATTTTACTCTGCCGAAGAATTTACAACATTAGGAAGTAAGAAAAGCGGGTTTGGGTCCCTGAAACACACAGATTAACTGTCTGCATCAATCAGTTTGCAGCTAATTAAACAACCCTTCATGTCACTTTGTCCAGTAATAGCTTCTAGGTAAATATTATCGATGCCGCTTCTTTTCTGATATCTTATAATTATTTTGTGAGAACTATATTCATAGGATGCCATGTGATAATTCATTCCCAGAGGGGTGCTTTTAATTATTTCATTATTAAAATTCATATTTTTCACTGATTATTTGGATGCTAGATTCAGTACCAAGGAGCCCTAGTGGTGCAGTGGTTAAAGCACTCAGCTGCTAACCGAAAGGTTCAGAGTTATAACTCACCAGCTGCTCCACAGGAGAAAGATGTGGCAGTCTGCTTCTGTAAAGATTACAGTCTTGGAAATGCTATGGGGCAGTCCTACTCTGTCTTATAGGGTTGGTATGAGTCAGAATTGAATCGACAGCAACACGTTTTGGTATATGCAGTACACCTGTCAGTTTGTCGTACGATGGTGGCTTGTGTGTTGCTTCAAAGCTGGAAGCTATACCACTGGATTTTCAAATACCAGTAGCGTCATCCATGGTGAACAGGTTTCAGCAGAGCTTCCAGACTAAGAAAGACTAGGAAGAAAGGCCTGGTGATCTACTTCTGAAAATCAGCCAATGAAAACCCTATGGATCACAACAGAACATTGTCTGATACAGTGCTGGAAGATGAGCCCCCTAGGTTGGAAGGCACTCCAAATACACAGTGGCCTCAACAGTGGACTCGAGCATGCCAACGATCATGAAGATAGCGTGGGAGTGGGCAACATTTCCTTCTGTTATATGTGGGGCCGTGATGAGTTGGAGCCAACTTGTCAGCAAATAACAACACATGTGCAGTATATACAGCACAGAAATTCAGAAAAGTATGACTGCTTGAGAGATGTCATCCGAAAAACTCCTACACTAAGGGTGTATAAGAGAAAACAGCAAACCAGCAGATGAGTGCTCATTTAATGATCTAGATATCCTTTATATGATTATGTGAAAGCAACATTTTCACTAAAGGGTACCTTAAAGAAAGCCACCCTGTGTTATGGATTGAATTGTGTCCCCCCAAAATATGTGTTGCAAATCCTAAACCCTATACATGCTTGATAGTACCATTTGGGAATAGGTTTTCTTTGTGATGATAATAAGACAGTATTCGCGTAGGGTGTGTCTTCGGTCAATCTCTTTTGAGATACAAAAGAGATTAAACAAGCAAGAAAGAACGCAGACAATGGAGGAAGAGAGATGCCACGCCACATGCAGATCGCCCAGGAACAGAACTAGAAAGAGACAAGGACCTTCCTTCAGAGCCAACAGAGAGAGATAGCCTTCCCATAGAGCTGGCACCCTGAATTCAGACTTCTAGCCTCCCAAACTATGAGAAAATAACTTTACTTGTTAAAGCCACCCATCTGTGGTATTTTTGTTATAGCAGCACTAGATAACTAAGACACCTGGTTTGTTTCTGGTTTGCTTTTCTTTCTTTTCCTGTCCTGATGGAGGTCACTCAGTAAGTGTTTGACAGTGACAGGCTGAATAATCCTAAATCTAGGTGTAAACACTGTTTCTCAAGCATTAGGCAATCACAACGCAATAGAACTATTAATACATGCCAGTGCTCTACTCTTTTCTCTATCTTCAAGGCATCCATCTCAATTAAAGTGTTCACTGAATGACTTCTGACACAAAATTTCGTTTTTGTGATCTCACCATTAACAGTCTGTTTCAGAGTTTTTCCACGAGCGTTTGCAAGAGAAATCGTACCCCTGCTTCTCTGGGTTTTGAAATTGGAACAGAGGGTGTTTGGATATGAGTGGATTTTAACACGTGTGATATTGGTAGAGAACAAGTGAGGTGTAAGGGTCAGGCTTCCTGTGGGGTGAAGATGACATAGGACCTCTCTCTTCGGGATACTGAGTTCAGATCATCGACCCTACCCAAAGCTAAGACCAGCTGCTGGTCCGAAGATCTGAGATGTCTCCCGAGGTTGGCTGTCATGGGATTGTGTTCAGCGTTTGTGCTCATCTCTATGCATGAGGATAGATATTCAAGGCGATACTCCAGTTGGCTGAAATTCCCATTTGCCATATGCAGATAGATGGAAATATATGCATCTCTATTATAAATACTGGGAAACATTTGTTAAGGAAGAGAGACAAGCACAAGTGGCTAAATTTGACGATGGAAAAGATGTTCATGGAGTGACGGTACTGGTTCCACTTGGGAAAAGGCAATTCGAGCAACATATAAAGAGCAAAGAAGGACACCACCTAAATGAGGAGCACAATCAAGGGAAGAAAGAGTTCTTGGAGTCAGATAAACCTGGCTTTCAACAAGGATGGATGAATGGATGGATGGATGGATGGATGGATGGATGGATAGGTGGGTGGGTGGGTGGGTGGGAGGATGGATGGATGGATGGATGGGTGGATGGGTGGGTGGATGGATGGATGGATGGATGGATGGGTGGGTGGGTGGAATGGATGGATGGATGGATGGGTGGGTGGGTGGAATGGATGGATGGATGGGTGGGTGGGTGGGAGGATGGATGGATGGATGGATGGGTGGGTGGGTAGATGGATGGGTGGATGGGTGGGTGGATGGGTGGCTGGATGGATGGGTGGGTGGGTGGGTGGGTGGAATGGATGGATGGATGGATGGATGGATGGGTGGATGGGTGGGTGGGTGGGTGGGAGGATGGATGGATGGATGGATGGGTGGGTGGATGGATGGATGGATGGGTGGGTGGGTGGGTGGAATGGATGGATGGATGGATGGATGGATGGATGGGTGGGTGGGTGGGAGGATGGATGGATGGATGGATGGATGGATGGGTGGGTGGGTGGGTGGATGGGTGGATGGATGGGTGGGTGGATGGGTGGATGGGTGGATGGATGGGTGGGTGGATGGGTGGGTGGGAGGATGGATGGATGGATGGATGGATGGATGATATACAGACAGACAGATAGACATATAGATACATAGATAAACAGATACATAGATGCCCTGGAACAAAATGTCCCCAGGTCCTGCATCATCCTCACAATCACTGACATGTTTGGGTCCATCTTTGTGGCCATTGTGCCAGTCAATCTCATGGAGGGCTTCCCTTGCTGGTTCTCTGCTTCAACAAGCAAGATATCCTTCTCCAGTGACTGGTCTCTCCTGATGATGTGTCCAAAGTAAGCAAGTTAGATACTGTTCTGTTGTGATCCATAGGGTTTTGATTGGCTAATTTTCAGAAGTAGATCGCCAGACCTTTCTTCCTAGTCTGTTCTCATCTGGAAGCTCCACTGAAACCTGTCCACCGTGGGTGACCCTGCTGCTGTTTGAAATACTGGAGGCATAGCTTACAGCATCACAGCAACACACAAGCCACCACTGTACAACACACTGACAGACAAGTGGTAAGGCCTCCAACATACCCACCATTTATTAGCAGTGAAACCATAAGTAAGTCATTGATTATCTCTGGGACCCAGCTCCCTTATATTTACAAAGGAAGATAAAGAGCTCTGCCTTAAAACTGTTATAATTTTTAAATACAAAAATATATATCAGAGTGCCTAGCAGCATGCATGGTATGTGATCAATGTTTAGTATATTTTAGTCTTTCATCAGAATATTTTTCAACTGTCTATATTTTTACTCTCACATCTTAAGACTATCAGTGGATACATCCATTTACCATAAGATACTGTTCACACCTTGACAAAACTTCAGGCATAGTCTGCGTTGTTGTTAGGTGCCGTTGAGGCAGTTCCGACTCATGGTGACCCCATGTACAACAGAACGAAACACTGCTCGGTCCCGCACCATCCTCACAATTGTTGTTATGCTTGAGCCCATTGTTGCAGCCACTGTGCCAATCCATCTTGTTGAGGGTCTTCCTCTTTTTTGCTGACCCTCTACATTACTAACAATGATGTCTTTCTCCAGGGACTGATCCCTCCTGATAATATGTCCGAACTATGTAAGACATAGTCTCACCATCCTTGCTTCTAAGGAACATTCTGGTTATACTTCCTCCAAGACAGATCTGTCTGTTCTTTTGGAAGGCCATGGTGTATTCAATATTCTTTGCCAACACCACATTTCAAAGGCGACAATTCTTCTTCAGTCTTCCTTATTCATTGTCCTGCTTTCACATGCATATGAGGCGATTGAAAATACTATGGCCTGGGTCAGGTGTACGTTAGTCTTCAAGGTGACATCTTTGCTTTTCAATACTTTAAAGAGGTCTTTTACAGCAGACTTGCCCAGTGCAATGCGTCTTTTGATTTCTTGATTGCTGCTTCCACGGATGTTGATTGTGGATCCAGGTAAAATGAAATCCTTGACAACTTCAATCTTTTCTCCATTTATCATTTTTTTCTAGTCTGTGTTATAAAATCTATAAAAATTGTCATAAATACAACATTGGATCCTGTGGGAATGTAAATTTTATTCCATGGTTATGATGTGTACCCCCAGGAGATCACCCTTTGTATGTGTCTTAGGATGGGTTCTCTAGAGAAACAAAACCAGTAAAGTGTATAATATTATATCAAGGAAATGGCCCACACAGTTGTAGAGGCTGGAACATATCAAATCAGCAGGTCAGACTGGCAGCTTCTCCTGATTCACATAGCCACAAGGGCTGGCAAACCCAAGATCAGCAAGTCAGACAACAGGACTCCAGCTCACAGGCTGCAAAGACCAATGAATCCCAAGATCAGGAGGTAAGATGGCAGGTAAGCTGCTAGCTCAAGTCCCAAGAGCCAAAGGTCAGACGAACAGGAGCCAGCTGCAGGATCCAGAGCAAGGAAAAGCCTTCAAGCCCTGCCAGAAAGTCCACCTATATTGGATGCAGCCCACATGCCCAAGGAAACTCCCTTTCAACTGATTGGCTGCTCACGGCAGATTCCATCATGGAAGTGATCACATTATATCAGGTCTCATCACAGAGGTGATCGCATCATCATACAACTGCCAAACTATATCATAACAGCCAAACCACTGAGAATCATGGCCCAGCCAAGTTGACACACAACCTTCACCATCACAGTATGATATGGCTATTTCACCTTTATGGTCTGATGAACGTATGGTCTTTATGAACAGACAGAGGAAACACAAGTACCCTCTGCTTGACATAAGTCCCTTCCCATCCCCTTCTACTGGATCTAAAATTCCCAGAATAAGGCAAAGTCATAATGACAGTGGTTGCCAAGCACGTTTATGGTCATTATTTAAGTTGATTATGACAATAAGCCGCCATGTGACAGAGTAGAACTGCCCTATAGGGTTTTCTAGGCTGTAAACTTTAAGACCAGTCCCTGGAGAAGGACATCATGCTTGGTAAAGTAGAGGGTCAGTGAAAGAGAGGAAGACCCTCAATGAGATGGATTGACACAGTGGCTGCAACAATGGGCTCAAACATAGCAATGATTGTGAGGATGGCGCAGGACTGGGCCGTGTTTCGTTCTGTTGTACATGGGGTCACCATGAGTCGGAACTGCCTCAACGGCACCCAACAACGACAACAATGCAATCCCATGACACGTGGCTGAGTCAGACCAAAAGGCTGGTCTGCTGCTCCTTCCCCATCCCAAGTCAAACCCTCTTTTTGATCTATCTACAAGGACCTGAGTTGGTCTCCAACACAGCATTGTAAAACGTCTCTTAGTGGAGGGGGCAGGTCACAGGATTCCCGCATATATTTCTCATTCTTATATCCTGTCATTGGTGTTGGGTGCCATCCAGTTGAATTCGACTCACACCAACCCCATGTGACAAGGTACAACTTCTCCCATGAGGTTTTCTAGTCTGTCATCTTTATGGGAGAAGATCACCAAGTCTTTCTTCCACCAAGCTGCTGGATATGTTCAAACCAGCAACTTTCAGTTAGCAGCCTAGTGCTTACCCAATGTGCCAAGGTGGTTGTTGTTGTGTGCTGTCGTGTAGGTTCTGATTGATAGTAACCCCATGTGACAGAGTAGAACTGCCCCCATAGAGTTTCCTAGGCTATAATTTTTACAGAAGCACATTGCCAGATCTTTCTCCAGTGGAGCCGCTGGTTGGGTTAACAGCTGAGCCCTTAACCACTGCACCACCAGGGCTCCTCAATGTTATCTAGGATTGGTTATTCCCAAGCACATCTACAAATATATATTCAAATGTTGTTGTTGTGTACCGTCGAGGAGATTCCAACTCATAGTGACCCCATGTGACAAGAGTAGAACTGCCCTGTAGGGTTTTCTAGGCTGTAATCTGAAGCAGATCATCAGGCTTTTCTCCCATGGAGCCAATGGGTGGGTTAGAACCTACACTACCAGGGCTCCTTCTTATATCCTAGAGTGTCTCAAGTCTACTAGATACAGTGTGCTTTTTAAAAAAAAAAAACAACAACAAATGCAATGCTTTCTTCACTATCTTGAAATAAAACTCATGCATAACATAACCTACCTGCAATTATAATTTGGAAACAAATTAATATAATGCTCTAACCATGACATTAAGGAGTAAAGCAAGAAATGTAGTTATAGTAAAATAATACAAAATAAGTATTATTTTATTAAAAGTATGTCCGTTGCTTTTCAGCTTCCATTAAGGGTAATAGAAATATCCGTAAACAGATAGTGGTAATGGTTTTACAACATGATGAAGGTAATTAATGTCACTTAGGTGTACATGTACAAAATGTTGAAATGCAAATGCTTAAAGGGAAACTCGGAGATGGAAAGAGAGGAGCTATAACCTCCTGGAAGACAGAGAGGCAGCAGAGGCAGCAGAGCCAGGACAGAGAGGGAGAGCTGTAACTCCAGAGACGGTGAGAAGCAGCGGCAGAGAAATGGCGGCAGCAGAACCAGGAGACCAGCAGGAGACTGCGTGGTGGGCTTCCTGGCCCATGGAGCAAGGCAGCTGAGTGCCTTCAGGGCAAGGCTTACTGGTGGAGTGGGGTACCTCTGGGCACTTATCAATAGAGCTAAAACACTTTGTCACACTTGCCCAAGCAGGGCAGAGGCTGGGCCAGTTCAAGAGACCTGAGGGGCCAAAAGGAACCAGGAAGCAGACGCTGAAGAGACAAGGAGCACAGGAAGCAAAGCTGTCTGTCTCAGTCTCAAAGGGTAGGACCATGACCTCTGGAGTCTCAAAGGGTGGGGCCACAGCCTCCTAGGTTTCAAAGAGTGAAAAACAGTTGCTGTCGAGTCAGTTCCAACTCATGGTGACCTCACGTACGTCAGAATAGAACTGCATTCCCCAGGATTTTCAGTGGCTGAGTTTTTGGAAGCAGATCACCGGGCTTTTCTTCCATGGTGCCTCTGGGTGGGCTTGACTATCCATCCTTTTAGTTAGCAGCTGAGCTTGTTAAGTGTGCAACACCCAGGGACTCCTCTTAATAATAATTTATGAGAAGATGTTTTAGGAGGCCTCTGGGAGGGAAGGGGAGGCAAAGCTGGCTCTTTGACTGTCAACCTACTTCAAAAAAAGTAGTTTCACTTCTATCTGTCTTATACACACACACACACACACACACACACACACACACACACACACCATATACAAGTTGTCATAGAGTTGATTCTGACTCATGGCGACCCCATGTGTCAGAGTACAACTGTGCTCCTTCAGTGCAGTGAATTACTTAATATGGCCCTTTTAGCCATAGTCTTTGTAACTTCCTTCAAATGACTGACTGGGACTATGCAAATGAGGTGCTTGAGGTCCACCAAGGGGATTGGACAACTTGCTAATAATGTAAATAAGGTGCATGGCACCTTTGTGGGGGTGTGACCATGCAAATAAGGTGTATGGATCCCTAATGAGGGAATTGGTCAGTTTTGCCATCCAGCTAGGCTTAAAGGGAGACAGAGACAGAAAGAGATGAAGGAGCTGTAACAGGGAAGACAGTGAGAGATGGAGGCGAGAGATGGCAGGATCCAGGAGACCAGTGCAAGATGGCTGCAGTGGGGCTTGCTGACACACAGAACTAAGAGTTGTAACACTTGCCCTAGAAGGCCCCCAGGAGGGCCCAGCTGCAGCAAGACCCCACCAGGGCCTGGCAGCAGAGGGCTCCAAGCAGAGTCTGGCAACAGAGTCATCGTTCCTGTTACTTCCAAGTTGATCCCAATCCCAAGTTGTACCCCATTACTTCCCTAAGTTTGGTTTGTGAGTTCTGAGAGACATTGCCGCAAACTAGGGAACCCAAAGATGGCGGGGAGAGAACTGAGGGGACAGGGAGTAGTTGGTGTCAGATGATGGAGTGGGACAGCAGTTTGGAGAAGCTGGACATTTGGGACATTTGGGAATCAGCTTTGTGCTGATCTTATAAAAGACATTATTCATTTAGTTGCTGTCAGAATGGTGGGGTCTACTGCAATGGCCCAGACTCACTGGAATATGTGGTTTTGGGAAAAAGGAGATAAATGGAAGAATGAGAAACTGTTGGTGGCTGGGTGGGATAAAAAATACACATGGACTGAAGTAGCTGTTATGTTGCAATCAGTTATTTATTGTTGTGTGATGAATTTTCAAATTGTGTCGAAGTTAGTGGCTTGACACAACAACATTTCTTACCATTTCTGCAGGTCGAGAATCCGGGCAGTACTCAAGTGAGCTCTCTGATTCACGGCCTCTCACAGGCAGCAACAAAACTCTGAGCCAGGACTGTGGTCTCCCTCAAGATACCACCTGGTTGTTGACGGGATTGAATCTTGTAGGGTTCGCTCTCATTGTCATTATGCAATTTTTTGACTTAATATGCATCCTGAACCAAAACTTCAAGGCAACTTTTACAAATCTAGCTCCTTCTCAGAGCCCTTAGATGGAGTCAGCATGGCCAACACGCTGATTTGGACTCAGAGCGCCAAGCTGATGGTTGGCTGGAGGCCACTCCCAGTTCTTATCTACAAGGGCCTCTCCAACATGTTGGCTTGCTCATCAAAGCAGCAAGCTGAAGAGGCAACAGAGCATGCAAGTCAGACAGAAGCCACAGTCTTTTATACCTTAACCTCAGAACTGACACCTACCACTTTTGGTGTATTCTCTCTCTCTTTCTTTATATAATGTTTATTGTGAAAGTTTACACAGCAAGTTAGGTTCCCATTTGACAATTTCTGTACAGTGACATTAGTTACATCTTTCACAAGGTGTCAACATTCTTTTTAATTGCACTCTGGTTGTTCAGTTCCATTTCCAGTGCCCTAGTTTCCCTGCACCCTTCTCTTCTCATCTTTGCTTTAGAGTCATTGTTGACCTTTCGGTCTCCTAGAGATGGGTTTTTAGTAGAGTACTGTCTTAGGCTGTGCTCTCTAGAGAAGCAAAACCAGTGCAGTGTATAAATACATAGAGAGAGAGATTTATATCAAGGAAATGGCTCATGCAATTGTAGAGACCCAAGTCCGTGGGTCAGGCTGAATGCTTCTCCTGATTCACGTAGCTACAGGGGCTGCTGGATCCAAGATTGTCAGGCAAGATGGCAGGTAAGCTGCTAGCTCAAGTCCCGAGAACTGGAGGTCAGACAAACAGGAGCCCGCTGCAGGATCCAGTGCAAGCAAAAGCCTCCAAGCTTTGCCAGAAAGTCCACTTATATTCGATGCAAGCCATACCCCAAGGAAATTCTCTTTCAACTGATTGGCTACTCACAGCAGATCCCATCATGGAGGTGGTGATCACATTATATCAGATCTCATCATGGAAGTGATCACATCATCATATGACTGCCAAACTACATCATAACTGCCAAACCACTGAGAATCATGGCCCAGCCAACCTGACACACAACCTTAACCATCACAAGCACCATACTTACAGGTAATATCCTTTATTTTGTGTGCCACTCTGCTAAATGACTAAAAGGTAACCTCAGGGGATGGTGTATTCTCTTCACTAGAAAAGTTTCATTAGGTCCCGCCCACACCCAGGGGGAGGGGATCACACAAGGGTCTGAATCAGGGCTTCAAACTGGTTCATTCCACTTAGAACTCCTGCTGTGAATTTGCATTTCTAACAAGTTCCCGGGTGATGCTAATGCTGCTGGTTAGGGACCAATTCTGAAAACCACTAGTAGAGTAGTGGTTCTCAAAACTGATTACACATAAGAATCACCTGGGGATCTCATTAAACTCTAGATTCTGATTCAGTATATCTGGGGTGGGAATGCAAATTCTCAGCAGGGATTTGAACCAGAAAGAAACGTTCAAAGCCCTGGTCTGAATATCAGGAGGCGAGCAAATAGTTGAGAGCATTTTAGAAGGCTGCCTACCACCATGTGGTTCTGAGTTTTCTTTTCTTCCAGGTTCCCCCATTTCACTGAATAATTTCTCATAAACCCCAGGCTCTCATTTCTTCACACTCTACCCTCGTGTTCTCTTGGTCTTTGGCCTTTGCTGTAATTCTTTTAACATCTCATTAAAAACGGAAAACGAAAAAGATTTATCTTTCTTGTCTTCATTCAAGTTCCTATTTTTTTATTTGAGGAAATTTTATTTAATCTGCTCCCAAAGTTCAGGGTATTTCTCATGGATGTCCATGAGCACAATTCAAAGGGGAATACAGATGTGTGGAGGTGGGTTGTGATTCCCACCATCTGGCTGCAGCCCTTGCTTTTCTTTTCCTGTTTATGCTTGATATCTCAAAACCCATATTGTAGAGGAAGTCTAGTTGCTCAAGCTGGGCATCCTTTGTTCTCCAATATCCTTGAAGTTTTAGACACACACGGCCACTCTACAGTGCAGCGCAGACAACCCGAGTAGCAGGCTTTAGATGATTCTGCACGATTCCAGGTCTCAGCATTTTGAAACACACATGCTGGGTAGCTCTCAGCAAAACTGAGAAAGGTCTGCAAAGATTATATTAGAGTTAGAATCGGCAAGAGGATTCTGTTTTTAGCTTCCTTTGGTCTGCTTGGAGTCACAGACAGACGGCCATTGTAATCATGCAGGGAAACATTTTATTTAAGACTCAATACACTGGTATATTTGCCTGCTGGAGCTTTCCAATTCAAAGTGAATTAATTCGTAAGTATGCTCCCTCCTCAAGCTCACAGAGCAAATAGAACAAACCCTCTGGGTTTCCAATCTCCACCATGAGAGATTCCATATATTCAAAATACAACTTCAACCCTTGTGATGGGCTGAACAGTGGCTGCCCCCCACCCTCAAATTCATGTCCTTCTCAGAATGTGAACTTATTTGGAAATAGAGTCTTTGCAAATGTAATTAGTTGAGTTGAGATCATACTGGGGTAGGGTTGGCCCTTAATCCAATATGACAGGAGCCCTTACAAGAGAAGATCACAGAGACACAAAGAGAAGGCCACATGATGGCAGAGGCAGAGATGGGAGCGATGCATCTACAAGTTAAGGATTGCCACGGGTTGTTGACAACACCAGAAGCTAAGCATAGAAAACATTCTCTCCCCACCATGGTCTCAGGGACATCTAGCTCAATGGACATAACATAGTTTATAAGAAAATGTTCTACATCCTACTTTGAGGAGTAGCATCTGGGGTCTTAAAAGGCTGTGAGCAGCCATCTAAGATACTCCACTGGTCTCACCCCTTCAGGAGGAAGGGAGAATGAAGAACACAGGATACAAGGAAAAGATTAGTCTAAAGGACTAATGGACCACAGCTACCACGGCCTCCACCAGACTAAGCCCAGTACAGCTCGATGGTGCCCGGCTACCACCACTGACTGCTCTGACAAGGATCACAATACAGGGTCCCGGACAGAGCTGGAGAAAAATATAGAACAAAATTCTAACTCACAAGAAAAGCCCAGACTTACTGGTCTGACAGAGACTGGATAAACCCCAAGATTATGGCCCCTGGACACCCTTTTAGGTCAGAACTGATGTCACTCCCGAGGTTCACCCTTCAGCCAAAGATTAGACAGCCCCATAAAACAAAACGAGACTAAATGGGCCCACCATCCCAGGGGCAAGGACAAGAAGGCAGGAGGGGACAGGAAAACTGGTAATGGGGAACCCAAGGTTGAGAAGGGGAGAAGGTTGGCATGTCATGGGGCTGGCAACCAATGTCACAAAACAATACGTGTATTAATTGTTTAATGAGAAATGAATTTGCTCTGTAAACCTTCATCTGAAGCACTCTAGTATGAGATCATGAGATCATACTAGAGTGGGATGAATGGGTCCTAATCCTATATGACTGATGTCCTGATAAAAGAGGAGAAAAGACCCAGAGACAGGCAGACAGAGGAAGGAGGCCATGTGGTGGTGCTGCTGCTGCAAGCTGAGGAACATCAGGGATCGCCTAGAGCTTCCAGAAGCTGGGAGAGAGGTGTGGGACAATTTCTCTGTCACAGCCTCAGAAGGACTCAGCATGGCTGAGACCCTGATTTGGGTTTCCAGCCTCCAGAACTTCAAGACAATAAATTCCTGTTCTTTGAAGCCAGACTATTTATGAGATTTTGTTAAATTAATAGTAAATATTAAGAAACCAACACCGAATTTCAAATTTTCATGGAATCCAGACTTTCTGGAGGCAGGGAGGCTGGATGAATCCCCAAAACTATTTTCTTGAGATAATCTTTGAAACTTAAACCCTACACCAAAAATTTCCCCGGAAGACTTCTTAAAACCAAACAGTAATTTAGCTTAACTTGAGCACTGGGCTCTTTTAAGAACTATCTATATGAGATCAAATTGACAACAGCAACTTAAAAAATTAGATAGGAAGCTTAGGGGGCAGTGAGTTTATGTTAATGGGGGAGGAACGATTCGGTAAAGGAGGGTGAGAATGGTTGCACAACTCAAAGAACGTAATCAACGCCAATGAATTGTACATGTAGAAACTGTTGAACTGGTGTCTGTTCTGTTGTATTTATTTTCAACAAGAACAACAAAATTTTTTTAAAAAAGAAACAAAAACCAAAAAAACCTATCGGGCTAATTTCCATTGTCACAACAAAATTGTCTTTGACCTAATATGTATCCTAAACCAAACATTCAATATGACTTTCACAAATTCTTTTGAGATCAGAGATCATCAGAAATGGCATTCTGTATTTTAAAATCCCCCATATTCAGTCTGACACCTACTTTTCTCATTCTCCAAGGGGAGAAGATGATCTTAGCCAGAGCTTTAAGAAATGTCCTACGTACTTTTAAACAGAGTCTACTTTTTAAAATTTATAATACATCTTAAAATATTAGCCATATTCAAAAGTATGACATTTGACAAAAATAATTATCATGCAACTTGGTGCATAATTGTAACAAACGTGCTATTTATATAAAGGAGCAAGGGTGCTGTCTTAGTTATCTGGTGTTGCTATAACAGAAATACCACAAGTGGATGGCTTTAACAAACAGAAGGGTGTTCCCTCACAGTCTAGAAGGCTAGAAGTTTGAATTCAGGGTGCCAGCTCCCAGGAAAGGCTTTCTCTCTCTTGGCTTTGAGGAAAGGTCCTTGTCATCAATCTTCCCCTCGTCAAGGAGCTTCTCAGCACAGGGACCCCCGGTCCGAAGGACTCACTCTGCTCCCATCGCTGCTTTCTTGGTAGCATAAGGTTGCCCAGTCTCTCTGATCTTTTCTCTCTTTTATATCTCAAAAGAGACTGATTTAAGACAAACCCTAACCTTGTAGATTGAGTCCTGCCTCATTAACATAATTGCCGCTAATCCCACCTCATTAACATCATAGAGATAGGATTTACAACACATAGGAATAACACATCAGATGACAAAATGGTAGACAATCACACAATACTGGGAATCGTGGCCTAGCCAAGTTGACAGATATTTTGGGGGGACACAACTCAATCCATAACAGGGTGCTAGCTTAATTTTTTTCTTTTTTAATATAAGTAACAGGCTTCATTGACTCTTGATAGAGGTAGTTAACCAGAAAGTCAGTTACCATTGAGTCAATTCACACTCATGGTGACCCCATGTGTGTCAGAGTAGAAGTGTGCTCCATAGAGTTTTCAACAGCTGATTTTTCAGTAGCAGATTGCCAGGCCTTTCTTCTGAGGCACCTCTGGGTGGACTCGAACCTCCAATCTTTCAGTTAGCAGTCAAGCATGCTAACCTTTTGCCCCACCCAGGGGCCTACAGAGGTATTTGTGGTTGTTGTCGGGTGCTGTCAAGTCAATTTCGACTCGTAGTGACCCCATGTGACAGAGTAGACTTGCCCCATACGGTTTTCTAGGCTGTAATCTTTACAGAAGCAGATTGCCAGGTCTTTCTCCCATTGAGCTGCTGGGTGGGCTCGAACCACTGACCTTGGGGTAAGCAGCCAAGCACTTTAACCACTGTGCCACCAGGGCTCGTTTATAGAGGCAATTAAACCCCCATTCAATCAGGTGGTTCCGAATGTGGTCCTTGCCGGAACTCCTTTCCCTTGGGTACGGGGAAGATTTCTTTAAGACTGGCTGAAAGCTTACATGGAGATACATAGTTGCATACACTTACATAGCTATAGATAGCAGCATAAACTTAGTCGAGTATATATAGAAGCATAAACTTGTGTGGATATACATAGCACCCTAAACTCACATGGACATGCAGACTAGCAAAAAAAAAAAGACAAAAGACTTGAGAAACCTTCAGCTTCATTGTCAATTCAGCAACTAACTAGCTCTATGTCCAGGGTCCCTGGGTGGTACAGTTGGTTCAATGCTTGACTACTAACTGAAAGACTGGTGGTTCAAACCCACCCAGAGAAGCCTTGGAAGAAAGGCCTGGATATCCACTTCTGAAAGGTCACAGCCATGAAAACTCTATATGTTATCCAGTTCTACTCTGCACATATAGGGTTGTCATGAGTCAGAGTTGACTCAGTAGCAACTGGTATTGTTTTGGTTTGGTTTGGTTAGCTATACGTCCTAGGCTTCAATATCCAGGATGAAATACCTGAAAATCCTGTGACAAATCCAGAAACACATGTTTTTGGCTAATTCTTGAACTGTTTGTGTTAGGTAAATCATCTCTAGGGTCTCCTCTGTCTTTCTATAATCCTCCATGTAAAAGGGTAACCACACACTCACCATAAGTGAGTGAGAGAAATCTGGTAAAGCCCCCTAACTCATCTGTAGGTTAAGGAGGGTGGGAATGTCTCCTCTCTGATACCATGAAACCTCCTGGGCTTACTATAGCGTCCAGCACCCACAGAAAGAACGGCGTTAGGTGGATGGAGGGACATGCTCTCTGAAACATCAATGAGCTGGAAGCAAAGATCTTTTTTAGGGAGTTCTGGGCAGGGACTGAAGGAGCCCTGGTGATGCTTTGGTTAAGTGCTTGGCTGCTAACCAAAAGGTCAGCAGTTCAAACCCCACCAGCAGCTCCACAGGAGAAAGATGTGGCAGTCTGCTTCTATAAAGATTGTAGCCTTGGAAACCCCATGGGACAGTTCTACTCCATCCAGTAGGTCACTGTGAATCAAAATCGACTCAACGGCAATGTGTTTGTTTTTTTGGTTTTGGGCAAGGACTTTGCCTTTTGCTCTCAAACGAGAATATGGCTTCGTGCCTTGGAAGAAAGCCCTGGCGATGTACTTCTGAAAAGTCAGCTACAGAAAACCCTGTGGAGCACAGTTCTACTCTGACACACATGGGGTCGCCATGAGTTGGAATCAACTGGACAGCAACTGTTTTTTATTCTGTGCCAGGCACACTTTCACCATTTTACATGTAGGTTTGCAACAAGGATTCAACAATGTTCTTGAAAAACTAAAAGAGAACCACATGCATATTTAAAATCAGGATCTGCCTTCCAATCTTAGGAAAAGATATAAACAAGGAAGACATAATCATATGACAAATGAGGGAATGCAGGAAACCATGAGAAAGTCTTAAAAACACCCATTAGGCAAGGATGCAGAAGTGACATCAATCACATTGGTCATTATGTTGGAATATAAGAAGGTTAAATGCCCACCTAAACAGACAAAGACTCTTCAGTTGTGCTAAAAAACTAAACCCAAACATTGGAGGAAAATAACAGCCCAAGAACTGGTCTCTAACTACTCTGTTCTTACTTAACAAAACCCACAAAACCTGAGAAAAATTACCAAAGGAAACACAAACAATTACATCTTCTAGTGCTCAGACTAGAAAATGGTACCAATGAAAGCTGCATACTTCAAGGAAATTCTGCCATGTTTTGAGCAAATTAGACAAAATTAAAGAAGCCACCAGGAGCAGCCCAACAACTCTCTCCTGAGAGATGGGCGCCATTTTGTAGGAAGTAAACGGAAGGTCTTTGGGTGGCTCAAACGTTTTGTGCTTGACTGCTAACCGAAAGGTTGGTGGTTGGAACTCATCCACCAGCACCACAGAAGAAAGGCCTGGAGATCAGCTTCCATAAAGATTACAGCCAAGAAAACCCTACTGAACAGTTCTACTCCATAACACATGGGGTCACCACGAGTCGGAATCGACCTGATAGCAACAGGCTTGGTTAAATGGAAGGTAATCTAGAAAATTTAAATGGCATCATGGACTCTGGAGGGACCAAGGCATGGGTGTGGCCAAGTCAGGAGACATGGGGATGGCTCCTCGTGGGCACTCTGACCTGCCTCAGATCAATGGGAGAGGAAAGAATGGCCACTCCTTGCGATTTTTCTCTCCACTGACTTATTAGTAGCAATTGCAGACTCCCCCACTGGGGAAGGAGGGTGGTGGGCTGAGGATTCCTGGATCTCGAAGCAAGAGCTGACTATGAGACAGATGATGACCTATATATTCGAAGCCATTTTTAGAGCTGCAAAATGGCAGCAGCAAACACAACCCAGCAAGAAGCCAAGCTCCCGGCTGAGTGTCCAGTAAGCCAGGAGCCACCCCAACTTATCTACGCTTGGTCACTGTTGGCATTCCTCCTGGGGTACACCTTGTCCTTCTGCCCCTCAGTTGGCTGGAATTGGGCTACTCAGCCGCTGCCCAAGTTCTGAGTCTGCCATGGAGGTCAGTACTTTACCTGACCTGTTCACACGCTTCATTGTTAACTCACCTGGTGACAAGCCAGCAGTGACCTGAGGTTGTCTTTACAGTAATCACAGATTAGCCCACAGCCCCTTCTCTCTCTCTCTCTTTCTCTCTCTCTCTCTCTCTCTCTCTCTCTCTCACACACACACACACACACACACACACTCACTATTCAGCTATTTAACCTCAGGCAGTCAAGACTTCCACCAGCCCTTTGTCAGTCTGTCCTACTGAGGTGACTTGCACATTACTATGATGCCAGAAGCTATGCCACTGATATTTCAGTACTGCCATCTCTCTCACAGCGGACAGGTTTCAGTGAAGGTTTCAGACTAAAACAGACAAGGAAAAAAGTTTTTGTGATCTACTTCCAAAAATTAGCCAATAAAAACCCTACAGATCACAACAGAACACTGTCTGATACAGTGCTGAAAGATGAGTCCCCTAGGTTGGAAAGCACTAAAAATACACAGTGGCCTCAACAGTGGACTCTGACATACCAATGATCATGAAGATGGTGCAGGACGGGGCAACAGTTTGTTCTATCATACATAAGGTCATCGGGAGTCAGAGCTGACTCGATTGCAATCAACAACAATCAAGACTTGGTTTTACATTTAGATAATAAGCTATTTTAAAAAAATAGCTTGGGAGGTAGGTAGGTAGACAGAGAGACAGGGAAAAGGTAGGTAGGGATAGATAGATGGATAGACAGGTGAATAGACAAATAGACAGGTTGGGTTTGGGGGCCACGCATGAAAATGCCTCTCACAGTTACTAACTAGGTCAGCTTGGCCACATGGGGTCCTTTCTCTGAGCGTCTGTTTCCTCATCTGTAAAACAGGAATAATGATGTACAGTCAGTAGAGTTCTTGTAAGGATCAAATAGGTATTACCTGTTATGGGCCTGACTCATGGGAGTTTTTCAATAAATAATAGTTTCCTGCTTCTTCCAATTTAGAACGGCATGTTCCCATAAAAGCAGTCTTTAAAAATAAATAGCATTAAATCCTGGACCATTTTGGCTCAAATGAAAATCAAATCCCAAGCTTTAAATATACGTGTCCTATAATTACACATTCTGTTTTAAGAAAAACTGTCTGGGATGGCCAGAAGTATTAAATAAGTGCATTCCTTAAAAGAATAAATACAGGAGACAGAGAGAATTCGACCCTAAAGGCCTGGATTATCTTTCCATCTTTAAGGGAGGGCAGGCAGGGGAAAGACAGAGGAAGTGAGGGCTCATTTCTATCTATCTCAATGACCCAATAGATAGATAAGTAGGTAGGCAGGCAGACAGACAGACAGATAGACAGATAGATAATAGATAGGTAATAGATAGATAGGTCGGTATGTAGGTAGATAGATAGACGGATGATAGACAGGTAGACAGATAATAGATAGGTAATAGGTAGGTAGGTAGACAGACAGACAGACAGACAGATAGACCATAGGTAGGTAGGTAGGTAGATAGATAGATAGCTGATCGGTAGATAGGTAGGCAGGTAGACAGATAATAGGTAATGGATAGATAGAGAGAGAGATAATAGATAGGTAATGGATAGATGGATGGACGGATGGGTGGGTGGGTGGGTGGATGAATGGATGGATAGACAGAGATGGATAAATAGGTAGATAAAGAGACAGATAGATAGAGATGGATAAATAGATACATAAATTAAAAAAACAAACAAACCAAACTTGTTGCCATCTAGTCAAATTGATTCCAACTCATAGTCACCCTATAGGACAGAGTAGAACTGCCCCATAGAGTTTCTAAGGAGCACCTGGTAGATTCAAACCGCCGATCTTCTGGTTAGCAGCCATAGCACTTAACTGTGCCACCAGGGTTTCCGATAGGTAGGTAAGTAGTATGTGCTCCCTTCTGAAGGGGCTACAATCACCCAGCTGAGTGAACTATTCCAAGCATTGCTGTGTTTAGTGTTGATTGTATGGCTTTCTCCGCATTCTGTAATCCATTAGACCATTTTACCTTCGTAACAGCCCTGGAACCTGGTTCTTAAACCACCTGGCAGGAAAACGTTGAGGTGACAGTGGAATTTTGCCTAGCATCTGGCTTGGCTCATCTGGTTTCTCACACTGTATTTCAGGACTATGGCAGGCACAATCATGGTCCCCAAGAATCCCCAGGACGATGAATCTGTTGCTTAGTGACATCGGCAAAGTCACTGTTGCCATATAACAGCATATTCATGGGTTACTGAGATTAGGATGTAGGCATTTTGAGGAGGGGCATTATTTTACCTACCACACTGCCTATAGTCCATACTGGGCAGAAGGAAAGTGCTTAATAATGACTCATTTATAAATTCATACATCATTCATCTCTATCAAAAGCTCAGAGAAGACAGCGTGTCTCAAACTGTTACTGTCAGTCCCTGCCCACTGAGAAAAGGAAAGGTGAGGTCAGCAGAAATCCTATTCTTTGGCCAACTCAGTATCCAAACACAACCCCTACGTGAGTGGAAATCAACTACCACAACTAACAACAACAACAAGCGCTTTTACTGGAGCAATGGCGGCGCAAGCGGTTTGCAATCAGCTGCTAACATAAAGGTCGGGGGTTCGAACCCACCCAGTGGCTCCGAGGGAGAAAAGACCTGGTGATCTGCTCCTGTAAAGATTACAGCCTAGGAAACCCTATGGGGCAGTTCCACTCTGTCATATGGGGTAATCTCTGAGTCGGAATTGACAGCAGTGAGTTTGTTGTTGTTGTTAGGTGTCGTTGAGGTGCTTCCAACTCTTAGCGACCCTTTGTACAACAGAAGGAAACACTGCCCAGGTCTGCACCGTCCTCACAATCGTTATGCTTGAGCCCATTGTTGTAGCCTATCTCCTTGACAGTCTTCCTCTTTTTTGCTGACCCGCTACTTTACCAAGCATGATGTCCTTCTCCAGGGACTGGTCCTTCCTGATAACGTGTCCAAAGTATGTGAGACAACGTCTTGCCATCCTCGCTTCTAAGGAGCATTCTGGCTGTACTTCCTCCAAGACAGATTTGCTCCTTCTTCTGGCAGTTCAGGGTATATTCAGTATTCTTTCCCAACACTATAATTCAAAGATGTCAGTTCTTCAGTCTTCCTTATTCATTGTCCAGCTTTCACATGCATAGGAGGCGATTGAAAGCATCATGGCTTGGGTCAGGCGTGCCTTAGTCCTTAAAGTGACATCTTTGCCTTTTAACACTTTAAAGAGGTCTTTTGCAGCAGATTTGCCAAATGCAATGCATCCTTTGATTTCTTGACTGCTGCTTCTATGGATGTTGATTGTGAATCCAAGTAAAATGAAATCCTCGACAACGTCAATATTTTTTCTGTTGATCATGATGTTACTCACTGGTCCATTTGTGAGGATTTTTGTTTTTTTTATGTTGAGGTGTAATCCATACTGAAGGCTGTGGTCTTTGATCTTCATCAGTAAGTGCTTCAAGTCCTCTTCACTTTCAGCAAGCAAGGTTGTGTCATCTGCATATTGCAGGTTGTTAACAAGTCTTCTTCCAATCTTGATGCCCCTTTCTTCTTCATATAGTCTAACTTCTCAGATTATTCGCTCAGCATACAGATTGAACAGGTATGGTGAAAGGATACAACCCTGATGCACACCTTTCCTGACTTGAAGCCAGGCAGTATCCCCTTGACAGACAACTGCCTCTTGGTTTATGTTCAGGTTCCTCATGAGCACAATTAAGTGTTGTGGAACTCCCATTCTTCGCAATGTTATCCATAATTTATTATGATCCACTTAGTCGAATGCCTTTGCATAGTCAATAAAACCCAGGTAAACATCTTTCTGGTATTCTCTGCTTTTAGCCAAGATCCACCTGACATCAACAATGATATCCCTTCATCCATGTTCTCTTCTGAATCTGGCTTGAATTTCTGGCAGTTTTCTGTCAATGCGGGTTTGGTTTTTGGTTTTTCCCATTACTCATAATTTATCACAGGTAACATGTTGGTATATTTGTGTCTTCATCATCTGCAGAGATTGCATTTCTTCACTGCACTGATTCATTTTAAAAAATGTCTTCAGCATATACTATGGGACAGGCAAGCAGTGTGTTAGACACTGAGTATATAATAATTGGTACCTGGTGGTACAAATAGTTAATGTGCTTGGCTGCTAACTGAAAGGTTGGAGGTTCGATCCACCCAGAGGTGACCTGGAAGGAAGGTATGGTGATCTATTTCTGAAAGATCAGTCACTGAAAATGCTAAGAAGCACAATTCTACTCTGACATACATGGGGTCATCATGAGTCACAGTTGACTCAAGGGCTCTTTTAATTTGTAGCACACCAATGTTATGAATATAGTTTCAGTGTCTTTACTTCAGCATAAACGTGGATGATGACAGATGGCATTGGGTTAGACAATTAGCCCATGATCTATAGAAAGTCACTTTAAGCCTTTAAAATGTCACCAGGAATATAGATTATCAAGGTGGAGATACTCCCAATCTTTGGGCACATTTTTCATCTTTAGGTAAGAACACACAGTATATTCTGTGGACTAAGGAGTGAAAATACCTTTCCTTGGTCCCTTAAAAGGATCAGCCATCACATTAGGCTGATGCCCAGTAAGAAAGGGATCCCTGGGTTTTGCTAGTGGTTAACACGCTCAGCTGGTAATTGGAAGGTTGAAGGTTTGAGTCCACCCAGATGTGCCTGGGATAAAGTCCTGGTGATCTACTTCTGAAAAATCAGCCATCGAAAATCCTGTGGAGCACAGTTCTATCAGATACACATGGGGCCACCATGAGTCGGCATCCAACGAGAAGGTAGACTTCTCAATGAGTTTTAACATGGAAGATGTGAAAGAAGAGGCAAGAGATAGCCACCCTGACAAGGCTAGTTTTGTTATGCACAGAAACGATCAGAGAGCAGTCAACTTTCAGCAAATAGAACACTCACACACATACAGATGAAAGGGAATTCAAATTCCTGCTTCCTAACCTCTGCTCCACCATAGACCTTCTAGGTGACCTTAGTATGTCAACCACCCTGGCTGTCCCATTCCGCATTTTAAATCAATGGTTAGAATCATGGTATCCAAGGTCCTTCCAGGAATCAATGGATAGCACGAATGGTTAAGTGAGTGACTCTAGCCAAAAGGTTGGCAGTTCGAAGCTATTCAGAGGCACCTTAGAAGAACAGGCCTGGCAATCTGCTTCTAAGAGGTCAGAGCCAAGAAAACCCTATGGGGAAGTTCTACTCTGTAACATGTGAGGTCACCATGAGTGGAATCAACTCAATGGCAACTAACAACAAGGCCTCTACCACTTCCAGGTCTGGAATCTGGAATTCTATAAACACTTGAGCGCTAAGCAGCTGCTACTGGAGATGCTCAGCCAATCTCAGTGGTTCGTGGTGGAAATCATCCACTTCCAGCAGAGATCTACTGGTCTTCAAAAACCCATGGTGATGCTTTGGGGTGCGATTATGCAGGACCAGCCATCCCAAGGGACTAATTCTGCTTTATAAAACAACAGAAGCAATGTAATATCTATTTCTATTAGATACTCAGGAAAAAAAAAAATAGCTGAAGGAGTGTGATATCTTATAATTATCTCAACCAAGAGATAGATGTACAAAATTCTAACACACAAAAGAAGACCAGATTTACTGGCCTGACTGAGACTTGGAGAAACCCCAAGAGTATGGCTCCTGGACACCGTTTTAGCTCAGTGGTGAAGTTGCTCCCGAGGTTCACCGTTCAGCCGGGGACTGGACAGCCCCACGAAACAAAATGGGACTAATGAGGCACAGCAGTCCAGGGACAAGGATTAGAAGGCAGGAGGGTACAGGAAAGCTGTGGATAGGGAACCCAAGGTTGAGAAGGGACAGTGTTGACATGTAGTGGGGTTATTAACCATTGTCATAGGGCAATATACATACTAACTGTTTAATGAGAAACTATTTGTTCTGTAAACCTTTATCTAAAGTACAAAAAAAAAAAAGAATTATCTGTGTGAGATCAAATTGACAACAGCAACTCAAAAGGTTTGATGGGAAGCCTAGGGGGCAGTCAGTTGAAGATAATGGTGATGGAATAATTTGGAAAAGGATAGTGGGAATAGCAGCACAAATGGAAGAATGTAATCAATGTCACTGAATTATATGTGTAGCAATTTTTGAAATGGTGTATCTCTGGCTATGCATATGTTCACCAAAAAAGAAAAGAGGTCCTCCAAGGTCAAGAAGGGAGAGTTTTGACATGTTGTGGGGTTGTTAACCAACGTCATAAAACAATATGCATACTGACTGTGTAATGAGAAACTATTTGTTCTGTAAACCTTCACCTACAATTAAAAAAAAAAAAAGAAATATAGATGTACAATCAAAATTTCAATGGCGAGCAGAGGTCCTCGTTGAATCATGCTTTTCTTTGAAAACAGAGACGGAATCACTTGCATCCACCCTGTGGCTGCCAGAGACAAGTGTGAATCACAGACGGTAAAGACGGAAGTGACTTATGAGGTCGGCTCTCCCAGCACCGTGTAGCCCAGCAATAGATAACTAATACAACCGTCTTCCATCAGACAGGGAAACCTCTACCTGAGGTGTCCCAGAAGCTCCCAGGGACCAAAGGAAGAAGTCAAAGGACTAAAGATCCCGTCAGGAAGGGGAACTCAAGTCTAATTGATGGACTTTATTCTCCTGATTCCTTTTGGAATGTAAGACTCACTTCTGGATCTCCCAAGCCCCAGGACCCTTGGAATGGCAACATTCCACAGAGAGGGGTACAAACAGTTAATGCGCTCAGCTGTTAATTGAAAGATTGGAGGTTCAAGTCCAGCCAGAGGTGCCTCAGAAGAAAGGCCTGGTGATCTGTCTGAAAGATCATAGCCATTGAAAACCCAATGGAGCGTAGTTCTACTCTGACACACATGGGGTCCCCATGAATCAGAAGGGACTTGAAGGCAAGTGTTGTTGTTTTTTTTTTTTCTTTTGTCTATGTATTTATGTATCTATAGTCTATGTATTTACATATCTATGGAGTCACTGGATGGTGCAAATGGCTTAACGCACTAGGTTGCTAAGTGAAAAGCTGGAAGCTCGAATCCATCTACAGGCATCTGGAGAGAAAGGCCTGGTGACCTGCTGAAAAATCAGCCATTGGAAACCCTATGGAGCACAGTTCTACTCTGACACACGTGGGGTCACCATGAGTGGGGCTGATGGCAAGTGGTTAGAGTAACTATCAAGCAAATTAGTCACCTTATAGACAAGAAAATAGAGTCCAAAGAGAGTAACTGCCCAGGCTGGCTTGTGGACCAGGGTGTGTTCTTTCCCCTCTGCCATGTTTAATTTATACTAAGGGATCATGTCCAGCTTCACCAAATAATTATAATTTAATCTCTTCTGAGTTCAAGGTTATAATCAATCTGAAGTCCAGTCATGCTGACCTAAAGCTATAAAAATGCACTGTAGGCAGCTCGGTGGCCACTTTTCATAAAACCCTTTAAAGATTGTAATTCTAAGTAGCTGATTGCCAAGGTTCTTTGCTAAACAGTAAAGTTAATGATTTCAGAGGCATCATTTAAATAGGATGTAAATTTTGACAAAAGCTTAGTGTCTTGCAGAAATCAAGAAAATGTCACTTACAGACCTCACTTTCTCAGAGTCAGGTTGTCAGGATTGGCATTTGATGATGCCCATCTATTCTTTAAGACCAGGAAATTATACGGGAAAGATCAGAAACTTAAACGGTTGTAGAGCTGTGTCATGCCTCCTGCCGCCCTGCCCCCACAAAAGGAAACATTTTGCCTAAATTCAAACTGTTTAAAAATAATTACCAAAACATTTAAAACTCAAATACAACATGGTCAAGGAGCTTATAAGGATTCTTGTCTACCATTAAAAATCTGTTCATCTCAAGTCACAATCCTATTTCTCAGCAACACAAAAAGAGATCACAATCTGTATACCTTGCTGTTGTTGTTAGCTGTCATGAAGTTGGCCCTGACTCCTGATGACCCCAGGTACAATGGAACAAAATGCTGCCTGGAATTGCACCATCACCATGAACGGTTGCGGATTGGACTGTTATTATCCGTATGGTTTTCACTGGCTGATTTTCAGAAAATCTCCAGGCCTTTCTTCCTAGTCTGTCTTATTTCTGGAAGCTGTGCTGAAACCTGTTCAGCATCCTAGCAACACGCAAGCCTCCACTGACAGATGGGCGGTGGCTGCGCATGAGGTGCATTGGATGGGAATTGAACCCAGGTCTCCCGCATGGGAGGTGAGAATTCTATCACTGAACCACCACTGTCCTCCCATTAAACCTTATCATCATTAAATTCACAGTTACCACTTGGCTGTCTAGTGTGACCCAGAAAATTACAGAGCTCTTCCCTGGTGGCACAGCGGGTAAGCATTCGGCTGCTAACCAAAAGGTCAGCAGTTTGAATCCACCAGCTATTCATTGGAAGCCCTATGGGACAGTTCTACTCTGTCCTCTAGGGTTGCTATGAGTCAGAATAACTCAATTGCTATGGGTTTTATGGGTTTATGTACCTTATTTCTTATTTCATACAATATCTATATGCAATAGGCATTAGAAATTCCATTTCACAATGAGGAAAAAAAGTGTGTCAGTTAGCTACTGCTGTGTAACAAATCACTGGAACGACAGACAGTTATTATTTCTCACATATCTGTGGGTCATCTGGGACATATTTCTGATTTGCAATGAGTGTGTTTGATCTTGGATAGACTTGAGACTTCATCTACGATCACCTGGTGGCCAGCTAGGAGGCTGGCTGGTTGAGGGTGACTTCTTTCAGGATCCTCCCTCAGGCTAGCCTGGGCTAGTCCTTGTGGCAGTGATACAGGCCGAGGTAAGGAAGCAGGAGTACAGACATGCCTTCTCCAGACCCTGCATCTGTCACAGTGCCCAAAGCCAGTCACAAGACCAAGTCCATAGTCTGGGGTAAGAAGGGGCTACAATGTAACTGAGTCCTGCAAAGTAACTGAGCCCTACAAGGTAACTTAGTCTTACAAGGTAACTGAGTTCTACAAAGTAACTGAACCCTACAAGGTAACTGAGCCCTACCAGGTAACTGAGCCCTACAAGGTTACTGAGTTCTACAAAGTAACTGAGTCCTACAAGTTAACTGAGTCCTACAAGTTAACTGAGCCCTATAAGGAAACCGAGCCTTACAAGGTAACTGAATTCTACTGAGATTAACCAACTGAGCGGAGTTGGGGATCAGGTCTGAATCCAGGGCACGTTCTTTGGACTCTGTCATACTCCATTTATACCAAGGAATCCAGTGTATTTTCAGCAAATAATTATAATTAATCCTTCCCTCCTTCAGAGTCATAAGAATCTAGATGTCCTTTTTACTGACCACATCTGTAAAAATGCACTACAAGATGCAGAACAGCTACTTTTCATAAAGTTGTTTCAAGATCTGAATTCCAAGTAGCCACTTATAAAGGAAGGAGCCCTAGTGGCTCAATGTTAAGTGGTTGGCTGCCAACCAAAAGGTCTGTGGTTAAGTGAGAAAGACCTGAGCAACACGTGAGAAAGACCTGGCAACTTGTTTCCGTGGAGATTACAGCCTTGAAAACCCTATGGGGCAGTTCTACTGTATCCTACAGAGTCACTATGAGTCGGAATCAACTCAACAGCAACAGGTTTATTTACAGGTCAATTGCAGAGAATGTGGATATAGGGAGGCGATTAACATGGTGATTTATGTAATCAATCTACTACATCAAGGCTCAAAAGTGTAACAAGTTGTCCATGATCAAGGAACCAGTCACTTGAAAATGGGTCTGTAAGATGTCAAAGCCTGTATTTTTGTTTCCAGAGCACCCTCCTGTCTTTGTTGTATGGTACTGGCATTGTGGACTTTATCTGGTCTACTTACTGACAATTTTGTATGCACTAAGCATACAAAGTGGAGTCCATGGGTGGCACAAATGGTTAAGTGCTTGACGACTAACCAAAAGGCTGGAGGTTTGAACCAATCCATTAATATCACAGGCAAGCAAAATTTTGCCGAAGATCATTCAAAAGTGGTTGCAGCGGTACAATCGACAGGAACTGCCAGAAATTCAAGCTGGATTCAGAAGAGGACGTGGAACAAGGGATATCTGACATCTGCTGATGTTAGATGGATCCTGGCTGAAAGCAGAGAATACCAGAAAGATGTTTAAATACCTGTGTTATTTTGACTATGCAAAGGCATTCGACTGTGGATAAATTATGGATAACATTGTGAAGAATGGGAATTCCAGAACACTTAATTATGCCCGTGAGACTAAGAGGAAGTCACTGGAACAGAACAAGGGGGTACTGCGTGGTTGAAAGTCAGGAAAGGTGTGCGTCAGGGTTGTATCCTTTCACCATACTTATTCAGTCTGTGTGCTGAGCAAATAATCTGAGAAGCTGGACTATATGAAGAAGAATGTGGTATCAGGATTGGAGGAAGACTCATTAACAACCTGCGTTAAGCAGATGACACAGCCTTGTTTGCTGAAAGTGAAGAGGACTTGAAGCACTTACTGATGAAGATCAAAGACCACAGCCTTCAGTATGGATTACACCTCAACATAAAGAGAACAAAAATCCTCACAACTGGTCCAATAAGCAACATCATGATAAACAGAGAAAAGACTGAAGTTGTCAAGGATTTTGTTTTACTTAAATCTACGATCAACATCCATGGAAGGAGCAGTTAAGAAATCAGAGGATGCACTGCATTGGGCAAATCTGCTGCAAAAGAGCTCTTTAAAACATCAAAAAGAAAAGACATCACTTTAAGGACTAAGGTGCACCTGATCCAAGACATGGTATTTTCAATCACCTCATATGCATGTGAACGCTGGGCAATGAATAAGGAAGACCAAAGAAGAATTGATGCCTTTGAATTTTGGTGTTGGTGAAAAATACTGACTATACCATGGACTGCCAAAAGAATGAACAAATCTGTCTTGGAAGAAGTACAGCCAGAATACTCATTAGAAACGAGGATGGCAAGACTTCATTTCACATACTTTGGACATGTTATCAGGAGGGGTCAGTCCCTGGAGAAGGACATCATGCTTGGTAAAGTACAGGGTCAGTGAAAAAGATAAAGACCCTCAATGAGATGGATTGAAACAGTGGCTACAACAGTGGGCCCAAGCATAACAATGATCATGAGGATGGCACAGGACTGGGCAGTGTTTGGTTCTGTTGTACATAGGGTCGCTATAAGTTGGAAGCACCTCGATGGCACCTAACAACAACAGAGGTGCCTCGGAAAAAAAGACCTGATGATCTCCTTCTGAAAAGTCAGCCACTTAACATCCTTTCCTGATGATGTATCCAAAGTAAGTGAGCCAAAGTCTTGTCATCCTTGCTTCCAAGGAGCATTCTGGTTGCATTTATTTCCTAGTTAGTAAAATGTGGGTAACAGCTACTTCCTAACAGTTCTACTCTGACACACATAAGGTCTCCATGAGTTAGGAGTCAACCTAAGGCAACTGGATTGTTTACTTAAAATGTCCGTAGGCTGCTTGTTACCCAAAAGTGATCATAAAGGCAATGAAAGATAAAATGAATTCGTATTTTGCTTGCATCCTAACAACTATGCTTATTCAAAGTGAGGTGAAAACAATAATTCAATTGTATCAGCTATTTTCATCATTGGCTGACACCCTAAAAGTTCCTCAGCCAACCCTCTTTTTATAAAATTGAACCAAGGGGAAGAGAAACCACAGTCAGCAAGAGCCTCTTGTGTATTGCACAGAGTGTCTATTCAATCTGCTTGCTCCTGTTAGGAAGTGGCTGCTATCCCCACTTTGCTAACTAGGAAGAAATGCAACCAGAATGCTCCTTAGAAGCAAGGATGGCAAGACTTTGGCTGCTTACTTTGGACATGTCATCAGGAAAGACCAACTGCTAGAGAAGGACATCATGTTTGGTGAAGCAGAGGGTTATCAAAAATGAGGGAAACCTTCCATGAAACAAATTGACAACACACATCATACATACCAATGATCATTAGGAAAGACCAGTCTCTAGAGAAGGACATCATGTGTGGTGAAGTAGATGGTCATCAGAAATGAGAAAACCCTCCATGAGGTAGATTGAGACAATGGCCCCAGCAATGGGCTCAGGCATCATGAAGATGGCGCAGGACCAGGCAGCACTTTGTTACAGTGGCCATGAGTTAGCGCTGATTGAACAGGAAGTCCCAGCAACATTTAATTAGGAAACCAAAGCTCAGGAAGATCCAGTATTTCTCCCGAGTGTTCATAGTCTGTCTCTTTCCAGAGCCAAGCTTGAATCCTTTGCCCACCTCTAAACTGACTCATGTCAACATAGGTTTGAATCCGTCACTTTTTTTGCCCCATCAGACAGGCTGTTGCTGAGTTTTGCCCCTCCCTCCACTACCTCTGCTGACAACATCCTGGCAACGTTCTCATCCATGTTCTCGTGGCTGAACTAGCATAACTGCTTCCTAGTGTAACGTCTTCCAAAGTAAGGAACGCCTGGCCCCTTTATCCTGGCAAAATGCAAGCACAAACCAGGAAAACTGGCCGTTTTTTCTGTGCTGTGGACATACTCACTTAGCATCTCAGAGCCTGACACATAGGCAACGAACTCACAGAGCTCTCATTCTTTATATATACTAGTCACAATGTCACAGGATATTATATAATCCTGGACTTTTTCTGTTTCAAATATATAACAAGTTCTATCCTTAACTAAGTTACGCTGACCCAAGCTATAATATTTTTAATCACCTCATGTGCATGCGAAAGCTGGACAATGAATAAGGAAGACCGAAGAAGAATTGAGAAGAACTGATGCCTTTGAATTATGACGTTGGCAAAGAGTATTGAATATCCCATGGACTGCCAGAAGAAGGAACAAGTCCGTCTTGGAAGAAGTTCAGCCAGAAAGCTCCTTAGAAGGGAGGATGGTGAGACTTCTACTTTGGACACGTTATCTGGAGGGAACAGTCCCTGGAGAAGGACATCATGCTTGGTAAAGTAGAGGGTCATTGAAAAAGAGGAAGAGCCTCAATAAGATGGATTGACACAATGGAGGCAACAATGGGCTCAAGCATAACAACCACTGTGAGGATGGCGCAGGACCGGGCAGTGTTCGTGCTATTGTACACGGGGTCGCTATGAGTCAGAAGTGATTTGATGGCACCTAACAACAACTTAACAACAACATCCATAATATCAGGAGTCCCTGGGTGGGGCAAACGGTTAAGTGCTCAACTACTAGCCAAAAGGCTGGAGGTTCGAAACCACCCAGAGATGCCTCAGAAGAAAGGCCTGGCACTCTGCTTCCAATGGGTCGCAGTCTTGGAAACCCTATTAGCAGTCCTATTCTGCACACGTAGGGTCTCCATGAGTCAGAGTGGACTGGATGACAATGGACAACAGCATATAATACGAATCAAAGTAGAAAAGCTTTGAAGTTTTTGGTAGCTTTTGGTTTGCCACCAATGTACATGAGTTTCTCTAAATTTCGGTTATACTTGCATTCTGCAGGCACACTTGTTTACATGAAAAGATCTGGAGGAAGGGAAATAGACGGTAAAAACAGATGAACGTTGATCAACTGTGATCCATCCATACAATGGAGTATTATTTGGCAGTAAAAAGAAATGCACCATCAAGCAATGAAAAGGCATGGAAGAACCTTAAATGCATATCGCTAAGGGAAAGAAGCTAGTCAGAAAAAGCTCCATGCCATATGATTCCAACTACAGAACATTCTGGAAAAGGCAAAAGTATAGACACAGTCAAAAGATCACTAGTTGCCAGGGGTTCAGGGTGGGGGAGGATGACTAGGGGGAGCCCAGGGCATTTTTAGGGCAGTAAAACTCTTCTGCATGATACTGTGATGGTGGCCACGTGGAATCGTGCATTTGTGAAAACCCACAGGACTGTAAGCCCCAAAGAGTGAACCCTCACGTAAGCTATGGACTTTAGTGAATAACAATGTATCGCTGTTGGTTCACACATTGTAACAAATGTATCACATTAATACAAACTGCCACTAATAGGAGAATCGGGGGGAGCAGAGGTATATTGGAACTCCCTCTACTTTCTGCTCAATTTTTCTGTGCACCTAAAACCGCTCTAAACATCAAAATCTATTTCAAAAATAAAGTAAAAAGTAGGGAAAAAAATTGATGCAGTTTGGGATTCTAAAACAAGTATTTTTTAAGTCCCTGTCTTCCTCAAGCAATAGGCAATTTAAATTTACATGGCTATGCATCTTTCAAGGAGGCCTCGTGGTGCAATGGTTAAGTGCTCTCCTGCTAACCAAAAGGTTGGCGGTTCGAACCCACCCAGCAGCTCCGCGTGAGAAAGACCTGGTGATTTGCTCCCATAGAGGCTACAACCTAGAAAACCTGACAGGACAGTTCTACTCTGTCACATGGTGTCACTGTAAGTTGGATTCCACTCCATATCACCCAACAACAACAACATGCATCTTTCCAGATGCATTTGAAATACACGTGATGGTTGGTTGTTGCACTTCACTGAGAGTTTCTGGGCAGAACAATGCAGCACGTGTCCGTTGTTTGGGAATGTAATATCCAGTCAACCAAGAAATGTTGCTAGTGCTACATTCATTTTTTAAACATGGGATTGATACAACACGTGGTTGGAAAAGGTGGTGGTGGTCATTACAGATAATGTTCCAGGGTAAAGAACTGTTGCTGCTGTTGTTGTTGAGTCAATTCCAACTCACAGTGACCCCACGTGAGAGAGTAGAACTACCCCTTAGGGTTTCCCAGGCTGTAATCTTTACAGGAGCAGATCGCCAGGTCTTTCTCCTGCAGAGCTGCTGGTAGGTTCAAACCTCTGACCTTCTGGTTAGCAGCCGAGTGCTTAACCATTACACCACGTGGGCTCCTTCGGTAAAGAATTACCATCTTTCAACTGAAAACTGAAAATCTGGCCAACATCAATCCGTTACAGATGCTAAAGAAAACTGCAGAAGAGGGGTATTTAATTAATCTAGATGATAAATTACCCGTGAATCGAAAACCACCACGCAGGCAGCACCTATGAGCAGAAGGTCCACGTGAGAAAGGAAAATAAATGAGAATTCCAGTGTTAGAAATGTACCTTGTATATGAGACTATTCTAAATTTACTGCCTAATACTTTAGCATCTCCTAATGTGTTTGCTCATGATCCCTGGAGGAAAGAAAAATTAAGGGTGGTCTTGAGGGTCTCTCCAAAGATGTATTGCTGTGGATATTTGCTCTCGGCAAATACATCCATTTGAATTAAAATAGCAGGCATCTGCTACAGTCATCCTCTGGAGATGCATATGAAAAAATATTAATCTGAGGTTAACCCAACGACCTAGTGGGCAGTTGGTGTGTTTTATAGAAAAATAAACAGCCATGTGATTATTCATCTGGCAGTAACAGTGCTACCGCTTCAGAAAAAGAGATAAAGAAAAAAATCAACTGTATATTATGAAAAATTCATTTTTAATCAAATCTTCCAGGCCTCTCACGTGTTCGTGTGCTTTGTAATCGTACAGATAGACGTATTTTTTGATACAGCTTCTCCTGGAAAATTACCATTCTTTCAAAGAGCCCCTAGAACTCATGAAAAAATACCATGCTTGCATGAAGAGATCATAATTTCCTTTCTTGAATTCTGACGCATATCTGAAGAGGGAGGAGAATTTGAAAAACCGGGAGGGGACCACTCTCAGAAAAGCCAGTTGCTTTTCTAGCAGTGATACAATGCCAGATGTCAAAATTTCTCGCAGGAACTCTAAAGAAGGGAATGCAATTAGGTACCGTCCTTCATTTCGTCTGTTCAGAATCTCGTCAGCAAAGATTGCAGAGACGCCGATGGTGATGTGCATGTTGCAGGTGGCACTTTGTCATTGTTAAAGTAGGGAAGGGCAGGATCTTGCTATAATTTTCCTCAGTAGCGAGAAACAGAAAGAGAGAAAGAAAGAAGGAAAAGGAGGAAGGAGATGCTCCGCATACCAATTAAACCCTACAGTATTTTCAAATGCTATTTTGTAACTATCATAATCATGGACCACCACTCGTTTGTCAATTTATCATATGGTGGTGCCTTGTGCGTTGCTGGGATGCTGGAAGCTGTGCCACCGGTAGTTCCAATACCAGCAGGGTCACCCATGGTGGACAGGTTTCAGCAGAGCTTCCAGACTAAGACAGACTAGGAAGAAAGGCCTGGCCATCTACTTTTGAAAATCTGCTAGTGAAGATATATGTTGTACATATACGGTCACCATGAGTCGGAACCACCTCGACAGCAACTAACAACATCATTCATAGAACACATTTGTTATGGCAACCCAGTGGGAATCTTGGGGTCATGTCTTGTTAATTCTTATCATATTTCCTCCTTTAGGTTTTCTTTTTTTAATCTGAGGTAAAATTCACTTACGATCACACTAACCATTTTAAACTGAACCGTTCAGTTCACAATGGTACTTAGTACACTCACAATGTCCTGCAACTGTCACTTCTATCTCGTTCAAAGATATTTTCATCAACCCCAAAGAAGACCCTACCCCATTAAGCAAACACTCCCCATCCCCCCTCCCCCAGTCCCTGGCAACCACCAGTGGGCTTTCTATGTCTATACGTTTGCCTATTCTGAAAATTTCACATGAACGGAATTATTAATACGTGGTCTTCTGTGTCCAGCTTCTTTCACTTATTTGTTTTCGAGGTTTATCCATGCTGTAGTATCTATCAGCATTTCATTCCTTTTATGGCTGAATAATATTCCACCTCCCTTAGTTTATAATACCCCATAACGTGTGTATTAAATCAAGACCACTCGCCTTCACATACAGTTGTTTTTTTTTTTTTTTAGCACTTTGACTCAGAGATTACATTTCAGCCCAAGAAACTCCAAAGTATACATAATTTAAAAGAATTAGGGCCCCAAATCTCAAAACATTTAGAATCAGAGAAAAAGAAAAAGAAAAAAAAAAACAAAAAACAAAACTAGAAATGTGAACTATACATTATCAATCATCTGAAAGTAAAAAGATTGTTTTATGTCATTTTTTTCTTTCAGGCTTTGAAAACTGAAATCTGTTTTTTTAATTCAGTGCTGAGGCACTTCTAAATAATTCATTTTAAAGACTAGGTCGCACAAAATAATACCAAGATACCAGTTTTATTCCTGTAAACTTAGAGTTGAATCTGAAACAGATGGTATGTGTTTGTTCATATCCTTTAACCTTTTTCCGAGCTGGGTTTTATCCAATTCACTGGTAGGTCTTGTAGCCTCCACTCTCCTACATGTCCAGCAATGCCCATATCCTACACCCTCCCTCTCATAGGATTCTGAGTCTTTGGTTTAAAGTTGTGCTCCACATTCAATGTAAACATCACCCACCCATCCATCTATCCACCCATCCATCCATCCATCCATCCATCTACCCACCCACCATGTAACCAACCATCTACACATCCAGCCACCCATCCACCATCCATCCACCTATCCATCCATCCAACCATCCATCCATTATCCATCCACCCAACTACCAAACCATCAACCTGTTCACCATCCATCCACCATTCATTCGCTCATCCATTCATCCATGCATCCATCCATCCCAAAATGTCATCAAGAAAACAATAGTCCCAAAACACACTGATAGATACAAGGAAGGAGGAAAAGAGTATGGACATTAATAAGGGCTTCTTGGAAGTCCTGTGCCTTTGAGGCTGGGATAACGGAAGACAAACTTGACCTACTTCCTAGTATTGTATTGTGATGTTATATACCTGTGATCAGACTCTGTAGGAACTGGTGCATTAGGAAAAGGAAAGCTGCTCGGTCACTGGTTTCAGGAACAAGATTGGAGTTGATTTTTATCTACCATGAGCCCCACTTTGTTGGTTTCCTTTTGACTTTCTGCCTGAATCCTGACATTCTGACTTATATAAACCAATTAAGGAATCAGATATTCAAGCAAAAACACATACATTCAAATTAAACTTAAAACTTGCTAGTACCTTGTCAGTATTAGCTTTCAGGAGGAACCAGTCCCTGGAGAAGGACATCATGCTTGGAAAAGTACAGGGTCAGCGAAAAAGAGGAAGACCCTCAATGAGATGGACTGACACAGTGGCTGAAACAATGGGCTCAAACATAGCAACGATTGTGAGGATGGCACAGGACCAGGTAGCATTTCGTTCTGTTGTACACAGGGTTGTTAAGAGTCAGAATTGACTCAACGGCACCTAACAACAACACTACCTTATATTAGACAGTTTTAACCAGGAAACCTTGGCTAGTTGTTAGAAAATTGAGAAGGTTTTGATGTGGCTGCTGTTTTAAAAAACACATATTAAATGAAAGAATGTGTGTGTTCCATATCAATCTACTTGGAAAGGAACCAAAGGGTCAAAGACAGAGGAAATGCATTCATTCAAAAAATAAAGTTACTGTGGGGTATGGGGATATGTCCTTGAGCAGACAGAATGAAGAATAAAAATGTTCCCCAAAGGAACTTGGGGAATAGAATATACAGAATAGAATGTGGTCAGGGTCAGTATCTGGGAGAACAGACAGGAGCAAATATTAGAAGGAACACAAAGGGTTGATCAAGTTGCTCTCACAGAATTTCTTCTGAATGGAGAAAATGGTGGAAATACAGAAAATCAAATGCACTTGAGTATGTTTCAAGCTAAGGCAAGTTTAAAAATGAGATGCCACTACATGTATGTCAGTCTGTTGTACCGTGGTGGCTTGTGTGTTGCTGTGATGCTGGAAGCTATTCCGCTGGTATTTCAAATACCAGTAGGGTTACCCATGGTGGACAGGTTTCAGCAGAGCTTCCAGACTAAGACAGACTAGGAAAAAAGGCCTGGCAATCCACTTCCAAAAATCAGCCAATGAAATCCCTGTGGATCACAGAATATGGTCTGAGACTCGCTTACTTTGGACCCATCATCTGGAAGGACCAATCACTAGAAAAGGACATCATGGTTGGTAAAGCAGAGGGTCAGTGAAAACGAGGGAAATCCTTCCTGAGATGGATGGACACACAACGCAACAATGGACTCCAACACACCAAGGATCATGAAGATGGTACAGGACCAGCCAATGATTTGTTCTATGGACAAAAGGTCGCCAGGAGTGGGAACTGATGGCAATAACAACAACAAAATGAGCTGCAAATATGTCTTTTGATACTCTGTCATCTTCAGCTATAACCTTGGCCGCCATATTGAAAACTCAGCATACTCCAGCCTTTATTCCCAATACGTGATCCATATCCACACAAGCCTCCATTCACATTTGATAATCGATACTGTTGCTTAACCCCATTTTGCAGATGAAGAAACTGAGGCACAGGGTAATCAGACCAGCATCTGAGAGTGGTTGAGCCAGGATGGAAACCCAGTCACTTTGCTTTCAAGCCCAGATTCTCACCACTCCTCCATTCTGCCTCCTAATTAAATGCTGCTGTTTTAGCCAAGATCTGGGAAGATATACACATGAGTTAGGCGATAACCATGCCTTCCAATAGAGAGGACAACATTATTATTTCAACAATGTGCATTCTGTCACCACAAAAACGCTCAACCCTTGAGAGACAGAGAAGTACACAGATGTACCCTGACACGCTAATAAAGCAATTGGCACAGCCACGTGGATATTTCCATTGCTGTAAATCTAAGTAACTTCCCCGGGATCTTACAGAGACAGAAATATAGCTGATGTGATCCCTGTAGCCATATTTGCACATGCAGACATTTTCCAACGGGATAAAAGCCCTGGAAATCTCAACTCTATTGACTTTAGTGTAGAAAGACTGGATGAACGTTTCATCAAGCAATATCGCTCTGTTCCTGTTGCGGCTCGCTGGGAATCCCCCAAATACATGGAGTAGTCATGTCCTGGGGGTAGAGGAACTGAAGCTCCTGAGGCAGCGCATGGGCCTGTCAGCTTCACAACGTGTCCCAGACATACTCCTGTGCCATAGAAAGCAAGACAAGTGCCTGAGTCTGAAAAACAGCAAGAGTGGGAAAGAGTCCTTTCTTTTCTTTCCTTTTTTAAAATATTTTATTGTGTTTTTGGTGAAATTTTACACAGCAAATTAGGTTCCCATTTAACAGTTTCTATACGTATTGGTCAGTGACATCGGTTGCATTTCTCACAATGTGTCAACATTCTCATTATTTCCATTCTGGTTGTTCTGTTTCCATTAATCTACCTTCCCTAGCCCTCCTGCCTTACCGTCTCATCTTTGCTTTGGGTAAATGTTGACCGTTTGGTCTCATATAGATGATTATTTAAAGGAGCACAGTACTCACGGGTGATAATTATTTATTTTATGAGCCACTCTGTCATTTGGCTGAAAGGTGACCTCCAGAAGTGGTTTCACTTCCAAGTTTAAAGGGTATCTCAGGGTGATAGTCTGGGGAGGGGGAGTGGAGCAGGAGACTCTGGCACTTTGTTAGTTTTGGAATTATTGGTGAACATTTTTTTTTTCTTTTTTTTTGAGGGGGTGGAGGTTTGGATTATTGATGAAATTTTAATTCATCTTTTTAAGCATTGTGATAAATATATATGTAACAAAACATTTGATGTTTCCACAACCTTCACGTGTACAGTTCAATGACATTAATTATGTTCATCACGTTGTTCAACCATCACCCTTCACAGAAGCTCAGTATGCCCTAAGCCATACGTCCTCCTTTTTCCCTTCCTCCCACCCACCCTTGTAAGCACTAACGAACTTTGGTCTTTGTATACTTGCCTATCCTAGATATTTCATGTAAGTGTTGACCCAGGCACTTTGAGAAGCCCTGTTGTTATTGTTAGGGGCCATTGAGGCCATCTCAGTGTAGGGTGATAGCAGACAGCCAGTCTTTTCTCCCTCGGAGCCGCTCCTGGTTTCGAACCACTGACCTTTTGGTTCGCAGCCCAGTGCTTAACCACTGCACTACCAGGGCTCCTCCATAAAGATTGTTGCTGTTGTTAGGTGCCGTCCAGTTGCTTCCAACTCATAACGACCCTATGTACAGCAGAATGAAACACTGCCTGGTCCTGCGCCATCCTCACAATCGTTGTTATGCTTGAGCCCGTTGCTGCAGCCACTGTGTCAATCCATCTCGTTGAGGGTCTTCCTCTTTTTCGCTGACGCTCTACTTTACCAAGCATGATGTCCTTCTCCAGGGTCCCTCCTGATAACATGTCCAAAGTACGTGGGACAAAGTATTGCCATCCTTGCTTCCAAGGAGCATTCTGGTTGTCTAGATTACAGCCTAGGAAACCGTATGGGGCAGTTGTACTAGTCACATGGAGTTGCTATGAGTCAAGATCAACTCAAAAGCACCTAACAACAATATTTTCCGATAACCAGAACACTAAAGAAAATTCTAACAGCCATTTCTAATGGTACTTCCGAGTGGTGGGCTTGCTGAATTTCCATATAAGAACCTCCACCCTCAGTTCTGCTCTGCAGCTTCCCAGGCGTCCCCTCCCTGCTGGCCTCCCCCTGGCCGAGAGAGGAGACTTTGGGAGTAGGCACCATGTCTCCTGTGCTGATGCTGTGTCTCCTACACAAAACGCAGTGATTATTTTGGTCAGTGGATGAATGTCTTAGTCATCTAGTGCTTCTATAACAGAAATACCGCAAGTGGATAGCATTAATAGAAATTTATTCTCTCACAGTATAGGAGGCCAGAAGTCCGAATTCAGGGCGTCAGCTCCAGGAGAAGACCTACTCTGTTGGCTGTGGGGGAAGGTCTTTGTCATCAATCTTCCCCTGGGTCTAGGAGTTTCTCAGCACAGGGACCCCAGGCCCAAATGATGCACTTCACTCCTGGCACTGCTTTCTTGGTGGAATGAGGTCCCTATCTATCTGCTCACTCCTCTCTCCTTTAATCTCTTGTAAGATAAGAGGTGATACAGCCCACACCCCAGGGAAACTCCCTTTTCATAGAATCAGGGATGTGACCTGAGTAAGGGTGTTGCATCCCACCTTAATCCTTTTTAACATAACCTAATCCTGCCTCATTAGCCACAGGCAGAGATTAGGATTTACAACACAAAGGAAAATTACATCAGATCACAAAACGGAGGACAACCCCACAATACTGGGAATCACAGCTTAGGCGGGTTAACACATCTTGTGGGGACACAATTCAATCCATGACAATGAATAAGTGAATGATCTCCTAAACGCTGAGCTGAAACGAAGATAGAGCATTCGCTGAGATTCCAAAAGATGTTCATTTTACATTCAGAAGTCTGAAAGGAATAAATGAGTTTTTCGAAAACTTTTTATTCCTGTCATGTCAAAACTGGACAGCATATAAAATGATCCATTAAAATGAATATCTTAAAAATAATCACTGAAAGGGACTGGGTATTTCTCATTATCCCTTTGTATATTTTAATTCCTTTTGAATAACTTGCTTGTAAGTTCTCTATTAGGAAGAGAACCAACCAAAACCAGCTGCTGTCAAGTTGATTCCAACTCATGGTGACCCTATGTGTGGCTGAGTAGAAGTGTGCTCCCTAGAGTTTTCAGTGGCTGATTTTTCAGAAGTACACGTAGTCCCAGATTTACCTCAGGGTTCCATTGACGTTAAGTCAGATACCTCATTTTTTTTCTAGTTTTCATTATTATTGCCTTTTTATTGTCAGTATCTTTATAAATCCAATCTTTATTTGTTTTGGGGGGTTGGCAAGAGAATGATAACATCAGCAAATTATACACTGCAAGATTGTATGTAGTACATATTACTAATGATAAGATGTGCAACAAACCCAAAATGGATGTAGTAAGTGCAACTGGTCATAACTCGAATACATCGAAGGTAGGGACTACCTGTAGATAGCTAGGCCTTTCATCTGAGCGGCTTCTGGGTGGGTCAACGTACCAACCTTTCAGTTAGAAGCCGAGTATGTTAACCATTTGGATCACCCAGGGACCTATGTAGGAAAATAACACTAAAAATCAAACCAGTTGCCATCAAGTTCATTCCAACTCATGGCAACCCCATGTGTGCAGAGTAGAATTGTGCTCCATAGGGTTTTCAAGGCCGTGACCTTTCAGAAGCAGATCAGCAGGACCTTCTTCCAAGACTCCTCTGGATAGACTCGAACCTCTAACCTTCTGTTAGTAGCCCAGCCGAGCACGTTAACTGTTTTCACCACTCAGGGACTCCCTTTAGCACATTTGATTTGGATGACTGGCTGCCATATTGAATTGTGCATGTCTCGCTCATGTCATGGTAGACCTTGGTGTAGGGTGGAGTTGAACTTGGCTAGTGAGGTTCAAGACAGAGAAGGAGACCATCTTCCATCGACGGGACACTCATTGGAGATTGCTTCTCATTAAGGGGTCACATCTCCACTCTCCAATGCACTGCACATGCTGTCTTTTGGGGTCCATAGTCATGACTCAGTGTCCTCTGGTGGAGGAACTCTGAGTTGGAACATTCTGGAAAATTGAGTTTAGATGTTAAAAGAATAAGAGAAGAAGCTTTGGGTGATGCTTGGGAGAGGCAGAAGTTGTTCTGTGACTAGGCCATGTGATCTTTGGCCTATGTTCCCATAATTAGGGAAGGGCCCTGCATTCAATGTTTATTGCTGCTGTAACAAATAACCACACATTTAGCAGCTTAAAACAACACAAATGCATTATCTTGCATTTCTGTAGGTCAGAAGTGAGAAATGTGTCTCACTGGGCTAAAATCAAGGTGTTGGCTGAGCTGCATTTACTCTGAAGACTCCGGGAGAGAGTCTGTTTCCTTTCCTTTTCCAGCTTCTAGAGGTCACCTGCATTCCTTGGCTTGTGATGTCTTCCTCCATCTTCAAAGCCAGCAATGGCTGGTCTCAGTCATCTAGTGCTACTGTAACAGAAATACCACAAGTGGGAGGCTTTAAGAAATAGAAATCTATTATCTCATAGTTTATGAGGCTATCAGTCCAAATCCACGGTGCTGGCTTTAGGGGAAGGCTTTCTCTTGCTCTCTGTCTGTTCTGTGGGAAGGTCCTTGCTCTTTGGCCCCTTGGTGATCTTCATGTGGCATCTCTCTTCCCCCATGTCTGCTTGCTGTCTTGCTTGTTTAACCCCTTTTATATCTCAAAAGAAACAGATTTAAGACACACCCTACACTAATACTATCTCAGTAACCTAACAAAGAAAACTCATCCCCAAATGGGATTATAACCACAAGTGTAAGGGTTATGATTTGCAACACATATTTTTGGGGGGACACAATTCAATCCATAACATGTCTCATCTCTTGGACTTACTCTCCTGACCCCTCCTTCCGCTTATAAAGACCCTTGTGATGACGTTGGGAACACCCGGATGATCCAGAATATTCTCCCCATTCAAGCTCAGTGGATTAAAAACCAAAAAACCCATCGCTGCCGAGTCCGACCCATAGTGACACTATAGGACAGAGTCAAACTGCCCCATAGGGTTTCCAAGGAGATGCTAGTGGATTTGAACCACTGACCTTTTGGTTAGCAGGCGTAGCTCTTAACCACTGTGCCACCAGAGCTCCAAGCAAACTTAATTCCTGTTTTCCAATAACCTAACATATTTACAGGTTCCACAGATTAAGATGAGGTCATCTTTGTTGTTGCTGGGTGCCACTGAGTCAATTCCAACTCATACTGACCCCATGTGACAGAGATGTCCCATAGGATTTCCTAGGCGGTAATCTTTACAGAAGCAGATCTCCAGGTCTTTCTCCCACCGAACTGCTGGGTGGGTTCAAACTGATGACCTTTTAGTTATTAGCTAGGTACTTAGCCATTTCGCCACCAGGGCTGCTCAGGACATCTTTGAGGGCCGGTATTTTACCCACCAAAGGCCCCTTCCTCTAGAATTCTCTTTTGTTATTAATGTTATTGTGGTTGTTGAAACCATAAATTCTAAAGTAAAATGCCCAAGTAAAGCAATAAACATTTTTCTTCCAGAGCAAAGGCATGCTTTTAACTTATTGGAAATTATTTATTGTTATTATTATTATTACTTATAATTTTTCATTCTTGCCATGGTTTTATAGCTATTGCCTTGAACTAAAGAAATTTTACTATAAGTCTAAAAAGGATTTTTTTTAAATCGTGCTTTAGGTGAAAGTGTAGAGAGCAAGTTAGTTTCTCATTAAACAATTAATACACAATTGTTTCGTGACATTGGTTGCCAACGCTGTGATGAGTCAACACTCTCCCCTTCCCCACCCCATTGGTCCAGTTTTCCTGTCCCTTCCTGCCTTCTCGTCTTTGCTTTTGGGCTTGAGCGCCCATTAGTCTGGTATCATGATTGAACGACGAAGCACACTCCTCATATGTGTTATTGTTGGCCCTATAGACCTGTCTCAACCTTTGGTTGAAAGGTAAACTTCTGGAGTGACTTCAGTACCGAGTTAAAATTTTAAAATAACTGATTTTTTTGTTCACACGGTCGTCTTCAACCTTCCAATTAAAAATGGTCTCCTAACCTCACTCTATACATCCTCTCTCATTCTGAGATTTGCAAGCGCTACCGTCAAAGCACAAGATGATTTTTTCCCCTTGTTTTCTTTTTTTTTTTGCACCAGACATATGGAAGATGAGAAGGCAGGAGCAGTATCACACTTCCCAGTCACTCAGTCAACGTGTCGATTTGGGGGAACAGAACTACGCACTTAACACTAGATGTTCTTACCATTAGCAACATCTTGTCCAGATTCCCACTTTTCTGAACAGCCCCGTTCCTTTTCAGCGTTGTATGAATGGGTCAATGAATTTTAAGTAAGAACGTAACGCCAATTTACACACGCCTCACAAGTAAAAATATATACATAACTAAGCACATGAAGTGGCCCTGGTGGCACAGTGGTTAAGAACTACAGCTGCTAACCAAAAGGTCAGTAGCTCGAATCTACCAGCCGCTCCTTGGAAACCCTATGGGGCAGGTCTACTCTGTCCTAAGGGTCGCTATGAGTTGGAATCAACTCGACGGCAACGGGTTTGGTTTTTTGGGTTTTAAGTACACTAAGGTGCCCGGTTGATGTAGTGGTTAAGAGATCGACTGCTAACCAAAAGGAATCGACTTGACGGCAGCGGGTAACCTAGTAAGCACACGCATTGAGTAAGCTCGACAAACACCTTTTCTTCTTGAGGATTCAGAAGTAATTTAGGAGCTAGATGTCAAACAGAGAATCAGATCTTTCAAAACAAATAGTCACAGGGATGAAAGTTTGCTTGGTTAACATTTAGTTTTCTTGTTTCTTCATGTTACTTACATTGTACTGTAGAGTGACATAATTTTTGGTTGCTAACTAGAAAATAATAATAGAAACAATAAATTCCGATATTCCTAAAAATATTTGCTTTCTAGTACAATGTTCCCTATACACACTGCACCCTTGCCACAGGACCAACAGTGTATTTTAAGGACCCAAAAAAGAATTCACTCAACACACAGTTCCTGACTTGGCTCCAAGGATACCTCATAGAATTGGGGAAGCTGTGTCTTACAGAAGAACACCAGGCAGAGAGGCAAGGTTGGGAGAGGGGGGAGGATGAAATACAGCCCATATGAGACCCATAGCACCACAAGAGGGGGCACCATTTTGTTATGTGTCTTCTGTAGGACACCAAACCAGTTACGGAGTTGACACCAACTCATGGTGACCCCTTGTTTGTCAGAGTAGAACTGGGCTCCATAGAGTTTTCAATGGCTGATTTTTCAGAAGTAGATCACCAGGACTTTCTCCTGAGGTGTCTCTGGGTGGACTCGAACCTCCAACTTTTCAGTTAGCTGTCAAGCACATTAACCATTTGCACCACCTAGGGACTTCTCGGAAGGGTGGCACCTCCTTATGATTCTCACAAAGGGACTGTACATGCTAGGGGGACCATTGTTCTTGGGGGATATCTAGCTCAGCTGGCATAACATAGTTTATAAAGAAAATGTTGTACATTCTACGTTGGTGAGTAGCGTCTGGGGTCTTAAAAGCCTGTGACCGGCCATCTAAGATACTCCACTGGTCTCACTCCCTTCTGGAGCAAGGGAGAATGAAGAGAACAAGATACAAGGAAAAGATTAGTCCAAAGGACTAATGGACCACAGCTACCAAGGCCTCCACCAGACTGAGTCCAGTACAGCTAGATGGTGCCCAGCTATCACCACTGACTGCTCTGACCGGGATCACAACAGAGGATCCTGGACACAGCTGGAGAAGGATGTAGAACAAAATTCTAACTCACAAAATAAAAGACCAGATTTACTGGCCTGACAGAGACTGGAAAAACCCCAAAAGTATGGCCCCCAGACTCCCTTTTAGCTCAGCGGTGAAGTCAGTTCCAAGGTTCACCGTTCAGCCGGGGATTGGACAGCCCTGTAAAACAAATCGGGACTAATGAGGCACAGCAGTCCAGGGACAAGGACTAGAAGGCAGGAGGGGACAGGAAAGCTGGTGATAGGGAACCCAAGTTTGAGAAGGGACAGTGTTGACATGTCATGGGATTGTTAACCAATGTCATAAAACAGTATGTGTGCTGACTGTTTGAAAAGAAGCTAGTGTGTTCTGTAAATCTTCAACTAAAGTACAATAAAAAAAAAAGTGATGTAAGATTAATGTATATATATACAGGGAGAGAGAGAGAGAGAGAGAGAGAGAGTGTGTGTGTGTGTGTGTGTGTGTGTGTGTGTGTGTGTGTGTGTGTGTGTGTGTGTGTGTGTGTGTACCAAACTGGTAAAGTCAATTCCAACTCATAGCAGCCATATAGGACAGTAGAACTGCCCCATCTACAGGGTTTCCAAGGCTGTAAATCTTCATGGAAGCAGACTGCCATGTCTTTCTTCCACGGAGCAGCTGGTGGGTTCAAACTGCTGACCTTTCAGCCAAACACACCTCCTACTGTGGGGATGGCAGGGGACCGGGTCGCTACGAGTCAGAACCAACTCCAAGGCACCTGACTTAACAACAACAACAAAATATGTTTTGGAGACCTGCCCCCTATATCTGTGGGTGTAATCCCACCGGGGAATAGTGTTTTCTTTGTTCTTTTAACGTCGTCTTATCAGTGTACGGTATGTTTTAAGTCAATCACGTTTGACACATAAAAAGAGCAGATTAAGCACCCAGAAGCAAGCAGAGATGGGGGAAGACAGATACCACACGAAGACCACCATGATCCAGAAGGAAAAGAAGCTGATGAGAAAGTCCCTTCCCCCAGAGCAGACAGAGAGAGAAAGAGAGCCGGGGCCCTGAATTCGGACTTCTAGCCCCCGAGACTGTGAGAGAATAAATTTCTGTTCGTTAAAGCCACCATGTGTGACGTTCCTGTTATAGCAGCGCTGGATAACCAAGACACTTTTCATGTAGTGATCTCAGGCTCTACGAGCAAGACTATCAGCAAACAAGGGAGAGACTCCTTGGCCTAGTCTGATCAGCCTTGGAAGTCACAGGCCTTATTGCATTAGTTGAAGCAGATACCAAAAACCTAACCAAATCCATTGCCTCAAGTCGATTTTGGCTCATGGTGACCCTATGTGTGGTGCAGACTGTTTGTGCTCATCAACTAACCTAAAGGGGAGTCCCTGGGGGGCACGAATCGTTAAGCAGTTGACTACTAACCAAAAGATAGGTGGTTCGAACCCACTTAGAGGTGCCTTAGAAGACAGGCCTGGCAATCTGCCTCTTGACGGTCACAGCCTTGCACACCCTGTGGAGAAGTTCTACTCTGCACACATGGGGTCCACAGATCAGAACTGACCAGATGGCAACTAACAACATAACAACAATAACTAACCTAAAGGTTGGCACTTCAAACCCACCCACTGGTGCCACAGAAGAAAGGCTTGGCAATGTTCTGTAAAGATTACAGCCAAGAAAACTCTATGGAGAATTTCTACTCTGAAACACATGGGGTGGCCATGAAATAGACACAGATGTACCCATATGCAAAAGAAGGGGTATAGACCTTGTCATGGATTGAATTGTGTCCCCCAAAACTATGTGTATCCATTTGGCTAGGCTATGATATCTAGTATTGTGTGATTGTCCACCATTTTGTTATCTGATGGGATTTTCCTGTGTGCTGTAAATCCTGTCTCCATGATGCTAATGAGATGAGATTAGTGGCAGTTATGTTAATGAGGGAGGATTCAATCTACAAGATTCCATTGTGTCTTAAGCCACTCCCTTTGGAGATATAAAAGAGAGAAGTGAGCAGAGAGACAGGGCGACCTCCTACCACCAAGAATGTAGTGCCGGGAGTCGAGCACATCCTTTTGACCGGGGGCCCTGAGCTTGAGAAGCTCCTAGACCAAGGGAAGACTGATGACAAGGACCTTCCTCTACAGCCAACAGAGACAGAAAGCCTTCCCCTGGAGCTGATGCCCTGAATTCGGACTTCCAGCCTCCTAAACGGTAAGAGAATAGAATTCTCTTTGTTAAAGCCACCCACTTGTGGTATTTCTGTTATAGCAGCCCTAGATGACTAAGACAGACCCCAACTCTTGATGAGAAGAGCAACCAAAAGCTGTTGCAGTGTTTTAAAACCACGTCAAAGGGTATAAGAGGCTGGCCCCCATGCCAAACAGTGGCGCAGCTCTGTAGTACCACTTATGCTCCCCAGGCCCCCATGGGATCAGGCTGGGCTCAAGTTCAGCTACACCACCTCCCTGTCTACCACCCCACCCTGCCCTCTCCTTTGTCCGTCATTTCCTGGAGGCTGCTTCTCCAAGCTCGCCATCAATAAATCACCTGCACCTGCACCCCCACTGCAGCCTGTGCTTCTGGGGGGCCCCACTCAAAACACATACTGAGGTGGAAAATCTGTTAGAAATGCAAAGGGCAGAGGGGTTTTAGATTTTTGCAGGGCCATGAGGAGTATGTTTTGAAAGGCCAAGTCTTTTCTTCACCGCTTTGAGTAAGTGCAGAAGGATGCCAGCTCTCATCACTTGGAGGTATTCCCTAAAGTCCAGGTCTGTGGCTCTTCGCTTTGACCGGCTATTGGTAAGAACTAAGCTGATAATTTGGGGAGACGGCGTGGTGAGCACCAGAGAACAGCAAGTACTGATGAATATCTAGGGGCCAGCCAGGTCAACCAGCTGTCTTGGTTTGCCCAGGCCCACAGGGTTTCCTGGGATATGACATTTTCTGTGTTAAAATCAGAAAAGTCCTGTGTAAACTGGGATGCGTTGGTGTCCCAGTGCCAGCTTGCACTCACCTTCCATGGTATCTAAGACTTTGTAACACTCATATTAAAACAGCTCTACAGGAATATAGGAGTCTTTCATGGTAAAAACAGTTAAGCACTTGGTTGCTTAAGGTTGAAGGTGGCAGTTCAAACCCACCCAGTGGCTCCACGGGAGAAAGACCTTGTGATCCGCTCCTGTAAAGATCATCGCCAAGAAATCCCTGTGGGGCAGTTCTGCTCTGTCACATGGGGTCGCTATGAGTCGGAATGGACTCAATGGCACTGTCTTGGATTGAATTATGTCTCCTCAAAAATGTGTGTATCAATTTGGCTAGGCTGTGATTCCCAGTATTGTATGATTGTCTACCATTTTATCATCTGATGTGATTTCCCTATGTGTTGTAAATTCTGTCACTATGATGTAATAAAATGGATTAGCGGCACTTATACTGATGAGGTCTACAAGATTAGACAGCGTCTTAAGCCAATCTCTTTTGAGATATAAAAGAGAGAAGCGAGCAGAAAGTAGGGACCTCATAGCACCAAGAAAGCAGTGCCAGGAGTGGAACACATCCTTTGGATCTGAGGTTCCTGTGCTGACAAGCTCCCAGACCAAGGGAAGACTGATGACACAGACCTTCCTCCAGAGCTGACAGAAACCCTTCCCCTGGAGCTGACACCCTGAATTTGGACTTGTAGCCTACTGGACTCTGAGAGAATAAACTTTTCTTTGTTAAAGCCACCCACTTGTGGTATTTCTGTTATAACAGCACTAGATGACTAAGATAGGCACCCAATAACAACCACATATGAGGAAAAAGAGTCCCTAAGTGGTGCAAATGGTGAATGCGCTCAGCTGCTATTCAAAAGGTTGGAAATGCAAGTCCACACAGAGGTGCCTAGGGAGAAAGGCCTGGCGATCTACTCCCAAAAAAATCAGCCTAGAAAACCCTGCAGAGCACAGTTCTACTCTGACACTCATGGGGTCGCCATGAGTCAGAGTCAACACAAAGGTGACTGGTCCTGGTACCTGAATAAAACCAAGCGTCCACATGCACAAAACCAAGATGCCCACATGTCTCCATCTCACAAGCTTCAAGAACTCTTTTTTGAACACAATGTATTCAACTGGCGGACGGAGGGTAAGTTGTATTACACCATTTATGGCACTGATTGAGGCAAATCCCACCTGGGGCACAACAGGGAGAGAAGTGCACTTGGAAGGTAAACTAAGTCAGGTTGCAGGACTTTGGGATGATTTAGCAGTCCTAGGAGCCCCCTGAAGGAGCCCTGGGGTGCTGTGGTTAAGCACTCAGCTGCTAACCGGAAAGATGGTGGTTTGAACCCACCAGTGGCTCCATGGAAGAAAGTTGGGGCAGTCTGCTTCCATAAAGGTTACAGCCTCGGAAATCCTATGGGGCAGTTCTACTCTGTCCTACGGGGTCGCTATGAGTCGGAATTGACTCAAAGGCAATGGGTTTGGTTTTTTTTGGGTTTTAGGGACCACCTGGAAACTCTTAGCCCCTGTGACTTATGGATATGCTGATAATCTAATCAACACAAGCAGTGGGTTGAATTACTTCCAGCAGCTACATTAAGACAGACACGGCTGCCTCTGTTGGGAACAACCATCAAAATATGCTGGCAAGGCCCCAGATATACTCAAGAGCCCCAGACCTACAAGGAAAACCTCCCTCTGAGATTGAGGAAGACTCACACAGGGTAGCAACTCTAGTTAGCTCCCTTCTCCTCGAGGAGAATGCTTTGAATTGGGATTTAGAGGACTTTGGCTATGTTATTTAATACTAACTAGCTTTAACTGGGTCACCTACTTCTGTGGATCTGAGTTTTCCTCATCTGCCAAATAAGGGGATAACTGAGGAATCTCCAAAGTCTCTTCTTAGTTCTGTTGTTAGATGGCCCCGAGACAACTCTGATGCACGGCGACCCCTGCACAACAGCACGGAATGTTACTCGGCCCTATGCCGTCTTCACAATCGCTGGCATGGTTGAGTCCGTTGTTGTCTACTGGGAATTTTGAGCGCTTTGGAGCCCTGGTAGTGCAGTGATTAAGCGTTCGGCTGCCAACCAAAATGTCGGCAGTTTGAATCCACGAGCCATTCCTTGGAAGCCCTGTGGGGCAGTTCTATGCTGTCCTAAAGTGTCGCTATGAGTCGGAATTGACTCATTGGCAATGGCTTTGGTTTTCTGGGCTTTCCAACCTAGGGGGCTCATCTTCCAGCACTATATCGGACAGTGTTCTGTTGTGATCTGTAGGATTTTCATTGGCTGATTTTCAGAAGTAGATCATCAGGCCTTTCTTCCTAGTCTTAGGAAGCTCTGCTGAAACCTGTCCACCATGGTGACCCTGCTGGTATTTGAAAATCGGTGGCATCACTTCCAGCATCACTGCAACACAGAAGCCACCACAGTACAACAAACCAACAGACATGCGATCGCTTTTGGTTCTAGAATACTGTAAATAAAAGACAACAGCATTTTTTAAAGGAAAATTAATCCTTCTGGTTTACTAGCTTGCCATTGGGTAAACATTTGCTTTGATGAATGTTGACACACTGGTGGCCTAAAATCATTTGTTCATCATCAAATAATGAATCATTTACCCTCCGTTCACAAACAGGATTTCATCGACTAAGTCTCTGTTAAAATGGCTCATAGATTTTTTTTTTTTTTTACAAAGTAAGCCTATTAAATGAATCAGCACTGTGATCAAATAATGAATTAGCAATAACATAATGTCATATCTTAAACACCTTAAAAGCATGCTAGGAGCAGAAAACCCAGCCATCTGTTAGACTCACCCTACAGTAGACACCCATGGGCAAGAGGTAATTACCTACTTTTCATGGCATTGCCAGTTGTCATTCAGATTGACAGAGTAATCCATTCATTCTCCTGCATTGCCATTACATCACATTGCATTATATCCTGACATAACCTAAGAACTTACAGCCGCTTTTTCATTAAGCAAAACACTAACCAAAAAAATTAAAGTTTAATCAACCTCCAGTTGAATTCAGCAAAATGCAGTGGTTAAGAGCTCGGTTCCTAACCAAAAGATTGGCAGTTGGAATCCACCAACCACTCCTTGGAAACCCTATGGGGCAGTTCTACTCTGTCCTGTAGGGTCGCTATGAGTTGGAATTGACTCCGCAACAAGTTTTTTGGGGACCCCCAAAGTGAGCATTTACTGAACCATGAACCACGAACATTGTGTCATACTGTTTTCTGTTTGGTCTCCCTCTTTTACAGATTCTGAAACTCTCTTCTCTGTACAAAAGCCGCTGTGCTAACAAACCCCCATATGTCTGGCAGTAAACACCATTCAACAGAGAAAATAGAAGTCAAGAAGCCCGCCTGACTGTATGAGCAGGCTTCATTGATGATTACTGGCTGCATTTCCCATCAATTGCTTCGGATCAAGTGTGGGGTAAACAGACCACTGACAGAGATGTAAACGTTTTGAGAAGACGAGCGGTTGTCCGCAGACAATTTCGTTATCGGTGAAGATGTCGGTCAGATTACTGTGCAATGGAGCACAGTGTTATCCAGGAGAGAGACAAACAGCAAACCATAGGCTTTGTTTACACAGGCCAAATGAAGCATGAAGCTGCACCATTCCGTGAATTTGATCTGGCTGGATGCCAGTCAAATATCCCTCTCCTCTTACCTAGTGTAACGCCTTGTCCATGGCTGGGTTACCCACTGTGTCCCTCAGTTGGCTTAAGTTAATATGCTGGTACTGTTGACTTAGGAGCCCTGGTGGAGCAGTGGTTAAGTGCTACGGCTGCTAACCAAAAGGTCAGCAGTTCAAATCCACCAGCCGCTCCTTGGAAACCCTATGGGGCAGTTCTACTCTGTCCTATAGGGTCGCTGGGAGTCGGAATCGACTCAACAGTAACAGGTTTGGTTTTTTGTTTTTGTCTTTTTTTTTTTTTTTTTTGGTTGATTTTGGATCCCTGGTGGCATAGTGGTTACGTGCTTGGCTGCTAACTGATAGGTAGGCAGTTCGAACCCACCAGCCACTCCATGGGAGAAAGATGTGGCAATTGGTTACTGTTGACTTGGCTCCTAGGGTGATTGAAGTTCCTTCTGGGAGAATACAGCAGTAATCAGGTGGCCCTTCAGAAGATTCTGTAATATCCTAGCCTCTGAGAAATGCCACTTATTAGAATACTAAAACTTAAATTTCAAAGTCTAAGTGCTCCCTCTCTTTTCATATATCCGATGTCTCAAAGTCTTGGAAGAAGAGATGATTTGAAAGTATAAGAAATATACATTGTTGTAAATGTCTTACTTACCGTGGTGCAGTGAACTGCTTCTGTAGGGCCCTTCTAGCCATAGTCTTGTTGCTGTTACGTGCCGTCGAGTCAGTTCCGACTCATAACAGCTCCATGTACAACAGAACAAAACACTGCCCGGTCCTGCACCATCCTCATGATTGTTGCTATGCTTGAGCCCATTGTTGTAGCCACTGCGTCAATCCATCTCATGCAGGGTTTCCCTTGTTTTGGCTGATCCTCTACTTTACCAAGCTTGATGTCCTTCTCCAGGGACTGATCCCTCCTGATAACATGTCCAAAGTACGTGAGACATAGTCTCGCCATCCTCAATTCTGAGGAGCATTTTGGTTGTACTTCTTCCAAGACAGATTTGTTCTTTCTTCTGGCAGTCTGTGGTATGTTCAATATTCTTCACCAGCACCATAATTCAAAGGTATCAATTCCTCGGTCTTCCCTATTCATTGTCTAGCTTTCACATGCATACAAGGCAACTGAAAATACCATGGCTTGGGTCGGGTACAACTTAGTCGCTATGAGTCAGAATTGACTATATGGCAACGGGTTTTAAAGTCTTGTAACTTCCACAAAATTATTGTTGGGATTAGGCAGACAAGGTCCTTGTGGCCCACCAAAGGGATTGGAGAGTTTTGCTAGTGCAAAGAAGGTGCATGGAACACTTGAGGGGGTGGGACCATGCAAATAAAGTGCACAGAACCCTTGTAGGGGATCGGTCAGTTTTGCTATCCCGTTAGGCTTAATGGAGCCAATCCCAGAGGCTATAGGAGGATCTTACTACCATCAAGAAGAGCTGGGAGCGAAGCATGTCCTTTGGATGTGGTGTCCCCACACTGAGAACCTCCTAGACCCAGGAAACAGCGAGAGCTTTAACACTGAAGATGCTACAAAATGGCAGAGGCCACGTCTGAGCAGGGCCCAGCAGCAGAGCCTTGTCAGCGGGCACAGCTGAGAAGATGCTGAAGAACTGTATCCTGAGTCATTCCTGATCTTGACGTGTAACCTGTTACTTCCCTGAGAAGCCCCATAACTGTGAGCATGGTCTGTGAGTTCTGGGTGGCCAGTTCAATGGATTATTGAACCCAGCAGAGAAGTAGAGAGTGCCAGAACTGGTAAAAAGTTTGGAGAGTGGAGGTATGTCTGACCAGCACCTCATGGGAATTAGCTTTGGGCTGCTGACGGTGATTCTTCTTCTCTCTCCCCTTGAAGTGAGAGGAGGGCTGATGCCCGCCATTTTTATGCTTACACATCCTACCTGCATTTTTTTCCTAGTGCTGCCATAACAAAGTACCAGAGACTGGATGGCTTAAAGCAACAGAAATGTATTTTGTCACAGTTCTGGAGGCTATAAGCCCAAAAGCAGGGTGTCAGAAAGGCCATGCTTTATCCAAAGGCTCTAGGGGAGAGTCCTTCCTTTGCTTTTCTAGTTTTTGTTAGTTCTCAGCAATCTTTGGCGTCCATTGACCTATGGCTCCATCACTCCAATCTCTGCCTCTGTCTTTACAAGTTTGCCTTACTCTTTGTGTCTGTGTCCAAATCTCCCTCTCCTTAGAAGGACTCCAGTTATATTGGATGTCATGGATTGAATTGCATCCCCCCAAAATATATGTCAACTTGGCTAGGCTATGATTCCCAGTATTGTGTGATTATTCACTATTTTGTCATCTGATGTGATTTTCCAAAGTGTTGTAAATACTGCCTCTATGAGGTTAATGAGATGGGATTAGAGGCAGTTATGTTAATACGCCAGGACTCAATCTACAAGATTAGGTCAATCTTAAATCAATCTCTTTTGAGATATAAAAGAGAGAAGGGAGCAGAGACAGGGTGACCTCGTGCCATCAAGAAAGAAGCACCAGGAGCATAGTGCACTGTTGGACTCGAGGTTCCTGTGCTGAGAAGCTCCTTGATCAGGGAAGATGGAGGACAAGGACCTTCCCCCAGAGTCGACACAGAGAGAAAGCCTTCCCCTGGAGCTAGCACCCTGAATTCGGACTTCTAGCCTCCAAAACTGTGAGAGAATAAATTTCTGTTAAAGCCATCCACTTGTGGTATTTCTGTTACAGCAGCATTAGAGAACTAAGACATTGGATTAGGACCCACCTTTCTTTAGTACGACCTCTTATTAACTTAATTAATACAATGAAACCTGTGAGAGCCAGAACTCGAGAGTCTGCCTTGTTTGTCCGGGTCTCCCAAGTTTTCTGCCTTTGACAGTGTGCAGTCTTGCCACTTTTTGATTGCTCATTCTAGTGGAAAATATTTGAGTTTTCCCTCTCTGACAGGTTTCTGCCTTATACAGGTACCAGGCTTTACAGATTTCACTATCGTATCTTCAAAGACCCTATTTCCAAACAGGGTCACATTCACAAACACCAGGGGTTAGGATTTCAACATAGCTTTTGGTGGGACATAATTTAGCCCATAACACTACCCAAAATTAACTTTAACTCAAACTAATATCTGGGCACTGCACATACCAATGGTTGTTTCAGAATTTAAGGATGGCAACAAATGCTATTCATCAGCTGTATCTCCCCCTTCCTACCACGCACACAGGCAGACATATGCAAACACTTTGGATTTTGAATGACTACATTTGTTGGCATTTGGTTGCAGATAACAGACACCACTCTAGTGATGTTCTGCAGAAAACAATTAATATAGAACTTATGTTTACAAATCACTGGTTAGATCTCAGGCATGACTTCAAGCCCAACATCACAATGGCAACCCCCCTCCCCTCCTTCCCCACCCAGGGAACTGCTGGTTCTACCAGCAGCTAGGGAACAGGGAAGCTGCACCCACAACTGCACCCAGAACCCCACTTTATCTGCAAGGCCTATCCTAGGAAAATGGACACTTCACATACCACCACTTTTCTCCCCACCTGTCACAGCTCCTAATGTGAGTCTTAAGAGAGTGCCTGTGATTGGTGGACCAAATTCACACCTGGAACCTAGCTGCAAGAGAGTCTGGGAAATGTAGTTTTTAGTCTTGTAGCCTTGGCTGGGTAGGAAGAAACATTTACAGTTACAGAACACTTATAGATGTTGAATCAGTCCAGTTACCATAGCTTCCCAGATAGCTATTTGTTCTTAGTTCTCTAGTGCTGATATAACAGAGATACCACAAGTGATGGCTTTAACAAACAGAAATTTATTCTCTCACAGTTCAGGAGGCTAGACATCTGAATTCAGGGCATCATCTCCAGGGGAAGGCTTTCTGTCTCTGTCAGCTCTAGGGGAGAGTCCTTGTCATCAATCTTCCCCTGGTCTAGGAGCTTTTCAGTGCAGGGACCCCGGGTCCAAAGGACACGCTCTGCTCCCGGCACTACTCTCGTGGTAGAATGAGGTCCCCCATCTCTCTACTTGCTTCTCTCTTTTAATCTCAAAAGAGATTGACTCAAGAGACAACCTAATCTTATAGATTGAGTCCTGCCTCATTAATACAACTGCCTCTAATCCTGCCTCGTTAACATCATAGAGGTAGGATTTACAACACACAGGATAATCACATCACATCACATCACAAAATGGTGGACAATAACAGAATACTGGGAATCATGAACTAGCCAAGTTGACACATACTTCTGGGGGACAAAATTCAATCCATAACACCACTCTTCATGGAGGCTTATTCTCTGCAAATATGTTTATTATGTCCTCAAAAGCGACAGTGCCTAACTTAACCATTTTTTCCTGGAATTTGGGATGATTTTAATGAGTTCACCTTTCACACTATGCTATGATTAAGCAGACATATTTATAAAGTTAATTCCTAACACAAGTACATATTTCTTTTTAATTCCTGTACCTTCTGGTGTTCTTTGGAGTCCCTGGATGGCAAAAACGGTTAAGCACTTGGCTAGTCACCAAAAGGTTGGAGGTTCGAGTCTACACAGAGGTACCTCGGAAGACAGGCCTGCTGATCCAATTCTGAAAACTCAGCTATTGAAAACGCTATGGAGCACAGTTCTACTCTGATGTACATGGGGCCGCCATGAGTTGGGGTCAACTTGATGACAAGTGGTGGTGGTGATGGATGGCATCTGACCACCTCTCCTTTGCTTTGGAGCACTTACACAGGCAAAATGGTTTGCTTTTGGGTTTTTCTGGTACTCTGTAAGACGACAAAGTTCTAAGTCATTCACCCTAACAAAAGAAAGAATGTCCTTGCTGTTAGTTGCCTTGAAATCGAATATAGCATGGATGGTAAGGCTTCAACCCTCTTACTTTGGGCATGTCATCAGGAAGATCAACCACTAGAAAAGGACATTGTGTTTGGTAAAGAAGAGGGTCAGCGAAAATGAGGGAAACACTCTACGAGATGGATTGACACAGTGGCCACAACAATGAGCTCAAACATACCGATGATCGTGAAGATGGTGCAGGACCAGGCAACATTTCTTTCTGTTGTACATAAGGTTGCCGTGAGTTGGAGCCACCTTGATGGTAACCAACAACAAAAACGTAGAACATTACCCACTTTTCATGACTTTTCTTGATAGTGTATGTTACGGACCTCTCAGCAGGATCAGCTCAGTTTTTCATGAAGATTTCATCGCATATAATTTATATCGCTTTCACAGATAGCTATGCAGATCCACTTGGCCATAAGTGGTTGGGTGTAGACAAAAGTGTATATTCTATTTGCAGTGCATTGTGGCTTCATGAAATCCTGTGCTTCCCACTCAAGACCCAGAGATCGTCTGCATATAATCATTCATGGTTATACTACAAATTGTCTCAGCTACAGCTCAAAGGCCAATTGCTGGTTCCAGTGCAGTCCCCTCTTGTCACACATCCTGTGAAGCAGGATCAGCAGTAATGGACAGCGTGAGGATCTCAAAAATAATTTTCCACGGTCAGTTTCATGGTGCAAAGTGCCTACTGAAAACCCTATTAAATGGAAAGGGCTTTTCTAAGTGAAAACCTAAGGGCATATAACATTCATCCTCGATCATCAGAGAAGGCCTAAATCCATTCCTTGTGGGCCAGGACCATGCAACCCCTGTGGTTTTGGTTCTGTATGTAATAAAGGGAAGGAGCTCTGGTGGCGCAGTAGTTAAGTGCTCAGCTGCTAACCAAAAGGTCAGTGGTTCAAACCCACCAGCCACTCTGTGGGAGAAAGATGTGGCAATCTGCTTCCATAAAGATAACAGCCTTGGAAACACTATGGGACAGTTCTACTGTGTCTTACAGGGTTGCTGTGAGTTGGAATTGACTCAACAGCAATAAGTTAATGGGTATGTAATAAAGGAAGAAAGCAGTAGCCAATGAGGACACAGCTTAAAAAGAAGTCTGCATTGCAGTGTTATGGGCAAAACGTCTATGAGCTCCCGTATTCTGCCAAGATTAGCTTATGCTCACAGCTAAGCATGACCCTATCTGTTGTTCTGACAGAACGACATTGACCCTTGTTCTTCCTCCCTCTGACACTCAGCTTGTGTTTTGGAATTCAATACGTGGTGGAAATATAATTACACACACTTGTCACATGTTCAGTCCAATGTACAAGCAATGGTCTGGGGTTCAAGAAATGTGCATTTTGGTTAATTTTGCTTATCATTAGTTAATCTTGATTGAGCCATTCCTTACCTTTGGGACTCAGTGTTTTCATCTGAGGCAAATAGATCAGAATGGAATTAGAACGATCAGGGAATGTCTCAGGTTTGTTTTTTTTTTAAATATCTTCATCATTTACAATACTCTCTAGTCTAGAATTTGTTGTTGTTGTTGTTGTTAGTTGTGGTTGAGTTGGCTCTGACTCATGGTGACCTCATGTACAACAGAACGAAATACTACCCAGTCCTGTGACATCTTCATGATCATTGGTATGTTTGAGTCCACTGTATCAATCCGTCTCATGGAGGGTTTTCTTCATTTTTGTTGACCCTCTACTTCACCAAGTAGGACATCTAGAATGTAAGACTCTCTGAATGGCTTCCTTTCTAATCCTATTGACTTAGCTTAAAAAGATGACACAATGAAGGGTATTTTGACATGATTAACTATTTCTAGTTTACTTTTAATTTCCCAAGCAGCTTGGCACAGAATTATCTATCTTACAGAGCATTCTACAAGTCTATAATTCTTTTCTTAATAAAAGATTTCTCTATAAACTGAAACATTTAAAACATAGTCTTAAAACAGAAGCACATTCTAACTAATAAACATTTACAGAGAATTGGAGAAACAACAACATGGGACTTTGATTTATGTCAGATGGCCAGAATTGCAGTGTTGGCTCTGCCACTTACTATATCCATGCATTCTTCATTTGTTTGTTCATTCATTCATTCAACAAATACAGATTAACTATAGCCTGACTCAAGCCATGGTCTTGTTAATAGCCTCATACGCATGCAGAAGCTAGACAGTGAAAAAGACAGGAGAAGAACTGATGCCTTTTGATGCCTTCAGATTGTGGGGCTGGCAAAGAATATTGACTATACCATGGACTGCCAGAAGAATGAACAAATCTGTCTTAGAAGAAGTACATCCAGAATGCTACTTAGAAGTGGGGATGGTGAGACTTTGTCTTGCTTACTTTGGCATGTCATCAGGAAAGACCAATCGCTAGTAAAGGACATCATGATTGGTAAAGTAGAAATCAGTGAAAAGGGGGGAACCCTCAACGAGATGGACTGACACAACAGTCCCAACGATGGACTCAAACACACCAACGATCATGGGCAATGTTTCATTCTGTTACACATAAGGTCGCCATGAGTCAGGGCGAGCTTAGTGGCACCTAAAAACAACAACAAGGCATATACAAGACAAGGCTAGTGTTTATGGACATGGCTGTGAACAGCAAGGTCTCTTCTCTTGAGAATCTTACACCCTAGCAGAGGAAAAAGGTAATAAATAAACAAAGCAGAACACAGCACTACAGAATAAGACTTGACGTTATGTTTGGGTTTGAATCTGCCAGGAACACTATTTGCTTGCCAGTCTGCATGGAGTGAACTGGATTCAGGAGTTTGAGCTTTTTTCAGTAGTCCCAGAATTCACACACTACAGAGAGCTCTATGCTTAAGTATCGCAGGGTCGATTTTCCTCGTTGACAGTTCATGTAAGCAGACTCCACTTCACCTTACAAACATAGTCCATAACTTAGGAGAAAAAATGCAGTTTCCTATCATGAGTGTTCTGCAAGCTTAAGTGGTTTAACCATAACAAGATTCCCTCAACTGGGAGGAGCGTCTCGTAAGTAAAGATCAGCGTGTACTTCATTCAATCCTAACACCTTGCTCGCACCAGGTTCTTTGCTTATGATATTTCTGTGGTTGCCTGAATTATAAATAGTCCCTGGTCCAGCAGCCCTCCTAATATGGGGAGTGAAGAGCTTAACAAGGTGTCTGCAAGAAAATCCGTTGGTCACGGGGAAGGAAATGTTAGCATTTCCACTGGGGATCCAACCAGTAAGTTCAGAACGGAGCTTTAGTAAGAACTGAAATCCATACTAATGCCTCCTCTTCATGTCTTTCCTATAACAGATGTCATGGAGGATTCATCAGTTTGTCCTACTGTGGTGGCTTTCATGTTGCTGTGGTGCTGGAAGCTATGTCACTGGTATTTCAAATACCAGCAAGGTCTCCCATGACAGACAGGTTTCTGTGGAGCTTCCAGACTAAGACAGACTAGGAAGAAAGATCTGGCGATCTACTTCTGAAAATTAGCCAATGAAAACCCTGTGGATCATGGACTTTCACTCACTCACTTTGGACACCCCATCAGGACGGATCAATCACTGGAGGAGGAAACTGTATTTGGTGAGGCAGAGGGCCAGCAAAGGTGAAGGAGACCCTCAGTGAGATGGACTGGCCCAGTGGCTGCAGTGTGGACACAAATGTGCCAGCAATTGTGAGGATGACAGGACCAGGCAAAATTTCTCTGTTTTGTATGTAAGGTTGTCATGAGCTGGAGTCAACTCAATGGCAGCTAACGACAACATCATAAATGAGCAATTTCATTATTAATGTAGATTGCGCCACCATGTACTAGACAGTGGTCTAAGCTGTGTACATAATTTATATATAATGAACACTTGAGGAGTCTATAGTTTGATCAATGAGGGCATGAGATCACAAGAGTCTGGAGAACGCTGTTCTAACCCCTGGCCATTATCCTTATTTAGAAAGGCAATAGTCACCGGTCACCTTTGTATATCACAAACCAAAAAACCAAACCCACTGCAGTCAAGTCGATTCCAATTCATAGCAACCCTATAGGTTAGAGTAGAACCGCCTCCTAGGGTTTCCAAGGAGAGGCTGGTAGACTTCAACTGCCGACCTTTTGGTGAGCAGCTGAGCTCTTAACCACTTCCATCACTGGTGTTCCAAAATCGCCTTCACCAAAAACCCGTTGCCGTCGAGTCGATTCCGACGCTCGGTGACCTTATAGGACAGAGTAGAACTTCCCTGTAGGGTTTCCAGGGCTGTAATCTTTGTATTTCACCAGGGCCTTGATGTTTAGGTTGAACCGCATGAAACTGATGTTCTAGTTATTTGCAGTAAACCATTTTCCGAAACAGAAAGAGTGGCGGTGGGATTTCTTTAAGAGTTCTTGCTTTCCAGGAACATAGGGTGCAGGTAAACTTCAACACTGTCACCCGCGAAACCCAAAATATTTACTATTTGACCCTTTAAAGAAAAAGTCTGCCAAGCCCAGATTTATACAATAGCAGCATACATTGCAGGGGGGAAAAAATGAAGATTTGTAACTATTCATATGATATAAACCAAAATCATACTGTTTCTGTCGTGTTGATTTCGACTCACAGTGACCCTATAGCACAGAGCAAAAGTGCCCCATAGGGTTTCCAAGGAGCAGCTGGTGGATTCGAACTGCTGATCTTTTGGTGAGCAGCTGAGCTCCTAACCACTACACCACCAGATATACTGTGTGTACAGTGATATCCCAAAACTGAACAGATGGAACTCGATAAAAAATATATTTGCATTTGTCTTAAAGTTTACTATATCATCCTTTGTAGAAATGTATGGAATGACTTTTTATAATGTATAATTGATCTTTGGAACTTTTGAAGACTTGAAATTCCAAGTGTTTTTCTGCTGTAAAAAAACAAAACAAAACAGAACTCCTGTTTCTTGGCCTTTCCAGGAAACAGACAGAGAAATGCCATCTATGCTATATTACTGTCACACAGCCAGCCATCAACATCTAACTGGAAAATAAACAGTGATCCCAAAATACCTGTGCAAATAGGAGCTCATTCTTCTACTGATATAATTTGCATTAAGCTGAATCATTTCCCAGAATATTTTCAAAGGGTATTTCATTTTAAACTCCTATGATTACGATTGTTCTAGAAATGGATGTATACATAAAAGAGGCAGATCCGTTATTAATTTATACACAGATTTTCACAAAGCCGACAACTGAAGTCCGGAAAGCAAATAAATTCAATTATAACGTCAACTGTCTTTGTAACAGATGGACTGTTTATTTTGAAAGTAAAATAGCGTGAAATGAGAAAAGAAATTTTAAAAAGCGTGATGGGAGTATGGACAGAGACCATTTTCCTCTACCTTATGAAAAGTTCTGGTGTTCTAAGAAATTCTTGCAGGTAACAGACTTCTTCTCCAACTAAGGTTTATCCCTTACCTTTATGTTTGCATGGATGGAAAATTCTTTATTTGGAATGGATGGGGTCTCTTAACTCATTAGAAAAAAATTTGTTTGTTGGCTGGTTTTTCTAGTGTGCTGAGCAGTTAATAATGCAAAGACAACAGAATTAATCAATTCAAGATACAAAGAGTTGAGGAGAAATAGGAAATTCCTAAATCTCTTTTAAAATATCATTTAGCTAAAGCATTGCTTGATGACAGGCAGTGGTGGCTCAGTGGTAGAATTCTCGTTTTCCATGTGGAGACCCGGGTTCGAGTCCTGGCTTAATGCACCTCATGCGCAGCCACAACCCATCTGTCAGTGGAGGCCCGTGTGTTGCTGTGATGCTGGAAGCTATGCTACCGGTATTCCAAACAACAACAGAGTCAGTCAGAGGAACTTCCAAACTAAGATGGTCAGAGGAAAGGCCTGGTGATCTACTGCTGAAAATCAGCCAGTGAAGACCCTACAGATCACAACAGTCCAATCCACATCCAGTCGTGGGGATGGCGCAGGACCAGGCAGCGTTTTGTTTTGTCGTGCATGGGGTCGCCATGCGTTGGGGCCAACCCGATTTGACAGCAGCTAACAAAAATATAACATTTCCTGATGAAGTGCCAAGCGTTTTATGATCTGCCCTTGCAATGCAGAAAATGAGGCTGACAACCTTTATTGACGTTAGAAACAAACCTTTATGCATGAAATTAGTACCAGGAGGAGGATCTTAAAAAAAGAAACCAAGCCCATTGCCCTCGAGTTGATTTTGACTCATAGCGACCCTAGAGGACAGAGTAGAACTGCCCCATAGGGTTTCCAAGGAGCAGCTGGTGGATTTGAACTGCCAACTTTTTGGTTAGAAGCCAAGCTGCTAACCACTGCACTACCAGGATCCAAGAGAGTCTTAAAAGTGGCAAAGGGTAGTAAAAGAAGACAGCATCCACAAACATAAAAAAAGTATTGCCAAATATACTTTTAACGCTTCTTGATATATTTTAAAATACTTCTGGATTGATTTATTAAAAGAAAATTTTCTGGGTTTTGTTTTATTTTGAAGCAAGAAGTATAATGAAGGACCTCAAGAGCAGGGGTCTTCAACTTTGGCCACTCAAAGAATCTTCTGGAAGTTTTAAAAACCCTGATGGCTGGTTACACCAGAATCTCAGAGGAGATTGTCGCCAAGTGGAAAGACCAAGTTTTGCTCAGAGTAATTCGTCTCAGTCAGTAAACAAAAGACCGAGGTGGGAGAATAGAAAGGTGCTTTTCTTTCACTGTGCAGGGAAAGGAACAGTTGGGGCTGCTGCTGCCAAGGCTGCTCAGCAAGGGTGACAGGGAAGCTTATTTTCATGGGGTTTACAAGCAGGAAGTTCATATAAGTTACATCAGCAACATTCTTAATCACGCTAGCCAGGCGCAGTGGGGTTTACATATAACGTCATGCATCACACATTCATAAAATGGTGGCTAAACTCCACCCAGAGGCAGGGAAGTTACCATGTATGAGGCACTTAATGAGCTAAAAGGTTATCCAGAATGTCAACATGGCACGTAAACCAGTTTCTGCTGATCTCCTCTAGTTTTGGGCAGTAGTTAAAGAAAAGGGAACCAGGATGTTAATGTAAAGCTACGGGATGTGTCAAGCAAGCTGCTTGAGGACGAGGGAATTTTCCACAGCCTGGAGACCTCTGTCTTAAGGTGGGGGGTTCAGGCATCAGGATCTGAGAAGTCCCCTAGGTGACTCCTAAGTGGGGTCAAAGTTGAGTACCCTTGTTGATTCTGGCTCACAGTAACGCCATGTGACAGAGTAGAACTGCTCCACAGGGTTTCCAAGGCTATTACCTTTCAGAAGCAGATCACCAGGCTTTTCTTCCGAGACACCTCTGGGTAAGTTTGAACCACCAACCTTTTGGCTAGTATCTAGTGCTTAACCATTCATGCCACCCAGGGACTCCTTGAGAACCCCTGGTGGGAGTAAATTATACCCATCAGACTCAATAACCATTAAAACAATGTGGTAAATGGTGCTTAGTCTCCTAGTGCTGCCATTATCAGAAGTACCACAAGTGGTGGCTTTGACAAACAGATATTGATTTCCTCACCATTTAGGAGGCTATAAGTCTGAATTCAGGGCACTGGCTCTAGGGGAAGGGTCTCTTTTTCTGTTCTGGGGGAAAATCTTTGCTTCAGCTTCTCTAGCATTTTTCTTGGTGTTCATTAGAGACCTTTCCCCATTCTTGCTTGTTTGCTTCTGTGCCTAATCTGCTCTTTTTAGATCTCAAAAGCTGCTGGTTTAAGACACACCCAAGACTGATACTGACCTCCCTAACATAACAAAGAAAATTCTATTCTCAAATGGGATTGCATCCACAAGTATAAACCCATTGCTGTCCAGTTGATTCTGACTCACAGTAACCCTATAGTGACCCTATAGGACAGAACAGGACTGCCCCATAGGGTTTCCAAGAAGCAGCTGGTGGATTAGAACTGCGGATCCTTTGGTTAGCAGCCATCGCTCTCAACCACTGCGCCACCAAGGCTCCTCCAAGAGGATAGAGGTTAGGATTCACAACACATATTTCTGGGGGATGCAATTCAATCCATAACAAAGGGGCACTTAGAAAGAATCTCAGCGTAAGGAGCATTATTTGTTTAATAACAAAGGTTTGTTAAAAGAATCTTCAGAACATTCCTTTGATATTTATGTCTTCACTCTCACTCAGAGTTGATCATTGCAAAGCCAAAGTCAGTCATCTGGCCACTTCTTGCACCAACGTGGAAGGGCTAGAAGGAGTCCCAGGGTGGTGCAGTCGACACGTTCAGCTGCTAATGAATGGGTAGAAGTTCAAGTCCACCCAGAGATGCTTCAGAAGAACGGCCTGGTGATCTACTTCCAAAAAATTATCCATTGAAAACCCTATGGAGCACAGTTCTACTCTGACCCACTTGGGGTTGCCAGGAGTCGGAATTGACTCGACGGCAACTGGTAACTGGTAAAGTTGGAGAGACTTGTCTTTTGAGAATGAAGCCCCAGGATTTTACAGTAACAGGGTCTAGACTCAAAGATGGAGGTCTGAAGAGTGGGTCAGGAACATAAAAGACATTCTTGCCTGAACTGCAAGGCAAAGTAAGAGGTTGGACATGTTTCTTATCCTCAGTTCTCCAGAAAACATACATATGGCAATATTAAGCTGAAATGTGCTCTTCTTGAGAAAGACAACAACACAGAATTATTCAGCTCTAAAGATGGCAATAGTTGTTATTTGTATAATGACCAATATTCAATACTATTGTAAGCTAGTGTGGAATGTTAAAATTTGTTGCTGAAGGAAGCCCTAAGCTCGTTGCCATCAAGTCGATTCCGACTCATAGCGACCCTAAAGGACAGAGTAGAACTGCTCCTATAGGGTTTCCAAGGAGTGCCTGGTAGATTCGAACTGCTGACCTTTTGGTTAGCAGCTAAGCTCTTAACCACTGCACCACCAGGGCTCCAAAAAGTCCCAAGAACAACTGATTTCTTGACGTGGAATGCTGCCTGACAACCACTGCCCCTTCCTCTTGGGTTCCAGGTGGGGAGAAAGGCTGCGTTAAATCTGATGTAAGTGGCCCCAGAAAAGGTAATTTACCACATGTGTGTGAGTATTTTATTATCAAGAGGAAGCTGGTTCCACAGGCACAGAATCCACAAGACGGGTGGCTGTTGGCAGGACCTGGTGGCCTCCTTAATGACTTCAGCAGAGCTGCCAGCGGCTGAACGTGACCACAGAGACTGGAATCTCCTGTTTTGGCTACATGGGAAACTGGAAGGTTTTGCAGGCACAATGCTTCCCAGTGAGATTTCAGGATGCCTTGCCATTTCTCAGCCAGATCTCCTAATGAGAGATGGCATGGGCAGGAGAAAGGCACCACTGAGCACACCATGTGAACAACAGAGGAGTTTCAGGTTCCCCTTGATCCTGGCAAGGGGAAAGCTCAATTTGGCCATCGTCATTGGAAACAGGGATTTGGAAATACAAGGAAAAATTGAACATGACTCACTGAGTTGACTACTCAGGACACACAGTGTGAATTGTTACACAGATGCATTTTTGGGGCAATAAAAAGACCGAGGTGTAGCCAAACAGAAAGGTGACCGGAATGCATTATACTCCCATCTGTGCAGACAAAGATGCTGCTGCTGAGCTGATTCCTGTCTACATGAACGTGAGAGCGCAGATCAGCGTGTCCTTAGTTCCTGTGTGTATGGGACCTTCTCCGGCTTCTCTCTCTGTCCCTCTTTCTTTCTGGAGTAATATTTTCCTTTCTTTTGAATTTGATACTATTGATTGTTGTCTCTATGACATTATCTTCTGCCTTGTCATGTGACGTAATTGTTTTCTAGATCTTAGCTTGGGAATCCCAGGGTGGTGCAAACAGTTAATGTGCTTGGCCGCTAGCTGAGAGGTTGGAGGGTCGAGTTCACCCAGATGTACCTCGGAAGAAAGGCCTGGCGATCTACTCCCCAAAAATCAGCCACTGAAAGCCTATGGAGCACAGTTCTGCTGTGACACCCATGGGGTCACCATGAGTCAAGGTTGACTCAAAGTCACCCGGTGACTTTATTCATGTTTGTAATCATTGTTCTTCACCTACTCTGGGCATCTGGAATTTCATGTTCTTCATCACTTTAAGTACCCCGTGTCTGAAGTCAAATGCTGCATTTTCACAAAAAAAGTCAGCTTCCCTCCACTCCCAACCTCCTTGACTTAGGCAAGGACCTCACATCCTCACTGCCCTCCTGGGTGTCCGAGCTCACCCAGATCCACCACTTCCTGCTTCGTGATGGCTCTCCTTTGTTCTCTTTCCTTCCACTCCCACAGCAATCCTCTTACCCAGGCACTTATCTCACGACTGAATTATCACTATTTTATGCTATTCTCCTCTCTGTAACTTGGACAAGTCACGTCCCGTTGCCTTTAATGTCCTCAGGAGTCCCTGGGTGGTACAAACAGTTAATGCGTTTGGCTCCTAACTGAAGGTTGGAAGTTTGAGTCTACCCAGAGGTGCCATGGAAGAAAGGCCTGGTGATCTACTTCTGAAAGATCAGCCATTGTAAACCTGTGGAGCACAGTTCTACCCTGACACACATGGGGTCACCATGAGTTGGAGTAGACTGGATGGCAACTGGTACTGGTTAATATTGTCCACCTTCCTTCCCACCCAGTGAGACGTGACTCTGCATTTGAGGTCCACCTCAAGGACCACCTTCTCCATGAAGCCCTCCACAGCCCCTCCATGCCACAACAACCTCTTCTTCCCCAACCTCTTGCAGCTTCTGTCTTCCACAGCGCTGATCTGACAAACTGACAGAGAACATTGCTGTTGTTATGTCCCACTAAGCCAATTCTGACTCATGGCAACCCCACGTGACGGAGCACAACTGCCCCGTAGGGTCTGCTAGGCTGTAATCTCTATGGAAGCAGATCTCCAGGTCTCTCTCCTGTGGAGCCTCTGGGTAGGTTCAAACCGAAGACTTTCAGTAAGCAGTCAAGTGCTTAACCATTGCACTGCCAGAGCTGCTTACCAGAGTCTACTTCCTTAGCAATTTGCACAGATCACCTGGCCAAGAGTTTCACAGGGGCACAAACTACTAACTTCTCTGTGCTTCTTGGGGTCCCACAGCACTTGGCACAGTTGCTGATTAGACTTTGGTCTTGTTTCCTTCAAATTAAGGCTTCCCACAACTACAGGTTCCATATAAAATACAGGACAGCTGGTTAAACTTAATTTCAGATAAGCAGCAAATGCTATTTTAGTAGAGAGATGTCCCAAATATTGTAAGAGACATGCTTACACCAGAAATTTATTCATTGTCTATCTTAAATTCAAATTTAAATGGATGCCTTAGTTATCTAGTGCTGCTATAACAGAAATACCACAAGTGGGTGGCTTTTAAACAGAAACTTATTTTTTCACAGTTCAGGAAGCTAGAAGTCTGAATTCAGGGCGCCAGCTCTAGGGGAAGGCTCTCTCTCTGTCAGCTCTGGGGGAAGGTCCTTGTCTCTTTTTAGCATCTGTCCCTGGGTTCCTTGGGGATCTTCGTGTGGCAAGGCAACTATCTTCCCTTAGCTCTGCAGACTTCTCTGTGCCTAATCTGCTCTTTATATCTCGAAGTGACTGGCTTAAAACACACCCTACGCTGATATGGTCTCATTGATATGATAAACAAAACCCATTCCTAAGTGGAATCATAACCACACATATAAATTTTTAAAAAACAAACAGAAAAAACCCCATTGCCATCGAGCGGATTCCGACTCATAGTGACTGTACAGGACAGAGTAGATCTGCCCTGTATGGTTTCCAAGGAGTGCCTGGTGGATTCGAACTGGCGACCCTTTGGTTAGCAACCATAGCGCTTAACCACTACACCACCAGGGATTCTATCACATGGATAGGAGTTAGGATTTCCAACCCCTATATTTTTTGGAGACACAATTCAATCCGTAACACCAGATGTCCTCTAATTTTGTTTGCTAGATCTAGCAACCTTACCAACAATAGATTTAATTCTCAATTCAGATAGTCCCTGACTTACAAGACAGGGCTCTGTTCCAACGAGTCTGTAGTAAATCGGTTATGATGTGAGTCAAATACTTCTTTTTCTTTTTTTATACTTTTTATTATTATTGCCTTTTATTTACAGTATCTTTATAAATCTAATCTTTAGGAGATTGGAAATATTATATATAAACTTACAGATATATTTTAATACATGTTGATGTTGTTAGGTGCCGTTAAGTCGGTTCCGACCCATAGTGACCCTGTGTACAACAGAAGGAAACACTTCCCGATCCTGCACCATCCTCACAACTGTTGTTATGCTTGAGCCCATTGTTGCAGCCACTTTGTCAATCCATCTCGTTGAGGGACTTCCTCTGTTTCGCTGACCCTATACTTTACCAAGCATGATGTCCTTCTCCAGGGACTGGTCTCTCCTGGTAACAGGTCCAAAGTATCTGAGACCAAGTCTCGAGCATTCTTGCTGTACTTTTTCCAAGACAGATTTATTCATTCTTCTGGCCATATATGGTATGTTCAATATCCTTCACTAACACCATAATTCAAAGGCATCAATTCTTCCCTGGTCTTCCTTATTCATTGTCCAGTTTTAGCATGCATATGCCGTGATTGAAAATACCATGGGTTGGGGTCAGGCACACCTTAGTCCTCAAAGTGGTATCTTTGCTTTTTAACACTTAAAAAGGTCTTTTGCAGCAGATTTGTCCAATGCAATACGTCATGTGTGGTTTCTTGACTGCTGTTTCCATGGGCATTGATTGTGGATCCAAGTAAAATGAAATCCTTAACAACTTCAATCTTCTCTCTGTTTATCATGATGTTGATTATTGGCCCAGTTGTGAGGATTTTTGTTTTCTTTATGTCAAGGTGTAATCCATACTAAAGGCTGTGGTCTTTGATCTTCATCAGTAAGTGCTTCAAATCCTCTTCACTTTTCAGCAAACAAGTTCGTGTCATCTGCATATTGCAAGTTGTTAATGAGTCTTCTTCCAATCCTGATGCCCTGTTCTTCTTCATATAGTCCAGCTTCTCAGATTGTTTGCTCAACATACAGATTGAATAAGTATGGTGAAAGAATACAAGCCTGATGCACACCGTTCCTGATTTTAAACCACGCAGTATCCCCCTTGTTCTGTTTGAAGGACTATCTCTTGGTCTATGTACAGGTTCCTCGTGGGCCCAATTAAATGTTCTGGAATTCTCATCCTTTGCAATATTATTCATAATTTGTTATGATCCACAGAGTCGAATGTCTTTGCATTTTAATACACACATATACACATACATACATACATAAAAATACACAAATCATAAAAATTTACTCCGATGATGAAGAAGAGTTGGACGACGTTGGCATTTTGTCAGTTGTGGTAATAATGCCACCTGTGGAAGGTTCTGCATCACCTGGATTATCCCTGGGAGCGGGGATGGTGTTTCTAGTCAGAAAATTAGGGACAGTTGTCTGTGTGGGCCTATCTTTTTTCTTCATGTATTTCGCCGTGACATCTCACTGCTTCCCGAATCTGCCCATAGGCTTTAGCAAAGCGATCAGCGTTTCGGGCCATGTTTTCAAGCAACTGAAGCCTCTGATTTCATTTAGCATTTCCTTCCTCTTCAAAATCTATTAAGTCCTGATCTGTCCATTCCCCTTCTTTGTGACCTGTGAGCTGTTCCACATCGGCATTCTTGCCATACAGATGATTTTTCCACCGATCTCTTCCAGCATATTAACCTGATCAAATGCTTGGAGCATGTTCACATAACTCAACGATATTTTCCATAGTCTCTGCATGCATTTTCCTGTAACTTACTCCCAGAAAGATGCAGTGTTCCAGACACACTGATGGTTGTTAAGTGCAGTTTGCTGCAACTCCAATACGTTGAAAGTCAGGGAATATCTGTACTTTATTGAAATGAACTACTTCGTAAAGAAATACAGAAGTATCAGCCTTCCTGTCTCCTAGCTGTGAAGAGCAGGGATGCACAATGGAAAGCTTTCAGCGTTAGTGAGGACCTTGTAATCAAAGGAGAGCTTATACAGAGACGTGCGAATATAACGGCTGAGGATGCACGAAATACATCAACATCAGGGTTAAAAAAAAAAAAAAAAAAACAGTTGCTATCGAGTCGACTCCAACTCATGACAACCCCATGTGTGTCAGAGTAAAGCTGTGCTCCATGGGGTTCTCAGTAGCTGAGTTTTCAGAAGTAGATGGCAGGCCTTTCTCCTGAGATGCCTCTGGGTGGACTTGAGCCTCTCACTTTTCGGTTAGTAACCAAGTGCATTTACCATTTGCCCTATCCAGAGACTCATAAAAACTACCCAGCGTCAGAGAAAAGCGGAGTTGGCTCTGAATCATGGTGACCTGAACTACAACAGAACAAAACAGTGCCTGGTTCTGCATCATCTTCCCAATCGTTGGTTTGTTGGAGGCCATCAGTGCGGCTGCTGTGTCCATCCGTCGCAAGGAGGGTTTCCTGCGTTTTTGCCGATCCTCCGCTCTACCAAATGTGACGTCCTTTTCCAGTGATTAGTCTTCCCTGATGTGAAGTGTCCAAAGGACGTGAGTCGAAGCCTTGCCATCCCTTCCCCTTAGGAGCATTCTAGTTGTGTTTCTTCCCGAGAAGGATTTGTTCATTCTGGAGGCACTCCACAGTATAGCCAGTACTCTTTGCCAACACCCAGAAAACAATATCACGTGTCTCTAAGTCAGACCCACACACTCCTTGTCATCCTGCATCTATTTCAGGGATCAAGGTATCTAAAGGTGGCGTCTCATTTCACCCTTGACTGTGGTTAATCAGTTTGTCCCCTAGATGAGATGTGGCAGGGTGTCTCCTCGTCCTGTATACCATTTCGACCGACTCCTGCAGAATAAGGGGCGTGGCACCTGCTTTTTTAGTTTCTGCACCCAGAAGGTGCTTGAAGGGTTCTGGACTTGGAGTTACGGTTTCATGTAACCCTGGGCCCCTGGGGATGAGAAGTTTCTACCTTCAAGCTCTTCTGGTGTTTGTTTCTACACAGTTGCTAGTTATGATGGATTTGGCAGGATATAAGACCGCTAGCGAATTCTATTCTTTTGTGGATTTATGAAAAGTACAATTATTTAAAGCCCACTGTTGGGAAATTTCTGCTAAACATTTTATAAACCGATGTTTAAAACCAGGGTTAGATAGTTTACTTAAGCAGGTTTACATAGTTTACAATAGTTTTACATAGTTTACAAAGTTTACATAGTTTATACACTTAAAAAGTTTACACAGTTTATACAGTTAGGAAGTTTACATAGTTTACATAGTTTATATAGTTACAAAGTTAACAGAGTTTATACAGTTAAGAAGTTTACATAGTTTACAAAGCTTGCATGGTCATTTTTTTTCTGGCTGTTGTCCACAGTCAGAAGGCAATACGGATCCAGAAGGACAGACCCACCCCTTGCCCTAACTCTGCAGATGGCTAGAGCTTCACCTCTCAGATCTTCAGGGGGATAAGCACACAGGCCATGAGGAAGCAAACACATGTATCTTCCTGGACTCCTGGATGGAGGACGCCATCTAACTGCTAAGTCATTGAAACATCATTTGGCTATGAAAAACCAACACAGACTGTGGACTTTTGGTTTCTATGCCACGTAAGTCAGTATTGTCTGATTGTTTAATGTTTTGTTTTTTTTTTTTCAGTTGCCATGGAGCCAATTTTGACCCATGTATATCAGAGTAGAACTGTGCTCCATAAGGTTCTCAGTGGCTGAGAAGTAGACTGGCAGGCCTTTCTTCCAAGGAGCCTCTGGGTGGACTTGAGCCTCCAACCATCCATTAATGCATATAGGACTGTGAAAATTAAAATAGCTGTGTGTGTGTGTGTGTGTATCATCAGGTATATACTGGAGCAGACTGCAAATCCCTATGTATTATTTAAGAGTAAGCAACAGATTCTCCCATGCCACAGTCTCTAGCAGCCTTACCAGCAGACTTTCAATATCAAAAGTTTTCTTTTCTTGTGGGAGGCAGTGTGTCAGGGTCACACACACAATGTCTCAAGTCAAGCTGCCTGGGTTGAAGTCCAACATGTATTGGCATCCGTGACCTTGGGCACCAATTCTGGGCCTCAGTTTCCTCTTCTGGAAAATGGGATAACAGTTCTAGCTGGGTGGCTGTAAGGTTTGTATAGAAGATGAGATATCTAAACCAGGAAGAAAAGCATGTAATGGCCCAGACTGATCACCCAGCTTTGCCAAATTGAAGCATCCCTAACCCTCCACGCTAAAGCTGACTGTGGTTATAAACTCAAATCAAATTCATTACTGTCAAGTCGATTCCGACTCATAGCAACCCTATAGGACAGGGTAGAACTGCCCCATAGGGTTTGCAAGGAGTGGCTGGTGGATTACAGCAAATGTAAATGCCCTTTCCAGATTAAAAAAAATTAAAATCCCAACATCTGTATCTCTCTCAAATTGCCACTTGAGGTTTACTTGGGAAAATAAAGATATTAAAATCTATGTTACCCTAAAGTAGCAGATCTTAAACGGGGGCCATTTTGCCACCCCTCCTCCAAGGGACATTTGGCAATGACTAGAAGAACCATTTTTGGTTGTCACAACTCAGGGTAAGAGGAGGTGCTACTGGGACCTAGTGGGCAGAGCCCAGCGACATTGCTAAATATCCTGCAGTGCACAGGAAAGGTTCTATAATAAAGAGTGAACCGGAAAACTAACAAAAAAACCTGCTGTCGTCAAGTCGGTTCCGACTCCTAGCGACCCTATAGGGCAGAGAACTTCCCCACGGGGTTTCCAAGGAGCGGCTGGTGGATTAGAACTGCTGACCTTTGGTTAGCAGCCAAACTCTTAACCACTGCACCACCAGGGCTCCAATAAAGAGTTATCTGGTCTAAAATGACAATAGTGGCAGCACTGAGAAACCCAGTGAAGGGGAAGGATGGACACACGGAATGAGAGAGAGAGACAGACAGGGAGGACAGGAGGGAGACACACAGACAGACAATACCCTACCATGCATTCCCTTCTCTAGAAGTAGGTTTCTTGGACAATTTAATCACTTTCTGTTCTTAAATTGCTATTGCCTAAAAAGGACTCTGTTTTTGCTGCATAAAGAGGGCAGTAAACATTGGCAATACAAGCATATACCAGATGACCACTTATTTTAAAATTGCCCCACGAGGGCTGATAAAGGAATGAAGCCGACATAAAAGATTAGCCACCGGCAGCTGGATTGCTCTTGGCTCGGGAGCGCGGAGGCCCGTCTGTCATAGGAGACTGAGCAGACCCAGAGATGATGCGCGATGAGAACTGATGGAAACCTCATGTAACCGGGCCCAGGAGACGACACCAATTTTGTCTTAACTGTAAAAACATTCAAGGAAACGCGCTTGGAAAGGAAACGTTAAATAAATAAGCGATGGAATATCTATCTACCCACCAAGGATCACACGTGGATTTCCTGTGGGCCGGCCACCCCAGCTGAGAAGATAAACGTCGACTTGGCCCCACCGCTTATCCTGCGTCGGGTTTGTGTGGTCGTTTGAAGCTGTGTCTCTGCTTACTTTTCACGCGCGTGTCTCGTCTTTCTCACTCCATCATGAACTAATAGGAGGAAAAGCCCAGGCCTTACAGTATCTGTATGCTTTGAGGGGCAGGGCGCCACCTAGTTCTAGCTGAGTCTGTCAATTAAAGCACTGGGCAATGATGGCTCTCCACTCGCCTGAACGAGAGCAAGGACGGTGATTTTTCCAGAAAGTCACACTGTAATTTAAACTTCGAAGCTGCTGATTGCGATGGCCCGCTCTTGCTAACTAACTCTAGTTAAATGTGAGAGGCAAAGGTGTCATTACAAAGTCTCCATGCTGGGGGTTATACCAGTTGACCCCAACTCATGACGACCCCATGTGTGTCAGAACAGAACTATGCTCCACAGGGTTTTCAGTGGCTGATTTTTCAGAAGGTGATTGCCAGACTTTTCTTCTGAGATGCCTCTGGGTAGGCTTGAACCACCAACCTTTTGGTTAACAACTAAGCACGTTTACCTTTTCCGCCACTCCATGACGGCATTGTGGGTTAAGCCAAAACCAAACCTGCTGCGGTCAAGTCGATTCTGACTCATAGTGACCCTATAGGACACAGTAGAACTGCCCCATAGATTTTCCAAGGAATGGCGGGTAGATTTGAACTGCCGACCTTTTGATTAGCAGCTGAGCTCTTAACTACTGCACCACCAGGGCTCTGGGTTTGGGGTGTGCAATCTACAAATATCTGATTGAGAAATTTCCAGCAAATGGTAACTGTTGTTGCTGTTAGCTGCTGTCAACTGGACTCCAGCTAGTATCGTGGAAGCTCCAACTGGAGGGATCCTGAGAATTCGTTATCTTTTCAGAAATTTTGGTTTCATAATTGGTAAATTGAAACCTCAAAAGTTGCAAGAGCTACCTAAAGTCACTCTGTGCCCCCAACTGAGTGCTTTTTCCACGAGGTCAGATCTTCTCAGCCTTGGCACTGCTGGTATTGTAGGCTGTTGAACAGTATCCCTAGTCTCCACCCACGAGATGCCAGTAGCACAAAGCCCCCAGCTGTAACAACCTCACATCGCACCAAACATTGCCCAGTGGCCCCGGGGGGCAACATCACCCCTACTTGAGAATCACTGCCCTGGACCTACCTTGTCTTGACTTCAATAGTCCAAAAAAAAAAAAAAAAAGCTTCTGAATCAGATGATTTACCTTTTAGCTCTCAGTTTCTAAAAACCAAAGGATTTAGCAAATGTGTATAGTCTTCCTACAGTTGTTGTTCTTAGCTTCTGACTGACAGTGACCCCGTGTACAACAGAACGAAACACTGCCCGGTCCTGCGCCATCCTCACAATCCTTGCTGTGCTTGAGCCCATTGTTGCAGCCACTGTGTCAGTCTGTCTTGTTGAGGGTCTTCCTCTTTTTCGCTGACCCTCTCTACCTTACCAAGCGTAATGACATTCTCCAGGGACTGGTCCCTCCTGATCACATGTCCTAAGTAGGTGAGACAAAGTCTTGCCATCCTGGCTTCTAAGGAGCATCCTGGCAGCACTTCTAAAACAATGTCATTTTAGCTTCTGTTGAAATCCATGTCTTCTATATCTTCTTCAGTGATACCTATAAAGTTTTTATATCAGCATTTCACTTTCTAAAGAATAAGTGGTCTCACATTCTTTCCTCCCTCCTCACTGAATCAGTGAGGGTTCCCAATGGCACAGAGAAGGGTGTAGTCACAGGGATCTATTTGAAAAAGCATGGGTGTAAACCAGTGGTTCTCAGCTGGGGTGATCCTGTCCCCGGGGGACATTTGGCAATGTCTAGAGACATTTTTGATCATTGCAACTGGGGGTGGGGGTGGGGGGGTGCTACTGTCATTTGGTGGCAAGAGGCCAGGGATGCTGCTGGACGTTCTAGGATGAACAGCACAACCCTCCACATACACAGTCAAGGACTGTCTGGCCCTAAACGTCAGTAAAAGTCCCTGGGTGGTGCAAACAGTTCACGCTCAAGTATTAACCTAAAGGTTGGCTGTTTCAACCCACCCATCAATATCACAGAAGAAAGGCCTGGTGCTCTGCTTTCATAAAGATTAAACCAAACCAAAAAAATGTAAAAAACGCACTGTCCTCAAGTCAATTCTGACTCATAGCGACCTTAGAGGACAGAGGAGGAGTGCCCCATGGGGTTTCCAAGGCTGTAATGTTTATGGAAGCAGACAGCCACATCTTTCTTGCACAGAGCAGCTAGTGGGTTCAAACCACTGACCTTCCGGTTAGCAGCCAAACATTTAACCACTGTACCACCAGGTTTCTCAGATTCAGACTACTGACATATCAAACAAAAGCGAAGCCATTGCCGGGGAATCAATGCCGACTCATGGCGACCCCGTGTGTCGTACTGGGGTAGAACTGCTCCACAGGGTTTTCTGAGTTGCCGGGGGATCAATGCCGACTCATGGCGACCCCGTGTGTCGTACTGGGGTAGAACTGCTCCACAGGGTTTTCTGAGTTGCCGGGGGATCAATGCCGACTCATGGCGACCCCCTGTGTCGTACTGGGGTAGAACTGCTCCACAGGGTTTTCTGAGTTGCCGGGGGATCAATGCCGACTCATGGCGACCCCGTGTGTCGTACCGGGGTAGAACTGCTCCACAGGGTTTTCTGAGTTGCCGGGGGATCAATGCCGACTCATGGCGACCCCGTGTGTCGTACCGGGGTAGAACTGCTCCACAGGGTTTTCTGAGTTGCCGGGGGATCAATGCCGACTCATGGCGACCCCGTGTGTCGTACTGGGGTAGAACTGCTCCATAGGGTTTTCTGAGTTGGAATGCACAAAGGCTGTCACAAGTTGGAACTGATCCCCCCGCAATGGCTTCGGTTTGGTTTTAAATGTTAATAGTGCTGAATTTGAGGAACTGGTACTGAGGTTTCGGTTTTATACCATACATGCAGCCCTCGTGGCACGGTGCTTAAGCGCTCTGCTGCTAACCTAATGGTCGGCACTTGGAGTCCACCAGCTGCTCCTTGGAAACCCCATGGGGCAGTTCTACTCTGTCCTCCAGGTTCACCATGAGTGGGAATTGACTCCCAGTCATGGGTGTGGTTTGGTATGGAGGAACAACGGGGCCAGGGCACTAGTCCAGGGCCAGTAGCAGTTCACCTGTTTCGGTTCCTAAGACTACAGGGATGAGCAGACTGAGGTGGGAGAGAAGAGCACGGTGTAGACACGAGGGGGGCGTGGCACATGGTTGAGGGGCTCAGCCATTCCAAGGTGCCCTGGAAGCAAGCACGTCAAGAGAAAGAGTCTGACCTCCCTCTTCTCTCCATTTCACTCGACAGATGGGGGTCCCTACAGGCCAAACCCGCTGGGAAGCCAGACGGCACAGAGCCCTTTGGTGGTGTCCATGCCAGCCAGCTCTGATGGGGGCAGAGGGGACAGAGGGCAAAGCATGAATGAAGGGAGTCTGCCTGGAGGGGGAAGCGCAAACCTCTGGCCTGCTGTCGCTTCTAAAGTGTCCCTCACCCTTCTGCTGCCTGTTATTACAGGATGTTATTAGTTGCTGTTGAGTTGGCTTTGACTCATGGTGACCCCATCGACAATGGAATGAGACGGTGCCGGGTCTTGCACCATCACCGTGATCACTGGTCTGCTCGAGTCCATCGCTGTGACCACTGTGTGTTGGGAGTGCCTTCCAACCTAGGGGGCTCCATCTTCCGGCACTAGATCGGACTATGTTCTCTCCTGATCCCTAGGGTTTTCATTGGCTAATTTCTGGAAGTAGATCACCAGGCCTTTCTTCCTAGTCTGTTTCAGTCTGGAAGCTCTGCTGAAACCTGTCCACCAATGATCCTGCTGGTATTTGAAATACTGGTGGCAGAGCTTCCAGCATCACAGCAACATGCAAGCCACCAAAGTATGATGCACTGCCACATGGGTGGTATATATATATATATATATATATACAACTGGTTCTGTTTCTCCAGAGAAGCTTGACTGAGATAGTCCTCATGGATCTTCCTCTCTGGCAGAGGAAATGGACAGGAAATAAATACATATAGTGTCTGGTTGTGCTATGTGCCATGAAGGAGAAAACAGGGTGCAAGAGGGTGTAGGGATGGACGGTGATGGGGCAGGATGGCGGTGGAGAAAGTAAGGAGGGGATGTTTGAGTGTAGACCAATGTCATGAATTGAACTGTGTCCCCCAGAAATGTGTGTCAGCTTGGCCAGGTCATGATTCTCAGTATTTTATGATTGTCCAGGAATATGTCATCTGATGTAATTATCCTACGGGTTGTAAATCCTACCTCTATGTTAGTGAGCCAAGATTAGAGGCAATTATGTTAATGAGGCGAGACTCACTCTACAAGATTAGGTTGTATGTTGAGTCAATTTCTTTTGAGACATAAAAGAGAGAAGTGAGCAGAGAGCATGAGGACCTAATACCACCAAGAAAGCAGTGCCAGGAGCAGAGCACGTCCCTGAGCTGAGAAGCTCCTAGACCAAGGGAAGATTGATGACAAGGACCCTCCTCCAGAGCCGACAGAAAGAGAAAGCCTTCCCCTGGAGCTGGCACCTGGAATTCAGACTTCTAGCCTCCTAGACTACGAGAGAATAAACTTCTGTTTGTTAAAGCCACCCACTTGTGGTATTTCTGTTATAGCAGCACTAGATGACTAAGACGGGTATCTCTGAATCATCCACAACATATTTTGTTTATCATTTCAAGGATGGGCAAGGACAGGAAGGACCCAGGCCACTGACAGCCCAGGCGCCCACCCGGAGGGTTTTGTGTTTTGAATGCCATGGAAGGCACAGGAGGTGTCTGAGCCACACTGAGAGTGCCACACTTCCTAAGCACTCTTGAGGAACAGGCTCTGTGCTTGTTCGTTCATTTGCTGGGATTGCCATGGCCCTCTCCGGTCTTGTGGTTGGCAATCCATTACCCCATATTTTGGAGCGAGCCCTGGTGGCACAATGGTTAAAGCACTTGGCTGCTAACTGAAAAGTTTGGAGGTTCGAACCCACCCGATGGTTCCACAGGAGAAAGACCTGGCGATCTGCTTCCATAAAGATTACAGCCTAGAAAACCCTACGGGTTAGTTCTATTCTGTCACGTGGGGTCACTACGAGTCAGAATCCACTGGACAGCACACAACTACAAACAAATGTAACCGCTGTTCATCTGCCTTACTCCCTTGTCTCCCCTTCCCTCTCCAAAAGCGACCAGTTGCAGAACTGAAGAGTGGGTTACATTCAAATTAGCAAAGTAGAGTTAAAGGAAATGGTTTCTCCCTTATCCAACTGGTTTTTCAGAAACATTCTCAGTACTTAGAAACACAAGGAGCCCTGATGGCACAAGGTTAAGCCCTCGGCTGCTATCCGAAAGGTCAGTGGTTGGAACCCACCAGAGGCTCCACGGGAGAAAAGACCTGGCAATCTGCTCCTGTAAAGATTAAAAAACAAACAAACCAACCCATTGCTGTCTAGTCAATTCTGACTCATAGAAACCATATAGGACAGAGTAGAACTGCCCCATAGGGTTTCCAAGGGCACCCGCTGGATTCAAACTGCCTACCTACCTTTTGGTTAGCAGCCAAACTCTTAACCACTGTGCCACCATAAAGATTACAGCCTAGGAAGCCCTATGGGGAAGTTCTACTCTGTCACATGGGGTCGCTGTGAGTCTGAGTCGACTCGAGGGCACACAACAACACAGAGTGAGCTCCAGATCCTGCTCAGCCCGCACGCCTGCCCGGGTCCAGGACCTCGGTCACGCCCAGCAGGACAGTCGCCCAGAAGCATCCAGCAGCGCGTGTCAACTCTGCCAGGAGGGAGCTTGACAAGAATTGCTCTTCCTTGGCATCTCTGAGCGAACAAATACTTGGAACCTCACCATTTCTCTGAACGCCAAGGCAACTTTCAGCACACCCACGAAGGGAAATGATGCTCATTTCTTTATCTCCTTGGCTTCATAGAGTTTCTGCCTTTCACACCTCACTGTCCTGAGGAACTACACTTTCAGTTTTTCCCTAAGTTATCGGAAAAGCACGCCTGCTGATGCCAATTATCTCACGCCTTATGGTAGGAAGCTGGGTGTGCTCTCCAGGAGGAAAGGGAAAGCCAGCTGCTTTATGGAAACTCCATTGTCGGAGCAATCTGCAGGTGTTCCTGAACGGGTTTATGTCTACAGAAACAACACCCCCCTAGCCACCCTTTTAGAGCCAGCGGAAGGTAAAATATCTCCCATTAAGTGCTCAGGACAGTGTCCTGGCCTTGGGGCCTTGGGAAGGATAATGATAAGGTTGTGATTCGCAGGCTTCAGGGAGAGAAGACGGTAAGTTTGAGGATGCAAAGATTGCATTCTGACTTATTTTTCCTGAGGACAGTGGAGAAGAAAACAGTTCAGTGCAATCAGAAGGAAAGCTCGCCAGGATGGGCAGTGTGAAGTGTTCCAAGTCATCCCATTTTACCTTAGATTTACAGTGTCAAGCCCTGGAAAGATAGCAGCATCTTTAGAGCACTTTGGCAGTTTAAGAACCTGCGTATATGGGATTACCTCGTGAACCAGTTGCCATCTAGTTGATTCCCACGCATAGTGACTCCATGTGCGTCAGAGCAGACCCGCGCTTCACAGGGTTTTCAATGACTGATGGTTCAGAAGTCAATCGTGAAACGTTGCCCGTTCCTGAGCCATTTCATGATGGTTGGTATGTTTTTATATACATTTCCATCCAATGTTTTCTTTGGTTTTACTTTATTCATCTCTCCCTCACCTCTTTAGTTGCACTAGTAACTGATTTTTAAATAAACGCATGGAAGGACATGTTTTTATCTCTAAATTCTACTCTCACTAACATTCCTCATGCTGTAATGCATAGTATATTATTTGCCACTAAATTCGAAATAGGAGCCCCGGTGGCACAACGGTTAAGCGCTGGACTGCTAACAGAAATGTCAGCCAGTTCTAACTCACCCAGCGGCTTCACCGGAGAAAGACTTGGTGATCTGCTCTTGTAAAAATTAGTCTAGAAAACCCCATGGGGCAGTTCTACTCTGTCCTATAGGGTTGTTATGAGTGGGAACCAGCTTGACCAACAAGTTCTAAACATTCTAAATTTCCATGTAGATTTTCTTATTAACTGAAAATTTATTTTCAAGTGTGCTTCTAGTTTTCAAAGGCATATTTGTTTTTACTGCCTTTCTTTGTTTCTAACTAAATTTCAGTGTCATCAGAGAAGGTAGTGTATATGTTAATTGCTGGAAAGTTTTTGATACCTTGTAAGCTACTAAATGCACAATTTTTAGAAATGGTCTGTGTGTGCTTGAAAAAATTTTGAATTGTCTTACTTGTTGGTTTCGTAGATCAAGCTTATTAATGGTGCTTTTCCAAATCTCTTCAATGTCAGTATTTTCGGTTGGCTCAATCAATCAATTTTGAGAAGTAATACATTAAAAATTAGTGCTGTTGTTGTTGTTGTTAGGTGCCATCTAGTTGATTCCCACTCATTGCGACCCGGTGGGACAGAGTAGAACTGCCCCATAGGGTTTTCTAGGCTGTGATCTTCATGGAAATACAGTCTGTTGAGCGCACAGCCTGAGGCGGAACAGGCCTTTCTTCCACAGAGCCCCTGGGTGGGTTTGAACTGACAACCTTTCGGTTAGTAGCCAGGCACCTAAATGTTGGTGCCACCAAGGCAATTTTGAATTTTTAAATTTTCCCTCCATTCCATTAAATTTTGCTTTGTTTTTCTTTTAGGCTATGGGTAATATGGAGTCGCTGGGTGGTGCAAACAGTTAAGGAACTTGGCTGCCAACCAAAAGGTTGGAGGTTCAAGTCCACCCAGAGGCACCTTGGAAGACAGACCTGGCAAACTACTTCCAAAAAATCAGCCATCGAAAACCCTATGGAGCACGGTTCTGCTCTGACACACACGGGGTCACCATGAGTTGGCATTGACCCAAAAGCAGCTGGTTATAGGTAAAATGGATAAAAGTTCTAGATTGTTACAGCTTTTGATGGATGGTTTCTTCTGTCTTTATTTAATGATCCTTCTTTGTTTTAAAAGCTGGTATATTTTTTGTGATTTTTCTCTTTATTATGCCTTTTTTTTTCCTCCTATCCTGATTTCTGGATTGATTGCTTCCTATAATATTTTTATTTTTTCTGTTGATTTGGAAGCTACGGGTTTAACAATGCTAGTGTTATTTGACCCTTTCAATCTCCTTGCATTTAAAAAAAGAAAGAGCTTAGCGGGATTTCATGACACCACCGAGCATCTTCCCCATACCTCTTGATACTGTAATCCAGAATTCAATTCTAGCTTTTTAAGTCCTTTTTAAACCTATAACAGTGAATGAAATTTGCCAAGCTGTGTGTTGTTTTTCTCTGTCTGGGTGTTGCTCCAAGCACTCCACCCTTTCCCTTTGGGTCTGCTTTTCTTCTCGCTGAAATTCCATCCACGCATTCCTCACAGTCAGACCAATTACAGTTTCTGGTACTTCCTGGTCAAAGGAGATTTTTATCTTGTTTTCTTTTGTTTAATGTAGCTTGGTAAAGTAGAGGGTCAGTGAAAAAGGGAAGACAGTCAGGAGATGGATTGACACAGTGGCTTCAATGATGGGCTCGAGCATAATGATTGTGAGGATGGCGCAGGACCGGGCAGTGTTTCGTTCTGTTGCGCGTGAGGTCGCCGTGAGTCAGAACCGACTAGGCAGCACTAACAACAACATCTGCTGTTAATTGTCTCTTTATATTTTCATTTGATTATTACCATGAATTTGTAGCTGAGGAATAGTCTAGAGAAGAGGGAATTATTTGGACTGGAAGCTCCTTGCTAAATTTATCATACATTTTCATTTTAGAGAAATTTGAACGTGAAGATAAGTCAGTAGCTTAACTAGTAAAGAATGTCTGCCTTGAGCATTGTGTTCTTTTAAAAACTCTCTCTAGGGATCAAACTGACTACAGCAACTTGAAAGGCTAGATAGGAAACTTAAGGGGCAGTGAGTTTATGTTAACAGGGAAGGAACAATTTGGGAGGGAGGGTAAGAACGGTTGTACAACTTCAAGAATGTAATTGGTGTCACTGAATTGCACAAGTAGGAATGGTTGAACTGGTGTATATCTTGCTGCGAATATTTTCAACAACAACAACAGATACATTATTAAAAATATAAGTCAAAAGAAAAAGAATGCTTAAAATGCCCTTAGTCCCCTCTGCCAGAAATAACAGTTTCCACATTTTTATATAAATCATTGCAAATCTTTTTCTAGGCACACATTTGCAAATATAATTTACAAAATATGTATTTCAAAAACTGCCTTTTCCACTTAATATCCTAAACTCTTTTCCATATCAATAAATCATTTCTACCCCATAATTTACAACATGGATGTATCAGAATTAACTTTGTCCAGTCACAATTTATATGGCTGGGCATATAAATTGTTCCCCATTTTTCATTTTCATAAGTAATACTCCAGCAAATATTGTAGTGGCTGTATTTTTTATACAAACCATGAATTACTTCTTAAAGTTAAATTTCTAGGAATGGAATGACTAGGGCAAAGTGATCAATATATTGATGTGTTGCTTACATTATTAGCAACTCCCTCTTTTTAGCACTGGAATAACTATACACCATTATGTATGTAGTTTGAACTGGAGAAACACATGTCTATCCGTTCTGCAAAATACACATTTAATATGTATTATATTTTGAACCTATGAAACTTACCAAGTTATGAAAAGGAACTGGAGAAAACTCTAGAAAATTTTCATGAATGGGACATTAATTAAAATGTTTTAAATTTTCAAGAGCATTTTTTTCCCCTTGGGCCTTCCCAGTCCTAATTTTACCATAATCTAGGCAAGGTAATAACAACCATAAGAAAACAAAAAAAAACCCACAACAATAGATTAGTGGGACAATTATTAAAAAATTCTCTACAGAAAAAAAAAAAAAACAATTTGCCTAAAAGACTGACTTCCTAATTTTCAAATAAGTATTCTTCTCCATCACACCCACTCCAATGCTGCATCAAATACTTGTCTTGAAAATATTTTGTCCATAAACTATCTGGTGACATGGTGGTTAAGGCTTTAGCTGCTACCCAAAAGGTCGGCAGATCAAATCCACCAGCCACTTCTCGGAAACCCTACGGGGCAGTCCTACTCTGTTCTATAATGTTGTGATGAATTGGAATTGACTCAACAGCAATGGGTTTGATTTTTGTTTGACTCACCTAGGCTAGGATTCCCTGGGTGGGGCAAACAACTAAGCACTCAACTACTAACCAAAAGGTTGGCAATTCGAACCAACGCAGAAGTGCCTCGGAAGAAAGGCTTGGTGATCTGCTTCTGAAAGGGCACAGCCTGGAAAACCCTATGGAACACAGTTCTATTCTGACACACATTGGGGTGCTATGAGTTAGAATTGACTCAATGGCAGCTTGTTTTGGTATTTTTATTCGCCTTGGATATCTGGCTGATGAGATTTCTAAGCAAGATCTTAGACGTGCCACATGGTTTCTCCTTGCCACTTATAGTAAAATGCGAGAGGAAAGAGATGGACTTAAAAATGAACTGTGCAAAATGAAAACAAAACTTAAAGATATGGAAAATTCTGTTGTACAAACTAAGGACACATGTCCTAGCATGTCCACCAAGAACATCAAATACAATCTACTTTTAAAGAGATTAAGCCTGTGACTGATGGATCTAACCAACTATCTTAGACTGAAGGGGACAGAGAAAGAACGAAAGGAAAGAACACTGTCTGCTTCTTGGAATTCTACAGGGAGGAAAGAGGCCAAAGCAGCTCTATCTGTTGTCCCCCAAGCAAAGGACCATCCCCAGAGCAACTTAGAGATCAGCAGAACTGATAGAAGCAGAGCCTTCTCGGTTTCAAAGGGTGGGGCCACAGTCTCCTGGATCTCAAAGGGTTGGGGCCATGGTCTCCTGGATCTCAAAGGGTGGGGCCACAGCCTCCTAGGTTTCAAAGAGTCAGATCTTTACAGACTCTGTTCCAGAGTGTGCGATTGCCCTTAAAGTGTGCCAGGGGGAGGGGGTTGCCCAAAGCTAAGGGGGCAGGGCTGCCATGCCCAAGGGGCAGAAGAACAGGGTCTGCCAGGGCTGAGGGAGTAAGGTCACCACTCAGATAAACTAGGAGAATGGGGCGTCCCAACGCCGAGGGAGCAGAGTTGTTGTACCAGTGGGTCTGGAAGGTGGAGTTGCAGCTAGAATCCATTTGTACCACCCAGGGACTCCTAGAAAAACTTTACCCACAATTATTTGTTTGCATATCTCCCACAGTATATCCTTCATTCAATTTTTAGGCAAGCCTATTTTTCATGGACTGGATACAAGCTCATCCCTGCCCACATTATAGCAATGTTCTAAGGGTCCATGTTGATGAAGTAACTAAATTGAAGACGGCCTGATTCTCTTCATTCTGCTTGATATGAAGCCAACTGCGCTCCTACAGTTTGTTGATAATCTTGTTGCTGTTAGCTGCTGTGGAGTTGGCTCCAGCTCATGGCAACCCCAGGTCCTCAGCCATCTCCATGACTGTTGGTATATGCTTGAGTCCATCATTGCAGCCACTCTGTATTTTGAGTGTCTTCCAACCTAGGGGCCTCATCTCTCAGCACTATATTGGGCAATATTCTGTTGTGATCCACAGGATTTTCACTGACTGATTTTTGGAAGCAGATCACCAGCCCTTTCTTCCTAGTCTATCTTAGTCTAGAATCTCCACTGAAACTCGTCCACCATGGGTAACCCTGATAGCATTTGAAATATCAGTGGCATAGCTTCTAGCATCACAGCAACACACAAACCACCACAGTATGGCAAACTGACAGACAGGTGGTGGTTGATAATCAACCAGTACTTTTTCTCATTGTGATCCAAAAGTAATAATATATTTAAAAAATTGCAAATATACCACTAAATACATGGAATAGGGTTTCATAAAGCATGTTAACATTTGATTCTCATATATAGTAACACAAGCTCACAGGTTTATTTTTTTTTTAAATCTGTCATTTAAATGAACTCCCTTTAACTATGTTGAGGCTGTATTTTCAGCTTACAAAGAGAATTAACCTTTATATTTCTGAATTGCCATCTCTAAATAGTTCATTTGAAGGGTGGCATTAATTAATAGCTACTAATTTTCCTATAGATGTTTTTCTAAAAAACTGCCTTATGGGTCCAACACATAAACACATTGTTTGTTTCTAGTAATTATGTAAAACAGAGTAATTATATATTTTTAATGTTATTTTGCTTCCTTTTTTCAGCATTTTAATGAGTGTATATGTATGTATTGTTCTCAACGAGATGTATTTCCCTTTATATTTGTAAATAATTTCAGGTGTGAGACCTTTTTAATGAATGAATGAATGCCCTCCCTTTCCCCCCACACACCAGCTTAAAAGGATGTTTAAGAGGCTCTGGTATCATTAGTCTGGCCTTAGAAGAAGGAGAGAGAAAGAAAGAAAGGAAGGGAGAAAAAGAAACATGGAGAATGGAAGGAGAAAAGAAAGAATTCAATTCTGTAATCATAAGCAAATATAATTATCTGACCATGAATTTGACCCTTGATCATGTCTATACGTGTGGATCCTCTCTACTAAGTAATATCCAAGACCCTGGAAACAGAGGCCATCTCTTACAACTTTTGATAATCCTACACAAAAACATAGACTAGTGAGTGCATCCAGCGCTGCAACTGTTTGTTGAAACAGATCAACTGTATTCGTTCCATTCCTGAAGCCTTGTTTTTCGCCAATGCCTTCAGTGCAGCTTGGACTTCTTTCTTCATACCATTGGTTGGTTCTTGATCATATGCTACCTCCTGAAATGGCTGAACATCAACCAATTCTTTTTGGTACAGTGACTTTGTGTGTTCCTTCCATCTTCTTTTGATGCTTCCCATAGACTGACCGCTGGAAAAGGACATCATGTTTGGTAAAGTAGAGGGTCAGCAAAAATGAGGCAAACCCTCCATGAGATGGAATCACACAGTGGCTGCAATAATGGACTCAAGCACACCAACAATTGTGAGGATGGTGCAGGACCAGGCAATGCTTCATTCTGTTTTACGTGGGGTCACCACGAGTTGGAGCCAACTCAATGGCAACTAGCAACTACAACCCAAAACCAAAAGAAACACTCAGTAAAATACTTCATTATTTTAGCTGATTGATTTAAACAGAAGACACTTAAAATCTTGTGATATTGATATTCCTGATTCTGATGCTTTGTCCATAACAACATCTATTTGTTAAATGATTACTGCTCTAGATGTCATACTTTGTGATTTTATTTAATATTCCTCATAAATCTCTGGGTGGGCTTTTCAGGTTAACAGGCTCCAGCTTGCTATGAAGAAATAAATACCTAGGGGTTAACACAAAGAAGTCATCTTTGGATCATTTTTATAACAAGTTAGTATTTCAATTTGATTTTGGCATCTTTTATTTCTAAAAGCTTGCCTACTTTGAGGAAACTGCGATGCGTGATTTCACATTTACGGTTAGCCTTAATGTTATCCATTGCTTTCATCCACTGCTAACTGGAAAGAATTTATAAAACAAGGTTGCAATTAATGAAATTATTATTTCTAAATCTCTGCAGAGTTTTTCAAGGAAAAAGAAAGAAACAATATCCAGGATTCAAAAGAAAGGGAATTCAACACTTCAGTGTTTTCATGTTTATGGAAAACACACATTAAAATATTTAAAAGCATTCAGGAAGCAAACAAAATGCATTTTTTTCTTCTTACATTTTACTTATAGCACTCTGGTGTTAAATGAAAAAGCTCATACATCTTGCTGATAAATTTGAAAGTTTGAAAACACCAAAAAGTTGGAAAACAGCAGAAAATGGAAAATCATTGAAAAAAATCTCTGAAAATAACCCACAGGGTTGATATGTATGTATGATGAAACAAGCCTTGCGGAGTTACCACTTATTCTTATGAATTCCCATTAACACGTTGTTACTTCAAACGTCAGTGTGTATCATCTGTATATCATTTAAACAAGTGGTGAACTGTGAATTACCGTGAAATAGAGCTCAGTGACCTTCCTTCTGGAGAGCTCTTAGATGGGGTTATTGCAGCAATTATAAAAATTACAAAAACCCGCCCAAGCCACTTGTTTTGTGACCTCTCTAACGCATTGCTGGAACTACTCCGAACAACCAAAGGCCCCTGAGAACGGAGAGAGCTGAAGTGGCGGTGGGTACTGTCCTGGTTATCTAGTGCTGCCACAGCAGAAATCTATTCTCTCATATTTCAGGAGGCTAGAATTCCGAATTGAGGGCTCCGGCTCTAGGAGAAAGCTTGCTCTCTGACCGCTCTGGGGAAGCTTCTCTTTTCAGCTTCTGTTCCTCAGCTCCTTGGTGATCTTCATGAGGCATCTATCTTCCTCCATCTCTGCTTGCTTCTCCGTGCCTAGTCTGCCCCTTTTATATCTCAAAGGTGATTGGTTTTAAACATATCCTACACTAATGGACTCATTAACATAACAAAGAAAACTCTACTCCCAAATGGGATTACATCCACCAAACCCACTGTCGTTGAGACCATTCCGACTCATAGCATCCTATACGACAGAGTAGAACTGCCCCCATAGGGTTTCCAGGGAGCAGCTGGTGGATTCGAACTGCTGACCTTTTGGTTAGCAGTCGGACTCTTAACCACTTTGCCACCAGCATCCACAGGTATCCAAAAAATCCCAAACCCATTGCCTTCAAGTCCATTCTGATTCACAGCCACCCTATAGCACAGAGTAGAACTGCCCTCATAGGGTTTCCAAGGCCGTAATCTTTATGGAAGCAGACTGCCACATCTCCACTGATCTTTCAGTTAACAGCCCAGTGCTTAACCACTGTGCTAGCAGGGTTCCTCTCCACAGGAATAGGGGTTAGGATGTACAACGCATATTTTGGGGGACACAATTCATTCTGTAACAGGTAGTGTGGATGTCACAGGAAGAAGAGAAGGAAGCCATGCCCCATGGGTCAGTACATTCGAGTGAAAACCACAGTCCTTCGGCTTAGGCATGTGCCATCTCACATTTGTCATTAGGTGCTGTCCAGTCGGTTCCAACTTATAGTGACCCCATGTACAACAGAACGAAACACCGCCCGGTCCTGCGCCATCCTCACAATCATTGTTATGCTTGAGCCCATTGTTGCAGCCACTGTGTCATTCTATCTCGTTGAGGGTCTTCCTCTCTTTTGCTGACCCTCTACTTCACCAAGCATGACGTCCTTCTCCAGGGACTGGTCCCTCCTGATAACATGTCCAAAGTATGTGAGACGAAGTCTCGTCATCCTTGCTTCTAAGGAGCATGCTGGTGTAACTTCCTCCAAGACAGATTTGTTCGTTCATCTTGGCAGTCCGTGGTATATTCAAAATTCTTCCCCAACACCATAATTCAAAGTCATCAATTCTTCTTCGATGTTCCTTATTCATTGTCCAGCTTTCCCATGCATATGAGGCGACTGAAAATACCATGGCTTGGGTCATGTGCACCTTAGTCCTCAAAGTGACATCTTGCCTTTAGCCAATGTCAAGTCTAAATCTTCCCTTCATCACCTTTTCTGTTTTTGAATATGCCTCAAAAAGAAGTATTAATTATGTTTGATGCTAGAGATACAAGCCCGTATTAATCTGCTCTTGATTCACCTTGGATTTTGCACCGTCTCTCACTCAGCTCTTTGCATATGAACAGTCAATGAATTCATATTGAATGAGAGGTTCTCAACGTCTACAGTGAAAGAGTATTAGGAATGTTAGTGTTGTTAGTTGCTGTCTAGTCGATTCCGACTCATAGCAACCCTATGTAGAACAGAACAGAACGCTGCCATGTCCCGGGCCGTCTTCAGGACTGTTGTATGCTTGAGTCCATTGTTGTGGCTACTGTGCCAATCCATCTCATGGAGGGTTTCCCCCTTTCTTGCTGACCCTCCACTTTAGCAAATACGATGTCCTTTTCTAGCGATTTGTTTTTCCTAATGACGTGTCCAAAGTAAGTGAGCCAAAGTCTCGCCATCCTCACTTCTAAGGAGCATTCTGGTTGGACTTCTTCCAAGACAGATTAGTTTGTTCATCTGGCAGCCCACGGTATTTTCAATATTCTTCACCCACACCATAATTCAAATGCATTAATTCTTCTTCACTCTTCCTTATTCATTGTCCAGCTTTCACATGCAGACGAGGCTTGGGTCGGGGCACCTTAGTCCTCAAGGTGACATCTTTTTAATGCTTAAAGAGGTCTTTTGCAGCAGGTTTGCCCAGTGCAAGATGTCGTTTGATTTCTTGACTGCTGCTTCCGTGGGCGTTGATTGTTGATCCAAGTAAAATAAAATTCTTGACGACTTCAATGTCTTTGTTTATCAGGATGCTGTGTATTGGTCCAGTTGTATTTTTGTTTTCTTCACATTCAGGTATATTAGAAATACTGTGATCCCTTAGTAGTGAATAAATGTTACAAGCCTCAAGTGACATCAACATTTGAGCAACACTCTCTGAGAACCCAAATTCAAATCCTCCAGTTCAGCTGACATTCATTGAGTCCCTCCTATACGTATGATGATCCTCAATGCAACACACAAGTGCCCATCATCTTTTATCTTGAGGTTTTCTTTGAAAGAACTTACAGGATTTATGCCATCATGACTGACCTTCAAAAAGTCTTCTGCCACTCGGTCAATTAGCATAACGTAATTCATAAACTTGATGTTCTACATTCTAGTTTGGTCAGTAGTGTCTTAAAAGCTTGTGAGCTGCCATCTTAGATACAACTATTGGTCTCTACTCATCTGGACCAAAAGAGAAATGAAGGAAGCCAAAGACTCAAGGAAGAAACTAGTCTCCAAGACTAATAGTCTACATGAACCATGGCTTCATCTTCCCTGAGACCAGAAGAACTAGATGGTGCCCAGCTACCACTACAGACCGTTCTGACCAAGTGACACAGTAGATGGTCCTGGAAAGAATGGGAGAAAATTGTAGAAAGAAACTCAAATTCTTAAAAAAGGCCAGACTTGTTAAGAAACTAGAGGAACCCCCGAGACTATCACCCTCAGAATACCCTTTTAATTTTGTACTGAAACCACATCCAGAAGTCACTTTTCGGCCAATTACAAGATTGGCTCATAAAATAAACAATATCACCCATGAGTACTGTGCTCCTTTAAAAAATCATCTGTGTGAAATCAAACAGTCAACAGTTACCCTAAAGCAAAGATGAGAGGGTAAGGGGTAGGGGGCAGGGAAGTGAGATTAATAGAAATGGAAAAACAAGAACAGAAATAATGAGAATGCTGACACATTATGAAAATGTAATCAATGTCACTGAATAATATGTATAGAAATTGTTAAATGGGAACCTACTTTGCCGTGTAAACTTGCATCAGAAACACAATAAAATATTTTAAAAAAGTAAAAAGTCTTCTCTGTTTCCAGACTCACCCCACTAATGTAAGCAGGGGTCCCTTTCTCATTCAAACTGAGATGCGTAGTGATCCTTTATAAGCATTTGGACATTTAAAATCATTTGCCCCTATGTCTGGGATTTGTCTATGCACATGTTAGACATCAGAATGTTCTAGGAAAGCGGGGAAGAGGGGCTGCTGTTATTCCAGCATGAGACTGGGTGGCAAAAATCATGATGCCCAAGGAGGAATATGGCGCACATCACACCTTAAAATAAACCAAAATGAACAACCAAACAAAACACCCCTTTTGCCTGCTAGCTTAATTTCCTTTATATGCTGCTGCTAAGTGATAAATCTGTGCTATGATTATGTGACTGAAAAGTATTCTTTTCAGTAAGAAGCAACTGGGTGAGTCCTCTGGATTCATTATCTAAGCATTGTGGACAGACTACACGGTTGTAAATATGCTGGAATCTCCAGTTACTGAACAGCGATCCTGATTCGTGGAGACCCCATGTGTGTTAGCGGAGAGCTGTGCTCCGTAGGGTTTTCAATGGCTGGTTTTTCAGAGGTAGATGGCCAGGCCGTTCTTCCAAGATGCTCCTGAGTGGGCTTGATCCTCCAACCTTTCGGTGAGCAACCGAGTACGCTCACCACCTGGCCCACCCAGGGACTCTTAATATGATGGGAGCCAGGTGATTCATTTTTCTTGTCTTTCTCTTGTATGTTTTGTTTTTATCTCTTTCTCTCCCAGGTAGATCTGCCATAAGCGAAGGATTACGTTCCATCGTGTGTGTTCTGCCCTCTTCAAATGCTGCTTAAACAGCACATAAGTCCGAGTGCCCTGTTTACCCATACACCTTTTAAAAACAAATGAACAAGGAAGATCAAAGAAGAATCGACGCCTTTGGATTATGGTGTTGGGGAAGAATATTGAATATACCATGGACTACCAGAAGAACCATCAAATCTGTCTTGGAAGAAGTACAGCCAGAGTGCTGCTTAGAAGTGAGTATGGTGTTACGGATTGAACTGTGTCCTCCTAAAATAGCTGTCAACTTGGCCAGGCCATGATTGCCAGTATTATGTGACTGTCCACCATTCTGTCATCTGATGTGAATTTTCCTATGAGTTGTAAGTCCTATCTCTATGATGTTAACGAGACAGAATTAGAGGCAGTTACGTTAATGAGGCAGGACACAATCTACAAGATTAGATTGTATCTGGAATCAATCTCTTTTGAGATATAAAAGAGAGAAGTAAGCAGAGAGACAGAAGGACATCATACCACCAAGAAAGTAATGGCAAGAGCACAGCACATCCTTTGGACCCCCGGGGACCCTGCGCTGAGAAGCTCCTAGACCAGAGGAAAATTGATGACAAGGACCTTCCCCCAGAGCCGACAGAGAGAGAAAGCCTTCCCCTGGAGGTGGCACCCTAAATTAGGACTTGTAGCCTCCTAGACTGTGAGAGAATAAATTTGTTTGTTAAGGCCATTCACTTGTGGTATTTCTGTGGTAGCAGCACTAGATGACTGAGACAGACGGCGAGACTTCTGTCTCCCTTACTTTGGACATGTGATCAGGAGGGACCAGTCCCTGGAGAAGGACATTATCCTTGGGAAAGTACAGGGTCAGTGACAAACAGGAAGACCCTCGATGAGATGGATGGACACAGTGGCGGCAACAGTGGGCTCACACACAGCAACGATTGTGAGGATGGCGCAGGACTGGGCAGTGTTTCATTCTGTTGTACATAGGGTCGCCACAAGTCTGAACTGACTCGATGGCACCTAACAACAACAACTGTTAAAAATAATCGAAATTCAACAGAATTTGAACATAAGGTATATTTTGAACAGTTATTCTATTTGCATATGGGGAGACCATTTTGATTCCAGAAAGGACAATGAGGCTTCAAAAGAGAAGAGGAGGGAGAAGAACAGAAAATCAACCATTGGTTCATCTTAATGTGATTCATCGAGCTGTGCCCTTTTGCTTTTACTGAGATCAACTGATAGCAGGTCACAAGGTGGTCTCTGGCCCTCCACTCAGCCATATCTTTCAGAATTCAAATTTTAGTAAGACTGGCATCAAACAGGGAAGAAAGGATTTGCAACTTTGGATGAAAGAAAAGCCTCGGGCAGATTCATTTGGGTCAGCAATTTCTTTCAATTGAAGATTTGGTTTTGTGGGTAAGAAAACCCCAAAATCAAAGCAAGATATTGGCTATCAATCTCTCTTTGACCCATCTCCTGAATAGGTGGACAGTGTGTGATCTGTCGTGGCAGGGCCTGGTTTTTAAATAAAAGGCACGTTTGTCAGGATGGGAAAGACATAGGAGCAAGGTTCGTGGATCTGGGTACTCTGAGGCACTGGATAGATTCCACAGTAGCGTGCTGTCTTAGTCATCCAGTGCTGCTATAATAGAGATACCACAAATGGATGGCTTTAGCAAAGACAAGTTTATTCTCTCACAGTCCAGCAGGCTACAAGTCCAAATTCAGGGCATCAGCTCCAGGAGAAGGCTTTCTCTCTCTGTCAGCTCTGGAGGAAGATCCTTGTGATTTATCGGTCTTTCCTTGGTCTGGGAGCTTCTCTGTGCAGGAACCTCAGGTCCAAAGGACGCGCTCTGCTCCTGGCCCTGCTTTCCTGGTGGTATGAAGTTCCCCTGTGTCTCTGCTCACTTCTCTCTATCTCAAAAGAGACTGGATTAAGACACTATCTAATCTTGTAAACCTCATCAGTATAACCTCATCACAGTGACAGAATTCACAACACATTAGGAGATCACATATAACCTTATTATAGTGATACAGTTTACAACACATAAGGAAATCACATCAGATTACACAATCATACAATATTGAGAATCATGACCCAGCCAAGTTGACAGATATTTCTGGGGGACACAGTTCAATGCATGACACATGCCATGCTTTTTCCCAAGGGGATGATGCTGTGTTTTAAGACGGAGAAAATGCTCTTGAGAGAAGCTCGCCACGTGTATCCTTCCAACAAATTCTGCAACTGTATCTGCCTTTTGGCCTTGTGCTAAGGGCGAGACAGGAGTGTGCTGTGGAATTAGAGTGTCTAAAAATATAACTGAATAAACACACCACATAAAACACAGAGGAGCTAACAGTTACGGACACACCTCAATGGCAGCCACCAAACTTGAATTCCAGCCCTGAGATGCACAATTTTTCCCTCTGAGGCTCTTCTTTTAATGACTCTAATTGCCCGAACACAGAAAGTAACGCAGAGAGGCTTTGAAATGGAAAAGCAAGGCCATTCAGCACTAATTCAGTTTAATTAATGCCATCCTGTTCTTTCTTCCTGCAAACGGTTATTGAAAATGCAAGATAACTATGTATGTCCTTCCTTAACTGCTCTGCTCTCTTTCAAAACCTTGTTATCACACATTCTGAGCAACCAAGAATGGAACTCTACATTATTTCAGCAGTGTTTACAGACTTCCTGTAGAAGCTTACTTTTCCCATTAACGCTTGAAGGGGTAGGATTGTCTACCTTTTAGCTGGCTTGCTATGGGTGAGTGAAATAAACTGCCCACCAACATTTCTAGATCATCCTATTGTTTTGACTGGCTGGCACCAGGCATGCATTTCCCCCACCCCCCCAATGGACTTAGACAAGACCTCCAAGGTCCACTAAGAGAATGAGTCTTTATCATGCTTCTAGCTCTAAAGAGAACTGAAATTACTATGTCATAAAGCAGTATGGCACAACTAGGAAGCGCTGTTGTTCGATGCTGCCGAGATGCCCCCCACCCCACTCATGGGCGACCCCACGTACAATGGAATGAAACGCTGCTCAGTCCTCAGCCATTCCCGTGATCGGTTGTGGACCAGGTCACTGTGATCCATAGAGTTTTCATTGGCTGATTTTTGGAAGTAGGTCACCAGGCCTATCTTCCTAGTCTGTCTTAGTCCGGAAGCTCCGCTGAAACTTGTTCAGCATCATAGCAACACACAAGCTTCCACTGACAGATGGGTGGTGGCTGTATATGAGGTACCCTGGCCGGGAATCGAACTTCAGAAAAACCGGACACTGAAAACCCTACGGAACACAGTTCTACTCTGGCACACTTGAGTCTCCATGAGTCAGAGTCAACCTGATGGCAAATAACAACTAAGAGCTATGGCTGCTCACCAAAAGGTCGGCAGTTCGAATCCACCAGGTGCTCCTTGGAAACCCTATGGGGGCAGTTCTACTCTGTCCTATAGGGTTGCTATGAGTCAGAATCAACTCAACGACAACAGGTTTGGGTTGTTTTGGTTAGCGTTCTATTGTATGAATATAGCATATATATAGCAATGGGTTTGATTTTTGGTTTTTAACAACAACTCACTTCATGCCTGGTCCCCACTGCTGTGTGAACTCCCAAAACTCTTCCACTAAAGGAATAATTAGGTAAATTTGTTATGCACAATAGGATGGAAGTACACGTAGCCAATAAAATAATAACATTTGCTATTTCTATTTCTGTTCCTAATTGCTACTGAGCAAGTCGGCGTAAATCAGGAAATTGAAGGGACTGCTCTTCTACAGAGGATGTTGAAATGGGAAGCGGCACAGCTGGAGGAGAAGGAATCCGGGGCCCTTTGGAGCTGTGGCCAGGCTGCAGTCCCTGTGAGACGCAGCCCTAAGATCAACTGCTTTCCTCTCACTCGTCCGGTAGTCTCAGCTGGACTGGACGGAGTGCATTAACAACCTCACTCGCTGATTAAAATGTATCTTTAATGTTTAACATGCTAACGCAAAGATACTTAACTCTTTGCTGCTTCCTGTCCACTGCTGTTGTTGCTGCTGTCGAGTCAGCTCCAATGCATGGCGACCCAATGTACAACAGAAGGAAACGTTGCCCCGTCCTGTGCCACCTTCATGATCTTGGGTAGGTTTGAGTCTGTTGTTGTGTCTGCTGGGTCAGTCTATCTCACGAAGGGTCTCCCTCGCCCTCGCTGGTCCTCTGCTTCACCAAACACAATGTCCTCCTCCAGCGACTGATCCCTCCTGATGATGTGTCCAAAGCAAGCTAGTAAGACAATGGTTTATTGGGATACATAGGGTTTTCATTGGCTGATTTTTGGAAGTAGATCATCAGGCCTTTCTTCCTAGTCTGTCCTAGTCTGGAAGCTCCAGGAAACCTGTCCACCATGGGTGACCCTGCTGGGTTTGAAATACTGGTGGCATAGCTTCCAGCATCACTGTAACATGCAAGCCACCTGTCTTAGTCATCTAGTGCTGCTCTAACAGAAGTACCACAAGTGGATGGCTTTAACGAAGAAAAGTTTATTCTCCCACAGTCCAGTAAGCAACAAGTCCAAATTCAAGGCGTCATCTCCAGGGGAATACTTTCTCCGTCAGCTCTGGAGGAAGGTCCTTGTAATGTATCAGTCTTGCCTTGGTCTGGGAGCATCTCAGCAAAGGCACCTCAGGTCCAAAGGACGCACTCTGCTCCCGGCACTGCTTTCTTGAGTTTCCCATATCTCTCTGCTCGCTTCTCTCTTTTACATCTCAAAAGAGATTGGCTTAAGACACTATCTAATCTTGTAGACCTCATCAGTATAACTGCCACTAATCCATCTTATTACATCATAGTAATAGAATTTACAACACATAGGGAAATCACATCAGATGATAAAATGGTAGATAATCATACAACATTGGGAAACATGACCCAGCCAAATTGATACACACATTTTTGGGGGGACATAATTCCATCCACAACACCACCAAAAGACAAGAAACAGACAGGTGGGTGGTATACATCTCACTACAAGTATTTAAATTAGCAAAAAATAATTTGTCACTTATCTTTGTATCTTATGCAACCAGCTTCATCTTTAGCGAATATATATGTTTATAAATAAATGTGTGTGTGTGTGTGTGTCCGTGTGTGCAGTAGATACAAAAAAACCTGCCTGCCTTTGGTCCTGGGTTTGGGAGCTGCTTGTTAACTCAGCCTTGCAGTTAGTGAGTGGAAGGTTGCTGGCAGGCTGAGGGCTTTGTATTGAACGGGCGAAGGCAGGCATAGCTGGGCTCTCCATCATCTGTTCCAATCCAGCGCCTGACAGATGATAAACAGTTCTTGCCAGGAGCACCTTCCACTGATGATTAAAGGCATGAGGAGCGTGTTTCTGCAGTTCCTAATTGCACAGGTGGGCGCTCAAGTTTTTTCTGTTCTGCCACCTTTCCGGGAATGTGTTTCCATTTGTAGGTCCCTGGGTAGCAGTTTGTACTCAACTACTAAGTTAAAGGTTGGTGGTTCGAACCCACCCAGTTGTGCCACTGAAGAAAGGCCTGGAGATCTGCTTCTGGTAAAGATTAGAGCCAAGATAACCCTATGGAGAAGTTCTATTCTGACACGCAATGGAGTTGGAGTCAATTTGATGGCAATGGGTTTGAGTTTTGGGTAAGGATCTAAAGAAGCCCTCTAACCCAACCCAACTCAATTCATTGCAGAGTACAACTGCCCCACAGGGTTTCCAAGGCTGTAATCTTTATGGAAGCAGACGGCCACGTCTTTCTCTTGCAGAGCAGCTGGTGGGTTTGAACCACTGACCTTTCAGTTAGCAGCCAAGTGCTTTAACCACTGCGCCACCAGGCCTCCTTAAAGAAGTTCTCTAGACTGGGTTAAAGGAGCTCTGGTGGTGCAACGGTTAAGTGCTTGGTTGGTAGTTCAAACCCATCCAGTGGCTCTGTGGGAGAAAGGCCTGATGATCTGCTTCCCTTGAGATTGCAGCCAAGAAAATCCAAGGGCGTATCGCTCTACTGTGTAACACATGGTGTTGCTGTGAGTCCAAACCACCTCTATGGCGACAGGTTGGTTTGTTTCCTTTAATCCTGTCTATTATACTTGGGAAACTGCATCCTTTCTTCCTCGAAGAGGTGAGCATTTTTTGGGCTAGGAGGATTAAAATTACGACCAAATCTTGCAAAAAGAGAGCACTAGCTACCTACTCCAGGTCAAAAGTCACACAAATTATGCCAGTTTAAGGAGCACCTTCATAAAGAAACTTTTTTACCTTTTTTTAGTAATAGCAACCCTGCCGAAATTAAGAGGTATAAAGGTGGACATAGAACCTTTATGTAAATGCCACATTTTACTTTCAAATTTCGAAGCAAAATTATCCATCTATGTCCCAGAAAATAGGTAATAACTTAAAAAAAGCAGATAATGGGTATGTACTCGGGCAGACCAATTACAGTGTACACTAAAAATCATCTTTTACAAACTCTTTTGCAACTCTTGGGTTTTTTTGATGTATGTGAGCCATAACTTTTTATCTTGAGGCTCCACCCCTTGCCAGAGATCTGGTGAAACCTTTCACACTGAAGGAAGTGGAGGAAATCCAATTTTTTTTCCCATCTAGACAAGATAGATTTTTATCTTGATCAACAATCTTGCAAAAACATGGGAGAAAATAATATTACTCCTCTCTGTGACAGATTTCCTTAAAGGAGTCACAAGAGAAAATCATCTAATATTTTAATATGAAATCTCCCATTACTTAAAAAAGAGACACATATTTATTTCTACAACCTGGAAATGTTATGGAGTAAAAATGCTCAAGAATTTTACACAGCTCTTAACGAAGGAATCCTGTAAGTATCTGTTCAAAATTCAAAGAAGTTTTGCATTAGATCATTTCTGTGCTTGGGATTCTTATGGACTGAACTGTGTCCCCTAGAATATGAGTTGGAATTCTAACCCCTATACCTGTGGAAAGGAGCCCTGGTGGTGCAGTGGTTAAAGTGCTCAGCTGCTAACTGAAAGGTCGGCAATTTGAACTCACCAGCAGCTCCACAGAGGACTGTGGCAGTCAGCTTCTGTAAAGATTACAGCCTTGGAAACCCTATGGGGCATTTCTACTCTGTCCTATAGGATCGCTATGAGTCAAAATCGACTTAAAGGCAATGTTTTTTTTTTTTTTTTTTTTTTTTTAATATCTGTAGATGTGGCCCCCTTTGGGAATAGGGCTTTCTTGTTATGTTAATGAGGCCATATCAGTGTAGGGTGGGGTCCTAAACCTGATCCCTTCTGAGTGATACAAAGAGCAGAAGAGTCACAGAAAAAAAACATGTGGAAATATAAAAATCATAATCATGCACAGCTTTGGACTCAGAAATTCAACTCCTAGGAATTTATCCAAAGGAAATAAAACCAAAAGCCAAACCCACTGCCGTCAAGCAGATTCTGATTCATAGCGACCTTATAGGACAGAGTAGAACTGCCCCACAGGGTTTCCAAGGAGTGGCTGGTGGATTCCAACTGCTGACCTTTTGGTTAGCAGCCTGAGCTCTTAACCCCTGTGCCACCAGGGTTCCAGACACAGAGACAAGGAAACACGAATAGGGGGAAACAGATGCTATCTGGTGACAAAAGAGGCAGACAAATCTACAAGCCCAGGTTCTCCAAGGATTGCTGGCTCCTAGGTCCCTGGGTGGTGCAAAGGGTTTGCCCTTGACTGCTAACCTAAAGGTTGCTGGTTCAAACCCACCCAGTGGTACCATGGAAGAAAGGCCTGGAGATCTGCTTCCGTAAATAACACAACCGAGAAAACCCTATGGAGTACAGTTCTACACTGTAACACACAAGGGCATCAAGAGTCGGAATCGACTCTATGGCAACTAACAACAACAACAACAACAGAAGTTGAAATAATCAACAAAGGCTCTCACCTTAGAGACTCACCGAATTTGGACTTCTAGCCTCCTGAATTTTGAGAAAATAAATGTCTGTTCTTCACAACCACCCATTTGCATTTTTCTATTACAGTAGCACCAGGAACTAAGACAGGGATCATGGACGTGGAGATTTCCTCTTCCCTCTAGATGGACCTATCCACTTGTAATGGATTGAACTGTGTCTCCCAAAAATGTTTGTCAACTTGGCTAGGCCATGATTCCCAGTATTGTGTGACTGTCCATCATTTTGTCATCTGATGTGATTTTCCTGTGTTGTAAATTCTACCTCTATGACGTTAATGAGATGGGATTAGGGACAGTTATGTTAATGAGCCAGGACTCAATCTACAGGATTAGGTTGTATCTTCAGTCAATCTCTTTTGAGATACAAAAGAGAGAAGCGAGCAGAGAGGAGGGAGACTTCCTACCACCAAGAAAGAAGAGCCTGGAGCAGAGTGCGTCCTTTGGACCTGGGGTCCCTGCACTGAGAAGCTCCTAGATCAGGGGAAGATTGATGACAAGGACCTTCCCCCAGAGTCTACAGAGAGAGAAAGCCTTCCCCTGGAGCTGGCGCTCTGAATTTGGACTGCTAGCCTCCTAGACTGTGAGAGGATAAATTTCTATCTGCTAAAGCCATCCACTTGTGGTATTTCTGTTACAGCAGCACTCAATAACTAAGACACCACTGAAATCAAGAAATGAAAGTCATTTTTCAAGATGTTTATGAGCTGTGCCTGGGGCCCTGGTGGTTGCTGGGTAGTATTAGGGGCTTTTAAGTTACATATAGAGCCCTGGTGGTGTAACAGTTAAGTGCTTGGCTGCTAACCGAAACGCTGGAGATTTGAATCCACCCAGAGGCATCTCAGAAGAAAACCACCTCAAGAGACAGACAGACTAGGAAGAAAGTCCTGACAATCTACTTCCCAAAAATCAGCCATTGAAAACACCATGGAGCACATTTCCAGTCTAGCACACATGAATCGCAGTGGACAATATCTAGTTACTGGTACAACCATTCTCGCCGATTCTTCGGCCTACAGATATTCTGGAATCCATCTCCATTCTTTTCCATCACCAGGTACCATTGCCCAAATACCACTTTTTGTTGATGCTATTTTCTCTTCTTCTTAAACATGTGGAAATGGCTTATTTGAAGACAGCATCACCTAACCACAGAATTTTCATTACCTCTTGTTGTTAGCTAACATTGAGTTGGCTCCCAACTCATGGTGACCCCACACACTACAGAACAAAACACTGCCTGGTCCTGCACCATCCCCATGATCAGTTGTGGATTGTAACCTTGTGATCCATAGGGTTTTCATTGGATGATTTTCAAAAGTAGATCACCAGGCCTTTCTTCCCAGTCTATCTTAGTCTGGAAGCTCCACTGAAACCTGTTCAGCATCAAAGCAACAAGCAAGCCTCCACTGACATACAGGTGGTGGCTGCGCATGAGGTGCACTGGCCGGAATCAAATCAGTTCTCCTACATAGAAGGTGAGAATTCTACCACCGACTCATGAATGCCCTCTCATTACTTCTAGAATTTAAAAAAAAAAGTGAAATATACAGTGCCCACTCAAACCTGTGAGACACACTCAGATGAAAGAGGAAAGCGTATGGCGGCATCAAAGTCGTGCGTGTAGGTAAGGAGAGCGGGTGTGGTTCTCGGAAGCAGGGACATGCCCCAGCCACACACCGCTACCCCACGCCCGGCCAGCCACCTTCTATGGTCTCATAAAACCACCAATCGGTGAGGAAGCCCTAGGACTTCTAAGAGTGGTCACTGTGATCCTCACATACGAGTCAAGGGTATGGCTGGAGTGCCTACCTAAGTCTGAGACACTGATTGTTGTTGTTATTGTCATCAATTGCCACCAAGTCGACTCCGGTTCGTGATGACCTCGTGTGCTACAGAGTAGAGCTGCCTCAGAGGGTTTTCTAGGCTGTAATCTTTACAGAAGCAGTTTGCCAGGCCTTTTTCTGTGGTACAGCCTGTGGGTTTGAACCACCAACCTTTAGGTTAGTAGTTGAGCACACACCATTTGTACCACCCACTAACATCACCAATTGCCATTGAGTCAACTCTGACTCACGGTGACCTCGTGGATGCAAAGTAGTACTGTGCTCCATAGGGTTTTCAAGGCTTTGCTCTTTTGGAAGCAGATTGCCAGGACTTTCTTCCAAGATGCCCCTGGATGGGTTAGAACTGCCAACCTTTTGGTTGGTAGTACAGCACTTAATTTCTTCACCCAATTATATTCTGCTTTGAATTTTTTCTTGATACCATGTATTTTCAGTAATGGAAGGCATGCTGAAATCAATGAAAAAAAAAATGGAGGTAATATGGATTTTGATACAATTATGTGGGGCATATATGTCCCAAGTGGACTTTGGTGGTAGGATTGGTGGGATGAGGCTCATTTCTTCAGATTCATGCTATTATACAGGTCCCTGCTAGGTGGCAGCACATGCTAAAAGTGGGAAAGCAGCTTCCCAAGAAACCTGAGAGGTGGAAAATGTAGGTGGGAAATATAGGTCCCACCGGTCGTGAGAGTGTTTTAACCATTTATGTCACCCAGGGACTCCTGAAACAACTTACAAACACGTGCCTAGGGTAAAGATTACGTGTGCATAACAGAATATTCAGGATAATTCCACTTTGAAAAATACACCACATATGTCTACATTGTATTTTATGTGCATAGTCAAAGGTCTAGAAGAATATAGATGAATATTTGGTTACAGGGATGGGTTAGTGGCAGAAATTTGGAGCAAGAGCTTAGAAAAAGACTGGGAATGAGGAGGGAGTTATTTCTCATTTACACTTATACTTCTTTTTTGATTTTTTTTTATTAAAAAATACTTTAATATTTTTATTGGTATGATATCAAATCTATTTGATTTTATCTGTCTTTCAGCTGTAACTATTGTGAAACATTAATTAAAAAACAGGCAAAAGAAATGAAACAATGGGTGGGTTCCAACTGCCAACCTATCAGTTAGCAGACAAGTGCTTCACCATTGTGCCACTATGGCTTCTTGAAGAAATAATAGATGAAGGAAATATAAGTAAATCATTGATAAGCATCTGAAAATCAAAGAAGTGCACATTGGAAGGAGATGACTCTTTTTTAACTTATAACACTGCTAAGTATGTTTTTAAGGGAGCGTCCAAGGGTTCTCAGGAGAGCAGCGCCCCGGGGACATTCATACAGCATCAGGAAAACTGTGAAAAAACGAACAAAAAATGGAAAGAGAAATGTGGAAATATAAAATTCATAATCATGACACCTTTGGACTCAGAAATTCAACTTGTAGGAATTTATCCAAAGGAAATAAAATCAAAAACCAAACCCATTGCCGCTGAGTCGATTCTGACTCATAGTGACCCTATAGGACAGAGTAGAGCTGCCCCATAGGGTTTCCAAGGAGCACCTGGTGGATTCGAACTGCTGACCCTTTGGTTAGCAGCCTAGCCCTTAACCACTGCACCATCAGGGCTCCAAAGGAAATAAACATGGATATGATGAATATTTTAAGTACAATGCTGTTTTAGCAGAATTGGCAACAATTTAAATGCCCAATAATTGTAGATAGGTTAAATAAAATATATAATATTCACATATGGAGTGCTAGGTAGCCAGTAACAATTATATCAAAAAAAGTATGAATTGTACATAGAAATGTAAATAATCTATATAATAATTTTTTTCCAGAAATCCGTATGCTCATGATGACCCATTCTGTGGAAAATATTCCCTGAATTTTTAACACCTAACAGAGCATGGGAGGGTATACAGTACACTGTTAACAGCAAGCATTTCCATTGCTGGGAAAATTGTGGATATTCTTTTTTTTTCCTTTTTGCTTACCAGTATTTAGTAAATTTTAAAAATCATGCATCAATTTGTTACTTAGAAATACGGAATTGGAATTAAGACAAAAAAACAAACAAAAGAATATAGGTGAGAATGAGATGCAGATGGAGACAAACAGATATGGACGTCACCGTTACCTTTTACCACCGATACGGACGTCACCGTTACATTTCATCACTAAGATAGACTCAAAGTTTATTGATCTAAGTATTAGTCAGATAAAAGGGGATTTATCATTTATATATTTTTTAAATCTAGTAAATACTATTAAGAAAAAAAAAAAAAAAGCTATTGCTGCAGTACATTGGCAGGAAAACGCCAGAAATTCAGGCTGGATTCAGAAGAGGATGTGGAACCAGGGATATCACTGCCAGTGTCAGATGGATCCTGGCTGAAAGCAGAGAATACCAGAAAGATCTTTACCTATGTTTTATTGACTATGCAAAGGCATTTGATTGTGTGGATCATAACAAATTATGGATAACATTTTGAAGAATGAGAATTCCAAAACACTTAATTGTACTCATGAGGAACCTGTACACAGATCAAGAGGCAGTTGTTCGAACAGAACAAGGAGATGCTGTGTGGTTTAAAGTCAAGAAAGGTGTGTGTCAGGGTTGTATCCTTTCACCATCCTTATTCAATCTGTATGCTGAGCAAATCTGAGAAGCTGGACTCTATGAAGAAGACCACAGCATGAGGATTGGAGGAAGACTCATTAACAACCTGTGATACGCAGATGACATAACCTTGCTTGCTGAAAGCAAAGAGGACTTGAAGCACTTACTGACGAAGATCAATGACTACAGCCTTCAGTATGGACTGCACCTCAACATAAAGAAAACAAAAATCCTCACAACTGGACCAACACGCAACATCATGATAAACAGAGAAAAGACTGAAGTTGTCAAGGATTTCATTTTACTTGGATCCACAATCAACACCCATGGAAGCAGCAATAAGGAAATCCAACGACGTGTTGCATTGGGCAAATCTGCTGCAAAAGACCTCTTTAAAGGGTTGACAAGCAAAGATGTCACCTTGAAGACTAAGGTGCGCCTGACCCAAGTCATGGTATTTTCAATCGCATTACATACGCATGCAAAAGTTGGACAATGAATAAGGAAGATCAAAGAAGAATTAATGCAGTTGAACTATATGGTGCTAGTGAAGAATACTGAATATACTGTGGACTGCCAGAAGAATGGACAAAACAGTCTTAGAAGAAATATAACCAGAATGCTCCTTAGGAGCAAGAATTGCAAGACTTTGGCTCACTTACTTTGGACATGTCATCAGAAAAGACCAATAGCCAGGAGCAGATTATCCAGCAAGCAAGGTAAGCACAGGCTTACTTGTGCTTTCTTAATAGTCTGTAGTGACCAATGTCACATGGGCCTTACTTACTGGGTAATCCATCCCTACCATGGACTGTAAATGTGAAAAGAGGCTTTGATTCTGTAGGAAGGTGCTGTGGGGTTGGGAGAGAGACAGATGCCAGCCATACCTAGAAGCAGAATCATTGATGTGGTGAAAAAATGTGGAATTGTTCACTACAGATGATCTGGTAAGCAAGGTAAGCACTGTGCTTACCTTTGCCTATTGGATAATCCACCCCTACCAATCACTAGAAAAGGACATCATGGTTGGTCAAGTAGAGGGTCAGTAAAAACAAGAGAAACTCTCCATGAGATGGATTGACAGAGTAGCCGCAACAATTCGGACTTCAAACTCATGAAAATGGCACAGGACCAGGCAATGTTTCGTTCTGTTGTACATGGGGTTGCCGTGAGTCAGAAAAGACTCAAGGGCAACTAACAACAGCAAAGTTATATGGAGATGCAAAGATGCGGAAGATTCCATTTGCCCTTTAAGGAGAACAAGCTATAACGTTAGCCTCTAACCATTATATTCTCGTCTGGATTTTTAAATGGTGTTAGCTTTCACATCCGGTTTCTTAAAAGGAAGGGAAAAAGGAGGAACTTAGACAAGGTATAGGATTCCCTGTTCCCCCACACCGCCATGACTTGTAGCTTCAGATAAAACAAATGACGAGGTCCTGCCCACTGCAAAGAGGTTCCCCATTCTCCTGGCACTCAAAGTGCCGCTTTTATAATGACTCAGCAGACAGCTTGCCTGAACTCATTCTTTGGTTCTGACAGCTATGTTCAGGTTTTAAGAAAGCAATCATTGTTGGAACAAGGGTCATTGTGTTCAACTGCCATGTTGGTCTTCTGATCACACCCCCGTGAGACTCAGAGAACACAGACATGGGCAGATGAACCATCTACCTTCAGCTCTGGGCTCAGTCTCCCAAGCACCAACTCTGCACTGGTGGGGCGCAGCCGAGATGTCTTATTTCATGGTTTAGAACACAGCTCTTCCAACTCGAATGTGCACACAGGTAGGCTGGGGTTCTTGCTAAAATTCTAGATTTTTATACTCAGCAGATCAGCAGCGGTGTGGGTGGCGGGGGTTGGGGGGAAGGAGTTTGAAACCCTGCATTTGCAACAAGCTCCCAGATGAAGCAGATACTGCTGGTCTGAGATCAGCATGAATAGCAGGAATGTAGACAATGCTGGAGGAGAGAATTCTTTCTCACCTGTAAGAGTTTCCCTTTGTTTGCATGTCATACACGCAAACCAGAGAGAGATTTTCGAATGTCCTCATTTTTTCATGAATGTGGATTGGGTTAAGTTGTCTTCAAACCAGACAACCCAAAAAAACCTACTGCTGTTGAGTCAATTCTGACTCACAGTAACCCTACAGAACAGGGTAGAACTGCCCCATAGGGCTTCCAAGGCTGCAATCCTTACGGAAGCATACTGCCACATCTTTCTCCCGCAGAGCGGCTGCTGGGTTCAAACGCTGACCTTTTGGTTAGCAGCCAAGCGCTTTAACCACTGCACCATCGGGGCTCCTTAGCCAAATAATAGTTTAGCTTAATTACCAACGAATGTCTGTCTTCAGCATTGCGCTCTTTTAAGAAATATTTATATGGGATCAAGGAGTCCTGGTGGTGCAGTGGTTAAGAGCTCAGCTGCTAACCAAAAGACTGGCAGTTTGAATCCATCAGCTGCTACTATGGGACTACTCTGTCCTGTACGGTCTCTGTGAGTCAGAATCCACTTAACAGCGATGGGTTTAGTTTATCCCTGAAGGTGTTCACCTTGATTGCCTACAAAAGGTAGCAGCTGTCAAGTGTCCCTACTGATAATTACTTCTGGTTTAGCTTCGGCCGTGGGATTTTCTTTTACTTCATTAGTTCTCAAAATGCCAGAATTCAGATTTATTTCTTATTTTATTGGGTTTCTTTTTTTTTTTTTTCCTGTTTTCAATTTATTTCTAATTTTGTTGTTTTCTTTCAGAAATAAAATTTTTTTAAACATCACATTCTTCATAGAACCCTCTTGTGTAAACCTGGAGGCTGTTCTTAGTCGGGATGAAGGGAAACCCATATTCTGAGCATCTCCTAGGTGTGACGGGATGTGATAAACATTTTAAGTACATTTCCTACTTAGATTTCACAAGACCCTTCGATGTTAAATAGTAACAGACCTTTTTTTTTTTTTTCAAATGAGGAAACCAATTTTCCCAAGGCCATAGAAGAAGACAGTAAGTAATAAAACAGGTAAAATAACACTAACATTTCTTAGCCAGAAGTTCAAGATTGCCCACTAATTTTCAAATTTCACTCCTGGCTTTCTTCTGCAAGGACCCAACCCACAATTGGCTAGGTCTATGCCCAACAGAAAAGGAGCCTGGTAGCATGGTGATTAAGTGCATTCCTGCTAACTGAAAGGTCAGTGGTTCAAACCCACTAGCTGCTCTGAGGAAGAAAGATGTGGCAGCCGGCTTCCGTAAAGATTAAAAAAAAAAACCCATTGCCATGGAGTTGATTCCAACTCATAGCGACCTTATAGGACAGAGAAGAACTGCCCCCATATGGTTTCCAAGGAGCAGCTGGTGGATTTGAACTGCTGACCTTTTGGTTAGCAGCAAAAGCTCTTAACCACTGTGCCACCAGGGCTCCTTCCTGGGAACCCTATGGGGTAGTTCTACTCTGTCCTATAGGGTCTCTCTGAGTCAGAATTTTATGCCCAGTAGAAGAAGCCCTGGTGGCGCAACAGTTAAGCACTTGGCTGCTAACTGAAAGTTTGGTGGTTCTCTTCCACCCATTGGCTCCACAGGAGAAATGACCTGGCAATCTGCTTCCATAAAGGTTAGAGCCTAGGAAACCCTATGGGGCTGTCCTACTCTGTCACATATGGTCGCTATGAGTTGAACTGACTCGACAGCAGGCAACAACAACATGCCCAGTAGGAGACATATTCCCAAAGCATTAGTGCCTTGAACTTTCGCTTCTGCAGCCTCCATTCTCCAAGCGGCTAGCCCTACCTATATCGCTCATTCTGTGAGCCCAGCTGAAGCCCCACGCCTCCGGTAAGCTCTCACAGACTACTGGACTCCATATCAACTTCTTCCTCTCCATTGAACATGCTGTTACTAGCCCTCACTGGCACATGATGATAATCTGCGCCCCCTGCTGGCCGGTCCGTGCACCATGCATGAACCAATAAGCCAGTTGCCTCCCACTCAGGGGGCCCCCATGAGTGTCAGAGTAGAACTGTGCTCCGTAGGGTTTTCAGAGGGTGAGTTTTGGAAAAAGATTTCCAGGCCTTTCTTCTGAGGCACTTCCGAGTGGACTCGAACCTCCAACCTTTCAGTTAGCAGCCAAGCCATTAACCATTTGCACTACATGAAGTGGGTACAACTTCTAGTCATGACTGACAACACCTATACCAGGAACCCATCCAGGAGAGCCCTGCATCTCCTTGGCTGGAAGCCCGTGCCCAGTCCCCACCCCAACTCAGCTCCTGGCTCCATCTGGGAAGTTCCATCTCCCCTGTTGCCCTCCTCTGCACTTGTGGCTATGTGCTGGGTGTCTCCACCCTCTTAGAGACCCGGGTTCTCTTGATCAACTCTTATTCCTGCATATGGTTTCTCAACTCCTGCATATGGTTTCTCAACTCCTGCATATGGTTTCTCAACATAACCGGAATATACATGTACATCCAAGCCAAACCGGCTGCCGTCAGTCAATTCTGACTCATGGAAACCTTATGTGTGCCAGAGTAGAACTATGGTCTGTAGGGCTTTCAGTGGCTGATTTTTCACCAGTAGATCACCAGGTCTTTCTTCTGAGGCACCTCTGGGTGGACATGAACCTCCAACCTTTTGCTTTGCAACCAAGCATGCTGTTTGCACACCCAGGGACTCCGGCACCTGGAAGAAGTGTCCGTTATACCAAGAAAGAACCGACACACCCTTCATAAACAATACAAGGACAACTAACTGCTGCCCCAGCACAAACCTACTTTCAAGGAGTCTGAGGTGGGCTAGGAAAGAATAAAGCATTTCTAAATTGTACTCTGTAACTCAAACACAAAAAGACAAAATTAATTAATGATTCTGCAAGAAGTAACAAGGAGAAACAATTATTATAATTCCACAGGCAATGAGAACCCATAACATTACTGGTGCTGTTGGGTTTACAGGATCCATTCCCCATGGCGTGGAGGTGTGCTTTTAACCAGTGGTAAGGATGTCAGTCACAATTGTTCAATCCCTGTTTCAATTTTGCAGGGTCTGCCTCTCAGAGAATGGGGGGGCAGGGTGGTGAATCAAATAAAATAACACACACTTTCTCATGAAGTTACCTAATTCCATAAAATTGGTTTTATTGAAACCCTACACCCACGTGTGCAGGTCTATACGCACATTCACACATGGTAAATTCAAGGAGCTCACAAGCGTGGGTGTTCAGTGCTTGTATTTCTGTCTGGTTTTCAATCGGCTCTCGCCTATAGAACAGAAGAGTTCCAGGAAGCCCGTGTTTGAATTAGATTCTATTATTTCTGCAACATGAACTCGCCTTCTGCACAACACAGTCACTTGGGAAAGTTCTGATTTTGTTAGCTGAGTCCCTGAGCGTGGGTCTAAGTCATTACAGTGCCTATAACATGCATGCTTTTATGCCATGGAATTCAGTTAGTGGAAAAGTTCCTTTTCATTTTCCCTAGGAGTTAAAACCATGTCCATTGCAAGTGATTGCTTTGATTTATTTGTCATTTTTTGCACTCCATACAAAGCCAGAACTCATGTAAGGTGGAAACCCCATCGGAGAAGGAAAATTCAAATATTCTCCACTACCAGAGAGCGATAGAAAAGCAGTAAGACTGCATCCCATCAAAGGCGAAAACATGCAAGACCTGGAAGAACAAGGTAGTCCCATCAAGTTCCAGCTCTCATAGGTTTCACTGTGTTTAGAGAGTTTAAAATTTCCTTTCCACGGCCACTTGTTGGTCTGTTTCTCTGTTTTCTAAAAACTCCATTTCTAGCACCATTCTATGTGAATAAATCTATAGAGGTTAAACTATGGCTGTTGGACAATGATTTCTCTCACTTAATTCTAACAACAGATGTTTGTACAGTACTGTATACTTCAAAGGAGTCCCAGTGGCACAGTGGTTAAGAGCTTGGCTGCTAACCAAAAGGTCAGCCGTTCGAATCCACCAGCAGCTCCTTGGAAATCCTATGGGGCTGGTCTACTCTGTTCTGTAGGGTCGCTATGAGTCAGGATTGACTTGATGGCAATGGATTTCGTTTTCGGGTTTTGGTATACTTACAAAGTGCTTGTCATGCATTGTTTAATGCATCCTCAGCAGGACTGCTGATGTTGTTGTAATTATCCTCATTTGATTAATGAGGTTCCAAGAGAGGAAATACTATTTGCCAGAGCTAGTGCCTGGGTGATGCAAACAGTTTAACACTGCGCTACTAACCGAAACATTGGCAGCTTGAACTCACCCAGAGGCTCTTCGGAAGAAAGGCCCGGTGGTCTACTTCTGAAAATCTGTCATTGAAAACCCTATGGAGCACAGTTTTACTCTGACACACATGGGGTAGCCATGAGTCAGAGTCAACTCAATGGCAATTGGTTTGAGTTTTTTTTTGTTTAGTGTCTCAAAGTAGGCTAAGCTGCTGTAACAAACAGTGCAAAAATGTCTTGGCTTGGGCATGTTCATTTTTGTAAACTGTGTGGGCTTCTGCTACAGGTCAGTGGAAGCCTTTGTTCCACACAGTCATTCATGGATCCAAGTTGGTGGGCTTTGGCCATCTTGTGAGAGACTTATATAGATGGGTATACCCAACTGCAAGTGAGACTGGGAACTGTAGCACAGTTTGGCATAGAGAGAAATGGGTGGGCACACAGTCTCTCCCACAGCTAATAAGTAGCCCAAACAGGACTAGAACCAAGCTTCTATGACCATAAATCCCATATCTTGTCTCTATCCATCACTGCTTGAATGCCCTTTGGCCAGCTTTAATTAAAGTACCACTGGATCCAATGGGCTGTCTCTGGGTGGTACATATGGTTTGCATTCAACTACTAATCTAAAAGTTGGCAGCTTGAACCCATCCAGCAGCACCATGGAAGAAAGTCCTGGAAATATGCTTCCATAAAGATTGTTATTGTTGTTGTGTACTGTCGAGTCGATTACAACTCATGTGACAGAAGAAAACTGCCCCATAGGGCTTCCTAGGCTGCAGTCTTCAAGCCTGTAGATTGCCACGTATTTTCTCCCGAGGAGCAGCGGGTTTGAACTGCCAACCTTTTGGTTAGCAGGCAAGCACTTAACCATCGTGCTATCAGGGCTCCTTCTGTAAAGATTACAGCCAAGAAGACCCTATGGAGCAGTTCTGAGGGTATAGAAGTTAAGACTTCAGCATAACTTTTGAGGAAGGACAAAACTCAATCCATAACAATCTCTTTGCTGCTCAGTTTCCTTTATCTTTTTATTTTATTTTTTTACCTCGTTGAATTATTCACCCCAGTAACCAAATTCTCAAAACATAGCAGTCTTTGGAGAAGGTCTTTAACTCAAAACTTTTTGAAGACGGCAAGAGGAATTTTTGCTTATCACTGGGTTGACCACAGTAGAGAGGAGAAGTATACTATTATTATTATTACTATTATTATATTATGACCATCTTTGTATTTAACCTGTGTATTTAACTGTACTTAACTAACACCAGTTACTGTGGAGTCAATCCTGACTCATGGCGACCTCATGTGTGTCAGAGTAGAACCGTGCTACACAAGGTTCTCAATAGCTTAGTTTTGGGGAGTAGATCAGCAGACCTTTCTTCCGAGGTGCCTCTGTGTGGACTCAAAACTCCAACCTTTCCAGTTAGCAGCCAAGCATGTTAACCGCATGCACCACCCAGGACTCCACCTTTACAGACAATGAATTACAAAAGACACACCTCAGATTCCAACATCCGGCTCGGCGTTCTCCCCGCTAAGCAGTGCCAGGGCGAGGTGTCTAGGAACCATCATGTCCTATCGAGGCTGACTTTTTTTCTAGGACCTTTCTTTCCTTTCACTGGCTGGCCCGTGTCCAGAGTTTCCCATTTTTACTAAACCCACTGCCTTCACATGGAATCCAACTCATAATTACCCTATGTGACAGAGCAGAACTGCCCCACAGGGTTTCCAAGGCTGTAATCTTTATGAAAGCAGCCTCCTCCATATTTCTCCCTCGGAGTAACCGATGGGTTCGAACCGCCGACCTTTCAGTTAGCAGCCGCATGCTTAACGACTGCGCCACCAGGGCTCCTTCGTTTTTCGCTATGTGTTAACTTTGCTTTGACATTTTCCTAAAGTCCTGAATGTTTAACAGTGTATTCGATCCAGTTCACAACTGATCATGGGATGGCGCAGGACCAGGTGGCGTTTTCCTTCTATTGTTCACAGGGCTACCATGAAGTTGGGGGCTGACTGAAGGCAGCTAACAACAACATCAATGTATTTCTAGCCAGCTTGGTAAAATGGACTGGCCACTGCTGACAGATGCTGCAGGGGTCTGTTTTTATAACCTGGACCCTGTAAAGGTATGAGACAAGATAGGATGATTAGTGAGGACCCAGTTTCAGCCACCGGGCACAGCCATTACCGCTGAAAACTGGAGGTAGGGAATGACTCCCCGACACAAAGATAAAGACCACTGTCATATCACATGCATAATTATTCCCTGTTATGGAGAAGGATGTCATGCTTGGTAAAGTAGAGGGTCAGTGAAAAAGAGGGAGACCCTCAATGAGATGGACTGACACAGTGGCTCCAACAATGGACTCGAGCATAACAACAATCGTGAGGATGGAACAAGACTGGGTAATGTTTCGTTCTGTTACACAGAAGGTCTCCATGAGTTGGAGCCAACTCAACAGCACCAACCAACAACAACATGGATTGAATTGTGACCCCCCAAAAGATATGTTCAAGTCTTAACCCCTGTACCTGTGAACGTGACCTTGTTTGGGGAAATAGGGCCTTTGAAGATGTTACAGTTAAGTCACAATGGAGGAAGGTGAGTTGTAGTTCTAATTCCTTCTGAGTGGTGTCATAAAAGAGGAGAACACACGTGGAAACAGAGTCACAAACAGAAGAAAGACACTAGCTGAGGATCTATCTACAAGCCAAGGAACATCAAGAAACTCCCAGGGCTACAGAAGCTGGAAGAGACAAGGAAAGATCTTCTCCTAGAGTGGACAGACATGGCCCTACAGATGCCCTGAATTCACAGTTCCGCCTCCAGAACCGTGAGACAATAAATGTTCGTTAATCGATGTCTTTGAATTATGGTGTTGGTGAAGAATACTGAGTATACCACGGACTGCCAAAAGAATCAACAAATCTGTTTTGGAAGAAGTACAGCCAGAGTGCTCCTCAGAAGCAAGGATGGAGAGACTTTGTTTCACATACTTTGGACATGTTATCAGGAGGCACCAGTCCCTGCAGAAGGACATCATGCTTGGTAAAGTAGAGGGTCAGCGAAAAAGAGGAAGACCCTCAATGAGATGGACTGACACAGTGGCTGCAACAGTGGGCTCAAACATAGCAACAATTGTGAGGATGGTGCAGGACTGGGCAGTGTTTCATTCTCTTGTACGTAAGGTCGCTATGAGTCAGAACAGACTCGATGAAACGTAACAACAACAAAGCCACCCACTTGGTGGTATTTTGTTATGGTATCCGTGGGACACTAAGATAGTCCCTAAGGGGAAGTAATTCCCAGATGTCTGGCATGAGTTCAGTCTCCTGAAAAGTCACTCTCTGCTTCAGAGAGGAACTGATTATTCAGTGACAAAGAACATTGACAGAGAATCTCTTTGTCAGGTTCTTCATTCTGTCATATTTTCCTACAAAAACATGATCGTTCCCACCACGCGGGGATAAGTGGTTCTCATTAGCATGCTTATTCTGGTACGTTTTCAAGAACCACGTTCTAGGAACTACAGTGTGGGCCTTCGTCTATATTATCAACAGTACAAAGCTTTATTTACAAATGAAGGCCTTTTAGACAAAGTCCTTTGCATAATACAAACCGAAAGTTATTATTTCCAAATGCCCACAATAATCCTAGTCAAAAGCTCTTTCAATTGCTATGGCATTAGCATACATCTTATTTTCAGGAAAACGTATTAAGAACAGCATGAGAGATGCGCATTCAATGTGCTTCCAGGGGAACTGAGCTATTGAATAAAGAGGAGAACCCAGTAGTTATCAAAAGCCCTGATTCTCCACTTCTGGGAGGTTTGATAGCAATGAGCGCCTTTGTGACCGGAATACGGCGCTGTTGTAAGCAGTCAGATATATCAAGTTGAATAAGATATTGTCCCTTTTCCAAGGAAATTTATCATTGGGTTTAGCAAATATTTCAGTTAAGAATTCCCCAGCAAGTAATGACACGTTTGTAAGTTTGCTGTCCCCTAACCAGTTGCCAGGTGGAGCCCTGGTGGCACAGTGGTTAAGAGCTCGGCTGCTAAACAAAAGGTTAGCAGTTCGAATTCACCAGGCGTTCCTTGGAAACCCTATGGGGTGGTTCTACTCTGTCCTATAGGGTCACTATGAGTTGGAATCGACTTGATGCCAAGGGGTTTGGTTTTTTTTTTTTTTTTTTTTTGGTAACCGTTTGCCGTGGAGTTGATTTTTGACTCATGGAAACTCCATGTGTGTCAGAGTGAACCTCCATACAGTTTTCAATGTCTGGTTTTATGGAAGTAGATCACCAGGTCTTTCTTCTGAGGCATCTCTGGGTGGACTTAAACCTCCAAACTTTTGATTAGCAGCTGAATGTGGCAATCGTTTGCACCACCCAGGGACTCCTATAACTGGATAACAAGTTGCTGTTGAGTTCACCCCGACTCATGGCGCCTCCATGTATGTCATAATAGAACTGTGCTCCATAGGGTTTTCAATGGCTGATTTTTCAGAAGTAAATCACCAGGTCTTTCTCCCGAGGTGCCTCTGGGTGGACTTGAACCTCCAACTTTCAGGTTATCAGCTAAATGTATTAACCATTTGCACCACCCAGGGACTCTTCGTTTTCCCCCAAACCCTCCAAATTTAGTACCTGAACCAAGAAAACAATATCTACTTGGGACCAAATCACAGTCCAAAGAGTTAAAAGCTAAACAACTTTGCCATCTGTGTGATACTTGATTGATTTCTTTCTTTCCTTTAAGGAAGTCAATGATTGTTTTTGTACTGAAGTGTCACTGAAGCGTCATTTGGAAAATTACCTCCTGACACAAAATATTATAGCAACAATCCCCTAAAGCCTGGAATAAACACCCTTCCTTGAGAGTTAGTGATTTATATCCTTTCAAGTATTGTTCTATAAAGGATCCCTGGTAGCGCAGTGGTTAAGCACTTGGCTGCTAACCAAAGGTCAGTGGTTCAAACCCACCAGCCACTCTGCAGGAGAAAGATGTGGCAAGCTACTTCTGTAAAGATTTAAGCCTTGGAAGTCCTGTGGGGCAGTTCTACTCTGTCAAAAAAGGTCACTAGGAGTCAGAATCCACTCAACAGCCAAGGGTTTGGTTTGGTTTATTGTTTTAAAACAATAAGCAGCTGAGGGTCAGAAGAGAGGCTTTGCGTTATGATAACAGGCTTAACGTGACTCTAGGATTTGTGTGTGTGTGTGTGTGTGTGTGTGTGTGTGTGTGTGTGTGTGTGTGTGTGTGTGTGCGTGCTTGAGGTGAAAATTTACTTCTCAAGTTAATTTCTCAAACAAAATTTTATACATACATTGTTAGGTGACCCTGGTTTCTCTCCCTATAACATGACAGCACACTCGTCCTTTCCACCCCAGGTTTCCTGCATCCATTCAACAAGCTCCTTCCTGTTCATAATGCCTTCCAGATTCATCCATGTTGTGAGATGTTTCACTTCACGGATTCATCATTGTTCTTCATCATTGTGTAGTATTCCATTGTGTGTGAATATACCATAATTTGTTTATCCATTTGTCTGTTGATGGGCACCTAGGTTGTTTCCATCTTTTTGGTATTGTGAACAGTGCTGCAGTGAACATAGGTGTGCACATATCTATTCGTGTGACGGCTCTTACTTCTCTAGGATATATTCCAAGGAGTGGGATTGCTGGATCGTATGGTACTTCTATTTCTAGCTTTTTAAGGAAGCACCAAATCGATTTCCAAAGTGGTTGTACCATTTTACATTCCCACCAACAGTGTATAAGTGTTCCAGTCTTTCCACAACCTCTCCAGCATTTATTATTTTGTATTTTGGGATTAATGCTAGCCTTGTTGGGGTGAGATGCTATCTCATTGTAGTTTTGATTTGCATTTCTCTAACGGCTAATGATCGTGAACATTTCCTTATGTGTCTGTTAGCCACCTGAATGTCTTCTTTGGTGAAGTGCCTGTTCATATCCTTTGCCCATTTTTTAATTGGACTATAGGATTTTTTTCAACACACTTAAAAAGAGAAAGATGGCTCATCAAAACTCATTTAGAGAAACGATTCACAAAACACAGAAAAGATATGCTTCTCTTACATCTGACCACATGATTATAACCTATGCAAAGGAATACAACCAGAACATTCCTTAGAAACGAGGAAGACGAGACTTTGGCTCACTTACTTTGGAAAGACCGGTTGCTGGAAAAGGACGTCATGGTTGATATAGCAGAGGGTCAGTGAAAATGAGGAAGACCCTCCATGAGATGGACTGACACCACAGCCTCAACAATGGATTCCAACACACAGATGATGATGATGGTGGTGGCACAGGACTGGGCAAGGTTTCTTTCTGTTGTACATAATAAGCTCACCGTGAGCTGAAGCCGAATGGATGGTAACTAACAACAGCAACGCAAATAAGGGGAAACAGCAGAAGTCGCTGCAACACTGGAGCGCAGGCTTCAGGCAGAGAGACCTGGTATAAATCCCAGCCTTGAACTCATTGGTTATATCCATTTGGTTTATAAGTTAGCCTTTTTCAGCTTAGTGACCTCATATATCTGTGTCATCTCACCATGCAAATCTACCTATGGTGTGAGGATCAGATACAATATGGCCTGCCATGCCTAAAGAAGAATACCTTGTACATAGTATAAACTCAGTAAACTTCACTGGTCATTATATTGCCGTTATTACATAGTAGTTCTACAAAAAATAATAATGCATACGAGATACAAAAATACATAATCTTCCAATAGGATTATGTTAATTTATCTAGTGTTATATATGTCAAAGGATAATTTTCAAAAATAAAAGGTAAAATCAAGATTCACTGAGGTTGTTGTTAAGTGCCATCCAGTCATTTTCGACCCTAATGAACCTATAGGAGAGAGTAGAACTGCTCCAGAGGGTTTCCAAGGCTGTAAATCTTTACAGAAGCAGACTGCCACATCTTTCTCTTGAGGAGCAGCTGGTGGATTCGAAAAGCTGACCTTTCGGTTAGCAGCCAAGCGCTTAACTGTTTGCACCACCAGGGCTCCTTGTAAGACTCATACAGACATAAAAATAAACAGCGTTAAAGATTTTTTTAACTCATTAATGAGGAAATTGGTAAGACATTATAATCATTTCAAAGCACAATGCAAAGAACACACACATTTTTGGATCAGATATATAGAAACAAATGTACACAAAGCTAGCTTCTTCCACGGGGGAAAAGAAGTCCATTGAAACTTGACCGGCAAGGACAGAATTTGCATGTCTACAGACAAGAATTATTTTGCCTTGCCCTTGGATATCTATAATGTACCCGTGGGGAAGCCACTACTATCTCAATTTTAAAGATGAGGAAACCAAGAAATACAGAGGAAAAGCAAACTGCTTCTGGTGGATTGAGCAGTGTATTAGTTATTTATTGCTGTGTAACAACTATCCCCAAATTTAGCAGCTTAAAGTAACACATCCTTGTTGTCTCACCGGTTCTGTGGGTCAGGAATCCAGTCACAGCTTAGCTGGGTCTTCCAACTCAGGGTCTCTCACAAGGCAGCAATTAAGGTGTTGGACAAGCTCAACTGGGGGAACATTCGCTTCCATGCTCATTCATGTGGTTGTTGTCAAAACTTAGTTCTCTGCAGAACAGGATACAAGGGAAAGATTAGTCTGAAGGACTAATGGACCACAGCTACTATGGTCTCCACCAGACTGAGTCCAGTACAGCTAGATGGTGCCTGGCTACCACCACTGACTGCTCTGACCAGGATCACAACAGAGGGTTCTGGACAGAGCTGAAGAAGGATGTAGAACAAAATTCCAACTCACAAAAAAAAAGACCAGATTTACTGGTCTAAAGGAGACTGGAGAAACCCCGAGAGTATGGCCCCCAGACACCCTCTTAGCTCAGTGGTGAAGTCACTTCCGAGGTTCACCGTTCAGCCAGGGAGTGGACAGCCCCATAAAACCGAATGGGACTAATGAGGCACAGCAGTCCAGGGACAAGGACTAGAAGGTGGAAGGGGACAGGAAAGCTGGTGATAGGGAACCCAAGGTTGAGTAAGGATATTGTTGATGTGTTGTGAGGTTGTTAACCATTGTCATAGGGCAACATGTATACTAACTGTTTAACAAGAAACTATTTTGTTCTGTAAGCCTTCATCTAAAGTGAGAATAGCAGCACAATTGGAAGAGCGTAGTTGATGTCACTGAACTGTGCATGTAGAAATTTTTGAAATGGTGTATCTTTGACTATGTATATTTTCACCAAAAAAAAAAAAAAAAAAAGCTCAAGAAGGGAGAGGGTTGACATGTCGTGGGGTTGTTAACCAATGTCATAAAACAATACATGTACTACTGTTTAACGAGAAACTATTTGTTCTGTAAACCTTCACCTGAAGTACAATAAAAATAAATGAATCAATCAAAAAATAAAAATAAAAAGAACTTAGTTCTCTTCAGACTGCTGGACTGAGGGGTCCACTTTCTCACGGGCAGTTGGCCAGAAGCCATCCTCACTTCTTGCTAGGTGGGCTTCTCTTACGGCAGCTTGCTTGCTTTGTTAGAAAGTGCAAGCTGACAAGGCGGCAGAAATGGGGAAAACAAACAAACAAACAGTTACTGTTGATGTCTACTCCGACTCATGATGACCGCATGTGTGTCAGAGTAGAACTGTGCTCCATAAGGTTTTAAATGGCTGATTTTTCAGAAGCGGATCGTCAAGCCTTTCTTCTGAGGTGCCTCTGGGTGGACTCGAATCTCCAACCTTTCAGTTGCCAGCTAAGCCATTATCTGTTTGCACCACCCAGGGTCTCCAATAAAGAGAGAATCAGCCGGCAAAAGGGAAGCCAGCGCCTTTTATAACCTAATCCTGGAAGCAGCATTCCATCATTTGGTCACATTCCCACATTCAAGGGGAAGGGGTTATACAAGAGCATGAATACCAGGAGTCAGAGATCACTGGGGACCGTCTTAAAAGTCTGCCTACCACAAGAAACAAGGATCTGAGTCCTTGTTTGTCTAACTGCACAGTCAAGGACCTCTACATTGATTCAATAACCCAGTCTGACACTTTGTTTTTCTAGGAGACAAAGAAAGAGAAGCGTAGCTGATATAAAAAGTGTGAGATCTACTTGGCTGCCGTGTGGTCTGGCTGGAAATGGGGTGAAGGCGAATCTTAGCGCAAAGTCCCACACTTGGACAGACTTCACTTACCCCTCCCTTGGACCACCAAACCCACTGCTGTGGAACTGATTCCAACGCAGAGAGACCCTACAGGACAGAGTAGAACTGCCCCATAGGGTTTCCAAGGCTGTAAATCTTAATGGAAGCAGACTGCCATGTCTTTCTCCCATGGAGCGAGTGATGAGTTTGAACCGTCCGCCTTTTGGATAGCAGCCGAGCACTTTAACCACTGCGCCACCGGGGCTCCTTCCCTTGGACCACACAGCCCCATATTTGTAAGTTGGCTTTGACACCTGGAGGCAAGCAGGTGTAAGTTACTGTCCCAACCATGGTTAAGAATTTATGATCTTTTGAGCAGAAGTTGGTATCAACTCATCTTTTGGGGCAGAAGCTTTGGTTTCACCCCTCAACCCTTAAGTCTGGGGTTTACTGGCTATGGGGCTGCACTCCAGTGTGTGGGAGGGATAAGTGGTGATCTGGTTATAGCTGCTTCATGGCTTGTACGTCCAACAGGCTCTACTTCCTCATCGCCAGTGCCTTCCTGATGTCTCACAGTGTTGGTCAACGTTGTTGACATACTTCCGGGATTTGCTGAGACCAGGAGCTACCTGCGTACACAGCCTGAGTTTCTTATACCCCTACTGTGGGCCACCCTCTGTCCCTAAAACACAAACACAGTGGCTTCCATGTGACAGGACTGTATGACCAGTGATGAGGTGCTGCAAAGAAGAGTGGGTGTCTGAGTTATCCTAATGCTGCTATAACAGAAATACCACAAGTGGGTGGCTTTAACAAACAGAATTTTATTTTCTCACAGGAAGCTGGAAGTGTGAATTCAGGGTGCTGGCTCTAGGGGAGAAGCCCTGGCAGCTTAGTGGTTAAGAGCTACGGCAGTTTGAATCCACCAGCTGCTCCTTGGAAGCCCTATGGGGCAGTTCTACTCTGTCCTCTAGGGTTGCTATGGGTTGGAATTGATTCAATGGCAACAGGTGTGGGCTCTAGGAGAAGGCTCTGTCTCTGTCAGCTCTGGGGGAAGGTCCTTGTTCCTTGGTGTCATGGATTGAATTATGTCCCCCAAAAAATGTACGTTGTCGGTTTGGCTTGGCCATGATTCCTGATACTGTGTGATTTTCCTATATGTTGTAAATCCTGCCTCTGTGATGTTAATGAGGGAGGATGGGTGGCAGTTGTGTTAGTAAGGCAGGACTCACTTAACAAGACTGGATTGTGTCCTGAGGCAATCTCTTGAGATAAAAGACAGAAGTAAGCAGAGAGACAGAGGGACCTCATACCATCAAGAAAGCAGCCCTGGGAACAGAGCGCGTCCTTTGGACCGGGGTCCTTGCGCAGAGAAGCTCCTAGTCCAGGGAACACTGATGAGAAGGCCGAGAGAGAGAGAAAGCCTTCCCCTGGAGCTGACGCCCTGAATTTGGACTTTTAGCCTACTTTATGGTAAGGAAATAACCTTCTGTTTGTTAAAACCATCCACGTGTGTTACAGCAGCACTAGATGACTAAGACACTTGGTTCCTTGGTGATCTTCACGTGGTGTGGAATCTCTCTTCCCCCAACTGCTTGCTCCTCTATGCCTAATCTGTTCTTTTACATCTCAAGAGATTGACTTAAGACCTAACCTACACTAATACTATTGCTTTAACATTACAAAGAAAACCTGTTCCCAAATGGGATTATAACCACAGGAATAGGGGTTGGGATTTACAACACATATTTTTGGGAGACACAATTCAATCCGTAAGAGTGGGTATGAGTGATTCCACCATCACCCTGAGGCTGGCATGTCCTATTACAAACCTCGACATTCGACATTCGCGTACATTCTCCCTAAACACGCTTGCTCTTGAAATAGGTGTGAGGGCTGCATCTCCTTGTCCACAGGCAGTGGTAGGGACAGCCTGGTGTTCTGCCTCCGCCAAAGCCATGTGTGGGTCTTGTTTCTTGGCAGCTACATCAAGGCAGACTCTATCCTAGTGAGCAACCCAAGGGGTGTGAAGAAATTTGCTCATGGGAAGTCCACTCGAGGGAAAAGGCTGACCTCGTCTGCTGTTTGCAACAGACCTCTTCGCAAAAGTAAATCAGTCTCTACACCCTAATAGCAATTGCGGGACATAATCTATCGCTGATTACATTGACAGTATCCTTATACAGGTAGTCCCTGACTTACAACGTATTCAAGTTATGACCGACCGCGCTTACGACCGTCCTTTTTTTTTATTGTACATCTTTTTGTTTGTTTGTTTTCTTCTCCTAGCACATTCCTCACGTGTACTATTTTCTGTTGCACAGTCCTCTCTAATCTTTGTCTGATGAGTGGGCTTTGGGAATGGTTTCAGTTCTGAGTTCACAGTGTGTCTGGGGGTCATAGTTTCAAGGGTTCCTCCAGTCTCTGTCAGACCATTAAGTCTGGTCTTTTTAAGTGAATTTGAGTTCTGCTCTGCACTTTTCTCTCACTCCGTCCGCGACTCTCTGTTGAGTTCCCTGTCAGGGCAGTCATTGGTGGTAGCCGGGCACCATCTAGTTCTTCTGGTCTCAGGTTGGTGGAGTCTCTGGTTCATGTGGTCCTTTAGTCCTTTGGGCTAGTATTTTTCTTGTGTCTTTGGTTTTCTTCAGTCTCCTTTGCTCTGAAGGGATGGGACCAACTGATGTATCTTAAATCTCTGCTCGCATGTGTTTCTGTTTGTTTGTTTTTATCATGCTTTAGGTGAAAGTTTACAGCTCAAGTTAATTTCTCATGCAAAAATTTATACACATTTTGTATTGTGACATTAGTTGCAATCCCCACAATGTGACAGAACACTCCCCCTTTCCACCTCAGATTCCCTGTGTCCATTCGACCCAGCTCCTGTCCCTTCCTGCCTTCTCATTCTGCCTCTGGACAGAAGCTGCCCATTTGGTCTCGTGTCTGATTGAACTAAGAAGCACATTCCTCATAAGTATTATTTTTTGTTTTATAGTCTTATCTAATCTTTGCCTGAAGAGTGGGCTTTAGGAATGGTTTCAGTTCTGGGTTTACCGAGCGTCTGGGGGCCATAGCACTGGCAGTTCCTCCAGTCTCTCAATGAGTCTGGTCTTTTCACCAGAATTTGAGTTCTGCACCCCACTTTCTCCTGCTCCATCAGGGACTCTCTGTTGTGTTCCCTGCCAGGGTAGTCATTGGTGGTAGCCAGGCACCATCTAGTTCTTCTGGTCTCAGGATGATGGAGTCTCTGTTTTATGTGGCCCTTTCTGTCTCTTGGGCTAATTCTTTCCTTGTGTCTTTGGTGTTCTTCATTCTCCTTTACTCCAGGTGGTTGGGACCAATTGATGCATCTTAGATGGCTGCTTGCAAGCTCTTAAGACCCCAGATGCCACTCACCAAAGTAGGATGCAGAACATTTTCTTAATAAGCTTTGTTATGCCAATTGACCTAGATGTCCCCTGGAAGCATGGTCCCCCAGACGCCTACCCCTGCTACTCTAGCCCTCAAAGTGTTTGATTGTATTCAGGAAACTTCGTAGTTTTGGTTTAGTCCAGTTGTGCTCCCATACAGAATTTTTTTTTTTTTTAACATACATTGTTATGAGACCCCAAGCGCTCACCCCATTCTGCGACAGCACACTCCTCCCCTCCGCCCCTGATTCCCCATGTCCATTCAACCAGCTCCTGACCCTCTCTGCCTTCCCATCTCACCTCCGGACAGAAGCTTCCCGTTTAGTCTCTTGTATCTACTTGAGCTAAGAGGCACACTCCTCATGAGTATCACTTTATGTCCCATAGTCCAGTCTAATCTTTGTCTGAAGAGTTGACCTCGGAGATTGTTTTAGTTCTGGGCTGATAGAGAATCCAGGGGCCATGCTTTCTGGGGTTCCTGCAGTCTCAGTCAGACCATTAAGTCTGGTCTTCTTACTAGAATTTGAGTTCTGCACCCCACCTTTCTCCTGCTCCATCTGGGACTCTCTGTTGTGTTCCCCGTCAGGGCAGTCATTGGTGGTAGCTGGGCACCATCTAGTTCTTCTGGTCTCAGGTTGATGAAGTCTCTGGTTTATGTGGCCCTTTCTGTTTCTTGGGATAATACTTTCCTTGTGTCTTTGGTGTTCTTCATTCTCCTTTACTCCAGGTGGTTGGGACCAATCAATGCATCTTAGATGGCCGCTTGCAAGGTTTTAAGACCCCAGACACCACTCAACAAAGTAGGATGCAGAGCATTTTCTTAACAAACTTTGTTATGCCAAGTGACCTAGTTGTCCCCTGAAACTATGGTTCCCAGGCCCCAGCCCCAGCTACTCTGTCCCTCAAAGTGTTTGGATGTGTTCAGGAACTTCTTAGCTTTTGCTCTGGTCCATTTGTGCTGACTTCCTCTGTAGTGTGTGTTGTCCTTCCCTTCACCTAATTCTTGTCTACTATCTAGTTAGTGTTTTCTCCTTCCCCTCCCTCCCCACCCTCATAACCATCAAAGAATGCTTTTTTCTGTGTTTAAACCTTTTCTTGAGTTCTTATAATAGTGGTCTCACAGAATATTTGTCCTTTTGTGACTGCCTTTTCTGTACATCTTATTGTTAGTATTATTACATATAATATTATACATATAATATTAATACATATAATATTATTACATATAATGGTGCAGGGCATTATTTGCAGATGTTATCATTCTCATGCAAACCAACAAAGACAAATAAAGATTGGATTTATAAAGATACTGATAATAAAAGGCAATAATAATGAAAGCTAAAACAAAAACAAAAAGAGGTATTTGACTTATGTCATAACTGACTTACGACAGAGTAGCCGTTGTAATGGAACCCCATCGTAAGTGGGGGACTACCTGTACTTTCTGAGCCCAGAGTATTTACTGTCCTCTGGCTAAGCAAATGAGAATGAACAAATCATTTAATGAGATTTCTGCTAAATACCTGTAGCTCTAGACAACAGATATTGTCTTAACAAAACTTAGCGATGGAGTCACCAATGTATCAGTCATTTAATCGTTTTGTAAACTCGATTGTTGAAAGGTATGCTATTACTTAAGGCTAAACGTTTATACACGTATTACTCTGGGTTGTGCGACACTGTAGAATGCAAGACAGTAACTAAAAGGGATGACTTGAAATAGATATTTCCTTTTTTGTCAGAAAAAATAAGGTTGGGGTCTCACAAAAAATACCTTTGCGGAAGTGGGCAGGGAGTGGTAGATGGGCTACCGATGGGTCCCCGCAAGCCCAAGATTAGAAAGAACGTATCTAGGATACTGTGGCATGTGGAATAGACTGAGGTACTATTTGGCCATATGCAGTGCATCTCTTTGCATTCATCTTCTAAAATGAAATTACTCCAAAAAGAATTATCGGTCTTTCCAAAGAAGAAAAACATCATTGCTCTCTGGGCTCCTTCAAACTCAGATTTTCAGGATCTATTTTAGATATATTAACAAACCAAGCTTTTTATCTACAGACTAGAGGAGGAAAAGGGAGAACAACTTTCATGATGGATACGGTCCACAGATGTCAGAGGAACTTCTAGTCTCAGCCCCTGCAGTGGACCTCTGGGGTAAAAGGTGCCGCTACTGACAACAAGGAGGTCCACGTACATGGTGCCAATTTGAAGATCTGTTTACATGGACCTCAATGGGATGGTGTCCTAGACCTGTGCACAGCTGCTCCTTGTACAACTCTGGGCATGGACATGCTCAAGGAGACGTGAGAATATCCCTTCCAAAGTACAGTTCAGCCTCACTGTCCCAGCTACCTCCTCTGGGAATTCTGAATGTTGTTATTTGTCATTGAGTAGATTCTGAATCATGGCCACCTCATGGACTAAAAGAACAAAACCTGGCCTGGTCTTGCATCATCTTCATGATTGTTGGTATGACTGAATCCATTCTTGTGATCAATGTGTCAATCCATCTCATGGAGGGCTTCCCTCATTTTCACTGACCCTCTACTTTACCAAACATGATGTCATTTTCTAGTGATTGGTCTCTCCTGATGATGTGCCCAAAGTAAGCAAGACAGAGTCTTGCCATCCTCACTCTAAGGACAAATCTGCTGCAAAAGACCTTTTTAAAGTTTTGGTGTTTTTTTTTTTTAATAATATTTGATTGTGTTTTCAGTGAAGGTTTACACAGCAGTTAAGTTCCCATTCAACAATTTCTATACACATTGTCCAGTGACATTGGTTACATTCTTCACAATGCATAAACATTCTCGTTATTTGGGTTCTGGTTGTTTCATTTCCATTAATCTAGTTTCCCTGCCGCCCCTTACATTCTTATCTTTGTTTTAAGTTTTGACCGTTTGGTTTCATATAGGTGATTTTTTAAAGGAGCACAGAACTTACTGGTGGTATTTATTATTTTGTGAGCCAATTTGTTACTTAGCTACAAGGTGACCTGAGGGGTTAGCTTCAGTTCAAGGCTTGAAGAGTTATCAAAAGACATTAGCCTCAGGGAGTCCTCCACTCTCAACCAGGAATTTGAGGTTCTGTTCCACATTTTTCTCCCACTCTATCAGGGACCATCTATTGTGGCCCTGATTAAAAATGGTTGGTAGTGATAGTCGGGCACCATCTAGTTCTTCTGGCCTCAAGGTAGATGAGGCCATGGTTCATGTAATCTATTTGTCCTGTAGACTAGTTTCTTCTTTGAGTCTTTGGTTTCCTTCTTTCTCTTTTGCTCTGGGTGAATAGAGACCAATAGTTGTATCTTAGATGCCTGCTCTCAAGCTTTTAAGACCCCAGGCACTACTCACCAAACTAGGATATAGAACATAACTTTATGAAAAGCAATTATGTCATTTTGATGACTAAAGTGCACCTGACCCAAGCCATGGTCTTTTCAATCGCCTCATATGCATGCAAAAGCTGGACAATGAAAAAGGAAGACTGAAGAAGAATCGATGTGTTTGATTTGTGGTGCTGGCCAAGAATATTGACTATACTGTGGACCGCCAAAAGAATGAACAAATCAGTCTAAGAAGAAACACAACCAATTCAGAATGTGGACTCCACTGAAGAACAACACAGCAGCAAATTGGCACCCTACTACTGGTTACTTAGAGATTTCAACCTCACGTCACACGTCCTGCATGAAAATCAAAGCTTCTGACTCACCACTCTTGGAGTCAAAACACTGAGGTGAAAGTCTTCCTCTGTGATATTTTTTGTATAGACTACAAGCCAAATAATCAGTGACTCGAAAGGCATGTCCAACTTTTGCTAAAAAGGGAAAAGACGGAAAATTGTGTCCATGCAATAGAGAGAAAATTCTGTTTGTAGATTCTGATCACTGCTCTAAGAAACTCTAAGGAGTCATATCCTAGGCAACGGAAATGTGCTCTGTGCAAGAAATCTTCCCACGTGTTTTGCTATATTTGCCATTTTTCAGCTCGTGTTTAAACAGATGAAAAGTTCCTTCCCTGCAAATGAGTGTTCTGTTCTCATGTTGCTCTATGAGTAGGCCAAGAAAATGGGTTTCTCCAGGGGGACGTGGGCTACTGCCTCATCTAAGAGCATATATATACATATAGATAGATAGATATACAAATACATATATATATAGAGAGAGAGATTTATCTCAAGGAAATGGCTCACGCTGTGGTAGTGGCTGGCAAGTCCGCGGGTCAGGAATCAGGCTGGAGGCTTCTCCTGACTCATGTAGCTGCAGGGGCTGACGAATCTAAGAACGGCAGGCTGCTGGCTCAAGGCCCAAGAACTGAGAGGTTGTTGTTGCTGCTATTGCTTGGTGCCGTTGACTAGATTTTCAACTCATAGCGACCCCGTGACAGAGTAGAACTGTCCCATAGGTTTTCCAAGGCTGTAATCTTTATGGGAGCGGGTTGCCAGGTCTTTCTCCCAGGGAGCCACTGGGTGGATTCAAACCGCCCATCTTTCAGTTAGCAGCCGAGCACTTAGCTCTTGTGCCATCAGGGGTCTCCTTATTCAGCCATTCAAAGACATATTGGTGAAGGGAATAGAGCCGAAGTGTCAATTATAGTGTCCTAGATCCCGGGTACATTAAAAAAAAAAAAAAACCCGTTGCCATCAAGTCAATTCCAACTCATAGGACAGAGCAGAACTGCCTCATAGGGTTTCCAAGGAGCAGCTGGTAGATTCAAACTGCCGACCTTTTCGTGAGCAGCTGTAGCTCTTAACCACTGTGCCACCAGGGCCCCGCTAGTTCTACAAAATCCTTGTAGATACAAACAAAATTGATAAATACATTGCTACCACTTTAGAGGTAAAGGCAGGGACATGTAACTGTGATGGTGATTACTCTATAGGCACAAAGGGCAGGTTTAAGGAATGGTCTGTGCATTCATAAAAGGATGAATCTGCATTCGCAAAAAATAAGGTCTCTGTATTGCAGTCCTTGGTGAGATGCTCTGCTGCTCCACAAATGGGTTACAGAGACGGATACCTGCAAGCAATTCTTGCACGCAACTGTTCAAAACGTATGGAAGATGCACGTGCTTAGAGCACCACTTTGTCTGTAAGCCCTTCTCAGAGACTGGCTGGAGCATTTCCTGATGACATCCGTGATTCGCGAGGTCGGGGATGGGGATGGATGCTCTGTCCCGTAGGTGACCAACAAACAGGTAGTTACTGATGGATGAGGACCACGCTAAGGTCAGCTGTGGCTGGTCCTCGCCGGTGGCTTCAGGGTGCGAGGAACTCCTTGGCACTGCTGTCTCTGTCCTCTGAGCTCAGGGTCAGTTCTGCTTTCATTCACACTCTTCAATGTATGAATATGCTTGTATAACCAAGTTATGGGTGACCTTTCAGTTACAGAGAAACGCTGCTGTTCTCACCTCCAACACTCATATTCCGATGGAATGATCGGCAGCTCTTGTCCCAGAAAATGAAGAACAAAATCATTTTGAACCCTGTGGAGCACAGTTCTACTCAGACACACATGGGATTGCCATGAGTAGAATCAACTTGATGATAACCTTTTTTAAAATAGGTTTAATAATAGAGATAATCAGTTGCCATTGAGTTGACTTGAGGCTTGGTGTCCCCGTGTGTGTCAGAGTAGAACTGTGCTCCCTAGAGTTTTCAATGGCTGATTTTTTGGAAGCAGATCACCAGGCCTTTCTTCTGAAGTGGCTCTGCATGGATTCCAACCTTTTAGTTAGCAGCCAAGCACATTAATCATTTGCACCGTAAATAAAGATAGGGAAGGGCATTCTCCCAGATGTGCTACGCTCTGTGGAAACTTGTGGAGTCACAGTGCTGCAAATAAGTCAGCATGTCCCAACTTCATGCCTTTCCTCTGGCTTATTACTGTCTTAGGAGTATCTTTCCCCATCCCCATAAACAGTGGAGGCCTGGGTGATGCAAATAGTCAACATGCTCAGATGCTAACCAAAGGGTTGGAGATTTGAGTCCACCCAGACGCACCTCAGAAGAAAGGCCTATGGAATAACTTCTGAAAAATCAGCCATCGAAAACACTATGGAGGACTACGGTACTCTGACACACATGGGGTCACCATGTTGAAGGCAAACTTCAACACAAACTAAATTCCAATCTTCACCTAAAGCCTCCATGTTGCTGAAATCTTGATGGGTAAGATGATATAATATCTGAGATTGCTTCAAGATTAACCCTATAGTGGGGTATGCACTGAGGTGTGGGTGAAACAAGATTGGCTACCAGTTGAGAATTATTGAAGTTGGGTCATTAGTACATGGTGTTCATTGCTATTATTCTCTCTACTTTTTATATGTTTGCATTTTTCCATAACAAAAGTCTCACTCATCTTGCTTCTAAGGAGCATTCTGGCTGTACTTCCTCCAAGCCAGATTTGTTTGTTCTTCTAGAAGTCCATGGTATATTCAATATTCTTTGCCAACACCATAGTTCAACTGCATTAATTCTTCTTTGGTCCTCCTTATTCATTGTCCAGCTTTCGTATGCATATGAGGAGACTGAAAATACCATGACTTGGGTCAGGCGCACCTTAGTCTTCAAGGTGACATCTTTGCTTTTCAACACTTTAAAGAGGTCTTTTGTAGCAGATTTGCCCAATGCAATACGTCGTTTGATTTCTTGACTGCTGCTTCCATGTGTGTTGATTGTGGATCCAAGTAAAATGAAATCCTTGACAACTTCAGCATCTTCTCCATTTATCATAGTGTTGCTTAGTCCAGGGCAAACCATTTGTGCTCCCCAGGGATCTCAAGAAATGTCCAGAACAGACAAAGCCATAGAGACAGAAAGTAGATTTAGTGGTTGCCTAGGGCTTGCAGAGAGTGGGCATGAGTGCACTGGGAGGTGACTGATACAGAGTTTCTTTGTGGGGCGATAAAGGTGTTCTAAAATCAGTAACGGGGGATTGCTCAATTCTGTGAATACACTGAAATCCATTGAATTGTAGTTCTTTAAGCGGGTGCATTTCACGGCATGTGAATTATACCCTAATAAGACTGTTCATTTACCAAAAAAAAAAAAGATTTTTTTTTCAGGAAAGGAAAATATAGAGAGCAAGAAGTGCTGTGTAGAAAAAATTAAATGGGGGGGGGGGTTAAGGAATGCTGAAACAAAACAAAACAAACCCATTGCTGACTCATAGTCACCCTGTAGGACACAGCAGAAGTGCCCCATAGGGTTTCCAAGGAGTGCCTGGTGGATTCCAACTGCCAATCGTTTGGTTAGCAGCTGTAACTCTTAACCACTACACCACCAGGGCTCTGAGGAACGCTAGCAGGGCTAGATTTTATTTTAGAACTCTTTTTTTTAATAATTTATTTTACTTTTGCTGTTGTTCTAGACGATACACGCAGCAGAACATACACCAATTCAACAATTTCTACCTACACAATCCAGCGACATTGATTACATCCCTCAAGTTGTGCAACCATTCTCACCCTGCTTTCCTGAGTAGTTCCTCTTCCGTTAACATAAACTCACTGCCCGCTAAGGTTCCTATCTAATCTTTCGAGTTGCTGCTGTCAGTTTGACCCCATATAGACAGTCCTTAAATGAGTGTAACGCTCAAGGCAGACATTTTTTACTAGTTAAGCTAGACTATTGTTTGGCTTTGAGAAGATGTCAGGGGATATTTACAGTTTAAGGTTTAAAGATTATCTCAGGGCAATAGTTTCAGGAGTCTATCCAGCCTCCATGGCTCCAGAAAGTCTGGATTCATTTAACATTCTCTAAAATCCTGTAAATAAATAAATCACAAAGGAATCCGTGAATCAGAGTCCAAGGATGAGTCTCCCAGAGCGAACCCCACCTTCCTGCTCAGGTAACTGGGTTGTATCTCTGCAGGCTTGCGTAGTGTCCCAAAGCTTTGTGCCCCCAGGTAAGTCAGGGTGGGACCTAGATTTACAGTTTGCAAATCCACACAAAATCCTACCTTCAGGGCCAGAATTCTATGTAAGGGCTAATGGAGCTTCACATGATTCGCACTCCCAGAGCTGCACTTGGCAGGCATAATCCCCGAAACACGTGAACAAAAAATTGGATGACTCCACACCAACAGCCCCACTGAATCCACAGAGTCAAGAAATCAGTGTCTAATTCACTTTGCAGCCAGTACGGGCTGGTGATCTTAAAAAGGAATGTGTTTGGGATTCCCCCAAATTCTATTATTTATAGAGGGAGCCCTGGTGGTTCAACAGTTAAGCGCTCTGCTGCTAACCGAAAGGTCAGAGGTTTGAACCCACCAGCAGCTCTATGGAAGAAAAGACCCGGCAGTCTGCTCCTGTGAAGATGACAGCCTAGGAAACCTTATGGGGCGGTTCTACTCTGTCCTATAGGGTTGCTATGGGTCAAAAATTGACCTGGTGGCACACAACAACAACTAAGCCTTCAGAAGACAAACCGGAAACTAAAACCCCAACAAACCCAACCCATTGCCATCGAGTTGATTCTGACTCCTAGCAACCCTACAGGACAGAGTAGAACTGCCCCATAGGGTTTCCAAGGAGCGGCTGGTGGATTCGAACTGCCGACCTTTTGGTTAACAGCTGAGCTGTTAAACACCGTGCCACCAATTCCACCCCAACTCACAGTGACCACATATGTGTCAAAGTACAACTGTGCTCCATAGGGTTTACAGTGGCTGGTTTTTCAGAAGTAGACTGACAGGCCTTTCTTCCGAGATGGCTCTGGGTGGACTCGTACCTCCAAGTGTTGGGTTAGCAGCCAAGTGAATTAGCCATTTACACCCCCCACAGCCAATAAATTGTTGCTCTCGTTAGCTGCCGTCGAGTCAACTCTGAGTCATGGCGACCCTATATGTGTCAGAGTACAACTGTGCTCCATAGGGTTTTCAGCAACTGATTTTTCAGGAGATCACCGGGACTTTCTTCCGAGGTGTTGGCTGGTAGATGCAAACCTCCAACCGCTGGGTTAGCAGCTGAGTATATTAACTGTTTGCGCCACCCAGGGACTCTGTCTTTGGATAGCCTTCAACAAGCCATCCCCAGACCGGCCTCTCTGGGGGTACCCTCTTGCACCATAAAGATCCTCAGAATCCCCACATTCCCCAGCTACAGCCCAGCTCCAGTATGAAGCAGGCCTAAGCTTACCTTTCCTGATACTCAGCTCTCCCAGCTGGAGCTTGCCTGCCGCAGCACTCCCGTCCCTGGACGGCCAGGGCCTAGCAGGCTTGTAGGAGGTAAGCTTTCTTTACCATGAGAACCTGCAGGGGATACAATCACCCCTGGGCTCCAGATGGGGCCCAAAAAAGGTGGTTCTGTATTTTAATCAGAATGCGGTAAATGACGCCCTGAAGAAGGGATGCCCTTGAAAGCACTTTAAAGGCGTAACTTGACCGCCAAGTAGAAAACTCAGGAAGAGCCTAGGGCTCCGGTTTGACAGAGCCTGTCTCTCCTTGCTATTTCTGTGGCTCCTTTGGTCTGAATTTACAGCCATCTCCTGGGGTTCCCGAGAAGCATGGCTGTGGACGGCCGCCAGCCCTCGGCGTCAACACAGGCAGCCGATCAGGAGGGGTGAGAGAGACAAGCGGATATGAAGCACAGATGTCGAGGTGTCACGGGGAAAGAAATTGGGTTCACGTCGCGTTTTCTTCTGCAGCAGAACTCGGTTTGCAGCCTCAGGCCGGAGGCAGAGGTGGCCTGCGGAGCCCACGTGAATCAGAAACTGCCCAGGACGCCGTCCTCCAGCTGCGCAGACTCCGTTTCATCTATTCTCCAACTCACAACGAAGGGCCCGATCCAGCTGGACCTCGAACCCAAACTGCTTGCTCTGGAGCTGTCTGCCTTTAAGAATTCTGTACTCATGTAGTGCTGCTGTAACAGAAATACCACAAGTGGGTGGTTTTAAAGAAGAGAAGTTTATGTTCTCACCGTTCAGGAGGCTGGAAGTCGGAATTCAGGACACCAGCTCTAGGGGAAGGCTACCTCTGTGGGCTCTGGGGGAAGGTCCTTGTCTCAGCTTCCTGAGCCGCCGCCATTTTTGGAGTTCTAACTTGGTCTGCCTCCCTTGTCTTCTGACAGTGTTGGTGTTCCCAGAGTCTGCTCTCTTCCGGGTCTTACCTGTTCCTTGCATCTCCGGGTGCTTGGTTTAAGGCACACCCCACCCTGACATGGCCTCATTAACATAACAAATAAAACCCTCTTCCCAAATGGGATTACATCCACAGGTATAGGAGTCAGGATTCCCATGTATCTTGCGGGGGGGTGGGGGGTGGGGGCACAATTCAAGCTGTAACACCACCCCCACAGGTCAATGCTCCGTTGGTGATTGTCAGTATCAGCGGCTATGGTGTATTACCTTTACCTTTTACTTGATGTAAAAAAAAAAAAAAGTTTCTTTCAAAATAGAAACAGAGAGTGACAAGTCGAAACATCTTGTTCATACAGTCTTTTGGGAAGAGAGGAATTTGAGATTCAGGTAAACATAAAGAAAGGGCATCTATTTTAAGATCTGTCTATATGGGATCGAACTGACAACAGCAACTCAAAGAACAGACGGGAACCTTAGGGGACAGTGAGTTTGTGTTCGTGGGGGAGGAACAATTTGGAAAAAGAGGCTCAGAATACTTACACAACTGGAAGAATGGAACCAATGTTACTGAACTGTACATGAAGACACTGTTGAAATGTTACATGTTTTGGCTGTGTGTATTCTCAGCAACAATAAAATAAAATAAATTATATTTAAAAACAAAAACAAACAATAGTTAGCTTCATTAGTAAAGAACATCTGCCTTGAGCACTGTGCTCTTTCAAGATCTGTCTGTTTGGGATCAAACTGACAAGGGCAACTCGAAAGACTAGATGGGAACCTTAGGGCGCAGTGAGTTTGTGTTCATGGGGGAGGAAGAATTCAGAAAAGGAGGGTTGTGCGACTCGAAGAATCTCATCCATGTCACTGAATTGTACATGTAGAAACTGTTCAATTGGCATATGTCCTGCTGTGTACATTCTCAACAACAATAACAAAAATAAAATACATTATTAAAAAAAAAAAGTAAGGGCATCTATGTGAAAGAAAAATTTCATCACCCAGGAACACCTCATGCCTCAGATTTACCCAAAAGTCATATTTATGCTAATGACACGTATTATATGTACATATATATGTATATATTTTCCACTTGGAAGTAAAGCTGAAGTTTGGGTAGCTGCCAACAAGTTACTGAGCTGGAGGGCGAGGCTATAAATTTCCGAGGACTTAATTGCTGTTGCATCAGATGTACCTGTCTATCCGGCCGATGCTCTCCTTCCAAATGAGGCCGTGTGTGAACGCGGACAGTGTTTATAAATGAGCGTTCTCAGTGTTGTTTGATCTCAGGCAGCACCAGCCACAGTCTGTGGGGTGTTGTGGAAAGAACACGAGACTGACTCTCAGGAAAATCAGCTGTGCCAGCCACTATCTGGGAGGATGTGCGTAGGTCTCTTCACATCTTAGGAGCCCCAGTGGTGCAACAGTTAAGCACTCAGCTGCTAACCAAAAGGCTGGCGGTTCCAAGCGACCCAGCAGCTCTGTGAGAGAGACCTGGCAATCAGCTTCTGTAAAGACCATAGCCTTGGAAACTGTATGGGGCAGTTCTACTCTGTCACATGGGGTTGCTAGGAGTCAGAATCGACTGGACAGTACCTGAGAACAAACCGCCCATCTGGACCTCAGTTCCTCAGTCTGCAAAGAGAGGGAGCTGGAGTACATGGCTTCTAAGGTCACTTCCTGTTCCCCAACTCCATGACATTACCGACCTACCAAACCAAAAACTAAACCAACTGCCGCCGAGTCGATTCCGACTCATGGCGACCCGGACTCGTGGCAGCTTCGTGTGTTTCAGAGCAGAACTGTGCTCCGCAGAGTCTTCCATGGATGTGATCTTTCAGTTGCCTGGGTGGCGTAAATGGTCTGTGCTTGGCTACCAACTGAAAGGTTGGAAGTTCGAATCCACCCCATGGCACCTCAGAAGAAAGGCCTGGCGATCTACTTCCGTACAATTAGACTCACTGAAAACTCTATGGAGCAGTTCTGCTTTCAGACACATGAGATCACCGTGAGTTGGAATCAACTCGAGAGCAACAATTTTTTTTTTTTTTTTATCTTTAGGAAGTAGATTACCAAGCCTTTCCTCCTAGGCACCTCTGGATTTGAATCACGAATCTTTTGCTTAGGAGCCAAACACTTAACTATTTGTACTGCCCAGGTACTCCTTTATTTATATACAGTACAAAAGAAAAAAACAAAAAGAAACCCATTGCCGTCGAGTCGATTTCAACTCATAGCAACCCTACAGGACAGAGTAGAACTGCTCCATAGGTTTCCAAGGAGTGGCTGCTGGATTCAAACTGCCCACAGTTTGGTTAGTAGCTGTAGCTCACCATAACTCTTAACCACAAAGTCTTTGCAGAAACTTGTAAGAAAAGTGCTAGGAAGTCTTAAGTCCACAATGAGGTAAGCCATCTAAAAACATGAGAGGCTTCAAAAGGGCCTTTGTGTGGCCATAAAAGCTGGAAGAACAAAGCGAGGAGACCTCACCTGTGTCCCAGAGGATCAGCAGGCCAAATGTGTGAGGCCATCACAGGTATTTCTGAGGGCTGGCCCAACACCACTCTCTAGCCCTTTCTACTTCCATGGCCCAGGGATTTACCATTCTCAGGTATCCTTTACACCTGTCACTGTCCTCTCTAGTTCCTGAGTGTCTCTCCTTTTCTTTTCCCCAAAGCCAAGCTGTGGCTTGAACAGTCACCCTTGATCCCCAACTCCATGACACTCCTGGAGAAAAGCATATATGTGCTTTAGTTATTGAAGGGCAGAAGTGATAGCATGGGGAAATATACATGGGATACTGAACTTGCAAAGTAAGAAAAGTTCCCTGTCCTATGGCACCAGGAGTCTTTGGGTGGTACAAACGGTTAAAGCGCTCGGCTACGAACAGAAAGTTTGGAGGTTCAAGTCTACCCAGAGGCGCCTCAGAAGGCCTGGTGATCTACTTCTGAAAAATCAGCCACTGGAAACCGTATGGAGCACAGTTCTCCTCCGACACACATGTGGGCACCATGAATTGGGGTCAACTCCATGGCAACAGGTATCTATCTGTCTGTCTGTCTACCTATCATCTTTCTATCTATCTCTGCCTTGAAGATGAGGGGCAGCATCTATTTATACCTTGTCGTGTGCTCAGACGAGTCCTTGGATGGTGCAACCTGTGAATGCACTCGGCTGCCAACAGAAAGGTTGGTGGTTCAAGTCCACCCAGAGGTGCCTCAGAAGAAAGGCCTGGCAATCCACTTCTGAAAAATTAGCCATGGAAAATCCTATGACGCACAGTTCTACTCTGACACACGTGGGGTCACCATAAGTTGGAATCTCCTTGATGGCAATGGGTGCTGTTGGTAGATGGCCCCCCAACTCCCTGTTGTTTGCTTTGGAGCACTTCTAATCTTCCCACCATCTGCAGGCATTAGTCTTTCTTTAGAAAAAGCTGACTCTGCCTTTAATCTTTTTTTTTTTTTAATAGAGAGGGAAAGACATGAAAATGAACGATGGATTATACTACTCTTTCCTCCAAAAGACCACTCATCCCAGGGTAGAACAATAGGTGGGAAGCACTTCCACTCAGGCTAACTGCTTTCTGGAATAAGTAATGGACATTTCTGGGACTCCTCGCCACCCCCACTGCTTGACACTCATCTAAGCAGGCAGCCTGGGCAGCACCAAATTTCCCTTGAACCCTTGCTTCTCAAATTATGTGATCCCTGTGTTTCGTTTTTTTAATTTAACTTTATTTATTCATTTTAAAATTGCTTTCTTTTCACAATTCACCAAAATTTACTGGAATAAAAAAAAAGTCATCTCAATTTTAAATATTCCTCCCTTTTGCTTTTTTTGTGACTGTCTGGCAACCTCTACTTTCTCTAGTTTTTAAGTCCTATATGAAAACAAACAAATAAGCGAGTAAATAAGTCAACAAACAAAGAAATAAGCAAACAGAAGCAGGCAATTATTAGCAGACAACCCCAGCAGGGGATGAGTTTGATAACTTGTATTGGGAGGAGATATAATTTGTTCATATCTGTAACTTTATATGCTATATAAAGGTATTATATAATACCTTTGGCTAGCCAAGTTGATCATAAGATGAAAGTAGCTATCAATAATGACGGCGTTTCACAGAGAGTTCTTTAAATTCTAGGTGGTCTACCACCTAAACTAGCTTAAGAATCATTAAGTACTTCTTCTACAACAGGGAGAAATATCTCCTGGACTTTTATTTTTCTTTGTGCTCTCTGTCTTGGAGAACAACTTGCAAACAAGTCATTGTGAAATTAACATTTAGAAGAACCTTAAAGTCCTGTAAATTTCAGGAGGAGGTTAAAAGGGAACTTGGCTGTGGACAAAAAGGTTTCAGATCCATGAAAGAGCTTACAAATTACCTGGTGCGGTCATCACTGGAAATGTTGAGGACTCATTTAAAAAACAGCATGTCTCTCTGGGAAGCTGAAAATCAACAGATGTTCTGACTTTTCAAAAGTCAAGAAGAAGACGGATTTCACAAAATAGTGAACAACAAAGATGGGGTGGTCGACAGTGTCCCACGCCATGAAGAGATGGACGCGGGGGTGGGGGTGCTGAGAAGAGGCCATTGGATGTGATGATTAGAAATCACTTGAGGTTGCCCAGAAAGCAATTTAACTTTGCAAGACATGAGCTTAATGTCATCCCTGGGGATGGTCTGGAAATGGATTATTTTAAAGGATGACTGCTGAGCATTTAAACAAAGGAGGCGGAGGTCAGGATGAGTCAGGACAACCTCATTATGAGCAAGTCATGCCAGACTAAAGGCATGCATTTCACTGGACTTATGAACGCAAGGGAAACAGAGGCTGGAAGGATGGTGTCTGCGAGGAACGCAGTAGACCGGTTGGAGATTATCTACGTTAGAGCTATTTGGCAAAGGATTTCATCGTAGCCTCGTGGGTTGGGTGATGGTACCATTAAGATTGGTTTACAATGATTGAAACCGATGGGCAAAGAATGGATGTCCACCTGGAGCAGTATTTCTCACCATACCCTCTTCCATGCTCTGTTTGGCTGTCTCCTGTTGGCCATTTTAATTCAGGACATGAATGGGCAGAAGGGTGGCCTGCTGATCAGGGCTGAAGTGAGAGAAAGCTGGGAAGATCAGCTAATATGTCACATGACACAACCGAGACCAGAAAAAACCAGCAAGGAAAAAGAGAAATACAGAACCACATCCAAGAGACCTGCTGGCCTGAATCAATGGGCTGAATCCAACAAAGTGGAAATACCACAATGTACTATTCTTTGGTCAAATACACCAGTCACACAAGTACCAACTGGGGGAGACAGGGCTTCACAGCTGAATAATAAAAACAACCAGTGATTTCCACTGACTGTCAAGGGTGGCAGGAGAAGGTCCTGGCGATCTGCTTCCATAAAGACTGCAGCCAAGAAAACCCTACGTAGCACAGTTCTACTCCGTAACGCAGGGGTTTGCCACGAGTCAGAGTCCACAGGGTTGGTGTTTGGTTTTGTCAGGGTAATATCGGTCTTCAGTCTAATCAACCTAAGAAAAAAACCCCAAGTAACTTCAAACAATAATACAGATATACTGTTGAGAATGATGAAAGTGACCTCAGTTTAGGCATCACCGTGAGTAACTGGTGGCGCAATGATAAAGAGCTCGGCTGCTATCCAAAAGGTCAGCAGTTCGAATCCACCTATGGGGCAGTTGTACTCTATTCTACAGGTTCACAATGAGTTGGAATCGACTCAGTGGCAACGGGTTTGGTGAGTATAAGGAGCCTGGTGGCACGGTGGTTAAGCACTTGGCTGCTAACCAAAAGATGGGCAGTTCAAACCCATCAGCTGCTCCACGGGAGAAAGATGTGGCAGTCGGCTTCTGTAAAGATGACAGCCTTGGAAACCCTATGGGGCCGTTCTATTCTGTCCTATAGAGTCACTATGAGTTGAAAGTGTCTCCAAGACAATGGGTCTTTTTGGTGGGTAATTGTATTCTTTAGAACAATAGAGATAGCACGCTAACTATTTAAAACCATTCTTTGATATTTCTATATGCAAATGTATGATTAAGGGAACAAATTATTATCCATGTAACTTTTGGGTTGGAAAAATCAACTGATGGAGTATGAGTGGCATTCCAGTCTTTGGGGAACAGATCACATCGGTGGAGCTGTGGGTTTTGTCCTGAGCTCCCAATAGTGTCTTTTCAGAGAAAGATGGCCAGTGAAGAACCAAAACATAGACAAGTGGAAGAAAGGGAAGGGAGGCAACAGGGCTGGGAATGGGTGAGGATGGGTGAGGAGCAGGAGAAAAGACGAAGAAGAGCAGAGGGACGGGTACTGTCTGTGGATGCTCTCATAGTCATCTCAGTGACCCACACACCTGGGGTCTGTTTTCTGTGTTTCTGTGTCAGGCTTCTGGGCACAGCTCATGATAACTCGTGGACGGTGGCCACCATACCTGACCTTCCTCATTGTACACCGTGCTTTCTCTTTATACCACTTAACCCAATGGTAAATAACAATAATAAACTAAACCAGTTGCCACTGAGTCAACTCTGACTCTTGGTGACCCTGTATGTGTCAGAGGAGAACTGTGCTCCATAGGGTCGTCAATGGTTGATGTTTGGAAGTAGATTGCCAGGCTTCTCTTCCAAGGCACCTCTGGGTGGACTCGAATCTCCAACCTTTCAGTTAGTAGCTGACTGCTTAACCGTTTGAGCCGTGCAGGGACTCCTAACTAATAACTAATCCGTGAGTACTTTTCTCTCTTCTTCTCTAGACTCTATAAACCGGGTCCATGGGAGGAGACTGTTGATCTCATTTATCACTGCATTCTTAACTCCTACCACATGGCCACGCATAAACATATATTACATGTTCTAGAAACATTTGAAGGAATTTTTGAACGTTGCTCAGCAATTCAGTAACTCTGATAAAGAATAGTTATTACAAATATTTGTTGACACATCACACTTAATAAAGTTACCTTTTAAAATATTTTAATGTGATTATATGTCTATATCATCTACATCTATATCTATAGATACATATTCTTTATATATGGCAAACGTTTCTTGTTGTTGTATACATACATAACAAGATATTTGCCACTTTATGTTGAAATGTACGATTCAGTGAAATTAATTACATTTCCCATGTTGTGAAACCATCACCATTATATCATCACCCCAAACAGAAACTCAGTACCCCCTAAGCAATAACTTCCAAAACATTCCCTTTTAAGATCAGGTATACGAATGCTTTCTATGGCCACCTCCATTCAGCTTTGTACTGGAGGTCACTGTACTGAGGACGAGCTCACTGATACAAACAAAAAAATGATCAAAACAAAATGTATAAAAATGTAAAAAGAAGAAGTTGTTATCATTTACAAGTTATTTCAAAAGCCCCAAAGGATATTTAGATCAATTATTAGAATCAGTGAAAGTTTATCAAGGTGGCTGGATACAACTAAATATTCACAATCACTTCTAAATGTACATAACAGCAGCAATTGGAGCATATAAATTTTGAGAAGATATCTTTCACAAAGGACATAAAAAAATTAAAGAAGTAGTAATGACTCTAACAAAGTTGGTAAGAGGACTTTATCTGGAAAATTATTTTTTTAAAGTATTGAAAAATAATAAAGAAGATCAAAATAGATGAAGAGAAATAACATAATCTTGAATAGGAAGACACAAAATTCTTAACAAGTCCTTACTCCTCTAACCAATCTATAGATCTAATGTAGTTTCAATCAAAATGCCAAGATGATTTCTGAGGAAATTTATAGGCCGGCTCTAAGATTTATACGGAAGAGCTAAGGGTCATCAATCACCAAGACATTCCTAAAGGAGAAGAAGGTAGGAAAACTTATTCTATTAAAAAATAGTATAAAATTATGGTGATTAAGCACATGTGGAGTTGGGGCAGGAACAGATATACTGAAGAATGAAAATAATACAGAAACCGACCTCAAGTACATGGAATTTTCATATGTAACATAGAGGGCTTTGCAGGTAGGTGAGAAAATGGTGCTGGAATAATTGGTTATTTATACACATGGAAAAAGAATGGAAGTGAAACTCACATCACAGTCCACACGGAAATCAAATCCAGATGGCTAAAAACTTAAAAGAATACTTTACAATTTACTAGCTGATGTTCTCAGGCTAGGAAAGATTTTCTTAAACAGAACAAGAAACATAAATTTAACTGTATTCAAATGAAGAATGTCTTGTCTGTCAAAAGATACCTTGAGAACTTTATGCTGAGTGAAATAAATCCATCACAAAAGGAAAAATATCTTATTCTCCCTGGTGGTCAAGTGGTTAAGAGCTCAGTCTGCTAACCAAGAGCTTGGCAGTTTGAATCCACCACCCGCTCCTTGGAAACCCTATGGGGTAGTTCTGCTCTGCCCTATAGGGTCGCTATGAGTCGGAATTCACTCAACAGCCCGCAACAACAACAGCATGGAACTCAGAATATGCAAATAGAGAGATCAGAATTTAACTGTGGTTACCAGGGGAGGGAGGGAAGGGGAAACAGAAGAATCTTTGTTTAGCTAGCAATGAGTTTCTGATTACAGGTGTGGAAAATCTGGCAATGGATATTGGTGATGGCTGCAAACATAATTGATGTAATTGGTTTGATATTTAATAAACTGTACAAGTGCAAAATGTTCAACCGCCAAATGCTGTTAATTATATTTTTACAACACTAAAAAAAAAAAAAACAAACCAAAAAACAGATACCTATAAAGAAAAGAGTTAATCACAATAAAGGAGGACAAATGCTTAACATCTGGAAACATAAATAACTCCTACAGATCAATATTAAAAAGATAAACCAGAGTTCTGGCAAAATGGCGCTCTAGGCAGAAGCACCACGCTGTCCCTCCACAGCAAAGATCCGAAAAACTAAGTCGAACAGAGAATACAACAATCCTGAAACCCTAAAACATCAAATGAAGAGATAAAGAACTCAGCCAAGCACCAAATGGAGTGAGAAAACTGACAGAGAACAGAGGCGAGGAGAGATTCATGTAGAGGTCCCCTACCAGCTAACGCAGCGCGGATCTACCATCTTGGACTCCAATCGGAGACCAGCAAACGGGGGTACGAGAAAGCAGTCTCATGGAGTGTCCAGCGGGAGACAAAACAACCGGTAATTTGTGGTGTGTGCTTTCCCACCCCCCACCCCTCTTCGCCCCGGCTCGGCCTCCTCTGCTTCCCGCAGCCACGGTGTCTTGATTGGGAAGCGCCGGCTGCTTGGATTCCACACACCCAAGCGGACAGCTCTCTGGGTGCCATTTGTTGGCTGCTAGTGTTTTTTTTTTTCTTCTGCTTCTTTTGATTTCTCACTTGCCTCTCACCACCTCCCCCTGCTTTCACTCAAGCGCCTGGCTCCGTGCGCCACCTTTGCTTCTTCCTGAGGGGCTCCAGAGCGCCGGCAATTTGTGATATAAGCTTTCCCACTCTCCACCCTCCTTCAACCACACTCGGCCTCCTCTGCTTCCCGCGGACACAGTCTCTTGTTCAGAAACACCAGCCCGCACTAGCTGGCTCTCTGAGTGCCATTTGTTGGCTGCTGGTGTTGCCTTTTTTTTTTTTTTTTCCCTCCCTCTTTTGATTTCTTGCTCGCCTCTCGCTCCTCCGTTCGCTCGAGTGCCTGGCTCCGTGCGCCATATTTGCTTCTTCCTAAGGGGCTGCGGAGCTCCATTTCAGTGTGGAGCTGCTTCCCGGTCTGGGCTACCGCGCTGGTGGGATCCCGGGGCTTTTGTTCATTTGTTCGTTTTGAACTGTTTGTCTGTTTTCTTTTCCTTTTCTTGAGTTGGGAGCCCTTTCTGGCCAGGCGGACCTGCGTGGCAAGGAACTCCCCTTCAGCTTCCACAGACATGCAAAGGGATCCCTGATAGCATTTCTTTTCTCGTTGTTTTTTTTCCTTTTTTTTCTGTTTTTTTGCGGGGGCTGCTTTGTTCTTTTTTTTTTTTTTTTAATTTGTTTTGTTTTGTTTTCCCTCTTTTTCCCTTTTTGTCTTTCTTCATTGCTCAGTCTCTCGTCTCTCTATATCGTCCTTCTCTTTCTGATCCCTGAATACCAGGCGTTGTATACCTCTACGCCTGCTAGCCAGGCTGTACTGCACCACCTGACACCGACTACCCCAGACCTTATAGCTGCATCGGTGGGATCCCTGGGAACTTTGCGGCTCTTGAACCTTTCTGATTTTTATTTATTCCTTCTTTTCTTTTCTTCCTCTTCCCCTTTCTGTTTGTCTCCATTACATAGTCTCTCATCTCTCCATTCCAACGGCAAGATCCCCTAGCATTCTTTTTTGTTTGTTTGTATGTTTTTGGCTCCTTTTCCTCTCTCCTCTCTCCCATATGCATCTTAGCTCCACACACAACAATCTCCCCGCTGCATCCTGCCTACCTGCACCGTGCGCTTGACATCACACCACCAAGCAGCACAGGCACGGCCTACCAGAACCTGTCCTGCACGGATTACCGAACTGCCCTGGTAGCTGTAGTAAATGCCACAAACAACCCATCCCAGTAACTCCTCTTCAACTAGACCTGCCCTGCTGTACCATGTCTGAGTGACTGACCCTGCCAGTTGGAGAAGGAGGTGAAAAGTATTGAGTGCACAGACGAGCAAACAACGAAGAACACACAGTCTGCCTGCTCAGACGTAGTCAATTTCTTTTTTAAAAAAAAGGACGAAACAAACAAATCTACCATCAATAAATGAGAAAAATAACTAGTAAATGCCCCCAAAACAGCAGACAATATCGAAACATTTACAAAAACAGGACAGGATGGTTCCAGTAGGCATTGAAAATAAAACACCAGATGACTCTCCTGTGGAAGAAAATGCACTAGAACTACCTGACAGGGAATTCAAATCTCTAATACTCAGAATTCTCCAAGAATTGAGGCAAACAGCAGAAAAACATGAGGAAAAAATAGACAAATTCATGGAAAATACGGACAAAAAATTGGAAGAATTCAGGAAGATGGTGCAGGAACAAAATGCCAAATTAAATTCACAACTAGAAATTATACAAAACAACAAATAGAAATCCAAAAGATAAACAAGATTTTAGAAAAGGATGATGTCATAGAAGAGCTAAGAAGCAGATTTGAAATGGTGGAAGACAGGATCAGTGCAATTAAAGACAAACACTTGGCTACAATTCTGTTTGAGGAAAACTCAGAAAAAAGAACAAAGAAAATTGAAGTGACCCTGAGAGTTATGTGGGACACAATTAAAAGCAAAACTTTACGAGTGATTGGAATTCCAGAACAGGGGGAGAAAACAAAACACAGAAAGGATCATTGAGGAACTGCTGACATAAAACTTCCCCAATATCATGAAAGATGAAAAGCTGGCCATCTAAGAAGCTCAACGAACCCCATATAGAAGAGAACCCAAAAGAAAATCACCAAGGCATATCATATTCACACTCGCCAAAACCAAAGACAAACATAGAATCCTGAGAGCAGCTCGTGAAAAACAAGAAGTCACATACAGAGGAGAAACAATAAGACTAAGCTCAGATTATTTGGCAGAAACCATGCAGGCAAGAAGGCAATGGGATGACATATATAAAATCTTGAAAGAAAAAAATTGCCAGCGAAGAATAATATATCCTGCAAAACTCTTGTTCAAATTTGATGGTGAAATTAGGTCATTTCCAGATAAACACAAACTAAGGGAATATCTAAAAGTCAAACCAAACTTACTAGAATTATTAAAGCGAGTTTTTCAATCTGAGGACAAACAGCTTCAGCTCACAGGCAGAATCAAGGATGCAGGATCGTACCAGCCAGATACCAGTCTAGGAAATGAACTCTCGAGGACTATCCAAAACCAAAAGAAATACAACAGAGAATCAGAGCAGTTAATCAGTAAATGACAACAACATCAAAACAATAAAAGAGGGAATAAACGGCATAGGTATAGAACCTTCTAATGGAGAAGAAGGCAAAGCGATACGAAGTAATGGTAGACTCCTTCAAACTTAGAAAGATAAGGGTAAAATTCATGGTAACCACAAAGAAAGTTAACAAACCACCTCATAAAAAAAAAAGATGAAAAACATAAGGTCTTGGCAAAAACAAAACCTACAAAAACAAACGAAATGAAAAAGAAATCCACAAACAAAACTAACTCAGCACAAGAGAGTAAGAGAAACAAAGAAAACTTCAGCACCACAAAAAACAGCACTACAAAATGACAGCAACAAACTCATATCTATCAATAATGACACTGAATGTAAATGGACTCAATGCACCCATAAAGAGACAGAGAGTGACAGAATGGATAAGAAAACAGGATCCATCAATACGTTGTCTACAAGAGACACACCTTAGAAACAAAGATGTGAATTTATTAAAAGTCAAAGGTTAGAAAAAATATATATCAAGCTAACAACTACCAAAAAAGAACAGGAGTGGCAATTCTAATCTCACATAAAATAGACTTTAAAACAAAATCTACCAAAAAAGACAAAGAAGGACACTATATAATGATTAATGGGATGATCTATCATAAAGATATAACCATAATAAACATCTAAGAACCCAATGACAGGGCTCCAAAATACATAAAACAAACTCTAACAACACTGAAAAAGAGAAATTGACAGTTCCACAATAATAGTAGGAGACTTCAACACACCACTCTCAGTAAAGGACAGAACAACTAAGAAGAAACTCAGCAAAGATACAGAAGACCTAAAAGACACAATCAGCCAACCTGACCTCATAGACATATATAGAACACTCCATCCAACTGCTGCAAAGTACACATTCTTTTCCAATGCACATGGAACGTTTTCCAGAACAGACCACATCTTAGGCCACAGAGAAATCCTCAACAAGATCCAAAATGCTGAGATAATTCAAAGTATCTTCTCTGACCACAATGCCATCAAGGTAGAAATTAACACTAGAAAGAGCAAGGGAAAAAAATCAACTACATGGAAACTGAATAATACCCTGCTTACACATCAATGGGTCATAGAAGAAATCAGAGATGGAATCAAAAAGTTCCTAGAATCAAATGAGAATGAAAACACATCATGCCAAAACCTTTGGGACACAGCAAAGGCAGTCCTCAGAGGACAATTTACAGCAATAGATGCACATATCAAAAAAGAAGAAAGGGACAAAATCAAAACATTAACTACCGAACTCAAACAAATAGAAAGAGAGCAGCAAAAAAAGCCCACAACCAATGGAAGAAAGGAAATAGTAAAGATCAGAGGAGAAATAAATGAAATAGAGAACAGAAAACAATAGAAAGAATCAACAAAACCAAAAGTTGGTTCTTTGAAAGAATCAACAAAATCGACAAACCACTGGCCAGACTGACAAAAGAAAAACAGGAGAGGACACAAATAACCCAAATAAGAAATGAAATGGGGGACATTACAACAGACCCAACTGAAATAAAAAGGATTATAACAGAATATTATGAAAAACTATACTCCAACAAATTTGAAAACCTAGAGGAAATGGATAAATTTCTAGAATCACATGGCCTACCCAAACTACAACAAAGTGATGTTGAAAATCTTAACAGATGAGAAGAGATTGAAAAGGTAATAAAAAAAAAACTCACAAGCAAAAAAAGCCCTGGCCCAGATGGCTTCACTGGAGAATTCTACAAAACATTTACAGAAGATCTTGTACTAGGACTACTCAAGCTATTTCAGAGCATAGAAGAGGAAGCAACACTTCCAAATTCATTCTATGAAGCCAGCATAACGCTGATACCAAAACCATGCAAAGATGTCACAAAAAAAGAAAATTACAGACCAATATCTCTCATGAATATAGATGCAAAAATTCTGAACAAAATTCTAGCCAATAGAATTCAGCATCATATCAAAAAAATAATACACCACGACCAAGTAGGATTCATACCAGGTATGCAAGAATGGTTCAACATTAGAAAATCAATCAACCCAATCGACCACATAAATAAAAGGAAAGAAAAGAATCACATGATCATCTCAATTGACGCAGAAAAGGCATTTGACAAAGTCCAACACCCATTCCTGATAAAAAGTCTCAATAAAATAGGTATAGAAGGGAAATTTCTCAACGTAATAAAGGGCATCTATGCAAAACCAATGGCCAACATCATTCTTAATAGAGAGAGGCTGAAAACACTCCCCTTGAAAACGGGAACAAGACAAGGATGCCCTTTATCACCACTCTATTTAACTTTGTGCTGGAAGTTCTAGCTAGAGCAATAAGGCAAGAAAAAGAAATAAAGGGCATCCAAATTGGTAATGAAGAAGTCAAACTGTCCCTGTTTGCAGATGATATGATACTATACATAGAAAATCCTAAAGACTCCATGAGAAATCTACTGGAACTAATAGAAAGATTCAGCAGAGTAGCAGGATACAAGATAAACATTCAAAAATCAGTTGGATTCCTATACACCAGGAAGGAGAAAGATGACAAGGAAATCAGGAAAACAATACCATTTTCAATAGCCCCGAAAAAGATAAAATACTTAGGAATAAATCTGACCAGGGATGTAAAAGACCTATACAAAGAAAACTACAAAACACTACTGCATGAAACCCAAAGGGATCTACATAAACGGAAAAACATACCATGCTCATGGATAGGCAGACTCAACATTGTGAAAATGTCAATTCTACCCAAAGCAATTAACAAATATAACGCAATCCCGATCCAAATACCAACAACATTTTTCAAAGATATGGAAAAACTAATCATTAACTTTATATGGAAAGGGAAGAAGCCCCGAATAAGTAAAGCACTACTGAAGAAGAAGAATAAAGTTGGAGGACTCACACTACCTGACTTCAGAACCTACTATACAGCTACAGTAGTCAAAACAGCTTGGTACTGGTACAATGACAGATACATTGACCAATGGAACAGAATTGAGAACCCAGATGTAAATCCATCCACCTATGGTCACCTGATCTTCGACAAGGGCCCAAAGTCCATCAAATGGGGAAAAGACAGTCTTTTCAACAAATGGTGCTGGAAAAACTGGATATCCATTTGCAAAAAAAATGAAACAGGACCCATACCTCACACTGTATACAAAAACTAATTCAAAATGGATCAAAGACCTGAATATAAAGCCTAAAACTATAAAGTTCATAGAAGAAAAAATAGGATCAACACTTCCGGCCTCAATACATGGCATTAACAGGATACAAACCATAACCATCAACGCACAAACCCCAACAGATAAGCTAGATAACTGGGATCTTCTAAAAATCAAACACCTATGCTCTTCAAAAGACTTCACCAAAAGAGTAAAAAGAGAACCTACAGACTGGGAGAAAATTTTTGGACAGTACAAGTCAGACAAAGGTCTAATCTCCATAATCTATAAGAAAATCCAACACCTCTACAACAAAAAGACAAATAATCCTATTAAAAAAGGGGCAAAGGAAATGAACAGACACTTCACCAAAGAAGATATTCAAACGGCCAACAGACACATGAGGAAATGCTCATGATCACTAGCCATTAGAGAAATGCAAATTAAAACCACAATGAGATACCATCTCACCCCGGCATTACTGGCATGAATCAAAAACACTGGAAATAACAAATGTTGGAGGGGCTGCAGGGAGATCGGAACTCTTATGCACTTCTGGTGGGAATGCAAAATGATACAACCATTTTGGAAAATGATATGGTGCTTCCTCAGAAAGCTAGAAATAGACAAACCATTCGATCCAGCAATCCCACTCCTAGGAATATATCCTAGAGAAGTAAGAGTTGTCACTCGAATAGACATACGCACACCTATGTTCATGGCAGCATTGTTCACAATAGCAAAATGATGGAAACAACCTAGATGCCCATCAACAGATGAATGGATAAACAAACCATGGTACATACACACAATGGAGTACTATGCAACAAGAAAGAACAACAATGAATCTGTGAAGCATCTCATAACATGGATGAAACTGGAGGACATTATGCTGAGTGAAATAAGTCAATCACAAAGGACAAATATTGTATGAGACCTCTATTGTAAAAACCCATGAAAAAGTTCACACAGAAAATGTAACAATCTTTGTTGGTTACCAGGGATGGGAGGGGTGGCGGGGAAATACTAAATAGGCAATAGATAAGTGGTATCTTGGGTGAAGGGTGAGACAGTACACAATACAGGGGAAACTAGCACAACCTGTACAAGGAAAGGTCATGGAAGCCCCATAGACACATCCAAACTGCCTGAGGGACTGAGTTGCTGGGCAGAGGGCTGTGGGGCCCATGGTCTCGGGGAACATCTAGCTCCATTGGCATGACACAGCTTATAAAGACAGTACTCTACATTCTACCTTGGTGAGTAGTGTCTGGGGTTTTAAAAGCCTGTGAGCAGCCATCTAAGATACTCCACTGGTCTAATCCCTTCAGGAGCAAGGGAGAATGAAGAGAACAGGATACAAGGAAAAGATTAGTCCAGAGGACTAATTGTCAACGGGTACCAAGGCCTCCGCTGGACTGAGTCCAGTACAGCTAGATGGTGCCCAGCTACCACCACTGACTGCTCTGACCAGGATCACAACAGAGGGTTCTGGACAGAGCTGGAGAAGGGTGTACAGCATAATTCTAACTCACCAAAGAAAAAGACCAGATTTACTGGCCTAAAGGAGACTGGAGAAACCTCGAGAGTACGGCCCCCAGGCACCCTTTTAGCTCAGTGGTGAAGTTACCTCCGAGGTTCACTGTTCAGCCTGGGAGTGGACAGCCCCATAAAACGAAATGAGACTGATGAGGTACAGGAGTCCAGTGACAAGGACCAGAAGGTAGAAGGGGACAAGGAAGCTGGTGATAGGGAACCTAAGGTTGAGTAAGGATATTGTTGTTGTGTTGTGAGATTGTTAACCACTGTCATAGGGCAACATTTGTAGTAACTTTTAAATGAGTAACTATTTTGTTCTGTAAGCCTTCATCTTAAGTGAGAATAGCAGCACAATTGGAAGAGCATAGTCAATGTCCCTGAAATGTGTATGTAGAAATTTTTGAAACGGTGTATCTTTGGCTATGTGTGTTTTCACCAAAGAGAAAAAGGTTGAGAATTTAGAGGGTTAATATGTTGTGGGGTTGTTAACCAATGTCATAAAACAACATGTGTACTACTGTTTCATGAGAAACTAGTTGTTCTGTAAGCCTTCACCTGAAGTACAGTAAAATATAAAAATGAATAAATAAATAAACCACCCAATTAAAAAGAAATGAGGAAAGGCATAAACATGGATTTCGCACAGAAGAGGGAACACAAAAGTACATGAAAAGATGATTAGAGGCAGTCCCGGGGTTACGAACGAGATACGTTTCAAAGTGTGTCTTTAAGTCAAATTGGTAGGTAAGTCGGAACTGGGGCATACGGTTCTTATTTAGCCTTACCTTAAAGCAAGAACGAAAATCCTGGTGGCTTAGTGGTTAAGAGGTCAGCTGCTAACTGAAAGGTTGGCAGTTTGAATTCACCAGGTGCTCCCTAGAAACCCTATAGGGCAGTTCTACTCTGTCCTATAGGGTCACTACGAGTCAGAATCAACTCCAGGGCAATGGGTTTTTCGGTTCTTAGCAGAAGAGGCTCAAAGCTTTTTCAATTATTTAAAAGCTGCAGGTGCAGCAAGTAAAGGTGATCGTCCAGAAGAACTTGTTTCAAAGTGAGGGCAAAGTTACATAATATTAAAGGGCAAGTGTGAGCTGTCCTTAAAGTCAGGAGTTCTTAACCCAAGGGTGGCTTGTAGTTTCACTAGTAACTTGAGAAATAAGATACCATTTTATACCCAGCAGATTGGCAAAAGCTTAATATCTAAAAATATCAGCTGAGGTACCCAATCAGTTAGCAAGGTGAGCATGGGGCCAAATTGCATATGGTGGGTTTTCATGGAAAATGCTGAGAACTTACTGAGAGGGCTCTAGAATCTGCTGCAAGGTTCTCAAGTGCCCTTGCCTGCTTTGAGAATATACACAGGGCTCAAATCTGAGATTAGTGAGGAGCTTCCTTTGAATAAATCTGTCAACGTGCTATGAGTGCCCCCACTCTTTGGAGGTACAAGGGCTACTATCTGCTCTCCAGCCTAATGAGTGAGGCTTCATGGAGGCTCTCATGAGCAGTGAAACGTTCCTTGCAGTTGGAAGACATGGAGGATGGGTGTCAAAAACCCCAAAGGATATTAAGATAAATTGTTAGAATCAATGAGACTTTATTAAGGTTGCTGGATACAACCTAAATATTCACAATCGCTTGTAAATGTGTACGCCAGCAACAATTAGAGCATATAGAGTTTTAGAAGATATCTTTCACAAATGCCATAAAAATAATACTGTACTTTTACTCAAATAATGCACATTCTAATTTTTTCCGTAAATGCGCTATGCCTTTTTTTAAAAAACATGTTGCTGTTATTTGCATAAAAATACAGTAAATAAACAGTAACGAATATAACAAAGTTGGTGAAAGGATTTTATCTGGAAAATTATAAAAATATATTGAAAAATGGTAAGCAAGATAAAAATAAATGGAGAGAGATAATCTTGAAAAGGCAGATACAAGGCATTAAAGAAGTTACTAATGCCTCTAAACAATCTACAGATTTAACGTAGTTTCAATCAAAATGCCAACAGGATTTTTTGAAGAAATGTCCAAGACTTCAGAGCCGTTCCTGGAAAAGCTAAATCCAACAGTGGACCTGGGTTCTGAGTCTTACCTGGGGAGTCTAGAGGACAAGTGTTATGGGTTGAATTATGTCCCCCAAAAAATATGTGTTGTAAATCCTAACCCCTATACCTCTGGTTATAATCCCGTTTGGGAATGAGTTTTCTTTGTTATGTTAATGAGACAGGATTAGTATAGGGTGTGTCTTGAGTCAGTCTCTTTTGGATATCAAAGAGATTAAACACAAGCTAGCAAGCAGAGATGGGGGAAGACAGATGCTGTGCCACATGAAAATCAGCAAGGAGCCAAGGAATAGAAGGTGAAAGAGACAAGGACCCCAGAGCCAGCAGAGAGAACGTTCCTTTAGAGCCAGTGCCCTGAATTCAGACTTCTGGCTTCCTAACTGTAAGAAAATCAATTTATGTTTGTTGAAAGCACCCACTTGTGGCATCTCCGTTATAGCAGCACCGGGTAACTAAGACAGCAAGGGAAGGGGGCGGGCTGGCTCGGGAAAGGCTGCTTCGGGGGGATCAGCCTGCATTTCCTGGTCTAGCTGGAGCCCCATGGAAGGCGTGCTGGCGTGGAATCACTCTGTGCTCCTGGACGTTCTGGGGACAGGAGAGAGCTACAGGCCACCTCTGAGAATAAGACACACTCTTTTGTCCTCTGTTGAAAGAGAACCACAAAACTCAAAAAAAAAAAAAAACAGTTGCTGCCAAGTCCATTCCAACTCATGGCGACCCTACGTGTGTTAGAGAACTGTGTTCCACTGGGTTTGCAATGGCTGGTTTTTCAGCCATTTCACAAATTGAGTAAGGACACTGTCGATGTGTTGTGAGACTGTTGACCACTGTTATAGGGCAACATTTGTAGTAACTATTAAATGGGAGGCTGTTTTGTCCTGTAAGCCTTCATCTTGGGCGAGAATGGCAGCACAATTGGAAGAGCATAGTCAATATCACTTAAATGTGTAAGTAAAAAGTTTTGAAATGGTGTTAAAATAAAATAAAATAAAAACCAAATGAGACTAATGAGGTACAGTAGTCCAGTGACAAGGGCCAGAAGACAGAAGGGGACAAGGAAGTCCCCTGGTGATAAGGAACACAAGGTGGAGTAAGGATATTTTTGATGTGTTGTGAGATTGTTAACCATTGTCATAGGGCAACATGTGTAGTAACTGTTAAATGAAAAACTATTTTGTTCTGTAAGCCTTCATCTTAAGTGAGAATAACAGCACAGTTGGAAGAGCATAGTCAATGTCACTGAACTGTGTATGTAGAAATTTTTGAAATGGTGTATCTTTGGCTATCTGTATTTTCATCAAAAAAAAAAAAAAAAGAAAAGGTTGAGAATTTAGAGGCTTAATATGTTGTGGGGTTGTTAACCAATGTCATAGAACAACATGTGTACTACTATTTCATGAGAAACTATTTGTTCTGTAAGCTTTCACCTGAAGTACAATAAAATATTAAAAAAAAAAAAAAGAAGTAGATTGCCAGGCCTTTCTGCCAAGGTGCCTCTGGGTGGACTCAAACCTCCAACCTTTTGGTGAGCACCATTAAGTCTTTGCACTGCCCAAGGACTCCGATGCATAGAATCAAACTGAACCAGTTGCCATCGAGTCAAACCTTCACGGTGACCCCATGTGTGTCTCAGTAGAACCGCGCTCCATAGGGTTTTCGATGGACGATTTTTCAGAAGTAGACTGCCAGGCCTTTCTCCTGAGGTGCCTCTGGGTGGGTCTGAAACTCCACCCTTTTGATAAGCAATGTGTTTGTCCGTTGGTACCACCCAAGGAGTCCTGGGAACCAGGAATAGCCCCAGAAAGAAGCCCCTTAGAAACAGAGCCAGCCTGGATTTCTACAGTCCACCCAGGGATACAGATATACCTGCCCTGCCCACTTACAAAAGTCTCTATAACAGAGGAGTATGGAATCAAGAAGAACACGGAACCAGAGAAAGGTATCCAGGTGGGAAAGGGGAGAAGATGTAATGTTATGTAAGTTTTGAAGTTTTGACTACCGCATGAGGCTGGACATGCTAATTACTGAAAGGACAGTTTTAAGACCAAAAGTCACAGGAGGGTTTTTATTTTTTGAGTAAGATGAGCCTGTGTAAGTGTTTAAAAAGGGTGGCGGGAGATTCAAATAAAGTCATCATGCTTATTCAACAGGTGTCCCTGGGTGGCACAAATGGTTAAGAGTACTTGGCTGCTAACCAAAAGGTTGGAGGTTTGAGTCCACCCAGAGGCACCTTGAAAGAAAGACCTGGCGATCGACTTCTGAAAAATCTGCCATTGAAAACCCTATGGAGTGCAGTTCTACTCTGACACACTTGGGGTCGCCATGAGTCAGAGTCGACTCAACAGCAACTGGCTCGGCTTGTTCAACATCCCAACTGCATGCTGCTTTCATAGGTGATAAAATTATAAAGAAAAACCAGGCATGACAGACACAAAACTGAGGGAAGCCGCTACTGGTGGGCGGGAGAAGAAGCAGGATGGAATTCAGGAGGGGCCACCTCAAGGACTTTGAGGTGCAGGCAATGTTCTGTGATGGGACGGGTGGGTGCAGGGGGCTGATTCACTCCTTTTCCTGGTTCCTTACTCCTCTGTTAGAAAAATATTTGCGAGTCAATATTTAATGTAAAAAGGTGCTTAAAGGGAAACCACACACACACACACACACACACACACACAGAGCGAGAGATACACAAAACTAAGAGAAAACTTACGTGCTTATTTATCTGATCCAAGAGATTCTCTTACTTTTTTTCTATTCTCAAATCTCCGCTCTAGAGTCAGTAGTGCCACGTACCTGACGCTTTCAGGTTTTTGCAAACCAAAAGGAGGGAGAACAAAAGATTTTAAATAATGTTAAATAAAAGAAAAAATAATAATTTTTTTTTTTTTTTTAAAAAGGAGGAAGAACGTCGTTACTCTTTTCTACTTCTCACTGCCAGCAATGAGCACAAACCAGCCTGGTTGTTTGAAATGGGGATTCGGTGTGGGTGGAGCAGAGGGGGCTTATGGAGAGGATGAAAACATTAGTTAAGATTTCAAACATATCCACAACGTTAACAGCGATTGCATCGAGGTGACTGAGTTACCGGTGATATATATTTTTATCTAATGTTCTATTTGGTCCGTATGTTTCCAATGAGAATGAACTTCTTATGTGTAATAAATAAATAGAAATAATTTGATTTGTATGTCTCTTCTCATATAGATTGAAATTGTCTGGCGTGCAACAACGAAGCCTCATGCTTTGTGTCTTAGCCCAGAAGTGGAGTACTGAAGGCACCCTAAAAATAGTTGTTGAATTCCATAGACTGAGCCAAGTTTAAAACTGCAAAATTATACTAACATAATCCTTGTATATGGCTATGCTTTTGTGCTTTCTAAACTATTGACAATTCTAAGAGCAAAGATTTTTAAGACAATCTCCTCTCGTATTTCTCCTGCAGAGTTGGATATGTTACTTACTGCTTATAAGTAATGTACATCTGAGGAGTCCTGGTGGCGCAACAATTAAGCGCTCAGCTGCTCACCAAAAGGTCAGCAGTTTGAACCCACCCAGCAGCTTTGTAGGAGAAAAGATGTGGCGATCTGCTCCTGTGAAAATTACAGCCCAGGAAACCTTATGGGGCAGTTCTACTCTGTCACATGGGGTCGCTACGGGTCAGAAGCCACTCATCGTTAACAACAATACATATCCATTCTTTGTTTGTTGAGTGCTTCCATGCCACACTCCATGCTGAACAATATGTGTATCTTTTCTCTTTAATTCTCACAAGGAACCTCTGTTGTTGTTGTTGTTAGGTGCCGTCCAGTGGGTTCCGACTCATAGCCACCCTGTGTACAGCAGAATGAAACGCTGCCTGGTCCTGCGCCATCCTCACAATTGATGTTATGCTTGAGCCATGGTTGCAGCCACTGTGTCAGTCCATCTATGACACAGATATTATCCATGTCACTGCCCGTGTTTACAGATGAAGAGAATGCAGACTTGAAGTGGTTTGCCCAGGATCATACAGCTAGTAAGTGATGGGCTATATCACCATCTTTTCAACTGTTTTAACTCTACCCAAACATTTTCCTACAGTTCTGAAGTCCTCTTAAAGCATGGCATGTCACCGATTTTTATCCACCCTGGAGGGAGTGTGCTCCAGGAAAGCTACTGTGTTGATGAAATCTCATTTTAATCCATCTTTTTCCATCTTCACCACCTGGAACTTAGTTTAAAAAAATAATAATAAGTTGTCATCGAGGTAATCCTGACTCATGGTGACCCCATGTGTGTCAGAGTAGAGCTGCGTTCCATAGGGTTTTTGATGGCTAATTTTTCAGAAGTAGATCACCAGGCCTTTCTTCTGAGGTACCTCTGGGTGGACTTGAATCTCCAACTTTCGGTTAACAGCCGAGCACGTTAACCATTTGCACCACCCAGGGACTCCTCAACCGTCCTATAGGTGTGCAGATACAGATATAAAAACCAGTTGCCACGGAGTTGACTCTGACTCATGGCGACCCCGTGTGTGTCAGAGTAGAACTGTGCTCCATAGGGTTTTCAATGGCTGAGTTTTCAGAAGCAGTTCATAAGGCCTTTTTTCCAAGGTACCTCTGGGTGACTCTAACCTGCAACCTTTGTGTTAGCAGCTGAGCGCATGAATGTTTGCATCACCTGGGGACTACTGGGGCTAGTTCAAGCCTTCCCATTTCTGACTTTAGTTACCACGAGTAGCCTTCTTTTTTTTTAATTGTGCTTTAGATGAAGGCTTACAGAGCAAACTAGTTTCTCATTAAACAGTTAGTACACATAGTATTTTATGACAGTGGTTAACAACCCCATGACATGTCAACACTGTCTCTTGTCAACCTTGGGTTCCCTATTACCAGCTTTCCTGTCCCCTCCTGCCTTCTCGTCCTTGTCCCTGGGCTGTTGTCCCTCATTAGTCTTGTTTTATGGGCCTGTCTAATCTTTGGCTGAAGGGTGAACCTCGAGAGTGACTTCACCACTGAGCTAAAAGGGTGTCCAGAGGCCGTACACTTGGGGTTTCTCGTCTCTGTCACGCCAGTAAGTCTAGTCTTTTTTCTGTGTGTTAGAATTTTGTTCTCCATTTTCCTCCAGCTCTGTCTGGGACCCTCTATCGTGATCCCTGTCAGAGCAGTCAGTGGTGGTAGCCGGGCACCATCTAGCTGTACTGGAGGAGAAGCCTCCTTGCCATCTCTAGTGTCTGGAAGCCACCTGCATTCCTTGGCTCGTGGCCTCCTCGCTCCACTCCCTGCTTCGATCATCACACGTCCTTCTCTGACTCCCTGCCTCCCTCTTACAAAGATTTTCATGATGACATTGGGCCCACCTAGATAACCCAAGGTAATCTCTCTCTCTTCATTTTTTTACAATAATACTTTATTGTGTTTAAGGTGAAAGTTTACACAGCCAAGTAGGTTTCCATTTCACAGTTTCTGCACAGATTTCTCAGTGGTGTTGGTTACATTTTGCACAGTGTGTCATCATCTCATGTGTTCTGTGCTGGCTGTACCATTTCTGGGAATCTCGTTTCCCTGCCCCCTTACCTTCTTGTCTTTGCTTTACAGCAATTTTTGACAAGTTGGTCTCATATAGATGATTTTTTACAGGGGCCCGATATTCTTTATTTTCTGAGCCAATCTGTTATGTAGCTAAAAGGTAATCTCAAGGGATAATTTTGGTTTAAGGCCTAAAGCGTATCTCGGGGCTATAGTCTCAGGGAGTCCTCTAGTCTCAATCGGTCCAGTAAATCCCCTCTCTTTTAATTTTTAACTGAATCATATGTGCAAAGCCCTTTTTGCCATGTAAGATAACGTATTTACAGGTTCCCAGGGCTAGGACTTGGATATCTTAGAGGGGTGGGAAGTCTTATTCTGTCTACCACGAACATCCTCTGTCATCACCTCTGTCCTGAGTTAACGTCCTTCTTCTGTGTGCCCACAGCCCACTGGGCACACCATGGACCTCAGCACCTTAATCCGTTGCCGTCAAGTCAATTCTGATTCATAGCGACCCTACAGGACAGAGGAGAACTGCCCCGTAGGGTTTCCAAGGCTGTCATCTTTATGGATGCAGACTGCCACATCTTCCTCCCGCAAAGCCACAGGTGGGTTCGAACCATCGACCTTTCGGATAGCAGCTGAGTGCTTTAACCACTGCACCACTGGGGTGCAGCAATTGCTGGTTGATGAGCTCCTGCAAGCTAGGGATGGCCTAGCAGGTTTGTAGAATGTGTGAATCGATGCACGAGTCCTGTGCTGATTCCTGGGTTGACTCAGGTTTTTCCACTGGTTGAAATTGGGTTCAACTGCCTTTGTATGATATGAAGAGCTGACTGAAGTGTTTCCATTCAAGCAGTTACGCTGGCATCCCATCCCCGTAGAGACAAAGTCATTACCATCAAGAATAATAGCTTCTCTTCTCCACGAGGCTTTGTGATTTTTATTAGCTACTTTAGTTAAGATAGCTAGGAATTGGCCTCCGGGGAGCCTCGCTAGAACATAACCAGGACGACTATATGGCTGGTTTGCAGGGGGGATGCTGGCTCATCCTTGTCATCTGCTAATTAGTAACAATAGCCTGTCTCACTCTCCACGTGTCCTGATTTGGATGGTAGGTTACAGTCACTCTACAAATATTAATATCTTTCAATATCAAATACATCTGTTTGTTTAATCCATTGCCGTCAAGTCAATTCTGACTTTTAGCGACTCTATAGAACAGAGTAGAAGTGCCCCATAGTGTTTCCAAGGCTGTCATCTTTATGGAGGCAGACTGCCACATCTTTCTCCCAGAGAGCAACTGGTGGGTTTGAACCACAGACCTTTCAGTTAGCAGCTGAGCGCTTAAGCACTGTGCCACCAGGGCTCCTTTCCATTTGTTTGGAGAAGAAAAAAAGGAAGGCGGAAGTAAATCAATGGAATATTTGTGACCAACCCGAACTTCACACATCTGTTATTCTTCAGGGCTTTACACAATCATCCCGGTTTCTTGGAAAAGCTAAGAACGAGAAGTAAATTATTACTAAGTTTCTTTTAAGGACAGACAGGTGTTCGAGCCAGCCTCAAATCTCAGTATTCCCACTTGGGTATTCTGCGGTGAAGTGGCGAGCAGCTTCTATCTTACATACACCCTTATTTCCTACAGATGCTTCAGAAAGGGAACTCCATTTCTCTGACGAATGACTGCCAGGCCCTTTCACCTCCCGAGGAGCAGAGGAAAATGTTAGCTTTGGGCCAGGTCCAGCTGGACAGATAGCATAGGTGCGCCGGAGTGAGCTGGGAGGAAAACCGCCAGCCGCCTGCAGGGATAGACAATAGTGGCTGCACGCCAGGTATGGGGCTTTGAAAGCCAGCGCTTCTGCGGATGATCCAAATTAGCAGCTCATATCTCACCTTGAAACGGGAGGAGACGATGCGAAGCTGAAGAATGGAAGGGAACCAGATTGAAGGAAGGCGTCCAAACATGAGCTCAGGCCTGGGAGCTTCCTGCGGAAGCACTTTCCTTGAAACAATTAGAAAATGGACAAGTGCTGCTTCAAAGATCAGAAGGCAGCAGGTGAACAGGTAGGTAATCCGTGATGGTCTGTTTGGAGAATTGAGCCAGTTTCCTTACAAAATAATGCTATGGATTGAATTATGTTCCCCCAAATATGTGTTGTAAATCCTAACCCCTGGACCTGTGGATGAGGAGCCCTGGTGGTGCAGTGGTTAAGCACTTGGCTGCTAACCAAAAGGTTGGCAGTTCCAACCCACCACCAGCTGCTCCTCGGGAGAAAGACCTGGAGATCTGCTCCCATAAAGATGGCAGCCTAGAAAACCCTATGGGATAGTTCTACTCTGTCGCGTGGGATCGGTAAGTCGGAATCGACTTGGCAATGGGTTTCTTGGTAATCAATTTTGGGAATAGGGTTGCCTTTGTTGTGTTAATGAGACCACATCAGTGTTGTTAGATGTCATTGAGCGGGTTCCGACTCATAGCGACCCTACGTACAACAGAAGGAAACACTGCCCAGTCCTGCGCCATCCTCACAGTCCTTGCTATGCTTGAGCCCATCCGTATATCAGTGTAGGCTGTGTCTTAAACCAATCGCTCTGAGATATAAAAGAGCAAATTAGGTACAGAGGAAGAAGGACACAGGGGGAAAAGCAACAGTATCTGAAGACTCAGAGTCAGACCAGCCTCCAAGCCCAGGACCTCCAAGGATGGTCGGCTAGAGAAGCTGAGACAAGGACCTTCCCCCAGCGCCCACACACAGAGAGCCTTCCCCTAGAGCCGGTATGCTGAATTTGGGCTTGTAGCCTCCTGGACTGTGGGAAAATAAATATCCGTTTGTTGGAGCCACCCACTGTGGGATTTCTGTTACAGTAGCACTACCTGACTAAGACAGATAACAACAGTGAAAATGAAGAAAGAGAAAAGGACACTGTCCAACAATTCCAAAATCACATTCAAGCACAAACCAACAGAACCATACATTTTACTGTGAGCTGGATCCACCAAGCTGAAGTCAGGTAGAACCATTGAGAAGCCTGCTTTTTGCTTACCCCTTAACCGTCCAGTGACTTCTAAATAAAGAAGACGAGTATGAAAGACTTGATCCATTCCTAACATTTAACTCATTTTCCAGAGCCGCCTACATCATCGTTGTTGTTGGTTGTTGCTGAATCGGTTCTGAGCCACGGCAACCCCGTGCGTGCAGAGTAGAACTGCTCCATAGGGTTTTTAAGGCTGTGACCTTTCAAAGGCAGATCACCGGGCCTTTCTTCCAGAGTGTCTCTGGGTGGGTTTCAACCAGCAACCTTTCAACCAGTAACTGAGCACTTAAGCATCTGCACCACCCAGGGACTATTCCACATATATAAACTGCCATAACATGAAGATCGTGAATAAAGGGTTGATTTTAATTTCCTTTAGTAGACCAGATACAAGTATCTGGTCTACTGACAGCTATTAGTCCTGGTGAAACAGAAACCTAATCATATTTGACAAATAGTGTTTTTATATTTAGATTAGACCCAGACTTTCTGTCACATCTGTGGGAAATAGAATTATTGCTAGAGACATGATTTAAAGATTAAGGTATGAAAGAAGTCTTCAGAAAGGAGCTTATCTCGATGCATTCAAAGAGCCTCATACCAGTTTGAGGGCCTTCAGCAAAATTTAAATTGCTAAATGAAAGACCATATGTGGTCCCATGCTGAAAGAATGCAAAAGCTTATGAGCGCTGTAGACAATTCCGATATATTCCCTGAAGCGCTGGCAAAAGGAGAAAGGGAAGGAAAAAAACTATTGTCAAATGATTTAGTTCAAATACCTACGTATAAGTCACTACGCCGGATACAAAGAGGAGGAAAACATGATTCTCATCCTCATGACCACCACCAGTCTGTCAGTCTGTCCGACTGTGGTGGCTTGTGTGTTGTTGTGAAGCTGGAAGCTATGCCACTGGTATTTCAAATACCAGCAGGGTCACCCATGGTGGACAGGTTTCAGGGGGCTTCCATACTAAGACAGACTAGGAAGAAAGGTCTGGTGATTTACATTCAAAAACCCTATGGATCACAACAGAATATTGTCTAACATAGTGCTGGAAGATGAGCCCCTAGGTTAGAAGGCATTCAAAATACACAGTGGCTTCAACATTGTTATTTTCGTTGGTTAAATATGTGAAAGCAAAAAGCTTTGATAAATATTCTGAGCTGATCTGAAAGATAAGCTCAAGATTAACGTCCCACACCTTGTCTGTCAGTCTGTCCTACTGTGGTGGCTGGTGTGTTACTGTGATGCTGGAAGCTATGCCACTGCTGTTTCAAATACCAGCAGGGTCACCCATGGTGGACAGGTTTCAGTGGAGCTTGCAGACTAAGACAGACTAGGAAGAAAGGCCTGGCGACCTACTTCTGAAAATCAGCCAATGAAAACCTTAAGCAGCACAACAGAACACTGTCTGATATAGCACTGGAAGATGAGCTCCTTAGGTGGGAAGGCATTCAAAATACACAGTGGCCTCAACAGTGGACTCAAGCATGCCAACGATCGTGAAGATAGCACAGGACATGGCGGTATTTCATTCTGTTGTGCGTGGGGTCAACAGGAGTCAGGGCTGACTCAGTGGCAACTAACAAAAACAACTGTCTCATGGAGCTTAATGTCTTGCTGGGGCCAGTAGGTGTGACCAGGGTGACCCCCCTGGACCAGTACTACCTAATAATGCTTGGACATGCAGGTGAAGAGCTACGATCAAAATATAAGCAAACTGTGATGGCCGTTCCGAGAAGGCAGTGTTCACTTCAACTGTCTGCAAGAATTGCTTCGTGGAGGAGGTCCCGTTGAACCAGACCTCTGGGAGCTTGGAGGATTTTAAGAGGATAGGCGTTGCAGGAAGAACGGTCGGAAAGAGCCAAGGCAGAGAAGGGAGGCGATGTGGATGAGGAGTCTGAGTACTGGGGACGTGTCAGCGAGCTTGGGTCTCTAGGCACTAAACCTAGGGGTGTGAGCTCAATCTAGACCATGAGTGGCTTGGAAAGCCTTGTCTAAGATGGAGTGTGGACTTCTCTAGGATCCGTGGAGAGGCCACCGGGGGACTAGTTTCCTGTGACTGCCATAACCAATTACCAAAACTAGGTGGCTTGAAACAGCAGAAATTTATTCTCCCACTGTTCTGGAGGCCAGAAGTCCTAATCCAAGTTGTCAGAGAAACCACGCTCCCTCTGAAGGTTCTAGGGAAGGATCCTTCCTTGTCTCTTCCAGCTTCTCGTGGTTGCAGGCGATCCTTGGCTTCTGGCTGCATCATTGGAATCTCTTCTTCATCGTCACACATCCGTCCCAGTGTCTCCTCTGTGTCCCTGTATCCAAATCCCCCTCTCCCTTTCTTATGACACCAGTCATGGCATTCAGAGCCCACCCTAATCCAGTATGTTGCTGTTGTTGCTAGGTGCCGTCGAGTAGGTTCCGACTCATGGTGACCTTATGTACAACAGAAGGAAACACTGTCCAGTCCTGCACCATCCTCACAATCATTGTTATGTTTGAGCCCATTGTTGCAGCCACTGTGTCAATCCATCTCGTTGAGGGTCTTCCTCTTTTTCTCTGTCTCTCTACTTTACCAAGCACGATGTCCTTCTCCAGGGACTGGTCCCTCCTGACAACATGTTCAAAGTACGTGGGATGATGTCTCGACATCCTTGCTTCTAAGGAGCATTCTGGCTGTACTTCTTCCACGACAGATTTGTTCGTTCTTTTGACAGTCCATGGTATATTCAATATTCTTCACCAACATCATAATTCAAAGGCATCAATTCTTCTTTGATCTTCCTTATTCATTGTCCAGCTTTCATGTGCACACGAGGCGACTGAAAATACCACAGCTTGGGTCAGGCGCACCTCAGTCCTCAAAGTGACATCTTTACTTTTTAACACTTTAAAGAGGTCTTTTGCAGCAGATTTGCCCAAAGCAATGCGTCTTTTGATTTCTTGACTTCTGCTTCCATTGGTGTTGATTGTGGATCCAAGTAAAACGAAATCCTTAACAACTTCAGTATTTTCTCTGTTTATCATGATGTTGCTTATTGGGCCAGTTGTGAGGATTTTTGTTTTCTTTATGTTGAGGTGTAATGCATAGTGAAGGCAGTGGTCTTTGATCTTCACCCGTAAGTGCTTCAAGTCCTCTTCTCTTGCAGTTTTACACCTGCTATTTGCCAACAAGTTCATGTTCACAGGTACTGGGGGTTAGGACTTGAACATATCTTTTTGGGGGACACAGTTCAAGCAAGTACGATGGGCAAGAGCATGCCTGACTGTTCCCTGATTCGGGGACTTCAATCTAATGGCAGTGAGAAGTCTGCACGGGGGTCAGGAGCAGGCTGAAAGGGGAGACGATATGTTCCTTTGGGGAAAGGTGACCTCAGCATGCCAGTGGTCACCCTGGCAGCAGAGGGGTTATTTCTGGCCAGCAGGGAGGGGAGAATGGCATAGTGGTTGTCATGGATTGAACTATATCCCTCCAAAAAATGTGTGTATCAATTTGGCTGGGCCATGATTCCTGGTAGTGTGTGATTTTCCCATGTGTTGTAAATCCTGTCTCTATGATGTTCATGAGGGAGGATGGACAGCAGTTGTGTTAGTGAGGCAGGACTCAATCTACAAGATTGGATTGTGTCCTGAGGCAATCTCTTGAGATATAAAAGAGCAAAGCAAGCAGAGACACGTGGGAACCTCACACCACCAAGAATGCAATGCCAGGAGCAGAGCGCATCCTTTGGACCTGAGGTTCCTGTGCAGAGAAGCCCCCAGACCAAGGGAAGACTGATGCATCACAAGGACCTTCCTCCAGAGCTGACAGAGAGAGAAAGCCTTCCCCTGGAGCTGATGACCGGAATTTGGATGAGTAGCCTCCTAAACTGTGAGAGAATAAATTTCTTTTTCTTAAAGCCATCCACTTGCGGTATTTCTGTTACAGCAGCACTAGATGACTAAGACAGTGGTCAAGCCAGAAGACTCTTGATTTAGAAGCTGAGGTTCAAATCTCCCAGCTCCATTACATAGTAGCGTGCCTCAGTCTCCCCATAGTGTTGCCATGAGGGTTAAGTTACGCAGCATATGCTATAGTGGTTAATCGTATGTGCCCACTTGGCTAGGCGATGTTCCTGGTTGTTTGGTTAAGCACTAGTCTAGTTGCTGTTTTGAAGTAGTTGTTATTGCTGTTGTTGGTTGCTGACAAGTTGATTCTGACTCATGTGCGGTAGGATGGATTGCTTTTGTGTGGCCTTTCTCACCATGGTCTTGTAACTCGCACCCAAGTGATTAGGTGGGGCTGTGCAAATAAGGTAATTGTGGCCCACCAAGGGGATTGGTCAGTTTTTCCATTCTGCTAGGCTTAAAATGAGCCACCTCAGAGACGGGGAGGAGAGGATCTCACCACTACCAAGGAAGAAGGGCCAGGAGCTGAGCATGTCCTTTGGACCTGGGATCCCTGTGCTGAGAAGCTCCAGGAACCAGGAGACAGAGAGAAGGAGCTGTAACACCTAAGACGGTGAGAAGCAGTGGCAGAGAAACGGCAGCAATAGAACCAGGAGACTGGCAGGAGACAGCCCGGCTCACGGCTCATGGAGTGAGAAAGCTGAGTGCCTTCAGGCAGGAGGCTTGCAGGCAGAGTAGGGTGCCTCTGGGCACTTGGTGGACCAAGGTTTGCTGACCTTCAGAGCTAGAGCTGAGCACCTTCAGACCAAGGCTTACTGGTGGAGTGGGGTGCCTCTAGGTACTTATTGGCAGAGTTAAAAGCTTTGTAACACTTGCCTGAGCAGGGCAGAGGCCAAGGGGCCAGAGAGGGGCCTGCCTGTGGGCATGGCTGGGAAGAGGCTGTCCCGATGGAAGAAGCGTATCCTGAGCATTCCTGAACCTGAACTGTAAGCTATTACTTCCCTAATAGACCCCATAATCATGAGTATTGTCTGTGAGTTCTGTGTGGCCATTGCAATGAATTATTGAACCCAGCAGAGAAGCAGAGAGTTCTGTGGGAAGGATGGCTGGTATCAGAGTTGGTAAAGATGGCAGAGAGAGAAGGCATGTCTGACCTCCACCTCATAGGAATCAGCCTTGGGCCGTTGATCTGGATTCTCCTCCCCGCTTGCGAAGTTAGAGGAGGTCAGACACTGTCCCCGCACCATTTTTACACCATGTGAGAGAAGAACTGCCTCACAGAGTGTTCTTGGCTATAATGTTTACTAAAAGGAGCCCTGGTGGCGCAATGGTTAAGCACTTGGCTGCTAACTGAAAGGTTGGTGGTTCGAACCCACCTGCGGCTCCATGGGAGAAAGATGTGGCAGTCGGCTTCCGTAAAGATTAAACCAAAAAACCAAACCCACTGCTGTTGCCTTGATTCTGACTCACTGCAACCCTAGGACATAGCAGAACTGCCCCATAGGGTTTCCAAAGCTGTAATCTTTGTGGACTAAAAATAGACATCTTGGCAGAACTCCCTTGTCTTCACTCTTCCCCTCACCTGACCTACAGATCTTGGAACACAAGTCTGCAGGAGTCTCCAGCCTGTTGCCTGAGCAACGAATTTGGCATTTGCCAGCCTCCACAATCCGGTGAGTCAATTCCTTAAAAGTAAATCAATCTCTCTCTTTCCCTCTCCCTGTCTATGTGTATATGTATATATATGTGTGTGTGTGTGTGTGTGTGTGTGTGTGTGTGTGTGTGTGTGTATGTACATATATATGTATATGTATACACACACACCCTAGGTGGCGCAGATGGTTTCTGCTCTACTACTAACCTAAAGGTTGGCAGTTCAAACCCACCCAGCAGCACTGTGGAAGAAAGGCCTAGCAATCTGCTTTCATAAAGATTATAGCCAAGAAAACTCTATGGAGCAGTTCTACTCTGTAACACATGGGGTCGCCATGAGCTGGAATTGACTGCAATGGGTTTGGTTTGATTTTACATATATACAGAATATACATAATCCCGTTGTCGTTGAGTCAATTCCGACTCATAGCAACCCTGTAGGACGGAGTAGAACTGCCCCATAGGGTTTCTGAGAAGTGGCTGGTGGATTCAAACTGCCAACCTTTTGGTTAGCAGCTGAGCTCTTAACCACTGCGCCACCAGGGCCCCTATATATACATAACCAAAAACCAAACCCACTGCTGTCAAGTTAATTCCGACTCATAGTGACCCAGAGGGTTTCCAAGGCTATAAATCTCTACAGAAGCAGACTACCACATCTTTTTCCCGTGGAGGCACTGGTGGTTTCAAACCACCCACCTTTTGGTTAGCAGTCCATCGCTTTAACAACTGCACCACCAGGGTTCCTTTATATATACATACACACACACACAGACACACATATATACATATATGAATATGCATGCATAGATATAGAGGTAGAGATATACTGGTTCTGTTTCTCTAGAGAACGCTGGGTAAGACATATGGAAAACACGCACACACCAGCCCTGGGCAAGCACTATTGTGCCAGGTTTAGCTATTATGACATCACCCAGGGTTTGGAGGTAAACACCTACTCGGGAAAACTCCCAATTCCATTCACAGCGATAAGGCATCTCAGTTGATCATCACTGCCCTCACCCCCACTAATGTCAGCAGATCCAGCCACATGAGCAGCATGAGCGGTGGCTGAGCTTAAGCCGTTCCCAGTCCTTCCCTTGCAGCCAAATCATTCGGCATAAAAACAGGCACGTGGGGCCAAGTCCGCACGCCAGCTTTGCCATTGACTTGGCAGCCAGACTTATTAGTCCCTTAATCTCCATCGTGGATGAAATCAAGGTCGTCAAGGCGCTGCCCGATGTAAAAGGATTGCAGGGATTTTCATCATTAATTAATGATTATCTTACTCTCCAAAACCCCAAGTAAGCCATATAAATTCCTGAGTCTCAGAGGTACACAAGGACTACAGTACTTATGAGGAAGTTTTAAAGTATGCTAACTGAAAAAATGAAAGAGAAAAAGAAAGCGGTTTGTTCTCAATATAACCCTGAGGCAGGCGAATGCAGGGATTTGAAGCGGTTCGTTCTGGTTCGAACCTCTGCTGAGAATTTGCATTTCTACCCCAGATATACTGAATCAGAATCTACATTTTAACAAGATCCCCAGGTGATTCTTACGTACAATCAATTTTGAGAACAACTGGTCTACTAGTGGTTCTCAGAACTGGTCCCTAGCCAGCAGCATTAGCATCACCTGGTGGCACAGTGGTTAAGAGCTACGGCTGCTAACCAAAAGGTCGATAGTTCAAATCCACCAGCTGCCCCTTGGAAATCCTATGGGGCAGTTGGACTCTGTCCTATAGGGTCCGCTATGAGCTGGAATCAACTCGATAGCACTGGATTTGGTGGAAACCCTAGTGGTGCAGTGGTTAAGAGTTTGGCTTCTACCCAAAACGTCAGCAGTTCGATCCACCAGCTGCTCCTTGGAAACCTTCTGGGCAGTTCTGCTCTGTCCTACAGGGTCACTATAAGTCAGTATCAACTTGACGGCAATAGGTTTGGTTCGGTTTTCGGTTTGAGAACTTGTTAGAAATCCAGATTCTCAGCAGGGGTTCACACTGGAATGGAGCCGTTTGAAGCCCTGGGTGAATCTCCTCTAAGGCAAATGGTTCCTGTTTGTTCTGGTGCTGCTTACATGTTGGCACAACTGAAAGTTACTTTAACTAACATGTATGGAGTCCCTGCGTGTTGCAGATAGTTAAGCACTTGACTATCAGCTGAAAGGTTGGCAGTTCATACCCACCCAGAGCTGCCTTGGAAGAAAGGCCTCGAGATCTCCTTCTGAAAAATCAGCCATTGAAAACCCTGTGGAACACAGCTCTGCTCTGACCCACTAGTCCTGAAGTCTGGCTGCAAGGTCAATGACAAAGCTGGCATGCGGACTTGGCCCCACATGCCTGTTTTTATGCCGAATGATTTGGCTGCAAGGGAAGGACCGGGAACAGCTTAAGCTCAGCCACCGCTCATGCTGCTCATGTGGCTGGATCTGCTGACATTAGTGGGGGTGAGGGCAGTGAGGATCAACTGAGATGCCTTATCGCTGTGAATGGAATTGGGAGTTTTCCCGAGTAGGTGTTTACCTCCAAACCCTGGGTGATGACCCAACATCACTTGTGTCTTAAGAGCTAAACCTGGCACAATAGTGCATGCCCAGGGCTGGTGTGTGTGTGTTTTCCATATGTCTTACTCAGCGTTCTCTAGAGAAACAGAACCAGTATATCTCTATCTCTATATGTCTGTATGTATATGTATATAGATAGACAGATACAGATATGTGCGTGCGTGTATTTTTATACAGGGGTCACCATAAGTCATAGTCAACTTGACTACCACTAACAACAACAACGACAACCAAAATGTACACAATCTTTGCAAGGCATGGACTCCCTGGGTGGTGCAAATGGTTAAGCGCTCAGCTGCTAATCCAAAAGCTAGGGTTAGGCACCTCGGAAGAAAGGCCTGGCGGTCTACTCCCGGAAAATCAGCCACTAAGACTCCTATGGAGCACCGTTCTACTCTGACACACGCGGGGTCATCATGAGTTGGAATCGACTCAAGGGTAACTGGTTTGTTCTTTTTAGTTTTTTCGCAAGGCATGGAAACTTCAGTGGACTCATGGTCTCCAAGGAAATACCCTTCCTTCACACTGTACTGTCTGAAAGTATATGTCTTCTGAACACCCCGGCCATCGGCGTGAAAAACAATCTTGAATCTTTGATTTTTCACTGGAGGTAGAACAGTGCTTACCTAACAACTTCACTTGTAATGCTGCTTCTTCCAAATTCTGGACCCAAAGTGACCACACAGGACACTGATATAAAATCATTAAAACGACGTTCTTTCTTCACTATGACTCATGCAGTAAAATGAAGTAAAACAAGCCCGGGCTTAAAGATCAAAATCAAAAACTAAATTAGGCCCGACGGGAAAGTCCTGTTGTCAAAGGTTCTTGTGCCAACAAGCTGACATAGGAGTCCTCAGACACTCACGGTAGACATCACGTGGGGCAGAAGGCACAAATACTTTACAAGGAATAAAAGTATCTGAATTTTTGTTGTGCAGTTTACAGTGTAGCCTAATACCAAACCAAATCTGTTGCCGTCCAGTCGATTCCGACTCATGGCAACCCTACAGGACAGAGTAGAACTGCCGCATAGAGTTTCCAAGGAGCGGCTGGTGGATTCAAACTGCCGACCTTTTGGTTAGCAGCTGAGCTCTTAACCACTGCGCCACCAGGGCTCCTAGCCAGGTTAAAAGAAAGAAAATCATTACTCGACCATTTACATTTTCTAATGTGTGGTCGCTCATGGAGCTGTTGAGATAGAGGTGGACAAAGAAACCAGAGTGCTTGGAAATAAGGAGTCGAAGATTTGTATCAAGTCACGTGTGGTCCCTAATTAAGAAAAATACAGTCTCTATTACATTTGAAATAAATCCTTTCTGGGTAAGGCGATGCCAAGCACAACACTCAGAGCATTCAATCAATACTTGATACAGGCACACATCAAAATGATACAATTATGTAAATGTTGAGTAGTGAATGCTTCCGGTTAGGTAGAAGATGAAGCTGGCAGTGGGGAAACTCCCTTTAGCTGAAGGACATTTGGAATAGTCTTCCTGCGATTCAATGCACTACAGAACCACAATCATAAGTCCTAAAGGACATGAGAAAACTTGGACAATTGGAGGAAAGGCAAGAAGGGCTGGGGTGATGTCTAGGACGGTGAGAAGGGTCAGCGAAGACAGCTTAGGAAACCATGTGCACCATCTACCATTCAAACGGGTACACGGTAAACAAATAGTACCAGAAATAAATGGATGAACCTTGACAACACTAAGCTGAGTGAAGTAAGTCAGTCACAAAAGAACAAACATCGGAGGATCCCACTCGTAAGAAATAACAAGAATAGGCAGCTTCCTGGAGACCAATGTTTATTAGTGGTTTCCAGGGACAGGAAGGAAGGCGAGAGGCAGAGTCACCTTTTGCACAGCAGTGAGTGTCTGTGGATGGTGCTGGGAACCTGGTATTCAGTAAGGGTCACAGCTGCACAATGAGATTAATGTAATTCATATCCCTAAGTTGTGAGCGTGAAAAATCTTGAATTGGCAAATGTGTTACATATATATATATATAAAACCACAATAAATAAAAAGGATGCACAATGAAGATGCAGTTATTTTAACTGTTTGGGAAAACCAGACCAATCCTATAGCCATAGAGACAGAACGGAAAGATGGCATATGATATACTCAAAGAAAAAGATAAAGTTCATCCAGTAGGTAGCTGGACTCCAGCACGAGACTAATGACTATGAAGATGGTGCAGGACTGGGCAACGTTTTGTTCTGACCTGTGTGGGGTTGCCATGAGCAGGAGCCGACTCGAAGGCACCTAGCAACAACAGGTGGATGGCGAGGGACCAATGTGAGCATACGATGAAGCACTTTCTTGTTAGAAATATCATTGGTATGGTGACAGTATCCACTTTGGAGGTGGGGCTTGGCATGACTAAGCTCCAGCTTTTTGGAAATTGATATGGAGTTGGTGGTAATAATGTCCAGATAAAAAAGAAAACATTCCAGATGTGCAGAATTCGAGTTAGAAGCATTTTAGCCCCTGGTTGCCACAAGGGTGAACTTACAACATGTCTTTGGAAGGAAGCTCAAGTATTTGTGATAATTTAGAAAAAAAAAAAAATCCTTTTGAATTTTGCACCCTGCAAAACAGGTAATGTAACAAGAAGCTATAAAGTAAGAACACAGTGTTGGTGGATGTCTTAGTGATCTAGTGCTGTTATAAGAGAAATACCACAAGTGGATGGCTTTAACAAAGAGAAGTTTATTTCCTCACAGTAAAGTAGGCTAAAAGTCCACATTCAGGGCATCAGCTCCAGGGGAAGGCTTTCTCTCTCTGTCAGCCTTCTCATCAATGCTCCCCTGGACTAGGAGCTTCTCCGCGCTGGGACCCCAGGTCCAAAGGACGCGCTCTGCTCCCGGCACTGCTTTCTTGGTTATGAGGACCCCCACTCTCTGCTTGCTTCCCTTTCCTTTTATCTCTTGTAAGATAAAAGGTGGTTCAGGCCACACCCCGGGGAAACTCCCTTTACACTGGATCAGGGATATGACCTGGGTAAAGGTGGTGTTACAATCCCACCCTAATCCTCTTTAACGTAAAACTACAATCACAAAATGGAGGACAACCACACAATTCTGGGAATCCTGGCCCAGCCAAATTGATACACATATTTTTGGGGGGACATAATTCAAACCATGACAATGGACAAGTTCGGGACAACCCCAGGCAAACTCATCAGCATGGATGGTGTCCCTCCTTACACTGGGACACTGGTGATAAATTTAGAAGGAATCTCAAAGTTCCCCCCAAGACATGCGTTAATGCTACATACATCATCAGGGCCAAACTTCTCTCTAGCAATCTCTCCTTGAACAGCCACTGGAGACATATTTGGTGAGGGACCACTAGCATGCTTCTCGTTACTGGTTTATGGAGCTGTGACTTACATGACAATTAGCTCTTGATCTGGAATCTAAGTATTTTCACTCAAGTGATTTGTGGTTTTTGTTTTTTTATTGTGCTACAGGTGAAACTTTACAGCATAAATTACTTTCTCATTCAAAAATTTATACACAGATCATTTCGTGACATTGGTGGCAATCCCTGCAATGTGTCAACGCTCTCCCGCTTTCTCTCTCCACCCCAGGTTCCCCGTGTCCATTCACCCAGGTTTCCTGTCCCTTCCTGCCTTCTCCTCTTTGCTTTTGGGCAGGTGTTGCCCACTTGGGCTCATATACTCGATAGAAGTAAGAAGCACATTCCTCATATGTGATATTGCTTTATAGGCTTGTCTAATCTTTGGCTGAAAAGTGGGCTTCAGGAGTGGCTTCAGTTCTGAGTTAGCAGGGTGTCCAGGGGCCATAATCTCAGGAGTTCCTCCAGTCTCTGTCAGACCAGTAAGTCTGGTCTTTTTTTTGTGAGTTAGAATTTTGGTCTACATTTTTCTCCTGCTCTATCTGGGACCCTGTGTTGTGATCCCTGTCAGAGTGGTTGGTGGTGGTAGCCAGGCAATTTGTGTTTTTAAAGTGAATATTGTAACATCAAGCATGCTCTACCAAAACATAAAAGTTTGTGTGTGTGTAGGAGCATGCATATGTGTGTAAATATACGTATCAAAGCATGTATTTATTTTGGAAGGTTGTGTAATATAACACAGTCTAGAGTACAAATTCTCTCCTACTTCTGACTCAACCTCTAATGTCTCAAGAGCCCCTCTGGGCAAAACCACTTAAACCTTTTATCTCGGTTTCCTTTGTGGGAAAGTTGGGGATAACACACACCCCTGAGCCATATCAGAGTCACGTTTTGATGCAGCTGGCTGTTATGTGATTACAGGAGAAAAAAGCTTTGCGCTTCTGGCTGGTAGGTGCTACATAAATAGTGAGCTCCTGAGATTTTATCTTTTGAAACTGACAAGCATTTCTCTTCTAAAACCTCCTATCTTTAGCCCCTGGACACATGTTCCTAATAGCTCTCTGTTACACAAATCCACTTGGCTTCAGAGAACAGCCATGTTCTGCCCTCAGAGTTGCTACTGAGCGGTCTGCTTAGTAGGGTCAGTGGTAGACCAGGTGCCCATCCTGTCATGCCTGTCTACATGATGGGGATGGATTAGGAAGAAAGGAGATGGTCTTGTTCAGAGAACTGTAAGCCAGCAAGTGCACAATGTGGGTGGAACACATGCCAAAATGGGCAATATGGCAGCAATTCAAATCTGACATATGACAGAGCCTCCTTGATCCCTCTTTAGAGATGGGTTGGCCCTGGATGTAGCTGACACCCCATATACATCACAGATCCATAAGTCAGACCATTGCAATCAAGTTGTTGTTTTGTTTCTCAGGAAAAGAGCTCTGCTTCTAACTCTTCTTAAATGCAATGCCCTCTGTTTATCTTGAAGGCTTTTTCCCCTGTTAAAAGTGTGACCCATTCAGCAACACTGTAAATGCCATTTGTGCAGGTAGAACTGCGGAGAGAGAGAGAGATTTCCTCGCTATGTGAGGAGATTTTACTCTCAATGGTTCTCTTCATTTTTGTAAAGTGGAACTTCGAATTATCAAGAAGACATAGAATTAAATGATTAATTCCAGTCAATTCTTAAACTCTGAAATAAATATAAAATTTAAATATTTCTTATTAGTTTTCAAGCTGTGTCTAAATACAACAGTACCACATTTTTACATAAATTATGCAAACATCATACACTTTTGCCAACTATTATGCCAGAACTATTTTACTTAGTTTCATCATCTCTGCGTGTTATATGTGTGGGCGCGGTATTTGCGGAAACTGCAGTAAATGCTGGGACCCATTGATAACAGAAGCTTGTCCTGTTTGGTGAGAACTGGCTCAGGGAATGACAGATGTCACTCAGCAATCCCATAAAATGGTGCCTGAGATTTTAATTGACTTTCCCAAGTATGGAATGGAGGGAATTTTTTTTTTTTTTTTAATTAACTGAACCATTTTATTTTTTTATTTTTTTTATTTTTTTTTATTGTACTTTAGGTGAAGGTTTACAGAACAAATAGTTTCTCATTAAATAGTCAGGACACATATTGTTTTATAACATTGGTTAACAACCCCACGACATGTCAACACTGTCCCTTCTCGACCTTTTTTTTTTTGGTGAAAATATATATAGCCAAAGATACACCAGTTCAGAAATTTCTACATGCACAATTCAGTAACATCGATTACCTTCTTCCAGTTGTGCTGCTATTCTCACTTTAGATGAAGGTTTACAGAACAAAAGTTTCTCATTAAACAGTTAGTACACATGTTGCCCTGTGACAATGGTTAACAACTCCACTACATGTCAACACTGTGTTTACTCAACCTTGGGTTCCCTATCACCAGCTTTCCTGTCCCCTTCTGCCTTCTAGTCCTTGTCCCTGGACTGCTGTACCTCATTAGTCCTGTTTTGTTTTATGGGGCTGTCCAATCCCCAGCTGAACAGTTAACCTTGGAAGTGACTTCATCACTGAGCTAAAAGGGTGTCTGGGGCCATAGTCTCAGGGTTTCTCTAGTCTCTTTCAGGCCAGTAAATCTGGTCTTTTTTGTGTGTGTTAGAATTATGTTCTACATCCTTCTCCAGCTCTGTCCAGAACCCTCTGTTGTGATCCTGGTCAGAGCAGTCAGTGGTGGTAGCTGGGCACCATCTAGCTGTACTGGACCCAGTCTGGTAGAGGCCTTGGTAGCTGTGGTCCATTAGTCCTTCGGACTAATATTTTCCTTGTATCCTGTTCTCTTCATTCTCCCTTGCTCCCGAAGGGGTAAGACCAGTGGAGTATCTTAAACGGCTGCTCACAAGCTTTTAAGACCCCAGATGCTACTCACCGAGGTAGAATGTAGAACATTTTCTTTATAAACTAAAAACAGGATTCTTCTAACGGCTCAATGCATGGTGGACACTGGGGAGAGACCCAGATGCTACTCACCAAAGAATGGAGGGATTTTTAAAAAATTTCTTCTCATAGAATATGGGATCCAATCAATAAATATTAATTTTAAGGGACTAGGCCAACAGCCAGAGATGAAATTAGAAGTGAACTAATTAGGATCGTGAGTGTGTGTTGGTTTTTTTTGCTCTGATTTTATAGCAAAGGTGGTGGCATGCAGATACTGATTTGGAGAACATTTTGTCCTGGGACTTGTTTCTATTTCCTCAGCTTTGCAGTGTGCGGACAGCAAGCTAAGCTGGTTAAAATGTCATGCTGGCTACAGTCCCTTCCAGGGTATTGAAGCTCCCATCCACACCCACAGCTAGCCATGTTATGAATGTCTGGTCACACATGCACCAGGAATTTGAAATTTGGAAAGCATGATTGGATCCATTCACTTGTGCTGGCATGTCGATTCAAAGCACGCAAACAACACGCAACATGTAAAAAATCACTGGCATAGCAGCACTTACAGAAATACCTCAGGGGCAAGGGTGCAGCTGGTAAACTAAAGTAGAAGGCGTGTCTTATTTATGTAAAAATATGTTTGTGCTCGGGAATCTGAGATTTAGGATTTTTGTTGTTGTTGTTGAGAATATACATAGCAAAACGTACATCAATTCAATCGTTTCTACATGTACAATTCAGTCACACTGATTATATTCTTCCAATTGTGCAACCATTCTCACCCTCCTTTTCTGAGTTGTTCCTCCCCTGTTAACATAAACTCGCTGCCCTGTAAGCTTCCTACCTAATCTTTCCATGTGCTGTTGTCAGTTTGATCCCGTACAGATAGTTCTTAGAAAAGCATAAAGCTCAAGGCAGACTTTTTTTTTTTTTAAATAGTTAAGCTAAACTATTGTTTGGTTTAAGGTTTAAAGATTATATCAGGGCAACAGCTTTGGGGGTTCATCCAGCTTCCGTGGTTCCAGAAAGACCAGAGTCCATGATAACTTGAGTTTCTGTTCTGCATTTTCCCCCTTTTGATCAGGAAATTAATCCAATACTCTCAATCAGCCCCAATAATTATCTCCACAGCATCCCAGTGTGTGTTCTGCCAGCTCCCCTCTCCATTCAAGGATTATTTTTCCCACAACGCTGATGCTGTGCTAGATGCTAGAAGTACAAAGATGAGTAAAACACAACTGATCTGTTCCCTTAAAAGGTTGATGACCTAGGCTGGAAGACAGCCAAAAAACAGATAGCTCATCTGGAAAATGCTGGAAACAGGATGGAGCACAAAGGGCAGGCATTTAAGGGAACTAGAGGAGTTTAACCCTCGACGAGATGGATTGACACAGTGGCTGCAACAATGGGCTCAAACATTATGGCAATTGTGAGGATGGCGCAGGACTGGGCAGTTGTTTGTTCTGTAGGACACAGGATCGCTATGAGTCAGAACTGACTCGAGGGCACCTAACAACAACAGAGGAGTTGAATCTAACCCGGAGAATCCTGGAAGGCTAGAATATTTCCAGGGATGGGAAATCAAGATTTAACAAATGACAACATTCCATTGATAATTAGCATATATATTTTTAAATTCATAGTTTAGATTACATAGTTCACTCTGGGTTTTAACAAACGCATAATGTCGTGTATCCACCATTACAGTATCTTACAGAATAGTTTTACTGCCCTACAAATGCCCTGTGCTCCACCTGTCATCCATCACCCCTCCCCTGAGCACCTGGTAACCACTGATCTTTCCACTGGTTCTATAGTTTTGCCTTTTCCAGAATGTCATATGGCTTTTTCAGACTGGCTTCTGTCACTCAGCAATATGCATTTAAGGTTCTTTCCTGTATTTTCGTGGCTGATAGCCTGTTTCTTTTTAACTCTACATAACACTCCACTGTATGCACATACCACAGTTTATCCATTCCCCTACTGAAGGTCATCCTACTTGCTTCCAAATTCTGGCAATTATGAAGAAAGCTGCTATAAGCATTCATGCATTAACATCAATTTAAAAAAAAAAAAGTGTTTTCTAATATTAAATCAAAATTTAGTCCCTGGGTGGTGCAAATGGTGAACTCGTTTGGCTACTAACCAAGAGGTTGGAGATATGAGATGACTCAGAGGTACTTTGGAAGAAAGGTCTGTCAATCTACTTCTGACAAACCAGCCATTGAAAACTCTATGGAGCACAGTTCTCCACTGACACATATGGGGTTGCCATGAGTCAGAATCAACTCTACAGCAACCGGCTGGGTTTGGCTGCCATCCTGAAATTCTTAGTCAACGTCCCTGGATGGTTCAACCAGCTATGCACTGGGCTACTAATCAAAAAGTTGGAGGTTTGAACCCACCCAGAGGAGCCTCTGAAGAAAACCTGGGCTTCTACGTCTGAAAAATCAGCCACTGAAAACCCTACAGAACACAGTTCTACTCTGACACACATGAGGTCACCATAAGTCAGAGTCAATTCAGCACCAACTGGTTACTGGGTAGAGCCATAAAGTTGGGGTTTTTCACAAACCACTACAGAAGACCCCTGAGATCCTATTGCCACTCTCCCCTTCTCAGGACTGGATACCCCACTGCGGCAGTGAGCAGGACTCAGCAAACTGCAAACCCACAGTCCTCAGTCCTACGTTCCAGCTGCAAATCATAGTTTTAGTTTGCCCGGTGCTGAAACAGCCTTTGCAGCAGGGGTGCAGGAAGCGAGAATAGAGTTCATTTTGCCTGCTGTGCAACTGGAGAAGAAGAAAGTCTTTATTTCCTCGTGGTGTCTGAGGTTTCCTGGAATCCTCCCTAAAATTGGATGTTATACCTGATTTGCTTTACACTTGCCCACACCAAGGCCTGATTAGCTCTCAGGGTACAAACCAACCCATTTTTCCCCCCAAAAGAAAAGTAACATGAGTAAATGTGGAACATTAACTTTACCTTTTCTTTTCTTTTTCTAAATTTTATTTATTTTGTTGTTGTTGAGAATATACACAGCAAAGCACACACCAATTCAACAGTTTCTACATGTAAAATTCAGTGACATTGACCCATTCTTCGAGCGGTGCAACCCTTCTCACCCTCTTCTTCCGAGTTGTTCCCTCCCTCATTGTCATGGATTGAATTGTGTCCCCCAAAAATGTCTGTCGGCTTGACTGTGTCGTGATTCCCAGTATTGTATGATTGTGTAATCTGATGTGATTTTCTTATGTGTTGTAAACTCTGTCACTATGATGAGGATATACTGATGAGTTCTACAAGATTGGAGAGTGTCTTAATCCAATCTCTTCTGAGATATAAAAGAGAGAAGTGAGCAGAGACATATGGGAACCTCATACCACCAAGAAAGCAGTGTTGGGAGCAGAGCGCGTCCTTTAGAACTGAGGTTCCTGTGCAGAGAAGCTCCCAGACCAAGGGAAGATTGATGACATGGACCTTCCTGCAGAGCTGACACAGAAAGCCTTCCCTGGGAGCTGACGCCCTGAATTTGGACTTGTAGCCTACTGACTATGAAGAAACAAACTTCTCTTTGTTAAAGCCATCCACTCGTGGTATTTCTGTTAGAGCAGCACTAGATGACTAAGACACTCATTAACAAAAATTCACTGTCCCCTAAGGTTCCTATCTAATCTTTCAAATTGCTGTTGTCAATTTGATACCATGTAGATAGTTCTTAAAAGAGCATAATGTTCAAGGCAGAATTTTTTTTTTAAACTATTTAAGCTAAACTGTTGTTTAGTTTTAAGAAGACTTCAGAGGACACTTCTGAGTTGGAGCCTACCTGAGGATGACTGTTCTGTTGTTATCAACTATGTTGACCTTGCCCCCAGTTCATGGGGACCCCATGCACAACAGGACGAAATGCTACCCGGTCCTGCACCATCCCCATGATCTGTCATGCATCGAACTGTTATGATCCCTAGGGTTTTCACTGGCTGATTTTCAGAAGTAGATTGCCAGGCCTTTCTTTCGAGTCTGTCTCAGTCCGGAAGCTCCACTGAAAACTGTTTAGCATCACAGCAACACACAAGCCTCCACTCTGACAGATGGCTGGTGGCTGCAAACAAGGTGCATTAGCCGGGAATCAAACCTGGGTCCCCTGCATGGAAAGTGATAATTCTGCCACTGAACCACCACTGCCCCCACCCCTGCAGATGTACTGATGCAATGTTGAGAAGACAAACTGGAGAAATATGAACTTAACCCTTTCATGGTCCAATTACTTTCTGCTTTGAATTTTTTATTGATGCCATATGTTTTCATGAATGGAAGCATGCTGAATCATTGAATGTGTCTGAATTTTTGGTAGGTTGTATGGATTTTGAGAAATATTATGTGGGAATACATGGTTACCAAAAACTTTTGGGGTTTCTCGGGTGCTATGATTGGTGTGCAACCATCTTTACTACCAGACCTTGGTTGCTGGATGTATTGCAGGCAGCCTTCCACGAGGTTACATGGGGAACCTCTGGTTTTCCAAATATGACACACGAGAAAACCAAAACCAAGCCCACCAGGAGGCCCTAGCTATCATACAGGAAACCATAAATATGCTTACAAGGCTTATCCAGGGGTACAAAAGCAAAAAAAAAAAGACATAATGTTTACCCAGTCACACTTCCTGGATGCACTACCTCACATTCAAGCCCTCTACCCCAGCTATTTTGCTTCAACAAACATTTCTTTCACCTTTCACTGTTACACAAGTCCCCACTAAAGGGCAGCATATACTTTCAGTGGTATAAGTAGACTACCAAGAAACCTGAGAGCTGGAAAAAGTGGGTGGTCAACCATCTATACCACACACCGTGAAAGGGTTTAAGTGGTTCTGCTATGCACCTATTCCAGAGGTATCAGTGCAAAAATTAAATTATTTTTCAGAGTTTCTCTGGATGTTGGCAATAGTTTCCTTTTAAATGTGATGTCACGCTGAGATAGGAAATAAGGCTGCCGGTTTATATTAAACTACCCTAATAGGAGCCCTGGTGGTGCAGTAGTTAAGACCTCGGCTGTTAGCCAAAAGGTTGGCAGTTCGAATCCACCATCAGCTCCTTCAAAGCCTTGTGGGATGCTTCTACTCTGTCCTATAGGGTTGCTATGAGTCAGAATCAACTCAGCGGCAACTTTTTTTTTTTAGTGCATTACCTTTTTCAAAAATTCTGCCACTCAGTTGACACATGTTTAGTTTGCAGTAGACTAGAGCCTCCAGGTCTTTCTCTCCCACATTGCAATCATGTGTCAATCACAACTCAGAGAGCATCTCCATGCTCACCTTCTTCCCCAGTCTCCCATTTAGATGCTTCGACTGCCCAAACACTCTGTTATCACTGATGCCAAAAGGTGCATCTCAGATGCTCTTCGGCATTAATTTTCTTTAGCATCAATGGTAGCAAACTGACCAAAAAAAAAAAAAAAAAAAAAAAACCACAGTTGCCATGGAGCCGATTCCGACTGATGGCAACCCCATGTGTGTCACAGTAAGAACTATGCTCCGTAGGGTTTTCGATGGCTGATTTTTTGGAAGTAGATTGCCAAGACTTTCTTCCAAGGCACCTCTGGATGGACTCAAACCTCTAACTTTTCTGTTAATAGCAGACAGCTTAACTGTTTGCACCACCCAGGGACTCCCTGATGGACAGGCGAAATGTTAATAGTGTATGCATAACACCCACATCCACAGGCATATACACTTAGCACGGTCTTTAAAAAGGCTTATGGTTATAGACTCATCCCTGCCATTTTCCATAGCCAACTGATTTTTGTCACCAGGGAAAGGCCCCCAGTTCCTTATCCAAAGTGATAGCTCCCTGGTGGCATAGTGGTTAAGTGCTGCAGCTGCTAACCAAAAGGTTGGCAGTTCAAATCCACCAGGCGCTCCTTGGAAACTCTACGGGGCGGTTCTACTCTGTCCTATAGGGTTACTATGAGTCAGAATTGACCTGATGGCAACGGGTTTGCTTTTTTTTTTTTTCCCCCCAACAAAAAATGAAACACAGTTAAGGCATGATGTTACTCTGGACCCACCTGTTGTTTGAATGCTTTACCTCACCTTGTTGTTGTTGTTAGCTGATGTAGATTCGGCCCTGACTCATGGCGACCCCATGCGCAAGGGAACAAAACACCATCCCCATGACTGGCTGCAGATCGGATCATGGTGATCTATAGTTCGTTTGTTTGTTTGTTTGTTTTTTGTAAAAGTATATACAGCCAAAGACACACTATTTCCATAATTTCTACATGTACAAGTCAGTGACACTGGTTACATTCTTCAAGTTGTGCAACCATTCTCACTGAAACAAACAAAAAAAACCATTGTCGTCGAGTTGATTCTGACTTATATTGACCCTACAGGACAGAGAAGAACTGCCCCATAGGGTTTCCAAGGAGTAGCTGGTGAACTTGAACTGATGACCTTTTAGTTAGTAGCTAAGCTCTTAACCACTGCGTCACCAGGGCTCCCCATTCTCACTGTCATTTTCCAAATTATACCACCACCATTATCTTAAACTCACTGCCCCCTAAGCTTCTCATCTAATCTTTCAAGTTGTCATTGTCAATTTTATCTCACATAAAGAATTCCCTAAAGGAGCACAATGATCAAGGCAGATGTACTTTACTAAAAACAAACTATTTTTTGGTTCAAAAAAGACCTCAAGGGCTAGTTTTGGTTTAGGTTTAAGATGTAAAGATCATCTCAGGACAATAGTTTCAGTGTTCATCCAGCCTCAATGGCTCCAGAAAGTCTAGATTCCATGACAATTTAAAACCCTGTTCCACATTCTTCCCCTTTTGATCAGAATTATTCTATAGACTTTTTGATAAAAATATTTATTAGCTGATTTTCAGAAGTAGATCACCAGGCCTTTCTTCCTCTGCATCCCCTTAGTGGCTGGGTTTATCCATTTCAGAGCAGACACAGCCCAGGGTGGTAAAACCAGTGGACAATCCCAGTGCCTTCAGTCCAGCCCAGAACTCTCTTGCTCAGGCATCCCTATGAATTTGCAGCTGGAGGTGGAATTGTATGGCCAGCTGGGACAGGCCAGTGGAAAAGTGCCTGGAGTCATCTAGCAGCAGCCAGATGATTTTTGAGAAACTGTGCAGCTAATCCATACCATGCATCTGATAGGATGATCACAGCAGGGGTTTTCTGGCTCCACCCTTGACCTTCAACCCCTGTAGAGAGGTCACAAGGACAGACTGTGCTTGATGAGACTCTGAGCATCTGTTGAGCCAGCCACGGCCAGGATCTCATCTTCTCTAGCTGTGGATGGTACTCCCACTCAAAGAAGTGAGTGCCCTTTATTGTAAGAGCAATGCATCGCCTTTTGTTTACATGGCAGCTGTATGGGAAGGTTATTTTTGCTTCAAGGCAAACTTATAAGAAAGAAAAATCAACACCCCAGGCTTCCTAGACTGAGATCTAATTCCTCAGCAATCTGAAAAGAATCAGGTAAAGGGGCTTGGGCTGTAGACTACAGACCCTAAGTGCCCACAAGCAAATACAGTGTTCCTCCCCTTGTTTCCTATAATATTTCCATCACAATTCCTCAACACCATCTGGGAAAAGATGTGGATAATTGTCATGAACTGCAGGCTAACCATTTATGCACTAAAATGTCTAAAGTAAACTTTTGTTATTGCAAATCTACTTAAAATCGTACATACGGTAACTTTTGTGCGTGAAGCTCTCAGACTGCTGTTTAGTCCTATCTTGATGGTTTATAATTGCTGTGATGCTGGAAGCTATGTCACCACTATTTCAAATACCAGCAGGGACACCCATGGTGGACAGGTTTCAGCAGATCTTCCAGACTAATAGAGACTAGGAAGAAAGCCCTGGTGATCTACTTCTGAAAATCAGTCGATGAAAACCTTACGAATCACAACAGAACGTTCTCTGACTTGCTTGCTTTGGACACCTCATCAGGAGAGATCGATCACTGGAGGAGGATATCATGCTTGGTAAAGTAGAGGGCCACAGAAAATGAGGGAGACCTTCCATGAGGAGAGATCGATCATTGGAGGAGGATATCATGCTTGGTAAAGCAGAGGGCCACAGAAAATGAGGGAGACCTTCCATGAGATGGATGCAACAATGGACTCAAACATACCAGTGATTGTAAGGATGGCACAGGACTGGGCTGCGTTTCATTCGGTTATACGTAAGGTCACCATGAATTGAAGTCAACTCAACTGCAGACATCTATCTGTTTGTCTGTCTTTCTGTCCTCCCATCCATCCATCCATTAAACCATCTCTCTCTATCTATCATCCATCTATCATCTATTACTATCTATCTGTCATCTACCTATCTATGCATCCATCCGTCCATCCGTCCGTCCGTCTGTCCATTGTCAAAGCCATACCAGATACATATATTGGTTTTGAGGGTGTAACCAGCAGTGGCTGGGTATAATTTTGGAGATATACCCTGGAGCACAGAATTCAAAAAATGCGTTTAATGCCAGCTTACTTTTTGACACTTGCTGCAAACTCATAAAATCAAGTGAAGGATAGGCTGCTACCTAATTTTCAGGACAATATAATATGGCTGATTTTATGCAAAATTAATTATGGGATAAAAGACTGCAGCCTGCTTCTCCCAAGTGGCTTCCTCATTCTCCTTGAAAATTGTTTTGTTCCCTGTCATTGTCACATCCTTGGGATCACCATCATCAGTCAAAACATTCCATCCGCATCATTAACAAAGTGCACCACGGGCACCAGGTTGTCAACGCCAGTCTGCTCCTCCACTTTCCTTCTATTCATACTGAGATAAAGGCAGACACTCCTGGTTAATGCTCTTGGCTGCTGACTGAAAGGTTGGAGATTCAAGTCCACCCAGAAACACCTAGTAAGAGAGGCCTGGTGATCTACTTCCAATCAGCCATTGCAAACCTTATGGAGTACGGTTCTACTATGGTACACATGGGGCACCATGAGTCGGAATCGACTTGATGGCAACTAACAACAGCAACACTCCTCCACCAGAATCTAGCTGGCTTCTCCTGACTGTGTGGGCATCACTAAACAGGTCACAATATCATAGTCTACTATGACCCATGTGACTACATCATAGTCCTGTCCTGCCAGGTTAGCACCTAAACCTGAGCAACGCCTTCAGTGAACTGAACAGAAGTACACTTGTCCAGGTAAGGTTGTGCTGTTCCAGTCTGTGTTCCAGGATGGTATTCCCTGAAACACAGTGATTTCTTCACAGGACCCTGGAAGGAGAAAGATGGTTCTTCCTGCTAGTCAGGAGACTGTTATGGTTCTTGTTTTTGGCCTTCCCTTTTGCAGCTGTAGCCACGGGCAGTCTGGTAGTGCCCAGCCTCTTCCTTTGGATGTATTCAGGGTTCACGTCCTCACCGGTCTCCTCGCCCCGCTACCTGTTAGCCTGTCCTTGGACTGTGCTACACTCAAAATGCTATACACTAAGAAAATCCATTTTCCAAAAGTCACTTCCGTCTTCAAGTCTTTTCTAAGCCAAGCTTCTCTCTACATGGTCCAGGTACCCTCCAGAGACTATGAAGATGCCCTAACGTTCCGCCATGACACTGAGCGTAATGCCGTCAAAATCAGATGGACCAAAAGGGCCGTGGAAGGCAGCCAATGGTTACCTTTGAGGAGATGTGATGAGAATTCCCAGCGGTACAGCCTTGCACACGTCACGTGCTAGATCTGGGCCTGATCTTTTGGACTTTTAATTCCTTGGTAAATGATGTACGTTGCTGTCTTAGTTATCTAACGCTGCTCTAACAGAATTACCGCAGGTGGGTGGCTTTAACAAACAGAAGTTTATTCTCTCACAGTCCAGGAGGCTACAAGTCCAAATTCAGGGTGCCAGCTCCAAGGGAAGGCTTTCTCTCTCTGTCAGCTCTGGGGAAGTTCCTTGTTATCAGTCTTCCCCTGGTCTAGGAGCTTCTCAGCACAGGGACTGGGTCCAAAGGATGCGCTCTGCTCCTGATGCTTCTTTCTTGGTGACATGAGGTCCCCATGTCTCTCTGCTTGCTTCTGTCTTTTATATCTCAAAGAGATTGGCTTAAGACATAACCTAATCTTGTAGATTGAGTCCTGCCTCATTAACATAACTGCCTCTAATCCTGCCTCATTAACATCATAGAGGTAGGATTTACAACACATAGGATCATCACATCAGATCACAAAATGGTGGACAATCACACAATACTGGGAACCATGGCCTAGCAAAGTTGACACACATTTTTCAGGGGACACAATTCAACCCACAGCAGTTGCAGATGGCAAAAAACCAGTTGCTATGGAGTGGACTTCAACTCATGGCGCCCCCACGTGGGTCAGAGTAGAACTGTGCTCCATAGGGTTTTCAGTGGCTGACTTTTCCAAAGTAGATTCCCAGGACTTTCTTCTGAGGCACCTTTGTGTAGACTGGAACCTCCAAACTTCCAGTTAGCAGCTCAGCGCTTAACTGTTTGCACCACCCACAGACTCCTTGAGGATGTCAGCTGGGATGAAAATGAAGCTCTCAGAACTCTTCCACCTTGAAAATGCTCCAATCTCCAAGAGAACTGTGTTTGCTAACCTGAGGGAGACAAGCTTGTGGCTTCAGCCTTGCCCTTATTGAAAAAGGTAATTTGTGCTCATTCTCTGGCACACATCTCATAAGTCAATTCATCATAGAGAGACCATTATGTGTAACATGATAAATACACTATGTCGACTTTGAAAATTGATTTAGCCCTTTTCGCTACAAACACTTGAGACTTCTTTCGGTAAGCAAATAGATGCTTTTGCTTAACTGCTTTACATCCTCCGAGATCAATGTGCACGATGGGAACATATCACTTACTTAAATGTGAAGGGGAGGTAGACCAGGCGCTCACCTCGCTTTTCAGAAATGTCTCCTAAAGTTCTAAATTAGTGTGGGTCTACTTCCCATCAGTCTTTAAGCTCTTGGTGGATAGAGATAGATAGATAAACAGACAGAAGCCAGACAGACAGCCGCCTTCAGGTGGGCTCCAATTCATGGCCGCTGTATGTATGACAGCAGGAAACATTGCCTGGTCCAGTGTTACCCTTAGGCTGGCTGCCATGTCTGAGTCCAGCGGGGTGACTATTGTGTCAGTCCATCTCTCGCTGGCCCGCTTCTTCACCAATCATGATGTCCTCCTCCAGCAATCGATCCTTCCTGATAACGTGTCCAAAGCATGTGAGTTGGACAATGTTCTGTTGTAATCCATAAGGTTTTCATTGGCTAATTTTCCGAAATACATCAGCAGGTCTTTCTTCCTAGTCTGTCTTAGTCTGGAAATTCCACTGGAAACTTGTCCACCATGGGTGACCCTGCTGGTACTTGAAATATTGGTGGCATACCTTCCAGCATCACAGTAACACGCAAGCCACCACAGTACAACAAACTGACAGCTGGGGTTTGTCTTGGAGGGTAGAGACTGTTTGACCCATTCTTATTTTGAATGGCATTGTAATTATCTAGTGCTTCTATAACAGAAATACCACAAGTGGATGGCTTTAACAAACAGAAATTTATTTTCTCAAAGTTTAGGAGGCTAGAAGTCTGAATTCAGGAGTCAGCTGTAGGAGAAGGCTTTCTCTCTCTGTTGGCTCTGGGGGAAGATCCTTTCTTCTTGGGTTCCTTGGAGATCTCCATGTAGCATCTATCATCCCCTATTCGTGCTTGCTTGCTTCTGTGCCTAATCTGCTCTTTTTATATCTCCAAAGTGATTGGCTGAAGAAATGCCCTACACTGACATGGCCTTATTACCATAACAAAGTATGATTCAGCTCAAAATGCCCATAGCATTGTGGTTGAGAGACCTGTTATGTCTGACAAGCAAATTTGAGATTGTCTCCTCTGGGATTGGGTACTGTCCCATAACTGTATCTACAGAACTGGCTTTTTAAAATAATATTGTATTGTGTTTTTGGCGAAGGTTTACACAGCAGTTTGGGTTCTCATTCAACAATTTGTACACAAGTTGTCCGGTGACATTGGTTACATTCTTACAATGAATGCACATTCTTTTTCCATTCTAGTTGTCCTGTTTCCATTCATCCAGTTTCCCTGCGCCCTGACCTTCTCCTCTTTGTTGTAAAGTCATTGTTGACCATTTGGTCTCATATAGGTGATTTTTAAAGAAGCACAGTACTTATGGGCGATATTCATTATTTTTTGAGCCAGTTTGTTATTAGCTATAAGGTGACCTCTGGGGATAGTTTGGGTCTCAGGTTTGAAAAGTATCTCAGGGTAATAGTCTCAGGGAGTCCTCCAGTCTCAACCAGTCCAGTAGGTCTGGTTTTTTTTTTTTTTTTTTTATTTTTCTTTTAGTAATTTGAGGTTCTGCTCCACATTGTTCTTGCCCTCATTAGGGTCCCAGGGCTGGCATTTTGCTACCAGCTTTTCCCCAGGAAACTCAATGCCCTCGGCAGTGCTCAGCAGCTGAAGTTTGACTTCTTGTTTCCTCGGTTTCCTGGAAACCCTTTATTTCGTTCCCTCGGGCACCCAGCCTGAGTGTGGCACACAGGGTCTAGATGACACAGCTTCTGTGCCAGCACCCTTCCCTGCTGCTCTCCTCAGCCCATTCTCACACCCCTCCCCGCTCCCAGGTCGCTGCAGATCTCCCTCCAGAGCTTGCTTCTCTGAGATGAAGCTGTGGCCGGGAGCCAAGGCTTGACGTGGCAGTTTCAGAAATCCTCCCAGATGTGGCCGATCATCGACTGAATGAATAAGCCCTCGCCGCAGAACCAGCCGTGCACGCAGGTGTCAGCTAGCACTTTGCTGATTTTTTCCGGGCCTATCCTAAAAGAACTTTTCCACACTTCATTTGCAAAGCAGGAGGACAGATTGCTCACTTTACAGCCAAAGTGAAACCCATAAACATGGATTACCCAGCAAAGACACCTCCACAGAGACAGGAAAATTCAAATAACTGGCAAGGTACTATATTTAACTGTAAAAAATATATATAAATATGAATTTCTTACTACTAATCAAATTAGTCAGATGGATTATCCATGGAAGCAGCAGTCAAGAAATCAAACGATGCACTGCACTGGGCAAATCTGCTGCAAAAGACCTCTTTAAAGCAAAGATGTCACCTTGAACACTAAGGAATGCCTGACCTAAGCCATGGTGTTTTCAATTGCCTCATATGCATGTGAAAGATGGACAATGAATAAGGAAGACCAAAGAAGAACTGATGCATCTGAATTGTGGTGTTGGTGAAGAATATTGAATATACCATGCCAAAAGAACAAACAAATCTGTCTTAGAAGAAGTACAACCAGAACGTTTTTTAGAAGCAAGGATGGCGAGACTTTGTCTCACATGCTTTGGACATATTATCAGGAGGGACCAGTCCCTGGAGAAGGACATCATGCTTGGTAAAGTAGAAGGTCAGTAAAAAAGAGGAAGACCCTCAGTGAGATGGACTGACACAGTGGCTGCAACAATGGGCTCAAGCATAACAACGACTGTGAGGATGGCACAGGATCGGGCAGTGTTTCATTCTGTTGTACACTGGGTGGCTATGTGTCCGAATGTCCCGATGGCGCTTAACAACAATAGCAAATGACTCTGAAGGATCGCAGGCATGTACAGACAGGCTGTCACGTGAGCGCTCTAGGCTGGAATGAGAACCCTCATTCATCCAGGAAGCAAAACAATGAGGTGAGGGAAGGGGATACTGGAGCTGCTGGTCCAGCAAATAGATACAAGGAGAGTCATCTGGGTCAGGTTAGGTGGGTGGGAACAATAGAACTAGAAAAGTAAGCTCTCCAGCAGGAAAACAGCAAAAGCAGTGAGTGGCACTTAGTCCCACTGGGCGGTACAGGAGGTTAAGCGCTTGACAACTAGCTAAAAGGTTGGTAGTTCAAACCTATGCAGAGGCTCCTTGGAAGAAAGGCCAGGCAATCTGTTTCTGAACAGTCATAGCCTTGAAAACCCTATGGAGCACAGTTCTTCCGTGCACACATGGGGTCGCCATGAGTTGGAAGGAACTTGATGGCAACTAACAACAACAGCCTGATGGTCACAGGACCTAAACAGAACTCAGATGACGCCAGCCACCAAATGAAGTGGGTAGGAAGGGATGCCTGAAACTGCAGACCTGCCACGAGTGGGAAGAGTCTGTGAGCACCTTTTCAGGGGCTTTAGGGGTGTGTGATGTCATTCTGCAGACAAATGGGGAAGGTACAATGTAAGCAGGGGGGCCCTCCCAGGATAAGGTGCACCGCTGGTAAGGTAAGGAATTGAATCTATCGATGGCATTTGACTACTAGCACAAGGTTACGGGGTGGAGAAGGATCACTGACTAGTGCTGATTTTAATCTCTTGGTAGATTTTCATTTATTGTGAGTGATGGTTCATGTTTATGTGTCACCTTGGCTAGGCTGTGATTCTCAGTGGTTTGGCAGACACTGAACTGGGTGCTCTTCCGTGATGTAATGTAATGCAAGCTCCTACCAAAATATTCTGTAATATCATCTTCCATAATGTAATATAATCACTTTCCATAACGTAATGTAATATAACGTAATGATCTTCCATACTGTAATGTATTGACCTTCCATAATGTAATGACTTCTATAACATAATGTAATGTAATCATTTTCCATAATATAATGTAATGTAATCATCTTCCATAATGTCATATAATGACTCTCCATAATGTAATGTAATGTAATGTAATCACCTTCTATGATGTGATCTGATCTAAGCAGCCAATTAGTTGAAAGAGGAGTTTCCTTGGGGGTGTAGTCCGCCTCCAGAATATAAATGGATGCTCCAGCAAAGTTTGCTCTTTCCCTGCACTCTTCTTGTCACCTGACCTTTGGTTACTGGGACATAAACCTACAGAAGCCTCCAACCTGCTGCCTGACCTACACATCTTAGATTCACCAACCTCTGCCACTCCATGAGCCAGCAGAGGTCTCCAGCTTGCCTCCTGACTCACAGATTTGGGAATTGCCAGCCCCTAAAATTGTGTGAGCCATTTCCTTGAAATAAATAGTAAATCTCTCTCTATTTACCTCACTAGTTTGGCTCCTCTAGAGAACCCAGACTAGGACAGCATGTCGTAAGGGAACACACCCGGCCAGACAGAAACACGCACTTGAGGGATGCCAGTGGTGGGGAGAAATCCTTTACTTACTTGAGGAATACAATGAAGCATTCTACTCCCCCCTTCCTCAGGATAACCAATTCACGGCCATCAAGTGAATCAATAACCTTCATTTAGATCCTTAAACGGCAATTTAATTTCATTCAACTTACCCAACAAACATTGTTTACAGGGACTACAGAGTTGGAAACCAGGTTCTGGAAAGGTTTCTGAAAATGTTACTTCAAACAAGATTAATTCAAGGAATTTAGAGTTTCAGAAAGGTTTGTATTTTTTTTCTAAAGCTTTTCTAAGACAATCTTAAATGAATGATCAGAAGACTTATTTCATGGGTGTGTGAGTGTGTGGTCTGTACTCCCATTTGGGAATAGGGTTTTCTTGGTTATGTTAATGGAGCCATATCAGTGTAGGGTGTGTCCTAAACCTAATCGCTTTTGAGATATTAAAAGAGCAGATTAAGCCCAGAAGCAAGCAAGCAAAATGGGGGAAAGATAGATGCCACGTGAAGATCACTGAGTTACCCAGGAACTGGGACTAAGAAGCTGAGACAAGGACTTTCCCCAGAGAGAAAGCCTTCCCCTGGAGCCCTGAATTCTGACTTCCAGCCTCCTAAACTGTGAGAAAATCAACTCCTGTTTTCTGAAACCATCCACTTGTGCTATTTCTGTTCCAGCAGCACTAGGGGCCTAAGCCACCCCCTACACTCCCACCTTGCTGAGGATGGAGGACTTGGAAGTGGGTGTGTTTTTATCATTGTGTCATCCAGCCTGCAGTCCTCACCAAAACGCGGGGTCTTCCTGTCTTTGCCTCCCACTCGCCTCTACGATTGCAGTCTGAGTAACTCATCTCTAGGAAATGTGGACAATTACCAGGGGTTTGGGATGCCTTGCTACCTCCTACCACTGACAGGTTGTATAAATGTTTGCTGGCTAGATGACGAGAACAACAACAAAAGAAACCTAACACCTGCCCCACAGCTCCTTAGAGGGTCTCCCGCCTCTCAAAGTGTGTCCCAAGGCTAGTGAACACAAGGTACTGCATGAAAGATTCTGTGAGGCAATGAGATCGGAAAAACTGAGTTCAACAAAATTCAAGTTTTCTGAGCTATGAGGGCCTTCCAAAGCCTCTGCCATGCTAATAATCCAAAACCAAAAACCTGTTGCCGTCAAGTCAATTCTGACTCATAGTGACAATATAGGGCAGAGTAGAACTGCCCCACAGGGATTCCAAGGCTGTCATCTTTACGGAAGCAGACTGCCACCCCTTCCTCCCGTGGAGCAGTTAGGAGGTTTGAACCGCAGACCTTCTGGGCAGCAGCCAAGTCCTTTAACCACTGTGCCACCAGGGCCCCTATGCTAATGACAGGCATGGAAATTTTCCAGTAGAAGCGCACCAACCACCAGTGGTGTTGGAGTCAAATCTGACTCAGGGACAACCCATGTGTGCAGAGTAGAAATGCACTCCATAGGGTTGTCAAGGCTATGATCGTTCAGAAGCAGATTGCCAGACCTTTTTTCCAAGGTGCCTCTGGGTGGGTTTGAACTGCCAACCTTTCAGTTAGCAGCCCAGTGTTAACCATTTGTGCCACCTAGTGACTGTGCATTTCCCAGACTTCCTTGGCCATGTAAACACCTCTGTTCAGGACATCTTATGGGGCATGTGGTGTGTCACCATGGGCCCTCACCTGGCCCAAACACACTGAAGAGAAAGACCTTCAGCTAGTCTCTCTCCCTCTGGAGGGAACAAGGGAGCAGGTGCCTTTCTTGCTGCCATGGCCGTTTTAAGATCATTTACAGTTCTATTTGGAGATTTTTCAGAAGTATCATACAGATGTCAAAACTGATCTCATACAGATGTGAAACCAAAATTGTAGAGAGCACAGTGGGAAAAAGAAAAGAACCTGCACCCCTTGGGAAAACAGTGGGTGATTCAATCCACCAAGGAAGAAGCTGGCCCTACTTCTGAACTTTTTCTTACAAGAGGGATGTTGTTAGGTGCCATTAAGTTGGCTCTGACTCGCACGACCCCATGTATAACAGAACGAAATGCTGCCCCATCCCGCACCATCTTCAGGATCGTTGTTATGTTTGAGCCCACTGTTGCAGCCGCTGTGTCAGTCCATCTCGTTGAGGGTCTTCCTCTTTCACTGACCCTCCACTTTACTAAGCATAATGTCCTTCTCCAGGGACTGGTCCCTCCTGATAACATGTCCAAAGTAAGCTAGCCGAGGTCTCCCCATCCTTGCTTCTAAGGGGCATTCTGGCTTAACTTCCTCCAAGACAGATCAGTTTCCTCTTCTGGCAGTCCATGGTGAGATACAAGTCTGTATTGGTTAAGCCATTGGGAGCCATGTGTCCTATTAACTTGCAGCTGAACCATGCTGACCGATGAGTGGTGATGTGGAACCAGTAAGCAGCACACAGAAATTCTCTAGATTCATCTGTGTAATCTTTCTTGTATGAAAAGTTCTATTTGGGGATTTTTCAACGGTGTCATGCAGATGTTATCATCTTGTGAATGTTTCTGAGGAAGTTAGATGAAAGAGAAGAGGATATCATTTCTAGCCCGAAATGTCAGCACATTCTTCTCTTGCATACTTGGGTCTAACTGTTGTTGTAGGGTTATATGGTTGTTTCTCATAGATTGTTGCTGTTCGTTGCCTTTGAGTTGGCTCAGACTCATGGTGACCCCATATACAACAGAAACAAATGCTGCCCGGTCTTGCACCATCTTCGTGATGGTTGGTTTGTTCCAGTCCATGTTGTGGCCACTGTGTATTTTGAGTGTCTTCCAACCTAGGGGGATCACCTTCCAGTGCTATATTGGACAATACTCTATTGTGATCCCTAGGGTATTCATTGGCTAATTTTTGGAAGTAGATCACCAAGACTTTCTTCGTCATCTGTCTTAGCCTGGAAGCTCCAATGAAACCCATCCACCACAGGTGACGCTGCTGATATTTGAAACGCTGGTGGTATAGCTTCCAGCATCCCCGTAACACGCTGGCCACCACCAGGAGACAAAGTAGGAGACAGGTAGTGGTTCTTATAGTTTGCATTTATGCAGATAAAATCATAGATGTGCATGCAGGCAGAACTGTAAAATCACAGCACTGGCTTGTGTTCCTTCTCCTTTTTTCATCTTCAAAATCAGATTGCTGGACACGGGGCTGTGAAATACAAGATGAAACAGCTCATGTCCAGTGGGTAACACTGCTGCTCACGAAAGCCTGCCGTGTCCAACTGGGCTTTTCATTTCTTCCACCAGCAGGGTGAGTCCTCTAGCGACACAGAGGGGTTTTCATTTTAGTAGGGAATGCGTGCTTTTTTTTTTTATAAAGAGGTTATTTGATATCGAAAATATGATTATCCCTATATGAATTCAACCGGCTTATGTTTATGGGGGCACATATTTTCAGCGTAAGTACAATAATATTTCTATTACTCACACATCATTTTGAAAATTTGTGTTAAGGGATGTAGACTCACAGTTGAAAAGTATGCTCAAATAAGTACCAGAATCGAGTAACACTCTCTGAAGATATACGCACATAAAATGTAATGTGAAATCCCCCGATACTTCATCATTCACTGAATCAGATCACAGTCGATTGGCACCCATTTTTTCCCTGCTTCTTTGGGTAGACATGTATGGGTCGATGCATGATGCATATTTCATCTGAATTACTGAGGTATCCTTCAAAATTTTGAAAGAAGTTCAATCTACTTTTATTTCTTCCGGTGATTACCCTTAAACAATGTACTTACATAGCTTTTATTTGATATGAGTTTACAAACAGTACTTATTGAAAGCTTGGAACTGAAGATGAGAAAAGCAGCATGTCCTATGTCTTACTTTTCCTTTCAACCACAATTGCTGCTTTGGAAAAAAAAAAAAAAAAGTGATATTATTATCACTATATTGTCACGGTTGGTGGCATTTATTGTCTGCTCTATAACCATCATTTCCACAGGTTTAACCATAGTGCTACATTTAAACGCAGCCTTAAATTTACCACTACTCTTTTAGACAAATTTCTCTTGATCGGTTAGAGTTCAGCCTCTCCTTGCTTTTCTTTGTTTGTTTTCTTTATGAACATACATTCCCAGAGCTGTTGCGCACTGGAACCTACGTGTTTGTGCCATTAAAATTTATGAACATTATAAGACATAAGCACATATATGGAAACCAAAGATTCTTTGTGGTTATCAGGGAGGGTGAACTTTTGCTTAAGGGGCATTGAGTTTATATTCATGTAGTGGAATGATTTGGAAAAGAATAGTGTTATGGACTGAATTGTGTCCCTCAGAACTGTGTGTCGACGTGGCTAGGCCATGATTCACAGCATTGTGTGGTTGTCCACCATTTTGTGATCTGATGGGATTATCCCATATGTTGTCAATCCTAATCTCTATGATGTGAATGAGGCAAGATTAGAGGCAGTTATGTTAATGAGGCGAGACTCAATCTACAGGATTAGGTTGTGTCTTGAGTCAATCTCTTTTGAGATATAAAAGACAGAAGTGAGCAGAGAGGAGAGGGAACTAATGCTACCAAGAAAGCGCCAGGGCCCATCAACGGACAAATGGATAAACAAATTATGGTATATCCACATAATGGAATGCTACCCAACGATAAAGAACAAAGATGAAGCTGTGAAACATCTTATAACATGGAGGAAGCTGGAGGTCATTATGCTGAGTAAATTTAATCAGTCACAGAAGGACAAATATTATATAAGCCCACTATTATAAGAACTGAAGAAAAGGTTTAAACACAGAAGAAAATATTGTTTGATGGTTACCAGGGTGGGCAGGGAGGGTGAGGGTTATTTACTAACTAGATAGTAGAAAAGAATTATCTTCAGTGAAGGGAGGGACAGCACACACTACAGGGGAAGTCAGCACAACTGGACTAAACCAAAGCTAAGAAGTTTCCTGAATACAATCAAACACTTCGAGGGACAGAGTAACAGGGGCAGGGGTCTGGGGACCAGGCTTTCAGGGGACATCTAGGTCAACTGGCATAACAAAGTTTATTAAGAAAATATTCTGCATCCTACTTTGGTGAGTGGGGTCTAGGGTCTTAAAAGCTAGTGAGTGGCCATCCTAAGATGCATCAATTCATCCCAACCCACCTGGAGTAAAGGAGAATGAAGAACTCCAAAGACACAAGGAAAGTATTAGTCCAAGAGACAGAAAGGGCCACATAAACCAGAGATTGCATAATCCTGAGATCCGAAGAACTAGATGGTGCCCAGCTACCACCAATGACCGCCCTGACAGGGAACACAACAGAGAGTCCCTGACTAAGAGAAAGGTGGGGTGTAGAACTCAAATTCTAGTAAAAAGACCAGAGTTAATGATCTGACTGAGACAGGAGAAACCTCAGAAAGCATGGCCCCTGGACTCTCTTTAACTCAGAACTAAAACAATTCCTGAGGCCAACTGCTCAGACAAAGATTGGACTGGACTGTGGGACATAAAATGATACTCATGAAGAGTGTGCTGCTTAGCTCAAGTAGATACATGAGACTAAATGGGCAGCTCCTGTTGGGAGGTGAGATGAGAAGGCAGAGAGGGTCAGGAGCTGGTTGAATGGACACGGGAAATCAGGGGTGGAAAGGAGGAGTGTACTGTCACAGTATAGGGAGAGCAACTAGGGTCACATAACAATGTATATATAAATTTTTGTATGAGACTAACTTGAATTGTAAACTTTCACTTAAATTACAACAATGAAAAAGAAGAAAAAAAAAGTGCCAGGAGTGGAGCACATCCTTTGGACCCTAGGTCCCTGTGCTGAGGAGCTCCTAGACCAAGGGAAAATTGATGATAAGGACCTTCCCCCAGGGCCCAGAGATGGAGAAAGCCCTCCCCTGGAGCTGGTCCTCTGAATTCAGACTTCTAGACTCCTAGACTGTGAGAGAATGAATTTGTCTTTGTTAAAGCCATCCACTTCTGGCATTTACTTTATAGCAGCACTAGATAACTAAGACAGACAGCAAGAATGGGTGCACAATTTGAAGAATGTAATCAATGTCACTGAATCATATATGTGGAAATTGTTGAGATGGTATATATTTTGTTAGGAAACCCTGGTGGCATAGTGGTTAAGTATTACGGCTGCTAACCAAAAGGTCGGCAGTTCGAATCCACCAGGCACTCCTTGGAAACTCTATGGGGCTCTGTGGGGCACTTCTACTCTGTCCTATAAGGCTTGCTATGAGTCGGAATGGACTTAATTGACTCAACTGTTGTGGCTGCATCTTGGGACAAATTTTCTTTCCTTGTGGACTTTTTTCTATCGCTCCATTGTCTTCTAGTACGTCATGTTTGCCGTGGACTAGTCTGAGCTTCCTAGAATTTTTTCTCAATATCCACAGAATTCTTTCCAGAATTTCTAATACCAGTAATTTACTAGAACATCTCTTTATCAGTTGATCTGTATAAGCACTTTGTGGTGCAATGGTTAAGTGCTAGGCTGCTAACTAAAAGGCTGGCAGTTGGAACCCACCCAGTGGCTCTGTGGGAGAAAAGACCTGTGGATCTGCTTCTGTAAAGACTAAAACCTAAAAACCAAACCCACTGCCATAGAGGAGATTCTGACTCATAGCAACCCTACAGGACAGAATAGAACTGCCCCACAGGGTTTCCAAGGCTGTAATCTTTATGGAAGCAGATTGCCATATCTTTCTCCAAAGGGGTGGCTGGTGGGTTCGAACCGCCGATCTTTCGGTTAACAGCTGAGTGCTTAACCATTGCACCACAAGGGCACCTTCCCTAAAGATTACAGCCTTGGAAATCCTATGGAGCGGTTTTACTGTGTCCTATAGGGTCTCTAGGAGAAGGAATCAACTCGATGGCGAGGGGTTGGGTTTTTGGTTTATGCAAGAATACTATGGATGAGGATAAAGACCTACAGGAACAAAACTGATGAAGAATTTTAATTCTTTGTTATGAGAAAATGGTAATTTTTCCTTAATTCAGAACCTAATTTGATTGCTTATACAGATATCTACATTCCATTTTCTCTAAGTTATTTTGATTTAAATGAACCAGAGGGTATAGATATAATCCCCTTTGTACCTTAATTCGTACTCCTCCCCCCACCCCCTATTCTGGCCGCAGAGGGCTTTTTCCCTGTTTGCACTGGGCCTGCTGGGGTGCAGAGCGTCCTGGCCCGGATGAGCTCAGCAGATATTCACGTGGAATAGCAGGGAAGGCTCCATCTGGGCTGCGTGATTTCTGCTGGCCTCACCAGAGGAAGTCTCTCAATGTGCCGTGTCAAAGCACCCTCAAGGCCCCCCAGAGTGAACACGTGGGTGCTTTTTATTTTTACAGTGTTTTAAGATTGCTCTTTAAAACAGTTGAAATTAGGTGTATGTACTGTGGGGATTTTTGAGAACAGATTACAGAACGATCTTGGTTTTGATAACTCTTGCAGATAGCAGTTGATTTATTATGAAAAAAAAATTTAAAAGAATAAGGAGTTCTTTCCACTACTATTGTTCAATGGGTAAGGGGAAAATATTCCAAATGGTGATAAGTAAACCAGTACAGTGCTCAGAAGGTCATATAATTATGGCTTGGAGGAAATTAACACACACTTGAAAAACTTCATGATGCAATGCATGTATTTTGAACTAAAAAAAGACAATTTTAGAAAAAAATCATACATATAAAAAGAAAAAAATCATAATTCAACTCTGAGCTTAAGGTTCTACTGGGATGAACATTGTTCTTTCCTCAGACTGCTCCTTCATCTCTAATAGAGGAAAGGTTTGTTTTTTTTTTTAAACATTTCGCAACAGACATTTTTAAAAAGGGTTTTGTGTTTGAGGCACCCATCACCAGGGCTTGTTTGAAAATGAATCTGGTATTTACATGTTTATTTTGTAATGGAAGCAAAACCAAACCAGTTGCCGTCAAGTCGATTCTGACTCATGGAGACCCCCTGTGTGTCAGGGTAGAACTACTCCGTGAGGTTTTCATGGCTGTCACCTTCAGGAAGACCTCCAGGCCTTTCTTCCAAGGCGCCTCTGGGTGGGTTCCAACCGCCAACCTTTTGGTTAGTAGCCCAGGGCTTAACTGTTTGGGCCTCCAGGGAGTCCTTATTTTGTAACCAACTTTGTAAAACCTTTAAGAACTTTACTGCATACCAGTGTTAGTTTGTAAATGAATATCCTGTGGCGAGCTCAAAAACTCTATGAATAAAGTAGGTGTGAGTAAAAAGATAGTTTGTGGGGGTAGGATGTTAGCCTTCCTCTGGGAAACCTCTGTGCCTGGCAGGTAGAGAAAATGGTACAGAGTGATGTTTCTGTTATGGATTTCCTCCAAGGCACCATACGATTTTGGGCTACGGTTAGGAAAACCAACCATTCCAATCCTGAAATGTGAAATTTGGGAAGGACAGGACATAAAGGTTTCCTTCTGAGTGCTCACGCCCTCTGACACTCAGAGGTAGGTGTGGAGGACGAGGCACAGCAATGAACATCACACAGACAGATGCCATTCTTATATAATATTTTATCCAAAAGAGGCTGCAAAGTCAGCACTGAAGGAAATGTCGGTGCACAAACTGGCTGTGGGTCTGAACGTTGCTTTTCAAGTCCGGGGTGCCAGTCCTTCCTGAAGGAGGACTGTAGGTGGCCCCGGTCTCCACGTCCCCCGGAACCCAGCCCAAAGCAGGGCCAGCCTCATCTAGACGCTCCTGAAGCTGGACACGTGGGCACCACCAGGGCGTGGAGGTTTCCCGTCTGCTCTGGGGCTTGGCTTAGCACAGGACCTGCTGGCCCAATCTATGCCTGCTAGGGGTCTCCAGAGAAGCGGAACCGGTAAGATAAATAGATACATAACAAGTGGCCGTGGAGTTGACTCTGGCTCATGGTGACCCTACGTGTGTAGAACTGTACTCCATGGGGTTTTCAATGCTGATTTTTCAGAAGTAGATCACCAGGCCTTTCTTCTGAGGCACGTCTGGGTGTATGTGAACCACTAACCTTTTGATTAGCAGCTGAATGTGTTAACTGTTTGCACCACCCAAGGACTTCTAACCAATTGTCTTTAGTCAACTTCAAGTCATGGCCACCCCATGTGTGTCAGAGTAGAACTGTGCCCCGTAGGGTTTTCAATGGCTGATTTTTTTGGAAGTAGATTGCCAGGCCTTTCTTCCAAGGTGTCTCTGGGTGGACTCTAATCTCTCACCTCTCAGTTGGCAGCTGAGCGAACAGTTTGCACCGCCCAGGTAGTAAAATGTCTTGTAGAGTACTTTTAATCTTATTCTAGAGTTAATAAGGACCCATTGGAGGTGGACGAAAGATTCAAATTTCTTTTTCAAGCCACGGTGCCTTAGAGGGACAGGGTACCCCAGTGGAGGGGCAGCATTAGAGGAAAGAACTACGCACGAGGTGTCAGGGCATTTTTTCCCATTTACTCCGGGTACGCGCGGTCACACCCAGCCACGCAATCCGCGTACACGGTCACGCCCAGCCGCACAATCCTGATCTGTAGTCACACCCAGCCGCACAATCTGGGTACACGGTCACACCCAGCCACACAATCCGGGTCTGTAGTCACACCCAGCCACATTACTAAAGGACTTTGGGTGGCCCTGCTCTCTCTAGCCCTTCCAGCCCCACTCATCTCGAGAGGTGTTTACCGCTCCGGAAAGCAAGGGCCCGCGTGCACGTGTGGTTGAAGCACCTGAACAACACTTGTGATCCAAACTCTCGCTTCCTGCACCGAATGGAGCTAGTTCCTGCTCTCCAGCACGCTGCATAAAACCCTTGGGTGGCAATGTCAGATCTACTAATTAAGCCCCTTCTTAAACATGCAAATGACCCTAACAACATGAGTCCCTCTCCGCCTGTGTGATCAGAACACTTCCTTATAGTGTCCCACTGAGAGCTCCTCTAGGAGGGAACCACGTTCTGATGCAGTGAAGAGCTCAGGGAAAGGAGGAAGGCCATCAGCCAAGCCCCTGTGAATAGGAAGCACACTAGGAGAGGAAGACGAGCCCGAGTGGCACCGCGGTTAAGCGCTCGGCTGCAAACTGAAAGGTCGGCAGTTCAAACCTGCCGGCCGCTTCTCAAGAGAAAGATGTGGCAGTCTGCTTCCATGAAGATTACAGCCTTGGAAACCCTATGGGCCAGTTCTACTCTGTCCTACAGGGTCGCTAGGAGTCGGAATGGACTCGACGTCAGCGGGTTTGGTTTTTTCGGTTTAGAAGAGGAAGGAGGCTTGAGTGGGCTCTCATGGGACACTAGAACATTGGAATGTAACAAAACAACAACAACACAGTTGCCGTGGAGTCAATTCCGAATCATGGTGCCCCCATGTGTGTCAGAGTAGAACTGTGCTCCAGAGGGTTTTCAATGGCTGATTCTTCAGAAGTAGATCACCAGGCCTTTCTTCTGAGGCACCTCCAACCTACTGGTTAACAGACGAGTGCATTAACCATTTGCACCATCCAGGGACTCCACATACACACAGTATATGCATACGTAGAAAACCAGTTACAGTCCACTTGACTCTGACTCAGGATGACCCCAGGTGTGTCAGAGGAGAACTGTGTGCTCCATAGGAATTTCAGTGGCTGATGTTTCAGAGGTAGATCAGCAGTCCTTTCTTCTGAGGCACCTCTGGGTGGGTCCAAACCTCCAACCTTTCAGCTAGGAGTTGAGTGTTTAACTGTCTGCACCACTCAGGGGACTCCGTTTTTGGCCCTACAAGACCCAGATTAAATTAAGTGCTCACTGGTGTTCTCTCTGAGATTCTGTTCTCCTGCTTTGCAGCGTTCATCACAATTTGCAATTAACTGTATCTTTATACGTGATGGAAACAACGGTGGCATAATGGTTAGGGGCTACATTTGCTAACCAAAAGGTGGGCAGTTCGAATCCACCAGGCGCTCCTTGGAAACTATGGGGCAGTTCTCCTCTGTCCTATAGGGTCGCTATGAGTCGGAATCGACTCGACAGCAATGGGTTTTTATATGTGATGTTCTTTATTTCGTCTTTCTCCTACATAGTTGGTTCCCGGAGGCGGAGCCATGCCCACCTGTTCACCGCTGCATCCTCACTGCCTAGCTGAGCGCCCCAAACACAGGAGACTCAACAAGCACCAGGAAGCAAAGTGGTGACGGGAGTCGGGTGGTGCTGGCTTTCCTCCCTGAACTCTTGAGGTTCATCTCCTTCAAGGACGTGCTGGTCAGACAAGGGCAAGGGACATGAGTAGACAGGACAAGATCAGCAGGGCTGCTGGAAGCCCTGGACTTGCCTGTCTCTGGAACCTTGACTGGGATTTGTTGTTACTTGTTGTAGAGTCGGCTCCAACTCACAGCAAACTCACGTTCGACAGAACGAAATGTTGATTGGACCTGTACCATCTTCATAATCACTGGTGTGCTTGAGTCGCTGTTGCAGCCACTGTGCATTCCGAGTGCCTGCCAACCTAGGGGCTCATCTCCCAGCTCTATATTGGACAGTGTTTTGTTGCGATCCATAGGGTTTTCACTGGCTAATTTTTGGAAGTAGATTGCCAGGCCTTTCTTTCCAGTCTTAGTCTGGAACTCTGCCGAAACCTGTCCACCAGGCTGACCCTGCTGGTGTATGGTATATGTAGCTTCCAGCATCACAGCAACATGCAAACCACCACAGTACGGCAAGCTGACAGACAAGTGTTGGCATGAACTTTAACCCCACTCGATCTTACAGAATGACAGTCTTTTCTGCACCTGGGGTCTTGAGCAACACTGAGGACGTTTGTTGCTGTTAGTTGCTTCCGAGTCAACTCATACTCATGGCAACCCTATGTGCAACAGAACCAAATGTTGCCCAGTCCTTCACCATGCTTCACTTGGCATGCTCAAGTCCATTGTTGAGGGCGCTGTGTATTTTTGGGTGCCTTCCCATCTAGGGGGCTCATCTTCCAGCACTGTATCGGACAATGTTCTATTGTGATCCATAGGGTTTTCACTGGCTAATATGTGGAAGTAGATCACCAGGCCTTTCTTCCTAGTCTTAACATTGTATGTTGTTGTTTGTTTGTTGCCATTAAGTCAGCTCTGACTCATGGTGACCTCATGCACAACAGAACGAAATGTTGCCTGGTCCTGCACCATCTTCATGATCATTGGTAATGTTTCAGTCCATTGTTTTGACCACTGTGTACTTGGAGTGCTTCCAACCTCGGGGGCTCATCTTCCAGCACTGTATCGGACAGTGTTCTGTTGCGATGCACAGGGTTTTCACTGGATGACTTTCTGATGCTGGAAACAATTTAGCCAATGAGTCTGAGTCTGTCTTTCTGAGAGTGTAGCTGAGGGAGAGAAAGGTTCTACTGGTCAACCAGTGAGACCACTCGCTACTTGAACTTCCCTATCTGCAAGTCTGGAGAGAAGAGACCAAGGTCAAGAATTTGAAGAGCTGAGGCTACAGTCCTTTAAGGGAGGGAAGGAGATGGACGGAAAGTTTCAGATCTCAACCCTTGAGGGGTCTTCAAAAACTGCATCATCCCAGTGAGATGCTGTCCTTAAGGAACGCTGAGCCTGGGGATATTGTGACTTTTAGGAATTGGCAGTTTCTGAAAAAACAAGCAAATCTGTCAACTCAGATTCAGTCTTCAAGAGAATTGGCTAATAACTTGCATCATAAACACGATACATTAGCACGGAAATCAGCAAATAAACAGCTCGGCACACAGGCGTGACGAGTACTTGCAAAGAAGGACCACTTAAAACTGATGGGTTTTCCAGAGGCAGGCTGAGGATACTGAAGGACACAGGAATGAGAGAGTCACTCCATGCACAGATGAGCTGTAGCATTCCAAGAGCTCCATATTTCCCCAATTAGCAGGCATCTCAAGCTTGCTTAAGGAAACATTCATGATGCAACTGATTGTGCAGCTAAAGCAGAAATGCCTTTTATGTGCTGCCTTACATAGCATAGTTGTTGTTATGTATGTGCTGTTGAGTCGATTCCAACTCATAGAGCCCCCATGTGACAGAGAACTGCCCCATAAGGTATTCTGGTCTGAAATCTTTATGGGAGGGGCCTTGGTGGCGCAGTGGTTAAGTGTTCTGCTGCTAACCGAAAGGTCGGCGGTTCGAACCCACCAGCTGCTCCGCAGAAGAAAGATGTGGCAGTCTGCTTCTGTAAAGATTACAGCCTCGGAAACCCTATGGGGCAGTTCCACTCTGTCCTGCAGGGTTGCTATGAAGTCAGAATTGACTTGACGGCAATGGGTTTGGTTTGGTTTTGATCTTTATGGAAGCAGATCACCCGGTCTTTACTCCCATGGAGCTGCTGGGTGGGTTTGAGTACTTAACCCTTGTGCCACCAGGGCTCCCCAAATACCATGGAGATGTTCAATCATCTCTCAGCTATCTTCCCTGCATAGTGGGACCTGCATGGGCCGGCTCTACACCAGGAAAGGGACCATGGGGGCTTGTATGAGTTCTCTCAGAGCTGCTGAAAACAACAGGACCTTATTCTCTCGCTGTTCTGGAGGCTGGAAGTCTGACATCAAGTTGTCAGCAGAGCGTGGGCTCTCTGAAGCCTCTAGGGGAAGATCCTTCCTGGCCTCTTCCAGCCTCTGGTCATCCCAGGTTCTCCTTGGCTTGTGGCCGCATCACTCCATCTCTGCCTCCAATGTCATCTGGCTGTGCTTCTTCTGTTCCCCATCTCTTCTCTTGTCTCATAAGGATGCCAGTCATATTGGATGAGGGCCCACCCTGCTCCAGGATGAGCTTAACTGATAACATCTTCATAGACCCTATTTCCAAACAAGATCACACTCACAGGTACCAGGGGATAGGACTTCAACATACATTTCTGGGAGACACAATTCATCTCAAACACTGTTTTCCCTCCAATTCCCAAGGGAATTTACTGCTTTGCACATGGCTGAGGGTGGTCATACTGTGAATTCCTGGGTTTTCTGGAGTGTGAACAGGTTTTAACTTACAACTTGGATCATTGTTATGGATTAAATTGTGGCTCCTCCCACCCCCAAATATGGGTTGGAATCCTGACCCCTATGCCTATGGTAAAGGAGCCCTGGTGGCACAGTGGTTAAGCTCTCAACTGCTAACCGAAAGGTTGGCAGTTTGAACCCACTAGTGACTCTGTGGGAGAAAGACCTGGTGATCTTCTCCCATGAAGACGGCAGACTAGGAAACCCTACGGGGCAGTTCTGCTCTGTCACAGGTCACTGTGAGTTGGGATGGACTTGATGGCACATGGCAGGGCAGCAAGAACATATATGTGGACGTGACCCTGTCTGGAAGTGGGGTTTTCTTTGTGATGCTAATGAGATCATACCTTAGTAGGATGGGTTCTAAACCTAATCACTTCTGAGTAATAAAAAGAGCCAATCAGACACAGACACACAGAAGGACAACAGGTGCTAACGAACATCAAGGATGGCCAACGGACACCAGAGGCAAGGAGAGAAACCCACAGAAGGAACTGACTCAGCTGAGACTCTGATCTGGATTTTCAGCCTCCAGAACTGTGAGGCAATGAATTTCAGTTCTTTAAGGCCACCCAACTGTGGTGGTTGGGTTACAAGGACACTAGGCACCTAAGACGAACAGCTGCCACTTAATAAGTAACCTTGGGCACATGACTTTAGCCTAACTGTGCCTCAGTCTTCCCAGACGTAAGACACAGGGATGCTGAGAATACTCTTGACCACCGCAAGGCAGGGACTCAGACACAAAAACAGCAAAGCAGAAGCCCAGGGGTGTAACATTCGTAAATATAAAGTGCCCACCTCGTCAGCCACTCCCGACAGACGTCAGAAGACCTATTTACACAGAAACATGGAGTGTTGTTGCGATGTTCAAGCGATCAGCATCTGTGAATACTTTATACTAATTAAAAGTGTCTTCTGTTAGTTTTTCATATTTCAGCACCTCTTTGCCTTACATCTCTAGGGAAGCCTTTTCCGACTGGCTGGGAAGCTTATATATAATCCAGACCCACTTGATACCAAGTCAATCGCAACTCACGACGACCCCATGTGTTTCAGAGAACTGTGCTCCAAAGGCTTTTCAATGGTTAATGTTTTGGAAGCAGACTGCCAGAACTTTCTTTTGAGGCACCTCTGGGTAGACTTGAAACTCCAACGTTTTGGTTAGTCTTAAAGCGGCTAAAAAGCAGACAGACCGCCTTCACTGGTGTTAACAGGACTGAAGGCTGAGTTTTCTATCAAAACGACAAAAGCTAGAGAGCTAGGGCACTACACCTTTAAACAGTGACATTATATTCAAACCAGAAGTCAATATCCAGGGAAAACACTGTGGTGGTGGTGAAACAGACTTTTTCACTGGACAGGCTTTTCACATCAGACCCACATATATAAATATCAAATGACAATCTCCATTTACTAGAACTTTTAGAACATCGATAAAGTTTATTGACAGGAGAAATCCTATTAGTTTGTTTCTGACTTTTAAATGGAATGCCTATTCTGTCAATAAAAGTATAGTATTGGGTGTATTGGTTTATAAAAAAAACCGGTATCTTGATCATATTACACTCATTCCTCACTTACCATCTATCTCCTTATCTGACGTTTCACATTTATGACAATACTAAAACATCTACTATCCGACGATTTTGCATATTAATGACGTATGTCTGGCAGTAATGAACACCAAGGTATGAGGTGAGAGTAACGCGGGCTATGATGGTTAAGGTTATGAGTCAGCTTGGCTAGGCCATAATTCTCATTTGGGCAGTTATGTAATGATGTAATTTGGCAGTCATGTAATGATGTAGTCATTCTCCATTTTTGTGATCCGATGTGATCATCCTCCATTTTCACATACTGACCTAGTCTCTGGTACCCAACCTTGTTGGTAAGTGAGGAGTGCGTGTAGTTAAGTATTTCTTAGTATGTCATGACTTTGAATATGGAATGCATGATAATTATTTTCTAAAGTGAATTCTAAAAATGTATCTGTTTAAGTGTATCTGTTTAATATTAACTGTAGCTGCTACTTTATAAATCATTGTGCTACTGTTCTTATTGTTAGTTACTATTGAGTTGATTCTGTCTGGTGGTGACTCCATGTGTGTCGGAGTAGAACTGTGCTCCATGGTTTTCAAGCAGCACAAGGGTTTTCAAGGCTGTGACCTTTCTGAAGCAGATCACCAAGCCTTTCTTCCGAGATGCCTCTGGGTGGGTTCAAGCGGCCAACCTTTGAGTTAGTAGTGGAGTGTTTAACCGTTTGTGCCACCCAGCACTACAAAGTATTTATCACCCCCATTTCACAGATAAGGAATCCGAAGCTGAAAGGGTCATAAAAAGGTGACACAACTATTTAGTAGCAGAGCCAGGTTCTGAGTTGACGACTGTTTAGTTTCAAGTCCTTTGCTCTTCAACACTTCAGTTTTCTGTAGAGAAAATCACTCTAGAGTCAGAAAGCCTTCATATCAGCCTAGGGAGTTGCGGACATTATCCGGTAGAGGAACAGAGTAGTGTGCAGACATGGGAAAACTGTTAACGGAGTTACTATTAGTAGGAGAAAACGCGTTCGTTTGCACATAACGTGTAGATCTGTTTTTTAAAAATTGAAAGGACTATTCAAAGCGAGCCAAATTCAGATCCATCTGCCAGTTCTATTGGCATGTGAGCTGCAGTATTGTATCTAGACAGTAACTACTGCTGTGTGCCAGAAATCGATACCTACTGCTTCATGAACTGCCTCTTTCAGGGGTAAAACAAGTGCCTTCCAGATTTCTCTTCCTTTATAGTCATTGAACTCCGAGTGAGGACTTATTAGGTAGGGAGGAAAAACAATACTCTAATAAGTAGTAATTAGTCAGGTCTTCAATGTGCTATTTCATTTAAGTGGAATTAGGGAGAGGCTGATATGTCATCTTTGAGGGGCTGTCAGCCGGGCTAAAATCCTGCTGAAAGATGTTTAATGTATAAGCAAACTTCAGCTGCCAGCTATGGAGAAATCTGTGATTTCTATTAGTCGCCGCTTGTCCCTAATGAAAGGCACTTTAAGTGAGCAAAGAAAGTATGACAATTACTCTTTAAACTTTCTTGGGAGGAGTACGTTCTGTTGTAAATTTTCATTATTATGCATCAGAGACAATGAGTTATTCAGTGAAATAACGCTAGCATGTATCAAAGCAGCCAGGCTGACGGGAAAAAAATACAAACAATGTGTGCACCTTGGCTAAGCTGTTGGTATTTTTCCTTTGTATAAAAATTTAAGAGTTTAGCTGCAGCCTTGGTTAAAACAATGTAACACAACCACCACCACCCCGCCACTTGAGACCAAATTTGCCCTGGAGAACAACTGATCCCCATTTGCAGCGGCCATGTTGTTTAGATGGGAATGCAGCTTCCTTGTCTTATGCATGTAGAATGCTTCAGTGCTTAGGAAACGTCAGCATACGTCCTGCGCACGAACGGGATACCAAATCAAACAGGAGACCGTTTCATCGAGTCTTTATTCAAGCACACTAAGGTTCCGTTAAAACATAACAACAGTTGAGACCTGTTGGGGTTAGAAAAGAAAAAAAAGTCACATATACCTGTTACATTTGTTGGAGGATAATTTAAAAAAAAAAAAGGTAAAATCATGACTCTCATACAACCACGAACATGTGCCACAGATGCCATTTAACTAAGTTAGTGAGGGAGCAGTGAGATGTTTTAACGGGCTCAAGGGAGAATTCAAAAAGCAGGCCACAGATAGGCAGAAGGGGACACTGAAACACGTTCGGTGAACAGACACAAAGCTGGTCGGGAGCCAGGGGCAACACTCACTGGACAGGGGCCCCACCCAGCAACCCCATGTGTGACGTGACTGTCCCGCAAATATCAGTCAACGGTAGAGGGCACCCGAAAGGATACACCAACCCAGAATGTCCGGTAACCCTTCCGCCCCATTTCAAAGGCTCACCATTGTGCCCAGACGCGTTACAGACAAATCTCAAAGGCCGAACACATCTATAAAAAGGGATTAACCACAAAACTGCAATGTCCAACACTTTCTCCCACAAATGTGTCATGACGTTCTGTCTTGTCAAGTACGTGCTGTGAAAATAAAATTGTATTTGTACTGAAGAATGTATTAGGAGATCACCGTTCTTCAAGCTGGGAAATGACCATGCTGAGTAAGGGTGAAACCATTCTCAAGTGTACATGAGGGTGTGGATATAAGATGTGCTACACTTATGGCCACGCTAAGGAAAGCACTGATTCCAAAGCTCAGAGCTGGCTTCTGAGTAAAAGTCTAAAGACCCATTTGGAAGGATCAAAAGGAATTTCAAAGTTTGCTAATTAGGAGGATTTTAAAGTTTGCTAATTAGCAGGATTATATTTCTCAGGTGTGATCAATAGCTCGGCTTTCTCACTCAAATTACAAACCAAATGGAATCAAACCATCTTGTTTTTATCAGTTGCTATTGTATGCTGGAGCCCTGGTGGTGCCGAGGTTAAGAGCTCGGCTGTTAACCAAAATGTCGGCAGTTCGGATCCACCAGCTGCTTCTTGGAAACCCTACGGGGCAGTTCTACTCTGTCCTAGAGGGTAGCTATGAATCGGAATCGACTCAACTACAATGAGTTTGGTTTGGTTTGTTGCATATTAAGATCAACAATGAGGAGATAAGGTAGTATATGATATACATATATATTATGTGTGTGCACATACATATATGTATACATGTCACATTTTGCAGCCAAACCACTTGCCATGCCATCGCGTTGACTCCAACTCACGGTGACCCCATGTGTGTCGGGGTAGAACTGGGCTCCATAGGGCTTTCAGTGGCTGATGTTTCAGAAGTAGACTGCCAGACTTTTCTTCCGAGGTGCCTCTAGGTGGGTTCCAACTGCCAACCTTTCGGTTAGTACTTGAGTGAGCAGTTAACCATTTGTGCCGATCAGGGACTCCCATTTTTCAGCCAGTGTTTAAAAAACTAATGAATGCCGATATATTTTCAGTTTGTCTTGGAAAAGAAAACTTGATGTACATATATATGTATACGTATACATATATAGAAATACATACACACATCTGTGTATGTACGCACCCACCCTATGTCCAATCAGCCTGATTCCTCAAACGGTAGTGAGAGTTTGCTCTCTGTCTTTGGGGCTGCCTCTATGCTTCATTTTCTTTCAAGTATCAGGTTACAGGAGCACTTGAGAGCAAGCAGGCCGCCCCCGCCCCGGTGAAAAGGCAGACGTCCCATTAATTCACGGGAGGCCTGGGAGCTAGGAGGGAACATGTCCTGGGAGGTAGCTGAAATGATGGCGCAGGCAGCAATCTGGAGTCACTCGTCGCCGGCCGTGGGGGCCCTGGAGTGGACGCCGAGGACGGAACGGCCGGCTGCTCACTGGTAGGGCGGCAGACCAAACAGCTCGGGTTGGAAATCCTGGAGGGAGCTGAGCAGCATGGTGGCATTCCTGGTCAGGTCCCGGTTCAGGTTCGCATCCGGGACCATGACCACCTGCATGCCCGCCGCCAGGGCCGCCTCCACCCCGTTGGGAGCATCTTCAAACACGAGGCACTGTGGGGCAGGGAGAGAAAGAGAAAGGGGAGACGGCCTTTTACGTAACGAGGCACCCAGATCAGGTTTTCATCATCACCATCACCGCCAGCTTTGTGATTGTGCAAAATCAGAAAGAGAGCAGGGCCCTTCCTGCTGGCCCGCTGTGGTTAGGAGCGCACGCCGTTTCTCTCCGGCTCCTCGCTTCCCACCACTGCTCCTTCAGCAGGGAGAGATTTCCAGCCCACTGCTGCCAAAGCGTTATTCAAATGTAGAGCAGTTGCGTGGCTGGCCAAGCCTCTCTGCTTAAAACTTTATTTTATTCAAATCATAAAAATCTGCTCAATCAATAATTGAACACTCCAAGCATGGGAGGAAATTGAAAAAAATCATGCTTTTTAAATGCAAAATAACTTCCAGGCCGTTAACATTTTATGTACTGTGGTTTGAAAATTAAATGATGAGGGTGTTTTAGTTAAAAATTCAGTCCCTGCGTGTGCCATGTTATGTAACAGAGATGTCATTAGCGCAGAGATTTAGTGCCACGTGCAGCATCTCTCCGTGTCCACGGAAATCCACTTTCCTACCGTGAAAACTGTGAGGGCCGGAACTCGAAGGGGCTGCCTCCATACAGAGGGTGTGGTCTTACACCTCCTCTGTTAGGGGAAGATATCTGTGTTTTCCTCCATACACAGGGTGCGGTCTTCACTCCTTGTCTGTTAGGGGAAGATATCTGCCTTTTCCTCCTGGGCCCTGGCTTTCGCAGGCTTTACTGTATCGGGGTATTGACACAGTGGTTCTCGGGGCTTCCTGGGTTCTCCCATTCGGATGCCCACATGGAAAACGGGGTGTCTGCACACTGTGTTTACCACTATGCTCGAAAATGTTGTATCAGGTAAACAGCACCACAGTAAGCTTCGTACACCAACACGCTCACAACAGCCTGCTCCAGCGGCAGACAAGAGTAATCAGAACGTGTTATCTCTGTATCACCCTCTGTCACGGACTGAACTGTGTCCTCCCAAAATGGGCGTCAACTTGGCTAGGCCATGATTCCCACTATTGTGTGGTTGTCCTCCATTTTGTGATCTGATGTGACTATGCTATGTGTTGTAAATCCTAACCTCTACGATATTAATGAGGCAGGATTAGAGGCAGTGATGTTAACGAGGCAGGACACAATTACAGGATTAGGTTATACTTTGAATCAATCTCTTTTCAGATACGAAAGAGAGAAGCGAGCAGAGAGGACAGGGACCTCATACCACCAAGAAACAAGAGCCAGGAGAATACGGTGTCCTTTGGACCCGGGGTCCCTGTGCTGAGAAGCTCCTAGACCAGAGGAAGATTGATGACAAGGACGTTCCTCAGAGCCGACAGACAGAAAGCCTTCCCCTGGAGCTGGTGCCCTGAATTCAGACTTCTAGCCTCCAAGACTGTGAGAAAATAAATTTCTGTTTGTTAAAGTCATCCACTTGTGATGCTTCTGTTACAGCAGCACCAGATGACTAAGACATCCTCCATCTCAGGAAAACAGGCACCTAGAAAGTTCCCCAGTGTTCAAGGAGTCACCACACGCTTAATGTGAAAAGAGGTTTATTCTCTCTTTGCAGATAACAGCACACACTGGCCAGGGTGTAAGGGGTAGAGGGGCTCCTCCTGTGACGTAAAATGCCCTCATTGGCCCCACTGTTCTCCACCTGGAACCTAGAACTTCCTGGTGCTCAGTTTATTAGCTGAGTGTGATAAACATTTGCAGCACCAGGCACTCCCTGAAAAAGCATAAAGGATGATGAACAGCCAAGTATTAGTAACAATAAGATGTGGATATAATAACCTAAACCCACCGCCATCGAGTCGATTCAGACTCACAGCGACCCTGCAGGACAGAGTAGAGCTGCCCCACAGGGTTTCCAAGGCTGAAATCTTTACAGAAGCAGATGGCCGCATCTTTCTCCTGCGGGGCGGCTGATGGGTTGGAACCACCAACCTTTCCGTTAGCAGCTGAGTGCTTTAACCACCGTGCCACCAGTGTTCGTGGATGTAATAACTTCTGCAAAAAAAGGGCTATTTGAAATATGTCAGTGCACATAAGTGAGGAAGAGCCTGAGCAAATTTATTCCGGGGCAAACGAGCAAGACAGGACACTTGGCTCAGGTTTCTCCAGCTCAAGCCACTTCCAGCGCCAACTTCTCTACAAGGACAAACGCTGCTGGCTGATGTTGGAAACAGACTCCTGGGTGCCTCAGATGCACACAGGGAACAGAAGCCTGCCTGTGTGCATTATGCCCACGACACCTAGATCTCCTTCCATTGCCCTCTATCCCATGTGCTCATTTCACAGACTGGCTTTCAGAAGGGGCTCCTGGCTGTCGGTGGCTGGGTGAGTGAACTTCAGATCAGCTAACTACCGAGAACTCCATTCGAGGAAAGTGGAGACGTTTACGATGGAATCTGAAGTACGGGAAGCTAACAGATCAACGGACTGGAGATGGGACAGAACGAGCGTCCAGGGAAACTCCACCAACAGGATGGACAGGGAAGGAGTGAGAGGCCCACAGGAAAGCTGGGAGCTGGACCCTCAGAACAGGAATGGCTTTTGCAAACTCTGAACGCAGCAGCCAAACGCAGACCACAAGGCAGACACCAAACACAAACCCTGCCAGGAAGAGCCCCGTGCCTCTCTCAGCCCCGAGTGGTTAGCGCGCCCACAAGATCGCTTCTCGGTGACTCGGCAGCACCTGAGAGTGGCGGTTGCTTTGTTTTCTTCCTTAGACTGTGTGGAATTATAAAGTGGAATAATGAACGTATTTCCAAACGTCTATAAAAAAATGTCTCAAGGTTTTTATGTCTTTGATACACTACGCGTCTTGAATCCAAAAATCTAACGTGTTTCTAACTCCAAGAAAACTAACCAGTACCTATCAACCTGAACATTTTAAGAATTCTCACAGCATGGCTGGTCCCTCTATTGAAATCAGACAATAAGACTTTAAAAGTTACCCAGAAAGACTCTGTGAGAAAGTACTAAAACCTAGAAGCTAAAATAACACCGTCCTATTATAGGATTTATTTATTTGTCCTTGCACAAAAGAAGAACAAGTAGGTTTTCCCACTAAAACACCGAAGTATCTCCACACAGCTTCTATTGGACACACCCAGCAAAAAACAAGTTTCACCCTGGTCGAAACACCTCCAGTCTTTTTAAATTTTTTTTATGCTTGCAAAAATACGGGTAACACAACATTTGCCAATTCAACATTTTTCACTTGTACAACTCAAGGAAACCAATTACCTCAGTCAGGCTGTATAACCATCACCACACCCATTACCGTATTTCTCATCCTCATAAACAGAAATTCCATGCTCACTAAGTACTTATTTTGTTTCCCCTTATGGACCAGCCCATCCCCTCCCATCTTTGACTGATGACACTTGACCTCCAACTTACTCAGGCCAACATGTATGTTATGACTTAAGCGTTTGCCTTTTGGTTTCTGTGGAAAGAAACCTTTCTGTCTAAGTAAATGGACTTTAGCCACAGCAGCAGCAGCAGCAGCAGCAGGCCGGTGGGAGATCCGTGCAAGTAAACAGCTTCTCACTAAGCCAGATGGTAGGGGATCACCTGGGGTGGCGGGGCCAGGCCAGCGGGGAGGACCAAGCCCTGCCCCTGGAACCATCAGTGAAACAGTAAGTACTGACCAGGGCTTGGTCCAGGGGACAATGGTGTGTGGCCCGCACATGCTCCCAGAAAGCCCGCTTCTTCCGGAAATCTCCCCCTCTCCCCCACCCCACCCCTCTAGTTTTAGATTGAACTACGTTCCCCCTCAACTGTAAAAACAGCAAGGAGGAGGTGTCTGGCCTCCTCCAACCCCGCAAGGGCGAAGAAGAACCAATGTCAACAGCCCAAGGCCAATTCCTATGAGGTAGAGGTCAGATATACCTCCTTCTCGATGCCATCCCTAGCAATTTTGACACCAGCTGTCCCTCCCACAGCACTCTCTACTGGGTTCGATAATTCACTGCAATGGTCACACAGAACTCACAGCTCATACTCACAATTATGGGGTTTATTAGGGGAGTAACAGTAACCTCTACGCCTGTGGTTATCATCCCATCTGGGAATGAGTTGTCTTTGTTATGTTAAAGAGGCAGGGTTAGTGCAGGGCATATCTTGCATCACTCTCTTTTGAAATATAAAAAGAGATTAAACAAGGGAACAGAGAGACATGGGGTACGATAGATGCCAAGCCACATGGAGATCTCCAAAGAACCCAGGAACAGAAGCTGAAGAGACAAGGACCTTCCCTCAGAGCCCACAGAGAGAGAGGGGGCCTTCCCCTGGAGCTGGCACCCTAAATTCAGACTTCCAGCCTCCTAGACTTTGAGCAAATAAATTTCTGTTTGTGGAAGCCACCCCCTTGTGATATTTCTGTTACAGCAGCACTAGATGTCTGTCTACGGCATCTCTGCCACAACACTTGCATGCATGTGGGTACCCACGTCTTACACGGCTTTCGTTATGGCACAGCACATCTAGGGGGCGTCCCACAGCAGGCTTCCATGACGTGCGAGAGGACGCCTCAGGCCTCTGATAACCTGTTCTGACACTAACATCCCTGGTGCTGACCCAAGCAGGGCGTGGTTTCAACTGCTCCTTCCCCTGGGACCACAGCAAACAGTGAGCATCTCATAACCAGTAACAGACTGTCGTTGAGTAGACTCCCACTCCTGGAACTGACCACATGAGCAAAAACTGGTGGAAATAAGCTGTCTTAGTTTTCTAGGGCTACTAGAACAAAATACCTCAAGTAAGTGGCTTTGAGAAGAACAGAAATTTACTCTCTCATTTCTGGAGGTGAGAAGTTCAAATCAGGTATTAAAAAACAAAACAGTTCCTGTCGAGCGGACTCTTTGACTCCTGGCGACCCCACGTGTGTCAGAGTAGAACTGTGCTCCACGGGGTTTTCAGTGGCTGATTTTTCATAAGTAGATTGCCAGGTCTTTCTTCAGAGGTGCCTCTGGGTGGACTCAGCCAGCCAACCTTTTGGTTAGCAGCTGAGCATGTTCATCTTGTGCAGCACCCAGGGACTTGAGAGTATCTGCTACATGCCTGCTAAGTTAGCAAAGGTGGTGAGGGTGTCCTTGTGCAGGGCTGAGAGCAACAAGGGACCACAGAATTCTCTAAGTCAACCCTCTCCTTCCACATGGGGAGGGATCGAGGCCCAGGGAAGTTCAAAGGTACAATGAAGGTCACGCAGTAACACGGAGGACAGAATTCAGGGCAGAATCTAGGTCTCCAGCATCTAATTTCTTTTCACTCTATCAAGCTGAAGGCTGCAATATATCTGATTTCCATCTCTAGAAGAGCAGATGAGCTTAATTAAAGCATAGCCGGAGAGGTTTCATTTGGAAAGAATGACATTTCTAACTAAGAAGGAGGTGAGGACATTTTAGCGGCTTATCACCTGGAGGCACTGAGCAGGCTTCTCTGAAGACTTCAGTTTAAGCTCAGCACAACCTGTAGGGCAGTGTGAGTCCGCGTTCTTGACCCTGGCCACACATCAGAGTCATGAGGGACTTACAGGTTTCTGCGTGTTCATTTTTAAAGTCAAATACCACGTGTGTAACTAAGAAGTTCACGAGTGGCAGACAGTAATACAGCAGTTTCTGTCTAAAAGTGCTAAGGGAAATGAATGAACACCCATGGGATTAGCATCCCCAGGCAGTGCAAACATACTCAGCCGCTAACCAAAAGGTTGGAGTGTCGAGTCCACCCAGAGGTACCTCAGAAGAAAGGCCTGGTGATCTACTTCTGAAAAATCAGCCACCAAAAGTAATTAATATTATTAGACAATTACAAGTATTAAACAACTACAAGCATCTATTTTAAATTACATGCTTTTCTGGAACTACCAAATATTTTCCAATATGAGAATTTCACCTCTGAGGAATAAACTTTTTCCTTTTGCTTAGTGAAACACAGAACTTGACATAACGTTAGATAAGGCTCGCTTTCCAAATCTATCATTAAGAAGACCTGGAATTAGATGTACCATATTTCTACACAAACGACATGCGTTTTATACTTTTTTTGTCAGCCGCGCAACTCCTTGGTGGTTTATCTTCCTAGGCGTGCTGTGCGCATTGTATGTGTGGGTGTGTTAGCTGCGAAACATATGGTATATGCATTTTTAAATACATCCTATAGCAGTGCTCTGGTGGTGCAGTGGGTTAAAAGCTCAGCTGCTAACCAAAAGGTTGGCAGTTCGAATCTACCAGGTGCTCCTTAGAAACCCTATGGGGCAGTTCGACTGTCCTATAGGGTTGCTATGAGTCAGAATTGGCTCAAAGACAATGGGTTTGGTTTTTTTGTTGTTGTCATACCACCCTAAAGGCCCCATGAAACTTACCAGAGGTGCTGTGGAAAAAAGACTTGGTGATCTGCTTCTCTAAAGATTACAACCAAAACGCTACGGAGCACAGTTCTACTCTTGAACACCCGGAGGCGCCATGAGCTGGACTTGACTCAAGGTAACTTTTCTTTTTTTTTTTTAACTAACAGTGCCTTTGAGTAGTCATCATTTAGACAGCCATGTATCCTCTGAATATGAACCTAACCATGAAAAATAACTTTCAGCTATACCAGTATTTTTAAGTTAAATATCTTATTTTACCACCTTTTTTTTTTGCAGTAGTTTTTTTTCTATACATTAATTTTGTAATGTCAAGTTTGATTTTCATATTGTTGGACATCAAAATTTCAGAGGGGTCTTCAACCTTACTTTTGATTGATTTGCAATCACTTTTAAAGATTAATAAAACAAGCCTTGATAGTTTCTCAATGGTCAACTGAATCCTTTTTTCTTTTTCTACTTCCTCTACGCAAGTATTCAAGGAAAATGTGCAAAATCACACCTTTTGCACTGAACCGATGATAGGCATGCCCGTATAAAAAGAGGTCCTATCAGTTCCATGTGTTAAGAATTAAACTATTACACCGCCCCTTGAAGATTCACCACACACACGGGTGAGATGTTTAAATGTGTTTAACAGTAAGTTGTATTCCACTCCTAACCAGCGCCTTTCCGGTGGAATAATCACTTTTGGATTTCTCAGATCAGAAATGCTTGGGGTTTGAGGGAAGGAAGTAAATGTTTCTGTTATGACATGATGCCACTCGCTCTAGAAATGGCATCAACAGAAGCACAACCAGGCTCTGGCTGGCCTTGGAGAGTACCTACTTAAGAGGCCTAACCAAATGGGATCATCACAGGCAAAGGTATTGCCTTCCCTGACCTCTGTGATTTTTTCAGACTGTATCCAAGTGTGCTGTCTAGAAGCTCATGGTTGATACAGAAACAACATGCACAGAGAAGAAAGAAAGCCTGAGAAATTCCAGGTGTCCCTGGGTGACGCAAATGGTTACTGCGCTCGGTTGCTAACTGAAAGGTCGGAGGTTTGAGGGTACCCAGAGGTGCCTCGGAAGAAGGGCCCAGCAATCTACTTCTGAAAAATCACCCATTGGAAACACCACGGAGCCCTGTTCTACTCTGACCCGCACAGGGTCTCCCTGAGCCAGAGCCAACTTGATGGTAACTGGTAATTTCCTGGAACCAGAGGCAATTAAAAGTCTGAATTACTCAGACAAGTCACAGCAGGTCTCTCTCCAATTGTCCTCCATACTGAACCTGATGTTCACAGCCCAGCAGCATATTTAACAAACACTGAGAGGCCCAGAAAGGTAACGCCCTGGAGGATTTGTTTCCTATCCTCCCCCAGACACCAGCACTTCTCCTTCTGACGGTCACACTCAGCCGGATTGCAGACGTGCCCCTGCAGAGTCAGCACCTCCAGGAATGAAGCTGTGCGGGGGGGAATCCCAGGGGAAGCCTGTGTCCCGCTCCCTCTTCTCGCATTAATGCCCGGCTCTGAACTGTTAAATGTCACGGCCTTGGAAACATCAGGCCGGGGGAGTTCTTCATGAACAGGAGGCTCCCTGCACGAAATGAGGTGCTGGGGGCAGAGATGCGACAAAGGGGAGGGAGGCCGGGAGAGTCCCGGTGGGAGAGGGACTCAACCTGCCTTTGCGGGGTCTGAGATGTAGGACCAGTGGCAAAGGCTGGAGAGAGGTGGCTAGGAGAGGAGGACCTCCCCAGCCCACAGCCAGCAAGGACGGGAGACCTTAGTCACCAACCCCCAGGATCTGGACTCCATGGACAACCTGAGTAAGCCTGCAAGTGGATTCCCTCTAGCAGCTCCGATAAGAGCAGAGCCAGGCCCACACCTTGTGGACGCTGAGCTCTCTGCTCAGCACAGAGCTTCCAGAAATCAATCTGTGTTGCTTTAAGCCACTAAATTTGTGGTCATTTGTTATGGCAGTGTGATATAAAGAAAATACGGGTGAGCGGTACCCACAGGAAGAGCTCAACTACTAGCTAAAAGGCTGGCGGTTTGAACCCACCCAGAGGTACCTCAGAAGACAGGCCTGGCAACCTGCTTCTGAAAGGTCACAGCCATTGAAAACCCTACAGAGCTGTTCCACCCTGCACACACCGGGTGGCCACGAGTCGGAGTTGGCTCAATGGCAAGTAACACCAACAAGCCCGAGGTCAGGCATTAGGATGCAAGCTGAAGGCTTTCCTGTTAATCCTAGCTACAGCCATCATGAGTCAGAAGTGACTCAGGACTCAAGGGCAACTAAAGCCGACCTGGCTATTGTACATAATGGTGGAAAAAGAAGAAAATAAAACAGACACACCCTCTGGTTGTGTTAAGAGGCCTTCAGCTAATAAAACAAACCATACATTAACACAAAAAGAAAAAAGAAAAAAAAAAAAAAAAGCACTAACAAAGGATAATTTGCCAATGGCTGGGAGACCCGGAACCAGCCCAGAGTTCCCAGCCCAAACAGCAGCCAGTCTGCTTTATTTGGGCCGAGTCCCCATTGCAAGTTCCCCGTGGGTTCACCTCGGGGAGTGGATGTCTTGTTTTAGAAAATAAAGAGGGTTTCCAATGTAATCTCATTTAAGACCAGAGCAAGTGATGGTATCCTCCACCCTCAGGATTGTGAGGACATTGAAGGATACCTGGCCGGAGACCCCCAAATTCCCTCAGAGATTTGCACCCACTCGGGCACAGCTCAAGTCCTGGTGGTAAAGGGGTTAAGCCCTTGGCTGGTAATCAAAAGGCTGTTGGTTCGAACCCACCAGCCTCTCTGTGGGACAAAGATGTGCCAATCTGCTCCTTTAAAGATTTATAGCCTTGGAAACTTTATGGAGCCCTGGTGGCGCTGTGGTTAAAGAGCTCAGCTGGTAACCAAAAGGTCAGCAGTTCGAATGCACTAGCCCACTCCTTGGAAACTCTACGGGGCAGTTCTATTTTTGTCCTATAGAGTCCCTGTGAGTCGGAATCCACTCGACGGCAACAGGTCTGGTTTTGGTTTGGACACAGCTCAGACCAGCTATTGTCAAGCCTGGGCTTAAACTGGTGTGACCAACCATCAAGATGGCCTGGGACTGAGTGGGCCCCAGACACAGGGCTTCAGTGCTAAGTGGTGGTATTCCCCAGCGAGCCGGGGCAATGTGACCACCCAGCTTGAATACACAAAGTGACCGGGACACGTTCTATTGCAGACATTCTTTAAAAAATGGGAAATCAACCTTGAATTGTTCAGTGTCACCCTTGGAAATTTTTTGGGACTATGAATCCAGTACTTGTTTAATCCAATATTTGACTCTTCCAGTGTCTTACCAATTTTTTTTTTTTTTTCCCTCATTACACTGCCCCCTAAGGAGCCCTTTGAGACATGTTTTTTCCTTAACAGGTTCCCCTGATGAAATGTTAATAAGATGTACTGTCTATCAGTTTATCTACTATCTGTGTGCATGTATGTTTTATACATAAAAAAGTAAGGTACTTTTCTATTGTATAAGACCACTATTATAGGAACTCAAGAAAAAGTTTAAACACAGAAGAAAACATTCTTTGATGGTTACGGGGGTGGGGAGGGAGGCGGAGGGTTATTTACTAACTAGATAGTAAATAAGAATTATCTTAGGTGAAGGGAAGGACAGCACTCACTACAGGGGAAGTCAGCACAACTGGACTAAACCAAAGCTAAGAAGTTTCCTGAATACAATCAAACACTTTGAGGGACAGAGTAGCAGGGGTAGGGGTTTGCGGACCATGCTTTTAGGAGACATCTAGGTCAACTGGCATAACAAAGCTTATTAAGAAAATGTTCTGCATCCTACTTTGGTGAGTGGCATCTGGGGCCTTAAAAGCTTGCAAGCGGCCATCTAAGATGCATCAGTTGGTCCCAACCACCTGGAGTAAAGGAGAATGAAGAACACCAAAGTCACAAGGAAAGTATTAGCCCAAGAGACAGAAAGGGCCACATAAACCAGAGACTTCATCAACCTGAGACCAGAAGAACTAGATGGTGCCCGGCTACCACCAATGACCGCCCTGACAGGGAACACAACAGAGTCGCTGATGGAGCAGGAGAAAGGTGGGGTGCACAACTCAAATTCTAGTAAAAGGCCAGACTTAATGGTCTGACTGAGACTGGAGGGACCCCAGAAAGTATGGCCCCTGGACTCTCCATCAACCCAGAGCTAAAAAAATAGATACATAATTTAGTCAAACACATTTATAATAGAATACGTGACTGAGATTTTATAATTCACCTGCCTGTAACCTAATTAGCTCAGGCTGCTAACCAAAAAGTCAGCAGTTCAAATCCACCAGCCTCTCCGTGGAAACCTATGGGGAATCAGGGTGGAAAGGAGGAGTGTGCTGTCACAGTATGGGGAAAGCAATTAGAGTCACATAACAATGTATGTATAAATTTTTGCATGGGAAAAAAGTAAAAATAAAAAAGCAAGGTATTTTTCTCCTCCCAACATCCGACGTTTGCATCCTGGGATGCACAGACTGTTTTATTCAGTGTCGTTCAACACAAGTTTTGGGAGAAGCTACTAAGAAGCACGCTGAAGGAAGGGAGGAAGGAAGGAGGGGCTCACCGACCAGGAATGAAAGTCCCCTAGAAGACAGAGTAGCTGATGATTTTGGAGGGTCCCATTCTCACTACAGAGAACACCCACCCCTCAGCTGGCCGCAAGACCAGCCACACAGGATCTGTAACCCCCTGAAGGGGACGCACACAGCTCCACAACTGCGAACTGTTTGGGGAGTCCTTCGATGGCACAAAGGACTTTGTACACTCAGATCTCGCCAGTGTCCTAGAAGCATTCAAAAGGCAAGGCTACTGATTAACAAAGAAACTCTTTTCGTTGCTGTTGCTTAAATTTAAATTTAATTTCTATTCATTGCTCTATTAAGATGTCTACTTTAAGCAGGGCTGTGACCGTCTAGTATGAGAAGCTGAAGCCCTGGTGGCGCAGTGGTTAAGAGCTCAGCTGCTAACCAAAAAGTCAGCAGTTCAAATCCACCAGCCTCTCCGTGGAAACCCTATGGGGCAGTTCTACTGTGCCCTATAGGGTCGCTATGACTGGAGCCCTGGTAGCACAGTCGTTAAGAGCTATAGCTGCTAACCAAGGGGCTGGCAGTTCGAATCCATCTAGGGTCGCTATGAGTCAGAATCAACTCAGCGGCAATGGGTTTGTTGTTTGGTTTTAGTGTGAGCACTTGAGGGCAAGATTGTATGGTTGATGTTTTAGAAATCCAAGATACAACGGATCCTTTGAAATACCTGGGTTAGTTTCCAATTTCTCACTCTCTGATGGTGGCTTCATGTACACAGGTACATGCTACACGCTGTTAGGATGGCCTGGTGAGATCGATCACTCTTTGGAATTGCTGATATGTGCAGATTTCACAGATCCCGTGTACAAATGTACACAGCACTGAGAAAACCACTTGGCATTCATGCGAGTAGACCAACATAAGAATAAATTATAAATGAGCCCCTCAAGAAATGAGGCAGATCGTGGCAACAAAAAGTCACTCCTGGCATAGTATTTCAGCAGTTTACAATCTTTTTGATATATGTGTCTGGGGGTATGGATCTAAGCAGTGAGAGAAAATTAATTGCTTTGTGATCTATTTACCAGGAGTCATACTGAATAAAACTGAACAAAAACATCAGAAATAGGTAGGTGTGACAGTCCTGTTGGGTTAACTGTATCGGTAATTGCAAAGGAAAATGCCGCTACCATCACTTTTGTTTATTTAACTCCATTTATCTTAAGGGGATGGAAAAATATCCAGAGCAATTAGTAACCTTACTTCATTTCAAAATGAAGATGTACATGCATTCAGTGATCTGGGAAGAAGGATGTGTAGGAGGTACTGAATCAGCTGCCTAAGAAAATTAAATCCTTCCCATCTTTCCATTAGCTACAGTGAATACTCGGTCATTAAGTTTTTAAATATTGCAAACATGGTATTGTTAGATATGTATTCCTAAGCCCATGAATGGCTGCATAAGCCATTCCTTAATGTTGTTCTTGTTAGGTGCTGTCAAGTCGGTTCCGACTCACAGTGACCCTATGTACTACAGAACAAAACACTGTCTGGTCCTGTGCCATCCTCATAATCATTGTAATGTTTGAGCCCATTGTTGCAGCCACTGTGTCAATCCATCTCACTGAGGGTTCCTCTTTTCCGCTGACCCTCTACTTTACCAAGCATGATGTCCTTCTCCAGGGACTGGTCCCTCCTGATAACATGTCCAAAGTACATGAGATGAAGTCTCGCCATCCTCACTTCTAAGGAGCACTCTGGCTGTACTTCTTCCAAGACAGATTTGTTCATTCTTCTTGCAGTCCATGGGATATTCAATACTCTTCACCAACACCATAATAAAAAAACCCGTTGCCGTCGAGTCGATTCTGACTCCTAGCAGCCCTACAGGACAGAGTAGAACTGTCCCATAGGGTTTCCAAGAGCCCCTAGTGGATTTGAACTGTCGACTTATTGGTTAGCAGCCACAGCTCTTAACGACTATGCCACCAGGGTTTCCAACACTGTAATGGCGGCTGCAAAAACCCATGAATGGCTGGATAGTTCATCCCATAATGATGGCGATCATGTACTATGGTCTTTAGTTGAAGCATTTATGTAAAAGAAAAAACAGATCATGTATCTAAGATTTTTCATTATGCTGGCTGCTATGTTGGTACTTCCTTCTCATGCTGAGTAGAAAGGCCTTACTGATTGAGGAGCTCAGTATATGACTATAAGATCACTAAGGGAGCAGGCACAAAGTTTAAGAAACCATCACACATTGCAAAACAAAATCTGAGACATTAGGACGTTTTACATTCCATGGTGGAGTCTCTGGCTGGTGCAAACGATTAACATGCTCACTGCTAACCGAAAGGTTGGAAGTTTGAGTCCACCTAAAGGCAACTTGGAAGAAAGGCCTGGCAATCTACTTCGGAAAGATCACGGCCATTGAAAACCCTACGGAGCACAGCTCTGCCCTGACACACACAGGGCTTCCATGGGTTGGAATCGATTTGACAGGAACTGGTTTTTACATTCTATGGCTTTGGATGGGGCGCTGGTGGAACAGTGGTTAAGAGCTTGGCTGCTAACTAAAAGGTCAGCAGTTCAAATCTACCAGCCACTCCTTGGAAACCCTATGGGGCAGTTCTACCCTGTGCTATAGGGTTTCCAGGAGTCAGAATTGACTTGATGGCAACAGGTTTGGTTTTTTGGGATTATGGCTCTAGATAGTGACATTTCCACTTGAGATCATGAGCAGAAACAGTAGCTCCTAGGATTATTTTTCAGATAAGGATACTCAGAACTGCAGCTCAGAGCTGGGAGAGGAAAGCAAGGGGAAAGAACGTCCGGTTCCTTGCTCCCACTCAGGGTGCAATCAAGTGAAAGAAAGCGCTTCCATGACTGACAGCTGGGAGCTTCCTGAGGTCCCAAGAAGGCGGTGTTTGCCATGGGTGTTCCATGAGTCATTCTAGAAGGCTGGGCCACTGTTTGTAGAGAGAGCTGTGGTCGGGGACGGCACACAGAGAATGCAGTGAAGCCTCTTGAGTCACAGGCCTCTACGCACCCCTGGGCTGGCCCCAGACACTATCTGACACGTTAAACTATGGACATTGAGCTCAAACAACAGTAGTCTGCATGATGCTCAGAGAGTCTCCTTTCTACCGAAGTCCTATTTCCTTAACCCTTGGTCCGAATCACTAGGTAAAGGAGCAGGAGATGTCAAGAGTATTAGTCAAAATGTACATACTCAGTGAGCAACTTAATGTTTGGAGGATTTGGAGAAAAACAGTAGTCCCTCAGAAGCACTAGTGGCCCAGTGGTTAAGAGCTCGGTTGCTAACTAAAAGTTCGGCAGTTCAAACCTACCAGGCGCTCCTTGGAAACCCTAGGGAGCAGTTCTACTCTGTCCTGTAGGGTCGCTATGAGTTGGAATCAACTCGATGGCAATGGGTTTTTGGTTTTGGGTTTCAGCAGTCCCTCAGGAATCACTGCGTGGCGCAATCGGTTAAGCGCTCAGCTACTGGCAGAAAGGCTGGCGGTACGAACACACCCAGAGGCGCCTCGGAAGATAGGCCTGGCAATATGCTTCCAAAAGATCACAGCCTTGAAGACCTTATGGACCACAGTTCCACTCTGCGCACACGGGGTCACCACGATTTGGAATCACCTCAAGGGCGCCTAACAACAACAAAGTGGTCCCTCCTCCATTTTTTTCCAAACAACATAATGAGACTGTTATGCTATTTCAGATTTATTAGGAAGAAAATTGACATGCATGATCTTGTTTCTCTCAGAGGACATCTTGCTGTGGAACCAAACAGTGGAAGAAGCAGTGTTCTGTAGTTACCCTCCAACAAGGGCACCTTTCATCTTCCAGGGGCATCTTAGACAAGCGTCTTCCCTCCCCCTCTTCCCCGCCTCCCAGTAGACTGCACCTTATCAAAGCATGTATTATGCCACAGCCATCATTTCTTATTGGGCACTTGCCTCCGGGGCACATCAACACAGGCTCCTGCATCACTGGCCTGTGTCCCATCCAGGAGGCTGGGCCGTCTTCCCTGTCTGCTTTTGCTAAAACTGAACCCCGTGTAGCGGGCCACAGGGAAGCTCTCTTCTGCCCCCGCGCAGAACCAGCAGGGTTTCCTGGGTCTGGGTGCAGACTGCAACCCCAATACATGTCACTGGAGGCGTGCGTCATGTGTGAACTGAGAGCCTTACTAGGGCCTGCTGAGGGGCCCTGGTGGCGCAGCGGTTAAGCCATCAGCTAACAGAATGCCAGTGGAATTTAGTGTTCCTCTAGTCCAATTTATAAATATTTTTCAATGAGAGAGAAAGCCTTCCCCTAGAGCTGTCACCTCCAAAACTGTGAGAAAACAAATTTCTGTTTGTGAAAGCCACTCCCTTGTGATGTGTCTGTTATAACAGCACTAGATAACCAAGACAAGTGGTATTCTGCAAAACACATTCCTTTTTCAGGTATGTTTGTGCATTCCAGAAGATTCCGGCTGAGCCTCACTGGCCTGGTGACTAGGCAGGTATAATCTTGCAGAATAATCAGTGGCATCTTCCCACACAACTATCAACCAAGAGGTCTTACTCCCCCACAGCCAAGCCCTAAGGAGCATCTCACAGTACCCCTCGAGCGCTGCAAACAAAGACCTTAGCTATTTACCCAATGCCACGTGGCTATGACTCTGTGAAACACAGCCCGTGGCTGTCATTGTCCATCAATACGCAACTGACCTTGTCCAGTGGAGGAGTGGGAGAAAACCTCTTTGCGCAGGCCAGGAATATGTCAGGGCTCGGCTTGCCACTCCGCACTTCTGGGTCATCTCCCAGCACGACGTGATGGAACAGGCTGAAGAACTCCTGGTGTTGGCTCGTCTTCTCTTCAAAGGACGCCGTCCCCGAGCTGGTGGCAACGGCACAGGGTATGTTGTGCTTCCGCAGGTGATGGATCAGTTTTTCAACACCTAGGGAGGAGGAGGGAGAGGCTTCGGTGAGGTCGGTGAGTACCCGGCAGCAAGGCCTTCCTGGGAACGGGAGGTGTAGTGGGGGGACACAGGGGTCTTTTGCTAACTCTCCCGAGGAGTCACCTGATCTAAGACAAATTGTCTTAAGAGGGGTTACTGGCTCTGAAACATCCCTACTCCAAAAGAAAAACAAAACAAAACAATCTATAAGCAATTCAGGGTTTAACTCTAGTATTCCCCGAAGTAATAGAAGATGACTTTACTGGAAAGAAATGCTGCCGTTTGGGCTGACAGTCTCTTGCTGAAACGTGGAAAACAAGAAGCCAGAGGCACAGGGAGGGGCCTCGACCTGGGAGCAGGCCATTGTGCTGGGGGAAGGCGGCAGGCCGCCATGAGCACGGAAAGTTATTCAGTCACTCCTCGGACAGCTGAGCAGAGGAAATCATGAATTGGCCCCACCAGAGGCTGAGGAGAAATGCTGGGGAGATAGCTGAGCGCTACCTAACCAGGGATAAGAAAATATAATGAACCTTGCTTGATAGTGCTGAACGACAACGAGAACAACAAATACACACCATGGGAAAAGAACATTCCCACATTCTTATTAACCGTTAGGATCAACGACAGCAAACACAGAGGTTAACGTGGTTATTCATCAAGCCGATTAAGAAGGCTGGTTGTCTGAAATGTGTTAGAAATAACAGGCCCGCACACGCTGCACCTTTAACCTACACGGAGTAGGACCACCAAATCCAACCAGCTGCACTAGAGTCCGTTCCAAAGCATGGCGACCCTGTGTGTCAGGAACCGTGCTTCAGCGGGTTTTCAATGACTGATTTTTTGGAATAGATTGCCAAGGCTTATCTTTTGAGACGCCTCTGGGCAGACTCGAAAAGGAGCCCCGGTGGCATAGTGGTTAACCACTTGGCTGCTAACCGAAAGGCTGACGGTTCGGACCCACCAGCTGCTCTGCGTCTTTAAAGATTTATAGCCTTGGAAAGGCTATGGGGAAGTTCTACTCTGTCCCACAGGGTCACTGTTAGTTGGAATCGACTCGAAGGCAAAAGGTTTCTGAGCAGACTCAATCCTCCTTGTTTTCGGCTAGCAGCTGAGGCATTAGTCCACCAATCTGGGACTCTGATTAGGAAAACAGTAGCATCTAAATCCATACAAATTGCTATGGTGGCATTTTAAATAATGAAATGATCTTTCTCATTTTAAAAATTAAATGAGATAATGTCCCTACTTTGTCAAAAACAAGAAAAGATTGACAGTCATTTTCTCAAAACCTAAAACCACTTGGCAAGGCAACAGATACTGTTTGAGTGCTTGACAATTTACAGAAATATCCCTATCGGAGCCTAAAAGCAAGGAGTGGACAGATTCTTAACTCTGGGCCAGGAAAAGTCAACCCAATGAAGCACAATCTAGCACTCCACAGTGTAAAAGTTATCAGGCCTGCAAACAAGCAGATAAAAACAACCCAGAAGCAGAGAAAACACATTCAGTAGAAACAGACACAGAAATGACAGGAACAATGGGATAGGCAGATAATTACCTCACGCCAAAAAAAAAACAAAACAAACTTGTTACCATTGAGTCAATCCCGACTCATAGCGACCCTACAGGACAGAGCAGAACTGCCCCATAGGGTTTCCACGGAGCGGCTGGTGGATTCCAACTGCCTGCCTTTTGGTTGGCAACTGTAGGTCTTAACCACTGCACCACCAGGGTTTCCATCTTATGCCAGGGTTGCAAATACTATACATATGCCCAAAACAGCAAAATAAAATAACGACAAAAAACGAGACCCAACTATATATTTTCTACAAGAAATCTACTTCAAATATAAATACACAGGCAACAAATCAAAGGATGAGAAACTATACATTATGCAACCACTATTCAAAAGAACTGGAGTAGCTGTATCCATAACGGACATCTAGACTTTAGAACAATGAACGACTACCATTAGGGACAGATGGGGACAGTTTATGTGATAAACAGGTCCACTCATCTATAAAACACAATAATTCTAAACGTGTGCACATCGGAATACATAAAGCAAACACCAATAGAACTGAATGGAGAAACAGACAAATTCAGACAAAGATGTCACAATTCTGCTTTCAGTAACTGATACGGCAAGTAGACAGAAAATGAGTAAGACTACCACGTCAAAGACACTCCGACGACAAGAAGGTTATTAGAACTAATGAGTGAATCCAGCAAGGTGGCAGGGAACAAGATCAACACGTAAGAAGCAGCTGGATTTCTACACATCAGCAAGGAGCAAGTGGGAAAGAAAATTAAGGAAACATGACTATTTAAAATGGCATCTAAAAGAACAATGTACCCGGGAATAAATTTAACCAGGAAAGTGAAAGACTTGTACACAGGAAACTATAAAGCATTACTAAAAGAAATTAAAGAAGACCTAACAAACTGAGGCCCTGGTGGGCAGTTCTACTCTGTCCTACATGGTCCCTATGAGTCAGAATCGACGCCTTGGTAACGGTTTGTTTTTTTTTTTTTAACAAACAGAAGGACATTCCATGTTTATGGATTATAAAGCTTAATATAGTTAAGGTGTCAATACTACCCAAAGCAATCTATAAATTCAATATAATTTAATATAAATTCCAACAGTCTTATTTGCAGAAATAGAGAAGCCAACAGTCAAAAGTTCATATGGAAGGGCAAAGGACCCCAAACACCTAAGGCAGTCTTGAAGAAGAATAAAGAAGGACTTGCACTTCCTGATTTCAAAACATACGATAAAGTCACAGTAATTAAAACAGCCTGGTACGGGTATTATAACAGACACAGAGACCAATGGAATAGAATTGAGAGTACAGAAATAAAGCCTTACTTACATCTAGGGTCGACTTGATTTTTACCAAGGATGCTGTCTCAGTTATCTAGTTTTGCTATAACAGAAATACCACAAGCGGGTGGCTTTAACTACCAGAAATTTATTTTCTCACAGTTTGGGAGGCTAGAAGTCCAAATTCAGGGTAACGGCTCTAGAGAAAGGCTTCTCTCTCTGTTGGCCCTGGGGAAGGTCCTTGTCTCTTTAGCTTCTACTCCTTGGCGCCTTGCTGATGTTCATGTGGCCTGGAGTCTAACTTTCCCCATGTCTGCTTGCTTGCTGTTTGCTTATTTAATCTCTTTTATATCTCAAAAGACACTGACTGAAGACACACCCTCCACTGGTTAATACTGCCTTATTAATATAACAGAGAAAACCCATTCCCAAATGGGATTATAACCACAGGTGTAAGATTTACAACACATATTTGGATTGAACACAATTCAATCCATACTGATGCTAAGTCCATTCAGTGGGCAAGGAACAGTCTCTTTAACAAACAGTGCTAGGAAAATTTGGATTTCCACGTGCAGAAGGAGGAATCAGGATACGTACCTCACACCATGCACAAACGCCAATTTAAAATGTATCAAGGACCTAAACGGGAAAACTAAAACCACAACAGAATGAAACCTTACCCAGTCCTACACCATTTTCACAGCCATTGGTTTGATCCAGCCCATTGTTGCGGCCACTGCATATTCTGAATATCTTCCAACCTAGGGGCCCATTTTCCAGTACTATACTAGACAATGTTCTGCTGTGATCAAAAGGGTTTTCACTGGCTGATTTTTTGGTAATGGATCACCAGGCCTTTCTTCCTAGTCTGTCTTAGCCTAGAAGCTGCACTAAAACCTGTCCACCATGGGTGACCTTGCTAGTACTTCAAATACCGGTGGCATATCTTTTGGCATCACAGCTACACAGTACGATACCACAGTATGACAAACTGACAGACGGTGGTATGATATATTAAGAGTTGTTTACTTCTCATTCCATGATAGGATCCCGTTTTGTGGGCAGTCCTAATGTCTTGTGTTAGCTCTGGACCGGTGCTGAGAACACTGAAGCTTCTTGGTATATTAGTACTGAGGATGTTCTGAATACGGACAAGCACTTTGTCAAAAGAGCAGACTGCACGTGGAATGGCTACAAAAGGACAGAAGCCCTCTGTGGAAACCAGTGATGTCTGAGAAAGCCACATCCTCCCAGGAGACTGGAGGCTCAGCAGTAGATGGCTTGAGGCAGGCCTTTGAATGAGATCATTAAGGGACACCCCCTGCCAGTTGCTGTGGTGAGTACAGAAGCTTACTTTCAGTGCACTGAAGAGCAAATGGTAATGGTTTTAAATGACGGTTTCATTTTAATGGATAAATACATAGAAGTTATAAAGATTTAATTTTTAATCAGTACATTAGCTGTTGTTGTTGTCAGGTACCACTGGGTTGATTCCAACTCAACGGTGACTCATAGTGACCCTACGTACAATAAAATGAAACATGGCCCGGTCCTGCCCCATCCTTACAATCGTTGTTATGCTTGAGCCTACTGTTGCAGCCACTGTGTCAATCCATCTCGTGGACGGTCTTCCTCTTTTTCGATGATCCTCTACTTTACCAAGCATGATGTCCTTCTCTAGGGACTGGTTCTCCTGATAACGTGTCCAAAGCACATGAGACAAAGTACAAAGTACATCCTCCCTTCTAAGGAGCATTCTGGCTGTACTACTTCCAAGACAGATTTGTTCGTTCTTTTGGCAGTCCATGGTATATTCAGTATTCTTCACCAGCATCATAATTCAAAGGCATCAGCTCTTCTCTGGTCTTCCTTATTCATTGTCCAGCTTTTGCATGCATATGAGGTGACTGAAAACACCATGGCTTGGGTCAAGTGCACCTTAGTCTTTCCTTTTTAACACTTTGAGAGGTCTCTGACAGCAGATTTGCCCAATGCAGTAAGCCAGAGTAGAACTACCCCATAGGATTTTCTAGGCTGTCATCTTTACACGAGCAAATCACCAGGTCTTTCTCCCACAGAGCCGCTGGGTGGGTTAGAACCACCAACCTTTCAGTTAGCGGCCAAGTGCTGAACCGTTGAGCTACCAGGGCTCCTTATATATTAGCTAGATTTCCTAAGTTATTTAAACTTTCTAAATTTGTAATTAAGGTTTCACTGTTACGAACTGAACATATAGCTATGAATGCCATATGCTTCTGAGGATTTGATGCTGGCTGTGTTTTAGGCGTGACCAAGGTGGTTTCTCACAGCGCTAACAACCTACTTCTCACAGACTGGTTCCTTCAGTAAAATCTAAGAGATAAATGAATGCATCAGCGTGTGGTGTTTTAAGCCAAATGTGCTGATTTTAAAAGAAGCTAGCTAAAATCCATTTCTCGGCATTCCTATGTGACCAACTGACTTGCACAACTTTTCCTTTATTGTTTAAAACTAAATGGGGTCCATTTCACGGACCCATACGCCTCCCTCCCTCCCTTCCTTCTGCCTTCAAGTCAACTCTGACTCCTGGCAACGCCATGTATCACTGAGCAGCGCTGTTCACCATAGAGTTTCCTAGGCTGTAATTTTACAAAAAGGAGCCCTGGTGGTACACTGGTTAAGACCTCGGCTGTGAACTGAAAGGCTGGCGGTTCGACTGTACCATCCACTCTGTGGGATAAAGACGTGGCAGTCAGCTTCCATAAAGATCACAGCCTTAGAAACGCTCTGGGGCAGTGCCACGCGGTCCTACAGGGTCCTTAAGAGTCAGAATCGACTCGACAGCCATGGGTTTTGTTTGGTTTTTGCTTTTAATCTTTACAGAAGCAGAATGCCAGGCGTTTCTTTCTCACACCACCGGGCGTGTTCGAACTGCCAACCTAAAGGTTAACAGCCGATCACAAATCATTTGTGCCACCCAGGGATCTACGCACCTATTCAACCTGTTCAAGTTTTTCTCTCTTTTTAAACCACTCAACACTTCCGTCTTCCCACAGCCCAGCAGTCGGTCTCCATGTTGTACCAGAGAGTCCACGACAGACTGTGGATTCACTCACTGTTACATGCCCGGGTGAGGCCGTAAGTCCAGACACAGAGGCCAGCCGCCACGTTTTTCCAAAAACATGAGCATGCTGGAAGCACAGCACTGTTACAGAGCACAGTTCACTCATGTGATCACATCAACAATCGTGACGATGGCACAGGGCCAGACAATGTGTCCTTGTGTTGGCCACGGGGTCGCCGTGAGTCGGAGCCAACTCCATGGCATCTGTCTACCTACCTACCTACCTATCATCTATCTGTCTACCTATCTACCTACCATGTGTCTATCCACCCGTCTATCTTATCTATGTATCTACCTGCCTACCTATCTAGGAGCATATTTCTTCCCCGAATAAACAATTGCAAATGCACGATATTTTTAATAAATCTCATGTTTATACTGTAGAGAATACTAACAGATTCATGAAGTCTCCTTTTGTGAACTGAAATAGCTTAGTGCTATTTTTAATGACCCTCGCCATAATCATTCCATATATCGCACAAATATTTACTGAGTGCTCAAAATATATCAGCTGCATGTGAAAGGGTTGAGCGTAGTCTCCTGTTGTAAAACACAAAACCTAAGAAACCCCAAACATTCTAGTTTACTGCCAGAACCACCTTAACACCCTAGACAGGCTCACGTAAACCACAACTTGCTACGTAAGCAACTGATACAACCAAAGGAAAATTAGCTCACGTTCAAATGACAAACCCTAATGAATGTACATTCGCATGGGCTACGCAGATGTGCCCAGGAAAAATCAAAGCACTGATCTCTGTCCTACCACCACCCTCCACCCATAAGAAGAGGGGAGGGAAACGCTGTGTGCCTAAGCCCTAAGCCTTTCACAGGAATAAAGCAAACCATTCACTGAATGAACCATGGCATGCAAAAGTCTGGGGTTATCTTAGTCAGTCTTAGTCTTTGAACCGAAAGGTTATCAGCATACACGTCAAAACAGGGCAGAGAAGTAGACTACAGGCTCTGCAACGATTTGCAGAGGGTTACAAAGATGGAAAAGGAGCCCTGGTGATGCAACGGCTAAGTGCTCGGCTGCTAAATGAAAGGCTGGCGGTTCACCCAGCGGCTCCCCAGGAGAAAGACCTGGTGATCTGCTTCCGTAATGATCTCAGCCTTGGAAACCCTACGGGGCAGTTCTACTCTGTCCTCTAGGGTCGCTGTGAGTCGGGATCGACTCGACGGCACCCAACAACGTTCCAAACACCAGGAACAGAGTATTATTCTTACAAGGCTCTGCCAGTATTTTATCGAGCAGCATGTGATCACTCTGACATTTGGCAAATACTGGCAGTGACTGACACTGAAAACGGAAAACTCCCTCCTGCTTTCCTGAGACACTTGTGCTTTGACTCAGGTCAGCAAGCCAGCGATGAGCAGAGATTCTAACCGAGCAGCCGCTCCACGGAGGAAAGACATCAGCCTAGGAACCCCCAAGGGGCAGTTCTACTCTGTTGCATGGGGTCGCTACAAGTCGAAAACGACTGGATGGCACCCAGCAACAACATAAAGATGGAAGCAGTCCCTTCTACTCGGGGAGGAGGGGCCTGGAAAGATTTCCAGGAAGTGACAGTGAATGAGCAAAGTGTGAGCAGACAGGGGTTTGCCAAGTGGACGGAGGTGGGGAACGTTTTTAATGGACGTTGACAAAGAACGCCAACAGAGGAACAGGAAACAGCACACAACTGGTGCGTTCGGGGAACAGAGGTTGAGTAGAGGGCAGGGGAAAGGTGAGACCACAGCAGCGGGAGTCTGGGCAGGGTCTTCTGTTCTGCAGGGTGCAAACGGTTACGTGCTGGACTATTACCAGGAAGGTGGGTGATTCTAACCCACCCAGAGGTGCCTTAGAAGATAGACCTGGCCATCTGCTTCCGAGAAGCCACAGCCCTGAAAACTGTGCGGAACGGAGCTCTACTCTGCACACGAAGGGTTGTCAAGAATCGAATCAATTCAACGGCAACCAGAAAGAGGGAGGGAAGGGTGAGCTTTTAAGATTTTCCTGTGCCCAAGAAATTTAATCTATAGAAACCTCCAACAGACAAAAATATGTATGTATAAATTAATCTGATATACCGACATGCTTAAAATCTCATTAAAAGTCTTTTAAACGGGCTGTGCCTAGCACTAGAACCTGCGGTTTAACAAGATGCATACGACACCTGGAGCGGCCGAGTTGGGAGTGCCACCTTATTTTCTGAAACCCGGGACATTCAGAAAACATCAGTTTCCAGCCAGTTAACAGGAGACATGTCAGCAGTTTTACCAGGACACTTGGTTTCCATACAGGAAGCTCTTTCCTCCTCATAAGAGGAACACTAGACAGACACGTCTCTGGAAGTCCTCATGCTCTTCCTCTTTGCTCCCATCCCCAAGCCCAACCCTGCCTTCTCGGACACAATTTGCGGTTCAAACTCCACGTGACACACGTTGCCATTTATAAATTCTGAGTTCAGTTGGGAAAATTCAGAATCTTCTAAGTTTATTTTCAAAAATAAGTGGTTTTTGTTTTTTTGGATGATGTGACAGATGAGATGAGCACACAAATGGTTCACACACTCACTGCTAACTGGAAGGTCGGAGGCTGTAGTCCACTCGGAGGTGCCTTGGAAGAAAGGCCTGGTGATCTACATCCAAAAATCCTGCCATTGAAAACTCTACGGAGCGCAGTTCTACGCTAACATACAAGTGGTTGCCATGAGTTGGTCTCGACTCCACGGCAACTAGTTTTCTACTGTCTTAACCGATGAGATGTCATGCGAGAAATCTGGCCAAGTTTTACTTCAGCGTGAAAAACAAATGGCATCAAAACTACTAAAATGTCGTGTGTGACTCAATTAATAAGACATGAGGACTGGCAGGAGCTTCCTGTCCCTACTGAGTGGAACAATGCATTCTTTCCGGAGATGATTCCACGTCTGTTGTGAATGATGAAAAAAGCAAGCAGAGAAGACGACCAGGTGTCTTAGTCACCTAGTGCTGCTGTAACAGAAATACCACAAGTAAATGGCTTTAACAAACAGAAATTTATTCTCTCACAGTCTAGTAGGCTGCAAGGCCAAATTCAGGGCATCAGCTCCAGGGGAAGGCTTTCTCTCTCTGTCAGCTCTGGAGGAAGGTCCTTGTGATGCATCAGTCTTCCCTTGGTCTGGGAGCATCTCAGCACAGGAACCTCAGGTCCAAAGGACGTGCTCTGCTCCCGGCACTGCTTTCTTGGTGGTATGAGTTCCCCGTCAATCTGCTTGCTTCTCTCTTTTATCTCTCAAAAGAGACTTACTCAAGATACAACCTAATCTTGTAGATTGTGTCCTGCCTCATTAACATAACTGTGTCTAAACATGCCTCATTAACATCACAGAGGTAGGATTTGCAACACATAGGAAAATCACGTCAGATGATAAAATGGTGGACAATCACACAATTCTGGGAATCACGGCCGAGCCAAATTGACACATATTTTCGGGGGACACGATTCAATCCATAACACCAGGCAGCAGTATCTTCCGATCAGTGGCTGTCTGGTCTAATTCAGGTCTCCTAGGTTTCAGCAGAACCCAGAGACACTGCAGGGAGCACTGGGAAGCTAGAAGGAAAAGCATGTTTATAATTTGGACTTGTACGTCCATTGGTTTTCCTAATATTTGAAGAAACTGACCGACTATTTCAAAACATCGACAGTCCTGGGGAAAAGATTTTAGTCGGTGCCATTCTGTTTGCTGGAAAGCTGCTTCACATACTAATTTGTTTACTTCAAATCACTTTTAAGGTTGCTGCTTCTAAGGATCTCTCGCTACAAAATCAATGTACAAACAGCTATTTAAACAGCCTGTTATTAACAGCCAGAGGAAACAATAAATTAGGAAACGTTGGTCACACCTTGAATTTTCCTGGCTCTCTATAATAACTCTGAATACAATAAAACAATGTAAATTCACTCACCTAAATAAATGCTAAGGACATTTCAAAACCGGATCTAAAATAATTTAGTTACTCTATCAGACAATGTCATCCCTGATATTCTCAACAAACGTGCAGAGATCCAACTTCTCGAACCTTCCTTCAGTTCTCTAAACCTGAATTCTCAGCTATAACAGGCGGATGCAAGCGAATCTGCCTACTTCACAAAACTAGCAGGAAACTGCAAATGAGATCAGAATGTTCGAAAGGGCTTGGGTGTTCAACTCCTACAGAAATATCAAGTGTCACAGGGGAAAAAGATTAGAATGCTCCTAAATACATCCCATCAAAAATGGATTCCTCTCATATTCAGCAGTTAGACAAAGAGGAATTATATACCTTGCTGTGGGGACCCCCAACTAATCTCTGAGAGTTACTAAGCCAATCTGTAGACTCCTGGAGTAAAAGAAGCAGCGAGGTGGCACACAATACTGACCACCCAGGCTCCTTATTTCACTCTAAACCAGTCACAAAACGACAAATACCGTATGAGACCACTACTGTAAAAACTCATGAAATGGTTTACACACAAAAAGAAACAATCTTGGATGGTTACGCGGTGGCGGGGGCGGGGGGAGGGATGCACTAAATAGACAATAGTTAAGCGGTAACTTTGGCGAAAGGTAAGACAGTACACAATACTGGGGAAGCCAGCACAACTTGTACAAGGCAAGGTCATGGAAGCTCCATAGACACATCCAAACTCCCTGAGGGAATGAATTGCTGGGGGAGGGCTGTGGGGACCATGGTCTCGGGGAACATCTAGCTCAACTGGCATAACACAGTTTATAAAGAAAATGTTACACATTCTACCTTGGTGAGTAGTGTCTGGGGTCTTAAAAGCCTGTGAGCAACCATCTAAGATACTCCACTGGTCTGACCGCTTCGAGAGCAAGGGAGAATGAAGAGAACAGGATACAAGGAAAAGATTAGTCCAAAGGACTAATGGACCACAGCTACCAAGGCAACCAGCAGACTGAGTCCAGTACAGCTAGATGGTGCCCTAGCTACCACCACTGACTGCTCAGAGCTGGAGAAGGATGCAGAACAAAATTCTAACACACACACAAAAGACTAGATTTACTGGCCTAAAGGAGACTGGAGAAACCCTGAGAGTATGGCCCCCAGACACCCTTTTAGCTCAGTAATGAAGTCACTCCTGAGGTTTACCCTTCAGTCAAAGATGAGACGGGCCCATAAAACAAAACAAGACTAAAGGGGCACATCAGTCCAGGGACAAGGACTAGAAGGCAGGAGGGGACACGAAAGCTGGTAACAGGGAACCCAAGGTCACAAAGGTAGAGTACTGACATGTTGTGGGGTTGTTAACTAATGTCATAAAACAATATGTGTACTAACAGTTTAACGAGAAGCTATTTGTTCTGTAAACCTTCATCTAAAGTACAGTAAAAATAAAATAAAATAGAAAAAAAAATACACCACTGTAACAATTTCTACACGTACAATCCAGTGACACTGGTTACATTCTTCAAGTTGTGCCATCTTTCTAGCCAACCTTTCCCAAACTCTTTTACCGTCGTTCGCACAAACTCACTGCCTCCCCCGCTAAGCTTCTCATCTATCCTTTTGAGTTGCTGTTGTCAAATGGATCCCATATAGATAATTCTTTACGAGTATCATGCTTAATGCAGACATTCTTTTCTAATTAGGCTAAACTATTATTTGATTCAAAGATAACTTCAGGGGCTAGCTTTGGTTCAAGATTTAAAGATTTCCTTGGGATAATATTTTCGGGGGTGGGGGAGAGGGAGGTCATCTAGCCTCCATGGTTTCAGAAAATCTGGAGTCCATAAGAATTTGAAATTCTGTTCCTCATTTCCCCCTTTTGATCAGGATTCTTCTATAGAATTTTTGATCTAAATGTTCAGTAATGGTGGTTAGGCACCATCCAATCCTTTGGGTCTCATGGCAAAGGAGGCAGTTATTCATGGAGGTGACTGGACAAGTATTCCATTTCCTCCACCGTTTTCTGACCCTCCTTCTTCCTCCTCTGGTGCTCCCAGCAAACAGAGACCAACTTACTCAATTTTCATAATAACAAAAAATAGATTTAAAGAGCCCTGTAACCTCTTGCCTGAAAGAGGTCAAGAAATAGTAGGAAAATAGCAGTGACAGTCATCCAGCTAAGTTCAGTAAGACTGAAGTATCTTTGAAGAACTAGCTCCCAGCTCATTGGCAAGCTTCAGGCTTGTTTTCAATTCTTTTCACTGATACAATGGACATCGAATTTGCTCTAATACCTGGTCCCCGGGAGGGCCAAATGGAGACACCGCATTGAGTGGACCACAAAGGAGACTTCACAAGACAGATTCACTAGCATCCCAGCCAAACTACCAGACTAGCTCGATAAACCATTGTTATCTTCTTGGAAATGGAACAAAAGAGATCTGAAATATACCTTAGAACAAAGGACGAGAATGCTAGAAGGGAAGCTGCTTGAAAGGCTTGGGGACATGAGGAAGAAGAGGACATGGGCCTAGCGGACACGTTTGGGGTGCTCTATGCGTTACGCCATTGAACAGACTGCAGGAATGACTATTAACTGCATGGAGGTGTTTCCATCAGTAAGCCTTGTCGGGATACCTCTGTGTGTGTGCGGTGCAGAGAACTGAATTCCCTGTGCGAGTACCCACACCTGGGGTTCGTGTACACGTCTGTTTACAGAGGAGGCGGATAGCGTGATCACAGAGGGTGTGCATGCACCCATGGTTGTGTGTGTGTTTAATCCAAGAGCAGTCCACATATCTTCTGTGTGACACGGGCACTGGTGATAGCAGGTCTCTTTGCAGGAATATTCTCTAGTTCCCAGGGAATATTCCACCCACGTCTTTGGAGATACGTATAAATGCCGATCCACCGTCTGTCGGTTTGTCGTACTGTGGTGGCTGGCGTGTTGCTGTGATGTTGGGTAGGTATGCCATCAGTATTTCAAATACCAGCAGGGTCACCCATGGTGGACAGGTTTCAGCAGAGCTTCTAGACTAAGACAGACTAGGAAGAAATGCCTAGCGATCTGCTTCTGAAACTCAGCCAATGAAAACCCTATGGATCACCCCGGAACACTGTCTGACATAGTGCTGGAAGATGAGCCCCCTAGGTTGGAAGACACTCAAAACAGACGGCGGCGACAGAAATAGACTTGAGCATACCAACGATCGTGAGGATGGCGCAGGACTAGGCAACGTTTTGTTGTTGTTGTACGTGGAGTCACCCTGAGTCGTCGACAACTCAGTGGCAACTGACAACTACATAAATATAGCTAGTACCATACCTTCCAGATAGGGTATGTTCATCTTTCTTAACACAAACTGTAAATCCAAAATTACTGCCATGATGGCAATTGATTTCTCTCTTCGCAGCAGTAACTTTAAAGACTGAGCACTCGCCCTACGGTCCTGGAAGAGTCTTAAAATAGTACTCCAATTTCAAGCATTTGACCCAGTAGTCTAGAATGTTCTTGACCTTCTCACTTCTAGCAAGAAACAGCAGGCAATCCCATTGTGACTGATCTTCAGTTAACAAGCCTTGAGGGAGCAAAGTAATCTTTTCTTTTCGAAGGAAAACTGAATCTAAAGTAAGGAAACGGGCAAACAGCATACAGACATGCTAAAAATTAATTATACCTTTAATTTCATTTTTTTAAATTAGGCTTCTTTGGGAAAATGTAGCTGCTTAAGGTTATAATCTATTTGTTAAAGTTTTCATAGCTGCCGAATAATTAATACTATATATAATTTTGAAAAGAAAAAAGCAAAGCTATCCATTCAAGCAAACTTTGAAGCCATTCTCACGTTAACTTCATCTCTACATCCTCTGGAAGCCCTGGTGGCGCAGTGGTTAAGAGCTCAGCTGCTAATCAAAAGCTTGGCAATTGGAATCCATCAGCTGCTCCTTGGAAACCGTATGGGGCAGTTCTACTCTGTCCTAGAGGATCGCTAGGAGTCAGAATCGACTCGACAGCAACAGGTTTGGTTTTTTTTGGTTGTTGTTGTCATTACCGACCTAAACGCCCTAAAGGTACTGAGAAAGTTCAAATGTTTTTGGGCCTCGAAAATCAGTGAAAGTAATGTACATTATTTTAAGAGACTCTTTTATTAAAAGAGTAAACTGGTCAGTCCCTGGCTGGTGCACATGGTTAAGCGCTTGGCTGTTAAATGAAAGGTTAGAGGTTTAATTCCACCTGGAGATCTAGTTCTGAAACACCAGCCATTGAAAACTCCCTGGAGCACAGTTCCACTCTGACACACACAGGAGCTGCAGACAGCTCTAGGACAGCTGGTATGGTTTCAGTAGAGTAAAGGGAATCACAACACACAACAGTATCAACCGAGCCCCTGGGCAGTGCCTCTGAGGCTGACCCAGGGGGGGAATTTTCTGAGAAGGTATCAAGACAAAAGATGAGCCCTGCAAGTCTGCACTTAGCCTCAAGGTGTGATTCACCCATACTTGCCCCAGTGCACAGACGCAGTCCTGGGCACAGGGAGGGGCGCACCTGGCAGCAGAGAGGCCTGGGAGAACACTTGTCTCAGCTTTGTCTGGCTCTCCTCCACCAGCTCCTCCTTGGACATTGGGAGCTGCAGGACTTGTATTATAATCTCCGCCGCATCCAACGCCTTTTTACCCATGACCAGGGACTTCACATCCCAGGAGTATTTCTTCCCATAGCGATCGCATATTTCTTGAAACACCATCGAATACAGCCGTTCAGTGTCTGCAGAGACAAAAGTGAAACGGAAATGGGGAGATGATTAAGGTGCATACTATACCAAGTCCGTACCCATTAAGCACAGACGTACACATTACAAGTCACATTTGCTGACAGACGTGTTCACAAGGAGCTAAGTAAAAACTGAAAAATCTGCAGGTAGTGCTTATTGACAGAGCCCCCGGCCCTCCTCTAAGTTTGCTCAAGTACAGCTAGGGTGGTGGGGTCTCAAGAGTTACATATTAGGAGAGAAACGAAGTCTATATTGCTGTTAAACTATCTTCTATATAAACATCTACAGATCTGAAATATGTAGTTGAGACCACAGATATCCAGAGGCATTGCTGGGTGCTGCTGAGTTTGTTCAAACTGATAGCGACCCCATGTGACAGAGCAGAACTGCCCCACACGTTTTTCTAGGCTGTAACCTGTATGGGAGATTACCAGGTCTTTTCTCCCGTGGAGCCACTGGGTGGGTTCGAACTGCCAACCCTTCAGTTAGCGGCCGAGTGCTCATCTGTTGCACCAGCGGGGCTCCTCCCCTCAGGCGTTGGGTGAGGTCATCACCTGGTACTCTGAAGCACCTAAAAACAGTACTACCCAGCACTGTCTCCATGCGTGTCCCCACTACCGTGAGGGACGCCGTGGATGAGCAGCAGCATGAATCCAACCCCCAAACGTGGAGAGGAAGCCAGCACCACCCTCCACCCTCTCCACCGTTTACGTCACCAGCCACCCACAGGGCGCTCTCTCAGACCCTAGCCACCCGGGGCTAGGGCAGAGCTCACCGGTTCAAAGAACGACAACTCCAGAGAGTCTCGTACCTACTGTTCCTTGAACTGCCAAAAAGGAGATGCCAGCGGCAAGCTGGGGAGGCCACACGGCGCCCTTACTCTCATCCGCCAGCTTCCCCTTCTCTTTTGGGCTCAAAACTTGCCGGAACGACTCTGCGGAACTCACAAAGAGCGCTGTACTTACTGTTACAGATGTATTATAGCGAAGGATACAAATCAGGATCATCATAGGAAGAGATGCACAGATGAGGTCTGGCAGGTTCCCAGCCAGCGTGGAAGTGAGCAGAGAATGGGGGACCTCATACTGCCATGAAAGCAGTGCCAGGAGCACAGCGCATCCTTTGGACCCAGGGTCCCTGCACTGAGAAGCTCCTAGACCACGGGAAGATTGATGACAAGGACCTTCCTCCAGAGCCAACAGAAAGAGATAGCCTTCCCCTGGAGCTGGCACCCTGAATGTGGACTTGTAGCCTCCCAGACTGTGAGAGAATGAGTGTGTCTGTGTTAAAGCCACCCACGTATGGTGTCTCTGTTCAAGCAGCACGAGATGACCGAGACAGACGGTATCACGGAGGATAGAAGGCTGTAGTAGAAGCACTGCCCTCAGCACGCCATCCGACGCACACGGCGTGCCTGACAAATGCTGCCAGCCATTGTCACTGTTCCCATCGTGGACTCGGAAAGACCAGCTCGCCACAAACCCTACTGCCATCTAAGTGACCTGTGAGAAGGTACTACTGACAAGGGAAAGCGACACATTCAAAATAGAGGACAGGCTACCAAATGCAATGATCTCCACACTGGGTGAGCCACCTGGGGCTGAGTGTTTCGGTGACAATTAGCCAAATGCCCAAAAGAAAGCAGAAATGCTCTGTCCTGAGGCCTAAACGGGGCCCGTGTCATCCCCTGAGAAGCCCAAGAGAAGAGGGGGCTGTCCGTGCATGGTGTAAAAAGAAAGCACACACTCACTGGACCGGTTGAGACTGGAGGACTCCCCGAGACTACTGCCCTGAGATACTCTTCAAACCTTGAACGGAAACTAAACCCTGAGGTCACCTTGTTGCTAAACAGCAGACTGGCTCACAAAATAAAAGAACAGCACCCATGAGTACTGTGCTCCTTTAAAAAATCACTTATATAAGGCCAGATTGTCAATAATGACTTTCAAACAAAGAACGAAGATGAGGAGGTTAAGGGGGCAGGGAAACTAGATGACTGGAAATGGAACAACCAGAATGGAAATAAAGAGAATGTTCGTGCTTTGTTAAGAATGTAATCAATGTCACTGAACAACTCGCGCAGAAACTGTTGAATGGGAACCTAAACTGCCGTGTAAGCCTTCATCAAAAACACAATAAAATATTATTTTAAAAAAAAAAAGAAGGAAAGCACACAGACTTGATTGGAAAAGTTTCAAATTAAAATTCTGTTATGCAATTGAATGAGGAGTTCTGATGGCGCAGTGGTGAAGCGCTCGGCTGCTAACCAAAAGGTTGGTGGTTGGAACCCACCAGCTGCTCCGTGGGAGACAGATGTGGCAGTCTGCTTCTATAAAGATTTACAGGCTTGTAAACCCTATGGGTCAGTTCTACTCTGTCCTAGAGGGTCACAGCGAGTCAGAATAGACTCAATGGCAACGGGGTTTGGTTATGCCACTGTATGCCTTGTTCTAACTTTAGCACTGAAGCCTTCATATTAGGAGCCCCTGGGTGCCTTGGATGGTTAAGCACTAGACTACTAGCCAAAAGGTTGTCAGTTCAAACCCACCCAAAGGCACTTTGGAAAACAGGACTGGCGATCTGCTTCTGAAAGGTCACAGCCTTGAAAGCCCTATGGCGCAGTTCTACTCTGCACACGTGGGGACACTATGAGTTGGAACTGACTCCCCAACAACTAACAACAATCAGTTATGGATCAACATTATACTGAATTGGTATATAATGATGGGTCCTGAGCAGAGGTATGAGAGGTCAGTTGCTTTTATCTGCCATTTTTCCTCTTGTAAGATGGAAACATATACAGTATATAACACCGGTGCCTCATAGCGACCCTGTAGGACAGAGTAGAACTGCCCCATAGGGTTCACTGGTGCCTAGATACTACAATACCACTTCTTTTGCATGTAAGATAATATTTGGGAAACCCGACACAAACTGAGGTAAATAAAACGTGGGCACGGAGGGGAGTAAGGAAAGCACCGTGTGTGTTTAACTGTGAAGGTCACTTTATTTAAAAAGAGGGTCTTTGCAGACCTAATGAGCTGAGTTCACATGAGGTCATAATGGATAGGGCAGGCCCCAATCTCTTTATGAAAACGTCTGTATAAGAAGAAAAGACAGAGACGTAGACAGCGAGACAGAGCCACGTGCAGACCAGCACAGAGACTGCAGTGATGCGGCCACAAGCCAAGGATGCCTGGGGCCACCAGAAGCTGGATGACACCAGGCAGGATCCTCCCGAGCCCCTGGAGGGAGCGCGGCCCCACCCACACCCTGAATTAAGACATATGGCCTCCAGAATGGGGAGAGCACGCGTTTCTGTTGTTCTGTGCTCCCCAGGGAGCCCAGGTAGCACAGTGGTTAAGAGCTCGGCTGCTAACCAAAAGGTCAGCTTTCGAATCCACCAGCTGCTCCTTTGGAAACCCTAGGGGGCAGTTCTACTCTGTCCTATAGGGTTGCTATGAGTCAGGTTTTTTTTGGCAGGCCCCCAGGGCGTGGCACTTGTTATGGCTGTCCTCAGAAGCTAACGCAGGCTCTAGATGTTTTTAGTTTTTTGTACAAAAGATACTGGAACTTTAAGAAAAGCCTTCCCAAGGTGCTTGTAGAAGGAACTGTATTTTGGGTGACCAGCAACTGGGGTTTTCTGAAACTGCCCACACTGACTCTCCTTGAAGATGTTAAATCCGAGAGGGAATGGCTGCTGCCTTCCTCGGCTCCACAGCAGGGTTAGGCAAAGCCTTGGGTAACAGAGGTCACCCAGGAATGAGTTGCTGTTGTTGGGTGCAGTCGAGTGGATTCCGACTTGTCGTGACCCCAAGTGACAGAGCAGAACTGCCTCTTAGGGTTTCCTAGGCTATAATCTCTCTGTGAGAGAAAAGGCCTGGCGATCCTGTCCTGTAAAAATCACTGCCTGGGAGGCCCTACCGGGTAGTTCTGCTTTGTCCTACAGGGTCGCTAGGAGTCAGTATCGACTCCACGGAAGCTAACAACCCCAATGAGCTTTATGGGAGCCGATCGCTGGGTGGGTTCAAACCGTCGACCTTTCGGTTAGCAGCTGAGCACTTAACCACTGCGCCACCAGGGCTCCTTCCAGCAGTGGGTGATCTCTGCAGGAGCGGGATCCCTGTGCGGGGGGAAAGGGTGAGGGGTCAGGGCAAGGAGAAGGGCAGACTGGGAGGGAGACAGTCGCTCTGACTTTCTTAACTTGAACATCTTTCTTCCAGTCCTTGAGAGAGGGCAAGAGTGACAGAAAGAAACCCCAGCCCCCGCGGAGGGGGGACCACATCGCTGAAAGCAACAACCCGCGTGCTGGGGGGGGGGGCAGACGCCCGAGGAAGACAGGAAGGAGGGAGGCGGTGCCAGGGCCTTGGCGGAAACGAGGTACAAGGAAGGAGAAAGGCCTTTGATGAAACACCAATCCCGAAGCCAGAAAAAGTGCTGTACCCTTCTAAAGTGCTTCAAATCGTGTTTGGTTAAAGCTTAACCAGGGCTGGATTACTCAACAAGCAAGATATGCACAGACTTAACTTCAGGTGCTTACGAATCCGTAGTGAACAATTTCAGCTGTTTTTCGTCACACCAAAGATGTGGGAAACTCACAGGAAATTATTCACTACAGATGAGTAAGTAAACACAAGTTAGCCCGTGCATACCTTGCTTAATGGAAACCGGTGTATACCGTGCATACTGGTTAATCCGCCCCCTGCAAAGCCCTCAGAGCTTTTAATTTAAAAGATACGGGAAAGCAGGATTATAAATCCGTAAGGACTTCACAGACGGTGGCTTTCCTTAACAATTCAGAATAAATTGTCCCCAGTTCTCTATGGGATAAAGAAGGCGCTGAACAATTAAACTCCTCAGATCAAATGGTGACTTCCCCAGCTGATGACAGCACACCTATATAGAGAGACAGCTTTCCAAAATGAAGATGTTCTCCAGAAGCAAAGGCTAAGGGCACAAAGTGGCAGTGCCAAGCCACGAAATGCCTATTCTCGCCTGCTGACGAGGTGAAGCTCTTCCACTGTGCGTCTGTGGGATGCTTAGCGGGACACTCAACAAGGTTGTGGAGTGGCTATAGACACACACACAAGAAGAAAACCCTTACCTTCGCTCAGTGAGTGTCTGAGTTACCTAGTGCTGCTGTAACAGAAATACCGCAAGTGGGTGGCTTTAACAAACAGAATTTTATTCTCTCACAGTCCAGGCGGCTAGAATTCAGGGTGCCAGCTCCAGGAGAAGGCTTTCTCTCTCTGTCAGCTCTGGGGAAAGGTCCTTGTTATCAATCTTCCCTTTGTCTATGAACTTCTCAGCACAGGGACGCAGGGTTGAAAGGACACGCTATTCTCCTGGCTCTCGTTTCTTGGTGGTATGAGGTCCCCCATGTCTCTCTGCTTGCTTCTCTTTTTTATATCTTACAAGAGATTGACTTAAGATACAACCTAATCTTGTAGACTGAATCCTGCCTCATTAACGTCATAGAGGAAGGATTTACAACACAAGGAAAATCCCATCAGAGGACAAAACGGTGGACAACCACACAGTACTGGGAATCATGGCCTAGCCAAGCTGACACACATTTTTGGGAGACAGGATTCAACCCACGACAGCTGAGTGAGAGAAAAGTTGCAGGTGAATCCAAACCTCCCTTCTAAACCTGGCCTGTGAAGCCCATCTGGGCAACTGCAGCGCCAGCTGCAGCAGGTGAGGTAATCAGGGAAAGCCAAGGGAGTAGATGAGGCGGGAACTCGGCACCCTGGGCGTGGGGCCTGAAGGAGGTTTCAGGGAAGGCTGGCGGTGGTTGAGCACTCAGGGGCTAACCAAAAGGTTGAACCCACCAGGCGCTCTGCGGCAGAAAGATGTGGCAGTCTGCTTCCCTAAAGATTACAGCCCTGGAAACCGTGTGGGGCAGCTCTACTCTGCGTCGGAATCGACTCAACAGCAGTGCGGTTGGTTGGGTAGCACAAATGGTCAATAGCTCAACTACTAGCTGAAGGGTTGGAGGTTAGAGTCCACCCAGAGGCATCTAGGAAGAAAGACCTGGCAATCTACTTTGGAAAAATCTGCCATTGAAAACCCTATGGGGCAGAGTTCTACTCTGACACACGTTTAGTGTCAATATGAATATTTACACATTTCCTGATAGAAATATCAATGGGTTTGATTGTGAGTGCACCCCAGAACCCACTGAGAGGGCTGTAGAACATATGTATTCTAATACTTCTAAAACTAAAAAAAAAAAAAAAAAAGAACTCTATCTGGCTCTCAGGTTCCACAGAACGAACTGTGCATCCCATTTACGCTGCTTGCCCATCGTGCACATCCTGAATGAACCAATTCAATCTTTTTTTTCAAGACAGATTTTAATATCTCTTGAACACAGTCTTGTTTTAATTAATCCATTATTTCCAGTTACAAAAAACAAAACAGGATAACCTAAACCCAGAGTGTTTTATGTTACAAATATATCAGTTCCTTAAAAACGCAAAATTAACTTCCAAGAAAGACCCATCTGGGGCTGACATCAAGTTGTCATAACCTAGCAGTTAGGAAGATGCGGCAGACGGCATACTTGTTCTCACCCAGGAGTGTGGCAATATTTTTGAATAAGGTGAAAACTACACATTTTAAATGTGAACTGCTTTAATAAAAAGCCAGCATGCAGTATATTTTGATAAAAGTGGTGGTAGTATTTTTCTAAGACATGTGTATGGCACAGAGTAGGTAATGGATAGTTATTTGTTGAACAGATTTTAAAAATGGATTCTCTAATTTTGTTAACAAAAAATATTCCACCACTAAAACAAAAAAATAAATAAAAAAACAAACCCTTTGCCATCTAGTCAACTCTAACTCATAGCGACCCTACAGGACAGAGTAGAACTGCCCCACAGGGTTTCCAAGGAGCAACTGGTGTATTTGAACTGCCAACCTTTTGGTTAGCAGCTGAGCTCTTAACCACTGTGAGAAAAGCAGCAGTGGTTAAGTGCTCCACTGCTATCAAAAGGTCGGTGGTTTGAACTCACCAGCTGCTCTTCGGGAGAAAGACCTAGCAATCTGCTCTCATAAAGATTACAGCCCAGAAAACCCTATGGGGGTAGTTCTACTCTGTTACATGGAGTCGTTGTAAGTCAGAATCGACTCGACGGCACCCAACAATAACGACAAATACTTCTATAGGCTCTGGGTGGTGCAAAAGGTTAATGTGCTGAACTCCTAACCTAAAGGTTGGATATTCAAGTCCATCCAGGGGCCTAGGAAGAAAGGCCTGGTGATCTGCTTCCATAAAGATCACAGCCTACAAAACCCTATGTACAGGGCAGTTCTACTCTGTCACACAGGGTCGCTAGGAGTTGAAATTGACCCAAAGGCACCCAACAACAAGTTTCCTGAACACACTGGCTGTCCCAGTGTGGGCCTGCAGTACATGAGCGACCCGTGGGAGCTTGCCAGGAATGCGAATCGCTGGTCCCAGCCAGACACACAGAATCAGACACTCTGGGGGTGAGGTGCAAGGACCTGTGCTGTACCAGGCTCTCCAGGTGATTCAGATGTGGGTTAAAGGTACAAACAATCCAGACCTAATATGATGTTTTTACTGAAACCCTGTGCTCCATCAAGTCAGAGATTTAAAAAAAAAAAAAAGAACCAATTTTAACTAAAAGTGGCTTAATTTTAACACTGACATAAATGCAGGTATTAGTAGAAATTAAAGAAACAAAACAGTCTGTGATGACAGGAACCCCAACGTTTATGCTTTGCTCTGTTATATCCCGGGACCTCTTAGACTTTGGTACCGTTCCTGTTTCCCTCCCTCCCCTCAAAGCAGATTTATGTTAATATATCTATAGTAAATGCAAGGTATTTTTATATACGAAATCTTATCTGTGACCCATTCTTTCTAAAGTTTACTGCAGAAAACAACACCAGTTAATGGGTGCTCTCGGTTAAATACAGGTTGAGGAAGCCATACTGCATAAATGACACCTGCGCAGCAGTGAACATTAGGTACAGCATTGCACATAGCTGGCAAAGGTAAGCCTCTTTAGAAAAGCCACAATAACGAGCTACAGTTCCTTTAGGCAAACAAGTTACAGTTTCTTTTAAAGAAACATTTCTCATGGAATAAAAATACAGACAACAGAGCATTGTGTTATGGATTGAGTTGTGTCTCTAAAAAAAGGTGTTGTAAATCCTAACCCCTATACCTGTGGTAAAGTAACCCTGGTGGCACAGTGGTTAAACTCTAGGATGCCAAACAAAAGGTCAGTGGTCTGAACCCACCAGCCACTCCTCAGGAGAAAGACGTGGCAGTCTGCTTCCCTAAAGATTTATGGCCTTGGAAACCCTATGGGGCAGTTCTACTCTGTCCTCCAGGTCACTGTGAGTTAGAATGGACTCAAAGGCAGCGGGTTTTGCTTGATCCGTGCGGTTATAACCCCATTTGGGAAGAGGGTTTTCTTTGTCATATTAATTAGGCAGTATTAACGTAGAGTGTGTCTTGAATCAATCTCTTTTGAGATATAAAATAGTAGCTACAGCAAGCAAGCACAAACGGAGAGGAAAAAACAAGCCACATGATCGCCAAGGAACCAAGGAACAGAACCTGAGAAGAGACAAGGATTCTCCCCCAGGCAGACAGAAAGAGCCTTCCCCTAGAGCCAAAACCCACTGCCATCAAGTCCATCATCCCGCCTCACCTCCTCACAGTGACCCTGTAGGACAGAGGAGAACTGCCCTATAGCGTTTCCAAGGCTGTCATCTTTACGGAAGCAGACTGCCACATCTGTCTCTCGAAGAACAGCTGGCGGGTTCGAACTGATGACCTATCAGTTAGCAGCCGAGCGCTTAACCGCTGTGCCACCAGGACTCCTTTCCCCTAGAGCAGGCACCCTGCATTTGGACTTTCAGCCTCCTGAACTGTGAGAAAACACACTTCGGTTCGTAAAGCCACCCACCTGTGGTAGTTCTGTTCGTAAAGCCACCCACCTGTGGTATTTCTGTTACAGCAGCACTAGAGAACTGAGACACACTGTATTGACAGGATTACTCAATGGATTTGTAGTCATCTTTAACAGAAATCAAGAGAAGAATCACCGGGAAATATAAAATGCTATGTGCAGCTGGTGACCTGGCCTGCAGAAGAACTACCGGAGGGAGCTAGCCCCGAGCCCATCCATCTGGCACAGACTCAAAGGCAGGCAGGAAACCTCAGACCATTCAAGGAACCACTGCACCTGTGAGGGCCTGGACCCTGAACTGCTTCGCTTCTACCCTGGCCCCATCCTCCAGGCCTGCCGCCTGCACTAACCCATTTCTTCTGACCCTGACACAGAAATATAGGCTGCCACAATCTGTGTGGTTTGTGGTAATCACTCCTAAACCATACAGCAGTGAGGCTAGCTGCAAAACGAAGACAGGAGGTGGGTCTGTAGCCAGATAAGGAAAACCAAAGAACAGATATGGTAAGAATCTATAGTGCCAGCTACACACACACACACACCCTTCCTTCCAGCCTGTCCACACATCTCCACCCACAGCACCTCCCACTGATAAACACCAGACTACAAACCACAACGGCAAGAAACAAACCCATCCTGTGCAATACTCAACTGTAGCATGTGCTGGATTTGCTGAATTGTACTTGTTGCAATGGTGTGATTTTCTCATTGCTACTGTACATTATTTCAGTTATACTTTGGATGTTTCAAACAAAAAAAAATTTAACGGTATACAAAGGAATCTAAACCACCCTAAAAATGTATTTTCTCCCTAAAAGAAGTTTCAGTCCGTGATGGTTAAGGCTGTGTGTCAACTTGGCTGGGCCCCAACTCTCAGTGGTTTGGCAGTTATGATGTAGTTTGGCAGTTCTATGATGTTGTGATCACTGAGATCTGATATAATATGACCACCCAATGATTGGATATACTGTGAATAGCCAATCAGTTGAAACGGAGTTTCCCTGGGTGTGTGGCCTGCATCGAATGTAAGTGGACGTTCTGGCAAGGCTTGTGGGCTTTTGCTTGCTTTCAGTCCTACAGCTGGCTCCTGGTTGTCCAACCTCCAGTTCTTGGGACTTGAGCTAGCAGCTTACCTGCCACCTTGCCTGCTCATCTTGGGACTCATCCATCTTCATAACCTGTGAGCAAGAGCCTTGCTCTCCAGCCTGCCGCTCTTGGGTTCGCCTGCCCCTGTGGCTACATGAAGCAGAAGCCTCTATCCTGGCCCACAGACTTGGGACATTCCACCCTCTACAACCACATCAGCCATTTCCTGGATATAAACCTCTCTCTCTATATTTATATGCTTTACTGGTTTTGCTTCTCTAGAGAACCCCACCTAAGACACAGTCCAAGTTTCAAATGACTGAGCACAGAGGTCCCACTGGAACAAATATGTATAAACTGGGAACTTCCATATTACAAAAGTAAATGTAATATAAACTATTGAGGAGAATCACAGTTGAACAACCTTTGTTGTTGTTGTTGGTTGGCTCCGACACATGGCAACCCCGGGTAATACAGAATGGAACGTGGCCCAGTCCTGCACCATCTTCGTGGTCACTAGTATGTTTAGAGTTCACTGTTGTGACCACTCCATTAGTCCACCTCACAGAGGGTCTCCCTGGTTTTCCCTGATCCTCTACTTTACCCTGAAGAAACCAGAAATCATGACTATATAAAAATGGCACCTGACAGCAATACAATCAATTCAACAAATATTTATTGGTTGCTACTATGTGCTATAGGTCCTAGACAGTACAAAGGTTAAGTGCTCGGCTGCTAACCTAAAGGTTGGTGGTTTGAGCCCACCCAGAAGTGTCGCAGAGGAAAAGTCCTGCAACGTACTTCGTAAAGATGACAGCCAAGAAAACCCTACAGAGCTCAGTTCTACTCCGTAACACATGGGGTGGCTCTGAGTCAGACCTCACTGGACAGTCACTTAACAACCACTGTGTCACTAAACACTTAGAAACATGGGATAGCTGACTGAAACAGCCTTCTTAAGTTAATAAATCACTGATTAGGACTGAGAAAGCGCTCTGATACATGTTGAAAAATAAATAAGGGAAGGGACATTCAAATGCCAGCAGAGATAAGGGAAACCTTGCCAAAAGGGTGATTATGGAAAGGCTGTTACATAAACCAGAACGGTTTTCTCAGCTTAAACCCTCCTGATGGGCCACCCACAGTGAACCACAGAGACTTACCACCAGAGAAATTTCCTCTCAGACCATCTGCTTAAGCTAACAGCCAAGAAAACACTATGGAGCTCAGTTCTGCTCTGCCACATGGGGTCGCCAGGAGTCCAAATCGACTTGATGGCAATTAACAACAACAAAGGACTATAGTTTCATTAGCATCCGTGCCAATTACATGCCCAAGAGTACCTCTTACTGTTACTGGGGCCAGTAAAATAATTAGTAACAGAGTCAAACACTGTTGAACATTTCACCGACCGTGTTTCACACGCATGACAGAAATCTCACAACAACATTTCCTGGTAGGAACAAGAATTATACCCAATTTTCAGATGGGCACACTGACACTGGGGGAGGGAGGCAAGCTGTTGGACACCATGTAGGAGACTGAGAAAGATTCAACTTTTGTTGAATTTCCCAGCTCATGCTCTCAGTCACGATGTCTCTACTGTCTCACTGCCGGGTAAACCAAAACCTGTGACCGTTGAGCCAATTTTGACTCACAGAGACCCTACAGGACAGGGCAGAACTGCCCCCATAGGGTCTCCACGGCTGCAAATCTTTACGGAGGCAGACTGCCACATCTTTCTCCCACTGAGCTGCTGGTGGGTTCATACTGCCAACCTTTCAGTTATCAGCTGAGCTCTTCAACCACTGCACCACCAGGGCTCCCCACACTGTTGGCTGGCACCTAGATTTTCACGTGTTGAAATTTTTCATCTCTCTAACTCTTTACTTTGCCTTTTTGCAAACCTAAGCTCTGAGTTTCATGGTTGCCGCATGTAATTGCATCTCGTTGGAAAAGACTCATCTGGAATCTTATGGTGATATCTTCAGACCGCAGTCCCTGAATTTGAAGAGAACGTACCCAGCTGAAATTAAGGTACATGATGACCAGAATCTCGCAATTGGCTGGCTTTCACCAAAGTTGAGTTCCCTTCAAGATTCCTTTCACGACCTGGAACACAGATGATCACAATCGGACACAGGAGAGCCCCCCGTCAGGTCACTGAGTCCTACATTGAGTCTTGTGGCTCATGAACATTAACAGCGAAATGCTTTGCTACTAACCCAAAGGTGGGTGGTTCGAATCCACCGAGAGGTGCCTCAGAAGAAAGGTCTGGGGATCAACTTCTGAAAAATCAGCCCTTGAAAGCCCTATAGAGCGGAGTTCTACTCTGACACACATTGGGGCGCCATGAGCTGAAGTCAACTCAATGTCAACTGGTTGAAGTGACCCTGGGTGACACAGTTAACATGCTCTGCTACTAACTAAAAGGCTGGAGGTTCAAGGCCACCCAGAGGTGCCTCAGAAGAAAGGCCTGGGGATCCACTTTAGAAAAATCTGCCACTGAACACCCTATGGAGCACAATTCTACTTGGTTGCTGTGAGTTGGAATCTACTCAACAGCACACAACATTCACAGACAACAGGAGTGCGTCGCAAAGTGGGACACACGTGGGGTCACCATGAGTCAGAGTCAACTCGACTGCAACTGGCTTTTGGGTTCTCCTACAGAGGAACTATCCTTGGAAAGGCCAATATCCTCTCCCATCCCCCTCAGTCTCCCTATACCACTGCACCGTGGCGACCTCACTCTTACCCCTGAATCTTCTACGAGCAGCACTCTGCCACTGTCTCCAGGGCAGTCAATATGAGCAAGAACACAAAACAAAATCCAAGGACACTCCTAGCTGAAAAAGCAAAAGAAGACGTTGTTTTCACTCTCGTGTTGCAGAGGGCTTGAGAAACGGAAGACAGGAGGTTTTCGAGTTGGAAACCATCAAGCCCGCATCTTCTTTTGACAAGATCTCAGGGAGGTGAGCGTTTGAATGCCACATGCCCATCCCATGTGTAAGTGAGAAGGGAGCAGGCAGCATATGGTGATGATGGTGCTACTTTAAAACCCTCCCACATCCTGAGCTGACTTGTCTCAATTACACGAGCACTTTGTCTCGATGCGGGAGCGTGGTGGTAGCAGAGCGCTGAAACAGGAATTAGTTTATCAGCCATACATTCTTCACTGTGAGAAGTGTTTCATTAAGCACGAGGGCTTTGTGGGTGAGCATCACAGAAGCTTCTGGAAGCTTCACCTGTGTGAAGAAGGTGGAAGGACAATGCCAAGAGCGTATGTGTGGGAGTCTGACCGACCTAGATTCACACACTGGCTTTCTCACTTCCTACGTTACCTTAACATAAACAGAGAAAAGACTGAAGCTGTCAAGGATTTCATTTTACTTGGATCCACAATCAACACCCACGGAAGCAGCAGTCAAGAAATCAAAAGATGCATTGCGTTGGGCAAATCTGCTGCAAAAGACCTTTTCAAAGTGTTAAGAAGCAAAGATGTCACTTTGAGGACTAACGTGCACCTCACGCAAGCTATGGTTATCACCTCACATACATGCAAAAGCTGGACAATGAATAAGGAAGACTGAAGAACAACTGAGACCTTTGAATTATGGTCTTGGCAAAGAATACTGAATATACCACGGACTGCCAAAAGAATGAACAAAATGTGTCTTGGAAGAAGTATAGCCAGAGTGCTCCTTGGAAGCAAGGACGTCAAGACTACATCTCACATACTTTGGATGTGTTATCAGGAGGGACCAGTCCCTGGAGAACGACATCATGTTTGGTCAGGCAGAGGGTCAGTAAAAGAGAGGAAAAGCCTCAGTGAGATGGATTGACACAGTGGCTGTAACAATGGGCTCAAGCATAGCAACAACTGGGAGGATGGCACAGGATCCAGCAGTGTTTAGTTCTGTTGTACACACGGTAGCTGTGAGTTGGAACCGACTCAGAGGGGCCTAACAACAGCTGTGGTACCTTACGCGCTCGGCTGCTAACCGAAAAGTTAGCAGTTCAAACGCACCCAGCGGCTCTGCGTGAGAAAACCTAGTGATTTGCTCCTGTAAATACTACAGCCTAGAAAACCCTATGAGGCAGTTATACTCTGTCACATGGGGTCGTCATGAGTCAAAAATTGACTGGACAGCACCTAACATCAATGTGTCACTTTTTTGAAGAATAAATCTCTGTGAAACTCAGTTTTCACAGTGGTGAAATGGGGATGATCTCCTCTATCAGCCTCGGTTGTCTGGAGACGAAGTGAAACATATACAAATTATGCAAAAGAGTATGTGCTGGGCAAACAGCTGCTGTGGCAACAAGGTAAGGTCTGAGATAAAGGGAAGGCGTCTTGCCTCCTGAGGGTCTGCAGAGGGTGCCCATGAAGGCAGGAGAAGAGCCAGTCAATGGAAACCCACTTGTTATGGACTGAATTGTGTTCCCCAAAAGAGGTGTCGGAATCCTAACCCCTATACCTGTGGATGGGATCCCATTTGGGAACAGAGATTTCTTTGTTATGTGTCTGAGGCCTCATCAGGGTAGGGTGTGTCTTAAGCCAATCGCCTTCCAGATATAAAAGGAACAGATTACGTACAGAGAAGCAAGCACAAAAGGAGAAAAGATAGATGCCACGTGAAGATCTCCAAAAGAACTGAGGAACAGAAGCTGAAAAGAGACAAGGACCTTCCCCCAGAGCTGACAGAGCGCCTTCTCCCAGAGCCAGCGCCCTGAATTCGGACTGCAGTCTCCTGAACTCCGAGAAAACACATTTCTGTTGTTTAAAGCCACCCACCTGGGGTATTTCTGTTACAGCAGCACTAGGGGACTGAGACATCATGTAAAGAGAAGACAGAAAGGACCCCTGAGGAGAGCCTCGGTGGACTGGTATTTAGAGCCGTGGGCCTTGCGTTCCACCAGCTCTTGTCCCCAATCTGTCCTCCCCCTGGCAGAGCTGAGCAGAAACCAGGGCGGTGTCAGCTAGTCCCTGGTGCTGCAGGGAGTCCGTCCTCTACCCCCACACGCTCGGGGCTAAAAGCAGGTTGCACTTCTCACTTGCTTGTAATTATGGGGCAGGTGGGATTGAAGGGGTGCTCTCAAAGGAGAAGAGGTACCCTGGTTCACATGGGATGACAGCCTGTCGCCTCCACAGAGAAGAGGGAGGCTTTTTGGGGAGAAAAGCCAAAGGTAGGAGGCCAAGGGGAGGCTTGGGGTCACTCAGGGTTTGACGCTGCAATGACAATACTGGGGTCTGATCCATCCTGAGGGCTCCTTCACTGGTGTGCTGGGTGACAGGTCTCTCTCTCAGCCACACCCAGGACGGTGGTGGCAGGATAGAGAGCTATGGGTCTGAGTTTATAAATTCCTGAGAGCTACACGATCTTTAAAGAGAGCTGTACAAAGGAGGTGTTGTTAGTTGATTCTGACTCATGCTGACCCCATGTGAGCAGAGTAGAACTGCCCCATAGCATTTTCAAGGCTGTGACCTTTTGGATGTAGATCACCAGGCATTAATTCCTAGGCACCACTGCACGGGTTCAAACTACCAACATCTCAGCTAGTAGTCCTGTGTTTAACCATTTGTGCCACCCAGGGACACGCGTCCAAAGGACAGAGTCTTCAATCCTTCAGATATTGGGAGTACAATGATGTTTCTACATTAATTTGCACAAGAAGCTGATATACATGAAAAAGAGTAACGGAGCACAGGATGGACACAGAGAGCAAACAGCAAAGGGCCAGACGTAAATTGAATCTGATCAATAATTAAAAAAATACTTGCCCTCGAGTGGAGTCCGACTCACGGCGACCCCATTGTGTCAGAGTTGAACTGTGCTCCATGGAGTTTTCAATGGCTGATTTTTCAGAAATAAATTGCCAGGTCTTTCTTCTGAGGCACCTCTGGGTGGACCCAAACCTCCAACCTTTTGGTTAGCAGCCGAGCGTGTTCACCAATTGCACCAAGCAGGAACTCCTATCTACGATTACACTGTTATGTCAGGTACCTAAACGCATTAAATAGTCCATTTAAAAAGCAGCAGTGGGGTCTTAAAAGCTCCCTTCGGGAACAAGGGAGAATGAAGAGAACAGGACACAAGAAAAAGATTAGTCCAAAGGACTAATGGACCACAGCTACCAAGGCCTCCACCAGACTGAGTCCAGTACAGTTAGACGGTGCCCAGCTACCACCACTGACTGCTCTGACCGGGATCACAACAGAGGGTCCTGGACAGAGCTGGAGAAGGATGTAGAACAAAATTCTAACTCATAAAAAAAGACCAGATTTACTGGACGGAAAGAGACTAGAGAAACCCTGAGAGTACGGCCCCCAGACACCCTTTTAGCTCAGTGGTGAAGTCACTCCTGATGTTCACCGTTCAGCCAGGGATTGGACAGCCCCATAAAACAAAACAGGACTAATGAGGCACAGCAGTCCAGGGACAAGGACTAGAAGGCAGGAGAGGACAGGAAAGCTGGTGATAGGGAACCCAGAGTTGAGAAGGGACAGTGTTGACATGTCGTGGGGTTGTTAACCTTTGTCATAGGGCAATACGTGTCCTAACTGTTTAATGAGAAACTATTTGTTCTGTAAACCTTCATCTAAGGTACAAAAAGAAAAAAAAAAAAAAAGAATTACCTATGTGAGATCAAATTGACAACAGCAACTGAAAAGGTTTGATGGGAAGCCTAGGGGGCAGTGAGTTGAAGATAATGGTTATGGAATAAGTGGGAAAAGGACAGTTAGAATAGCAGCACAACTGGAAGAATGTAATCGATGTCACTGAATTGTACATGTAGAAACTTTTGAAATGATGTAACTTTGGCTATGTATATTTTCACCAATAAAAAGGAGCTCAAGATCGAGAACGGAGAACGCTGACATGTCGTGGGGTTGTTAACCCTTGTCATAAAACAATATGTGTACTGACTGCTTAATGACAAAGTATTTGTTCTGTAAACCTTCATTTAAAGTACAATAAAAAAATATTTAAATAAATAAAAAGCAGACAATGGCATAATGGACTAAAGAAAAAAAATCCAACGATATGCTGTCTACAAGAGACACACGTTAGACGCAACAAGACTGCAAGCAAAAGGACAGAAAAAGATTTACCACACAAACAGAAACCAAAACAGACCTGCTATAGCTGTACTAAAGCTAAAAACCCACTGCCGTCAAGGCAATTCCAACTCAGTCACCCCATAAAGTAGAGTAGACTGATCCACAGGGTTTCCAATGAGCAGCTGGTGGATTCGGACTGCCGACCTTTTGGTTAGCAGCTGAGCTCTTAAGCACTGTGCCACCAGGGCCCCACAGCTATGCTAGCAACAGATAAATTAGACTTTAAGAAAAAAATTCTTTACTAGAAGCAAACAGCATTTTATAATGATTAAAGAGCCAGTCCATCAAGAAGATGCAACAATTACAAACATACGTGAACTCAACAACAGAGAGCCACCAGGAAGCAAAAACAGAACTGAAGTGGAAAACAGACAGCTCAACAATAACAACTGGAGACTTCAACACCTCACTGTCAGTAACGGAGAGAGCAGGTGGTCTGACGACCAACAAGGGAACAGAAGACTTGAACCGCGCTGTAAACCGCCAAGGAGCCCTGGTGGCACAGTGGATAAGAGCTCGGCTACTAACCAAAAGGTCAGCTGTTCGGATCCACCAGCTGCTCCTTGAAACCCTACGGGGCAGTTCTACCCTGTCCCCCAGGGTCACTATAAATCGGAATTGACCCAACAGCAATGGGTTTGGTTTTTGGTGTTTTTAATAAATCACCTACACCTAACAAACACCTACAGAACACTGCACCCAACACTAACAGAACACACATTTTTCTCTAGTGCACGTGAAACATTCTCCAGGATAGACCACACGTTATAGTTAGGTGCTGCTGAGTCACCGACCCTATGTACAACAGAACAAAACACTGCCCGATCCTGCGCCATCCTCACAATTGTTGCTATGATTCCGCCCAAACCATACATTGGTCTATAAAGTAAGTCTCAAATTCAGTGGAAACCTTATGGATCACAACAGAACGTTGTCCAACTTGCTTGCTTTGGACACACTATGAAGAGGGGTCAATCACTGGAAGGGGGCATCATGCTAGGGGAAGTGGAGGACCAGTGAGAGTGAGGGAGGCCCTCAGTGGCATGGATTTTGGCCCAATAGTCACAAAGATGGGCTATGCCAGCAATTGTGAGGATGACATGGGACAGGGCAATGCTTCGTTCTGTTGTATAGAAGATAGCCATGAGTTGGAGTTGACTCAATGGCAGCTGTCTGTCTATCTATCTATAAACCCCAAACCTATCTCTCGGCCTATATGTCAACCCAAAAAACAAATCTGCTGCCATTGAGTCGATTCTGACTCACAGCAACCCTATAGGACATGGCAGAACTGCCCCTGTAGGATTTCCAAGACTGCAATCTTCATCTAAGCGAAGCTGCTGGCGGGTTCAAATCTCCAACCTTTCAGTTAGCAGCTGAGCACTTTACCTCTGCACCACCAGGGCTCTTTCGGTCTACCTATAGCTTGGTGTAAACCTGAAGTTTCAGAAAGAAGAGTCAAGTTTATCCTTCATATCACATTCGCCCACCCCAGTGTGAGAAGCACGGTCATATTCTTTAATCATTTTTTATCTTTCCTATCTATGCATTGTAAAATTTAAGTTCTTATCTGAACATCACATCAAATCAATAATCTAGTATTTGGGCTTTCACAGTGGCTCCAAAGGATATTTAAGAGAAGCAAAACCAGAGAATAATTTTTGTTTGGTGGCATTTATTCTTTTCATTACTTGAATACTTTAAGTGAATTTGGTCTATTAGGGAAGATAATGCTGTTAAGTACAATTTTACGCGCATACTTGAATCACTTATTTATACTTGCAATTAAGACAACATTACCGGGGCTCTACTGGACCATTAAAGTGAACTTTAGGTTTGTACTTTTTATAAACTTAATTTATTAGACTTTGAGTGGATATATTCAAATTCTTACTTTTTTCTGACACCAAGCTGTAAGGATAAATTCAATGAAATTCAATTCTGGTCCCCTCCGTTCTGACACCAGTCACACACACAGCCCTTCCTCCTCTGACCTCAACCACCAGGAGCCCAAGGTCAGAGCTGACAAGTTAAGGCCAGCCCTCCAGACTGCCACATCAGCCCAAGACCTCAAGACGCTAGCCACAAGCACGGCAGTTCCCATGACACTGTCACTTCGGACCTGCTGACTACAAATGTGGGCTTTTCCCACTACCTCTTCAGGATGCCGGCCTCGAGCTTGGGGCCCCCCGGGCTCCCCACTACTCCCTCGGATTTCAGAATTCACTGGAACAACTTACAGAACCCAGGGAAAACTCTATACGTTGTTGATTACAGTTTTATTAGAGCAAAAAGGATACAAACAAAGAGACGCATAGAGCGAAGTCGGAGAGGGTTCCCAGCTCAGAGCCTCCATGTTCCCAAGAAGGGACACAGGACCCTCCCACGTGCATTGACGTCTTTCACCAACCAGGGAGGTCTCCTTACATAATGCAAACTCTAGCCCCTCTCCCCTGATCACAAGGTGATGAAGAAAGAGGTTGATATCATGAGGTGGGTGTTTCTGGCTTTGGCCAGCCCCCATCTTAGAGTTAATTAGCATACTCTGTTAGGTCAGGTGTGGACTGGAGCCGTCATCAAAGACGCTTATGATCACTGGGGGAAATTCCGAGGTGTTCGAGGCCAACTCTCAGGAACCAAGGACAAAGATCAAATCCTTTGGGTAACGTTAAAGCAAACCCCAAGGCCTTAAATTGATGGCTGACTACTCAGAAATGTTTATGTTTCACTGTCTGCTTCTGAATTCAGACAACCGATGCACTCAACAAGGAGATAAAATAAGGTAGTTTTATAAATATGGCTTAACAAGTATAAAGGTGTTTAAGTTTATTAAAAAAATTATGAACAGAATCAAACACTATTATTTTATTATGTTAAAACTTACTAGACTGATAAACAGGATAAGCAGAAATTAAAAACTTAAGGAACAGCTCAGTAAGTTTTTGAATCTCAAGCATTAATAGGTATATATATTTTTAAAATTCAAGCATCCAGCACATGGCAGCCAGGTCTGAGAACACAGGAACTCACATCGGTCACATCAAGCCCTCATAACACATCACCCCTTACATGTATAGCTTTATTCTGTTGTTGTTAGTTGCTATGGAGTCTATTTCCAACGCATTACTACCTCATGTGTACACAGCAGAACTGTTCCATAGGGTTTTCAAGGCTGTGACCTTTCGGAAGCAGCTCGCCAGGCCTGTGTTCTGAGGCACCTCTGGGTGAGTTTGAACCACCGACCTTAGCACTAGTAGTTGAGCGTTTAACCTTATGCACCACCCAGGGCACAATATCATATGTCATATAAATATATTATAAACAATAATATAAGGGCAGTGAATAAAAAAGTGCTAGAATCCAAGGTTACCTCCAGGGGAGTCACTGCCCCGGGCAGACGTAAGTTCCTGCCATTCCAAGTCGGTGCCCAGGACAGAGTTTCCTATAATAAACAAGACAGGCTCAGGTATACGTGAAGGAGCCCTGGTGCAGCAGTGGTTACAGTGCTCAGCTGCTAACCAAAAGGCTGGCAGTTGGAACCCACCAGCTGCTCCGCTGGAGAAAGACGTGGCTGTCTGCTTCCGTAAAGATGACAGCCTTGGAAACCCTACGGGGCGGTTGTACTCTGTCATATAGGGTCACTACGAGTCGGAATTGACTCAACAGCAGTGGGTATGGTTTGGGTTTTGGAGGCACACTTGGAAATAAGGCGGCTCCCCAGGTCCGTGACAGGTTTTCTGAACGTGGTTCTGGGCATCTAACTACTATTTATAATATTTCTCTCAGGGGAAAAGCGCTCCAAGTGCCCAAGTACCGTGCATCTGAATTATTTTAGGCTCTTCATTTACACTCTAGTATCGATGCTAATGAATGATGATGACGTACATCAGATTCAGACAGCCACCCGGAGAAGCAGCAGGACCCATGATGATTAGTCCCTGAATAATTAAGGATTAATTTTTTTTTTTTTTTTTAAGATTATAAATACCTAGCCCAACTCCCCACCATCCCTCTTTTCTGTAACTGGTAACTGTTTATTAAATATAATTGCATCCGAATGCATCTCGCCGATGGGCTCCTACCGGTGAAATTACAAGTTAAACACAATCCTCGAGTGAAGGCAGGACCCAGAGTGGAGAGAGCCCCTGGCCTCTGGCAGCTCTGGCCGCCACCGCTTTGAACATAATTAGAGAATGCAAGGATATGGGAGAGAGGTGTCAGGGTGTAATTAGTGATACCCCAACATTTCGTAAACAATGCTTACTAACACCTCAGCATCACAGGACACACACAAAACGGCAGTCCTCATTCATGTCTGCCTGTGATGTGTTGAAAATGAAGTGCGTACAGAAGGGGTGCCGTGGTGGCGCAAACGGTTACATGCTGCACTACTAACCAAAAGGTTGGCTGTTTAAACTCACCCAGAGGCACCTCAGAAGAAAGGCCTGGCAATCTGCTTCCACAAGGTCACAGGCATTGAAAACCCTATGGAACACTTCCACTCTGCATGAGTCAGAATCGACCTGACAGTAACTAACAAGAGAAGAGGTGATCTAACAGATTGGATCCACCTAGTCCTCACCGCGTAATATAACATCTCACTGTCCCTCCAAACGTGTAGACAAATTACTGAGTGAAGAACAGTCAACAAAGCAGACCTCAATCCTGGCCTTCATCCAGGGCACAATCTAGAATCCAGTGTTTTGCTCACAGTTTTGCTCCCAGCTCCAAGCGCTGGGCGCAGTTCTTTTTTGTCTTTGCCTTCAGGGTACTTTAAACATTCTGCTTACCCCATGTCCCCTCAAGAAAAGAGGGATCACTTGCAAAAACCGTGACCAGCAAGGACTGCCTCTCTGGAAACGGCAGTTGATTTACTTATTATTTGTTTATATAACTACCAGCTGCCATTCCGTTGACTACGACTCATGGTGACCCTCATGTGAGCCAGAGTACAACTGTGCTCCAGAGGGTTTTCAATGGCTGGATCTTTCAGAAGTCAGCTGCTAGGGCTTTCTTCCCAGGCAACTCTGGGTGGATTCGAATTTCCAAACTTTCAGTTAGCAGCTGAGTGCATTAACCATTTGCACCACCCACGGACTACACAGGTATACAGATTATAGAAACATAGACCACCCCCCCCAAAAAAAAAAACCTCAGACTCATGACAACCCCATGTGTGTCAGACTAGAATTGTGTTCCATAGGCATTTCAATGGCTGATCTTTGGGAAGTAGATCACCAGGCCTTTCTTCCAAGGTGCCTCTGGGTAGATTCAAACCATTTGCACCACCTGGGGACTTTGTATAAGTCTTGACATTTTTTCTAGAAAACTATTTCTTTCGTTATTCAAGGATTCAGACCTTTCACAGGTCTGCCCCGTTTGGGCAGGACGCCTTTGGGGAAAGCAAAGGAAAGCACAACCCTGATCTCAGTTACCACCAGAAACGTAAGCTCTGCAGAACTGCCTCACGCTCACTGCACAGAGCACATACTGGCCCACTCTGATATAATCAATGTTGACTGAAAAGAAAAATGACTTTGGGTGTAAAACCATGTTGTATAAACATAGCAAACAGTACCACCAAATCAATGGTTCTTTTCAAAGTATCCCTGGAGCATGGTGAGCTCACTCCACTATTTATCCTAAAGCATTTCCTTTTCTTCCTCGGCTCTGGAAAAACCAAAAACGAAACCAACCTTGGTGCCACTGAGTCGATTCCAGCACGTGGCAGCCCCATGTGACAGAGTAGGACCGCTCTCTAGGGTTTTCTTGGCTGTAATGTAATCCTGACAGAAGCAGATCACAGGTCTGTGGCTGCCACTGGGTGGGTTTGAACTGCCAACTTTTAGGATAGTGGTCAAGCATGAATTGTTTGCACCACCCAGGGACTTCTATTTGGAAACCAGCAAGCATCTCACAGCTAAATAAACTCCACCTGGTTGCGGGGGGCGGGGGGGGGGGGGGCTGGAGGGGACCTGGTAGCGCAATGGTTAAGAGCTTGGCTGCTAACCAAAATGGTCAGCAGTTCAAATCCACCAGGTGCTCCTCAGAAACCCTATGGGGCAGTTCTACTCTGTCCTAGAGGTTGCTATGAGTCAGAATCAACTCGCCAGCAACAGATCTTTTGCTTTGGTTTTGGTAGGTGAGGCTGTGCCCTCTACGTCTCCCTGTTTGTGACCCAGCTGGAATAGGGAGGACAGCAGCAGAGAGGGCTTCCAGGGTGCAAATTCCTGCTCATCTCCAGGCAACAGATTGGACCTGAAAGGGAGGGTCTGGACAGAGGGCTGCAATCTCTGGGCGGTGCAAACAGTTAAGCACTCTACTGTTACCTGAAAGTTCAAACCCACTCAGAGATGCCTCAGAAGACAGGCCTGGTGATCTGCTTCCAAAAGGTCACAGCCTTGAAAACCCTATGCAGCAGTTCTATTTTGCACACATGGGTTCCCCATGAGTCAGAGTCGACCTGACAGCAGCTAACAACAACAATCTTTACAGAACCGGACTGTCAGGCCTTTCTTCTGCGGTGCTGGTGGGTGGGTTCAAACCACTGACCTTTCAGTTAGCAGCTGAGAGCTTAACCACTGCGCCACCAGGGCCCCTTAAAAAATCACTGCTGTCTAGTTGAGTCTGACTCCTAGTGACCCTAACAGGACAGAGGAGAACTGCCCCACAGGATTGCCATGGCTGTAATCTTCACTGCATCAGGATTGTAAGAAGACTCATTAACAACATGCATTATGCAGATGACACAACCTTGCTTGCGAAAAGGAAAGAGGACTTGAAGTACTTACAAATGAGTATCAAAGACTAAAGCCTTCAGTATGGACTACACCTCAACATAAAGAAAACAAAAATTCTCACAACTTGACCAATAAGCAATATCATGATAAATGGAGAATAGACTGAAATTGTCAAGGATTTCATGTTACTGGGATCCACAATCAATGCCCATGGAAGCAGCAGCCAAGAAATCAAACAATGCATTGCACTGGGCAAATCTACTGCAAAAGATGTCTTTAAAGTGTTACAAAGCAAAGATGTCACCTGAGGACTAAGGTGTGCCTGACCGAAGCCAAGGTATTTTCAATCGCCTCATATGCATGAGAAAGCTGGACAATGAATAAGGAAGACCAGAGAAGAACTGATGTCTTTGAATTATGGTGCTGGTGAAGAATACTGAATATACCATGGACTTCAGAAGAATGAACAAACCTGTCTTGGAAGAAGTACAGCCAGAATGCTCCTTAGAAGCAAGGATGGCGAGACTTTGTCTCATGTACTTGGGACATGTTATAAGGAGGAACCAGTCCCTGGAGAAGGACGTCATGCTTAGTAAAGCAGAGAGTCAAGGAAAGAGAGGAAGACCCTCAACGAGATGGACGGAAACAGTGGCTGCAATGACGGGCTCAAGCATAACAACGATCGTGATGGCACAGGACCGGGCAGTATTTCATTCATTTTGTTGTACGTAGGATTGCTATGAGACAGAACCAACTCAATGGCACCTAACAACAATTTTTCCGGAAGCAGACTGCTACGTCTTTCTCCTAACCAAAACAAACCCACTGACGTGAGCTGATTCCAACTCACAGCAACAGAGTAGAAATGCCCCACAGGGTTTCTAAGGCTGCATCCTTTACCAGAGCAGACTGCTACATCTTTCTCTTGTGGAGCAGCTGGCAGATTTGAACCACCAACCCTGTGGTTAGTAGCCTAGCACTTAACCACTGCTCCACCAAGGCTCCTCCACTCTGCCATGCTTTTCTGAAATTCCTCTTGAAGTTAAAGCTCTATGTCCACCTTCCCCCAGCAGCCAACAGAAAACCTCTCAAGAGCAGAAAGTACCTTCCATCTTCAGCCACCGGAATGGATCCATCCAAATGCTGGCAGCATGGAACCACTTGAACTGCCTCCCGTGGTTGGCTGCCTCGTTGCTCAAATAACCAGTGGGCGACTTAAATGTTTTTAGCAGGGTGCTCCAGGTGACAACAACGGGTTTAACAAGACAGGTGCTGAGATATGGCTGGAGCTCCCGGGGAAGAACAAGTCCAGCCAGCTGCATCTGGCCCACCCAGAGGTAACCTACGAGTCTGCAAGATGACCACAGAGCTGAGCAACCGAGGGGAGAGGGTACCACATACATCACAGATAGAGCCTGAGGCTATTCGTATCCACCTCGGAGACCTTTCTCTTGACAAGTATTGAAGGACCAGTTTATGGTAAAATTCCTGTCACGCAAGAAATCTAGGAACAAGAGCAAGAGAAAAGCCTCCTGGTGAGGCCTTTCCTCTCACCAAGTCCTCTTTGAACAAATGCACCGGGGTCCTGGCACCGTCTGCAGATTCATCCACATGCACAGCAACATTCAGCAAGTGCTGCTGATCTGTCTGGAAGCAGCGGAACTGCCCTGCAGGACCCCCGTGTTCTTTGTGAATTGTATCTCTTTCCAAAGTGGTATGAAGAGACACACCTCTCAGTCAATGCCTCTGAAGTCAAGTCGCCTGAGGTCATGACGCTTTGGTTTCCTCATCTACAAACCGAGTAGTGGTACTGACGATAACCACGTGCCATCCACTAGCTGTGACAGGGAAGTGAGACACAATGCCTATATAAAGTGCTCAAGACAGCACCAAATACAGGGTAAAAGCTCTCCTCAATGAACACTACTTTTAGACCAGGGAAAAGGCTGAGAGTCCAAAGAAAGGCAATCGTGGCTGGAATGAAATGAAAATGGCTTTGAAATTATTTAGAAATAAGTAGAGGCCTGGTGATCTACTCCCAAAAAATCAGCCATTGAAAATCTTACGGGGTCGCCATGAGTCAACCCCACGGTAACTGGTTTACCGGTCGTTACCATTCTCCTGTCTTAGTTAGCTTAAGGAGTCCCTTGGGGATGCAAACGAGTAAAACACTCAGCCGCTAACTGAGAGATTACAGGTTTGAGTCAATGCAGAGTTGTCTGGAAGAAAGGCCTGGTGATCAATCTACTTCCGAAAAATCAGCCAATGAAAATCTTAGGGAGCATAATTCTACTGTGACACACATGGGGTCACCATGATTCAGAATGGACTCGATGACAATGGGTTTGTGTTTATTCGGCTGTTGGTGGTGCAAACAATCAATACACTCGGCTGCTAACTGAAAGATAGGAGGTTTGAGTCCACCCAGAGGTGCCTCAGAAAAAAGTCCTGGTGATCTACTTCTGAAAAATCAGCCACTGAAAACCCTCTGGAGCACAGTTCTACTCTGATACACATGGGGTCGCCGTGAGTCGGCGTCGACTCAATGCCAACGGGTTTGGGTTTTAAGTACTTGGAATGCTGGGAGGTGGGGGAGAATGAGGTTATCAGGGATTACTTCCAGATTCGGATCTGTGTGGCTCAGGCTGTCATTCCCCAACAAGAGAATGCAGAAAAACAGCAACAGGGTAGGGAATCTACATTTAAAAGCCGGTGCTTCGTGCTGCCTCTGGATCACTAAACCCAAAACTGAACCCACTGCCGTCAAGTCAATCCCGACTCATAGCAATCCTATAGGACAGGGTGGAACTGCTCCATGGGGTTTCCTAGGCTGAAATCTTTACAGAAGCAGACTGCCACACTGGCGCAGCAGGTGGGTTCCAACTGCAGACCTTTCAGTTAGGAGTTGAGCACTTAACCACTGTGCCACCAGGGCTCCCTTCTGGGCCACCAGGGTAGGAATAAGGGACTCAAACATAACAACGATTGTGAGGATGGTGCAGCACCTGGCAGTGTTTTGTTTTGTTGTACACAGGGTCGCTATGAGTCGGAACCGACTCGATGGCACCTAACAACAACAGGGTAGGAATACCTAGTGGTCCCTGGGACTTGCAGACAGGCACTCAAGAAGGATGTGAGGGGGGCCATCCATAGAGGCCAAGGACATGTTGGTGCCTAGGCCATCAGCTGGAACCATGAGTTTAGAAGGGGGTCCGTGGGGACACCAAATAGAAGTGAAGAGGAAGACAAGGGTATGAGGAAGACAGACAAGGACCTGCCAGTGAAACCAAGTGAAACCAAGGGATAGGTGTCCATGCAGAGTGGGAAAGCGTCAAATGAGGCAGAAAGCTCTGGAAATATATGAGAGCACTTACTGGACTTGGCCATCTGGAAGTCACCAGTACATTCACGAGAACAAAATCTGTCAGCTGTAGGACTGAAGCCAGTTTGCAGTGAGGGAAAGGAGGGAGTTGCTGTTAGCTGATCCAACTCATGGCGACCCTGTCTGTGCAGAGCAGAACTGCTCCATGGGGTTTTCAAGGCTGCGACCTCTCAGACGCAGATCACCAGGCCTGTCTTCCGAGGCACCTCCGGGTGGGTTCAAACCACCAACCTTTTGGTTAGTAGTCGAGCGCTTAACTGTTTGCGCCACCCAGGGGGTCCTAAAGAAGGGCGTAGGGATGGTGAATCCTGCCTGCTGTTTTAAGAAGCTTGACAGGAATGGAGCAGAGAGAGAGAAGCTATGGAGGGACAACAAGGTCAAGGAGCATTTGTGTGTAAGAAACACAACTCAGGCTGGTGGAATCTGTCCTTCCACACATCTCTGCTCTGCCAGGTTAGAACACCTTTATAGTTGTTAGCGGGCCTCGAGCTGGCCACTGATTCATAGTAACCGAATGCACAACCACAGTGGTCCACAGGTTTTTTACTGGCTGATTTTTATAAGGAGATCACCAGGCCTTTCTTCCTAGTCCATCTTTAGTCTGGAAGCTCTGCTGAAACCTGTTCAGCATCACAGTAGCACGCAAGCCTCCGCTGACAGACAGGTGGCAGCCGTGCGTGAGGTGCATTGGCCTGAAATGGAACCTGGGTCTCCTGCATGGAACATGAGAATTCTCCCAATGGACCACCACTGCCTTCATGGCTGGAGTATAAAGGAGACGCGTCCCTAACTATGTTCCCAGAGGCCAGGGTTTGGGCAGTTACTTAACAAGCAAGCGTGTCACGTGTTCTACAAGTCAGAGTGTCCTAAGACCTATTCAAGTATGCAGTGACGTCATTTACGTTTCGAAACCAGCCTTGAGGAAAAGTGCTGTATTTCATTATCCTCATTCTACTGAGAGACAGAGGGGTTGAGTATCTTGTTGACCCAAAGTCACCCCGCTAGTGCTGGCAGAATTCCGACTAGGAGTCTAGCCCCATGAAGAGACTTCTTGCCAAAAGTCAAAAGGGTTTGTTTTCCACCCCCGCACCCGCTTCGTGTAAACACTCCGGTTGTTGTTGTTGTTGTTGTTACTGGGCCCTGCCGTGCCGTCGAGTGGATTCCAACTCACAGTGACCCCGTGTGACAGAGCAGAACTGCCCCATAGGGTTTCCTAAGCTGTAATCTTTACAGAAGCAGAACGCCAGGTCTTTCCCCCCTGGAGCAGCTGGGTGGGATCCACCAGTCAGTCTTTCATTTAGCAGCCGAGCACTTAACCTTCTGTGCCACCAGGGCTCTTACCAAGCCCTACCAGAGAACATAGTTGTCCAGGCACAGGGTTTTGCTGTCCTTGCTGTGTTAGCAGCTTCCGGTAGCATTACCGCATCATTGGCTTGGTAGCTGGACTCCATTCTAACCGAATCTATCACCAGGCAGCAGATGGGCGGCCACAGGAACACATGGGGCCGGGTTCCACCACTCCTGTACCCCACCCTGCAGACAATGGTCACTCCCTCTCATGGGATGGAGATGCACACGTAGGTTGGCTCCTGGTCTGTCCTTGACTAGCTGTGTGATGGGCAGCATTATCTAAACATGGCATCATCACTCAGGAAAGGGCAGGAAGCTTGGCCCTGCTCCCAAGGCTGGATGAGCAGAGTGGATGTGTACCAAGTGTGCGGCCTGGGGCCAGGAGCCAGGCTGCGGAACGTCCTGCTGGCCGAGAGCGTCACGGAGGTGACTGTCCCCATCCCATGCGTGGGCACCTCTACCTGCAGACACTCGGCTACTGACGGCACACGTCCTAATGAGTGTATACGTGAAGGAGACAGCGCGTAAGGAAGGTGAAGGAGGAGGATGACAAACCAGCCACACACTCACCGCTGTGTGAAGAGCTGGCTACAATGACAACGGCCCCCTTTGCAAAGCAAAGCCAGGCGGAAAAACAGCTTCTGGAGCAGAAGTTTCCGTGCACTACAGAGTGATTCCATTTCCAAGGAAATTCTCGTTCGGCATCAACTGTAGGCAATTCTGCCATTACGGGGTGGCACAAATGCGTAATGTGCTCAGCTGTTAACCGAAAGGCTGGAGGTTCAAGTGCACCAGAGACGCCTCAGGAGGAAGGCCTAGCAATCTGCTTCTGAAACATCAGCCGTTGAAAACCCTACGGAGCAACCCCTGAAATTAGTGCCCTGAGACAATCTTTCAATCTTAAACCAAAAATATCCCCAGTCTTCTTAAAACCAAACAGTAGTTTAGTTTACCTTGTACAAAATGTCTGCCTTGAGCATTATGCTCTTTTAACATCTATCTATATGGGATGAAAGTGACAAAAGAAACTCAAAAGGGAAGCTTAGGGGGCAGTGGGTTTATGTTAACGGAGGAGGAACAACTCAGAAAAGGAGGGGGAAAATGGCTGCGCAACTCGAAGAACGTCATCGATGTCACGACCTGTACACGTAGAAACTGTTGAATTGGTGTGTTTTGCCGCGTATCTTCTCAACGACAACAAAATAAGTAAAATTTTAAAAAAATAAAGTACTTTACTATTCATAACATTTCTGTTTACTAAGTCCTAACTGTGAGCTGGTGAGGATCGTGACCGTTTGATCACACCATACATAACGAATGCTTTCAGTGGCCACTTCCACGCTCCGTAACTGTGCGTCATCTTCATCTACTCCTGCAAAATGACAGAGATCAACTGATACCAAGCCATGGTCTTCCCCACCGCCTCACGTGCATGCCAAAGCTGGACAATGGAAAAGGAAGACAGAAAAAGAATTGACGCATTTGAATTGTGGTGCCGGTGAAGAATATCAAACATACCATGGACTGCCATCAGCCTCAGCAGAAATACAACCAGGGAGGGTGCGCCTTAGAAGTGAGGACTGATGACTTCAGCCCGCTGACTTTGGGCACGTCATCAGGAAAGACCAGTCGCTAGAAAAAGACATCGTGGTTGGTAAGGTAGAGGGTCAGCGAAAATGAGAGTAACCTCAGTGAGATGGACTGACACAGCAGCCACGGTGATGGATTCAAACATATGAAAATATCACTGAAATGGTGCAGGACTGGGCAACAGCTCGTTCTATTGGACATGGCATCGCCATGAGTCAGAGCCGACTCCAGGGCAATTAACAACAACTGGTAAAAAAAATAAATAGAATCAGAGAGAACAGCAAATAATCAGGAAGATAACGGAAACCAAATAATCCTCAACAGGCAGCTTGTCAGGGTGAAAAAAGAAAGGAAGAAAAAAGCAAGAACTCTTAAAGTAATGAGTGCTGGCCCTTGACTATACCCAGTTTGCAAAGCTAAGATTCCAAATAAAACCACACTAGGAGGCCAAGGGAGCCCCGGTGGCATAGTGGTTAAGAAACAGGGCTTCTAACAAAAAGGTTGGCAGTTTGAATCCACCAGCCGCTCCTTGGAAACTCTATGGGGCAGTTCAGCATTGACTCCACAGCAAGGGGGTTGGTGTTGGTTTGGTCAGGAGGATAAGGACGCTTGGAGAAAGTAAGGAAAGGACATTTTTTCACCTGCATTGACAGAAACCAGCTGAATCCTTTAGTCATACTGCCAGCTTGACAAAACTCCCTTTTATCTGCAGAATTTTGCAATTTAAATCTCACCCCCTCCTGAATTATTCTAGAAACAGGAGTAGTTGTGTGTGGACAATGAACAACTAACTACAAGAACAAACTCAGTGCTGACATGGCTCACATCCACTAGAAAAAGCAGAACCCAAGAGAGCAGAGATTCCCAATCTTAGTCCAAAACTCACTGCTTTCTTTATTACTGACAAATTTTCTCTAACATACGGTTTAGTCCATCATCTTCTTCCCCTGAACCCTTCATGCATCTTAACTCCAAATCTCTTAGGACCCTGAATATGAACACACATGTCCCGTGCTTGCCATGTGTCAGACATCTTTCCAGCTTTCAGAAACAAGAGCAATTACTGATTGATAATTGTTTACACTCTAGTGAGAAAGCCAAAGCGAGGCCCCTTTGGTGTGTGGGCTCTGCTCCATCCCAAGGCCTCAGACCCTACTCCAAACTCCAGCCAACTCTTTGCAGATGTGCACAGGAGCTTAAATGCCACTAGCAAGGTGAAGCAAAACCCAAACCTGTGCTGTTAGGGCCCAGGAGAGCTGAGCAAAGAAAAGATGTAAACCGCCACTGTCACCCCAACATCCTGAAAGACACCCCACGGTGCCCAAGAAAAGGGCATCTCACTATCACCTCACTCTGCAAGTGCCGAGGCTAACCAATAACCCACACATGGCGGCGTACCGAACGACTCTTGATTCGGCTCTGCCTTCCTAAAAAATGTGTCAAACCAAAAACCAGCTGCCATGGAGATGACTCTGACTCATGGCGACCCTGTGTGTGTCAGAGTAGAACTGTGCTCCACAGGGTTTTCAATGGCTGATTTTTCAGAAGTAGATTGCCAGGACTTTCTTCCAAGGCACCTCTGGGTGAACTCAAACCTTCAACCTTTGGGTTCGCACCAACCGGGGACTCCAATGTGCCAACCAACACTTAGAAACCCCTCCTGGGATTGTATGACTCAACAGCATTAAGTTAGAAGAACCAACAGACACTGAAAAGCCCCACATCTCCACTTGTAAGCTTCACATGTATGATGTCAGGTCACATCACAATGGATGGAGGTTCCTCAGAAAACTTAATCTGTGGCATATACTAATACTAAATACCCATTGCCGTCAGGTCGATTCCAACTCACAGCGACACCATAGGACAGAGTGGAACTGCGACTGGTGGATTTGAACTGCCGACCTTTTGGTTAGCAGCCTAGCTCTTAAACACTGAGCCACCAGGGCAGGGAGATTCTATTTTGCCATGAGCTATGCAATGTCCTGGTATTTAAGGAAATTAGCTGAGGTGAAGTTAAAAAGGATGAGTGGGAGACTGGATACTGAAGGTGGACTGGACAGGTTGGTACCTGGTTCACTGGGCCCGGGATTCTCTAGTGCTGTGCTTAGCAGACCCCACAAAGTCCCTGCCTTCAAGACCCTAGACAGTGAAACGGGTACCTGCCAATGGATTCAAGTGCTATCCTTTGGCAAGAAGAATGCCATGGGAGTGTGGATGAGTACAAAACAGGTAATACGTTCGACTATAGCAAAGTGACGTAGAAGCCAGGTGTCACGCACTGAAATGACGCAATCTGTGTGTATTTATGGAGACATGGCAAATTATAATCCACGCCACAAATGCTCTTACTTCCCCTCACAGATGTATTTTTTCTGCTGATTTTTTAAAGACTTTTAAACTAAGCTTTCTTATTTTATTTGCTGAATTTTTAGGGATTTTAAGTATCAGACTCCTGGAAAACACATTTTGCATACACCGGACGCCTCCTAATTCTGAATATCTAGCTTGCTAGCATCCACCCTCTGCTTGGCCCTCACACCAAGGCTGTTACAACAGCAGATATAGGGTTTGCTTCCCAGAGCACTAGACTTGTGTGGTCCAATATGGCGGCCACTTGAGGCATGTGGCTATTGAGCACGTGTGTGTAAAACGCACACAGATTTTGAAGATTTGATATTAAAATTGAATGAAAAATATCTCAATGATCTTTTATACTGAATACATGTGGAATAAAATATTTTAGATACATCCATGGCTCAACGGTTAAGCATCCAACTACTAACTGAAAGGCTGACAGTTCGAACTCAAACACAGGTGCCTCATAATAAAGGCCTGGTGATCTGCTTCTGAAAGGTTACAGCTTTGAAAATCCTGTGGAGCACAGTTCTATTCTGACACATGGGGTCACCTTGAGTTAGAATCAACTCGAGGGCAACTGGTGGAGTCCCTGGGTGGGGCGATCTGTTAAGGTCTGGGCTACTAACCAAAAGGTTGGCAGTTCAAACACATTCAGAGGTACCTCGGAAGAAAGGTCTGGCAATCGGCTTCCGAAAGGTCACAGTCATGAAAACTCTATGGAGTACACTTCTACTCTGACACAAGTGGGGTTGCCATGAGTTGGAATTGACTTAACTGCAACTAGTGGTTACCAGAGGGTAGATAAAATTGAACATTCCAAACAATTTCACTAGTTTTTTTGTTTTTTTCTTTACTTTTTACTGTTGCTGCTGGAAAATTGTACATGGCTCTGTTATCTTCTATTAGACAGCACTGCTTTCTAGACAAGCTTTCTTCTTAAAAAGATTAGACCCATCCTTTGTGCTCCTAGCTTTCCACAGCCCCTACCTGAGTTAGTTATTCACTAGATACTTTTCCTCGTGCACTCGCTCAAGTCCTGTTTAATACTTGTAGTCTTCTGCCTTCCAAATCTTGTCCTGGTCCCTAAGTAATCTCAGCCCCCCTTTTCTCTCTCTCTGAATTCCATTGGAGAGCCAAAATTTTTACCTAAATCATAGCCTATTAACTGCCACTGCCTGTCAAGAAAAACTGACTCCGAAAGTGACGTTTTTGTTTGAAAGGACAACCAACAGGAAAATAAATTTCAAAAGCACGGGAAAGTGCCTGGATGTTCTCAACATTTCCACACAAAAAAAATTTCCTTTTACTTCCTCATCCTCGTCTGATTAAACACACTTCTCCTGTAATATAAGAATCCCTAATGAAACTTATTTGCTTTTGGTTTTACTTGTCTGAAAACTCTGGGTACGGGGCTACATTAACAAATGGAACTTCCTGGGGAAATGTATTCAACATCCCGAAGAGCAGACCTACTGCAAAAAAAACTCATTAGAAATTGATGATATATTATTATGCAAACAGAATGTATACTAAAATGAGACACTAAAGAATTAGAGCAAGCATAATTTGGTAGATTAAATGAGATAAATTAGTATATTTTGGAACGCTGTGGTTTAGATAAGACATTTTGTAAAATAATTGAATAAGCAGAGGCAAATTCCTCACAAAGTTCTACAGGCCTTTTACTTCAAAGATGGATTAGGGCAGGAAAGGGGGGAAAAAAAAACACAGGTAGAAAGTGAGAAAGAAAGAGCTAAGACTTATCTTCCCAAATGGCAATAATTCTTGGTTCTCTGGCCAGTTCAAAGGGCGCCTGGCGCAAACAGTTAAGCACTCTGCTACTAACCTAAAGGTTGGCAGTTCGAAACCATGCAGAGGCACCTTGGAAGATGGGCCTGGTGATCTACTTCGGAAAAATCAGCCATTGAAAACCCCATGGAGGACAGTTCTACTCTGACACACAGCGGGTTGCCAGGAGTCAAAGTCGACTCAACTCCAGCAACAGATTTGTTTGACCAGTTCCGAGGTTTGGGTTAAAAGTGTCAGGTCCATGCTGCATAAACCACTACACTTAACCAGCAAGGAAGAGGACCTTGGTTGGTAACTGACCCTGCCAGTTTTGCCACATAAATCCCATTCATCACTTGAGGGAACGGCTGTGTGTGAGCCTTGAATCAGAACGAAACATCAAGCTCATTTAGAAGTTTAGTAAATTTAATTTTAATGAGACATCTCAGTTTGCATTAAAATTCATGAGACTCCCACAACAGGCTCTCTGGACCCGGCATTAGAAGGTCCGGGATTTATCTGACAATTTTACTTCTTGACCACGTGAGTAGGGAAATTCATGTCTACTAACTGTACTAGTTATGAATCCCAGAAGCTTTCTGAAATTGAGTTATTTCAAATTTAGTAGCTGTTCTCTCCAATTAGTGACCGCTATGGAGTTTTTTTCTTTTAACTTTGGAGTTTATCAGTTTATATTTGTGTGTCCATAAAATGAAGCTTTTTGTGTGATATTTATATGTATGTGTGTATATATATATGTATGTGTGTATATATATATATATATACACACACACACACACACACACACACACACGAAAGCAAACTCATTGCCATTGAGCTGATTCCGACTCCTAGCGATCCTGTAGGACTGAGAAGAAATGCCTCATTGGGTTTCCAAGGCTGTAATCTTTACAGAAGCAGACTGCCACCTCTTTCTCCTGCAGAGTGGCTGGTGGGTTTGAACTGCTGACCTTTTGGTTAGCAGCCGAGTGCTTAACCACTGTGCCATCTCAAGGCGCTCTCTCTCTCTCTCTCTCTCTCTCTCTCTCTCTCTCTCTCTAAGTATGTATCGTTAGTCATATTACTACTGAATCACTCAGCAATATAAACAGCAGGAACAAGGGCAGGCTCATCATTTAAGATAAGCACATCATTTAAATTTAGAACCTGATCCATTTCTCAGCTTTGCCTCTTATTTGCTGTGTGACCTTGGGCAGGTAACTTCACCTCTCTGAGCAGCAGTTAAGTGTGTATGTTTTTAATTAGTCAAATGCAACTGTTTCCTCCTACCTTGCAGGATTTTATGAGCTGAAGCAATCATGTATGTGAAACGACCACCAGGTCTGCAGTTTACATTAACTATGCAGACATTTTTACAAACCTTGGAGCCCTGGTGGCACAGTGGTTAAGAGCTCCGCTGCTAACCAAAAGGTCAGCAGTTCAAATCCACCCCACTCCTTGGAAACCCTATGGGGCAGTTCTACTCTGTCCTATAGGGTCACTGTGAGTCAGAATTGACATGATGGAGATTTGGGTTTTTTTTTTGGTTATGAGACTAAATAAGGAGCCTAGCTGGGGCAACGGTTAAGCACTTGGCTGCTAACCAAAAGGTTGATGGTCTGAACTCAGCCAGCATCTCGACAAAAGACCTGCTGATCTGCTTCCGTAAAGATTAAACCCATTGCTGTTGAGGGGATTCTGACTCACGGCAACCCTACAGGACAGAGTAGAACTGCCCCACAGGGTTTCCAACGGGCCTCTGTTGGATTCGAACTGCTGACCTTTTGGTGAGCAGCCAAGCTCTTAACCACTTTGCCACCAGGGCTCCTTGGAAATTATAGCCTAAGAAACCCTATGGGAGCAGTTCCACTCCATCCTACAGGGTATAGCTATGAGTCCCAATGGACTCCAGGGCACACAAATAACAAGCAGTCCAAATGGACTCTACAGCAACTGGTTTCATTTTCTCGATGTATGAAGCCTTCTGTTGGAAGAAATCTCGCAGTGTGGATTCTGCTGCGTTTACAACAGTTCTCTCTTGAGTCACACACAGAGTCTGTTATTCTTTGAACTGTTTTCTGTAGTCACAGACTGGCGAAGGGGAGGTTCATGTCTACCAGGACTGACTGACACGCAAGGGCTGCTAACCCCTCAGACGCAGAGAGCACTGCTTCCCAAACTTTCCCTTCTGACGGGGCCGGTCTGGGTGGGATCCGAGGTTCTGTATTTGTAGGCAGCTCCCAGACTATGGGTCACTCTCAGCAGCCAAGCCAAATAACAGGGCTTCTCATCCCCTGAACTATTGACTTTTGGAGCGGATACTCCCTTGTCGCGGGCGGGACCGCCGTGAGCACTGCAGGATATTGAGCGGCATCCCTGATCTCTACCCTCTTCTTGCCAGCTAGAACCTCCCTGCCTGCAGCTGTGACACCCCAAAATGTCCCCAGTCGTTGCCAGGCGTCCCCTGAGGGGCCAAGCCGCCCGGCAGCGATGGACGCCACACAGGCTGCTACAATCAAGGTGCGTCCACCTCCGAGGTCACCTGGGGCGGGCAGCAGGTACCATCGAGGCTGCTGTGAAAATGGGGAAACTGAGGCTGCGCAGGGGGCGGCCGGCGGACTCGGGCGGGGCTGGGGATGGAAGGGTCTAGGCCCGGGGTGGCCACGTGACCGAGCGTCGGGCCACGGTCACCGGAGGTGCACCCGGACGTGCTGCGGCCCCCCCATCTTCGGCCGGCCACCGGAAGCGGGTTCCGGGCCGCGGAGACGCCGCCAGACATGGGCCCGCGGACTCCGGTTCAGGGCCGGCCGAGGGGGCGGGGGCCCGAGGTGCCCGTCCCTGAGGTGGCCAGGCCCGCCAGCCCTGAGAGGCCGCCCCCGCCCCCACTTCTCCCCTGCCCCACCCCCAGTGAGTTTGTGTGGGAGGCGGCCGCAGGCTACCCACCCAGAAGGAGGCCGTCCATGTCAAAAAGCAGGTGGGTGACGGGCCGCGGTGGGGTCACGGGCGCCGCCATGCTGCCGCCTCCTCGGCCGAGTGCGGGCGGGGAGAGCTGCGCGCGCCCGCCTTCCGGCCCCGCACCGCGCACGCGCCCCCATGGATGCACACGCGCACGCGCGCCCCGGGCACCTTGGCGCCGCTCGGCGCACGCTCGCCCAGAGCCGCTAACGTGCGCCCCGGCACCTTGGTGTCCTCCTGCGCACGCGCGCGCCGACCCGTCTCCGCGCGGCCTCGCGCGTGCGCGTCCCCGGCCATGGACTACAGGACCGTAACTTCCACGATCCGGGAGGTGGTGCGAGCGGGCGCGACAAGTTTGTCTGCGGCCACCCTCGCTCACTTCACAGCCCGGAGCGGCCGGCTTCGCAGCCGTGGGCCGCGCAGAGCCGAGTTCCTCAGCTGGGGTCCAGTTCGCAGATTGAATTTGGAAAGAGCATGATGGCAGGAAGGAGGGAGGTCATTGAGAAGACGGCGCTAGGGGTCATGAGGGGGAGGGGGCGAAGATACTCAGGATGGGATCACTGCGAGCCACCAGGTACACGTGCAGCCAGACAGCCTGAGTCACGTCCCTCACCCCCCGGGGGTTTGTCTGACGCCGGAGCGCCAGACCTTGAACCCTCGAAATGTCCCTGTGGGTTTTGCCCGCCCGTCTCGCAGTGGTCTTAGGGTCTGGGCGACGCATGCGCAGTGCGGCGGCGGACTGCCCGGATACCCAAGGCCCGCAGCCTTGGCGTGACTTCTCTGTGAGCATCCTGACTGGTGCGTTCTCCCAAAACACCACCTGGCTGAAATCTGCTAGGACAGGTGCGCAAGGAGGATGCTGGAACTGCACAAAGCCCTGCACCTTTTGCCTTATTCCTGAGTTTGTTTCGTTTCTAATCTCTCTGACTGCAACCTGAAGAGCATTGTTTTTTGTTTTTTTGCCATTCTCAGAAATACAATTTTTGTCCCTGTTTCCGTTGAGTGTTTGTTTACGTTGTGGCGCAAAGGCTTAAGCACTCAGCTACGAGCCAAAGTTTGGTAGTTTGAACTCACTCAGAGGTGCCTCAGAAGAGAGGTGTGGCAATCAAGGTCTGAAAGGTCACTGTGGAATAGTTCTCTGCCCACATGAGGTGGCCATAAGTTGGAATGGACTCGAGGGCAACTAACCACAACAAAACAAAACAAAAGCTTTCAAGAAGCAGAAATAAAATAAGGAAGATCAGACATTTTAAAACTGGAGGGTGTATTTGTAGTTAAGCACATAGAATGTGGACAGGGATGCACCTGGATTCAGCAAGACCACTTGAACGCCTGTGCCTCAGTTTCCTTGTGTTGAATGGACATGTTAAATGAGACGCAGGTGAAGCCCTTAGCACTGGCTGGTAATACAGTGAAACCTGTGAGAGCCAGCACTCAGTGGGACTGTCTTGTTTTTCCAGGTCTAGCAAGGTTTCCGCTTTTGACAGAGTGCAGCCTTACCACTTTTCTGTCACTCCTTCTGGTGGAAAATATTTGCGTTTTCCTTCTCTGACAGGTTTACCCCTTACGTAGGTTCTGGCTTCACAAGTTTTACTGTTCAACGAAGAACTACTTCAATGATTGTTTTTTTTAGAGCTAGGGTGACAAGAGACTTTCCCCAAATAATCGAATCATCATGTCCTGATTTAGCCCAATCCTGATTTCCCAGTGAGGATGCTGGGCCTCAGAAGGGGCAATTTATCACAAAATTATAGAGGGAACTGTTATCATAGGCAACGATTCATGGATTCCTTCTAGAAACATTGGTGGGGTGCCTGAAGTATGCCACTGCTCACCAGCTGGAAGCTTAAAATCCTTCCAAGTTTCTTTCCATTCTCTGGGAACCAATGGATGCACAAACAAGAGACTTAAAAATGAAAAAAGCCTCAGTGCTGGGACTGACAATCGAAAACTACAGTGATAACCCACTTGCTTTAGTTGTTCACTCGTGGTTCAGTGACAGAATCTTCAGCTTCCATGCAGGAGAGCTGGGTTTGATTCCAAGCCAGTGCCTCTCATGAGCAGCCACCACACGTCTGTCGGTGGAGGTTTGCGTGTTGCTGTGATGCTGAACAGGTTTCAGCAGAGCTTCCAGACTAAGAGGGACTAGGAAGAAAGGCCTGGCAATCTACTTCTGAAAATCAGCCAGTGATAAGCCCTACGGATCACAATGGTGCGATCCACAACTGACTGTGGGGATGGCGCAGGAAGGGGCAGCGTTTTGTTCTGTGGAGCAGAGAGGCGCTGTGACTTAGGGGCCTACTTGCTAGCAGCTAACAACAACAGCATAATTGATGGCTTTGTCAGGGTATTTGGCTCCTTAGGAGTTACCTGGCTTTTGAAGACTGCTGGAGAATTTGCTGCAAACAGGAACAGACACGTGGGAGTGGGTGATGGAGGTGTCAGACGTCCTGGGACAGAAGATAGCTGGAGAGGGTCATGTTTGCCCTGCTTCAGCCTCTGTAGTCCTGGGCATGGTTCTTGGCAGAGAATCCAGTTTGTTCGCATCTGGGCATCCAAGGGAAAGCCTGGTGGTGCGGTGGTTAAGAGCTACAGCTGCTAACCAAAAGGTCGGCAGTTCGAATCCACCAGCTGCTCCTTGGAAACCCTATGGGGCAGTTCTACTCTGTCCTATAGGGTCGCTATGAGTTGGAATCGACTAGCTGGCAAAGGGTTTGGTTGTTTTGGTAATGACTAATAAAGAAGCCTTGGTGGCTCAATGTTTAAGTGCTTCGCTGCTAACCACAAGGTTGATGGCCAAACCAGTTCTCCATCTTGCCTTTCTACAGCCCTGGAGTTATCAGGACCACCCAGACCCAAAAGGGACAAATTGTGTCAAGAACCGAAACACATGGGGCCGCTGGTGGCTGGACCCTGCAGACATTTCTAAGGATATGGAGATTCCATCATTACCTTTCCACCTGCAAGGATCCCATTGCTCAATGCGCCTTTAGCTGAAGACTCACATGGGAGCATCTTTAGACATTCCTGGGAGTTGAGGAGGCATCAAAAGTGCAGAGATCTTGAGTGAAACTCTGAGATCCCTAAATGTGTGTGGTTAGGGACATGTGGCCAAACCAGTCTTCCCTGTGGAAGACAGAGCAAACATCACCCTGAGGGCTGACAGTGGCAGAGTATTCCATAAGCCTCCGTGTATCAACGTGTACCTGGGCCAGCTTTTTCTACAAGATGGCAGTAGGAAAGGTACAGCAGGTCACCTTTACAACAGAGTGGTGAGATGTTTATGCAAGCTTTGGAGGCAACTCCACAGGCCTTACCTATACTCAGGTATTCAAAGAAATCATGATTGCATTGAGGTTTTAGGGTCCTACAGAAGTTGGTTGCCTGCATACCACTTGTTCAGAATTTCTCAGCCTTGATATGATTGACATTTGCCATTTGGGGCTGGATGTCCCTGGATGTCCTATGCATTGGAGGATGTATAGCAGCATCCTAGACCTCAGCCCACTAAATACCAGTAGCACACATACACACACACAGTTGTGACTACCAAAAATGTCTCCAGACGTGGTCAGATGTTCCCCGAGGGCAAATTAACCATGATTGAGAACCACTGTTCTAGAGAATTATGGGTATAGATAACTTATCGATTAATGGATTAGTAGATAATATATGTAGGGGGCAATGGTGATTCAGTGGTAGAATTCTTGCTGTCCATGTGCAGAAGACCCAGGTTCGATTCACAGCCAATGAACCCCATACGCAGCCACCATCCGTCAGTGGAGGTTTGCATGTTGCTATGATGCTGAACAGGTTTCAGTGGAGCTTCCAGACTAAGACAGACTAGGAAGAAAGACCTGGCAATCTACTTCCAAAAATCAGCCAATGAAAGCCCTATGGAGCGCCACAGTCTGATCCCCAACCAGTCATGGGGATGGTGCAGGACCAGGCAGTGTTTCTTTCCATTGTGCATGAGGTCGCTGACTTGACAGCAGCTAGCAGGAGGAATGTAATATATGATTACGTATGAGATCCCAGTAGCCTGGCAAGAGCTTGGAGTTTCTGCCTCTCATCTGGTGGCCTTTCACCATAGCCCAAGAGTCCAGGTACCCATAACCAGGCAGAAGAGCTCTCTGCCGTGAATACGAGAGGGAGAGAAGAGCAGACTGCTTGTACTGCTGGAAAAATAACATGGCAGATTCATCTTTTATAACATGTCCCTGACAAACACATATTCATTTGCTACTTAGCAAACGCATCCTTCCCTGCCTATGAAACAAACGTTTCTCTTATTCCTCCTGCCCTTAGGAACTCCAATTTAGATTGATAATTGTAACTCATTCCTTGGGCTACGTTGTTACCTGATGGAAAGCAGCCCCTGATGACTGAAATGCCTTCAGAGGCAACTTAGCAACCATTCCTCTGAGAGAGGCTGGGAAAGCTGGGTACAGCCATCATGCTCTTGTGGTATTGTGGTGTAGACGGTCCACACTGGACCCCAGGTCACAGCAGACTCCTCAAGTGTCAGTCTGGAGCGGCACAGGCTTGGGGAACCAGCAGTCCATGTACCGTGCCTCGTGAAGGAGTGAACGTGAGGACGTAGTCCCGGCCTCAGAGGATTGTGGGAAATTCCCAACTCGCCCTCCCCCCATCCCTGAGGGCATCACCTTCATGGAAACTTCTGTCACTCCCTGACCCGTAAGGAGCTTTATCTAAAGTGTGGTGTTCTTTCTGAGATGGCTTTGGAACAGTTGAGATAGAAGGGACCCATGAGACCATCTGCCTCATCTCAGATGTCAGGATGCTTAGCTGCAGGAATGCTGAGTCCTTTGCCCAAGGTCATCCCCAAGGTCACGTAGTTCCTTGGGGAGCTAGAACCTATTTCTCCTGCACCCAGTCCAGTGCCCAGTGTTCTTCCTGCTCCCTCTCACCCTCTTCTGCACCCTTCTTGACTTCTCCAAGGGACAGAACCCAGCTAGCCTAGACCACAAAGCTTTTGCTGGATGGTGATATGCTGGCAGAGGGGGACTGTCTTCTCACGGCCCATCTGCAGGCACGTACCCATAGGCTGCTCCAGCCACAGGACATCGAGACCTGGCTCCCTTGCTCGAGCCTGAGGAGAAGGCACTGTGGGTCCTGCTCCTGACAGTGTGGGACTGAGAGTGCAGCTTTCCCCAACAATGCAAAACCAGACAGCTCTTCCTTCTGGGGAGCCACAATGCTACGTCCTCACTGGGGACTCACCCACCTTCTCTTCCTTCCCTGCGTTGCTTGCATGGCAAAAGTTTTCCTTCCTCTCTCCCTCCCTCCCTCCGTCCCTCCTGTCTCTCTTTCTCTCATCTCTCTCCCTTCCTCCTTCCCTCTCTTCCTTTTTCACCTCTTTCTGTGCCTCTACTCCTTCCCTTCTCCCTCCTTTCCACCCTCCCTCCCTTCCTCTCTCCTGCCTCCATTCCTTCCCTCCCTCCCACCTCCTTTTCCAGTCCTCCTCCCTGCCTAGCTTCCCACTCCCCTCCCTGCCTGCCTTTCTCCCTGTCTTCCTTCCCTCCTTACTTTGGGTGTAGCCAGATCCTCTTAGGAGTGGCCATACTCCTAGTGGGTGTGACTGGGGCCACTGGGGTCCCTCACCAGCTGCACCAGGGGAGTGATGCTCCTGTCTCCTTGGACACATCCCCTGCTTGACCTTGTCTCCAGGTGTCTCCTGTAACTGTGGCCTTTGATTAAACTGCTCAGCAGGCTGCAAGTCTTTGATTCCACGTGGCATCTTCCGCGCACGTTTCCTAGCACTCTGGTGGATTCCCAGGAATATTTATTAGGGGCATTTGCTGAGAGTCCCAGATTAGAGAATCATTGGTCATTGGTGGTTAAAATTCACTTTGTTTCATAACAAGTACACTTGTGGCGACCAGTCCTTGAACGACTGGAATACTCTCACGTTTAATGCCCCTGACAACCTTGCATGGGAGGCGGGATGATTCTTGTTATTATATAAACGAGAGGATGGAGCTTGAGGGAAGTTAAGTAGCTTGACTCAGGTAGTGCAACCCAGAAGGAACAGGGTGAAGAGCCAAACCTACCTGGGTCCTGCTTCCCCTAAAAAAAGTAAATAGTAATAATAATAACAAAAGAGCAAAACTATGTATTTGTATATGTTTTTTAAAGGTTCTTATATTATGGATAAGTGATCAAAACCGTAAGGAGCCCTGGTGGCAAAGTGGTTAAGTACTCAGCTGCTAACCACAAGGTTGCTGGTTTGCATCCACCCAGAGGCACCTTGGAAGACAGGCCTGGTGATCTGCTTCTGAAAGGTAACAGCCTTGAAACCCCTATGGAGCAGTGCGACTTTGCACACGTGCGGTTGCTGTGAGTTGAAATCGACTTGACCGTAGCGAATAATAACAATTTACGTGTATATATGCACACACACATATGTTAGACACTGTATGTAAATAAACTAATATCTGTGTGAAGCAACTACTAACCTAAAGGCTGGCAGTTCAAATCACCTAGCAGTACCCTGGAAGATAGGCCTGGCAATTTGCTTCCTTTAAGATTACAGCCCAGAAAACTCTATGGAGCTGTTCTACTCTGTCATGGAGGTGGTATGGGATCACAATGAGTTGGAATAGACTTCAGGGCAACTAACAACAGGAAAGGTCTTTATGTGTAACTTGTATATATAAATACATATATTTTGAATATAAAGATACAATGTCATATTTGTGTATATATGTGTGTGCATATGTATACATATACACACAAATATAACACTATATATATACGCATACGTATGTGATTTTAAGAACCTTAAGAGGAACAGTCTATATGTATAATTTAAATATATTTAATTTGCATGTATATATACACAAATGTTATATATTACATGTAAATAAAATGGTGTACATGTGTGTGATTTTAAGAAACTTAGGAGGAAAGGCTTTCATGAGTAATTTATTTGGTATATGTTATTTGCACTGGCTTGAGAATTTTATAGTAAGTTAGGACTAGATGGATCAAACAGGTATAATAAATGTAGTTTGTCCTTTTGTGGGCACATGTCGATTGAATGTGTTCGTTGGTTGCCGTTATATTGATGTATAAAGAATAACGTTTAAAAAGCATATATTTCATCTGTTGATGGACAGGTCTATGCTGCTTGAAAACCTCAATGTCAATAGCCAGGACAGGTCCCAAGGCCAGAGAGATGAGATTGCCTGAGATGTTTAAGCACTCCTGGAGTTTATGAAGGTGGTGAAAGGCACACCCTATACTGTTATGGCCTAATTAACACAACAGAGAAAACCCTATTCCCAAATGACATCACACCCACAGGTATTTAAAAAAAAAACACAAAAAACCGAACCCATTGCCAACGAGTGGATTCTGACTCATATATAGCCTCCCTATAGGACAGAGTAGATCTGCCCTGGAGGGTTTCCAAGGAGCGGCTGGTGGATTCCAACTGCTGACCTTTTGGTTAGCAGCCAAGCTCTTAACCACCGTGCCACGTTGTAGGAGAAAAACATCATAAAGTTTAGTAAAGCAAAAAGAAAGTTTTGTTCGGCATATATTCAAAAGGATAGAAGTGGGAAAACGGACAACCATCCTGCCAGAGCCATGTCTGTCCAAGTCCAAGGAAATATCACAGAACAGACAAGAGTGGGAAAACGGACAAGCGTGCTGCCACAGCCATGTCTGCCGGAGTCCAAAGATAGTTACAGAGCCATCAGTACATATTAACATTACAAATGGGCAAAACCATTGAAAGCTTAGCCTTTTCGGATTGGCGAGAAACTGGGATCCTACATTTTGGATTGTCTTTCTTAACAATCTTTGGTGCAGGTTTCAGTAAGGAGAGTCAGGAGGGTCTTCACTGGTCCAACAAATTTCTATTCACTAAATGCTAATAGAAAAAGATAAGAGTAGGAAGTCCTTTGTCTTCTGTTTGATTGGCTTTATGTGAAAGTTTCCCTAAAAGATATTTTCCAGGATTATCTTAGCTATTGTCTTTATACTACAGGGCCCAGTTGATGTGTCCTTGAGAGTCCTTGTGGGCCTGGCTCCAGCTGGGTCGCATTCTCTATGCTCAAGGACAGGGAATAATAACTCCAATATTATTTCCTAAATCAGCCACCAGGGCTCCATAGTAGCTATTATTCTTAGGATTCCAGCATACACTTTGGGGGGACACAATGCCATCATAACACCTGCTTAGTGTCTCTCCAGGCCATCTCCTCTCCTTTCCGCTAAGAGAAGAACCTTCTGTGAGTGAGTGCCATGTTGTTCTTGTTGAGATGCTTGTTGCTGGACTCAGGCCTCTAATTACCAAGCCTTTGTCTTTGCTCACACACTGGGTGTTCAGTCCTTGAGAATGAGCCTTTGCTTGCTAACCCCTGAGTGACTGCTCTGGTGCCCTGCTTCCGTGACTCTTGAGACTTCCTCCAGCATTCTCTCCATCGAGCTCTTCCTGCATCGAGTCCAAAGTTAGAAGCAATGCCCCATTTAGCACAAGGGTTCCTGTGTGGTGTCTGTGGAGATCAAGGCAGGTATTGGATTGGCAAACATCAGGTAGGTTCAACCTTCAACAATTTCATTAAGCACTTATCAAAAAAAAGGAAAAAGCCAGGTGTTGTTGTATCAGCTCTGACTCATGGTGACCTCGCATGCATTGGGTAGAACCAAACTGCATACGGTTTTCAATGGCTGAGTGTTTGGAAGTAGATCACCGGGTCTTTCTTCTGAGGCGCCCCTGGGTGGGTTCAAACTGCCAACCTTTACGTTAATAGTTGAGTGCAAACCGTTTGTTCCACTCAGAGGCCTTAAGCGCCTACAGGGATAAGTTCAACAAAGTCCCTGCTTCTCATGGCCTCAAAGCATAGTGGTTTACAGATTTCTGTAAAGTGAAGTCTTTCCACTTCTGTATCTAAAAATTGCCAGAAAGGAGCATCTATTTACGTGTGGTAGCACAGTGGTTAAACAGTCAGCTGCTAACTGAAAGGTTGATAGCTCCAAGGGAGAAGTAAACCTGACAATCTGCTCCTGTAAAGATTATAGCCTTGGAAACCCTATGGGGCAGTTCTGTTCTGTCCTATAGAGTCACTATGAGTCGGAATGGACTCTGTGGCAATGGGTTTATTTACATGTCAAGTAATCTGACCTTTGTCCTTGATTCCTGAGAGATAACCCTTGGAATTTAAGTGTCTTCAGTAAGGACTCCAGACCACACCTAACTAATAGGCCAGATGAGGTTGTAAGGTGATCTGGGGTGGGGGCTGGCCATACCAGAAAGACCCACCTGGTGATGACTTCCTGATAGCAGCTAACCTCAGGGAAGAGATGCTGGTCAGACCAGAAAGACCACCTGGTGACATCAGCCAACCTCAGAGGAGAGGGGCTGGAGTTTGCATTATGGAATGAGACCTCCAGTAATAGCTCTGGTTGGTGAAAGACATGGATATGTGTGGGAGGGTAGCACATCCCTTCTTGGGACATGGAAGCTCCACACTGGGAACCCTCCCAGACCTTGCCTAACGCGTCTCTTCATTTATATCCTTTTTTCCTACAATAAAGCTGCAATCGTAAGTATATTGCTTTCCATGAGTTATACAAGTTGTTCCAGTGAATTATTGAACCTAAAGGAGTAGTGGGAGCCAGCAGGTCAGAAGTCAGGGGGGCCAGGAACCCCTTTGCTGCTGGCATCTTAAGGGAACAAGAGGGAATCCTTGAATCTGTAGCCAGCAGGTCAGAAGTTAGGGAGCCCCGGAGGGACTCCCAACTTGTGGCTGGTGTCTGTCTATTTGACAGACTGAAGGATGGTGTGTCCTTTTAACTTGGCAAGCTCTAACCTAGCTCCAGGTGGCTATGGTCAGAGAAGGAAGTCCCACATGGGTGGCTGGTGTCAGAGAAGAGAAAACGTGGTGATATTGGATTTGACTTTGATATTGATTATTATCTTCGCAGTTGGCGTCAGAAGTGGGATTGGCCCTAATGTCATAACGTGCCAGGTCTTGTGCACTGGGCCATTATGTTTAATCAATAATCAATAATCTTGCAAGGAATATATTAGTATGCTTGCTTTACAGGCGATGAAGCTGGGGCTCCTAGAGGTTAAGTCTTTTTCCAGGGTCAAAAAGCTAGCAAGTGCTGGAGTCAAGACTGAATTCACACACGTCTGATTACAAAGTACTCACTCCACTAAGATAAATTATAAATTATTCTGTGAGAGTATTTATTATTGTTCTTGGTTTTGTGTGTTGTTGAGTCAACTCTAGCACATGGCAACCCCATATGTGTACTTTAAGTGAAAGTTTACAATTCAAGTTAGTTTCTCATACAAAAATTTATACACAAGTTATTATGTGATCCTAGTTGCTCTCCGTATACTGTGACAGCACACTCCTCCTTTCCACCTCTGATTTCCTGTGTCCATTCAACCAGCTCCTGACCCTCTCTGCCTTCTTATCTCACCTCCGGACAGGAGCTGCCCATTTAGTCTCATGTATCTACTTGAACTAAGAAGCACATTCTTCACTAGTATCATTTTATGTCTTATAGTCCAGTCTAATTTTTGTCTGAAGAGTTGGTTTTGGGAATGGTTTTAGTTCTGGGTTAACAGAGAGTCCAGGGGCCGTGGCTTCCATCTTGGCTGTAATCTTTATGGAAGCAGATCACTAGGCCTTTCTTCTAAGATGCCTTTGGGTGGACTCAAACCTTCAACCTTTCATTAGCATCCAAGCATGTAGTTTGCACCACCCAGGGACTCAAAGAAATGATGGCCTGGTGAAATCTTCCATGCAGGTAGCAGGAGAACCCTAGGGGAACGCTTGCCCCACCACAAGGCTACAAAAGAAAGGGGGAGGGGCTTTAAAGAGACTTCGTCAAAGTTGGAGTCCTCCCCCCTCCCAGGGGCTGCTGCACATCTCTTCGCCTCAGCCTTTTGAGGCATTTCAGCAGAGCTCCTCAAAGAGCTCACTATATGATTTTCTACCTATGGGGGCGCAAGGGCTTGGCACCCTGCTCCTGTCTGAAAAAGCAAAGGGGGCCGCAGGCTTGGAGGCCGTGCTGGTACCATCAGTTCTACCGGTGGCCTTCTAGTGGATCCCAACTCATGGTGACCACACAAGTGTGAGAGACAACTGTGCTCCATAGGGTTTTCAGTGGCTGATATTTCAGGAGATCACCAGGCCTTTCTTCTGAGGTGCCTCTCAGTGCGTTTGAACCTCCAATGTTTGGTGAGCAGTCAGCTACTTAACTGTTCACACCGCTCTGTTGGTTGTTGTTGCTGTTGACCAGGAGACTCTGCTGGTAGAGGATGCAAATCTCTCAAAGATACTGAATATTTGGAAAAAAGAAAAGAGGGGGCAGGGAGGGAAGAGTGCTTCCAGATGACCAGTGAGCGGGGTTGGGAGGGGAACAGAGAGGAGGAGAAGGCTTGCAACCATTTGGACTTTTGCTCATGAAGACCTCCTGGGATCCTGAAAAGAGGACTCCAACAGGGAGGGCAGCATGGAGGAAGAGAAGGCACTGCCCACCTGTTAGGAGGTGCAGGTGCAGGTAGGTGGGAGAGCTCCCATGAATTTCTCAGAGGAGGGGTCAGCTTCCCATCTGCCTGAAGCCACCTCACAACAGTATGGGGTGGGGTGGGGGGAGAGCAGCTTTTCTGCCCCCTTTTATCCTTCTCCACCGACCTCCCCCCACTCTCTGCATGGGGCAGAGGGGGGTCAGTAACAGCAGCTGGGGTGGGGGGCAGGTGAGAAAACCAGAAGCGGCCTTCTGCCTTCCCTTCCAGGACTCCTCAGGACCCCACTTAGCTGGGGGCTGGCAGGAGGCGAGGAAGAAGTCTTCCTTAGGAATTAAACCGTCGGAGCGTTAGTTCTAGCGTTTAACTGTGAGATGTAATCTGCGCAGTAACCCCAGCATCATGGAGGGGACTGTAATTTCTGCTAGTAGATGCTAGAAAACACCCTTCCAATGAAAAACTGGCATAAAAACACTGGGAGAACAAACAGTGCCTTTTGGTTCTATTGGAATCCTGCTTATTCATGGTGAAACTTTTTTTTTTTTTTTTTTTTAAGATTTCAGTGCCCCATCATCCTGGGTAACCATTAAGAATGGAAAATATGTTCACATCTGCTACATTGTGAATTAATTATTTGAGTGCCTGCTGAGAGCCGGGAGGCACATGGAATAATTAAAAAGCAGTCATGTTTTGTTTATAGATGTGGAATAATGAAAACAAGGGCTCAGAATTAGGCTTTACTTTTTCTTTTGGCTCCTCCAAATGAAATAAAATGAACCGCGCAAGAGAAAACATAAACGAGAAACTCAGAGTTATTCCTTCTGGGGTGTGATTTCCCCTGGGCGGGGGGCGGGGCAAAGACAGCAACTGGTTGGCTGTTTCTTTCCTCTGCATCCTTGAGGACACCTCCCTGCTGGTCGCCCACAGGGGTGACTGGTGGCCTTGGCCCTCCCCTAGTCCTTGTTGTTGACAAAGAGAATGAATTCCTGGAGGCGCTCTGTGTTGTATCTGTTCCTGTAACTCAACAAACCGGCTTGCAGGGCTCATAGGCACTGGGCTGTCAGCATATCATTCAGAAAGATCATTTCTGCTATTGCCAACCTAACCTACGTCCCATGTTCCCATTAATGGGAAAGCAATGAACACCCGAGACTGGCCAGCACCCCATTGTATATAGTCTCCCTCTCCTCACAGGCACGCGGTCCATCCCCTTGCTTTGCACCGTGAAATGTGAAATTCGGTGCACCCACGAAATGCTTCGAGCAGACACTTTATGGTGCCAACATGTTCATAAAGATTGTGAGAATTTGGAACTGATACACTCAGCTGCTGCTGTGTGATTATTCAGATAAGGAAGTCCAGCTTCCCTCAGATCTATATCTGAGGCACGTGAGGCGTGGGGGAAAGACGGGATGGGCACACACCCGTATGCAGACAGTCGAATAACTTTTTTATGATAGATTTGCCCATTACCCAGGCATGACTTTAACGCCAGTAATGACGATCCAGCATAACTGCCCGGGCTATCAAATGATTATTCATTGGGCCAGCTGTTGGCCAACGTCATTATTTGAAAAGCTGGTTGAGATCCTTGGAGGGACTCTAGAGAGCGTCTGAGCCTCCTGGTGGCAAGCCTTGTCTGAAAGCCTCCTGAGAACCGGTGAGTTGGATGAATTTTTCTACTTGACTTGGATTAATTTTTCTATTCCTTGGCTGCTAAGATATTGAGATAAATGATGGCAGGAAATGGGCCGGTGGGAATATTTACTTTAGTTGCACGACTTCAAGGGAAGTTTAAAGGCTTCTGTTTCTTTCTTTCGCTTTCTGGAGTAGCTAACTAGCATGCTGGGGAAGAGTTAATTAAAGAAGTTGAGAGCTAAGTCTTAGCTGGGGGAAGTTAGATGTTGGAAGTACCATCTGCAGGACAAAAGAAAGTTTGTACATTTTTCCCTGTAGTGTTACATTAAAAATATCTGTTTACACCAGCTATAACAATTTACCTAATATGTTTTCATTTGTCCATTTGCCCTGAAAGGAGCTGGTCATTAGGGAGACAGACGTAATGGCCAAATCGTCTTTCTTTCTTTCTAAAGTGGTGGTTTGAAAACACGAGCTGGGTAAAGAGAATAATGGAGAGCTGAGGAGAATGAGGAGCCCTGGTGGTGCAGTAGTTAAGAGCTCAGCTGTTAACCAAAAGATTGGCAGTTCAAATCCACCAGCTGCTCCTTGGAAACCCTGTGGGGCAGTTCTGCTCTGTCCTATAGGGTCACTTTGCATCAGAACCGATTCAACGGCAGCGGGTTTGGGTTTTAGTTTAGGAGGAAGAAGCCTAAAAGAAAACGAAAAGTAAAGACCTGTACTGTCTGCTGTAGCATCCTCAAAAGAGAAATGGAATTCATTCACCTGACATATCAAAATATTGGAACCACTACTTCTGAATTAGATTAGTAATCAATTCACGATACAATGAATATATAGTAAAATATGTGTACCATCAAATGTTGTCCATGAAAAATCGGTGTTATTTGAAGCTTACTATATATTACTTTTCTTTAAAAAAAAAAAAGATACATTTGAGAAGGAATTAGCAGTAGTTCTACTTTTTGAAACTTTTAAAACTTTTTAGGCTTTAAAAAAAATTTAAGATTTTAAATGCAGATTTAAAAATCTGTCATGTGCACCTTGAATTTATATCCTGAGAAATGAAAAAAGAGCATGAATTGCTCCATAATCGAGGGGCACACACATGGGTTGCTGGATTTATTCTTAGAACCATTAGGTCAAACGTTTCTTAAGGAGGTTTGTTGGCTTTGTTGTAGGATGTGGTGGGTATCACTCTGACTTTTTAAGACTGTGTTTGGCTATGCAGATTACCTCTGTAAAGGAACTGGTTACCTAAGGACTGAGTGTGGAGTTGAGAAAGCAACTAGTCTGTTCTGAAAATTTTTATTAATTACAGGAAATGAGCCTCGAGTACAGTGTGACCTGCATGCCATACAGCATCTACCAACTATGAACCAATCAAATGTGTAATTTGTTTTCCAAAAGGAGAGGCTAGGAAATGTATGTAATTATCTATGGGTAACCATATGAGCAGATGACTATAATATATTAAGATGCCCAGTTCTTGCTTAAAACCAGTTCTATAGAGTTGATTCAGACTCATGGTGACCCCATGTGTGTCAGAGTAGAACTGTGCTCCATAGGATTTTCAGTGGCTGATTTTCTGGAACTGGATCACCAGGCCTGTCTTCCAAGGTGCCTCTGGGTGGACTTGAACTGCCAGCCTTTTGGTTAGCAGCCAAGTGCTTAAGCACTGAACCAGCAGGGCTCCTCTTAACTGATGATAGGTGGATCCTGAAACATGAAAGCTTTCAGTGCCTGCAAAAAGATATAAAGGCTCCTATTTGCATGGCAGATCTCAGCAGTCGATGCCAGGCATGCCTTAAATGGTTGAATCAAATGGGCATGAAACGTTTGTGGGTGACAATCACCCAAGTTCTGCAGATCAGTCTCCCCCTCCATTGTTTTGTTTCTACCTTGTCCCTTCACTGACATTCCTGCCTTGTTTGGAAATTAACTCTTATATAACTCAGTTAGTGAGTCAGCCAGCGTACTGCAGGCCCTAGGATACAGGTAATAGACAATATGACAAAGACAGAACAGAAGGCCGGTGTTACCTCCAGTGTTGTCAAAGATGGAGCAAAACGCTTGGTGTAAATACTCCAGGTGCCAAGGTCAATAATAATTACACGCGTCTCAGGAGCAGGGGGCGCAGGGCGAGGACGTGGCACTGGCTGGCGAGCAGCAGCGCCAATGAAGGGGAGCGGGGCTAAAAGCCTGTAGGGAGACAGAGGTGGTGTGGAGTTTGGAGTTCCTCTGGGTGGTTCTAGGATTGGGAGATTTCTTCTCCAGAGATTGATGATGGGAAGGGGGTAGCGGATGCTGTGAGGTCTTCCTTTGCATGTAGTTTGTCTACACCAGGATTTCTCAACTGTGACACTGTTGACTTTTGGGGCAGACGTTCTCTTTGGTGGGGACTCTCCTGGGCATTGGGGGTGTTGAGCAGTGTCCCTGGTCTCCACCCACTAGGTGCCAGTAGCACCCCCTATTCCCCGCTTGTGGCAATCAGAACGGACTCCACACATTGCCAAGTGTCCCCTGGGAGCAGAAGCAACCCCAGTGCAGGGCAGCTGTTATAGGTTCTAGACGGATGGATGGATAGATGATAGATAGATAAATGGATGGATGGATAGATTATAGATAAGTAAATGGATGGATGGATAGATTATAGATAAGTAAATGGATGGATGGATAGATTATAGATAAGTAAATGGATGGATGGATAGATTATAGATAAGTAAATGGATGGATGGATAGATTATAGATAAGTAAATGGATGGATGGATAGATTATAGATAAGTAAATGGATGGATGGATAGATTATAGATAAGTAAATGGATGGATGGATAGATTATAGATAAGTAAATGGATGGATGGATAGATTATAGATAAGTAAATGGATGGATGGATAGATTATAGATAAGTAAATGGATGGATGGATAGATTATAGATAAGTAAATGGATGGATGGATAGATTATAGATAAATGGATGGATGGATAGATGAAGCATAGAAAAATACATAGATGTGGATGGATAGGTGGGTGGGTGGGTGGGTGGATGGATGGATAGATAATTTATGGATACAGGATAGATAACTTGATGGATGCTTAGATGATAGATGAATAGAGAGATAGATGGATAGATAAATGGTAGATGATTGGATAGATAGAAGGAGAGATGATAGATAAATGGATGGATCAGTAGATGGTGGCACAGTGGTTAAAGCGATCTACTGCTAACCAGAAGTTTGGTGGCTCAAAACCATCAGCAGCTCTGAGGGAGAAAGATGTAGCACTCTGCTTCCTTGGAGATTTACAGTCTTGGAAACCCTATGGGGTCACTATGAGCCAGAATCAACTTGGCAGTGAATTTGTTTTGGTTTGGACGTAGAGATGGATGGATGGATGGATGGATGGATGGATGGATGGATGGATGGATGGATAGGTAAATAGATGATAGGTAGGCAGGAAGATAGACAGACAGTTGATAGTCTCTCACGCTAAGGAAGGGCTTCTTAAACCCATCAGTGTTGACCTTTGTGCTGGATGTTTCTCTGTGGTGAAGACCTATCTACATGGGATCCAGCTGACAACGGCAACTTGAAAGGTTAGATGGGAAGCTTATGGGGCAGTGAGTTTATGTTAAGGGGAGAGGAACAACTCAGAAAAGGAAGGTGAGAATGGTTGCCCAACTCAACCATGTAATCAATGTCACTAAATTGTACGTGTAGAAATTGTTGAATTACTTTGTATATTCTCACCAACAAAATAAACAAAATTTTTTAAAAATATGAAAAAAGTCTCTGAAAATTAAAAGCTTTTTTGTCACTAATTTGACAGTGAAATCATTTCAGATCCAACCATCATAAGGGTGAGAAGTTTGTATCCATCCCACTAAATGTGAATGCTTGTTTGTTTCACTGCAGAGCTATTAATATGTATGATTACTTTGTTTAAGGTGTCAGGTATTATACACTGTATACACATTCCTCTAACATCAAAAAATTGTTTGCTTATGGTGATGGGAAATTGGCAACGGTTCTGGGTGGTGGTTACATAACATGATTAATGTAATTGATATCACTAAATCGTAGGTATGGCATGCTACAGCTGCCAACCAAAAGGTCACTAAATTGAAAAATGTTGAATTGGCAAATGTGGTGTTATATATATTTCTTACAACAACAAGAAAAAAAAAAAACCTGAAAAATTCTGAATTCCAAAACCCATCTGGCTCCAAAAGTTTCTGTTTTAAGACTGTGGACCTGGTGTTGTAATTGCAAGGAAAAAGGGGTTTGCCTTTAACCCATAGTGACTTTGAACATCAGATGGCGATTATACCCGAAAAACCAAAAACCTATTGCCGTCGAGTCGATGGCGACCCCATAGGACAGGGTAGATCTTCCCTTACAGCGTTTCCAAGGAGCAGCTGGTGGATTCGAACTGCTGATCTTTTGGGTAGCAGCCGAGCTCTTAAGCACCGTGCCACCAGCGCTCCGGGATGGAGATTATACTGTTTGTTTTTCATGTCTGTGGTATTATGATTTGCTCCTTCCTGTGTCTTCTCAGAGGCAGCTTCCACACCTAAAACCTCATTACGTTTCTCCTCTCGCTAAGCTTTTCAATAACGCGAGAGCACTCAGGAATCCAGACCACAACAGAAGTGTTGGTAGAATAGTAGCCCCTTTTGGTGTCTGGGAAACGCTGGTGGCACAGTGGTTAAGAGCTCGGCTGCTAACCAAAATGTCGGCAGTTCGAATCCACCAGGCTGCCTGGAAACCCCATGGGGCAGTTCTGTGCTATCCGATAGGGTTGCTATGAGTCGGAATCCACCCAACGGCAACGGGTTTAGCTTGGTTTGGGTTTGGTGTCTGTGCCTAGTACTGAGCCACTTCCACACCCTCCTTCCCAGCCCATGCGCCCAAGATTCCAAGGACCACTCACTAAATCTCTCAGTCACAAGATGGTATAGCTGGCGGGGAGTGTCTGTGGTCTGGGGATACGCAGCCAAAAGGCATGTCTTGACGTTTGAAAGGCCAGATATCAGATAACCTTAAAAAATATCTAGCCCTTTTTTGGTTAGTTAAGAAGAAAGGAAAGTTTCTCTTTGGTGAACAGGTGTACATCTAGGCCGGGGTTTCTCAGCCTTGGTGATAGTGACATCTGGGGAGTTCCTGGGTGGCATAAACGGTGAAGCACTCGGCTACTAACCAAAGGTTCGAATCCATCCACAAGCGCCTTGGAAGAAAGGCCTGGCGATCTGCTTTGGAAAGGTCACAGACATTAACACCCGATGGAACACAGTTCTGCTCTGAAGCCCATGGGGTCACCATGAGTTGGAAACGACTTGACAGCAACTGGTTTTGGTTTCGGTTAATTATTACATTTGGGGCCAGCTAATACTCTGTTGTGGGGGCCTTAGTGGTGCAATGGTTAAGCACTTGGCTGCTTAACCAAGGTTGGCAATTGGAACGCACCAGCTGCTCCATGGGAGGCAGATGTGGTGAGCTGCTCCTGTAAAAATTACAGCCATGGAAACCTTTTGGGCCAGGTCTACTCTGTCCTTTAGGGTCACTAGGAGTCAGACAGACTCGATGACAACAGGTTTGGGTTTTTGGGTTAATCGGACGGATTAGCCAATAGGCAAGGTAAGCATGGTGGTTACCTTGCTTACCGGATCCTCTGTAGTGAATAATTTCACATTTTTTTCACCACGTCAAAGATTCTGCTTTGCGGTATGGCTGGCATCTGTCTCTCTCCCAACCCTACAGCACCTTCCTACAGAATCAAAGCCTTTTTTCACATTTACCATCCCTGACAGGGGCAGATGACGCAGTAAGCAAAGTAAGCACGGGCTGTCTTGTGCTTATGTACTAATCGGTAGTGAACAATTTCACAATCAAAGATGTGGTGAAAAACATGTTAAAGTGTTCCCTACAGATTAGTGAGTAAGCACAAGTCAGCCCCTCTTACTCTGCTGGTTGAATAATCCGCCCTGAGGTTAATTATTTGTTGTGGGGCTGTCCTGTGCGCTGTAGGGTGTTGGGAAGCATCCCTGGCCTCCAGCCACTGCGTGCCAGAACCCCCCCACCCCATGCACAGTTTTGACAACCAGCAATGCCTCTAGATATGGCCAAACATTGCCTGTGGGACAGAGTCACCTTCAAATGAGAAATGCCAGTTTAGTCTGATGCTGTGCTCTACGAAATCATACGACTAACTTGATATGTTGTTGTTAGATGCCATGGAGTCAATTCCAACTCATAGCGACCCCATGTGACAGAATAGAACTGCCCATATAGTTTCCTGGGTCGTAGTCTTTATGGAAAGGAGCCCTGGTGGCACAGTGTTTGAAGTGCTCAGCTGCTAACCAGAAGGTCGGCAGTTCAAACCCACCAGGTGCTCTGTGGGAAGACGATGTGGCAGTCAGCTTCCGTAAAGATTTATAGCCTTGGAAATCCTACGGGGCAGTTCTACTCTGTCCTATAGGGTCCGTTTGAGTCAGAATTGACTAAACAGCAGTGGGTTTGGTTTTTGGGTTTGGAACCTTTGTGGAAGCAAATCACCAGGTCTTTCTCCCAAGGAGCTGTTGGTGGGTTTGAACCGCTGATCTTCTAGTTAACTGCCAAATGCTTAACCATTGTGCCACTGCTTGTATTTACAGAAGGAACTTTCTCATGGCTTAACCTGTTTGTTTCCAAGGCTGTAATTTTAACTGAAGTACATCACCAAGTCTTTCTCCAGTGGAGTGGCTGGTGGGTTCAAACTGCCGACCTTTCTGTTGGCAGCCAAGCACTTTAACCACTGCACCACCAGAGCCCATACAAAATCCAAACCCATTGCCATCGAGTCGATTCCGACTCATAGTGACCCTATAGGACAGAGCAGAGTAGAACTGCCCCGTAGGGTTTCCAAAGAGCGGCTGGTGGATTTGAATTGCCAACCTTTTGGTTGGCAGCTGTAGCGTGCCATAGCTCCTAACTAACCACTTCTCTCGCTTCAGCCTTGTGAGATCCGTGTTTTGAGTCCCATCTTACAGGTGGGAAAACCAGGTTTAGGTTTGTATAGATAGTGTAAGAGCCAGAGTTTTTCTCCCCAACAGTGTTGCCTTCCATCACGTGGGAGACTCACCCCAAGGGGTGACCAAAACCACTTGTCTTCCTTGTCACTGTGGCTCATATCACATAAGTGATGTCTCATATCTCCTTACAGTGTCAACACAGCAATATGCAAAGGATTCCAGGAACTGCTAATTGCCAGTTAGCTCGATGGGCAGGTTAATTGATCTAAGTAGATATGGTCATAGGTGCCTAGGGTTGGACGTTGTATGACTCAGATCGTTCTTAATTGGAAGCTAATAACCAGTAACCAGTTGCAGTCGAGTTGACCCTGACTCATGGTGACCTCATGTGTGTCAGAGTAGAACTGTGCTCCATAGGGTTTTCAGTGGCTGGTTTTTCAGAAGCAGATTGCCAGGGCTTTCTTCCGTGCTGCCTCTGGGTAGACTAGAACGTCCGTCCTTTCAGTTAGCAGTGGAGTGTTACAAGTCTACTCGCACACACATGGGGTCGCCAGGAGTCAGATTCCACTCAATGGCAACTGATTTTGGTTTTAATTAACTAAAGGTTATCTGATTAAGGACCTGAGCTACACCTGCAAAATCCCTCCTCCTTGCCATACCCTACTGGTTTGAAGGAAGTCACAAGTTCCCCTGGGCTCAAGGGGAGGGGGCTGCACCAAGGTGTGGATTCCATGGCGTAGGAATGGGGGAGGCTGTCTCAGAGTTCTGCCAAGTACAGCTGCTTTTGTGTGAGGTGACCTGGGAACTTAAATATAATTTAGAAAATGTGTTCTGGAAACTGAAGGATCTATTACAAACAGACATTTGAGGAAACTGACTTATAAGCTACGTTTGCCAACACTGAGTCTCATTGGCTAATTTCCCATATAATTTTTGACATTCACTGACAATAATACTGAGAAATCTGATAAATAAGGGACTATTTCACTATGCTAAGGCCAGGTTCTCCTCTCACTCGTTAAAGGAGTATTTTCAGCATGCTTGGGAACATGTCTGGGATACTGTACCATGAATGGAATATGTACTTGTGCTACGGGTTGGAAATGGTGTCCTGGGGTTAGCCACTGCCCTGTTAGGCACTTTTTTGAGCAGTGACACCCCCCCCCCCCCAGTCCATGAACCAATATCTGCACCTCACTTCTTAAGCCTTGGGCTCCATTTGTTATACAGAGTCCTTGCTGAAAGATGCAAGGAAAATATCACTGAATCCCTACTGGGTAGCAGGCTAGGAGGTCAATAACTGTCATGTTTAAAGATATTATCAAAAAAAGAGTCAATCCAGTTGCCTTCAAGCTGATTCCTACTCATGGCGCCCCCATGTGTGTTGGAGTAGAACTGTGCTCCGTAGAGTTTTCCGTGGCTGATTTTTCTGACGTAGATTGCCAGGCCTTTCTTCTGAGGTGCCTCTGGGTGGGCTTTCAGTTAGCAGAGGAGTCTGTTTCTTAACCATTTGCACCACCCAGAGACTCAGTTCAAAATAAGGAAGACATAGGGTGTGGTTTCAGCTTGACTATGTGGTGGGCGACAGAGTATGACGAAGTCTAACCGCAGCTTTAATGGAACTCAGTAGCTTCAGTCCTAACAGAGGACGCCCAGACAAAAGCTCCACTTCCTTTTCCTCTTTCACGCACTGTTTCCATGGGGTGGATGGCTGAGCATTGAGACTTTGTTCACGCCTTGCCTCCCGTGATCACTGTCATATGCAGTATGTCAACAGAACAGGCCACTGTGGGTTCCCCACCCCACCCCTCTGACTACTCATGGGTCTCTGGAGAGTTCACGTCCTCTCTGCTTTGTGTTACTTCCTGGAACAGAGGCATGCTCTGGCCGGACCCCAGTTTCACCTGGCTAGCCCCTCTGCATAGTCCAACGGGTTTCTTCACTGTAGCTTCCGGGTGCCCACCGGCCCCTGGCTTACGGTTTGCAGTGGCCTGGATTGTGGTGGGTTTCTCGGGATCACCTTCTAGCATTTTTCTCCGAGGACCACACTGGGGAGGCCTGTCGGATGGGAGAAGGGTTACATGATGGCCGGGAGGAATGAAAGAACCCAGAACATTTGGTTAGTCAGCGAACGTTGTCCTGGAGCACATCAGCCCATTTTTTGCTGATCATTGCAAAAAGGCTCGTAATCAAAAACTTTAAACCGGTTGCACTGAGTCTGACTCACTGCGACCCCATGTGTGCAGAGTAGAACTATGCTTGATAGGGTTTCCAGGGCTGTGACATTTTGGAAGCAGATCGCCAGGACTTTCTTCTGAGGTGCCTCTGGGTGGGTGGTTTTGACTGCTAGCCTGTCAGTTATTCCAAAACCCAAAACCCAAGCCCGTTGCCATCAAGTCAATTCCGACTTATGGCGACCCTCTAGGACAGAGTAGAACTGCTCCATAGGATTTGCAAGGCTGTAAATCTTTACGGAAGCAGACTGCTACATCGTTCTCCCACAGAGCTGCTGATGGGTTCGAACCACGACCTTTCTGTTAGCAGGGGAGCACTTAACCACTGCACCACCGGGGTGAGAACATCTGCACCACCCAGCGTCTTCTTCCTCAGTCTGTGATCCCTGAGAGCGAAGGCCATTGGATATTTTGCATGTTTGATATGCACTAGTTCGTTGCTGACTCCATGCTTTGTACAGAAATCATTCTTGTTCAGGGGAAGAATTAATGAATGAAGCCTGGGCAAGTCAAATGTGCTTTAAACCTTTGTTCCTTTCCATCTGCAAAAGTTTCCCTTGAGTTGGCTATTCCTGATTCATTTTCTCTCATACGCCTGTCCCTCCCACTGGGTCTAGCATTAAATTACAGAGAAGGAATTTATAGACTTTCTTTGAGTCCATGAGTAGGACTCTGGTGATGCAGCAGTTAAAGCACTCGACTGGTAACTGAAAGGTTCGAACCCACCAGCTGCTCCTCGGGAGGAAAATGTGACAGCCTTCTCCTATAAAGATTTACAGTCTTGGAAACCCTATGGGGCACTTCTACTCTGTCCTATAGGGTCTCTATGAGTCGACTGGACTGCATTGGGTTGGGTTTGGTTAGGATTCTCTGGGTGGTATAGGCGGTTAACGCTCTCAACTGCTAACCAAACAGATGGAGGGTCTTGTCTTCCCAGAGGTGCTTCGGAAGAAAGGCCTGGCCATCTACTTCTGAAAATCAGTCAGTGAAAACCCTGTGGCTCACAATGGTTCGATCTACAGCCTATCATGGGGATGGTTCAGGACCGGGCAGTGTTTTGTTCCTTCGTGCGTGGGGTCTCCATGAGTCGGGGGACAGACTCACCAGCAGCTAACAACAAAAATTTTATTGAAGTGAAATCCACATAACATAAAGCTAGCCCTCAAAGTGTACAATTCAGTGACATTGACTCCATAAACAGTGTGTGCAACTATCACTGCTATCTAAGTCCAAAGCTTTTTCATTCCTACGTGCAGAACTCACTAGTCCTTAAGCACTCATTCCCCTTCCTCTCTCTCCCCGCCTCCTGGCAACCAGGAATCTGCTTTCTGTCTCTGCCTTTGCCGGTTCTAGACCTTTCATATAAGTGGGGTCACACATATAGGGTCAGTATGAGTGGGAATGAACTCGACGACGTCAGTGGGTTGGGTTTTTGGTTGGTTTGGGATCATACGATATTTGTCCCTTTCCGACTGATTTATGTCACTCAGCATAATGTTTTCAAGGTTTAACCATGTGGTAGCATACATCACGACCTCATTTCTCTTTGTGACTGAATAATATTCCATTGTGTGTGTATAAGGAGCCCTGGTGGCACAGTAGTTAAGGGTCCAGCTACTAACCAAAAGGTCGGCAGTTCGAATCCACCAGCTCCTCCTTGGAAACCCTATGGGGCAGTTCTCCTCTGTCCTATAGAGTCGCTATGAGTCGGAATCGACTCGATGGCAATGGTTTTCTTTTTGCTGTGTGCATAACACGTTTTGTTTATTCATTCATCTGTTGATGGACACTTGGTGATTACAGATCATGCCGCTATGAATCAACGTGTACAAATATTTGTATAAATACCTGTTTTCAATTATATTGGGTATATACCTAGGAGTGGATTGATGGATCATATGGTAGTTCTATGTATAATTTTTGCCAAACTATTTTCCACAGAAAGTTGTAATATCTCTTTAATTTTTAAGGTTCTCCTCTTGGAGACTTTGCCCCCACTTTGATGGAGCAGCCTCAGAGGCTCCCTAAAATATTGCCTGTCCGAGCTTGAATTGACAAGGAATATGTTGAGCGTGTGAAGGTGCCGTTGGCAAAGCCTCTGTCTGTCATGGAACCTGTCTGGAAAGGCAACATCAAAGGCAGCTCGGGCTAAGATGCAGAAAGGTTTGTCATGACACAAAGGGGTGAGGGCGTCCCAGAAGTGTTCATCACATGATAGGCAGGGTCACATGGTCGTGGGGTTTGCGAAACCACCAAGGATCGTCTGCAGCCAGTGTCCTGCGGTCCTGCTGGACCGTCTAAATCCACCCTGGTGTGGCTGAAAGGTCCCTTGGTAACACTAGTGGTTAGCCCTTGACTGTTTAACCTAAACATTGGCAGTTCAAACCCACCCTGTGGCACTGTGGAAGAAAGTCCTGGCAATCTGCTTCTGTAAAGATGACAGCCAAGAACACCCCGTGGAGCACACTTCTGCTGTGTAACTCGTGACATCGCCATGAGTTGGAACCCGCTGGATGGCAAAGGTTGGTGTGGCTGACGTTTGGCGCCACCTGTTGGTTGCTCTCTACTACCATTTCGGCGCAAAGCCATAGAGGCGATTCCGGGTGCTGTGGGTGGCTGGCATTCCGGAGGAGACAGCAATCCCAGGACACTCTGAGTTGGTCAGTGGCATCTGCCCCTCAATCTTAGCTGGGGAGATTAGGTCAGGAGGAACCCCAGTCTTTGGGAACCACTTCTCCACCTCCCTGCACTCCAAGACTGCCTACCTTTCCATTCTCCACCCGGCGTCTGTCTATCCCCGGCCACCCCCAGGATGCCACCCCAGTCCCTGTCCTGGTCTGGGGACCAAAATGGATGAAGCAGGGAACCAGTAGCCAGTCACCCTATGATTATTCAAATCCCAGTGATCTCAGGAGTCCTTGTCTTTGGGTTTACTGTACTAATTTCCATTCAGTGAAGCCAGTCTCTCTTCCAACCCCACATCCTCGCCCTCAACAAACACAATTGCATCCTGATGATAAATTACAAGGTTAGGGATTTTATTAGACATGATAGCATAGAAGTGGCTAGTCACATTTTTTTTTTTCCAGCAAAAGTATGCTTCTGGCTACCACCCAGCCATTAATAAGGAAGGCGTGTACGATGGTGGAAGTGGAATATGCAATATCTGAATATGTATTTAGAAGCCCTGGTGGCTCAATGGTTAAGCATTTGGCTGCTAATCAAAAGATCAGTGGTTTGAACCCATCGGCTACTCCGCCGGAAAAATATGTGGCAGTCTGCTCCTGTAAAGATTTACAGCCTTGCAAACCCTATAGGGCAGTTCTACTCTGTCCTAGAGGGTTGCTATGAGTCAGAATCGACGAGACGGCAGTGGGCTTTTTGTAATTATGTATTTGATGAGACTCATTGCAGAGATCAATAGAGTGACTCTTGGTGACGTTCTTTAAATAATTACAGAAGTTCCGTAAACTCCCAGTTACCTGCCAGTCAAGTTTTCCAATTTAATTTTTATTCCTGTGATTTCTTCATCCAAGTCATGGATTTTATGTGATGTCTTTTAACCCAGTGGACCTTGTGTATGAAATTATATTCTGAGTGTAATTATTTTTTTCTAGTTTCAAATGGTGATCTTTGAGAGGCTTAAGTTGTCTTAGCCTGAGATAAGTACGTACCAGGGACATCAGGAGCCATCCAGTTTGGTTCTTTGGTATTTTGTTACCAATGTAGCAGAGTCATTTACCTACCAATTTTCTTAGAATGCCACCAACAGTTACTATCTGCATCAAGATCACCTTTTTAAATTTAATTTATTTTATTTTATTTTCATTGTGCTTCAAGTGAAAGTTTACAGCCCCAGTTAATTTCTCATAGAAAAATTTATACGCACATTGTTATGTGACCCTAGCTGCTCTCCCTGTACTGTGACAGCACAGTCCTCCTTTCCACACCAGATTTCCCGTGTCCATTCAACCAGCTCTGGACACTTTCTGCCTTCTCATCTCGCCTCTGGACAGAAGTTGCCCCTAATTTAGTCTTATGTACCTACTTGAACTAAGTAAGAGGCACACTCTTCACAAGTATCATTTTATGTTCCATAGTCCAGTCTAATCTTTCTCTGAAGAGTTGGCTTCGGGAATGGTTTTAGTTCTGGGTTAACAGAGAGCCCAGGGGTCATGTCTTTTGGGGTTCCTCCAGTCTCAGTCAGACCATTAAGTCTGATCTTTCTACTAGACTTTGAGTTCTGCACCCCACTTTTCTCCTGCTCTGTCAGGGACTCTGTTGTGTTGCCTGTCAGGGTGGTCATTGGTGGTAGCCAGGCACCATCTAGTTCTTCTAGTCTCAGGCTGATGGAGTCTCTGGTTTATGGGGCCCTGTCTGTCTCTTGGGCTAATATTTCCTTTGTATGGCTGGTATTCTTCATTCTCCTTTGCTCCAGGTGAGTTGGGACCAATTGACCCATCTTAGATGGCCCCTCACATGCTTTTAAGACCACAGATGCCACTCACCAAAGTGGGATAAAAAATATTTTCTTAATACATTTTGTTATGCCAGTTGACCTAGATGTCCCCCAAAACCATGGTCCCCAGACCCCTGCCTCTGCTACTCTGTCCCTCGAAGTGTTTGGTCGTATTCAGGAAACTTCTTAGCTTTTGGTTTAGTCCAGTTGTGCTGACTTCCCCTATATTGTGTGTTGTCCTTCCCTTTACCTAAGATAATTTTTGTCTACTATCTAGTTAGTGAATTCCCCTCTGCGTCCCTTCCCACCCTCGTAATCATCAAAGAACATTTTCTTGAGTTCTTATAATAGAGGTCTCATAATAATATTTCCCTTTTTGCGACTGACTAAATTCATTCAGCGTAATGCCTTCCGGATTCATCCATGTTATGAGATGTTTCACGGATTCATCATTGTTCTTTATTGTTGAGTAGTATTCCATTTTGTGAATATACTATAATTTGTTTATCCATTCATCCGTTGATGGGCACCTAGGTTGTTTTCGTCATTTTGCTATTGTAAACAATGCTGCAGTGAACATGGGTGTGCATGTATCCATGTGACAGCTCTTATTTCTCTAGGATATATTATAAGGAGTGGGATTGCTGGATTGTATGGTACTTCTATTTCTAGCTTTTTAAGGTAGCGCCAAATCGATTTCCAAAGTGGCTGTACCATTTTACATTCCCACCAGCAGTGTATAAGTGTTCCAGTCTCTCCCCAGCCTCTCCAACGTTTATTATTTTCTGTTTTTTTGGATCAGTGCTAGCCTAGTGGGAGTGAGATGGTATCTCATCGTAGTTTTGATATGAATTTCTCTAATGGATACATTCACCTTTTTTAAACAAGGCTTCTAGGATTTCGTTTTACTAAACCTGTAACCTCCTAATGCAACAAAGTGAGAACCCGGCATACGACCCACATTTCTTCCTTATTTAATTACACTGCTCTCTTCCTGATCACCTCCTCCAGGAAACATGTCTAGTTTTGGTGCCAAGAGTCCAGCTACTTCCTTTTCCTGGGATGTCACAGGAGCAAAGATTCTCAGTGCAGTTAAAGACCAGTGGTGATTTGTAATTGCTGCAGAAAAAACAAAAACAAAAACCCAGACCCGTTCCGTCGAGTTGATTCCAACTCATAGTGACCCTATAGGACAGAGTAGAACTGCCAAATAGGGTTTCCAAGAAGCAGATGGTGGATTCAAAGTGCTGACCTTTTGGTTAGCAGCCGAGCTCTTAACCACTGTACCACCAGGGCTCTGTAATTGCTACACACACACACACACACACACACACACACACACACGTGTGTATGTATATATATATATGTACACACACACAAACATATATAGCATTTTAGAAACAAAGCTCTTTGTTCGTTTTTCTTTGACTAGGACCCAAAACTAAATCACCTGGCCTTCGGGAAAATAAAACATTTGTGTCCCAACGATCTCTGTTCTCCTCCCTGCTTGAATTTCTTGTCTTTTGTCTGCTGTGACGCTAAATCATGTAAGCCCTGGTCTGTCATTTTGGCTGTTTTCTGTTCCTGCCTCTAAATGTGGTGACTCCCTAATAATTGCTTCTGTAATGTTCCCTATACTCAGGTGCTTGAGACTGATTCCCTTAGAAGCGAATCCACGTCTGTCGATAAAACCGTCGGTACTTGTCTGTCGCAGGCTCCTGTCATTTGAACAAATGTATAATTATTTTTAAAAAAAAAATGTTAATAGGAGGGGACAGGGAAATATACTAAATATTAGCAGCTTACACAGCTGTAAAGTGAAATCTTTAAATCTGGACATGAATGTATGCTGGGGTATTATTCAGTAATGATTTTTAAAAGAGAGAGAAGCTCCAAAGTGATGTAATTTGGGGATATCCTACAGACCACCGTGTGTGGCCGAGACAAGGAATAATAAGTTCTTACCTACTGACAACAAAATTGGCACCAGGATCTTATGGATTGGTGATGAGGGATTTCAGCTGTTGGGCGCCTGTCTGCTGGATGGGTACCCCAGCTAAGAGCTTCGTATCTGATAAACTCTTTTCTTTCTGGAAGCTTCATCTTGCAGATAAAATGTCGCCCTGAAATTGACCCTGATCACCAAGGCAGAGTGGGTTGATGAAGTGGAAGTAATGGACTCTTTCAGGAAGAAGGGCTGTACTGTTTAAAAAACCTGTAGTAGTGAATGACCAACACGGTTTGACGTGCACCCTGGGGTCTGGAAAAACAGACTCTAGAGTCGTTCAGATAAAAATACAGCAATTCTCTCCTGGCCAGAGATTCTGAGCAGGGAATGGCTGGAAGCACTTAGGATGTACTCAGAAAGGAAAGTCTACTGATATACTCGTCAAATCATGAAGGCGCCAGGGGAGGAGGGAAGGGTGAAGCATTTAAAGAGAACAGTGTTCTGGAGAGTCTCCCTCTGGTGAACCCAGACTTTGAAAGGGAGCACTTGGAAGGCTGGTGAGGGGCAAGAAGATTGTGAAGTTCATATGCTTCTGCATATGAAGTCAGGGAGAACATTCAAGTCACTCATTCGTACCATTCCATGGTTTTTACTAAATTTGCCAAATTGATAAAAATGCTCCTTTGGGGAGCTCTACTTCTTGGGACTGTTGTTGCTGGGTGCCATCGAGTCGACTCCGATTTATAGTGATTCTGTGTGACAGTGTAGAGCTGCCCTCTAGGGTTTTCTAGGCTGCCATCTTTACCTGAGCAAACTGCCAGATCTCTCTCCTGTGGAGTCACTGGGTGGGTTTGAATCTCCAACCTTTCAGTTAGGAGCCAAGCACTTCACCGTTGTGCCACCAGGGTCCCTGGTTCCTAGGTCTACCCTTATTTAATCTCCTTGTCCTCTGACCTGGAGCAAAACCACCCTATCGAACCCAAAGCTTATCAAGATCCATTCACACTCCCTATATATTTTAAGAGCTCTGAAGCTGTACTGACAGATGTCTGTCTAGTTATCACTGGAATTAGAGATGATAGTTAACATGCTCAGCTACTCACCTGAAAGGTTGGTGGTTCAAACCCACCTAGAAGTGCCTTGGAAGAAAGGCCTGTCGATCTGCTTATGAAAAAAAAAATCAGCCTTTGAAAACCCTGTGGGGCACAGTTGTATTGTGACACGTATGGGTCGGCATGAGTCGGAGTCGACTCGATGGCAAGTGGTATGTTTGGGGAGTGTGTGTGTGTGTGTGTGTGTGTGTGTGTGTGTGTGTGTGCATGTGTGTGCCTGTAGCTCACCTGGCTTCCATCGATGCAGGTAGGAGAAATGGACATGGATGCAGAGTCTTATGTGGGCAGATCACTTAGCTATTCATATGTACAGGAGTGGGTTAATAAGCTACCGCACCGTTTGTAGAGACGGAATTATTATTATCTGAAGGATGATCTTTATGGATCCTTCAACAAGTAATGTGAGCATTACCTTTTCCTGCCATCTCATCACATGTTGGCTTGAGCAAATGGAGGCCTTGGTCTTGGGTCGGTATACCTGAACCCACTCAGGTACAGGGAGAGAGCAGAGAGTCAAAGGTGTATTGTACAGTGAAGAGGAATGGCGTCACATTCATTGGCAAAAAGAACATTTCAAGATCTATCCTGAAGTACAGCACTGTCCGTGATAGGCTAATATCCATATGCCTACAAGAAAGACCAGTTAATGTTGGTCTTTTTCAAATTCCCTGGTCTATGATTCCGATTTACGCACCAACCACTAATGTCAAAGACGAATAAATTGAAGATTTTTACCAACTTCTGCAGTCTGCAGTTGATCAAACATGCAATCGAGATGTATTGATAATTACTGGTGATTGGAATGCGAAAGTTGGGAACAAGAAAGAAGGATCAGTAGTTGGAAAATACAGCCTTGGTGATAGAAAGACGGGCAGATTGCATGATACAATTTTGCAAGACCAACAACCTATTCATTGCAAATACCTTTTTTCAACAACATAAATGGCAACTATACATGAGAACCTCACCAGACGGTGCAGTGGAGTCCTGGCGGCGCAGTGTTAAGTGCTCAGCTGCTAACAGAAAGGTTGGAGGTACGAACCCACCAGCCCCTCCAAGGCAGTCTCCTTCCATAAAGATCCCAGCCTTGGAAACCCTATGGGGCAGTTCTACTATGTCCTACGGGTCACCATGAATTGGAATCGACTTGACGGCAACGGGCAGGGGGTAACAGGTATCTTTTAGGAACCAGAAACAAAGACCCAGTTGGGTGCTTTTTCTTGTACATTGGCAATTAAAAAAAAAAAAAAGCTTCTACAAAAAAGAGCTCCTGTAACTTAGGAGGAGGGCTATCTGCTTTCGTCTGGTAACTCTGGATGTTCTTCACATAAGGAGTGGTACCTAGACCCTCGCTTGATTAAGTTCACACTATTTCCATTATCCCGGGGACCACAAGCTTTTAACGCTTGTTGAGTATTGATACGCATCCCCAGTTTTCTTATCTGAAGTCCCGGGCACCAGATGTACCTTGAAATTCACGACTGTGCATGTTTGAGAAAGAGAATGTGTAGATTTACCGAATGTCACAGGACCCCCTCAGAGTTTTGAGACATTCTGATGCTATAGCAATTGTGGATGTTATTATATTCACCTAGAACACTGCTGTGAGTTGGAACTGACTTGATGGCAACAGCTTTGTTTGTTTTTTAATTTGACTAGAAAATACTAATTCTTTCTCTCTGAAGGATAAGTGACTGGCTGTGATTTACATGGAGCCCTGGTGGCGCAGTGGTTAAAAGCTCAGCTGCTAACCAAAAGGTCAGCAGTTGGAATCCACCTGGTGCTCCTTGGAAACTCTATGGGGCAGTTCTACTCTGCCCTATAAGGTCGCCCTCAGTCGCAGTAGGCTCGATGACAACGAGTTTGGTTTTGGTTTTCTGTTTTACAAAGTTCTGCGAAGGACAATTGCATCTTCCAGTCTGTATGCAGCCACGTTGACCACTCTGGAATCCCTTTGCTATTTTTTCATCTCCTATATTAGAATTAAGGAGCCCTGGTGGTGCAGTTGGAGCCCTGGTGGCACATGGGTTAAGAGTTTGGCTGCTAACCAAAAGGTCGGCAGTTCGAATCCACCAGGTGCTCCTTGGAAACCCTATGGGGTAGTTCTACTCTGTCCTATATGGTCGCTATGAGTTGGAATCCGCTTCACAGCGGTGGGCTTGGTTTTCTTTTTTCTTTTTTGGCTTGGTGGTGCAATGGTTAAGTGCTTGGCTGTTAACTGAAAGGTCTGAGGTTCGAGGCCACCCAACAATCTGCAGGAGAAAAGACCTGGCCATCTGCTTATGTAAAGATTAATCAAACCAAACCAAACCTGTTGCTGTCGAGTTGATTCCAACTCATAATGATCCTATAGGACAGAGTAGAACTGCTCCGTAGGGTTTCCAAGACTATAATCTTTACGGAAGCAGACTGCCACATTTTTCTCCCTCGGAGAGGCTGGTGGGTTTGAACCATGCACCTTTCTGTTAGCAGCTGAGCACTTAACCATTGTGCCACCAGGGATTAGAGCTTAGAAAACCCTACGGAGGCGGTTCTACTTCGTCACACATCAGAATTGACTGGATGGCCCACAACAACAATAACCTCTCTCCCGGTTTTGGCAACCAAAAATGCCTCCAGGCACTGCTGCATGTCCCCTCCAGGGCTAAATTGCTCCTGAGTGAAAACCACTCGAATGCTGTTTTGAAAAAACAAGGTCTTGTGCGAATGGGCTTTGGGATTTTCCTTTGTGCTGTTTTCATTGTGTACATATAGGCTCTTAGCCGTGACACCGCGGTGATGGCCGTTGTGCCTTAATCCCTCTAGACAGGTTTCTTCTTCGTGACTCACTGAGGGTGTCTACATAAAGGATCAGATATGGGCCTAAGCCTGACATCTTACTGAGATTCTAAAACTTATTTTCTGTAAATGAAAGATGTGAGGAAGAGAAGGGGAAAGGATGATATGGGTTTTCCATACCTTGCAAGGGGAGCTCCTGCTGATTCAAGGCCGCATCTATGTGGTCTTGCCACATGTCATGGCTGGTGGGCTGAGGGATGACCCAGCCCTCAGACCTGCTGTTCTGATTCCCCTGCAGTGGGAGGTTAAAGGTCAAGCTGACATCACCACCTTCCATTCCAACGAGAACTTACCGCAAAAAGCTACTCGGGAAGATTAATGACAGTTCCAAACGCCATCTCGGGAAAAAAAAAAAATCACATTGATGGCACTCAACAAACAACAATCGTTTCAAAGCCATTTTTTAGCTTTCTCCTGAGCTCGTTTTTTTGAATTCACGTGGAGTGCTGCTCTATACCACGGGTCTGCAGACTTTTTCTATAAAGGGCCTGATAGTAAATGTTTTATTTTGTGGGCCATACAGTCTCTGTTCAACTTCTCAACTCCGCCGTTGTAACGTGGAAGCAGACGGGGAGAATATGTAAGCAAATGGGTATGGCTGTGTTCCAATAAAGCGTCATTTAGGCACACTGAAATGTGAATTTCATATACTTCTTGTATGTCACGAAATACTGTTCTTTTCCCCTCAACTATTTAAAAATGTAAAAAGCATGCTTAGCGCGCCGACGGCACAAAAAGCAGGTGGCAGGACTTATTGTCTCCTGGGCAGAAGTTTGCAACCCCAGGTCTGTTCAGAAAATATATCTTGAGAGTTTTATGGTCCCTGTCTTCATGATCTTTGGAGCCTGGTAGGAGGATAGCTATCAAATAAAGAAATGAACAAATAAATTTTGTAATTGTAAATAGTGGTAAGTGCTATCAAGGAAAGAAAGATGTGCAGTGGTGGTTCAGGGGTAGAATTCTCACCTTCCATGTGGGAGACCTGGGTTCAATTCCCGGCCAGGAACTGAACCGCCTCAGTGGAGGCTTGTGTGTTGTGGCAAAGGGCAGGTTTCAGTGGAGCTTCCAGACTAAGACAGAGTAGGAAGAAAGGCCTGGCGATCTACTTCCAAAATTCAGCCATTGAAAACCCTATTGGGCAGTGAGTTTATGTTAACGGTGGTGGGGTAGTTTGGAAAAGGATATCGAGAATGGTCACACAACTTGAAGAATGTAATCAATGACACCGAATTATACATGTAGACACTGTTGACTTGGTGTATGTTTAGCTGTGGATATTTTTACCACCACAATAATAATAATAATAGTAAAGATTAAAAAAAAGAAAAATCCCATGGCTCACAAAGGTCCGACCTGCAACCTATCATGGGGATGGTGCAGGACCGGGCAGCATTTCGTTCCATTGTGTTTGGGGTCACCATGAGTTGGGGACAACTCGACAGCCAGTCACGACACCAGCGTGATAGCCAACAATGGGAAACCTGCTTTGTATTGTTGGGTAGTCACGGAAGACTTCTCTTGGGTGGTGACTAGTGAGCTGAGACCTGCGGATGACTAGGAGTTAGGCAGAGAGTGGATGCAAGAACAGTGCAGGAAGAACCCTTAGGCGAGAAAGAGCCTGTGTTATTTAAATATTTCAGCATACAATTATCCAGTCGGTATATGATTCCTCTTCTTTTGAATGGATTCACAGGTCAACTCTGATGCCCCCAGCCCCGCTCTGCTGAGTGCCACTCACGCAGCTGCTGGATCCTCATGTGGTGACCTCTGTCACTCAAGATTGTCTGGAGGGCACAGCTCACGGATTGTTATTGCTGTGAGTATAAGACATGCTTGTGCCTTCAGCACCATTCCCAGAATGTCTGTCTGACCCAGGCCATATTGCCTAAGTTAGATATCAGTATGTGGTGACCTTTCAAACAGTGTTTGGAACATTCTGGAATGGAAGGTATGATGTGAATGAGGGGGCTTAGCTAGTTCTCCCTTTAGTTTTGGAAGACCTCTCCATCCAAAGCCCCCATTTGCCACTGGAGGCTCTAATGAGGCAGCCACGCTTTCCCAGAGAAAAGCTGTGTTGGGCCACGTGCATGTGGCATGGAATGTGGGAGATCTTGAGAAGATCGGGGTGGGGGTTTTATAATGGATTTGAAGTGTATGCTGAACTGGTGACTCTGGTTTATTCAGCAAAGTCACGTGCCTATGGCACGCAGTCAAGGCGCATGGTACACCTGTTGTTTGCCACTGCGTCTGGCTCAGTTCCTGTACCAAGAGCGCCTCCTTCTGGTGGGAGGAGTGCGTGTGCCTGTGTCCGCGTGTGTGTGTGTGTGTGTGTGAGAGAGTGTGCGAGAGAAGGTGTGTGTGAGAGAGACCGTGTGTGAGTGTGTGTGATAGTTTTCTCTGTATGACAGAGTATGTGTACTTGTGTGTGTATGTGTGTAGAGAAAGTGTGTGTGAGAGAGAAATGGTGTGTACATGTGTGAGTGTGTGAGAGTGTGTATGTGAGACTGTATGTGTGTGTATGTATGGGACATGGAGTTTGTGTATGTGAGAGAGAGAGAATGTATGTGTGTGTGTATCTGTGTATGTGAGAGAGAGAGTGCATGTGTGTATGTGAGACGTTGTGTGTGTGTAAGAGAGAGTGTGTGTATCCAAGAGTGTGTGTGTGTATGAGAGACAGAGTGTGTGTGTGTGAGACATTGTGTGTGTGTAAAAGAATGTGTGTGTGTTTTGTGTGTATGTGTGAGGGAGAGAAAGATAGTGTGTGACAGTGTGCATGTGTGTGTGTAAGAGCAAGAGAAAGTGTGTGTGTATGCCTGTGAGAGTGTATGTGTATGAGTGAGAGAGTGTGTGTGTGTGTGTGTGTGTGGGCATGTGAGGGAGTGTGTGTGAAAGAGAGTGTGTGTGTTAATGCATTGGAGAGTATGTCTGTATATGAGAAAGAAAGTGTGCGTGAGAGTGTGTGAGAGCGTGTGTGTGAGAGAGTGTGTGTGTGTGCTGGAGTGATTGGAGGAGGGATGAGGGCAGCATGGATAGAAGAAGCCCTTCAGGTGAGAATCCCCGTCACCCCCCTTCTCTGGGACAGAGTCTGCATCCTTACGCCACCATGTCATTGCCAAGTCCAGGTGGGCAGAGTTAGAATCCCCAGGGCCTCATCATTGCTTCCTGGAAAAGCAGGGCCTGAGAAATGGGCAGGAGAGCCCTTCAGAGGAGATATTGGCCTGAAATTGGAAGCGAGACGCTCCCCGAGATGGACACGTGTGATGGACGCAGAGTGCTGGGCTCCCCAACTGGCCTTGTGTTCTCCGGGAGCTGGTTACCTCCTCTGCGCCACGGTTTCCTCCTCTAGGAAGTGCTCATGGCCTTGGGTGGTTGTGAAGAGTAAGAGGTGACCGTTGTCTTGGGTAAAATGTGAAGATCTGGTTGCACACAGCAACCAAGAGGGGGTTGCAGGGAGATTTAATGATCTTCCAGATGCAGTTTCTGGCGAATGGGTTACCCAATGGCGTTCTTCTCCAACGGATGGCGATCACGCCTCCTAGGGGACACTTGGCCATGTCTGGAGACAATCATGTTATCACGACTAAGGTGTGTGCTTCTGGCATCTAGTGGGTGGAGGCCAGGGGTGCTGATACCTCCCCCAATGCACAGGACAGCATCCCATGACAAAGAACCACCCAGCCCCAGATATCAGTACGGGATGAGAAACCCTACTCTGTGGAACAGGACTCTCAACCTTAATCTTCCCTTTCTTCGTAGACTACTCAGTGGTCCTTTGTTTTCAGGCATCCAAGTTAGAATGAGAATTACAGAAAACAAAAAGACAGTGACCCTTTAGGATCTGTCTTTTCTATTACACTGAAACCCCACAGCATGGGATTGCCCTGCTGAAAAGAACACCCCAGAGGCTTAGGGGCTGGCTAATATTCGTTCTTAATGGCCAGTGGCTTAACAGATTCATTTCTTAGTGTGATTTCTGTAATTTGTTCTCTGAAAGGACGGTGCACTCCTTCCCTCTGTTTTAGCAGCAAACTTTTCAGGGGTTTGAAGGAATGATTTATTTTCTGAAGGCATTGATCATGCGAGAGCCAGCTTTGATTTCTGACCTACCTTTCAAAGCCTTAAGCACCTGCTAAGTCAAGTTTTATTTTTAGTTCTCTGGAAAACAACTGTATACTGTGCAAGGGAATGCTTGGAGTACTTTTTATGTTGTTTTCATCCAGAGGGGAGATTGGCATTCTTTAGATCCAGCGAGAAGAGCTCCAGAAAGGAAAAAAAAAAAAAAAAATTGACAGGCTCCGTAGCTAATTAAAAGTATGCGGCTGAAAAGGCTCATGATTAATTCATGATAAACTAATACAGCATTCGTTATCCTTCCTTAGTGTTCTGATGGAAAGCTGGAGTCTTTCAGTGGGGACTAAAATAACTGCCCCTAAATACCTAATAACAATATCCATTGATATCTTCCTACCATAAAGCCGTCCTGGCAGGGAATTCTGATGGACCACGGATTTCTGAATTTAGGATTCTTGAATACAGCATTTTATACTCTCTCCCTCCCCGTCAGCCAATAAAGACTTTGAAGATCATCAAGAAAATACTGTTATCTTATCTCTCATTTTTCTAATTTCTTCCCAGGGGGGAACTAAAAAAGTTCAGTGACATTAAATCATACTTCTCTTATGAAAATAAAAACGGAGCTTTCCTTTTTAGGAGACGTTACGTTTTCTCAAAATGGACGTGGATTTTTAAAAAATTAATTTTATTTTGTTGTTGAAAATATACAGCAGTTCAGCAGTTTGTACATGTATAATTCATTGACACTGATGACATTCTTCAAGATGTGCAACCGTCCTCACCCTCCTTTTCTGAGTTGTTCTACCCCTGTTAACATAAACTCACTGCTCCCTAAGGTTCCCATCTAATCTTTTGAATTAACTGTTGTCAGTTTGATCCCGTATCTGTAGTTCTTAAAAGAGCCCAATGCTCAAGGCAGATATTCTTTTCTTTCTTAATTTTATTGTGCTTTAGGTGAAAGTTTACAGCTCAAGTTATTCATTCACAAATTTATACACACATTGTTTTGTGACAGTGGTTGCAGTCCCCACGATGTGTCAACACTTTCTCCCTTTTCCTTTCCACCCCCGGTTCCCCGTGTCCATTCATCCAGTTTTCCTGTCCCTTCCTGCCTTCTCTTGCTTTTGGGCAGGAGTTGCCCATTTGGTCAACTATATTTGATGGGACTAAGAAGCACGTTCCTTGCTTACGTTATTGTTTGTTTTAATGGCCTATCTAATCATTGGCCAAAAGGTGGACTTTGGGAGTGGCTTCCTTCCTGAGTTAGCAGGGTGTTTGGGGGCCGTAGTCTTAGGGGTTCCTCCAGTCATCATCAAACCAGTAAGTCTGGTCTTTTTTTGTGAGTTTGAATTTTGTCCTACGTTTTTCTCCCACTTTGACCGGGACTCTACTGTGATCCCTGTTACAGCAGTCACTGGTGGTAGCTGGGTACCATCTAGTTCTTCTGGGCTCAGGCTGGTGGAGGCCGTGGTTCATGTGGTCCATCAGTCCTTTGGGCTGCTATTTTCCTTGTGTCTTTGATTTCCCTCGTTCTTCTTTACTCTGGAAGGGATGGCTGTTCTCAGACCCCAGACACTATTCACCAAAGTGGGATGTAGAACATTTTCTTTATGAACTATGTTATGCCAACTGACCTAATTGTCCCCCGAGACTATGGTCCCCAGTTCTCAGCCCCAGCAACTTGATACCTCAAGGTTGTTTAGATGTGTCTAGGAAACTTCTATGAATTTGCCTCCATCAGGTTGTGCTGACTTCCCCTATACTGTGTGTTGTCTTTCCCTTCAGCAAAGTTGACATTTGTCCACTATCTAGTTAGTGATTTCTCCTCTCCATCCCTCCCCACTTGTAGCCAGCAAAGAATTGTTTTTTCCCTTGTGTGTAAACCTTTTCTTGAGTTGTGGTGTCATACAATATTTGACCTTTTGTGATTGATTTATTTCACTCAGCGTAATGCCTTCCAGATTCATCTATGTTGTGCAATGTTTCAAAAATTCATCATTGTTCTCTATTGTTGTGTAGTACTCCATTGTGTGTATGTACCATGATTTGTTTATCCATTTATCTGTTGTTGGGCGTCTAGGTTGTTTCCATCTTTTTTGCTATGGTCAATAATGCTGCAGTGAACATGGGTGTGCATATGTCTGTTTGTGTGATGGCTCTTATTTCTGTAGGATATATTCCTAGGAGTGGGATTGCCGGGTCCTAGGAGACTTCTATTTCTAGCTTTTTTAAGGAGGCACCATATTGTTATCCATAGAGGTTGCACCATTTTACTTTCCAACCAGCAGTGCACAAGAGTTCTAGTCTCCCCACAACCTCTTAAACATTTGTTATTTTCTGTTTTGTTTTGTTTTTTTAATTACTACCAGTATTGTCTGGGTGAGATGGTATGAAATTATAGCTTTGATTTGCATTTTGCTAATGGCTAATGATCGTGAGCATTTTCTCATGTGTCTATTAGCTGCTTGAATGTCTTCTCTGGTGAAGTGTCTTCCTATCCTTTGCCCGTTTTTTAATTGGATTGTTTGTCTTTTTGTTGGTGAGGTGTTGAAATATTTTGTAGATTTTAGAGATTAGCCCCTTGTCAGATATGTCATAGTCAAAATTTTTTTTCCCAGGTCTGTAGGTTTTCTGTTTACTCTTTTGGTAAAGTTTTTTTGATGAACACAAGTGTTTAATTTTTAGGAGCTCCCAGTTACCTAGTTTATCTTCTGGTGTTTGTGCATTGTTAGTTATGGTTTGTGTTGCATTTATGCCGTGCATTAGGGTCCCTATCGTTGTCCTTATTTTTTCTTCCATGGTCTTGTCGTTTTAGGTTTTATATTTAGGTCTTTGATCTATTTTGAGTTAATTTTTTTTGCATACAGTGTGAGGTATGGGTCTTGTTTCATTTTTTTACAAATGGACATCCAGTTATCCCACACCATTTGTTAAAGAGAATGTATTTTCCCCAGTTAATGAACTCTGGCTCTTCAGCTGCTCATAGATGGATAGATTCACATCTGCATTCTCAACTCTGTTCCATTGGTCTCTGTGTCTGTTGTTATACCAGTACCAAGCTGTTTTGACTACCGTGGCTGTATAATAGGTTCTAAGATCAGATAGTATGAAGTTTCCAACTTTGTTCTCCTTCAGTAATGCTTTACTTATCTGAGGCCTCTTCCCTTTCCATATAAAGTTGGTCATTTGTTTTTCCAACTTGTTAAAGAATGCTGTTGGAATTTGGATTGGGGTTGCATTGTATCTATAGATCGTGATAGGTAGTGTTGACATTATCACAGTGTTGAGTCTTCCTATCCATGAGTATGGTATGTTTTTCCACTTATGTAGGTCTCTTTTGGTTTCTTGCGGTAGTGTTTTGTAGTTTTCTTTGTATAGGTCTTTTATGTCCCCGGTTAGATTTATTCCTAAGTATTTTATCTTCTTGGGCCTATTGTAAATGAAATTGATTTGCTGATTTCTTTTTCAAAGTTCTCTTTGTTGGTGTAGAGGAATCCAACTGATTTTTTGTATGTTAATCTTGTGCCCTGCTACTTTGCTGAAATCATCTATTAGTTCCAATAGCTTTCTTGTGGATTCTTTGAGGTTTTCTGTGTATAAGATTATATGACCTGTGAATACATACAGTTTTACCTCTTTCTTACCAATTCGGATGCCCTTTATTTCTTTTTCTTGCCTTTTTGCTCTAACTAGGACTTCCAGCTCGATGTTGGATAAGGGTGATGATAAAGGGCATCCTTGTCTGGTTCCCATTCTCAAGGGGATTGCTTTCAGTCTCTCTCCATTTAGAAGGATGTTGGCTGTTGGCTTTGTATAAACGCCCGCATATGTCAAGGTATTTCCCTTCTATTCCTATTTTTTCTGACAGATTTTACCAGCAATGAGTGTTGAACTTTGTCAAATGGCTTTTCTGCATCGATTGATAAGATCATGTGATTCTTTTGTTTTATTTATGTGGTGGATTATGTTGATTTATTTTCTAATGTTGAACCATCCTTGCATAACTGGTATGAATCCCACTTGGTCATGATGTATTATTTTTTTTATATTGTGTTGAATTCTGTTGGCTAGAATTTTGTTGAGAATTTTTGCATCCAGGTTCGTAACCAAAGACCAGACGAGTTGTGGAATGACATCAAGGACATCATCTGTGAAGAAAGCAAAGGATCATTAAAAATACAGGAAAGAAAGAAAAGACCAAAATGGATGTCAGACGAGACTCTGGAACTTGCTCTTGAACATTAAGTAGCTAAAACGAAGAGAAAAAATAATGAAGTAAAAGAGCTGAACGGAAGATTTCAAAGGGCGGCTTGAGAAGACAAAGTAAAGTATTATAGAGATATCTACAAAGACTTAGAGATAGAAAACCAAAAGGAAAGAACACACTTGGCATTTCTCAAGCTGAAAGAACTGAAGAAAAATATTCAAGCCTCAAGTTGCCGTAGTGAAGGATTCTATGGGGAAAATATTAAATGACTCAGGAAGCATCAAAAGGAGATGGAAGGAATACGCAGAGTCACTATGCCAGAAAGAATTGGTTGACGTTCAGCCATTTCAGGAGGTAACATGATCAGGAACCAATGGTAACTGAAGGAAGAAGTTCAAGTTGTGCTGAAGGCATTGGCAACAACCAAGTCTCCAGGAATTGACAGAACACCAACTGAGATGTTTCAATAAATGGATATGGCGCTGAAAGTGCTCACTCATTTATGCCAAGAAATTTGGAAGACGGCTACCTGGACAACTGACTGGAAGAGATCTGTATTTATGCCTATTCCAAAGAAAGGTGATCCAACTGAATTTGGAAATTATCAAACAATATCATTAATATCACGCACAAGTAATTCAAAAACAGCTGGAGCAGTATTTCGATAGGGAACTAGAGAAATTCAAGCTGGATTCAGAAGAGGATGTAGAACAAGGGATATCATAGCTGATGTCACATGGATCCTGTCTGAAAGCAGAGAATAACAGAAAGATGTTTACCTGTGTTTTATTGACTCTGCAAAGGCATTCGACTGTGTGGATCATAACAAATTGTGGATAACATTGTGAAGAATGGGAATTCCAGAACACTTAATTGTGCTCGTGAGGAACCCGTACATAGATCAAGAGGCAGTTGTTCAAACAGAACAGGGGGATACTACATGGTTTAAAGTCAGGAAAGGTGTGCATAAGGGTTGTATCCCTTCACCATACTTATTCCATCTGTATGCTGAGCAAGTAATCCTAGAAGCTGGATTTATGTGAAGAACAGGGCATCAGGATTGGAGGAAGAATCATTAACAACCTGCTTTAATGCAGATGACACACCTTGCTTGCTGAAGTCAAAGAGGACTTGGAGCACTTACTGGTGAAGATCAAAGACCACAGCCTTCACTATGGATTACACCTCAATATAAAGAAAACAAAGATCCTCACAATTGGACTAATAAACAACATCATGGTAAATGGAGAAAAGATTGAAGTTGTCAAGGATTTCATTTCATTCTTCTGGCAGTTCATGATATGTTCAGTATTCTTTGCCAGCACCATAATTCAAAGGCATCAATTCTTCGGTCTTCTTTATTCATTCATTATCCAGCTTTCACATGCATATGAGTCAACTGAAAATACCATGGCTTGGGTCAGGTGCACTTTAGTCCTTAAAGCGACATCTTTGCTTTTTAACACTTTAGAGAGATCGCTTGCAACAGATTTGCCCAGTGCAGTGCGTCTTTTGATTTCTTGACTGCCGCTTCCGTGGGCGTTGATCGTGGATCCAAGTAAGATGAAATCCTTGACAACTTCAGTCTTTTCTCTGTTTATCATGATGTTGTTTATTGGTCCAGTTGTAAGGATTTTTGTTTTCTTTAGGTTGAGGTGTCATCCATACTGAAGGCTGAGGTCTTTGATCTTCATCAGTAAGTGCTTCGTGCCATGTTCGTTTTTGGCAAGCAAGGTTGTATCATCTAAGATGGAGTAGGGAGAAAGGCCTGGTGATCTACTTCTGAAAATCAGTCTATGAAAGCCCTGTGGATCACAATGGTCGGATCCATAACCAATCCATGGGGGTGGTGCAGGACTGGGCAGAGTTTCATTCTGTTGTGCATGGGGTCCCCATGAGTCGAGGGCTCCCTCGACACGGCAGCTAAGTACAGTACCAATGACAGGGTTCCTCAAGCTCCCTCACTTTCTGTGGAGCTTACGTCCTCCGATATGGTGAAGGCTAATACCCGTGCCCACTCTTGTCCAGTAAACCTGCCCAAGGTTCCTGAAGGGAGCAGAAACAGCTGATTTCGGCAGCAGTGAAGACTTTTTCTGTCTTTATAGACAGAAGCAGAGTTTTAAACTAAAGATCCACAGATTTTCTGCAATATCCCACTGTACGTGCTGTAGTTGTCTTGCTGACATTAATTTAAGAAGTGTACCAAAGGAAGAAAAGAAACAACCGAGGCTCTTAACCACTGCACCACCAGGGCTCTGACAGAGTGGCGATCCCCCCCATAGGGTTTCCAAGGCTGTAAATCTTAACAGAAGCCGACTACCACGTCTTTCTCCCATGGAGTGGCTGGTGGGTTCAAACTGCCGACGTTTTCATTAACAGCTGAGCTATTAACCAGTTCGCCACCGCAGTCCCTTAATTGCTACTGCGTGTGAGGATGACTTTTTTCCTCATAAAGATCCTCATAAACCCTCTGGAGTCCCTGGGTGGTGGAAACAGTGAACTCACTCGGTTGCTAACCAAAAGGTTAGAGCTTCGAGTCCACCCAGAGGCACCTCAGAAGAAAGGCCTGGTGATCTACTTCCAAAGATCAGCCAGTGAAAACCCTATGGCTCACAACAGGACATTGTCCGATATAGTGCTGGAAGATGAGCCCCCTAGGTTGGAAGGCACTCAAAACACACGGTAGCCGCAACAATGGACTGGAGCAGACCAGTGATCGTGAAGATGGGGCAGGACCGGGCAGTGTTTTCTTCGGTTGTGCGTAAGGTCACCGTGACTCAGAACCAACTCAACAACAACGACCAACAACAAGCATCGCTTCAAGACAGCTTCCACTCGGTTAATTAATAATTTGGGTAAGAAAAATGTTGCTGTGTCCTTTGCTGACAACCTAATTTGAGGATAACAATGGATCGTGTCCCCCAGAGTAGGACAATGAGTCAAGTTAAAAGACTAATCCTGAAGTCATTCAATTTTTCCTCAAATATGCATTGGGTACTGACTACCAGCCATAGTTCTTGCCACTGAAGATACAACCATGAAGAGGATAAAGATCCTTCTCCACTGGAAAGTTGGAGTCCCTGGGTGGTGCAAAGTGTTAATAACCTCAGATGCTAACCGAAAAGTTGGAGGTTCAAGTCCACCCAGAGGTGCCTTGGAAGAAATGCCAGGTGATCTATTTCCAAATAATCAGCCAGTGAAAATCCTATGGAGCACAGTTCTACTCTGACACACACAGGGTCGCCATGAGTCGGTGTCAACTCCACAGCATCTGCTGCTTCTGGTTATTAAACTCTCCGTTTTAGGTGTGAATTCTAGGGAAAGATAGCTTTCTTTGCAGTTTTCGAACATAAAATATGGTATTATCTGAAGTCCATCAGGAAGTCATCTAAACCTCAACTTAAAATTCTTCAGCATATTTCAGTGTAAAATATTGGAAGATGGCAATAACATGTCTCTGATTAGATTGATTTTATCATTTAAGGGCCCGGCCTTCTAATTTTCAGATAATAATCAGCCCATTATGAGTGGTTGGTATAATGTTTCTGTTAATCTCTACTACTTTGTATCTCTGTTTTTATTAAAATCAACTCTGAATTCAATTATATAAAAGACATGTACCATTTAATATTATAGTATCATAATTCCTTGTTTTTGTACTTTAAAACTTTCATTCTTTGAATTCTGCATTTTCTTTTGTTTTAATTGTGCTTTAAATGAAGGTTTACAGAGCAAATTAGTTTCTCATTAAACAATTAATACACATATTGTTTTGTGACATTGGTTACCAATCCCACGACATGTGAACCCTCTCCCTTCTCTACTTTGGGTTCCCTATTACCAGCTTTACTGTCCCCTCCTGCCTTCTCGTCCTTGGCCCTGGGCTGGTGTGCCCATTTAGTCTCGTTTTGTTTTATGGGTCTGTCTAATCTTTGGCTGAAGTGTGAACCTCGGGAGTGACTTCATTACTGAGCTAAAAGGGTGTCTGGGGGACATACTCTCGGGGTTTCTCCAGTCTCTGTCAGGCCAGTAACTCTGGTCTCTTTTTTGTGAGTTACAATTTTGTTTTACATTTTTCTCCAGCTCTGTCCAGGACCCTCTGTTGTGATCCCTGTCAGAGCAGTCAGTGGTGGTAGCCGGGCACCATCTAGTTGTGCTGGACTCAGTCTGGTGGAGGCCGTGGTACTTGTGGTCCATTAGTCCTTTGCACTAACCTTTTGAGTTGTACGTTTTTCTGACTGTACTTTAGTCTCTGGGAGCTGTTATAAGTTCTTAGTGTGTTTCCACTATGTGTATTTAACTGTAGAATATTTTACACCAGATGAATGGTCAGCCAGTCACTTTTCATCATCTGACAAGTTTATTTATTTCCCGAACTTAATATTCTGGGTGGGGGTTGCAGCCACTAAAACTAAGGAATTGATCAAGTGCGTAAGTGCCTAGCCCATGCACATTTGCAGTAATGATTCAAATGCCGTTTCCTTGCTTAGATGCTTCTTTTGTTTACTTTTTTATTTTTTAATAAGCATCAGACTAGCTATTCTGAATACAAAACTTTGACTCCAGAATAAATTTATCTTTAGAAGGTATATCTCTTTGCTAGATGTAGAAGTTCCCTAATAACGTCTCTAGGTTTTTGAGATGTTACCAAATACACACAAAAGATAAGTGTGTTTATACTGGCCGCCCATTCAGAAGTCACACATCTAAAGAATTTAAGAACTTTGTGAATTTAAACATGTTTTGGGTGTGTTACTGTACTGATATACTTTGGCACATATTGAGTTCCTGTGAGTTGGAATTGACTTGATGTCAATGGGTAGTTCTGCTGTATAAGACTCTCTAGTAGGAGACTGGGGTCCCTGGGTGGTGCAAATAGTTAACGTGCTCAGCTAGTAACTGAGAGGCTGGCAGTTTCAGTCCACCCAGAGGTGCCTCGGAAGAAAGGCCTGGCGATCTACTTCTGAAAAATCAGCCACTGAAAACCCTTCGGAGCACAGTTCTGCTCTAACACACATGGGGTCACTGTGAGCAGAGTGGACTGGAAGCCAGCAGCTGGTGGTTGTTTAGTTTATTTCAAGTATGATTCGAGGTTGTCTTTACTAAGCATGTAAAGAACTGATTTAGTCTCCAGCCCCTAGTTTTCTTCTTAATCCTTTGAAAATACCTCAAATCACAACTTTATTAATTCTTTTTTTCAGGTGTATTCCCAGCCAACTTCTTTTCAAAGTTTCCTTCCTTCCCTCCTTCCTTCCCTCCTTCCTTCCTTCCTCCTTCCCTCCCTCCCTCCCTTTCTCCTTCCCTCCCTCCCTCCTTCCCTCCCTCCTTCCTTCCTTCCCTCCCTCCTTCCCTCCCTCCTTCCCTCCTTCCTTCCCTCCCTCCTTCCTTCCTTCCCTCCCTCCTTCCTTCCCTCCCTCCTTCCTTCCCTCCCTCCTTCCTTCCTTCCCTCCTTCCCTCCTTCCCTCCCTCCTTCCTTCCCTCCCTCCTTCCCTCCCTCCTTCCTTCCTTCCCTCCCTCGTTCCCTCCTTCCTTCCCAAATGTACAAAAACAGCAGAGATAAAGAAAGCAAGCTTGTTAACTACTGATGAGGGTTCCAAGGGCATGCCAGATACTAGCTTCTCTACATTCAAATAAGATGAACGGAGTGTTTGCCGCTGCATTTTCGAACGCTGCCTTATTATAATCAGAGCCTTCTCCCATGGGACGAAAACCATAGAGACTAGAAATCTGAGCTAATTGAATTCTCTGCAGTAAGTATCCGTTAAGTATATACCAGCGTTTGTGCTCAAAGAATAAGGACTTACGGTTACTTCTCTAAAAAGGAAACTGGGTTTTGTTTTGTTTTCCTGATTATGTGACAAGGGTCCGCTGTGGCAGACCATCATTATTTAAAAATCAGAGCTCGTCAAACCCAAGCTGTCCAAATTAGAGTCTCTTGAGGCCAGCCTTAAGTGCAGCTGCATTTTCCCGTTAGTACCAATTGTCATTCTTGAGGCATTTTGTAAATTTAACTCTAATCTTGCCTCCATCAGCAGAAATATAATATGATTAAGTTATACTTTCACGGGCCAGTGATGCTCTAGCCTGGATGGCTTGGCAACTCCAGGTTGGAAACAGTATTCCTGTGGATTTCCCAGGCATTGTCTGGTTTTCTTTACCATCCAGCGGTGCATTTGAAAGACGAAGGTCATTCTGAGTGTCATTTATGTGCGTATATACCCCATCCAAGGCCATTCTGAGTCTTTTCTTATGTATATAACCAGTCTGGCAGAGCGCTGCTGGAGCAGTGGTTAAGCGATATGGCATGCTACGGCTGCTAACCAAAAAGTCAGCAGTTTGACTCCACCAGCTGCTCTTTGTAATCTCTACGGGGCAGTTCTGCTCTGTCCTGTGGGGTCGCTATGAGTTGGAATCGACTCGAAGGCAATGGGTTTGGTTTGGTTTTTTGGTACCAGTCTACCCTCCATACTCCCAAGCATTAAAATTTTCTCTTGGCCCTCAACCTTCTGAGTTTCCACAACCATGTGCTTTCCTGTGGATCTATTTTTATTCTTTTGGACAGCCGGGGGTCTGTTCAATACGGAGACTCTTGTTCTTTTATTCTAAAAACAAGCCTTGTATCCTGGTGGCGAAGTGGTTAAGAGCTCAGCAGCTAACCAAAAGGTCTGCAGTTCAAATCCACCAGGCGCTCCTTGGAAAAACCCTATGGGGCATTTCTACTCTGTCCTGTAGGGTCGCTATGAGTTGGAATCGACTTGGCACCAATGGGTTTAGTTTGGTTTTTTGATCATTTCTTTGTCAACGTATCACCCTTGGTTTTCTCTTCCTCTGGAATATCTGCTAGCTGAAAGCAGATGCCTGAGTATAATATCCTAATTTCCCCATCATTCCTTCCCTCCTGGCATCAATACGATCAAGCACCTTGCCTTTTTCTGCTTTTCCTGTGAGGTTCCCTCCGCTTGATCTTCCCCAGCATCCGACTGAATTATTTCATTCATCCCGTGCTGAATTTCCAAAAGATCTGCTTTGTTCTCTAAATGTACTTTTCTTCATAACCCATTGCCGTCAAGTCGATTCCAACTCATGGCGACCCCATGTGTTCCAGAGTAGAGCTGAGCTCCAGGCCTTTCCTTCCATGGCACCGTTGCATGGGTTTGAATTGCCAACATTTCAAGTAGTAGCTGAGAGCAAACCAGTTGCGCCACCCAAATACCTTACTTTTTTCATAGCATTCATTTGTTTATTTATTTATTATCTATTTCACTCACTATTCCAACATCCATTTCCCAATCGCCAAAACCTTGTGGAAACTTCCTGTCTGCTGCTGCCCTTTCTCTGTTTTCTTTGGCCAGCTGCGCTAATTGATGTTTAAAAATCTCTATGGTGGAGAAGCAAGGATGGTGAGACTTCTTCTTGCTTCCTTTGGACATGTTGTCAGAAGGGATCAGTCCCTGAGGAAGGACATCATGCTTGGTAAAGTAGAGGGTCAGCAAAAGAGAGGAAGATCCTCAATGAGATGGGTTGACACAGTGGCTGCAACAGTGGGCTCAAGCTTAGCAACGACCGTAGGGATGGAGCAGGACTAGGCAACGTTTCGTTCTGTTGTACGTGGGGTCACTACGAGTTGGGACCGACTTGATGACACCTAACAACAACAGCAAGTATAGTGGAATGTTAGTGGAATTTAGAGATCAATGATTACGGTTCATCCCTCACTGTGCCTCTCAAGCCTCTATTTGCCATCAGTCTGTCCTTATCTGTCTCTTACACATGAAAAAATTGACATTTGGAATAGTTAGGGAATCACACCCCGGAATCACACCCCTAAGATGTTAGGGCTGAGAGTATAACCAGTGTCTTCGTTCTCTAGTGCTGCTGTAATAGAAATACCACAGGTGGGTGGCTTTAACAAACAAATTTATTCACTCACAGTCTAGGAGGCAAGAAGCCCGAATTTAGGGCACCAGAACCAGGGGAAGGCTTTCTGTCTCTGTCAACTCTGGAGGAGGTCCTTGTTATCAGTCTTTCCCTGGTCTAGAAGGTTCTCAGCGCAGGGACCCCGGGTTTCCAAAGGATGTGCTCAGTTCCTCGTTCTCCTTGCTTAGTGGTATGAGATCCCTCTCCTCTCTGCTTGATTCTGTCTTTCACCTCTCAAAAGAGATTGACTCAATATACAACTTAATTACGTAGATTATGTCCTGCCTCATTAACATAACTGCCTCTAGTCCTGCCTCATTAACATCATAGAGGTGAGGATTTACAACACATAGAATAATCACATCAGATCACAAAATGGTGGACAACCACACAATACAAGGAACAGTGACTCAGCCAAGTTGGCACACATTTTGGGGGGACGCAATTCAATCCATAAGAACCAGGTTGGTCTGGCTCCTAACTCCATGTTTCCTAATGTTCGTCTCTCATATCAGGATGAGCCATATGGCATTGCTGATTGTTATGGACTGAACTGTGTCCCCTAAAAATATGTGTTGTAAATCCCAACCCCATACCTGTGTGTGTAATCCCATTTGGGAATGGGTTTTCTTTGTTGTGTTAATAAGGCAGTACAAGTGTAAGGTGTGTCTTAAATCAATCTCTTTTGAGATACAAAAAAAGAGCAGACTAAGCAGCAAGGAAGCACAAACGGGAAGAGAGATGCCATGCCACATGAAGATCGCCAAGGAGCCAAGGAACAGAAGCTGAAAAGAGACAAGGACCTTCCCCAGAGCCCACAGAGAGAGAACCTTCCCCTAGAGGCAGTGCCCTGAATTCGTACTTCTAGCCTCCTAAACTGTAAGAAGATAAATTTCTGTTTGTTGAAGCTGCCACCTGGGGTATTTGTGTTACAGCAGCACTAGACAGCTAAGTCAATGGTAGTGAACCAAGCTTGACCTACAAAAATGGCTCTTTCAAATGGTGCATACTAACACTTTGATCCAAAAAATCTTGTCCCATTTATCAATAATTAAGAGCTTCTTTTTCACTACAAGCAAATATAGAACTGTAAGATCCAAGGGCTTCAAATAAAAGGCATATGTGTCCCTGTATGAATAAAATTAAATCCTAAGTCTAAGGAAGAAGAAACCAAAGTTACGCTGAGGAATTTTATTTTAAATTTATTTATTTTTAGATATAGCATTTAGCCTCACTAAAACCAAACTCGTTGCTCTCGAGTCCATTCTGACTCATAGCGACCTTATAGGACAGAGTAGAACTGCCCCATAAGGTTTCCAAGGAGCAGCTGGTAGATTCAAACTGCCAGCCTTTTGGTTAGCAGCTGAGCTCTTAACCGCTGCGCCACCAGGGCTCCATGAGACTCATTAGTTATACTAAAAAAAAAAAATCAGGTTAGAGTTGACAAGTGAATTTGAGATTCTTCCTGTAAACCATTTTATTTATTTATTTATTTTTATTGTGCTTTTGGTGAAAGTTTCCAGAGCAAATTACTTTCTCATTCCACAATTTATACACAAATTGTTTTGTGACATTGGTTGCACTCCCCGTGATGTGTCAACCCTCTCCCCTTTTCCACCCTGGGTTCCCCGTGTCCATTCATCCCGTTCTCCTGTCCCTTCGTGCCTTCTCATCGTTGCTTTTGGGCGAGTGTTGCCCTTTGGGTCCTATTTACATGACTAGGCGAAGACGCGCGTTCCTCATTGTGTCATTGCTTGTTTTATAGGCCTGTCTAATCTTTGGATGAAACGTGGACTTCACCAGTGGCTGAGTTAGCAGGTTGTCTGGGGGCCATGGTCTTGGGGTTCTTCCAGTCTCTGTCAGACCAGTAAGTCTGGTCTTTTTTTTTTTTTTTTTAATTTGAATTTTATTCTACATTTTTCTCCTGCTCTGTCTGGGACCCTTGATTGTGATCGCTGTCAGAGCAGTCGGTGGTAGTAGCTGGGCACTATCTAGTTCTTCTGGTCTCAGGTTGGTGGAGGTTGTTGGTACTTGTGCTTCATGAGTCCTTTGGACTAACATTTCCCATGTGTCTTTGTTTTTCTTCATTCTCCTTCGCTCTGGACGGAATGGGACCAGTAGATGTATCTTAGATGGCTGCTTGCAAGCTTTTCAATCCATTTTAATAGCTTAAAATTTTAATGAAAAATTACCCGTTTCCTCATGCAAAGCGAACACACTTTTAAGTGGCTGATGAATTTTTCTGCATTGCTCACGAGTTGCATTTTTATTCAGAAAATGACAACTAGCTTGTGGTCCTGAAGTCACCTTTGCATTGCAGACATGAATTTTGGTAGGCATTGTCTTTAAGCTTTTGCATGACACGTGCAAGTAGTAAGGGTTAGGATAGTACTGGAAAATGGCAGATTGGAGAATGGCGGTTATTTTCAACAATTCAGTCAAGAAATTCTCTCTTAATGACACTGTCAGTCAGGGGAAGGAGCGAATGAATTCCAGTTTTCCATGTTGGTTGAATTCATAAATATTAATTGAAAATTTGTAATTTTTCTAAATGAATTCATAAAGAAAGATCTTGTCAACCATTGATGACATAGCAACCTAACCCAATCGGTTGCCATCAAGTCAGCTCCGACTCACGGTGACCCTATGTGTGTCAGAGTAGAGTTACACTCCGTAGGGTTTTCGATGGCTGATTTTTTTGGATGTCGGTTGCCAGGCCTTTCTTCCAAGGCATCTCTGGGTGTGTTAGTAGTCCAGCGCTTAACCATTTGTGCCACCAAGGGACACGCTGACATAACAAAACCCCAATATTAATTAAAGTTTCACCATCTAGTACAGACGTATTCTCATACAGAGGGAAATGTAGTGTTCAAAGTGTTTTAGCATTGCCTTTTTGAGTTTGAGCTTTAACGGAAGGAGATTCGTGACATACAAATAAACTCCGGTGCATAACTGGTTGTGTTTTTGCCAGCCCCTTCCCAGTGAGAAGCTGGTTAGGAACCCAACAAGTCACTAAGGAATCGTCAATGTTGAATTTTCCTGCGATACTGGAAAATAACAATGGATAAAGGAATCCCACCACCCTTTCTGTTCAGGAAAAAACCTTACTGAAAATAACAGCCTTCCCATGTGACTCAGAAAGGACTCACAGATATCCCCTTGTTTACTTAGGACAAGGCCAGACACACCTGCCCCCCAAATCTCCAATCCTTGCCTCGTAAATGAGTAACTGACCTTTTGTCTTAGGGATCAGTGGGAAACGAAGAGCTTGTTCACCAAACTGTGGTTAAGCTTCCCTCCTTCCCCAAGCCCCTGAACTCTGGCTCAGCCCGGGCCCACACATCACCCGTCTGTAACCGAACCACTTTTGAGATATAAAAAGAGCAGATTAGACCCGGTAGAAAGCAAGCACAAACAGGGGAAAGATGTCCAAGGAATCCTCAAAAGCTAAGCATCTTCCTCCAGAGCCGACAGAGAGAGAGAGCCTTCCCCTAGAGCCAGTGTCCTGAATTCGGACTTCTGGCCTCCTAAACTGTGAGAAAATAAATTTCTGTTCATTAAAGCCACCCACTTATGACGTCTCTGTCATAGCAGCACTAGATAGCAAAGTTACTACACGTGTCAGAGTCGAGCTGTGCTCCACTGGGTGTTCAGTGGCTGTGATCTTTCAGAAGTGGGTCTGCATACCTTTCTTTCTAGCCACCTCTGGGTGGACGGGAAACCTCCCGTCTTTCAGTTAGCAGCCAAGCACATTAACCGTTACTCCACCCAGGGACTCTAATTATATTACAGAGTCCCTGAAATGCTTACACGTGACATTTCATCTTCTTGCCCTGGGAGTTACTTGTTTAAACAGACAACTCGCCGAAGGACACTGCAGATACACCCTCAGAGATAACGGGAATCCTCCCTTGTTTTACTTACCTATAAGCCATCATTCTTTCCTGTTGATGCAAATGATGAGGAATTGTACTAAACAAACTATTTTCTTGCTAACCAGCCCTGTGCTTTAATGAATTTGCAGGATGTAATTGTAATTAGCATTACATTCAATGCTTGCTAATTAAGTATCTTACGCATGTGGTTGGTATTGGAAATGATGAGCTGTAAGCTGGTTTCTAACTGACACCCAACTTTCTTAATGCTTCTTTGTTGTATGTAAAAGTCACATCCATCTCTGACCTCAGGAACCCAACCAAAAAACCTGTTGCTTTCCAGTCAATTCCAACTCATAGCGACCCTGTAGGACAGAGCAGAACTACCCCGTAGGCTTTCCAAGACTATAATCTTTGCGGAAGCGGATTGCCACATCTTTCTCCCTCGGAGCAGCTAGTGGGTTCCAAACGATGACCTTGCAGTGAGCAGCTGAGTGCTGAACCACTGCGCCACCAGGGCTCCTGAGCTAAGGAAAGGCACTGTGTGTAATCACTCTTTAAATTGCTACATTTCTTTGTATCAATTTGATTTTGACCCTCCTCCACCCCCCAATTTCACACAAACACAATCCCAACATGTTGGTTTTAAGTCTTGTTAACTAATTTGTTGGTTGACAACATCCACTTTTTTTTTTTTTTTTTTAACTGCTTAAAAGGCTTCCCTACTATCTCCATGAAATATTTTCTAGAATTCTCTAGGGCCTTGTTCTGTATACACATAAGTGGAAACTAATTGTACATCCTTTGAATGGTGTTATTTACTCATGCCTCAATGTGACCGATACTTTCTGAAACTCTACCATGTGCTAAGTCAGTGCTAGCTGCTCATTTTATTTTGGTTGTGATAAAGTGTCATTTTATTTTTGTTTTTAAGGGGGTAGTTGATCTACTTCTGGAAGATCAGCCATTGAACACCCTAGGGAGCACAGTTCTACTCTGACCCATGTGGGGTTGCTATGAGTCGGAGTCCACTCCGTGGCAGCTGAGTGGGTGGTTGGCTGGTTGGTGGTAGAATGGAAGATCTTGGGGGTTTTGATAGAAGAGATAAATGCAGGGTAAGAACATCCTATTCCCCCTATCAAAATTGTGAAATAGAAGATTTCTTACTTTCCATGAGCAATAGAACTCAATAGGAGGCTAGGAGAGGGCTCAGCCACAGGGATAAGAAGTTAATTTTGTAAGGGACATGTCAGAGGTATAATGAAAGACCCTGTCCATATTTGATCTTCAAGAGTGTCCTGACATAATAGAGTTATTGAATATGTTATCTTTCCAGAAGAGTCAGGATGTACTCTGATGCGGTAAAGCATAGCCCAATGTGACTTAATCTCTTTCGGATGATTCAGAGGCACCTGTAGTGTGTTAAAGCCGCCATTTTGAATATCATGATGATCCAATTATGTAAATGTTATGGATATTGGAATTTTTATAAATAGTCTTTCCCAATAGCAGAAAGCCTTCTCTCACTCTGCTTTTCAGTTGTATAGCCAGAACAGAACATTTTTGGTGTGGTGGTGTCATGGATTGAATTGTGTCCCCCCAAAATATCTGTCAACTTGGCTAGGCTATGATTCCCAGCGTTGTGTGATTGTCCACCATTTTGTCATCTGCTGTGATTTTCCTGTTGTTGCTGTTGTTAGGTGCCGTCAAGTTGGTTGTGACTTATAGCAACCCTATGTCCAACAGAACAAAACACTGCCTGGTCCTGCACCATCCTCACAATTGTTGTTATGCTTGAGCCCATTGTTGCAGCCACTGTCTTAATGGATGTTTGCAGCTGTTTCTTTTCATTTTGAGTCATTCCACATCAGCAAACGAAGGTCCTAAGAGCTTTACTCCATCTACATCATTAAGGTCAACTCTACTTTGAGGAGGCAGTTCTTCCCCTGTCGTCTTTTGAGTGCCTTCCAACCTGGGGGGCTCATCTTCCAGCACTGTATCAGACAATGTTCCGCTGCTATTCATAAGGTTTTCATTGGCTAATTCTTTTCAGAAGTAGACTGCGAGGTCCTTCTTCCTAGTCTGTCTTAGTCTAGAAGCTCAGCTGAAACCTGTCTGCCATGGGTGACCCTGCTGGTATCTGAATACCGGTGGCATAGCTTCCAGCATCACAGCAACACGCAAGCCCCCACAGTACAAGAAGCTGACAGATGGGTGGGGGATGATTTTCCTATGTGTTGTAAATCCTGCCTCTAAGATATTAATGAGGTAGGATTAATGGCAGTTGTGTTAATGAGCCAGGATTCAGTCTACAAGATTAGATTTTGTCTAAAGCCAATCTCTTTTGAGATACAAAAGAGAGAAGAGAGCAGAGAGACAGGGGTACCTCATACCACCAAGAAAGCAACACTGAGGAGCAGAGCGCATCCTTTGGACCTGGGGTCCCTGTGCTGAGAAGCTCCCAGTCCAGGGGAGGATTGATGACAAGGACCTTCCTCCAGAGCCGACAGAGAGAGAGCCTTCTGGAGCTGACTGACGCCCTGAATTTGGACTTCTAGCCTCCTAAGACTGTGAGAGAATACATTTCTGTTTGTTAAAGCCACCCACTTGTGGTATTTCTGTTACAGCAGCACTAGATGAGTCAGATAGGTGGCAAGAGCCCAAAACTCAAGGTGAGGGGAGCTGGGTTCAGGTTCTCCCTGCACCCATTCATTTGGCGTGTTGTTATCTCAAGCACCTGATTGAGCGTCTGTGAAAATCAATGTTTTGAATATTGTTTGGAATTTTCTATTTTTGACTTGCCCAATAGACATCATTTCTAATCTGGATGTAAAGTACAAGCTAACCCACCAGGTGCCCTGGAATCTACTCTGCCTCGTGGCGACCCCACGTGTGTCAGAGGAGAACTGTGCTCCACAGGATTTTCAGTGACTGATTTTTCAGAAGTAGATCACCAGGCCTTTATTCTGAGATGCCTCTGGGTGGACTGGAACCTCCAACCTTTCAGTTAGCAGCCAAGCATGTTAACCATTTGCACCACCCAGCGACTCCAAAGTGCCAGCAGCATTGACATTATAATTATTATCATTATTATTATTTTTGTAATAATCAAGCAAATGAAAACTTCGCATTGCAAAGACTATTATCTGGTAAGTTCGTGCACATTATGAATGCGTTCTAAAGCACTCGTTTAGACTTGGTTCATACCATTTTAGTTAACTTCCTTTCTAATCTTCACAAGTGGGTGGCGGTAGCAGGGCTGACCAGGTCAACTGTCTGATGGTGTTAGGTTGCCAAGTACTTCCCAACTAACAAAACGTGAGGGGCACTGCAAATTATTCTAGAGGCGTTTGAAATACAGCTGGAAAAAACAATAATGTCGTTATCTGGAATGAGGTATTTTTCAGCCACCAGAACATTTAGAGCAGGGTTTCTGGGCCTCAGCACTATCCTCACTTTCTCCTTTTGCCCAGATAGTTCTTTATCTAGGGGTGCTGTTGGGTGCGCTGCAGGGTGTCGAGCGGCATCCCCGCCCTCTCCGTACTAGAGGCCAGTAGCACCTTCTTACCCAGACTGTGACACCCAAAACCCTGAAGACGTTGCTCTTGGCCCCTGGGGAACAAAATTCTCCAATTGACTCAGCAGACACTGGTTTTTGGTTTTGGTGCTGGAAGCACGAGTAAAGGATTAAGATGCTATCTCCTGGATGGTCAACTTACATCCCAGTGTCAGGGGCAGAAGCTGTGACGCCATTAAAAAAATAAAAAAACATAGTTGGCACACAGTCAACCCCGACTCATGGCGCCCCCATGTGTGTCAGAGTAGAACTGTGTCCCATAGGGTTTTCAATGGCTGATTTTTGCAGAAGTAGATCGCCAGGGCTTCCTTACAAGATGACTCTGTGTGGACTCCAACTTTCAGCCATTGGGTTAACCGTCCGAACTCTGCTTAACTTTTTGCACCAGGCAGGGACTCCTTGGAGCCCTGGTGGCGCAGTGGTGAAAAACTCTGCTGCTAATCAAAAGGTCGGCAGTTCGAATCCACAAGCCGCTCCTTGGAAACCCTATGGGGCAGTTCTACTACTCTGTCCTACAAGGCCGCTATCAGTCATACTCGATGACAACAGGTTTTTGTTTTTGTTTTTTTGAAGGGGAGGGCCTCCTTAGAACTGCCGTGAAGATAAGCACCTATTCCATTGACCCTACTGGTGGTTTTTAACCTGGAAATAAACTGAGTTGTGAAGACAGCTACCGGCTTTGGTTGCGTGTTCTCCCAAAACACGCTATCATGTACTTGCTTCTAAAATGTGTTGTTGCTTAGTGATTTCCATTGATTACAATGATTTTCTGGGATGCTTTGCAAGGGAAGATTGAGATGGGGTTATAAATGTGCCTAATTAGTAAGATGCAAATTGCCTTTATGGCTGTTGCAAAACATTTAAATGACCCATAATTAAATCAGGTTGCCAAATTATTTGTTAATTATCATCTTGCTATCGAGTTTATTTCATGGGGAGAGCGCATCCGCAGTCTAATAGGTAGACCTAGGAGCATCGCAGAGATGCGTTGCCAAGACCACAGGAGATGCTTACTTTCCTGGTTCCTTTCTGCATTTGCTATACTTGCAATTTTCATTTCTGCTTCACTAATTCTTCTATGTTGAATGTGCTTAAGGAGTGATGGAATCTTCTGGCTGGAAAGGATTACAGTAGTCGTTCCGTTCAAATTCCCTGCTTCTCGGTGAAGTAATCCCTCCTGCAGTCTCCCCGACAGATGGCACAGAAGGTTGTGGTTTGCTGGCTGATCATTTCTTGGTTTGGCAGCTCTTGTTCTAATAGCGTGGTTCTTAGTCTGGACACTGTCCTAGCTCTGGTCTCAGAAACTTCGGCCGAATCTGTTCTCTCACGGACAACCATCCAAGCAAATGTAAGAACCAAAAACCAGTCGCGGTCAAGTTGACTCGGACTCATGGAACTCCCATGAGTGTCAGAGTAGAAGTGTACTCCACAGGGCTTTCAGTGGCTGGTTTACTGGAAGTGGATCACCAGGCTTTTCTTCCGAGGCACCTCTGGGTGGACTTGAACCTCTAACCTTTCAGTTAGCGGCCAAGCCCTTAACCATTTGCGCCACCCAGAGACAACACTGATTCCTTTTTTTCCTCTCTGTGAAATGTTACCAATTCCTGCATAATTGTTGCTGTTGTTAGGTGCCCTCGAGTCGGTTCCAACTCATAGCGACTCTGTGTACCCCAGAACGAAACACTGCCCCGTCCTGTGCCATGCTCACAATTGTTGTTTTGCTTGAGCCCATTGTTGCAGCCACTATGTCAATCCATCTCATTGAGGGTCTTCCTCTTTTTTGCTGACCCTGTACTTTACCACGCATGATGTCCTTCTCCAGGAACTGATCCCTCCTGACAACATGTCCAAAGTTTGTAAGACGTAGTCTCGCCATCCTTGCTTCTAAGGAGCATTCTGGCTGTATTTCTTCCAAGACAGATTTGTTTGTTCTTTTGGCAGTCCATGGTACATTCAATATTCTTTGCCAACACCACAGTTGAAAAGCATTGATTCTTCTTCGGTCTTCCTTACTCATTGTCCAGCTTTCGCATGCATGTGATGCAATTGAAAATACCATGGCTTGGGTCAGGCGCACCTTAGTCTTCAAGTTGGCATGTTGCTTTTCAACACTTTAAAGAGGTCTTTTGCAGCAGATCTGCCCAATGCAGTGTGTCTTTTGATTTCTTGACTGCTGCTTCTATGGGTGCCCCCAAGAGCCTCCTTCTGTTCACTCCACTTCCACCCAGCTTGTGTCCTCTGGGATCTGGGTCAGACTTTGGTTCCCCTGATCTGATCCTCAACCCTATGGGCAGTTCAGCTCTGTCCTATAGGGTCGATATGAGTCGGAATTGACTCGACTGCAACAGGCTTTGGGTTTGTATCTGATCCTCTGGAGGAGCCCTGGTGCAGTGGTTAGGTCCTCTGCTACTAACTGAAAGGTAAGCAGTTGGAATTTACCAGCAGCTCCATGGGAGAAAGATGTGGCAGTCTGCTTCCATGAAGACTTACAGCCTCAGAAGCCCTACAGGGCAGTTCTACTGTGTCCTATAGGGCTGCTGTGAGTCAGAATCGACTTGACAGAAATGGAGTCTTTATGGGAGCAGATTTCCAGGTCTTTCTCCTATGGAGCCAATGGGTGGGTTTGAACCACCGACCTTTCATTAGCAGCCTAGTGCTTAACCATTGCACCACCAGGGCTCCTCCAGTCTGCTCACTCCTGTGATCTCAGCAGTAGAATGAATAGTGAGTCTGGCAGTGAGTCTGGCAAGGAATCTGAAAAATCTAGTAGGTTTATCCATGTGGTTCAGCTGCTGGTCATCTGATCTACCAACGCAAGTTTTTTTTTTTTTAAAAAGTCTCTACGTTCTACTTAGGAGTCCCTGAGTGGTACAGATGGTTAAGTGCTTGACTGCTAGCTGAAAGGCTGGAGGTTTGAGCCCATCGAGCGGCACCCTGGGAAACAGGCCTGGCAGTCTGCTTCTGAAAAGTCCGTCTTGAAAACACTACGGAGCACAGATCTACTGTGCACACATGGGGTCGCCATGAGTCGGAGTTGACTTCACAGCAGCTGGTTACTGGTAAAAAAATAACCCTCACTTGCCATAGTGATCAACAGTTTCTGGTTGAGCCAGGATTCAAATTCAGGACTTCTAATTCAAGTGGCGCTTGACTACTAGCTGAAATGTTGGCGGTTGGAACCCACCCAGAGGCACCTTCAGTGACGGGCCTGGTAATCTGCTTCTGAAAGGTCACAGCTGGAAAAACCCTATGGAGCGGTTCTACTCTGCACACATGGGCTCCCCGTGAATCCCAGTGGACTCGACAACAACAGCAGCAACAACAGCGTACTACTTACAAACGCACAGCCATCTGCACTGCCTGACAGTCACTGGAAGACCAGCAGCCACTGTGTGATGGCTTGTTCTGGAAGGAGCCCAACACCGGAGTCAGGCCCCCCTCTCCCACCCCCCTGCACACCGTGAAAGCAAGCCCGGCTGATGTTCACGTCTGTGGGGCACGCTTCCCACAGAGGGGTTGGTGACCTTGCTGCAGTATCCCCGAGGATGGGAAGGAATCTCGGCTGGCTGGGCAGTGTCCCAGTTGTTCTGGGCAATCCTTGTCTTACTCCCTCATCGGGTTGTGAAATGGGTCATGCTTGGCCCTAACATTCAGTAGCTAAAATAATGTTCTTCTTTTTCATTTGTAGTCACTGTCTGGCTGAATGGTTCTCACCCCTATAAAGAAAATGTTCATGCCGTCGAGAGATCTACCCCAGAGGACTGTGATATTTCCAGCACAAACGGCAGTGTCAGGGTGTAAGGGTGCACTTACAGCCTTCCATTTCCAAACCCCTCGCTTGCTCGGCTCTTCCCGATTCCCCGACCGTTCTGTTTGCTCTCCTTTTGCATTTTCGGCTTCTGTTTCCATTTTCCCTGATTCCCTGTAATATAGATTCCTTCCTTCATGTCAAACGTTAGGAGGAGTCCCAAAAGTTAAGTGCTCGACGATTAGCTGAAAGGTGGGTGGTTGAAACCCACCCAGAGGCACCTCGGAAGAAAGGCCTGGTGATCTGCTTCCGAGAGGTCACAGCCTTGAAAGCCCTATGGAGCGGTTCTACTCTGCACACATGGGGTTGCTGCGAGTCGGAATTGACTCAATGGCAACTAACAATGGCAACAACAGATGTGTACGATAATAATAAAAGTCAAACCAAACCCGCTGCCATCAAGTTGAATCCGCCGAGTGCCGTTTACATCTTGGCCTTGGCAAAAGCACCAGTGTTACAAATAATGCAACTTAGGGATCTTGCTCAAGTAATTAAAGCTGAAATTGCAACAGGAAAATCCCCTGTAGGACCTTACTCAGATGTGTTCCAAGCGGAGACTGCTACAAAGGAAGCCCTGTGTGCTTTGGTAACTTTGTTACAGTTAATTAATACCAGCTTGCTTCCTCTATGTTTTGTGTCTCCTACCCACGTGACTTTGAACCTCCTTAATAAAAACTTTTAGAGATACTTAGTCTTCCAAAGCAGAAGGAAATTGAAGTGGCAACGGGGATATTCAATGCTAGTTATTTGCATGTGCAGATTTGCTGGATTCTTCTTAGAGTGCTGTTGTTTGGTGCCCTCAAGTTGGTACCAATTCATAGTGACCCCATATGCAACAGAAGGAAACACTGCCCAGTCCTGCAGCATCCTCACCATCGTTGTTATGCTTGAGCCCCTTGTTGCAGCCGCCGTGTCAATCCATCTCCTTGAGGGTCTTCCTCTTTTTCGCTGACCCTCTTCGCTAGAGTGCTACCTTATTGCAAAATGCCCTTTGTCCGTTCATTTGGAAAACAGCGCAGTTTGGCATTAAGATGACCTCTTATCTTAAAAAGGCAATCCACTAATTATAAGACACACTTTATCAAGCTCCCAGACATAAAATGACTTCCAAGGAGCAAGCTGATGAGTAAATATTTGCTAGCTGTAATTATGAATTATTACCTCCAGAGTGAGTGCCTTGGGTATTGTTGGTCTTAGAGGCAGGACTTGAGTGTAGCTATCTTAGAGGCAGGACATGAATGTAGACATCTAGCAGGGCATGGGCGTAGGCATCTAGCAGGGCGTGAGCGTAGGCATCTAGCAGGGCGTGAGCGTAGGCATCTAGCAGGGCGTGAGCGTAGGCATCTAGCAGGGCGTGAGCGTAGGCATCTAGCAGGGCGTGAGCGTAGGCATCTAGCAGGGCGTGAGCGTAGGCATCTAGCAGGGCGTGAGCGTAGGCATCTAGCAGGGCGTGAGCGTAGGCATCTAGCAGGGCGTGAGCGTAGGCATCTAGCAGGGCGTGAGCGTAGGCATCTAGCAGGGCGTGAGCGTAGGCATCTAGCAGGACGTGAGTGTAGATATCTAGAGATTCTCCAAGTTAGAAGGAAAACCACGATTCCACAGCAATAAAAACTTCTTTGGGGAAATTTGGGCATATCTTGAAATACTTACTTTTCAAACCATTGATATTCATAGATACTTAAAAATATTGATCTAAGGTGTTTTATATGTGTATATATAATATTACTATATATTTATATCAATAGATAATGATATATATTTTGTCATGCTTTTGCAGATATATATATATATGCCCTATATAAGTGTTAAAAAGCAAAGATGTCCCTTTGAGGACTAAGGTGTGCCTGACCCAAGTCATATTTTCAATAGCCTCGTATTCCTGTGAAAGCTAGACAATGAATAAGGAAGATCGAAGAAGAATCGATGCCTTTGAATTGTGGTGTCGCAAAAGAATATTGAATATACCATGGACTGCCAGAAGAACAAACAAATCTGTCTCGGAAGAGATAAAGCCAAAGTGCTCCTTGGAAGCAAAGATGGCAAGACTTCATCTCATGTACTTTGGACATGTTATCAGGATGGACCAGTCCCTGGAGAAGGACATCATGCTTAGTAAAGTAGAGGTTCAGCGAAAAAGAGGAAGACTCTCAACGAGATGGATTGACACAGTGGCTGCAACAATGGGCTCAAGCATAACGATTGTGAGGATGGCGCAGCACGGGACACCGTTTCGTTCTGTTGTATATAGGAGTCCCTATGAGTCTGAACTGACTCGAGGGCACCTAACAACAACAACAACATATCCCCTATATGACAGGGTAGAACTGCCCCATAGGGTTTCCTAGACTGTAATCTTCAGTGTAGCAGGTCACCAGGTCTTTCTCTCATGGAGCCTCTGGTGGGTTTGAACCTCTGACCTCTGTTGGTTAGCAACTAAGTGCTTAACCATTGCACACCCAGGACACTCTCTCTTTCTTTCTCTCTCTTCCTTTTTCTCTCTCTCTCCCTTGGAAGAAAGATTTGGTGATCTACTTCTGAAAAATCAGCCATGGCAAACGTTATGAAGTGCAGTTCTACTCTGACACGCCATGAGTTAGAATCGACTCAACGGCAATCTGCTCAGCGACAACTGGTTTTTGTTTTGTTTCATTTTGTCATGATGTTCTCAAACTCTTGGGAAGGGTCTCCCTTGCAGCTAGCCTTGCCTGGTTGGGTCTTTACGAGACCACAGCACGGTTACTGCCTTGCCTGAGAAGTTTTCCAACCTGCACCTGAGCTGGAAGGTATTTATCTGATGTCAGGACAAATTTGGTCCGGTCAGCCAGAGGCCAGCCAGGGCACTTGTCTTTCAGCATTTCCCTGCCTCCAGGTGAGCCCTCAGCCTTACCTGTGCAAGTGGAATGCAGCAAAAGACATACCCCCAAAACTAGGTGGGTCATATGTGTTTCAGGAGCTTCAACATGGCGGAATATGGGATCCTCCCTGGTCTCTAGTGTTTACTGTTCTCTTGGAATATTTTACTTTGTGCCGAGGCTGTCAGAGGCTGCCCCTCGGCTATGTAATTAGAAAATAAGACGGTCAGTTCCAAGTAGGCTTCGAGGACACCCGTCAGGTCTGCAGCAGCAGAAACATCTCAGTGTTCCAGCAGCCCTTTGACTGTACAACTGTTCAATCAGAGACCTGCGAAGATGGGGCAACCTGCCGACATCCAGACAGCTAATTAGCGGCGGCAGCAGGATGGAATCCTTGTCTCTGGACTTACACACTGTCCTTGCCCCCTCCCTCCCCTGAAGCATTGGTGGGACCATGACAGCAGAGGGAGGGAAGGGGTGGGAGCCCGTGGAACGTTCAGACATGCAGGACTTAGCGTTTCCCAAGCCCGTCTGAAAGCTTGGCGTGGGCGAGCCGTGGTTTTCTTGGTGCATACTCTCTCTAGGGCATCCATCGTACGGTGGAACCCATGAGCACCGGCACTGAAAGGACGGCCTTGTTTTTCCCGGTCTGGAACGATTTCCACCTTTGACAGGGTGCAAGGCTTGCCTACGGCTCTTCTGTCCACTCTCGGTTAGTGCAAAATAGTATTTGAGTCTTCCTTCTCTGACAGGTGTCTGCCTTACATGGCTTCCAGCTTTCGCAGGTTTTGCTGTAGTAGGTAGTTGAGTGCATTGAGAAACCCACAGAGGAGAGTACTGGCTGAGCATGCATACGCAGTGAAAAGAAAACCAGTAAACCAGTTGCCCTCGAGTTGGTTCTGACTCATGGCGACCCCTTGTGTGTCAGAGTACACCTGTGCTCTGGAGGGTTTTCAACAGCTGATTTTATGGAAGCCAATTGCCAGGCCTTTCTTCTGAGTTACCTCTGGCTGGGTTTGAACTGCCAACCTTTTGGTCAGTAGTAGAGCACTTAAGTTGATTCCGACACACGGTGACGCCATGGGTGCAGAGTAGAACTGCTTCATAGTTCATTTCAAGGCTGTGACCTTTCAGAAGCAAATCGCCAGGGCTTTCTTCCGAGGTGCCTCTGGGTGGATTGGAACTGCCAACCTTTTGGCTAGAAGCCGAGCACGTTAACTGTCTGTAGCACCCAGGGCCTCTACGGTGACAATAAAAGTTTGCTAAATAAATAAAACGTAAACTTTTTCTTAGAGAAATCACAGTGATTCAAATGGGTACTTAAATCCACAGCAACACTTATCTAAGCACATATTCAGATTAGATTTTTGCTGTCTTGTCAGAGTATTGCTCTTTATTCGTTAAAACAGGTTGTCTAACAGATAACCCTTTGTTAATCAAATTTCATTTCTTATGCATAACTTGAATGAAACAAAACTGCATTTCTTCTAAAAAAAAAAAGTAAGTTTTTCTCTATTTTTAATAAGCCTTTTTTTCAATAAGTCGAGCAAAAGGAGCAGGGACATGTTGGTTTCCGTGGTAAAATTACACTTATGTAAGCCCGCTGTTGAGTTTTCTCTTAATGAACAAATTTCTTGTAATTACATCTCTGGTTATGAAACTGTTCTTTTGTCTTCCTCCTTCACAATAATTCTGTTTTAGGAATAATGACGTTTTCAAAAAACTTTTTTTCTTGCCTTTTTTGCCAAATGAGAGTTTTTCCAAAAAATAAGTTAATTTTTTAAAAGGGAAATTATACAGTTTCTTTTTAAGTTAATGTGAAAGTGCTGTTAATATTTTGCAGTAGAGCACTTTCCGTTAATTTTTAAGAACTTAGAGCAGCAGCTATTTCTTATTTAATTTTTTGGAACATCTTTATAAACACCTTGTTCTAATCCATGGTTGTAGGAGAAATAACATTCGGTTACTTAGGGTGCTAATCATTTACATGCACTTGGATGCTTAGTGGAATAGATGATATTTAATTGGAATAGATGATATTTCTCATTCTAGCCCTGGTAATATCTATCCCCAGCAACTTTTGGAGGCATATTTAATAAAATACTGCATATTTAATAAAGTGAAATACTGAACTAACCAAAGACATTCTGTGATTCAGAAATGATTGCTATTACCGTCTGCCGGAGAGTTGGAATCAACTCATGGAACCCCCGTGTGTGTCGGAGCAGAACTGTGCTCCATACGATTTTCAATGGCTGAGTTTTCGGAGTAGATTGCCAGGCTTTTCTTTCAAGGTGCCTCTGAGTGGACTCAAATCTCCAATCTTTCGGTTAGCAGCCGAGCATGTTAGCCATTTGCACCACCCAGGAACGCCTCAGAAATTAACGTTGCTGTTGTTGGGTGAGCCGAGTTGATTCTGACTCCTGGTGACCTCAGGTATGACAGACGAAAACGTTGCCCAGTCCTGTGCCATCCTCATGGTGTTTGATACGCTTGAGCTCATGGTTGAGGCTGTTGAGCCAATCCATCCCGTTTAGAGCCTCCCTTGTTTTCGCCCACCCTCTGCTTTACCAAATATGATATCCTTTTTTAGTGACTGGGCTTTCCTGACGACATATCCCAAGTAAGCAAGACAAAGTCTCTCCATTCTCGCTTCTAAGGAGCATTCTGGTTGTATTTCTTCTAAGACTGGTTTGTTTTCTTGGCAGTCCACCCTGGTACATACTAAGCACTCCAAAAAACTGCAGCTTTAAAATAATAAAATTTATTTATTTTCCGTATTAAGTGAAACGTGAAAATATGCAGTAATTAAAGGCACGAAACCGCAGCATTTGGCTCTAGTCTTCTCTGGTGTGAAGGCTGTGTGTTGCATATTTATGGGGACACAGGTTATTAAATACACTCTTTTGCAAATTACTGTTATCGGTTATGGGTTTGCCAGCTATTAAATCCATTTAGGGTTAAATCCATTTAGGATGTGCCAATCCTAACCATTTAGTGGGCATTATTTATGGGTGTTTTTAAACCCAGAAGCAAAGTCAACGGCAACTCACAGCTACCCTACAGGATAGAGTAGAACCACCCCATAGGGGTTCCAAGGCTGTAATCTTTACAGAAGCAGACTACCCTACCACGTCTTTCTCCTGTGGAGCTGCTGGTGGGTTTGAACTGCTGACCTTTCGGGTAGCAGCTGAGCGCTTAAGCACTGTGCCACCCAGGGCTCCTTCATGGATGTCTATAGTAATCTTAAAAACTTCTGGTGTGTCTCACACTTTATACTTAGAGATGCGTGTTAATTTTTGAATCCTCCTTATTCCCCTAAAACCTTCCAACCGTTTAAAAATTGGTTCACGGCCCTTCCTAATCTCCTCTTTGGTTGAGGAAGAGTGGATGATTTTTAATTAAACAAATTAAACGTTGGTTTCTCTATTGAAGGCAGTTCTTGCTGATATTGTCCCTGGGTGGCATAAACAGTTTGCACTCAGCTATAATCCTAAAGGAACCCTGCTGGCTCATTGGTTAAGAGCTCAGCTGCTAATCAAAAGGTCAGCAGTTCGAATCCACGAGCTGCTCCTTGGAAACTCTATGGGACGGTTCTACTCTGTCCTACAGAGTTGCTATGAGTCGGAATTGTCTCGACGGCAATGGGTTATTATCCTAAAGGTTGGTGATTTGAATCTACCCGGTAGCACTGCAGATGAAAGGCCTGGTGATCTGAAGAACGAGTGAATGAATGTTGTTATGAATTGAATTGTGTCCTCCAAAAATGTCTGTCAACTTGGCTGGGTCATGATTCCCAGTACCGTATGATTGTCCACCATTCTGTAATCTGATGTGATTTCCCTATGTGCTGTCAACTCTATCACTATGATGTAATAAAATGGATTAACAGCAGTTATACTGATGAGGTCTGCAAGATTGGATAATGTCTTAAACCAGTCTCTTCTGAGATAGAAAAGAGAGAAGTGAGCAGAGAGATAGGGGGGACCTCATACCACCAAGAATGTAGTGCCAGGAGTCGAGCACATCCTTCTGACTGGGGGTCCCTGAGCCTGAGATGCTTCCAGACCAAGGGAACACTGATGCATCACAAGGTCCTTCCTCCAGAGCCAACGGAGAGAGAAAGCCTTCCTCTGGAGCTGATGCCCTAAATTCGGACCTGTAGCCTCCTGGACTGTGAGAGAACAAACTTCTCTTTGTGAAGCCGTCCACTTGTGGTATTTCTGTTAGAGCAGCGCTAGGTGACTAAGACAGATGTTGAGTGAAATGAGAGAATTGATTCACAATGGCTATTCCAAAGAAAGAATGGGGAATTTGGTGGCGTTCACCAAGAAAACCTTGTGGAGCTCAGTTCTGTTCTGTACCACGTGGGGCTGCCAGGAGTCGGAAAATCAACTCAATGGTAAAGTTTTTGTTTTCGCTTTGGTCTCTGGTATTATTTGACCAGCTCCTGCCCTCAAGAAGCTTACAGTCCAGTTAAGAATGGAAACAACCTGGCGTGTTAGGCCTTCGAGAGTTGTTATTGGTCAGTCCTCACTGGCTCAGCCAATAAGCATTAGCTGACCATTTAATGTTTGCAAACGCGGGAGCAGGTGCTGGGAGCCACCGAGACCCATGGCCTGCCTGTGGGATTCTTCCAGCCCAGCAGGAAAAATTAAAGACACAACAAGTCAAACAGCTGTGCACGTGCTCGTGGCGTAAGTGCAAAGAAAGAAATACACAGAGTATGATAACAGTGTGAAAACAGGGAACTTTCTCTGGACCGGGGGTTTCCCCAAGTGTCATGGATTGAATTGTGTCCCCCCAAAATGTGTGTCAACTTGGCTAGGCCGTGATTCCCAGTATTGTGGGGTTGTCCTGCATTTTGTGATCTGATGTAATTTTCCTTTGTGTTGTAAATCCTAATCTCTGCCTGTGGCTCATGAGGCAGGATTAGATTACATTAAAGAGGATTAGGGTGGGATGCAACACCGTTACTCAGGTCACATCCCTGATATATCAGTATAAGGGGAGTTTCTGTGGGGTGTGGCCTGCATCACCTTATATTTTACAAGATGGATGCCAAGGACCTTTCCCCAGAGCCAACAGAGAGAGAAAGCCTTCCCCTGGAGCTGGCACCCTGAATCTGGACTTCTAGCCTCCTAGACTGTGAGAGAAGAAACTTCTGTTTGTGAAAGCCACCCCCTTGTGGTATTTCTGTTACAGCGGCACTAGATGACTAAGGAACCAAGGAAATCACGTTTAAGCTGGGGAGAGGCTGGAGATTGGTGTCTGCATGTTATCCTGGACTTCTCATTCTTCAGCCTTTCCTCGCCCCACTAAAGTATGAGGTCTGGTGGCATAAATGGTTTGCGCTGAACTACTAGGCTAAAGGTTAGTGGTTCGAACCCACCCAGCAGCACCACGGAAGAAAGGCTTGGCGATCTGCTCCCATAAAGATTACAGCGTAGAACACCCTGTGGAGCAGTTCAGCTCTGTTAGCTGGGGTCGTGGTGAGCCGGAAGCAACTCGACAGCAGTGAGTTTGGTTCATTTCTTACACCCTTCACATTTGCGATGACTTGAATGTGCAATTGTTTCTATTTTGTCACGCCCACCTGGCTATTTATTTTAAGACGGAAGCACATGCTCTTCCCACCTACACTGTTGCTCATACTTGGAACTTCTGGGTAGATGCCTCATCAATCTATATTCCAGACGGGGAGGGTGTGGCGCTGGACCCTGGATTTATCAGCTGGAGAACTCGTGGGAGGATGTTGAGTGAAATGAGAGAATTGTCTCACTATGGATATGCCTAAGAAGGAAGGGAATTTCTCATAAAGGGGGCACTCGGTGGTGGTCACTTCATCTTTGGCTGCGTTTAGTGTTTTAAAAACCTGTTAACAAGGCTCCTGGGTCCGTTGGTGGTACAGGCAGTTTGCCCTCGACTACTAACGGGAAAGTGAGCAGGTGGAGCCCACCCAGGGCAGCCTGCCCATCTGCTTCCATAAAGACAGCCAAGAAAATCATATGGAGCACAGTTGCTAACTGGAAGGTTGGAGGTTGGAGTCCACCCAGAGGCACCTCGGAAGAAAGGCCTGGCGATCTACTTCTGAAAAATCAGCCACTGAAAACACTATGGAGCACATTTCTACTCTGACACATATGGGGGCGCCGTGAGTCGAAATGAACTCGATGGCAACTGGTTTGATTTTTTGTTTTTGTGTGTTTTTGTTTTAAACAAGATTAACCACAGCTTGCGCTTTGCTACCAAGTTTGCGATTGAGAAGTTGAGATTTTGGTGGGATTTTCTTCTTTGCTTTGGGCCTTGCCTCGCTCAGCATGTACAGCCCAGAAGAAGGTGGCAGGGGATCACTGGGGAGTTTGCGTTTAAGACGTTAAAGGGACTGGTAGTTCCCAGCGGGAGCTGACAACCGTGAGTCACACCCTCAGGACTGCAGGGCCAGCAGGAAGCTGTTATCGGTCTTTCACTACAAAGTGAGGATTTCGTGATGAGATAGGACAGATTTGTCTGTGGCCTGTTTTAAATGAGAAGAGAAAACGCCAGGACTCTGCCAATTACCAAGTCGACTCTTAGGTCGTGTATATAATTCATGAAAACAAATGGCATAAAATATAAATAAGCAGACGAACTCTGGGGGAATAGCTAATGATATAACTAAGCTGAAGAATCAAGAAACACGTGATTTTTTTTTTTTTTTTGTATGTAAACATCTCCTTCCATCATTGGAAGTGGGCAAAACCATCAAACACGTCCTTGAGTTCTAGACTTCATCCCGCTGTCTTCCTTTCCTTTAAGTCAAGAGATTTATATATATATATATACGCACACATATATACCTATAAGTATGTGTATGTAAACCCATCGCCCTGAGATAGTCTTTTAACCTTAAACCAAAAATATCCCCTCAAGTCTTCTTAAAACCAAACCGTAGTTTAGCTTAACTAGTAAAACATGTCTGCCTTGAGCATTATGCTCTTTTAAGATCTATCTCTATGGGATAGAATTGACAACAGCAACTTGAATGGGAACCGTAGTAGGGGACAGTTGAGTTTAAGTTAACGGGGAGGAACAAGTCAGCGGAGGGTGAGCATGGTTGCAGAAAACGAAGGATGTCACTGGACTGTACAGGTAGAAACTGTGGAATTGGTGCACGCTTTGCTGAGTATAGTTCCCTCCTCGGCAGCAACAAAATGTGTTGCCACCCAGTGGATTCTGACTCAGAGAGAATACATAGGTATACGCGTACATACGTGTACGCATACATACATACACGCGTACTCCTCTGTCCTTTTCAAATATGAAAAGGAATAAAGCCAATCATTTAAAAAAAATGTAAGGGTCCAGGTTAATAATGAAAACGGTAACTCAGCTGAGGAAGGCGTTCGCCAGGTGGGCGGGAGGCCGCTGCTTCCGATTTGTAAGGCGTAGGTGAAGGACCAAACAGAAATCCTAGTCTAACGATGGGTCTTTCCTGCTGATTCCAGATGCCCAATGGACATCCACCGAGAGAGCTTAGCTCTAGCATTGGACTTGCGATCTGTCTGGAAATAAAAATAGGGCGTTTATTAGCATCCAGGCGGTATTTAAATCTCACAAAGAACGAGCAAACACAGAGAAAGGACCAGGGCAAACATTTCCAGATCAGACCAGACAAAGGCAGCTGGCAGGTGGTATGTGGCCGGGAATTAGGTTTAGTTATTGTCATTTTGTTTTTTTGGGTCTTTTTTTTTTTTTTGGTACCGTGTTGGCCCCTAAGCATTTTTTTTTTTTAAATTATTAAATGAATGGCTGTGGAATTTCTCATACAAACCTGGGTGTCCAGCTGTAGATTCCAAATCAGAAGGTTCTGCAAAGGGGGTCCCCTTTAGAAAGGAGGCAAGCTCTTGGTGGGACCGCCCACCCCACTTCCTGCTCACTCTGGTACCTGGGTCCCCTCACATCCCATGTCCAGCCTTTTTCATCAGGGGGGTCTCTCATCCTCATTAGAGGTTGATGAGTGAGCAAAGTGGCAAAAAGAAGGGGATCAGGCCCTGCGTGACACAAACGGTTTGCTCTCAACTATTCACCGAAAGGTTGTTGGTTCGAATCCACCCAACTGCACTGCAGAACAAAGGCCTGGCAATCTAGGTGTGTAAAGATCACAGCCAAGAATACCCTGTGGAGCAGTTCTACTCTGTAACATGTGGGTTCATCGTGAGGAGTCAGAATGGACTCGAATGCAATGGGTGGTTTATTCTTTTTTAGGGTTGTTGTTATTTTTTTTAAGAAAGGAGAGATCCTTGCTCTCCATGGAGAAGAGAGTGTTTTACGAACAAACACACAAAAAAGAGAGAACAGAATTTTTATCCCAAAGGCTTCCTAGAGAACGCCTCTTTGGAGCACATATTGTCTTAGGGGATGAGTTGGGAGCATGCCTTCTTTTGAAAGACGTGGGCAGAGGAGGAGGGTCTCAGAGAGACGGGAAACAAGCAAACGGAACGGGCGCCCTTCATCTCTCTCTCTCTCTTGTCCTTTACAGGAAGATGGGGAGCCTTCTGCTTCTGCTGTTGTTTCTCTGCGAAGCCCAGAGCCACCCGGCCTCAAGGCCGAACTTCGTGCTGCTGATGGCGGATGACCTTGGCATCGGAGACCCTGGGTGCTATGGGAACAAAACTCTCAGGTTGGCTGACGCGCTGCCGTGTAAACACGGGATCCACTGATAGGCAACAGTCTACAGCAATGCTTAACCCACATTCACAGATCCTGCACAAAAGTTGGAAATCCTCAAAGGACGCAACTCTCTTGTGTGACTTCATATGTTGTGCTGGCTGTGGTGTGCTGTCGACCTGATTGTAACTCACAGCGACCCCATAGGGTTTCCTAGGCTGCGATCTTTACAGAAGCAGATGGCCAGGGCTTTCTCCCACAGAGCCGCTGGGTGGGTTCAAACTGCCAATCTTTCAGTTAGCAACAGAGCATTTAACCATGATGCATGACTTTATAGATACATATTAACCAGTTGCCATGAACTTGACTGCAACTCGTGACGGCCTCATGTATGTTAGAGTAGAACTGTGCTCCATAGGGTTTTCAATGGCTGATTTTTCAGAAGTAGATCACCAGGCCTTTCTTCTGAGGCACCTCTGGGCAGACTCAACTCGCCAACATCTTGGTTAGCAGCCAAGTGCATTAACCTGCACCGCTCAGGGACTCCATAGATGCGTAGAGAAATTGTGGAGACAGGTGTGAATGTATCTGTTTGAAGGAACCCTGGGCGATCACTGTGAAGGTATCAGAAAATTTGTGTCTTGCTCGTCGTAGTGTGCTGCTTTGGACACATTCTCGTTTCTTTCCTGTTGTTCACCTCTTATATTGCTTCTTCTTTTTTTCTTTTTTAGTGCTTTCTTATTATTTTCTTCTTCTTTTCTTATTGCTGTAAAGATACAGATAACACAGCATTTGCCAATTGAGCACTTTGCACATGTACAATTCAGCAAGACCAATTACATCTGTCATGTTGTACACGCCGTCACCAACATCTGTCACTGAATTTTCCACCACCATACACAGAATCTGCCATCTGGGCTGGTGCCACCTGGTCCTGAACCTGCCCCAGCCAGCTTGTCCATCATTCTCACCTCCGTCCCATCCTGCCCCTTCCGCCCAGTCCATTCTCAGATTACCAGTCACACTGGCCGACAGGCGGGGACAGATGCCTTGCTGTACACCGCCGTAACTTTTAAAGGGCCCGGTGTGATTACAGCAGTACGGAAAACGCAATGAAAAGAAGACTCAGAGGCATCAGACCCTTGGGTCCGCATGTTGTTGTTGCTAGCGTCGAATGTGGCTTTCTGCTTTAAACACATATACTTATCTATGATGTATGTTAGATTTTTTTTTTAACTGTGGTGAAAATACACACAACAAAACATACACCAATTCAGCAGTTTTTACATGTGTGATTCAGTGGCGTGGATTACGTTCTTCAAGTTCTGCATCCATGCTTGCCCGCCTTTTCCAAATTATTCCACCACCCTTAGAAAGCTGTCAGATTTTTGAAGCATATACAGGGATAAGATTTACACTTGTGTTCTCTTAAAAGTTTAATGGCTTACATGTGTTCTGCCCTAGCTTTTGCCTCAGTTTGTAAAATGTTCAGATCTCACATTTGGACATTTGTGAAATTGGCCATTATTATTAGTTTATTTCTATTATTTTTTTCATTTTATTTATTTTTTTAATCTTATAACTAATCCTGAAGTTTACTGAGATCATAGGTAACTGTTCCTAGTAAGGGGTCGTAATTAACATTTACAATCACGTCTCTAAGTTTCAATTGCTACCAATTATCAAAAGAAAAAAAAAAAAATCTATAAAATCACAAGGAAGACTTCATGGCAATATTTGTCCTAGGTCTGTCTTGCTTTCCACGTTAGATTCCCACATTTTCTAAATTACATTTTTCATTTTATATTATAATATCCCAGCAAAAAGTAGCCAAATTCTCAACAGGTCAATCTAGACCCTGTAAGTTTTGAGTGAAATACACAGCTTCTTCTAGGCATCTTGTAATTTAAAAGTAAAAGCAAAGTGGAAGTATCAACAATTAAAATAAGTATATGAACTAAATTAGTAGATGGCAGACTAGTTTGGCATTACAAGTACAATTCAATGCCATTCTCCTTTAAGCTGTGCATAACCGTGGGACCACGCTGTACCACAGCAGTGAACAAGAAGCACACTGTCCCCCTCTCCCAAACAAAGAGGCAGCCATCTTGGAGGGGAACGCACTTAGCCATGCCATCATTAACCCCGAGGAAGCTGCTGTGACAAGGAAGTACGTACTGCTGCCCAGCACAAAGAACAGCCCCAACCCACCCAGACCAAACAGGCCGTTGGAGGTGTTCCAGGGAGAATTAGATCTATGCCAGGACATGAAGCTGGAAGATGACTAACCAGGCAGAGAGGCAGGGACCGGGGTTCCTGGTCGAGAATTTGGGGAGAGAGACTGGTGTGGTCCAGAAATTGGCAGGTGTTAATTCTGGAATGCCTAGAAAGTCTGGAATGGCTTCCAAAAATACCCCCAAATGCATTCATGGAGATAAGGCACCATGGCTGCTTATCTTGCATAAAGAAAATTTTGGAAATGAGCCCTCCGATAACTTGTTCATTAAGCATAGAAAACCATAAACCAAAAAAGGGTGTGCATAACCTGTTGCCGTGGCGTTGGTTCCGACTCATGGTGACGGAGTTTAGAACAGCTCCATAGGGTTTCCTAGGCTATAGTCTTTATGGAAGCAGATTGCCAGGTCTTTTCTCCTGAGAAGCCACTGGTGAGTTCTAAATGCCGACTTTTCGGTTAGCAGCTGAGCACTTAATTACTGTGCCACCAGGGCTCCTAGGGTGTGCATAGTTCACAGTATATATGTATATATTTATATATATATATATACACGTATATATGTGTATATATGTATATATGTATTTTTTCAAAATAGTGTTTTTTGTTCTGGAGTATATCAACCCGTTTTTTCCTTCTTGCTGATCATTGGTAAAGGCTCATTGCCAAAAAAATCAAACTAGTTGTCATCAAATTGATGCCAACTTAGGGTGACCCCATATGTGCTAGAGTTGAGCTCTGCTCCACAGGGTTTTCAATGGCTGACTTTTTGGAAGTAGATCACCAGACGTTTCCTCTAAGGCAGCTCTGTGTGAATTTCAATTGCCAGCTCTTGGTTAGCAGTCAAGTGCTTAACTGTTTGCACCACCCAGGGACTCCATGGGCTCCTATTGTTGCCTTCTCTCTGGGACATCTGAAAATTAGGCAGGAGCTGAGGAGAGGTGGTTGACAGTGGCCGTGGGATGGGAAGAAGTAAGGTCTGAGAGCCTACCTCCCTCCTTGCAGGGGCCCAGCCCCAAGGTGTGGGTTTCCTCTGCTAACCCAGAGACGGTAGCTCAGAGCCCCTTTGAGGGCATGAGTGGGCCCCCAGGGTAAGCTACCCCTGGGTCACTGGGCCCTACCCATGGTTTTGATCTTGGTTCTACATCACCTCTTTGCCTCCCCCACCACCGCCACCTCTGATCCCTACCTCACACCGCCACCCAGTTGCCCTGGGTCATTGAGAGCCACAAAACGCCACAGGGAGAACCTTGTCTTCAAGATCTCTGTCTCAGTCTTGGTTCTCTAGAGGGGCAAAACTAGTGAGACATATACATATACATAAATATATATATATATATATATAGAGAGAGAGAGAGATTTACTCTAAGAAAATGGCTTATGCAGTTGTGGGGGCTTACAAGTCCCAAATCTGTGGGTCAGGTGTTAGGCTGGAGGCCTCTGCTGACTCATGGGGTTGTGGGGGCTGGTGAATCCAAAATCTGCAGGTCAGGTGGCAGTCTGAAGATTTTTGCAGGCTCATGTCCCAAGAAAGGAGCCCTGTGATGCAATGGTTAAGTGCTTGGCTGCTAACCAAAAGTTCAGTAGTTCAAACCCACCTAGCAGTTCTGTGGGAGAAAAGATCTCATGATCTGCTCTCATGAAGATTACAGCCAAGAAAACCCTATGGAGATGTTCTACTCTGTCACATGGAGTCGCTGTCAATCGGAATTGACTTCACAGCACACAGCAACGTCAACATCAACAACAATGTACCAAGAATCGGAGAGCAGGCAATAAGAAGAGTGCAGGGTAGAGAGAGAGAGAGAGAGCTTTGCCAGAACATCCATTTATATTCTGGAGGCAGGCCCCAGCCCCAAGGAAACTCTCCTTTCAGCTGATTGTCTGCTCACATCAGATCACATCATGGAAAGTGATTACATTACATTACACTATGGAAGATGATTACATAACATTACAATATATTGTGGAAAGTGATTACATTGTATTACCTTACATTACATTATGGAAGATGATTACATTACATTACATTGCATTGCATTGCATTACATTACATTACATTACATTGCATTGCATTACATTACATTACATTACATTGCATTACATTACATTACACTACATTATGGAAGAGCACCCAGTCCAGTGTCTGTCAAACCCCTGAGAACCATAGCCTAGCCAAGATGACACATAACATGAACCATCCCAGTCTCCAACGATGACAGGGTCCTTTCGTTCCAGGACTCCCAACATTGACCGGCTGGCCCAAGGAGGTGTGAAGCTCACCCAGCACTTGGCCGCATCACCCCTCTGCACACCAAGCAGGGCAGCCTTCATGACTGGCCGGTACCCCATCAGATCAGGTAACACTGTTACCATTGCCGTTGCTCTTCGGGGCAGCTTCCTGTGTTCTTCTGCCTTAATGTTGGTTTTTCCTGCTGCAGGAATGGCGTCCTGGTCCCGGATTGGAGTGTTCCTCTTCACCGCCTCCTCTGGAGGGCTACCCACCAGTGAGATCACGTTCGCCAGGCTGCTGAAGAACCAGGGATACTCGACAGCTCTGATAGGTATGGGCGGCCGTGGAGGGGTGGGCGGGGACCAGGCAGGTGAGGAGAGTGGGAGAGGGCATTGGAGCAGCATGCTTAGCAATGGTGTTCCACTGATATGCTCTGCACAGTGTTATACACAGAAATGACTTCACTTCTAAGTGAAAGAGGAAAGAGTTTATCTGGGTATTTGAATGTGTAGATATGTGCATTTATACACTTGTGTGTGTATGTGTAGCTAGATACAGAATTATGATAGATAAAAGAGAAATAGATAAGATATATGATTGATTTAGATGATTATGATGATAAATATAGATACATAGATAAATAGATATAAGACAGAAGTAGATGAAAGATAAATAGGTAGGTGGATGGGTGGATGGATGGATAGATGGGGGATGGATGGGGGATGGATGGGGGATGGATGGGGGATGGATGGGGGAATGGATGGGGGATGGATGGGGGGATGGGTGAAGAGACAAGATAGATGATAGACAGACACAGACAGATAGATGTAAGACATAAATAAATAAGAGATAAATAGATAGGTAGGTAGGTGGCCCTGGTGGCGCAGTGGTTAAGAGCTTGGCTGCTAACCAAAAGGTCAGCAGTTTGAATCCACCAGTCACTCCTTGGAAACCCTATGGGGCAGTTCTACTCTATCCTGTAGGGTTGGTGTGAGTCAGAATCAACTCGATGGCAATGGGTTTGGTTTTGGTTAGGTAGGTAGGTGGATGGATGGATGGATGGATGGATGGATGGATGGATGGATGGATGGGTAGGTAGGTAGGCAGCTAGATGAGTTCGATGGATGAGTTAGATGACAGATAAGAAATAGATGAGATAAATAGCTATATAACTACATGAAAAATAATAGATGGGAGCGAGAGAAACACACAGAACATACAAATCTATATATGCACACTATGCTGTTGATAAAGATTTTCATTTTACATTTCAATACTAAAATTGTGACAGAATTTTGTTTAACTGGCATTCCCGTTGATTTCACTCCATTAGTAGGGATGATGTGGACTCCCCAGTTGCTTGATATAAGCTTAGGTCCAAGCAATTCATTGGATGAATCCTAGAAAATCTCCTAGGAGCAAAATGACCCTTCTCTTTGCTGTCACATCTTGGTATAAAACCATCATCATCTTTTTTTTTTTTTTTTTTTTTTTTTGAAGTGCCACTCATTTAGAGGTACAATTAACATTTTGTAAGAAATTTTCATAGGTGTTTAAAATAATTGCTAAATTTTTGAGCATGATTTCCTTCTGCCTCAGGGGTAGTTTCTTTGAGTAAGGACTCATTTTTACTCCCAACATTCAAGGATTAAAATAAGTTGTTTATAAAAATTTAACATTGTGGAAGTTTCACAGAAAAGCATCTATCCCAGAAAAAATGCTTGCAGTTTTTTATGTAGTTTGGTTTCCTGCCTATTAAATATGTTAGTTCTGTTTTTATTTATTTATTTTTTTCCCTTTTTTGCAATCACTAACTTAGCTCTAGGATTCCAGTAGAGAAGTCAAAACCCTATTGTTTGTGGGAAAGCAAGGGTAAACCAGTAGGTAGCTATAATTACAAAGCCTTGGTTGATGAAATACATAGAAAGGTCTTACTTTTTAGTGTGCGTGACTTGGAAGCTGGCATTAAAATCAGGGTGTCTGTTGGAGCCCTGGTGGCTCAGTTGTTAAGAGCTCGGCTGCTAACCAAAAGGTTGGCAGTTCCAATCCACCAGCCATTCCTTGGAAACCCTATGGGGTGGTTCTACTCTGTCCTATAGGGTCTCTATGAGTTGGAATCGACTCGACAGCACTGGGTTTGGTTTTATGATATTGCGATTAAGGAGTCCTTGGGTGGTGTAACTATTAAACTAAAGGTTGGAGGTCCAAACCCACCCTGCAGCACTGCCTAAGAAAGGCCTGGAGATCCACTTGCATAAAGATTACAGCCAAGAAAACCCTGTGGAGCTCAGTTCTACTCTGTTACACATGGGGTTGCCGTGAGTCGGAATCGACTCAACGGCAACGGGTTCAGTTTTTGGTTTTGGGTGGTGCAAACGGTTAACAGGCTTCACTGCTAAGTGAAAGGTTGGTGGTTCAAGTCCACCTAGAGGCGCCTTGGAAAACAGGCCGGGCAATCTGGTTCGAAAATTCAGCCATCGGAAACCCTGTGGAGCTCAGTTCTACTCTGACACATGGGGTCGACTCGACAGCATTGACTTGAAGGAACTGGTTTTAGTAGGATTATGTGCTGCAGTTGGCCTCATAAACCAAAAAACCCATTGCTGTCAAGTCAGTTCCAATTCATAGCGATCCTATAGGACAGAATAGATCTGCCCCATAGGGTTTCCAAAGAGCAGCTGGTAGATTTGAACTGCTGACCTTTTGGTTAGCAACCATACTCTTAACCACTAAGCCACCAGGGTTTCCAAATTTGCCTCGTAGAGGCCTATTTTTCACTACACTTACACTTGCCCGTGTGCTTGGCTTCTCTCCGAAAGGTTGGTGGTTCTAGTGCACCAGAGGCTCCTGGAAAGAAAACCAAAATACCCATACCCATTGCTGTTGAGTCAATTGCGACTCATAGCAACCCTATAGGACAGACTAGAACTGCCCCATAGGGTTTCCAAGGAGCATCTGGTGGATTCAAACTGCCAACCTTTTGGTTAGCAGCCAAGTTCTTAACTACTACACCACTGGGGCTCCCCCAGGAAGAAAGGCCTGGTGATCAGCTCCTGAAAACCCAGACAATGAACACCCCATGGAGCACAGTTCTACTCTGATACACGTGGGGTCACCATGCATCAGAGTTGACTGGTTTTTCTGGAAGGGGATTCGATGTCTTGTCCGTTTGTCTTCTCAGGGAAGTGGCACCTGGGGATGAGCTGTGACCACAAATCCGACTTCTGTCACCACCCTCTAAGCCACGGCTTCGATTACTTCTACGGGCTCACGGTGACTAACTTAAGAGACTGTAAGCCGGGGGCAGGCAGCGTGTTCACCCAGGGCTTCTGGCTGCTGGTCTTCATACCCCTGCAGATCATCGGCGTGGCGCTGCTCACGCTGGCCGTGCTCAACTGCGTGGGGGTGCTATGCGTGCCCCACGCCATCTTCCTCTGCCTACTCCTTGTGGCTGCTGCCATCCTGGGCCTTCTGGTCTGTTTCCTTCATTACTTCCGACCCCTCAACTGCTTCCTGATGCGGAACCATGAGGTCACCCAGCAGCCCATGTCCTACAACAACCTCACACAGAGGCTGACGGCCGAAGCGGTCCAGTTCATCCAGCGGTGGGTATCAATCACCTGTTGGCTGGCCTTTTCTTCCCTCTCTGCCCATGAAAAATGTTGCTGCTGTTGTCGGCATCTGTGGAGTGGGTCCCCAACTCGTGGCGACCCCGTGCACGTGGAATGAAATGCTGCCCAGTCCCGCATCATCCCCGTGATCAGCCCATTGTGATCCATAGGGTTTTCTTTGGCTGATTTTCAGAAGCGGATTGCAAGGCCTTTGTTCCGAGACACCTCTGGGTGGGTTCAAACTTCCAACTTTGCAGCTAGTATAGTCCAGTGCTTAACCGTTTGCACCACCAAGGGACTCCTCATAAAGAAGGTAACCCAAAACCAGACCCCGAAGAAGAAAAAGAAACTAGTGTAGGTGAACACCTAGCATCCTTTACCTCAAGCAGTAGGACCCCTGGTGGCGCAATGGTTAAGCACTCGGCTGCTATCAGAAGGGTAGGCAGTTAGAACCCCTCAGCTGCTCTGCAGGAGAAGAGACCTGGAGATCTGCTCCTGTAAGTATTACAGCCTTGGAAACCCTACGGGGTAGTTCTGCTCTGTCCGATAGGGTCGCCGTGAGTTGGAATCGACTCCATGGCGCGCAACACACACATCACAAGCTTTCAAATTTGTTTTAAAGCTGACAAATACGTGAAAGAAATTTTCTTAGAAGCTAAATATGGAAGAGGGATGAAAGTTGCAGCGTGTGGGTAGACCTGGAACGGAGGGCTGCATTTGGAAACGGCTGACATTTAGTCAAACCCTACGGGAACCTGGGAACAGCTGGAGAGAAATGGCAGACTCGGTGAGAAAAAGATGAAAGAACTTAGGGGCACACCCATATGGAGTCACGTCTGGAGACTGATTCATATTTAACATACATCGCTGAGCTCAAGAGGCAGGCTCACAAGGGAAAAGACAACGTTATTCTCCGGTTGTTACAAAAGGGTTATTTGATATTAAAATGTTATGGGAGGAGTTTGAAGGAATTGGGACAATTTTATGGAGAAATGAAACATAAGGGCCGTATTCATTACAACATTTTGATTATTCAAAGGATTGTTTTAAAGTGTGTGTTGAGCAATGTTTTAATATTTTTAATCAGAGAAGAATAGATTAATCACAGAAAAATATATATGACTATTTTAGTTGTTTATAGACGTATACATATTTTTACTTACTAAGTGATAAATGATTGAAATTGATTTCTTTCATACTTATCTAGGTGCTGCTACAACAGAAATACCACAAGTGGATGGCTTTAACAAACAGAAATTTATTTGGTCACAGTTTAAGAGGCTAGAAGTCCAAATACAGAGTACGAGCTCCAAGGGAAAGCTCTGTCTCTCTGTTGGCTCTGGGGGAAGGTCCTTGTCTCTTTGCAGCTTTTGTTCCTGGGTTCCTTGGTGATCTCCATGTGGCATCTATCCAACCCGTCTCTGTTTGCTTAATTTGCTCCTTTTATATCTCAAAGGAGATTGACTGAAGAACACCCTACACTGGTACCGTCTCCTTAACTTAACAAAGAAAACCCATTCCCAAATGTGATTCTAACGAGAGGTATACCCATGGCCGTCCGGTTGATTCTGACTCATAGCCACCCTGAAGGACAGCGTAGAACTGCCCCATAGGGTTTACAAGGAGTGGCTGGTGGCTTCGAACCGCCAACCTTTTGGTTAGCAGCTGAGCTCTTAACCACCACGCCACCAGGGCTCCACCACAAGTATAAGGGTTAGAATTTTACAGCAAATCATTTTAGGGAGCACAATTTAATCTGTCACAATTGCCAGAGGAGGTGGTGGGAAACACCTGGGTAGAGCAGCAGCTACTGTTAGAAAGAATAAGGAATTGCCTGGCCAAGGACAGATGATTGTAGACGTGATAACCTCTAAAAGTCTTCCTTTAAGCCGAGTATTGATCGATGACTTGTTGGGCTATCAGATTCGGGATGGGATTCATGCTGTTTGTTGGCGGTAGGTTTGGGTTCACGAGGCACACGTTGGCAGGGCTGATGGGTCATTCCTGGGCAGCAGGCCCGCAGTCTCTGTAGCTGACCCAGGTAAACGTTGCGATCTGAGTTAACTGCTCTGAGTAGCTAGCTGTCCCCACCCTAAGAACCCTTCTTACTGGAACCAAGTGCTGCAGAAACCTAACGGGCATGTAAAAGACATAATGCAGTTTGTAAGAGAAGGATGGAGAACCTAAGCTGGCCATCACCGTTTGAGCATTTATTTCATTTTTATTTACACATACAGAGATGCAGTTTAGTTGGCAGTGCTTGGGGTAAGATCAAAGATCACAAATCAGCAGTGGCCCACTCAGCCAGAGGTGGGTGGTGCAGGGGTGGCCGCCCTGATCCTAAGCATCAGCCCCTGCAGGATTGCATTGGAAAGCCTAGTACACGGCGCAAACAAAAGGGGATTATTATAACCCTCCACAGGTAGGCAAAGAGGAGAAGGAGAAGAAGGAAAGATCTAGAACTATATGTCTAGAACAGAGTCCCTGGGTGGTGCGAACAGTTTGGTTGAGGTGCTCATTTTACTTCACTATTCAATTTTGAAAGTATCTGAGATAGGCAGATCTCCCTGTAGGAAATGTGAAAGAAAAGCACAGCAGGGCTGGTTTTTGTTTTTAAATGGTATGAAATGTATTATAATATAATATACTCAATATAATATAACAATAATATGCTCAATCAGCATATCTGGCAAGGACCATGAAGCCTGAGAAATGTTAATGGAGACTTGTTGGTGCGTAGGAATTGGTCCCAGATAACGTTTGCATTGTCAAACTTTCTTGGCTCTGTGTTTACAATACAAAGCATTTACGATTTAAAAAAAAAGAAAACATGCCCGGCTACTCACTGAAAGGCTGGAGGTTTGAGTGCACCCAGAGGCACCTCAGAAGGAAGGCCTGGTGATCTACTTCTGAAGAAGTCAGCCACTGAAAACCCTATGGAGCACCGTTCTATTCTGACACACAAGGGATCGCCATAGGTTGGAATTGTCTCCATGGCAACTGGTATACAGGCAACTGGTATACCAGATCTGGAAGAGTTAACTCCTCAGATTTTGCATAAGGACCACCCGGGGTGCTTGTTAAAAGTGAAGATTGCAAAGTTGAGCCCTACGAGTTCTTATCAAGTAGTTTAGAGGTGAAGCCACACATCTGCATTTTGAACCAGCTCCCCAAGAGACTTTCAGTCCTGGGTTCCATAGGATGGTTTGTGAAACATTGGAGCCTGTGTGGATTTTTTGCTCCTGTGGACAAACACCGCAATCGTTATTCTGTTGCTTAGATTTTCTGGAAGGTGATGCTGATGTGTGACCTAATGCAGAAGCTGTAGAACTTTATGTCATTGTTGTTTTTAGTTACCTTCAAGTTGATTCTGACTCATGGTGACCCCGTGTGTGCAGAGTAGAACTGCTCCATAGGGCTTTCAAAGCTGTGGCTTTTCAGAAGCAGATCGCCAGGTCTTTCTTCCAAGGCACCTCTGGGTGGGTTCAAACTGCCAACTTTTTAGCTGGCAGTTGAGTGCTTAACCACTGCACCACCCAGGGACTCCTCTAGAACTTTATGTTGTTGTTAGGTGCCCTTGAGTTGATTCTGACTCATAATGACACCACATGACACAGCAGAACTGCCTCAGACAGTTTTCTAGACTGTAATCTTTACGGCAGCAGATTGCCAGGTCTTTCTACCATGGAGCCACTGGGTGGGTTCGAACTGCCAATCATTCGGTTAACAGTTGAACACTTAACCACTGTGCAACCAGGGCTCCTTTTTAGAACTTTGTAAGAGATGCATTTTATGTTATGATCCAGGAAGATGTATATATGTATATAGCTGAAACAGAAGTTTCCTGAAACCATCCTTCTTAGTTATCTAGTTCTGCTATAACAGAAATACCACAAGTGGATGGCTTCAACAAAGAGAAATTTATTCTTTCACAGTCTAGGAGGCGAGAAGTCCAAATTCAGGGTGCCAGCTCCAGGGAAAGGCTTTCTCTTCTCTGTGGGCTCTGGGGGAAGGTCCTCGTCATCAATGTTTCCCTGGTCGGGGAGCTTCTCGGCATAGGGACCCCTGGTCCAAAGGATGCGCTATTCTCCTGGCTCTTGTTTCTTGGTGGTATGAGGTCCCCCTGTCTCTCTGCTTGCTTCTCTCTTTGATATCTCAACAGAGATTGACTTAAAACACAATCTAATCTTGCAGATTGAGTCCTGCCTCATTAACATCATAGAGGTAGGATTTACAACACATAGGAGAATCCCGTCAGATGACAAAATGGTGGACAGTCACACAATACGGGGAATCACGGACTTGCCAAGTTGATGCACATTTTTTGGGGGACATGGTTCAATCCATAACGCAACATTTCCCTTTCTGGGTGACCACCTCCTACACTTTCTATCTGATTCCATTCTGTCTCACTAAAAAAAAAATTATCTGCTTGTAACGCTGTATTCATTTCATGCCCCACTGATGGGCACAGGCTGCACACCTGACAAAGCACTGACGTAGTGGTTTAGCATTATCTGTAGGAACACAGCCATTTCCAGATGGAGCAGTGGCCCGTGGGAACAGCTGTTGTTGTCAGCTGCAGTTGAGTCAGCCCTTGACTCGTGGCTACCTCATACACAACAGAAGAAAACACTGTCCAGTCCTGCACCATCCCCATGATCAGCTGAGGTTTGGACCATTGTGATCCATAAGGTTTTCATTGGCTGATTTTGGAAGGAGATCACCAGGACTTTCTTCCTAGTCCTAGTCTGGAAGCTCTGCTGAAACCTGTTCAGCATCACAGCAACACGTGAGCCTCCACTGACAGACGGGTGGTGGCTTCGCATGAGGTGCAATGGCCCAGAATGGAACCCAGATCTCCTGCATGGAAAGCGAGAATTCTGCCACTGAGCCCCCAGTGGCAGACCAACCCATTTAAGCCAAAACTCTACAACAGTCTGTTTGTTGATCAGATTTACTGGAACACCTGAACATTCTCGTATCACTCACTTATCCACCAGCAGTCCCTCAGAAACACACACCACTACCTACCTACCACTTGTCATCCAGTCAGCTCCAACTCACAACGACCCCACGTGCGTCAGAGTAGAACTGTGCTCCACAAGGTTTTTAGTGGCTGATTTTTCAAAAGCAGATCACCAGGCTTTTCTTCTGAGGCACCTCTGGGAGGACTTGAACCTCCAGTCGTTTGGTCTGCAGCGAGCGTGTGTGTGTGTGTACCTCTTGTGCCAGCTGGGGACCCACAGGCAGAGGAGATTAATACAACATTCATTATACATGTCAGGGTTCAGAAGTAACAGTCAGCTTACAGGGTGAATCACTTTTATAGCATGTTATATTTTGACAGAAACGATTTAATCTAGTTAATGTATGAATATTCATGTGATTACAGGGCTTTTTAATGGGTTCCTTGGCATATGGGTTTGGGAGGGGAGTGAAACTAATCTGATTATCATACGCACATTGAAGCCTCAATAATTTATCTTAATTATGTTGAGGGTTGTGCAATTTGCTTCCACAAGCAGAGATGTAAGGTACTCTAGCAACACCATAGGTGGGGGTTGTGTTTATTGAGTTAAAACCAGAAGACTTTTTTTTTTTCTCCCCCTACAAAATAGATGATTCTAATGTTAATGATGTCCCTGTAAGGTGCAAAAGGTTAACTCACTCACTGCTAACTGAAAGATGGGCGGTTCCAACCCACTCAGAGGTACCTTGGAAGAAAGGCCTGGTGATCAACTTCAGAAAAATCATCCATCGAAAACCCTACAGAGCATAGTTCTACTCTGACACACATGGGGGCGCCATGAGTTGGAATCGACTGGATGGCAACGGGGTTTAATGTTAATGCTTATCGTCCACATTGGACTAAAGCATTGTCAATATTACCATGGTGCCATGCATGAAAGTTTCTCATATACGTTATCCAGAGATACAAAAATGGCAGGCATCTAGGAAAATTCCTCCTCGGGTAAAATTATCCTCCTGTGTTATGTTAGCCATCTGATTAGTGGAACGTGGCTTTTCACTGAGAGAATTGCCTTATCATGCCAGCAAAGATTCGTAACAAGGGTGATGCCACCATGTTGATAAAAGGTTTTTGTCAAAGATCTGAAGACACATTCATATGAGTTATCTCGTTAATCACAGTATCCTGAATAATTTAGACAGGCCTCACCACTTCCATGAGAGATGCGTTTACGTTACTCAGAAGCTAAATAACGAACGTCTCATCAAAGCAACGACAGTGTTCTCGAAACGTATTCACATGCTTGTGAATTCAGACTTTCCCATTTATGAGCAGTGCAGTGCCTTATTTAGACATCTTAACATAGCAAAAAGAAAAAAAAAATTCTGTGTACAAAACTCCCCTTCAGTTCATCCATTGAAGGCACTGATCTTTAAACCCTGATTTCTAAAATTTACGTTCTTCCTCTACACCATGTTGCTAAAATGATGTATACTCTAGTTGGTTCCAGAGATGCTAGCTTAGGATGTTGAGATGCAGATTGTTGTCGTTGTTGAGTTCCGTCTAATTGACGCTGACTCGTGGCGACCCCACGTGTGCAGAGTAGAACTACGCTCTATAGGGTTTTCAAGGCTGTGACCTTTTGGAAGCAGATCGCCAGGCCTGTCTTCCGAGGCGCCTCTGAGTGGTTTCGAACTGCCAGCCTTTTGGCTAGTATATAACTGTTTACACCTCCCGGATGCAGATAACAGGGGCATAAAGCCCGGGTGGTGCAGTGGTTAAGAACTTGGCTGCTAACCAAAAGGTCGGCAGTTCCAGTCCATCAACTGCTCCTTGGAAACCCCATGGGGCAGTTCTACTGTGTCCTATAGGGTCACTATGAGTTGGAATCGACTTGACTGCAACGGGTTTGGTTTTTTTTTTTTTTTTTTTCGGTAAGGCAATTATGCTTCCTTGGTTTGTGATTCTCTCAAATGAGGTGTGCCTAGCCAGATTTGGAGTGTACCCTGAGATTATAAGAGCATATTTCTAAATTGGGAAGAGTGCAGGCTTGGAATGTCTAACTATCCACTCCACGATCCCTCACCCTAATTTGCTCATTTAGGGATACAGTGATCTTGGTGGGGCGTGTCTGTCACTGGAGAGGTAGAGGGTCAGCTCACCATGTGTTCCGAGCAGCACAGTAATTCAGGAGACTGGTCCTCCTTCCTGTACTTTAACTAGCAAGAAATCCTTGTCTATCTCACACACAAAAAAACCCACTGCCGTCGAGTCGATTCTGACTCACAGTGACCCTGTAGGACAGAGTAGAACTGCCCAGTAGGATTTCCAAGAAGTGGCTGGTGGGTTCAAACTGCCGACCTTTTGATTAGCAGCTGAGCTCTTAACCACTGTGCCACCAGGGCTCCTTTGGATAGAAGTCGAGCACTTAACCGTTTGTGCCACCCAGGAACTCTGTCCTCAATGTAGCATGGGGCCAAAAAGCTGTTGGTACATTCTTTGCTCTGCCACTTAACTGTAGCGCGGCACACAGATTGAGAAGTGCGTTGTTGTCGTGGGGTGCTGTGGAGTTGATTCTGACTTGTGGTGACCCCATGTGACAGAGTAGAACTGCCCCAGTTTCCTAGGCTGTGATCTAGATGGAAGCAGGTTACCAGGTCTTTCTCCCTCAGAGCTGCTGTGTGGGTTTGAACCACCAACCATCTGGCTAGCAGCTGAGCACTTAACTGTTGCACCACTGGGGCCCCTTATGATAAGGTCCAAGTGAGGATGATTTGGAGGAAGACTAGGGCATGGTCCAGGTGTCTTCAGCCCCCATCCTGCACATAGGAAAGCCCACACCCAATGTGCTTGCCCAACCCTCAAAGGAGAACACACCCCATAGCTCTTATGTAAGTGCTCAGGCCCGTATGTCATCTTTGCCATGGTGATGGAGAAGTGTCTGGATATTCTGAAAAGAAAATAAAGGCTGCAAGGCAATGAGTGAATTTAGCAAGTTAATTTTATTCACAAAACAGTTTTCTTTAGTTCCAGTCAAGGCTAACTAAAAAGGTGTTATGCTGGTGGGGAGAACGAGATTCGTGTTTTATGTCATCGTGAATAGAGAGAGGTGCACCTTGGTTATTCTGCTTTGTGAAAAGACAGATATGTTGGGCCCTCTGCCTCTGTTGTTGTTGTTAGGTGCTGTCGAGTGGGTTCTAACTCACAGCGACCCTGTGTACAACAGAACGAAACACTGCCCGGTCCTGCGCCATCCTCACCATCGCTGTTATGCTTGAGCCCATTGTTGCAGCCACTGTGTCAATCCATCTCATTGAGGGTCTTCTTCTTTCTTGCTGACCCTCTACTTTACCGGGCATGATGTCCTTCTCCAGGGACTGGTCCCTCCTGATAACATGTCCAAAGTAAGTAAGACAAAGTCTTGCCATCCTTGCTTCTGAGGAGCATTCCGGCTGTACTTCTTCCAAGACAGATTTGTTCGTTGTTCTGGCAGTCCAAGGTATATTTGCTATTCTTTGCCAGCATCCTAATTCAAAGGCATAAATGTAACTATGTTGTTAGTTGATGTTTTAGATGCTGTCGAGTTGGTTCCAACTCATAGCGACCCCATGTACAACAGAAGGAAGCACTGCCCGGTCCTGCGCCATCCTCACCATCGCTGTTATGCTTGAGCCCACGGTTGCAGTCAATGCGTCAGCCCATCTCGTTGAGGGTCTTCCTCTTTTTCACTGACTCTCTACCTTACCAAGCACGATGTCCTTCTCCAGGGACTGGTCCCTCCTCTACAGATTTATTTAAAATAGTGCTTCATTGCTGGGGGAAAAATTAGGAGGAAAGAAACCACTTGGTATTTTTCTCTGCAAGTATACACATATTCGCTTTGAACAGGAAATTTCCAAGAACAACAATGACTTTGTACACGCACACACATAACTTGTGTAGCCTATGGTATCTAGTTATTGGATCATCAATTCATGTGAAATTGACTGTGAGCGTTTTGTTGAACAACCCCTGTTCATGTGAGTTGGGTCAATAATATATATGTGTGTATTGTATGAGTCTATAATTAGAAGTCTTGTCGTTAGGTGCCGTCGAGTCAATGTCTACTCATGGTGCTCCCATGTGACAGAGTAAAACTGCCCCCTAGGGTCTCCTGGGCTATAATCCTTACAGGAGCAGATCACCAGATCTTTCTCCCAAAAAGCCACTGGGTGAGTTTGAACTAACAACCTTTCAGTTGTGCCACCAGGGTTCCTTAGAAGTTAAAACCAAAAAACCAAAACCTGTTGCTGTCCAGTTGATTCCAACTCATAGCGACCCTATAGGACAGAGTAGAAGTGCCCCATAGGGTTTCCTGGTGGATTCGAACTGCCGACCTCTTGGTTAGCCACTGAGCTCTTAACCGCTGTGCCACCAGAGCTCCTAATATCTAATTTTGTCTTAAGCTTACTATAGGACATCTCTTGTGCTTCATAAACACGTCCTTTACCAAAAGGTCTGCGGTATAATAAACCCCAAAATTGGAAATGCTGTAGAGTTCTGTTTTTAATCTCTGATGTCCCAGAGTAGTAAGATCTCCTCATTCTGATTTTAATGGACCCTGGTCACTGACCCCTCCTTGCAGAGAAGCCACCATCACGTCAGAGTGCTGGAAAATATGGTAGTAACCAGCCAGATGAGATCCACAGGGGAAGATGGTGCCCTTTGTGGAGGGGCACGGAGAATAGTCTCCCCTGTCGTTTTCTACGGTCTGTAGTTTTACAGGAAATAAATACTATCTCTGCAAGCATGGCTGGTGGCATCATGATTCCCTCAAGTGTGTGACAGATGATGAATGTTTCACGAGCAGATACGACCCTTTATCCTGTTCTGCTGCTTCTCACCACAGCCTGGCACGGTCCAACATAGCCTTTCGCCTCTGCAGCAGTGCTGTGGTGGATGTGGCTGTGATGAATGGCTGCCGCTGGGCACCAGCCGTCTTTTGAATCCAGGGATCTATGGATGATTTCATTAGTTTAAGTGAGAGTTGAAGCCAGGTGGGAATAGGGGTGATATTGATTTTAATTCATGGTGAGAAAAGTCAGTAAGATTAAAGATGAAGGGCAACGCACACGTATTCAGAAACTGAAAGGTTAAATGATTAAAGAATCATCATCAAAGAATCGACTTGTTAAATATGGATGGATACCACTCAGTTCTTTAAAAGAAAAGGAAGACAGAAGAAGAATGGATGCATTTGAATTGTGGTGATGGCGAAGAATATTGAATATACTCTGGACTGCCAAAAGAACAAACAAATCAGTCTTAGAAGAAATACAAACAGAATGCTTCTTCTTTTTCATCATTTTTATTAATAATATTTTATTGTGTTTTTTGAGAAGGTTTACACAGTGGTGTAGGTTCCCATTCAACAATTTCTACACAAGTCATTCAGTGACATTAGTTACGTTCTTCACAATGTGTGACCGTTCTCATTATTTCCCTTCTGGTTGTTCTGTTTCCATTCATCTAGTTTCCCTGCCCCCTTGCATTCTCATCTTTGTTTTAAAGTCATGAGATTGTTTGGTCTTATATAGGTGATTTTTTTAAAAGGAGCACAGTACTTAGGGGTGATATTCATTATTTTTTGAGCCAATTTGTTGTTTAGCCAGGATGTTTCTTAAAAGTGAGGATGGCGAGACTTCAGCTGGCTTACTTTGGACACATCATGAGAAAAGACCACTCTTTGAAAAAGGTCATTATGGTTGGTAAAGTAGCGGGTCAACAACAATGAGGACAGCCCATAATGAGATGGATTGGCACAATAGCCACAACAGTGGGCTCAAACATCACAATGACCGTGAAGATGGTGTAGGACAGGGCAGTGTTTCCTTCTGTTAGCCATAAGATTGCCATCAGTCAGAGCCGACTCAGCGGCACCAACACCACCTCCACCATTGATCTGTTTCAGACTTTTTGTAGCCCCACAAGATGCGCCATTCCGAATGGAGCTGCTCTTCAGGCCAGCTCCCCTATACGTTGGCCATGCCTTAAGCTGGATACTGTTATGGAGGGATGTTCATCTTTCTCCCTGACGGATCCAGGTCCACACTTTCCCAACTGGGGTATAGATAAAGGACTCTTGGGACTTTGTTCTTGTCATCAGACCCATGGACGTCTTCTATGGCCCGGGATTATGACCTAGACTGAAATCACAAAGCGGGAGCTTTGGTATGTCAGGTGTTGCAAATGCAGATACCCAGGGGTTCAGGCAGGAAAGGAGATGAGTGAAGGACTGAGTGATGGAGTCCAAGAGAACTGGAGTTGTTCTGCATCTTCCAGCATGGCGGCCACTGACTGCTTGCTGACCGCAAGCCCGTGGGAATGCAGCCAGGGCTACAGACTTCCCACCCATCCAGAGAAATCAGGAACCCTGTTTTTATGGCTGATCAAAGTGGCCCTGGGTGTGTCAGAGAAGAACAGTGCTCCGAAACAGTGATTTTTTTGGAAGTACATCTCCAGGTCCTTCTTCCTAGTCCCTCGTAGTCTGGAAGCTCCGCTGAAGCCTGTCCACCATGGGTGACCCTGCTGGTATTGGAAAAACCAGTGGTATAGCTTCCAGCATCACAGCAACTCACAAGCCACTGCAGTATGACGATAGAGCAAATGGATGATGGAAGTCCCATGTAGTGGCATTTAAAACATCTGGTTCTGATCATCTGAACTGCAGGTCGCTGATGGCAGGGTCTGGACTGTTGTATTTCTAGCGTCCACTATCGTGTTAGCAGAGCATTTATTCAATGGTTGTGAAATGCGTGGGTGGAAGGGATGAACAAGTGGATATCTGAGTCTGTCTGCAGAGCTCAGCAGGAGCGGTGGTCACTGGCTGGGGAACCGTTGATGCTGTAGTCTAGCTGATGCCACCATCTAATTACTGGTAGAGGGCTTTCAGAAAGAGTCAACAGACCTCCTGATCTGCATTCCTGTTCTGCCCTACACTCACTCGAGGTGGAACGCTGGATGAATAGTGAAGGTCAGCCATTCAGATGTGGACTATCATACTCAATATAGCCCATGACAGACAGAGAGCAATACCAAACCCAGCCCTGTGCTGCTGCCGTTGTCTTGCGTGGATTCTTCTTTCCCGTATGGATAGGATGTAAATCTTTTCACCCTGAGATGGGAATGATCGCATGTTACTGGGAAGCCTTGGGGCTGCCTTCTGTGTTTTTAACAAATGGAGTGGAGACATGTAGCAGCTGAGAGTCCTGTCTTTTCACACAGCATGCAAGACAGTGACCATAAATTTTCAAGAGAGTTGTTTATTGAAGTGCTCCAGCTAATAAAAAAGGAATTCAGCTGTTACTGAGGGGCCTCCCTCCCACCACCTTGTGGAGGTAGTTCCATGTTCAAGGTCGTGTGGAAGAAGGGAGACCCAGTTTTCCTAGGGAAATGGCCTGTCCTGATCTCTCAAAGGATATTGCTAAGGGACAGTTCTTCCACCCAAGAGTGAGCTGTCGGTCATGACCCAGGATGCGTGCAGGGTGGTGCAGAGTTATCTCTGTCTCACGCCACTGATGATATCTCTGTTCCTGGATGGTAAATCTTCGTGTTATGGTGGTTTTTTTGCAAGCCGCGTATGCATTCCTACATTTTCCTGGTTTATTGTTGTATATAAAACCTAATCACTCTGTTCTGACACCTTGGGTTTTGGCTGGTATCGGTGATGTCTTGCTTATTGAATGAAAAATCTGCTGCTTTATAGAGAGATGATAGGAAAGGAATGCTATAAATATGTGCATTTTATAATAATAAACACATTACAACCTTCTCCCCTTACACCAAAGGCCTTCCTGTATCCGGAAATGAAAGCCACATTCCCGGACCATGACTGAACTCCGAAGGGTGGGTGTTTGACTCTACCTTCCTTTCTAAACTCATCATTAACACCATTTATCTTGTTGTTTGTTGCTGTTGAGTCCATTCTGACTTATGGCAACCCCATGTGTGCAGAGGAGAACTACCCCGTAGAGTTTTCAAGGCTGTGACCTTTTGGAAGCAGATTGCCAGGCCTGTCTTCTGAGATGCCTCTGAGTGGGTTCAGACTGCCAGCCTTCCAGCTAGTCAATTGAGTGCTTAACTGTTGGTGCTACCCAGGGGCTCCCAACATTTATCTTGGGCTCGCTTATTTGTTTGTTGTGCCATCTTTATCATCCTCATCTCCCACTTCTTAAATGCATGCCCCCATCTTGTGGTTCTGCCCAGAATGTTGGCTACATCCTCTTTCTTCTTCGTCTTTTTTTTATTAAAACAGTATGTTTTTTTTTTCTTGGGCAAGAGGGCTGCCATCCCAATATGGTGACCCCATTTGAAGCCAGACTGGAACCCAACAGCATGGCTGTTTGCTCTTAGAAAATTCTGACGGTAGTACGCAGCACCTCCAGCTATGACCATATATTGTGCTCAGAAGATTGACTTTTTAAGCGTCCTTCTGTTTTTTCTTAACTTTAAATCTAAAAATAAATGCGAGAACAGATGAGAGAGAAATTGCAGTGGAATTGTCCCCATGCATAATGTGTCTATTTAGGAACAAGCATAAAGAGTCCATTTAAAGTTTGTTTTGAGGCATCTAAGCCAGTTTTAAGGAGCACGCTATGCATTTTGAGAAGGAGCTGGAAGTGCGGTCTGGCGAGGTGTGAATAAAGTTTCCCCAGAAGGACTAGGAGGGAGACTTAGCAGGCTGCTCCGTATGGCCAGAGTCCCTGGCATAGCATGGCTTAGTTCTGGCTCCACCAGGCTTCTTCAGAGCATCTCTCCTTGGACAAGCCCAACGGGATGCCTCCGTGAATGTTCTTTCTTGTAGATCATGAGCAAGGATGATAACGCCCATGCTTGCATCTGAACATCAACATCCCTTCTGTTCCTTCTGAGAAATAATGATGAGAGTTACCGATCAGACATTGTGCATTCCAATCTCATGTCTTCTAGTTCCAGTCAAAGCCCTGGTGGTGCAGCCATTAAGAGCTTGGCTGCTAACCGAAAGGTCGAGAGTTTGAATCCACCAGCCACTCCTTGGAAACTCCATGGAGCAGTTCTACTGTGTCCTATAGGGTCGCTATGAGTCGAAACCAACTCGATGACACCTTACAAGTTCCAATTACTGTGAGAGTTAGGACAAGATACTTACAACCTTTTTTTGCTATCTTGTTGTTGTTGGGTGCCATCAAGTGGATGTTCGACTCACAGTGACGCCATGTGACAGAGTAGAACTGCCCCCATAGGGTTTCCCAGGCTGTCTTCTTTACCAGAGCAGATCAGCTACTCCAGTATGACCTCATCTTAACTTGGGTGTGTTTGCAAAGACCCTATTTCCAAATAAGGTCACATTCACAAGTACTAGGGATTAGGACTTGAACATTATCTTCTGGGGGGACATAATTCAACCCACTATGCTGTGTAACATTATGGGATTTCTTTAGAAGGCTTGAGAGAGAAAATAATGGTGAGAAACCATGTTGTTGTTGTTGTTGGGTGCCACTGAGTTGATTCTGGCTCATAACAACCCTATATGACAGAATAGAACTGCTCCCTAGGGTTTCCTACTCTGTAATCTTTACAGAGAAGATCAAGTCTTTCTCAAAGGGAGCCGTTGGGTGAGTTCGAACTGCCAACCTTTTGGTTAGCAGCTAAGCGCCTAACTGTTGTACCACCAGGGCTCCTTAGTTGTGTAATTATAACAACATTTTATTTTATACTCTTGTAAAAAGAAAAAAAATGGTGATGTAATGTATCACCAAGTGCTGGAACGGTAAAGCACTGCACACATGATGAACAATGACTTGCTGGCTTTGATCTGCCTATTTGCAGAGAACAGGACGTGCCTGGCTCAGCTGTCACTCCCAAGTGCGACGTTTTGTCCTTTTTTTCCCTAAGGACTAGGGGCTAATAAATGCAAGAGTTGACCTTAAAAGAGAAATGTTATCTCCAGGAGATCTGAGGAGCTGCCCCAGGAGGAGCTGTATGGGCGAAAGGAACTCAAGATACAGCAGCGTTAGGAATTACAAATGCATTTAGAAAAGGATACAGCCATTTATTTATTTGAGGTAGAGTTATTAGAGTTGCAATATAGTTGTTGTTGTTAGAAGCTGTCAAGTTGGTTCTGATTCATAGCGACCCTATGTACAACAGAATGAAGCACTGCCTGGTCCTGCGCCATCCTCACAATTGTTGTTATCCTTTAGCCCATTGTTGGAACCACTGTGTCAACCCATTTCATTGAAGGTCTTCCTCTTTTTCACTGACCCTCTATTTTACCAAGTATGACGTCCTTCTCCAGGGATTGATCCCTCGTAATAACATGTCCAAAGTATGTGAGACAAAGTCTCGCCATCCTTGCTTCTAAGGAGTATTCTAGCTGTACTTCTTCCAAGACAGATTTGTTAATACTTCTGGAAGTCCATGGTGTATTCAACATTCTTCGTCAACATCATAATTCAAAGGCATCAATTCTTCTTTGGTCTTCCTTATTCATTGTCCAGCTGTCACATGCATATGACATGATTGAAAATACCATGGCTTGGGTCAGGCTCACCTTAGTCGTCAGAATGACATCTTTGCTTTTCAACACTTTAAAGAGGTCTTTTGCAGTAGATTTGCCCAGTACAATACGTCTTTTGATTTCTTGACTGCTGCTTCCATGGGTGTTGATTGTGGATCTAAGTAAAATGAATCCTTTGACCATTTCAATCTTTTCTCCACTTATCATGATGTTACTTATTGGTCCAGTTGTGAGGATTTTTGTTTTCTTTATGTTGATACACTATACCACTCCTTTTTCACCTAATTTTGAGATGTTTTCAGTTATCATGAGGAGTTAGTGTATTAAAACATATCCTAAAAGTAAAACTGATTTAACGAAATATATTATTTATTTAGAAGTGCTAGTGGCTGGCAAAGATGTTAGCTTAGGGTATAACCCCTTCAAAATGACCAGAACTGAGATCAGGAGTTGGTTATATATAGTTAATAGTACCTTCTCTAGAGTAGGAGGAGCCCTGGTGGTGCAATGGTTAAGCACTTGGATGCTAACTGAAAGATTAGCAATTTGAACCCATCCAGCAGCTCCACGGGAGAAAGACCTGGCAATCAGCTCCTGCAAAGATTATTGTTTTCGTTAGGTGCCAGTGAGTCATTTTCGACTCATAGCGACCTACATACAACAGCATGAAACACTGCCCAGCCCTGCGCCATCCTCACAATCTTTGCTCTTCTCCAGCCCGTGGTCGCCTAGAAAACCCTATGGGGCAGTTCTACTCTGTCACATGAGGTCGCTATGATTCGGATTCAACTTGATGGCACCTGACAACAACAACTCTAGAGCAACTTTTACACAAACCGTGTTGCCTTGATGAATCCTTTCGGTGCGCTCCACTGCTGGGTAGCGTTGCTGAGAGAAGTGATGGGAGATTCCATCCAATCACAGACGTGTATTGATCCCACGCTACCTGCCGATCACTGTGCCAAGTGCCAGGAACAGAAAGATGGAAAGATGTAAAAGATGTGTGTTGTGGGCTGTCTTGTGTTCCCCAAAAGATACGCTGAAGTCCTTACGGCCAATATCTCTGAATATGACCTTATTAGGAAAGAAGGTCTTTGTGGATGTAATCAAGTTAAGATGAGGTCATAATGGAGTGGGGGGGGGGGGTCCTGATCCAATGACCAGAGTGTTTATAAGAAGGGAAGAAAGAACCCAGAGGCACACACAGAGGGGGAACGCATTTAAAGACAAAGTGACAGATGTCCAGGGAAAACGACCACGTGAAGACGGAGATAGAGGTTGGAGTGATGCGTCTACAAGCCAAGGATTGCTGGCGACCCCCAGAAACTGCGGAGAATCAAGGAAGGATCCTACTTTAGGGTCTTCAGAGAGAGCATGATGGTGTCAACACCTTGAATTTGAATTTATGGCCTCCAGAACTGTGAGAGTCTAGATTTCTGTAGTGTTAAGCTGCCCTGTGTGTGGGAATTTGTTAGGGCAGCCACATGACACTCTAAACAACCTGCCCCCACTTATAACGTAGTGGGCAAGGTAGAGACTCTTCTTGTGTGGTAAGGTGAAGCGAACGCTTGGATTTCATTCACCCATTCATTTGCTCCTTCACTGGTTTAATTGGTAATCTTATTAAGAACTGTCTAAGGGCCCAATGTTGTCCGACCACTCAAAACTGGTTGTGGTTGAGCGGATTCCAACTCATCGTGACCCCAAGTCAGGCAGAGTAGAGCTGTGCTCCATGGCGTTTTCAGTGGCTGGTTTGGGGAATTAGATTGCCAGGCCTTTTTTTTGAGGTGCCTCTGTGTGGACTTGAACCACCAACCTTTCGGTTAGCGGCCGAATGTGTTAACCATCTGCCCCAGCCAGGGGCTCTCTCTTAGATGCTATCCTAGGGGGCTGGGTATTCAGTTGGTGACAGGTATCCCATGGCACTCAAGCCCCAGCAAGAGGGGGCAAAGCCCCTCAGAGGAGATAGCCTTTAAGGTGGCTTTTGAGGGACTTTAGGAAGAAGGTCGTAGGCAGAGAAGGCTTATCGTGTGCGCGGCATTGAGCTGTGTGTGTGCTGGCCGTGCTCAGTGACAAATTAGCGCGTCTGGTATGCGGAGCACTCAGGGTGTGTGCGCGCAAGTAGGCATCCGGAAAGTGCCGATTTGGAGCTCTTCACTTTGGGAAGATGAGCGTGAGGCTGAGAGATTTAAGGAATCCATCCTGGAGTGAAAGGAAGAGCTAGAACCAGGGTTGGGGCAAGGTGTGTGCTGTGGCAGTGCAGCCAAGGCCACTGTTCAAGGCGGGGCTTCTCTAAGCAGTGGCTTCTTGCATGGGTCTCCAGGGAGCTACACACCCACTGCCCCCAGAGGTGGGCCAGTTCCCCGTGCTGCTGAGAGCTGTGCCCACTGCCCCCAGAGACAGGCTCGCTCCTTGAGCCCCGATAACCTCAGGAAGCTGCTCACTTGCCGTTCCCTCATAGCGTGAAAGGAATTGCTGGTGTTTTCCTGGACAAGAGGTCTCTGGGCGGTGCAAACAGTTTGTAGTCCACTGCTAACTTAAAGGCTGGGTGGTTGGAACGCACCCAGCAGTGCCACGGAAGAAAGGCCTGGCCATCTGCTTCCATTAAGGTGACAGCCAAAAAAACTCCTTAGAGCTCGGTTCTGCTTTGTAACACGGGGTTGCCATGACTTGGAATCAACTCAGCGGCCACGGGATTTGGTTTTGGTTTCCAAGGAGAAAGGTTAAAGGCTGAGCCTATCACATATAACCGGAACGCAGTAGAACGTGCATGTCTCAGAGGTCGCTGTGACGTACAGAATATGTGGTGTGACTCCCTGACCCCATCAGCCGACTCAGGGGTGAAACCTCAGGCCTTCTTGCAGTAAGCACGCTTACGGTGCTGTAGCAAGGGCCAAACGTTGACGGGGCGACTTAGAACTTTCTAGCAGGTGTGTGTGTGTTTTCACCAATGACAGCTACTTAGGTTTAGGTTTGCTCTTAATTACAAAATACTCTTCCAGTAGCATACATTTCTCTAGATGAAAATATGCGGGTTTGGGCCATAATCCGTTTCATTTCTGAAATGAAATTTCAGTGTTGGTAATTTAGTGCTTATTCTGGAAGATTTGTATATACTGGAAAATGAGTGTTACAGGGGAATGCAAAGGAGGATTAGTGTTGAAAATGGGCTGATATAAGAATTGGCAACTGAAGATACTCTCTTTAATAGGGGATAGTATAGATAGCTCCCTGGCACACAAATGGTTAAGTGCTCAACTACTAAGTGGAGGGTTGGTGCTTCAAACCCACCCAGAGGCACCATGAAGACACACCCAGTGATCTGCTTCTGAAAGGTCGTAGCCTTGACCACCCCTTGGAGCAGTTCTACTCTGCACACGTGGGGTCACTAAGAGTGGGAATCAACTTGAAGGCAACCAACAACAATAGGTAGGTAGGTAGGTAGACAGATGGATAGACGGATGGATGGAGAGATAGACAGACAGATGGATAGGTAGAGGGCTAGAGATAGACATACCAATTGCTGTCGAATTGATTCTGACTCATAGCAACCCTATAGGACAGAGGAGAACTTCCAGGTAGGGTTTCCTAGGCTGTAATCTTTACGGAAGCAGACTGCCACATCTTCCTTTTATGGCATAGCAGGCGAGTTCAAATCACCAGTCTTTCCATTAGCAGCTGAGTGCTTAACTACTGCACCACCAGGACTCCTGATGGATAGAGGTATAGTCATGGATTTGGATACAGATATGGATGTGGTAATGAATATGGGTATGGGTATTTATGTAGATATGGATATATACTAAAACCTGTTGCCATAGAGTTGATTCCTATTCATAGTGATCCTGTGTTTATATAGACGTGGTTGTATATATTATGTATACACATATCTGTATCTGTATAATTTTTTTTCCAAAGAGAATACCAGAGATACTAGAATACGATTTGGAAAGTGCTTAACTTCACAGCAATCACTATATAGAGGGAAGAATAGAATCCAGAAAAGCAAACGATTTCCCATATATTTCTGCCTGCCTGGTGTCATCTGAGGAGCCCGGGTGGTGAAGTGGTTAAGGCACTCAACTGCTAACCGAAAGGTTGGCAGTTTAAAACCACCAGCGACTCTGTGGGAGAAAGATGTGGCGGTCTGCTTCCGTAGAGATTTACAGCCTTGGAAACTCTCTGCGGCGGTTCTACTCTGTCCTACAAGGTTGTTATGAATCAGAATCAACTCCACGGTGATGGTTTGGTTTTGGCTGTGTCGTCTAAGCACGTTGCAGTGATGTAGTCCTTCCATCTGCTGATTCTCAGAGGGTAGCAGTAAGCTGCTTCAGAGGGCCACTGTGGAGATCTGCCATCCTGTGAACAAAATCAGCAATGTTGAGTATGGTCTTGTGGTCTTTTTGGAACTGCTGGGTGGTGTCGCACTGGAGCAGACGGCTCCTGATCAGCAGGGTAGCTCATGTGCTCACGCTGCCCGTGGCCTCTGTTTGCAGGAACGCCGAGACATCCTTCCTGCTCGTCCTGTCCTACCTGCACGTGCACACGGCCCTCTTCTCCTCCAAGGACTTCGCCGGCAAGAGTCAGCATGGCGCCTACGGGGACGCCGCCGAGGAGATGGACTGGAGTGTCGGTGTGTATGTGTGAAGAGTGTGTGTCTGGACAGTGGCTGAGTGGCTTTGTCCTCTGATCCTCATTGTTGTTGGTCGTTGTTGACAAGTCAGCTCATGGGTGTAGATGAACAGGCGTTGATAGCGGAGATGCGTCAGCAGAAACGCCTTTCCCTTCTTGTCTGGCTACCTCAGTGGGGCGCCTTTCATATTTGTGGCACCTCAGAACGTCATTCCGTGCCTCATCTGGTGCCCCCTTGTTCTTGCACCCGGGGTCAAGTGTCCCCCTCTGTCCTCCCTCACTGTTCCTCTGAGTCAGCTCCGACTCATGGCTACCTCACACACAACAGAAGGAAACGTTGCCCAGTCCTGTGCCATCTTCATGATGGTCGCTATGTCTGAGTCCATTGTTGAGGTCATTGTGTCAGTTCATCTCCTGGAGGGTTTCCCTTCGCTGTCACTGACCCTTTACCCAACATGATGTCCTTCTCCAGCGACTGGGCTTTCCTGATGACGTGTCCAAAGTTAGCAAGATGAAGTCTCACCATATTTGCTTCTAGGGAGTACCCTGCTTGTCTTTTTATCAGTTTGGAAATAGTTCCGAAACCTTCAGAGACATTGATGAAAAGAAAAATTCCAAAAGCACCTAATAGCGGATCAAAAAATAGGACAAACGAACGTGCAAAGTTTCTTTAAGTTAATATTTTAATACGTTATTGTTGCCGTTGCGTCAACTCTGACTCATGGCAACTCCATACACAACGGAACAAAATGTCGCCCGGCCCTGCACCATCTTTACAGTCCTCCGTACATTTGAGTCCATTGATGTGGCGGCTACTGTGTCAATCCATCCCATGGAGGGGTTCTTTGTTTTCATTCCTTTAATCTGAGTGTCTGTAGATTTCTTCCTATGTCCCAGATTATCCCTTATAGTCACAAAATATTAAACAAACAAAAAGTTAACCTAGCAGAGATTAATTCTGAAATGTAAAAACCCAAAAACCAAACCCGTTGCCATCAAGTTGGTTCCAGCTCATGGTGACCCCATGTGTTACAGAGCAGAACTGTGCTCCATAGGGTTTTTAGGGTGAAGAAAGCAGTCTTTCAGTTCAGCCACTCAGGGGTGGGTTAAACCCTGGAACTGTGATGCCGCTATGCAATTCTGGGGGTGGTCGGCCGACTTGAATAATTACAGTTGCTGCCTGTTGAGTGCCCGCCACGTGCCTGGTCCTAGACTTCAGGAGCAGTAATTCAGGCAGCAGAAACCATGATCATCAATCCCATTCTAAGGGTGAGGAAGGTGAGGCTTGGAGAAGGCTAAGTACTTCACCTCCGGTTACAGAATTGATCGGGGCTGAGCAGGAATTCCAATGCAGGTATCCCATCCAGAGCCTGGAGACCCCACTATCTCATTCCCCTGGTTTCCACGTGATGACGATGGCTGGCTCACGGCCGGGGAGGGTAAGCGGCACTTCACAGCGCAAGAACTAGTTCATTCGTTAATGACAGCATTGCATGCTGACCCTGTACCTAGTTGTTTCAGGGGATGCAGTGATGATAAGCCACCGTCCATCTGTCTGTCTGTCTGTCGTACTGCAGTGGCTTGCATGTTGCTGTGATGCTGGAAGCTATGCCACTGGTATTTCAAACACCAGCAGGATCACCCGTGGTGGACAGGTTTCAGCAGAGCCTCTAGACTAATAGACTAGGAAGAAAGGCCTGGCAATCTACTTCTGAAAGTTAGCCAATGAAAACCCTATGGATCGCATCAGAATGTTGTGTGATACAGAGCTGGAAGATGAGCCCCCTAGGTGGGAAGGCATTCAAAATACACGGCGGCTGTAGCAATCATCTCAAACATCCCGACAATCATGGAGACAGCACACGACCGGGCAGTGTTTGCTTCTGTTGTGTGTGGGGTGGCGGGGAGTCAGAGCCGGAACCGCAGCAGCTAGCAGCGATAACGGACGACGATGAGAACCTGGGTTACGGGTTTACTCGAGCATTTAAGAGTTTTCCACAAGACCTTTTAATAACAGCGAGCTGGAAGTGAGGAGTGGCTCAAGCAAGGTGCAGATAAAGACTCGGCCAGTTGGAAGGAGACGGCGTGGGTGTATATAGCCAAGGGGCATTTCATGGCACTGGTCAAGTGCACAGTGGTATCCTTTGGGCCACTGCAGTGCCATTTTTCAAAATCTGATTTCCAGCCCCAGTTCGTCGTGAGGTGGTGGAGTGTCGGGGAGGAACAAAGGCTTAAAATCACATTGTTTTCAAATGTGCACCAACTTATTATTATTCTTTTGCATGTGCCACTGTGGCTGTGTCTCTTTCTTTGGAAATGGAAGGTCGTTTATCAGAGACCTGTTAATGGGGAGGCGCAGAGCAGGCAGGTGGGAAGAAAACCACCAGCGGTTTTCTGGTTTCCTTGTCTGACCCAGCACCATCGCGGCAACCATCCTGGCGACAGTTTATTTGGCGGCATTTGCATGCAATGAGCGTTTATTGGGAGCCTTGTGCCATTAATAGAACTGCATGAAGGAATCAAAAATCAGCTCCAGCTTGGGAATTAGACCAGCAAGTTCTGTGTCTTACGGGGAGAAGTGCAAGCTGAGAACAATAAGGTGAACGTCAAACGTACTGAAACCATGCTCTGGAAAACCTTCGCGTTATAAAATAATCATTCCTGCTACAGCAAAGGGTTGGGACCAATTGGGATTCTCTTCTGAACCAAAAACGTGAGCCTTTCTCTTTAGGCAGAAGACAGACCAGACATCGTACCGGGGGTTACAGATTTCCTCCTGGGAGCTTGGCTTCCAGCTGCTTGGGCTGTGTAATGTGGTGCCCCCTATTGGCGGTATCTGACCAGGCTGTCCTCAGTTTCTCCTCTCTCCCCCACCCAGGGGTTCTGGTTGGAGTCCCTGAGTGTTGCAAACTGGGTGTTGTACCCGGAAGCACCTCGAAAGAAAGGCCTGGTGATTTACTTCTGAAAAGTCAGCCACTGAGAGCCCACGGAGCACAGTTCTACTCTGACACGCGCAGGGGGAACGCCATGAGTCAGAGTGGCCTCCTCCATGACAACTGGTTTTCCTGAGGAGTGCTGGGCAGTGCATCTTCTGTGGGTGCAAGCATGGACTGGAGAACCAGGAGGAAAAATAAGGGGCTAGGGGTTTATACGAAGGCTGAGCTGGGAGATGCTACAGAATGAATTCCTCCTTTCCATTCCAACATGAACAGAGTAGTGACAGCCACACGTGAAACCCTTCTTGGGGGATGGAGAATGAATTGGAGGATTTCCTGACCAAGAGTCGGGATAGTGACATGAACCTCAAGAAAAGTTTGAAAAATGGGGCTCTTTAGATATAAGCCACTCAAATAGACCTGGTGGTACAACGGTTAAGCACTCGGCTGCTAAACACAAGGTTGGAGGTTTGAACCCACCCAGTGGCTCCGTAGGAGAAAAGACCTGGCGATCTGCTCCTGTAAAGATTACAGTCTTGGAAACCCTATGGGCCGGTTCTACTCTGTCCTGTTGGGTCGCTATGGGATGAAATCCACTCGACGGCACCCAATAACAACAACAAACGTCAAGTACGCAATGTAATTCTAATACGGTTTTCCTGACTGGCTAAGCTCCTGTTGAATTGCTCATTTAAAAACGTATTATTTCCAGGACTAGGAAAGCAGCTAACGTAACATAAGCCAAGGTGCGGTGCTAGGAACACAGTGAGGAATGAGGCTAAGGTGCTTTTCTCTTACCTGTGTAGACAATGGCCCAATAATAGTAGCAGGTAAGATTACCTTGCAAGAATGTTTTAGGCAGTTGAGCAACTTGTGACCCACAATTTATCTTCATCTACATCCGAGATAAAAGCTGAGAATTCAGCATTTGTGCTGCTCCTTCTCCAACACTGACAGAGTGAGCTGTGAAAAAGCCAGGCCCGTTTTCTCTGACATCCTTTTGTTCCATACCGAATGCAGTTTAAATCATAAGGCTGTATCTTTCCCTTGGGATTCAAATATCAATTTCCTATCTTGAATTTTCAAGCATTCCTATTTTTGATAAATGGGACCTTCTCTGAAAAGTGAAAATAAGCTGCTGACTTCTGATGCATACCGAGCGTGGGAGGCCAGGTGGGATGTTCAGAGGAAGGGCGGAAAAGGAAGGACTTCCAAAGACGTCATAAGAGCAGCCAGAGATAGAGAATAAAGGCTAAGAGAAGTAGGGTCATGGAGTTCAAGGATGAAGAGCATTGTGAAGTAGGAGGATCAGTGTTTCAAAATTGTCAGGTAATGAATGGGGAGGGAAGGACTCAAAGGCACAAGCGGATTTAACAACTCTTGTTAGTTGCCATTGAGTCAGCTCTGACTCATAGCAACCCTGTGTATAATAGAATGAAACACTGCCCAGTCCTGTCCATCTTCATGATCATTGGTATGTTTGAGCCCATTGTTGAAACCAGCGTGTCAGTCCATCTCATTGAGGGTCTTCCTCTTTTTCGATGACCCTCTACTTTACCAAGCACGATGTCCTTCTCCAGGGACTGGTCTCTCCTGATAACGTGTCCAGAGTAAGTGAGACAAAGTCTCACCATCTTCACTTCCAAGGAGAAGTTTATCTTGGGTCTATTATAGGCTTGAACTGCTCTAATGTAGTGATTTCCAACAGTGGGACAGAGATGCTTGGAGTGGGAGTGGGGAGAGCCTCAAATTATATAAATCATCCTCGTTTCTGAGGAACATTCTGGCTGTTCTTCCTCCAAGACAGATTGGTTCATTTTTCTGGCAGTCCCTGGTGTATTCAGTATTCTTCACCGACACCACAATTTGAATGCGTGAATTCTTCTTCCTTCTTCCTTATTCATTGTCCAGCTTTCGCCTGCATGTGAGGAGATTGAAAATACCATGGCTTGGGTCAGGCGCGCCTTGGTCACTGTTAAAAACTATAAACTGTAGGATTGCAGTGGATTGAGGAGTGAGCAGTATGTGAAGAGTTGGGAGTTCTAAAGCTAGATATTCCTTTCAAGAATGGAGGAAACTGGGCCAAGGGAAGTGTCTGTGTTCATCTCTGCTCGGAGACCAGGAGTTGGGTGTAGGCATCAGTATGTGGAATTATGTACTTGGAATCCCAATGCAAAAACAGAGAGGAGGGTCACTGAATTGATTGAGGTTGGGGCTTGACGGGCATGTCACAAAATTCAACAGGGTAGCCGAGTTTGGGCCATGTAATGGTTAATTTTATGTGTCAACTTGGCTAGGTTTTGGTTCCCAGTGGTTTGGCCAATTGCTAGACTAGTTACTGTTCCATAATGTAATCCAATGTAATGTAATGTAATGTAATTACCTTCCATAATATAATCTAATGGAATGCAGTCACTCAATCAGTTGAAAGGGTGCGTTCTCCCTGCAGATTGTAAGTAGCTATTTTGGCAGAACTCTCTCTGTCTCTACCCTGAACTCTTCCCATCACCTGAACTGTATCGATCTTGGGATGCAAGCTTGCAGAAGTCTCTAGCCTGCTGCCTGACCTATGGATTTTGGACTTGCTAGCCCTTCATGATCCCGTGAGCCACTCCCTTGAAGTAAATCGCTCCTTCCTCCCCCCACCCATGTGTATCTATATCTATATATGTATATACACCCCTGGGGGATAGAAACAGTTAAGCATTCGACTACTAGCTGAAAGGCTGGCGGTTGGAACCCACCCAGAGGCACCCTGGAGGACAGGCCTGGCGATCTGCTTCCAAAAAATCACAGCCTTGAAAACCCTGTGGATCGGTTCTACTCTGTATACATGGGGTTGCCATGAATCGCAAAGGACTCAATGGCAGCTAACAACAACTATATACGCATATATATATATACACACATGTACATATAAATTGGAGCCCTGGTGGCCCGGTGGTTAAGAGCTTAGCTGCTAACCAAAAGATCGGCAGTTCGAATCCACCAGCCACTCCTTGGTAACCCTTTGGGGCAGTTCTGCTCTGTCCTGTAAGGTTGCTATGATTCGGAATCGACTTGACAGCAACAGCAATTTTTTTTTTTTTAAACACATAAAACCACCAATCCAAACCCACTGCTGTCAAGTCAATTCCGACTCATAGCGCCCCTATAGGGCAGAGTAGAGCTGCCCCATACAGTTTCCAAGGAGCGCCTGGTGGATTCAAACTGCTGACCTTTTGGTTAGCAGCTGTAGCTCTTAACCACTACACCACCAGGGTTTCCTTTTTATACATAGATACATATATATATGTATGTATATAGGTAGATAGATAGATAGATATGTATAACTCACTGCTGTCAAGTCCATTCCAACTCCTGACGACCCCCCTCCCCCAGCCTTTCTGTTATAGCTGAAAGCAAACCGTTTGTGCCACTCAGGGATCTACGTATCTGTGTATCTCTCTCTCTGCCTTTCTATCTCTCTAGCTAGCTATCCACCCATCCATCTCTCCATGCGTCCATCCATCCACCTATGTCTCTATCTATCTGTCTGTCTATGTCTGTCCATCCATCCATCCATCTCTATCTCCCTATCTTTATCTGTCTATCAATTTATCCATCTGTCTTAAGACAAGGGATTAGCCAGACAATGACTGAAGTGGCAGACTGTGGGAGGGGCATGAGGAAAGAATGGAGCTTCTGGCTAGAGATGGCCAAATGAGATAGGAGAGAAGGAGTTCCCAGGCTGGGTGAGGCAAATGTTTACATTCCAGAGGTGGGTGGTTTCTGGGTGTTCACAGGTCCTTGGCATACCTGTAGGATGATGAAGGAAGAACTGGAAGTCCAGTTCCTGGTGTTGAGGAAGAGACTGTTCTGGATTGAATTGTGTCCCCCAAAATATGTGTTGGAATTCTAACTTCTATACCTGTGGATGTAATCTAATCTAATGTGTTGTAATCACTTTCCATAATGCATTTTAATGCAGCATGGTCAGTCCGTCAGTTGAGGTCATACCAGTGTAGGATGGGTCCTAAACCTAATCACTTCTGAATCGTAAAAATAACAGATTAGACACAGAGACACACACAGGGGAAGACAGACACCATGTGAGGATTGTCTATAAGCCAAGGAAACAAGGAACACCCAGTGCTACCGACAAGGAAGGAGTCAACATAGCCAAGACCCTGATTGGGACTTTTATCCTCCAGCACTGTGAGAAAATACATTTCTGTTCTTTAAAGCCACCCACATGTGGTATTTCTGTCACAGCAGCACTAGGAAGGGAAAGCAGAGACCAGGAACTGAGGATCCAGGCTGTTCGGCTGGTGCCCTCACTATGTCGGGGCACACCCCAAGCATGCCAGACTTGGCTGTCCTGTGGTGGCTGATTGGTTCATTCACTTTGATGGCTAGGCAGCAAGAGAGGGTGGTTGATGGTTTACTTTACAGGGAGGAATATTGTGAAGCACAGGTACATTAACTGAGCCTCTGGTTTTATCCAACAAACACTTGAGATTGAGGCTTGAGAATTATTTCAGTGGTGGGTCACCAGCCAAAGTAACAGGTTTTTTTGTTTTTTTAAATTGTTCTTTAGATGAAGGTTTACAGAATAGTTTCTCATGAAACAGTACACATCTTGTTTTATGACAATGGTTGACAACCTCACAACGTGTCAACACTGTCCCTTCTTGACCTTGAGTTCCCCATTACCAGCTTTCCTGTCCCCCCCCCCCCCCCCCCCGCCTTCTAGTCCTTTTCTCTGGACTGTTGTGCCCCATTAGTCTCATTTTGTTTTATGGGGCTGTCTAATATTTAGCTGAAGGGTGAACCTTGGGAGTGACTTCATTACTCAGCTAAAAGGGTATCCAGGGGCCATACTCTTGGGGTTTCTCCAGTCTCTGTCGGGCCAGTAAGTCTGGTCTTTTTTTGTTTGTTAGAATTTTGTTCTACATCCTTCTTCAACTCTGTCCAGAACCCTCGGTTATGATCGCGGTCAGAGCAGTCAATGGTGGTAGCTGGGCACCATCTAGTTGTACTGGTCTCAGTCTGGTGGAGACCGTGGTAGCTGTGGTCCATTAGTCCTTTGGACTAATCTTTTCCTTGTATCCTGTTCTCTTCATTCTCCCTTGCTCCTGAAGGCTTGAGACCAGTGGAGTATCTTAGATGGCCGCTCACAGGCTTTTAAGACCCCAGAAGGTAGTCAGCAAGGTAGAATGTAGAACATTGTCTTTATAAACTGTATTATGCCAATTGAGTTAGATGTTCCCCAAGACCATGGTTCTCACAACCCTCCGCCCAGCAGTGTAGTCCCTCAGGGAGTTTGGAAGTGTGTATGGAGCTTCCATGACCTTTCTTTGTACAGGTTGTGCTGGCTTCCCCAGTACAGAGTATCAGGTTTGGGGGAGGCAGGGATGTGGTGTCTGTGCACTCAAGCATTCTGACTTCCATCTCTGTGAGCACAGCTCCACCTCTTAGCTCAGTGACATGGTGGCAGGATTGAGAGGTAAATGCTGATAGCGCAACTCTTTGTCACTTCTCATGGTGGATATGCTAGGGATACACTTTGGGTCCATGGGAAATGAGACATGGAAGCACTTTGTCATTAAACTCGGAAGCTTCTGAGGAAGAACAAGCATATGCCAAGTCTCTGGGCTTGCTGCTGGAGTGAAGGCTGGATGTGGTGTCAATTCCTCAGTGTGGTTTCGGCTTGCCTTTTTTTTTTTTTAAAGCATGTGCCTTAGAGCTTCAATAACAATAAATACAGTAGGCCATGTGGCACTTGGCTCCATATTAGACAGAATGATGGAAGAGAACAGGAACCCCAGAAGCAGAGACTCACGTGAATTTAAAGGTGGCATTTCAAAGCAGAGGGCTAAGAATAGATTACCTACTAATTGGCAATAGGATCATTAACTTTTTGGGGAGAGAGATAAGTTAACTCTCTAGCGCCTGGCATTTTGTTAAGTGTTTTGCACGCACTTAATAGATACAGTGATGATGAGGATGATGGTGAGGATGAAGGTGATAATGATGGAGAAAATGATGATGAAGATGATCATGGTGCTGCTGCTGCTGATGAAGATGATGGTGATGATGAAGATGATGATGATGATCATGGTGCTGATGATGATGAAGATGATGGTGATGATGAAGATGATAATGATGGAGAAAATGATGATGATCATGGTGCTGATGATGATGAAGATGATGGTGATGATGAAGATGATGATGATGGAGAAGATGATGATCATGGTGCTGATGATGATGAAGGTGATAATGATGGAGAAAATGATGATGAAGACGATCATGGTGCTGATGAGGATGAGGATGATGGTGATGATGAAGATGATGGTGATGGAGAAAATGATGATGAAGATGATCATGGTGCTGATGATGATGAAGATGATAATTATGGAGAAAATGATGATGATGGTGCTGCTGATGATGAAGATGATGGTGATGATGAAGATGATGATTATAGAGAAAATGATGATGGTCATGGTGCTGATGATGATGAAGGTGATAATGATGGAGAAAATGATGATGATCATGGTGCTGATGATGATGAAGATGATGATGGAGAAAATGATGATGAAGATGATAATGATGGAGAAAATGATGATGATCATGGTGCTGATGATGATGAAGATGATGGCGATGATGAAGATGATAGTGATGGAGAAAATGATGATGAAGATGATCACGGGCTGATGATGATGATAAAGAAGAACATGATAGCGGACAAAGTGATTTTGAAGATATGATGAAGATAAAGAACATGATGATGGTGAACAAACTAAGATGATGATAGTGGAGAAAAATATGAAGAGAAAGAGGGTGGGACAGGAGGAGAAGATCTGATGAGGAAAACGATAATCGTGGTAAAGAAACAGGTGTTAATGATGACAGTTAATATGGAGAAGTCAGTGTTACAAGGACACAGAGTTGAGAAAACTAAAATAACTTGCCCAAAGTCATGGAGCTAACATAGGACAGATAGGATTTTCATCTGGTTCTGTCTTGCATACTGTGCTCTGCTGTTATTCCCCATACCTTCAAGTAATGCCTCAGGCAGATTGAACTTGGAATATTGACCTACAAAGGAATGTAAGAAAATATACTGGGAAATACGTATCTGGTATATAGTTGAGCAAAGGTCTTTCTAAGCATAAAAGCAAAGGAAGAAGTCAGAATGAAAAAGATTGCTAAATTTGATTGTAAAATTTAAAATTTTCATATATTAAAAAACATAAAAGACCGACAAGAAAACCAGTTAGAAATATGTGAATCCTCTATGTAAGATGAAAACAAAATACCTGATATATAGAAACAGCTCGTGCAAAGCAGATGCTAAAAGGATAAATACCAAGAAAAGTAAATTGGTTGTACAAATTTACTGTATCAGTTCACTTCTCATTTGACATCAACGGGCACTATGGTTTCTAAAAAGAAATTGCTAATATGATGAGTGAAGGACAGCAACTCTTTTTTAGAAATTGCGTTATATCATATTATGTTGTGTGCAGTGGAGTCCATTCCGACTCATAGCGACTCGATACAACACAGTAGAACAGCCCTGTAGGGTTTCCAAGCCTGGAGCAGATCACCAGGTTTTTCTCCCTTGGCTCCTCTAGGTATTTTCCAACTGCTCATCTTTCAGTTAGCCGTGGAATGCTTAACCACTGCGCCACTTGTTGTTGTTGTTAGGTGCTATCGAGTCAGTTCCAACCCATAGAGACCTAGGGCTACTTATATCACGTTATATTGTTGTTGTGTTGTTAGGTGCTGAGTCAGTTCCAACTCATAGTGACCCCACGGCCAACTGTGTCAATCCATCTCATTGAGGGTCTTCCTCTTTTTCACTGACCCTGTACTTTACCAAGCATGATGTCCTTCTTCAGGGACTGGTCTCTCCTGATAACATGTCCAAAGTACGTGAGACATAGTCTTGCCATCCTTGCTTCTGAGAAGCATTCTGGCTGTACTTCTTCCAAGACAAATTTGTTTGCTCTTCTGGAAGTCCATGGTGTATTCGATATTCTTTGCCAATACCATAATTCAGAGGCATCAGTTCTTCTTCTGTCTTCCTTAATCATTGTCCAGCTTTTGCATGCATATGAAGCAGTTGAAAATACTATGGTCAGGCGCAACTTAGTCCTCAAAGTGACATGTTTGCTTTTTAAACACTTTAAAGATGTCTTTTGCAGCAGATTTGCCCAGTGCATTATGTTGTTTGATATCTTGACTGCTGCTTCCATAGGCATTGATTGTGGATCCAAGTTAAATGAAATATTTGACAACTTCAGTATTTTCTTCATTTATCATGACATTGCTTATTGGTCTAGCCGTAAGGATTTTTGTTTTCTTTATGCTCAGGTGTCATCCATACTGAAGGCCATAGTCTTTGATTTGCATCAGTAAGTGCTTCAAGTCCTCTTTACCTTCAGCAAACAAAGTTGTGGCATCTGTATATTGCAGGTTGTTAATAAGTCTTCCTCCAATATTGACACTGCTTTCTTCTTCATACAGTCTAGTTTCTAGGATTATTTGCTCGGCATACAGATTGAGTAAGTACGGTGAAAGGATACAACCCTGATGCACACCTTTTCTGACTTTAAACCACATGGTATCTCCTTGTTCTGTCTGAACAACTGCCTCTTGATCTATGTACAGGTTCCTCGTGAGCACAAGTAAGTGTTCTGGAATTCCCATTCTTTGCAATGCTATCCATAATTTGTTATGATCCACACAGTCGAATGCCTTTGTATAGTCAATAAAATGCAGGTAAACATCTTTCTGGTATTCTCTGCTTTCAGCCAAGATCCATCTGACATCAGCAGTGATGTCCCTTGTTCCATGTCCTCTTCTGAATCCGGCTTGAATTTCTAGCAGTTCCCTGTCGTTATACTGCTTCAACTGTTTTTGAATGATCTTCAGCAAAATTTTACTTGAGTGTGATATTAATGATATTGTTCGATAATTTCTGCATTCTGTTGGATCACCTTTCTTTGAAATGGGCACATATATGGATCTCTCTTCCAGTCAGTTGGCCACGTAGCTGTCTTCCATATTTCTTGACATAGACAAGGGAGCACGTCCAGCGTTGCATCTGTTTGTTGAAACATCTCAGTTGGTATTCCATCAATTCCTGGAGCGTTGTCTTTTGCCAGTGCCTCCTATGTAGCTTGGACTTCTTCCTTCAGTACCATTGGTTCTTGATCATATGCAACCTCCTGAAATTGTTGAATGTTGACCAGTTCTTTCTGGTAACAGTGTTCCATCCATGTTCTTTTGATGCTGCCTGTGTCGTTCATTATTTTGCTCATTCAAAAAAAAAAGAAAAGAAAACACTCGTTGCTGTTGACTCGATTCTGACTGCTTCCGTAAAGATTACAGCCTTGGTCTTTCAAAATTCTATCATACGATCTCTGGAGTCATTTCTGTCACCAACACCATGTTTTCCAGCTACAGATCCTTCTTTGTTTCTAACTTTTACATTCCATTCACCAGTAATTATCAATGCATCCTGATCGCATGTTTGATCAATTTCAGAATGCAGAAGTTGGTAAAAGTCTTCAATTTCTTCATCTTTGGCATTAGCGGTTGGTGCATACATTTGAATAATAGTCATATTAAGTGGTCTTCCTTGTAAGTGTGTTGATATTATGCTATCATTGACAGCGTTGTACTTTAGGATAGACCTTGAAATGTTCTTTTTGACAGTGAATACTACACCATTCCTCTTCAATTTGTCATTTCTGGCAGAGTAGACCGTATGATTGTCTTATGGTCTACACTCTGTTGAGTCCTAATTAAATCTGATATTTTTCCTTTTTCGTTTTCAAACAATAATAAAATTGTTGCCATTTAACAAGTGGAGTCAAGGCATTTTTTAAGCCCCAAAACGCCTTGGATGACATAATGGAGAAGCTGTGGTAGCAGAATTGTTCCACGAGTTTGCCTCTGCTTTTGATATCCCCATGATTTTAGCTTATAAAAAGTATTTTAAGTATTCACCCAGCACTTTTTCTTTTTTTAATTTTGGTGAAAGTATACACAGGCAAAGATACACCATTTCAACAATTTCTTCCTGTACAATTGAGTGACATTGATTACACTCTTCAAGTTGTGCAGCCATTCTCGCTACTCTTTTCCGAACTGTTCTACTGCCGTGATCTTAAACTCACTGCCCCCTAAACTTCCCATCCAGCCTTTCCAGTTGCTGGTGTCAGTTTGATCTCGCACAGATAATTCTTTAAAAGAGCACAATGCTCAAGGCAGACGTACTTTACTAATTATGATAAGCTGTGTTTTGATTCAAAGAAGTTGACGGGATAGTTTGGGTTTAAGGTTTATAGTTTACAAGATTTTATTTCTAAATCCCAAGGCATCTATGAAACAATTATCAAAACTCAACTCAAGCAAAAAATTGGATTTTGCTTTCACATCCATGTTTTCCCTCATTGAAAATTCTCTTTTCAAAAGACTTTAAGGTGTGTGTGTGTGTGTGTGTGTGTGTGTGTGTGTGTGTGTGTGTTTACATGTGGTACTTTTGCATTGAATTTCTCTCCAACTGCATCGTAGATAACACATTTAAAAAGTGCATGAGTTTATAAAATCAGCAAAATTTGCTCACTTCAGTGTGATGCACATTCCCCAAAGTGAAAACTACAGCTTAAAAATGTAGGAAATTCACTAGTTTAGCCCAGACTATCGAATCTTGGCTGTCTGTTTGGGATGGTAGCTTAGCTCTGGATCCAATAAAATACGACCTCAAGTCTTATCTTTGTGATCTGTTGTTGCTGAGACAGTCATAAAATAGAGCAGGGAGATAGTATCAGACACTGTCTTCCCACGGACTTTTGACAGGGGCTGGGATGAAGCCACCCCTGTCTAATGAACAAGTTATTTATTCAAGCAGATCTCAACAGGAGAGAAATGGAACCGTTTCCATTACAGACCACCGTCTGCCTGACTGTAGGGCACGTAATGAGGTTTTGAGTCTCCAGGAAAACATCAAGGAAGTGACGACACTCAAAAATTGCTGAGGGATGACCAGTGCAGGTGCACCTTTGCAGAGTTCTCTTGTCCGTGATTGTCCACATTGTATAATAAGGGGACAGGGTAAAAATCATCTCACCACAGACCCGTGTGTGTCAGAGTAGAACTCAGTGGCTGAGTTTTCAGAAGTACTTCCCGAAACGCCAGGCTTTTCTTCTGAGGGGCCTCTGGGAAGCTTCATTTCTAGTATCAGAATTATTAGTGAAGCAGGTGGTAATGGCGTGAAAACAGGACCAAGTCGGCAGTGTCCACGTCAAAGCCAAAGGCAACCAACAACAACAACAAAGTCTTTTAAGGGTGTGTGAATGCTGTTGGTTGTATTAAATTTGTCTGCCTGTCTTCTTAGCTCCTTGGCCTTTGACGTGACCACGCAGACTTTGTCCTGTTCTCACGCTGCCACCACCTGCTTCGTTAATGATAGTAATACTAACTCAGAAGAAAAGCCTGGTGATCTGCTTCTGAAAACTCTATGGAGCCGTTCAACTCTGTACACATGAGGTTGCCATGAGCCAGAATCGACTCAAAGGCAACTCACAACAGCAGCAGTGATAACCATACTCATCTGTACTTACTGTGTGCAAGAAATTATCCATTAATCGTAATCCTCATGGCAGTTCTCTGGAGTGCTGGTGGCGGTTTTTAGTTGCTATCAAGTGGGCTCCAACTCATGACAACCTTTGGTATAACAGAACAAAACATTTCTCGGTCCTGTGCCATCTTCATGATTGCTGGCTTGTGTTATGGATTGAATTGTGTTCCCCTAAAAATGTGTGTCAACTTGGCTAGGCCATGGTTCCCAGTATATGGTGTGAGTTGTCCACCATTTTGTGATCTGATATAATCACCTATGTGTTGTAAATCCTAACCTCTGTGATGTTAATGAGGCAGGACATAATCTGCAAGATTAGGTTGTATTCTGCATCAATCTCTTTTGAGATATGAAAGAGAGAAGTGAGCAGAGAGACAGGGGGACCTCATACCACCAAGAAAAGTGCCAGGAGCAGAGTGTGTCCTTTGGACCCAGGGTCTCAGTGTTTAGAAGCTCCTAGACCCGGGGGAAGATTGATGGCAAGGATCTTCCCCCAGAGGTGACAAAGAGAGAAAGCCTTTCCCTGGAGCTGGCACCCTGAGTTCAAACTTCTAGCCTCCTAGACTGTGAGAGAATGAACTTCTGTTTGTTAAAGCCATCCACTTGTGGTATTTCTGTTATAGCAGCACTGAATAACTAAGACAGTATATTTGAGTCCATTGTTACAGCTATTGTGTCAATCCATCCCTCGTTTTCGCCGACCTTCTACTTTACCAACTCTGGGGCTGGGGCTTTATTTTGCCCATTTTAGAGATGTAGAAACCGAGGCACAGAGACCTGAAGTGACTTGTCCCTCCGAGCTCTCCCACCTGGCTGGTGGCAGTGGCAGAATTCAGACCCAGGTTTAAGTGGTCACACCCCATGCAATGTTAACTGGGCCACACACGAAACCCCATGCTGCTCAGGGCTTCTGCCTTTTGACAGCAGCAGGGTGCCTGTGATGAGCACAAAGTCTGTGGTTCCACTCCCTTCCACAGTTCTCAGGCTGCTGAACCCATGAATCTCCTGGGGCCTCAGTTTTCTCATCCAGAAAATGGTATTGTAACATTGCCTACCTTGCTGACGCATTTTGAAGAATTACCGTAGACACCTTAGCTTTTAAACATGTCCATTATGTAACTTCTGTGTACTTCCTTCTCTCCCTGTGTGTCTTGACGTCTGCCCCTTCTCCCCTTTGCTCATGCATCCTTCAGCTCTTCTTTGGTGGGAACAAGAAGATAATGCTTAAAGTCGTCCTGGGACACAGTGTTCATGCGTTAAAGTCTTATGACCTTAAAATAAAAAACACATCTGGACTTCAATAAAAAAACCATTGCTACGGAGTCGATCCTGACTCTTGGCAACCCCGTATATTACTGAGCACATCTTCTCTTTTCGGTAAAATTCAGTATCATCATGACCTTCTGTTGGTTTGATGTCTAGCCACGGGAAACTGGAATAAGTGGAGTATGTCCATTGCCTTTGTCATCTGTGATCACTGGAGCATGCCTCTCTTTCCTATAATCTGAAAAAACTGCTCCCCCAAGCGTCCTTGTGGGGCGGAAATTCAGGATTACTCCCTGAGTCTGCGGGTCGCTGGTTGATTCTCAGGCTTATCCAGTTGGCCACATCTCCCAACATGGCGCCAGGAGCTCTGGGTGTACAGCCATGGTAGCTCAACGCTCTTCTGCTAGCTTAGGGATACGAGTATTTGGGAAGGAAGTTTCTTCATGGCAGGACTCTCTACATCATTTTTTTTTAAATGATATTTTATTATGTTTTCGGTGAAAGTTTACACAGCAAATTAGGTTTCCCATTTGACAATTTCTACATAAACTGTTCAGTGACATTAGTTACATTTTTCACAATGTGTCAGCATTATCTTTAACGGCGTTCTGGTTGTTCCGTTTCCAGTGCTCTAAATTTCCCTGCCCCCTTCTCTTCTCATCTGTGTTTTAGAGCCATTGTTGACCTTTTGGTCTCCTAGAGATGGTTTCTTAATGGAGCACCATACTCACTGCAGATATCCCTTATTTTGTGTGCCAATCTGTTATTTCACTAAGGTGACCTCAGGGAATAGTTTAAAAAGTATCTCAGGGCGATAGTCTCAGGGAGTCCAGTAGTCTCAACTGGTCCAGTAAGTCTGGACTTTTTAAGAATTTGAGTTCTGTTCCACATTTTTCTCCCTTTCTCCCAGGGTCCATCTATTGTGGCCCTGATCAGCATGGTTGGAAGTGGTAGCTGGGCACCATCTAGTTCTTCTGGTCTCAGGGTAGATGAGTCCCTGGCTCATGTAGGCTATTAGCCCTGTAGACTAGTTTCTTCTCTGAGACTTTGATTTCTTTCTTTCTTTTTTGCTCCAGATGAGTGAAGACCAATAGTTGTATCGTAGATGGTTGCTCACAAGCTTTTAAGACCCCAGATGCTACCCACCTCACTAAGATGCAGAACATGAACTTCTGTACTTCAGTTTACCTATTCCCAAGGAGTAGAAAAAGATGAAGACAGGCTATAAAGTGGTATATTTCCACAAATGGCTCTTTCTCAATACAAAATGGATTTTGTTCATTGGGTGCCCCAGAATCCACTGATGCACAGAATTAAAACTGAATAAACCTCTGGTGTTTCCAGAAATACCTGGGTGTTCACTGTACTTAACACAGAATTTCATTTCTTTAAGGTCACTAACTTAGCAAGCGCACCCCTGACTAATTTAGAGGCAGCCAGCTTCTGACGTTTATCGATTACTTACATTTAACAACAAATACTCAGTCACCTTCGCCGGCATTATCTCAGCCATGGCAAAAGGTACCTTTTGCGCGTGTTCGCATTTCCAATTTTTAGAAAATTGTCAGAGAAGGAAATTTGTTGTCATAATATTTTTTCACTCTGAAGTAAGACAATAGCCAGAAGAGAATGAAAATGACAAAATGACAGAATTTGAAGTCTTTTAGCTTTAATCGTCTGAAGGTAGAATTGCCTGTCAGATACCTGCGTCGACACTGCTATTTCTTGCCTGCCAACTTTCATCAGTAACAACATCTAATAAATGAGTTTATGCATCTGATTTCTAGTAAATACACCACAGTTATGGAAGAAGAAAATGTACGGAAAATAAGCTTCTTTGACAGTCTTTGAAGCTTTGAACACCGTCTTTGAGAAAAAAACCTTTTGCTTTGTTTACAGGACTCGACGCTACGGTTTTGTTTACTGCCGCCTTGCAGTTAGGCAAAGAGGAAGAGAGAAGTGAAAGAATTTGTAAGCTATTTTGAAAGGGAAAGAATCAGCTCGTCCACAGATAGGGCAAATACTTCTGCGGCAATCATTCTTCATCACCTCATCCTCACAAAACTTTCTGACGGGACGTCGCAGCGTGGAAATGTGTCTGTACGAAACACCACTCTCCTACGTGGCAGTGGGTCTCGTTGAGATACCGTAGGCCAAACAGGATCGTAGTACAGTTGGCTCAGATGACAGAAATGGGTCCTGAGACCAGAACGGTGACCGTAGGCTTTATAACAACCCTAAGTGTGAGTTACTACTGACTCAGTACACAGAATAGAGTGGCTATAAATTGTTTAACAATTAGCTTAAGCTTGAAAAAAAAGTTGCCATTGAGTTGACTCTGACTCATGGTGACCCCATGTGTTACAGAGCAGAACTGCTCCATAGGATTTTCTTGGCTGTGATATTTATGGAAGCAGAACACCAGGTCTGTCTTCCGAGGTGCCTTTCAGCTACCACCCAGGGACTCCAGAGCAAGTGTTAAGTGTAAGGAAAAATGAAGTTTCGATGAGGTGAATTGCAGCACATGCTCGTGCTAAACCAGTTGCCGTCAAGTCAACTCTAACTCACAGTGACCCCATGTGTGTGAGAGTAGCACTGTGCTTCATAGGGTTTTCAATGACTGACCTTTTGGAAGTAGATTGCCAGGTCTTTCTTCTGACATGCCTCTGTGTGGACTTGAACCTCCAACCTTTAGGTTAGCAGCTGAGTGTGGTTTATACCACGCAGCGACTCCACATGCAGATTACCAAACCAAAACCAAAACCCCTTGCCGTAAAGTCTGTTCCGACTCATAGTGACCTATAGGACAGAGCAGAACTGCTCCATCGGGTTTCCAAGGCTGTAATCCTTATGGAAGCAGACTGCCACGTCTTTTCAGCAACAAGCCGGGAGTGGGTTCAAATCGCCGATCTTTGATTAGCATCTGAGTGCTTTAAGCACTGTGCCACCAGGGCTTCTTCCATACACATAAAAAAAACAAAAACCCGTTGCCGTTGAGTTGATCCTGACTCATAGCTATCCTATAGGACACAGTGGGACTGCCCCATAGGGTTTCCAAGGAGCAGCTGGTAGATTGAAACTGCCTACCTTTTGGTTATCGGTGGCGTTCTTAACCACTGCCCCACCAGTGCTCCGTATACACCTTAGAATTGTTTATATACCTCTCTTTGCCTAGCTTGTGCGGGTGGCAGTACTGAAGGCATTTTCTGCTTTGTTCCCTGGTGACCCTTGTCCAGTCCACTGCCCACCAATTGGACATTTGACATACAGGCTATAGCCAGTACAGCTTCCACTCTTGACCACATTATTTTATATGCTTTGTCCTTGCAGATTAATCTATATCTTTAAACATGGATTTCTCTCCATTAACCTTTTTTTCTAAAACTTTTATTGTGGTGAAATATATATGGCAAACCCCCCCCCCCTTTTATCCACATGTAAATGTACAGTTTAGCGGCATTAAGTGTGTTCACCATGTTAGGCCACCACCACCATTATGCATTTCCAAGAGTTTTTCATCACCCCAAACAGAAAGCAAAGATGTCACCTTGAGGACTAAGGTGCCCCTGACTCAAGCCATGGTGTTTTTAATCACCTCATATGCATGTGAAAGCTGGATGATGAATAAGGAAGACTGAAGAAGAATTGACGTCTTTGAATTATGGTGTTGGCGAAGAATATTGACTATACCACAAACCGCGAAAAGAATGAACAAATGTGTCTTGGAAGAAGTACAACCAGAATGCCCCCCTAGAAGCGAGGATGGCGAGACTCCATCTCACATACTTTGGACATGTTATCAGGAAGGTCCTGGAGAAAGACTTCATGCTTGGTAAAGTAGAGGGTCAGCGAAAAAGTGGAAGACCCTCAATGGGATGGACTGACACAGTGGCTGCAACAATGGGCTCACACATAGCAATGATTGTGAGGATGGTGCAGGAGCGGGCAGTGTTTCGTTCTGTTGTACACAGGATCACTATGAGTCAGAACCGACTTCACGGCACGTAACAACAATGGGTACTAGACGAAGGGGAAGAACGGCAAATGAAGAAAGGGTCATTTGTAGAACGGCAGCATTCCGATCTTACAGCTTTCCTGTCTCCCACCTGCAGTGAAAATGTTAACTGTGTGTGTATTATGTTTACTTACTGGCTGAAAGGTTGGCGGTTCAAACCCACTCAGAGGTGCCTTGGAAGACAGGCCTGGTGATCTGCTTTTGAAAGATCATGCATTGAAAATCCTAAGGAGCACAGTTCTACTCTGACACACGTGGGGTCACCGTGAGTCAGAATCAACTCAATGGCAACTAACAAGAACAAAAACAACCCTATAGAATAGGTGCCCGTTACATTGTTTGAAACTCTAGCCAGATGTCGTTATCACAGTGGTCAACCCTATAGAATAGGTGCCCGTTACATTATTTGAAACTCTAGCCAGATGTCATTATCACAGTGGTTCTTATCTGTAAAAGACCAACCATCTCCTTTTTAAAAAAAAAAAAAAAAAGAAAAGTCAACATTTATTAAGCATTTAGGCATATATAACCTGCCTTCTCAAAGTGTGGTCCTTGAACCTGCACCATCAGCATCATGGGAGCTGGTCGGAAACGTGATTCTCAGTCCCTACTCTTGATCTATGGAGTCAGTCTTCATTTTAACATGACCCTAAGATGATTAATAAGGACGCTAACGTTTGAGGAACACGGATATATAATGTGAATGCACTCATGGCAACCATGCGTACAAGAGCATGAAACGCTGCCCAGTCCTGCTCCATCCTCACAATCGTTGATGTGCTTGAGCCCATTGCTGCAGCCACTGTGTATCTGTAGTGCCTCCCAACCTAGGAGGCACTTCCAGCACTGTATCGGACCATGTTCTGTGTGATCCATAGGGTTTTCGTTGGCTGATTTTTGGAAGTAGATCACCAGGCATTCCTTCCTAGTCTGTCTTAGTGTGGAGGCTCTGCTGAAACCAGTTCGCCATGGGTGATCCTGCTGGTATTTGAAATACCGATGGCATAGCTTCCAGCATCACAGCAACACGCAAGCCACCACAGTACGACAAACTGGCAGACGGGTCGTGTATGATACACTTAGACTCGTTGCCATCCAGTAGATTTCAACTGGTAGTACCCCCACGTGACAGAGTAGAACTGCCCGATAGGGTTTCCTAGGCTGTAATCTTTACGGGTGCAAATTGTCAGGTCTTTATCCTGTGGAGTGGATGGTGGGCTTGAGCTGCCGACCTTTCAGTTAGCAGCTGAGCACTTAACCACTGTGCCACCAGGGCTCCTATGTGAGTGCACTAGGAGGTTCATGTTCTACATTCAAGGTCTTGATTATTAGTTTGGCTCAGCCCGTAAAATGAAAAAAATGCGTGGAGTAATATACAAGTTAGTCCAATCAATTCCTTAACATCTTCTTTACTTACTTTTCTATACGTATTTGCAAAATGGTAAGGGATGTGTTCTAGAAACGTTTAGAAGTTTTTGTTTTGACCTAGGAGATGTGGCAGTGAGTGAAGTGGGGAAAGGATGATGTCAAAGTTAACAGATGTGGGTGCTGGGGCTCACGGAGTGGAAGACAAGCAAGGTCTGCCCTTAGGTGCAGAGAAGAATTTCTCCTCTCCCTGAAGACCGTCCAGTGGAGGGTTGATGTTCCTCTGTCATCTGTATGGGGCCGTGTGTGCTTTTGTGCAGCATAACTTGCTCATGACAAAGTCTGAACCACTCTTGAGTCCCTGGGTGGTGCACACAATTAGAAGTGCCACCTGCTAACCAAAAGGCGTTTGTTTGTCTATGTATCTGCGGGGGCCCTGCTGGCACGGTGGTTAAGAGCTCTGCTACTAACCAAAAGGTCAGCAGTTTGAATCCACCAGCCGCTCCTTAGAAACCCTTCGGGGCAGTTTTACTCGGTCCTATAGGGTGCTATGAGTCAGAATTAACCCGACGGCAATGGGTTATTATGGAAACAGGTTCACTCAACGGCAACAGCTTACAACAGCCTATGTGTCTATGTACCTGTAGTCTATATATCTAACATATCTGTGGAGTCCCTGGATGGTGCAAATGGTTAGTACACGGGGCTGCTAACCATAAAGGTTGGAAATTCAAGTCCACCCAGAAGCACCTCAGAAGAAAGGCGTGGCCATCTACTTCTGAAAAATCAGCCATTGGAAACCCTGTGGAGCACAGTTCTACTCAGACACACGTGGGGGTGCCGCTAGTGAGAATCCACTCAGTGGCAACTGTTTTATTTTTTTTCTGGCTCAGTTATTACCGGAGATGGTAACCACCCTCCTCTCATACACCAGAAAAGAACAGACCAGACCCGTTGCTGTCGAGTCGACACCGACTCACAGTGACCCTACAGGACAGAGTACAACGGCCCCATAGGGTTTCCAAAGAGCAGCTAGTGGATTCCAACTGCTGACCTTTTGGTGACCAGCCGAGCTCTTAACGACTGCACCACCAGGGCTCCCATTCATGGTAGAGTTCACCCTTTTGCTCCCAGTTTTTCAGTTCCTGAAACCACCCTGTAAAGCTTTTACTTGCACGCCTGCTCAGATGGCAATGGCCAGGTGATATGTGGCTAACTGAGCGCTGAACAGCACTGCCTGCAGGAGCTGCGTGTAACCCAAGTACTATGGAAAGGCAAAGCATGGCATCCTCTGTTTATCTGTTACAACATTGTGCTTGCCTCTCTCTAAAAATACTCCCAAACGAAATAACAAATGAAAAACCATAACAAACAACAAGGAAATAACCAAAAGTCCAGCCCATCGTGTTTGTGTCTCAACCAGTTTATGGAATGCGGATAATCATTTAATTTTAAGAGCTTTTGCCCTGTGTCATCTTACACTTTATCATGTAAGCTTTCGGACTAGATTTTATGCTATAGATCCATCACATGCTTTCAATTGTCTCGACTGTAGATCCTTTGAGCTTCATATTAATGGAGAAGGTCAGGACTGAACTTTTGGAAATCTGGAGCATTTATTTCAGGAAGATGTACCAGGTGAAGGTCACATATATTAAATGGACATTTCTTCTAACTGGGGAGAATAAATCCATTTGTAAGGTGACAGATGTATCCTGACGTATGGGGTGTTGGTTATATTTTTAATCCTGCGTAAGCTAGCAAAGAATTGCCTTTCTAAGGCAATGACCACAGGCTCATTGGGAGAACGTCAGAACATAGCAGCTACGGCCTTGTTCCTGGAACAGAGTCTAGCTTTCCATGTGGCCAGATGAGTTTAACTGTCCCATAGGGTTTCCAGGGAGTGGCTGGTGGATTCAAACTGCTGACCTTTTTGGTTGGCAGCCAATCTCTTAACCACTGTGCCACCAGGGCTCCATAGCCACCCCTAGGCAGCACAATTAGTAACTCTAATTTATCTTAAAGGAGTCCAGTTGGGATCAACAGGTTTAGTTTTTATTGATCTTAAAGGAATCCATGCATGGGTGGTGCAGATGTTTAACATGCTTGGCTGCTAACCAAAAGGTTGGAGGTTCAAGTCCACCCAGAGATGCCTTGGAAGAAAGGCCTGGCAATCCACTTCTGAAAAATCAGCCACTGAAAACCCTATGAAGCACCATTCTACTCTGACACACGTGGGGTCGCCATGAGGCAGAATCACCGCCATGGCAACTGGTTTTTTTTTGTTGTTGTTGTTCTGTTTTATTTGTCTTAAAACTGCCTTCAGTGGGAGTTTGAGTCCCATCATCAACCTGCTGGCCAGATGAAGGATTTACTTGCTCAGTAATCCAGTTGTAGCAGGAAGAGTTAGGACTTCTCTGCATTACCTGGAGTTACTTTGAGAAGGTAGCTATTCTTTCTTAATTGTTCTCGGTGGGTGGCTGCGTAAAGGTGTTTTTTGTTTTTTGTCTTTCTTAATTAGTCTGATGCTTCCAGAAATGTAAATAATTACTTCATAATGTTTTGCACCAGTATTTTGTCTGAGTCTCCGTGCCTTGTAGGGGAAAAGAGAAAACTAAATTAGTTGACGGAACAAGGCTTCATTTAGGCAAATTGGTATTTTAACTCCATTGCTGGAGTTAATAGGAGCCCTGGTTGCGCAGTGGTTAAAGCACTCAGCTGCTAACTGAAAGATTGGCGCTTTGAACCCACCAGCCCCTCTGTGGGAAAAAAGACCTGCCAATCTGCTCCCATAAAGATTGCAGTCTTGGAAACACTATGGAGCAATTCTATTCTGTCACATGAGGTCACTATGAGTTGGAATCTGCTCCACAGCACCCAACAACAACAGTTCTCTGTCATGTGGGGAGGGCTGGAGGGGGGGCTGTCCTGTATTTAAACGTTACTAGAGGCATTGGGGAAACCCCGGTGGCACAGTGGCTAAGGGTTTGGCTGCTAACCAAAAGGTCAGCAGTTCAAATCCACGAGGAACTCGTTGGAAACCCTATGGAGCAGTTCTCTGTCCTATAGGGTCGCTATGAGTTGGAATCAACTCGATGGCAATGGGTTTGGTGTGATTTTGGTTTAGAGGCACTGGAAGGAGTTTTAGTGGATCAGCTGTTAAAGCCCTCAGCTGCCAACCTAGAGGTTCGAACCCACCAGCAGCTCCGCGGCAAAAAAGACCTGGCAATCTGCACCCATAAAGGTTACAGCCTTGGAAACCCTAAGGAGCAGTTCTGCTTTGTCCGGTAGGGTAGTCATGAGTCAGAATTGACCTGACAGCAATGGGTTTGAGTTTTGGTTTGATAATCTGCATGCAGAGTCCTTGGCTGGTACAAACCTCACTCAGCTGCTAACCAAAAGGTTGGAGGTTCAAGTCCACACAAAGGCACATTGGAAGAAAGACCTGGCAGTCTATTTCCAAAAGGTCAGCCGTTGGAAACCCTATGGGGCAGTTCTGCTCTGTCCTATAGGGTCACTATAGTCAGAATCAACTCGGCCGTGGCTTGGTTAAAGAAAGGGCGCATATGGGGCTTTCACTGGGGAGCTGCCCAGGAAGAAGTGTTTGCACAGGATTCCTCATTCATTCCTCATGGCAGACCTGGAATAGTATCCATTATCATCTCCGGCACTGTCATGGATTGAATTGTGTCCCCTAGAATATGTGTCAACCCTGGCTAGGCCATGATTCCCAGTATTGTGTGGTTGTCCTCCATTTTGTGATTCGACTAGCCTCCATTTTGTGATGTGTTGTAAATCCTAGCCTCTATGCCTGTGGTTATGGTCCCATTATGGAGTGAGCTGTCCATTATGTTAATAAGGCAGGATTAGGTTATGTTAATGAGGATTAGGGTGGGATGCAACATCCTTACTCAGGTCACAGGCCTGATTTGATGTAAAGGGAGTTTCCCTGGGGTGTGGCCTGCATCATCTTTTATTTTACAAGAGAGACAAGGAGAGCGAAGCCGGCAGAAAGGAGGGAACTACTACCACCAAGAAAGAAGAGCCGAGAGCAGGGCTCATCCTATGGACCCAGGGTCCCTTCGCTGAGAACCTCCTAGACCCAGGGGAAGATTGATGCCAAGACACATGGAGATCTCCAAGGAACACTGGTCCACAGATGTTGAAAGGAGACAAGGACCTTTCCCCAGAGCCGACAGAGAGAGAAAGCTTTCCCAAGGAGCTGAAGTCAGACTTGTAGCCTCCTAGACTGTGAGAGTAAACTTCTCTTTGTTCAAGCGTCCACTTGTGATATTTCTGTTATAGAAGCACTAGATGACTAAGACAGGCACAGAATCCTGTGAGCAAGCAGGGATGCAGGACTCAAGCAAGGTGTCTAAACCAGGACACAGAAACCAGAGCTTGAATACCAAGTTGTATGAGGCCTCGCCTCTCTCCTGTAAGACCTGGAATTCTGCCTCTCCTCCATTGCCTCATCACACTGCCTTTCTTTGTTTCTTTTTTTAATTGCCGTAAAAGTATAGATAACACAACAGTTGCCTAGTCAACATTTTTCACGTGTACAATTCAGTCACACCAGTTACGTGAAGCATGTTGCCCAACCATCACCCCTATCCATTGCCAAATTTTTCATCACCCTAAATAAAAACTCACTGCCTCCTAAACCATGACTCCCCCTTCCTCCCTCCCTCCCTCCCTCCCACCCCTGGAAACCACTCTGAAACTTTGATCTCTATACATTTGCCTATTCTAGGTATTCCACACAAGTGAGATGGAGCAGTATTGGTCCTTTTGTGATTGACTTTCGTCACTCAGCGTAATGTTTTCAAGGCTCATTCCTGTTGTAGCATGCATCAGGACTCCATTTCTCTTTAGGGATGAATAATATTTCATTAATGAGCCCTGATGGTGCAGTGGATAAGCACTTGGCCACTAACTGAAAGGTCGGAGATATGAACCCACCAACTGCTCCAAGGGAGGAATACGTGGCATTCGGCTTCCATAAAGAGTACAGCCTTGGAAACCCTACGGGGCAGTTCTACTCTGTCCTATAGGGTCACCGTGAGTCAGAATCAATTCAATGGCACTGGTTGTTTTTTTTTTTATGGGAATGGCTAATAGTGGCTGAAGTCTTGTTTGTGGAAGGAGTACATTGGATGAACGAGCTCCCTGGACTCTGGGCTTCCTCTGCAACCCATATCCCTACCCTCAGGACAAAGGAGCCGGTGTGTCCCATCTCCAGGTGTTCTTCTTTTGGAGGACACAAATCTAGTCCAGAAGTCCTCAGTTTGATAAGCCCTCGCTTGTTGTCTCTGGTTAGATAACAAAGTGCTCTTGAAATGGTTTATTTCCTGTATCTGTTTCATTCACGGGAGCGATGTGAGAAAGCTCTGGAAATAAAACATTTCATTTAGAAGCTATCCTGCAGCCCACAATTGGTAATTCAGAACTATCATCCGATATAAATTGGTATCATTACACCTTGAGAGCCTTGCTGAAAAATCCTATCTGTGGCCCTCTGCCTTGCGATAGATTACTCCGGAAGCCACAATAATACAGCAGTCTTTGCTCCCGTGGGAGACGTCTGTTCAGAGTTTTTAGGAGTGAAATAGTTTACCTCTTTATAGGATCAATCTTATGAAAAATTAAATGGTTAATGGGCTCTGGGCTTTACAGATGAGATTCTGGCTTAAAACTTAAACAGTACAGAATCCAGAGTGTGCGTTTCAGCGAAGAAAGGAGCTATGGGAAATCAGAACTCCGACAACAACCTTTCCACCGTGCGTATGTGCATGTGTGCTCAGCTATTTTCTCTTGTTTTAATTCCAGCTGGTTATAAATGGCGCCTTTGATGACAGCGATAATTAAAGTTATCACTCTAAGCAACGAGTAAGAAAAAATGATGGGGAGAAGGCAAATATGTTTGGGTGTCTGCTTGCAATTTGGGGAAAATGTGCAGGGGAGAGTGATAGGTTGGGGAAGGATGCAGTATGTTTTAGTAGAAGGAGTCAGTGTGATAAATGCGAGTGCGGGAGCTGTAACTAGGAGATGTAGCTGGCTTGAACAAAAGATGAGGCGCCAGCAAGGCTATGGGGGTAAGAGCCGTCCGTGAGTCTTCATTGCACCCAGCCTTTAACGGACAGCCCACATAGAGTACCAGTTACCTGTTGCCATTGAGTCAGCTCTAACTCATGGCGGCCCCATGTGTGTCAGAGGACAACTGTGCTCCATAGAGTTTTCAATGGCTGATTTTTCAGAAGTAGACCACCAGCCCTTTCTTCCGAGGTGTTTCTGAGAGAGTTTGAACCACCAACCTTTCAGTGACTAGTTGAGCACCTAACTGTCTGTGCCACGCAGGACTGGAGATCACTTAAGACTATGGCTGAAATGCATCTACTGGAATTCAAAATCACAAAGGCATCGCATGCTGAGTGTGTTAGGATAATGCTGTGGCCATTGAGTCAACTAGGACTCTTGGTGACTCCGTGCGTGTCAGAGTAGAATTCTGCTCCATAGGGCTGATTTTTTGTAGGTTTTTCTGAAGTAGGTTGCCAGGCCTTTCTTCTGAGGTGCCTCTGGGTGGACTCAAACCTCCAGCCTTTCAATTAGCAGTTAACCATTTGCACCATCCTATGTAGACTCCCCATGTAGAGTAGGAGATTCATAAGCAAGTGTTGAATGAATGAATGAGGAAGGCTAGGACTCCACGTTACAGGTGGAAGGCAGAGTATTAAAGAGGCATTTCTTCACAGCATTTGCTTTGTGCTACCATAGTTTTAAGGAGCCCTGGTGACGCAGTGGTTAAGTCATTGGCTGCTAACCAAAAGGTCGGTGGTTCAAACCCACCAGCCGCTCTTCAGGAGAAAGATGTGGCAGTCTGATTACAGCCTTGGAAACCCTATGGGGCAGTTCTACTTTGTTCTTTAGTCACTATGAGTCACAATTGACTCAACGGCAATGGGTTTAATATATTTTTAAATATATGAAAGGTGGATTTTATTTGAAATGGAGGTGTGTGGTCACATGCCCTTTTGGACAATACTTATTACAAGTAAGTAAAGCACCCAATCTTGTGCTACCTGCTTAGTCTGTATATATATATATATATATAGTCTGTAAATATATGTATAAACCAAAACCAAACCCACTGCCATCAAATTGATTCCAACTCATAGTGACTCTATAGGACAGAGTAGGACCCCATAGGGTTTCCAGGGAGCACCTGGTAGATTCCAACTGCCAACCTTTTGGTTAGCAGCCGTGTACGTATATATATGTATAGTCTGTGTGTATATATATATATATATATATATATATATATATATATATTCTGTAAATGTATATATATATTTTTTTTTTAACTTAGAAATTGCTCTATGAGCAAATGGGGGCATTGTCCTTTCAAAGTATAAGTGGGAGTTATGTCACTTAATTGCTTCTTTCTGTTTCAACTAAATAAACTGATTACCATTTTCAAAGTAGTGTGACTCAAATGAGTGACCGAGCCAGGCAAGTAGTTCAAATCCACCAGCAGCTCCTTGGAAACCCTATGGGGCAGTTCTACTCTGTCCTGTAGTGTCACTGTGAGTCGGAATAGATTTGACGTCAGTAAGTTTGGGTTTTTGGTTGTTTTACAGCAGATTTGCCCAATGTAATAAGGTATTTGATTTCTGACTGCTGCGTCCATGGGCATTGGTTGTGGATCTAAGTAAAATGAGTGTCTATTGCACTGTATGTTATATATGACCTTTCCCTCCCATTTCCATTTAACAGATGAGCCCAGGAGTTAATCTGGGTAAACCTCTCCATTTGCTGTCTGAAGATTGGACTGTGTTAACGTTGAGTGTTTTCTCCCCTTCAGGGCAGGTCTTGAATGTTCTGGATGACATGAAGCTGGCCAATAACACCCTCGTCTACTTTTCATCAGACCACGGAGCGCATGTGGAGGAAGTGACTGCCAAAGGAGAGTGTCATGGGGGAAGCAACGGCATCTACAAAGGTGAGACACGCCATATGCAATGTGGGTGGTTACAGTGCAGTGCCCTCAAAGAACGACGTGGCGTCCTTCTAGTTATGGGAAGTGGCCAAAGACTTCTTTAATTTTTTTTTAATAATCTATTTTATTTTCGTTGTTGTTCTTGAAAATACACACAGCAGAACACATGCCAATTCAACAGTTTCTACACGTAGAATTCAGTGACGTTGATTACGTTCTTCAAGTTGAGCAACCATTCTCACCTTCTTTTTCTAAATTGTTCCTCCCCATTAACAGAAACTCACGGTCCCCTAAGTTTCCTATCTAATCTTTCGAGTTGTTGTCAGTGTGATCCCATATAGTTCTTACAAGAGCATGATGCTCAAGACAGGACAGACATTCTTTACTAGCAGAAGCTTTTAAGCTGTGCATTCAAACACACACTTATTGTTTACGCAATCACTGAGGAATCATGCCGTTTCACCCCCAGATCAAAGGAGCACCCTCCCTGAGCAATGTATTGCCTTCTATTTGAAATCAAAGCCTCTTAAAAAAGAGCTTTATTATTTGAACTTGGTTATTCTGCTGTATTCCCCAGTCAAATCTAGCTCGCTAATGAAACCAATGAGCTAATTTGATAGAATGGCTAGGATTAAATCACTCTTCTGCAAAATCCGACAGGTTATTCCTTTTTATCATAGCCACACTGCATCCTTGCTGTCGTTCGCATCTAAAAACTAATGATTTAAACTTACGGGGTAAGGGGGAGCCCTGATTGGTATAATGGTTAAACGCTTGGCTGCTAACCAAGAGGCTGGTGGTTTGAACCCGTCCATGGCTCTGAGGGAGAAAGACCTGGCAATCTCTCCTGTAAAGATTACAGCCTAGGACTCCCTGTGGGATGGTTCTACTCTGTCATTTAGAGTTACTGTGTTGGAATCCGCTCGATGGCACACAACAACAACAAAAAGTAGCATTAATGGAATCCCTGGGTGGCACAAAGTGTTAACACACTCAACTGCTATTGGATGCTAATTGAAAGATCGGACATTTGAGTACACTTAGAGATGTCTCAAACAAAAGGCTTGACTATCAGCTTTGGAGAAATCGGCCACTGAAAACCCTGTGGAGTACTGTGCTCCTTTAAAAATCACACATATGAGACCAAATGGTCAACAATGACTTTAAAACAAAGAGAAGAATGTAAGGGGGGCAGGGAAACTAGATGAACGGAAACAGAACAACCAGAATGGAAATAATGAGAATGTTCACCCATTGTGAAGAATGTAACCAGTGTCACTGAACAACTTATGTAGAGATTGTTGAATGGGATCCTAAGCTGCTGTGTAAACCTTCACCAGAAATACAATAAAATATTATTAAAGAAAAAAAAAAAGAAAACCCTACGGAGTGCAGTTCTACACTCTAACATTCATGTGGTCTCCTTGAGTTGGAATCCACTCCACAGCAACTGGTTACTGCTTAGCGGCACTGTTAATGGTTTTTCTTCTCGTTTATTTTAAAGGAAATGTGTTTGCATTGTGGTTATCCTGCTTAGATTTAGATATGAGTAAATTTCATCTGTCAAAAGATACTAGCATAAAGAGAAATTAGGAGACGGGGTAGGCTCATATGTATCTTTTGAATGTAATTCTGGCCAAAGTCTAGAAATCTTGGCAATAAGCCAATCATATAGTAGTTCCTGGAATAGTTACCTCAGAGAACCTTTTAAGATCCTTTTCCTCCCGTCCACGTGTTTGGAATGATTGCGTCCACCTAATAAAACCAGTTTAATAAGTAAGAGTATGTTTTTCCACTTAAAAATCAATGGATCGTTGTCTCCATTAGAGTTTCTAATTAATTTGGCCGCATTCCCCTGCTGAGTTATTATGATTCCCATCAAGAGCAAGATAAATGCGCAAATTCTATCCCAAAAAACAAAACGAGTCACCGTTTAGTTGATTCTGACTCACGGCGCCCCCGTGTGTTTCAGAGGAGAACTGTGCTCCGTAGGGTTTCCAGTGGCTGATTTTTATTTCTGAGGTGCTTCGGGGTGGCCTGGAACCTCCAGCCTTTCAGTTAGCAGCCGAGCGGTTCACCCTCTGCACCACCCAGAGACTCCACAGATTCCATCAGGCCTTGTGAAACATTGAAAATGCCCACGTTGCCACTCTGAGACTTGGCAGTAGAAACCACCGCTTTCAACTAAGGCAGGATTTGGGATTTCCTTATAATCCTAAATTCTCTCTGTTGTGAAACGTGGGGTTGTGGCTGTCAAGTTGTGTTCTTGCCTCTGGACGGGTATTGGGGTCTGTTTAGTTCAGGTGGACAGGTGAGTCTTGAGAAGCCCTTCACTATTACCTGCGTCTGGGTAGTGGGCGAGGAGCTCATGCCAATAGTCCTGCAATCTGCAGTTGCTTACCGAAGGAGCAAATGTTCTCACCTGGCCTTTGCTTCATGTGTGGGCCATGGTGTTTAGCACCCTGGGGACTCTCCTTGCAGAAGGGGATTTAAACTAACTCATGGGTGCTCCTTCTCAGATTACATTGCAGGCTTCTCTTTGGCCAACCTCTCAAAGGTGGAGGTCTCTGGGGCTCTGTTCTGCACTCCCTACCCTACTGTCATGGATTGAATTGTGTCCCCCACAAATGTGTGTCAACTTGGCTAGGAGCTTCTCCGCGGAGGAACCCCGAGTCCAAAGGACGAGCTCTGCTCCTAGCACTGCTTTCTTGGTGGTATGAGGTTCCCCCGTCTCTCCGCTCGCTTCTGTCTTTTATATCCCAAAAGAAACCTGCTGAAGACACAGTCCGATCCCATAGATTGAGTCCCGCCTTATCAACACAACTGCAGCCCATCCCCCCTCATTAACATCCTAGAGGCAGGATTTACAGCAGTAGGAAAATCGCATCAGATAAGAAAATGGTGGGCAATCACACAATACCAGGAATCATGGCCCAGCCAAATTGATACACACATTTTTGGGGGGACATAATTCAATCCATGATAGTAAGCAAGTAAGAAAAGCAGAGATGGGGGACGAGAGATGCCAAGCCACATGAAGACTGCCCAGGAGCAGAAGCTCAGACGAGACAAGGACCTTCTCCCAGAGCTGACAGAGAGAGAAAGCCTTCTCCTAGAGCTGGCGCCCTGAATTCCGACTTCTAGCCTCCTGAACTGTGAGAGAATACGTTTCTGTTTGTTAAAGCCACTCACTTGTGTTATTTCTGTTACAGCAGCACTAGGTAACTCAGACATCCACCAAATCAGAATTCTCTGTTCTCTCCCACCGCAGACGTTCATTACAGCCCCCCATTTTAATTCTTGGCACATCTGATGATTTATGTGTTTATGGATGTATTTGCTCCTAGTCTGTCTCTTTTTACTTATTATAAAGTAAGATCCATGGGAGCAGGAATCTGGGCTGCTTTACTCAGTGCTGTATTCCCAGTGCCCAACGTAACCACTTAGTAGCTGTTCGATGCCACCTGCCTGCCTGTCATACTGTTGCTATGATGCTGGAAGCTATACCACCGGTATTTCAAATACCAGCAAGATCACCCATGGTGGACAGGTTTCAGTGGAGCTTCCAGACTAAGACAGACCAGGAAGAAGGACCTGGTGACCTACTTCTGAAAACGCTCTGGATCACAACAGAACATTGTTCAAGTCACTTGTTTTGGTCACGTCATCAGGAGGGATTAATTGCTGGAGGAGGACATCATGTTTGTGCAATAGAGAGCCAGCAAAGGCGAGGGAGACCCTCAGTGAGACGGATTGGCATGGTAGCCACAACAGTGGACCCAAACATCCTGGAGGCTGTGAGGATGGTGCTAGACCAAGCAACACTTCCTTCTGTTGTATGTAAGGTCACCGTGATCAGAGTCCACTCACCGACAACTGTCTGTCTGTCTGTCTATCTACCTTCCTACCTACCTGTTGTTGTTGTTGTTGTTAGGTGCCATCGAGTCGGTTCACTCATAGCGACCCTATGTACAACAGAACGAAAAACTGCCTGGTCCTGCTCTATGCCCACAATCGTTGTTATGCTTGAGCCCATTGTTGCAGCCACTGTGTCAGTCCATCTCATTGAGGGTCTTCCTCTTTTTCACTGACCCTCTACTTTACCAAGTATGATGTCCTTCTCCAGGGACTGGTCCCTCCTGATAACATGCCCAAAGTATATGAGACCGTCTTGCCATTCTCACTTATAAGGAGCGTTCTGTCTGTACTTCTTCCAAGACAGATTTGTTCGTTCTTCTGGCAATCCATGGTATATTCAATATTCCTTGCCAGCACCACAAGTCAAACACGTCAGTTCTTCTTTGGTCTTCCTTATTCATTGTCCAGCTTTCGCATGCATATGAGGCGATTGAAAATACCGTGGCTTGGGTCAGGCACAGCTTAGTCTTCCAGGTGACGTCTGCTTTTCAACACTTTAAAGACGTCCTTTGCAGCAGATTTGCCCAATGCAACGCGTCTTTTGATTTCTTGACTGCTGCTTCCATGGGTGTTGATTGTGGATCCAAGTAAAATGAAATCCTTGACGACTTCAGCCTTTTCTCCGTTTATCATGATGTTGCTTATTGGTCCACTTGTGAGGATTTTTGTTTTCTTTATGTTAAGGTGTAATCCATACTGAAAGTGTAGTCTTTGATCTTCATCAGTAAGTGCTTCAGGTCCTCTTCACTTTCAGCAAGCAAGGTTGTGTCATCTACATAACGCAGGTTGTTAATGAGTCTTCCTCCAATCCTGATGCCCCGTTCTTCTTCATATAGTCCAGTTTCTCGGATTATTTGCTCAGCATACAGATTGAATAGGTATGGTGAAAGGATACAACCCTGACGCACACCTTTCCTGACTTTAACCACGCAGTATCCCGTTGTTCTGTCCAAACAACTGCCTCTGTTCTGTTTGAACTGCCCTTGTTCTGTTTGAACAACTACCTGCCTATCTGCCATTTATTTATTTCTATATCTATCATTTATCTATCTCTACATCTAACTCTATGGGGCAGCTCTACTCTCCTATAGGATTGCTATGAGTCGGAATCAACTCAACAGCAATGGGTTTGGTTTGGTTTGTTTTTATTGTTTTTTTTTTTTTTTTTTTTTGTATAGCTAGCTTTATATCATCTATCTCTGTATTTATCTATCTATCTTTATATAGATCTATCTAAATCTCCATCCATCCATCCAAGTTCCTCCAGGGTTCAAATCCTAGCCCTGCCACTTACTGTTTGTGTGGTCTTGTTACACAAGATCTCTGTGTATCCATTTCCTCATCTTTAGAATTGGAAAAATAGTATTGTTAGTGTAGGAATAGCGTAACGGATTCTTGTGATGGGAGAACAACCTGGCACAGATGAAGTGTTTGGTGAGTGCACCTAATAAGCGTATTAGTGTGCAAGCTCTCTATCCCGAGAACCTAGAGCCCAAAACCTGACGTGCTTTACAAAATAATTGTTGACTGGATACGTGAATGAAGAAATATTTGAGCTTGGGTTTTAAGGATACAGAATTTAACTAGGTGGAGGGGGAGATGGAAGAGCATGATCACATTTGTAAACCCGCTGGTATTGGCAGTTGATTGGATATCAGACTTGAAGGCAAAGAAGAAGCCGAGGGTGCCTCCCAGGTTTCTGGCTTGTGTGGTTGTGTGGATAGAGGTACCCTTTATGGAATTAGGACTCTTCGGCAGAGATCCGTATTAGGTTTACATGGGGAAGAAAGCATGAGACCATTAAGGGTTAGAAGAGAAGAGGGTCAAGGAACAAATATTGAGGAATTTTAACATAAAATGTGAGCTGGAAGATGATGATTTAACAAAAAAGATTGAGAGGGAGCGAGTGGTTGGGGACACTGGAAGAAAACTGGGAGAGAAGAAAAGATTCTGGGAAGGGCGTGTTCAGTAGAAACCTATGCTGCTGGAAAGCCATGTAAAGGTGAGAACCAAGGAGTCTGCTGTATTTAATGCACATGATGGCCATTTGTGATGTTACTAAGTCTGTTTCCAGTGGAGAGGTGAGGACAGGGGCCAGATGGAGTGAAGGGTGGTAGAAAGAGAGAAATTTCTCAAATTCTTTTGAGAAATGTGGCAAGGCAGGCAGTGAAAGGAGGAAATTTTTAGCGGGGAATGTTGGAGTGTATTTGACTATTTCAAAGACAGTTTAATAAAGAGATTGCTAAGATGCAAGGGATGATGGAAAATGTCAAATTCCCGAGGAGATCATGGGAAATGAAACCCAATCTGTCTATGGAGGATTGGTCTTTGAAAGGAGGAGAGACATTATCTTCCCTAAGAGGGGGCAAGGAGAAAAGATGCTGGTGGGTTTCAGCGTTTAGTGGCTGAAGTTGAGGGCAGAAGGAGAGGAAGTTGTCTGCTGAAGGAGGTTGGGTGTGGTGGGGTGGGGGGTGACTACAGAAGCGTGGGAGACATCAGAGTGATAAGTGGGATCACGAGAGAGGATTGGCACCGCCGTTGCATTTGATCATCACTCTCTTACAATCAGGAGTCCTTGGGTGGTGCAGACAGTTATGCACTCAACTGCTAGCCCAAAGTGTGGCGGTTCTAACTCATCCAGAGCTGCCTCAGAAGAAAGGCCTGGCCATCTGCTTCTCAAAGGTCACAGCCTTGAAAACCGTATGGAGCAGTTCTGCTCTGCACGGGGGTCGCCGTGAGTCTGAATCGACTCAATGGCAACTAACAAACCAAAAAGGGAAAAAAAAAAAAAAACCAAACCCGTTGCCTTCAAGTGGATTCCCACTCATGGCAACCCTATCGGACAGAGTAGAACTGATCCACAAGTTTTCCAAGGAGCATCTGGTGGATTTGAACTGCCAGCATTTTGGTTAGCAGCCAAGCTCTTAGCCACTGTGCCACCAGGGCTCCAACAACTCTTAGAATGGCAAGGCTGCTCTTGTTATTTGCGGTGGAATCGGCTCCGACTCATGGCGACCTCGTGTACAATGGAATGAAATGTTGCCCAGTCCTACACCATCTCTGGGATCTTTGATGTCTTTGAGCCCGTCGTTGAGGCTGTTGTGTCAGTCCACCTCACGAAGGTTTTCCTCATTTTCTTTCACCCTCTATTTTACTAAAATGACGTCCTTTTCTAGCGATTGACATTTTCTGATGACGTGTTCAAGGTAAGCCAAAGTGACGCCACCCTCGTTTCCAAGCAGCGTTCCAGCTTTGTTTCTTCTACGAAGCACCAGTCTGTGAAGTCTGCATTTATACAGAACACACGTTTTCACCGAGGACTGCTGTCTTCCTGGGAAGGACCTCCGGAATTCAGGGTTTGGGCAACAAAGTGATTGAGATGGTGCTTTATGTGTTCTGAGCTGGGAGTGGGGACGTAATAGATAGGATGAAATTAGCAAACACTCCTAAAATTGAAGAGCTACTTGGAAAGATTGGGGCTGACACCTAAGCAGGCAATCAAACTGCTGAATAATCAGTCTTGGACGAGGCATGGACAGATGACTTGATTGCATTGGCTTTAGCTGACAAAACATATGGCCTTAATGCCACAGAGATAAACACTGCAGTGTCTCGGCTAGGTGCACTGGTGAAAAAGCCACATCAGAAGGCAAGAGGTGTGGTCAGATAATGGGATATTTGAACATCTGACTTTTAGAAGAAGCATACTGAAGTGCTGTGGTCTGGCATGGTTTGTGGGAGAGGAAGGCTGAGGGGATTTGGGGACAAAGAGGCAGAAAAGTGGGAAGGATGTGTCAGCCGTATATAAATTGGTGTCTCTCAGGGCAGGAAGTTGAGGTAGCTCATGCTCATGAGCTCCTTTTCCTGGATGAAATAGAGGGTGATGTTTTCTTCTGAGAGTTAGGTAAGACTCTGGAGGAGCAAAGAGGACTTTTGGGATGCACAACTGATGAAGGAAATGAAAATCACCTAGCAAAGGTGAGGGATGAAAAGAGGTTGGAAATATGAATTTGAGATTGCACTTGTCTTAGTGATCTAGTGCTGCTGTCACGGAAATACCGCAAGTGGATGGCTTTAACAAAGAGAAATTTATTCTCTCACAGTCTAGGAGGCTACAAGTCCAAATTCAGGTGCCAGCTCCAGGGGAAGACTTTCTCTCTCTGTCGGCTCTGGGGGAAGGTCCTTGTGATGCATCAGTCTTCCCTTGGTCTGGGAGCTTCTCAGCCCTGGGACCCCAGATTGAAAGGACATGTTCTGCTCCTGGCACTTCTTGCTTGGTGGTAATGAGGTCCTCTTGTCTCTCTGCTGCTTCTCTCTTTTATATCTCAAAAGGGACTGACTCAAGATACAACCTAATCCTGTAGATTGTGTCCTGCCTCATTAACATAAGTGCCTCTAATCCTGCCTTATTAACATCATAGAGATAGGATTTACAACACATAGGAAAATCTCATCAGATGACAAAATGGTGGACAATCACAATACTGGGAATCATGGCCTAGCCAAGTTGACACACATTTTTGGGGGACACAATTCAATGCATAACAGCACTCATCTGTACCATGTTTTTTCCAGCAATAATCTACCTTGATTCATTATTTCATTCATTCAAAAATAGATGTTGAGCACTGTCCATTTGTAAGGTACTATACTGTGTACTTCAGTTGATTCAACAGTGAGTTAGCTAGAGTGTGTTCTCAAGGGTACTATTGGTCCAGCGGTGATAAGACATGCATAGAATTAATTGCTGCTAATTGAAAGTTTGGAGGTTCAAACCACCCACCCCCCCACAGTCTCTCCACCGGAGAAAGACCTGGCAATCTGCTTCCATAAAGATTACAGCCAAGAAAAGCCTATGAGGCAGTTCAACTTGGTAACATATGGGGCCGCTCTGAGTCCGAATCGACTCGACAACACCCAACAACAACTACATCTCATAAAAGCTTGAGAAATGTCTTGGAAACTGAAAATAGGAAGACATTACCCGCAGTGGTGATCATGGAAGGCCCAAGGAAATGGAAGGGGCGTATAGTCCAGGCTTTCAAGGGTTGGTCGAAATGATTTGGGAGTTAGAGGCAAATCCAGGCGGAGCAAACATCAAGAGCAAAGGAGCAATAGTCGACAATGACTTTAAAACAAAGATGAGAATGTAAGAGGGCAGGGAAACTGGATGAATGCAAACAGAACAACTAGAACGGAAATGACGAGAATGTTCAAACATTGTGAAGAATGTAACTCATGTTCCTGCACAGCTTATATAGAAATTCCTGAATGGGAACTTAAACTGCTGTGTAAACCTTCACTGGAAGCATGATAAAATATTATTATCTTAGTTATCCAGTGCTGCTGTAACGGAGAAAGCATACGTGAGTGGCTTTAACATACAGAAATTTATTTTCTTACAATTTAGCCTGAATTCAGGGTGCTGGCTCTAGGGGAAGGCTCTCTTTCTCTGTGTCTCTGTCTCTTTCTCTGTCTCTGTCTGTCTCTGTCTCGGCTCTGAGGGAAGGTCCTTGTCTCTGTGAGTTTCTGCTCCTGGGCGATCATCGTGTGGCAAGAGATTGACTCAAGACATACCCTACATTAATCCTGTTTCATTAACGTATCAAAGACAACCCATTCCCAAATGGGATTATAAGCACAGGCATACCCAAACCAAAACCAAACCCGTTGCCATGGAGTCAGTTCCGACTCACAGCAACCCTGTAGGACAGAATAGAACTGCCCCATAGTGTTCCCCAAAGCATGTTCTGCTTGGTGCGACTTCTCGTTAATAAAGACACACCGAGAGGGGAGGAGGGAGGAGGAGCGTTTATTGCAAACATGCAGGCAAGGAGCAAGGAGGTGTATACCTCAAATCAAGCTCCCCAACAAAGGGAAGCAGGTCCTTTTATACTGTCTCTCATAAGGAAGTACATACAAACGTTATGGACTACATAGGTTGTCATGGCTCGCAGGTGCAGTAAGACAAATTGCGTTTTTTTCTTTGGCGTGTAGGCTAGTAAACTGGGTTTGACTGGCATGAGCCACACCCAGCGCTTTGAGGACAATGGACTGGAGGGGCAGTTCCTATAGGTCTGAGCAGCTCCCAGTTGAGCCACACCCATTGCTGTCACTTAAGGTTTTGTTTGCTAATGGACAGGAGGAGCAGGTAAGCAGCTTCTGGCTGCCTTGGCTATCAGTAGGGTTTCCCAGGAGCAGCTGGTGGGTTTGAACTGCCGACTTTTGATTAGCAGCCATAGCTCTTAACCACTGCGCCACCAGGGCTCCAACCACAGGCATAGAGATTAGGATTTACAACACGTATTTTGAGGCGACACAGTTCAATCCATAACATTCCACCCTTTGGCCCCCCAAAATTCATGCCCTGGCCACGTGCGAACACATTCACCCTGTCACAATTACCGAAAAAATGAAAGGGAGCAAAGGAACTTTCCAGGAAGTGAGAAAGGATGCACTGTTTCCAGGGAATAGTACATGGGACTCAGCGGCACCTAATGACAACAACAGCAACACCCTTCCATTATTTTCCCCTCTTTTGAGTACCGACATCAGCACATCCTTGTTCTTCATTCTTGCCCTGAGAATAAGCTGACAGTAGGTTGATAAAACCTGGATGATGTGATTATATCTGCCATGTACAATTTGCATGTTTTAGTCCCTAAAATGCATAAATCAAGGGACATGTAGGAGATGGTATCTTGGGGGAGAAACCAATTAGCGTGAATTGCTTTCATCACCAGCTCCCATGTGGTTCGAAGCAATTCAGGGAATCAGTGTCATCCTGGGTGAGGAGACATCCGGGAGGAGAAGAATGAAGTATGGAAAACTTTATAAAACTCCACACACGTACCAAGCCCAAGCTGACTAGCGTATGCTCTTGCCATTAAAAGTCGTTTGACCTGCTGTGTGGCAGCCTTTGAAAGGACAGAAATAGAGGCCCTGTTTGGAAACAGCTGTTCCTAACAAGAGTCTCGGGGTAAATTGTTTAAGATTCTGCGTCTGCGCTCCCCTAGAGAAATGGAGGAAGTCGGCCATCATTCTTCGAGGACTTCCCGTCCCAGCATCAAGATGTTATAAGTGTGACTTTGACAATTACTTGATTGAGTCTTAAATATAGAGCATGCCTTTTTCTCTGCTCATAAATATCCAGAAAAAAAATAGATTCCTTAAATTGTTTTGTTCCTATCCCCCAGTTCCGTCTCCATCGTTCCTACCTTATTTTTCCTGGAAACCCAACTGAAAGGCTAGCAGTGCACTGTCTTAGGGCAGGTGTCCCAGGTAAAAGAGACGTTCTGTCCTTTATCACGGCACCCACAATGATCTGTGGGTCCATCTGAGCCATCTTTTGAGACTTTGAGTTTCTGTAAGGTAGAGCTCACCTTTCATGTACCTTTGTGTCCTGCTATGTGGCTCTGCCACCACCCGTCTGTCAGTTTCTGGTGCTGTGGTGGCCTGTGTGTTGCTGCGATGGTGGGAGCTGTGCCACCAGTATTTCAAATGCCAGCAGGGTCACCCATGGTGGGCAGGTTTCATTGGAGCTTCCAGACTAAGATAGACTAGGAAGAAAGGCCTGGTGATCTATTTCTGATAATCAGCCAGTAAAAACTCTACAGATTGTAACAGACTATTGTTTGATACAGTGCAGAAAGATGAGCCCCCTAGGTTGGAAGGCACTCAGAATACACAGTGGTCGCCACAGTGGACTGGAGCATCCCGACAGTCATGAAGATGGCGCCGGACTGGGAAACATTTTGTTCTCTTGTACATAGGGTTGTCAGGAATCAGAGCCGACTCAGTGGCAAGTAACAAGGGCAGTGTGGTTCTGAGAATCAGTAAGGTATAGTAGTGGCACAGACTCAGCAACTCAAGCTGGTACTCTCACTACCTTGCTATGTAACCTTGAGGAAAGAATCTGCAGCTGTAAAGTCAGGTCCCTACCTCCTAGATGGATCCTGAAGGTCGAATGAGTTAATGCATATATTGAGCCTGAGTAGTGCCTGGCACGTGCTAAAGTCCATCATTACTCCAACATCTGCTGGATGGATGAAGTATCCATTGTTCATCCTCTTGACTTCGGGCCCTGGGGTGCACTTCCTGTGAACCCCACTTAATGATAATGATAGATGGCAGAGCCCAGGAGAGCAGTGTGCTGTACTGGGTAAGCCTGATGGGCACACGTGGAACTTACACCTTTTCAAGAAATGTGATGGCAGGAACGAGCCTGCAAATTAAACCCTCTGACGAGCGAGGGTGTGTATTCATTAGTGCATGCCCAGAAATGTGTCATCCTACTTCATAAAACATGCTTCTCCACAGGCAGGATATGCAGCGGTGTGTTTATCACCTCTTTTGGAAAAAAAAAAAAAAGAAATATATATATATATATATATATATATATATATATATATTTTACCATTGCTGTTGTAAAAATACTCCTTTTATGGATTTAGGAAAGTGTATGGGATTATGTTTATTGATGCCTTTCTTTGCTTTCTAACTATATATTATGAACTGTAAGTTAAGAGTGTTATGATGAGTTCAAATGTTCCCCTCCTAAACATATCCTGTGTATAATCATCTGTAATCTGAAAACTAGCTGTGGATGGAACTATGTGTGTGTGTGTGTGTGTATACACACACACACACACACACACACACACAAACATAATATACACAGTGGCAGAAACAATGGACTGGATACCAACAATCACAAAGATGGCGCAGGAGTGGGCAACATATATATGGTTCCATCCACAGCTAGTTTTCAGATTATGTGTATTATATATATATATATATATATATATAGAGAGAGAGAGAGAGAGAGAGAGAGAGAGAGAGAGAGAGAGAGAGTTGTTAGGTGTCATTGGATCAGTCTGACTCATAGCAACCCCATATGACAGAGTAACTGCCCCCACTGGGTTTCCTAGGCTGAAATCTTTATGGGAGCAGATCGTGAGGTATTTCTCCTGCCGAGCGACTAGGTGGGTTCAAACCGCCAAACTTTCAGTTAGCAGCCAAGCTCCTAATCATTTCGCCAAGGAATCCTTATATATATCATATATATAAAATATTTATATGTAGATGATATAAAATGTTCATCTATATATATAAAACTTACTGTACATGGGACATAAGTGCCATGTACTTTGGAGTAAGTTTAGATTTACAGAAGAATTGTAAAGGTAATACAAGAGTCCCTGTATACCGTTCATCCAGCTTCCCCTAATGTTAACATCTTACGTAACCATCATGTATTTGTCAAAACTAAGAAATTAATCTCAGTACATCATTAACTAAACTACACACATTATTCAGATTTCACCAGTTTTTCCAAGGATATCCTGTGTCTGTTCCAGGGTCTAATCGACAATGCTACCTTGCACCTAGAAGATAAATGTTTAGGGAGTGCTTTTTTAAAATTTTATTAGTGGTCAACTTTCCCATTCATTTCCTCAGCTTTATTTTAACCAATAGGCTAAAAAAAAAAAAAAAAAAAAATTGCCTTCAAGTGGATTTTGACTCATGGAGACCTATGTGTGTCAGAGTAGAACAGTGCTCCATAGGCTTGTCAATGACTGATTTTTCAGAAGTAGATAGCCAGGCCTTTCTTCTGAGGTGCCTCTGGGTGGACTAGAACCTTCAACCTTTCGGTTAGTAGCCGAGCACTTAACCATTTGTGCCCCTCATGGGCTACTAAGTGTATGTAGAAGCCATCAACGCAGCTAGTCCTTTTTTGATATGTAGCAATCCTTTTTTCTGTGGTGGTTCGATTTAAGGTGCAGTGATGCTATGAGCTGGATCTACTGAGGGATAACCAGACTGTAATTCACATAGTGAGATTCCTCTCACAACTCTGCCTTTGACAGCTTGCATGAATTTTGGGAAATTATTTAAAATTTCCATGTCTTGGATGTGCTGTCTGGGAAGCAGGAATAACAGTATTTGTCAGAAAAGCACCTCAAGGTTGTTGAAAATCACCTCAAGGATGTTGAAAAGATAAAGGAAGGGGAAGAGTTTTAACTTCTTTAAGAAGGGCACTAGAAAACCTGCAGACTCTTACATGAATTCATACATGAATTCTGCCTAAAATCTGTGTATATAAAACATAGGAGTTCATGCACTTTATAGATCTTGCCTGTAAAACTAATTCAGTCTGCAATCTACAGCTATAAGAAATTACCTTTAAGAAATGAAAAGTTGCTCAGTGTCCCTTGCATGTAGTGACTACGCCATGTCTAAACACACAGTATACAGTGTTACGTATGTTTGTTTTTTCAATAGTATTTTATTGTGTTTTCGGTGAAGATCTACACAGCAGTTTAGGTTCCCATTCAACAATTTCTGCACAAATTGTTCAGTGACATTAGTTACATTCTTCACAATGGGTGAACATTCTCATTATTTCCATTCTGGTTGTTCCATTTCCGTTAATCTAGTTTCCCTGCCCCCTTAACAGTCTCATCTTTGTTTTAAAGTAATTGTTGATGGTTTGGTCTCCTGTAGGTGATTTTTTAAAGGAGCACAGTACTTATGGGTGATATTATTTATTTTGTGAGCCACTCTGCTGTTTAGCTACAAGGTGAACTCAGGGATTAATTTCGGTTCAAGGTTTGAAGAGTATCACAGGGCAGTAGTCTTGGGGAATCCTCCAGCCTCAGCCGGTCCAGTGAGTCTGGATTTCTTTTGATAATTTGAGGTTCCTTTCCACATTTTTCTCCCAATTTGTCAGGGTCCATCTATTGTGACCCTGATCAGGATAGTCAGTAGTGGTAGCTGGGCACCGTTCCTATAGTTAAAACCTGTTGCCATCGAGTCAATTTTGACTCATGGTGATCCTATAGAACAGGGTAGAACTGCCCCACAGGGTTTCCAAGGAGCGCCTGGTGGATTCCAAGTGCTGACCTTTCGGTTAGTAGCCGAACTCTTAACCACTGCGCCACCAGGGCTCCAATACGTTTTATTAGTATTAATAGCATTATGATAATACTCATTGACTCAACGTAAGGAGAGTACTAGGTTCTTTCAACAAATTGACTGGCCAATGTTATATAAGGCGGTGAGCACTGAGGAGATTAAATCTTCCTGTTACCTCTCTTCACTTTTAGGAGGAAAAGCAAACAATTGGGAAGGAGGTATTCGGGTTCCAGGCATCCTCCGGTGGCCCGGCGTGATACAGGCTGGGCAAGAGACTGATGAACCCACGAGCAACATGGACATCTTCCCCACAGTGGCCAAGCTTGCCAGCTCGCCACTGCCCGAGGACAGGTACTGAGAGGCAGGGGAGTCTGTCCTGGGCGGACCTCGGGATGGCCAGCACCTCCGGCTGGACCTGTCATCTGTGTCCAGTTCTGGAGCTTATGGGTGGGTTAAACACCAGTTGGCATGGAGCTGACTCCGACTCATGGTGACCCCATGTGTGTCAGAGTAGAGCTGTGCTCCATAGGGTTTTCAATGGCTGATTTTTTGGAAGCAGATGGCCAGACCTTTTTTCTGAGGCACCTCTGGGTGGACTCGAACCTCCAACCTTTTGGGTAACAGCCGAGCGTGCCAACTTAAAGATCCCTTGGTCAATTCCTTTATCCCCATGCGTTATAAATGCCCAGGTACTGACTGTTTTAAATGACCAGTGATATGGACTGGGTGACTTTTCACTTTCTGCTGATACTGTCCTCCCCGCCTGTCCTGATCACTGGCTCCCCGTTGGTCAACTGTCACCTGCCCTGTTTGACCTCCTCCGTTTTGATCACGCACCCTTTTCTCTCAGCCCTACCTAGCAGCTCTTTGCTGCAGCAGTGAGAAAGGCAGCTGCCTCCGCAGTTGAGGGCTCTATTTCCCAGCATGTCTTCATTTAGCAAGTTCTAAATGGAACGTTTTCCTCTTAAATTTAAAGACAACTTCATATGACATTGCCAGTGGTTTCTTCCTAAGTGTTATTACCAGTCAGAAGAGTTTTAAGGGAAGCACGCCGATTAATTGTTTTCATTAGTCTGGTGGTAGGCTAGGCTAATGCCATGCAGGCAGCTGCCTGCAGAACTCAGAGGAAAGGGGCACCAAAGACAGAACGACAGGTCAGCCAGCGCTGAGTGTTCTCACTTCTGTTGTTTTCAAGCCTGTTTCACTGTTTGTGCCCCATTGTTTTCCAATGCTTTTCCAATGCTTTCAAATGTCTGCTTTGGGTTTTCCGATTTCTTCTTTGGACATATACCTCCCCCTATGAACCCTCGTGGCGCAGTGGTTAAGAGCTCAGCTGCTAACCGAAAGGTAGGCAGTTGGAATCCACCAGCTGTTGCTTGGAAACCCTATGGGGCAGTTCTACTCTGTCCTGTAGGGTCGCTATGAGTCAGAATCAACTCGACGAGAACAGGTTACCCCAACACTAGATGAAGTCTTGTTTACTTTGGATATGTTATCAGGAGGGACCAGTCCCTTGAGAAGGACATCATGCTTGGTAGAGAGTCATGCTTGGTAAAGTAGATGGTCAGCAAAAAAAGAGGAAGACCCTCAGTGAGACGGATTGACACAGTGGCTTCAACAATGGGCTCAAACACAGCAACAATTGTGAGAATGGTGCAGGACCGGGCAACGTTCCGTTCTGTTGTACACGGGGTTGCTGTGAGTCAGAACTGACTTGACAGCACCTGACAGCACCCCAGCACACACACAAAAGAGGCAGCAGTGCTCAAACTTTGTGATCTTAAGACCCCTTGACACTCTTCAATTATTGAAGACCCCAAAGATCTTTGACTTTTGTGGGTTATAACTATCAATGCTTATCATATTAGAAATTAAAATGGAATTTTTTTTTTTTTGATGGAAGAGCCCTCAAGCACACATTCCATTGGCTGCGAAGATGATGATGCCATCACAGGCAATACAGCCTCTGGTAAAGTCCGCCGCATGCTCTTGAAAGAGTGGGGGTAAAGAAGGCAAATAACCTCTCAGTGTTGTTATGAATATAACTTCAACCTCCTGAACCTGCTGAAGGTTGGCATAGATCCTCAAAGGTCTCAGGACCACACCTGGAGCCTCGCTGGTGCAGGAGTAGGGACAGAGATTCTAGAGTGGTTCTGCATAGGTTCCAATCCCGCTTCCATTGCTGGGTGACTGTTTAACGTTCCTGGGCCTTAATTCCTTGTCTGAAAACTGACTTCAACAGTACCTCTGATTTTACAGGGTTGTTGTGGGGAGGAGAAACATTAGTGTGTTAAAGTACAGTAGAGATGTGACATGGGGACATTTGCCATGTTTTTCACTAACATTGAGAAGTAGTTGCAAGATGTATGTAAGTCCATTTCTTTTCCCCATTTAATATGCATTCAGGATCATACACTCATAAAGTGGGAGGGGTGAAGGGAAATAGTAAGATCTTCTACTCCAGTGAAAATATTCTTTTTGCACTCCAGTGGCGGAACACAGGAGAGTATGGACGTTTTGGCAGGGTTTTTCTTAGATAAAGCCAAAAATCTCACTCCCTGTTCCATCTACACGTTGATCTTAGTTCTCATCCTGGGAACAAAACTTAATCCAGCCTCAGGTAGCTCCAACGGCGTTCAGGTAATCTCATTAACTACATCATTTCTCTCACGGGCCGGATATCTTTCAAATGGTTTTCCCTTCAGTTGGGGAAAGGCAAGGCGAGGTAAAAAACCAGAAACAAGGAAGTAAACCCGTCAATAAAGGGACATCTTAATGCTGGAACCTCTTGGCCACCTCAGTCTGAGGCTGAGTGAGGTACATGGGTTTTTCTTATGCACGCCTGTTAAAGAAGGAAACAGCCTCCTCAGATTGTTGCTGTTTGTCCGTGAGTCCATTCCAACGGTGACCCCATGTGACAGAGTAAAAGTGCACTATAGGGTTTCCTAGGCTGAAATCTTTAGGAGAGCAGATCATCAGGTCTTTGCTCCCGCAAAGCAGCTTGTGGGTTTAAACCTCAGACCTTTTGGTTAGCAGCCAAGCATTTCACCAGGGCTCCTGCTCAGGTAGACCCAAGTGTTTGGTGCTTCTGCTGTGTCTTGAGCAGAGCACCTACTCAATACTGAAGACTCCCTTCTGTTGTTTATTCGCTTTACGGGTGTTGGTGATGCTTGTTGACCTAAGTCACCCCATTGATACGGTCTCTGTGCTGAGATTTAAGGCCCTATTAACCCCGCTATCATCCCGGTGCTAACTCAGCTATCAGATGCCTTTATCATCCTAGAGACAGTACAGATTAGAAAACAGAAACCTGCTTCCAAACCCCTTGTGGGAATAAAAGTATCGCACAACATCCTCGTTGTTAGTTGCCGTCGAGTTGATTCTGACTCGTGGCAAGCCCATGTGCTCAGAGTAGAACTGCTTCATAGGGTTTTCCACAACACTCTATTTAAGGCATTTTAGCAACCCTGCCCTGTAACATCCTTACACATCTTATGTTCCTGCCCTGGGGAATTGGATGATTTAAGCAGTGGTTCTCGCCTGGTGACTTTTCCCCAGGGGACATTTGTCAGTGTCTGGAGACATTTTTGATTGTCTGGACTTAGGGTGCCACTGGCATTTACTGGGTAGAAAAACAAGGATGCTGTTGAATATTCTACAGTGCACAGGATGGTCCCACCACAGAGAATGACTAGTGGTTGGAGACCAGGGATGCTGCTCAACACCCTACAGTGCACAGGACGGCCCCCACCACAGAGAATGACTAGTGGTTGGAGACCAGGGATGCTGCTCAACACCCTACAGTGCACAGGACGGCCCCCACCACAGAGAATGACTAGTGGTTGGAGACCAGGGATGCTGCTCAACACCCTACAGTGCACAGGACGGCCCCCACCACAGAGAATGACTAGTGGGTGGAGACCAGGGATGCTGCTAGACACCCTACAGTGCACAGGATGGCCCCACCACAGAGAATGACTAGTGGGTGGAGACCAGGGATGCTGCTAGACACCCTACAGTGCACAGGATGGCCCCCACCACAAAGAATTATCTGGACCAATATATCTGAGAAGCTGGACTATATGAAGAAGTACATGGCATCAGGATTAGAGGAAGACTCATTAACAACCTGTGATGTGCAGACGGCCCAGCCTAGCATGCTGAAGGCAAAGAGGGTTTGAAGCACTTATTGATGAAGATCAAAGACCACAGCCTTCAGTATGGATTATATGTATGTATATATACGTATATATATATGCAGCGCTGGACGTGCTCACTTGTCTATGCCAAGAAATTTGGAAGACAGCTACCCAGCCGACCGATGGGAAGAGATCCATATTTGTGGCCATTCCAAAGAAAGGTGATCCAGCCGAATGTGGAAATTATTGAACAACATCATTAATATCACGCACAAGTAAAATTTTGCTGAAGATCCTTCAAAAGCAGCTGCAGCAGGACATTGACAGGGAACTGTCAGAAATCAGGCCAGATTCAGAAGAGGACATGGAACCAGGGATATCATCGCTGATGTCAGATGGATCCTGGCTGAAAGCAGAGAATACCAGAAAGATGCTGACCTGTGTTTTATTGACTATGCAAAGGCATTCGACTATGTGGATCATAACAAATTATGGATAACCTTGCAAAGAATGGGAATTCCAGAACACTTAATTGTGCTCATGTGGAACCTGTACACAGATCAAGAGGCAGTTGTTCAGACAGAACAAGGGGATGCTGAATGGTTCAAAGTCAGGAAAGGTGTGCGTCAGGGTTGTACCCTTTCACCTTAATTATTCAATCTTAACGCTGAGCAAATAATCCGAGAAGCTGGACTATATGAAGAAGAACAGGGCATCAGGGTTGGAGGAAGACTCATTAACAACCTGCGATAAGCAGATGACACAGCCTTGCTTGATGAAAGTGTAGAGGACTTCAGGCACTTACTGATGAAGGTCAAAGACCACAGCCTTCAGTATGGATTACACCTTAACATAAAGAAAACAAAAATCCTCACAACTGGACCAATAAGCAACATCATGATAAACAGAGAAAATATTGACATTGTCAAGGATTTCATTTTAGTTGGATCCACAGTCAACACCCATGGAAGCAGCCGTCAGAAAATCAACTGACGTATGGCATTGGACAAATCTGCTGCAAAAGACCTCTTTAAAGTTTTAAAAAAAAACAACAAAGATGTCACCTTGAGAACTGAGGTGCGCCTGACCATGGTGTTTTCAATCCCCTCATATGCATGTGAAAGCTGGACAATAAATAAGGAAGAGGGAAGGAGAATTGATGCCTTTGAATTGTGGTGTTGGCGAAGAATATTGAATATACCGTGGAAGAAGTACAGCCAGAATGCTCCTTTAGAAGGGGGGATGGCGAGACTTTGTGTCACGTACTTTGGACATGTTAGCAGGAGGGGTCAGTCCCTGGAGAAGGGCATCATGCTTGGTAAAGTAGAGGGTCAGCGAAAAGGAGGAAGACCCTCAATGAGATGGACTGGCACAGTGGCTGCCACAATGGGCTCAAACATAGCAATGATTGTGAGGATGGCGCAGGACCGGGCAGTGTTTCGTTCTGTTGTACACAGGGGCCCTATGAGTCAGAACCGATTCATAGTGCTGATCTTGACAAATCCTGTTCTAAAGTTTATTATTGCTCCCATCAAAACTTTTCAGTAAGAGCATTAAAAAAAAAAAAAGTATGACAGGTGTTGGCAAGGATATGGAGAAATTAGAATCCTCATCCATTGCTGGTGGGATTATAAATTGGTGCAGCTGCTGTGGAAACAATTTGGTGGTTCCTCAAGCATTTAAAACATAAACTACTATAGGAACCACCAACTTCCCTCCTAGGTATGTAGCCAGAAGACTTGAAAATGGAGGTTCAAACAGATGTGTGTACACCAATGTTCACTGCAGCCCTTTCCACAATCGCCAAAAGCTGGAAACAACCCAAGTGCCCATCAACAGATGAATGGATAAACACAATGTGGTATATATACACACAATGGGATATTATTCAGCCATAAAGAGAAACCGAGTCCTGGTGCATACCTACCTCAACACAGATGAACCTTGAAAAGGTGATTCTGAGCGAAGCAAGTCCGTAGTAAAAGGACAAATCTTGTAGGATCCCACTTACGTGAAACATACGGAACAGGCAAACGCATAGAGAAAAGAGTTTATTGGTGGTTCCCAGGGGCAGAAGGGATGGGGAAAGGGACGTCATTGCTTAGGGGGCCCTGAGCTTCTGTTAAGGGTGGTGGAAAAGTTTGAAAATGGTTCGTGGTGATGGTTTACAACGTAATGAATGCAGTTAGTGTCACTGAAGCGTACATGTAAAAAACGTTGAAATGGCAAAAAAAAAAACAAAAACCTGTAGATAATATTCTCATTTCTATAACCATCTGTCAATTTGCTACATAGAGATCTACCCTTTAGAAAATAACCTTAAAACTTTTCCGCTAAGGCTGGTAGTACCCAGCCTCCCTGGTTTCTTGCTACAGCAATATTAAAACCACATTTTCCAGGAGAATAATAACCTCATTCAGGGTTGAACTCCAGCTCTTTCTCCTTCACCCCCGATTGTGTGTGTCCATAAGATTTTCTTGGCTGTAATCTTTATGGAAGCAGATTGCCAGGCCTTTCTTCTGTGATGCAGCTGTGTGGGTTCAAACTGCCAACCTTTAGGTTAGTAGTTGCGCGCATACCGTTTGTGCCACCCAGGGGCCGATCCTGCAGTTGTTGTTAGGTGCCGTCAAGTTAATTTAGACTCATGGAGGCTCCACATGTGACATAGTAGAACTGAGCTCCATAGGGTTTTCTTGGCTATTATCTTTATGGAAGCAGATTGCCAGGCCTTTCTTCTGCAGCACTGCTGGGCGAGTTCAAACTGCCAACCTTTACTAGTAGTTCAGTGCAAACCCTTTGCACCACCCAGAAACCAATCTTTCAGTAAACCAAAACCAAACCCGCTGCTGTCAAGTCAATCCCGACTCACAGCGACCCTATGGTACAGAATAGATCTGCCCCATAGGGTTTCCAAGGCTGTAGTCTTTACGGAAGCAGACTGCCACATCTTTCTCCTGAGGAGCAGCTGGTGGGTTCTAACTGCCGACCTTTCGGTTAGCAGCTGAGCGCTGTACCCAGTGCACCGCCACGGCTCAAAGTATAGCTGTTTAATTCTCATGGAGCCTTTGTGGCCAGTGGGGACCTTTCATGACCGATCAAAGCTTTGCGGGAAATGAGAAGCGCGGGCTTTCTACTTCGTTAAAATGATCATTGGGTGCCAAGTGGGCCTGGACATGAGATTTTAAATCTTCAGTCTTCACGTTGCCCTGAGAATACGTCTTTAAAGTGACTCTATGCAAGTCTTTGCCAGCAGTGAGTTTTTCCTTTATACGCACTTCTGGGTGCACGTGCATCCAGCAGCATGTTTAATCAAAAGAACTCTGGGTGACCATTGCCCTGGGCTTATTCAGAGAAATCGTTCCTCTTGCTTCTCCAAATAAGCTCATTCTGGGAATAGGTGGAGGGTGCCCTTTTGAGGGAGCCCTGGTGGTATAAAGCACAAGGAGGAACATGGAAAAAGAATCTAATACCTTAACTGTATTAATTCATTACAGTGGGAAACATTTCTGTCTCCTCTTTGCAATATTACCACAGGAAGACTATGACCGTGCCCCTTTCTGTTGCTGGTGACAATCAGTGGAAACATGATTAGAACTTTGGGAAGAGATATAAATGCTGGACCTGGTCTATTCAGCTGATAGGGAAGGAGAAAAAAAACAAAGCCATTGCAATCGAGTTGATTCCTACTCATGGCAACCCCATGTGACAGAATAGAGCTGCCCCATAGGGTTTCCTAGGCTGTAATCTTTATGGGAACAGATTGCCAGGCCTTTCTTCTGTGGCACCACTAGGTTCAGCCCACCAGCATTTAGGTTAGTAGATGAGAGCAAACCATGTGCACCCCCCAGGGAAGGAGCGCTGATATCTTCAAGAGTCGAGTTTTAGAGGTCAAACATTTTCACCTCACGTTGATTCGGATTTTTTTGTTAGGAAAATAAATCAGTACTCTGATGTTGTACATCTGTCCTCTCCTTGTTGTCTAAGGAAGACAAAGGGAGGTGATTCAGTTAGCTTCTCCCCGTTAAGTTTTGCTGACTAACAGCTAGATGAGATTCCCCGGATGGTGCAAATGGTTAATGCGCTCAGCTGCTAACCGAAAGATCGGAGGTTTGAGTCCACCCAGAGGCGCCTTGGAAGAAAGGCCTGGAGATCTACCTCTGAAAAATCAGCCACTGAAAACGCTACGGATCGCAATTCTACTCTGACACACCTGGGGTCGCCTTGAGTCAGACTCCACTCCAGAGCAACTGGTTTGTGTTTTCCAGGATCTAGGTTAACCTTCCACGGAAACTGAGGTGAGGTTGCAGAAAGACCCGTGAGAACATTTCCACGGAGAACAATATGCCAAGATGTTTTATGTCACTTTGGAATTGGATTGCCCCCATGCCCCACCCCCCGTATTGTGACGTTAGGAAAACATTTCCACAAGAGCGCTGTCAGCGCATGAAGCACCGTAGTGCAGGTTATTGGCCCAGTTAACTGTGAATTTCACACGTAGTTTAAAACAACCCGGGGTATTTTGAGAGCTTAGACACCGTTTAAAAGTTCAGCTCAACAGGGTCCCTTTCCATTTCTCAGGGCAGGAATGAGTCTTTGTTTGACAGGCCATATTTCTGCAGCACTCTTAAACAGTGGCTTTTCATAGTACCCTGATTTATCACCTGCGTCTAGGAAAGGGCCCGTCAGCTGGAGGATATAGAAAAATGAGACCTAGCTCTATGTTTGAAGAAAAAGAAGTTTGCAGAAGGCTTTGTTCCCTTCAACTATTGGGCTTGAAAGTAAGAAAAATAAACTCTGAGATCTTGCAGTCTTGCCTACTTATTTTGTGGGTGTGTGTGTGTGTGTGTGTGGTGAAAATATACACAACAGTCCGTACCACGTCAACGACTTCTGCATGTACAACCCACTGACATCGATGACATTCTTCAAGTTGTGCCACGGGTCTCGCTTAGTGTCTTCTTCCGAATGATTCCACCACCGTTAACGTATGCTCAATGCCTCTTAAACAGGAACATCCCCTTTGCCCCTCCCTCCCGCCTTGGTCCCCACTAATAATTTCTGCTTTCTGTAGATGTGCTTATTTCATGTAAGTGAGGTTATACAATATTTGTCCTTTGACGACTGACTGATTCCACTCAGCTTGGTGTTTTCTAGGTTCATCCATGTTGTGGCATGCACCAGGACCTCCTTTCTCTGTGTGGCCAAGTAGTATTCCATGGTGTATACGTACCACATTTGTATGCAGTCATCCATTGATGGACACTTTGGTTGTCTCTGCCTTTTGGCTATCGTGAAAAGTGAACATTGGTGTACAGGTTTCTGTTGGCATTACCGTCTTCATTTCTTTCAGGTCACCTAGGTTTGGGGTTAGTGGGTCATGGGGGAATTCTAGGCTCCACTTAGTGAGGAACAGCCAAACTGCTTTCCAGGCTGGCTGCACCATTTGACAGTCCCACAGCAGTAGATGAAGGTTCTAATTTCTCCACAACCTTCCCAACACCTATTGTTTTCCTTTTTTTTTTTTTTTTTTGTCATTTCCATTCTCATGGAGATGAGGCAGTATGTCATTGTGGTTTTGATTTGCATCTCCCTAATGGCTGATGAAAACAAAAGTAGAGGGTTGCTATCAGTCAGGATCGACTGGATGGCAATGTGTTTTTTTGTTTTGTTTTGTTTTTTTAATGACTAACGAGGAGCCCTTGTGGCACAGTGGTTAAGAGCTCAAGTTGCTAACCAAAAGATCGGCAGTTCGAAGCCACAAGCTGCTTCTTGGAAACCTATAGGGCAGTATACTCTGTCCCATAGGGTCTCTATGAGTCAGAATAGGCTTGACGGCAGTGGGTTTTTAATGGCTAATGAAGGAGTGTTCACAGTGGTTAAGCACTCAGCTGTTTACCTAAAAAAAGGTCAGCGGTTGGAACCCACCAGCTGCACCAAGGGGGAAGGTTGTAGCCGTCTGCTTCCATAAAGATCACGGCCTTGGAAACCCGATGGGATAGTTCTACGCTTCCTATAGGGTCGCTGTGAGTCAGAGTCGACTTGACAGCAGTAGGTTAATAGCGGACGACGCTGAACATCTTTTCATGTTCTTGGTGATCATTTGAATATCCTGTTTGAGGAAATGTCTGTTCAAGTCCCTTGTCCACGTTTTGATTGGGTTGGTTATCTTTTTGTTGTTAAGTTGTAGAAATTTTTTTTTTTTAATATGTATGTATTTTGGATATTAGACCCTTACCCGATATGTGGTTCCCGAAAATTTCCTTCCAGTCGGCAGGTGGTCTTCTCACTTTGTTGATAAAGTCCTTACCTTTTTTTTTTTTTTAAATTAAATTTCCCTTCATATTACCAGGACCAATTTCAATTCTCAAATGCCAATTCTAAAAAGCAGCTCCATCTGCCATGTTCTTCAACCAAGTATTGAGTTTCGTTGGTCTCTGACAGAAAGCACGTTCAAGAAGTTGAGGTAGACACTGAGCCCAATAAATGGAGATTCCATCTCGCTCTTGGGGTCGGTCCGCTTGGAGGTGGAGGTGGCGGAGAGGGATGGTATTCCTCTGCTCCCTGCCTCCTCATCTCTAGGTCCCTTTCCGCCGTTGGGGGCGTTCCACCAGCCAGTACCCCTACCTGCACAGCGCCCCTCTGGTCCCTTCCTTTCTTGCAAGCCTCTTCAGAATCTCACTTTATTAAGGTCCCACGCCTCCTTGAAAGGAATTTGCAAAGACCGGCACACAATGACTGCCATCTCAGGATGGAAAGAGTATTTCACAGAACACCCAGTTTCTGAATAGGCCTGTCCCTGCCATCATTTCTTTTCTTCTGCTCACGGTGAGCAGCAACGCCAGCTTGGGATGTGAGCCAAGTCTGCCTTTTGTTCTTATTTTTAACTTATGATAACAGATTTTCAGTCCACAGGCTTCTGTGCCGTGCATGATTAATAACAAGGGCTGAGGCCGGAGAAATGCTAAGCAACAAGGCTATAATTATATAAGTGGGTTTTAGCGACAACAAAATAAACCACAAAAAGCTCGAGGGAAGCAGGACCTCTCTAACATGCTTACCCAAATTACAAAGCCATGCTAAGTTCCACTTTCTAAATGCCTTATAACAAGAGATGACAGGGGTGTAGTGTTTTTAATCTGAGAAAGAAGACCCACGGTTAAATACTCCGTGCCTTTCAAAGTGGTTCTGTACTCCCTGTTTCAATGGCAGAGGGCTAATGCTATCAGTGGTTCCCCTTTCTAAAATAACTGTTAATTGATGTTTAACTCAAAGCAACATTTTAGGCTTTTTCTTTTATTTAAACGCCAAGTGATCCTGTTGGCTCATAACAAACCTTATTTATTTATTGTTTACATTCTGGAAAGTTTCCTTCTTGGCCGAGCTATACACCTAGCAGTTACTGCTGTTATTATGTGTAACAGAATGAAACATTGTCTGGTCCTGCGCTGCTCATGATCCTGGGTGTGTTTGAGTCCATTGTTGAGGTTTTGTGTCAACCCACCTCATGGAGGGTCTCCCTCATTTTCGCTGACCGTCTGCTTTACCAAACACAAGGTCCTTTTCTAGCGATTGGTCTTTCCTGATGACGTGTGGAGTCTCGCCATCCTCACTTCTAAGGAGCATTCTGGTTGTATTTCTTTATGTCTGGTCTGTTGGTTCTTCTGGCGGCCCATGGTATATTCAGTATTCTTTGCCAACACCACAGTTCCAACACATCAGTTCTTTGCTCTTCCTTTTCATTGTCCAGCTTTCGCATGCATATGAGATGCCCCGTGGTAGAGGAGATAATATGTTCATGTGTGAACAGTCCATCCAAATCGTGTTAAATACTATCATCATTACTATTGACAAATTCATTCATTCCGATTTAGAAACTCACTTTCGTTGAAGTCCATCCAGTTACAGTTGCCCTCTGCTGTAAACCAGAAAGTCCAAACCTGTTGCCTTCAAGTTGATTCTGATTCATGGCAATCCTGTGTGTATATATGATCTTTTTTAACCTACCACACAACCAACCAACCAGCTCATTGCAGTCGAGTCGATTCCGACTCATAGCGACCCTATAGGACAGAGTAGAACTGCCCCATAAGGTTTCCAAGGAGCGCCTGGTGGATTTGAACTCCAACCTTTTGGTTAGCGGCCTGAGCTCTTAACCACTACGCCACCACATGTCCCGTTATTTTCAACAGACCCATACTTTTTGAGTAAAGCGTGCCCTTTGGCAAAGCAATAGGCAGAAGACTGGGGTTAAAAGAAGCAGTGGGTAGATAGTTGAGAGTATGGACGCCAGATCAGCTCGTACTGGTGGTTTGAGCTTGGATTAGTGGCTTACACTTCGTGTGCTCAGTTTCCTCACCTCTGCAATGAGAATGAGGATAAGATCAGCTCATGGTGCCGTCTGGAGGATCCGATGAGCTAACACCTGAACAGAGCTGGGATCGGAGTGTGGAAGGTGGCGTCCGTAGGGTTAGTTAGCATTCTTTGTGTTGACTCATGGAACTCTGTCATGCTCTCATTTGCTGGGATGGACAATTCTTAAGTCAGGATGTTTCAGTCCAAGGGCGATGTGGCTGTCCCCCACCTGATGGCCCTATTGGTTTATCATACAGGATCATCGATGGACGGGACCTGATGCCTCTGCTCCAAGGGAGAAGCCAACAGTCGGATCATGAGTTCCTCTTCCATTACTGCAACTCCTATCTAAATGCTGTGCGCTGGCACCCGAGAAACAGTGAGTCGCCCCGTCTTTCCATGCTTCTGATGCTTCATTCCATCCCTGCTGTGTGAATGGATGTTGGTAACAGAGGGCGTGTAGCTGTAGACGCCAGCGGTGACTAAAAGTGTGATTGCGTTTGCTTTGCCCTCTTTTCTGTCTTTCAATCTCTTCTCTTTTTCCTTCTGGTCGCATAGTTGTCCAGGTACTCATTGGTGGTTCAGCGGTAGAATTGTTGCCTTCCATGCGGGAGACCCAGGTTCGATTCCTGGCCAACGCACCTCATGCGCAGCCACCACCCGTCTGTCCCTGGAGGCTTTCATGTTGCTGTGATGCTGAACAGGCTTCAGCAGAGCTTCCAGACTGAGACAGACTAGGAAGAAGGGCCTGGAAGTCTGTTTCTGAAAATCAACCAGTGAAAATCCTATGGATCACAACAATCCCATTCGCAGCTAATCGCGGGGTAGTGCAGGACTGGGAAGCATTTTGTTCCCTTGTGCGTGGGGTCACCATGAGTCAGGGGCTGACTTAATGACAGCGAATTACAACAATAACATAAAAGCAAAACTCAAGGATTGGAGCAGTTAGTATCTTGCAAGAGTCTTCTCATGTATAAATTAATAAATTAGCAGGAGGTAGAATATTAAGGAGTCAGTGGTGGCTCAGACTCGGGTTTGATTCCTGGCCGATGCACCTCATGCACGGCCACCACCCGTCTTTCGATGGAGGCTTGTGTTGTGATGCTGAACAGGTTTCAGTGGAGCTTCCAGACTAAGAGGAACTAGAAAGAAAGGTCTGGCGATCTACTTCTGAAAATCAGCCTAAGAAAACTCTAAGAATCCACAAGGATCTGGTCTGCAACCAGTCATGGGGATGGCGCAGGACTGGGCAGTGTTTCTTCCCGTCGTGCATGGGTCTCCATGAGTGGAGGTTGACCTGATAGCCAGTGACAAGAACAACACTGGTCAGTTGGAAACCGGGTCTCTCATCCACCTTACCTCCCTGAGGGCTCCGTCTTCCTGGCTGAGGAAGCTCCTGGTCCTCAGCTGAGACCTGAGCTACTGCCCTTTCTTGCTTTACCGGCCGCCCAGCTTCTTTTCCTGGCACTTCTTTCTCATTCTGGGTTTCAGCCAAACACCCCCTGCACGCTTGATGTTGCTTCCTTTTGCACTTGCTGGTTCTACCAACTAAAAGGGATTTCTGTCTCTTCCTTCCTGGATGTTGCTCCCCAAATCCCCCCGAGACCCCCTGGAACGCCAGCTCTTCTAGGTCGCTTCTCTGCCCCTCTGCCTGCTCTCTCCATGCCTTCTCTTCACTCCCGAGGTGCTGTGCTTACCACGCTCAATGGTGTTTAGATGTTTACCTAACTGTCTCTCCCCAGCCTCAGAGATGCGGGACCATGGCTGATCAATCTTTATTTTGTCTCTGTTTTCTGTTGTTAACCGTCTTCCAGTCAGCCCCGACTCACGGCCACCCCAGTGTACAAAGTGTGTCTTGATCACTCACATAACTCTTTGACTTCATGTACTTGAATGAGCAAAAAGTATAGATTGTTTTTTTCATTCAAGGAATGTATTGGGAGCTTTCACATCCTTGTTATCCACGATGAACTTTGAAAACATGGTTGCCTCTTTGGACTTCCTGTACTTCAGTGGAAGAAACTGTGTATAGTCTTTTCTTCCATTCACAGAATGTATTGACAACTTGTGTGTCCTTGTTATAAGCGACGTACCAAGAAAACTTAGATAATTCACTTGAGCTCATGTACTAGCTTGGAAGAATCTGTGTAGTGTTTTCCCATCAAAGAATGTGTTGGGAACTTACACAGAGTAGACCTGTGCTCCATAGGGTTTTCTTGGCTGTAATCTAAATGGCAGCAGATCTCCAGGCCTTTCTTCCACGGAGCTGCTGGATAGGTTCGAACCATCAGCCTTCAGGTTAGCAGCTGATCACAAACCATTTACACCATGCAGGCTCCCTATATATTTGCTACACATAGATAATTATATATCAAGCCATGGTGTTCTCAGTCGCCTCATATGCATGGGAAAGCTGGACAATGAATAGAGAAGACTAAAGAAGAATTGATGCATTTGAATAATGGTGTTGTCAAAGAGTTTTGAGTATACCATGGACTGCCGGAAGAACGAACTGTCTTGGAAGAAGTACAGCCAGAATGCTCCATAGAAGCAAGGATGGCGAGACTATGTCTCATGTACTTTGGACATGTTATCAGGAGGGACCAGTCCCTGGACAAGGACATCATGCTTGGTAAAGTAGAGGGTCAGTGAAAAGGAGGAAGACCCTCAAGGACATGGATTACCACAGTGGCTGCAACAATGGGCTCAAGCGTAACGATTGTGAGCATGGCACAGGACTGGATAACATTTCGTTCTATTATATATGAAATCACTAAGAGCCGGAGCCAACTCGATGGCACCTAACAACGACAACAGATATTTAAAACAAAATTAAATTGCATTGCCGTTACCCTGTTTCCCAAACCAAATGCTGTTTGAATTGTAAACTCCATTAGTAACGGGGTGTAATTTAGTTTTTTCAATACCACATTTATAGTTTTATTTCTAATAAGTGTAAGGAAACAAATAGAACCAAACAATCATCCCATGTGATGTTGTAGGTTTCAAGACATTTTTTCCCGTAATACTGTAAACTTCGAATTACAGTAAGGTTGGTATGGCTGATTTCAGGAGCCCTGATGGCGCAGTGGTTAAGTACTGGACTGCCAATCAAAAGGTCAGTTGTTTGAACCCACCAGTGGCTCCAAGGGAGAAAGACCTGGTGATCTGCTTCTGTAATGATTACAGCCTAGGAAACCTATGGGGAAGTTCTGCTCTGTCACATGGGGTCGCTATGAGTCGGAATCAACTCAGTGGCACCCAACAACAATAACAACGGCAACATGGCTGACTTAGATGCCTGGGAATCTACAGAATCTACAGAAATCCATTGACATAAGGATTGTACGTTCTTGTGGTAGCCATTGAGGTTGGACTTTCAACTTCTTTGTGGAGGTCAAATAAAATGCCCCTGGGACACGCAAACAGTTTGTGCTCAGCTGCTTACCTAAAGGTTAGAGGTTCGAACTCATCCAGTGGCACTGCAGAAGAAACGCCTGGTGATCTGCTCCAGTAAAAATTACAGCCAACGAAACCCTAAAACCCTACGAGGCAGTTCTACTCTGTCACCGGGGGTCGCTTTGAGCCAGGATCGACTTGAGAGCAATGGGTTTTGTTTTGAGTTTTTCTCTAGAATGTTTGGGGGTCTTCTTCTAGATACTAGACTCGTCCAAGAAGTGTTGTAGCTACCCAGCTGATGATCGAATCTTAAATGCACAGTGATTCTCCGGCTGTTTTTCCTCACCCTATTCACCCAGCCAACTTACAAAAGACTTAGAATTCAAAGACCAACCTCCTCATTCTTTTTTGTTTTTATATAATTTTATTGTTGTTGAGAATATACACAGCAAAACATACACCCATTCAACAGTTTCTACCGGTACAGTTCAGTGACATTGACTACCTTCTCTGAGTTGTGCAACTATAGTCACCCGCCTTTTCTGAGTTGTTCCTCCCATATAAACATAAACTCACTGCCCCCTAAGTTTCCTATCTAATCTTTCCAGTTACTGTTGTAAATTTGATCCCGTATAACCAAAAAAAGCAAACTCATTGCGGTCGAGTTGATTTGGACTCGTAGTGACCCTATAGGACAGAGTAGGACTGCCCAATAGGGTTTCCAGGGAGTGGCTGGTGAATTTGAACTGCCGATCCTATATAGGTAGCTCTTAAAAAAGCACAATGCTCAGAGCAGATGTTCTTTACTAGTTAAGCTAAACCATTTTTTTATTTTAAGAAGCCTTCGGGGGATAGTTTTGTTTTAATGTTTAAGTTCTAAAGATTGTCTCAGGGCAGTAGATTAGGCGGTTCATACAACCTCCATGGCTCCACAAAGTCTAGATTTCATGAGACTTTGAAATTCTGTTCTTCATTTCCCCCATTTTGATCAGGATTCTTCTATGGAGTCTTGATCAAAATGTTAAGTCACTGTAGCTGGGCACCATCCAGTGCTTCTAGTCTCATGACAAAGGGGGCAGTTGTTCTTGATCCCCATTCTTTTTTATGTGGAACATCACAACTTTTCTATTAGCCACAGAAATCACTTGAGGTTTTCCCCTCAAAACATCTACTTTAAATCTAGGTAGTTTCCTTCTGATATTTTCTAGAAGGCAATAAGAACAAAAACATGGCCTTAGGCTTTTTGGACCTGAAAATTTTTTTAATGCTTGGAAAAGGGTCTGTTGCAGAACAAATGCTCAGTAAATGTTACCTGTTTTTATGAAAGAACATGGGAGAAAGTTTTTTTTTTTTTTTTTAATTAAGGAAATATTCATTGAGCTCTTACGGAAGGATTTCATTTACATATGTCTTCAGTGTGCCCATACTTCTTTGTCTTCATAGGAATGTTTTTGTTTCCTTTTTACATCAATTTATAGTATTTAGCTCTGAACCATGTAGTAAGTGAGAGGTCCATGTTTACGAGTTTTCTTTTATATGGCGCCTGGGAGAAATGTTGAGAATAAAGTTTCTGCAGTTCCTGGGTGTTTAAAGAAGTCTGATGTCATATTCCTAGCCTTGCTAAATTGCACTTAAATAAAGCCAAGCCCACATCCCCTGTTAGAGAGGCCAGAAGGAACATATTGGATCAGGGGCTGGAGAAACACATTCTGTGGAGGAGTGAAGAGAAAAGGGACAGGACAGAGAGAAAATAGGAGTAAGTGAGAAAAACAAGACCCAGTTTCTCAGAGGCAACTGGCCCTCACATAAAGTTTGCTTGTTAGACACAAGTGACATTTCCCCTTAATGCAGCCCTAACGATCTCCTGCCTTGTGCCGGCAATAAAACAAAGAAGAAATCACAGTATCTCAGCGGTAGAATGGTTCACCCCTTACAGGGTCTCCATAAACCAGGTGGTTTGTGAATCATGTACTGCTTACTTTTCAGGTTATGTCTGAAACTCAGTAACGATGCTTGGTGCCCTGGCTATCATGGGTGGCTTGGTGTTTATTTATTCACTGTTATGTGTATTCATTTCTTGTCTAGTCATTTCACTGCACGCCTCCCGTGTGGCAGGCGCTGTTTTAGACACTGGCGTCTGTCAGTGAGAAAGCAGATGGAAATCTTCCCTGCCTAAGAGTTGCTTAGATTCCAGAGTGGGACAACAGGGTTGCATAAGGACAACATGGCTCTCATCTGCGTGGAATTTCCGATCCACGCAGGGTAGTAGGGGATTCAGTGGTAGAATTCTCGCCTTCCATGCGGGAGACCGGTGTTCGATTCCTGGCCAATGTACCTCATGCGAAGCCACCACCTGTCTGTCAGCGGAGGCTTGTGTGTTGCTATGATGCTGAACAGGTTTCAGAGGAGCTTCCAGACTGAGATAGAGTAGGAAGAAAGGCCTGGCGATCTACTTCTGAAAATCAGCCAGTGAAAACCCTATGGATCACAGCTGTCCAATTTGTAACTGATCAGGGGGCTGATGCAGGACCGGGTGACATTTCGTTCCTTTGTGCAGGGGGTGGCCATGAGACAGAGGCCAACTCAAGGGCAGCTAACAACAACAATGGGGAAGGCAGATGGACAAGTAGGACTAGCTGATTTAGTCTGCTTAGATCATCTCAGGCCTACTTAGGTGGGTGATTGTCACTAATCAGTGGACTACCAGGGACACTTTCCATAAGTCTTAGAGATAAGGAGGTTGCCACCTGACCTCGTAATTCTTCATTAGAGAACAAAAGAGAATTTAATATCAGGGTTTAGTAACAGGCAGTGGTGGCTCCTAATTTTTAAGGAATTTTGCCAACTGGTTGTTAAACTGTTGGTAGCTTGAAATCAGCCATGGTGGGAGTATTTACACCATGAGAATTGGCAAACACTACACAAAAAAACAAAACAAAACAAAACTCAAACCCATTACCATTGAGTCAATTTCGACTCCTAGCGGCCTTATAAGACAGAGTAGAACTGCCACATAGGGTTTCTAAGCCTGTAATCTTTACAGAAGCAGTCCAAAGAGTTGCTGGTGGGTTCAAACCGCAGACCTTTTAGCTAGCAGCTGAACGCTTAGCCACTGCATCACCAGGGCCCCTACTACAAGTCAAGGCTTTTTTCCTTCCTCAGAAAGCTAGTTTACCAGCAGTTGATTGGTACCAGCAAACTAGAACTGATTGGACGTGTTTTAAGATTCCATTACCATTTGTCCTGATTAGCAGAGGGATTAAATACTGCAACTGCAGACTCATTAAATACTTCCGCTCAAAAAAATAGAGCTAGAATTCTGTTTCCCCCTTTTAAAATCACAAATCCCTTTTAACATCTATATATCATTTCTTGTCTATAATTTAATTGTCTCAGAAAGCTGAATGGCATAATTTAACTATGATCTGAAACCGTTATTCCCATTGCACTTTGAAAGAACACATGAAAGCAGTATTATAACATGGATAACTTTTCCTGCTTCAAATGGGAATTTGGAGTTAAGAACTACTGTTCAGTGTGTATCAAAATCTTGGCTTTGAGTTTTGACGTGTGAATCCATGTTATTAAAAATATAATACAAGGACAACTTGATTTTATGGATGAAACTTATCTTGGAAGGAAGGTAGATATTTGGCTCCGAGACTCTGTTACATATTTTCGAGGTTGATGAATGTATTCTTCAGTAGGTGGTCACATTAATGTGAGAACGTCCAAGGCAAGCTGGCCCTATCTATTGGATGACTTTGGGCCTATCCTGGAATACATTGCAATCTAGTACATAATTAGTGGTTTAAAGTATTTTCTGTAAATATATATGGGATTTTGACATCATCTAGAAACCGCCCCCCCCCCTTTTTTTTTTTTTTAAGTTTTATGCTTTTGTGGCAAAACCAGCTCTCCAGGAAGCTACAAAGATGTGGTCAGAGGAGTGGAAAACTGGTGCCATTTCCTCTCCCTGAAAAAGAACACAAACATCTTGATGCTGAACCAGCAGGGCCTCATAGATGCAGCCACATTTGCAATTCAAGTTTATTTGAATTCTTTTCCCCTCTGTGTTTAAAAAAAAAAAAAAAAAAAAGCATCATTTTTTAGTTACAACGAAAAGCAGTAGGATAAAAGAATTCATTCTAGAGAAATGTGTTCATACCCAACTTCTTAAAAGGTACCTTTTTTCCAAAATAGGGGATAAATAATAGTTTAAAGTCAAAACAGCATTACCGTAGTAAGTAAGGAAAATTCTGCCTTTGTTCACCATTTAAAATTTTCATTTGATTAAAAAAAAAATTCTCCCCTAAAATATACCTAATAAAAGAGGGGATTCTAATTACAGCTGCTTCTGCCTGGTGAGTTAACCAACACAAGAAAGGCTGGTCTTGGCTGTTGTCTCTGTTAATAATTTTAGGAGTCCTTGGTGGTGCAAACGGTTAATGCCCTAGGCTGCTTACTGAAAGGTTGGAGGTTTTGAGTCCACCCAGAGGTGCCTCAGAGGAAAGGCCTGGTGATCCACTTCCTAAAGGCCACAGCCTTGAAAACCCTATGGAGCACAGTTCTACTTTGCACTTATGGGGCCGCCATGAGTGGGAGCTGCTTCAATAGCAACTGATTTGGCTTTTAGAAGGAGAAGAATTGGGGACGGGGGAGCCCTGGGAGCTGGTGACGGACTGGGGAGAGGGGGGCATACTGTATGATTTTTGAGGTGTGTTGAGGATCAAGGAGGACACCATGAGCTTGGGGTTCCTGAGACGGGTTTTCACCCACAGCCTTAACAGGTGATCAGACCGTTTCTGTAAATTCTCAGGGGGGCAACAAGCGGGCAGTCTGTTGGGCATAGACGCCTCACGATAGAAAACCAGAACGGTGTTGGAAATTGTTCTTGAAGAACTCCAACACAGCGATACAGCTAGAAGTGCTGCCAAGCCTGAAAATCCAAAATATCTTCAGATGGCTGATAGGATATATATGTACGTCCTCCAAGCATCCAAAATACATCTTGCCAAGATTAGCAGTTGAACGACATTCATCAAGGCAAGTCTAAAATCCAAGTGAAATGTGTTGAAGCTATTTAGATGGAGTTTTCTATATTTTCAAAGACTTCTTAACGGGGAAAAAAATGTCTTCTTAAGAGAAGATGCAAAGCCATTATGTTTTTTATTTAGGTTCGTGACCTCTTTACTTTCCCAGTGGATTCCTATGTAGCGTTTTTACTATGAAGCAGGCACCGTTCTGACAATTTTATGTGTAAGAGCGTATTTTTGATCCTCAAAGCAACGCCATGAGGTGGGTACCATTATTATCCTCCTTTTAAACAAAAATCAAAGCCATTGCCATCAAGTTGATTCCGACTCATAGCAACCCTATATGATAGAATAATAGAACTGCCCCGTAGGGTTTTCTAGGCTGTAATCTTTACAAGAGCAGATCACCAGGTCTTTCTCTTGCTGAGCTTTGGTTGATTCCAACTGCCGACCTCTCGGTTAGCAGCTGAGTGCTTAACCACTACGCCACCAGGGCTCCTATCCTCATTTAAGAGAGGAGAAAATTTTGTCAGAGAGAGGTTAAAGGCCATGCCCACCCCCACAAAGCTAGGAAGCTACAGAGCTGAGACCTGAAACCAAACTGTTGGTACCTGAAGTTAAGTGTGACTTCTCCAAACCAAACACAAACAGGCAAAAAAACAGGAGGGTGGATTAACTTGAAGTGAAAAGTGGGTTGGTATCTGTCGGGCAGAATTAAACATATTCTGACTGTATGCACCCAAGGTGGTTCTCACACCTTTCTCAGTGGGTTGCTGTGATAATAATCCTTATTTTTGTTAGTTGCCTTCCAGTGGACTCCGACTCGTGGTGACCCCATGTGTGCAGAGTGGAACTGTGCTCCATAGGGTTTTTAAGGCTGTGACCTTTCAGAAGCAGACGGCCAGGGCTTTCTTCTGAGGTGCCTCTGGGTGGGTTTGTATCGCCAGCCTTTCAGCTAGTAGTGGAGCACTTAACCGTTGCACCACACAGGGACCCCTCCAATGTCTTCATGGGTAATTCATGGGTAATGTTGCCTGTGGGCGTTGTGTGGAAGCCCTGGGTGATTCTTTATAGTTCCCAAGATGGGTCATTCCTCAGGGAAGGACTCCCCTTAACCAAGCCAGCAGCTCTTGGTGACTGTGCCTGCTCGTTCCTGAGATGCCTTTGTCGATGATCTGGGAACACCTCCTTCCTGTGGTGAGCTCCTGTAATCCAGAAGTAACAAAAATCCTAATAACTATTCCCATGGAGGGACCATATGTCCTTCAGACCCCTGAGGAATTCTTGAGAACCCCGAAAGCACTTCATTTACCTTATCTTATCGCTTAGTCCAATCTCCGTGGAATAAATAGCTGTTGTAGAGTTATACGTGGAGGGTGCCCTTCAAGGTCCTGCTTGAAGGTCGTGCTTTTCTCGCTTAAATCCTATTTGCCTTTTCGCCAAAAGATGACTGACTTTCTTCTCTCATCTATTCAGTCATGTTTATTTGGTGGTAATTTTGCATAAAACGCACTGCATAAGATGAATGTGTTTTCACCCCAGAGATGGCCGTGCTGACGTTCACCTGGCCATTCTGAAAAATCAGGCCTCCCGTGCCAGTGGCCGTGTTGATGCAGCCGGAGCCCCTGAGTCATTGTCAGAGGCTTCCAAGATCACTGAAGCAGGTCTTAGCAGAAAGGGGCTGTCATGGATTGAATTGTGCCCCCCAAAAATATGTGGCAGCTTGGCCGGGCCATGATTCCCAGTATTGTGTGGTTGTCCTGCATTTTGTGATCTGATATACTTAGCCTATGTGTTGTAAATCCTAACCTCTATGATGTCAATGAGGCAGGATTAGGGGCAGTTATGTTAATGAGGCAGGACTCAATCTACAGGATCAGGTTGTATGTTGAGTCAATTTCTTCTGAGATATAAAGAAAGAAAAGTGACCAGAAAGGATAGGGACCTCATGCCACCAAGAATGAAGACACAGGAGCAGAGCGTGTCCTTGGGACCCAGGGTCCCTTCACTGAGAAGCTCCTAGACCCAGGGAAAGACTGATGACAAGGACCTTCCCCAGAGCCTACAGAGAGAGAAAGCCTTCCCCTGGAGCTGGTGGCCTGAATTTGGACTTGTAGCCTCCTAGACTGTGAGAGAATAAATTTCTGTTCGTTAAAGCCACCCACTTGTGGTATTCCTGTTACAGCAGCACTAGATGACTAAGATGGGGGGGCTAAACGCAGGTACATGGGGTTCAGTGTCTTTGTTACTTCCCATTGTTGTTGTTGTTAGTTGCCCTCGAGTTGGCTGTGACTCATGAAGACCTTAGGTAGAAGAGAGAGAAACATTCTCCACTCCTGCACCATCCTCACAGTCCTTGGTATGTTTGAGCCCATTGTTGGGGCTTTGTGTCAATCCATTTCATGGATTCTCGTTAAACAGTAAATATTGTCATTGTCCTGACCCATACATTGATTTTCTCATTCTTACTCTGAGTGCCAGTTCAACACACTGTGATGGTTTGCGTGTTGCTGTGGTGCTGGAGGCTATGCCACCGGTATTCCAAATTCCAGCAGGGTCACCCTTGGTTGACAGGTTTCAGTGGAGCTTCCAGACTAAGACAGACTAGGAAGAAAGGCCTGCTGATCTACTTCTGAAAATGAGCAAATAAAAACCTTATGGATCACAACAGAACACGTCCAACTTGCTTGCTTTGGACGTATCATCAAGAGGGATCAACTGCGGGCAGAGGACATCACGTTTGGTGAGGGCGAGGGAGACCCTCGGTGAGATAGAATGACACAATAGTCACAGTAATGGACTCCAACATGCCAACAGTTAGGAAGATGGCATAGGACTGGGCAACATTTCATTCTGTTATACAGAAGTTTGCCATAAATTGGAGCCAACTCAGCAGGAGAAGTGGCCGATTCTCTGGTTCCTGACAGGTAATCAATCAGGGTCCTAATGTAAGGACCAAATCTTGTGACCACGTATGTAACAAAATGCAGTTCCATAGCGGTACAAAGAAACCGTACCAAGAATAAGCATGCCCTTGTGGTGTAGTGGTTAACAGCTTGGCTGCTAACCAAAAGGTCGGCAGTTTGAATCCACCAGCCACTTCTTGGAAACTCTACGTGGGCACTTCTTCTCTGTCTTGTAGGGTCGCTATGAGTCAGAATCGACTTGAAGGCAATTTTTTTTTTTTTTAATATCTTCTTATATCCTTTTTTACAAAACGTTTAAAAAATTCATTAGAAGATCAAGGACGGACACCCCATCACCTATTAAATAATTCTTCAGAAAAATTCTTTTTTTTTTAATTGTGTGTAAAAATGTCAAATTAGATGAATTCATCAATACCAGGATAGGATCAAATACATTTTATTATATCATTAGATACATTTTAGTATATCATTTTAATGCATTTAATATACCATTAAATACATTGTAATATATCACCCCAGAATATTGACATTTTTACAAACAATGGATTTATGAACAGATGAATCATTATGAAGTCATTAATTAATTTACATCACAAAACATTTGCCAGTTCCACAGTCTTCACATGTAGAAGAGAAAAATGGATTCCCTGCCCGCTGCGCACTTCCTCAGACTGCTCGGCAGAAGCACCACGCCCCCCCGGGCTGTGACACCCGAGGTTGATTGACCCAGGTTGGGATTGATCTTCACATGTGGGCTGGATGGAGCTAAGGTGATAATAACAGCATCCTTGTGTGCAGCTTTCAAAAGCAAGTGGGAAATAGAGGCTCTTGAAATGAATTTGTTCCAGGAGCCTGAACTCTCTGCGGATTTTAAACGCACCGAGACTTGACTCGAATATCAGGTTCAGAACGCCCTGCAGATTTGCAGTGGTTTGAGCAAGAGCTGCAGGAGATTCGAGCCTTCCTCTCTCTGTGATGTCTTCTCCTCCTTTCTCCCACTGACCCTGACTAGGGTGGCTAAGTGGCTACAAATGCCAGCTCTGTCCTGAAGACACTTGTCAGACCCGGGAAGAAAAAAGGAGGGAGGACGTGAGGAGAATCTTAAGGCTTCTTTTCATTCCAGTTGCTGTCAAGTTGACTCGGACTCATGGCGGCCCCACGTGTGTCAGAGTAGAATTGCACTCCACAGGGTTTTCGGTGGCTGATTTTTCGGAAGCAGATCATCAGGCCTTTCTTCCAGGGCACCCCTGGGTGGACGCAAACCGCCAGCCTTTCGGTTAGCAGCCGAGCGCATTAACTGTTTGCATCATCTGGGGACTGCTGAGCATAAGGTTGCCCACTTCCTTGTAAAAGCCTGCAGTGGATATTGGTGTTGGCTGCACAACGTGATTGATGTAACTGGTTTCGTTGACTTGTACAACTCAGAAATACTGAACTGGCAAATGTCATGTTATCTATATTTTTTACAACAACAACAAATAATAAATAAAAAGAAACACACCATGAATTTGGAAACTGAAAAAAAAGTCTGCTGGAGACGGGAACCATGCGGAGAAGTTTCTTTGTGCGTCCTCGTATGTCTGCCTGTCATCTTGACCTTGTCTTTAACAGGCGAGTGTGTGCGCCGTCATTGGCCCTGTACTTCATCAAACGTGTAACTGGACACGGAGAGCTGTCCCACATCTCTCGGTATCAGCCACACCACAGACTGGAGGCATCTCATTATATGCGCTCTTTGATATGTTCATTTATAACACATTTGCATAGCTTCTACTGTGATACCCAGCTTCTTCCAAAGAACCACACAGAGACTTACTCATGAATAAGGCCAGTTTGTCGTACCATGGTGATTTGTGTGTTGCTGGATGCTGCAAGCTATGCCATCAGTATTTCAAATACCAGCAGGGTCCCTCATGGTGGACAGGTTTCAGCGAAGCTTCCTGACTAAGGCAGACTAGGAAGAAAGGCCTGGCAATCTACTTCTGAAAATCAACCAGTGAAAACCCTATGGATCACAACAGAACACTGTCCAGTACAGTGCTAGAAGATGAGCCCCTTAGATTGCAAAACACTCAAAATACACAGTGGCCTCAACAGTGGGCTGGAGCACACCAATGACCATGAAGATGGTGGGGGACTGGGCAACATTTCCTTCCGTTGTACACGGGGTCGCCATGAGTCAGAGCCAACTCAGCGGCAACAAACAAGACAACAGGTATCAGGAGCCTTTTGATGGGTGACCGTGCAGACACCAATAATTATTGTTTTGCATTTATTCCCCTAACGTGTTTTATATATTGGCCAGTTGGTCATGAAACACCTGTAGTTGTCATTGTCATTTGACAAATTACCAAAGCAGTTTAAATGTGTTTGGGATGCTTTCTAGTTGAAAGTCTCTTCAGTTTTAGATCAAAAGCTATAAAAATGATGTGAAGAGGGATGGCCTTTTTCTGCACCTAATTCTGGTTATTTTGTGCATTTTAATTCTTTCTTTTTGTTTTTTTGCCACTTAACTACCCCAGGAACATTTTTCAGGCTTGATTAGAGGATTGTTGATACCAGTCAGCTCCTCAGAAGGTCGTGACTTTGCCAAACGAATAGGAAACTAATCCATCAGTTCATAATTATTTGTTTGTAAATTCATTTTTTTTTTTTTTTGGTAAAAATTTCAATATTCTGGAGTGGAGTGGAACACAGAAATTATATTTTAAAATCTATTTAACAGTCCTACCCTGGTATTGATAAATTCTCCTAATTTGAAATTTTTAACAGCTTTCTCGAGGTAGGATTTACATCCCATGAAATGCACTAGTTTTTGTAGGAGAATTGAACGGTTTTTAGTAAATGTATTGAGTTTTGCACAATTCTTATCACAACCTACTTTTGGAACGTCTTCTCATCCCAAAAAAGGACCCATCTCACCTATTTGCAGTCAATGCTCATCCCCACCCCAGCCTGATTGCATCCTTGATTTGGTACTTTTGGATATTCTCAGCACTGAGAAATAAAGCGTTGGCTTGGGTCCTGGCGCACGGAAAATTGCTCCTGAGAGCAGCTTTCTCTGTATGGCTTTATCACCGCCCCTGTGTCCCTGAGCATGGAGCCTGCCTCTTCCTCTGCTTTTGTTTTAAACCCCAGGACAGGATGCAAGTTTGAAGCCATGCACTTGCAGATGAAGAGATGGCAGAGCTGGGAGCTTATACTGTGTTCGTCAATACATAGTTATTGAGTGCCAGCTCTGCGTTTCCAAGCTGTAACGTTTATTAAGATGACAATCTTGTATGAGTTCTATGCTCAAACAGTTAATAAGGTTTCTCATCTCTCACCAGCTCAGTGTTGATGAATAAATTAGGGTTTGAGAAAAGCGGGGTGGGGGGAGCAGAGAGAGAGAGACTTTCCGAAGAAGAAATCGCTGTGGTTTTAACACGCCTGAATTAGCAGTGAGGGCAGTGGTGGCTCAGTGGTAGAATTCTTGCCTTCCATGAGGGAGACCTGGGTTCGATTCCTGGCCAGTGCACCTCATGCGCAGCCACCACCTGTCTGTGCTGTGGTGCTGAACAGGTTTCAGTGGAGCTTACAGACTAAGAAGGACTGGAAAGAAAGACCTGGCAATCTATCTGGAAAAATCAGCCAGGGAAAACCCTGTGGCTCACAGTGGTCTAATCCACAACTGATCATAGGGATGGTATAGGACCACGCAGTGTTTGGCTCCTTTGAGCGTGAGGTTGTCATAAGTCGGGAGCTGACTCAACTGCAGCAGGACTGGGCAGCTTTTCCTTCTGTTGTGCTTGAGGTCGCTATGAGTCCGGGGCTGACTCAACGGCAGCTGGCAGCAGCAACATAGATGCAAACCCAAGGCTTGGAGCAGTTAGTATCTTGCAAAATCTCCACATCTATCAACTAATAAATTAACAGGAGGTAGAATATTAAGGAGGCAATGGTGACTCAGTAGAATTCTGGACTTCCATGCGGGAGACCTGGGTTTGGTTCTGGCCGATGCACCTCATGCACAGCCACCACCCGTCTGTCACTGGAGGCTTGCTTGCTGCTGTGATGCTCAGGAGATTCTAGCACAACTTACAGACCAAGACAGACTAGGAAGAAAGGCCTGGTGATCAGCTTCCAAAAATCAGCCAAGGGATCATGACAGTCCAAGCCACCACTGATTATGGGGAGGGTGCAGGACTGGGTAGCGAGTGCATGAGGTTATCACGAGTTGGGAGCTGACTGGACAGCAGCTAACAGCAATCACAAAATTTGCAGCAACACAGCTGTGCTTAATTGCTTTAATCTTTCTTTCTTTCCTTAACCACTTTTGGCAAAAACAAAAAGCCCAGCAATGCATGTTATTTAGCTGTGGTCCTTACACTTTTGGTCCTGAAGTGTGACAAATACATACATGTCATAAGGGATGATAAGCCTCCACCCTCGTAAAGCATGTGGCAGCCTAATGTCTGGGTCTTTCCACACTGGTTATGAATACCGTGATGCTCTGCACAATCTAACTCAACCCCAACTTCCGTCCTGTCCCCCTCCAGGCACGTCGATCTGGAAAGCCTTCTTCTTCACACCCAAGTTCTCCCCGGAGGGCTCCAATGGGTGTTTCTCCACGCATGTGTGCTACTGCTATGGGCATTTCATCACTCATCACCACCCGCCTCTGCTCTTTGATATTTCCAAAGATCCACGCGAGAGGAACCCGCTCACTCCTGAGACCGAGCCTCGTTTCCACGAGATCCTTCAGGTCATGCAGGATGCGGCGGATGGTCACGCCAAGACGCTGACCGCTGTGCCCAACCAGCTGTCCACGGGGAACCTTCTCTGGAAGCCTTGGCTGCAGCTGTGTTGTTCCTCCCTGAGGCTTTCTTGCCAGTGTGACAAGGAAAAGCAGGACAAGAGAGTGAGCCATTAGCCATGTGTCCTGGAGCAAGACAGATGCACCGTGCCCAGTCCACAGTCTTCCTTGCAAATGTGTGTCTGCAGGTGGTACTGGGGAAGGCTAACCTCACCAATGCTCACTGGCTCTTGATATTATTGCCTGGTCGCTTGGCCTGAGAGTTTAACAGTTACCCAAAGACCACGGTTTTCCACGCACAGAGGGAGATGTTAGATGTATGCTTTCCATGACCAACGTGTCAGTGGGATGGATGGGGCATCAGATGGGTTCATCCAACGCCAGTGCAGGGAATTAGACGGTAGGAAAGTGCAGGAGGACACCTTGATTCGCCTGTTAGCAAATACCTCTGCATCAACGGTGTAACACGTCATCTGTTCCATCACCTGAGGCTCCATCCACAATGAGTGCCACGGTTCCCCTGGTGCTCTGGTGACAAAGACAATTTCCTTTAAAGAGGGTTTAGTAAACCTTAATACATGCAAAGTTATAGTGAACGAAAGGCCATCTCGTTGACTAATAATAGGTGATGGCAGATTCTGATTTGGGTATTGGAGAGCAACTGCTTTTTACTAATGTTGGTTACAACACATGTTACATGCTATTCACCGTATATATATATGTATGTATACGGTTTCTTTCTTTCCTGAAGAAAGTCAAAATATTTCAGTATGGTGCTAGGAGTTTACCAGTAGTTAGGAAAAAGCAGTACAGGTTCACATCTAGCTTTGTTTGTGCAACAAACTTTTGGTGGAATCCTTCAGTCACAAAACTCCCAGGCAAATCCCTCAGTTCCAATTGCTGTTCCCCAATTTGTAGTGCGATATTTAGGGTCTACTGTTTCTTTTGCAAATGGAAGTTCTGAACTCAAAGGCCACTTGAGGGATGCTGTAGTTCCTGGCATCCCTCTCAACGTCATTCCCAGTCATTGGCATGATATTTTGTGGGAGGGAAGCAATGATAGAATTCACAAGCCATCCACAGTGTATACACATAACCATGGTGTCTTTACTTCCACGAAGAAGTCAATGGAATGAGATGAGTAGTTAGTGTAAGTACCTGTGTTTAGTGAGATTTTGTGCTGTGGCAGCTTGGCTGTGAACCAAAAGGTCAGCAGTTCAAATCCACTAGCTACTCCTTGGAAACCCTATGGAGCAGTTCCACTCTGTCCTATAGGGTCACTTTGAGTCGGAATTGACTCAACAGCAACGGGTTTTGTTTGTTTTTGTGTTTTCATAACTCGGGAAATGTTTAAGCAGGTCATGTTGGAGATCGGCTGATGTTGGCACAGCTTTTGAGGGAGTTCTGGAGTGTCAAGCACCACCCCATGCAGAGGAAAAGAGGCCCCCACCCGTAGCCAAACACCTTCACCACCTCGGCAGACATGTGTCCGACACCATGATGGGGATTCCTTTACTGATAAGCAGAGGAAGCGGCTGTCCATTCGTCCGCTTACCCATGGGTCTCTTCTGTATACATGGTCGAGCAGCCTGTCTTTGCACAGCGTTTGCTCAACTAGGGAAAGCCCAGTGGATCCCAACGCCCACATCCCCGGCCCATCCTAGGGATGGTGCAGGACCAGGCAGCGTTCTGTTCCGCTGTGCATGGGATCACCATGAGTCACGGACTGACTCGCCAGCAGCTAACAACAGCAACGACAATATTCCTCATAGCGATCTTCCCTCTCCTGCCCTTTCACATTCTAGAATTTAATATTTGTTTACGCTTTGTGTGTGTGTGTAGATTTGCATACCACTAAATGCACAAGTCTTTAGTTTACATCTGCTAAGTTTGGACAAATGCGCTTGCCTGTGTAACCTTATCGAGCTGTAGAATGTAACAGCTTGCTGGTGGTCTGGTGGGCAAACAGGGCATGCTGGGAGATTCTCAAAAATGGACGTGAGTGCAAGGCACTGTGGGAATGTGTAGAAGGTATCCCTGACTTGGAATGGCCCAGTCTTAAGCTTTCTTAAAACTAACAGTCACTCCCTCTATCCTTCTCCAACCCTGAGGGAATCCCAAGATTCCAAAGAGTTTCCCAAGTCTCCCTTTAATTCTGCTATTTCACACTGATTTTTGCTTTTCTTTTCTGGAAAAAAAAGAAGAGTTTACCCACCCATCACCCTCCCCCCAGAAATTCTTGGAAGCTGGAAACCAAACACAATTGTTACTTTCAACATGGACTTCCCATTCCAGATACTGGAGAAAATGTGTCATCTTCCTACTGAAGAGCGTACAAGCATGTTAGTAATGTGTTAGGATTATTGCTGATATTATCACGCACAGACTATTTAAAGCCACTATTATGAACTTATATATTAGGATGACAGTGTTTACTCCATGTCAGACATCCAATGCAAGGGGACTTTTGGGAAGTACTTTGTGATGCGGGAATATACGTGGAAGGGTTATATAACTTGAAGAGCTGTTATAGATTAGAGGAATGCATAGTTATATATAGAATTAATTATTTCATCTGTAAGGTGGGAACAGCAAATGAAAGTTGAAGTTATATGTCTATTTTTTTTTATATATATATTGTGCTTTAGGTGAAGGTTTACAGAGCAAATTAGTTTCTCATTAAAGGATTAACACACATATTGTTTTGTGACATTGATTGCTAACTCTGCGACATGTCAACACTCTTCCCTTCTCAACCTTGGCTTCCCCGTTTCCATTCGTTCAGCTTTCCTGTCCCCTCCTGCCTTCTTGTCCTTGCCCCTGAGCTGGTGTGCCCGTTTAGTCTCGTATCCATAGATGAGCTATGTGTATTATTGTTTTATGGGCTTGCCTAATCTTTGGCTGAAGGGTGAACCTCAGGAGTGACTTCATTACTGAGCTAAAACAGCATCTGGGAGCCATACTCTCAGGGTTTCTCCAGTCTCTGTCAAGCCACTAAGTCTGGTCTTTTTTTTTTATTATTATTGTACTTTAGGTGAAAATTTACGTAACAAATAGTTTCTTATTAAACCGTTAGTACACATTGTTTTATGACAATGGTTAACAACCCCACAACAAGTCAACTCTGTCCCTTCTCAACCTTGGGCTCCCTATTAGCAGCTTTCCTGTCCCCTCCTGCCTTCTAGTCCTTCTCCCTGGACCGTTGTGCCCCATTAGTCTCATTTTGTTTTATGGGGCTGTCTAATCTTTGGCTGAAGGGTGAACTTCGGAGTGACTTCATTACTGAGCTAAAAGGGTGTCCGGGGGCCATACTCTCAGGGTTTCTCCAGTCTCTGTCAGGCCAGTAAGTCTGGTCTTTTTTTGTGAGTTAGAATTTTGTTCTACATTTTTCTCCAGCTCTGTCCAGGACCCCCTATTCTGATCCCGGTCAGAGCAGTCAGTGGTGGTAGCCGGGCACCATCTAGCTGTACTGGACTGAGTCTGGTGGAGGCCCTGGTAGCTGTGGCCCATTAGTCCTTCGGACTGATCTTTTCCTTGTATCTTTAGTTTTCTTCATTCTCCAAGGTTCTAATCTTTACAAAATATATGTCGTTTGACTTTTTTTCCCTATCAAACTTTATCACTTTTGAAACACTTTCTAAATTTTTTCACGTGCGTATGTAAAGTACTTCGGCAAACGGAGTATTTTCATTTTGTTGGCCAGATTTTAGTCTCAGGAAAAGACCCAAAGACACCGCCGTGTGTTTCAGCCAGCTTCTTTCAGCAACCTTGGAAATGTCGCCTGTATTTAATATTTCCAATTAATTCATCAGATCCTGGTGTTTTTGCTTTTCATGAAGCGTCAGCTCCGTATTAAAATCAGAGGGACGTTCCACAACAACGTCTGAATGTGCCATTGTCCAGAGGGCCTCTCAGGCTGAAGTGTGGGGAGGTGACAAGAGCTGCATGAGAAGGTTAGAAGTCAGCATTTCAAATAATTCAGAAAAGGGCACTCGTGGCGTTTTATCAGACAAGGGATGCATGAGGCTGCTGACTGCGGAGAGAAAGAGGGATCAGCCCCGCCATCCATTAGAGCCCTTATCAGTGAGACCTGCTCACAGCCGTCACCGCGGGGACAGAAACAAAGCAAGGTTCCGCAGCACATAGCATCTCACCAGAAAGCACAGTGAAAAGTGGTTTTTGGGGCTTCGGGCTGATGTTAGAGTGGGCTAATATATTTTATCCTTAAAGAGGATTAAACCATTAATGCTTAACGCTCTGCTCGGCCACTAACTGAAAGTTTGGGGGTTTGAGTCTACTCAGAGGCACCTCGGAAGAAAGGCCTGGTGATCTACTTCTGAAAAATCAGCCACTGGAAACCCTATGGAGCTCAGTTCTACTCTGACACACGAGGGCACCATGAGTCGGGGTTGACTCCATAGCAGTTGGACTGGCCTGTTTAATCCTAACCACAAGCCTATCAGAAGGACACTATTATTTTCTTGTTCTACGTGACGGAACAGACAGATAGCAGTACATAAATGGGTTGTTTTATGCTTAGGTTTATGCAAGCGATCTTCAGGTTAAAAAACTGGAAATGGATAGATTCACGGCCTCCATCTATGACTGCACAGGCTGTGTACCGCACAGCCCAGGGGGGTAGCACTAACGGAGACCACAGTGGGAAGTGGCCTTCCTCAATTTGTGCAGTGCGCAACCTCTGCAGCCTTTCGTTAGACGGAGACATCGTGCAAACAGATGAATGTACAAGGATTGGATAGAAATCTTTTCCTTGATTTTTCTAGCAAGGAACACAAGACTATGCCATGTAAAGCCCGTATCTTGAATACGTGATCTAGCTAGCATATAAAACACCCGCTGCCGTCAAATTGATTCCGACTCATAGCAACCCTGAGAAATTTCCAAAGTGAAAGAAGCAATCTGAGTGTTTTTGCTGACAGTTGCCATCAAGTTGGTCCCTGATACATGGCGACCCTTTGTACAATGGAATGAAACACTGCTCAGTCCTGCACCATCCCCGTGATCAGTTGTGGATTGGTCTGTGGTGATCCATTGAGTTTCACTGTCTGATTTTTGGAAGTGAATCGCCAGGCCTTTCTTCCTAGACTGTCTGAGTCTGGAAGCTGCTCAGTCTCATAGCAACAGGTAGGCCTCCACTGACAGAAAGGTGGTGGCTGCGCATGAGGCGCCTTGGCGGGAAATTAAACCCAGTCTCCCACACGAAGGGCAAGAGTTCTACCACTGAACCACCCGTGGACGTTCCCACCCCAGCATGAGTGTACTAATCATTAAAAAAGAGCCAAAATCAACCGGGAGTTGATTTATCGCATTCGGATAAAAAAACACACAGTTTTGTGTTGATCTCTGTTTACGGCAAGGCTTCAAACAAGTTCTACCAGGTTCAGTCATTTCCGAGGAAGCGTCACAGGGACAAACCCGAATTTTTTAACGTTACGGTGAACTGGAAAGATAGCCAGAACGGGAAAAATTATGGGTCGAAGCCCTTCTAGAAACTTCATCTCCCTCTTAGAAAACAAGGGCACGGTAAGCATTGCATAGCAACCAAATCTCTAGCCCTTGGATTTGAAGCACAGTCAAAGATGGCAGCGCCCCTCTCAAAGATGGTGGCGCCCTGTTCAAAGATGGCAGCCCGCAGAGACGCTTTGAATGTGTGTTGCTTTCCTACAGCCCTGCCAATAATCCAGTCTCACACATCAGGCTCCTGAAAGGGCTCACTATGTCTCTTCCGAATCTCCCTTTCCAGGGCTTCGATCTTTAATTTTTCCCATTACGGTTACCATGCCGAATCTGCCAAACTGTAAAACTTCGGGTGTGTTCCTATTTGGCTTCGTCGGCCATGATCGAACCAGTTCGAACCAGTTCGAAGCCCTGGTTTCCCCGTCACGTGGCCGTTAGAGTGCTGTTCATACTTCTGAGGGAGACCATCAAACGTCCATGAAAGGATCCCAGAACTGTCTCAGTACCCCAGAGAGAGAATACTCCCTCAGACTGGTCCCGGAGTGGAGGTGACCCCGCAGAGAAGAACCCCAGTTGACCCATGATGAACATAGGATGTGAGTGAGAAAAACTTTAGTTGGTTAAGCCAGTGAGATTTTGATGTTGCTGCGACAGCATAACCTAGTTCGTCCTGAGTGAGTCGTGTTACCACCCTCTTTCTGCAAAGGAACAGTCATTAAGTTTTGTAAAGTAATATTTTACGGTTTTTAAGGTGAAAGTTTACAGAGCCGATCAGGTTCCCGTTTAACTATTTCTACACAGATTATTCAGTAATATTGGTTACATTTTTCAGTGTGTCGTCATTTCTCGTTGGTTCCATTCTGGTTGCACTGTTTCCAGTGCTCTAGTTTCTCTGCCCCCTTACTTTCTCATCTTTGCTTTAGAGTTATTTTTGACTGTTTGGTCTCATATAGATGATGTTTTAAAGGGACTCATTACTCATGGATGATACTCTTTATTTTATGAGCCAGTCTGTTACTTAGCTAAAAGGTGACCTCAGGCGTTTCAGTTCAAGGTTGAAAGAGTATCTCAGGGAGTCCTCCAGTCTCAATTGGTCCAGTACGTCTGGACTTTTTAAGAATGTGATTTCTGTTCCACATTGTTTTCCCATTCTGTCAGGATCCATCTATTGTGGTCCTTATCAGAATGGTCGGTAGTGGTAGCCGGGCACCATTTAGTGCTTCTTCTCTCAGGGTAGATAAGGCCATGGTTCCTGTAGACTGTTTGTCCTGTAGACTAATTTCTTCTCTGAGTCGTTGGTTTCCTTCTTTCCCTTTTGCTCTGGACAAGTAGAGACCAATAGTTGCATCTTAGATGGCTGCACACAAGCTTTTAAGACCCCAGACACTACTCAAGTAACTAGGATGGAGAATATAAACTTTAGGAACTGTAGTGTGCCAGTTGACTGAGTTGTCCTACGAGACTATGCTTCTCAGCTTTCAAACCCAGAAAACCAGTCTTGCAAGGTATTTGCTTATCTCTAAGAAGTATCTGTAATTGTGTCCCGTATGTGGTTTATTATATATCTGGGTATATGTGCTTATGTATCTAGTGCTTCTACAACAGAAATACCAAAAGTGGGTGGCTTTAACAAACAGAAGTTTCTTCTCTGCCAGTTTAGGAGGCTGGAAGTCCAAATTCAGGGAGCCAGCTCCAGGGGAAGGCTTTCTTTCTCTGTCGGCTCTCAGGGAAGGTCCTTGTTACCCATCCTCCCCTGGTCTAGGAGCTTCTCAGCACAGGGACCCTGGGTCCAAAGGACGCGCTCTGTTCCTGATGCTTCTTTTTTGGTGGCATGAGGTCCCCCTGTCTCTCTGCCAGCTTCTCTCATATCTGAAAAGAGATTGACTGAAGATACAAACTAATCTTGTTTGATTGTGTCTTGCCGCATTAACATAACTGCCTCTAATTCTGCCTCATTAACATCAGAGAGGCATAGGGGTTAAGATTTACCACACGCAGGATAATCACATCAGATGACAAAATGGTGGACAGCCACACAATACTGAGGATCATAGTCTAGCCAAGTTGACATGCATTTTGGGAGGACACAATTCTGTTTGTAACACTAAGGAATCTCAGGGCATTTCAGATGCTGGAATTTTCCAGGCTTAATCATAGTTGCAAAAATATTTTAAATAATTGGAAGAGGGAAAATGGGAAAGTCTTTGGTCCAAGGTAAAAAAGAAAAGATGTTTAGGTTGACTGTATCTTCATAAATATATGCATCTCATAACCTTTACTGAGTGTGTACTAAGGAAGTAGCTATCACTTCATTTGAGAACATGTGCCATGTGGAAATTTAGCAGCCATTGGACAAGCCCCTTTGCTTAAAAAACAAGACAAAACAACTGCATTTTAGTGCCACTTAAAATTCTTCTAAAATGCTTAATCCTTTTTAATGGTATGCTAATAAAGTTTGACAGCACTTTAAAAGTAAAAAACAACATGTACTAGGAACAAAGTGTTTATTTGGTTCCTGCTTATTAATGCTTTGAATGCAAGGACACCATCTTTTGACCTTTTATAATTTGAATCAAGTTCGCCTTGTTTCACACCAATAGTGTTTTGTGAATTCTGGTATTAAAAAATAAAGTTTAAAAATTATATCGTACTATTATTTTCCATGACATTGTTTTAAAGGGCAACTTGTATTGGGACAATACTTAAAACCACACTGCATAATGTACATCATGGCAAGGCAGTGCTAAGGATTTCTCAGACTACAAATGGCTCCTTTTGGGTACTGTTTTGCTTGTTGTTAGTTGCTGTTGAGTTGATTCTGACTCAGGGTGACCCCATGTGTTATGGAATAGAATTGAGCTCCATTGGGTTTTCTTGGCTATAATCTTTGCAGAAGCGGATTGCCAGGTCTTTTCTTCCACAGCACCATGGGATAGGTTTAAACGGCCAACCTTTAGGTTAGCATCAGAGGACAAACTGTGCCACCTAGGCTCCTCTTTAAATTCAATGGTGAGGACAGTTACAGAGAGCCGTTGTGGTTAGGTGCCGTCGAGCTGATTCCAGCTCATAGTGGCCCCATGTAACAGAGGATGACTGCCCCATAGCGTTTTCTAGGTTGTAATTTTTTTTATTGTACTTTAGCTAAAGGTTTACAGAACAAATAGTTTCTCATTAAACAGTTAGTACACATATTGTTTTATGACATTGGTTAACAACCCCATGACGTGTCAACACTGTCCCTTCTTGACCTTGGGTTCCCTATTACCAGCTTTCCTGTCCCCTCCTGCCTTCTAGTCCTTGTCCCTGGACTGTTGTGCCACATTAGTCTCGTTCTGTTTTGTGGGGCTGTCTAATCTTTGGCTGAATGGTGAACCTCGGGATTGACTTCATTACTGAGCTAAAACGGTGTCCAGGGGCCATCCTCTCGGGGTTTCTCCAGTCTCTGTCAGGCCAGTAAGTCTGGTCTTTTTTTGTGAGTTAGAATTTTGTTCTACATTTTTCTCCAGCTCTGTCTGAGACCCTCTATTGTGATCCCTGTCAGAGCAGTCAGCGGTGGTAGCTGGGCACCACCTAGCTGTACTGGACTCAGTCTGGTGGAGGCCTTGGTAGCTGTGGTCCATTAGTCCTTTGGACTGATCTTTTCCTCGTATCCTGTTCTCTTCATTCTCCCTTGCTCCCGAAGGGGTGAGATCAGTGGAGCATCTTAGATGGCTGCTCACAGGCTTTTAAGACCCCAGACGCTACTCACCAAGGTAGAATGTAGAACATTGTCTTTATAAACTGTATTATGCCAATTGAGCTAGATGTTTCCCGAGACCATGGTCCCCCCATAGGCTGTCATCTTTACGGGAGCAGATCTCCGGGTCTTTCTTCCGTGGAGCCACTGGGTGGGTTTGAACCGCCAACCTTTTAGTCAGTAGTTGAATGCAACTGTTTGCCCACCCAGGGACCTCTTTAAATTGAACAGTGAAGACAGTTGTAAGAGGGGTACCAAGCAGAACTCTGTATGGCTGCTGCGAGTTGGCATCGACTCCACTGCAGTGGGTTTTTACCAAGCAGAAATGAAGCAATGACTAAAGCGTCACAATTGGAGAAGGGAAGGGGAGGCAAGTCAACAGGAAGATTATTAGTGTGAGATATAGAGGGAGAGCTTAATCTTCCCCACTGGTGTTTATGGTGAAGCTCCCTTAAAAGATGAGAGAATAGAGGTTGGGAAACCAACTCGCCATTGGTCGTGGTGTGGCAATTACCCCGTAACAGTCTATCTTCAACCATCTGAGATAATGCATGGGAAAGAACATGATGTACGTTCCTGTCCAAACAGCTATTGTAGCTCTGGGGCACAGAGAAAGGCCAGAACTTCAGACCCTCGCAGCTCTCTGTCTTGCGTGTCTAAAATGTGCCAGTACCTCCTATCAATTCATCACTTATTCAGCTATTAAAATTCATATTTTCCTACAAGAGACCATCTCGGTGCTTCTGTGCTGCATGGAAATTTTCTGGAAATAAAAGGAAAAAAAATTTTTTTTTCAGTGAGGCAGAGATTTATTCCAGAAAATGATAGTGTTCTTGGGTTATCCTTCAGTGAAATCTGGCCACACACGGTGCCCCTAACAGCTAAATGGCACGCAGCCTTTTCTAGAAATTAATGGCAAGGATGAAATGGTTTTGCTGCAGCCCCGGCAGCTGCGTGAGTGCGTATTCGTGGAGGCTGTAGATACTCAGCAGCGCCCGTCCATTTTGAAACGTTCAGTAATAGCATGGGGTTAGCCTTGCCCTTCCCTTCTGGGGTAAATCTACCCTAACCTCCTTGCCCTGAGTTCCTGTTCCTCTTGTTTTCTTTTCTGCAATACAACTGCACAGATTGGCGTTCTCCGCTAAAATAGCCGCCGTGGAGTGCTTACTATGGAAAGAACAGAATTTGTCCGAGTCAGTGAATGTCGCCCTGTAGTACTCATTTGAGAACATAGCTGCAACATAAAATAATTCCATTTTCATAACATGAATAATACCAGGGCCTGGTAAGAGGAGAAGGTGAAGATAGTGGTGGCTGGATTTTAAGGCGTCATTGTGATTGACCTTGGTTATTTCATACGTGTATTGTAATTTTCCCAGTAAGAGAGAATTAGGTGGTGAAAATAGTTTAGCGCTTGACTACTGGCAGGAAGGTTGGCGGTTCAAACCTACCCAGAGGTGCCGGTGAAGACAGGCCTGGAGATCTGCTTCCGGAAGGTCACAGCCTTGAAAACCCTATAGAGCACGGTTCTGCTCTGCACACATGGGGTCGCCGTGAGTCGGAATCGACTCGACAGCAGCTAACAACAACAACCAGAACAGAGAATTACCTAATTAGAAGATGTTTTCTGCAGCACCATGTTAAGATCTATTTTGATATATCTTCCCCGCTGTTTTAACTGGAGCCCTGGTGGTGCTCCAGGCTGCTCACCAAAAGAGGTCAGCAGTTCAAATCCACCAGGCGCTGCTTGGAAACCCTATAGGGCAGTTCTACTCTGTCCTGTAGGGTCACCATGAGTAGTTTGTAAAGAGAGATGCAAGCTGAAATAGTCCTGTACGCCATTTCGTATCTGCTTGATGCTTTTCCTACACCATAACATACGGATTTGCCAATGGAGGGAGTTGATCTTATCGCCCTAGACTTTCTTTTGTCTTGGCAGAGCAACGGGGAGCCCTTTCCAGCATGCAGCTCAGTTCTCTGATGATTTTTGTAGACCGTTTTTGTTGCCAATACCTTGACTGTTAAACTGTGTTCCAAAATCCAGACGGCTTCATCCGACACTAAGCTATGACTGACACGGGCCCCTACAGGAGGCTCTGTGCATTTTGCATTTTCACATTACATGTGGTAACCGTATAGATTGCTTATTTCTAGTGCACATGGGATTGCACGGTGCTCGTACTGAAAGGAAGAAAAATACTTCCAGTCTGCTAGTTGAAGTCCCAGCGATTTGGAACGGAAGGTTAGAATAGAATAATGCAATCGTATTTCCGGAGTGAGGCACAGATGAACATTTAAATTTTGAAATCCTGCCTGAGCTGCTCTCTCCCGAATGGAGCCACCAGGGAAAAGGAGAGCATTGTAATTATGAAGCACATTTTAGTAACATTTGTTGTGCAAAACTTCAAACACACACAGAAGTAGCCACAACCAAGCCAAACCCATTGCCGTGGAGTCGATTCCGACTCACAGCGACCCCAGAGGACAGAGTGGAACTGCCCCATAGGGTTTCCAAGGAGCGCCTGGTGGATTTGAACTGCCGAACGTTTGGTTAGCAGCCGAGCTCTTAACCACTGAATGTTAATATTGAACCCCCATCACCCTGTCACCCAGGTGTTAAGATGATCCCTACTTTGCCAGTCTTCAGACACCCTTTTCAGACACCATTGCTGTGACCGTGCTTTTCTTCTCAGTGTATGTGTTTCCACAGCCCTGGTGGCACCGTACTTAAGCACTGGGCTGCTAACCTAAAGGTCGACGATTTGAACCCACCAGCCACTCCATGGGAGAGAGATGTGGCAGTCTGCGTCCTTAAAGATGACAGCCTTGGAACGCCTACCGGGCAGTTATGCTCTGTCCTCTAGGGATGCTGAGACTCGGAATCGACTCCCCAGCACTGAGGTTAAATAGTGCAGGAGGAGCCTTGTAGTCCAGCACTTAGCTGTTTTCACAACCAGGGCTCCTTCAGCTTCTGGCAGCCATCAGCAGTCCTTGGAATTCCTGGGCTAGTACAATGGTATGGCCTCCTTACCTTAACAAAGGAAACCCCTCTGTTTCCAAACAGGGTCAGGGGTTAGGACTTCAGTACATATTTTGAGGGGACACACATCCCAGCCTGATTCTTTATTGGAACCTGTTTGTACCCCCTGTGTGATCCAGTGACTTCTTCAAAACACTCTTGGAAAATTCCCCCTGAAACCAAAGGCTTAGCACGATCCTTCAAAGAAGGATACATTTTGGGACCTTCTCATCTGAGACATCCAGAAGGTTCAGTAAGGAGCACTGGTGGTCGACTTGAGAGAACCTTACAACAAAAACCAAAAACCCATTGCCACCGAGTTGATTGTAGGACGGAGTAGAACTGCCATATGGGGTTTCCAAGGCTGTCATCTTTACAGAAGCAGACTGTCACATCTTTCTCCTGCGTAGCAGCTGGTGGGTTCCAACTGCTAACCTGACTGTCAGCCGAGTGCTTAACCACGGCACCACCAGGGCTCCTTAACGTTACAACAACAACAGATTAAAAAACCAAAACCAAACCCACTGCCATTGAGTCGATTCCAACTCATAGTGACCCTATAGGACAGAGTACAACTGCCCCGTAGGGCTTCCAAGGAGCTGGCTGGTGGATTTGAACTGCCGACCTTTTGGTTAGCAGCCTGAGCTCTTAACCACTGCGCCACAATAGATTGCCTTTACCTAAATAAAAGCGGCTATCCTCAAAGTAATTATTCCGTTAGAATAATCCCAACCTAGATTCACATATATCCCACACATTTATTCAATGTCTCATGAATTTAAAAATCTCCTGCTTTTGTATCATGCAGATGCATACCCACGTAAGTCTCTCTTTGAAGGACAAATTCTTACTTGGCTTCAAGCAACTTTGTGACTTATAAACCAAATGTCTCATGGAGTGTTCTATTCTGGCCGATCCCAAATGTTCCTAGGGTTCTAGATCCCAACCGATGTATACTGGTGTGTCTTGTAAGTAAGATTTTTAGCAATAAAAAAAAAAAAAAAATCAAAATGCAGACTTAGCTAGCTCTCGGAATTAAAAATACCGGAGCCACAAGGTGAGAAGTGTTTTTTTGCAGATACCCCTGGCTTAAAATAGCTTTACCTCCTGTTTGAAGACAAGAGTAGGAATCAGGTCACGGCCTAATTAAAACTCGTCCAAAAGAAATACAACAGGCATTTCAGCTTTCAATAATCTGAGAGTTCACCTCCTTGGGGGTTCGTCCGTGATAAACAGTTACACTTTTTTTCACGGGATTAAAGCCTTAAAAAAGGACAAAACAATCTGTGTTTCCTCTGCCTTTTCGATTAAACTGATTGGTTCCTTTTCCCCTTATTGTCTGAAATGTTTTTACATTTGGGGGATAAAAGACATGAAACCGGTTAAGTCTTGATGTTCTGAAGAAGGGGTGGGTTTTTCAAGTAAGAAGTGGAATCCATCAGAGATAAAATACTGACACTCCTATCTGGAATTAAGTGACTGGCTTTCATTGCCGACATGTGCCACGGAGGAGCTTGACTTTACATAGATAGAATGTTAATGAATGAACTTTATCATTTTGGTGATTTAAAAAAAAAAAACGTAAAATTTCTTAAAGGAACCCCTGGGTGGGTGATGTAAACGGTTAAGTGTTTGAGTACTAGTCCAAAGGTTGGCCGTTCGAGCCCACCCAGAGGTGCCTATGAAGACAGGCCTGGTGATCTGCTTCCAAAGGTCCCAGCCTTGAAAACCCTATGGAGCAGTTCTCCTCTGCACGCATGGGGTCACCATGAGTCAGAGCCCACTCAACGGCAACTAGCAACAACACCCACAAAATGTCTTAGGCACGTATGATGGTGATTCATTTGTGTAAGCGTTTACATACATTTCAGTACGTGAAGTTTAATGGATATGGTTTAGAACTGACCTGTCTGGAATGGGTTTGTTTTTATGATGTCAGTTTCATGGTTTTGAGTCTGTTTCTTGGCAGTGTCTGGTCTTCGGCTCTTTGATGGTGGAGCCTGCTCATGTTTGACTTTTGTACCCGCTGGTACAGATAACAATCATGAACTTTCTCAGCCTCTAGGGTTTATTGGGAAGCCGCTGTACCACTGATAGTGCGTGCTGCCGCAAGGCAGGGGCCTCTGTGACTGCTTGAAACTGAAGAAACGGGCATGTGCTGCAAATTACTGTTTTTACAGAGTATTGTTATGAGGTGTCTGAATATTTGGTAGGAAAAATAGAAATTTTGAAAATTTTTATTTGTTACGCATATGTACTGATAGACCCCAGTGGGGACGCTGGAGTATAATTATTGGTATTTCGTATGTACCACTAAACACTTAGGGTAGGCTTATAGGAGGGGACAAGAAAAAAAGATCCATACTACCTACCAAAAATTCAGACACACTCAGTGATTTCAGCACGCTTCCATTAACGAAAACACACGCCATCAACAAAAAATTCAAAGCAGAAAATAATTGGGTTCCTAAATGGTTTAATTCCAAGTACCACAGAACCCGTGAGTCAAGGGCTGCCTCAAGGGCAGCTAACAACAACCACCGCCACAGAACCACAGCAGATGGGTCTCCGGAGACATTGATTGTGTTCTTCCAACTGTGCATCCATTCTCACATCATAACTATGACTCGAGTCTGGGAGGTTTGGTTTGGAGTGACCATGGATGAGTCAGCTATTATACCAACAGTGCTGTGTAACAAGCTGCCCCTAATCTCAGTGGCATACAAAGTGCTGATTATGCTAGTAAGCACTGACTGGTCTGTGTGCCATCTGCTCTGGTTGTGCTCCACATGTTGCCTTCCAGGACCCAGGATGTGGGGCAGAGGTGAAATGTTCCCAGAGGGGTAAGAAGAAGTACATGCTCCTCCGCAGACCCAGCCCAGAGCTGCCACTTCTGTTACATTCCTTTGGCTAAAGCGCGTGGCTAGGAGGGAAACTCCTGTTTCTTTAGAGAACCCTGACTGAACCCAAATGAATGCCCAGAAATGGCCGCCTAGGACTATCCCATTTCCTAGGCAGTTGGAACTATACCTGAAGTTGGAGGAGAACTGGAAAGCCTGGCCCTGGGTTTTGCCAAGTACAGTGACTCACGTGCACATTTTGAAATAACTTGGGAGGTCACTGGAGTGCACAGAATGATAAATCCAGAATAGACCAGATTCATTGATTTGTCTGCACCGGGGGTGGGGGGTGGGGGGGCTCGGATTTAGGAATTAAATGCAGTTCTAGAAATAAATAGAGATTTCTGCTCACCTGAGTTACGACTGTGGGTATCCTGTCTGCTCCGTGTGCACAGAAGAAAGGTTCTCTTCTCTGTTCAGCAGAAACTGGGACGCCATACCCATTAAATCATATGCCAGTTAGCTTGCAACGGTAGGTTTATTGCCAGGAAACGTGGCAGTTTTACAGAGTGATTAAAATGGTGCTTGAAAATTTCTCACTAGAAGAGTGGGTTAAACTTAAGTTCTAATTATGCTGAACTACCAAAAAAAAAAAATGTTGACTTTTTATAAAGTTTTGAAGACCATTCTTTTGTGAATTCATAAATCTAAGCCCTTGGGTTATTATAGTGAAATTCAGCAACAAAGAAGCTCTAGATAGAGACAGTCTTGAATTTCTGTGGCATCAGTTGCCAGCCCAGTTGAAAGAGGAATTTAGAGCCTTTTCTTAGAGTCCCATGTTCTTTGACTGAGCATGCATTTGGGGTATTGGAGGGGATGTGGTACCTCACCCTGGGTCCCTCCTCAGCACCGCCACTGCATGTAGAGCCAAGTGGAGTTCTCTCTGTACTCCTCAGCCCAGCGCTGGCTACTTTATTTCATCAAGACAACAGCATCTGTCTTATTAAATTGGACTTTAGATGGAAATGTGATAGGTTTTTGAGTAGCACTCAGCTGCTAATTAAAAGATTGGAGGTTTGAATCCATCCAGAGGTACCTTGGAAGATCTACTTCTGAATAATCAGTCATTGAAAACCCTATGGAGCAGAGTTCTACTCTGGCACACATGGGGGTGCTATGAGTCAGAATCCACTCAATGGCAACTGGTTAATTATGATTATTCCAGGTATTGGTTGGGTAAAGGTTTGTGTGATGGTCATAGAGACCCAGATTCAGTGTGGTTTATGCAATATAGAAGTTTATTTTTCTGCCGTGTATAACGTGTGGGCTGGTATTTGTGTGGCTTTCTTTTACTATTTTGTCAGGGGTTCAGAATCTTTCATCTTGTTCTTTTGTCACCCTTGAAAACCAAAACACCAAACCTGTTGCTGTCAAATCGATTCCAACTCACAGCGCCCCTATAGGACAGAGTAGAACTGCCCCATAGGATTTCCAGGGAGCGGCTGGTGGATTCGAACTGCCACCCTTTTGGTTAGCAGCCAAGCTCTTAGCCACTACACCACCAGGGCTCCTTGTCATCCTTAGGGTGCTGTTTTCTAGGATAATCCACCAACGTGTCACGTTACAGCAACTAGGAAAAGGGGGATGGAGAAAGCACGTTTCTTTTCTCTGAAGGTCTGTTTGGGAGGTTGACTCCTATTGGCTAATCTTAAATCATATGACCAAACCTAGCCACAGAGGAGGCTGGGAAATGCAGTCTTTAGCTGGGCAGCTATGTGCTCAGATAAAAATGGTGTAATTAGGAAAGAAGTGTAGAATGGATACTGGGATGCCAACAGCATCCTCAGCTATACTCCATATGACTTATATTCCCGTGTGTGTATAGTCTTGCTATGTTACTCCATTTAATTCTCATATCCAAGAGGAAGTAATAATTATCTCAACTTACAAGTGAGAAAAATGTGCGTCGCTCGAGGGAGGTAGTGTTCAGTGGGTGGATTAAATAGTGAGAGAATTCTAGGAAGAAGGCAGGAGATGAGCCAAGGAAGGCAAGGCGAGGTATTATTCTACACTCCAGTAATCGAAAGCCTTTTAAGGGTCTTGTACCTTTGTGTCTGTGTGTGTGAGTTTGTGTCTGCGTGTTTGTGTGTGTGTTTCCGTGTGTGTGTGTTTGTGTGTATGTTTGTGTTTCTGTATATTTGTGTCTGTGTGTGTGTGTGTGTCTGTGTGTTTATGTGGAGGTCGGACAGGTCTCCTCTCTCTACCATCTTTATCAATTCTGACACCAACTGTCTAACCCACAGCACTCTCTACTTCTCTGCTGGGTTTGTTAATTCATTGCGATGGCCACATAGAACTCACAGAACATACTTACAGTTGTGGGGTTTATTAGGGAAATAGCAGGTTACGATTCAGCACCAGGATCGACTCAGGATAGAACCCTTCAATCAGGACAGCCTCTTCTCAGACATGCCTGCAGGCCTCTTGGCCTCTCAGCCCCTTGACCCCACCTCTGCCTTATTCGGGCAAGTGTTACAAAGCTCTTTCGCTCCACCAATAAGTGCACATAGGCACCCCACTCCGCCAGTAAGCCTCAACCCGAAGGCGCTCAGCAGTCTTGCTCAGTGGGGTGGGAAGCCCACTGCGCCGTCTTCTGGTTCTGCAGCCTCTGCTGTTGCCATTTCTCTGCCGCTGCTTCTCACCTTCTCTTGCTGTCTCTGTGTTCCAGCTCTCTCTTTGTCTCCTGGGTCTAGGAGGTTCTCAGCGCAGGGATCCCGGGTCCAAAGGACGTGCTCCACGCCTAGCTTTTCTTTCTTGGTGGTAGTGAGGTCAGAGAAAAAGGGGGAGACCCTCAGTGAAATGTACTGTGACACAGTGGCTATAACGGTGGGCTCATACATAATAATAATTGTGAAGATGATGCAGGAGCAGGCAACATTTTGTTCCGTTATGCATGGGGTCGCCATGAGTTGGAACAAACTTGATGACACTAACAACAACCTAGAACTCTTTCCTAGAACAACCCCGGTCGGAAACCCCTTTTCAGAGGCCGTGCTAATTTCTGAACCGTGTAACCCCCTTCCCACTCATGTCACTGCTTCCCAGTTATACACACAGGCAGCTTGGAAAAGGATTGGAAGCTGGGCCCATCTGTAAGCTGATAAGAAAATTATGACCTGTGAGACTTGGCATGAATATGAGAGCTGGAACAGTCACATTTCTTGCCAGGAATTTGAACTTGGGAAACTCGAACACCAAGGCGTTTGGCTGCGGGGGCTTGAGGAAGGGCATGGTGAAGAGTCTTGTTTTGGGGTGGCACTGGGAGATGCCTGATGGTTGAAGCTATGAGAAAGAAGCCGAGTAAATTGAGGGAGGCGGTAGGTAGAGAGAATAGAAAGGAGAAGACAGGTAGAGAGAAGCAGAAGAGCTGAACATCAGAAGGAGAGAGGGGAATAAGAGCCTCTCCACAAATACATGGCCTCATGTCCAGTTCCTTTGGTGGCTGGCTATACTTTGTTTCCTTTCTTTGGGTTTCCTGAGATTTCCACGAACTTTGACAGTAACATGCATCACTCCCCCAACTTGAGTAACCTCTGATTATTTTAATGAACAAAAAATAAGCAGCCCTACCTTAAATCCAAATTGTTGTTGACGTTGATAGTGGCCATCAAGTCAGCTCCAACTCATGGCGACTCCATATACAGTAGAACTAAACGTTGCCCAGTCCTGTGCCATCTTCATGTTCGCTGGCGTGCTCCAGTCTATTGTTGTGACCACTGTGTGTTTTGAGTGCCTTCCAGTCTAGGAGGCTCATCTTCCAGTACTGTATCGGACAATGTTCTGTTGGGATCCCTAGGGTTTTCACTGGCTAATTTTCAGAAGTAGATCACCAGGCCTTTCTTCCTAGTCTGTCTTAGTCTAGAGGCTCCACTGGAACCTGTTTACCGTGGATCCTGCTGGTATTTTAAATACTGGTGGCATCACTTCCAGCATCACAGTATCACACATGCCACCACAGCACCACAAATGGATAGATAAGTGGTGGAAATCCAATTAGCTAATATTTATTGACTAGTTACTAAGTACCAGGCAATGTTCTAAAAGCTTTTTGTGTGTTGACTCATTTATTTATTAAAAAAAAAACAAAAAAACAAAAAAAACACTGTGTTAGGTAGGTCCTACTTTATCCACATTCTCCATTTGCAGAAACAGAGACTGGGAGGGGAGAGTCACTTGCCCGAAGTTCCCACATAAGCAGGTGTTAGAGCTGCAGTTTGTACTGGGCTGGTGTGGCTTCAAAGGCCATACACTTTGCCTCTATGCTCTGCAGCCAAACAGAGACATTAGGTTGTATGTTAAGCTGAAGGAAATGTGAATTTTATATATGGCATCTTTTATGTAGTAATCAGTCCATCTATGATATGAGATTCTCAACTGCCCTGGAACAGCCATTTGCATTAAAACCATAAACTGATCCCAAGCCAGGGATTTCCAGTTCATTGACTGCCGTTGGATATTGCTGAAGAAAGAGAGAGAGCACGCTGCAATAATGAGGGGACAACAAGAACAGTAACTGGGAGCAAACGAATAAATAACTTATCTAGGAAAGTTCTTCCATAGACTCTAACGGGGCCAGAACCAGGGTGGTTCTGAAGGAGACGGATGAAGAGTGAAGGCATGGGTCTCCGGTATGAGTAACAGAGACAAAATCCTCCCTACGTCCTCACCCCAGAGCACGTCTCCAAGTTTTCTCATTCCCTGGGCAAGCTTTCCCTCGCTCTCTTGGCACCTCACACTGTTGGAGAGAACCCACACCTGCGTTTAAAACTCCATGGCTACCATTTGTGAGAACTTCTGCTCAGTTTCCTTTTCTGTAAGGCAGACATATGAACGCCTACCACTCTGGAGGGTATGGTATGGGATTCCATAACAGAAGTAGCACAAGTGGGTGACTTTAAAGAGCAGAAATGTATTTTCTCACAGTTCGGGAGGCTAAAAGTCCAAGTGAGAGTCTAAGCCATGTAGATTCCTTCCTTGTTGGTACATCCTTGTCAGTTGTCTTGGATATTCCATGGTTCCTTGGTGTTGCTTGTTTCCATGGCATTCCTTCCCACATGTGTGTGTCTCTGTGTCTATTCTGGTCTTTTTGTAACTCAGAAATGATTAGGTTTAGAACCCACCTTACACTGGTAGGACCTCATTAACGTAACAAAAGAAAAGCTTTGTTTCTAAATTGGATCACATCCACGGGTACAAGGGCCAGAATTCAGCATATATTTTGGGGGACACAATTCAATCCATAACACTTGTATATCAAAGTGTTTGCAATTTCAAGATTGTATTCCCAACACCAGGTCCCTGGTGGGGTAGATGGTTACTGTGCTTGGCTACTAACTGAAAGGTTGGAGGTATGAGTCCACCCAGAGGTGCCCTGAAAGAAGGGCCTGGCAGTCTACTTCTGAAAAAATCAGCCATTGAAAACTCTATGGAGCACATTTCTACTCTGACACACATGGGGTCGCCATGAGTTGGAACTGACTCAGTGTCAATTGCTGATTCCCAACATTTGTTGTTCAGCACTCACTGGTCATCCATATATACAGGTAACCCATTGTCCTCAAGTTGATTCTGACTCATAGTGACCCTATAGGACAGAGTAGAACTGCCCCGTAGGGTTTCCAAGGAGTTGCTGGTGGATTCAAACTGCCGACCTTTTGGTTAGCAGCTGAGCTCTCAACAGCTGCACCACCAACTTACGACGTAGTCCCCAACTTACGACGGGGTTACGGTCCGATGACTCATTGTAAGTTGGTTCTGATTTAAGTCAAATACCTGACTTTTTTTTTTTTTTTTTTTTTTTCAGTATTATGCCTTTAATTATCAGTACCTTTATAAATCCGGTCTTTATTTGTCTTTAGGGGTTGGAAACGTTACATATAAACTTACAGATATATTTTAGTATGTATATACATAAACAAATACGCAAGTCCATAAAAATTTACTCCAGTGATGAAGAAGAGTTGGATGGTATTGACATTTTGTCAGTTGCAGCGATAACTCCATTTTTGGAAGGTTCTGGAACACCTGGATTATCCCTGGGAGTGGGGATGGCGTTTCTAGTCAGAAAATTAGTGAGAGTTGTCTGTGATCCTTTTATTCTTTTCTTCATATATTTCACAGTAACATCTCACTGCTTCCCAAATCTGCCTGTCGACTTGAGCAAAGTGATCAGCATTTGGGTCCATGTCTTCAAGCAACTGAAACCCCTGATTTAGTTTAGAAATAACTCCAGGACTCCTTTCACTGTAAAATTGTTTGAATCCTCTCTCCTTCCTCTTCCTCATTATTGCTTTGTTCTTCAGTGTTTCTTTCCCCTTCAAAATCCATTAAGTCCTGATCTGTCAAGTCCCGCTCTGTGTGATCTGTGAGCTGTTCTGTATCAGTGATACCAAGTTCTAAATTCAGTGTTCTTGCCATATGTATGATTTTTCCACCGATCTCTTCCATCATATTACCCTGAACAAATTCTTGGCGCGTGTTCATAACTTGACATTTTTTTCTGTATCTACTGCATGCATTTTCAAGTAACTTCCTCCCAGGAAGATGCAATGTTTCAGATACACTGATGGTCATAAGTGCAGTTTGCCATAACTCAAAATAACGTCATAAGTTGAGGGCTACCTGTACTGTGCCTCCTGCCCCATCCTCTGATACACGTTTTGTCCCTAATGCGTGTTCTGTTCTGTTCCCCACAGCACCTGTTCTTCATATTGTGCTCACTGTCTTCAAGGCTCCAGCCGTTTACCCCTTCCCTCTCTCTTGATTCTTACTGAACTGAGAACATGGAAGTCTTCTGGCTAATGCATCTTCAGATTTTTCACCTTGATCTCAGACATTCTCTGTGCCATTATGTTTTATTTTTGTCTCAGTGGACTCCTTTGAAAGGCTCCCCTGTTTTGCTGGGCTGTTACATTCTTGAATCCACCCACTGACACCTCTCTGGGATCTTGATCTATCTGAACTTGTCTTTAGTGACTTCGATCTCTTTGTCCACCATCTGCCCCCACCAGTCTTCTCCCTCCTCAAGGAGGTTTCCTTCAGATTTCCTTTTCTCATGCACTAATGCTTCATCATCTTCTTTCTTGCTTCATGAAACTTTGCTACACCATAAGACAGTAGTCCATTTTCATTTATGATCTCTAGCTTGATCTCCAAATATGGAATATAGCTTCTGTAAAGATTACAGCCAGGAAAACCTTATGGAGCAGTTCTACTCTTTCATACATGGGGTCGCCATGAGTTGGAATCAGCTTGACAGCAGCAGGTTTGGTTTGGTTTGTAACACTGTCCATTGAACTAGTGACCACCCCAAGTATTCTCTTCTCATGCCCATCCTAATAAAACTCTAAAGTACTACTTGACACTGCTGACCAAGTCCTTCTTGAAAACCCCCTTGTGGGGCTGTGACACCAAATCTTTCAAGGCCTCCTGTTATCTCATGATACCACTTATTTCCTTTGCTGAATTCTCTTCCCCTACCATTTTCCCTTATTCTTATCTCTGCTGTCTTTCTACTAAGTGCAGGCATTTTTCCCTGTGAACTTTCGCTCTTCTTATTTTATAATCTTTCCCAGCTGTAGCTATTTTCTCTTAGAAATGATTTCCAACTCCCCTTACTGGCTCTCAGTTTTATCTAAGGTCAGTGTTATAAACTCTTTGACAGAGACTTTAAACTCAACGCATCCTAAGCAGAATCAGTTGACCTCCCTGCCTCTCCCAAAAAAATACAAAGATACAGCTCTACTCTTTCTCGAGAGCCCTGGTGGTGCAGTGGTTAAGAGCTCAGCTGCTAACCAAAAAGTTGACAGTTCGAATCCACCAGCTGCTCCTTGGAAACCCTATGGGGCGGTTCTGCTCTGTCCTATAGGGTTGCTATGAGTCAGAATCAATCGACTCAATAGCACTGGGTTTGTTTTTCTGGACTCTTTCTCTTGTATCCTCAGGCCTTGGTTAATTGCATTACCATCTTCCGATTCATTTAGCCTCAAAATACGAAAGACACCTTTTCTTTCTTTCTCAACTTTTCATTCAATTTTTATCGAGTTCTGTGGATTCTACTTTAGCATATCTTGAACTTGTACACCTTTATCGATTCCAGAGGCCACTGTCTTTGCTCAGGGTCTTGTCATTTCTTGTTTAGGTTATATCTGATCATCCTTTCTGCAACTTATTTCCACTTTAATTTGTCCTACAGACAGATGCTAGAACTATCTTTCTGACATTCATGCCCTAAGTTTATCTCTGCTCTCTTCGTTTGCTATGTCTGCCATATTTCTTATATTCCAGCCACTCCCTCTTCCTGGCCATGCCATTCCCTCTCCCTGGTCATGTCCATATACTGAGGTTCATGCTAATGGTCGTTGATGCCTCGAAGGACCTTCCCCCCCCCCCTTTTTTAAGGTCTGTGTCTACTGTCCTAACAGCTTCACACATGAATTTATTATCTCACAGTTCTCTAGGTTGGACGTTTGGGTGGACTTAGCTTCTTTCTCTGGGGGACAGATGACCTGGGCTCTTAGCTAGAGGTTCTAGGGAGAATCAGCCCTAAGCTCATTCAGATGGTCAGCAGAATTCAGCTCCTTGTAGCGCTAGTACTGAAGTCCTCATTTCCTTGCTCGCTCTCAGCTGACGACCACTCACAGCTCCCTGAGGCCATCTGTGTTCCTCATCACATTGCCTTATCCACCTTCAAACCAACAGCAGCACATTGAGCCCTTCTCACCTGGAATCTCTTTGACTTCCTCTTCAGCTGAGTCTCTCTCTCTCCTGCTGGGGAAGGTTCTTGGCTTTCACAGGTTCATGTGATTGGGTTGGCCCACCTAGATCATCCAGGATACTCTCCCCATCTCAGTGCCCATAACCTTAATCATATCTGCAAAGTCCCTATTACGGATTGAATTATGTTGTCCCAAAATATGTTGGACTCCTAACCCCTATACCTGTGAACAAGGAGCCCTGGTGGTGCAACTGTTAAGCATTCAGTTGCTAACCAAAAGATCAGTGGTTCATACCCACCAGTGGCTCCATGGGACAAAGACCTGGCAGTCTGCTCCCGTAGAGATTACAGCCTAGGAAACCCTACAGGCCAGTTCTACTCTGCATATAGAGTTGCTGTGAGTCGGACTTGACTCTAGGGCACACAGCAACAGCGCAAACAATACCTGTGCAAGTAATCCCATTTGGGAATAAGGTTTTTTTTTGTTATGATAATGAGGTCATACCAGTGTAGGGTGTGTCCTAAATCCAATCACTTTTGAGATAGAAAAAGAGCAGATGAGGCGCAGAAACCAAAAAGCACAAGTGGGGAAATACCACCAAGGAACCCAGGAAGAGAAGCTGAAAGAGGCAAAGATTTTCCCTCAGAGCCAACAGAGGGAGCCATCCCCTAGAGCCGGCACCCTGAATTCTGACATCTAGCCTCCTGTTTTCTCCAGTGAGAAAATAAATGTCGGTCTGATAAAGCCACCCACTTGTGGTATTTCTGTTATAGCAGCCCTAGATAACTAAGATGGCCCCTTTTTCCATCCTCACAAGTTCCATACCTTAGGGTCTGGACATCTTTGGGGGGCCTTTCTGTGTACCACAAAAGCCTGTCAATTCCTTAAATTACAAACTCATCTCTGTAAAGTGATTTTTTTCTTGGGCATTGCCAGACAATGTGATTGTACCTGTGCTGCTGACAGGTACCTTCTGCAGCCCTGTATTCCAGAAAAACCAAAACCAAACCATTTGCCATGGAGTTGACTCTGACTCATGGTGACCTCATGTGTGTCAGAGTAGAAGTGTGCTCTGTAGGGTTTTCAATGGCTGATTTTTCCAAAATAGGTTGCCAGGCCTTTCTTCTGGGGTACCTGTTGGGAGCACTCAAACCTCCAACCTTTCAATTAGTAGTGGAGTGCATTAACCATCTGCAGCACCCAGGGCCTCTACGTGCTATATTGTAGGAGCTTATTTACAAATTGTTTCTCATAAGACCAAAAAACCAAACCCATTGCCATCAAGTTGATTCTGACTCATAAAAAAAATTTAAAAAAAAAAAAAGATTCACTGATAGCAATCCTATGGAATACAGTAGAACTGCCCCATAGGGTTTCCAAGGTGCGGCTGGTAGATTTGAACTGCCCACCTTTTGGTTAGCAGCCAAGCTCTTAACCACTGTATAGTCCATGATAAATCATATGAGGTAAAAAAACCCACCTGGACCATCTTACTATTGATGTGCAGAATCCACACCAGACCTTATATGCTTGTGTCAGATACAGTGAATATGTTCTCCAACTATTGGGTGAATGTTTATTGAACACTCAGCACGGCTGGGGCATTGTGATCTCCAGATGATGAGTCATGAGAAGACATCTCTTCATGCAAATGTAAGCATAGTTCCTTGGATACACGTGCCCACTAAGTCTTCATAAGCGTTACCCACATGCGTTACCCACGTGAGACACCGTCTCGTTTATTATCACCAGTGATTTTACCAGGAAAGAATTTAAGTTCCGAGAAGCTGTCAAGCTCACGGTAGCAGATACAGGATTTCCAAAATTCTAATTTTGCTTGAAATTTTGAATTTTCTCATTGGCCACAAATGCTGTTAGTTGTCTTTCATGAAGCGGCAGGCTTCCTTTGTTCAAGTTTGAGAAAATGTCTGCCAAATACGCAAGTCGGAGTAACCATAGATTGCCCGCCAGTCGTGCTTTCAGGTAAAACCGCTAACGCTGCTACATGCCGTCGAGTCGATTCCGACTCATAGCCATCGCATGTGACACAGTAGAATTGCCCCAGAGGGTTTTCTAGGCTGTAGTCTTTACAGGAGCAGATTGCCAGGTCTTTCTCCCGCAGAGCCGCTGGGTGGGTTCACACCACGACCTTTCGGTTAGGAGCCGAGCGCTTAACCGTTGTGCCACCATGGCTCCTGCTCCTTCCCCTCGCTTTTCCAACAATCGCACACGTTCTTTTCCTGGGGGTAATCACTGGACTCCATTCTGCCCTAGAAGCTGAAGTGCCTTATGGGTACTTTCCGTTTCGTCACGCAGAATATTAAAAAGACTTATACTCGAGAGAGTTAAGTAAGAGTTTTCACGGCTTCATCACCAACATTCTTCACTGTGACTGGCTTTACTGCAGGAGCGTGGTGGTGAAGAGAACATCTACTGGTACGTTCGGGGGCCACGGCCTTGATTCACCCTAAGGTGCCCGCAGTTTTACCTACCGTTGCTTTTGCATTGCAGTCCCTGAGTGGCGCGAAGGGTTAAACACTCAACTACTAAACTAAAGGTTGGTGGTTGGAAACCACCCAAAGGTGCCTCAGAAGAAAGGCCTGGCAGTCTGCTTCAGAAAGGTCACAGCCTTGAAACCCCTATGGAGTGCAGTTCTACTCTGAAATTTGCAGGGTCGCCAGGAGTCAGAAACAACTGGACAGCAACTGGTTTGGCTTTTGGTTTTGCAGCATCGGTAAATTGTTTAACGAGGTAGAAAGAGTGAATTGTATCTCAGCATTGTTGTGAAGATAAATGTATTCTTGAACACCAGAAAAACCAAACCCTTTGCCGCCGAGTCAGTGACAACTCCCAGCAACCGTATAGAACAGAGTAGAACTGCCCCGTGGGGTTTCCAAGGAGCAGCTAGCGGGTGGATTCAAGCTGCCGACCTTTCGGTGAGCAGCTGAGCTCTTGATCACTGCAGCACCAGGGCTCCTGTACTCTTGAGGACACCCTGAAAATCCTCCCAGACTGCCAGGGGTCTACGGACCTTAGTTTGAAAACTGTTGCACCAGAATATAACCAGCAACATCCTTGAGGTATCCTTCAAAAGGAGGTTGTAAAACCCATTCACCGATGTTCACTGCAGCACTGTTCACAACAGCCAAAACGTGCAAACAACCGAAATGTCCATCGACAGATGAATGGATAAACAAAATGTGGAACATACATATAATGGAATATTATTCATTCATAAAGAGCCTTCAGTATGGATCACACCTCAACATAAAGAAAACAAAAATCCTTACAACTGGACCAGTAAGCAGCATCATGATAAATGGAGAAAAGACGGAAGTTGTCAAGGATTTCATTTTACTTGGATCCAGAGTCAAATGCCCACGGAAGCAGCAGTCAGTAAAACAAAAGATGCATTGCATTGGGCAAATCTGCTGCAGAAGACCACTTTAAAGTGTTAAAAAAAAAAAAAAAAAGATGTCATCTTCTAGACTAAGGTGCACGTGACTCAAACGATGATGTTTTGAGTAGCCTCCTATGCATACGAAAGCTGGACAATGAATAAGGAAGACTGAATAATTGGTGCCTTGGAATTATGGTGTTGGCAAAGAATATTGAACATACCATGGACTGCCAGAAGAATGAACAAATCTGTCTTGGAAAAAGTACAGCCAGAATGCTCCTTAGCAGCAAGGATGGTGAGACTTTGTCTCACATACTTTGGACATGGTATCAGAAGACAACAGTCCCTGGAGAAGGACATCATGCTTAGTAAAGTAGAGGGTCAGCCCAAAAAAGGAAGACCTTCAGTGAGATGGATTGACACAGTGGCTGCAACAATGGTCTCAAGCATAACAATGATTGTGAGGATGGCACAGGACTGGGTAGTGTTTCGTTCTGTTGTACATAGGGTCACTGTGAGCTGGAACCAACTCAGCGGCACCTAACAACAACGTAAAGAGAAATGAAATGCTGATGCATGCCACGCTATGTATTAACCTTGAAAACATGGTGGTGAATGAAGTAAGTCATAAAAGGACAAATACTGTATGATCTCACTTGTATGAAATAAGCAGATATATGGAAACAAAAAATTATTAGTGGCTACCAGGGATGGGAGGGAGAGGGAGAGGGGGACCTTTCGCTTAGGGGGCATTGAGTTTATGTTAATGGTGGTGGAATGATTTGGAAAAGGATGGTGAGAATGGTTGCACAACTTGAAGAATGTAATCAGTGCTACTGAATTATATGTGAAGAAATTGTTGGGGAGGAGAAGATCACAAACGTTACAGTCTACTTAATGCGGGACTTCACTGGGTACTGTGTCATCAATTCTACAGTTAAAACGCAATGGAACACCATTGTTCTCTTCAATCAGTTTTCTGGACGCCAGATCAAAGCAAAACTTCCCGGTGTAGAAATCTCGGTCTGCCTGCTTCTATATTAGCCCAACCCAGGTCTTCGGAGCCACCCGTTTTTTGTTGTTGTTTTGAATGGTTTTTGAACTTATTCGATTTTTTATTAAAATTGTTTTTTGCTGTTGCTATTTTTAATTCATTTGCTTATAGTTTCTTCAGTTGTTTGTCGTTTGTTTACGAATACTTTTATTGACTTGTTTGTGCTTTATTTATTTACCTGTAGTTTTGTGAATGTCTTATCTTTTCAACTGGAACCAGTACCCTTTTGAGGATTCTGTATTTCCTAGTATATTACACACCACGTTGAAATATTAAACACGTTAAAGATCTTTGTTAAATAAGGATATGGAAATCTGTACTATGTAATTATACTATAACGAAAATAAAGATATTCGTTGACTGTATAAACACAATATAGGATGCAGCTGTCGTTGTTTCTGTACTAGCAAAATGTCGATTTGGAAATAAAAGCGAATTGACACCATCTTTTCATTGTCCCCTACTAGAAACCTATCTTGAAAAGCTCGTAAACATACGTACCACGGGCAACACTAGCAATCATAAATAACAGTGGTTCTAGAGACACATAAATTGACATTCAAATGGAGAGCGATTAAATAACAACGTACCTCTAAAAGCAAGTGTTTTGTAATTGCTCTTTAATCAATTGAGTTTGCACAGGGGAAATAATCTTAAAATTTAGTGGTGATTTCAAATGCTTATGGCCCAGCAGCAGCCACAATTTAAAGCCTATTGTGCACAATGGGTCAGAAATTTGTATAAGTTCTTGATTTGTTGATTTTTACCCCAGATGTCGTCACTCCATGTCTGCCCGAGGCCTAAATTCCCACATTGTACCTGGAATGCGGAGTAGCCGTGATGACACTTGGTTAAGCGCTTGGCTGCTAACAGCAAGGCTGATGGTTCTAACCCACCAGCTGCTCCCTGGGAGAAAGTTGTAGCAGTCTACTGGAAAGATTACAACCTTGGAAAGCCTATGGGGGCACTTCTCCTCTGTCCTGTCGGGTCACTAGGAGTTGGAATTGACTTCAGCAGCAATTTTTGCTTTTTGTTTTTTTTAACCTGGAGTGCCTTGCAGTAATGAGCATATGTGTAATTGTTGTCTCCACAGCACGGCAGAGAGGGGAGAACTTTAGGGTTTTAGTGATAAGGGTGTGATGATGACCACAGCAGAGTTCCTTGACATCTCTCTGAGGCTCAATTTTCTTTTCTGTGTAATGGGAATAAAAACGTCTAATCTTCAAGATTGTTGTAAAAGTTAGAAATAAATTGGCACATAATAGGCACTCAGTATGCATAACTGTTGTTTTTATGCATAGAGGTTAAGAGCTCGTCTATCAACCTGAAGGTCGGCAGTTTGAATCCACCAGCAGCCCCTTGGAAACCACAGGGGGCAGTTCTACCCTGTCCTTTAGGGCCTCTATGAGTCAGAATCGACTCAGCGGCAACGGGTTTGGTTTGCTTTTTGGTTTATTTTGTATGATCATGTAACCATATTTCCATCTCACTGATCTCTCAGAAACTGCTTTTCTTGAAAATTCAGTGATCCCCATGACTCATTGTTATGGATTGGAATGCGTGTCAACTTGGCTAGGTCGTGATTCCCAGTATTGTGTGGTTGTCCACCATTTTGTGACCTGATGTGATTTTCCTAGGTGTTGAAAATCCTATCTCTATGATGTTAATGAGGCAGGATTAGAGGAAGTTATGTTAATGAGGCAGGACTCAATCTACAGGACTAGGTTATATCTTGAGTCAGTCTCTTCAGAGATATAAAACAGAGAATGGAGCAGAGAGAAAAGGGATCTCATACCACCAAGACTGAAGAACGAGGAGGGGAGCTCATCCTTTGGACCCAGGGTCCCTGGGTAGAGAAGCTCCTCGATCAGGGAAGATTGATGACAAGGACCTTCCCCCAGAGCTGACAGAGAAAACCTTCCCCTGGAGCTGGTGCCCTGAATTCGGACTTCTAGCTTCTTAGACTGTGAGAGAATAGATTTCTCTTTATTAAAGCCATCTGCTTGTGGTGTATGTATTATAGCAGCACTAGATGAGTAAGACACTCACCTTCTATAAGCTACAATCTCAAGGAATTTCGTTTATGGCTAAGGACACCCAATTACTTCTTCCCCTCCTCCTCACACACCTTGTACCCTCACCTCATTTGGTCCTCATATCATGTACTTCCATTATCTGGGCTGAAAGTTTGTGATAGCCATTTGTTCCTGAGAAAAGGCCTTGTTGTTAGCTATCATCCATTTGGCCCTAACTCATGGCTACCCCATGTATAACAGAGTAAAACGTTGCCTGGTCCTTCGCCATCTTTGTGATTGTTGGTATGTGTGAGTCCTTTGTTGTGGCCATTGTGTCATCCATCTCATTGAGGGGTCCCCCGTTTTTGCTGGCCCTCTACTTTACCAGACATGTCCTTTTCTAGCGATTGGTCTTTCCCGATGACAGGTCCAAAGTAAGCAAGACAAGATGATATGATACTATACATAGAAAACCCTAAAGACTCCACGAGAAATCTACTGGAACTAATAGAAAGATTCAGCAGAGTAGCAGGATACAGGATAAACATTCAAAAATCAGTTGGATTCCTATACACCAGTAAGGAGAACGATGAAAAGGAAATCAGGAAAACAATACGATTTTCAATAGCCCCTAAAAAGATAAAATACTTAGGAATAAATCTGACCATGGATGTAAAAGACCTATACGAAGAAAACTACAAAACACTACTGCATGAAAACCAAAGGGATCTACATAAATGGAAAAACATACCATGCTCATGGACAGGCAGACTCAACATTGTGAAAATGTCAATTCTACCCAAAGCAATTTACAAATACAGTGCAATCCCGATTCAAATACCAACAACATTCTTCAAAGACATGGAAAAACTAATCATTAACTTTCTATGGAAAGGGAAGAAGCCCCGAATAAGTAAAGCGCTACTGAAGAAGAAGAATAAAGTTAGAGGACTCACACTACCTGACTTCAGAACCTACTGTACAGCTACAGTAGTCAAAACAGCCTGGTACTGGTACAACGACAGACGCATTGACCAGTGGAACAGAATTGAGAAACCAGATGTGAATCCATCCACCTACGGTCACCTGATCTTCGACAAGGGTCCAAAGTCCATCAGATGGGGAAAAGACAGTCTTTTTAACAAATGGTGCTGGCAAAACTGGATATCCATCTGCAAAAAAAATGAAGCAGGACCCATACCTCACACCATATACAAAAACTACTTCAAAATGGATCAAAGACCTGAATATAAAGCCTAAAACTATAAAGTTCATAGAAGAAAAAATAGGACCAACACTTCAGGCCTTAATACATGGCATTAATAGGATACAAACCATAACCATCAATGCACAAACCCCAACAGATAAGCTAGATAACTGGGATCTTCTAAAAATCAAACACCTATGCTCTTCAAAAGACTTCACCAAATGAGTAAAAAGAGAACCTACAGACTGGGAAAAAATTTTTGGACAGTACAAGTCAGACAAAGGTCTAATCTCCATAAACTACAAGAAAATCCAACACCTTTACAACAAAAAGACAAATAATCCTATTAAAAAATGGGCAAAGGAAATGAACAGACACTTCACCAAAGAAGACATTCAAATGGCCAACAGACACATGAGGAAGTGCTCACGATCACTAGCCATTAGAGAAATGCAAATTAAAACCACAATGAGATACCATCTCACCCCGGCATTACTGGCACGAATCAAAAACACTGGAAATAACAAATGTCGGAGGGGCTGCGGGGAGATGGGAATTCTTATGCACTGCTGGTGGGAATGCAAAATGATACAACCATTTTGGAAAATGATATGGCGCTTCCTCAGAAAGCTAGAAATAGACATACCATTCGATCCAGCAGTCCCACTCCTAGGAATGTATCCTAGAGAAATAGGAGTCGTCACTCGAATAGACATATGTACACCTATGTTCATGGCAGCATTGTTCACAGTAGCAAAATGATGGAAACAACCTAGATGCCCATCAACAGATGAATGGATAAACAAACTATGGTACATACACACAATGGAGTACTATGCAACGAGAAAGAACAACAATGAATCTGTGAAGCATCTCATAACATGGATGAAACTGGAGGACATTATGCTGTGTGAAATAAGTCAGTCACAAAAGGAAAAATATGGTATGAGACCTCTATTGTAAAAACCCATGAAAAAGTTCACACGCAAAATGTAACAATCTTTGTTGGTTACCAGGGATGGGAGGGGTGGGGGGGGAAATACTAAATAGTCAATAGATAAGTGGTATCTTGGGTGAAGGGTGAGCCAGTACACAATACAGGGGAAACTAGCACAACTTGTACAAGGAAAGGTCGTGGAAGCCCCATAGACACATCCAAACTCCCTGAGGGACTGAATTGCTTGGTGGAGAGCTGTGGGGACCATGGTCTCGGAACATCTAGCTCAATTGGCATGACACAGCTTATAAAGACAATGCTCTACATTCTACCTTGGTGAGTAGTGTCTGGGGTCTTAAAAGCCTGTGAGCGGCCATCTAAGATATTCCACTGGTCTCATCCCTTCAGGAGCAAGGGAGAATGAAGAGAACAGGATACAAGGAAAAGATTAGTCCGAAGGACTAATGGACCACAGCTACCAAGGCCTCCACTGGACTGAGTCCAGTACAGCTAGATGGTGCCCGGCTACTACCACTGACTGCTCTGACCAGGATCACAACAGAGGGTTCTGGACAGAGCTGGAGAGGGATGTAGAGCATAATTCTAACTCACAAAAAAAACACACCAGATTTACTGGCCTAAAGGAGACTGGAGAAACCTCGAGAGTATGGCCCCCAGACACCCTTTTAGCTCAGTGGTGAAGCTACCTCCGAGGTTCACTGTTCAGCCTGGGAGTGGACAGCCCCGTAAAACCAAATGAGACTAATGAGGTACAGGAGTCCAGTGACAAGGGCCAGAAGGCAGAAGGGGACAAGGAAGCTGGTGATAGGGAACCCAAGGTTGAGTAAGGATATTGTTGATGTGTTGTGAGATTGTTAACCATTGTCATAGGGCAACATTGGTAGTAACTGTTAAATGAGAAACTATTTTGTTCTGTAAGTCTTCATCTTAAGTGAGAATAACAGCAAAATTGGAAGAGTGTAGTCAATGTCACTGACCTGTGCATGTAGAAATTTTTGAAACAGTGTGTCTTTGGCTTTGTGTATCTTCACCAAAAAAAAAAGTTTGAGAAGTTAGAGGGTTAATGTGTTGTGGGGTTGTTAACCAATGCCATAAAACAACATGTGTACTACTGTTTCATGAGAAACTATTTGTTCTGTAAGCCTTCACCTGAAGTACGATAAAATATAAAACAAAAACAAAGTAAGCAAGACAGAATCTCACCGTCTTTGCTTCTAAGGAGTGTTCTCGTTGTGTTTCTTCTAAGACTGATTTGTTCATTCTTCTGGCAGCCCAGGGTATTTTTGATGTTCTTCACCAACATCACAATTCAAGTACATCAGTTCTTCTTCCTTTTTTTTTATTGTCTAGCTTTTGCATGCATATGAGGTGATTGAAAAGACCACGTCTTGAGTCAGGCTCACCTTTGTCATCAAAGTCATGTAGAAAAGGTACTACATGTCCCTTTTCATTTTGATTACTCTCCATGGTCTGTGGGTCTGGAGCAGTCAGAAAATAGAGTGCCTGCTGAGTTCTCTGCGGTAATTCTTTATTTAAACCAACAACGGGGATCTCAAGTTCCAAGGTAAATGTGCCATGATCTGCTGCGTCTGCTGCAGATCTTTCTTGAATATTCATTACTAAGGTCTGCTTCCAAAATATCTGCCACTCCTTCCATTTCCTTTGTGCAAGTATTCTGAGAGGAGATGAAAGAGAGGGACAGAAGAGTGCTTTAGTTGCTTTCTGTAATTCTAATGCATTATTAATTTTCTTAATGAAAAAAAATGTGCGTCAAGATTGATTAGCGTCCTGAATGGCATATTTAATTTGAGAATTGCCACACTGTGACATCTCCCCAACAGAACTGATTTTCAAGAAGGAATGCTACACTATCTTCTAGTTTTACTAATAGTTTACACATGACTATCGTGTCTAATGATCTCAGACAAGTTGCTTGGTAACTTTATGTCTACACATCCATTTACACTTGTTTTTCCTAATTGAAATTAATTGGAATAAATATGTGTCGAATAGTTAAACTCAGTCACGTAATTGTAATGGAATGATCGGACTCTTTTTCATACTAATGAGCCTGGCTATTTTTTTTCTTCTCATACATTTTCCCTTTCTTGTGCCTTTTAATGGGGATGTGTTTTTCATATTCTAGGCTATCAAATATTTTAGGAGTTTGATAAAGTAAGATTCAGGATCTGTCTAAAATGGGAAAAAAATAGCTGGTCAATGTAATCATGTTCCAAAAGTAGCTAAGTTGGAGAGGAATGAAATCCTTCAAACCAGTTGGCAGCACATCACTAATTACACATGGTAGTTTTCCTGTAATGCCCAATAAATATGTCTGAAACAAATCCAAGTGTAAGGTTAGCATTTTTTGACCTTGCCATTTTGCACTCATATAAACACATCCATCACCAAAAAAAACCCGATGCCGTCGAGTCAATTCCGACCCATAGTGACCCTATAGGACAGAGTAGAACTGTCTCATAGGGTTTCCAAGGCTTTAATCTTTACGGAAGCAGACTGCCACATCTTTCTCCTGCAGAGCAGCTGGTGAGTTTGGACTGCTCATCTTTTGGTTAGCAGCCAAGCACTTAATCACTGTGCCACCAGAGACCCTTAAACACAGCCATAGACAGCTGATAAGCAGTCTTAGAATGTTTTGAGAGCTTATTGAACACAAAAGACTTATTCGTGGGCAAGACTGTATTACTCTGGCGTTTAAATTGATAACAGACAATGACTTTGGAAATAGTATGTATCATTATTATCTACAAGGTGATTAGAAGAGTACCCTGTATTTTCTAAGTACTATGTGTTATCAGTATCATGTGGGATAACCGCAGTGTTCATCCCCAAGCTGTTCATTTAGAGTTTGGAATGTATTATATTGAATGGGATCCAGTTCCTCTTCTACATCGTTGTATTGTCATATAAATCAAAAGATCTCTATATTGCTCAAGATTCCAACCTCTGATTGCTGAGGAGGCAGAGGAATAAGCTGTTTGTCAAGGAAAACCACATTGAAATCAGCACATTCTTGGCATATTGTTGGGGAAATGGTCAGCTTCTATACCTCCCATCCAGGCTGCCCTAGGTAAAGGCCTTGGGCCCAGAGCATTCTCTGATAAGGAGGCTAGGAATTGAGTCACCCTGTCTCTCCCAGTTGCTTCTCCTTATCAAAGAAACCTTTCCCCATGTTCTGGGCACACAGTAACTTTCTCTGTCTCCTGCACATGTGTGGGCACCATACGGCACCTGACCAACCTCATTTTTATATCTGTTCCGGGCGGGGAGGGAATGGGGTCTCTCGTGCTATGGCATAAGAGGGGAAATGTGCTAGATTGTAAGAGCTGGCCTGAGCTGGCCTGGAGGCGTGGACTGAAGGGGAAACAGGCTTTGTGAGGCTGAACATGAGCGCCCTCGTGTGGTCTGCTAGTTCACTACAGTTTGCTAAGCCATCCTTACGTAAGCCCCTGGCATGTAGCCACTATTGTCCACCACCACTATGAAACCTCTGCCCTCCTGTTGTGGGGCACAGAGATCTGCTCTAGTCCTTTGGCCGCCCAGGATTTGGCCTCGTGTGTATGTCTCCCTGATAAACTCCTTCATTGCCACACTGTATTTGCCTGCTTTTTCGGTCTCTCAGCACCTTCCATTTTGGAGGCAAGTTTCACATTACTGATCCATGGCCTAAGCGCTTATGTTGGTTAATTCAAAAGGTACCATGTTGATAATACCATCTGAATATCATTTATTATTATTATTATTATTATCATTATCATTATCATTCCTGAGCTTGTCATATGGATATTCATTCGGTGATGGACATTTTTCATGTATAATATGGATAGATGCATGGTTGATACACAGTGAGGCCATGGTTTTTACAAATAATCTTGGTGACTGTGGATATTCAAAGGTCCCTGTGGGGCGCAAATGGTTTGCACTCAACTGCTAACCTAGAGATTGGTGGTTCGTACCCAGTGATGATGCAAAAGAAAGGTCTGGCAGTCTGCTTCCTTAAAGAGCACAGCTAAGAAAATCCTATGGAGCAGTTCTACTCTGTAGCATAGAGAGTCACCATGAGTTGGAATCGATTCCACGACAACCAACAACAACAATTATTTAGTTATTTATTACTGTCCAGTGTGAATCAAGGGGGCTCTCTCTGAGTTATTTGAAGGAGTCCCTGAGTAGTGCAAATGGTTAATCCCTTGGCTGCTAACCAAAAGTTTGGAGGTTCATGTCCGCCCAGAAGCACATTGGAACAAAGGCCTGGTGATGTTCTGAAAAATCAGCCATTGAAAACACTATGGAGCATTGTTCTACTATGACACACGCATGGGTTTGCCAGGAGTCAGGTTCGACTGGACAGCAATGAGTTATGGATACTCAAACACAGGGAATCACTAAGTGCCACCTCTGAAAATACTTCCTGACATTTTAGGAAAAGTGGAATCTAATTGGGTATTACATGTTTCTTTGCACCCAGATGTCACCGCTGCTCCTGACTGCTCTTCTCTGCTTTGTTTTTTGTTTCAACCCCGAGAGTTTCTCTCTTCCCCTCGAATGTTTTGGACTTAAAGAGTAGCCAACCCACCGTCCTCTCAACTCTGGCTTTTCCTCTCTCTCTTCCTCCTCAGAGACAGTATTGGTTCACCAGCAGAATTCTCGCCCTCCATGAGGGAGACCTATGTTCGAATCCCACTCAGTGTACCTCATTCACAGCCACCACCTATCTGTCAGTGGAGGCTTACATGTTGCTAAGATGCTTCAGTGAAGCTTCCAGACTAAAGCAGACTGGGAGAAAAGGCCTGGTGATCTATTTCCAAAAATCAGCCAATGAAAATCCTCTGGATCACAACAGTCTGATCTGCAGCCAGTCGAGGGGATGGAGCAGGACCAGGCAGCATTTTGTTTAATTGTACATGGGGTCGTCATGAGTCAGGGCTGACTCGACACCAGCTAACAACACCACAAAACCCGTTTGCCTTTATGTCTGATGAGAACTTGCCTTCATCTTTTGTGCCTCTCCGCTCTATTGCTTATAGCAAAATGCTGTGCTCATACTTCCAAGTATTGCTCTTAGTTTATCCAGGAAGACTTGTGGAATTTAGAAATCCTGTTCCTTTGCTCTCAAAGCCAGCCATGCAGAACTGTGGTCTCTCTAAACACATAAATCCACCTTGCAAGTCCAATTTGAGCAATGAGTTCTTTATTCGAGGGACCTGTGCCCCCTTTTGAAGTAATCAATCCTACTAATTTCAGTGGATAAGGCAGGCAGGGCCTCATGGATAATAGGGAAGAAAAAAATATATTGGTTTAATATCTCAAATATATTATCTGCTCCGTATATGAATATATGTATATTTTCTATCAAATCACAGATTCCATTTCTACAGCTAGTTATTAAAATAAACCAGTTTTGCATATTTATAGTTAGAATAAGTGGCAATTTCCAACTCTAGTATTCTAAGTGGCAGAATGATTTGAGAGAGTGAGTAAAATTTAAAGGTAAGAAGTCATCAATCTCTGTCTTGAAGATGAGGGAGACAGAGTCTATTAATAGCTTGTAGTGTGCTCAGAAGAGTCCCTGTGTGGTACAAACAGTAATGGAGTTGGCTGCTAACCAAATGTTGGAGGTTTGAGTCTACCCAGAGGAGCTTTGGAAGAAAGGCCTGGCAGTCTGCTTCCAAAAGATCACAGCCATTGAAAAGTCTACACAGCACAGTTCTACTCTGACATACATGAGGTTGCTGTGAGTCAGAGCCGACTCGATGGCAGCTGGCTTGGCTTGGCTTGGCTAGTGTACTCAAGTCCTCACCCCAAATCCTGGGCCCTCTCCAGGTCCTTCCCCTCTCCGCTCTGGGAGTTCAGCTCTTATTTGGAGAGTCCAGAGATTTTAAACCCTGAAGAGAAACAAGGCACTCCCCAACTTCTTTGTTAGAGTCCCTGGACCCACCCTGTCCTAATGGGGAGAGGGGCAACATGGACCCTCAGGTTTGAGGACCCTAGCTTGGCCTTACTTTGGGCCCCGTTTATCCCTCTTAACTGAGAAATGTTGCTGAAGTCTCCATTTTGCCTGCATTTATGCTTGGCTAGAATATTCCCAATTTGCTTCTCGCTTCTCTGCCCTTCTGAGAGGACAGGAACTAGGAGGCAAAGTGGCCAGGAGTTGTGGGGGGAAGATGGACAGTGTGACACCAAGGGGAGGCAGGTGGCCAGGAGTTGTGGGGGAAGATAGACAGTGTAACACCAAAGGGAGGCAGGTGACCAGGAGTTGTGGGGGGAAGATAGACGATGTGACACCAATGGGTGTTACATTTTTGTCTCCCCCAGCACTGTCTTGTGCCCTGAGGCAGTGTCCGCTGACCAGCCCCCACTTGCTTAGGAAGGGGCCCTGCTCCCCAAATGTGTCATAAAAGAGACTGAGCCTTAGAGTTCTGGGTTCAAGTTCCTGTTTGGCCATGTACTAGCTGCGTGGCCCTGGGCAAGTTACTTCATCTGTCAAAACCTGAGCTTCGTTGCCTGAAAATCTGACTTATTTCTGTCTGCCAAAATTGCGGATTTGGTAGGAGGAACAAATGCTGCATGAGAAAGCTCCTGGGGCAAGTTACATTCTCAATAAATGCTCATTTTTCTTTCCTTCTGGAGGCCTAGGAATCCCTGGGGTTGCGAATTGTGAAAGCGCTCAGCTGCTGACTGAATGGTTGGAGGTTCAAGTCTACCCAGAGATGCCTCAGAAGAAAAGCCTGGAGACCTATTTCCAAAAAAGTCAGCCATTGAGAACTGTGGAGCACATTTCTACTTTCACACATATGGGGTAGCCATGAGTCACAGTCAACTCCATGGAAACTGGTTTTTTGGAATCCTGCAGTGCAGCCCTGGTGACCCAGTGGTTAAGAGCTTGGCTGCTAACCAAAAGTTTGGCAGTTGGAATCCACCAGCTGCCCCTTGGAAACCCTATGGGGGCATTTCTGCCCTGTCCTGTAGGGTTGCTATGAGTCGGATTCGACTTGATGGCAACAGGTTTGAGGGTTTCTTTTGTGGTGCAAACAGTTAATGTGCTTGGCTGCTAACCTAAAGTTTGGAGGTTCAAATCCACCCAGAGGCATCTTGGAAGAAAAGCCTGGTGATCTAGTTCTGAAAAATCAGCCATTGAAAACCCTATGGAGCACAATTCTACTCTGACACACATGGGGTCACCAGGAGTCAGAGTCAACTCAACATCAACTGGTCTGGAGGCATACCAACAACAACCTAGTCTCAATTTTCCCTTCATCTCTGTCCTGACCCGCAACCTCAGCCTCATCTCACTCCAGTTTCGATCATTTCCTTACAGTGCTGTCCCCCCAGACCCAGAGGCTTACGTGCAACTTGGATCCAAAAAGTAAGCCCAGTTTTATTTCAATGTTTGTGTCCTTAGGATTCATGGTTTTCAAGGTCAGTGGAAAATCACGTGGATTCATATGACTCTGGCTGATTAGAGTGAAGGGTTTTTGAGTTCATCGCTTGTATCTGCCTAATGGCTGGAGAATTAACGAAGAGGAAAATAGCAGGAACATGCCAAACGCACGGTGATTAGAGTTGCATGATTGAAAAGTTTTGCATCGCGGAAAAATCCATCTAGTGCTTGCCCTTTAGAGCCGTAGCAGTTGTGCTCATATCCATAAACAAAATGCAATTTATGGCAGGAGAATTGCTTTTTTTTTTTTTTTGCTCAGAGGAGAAAAAAATATATGTGTCACAGCAGGGCATGGGAGTTAGAGTTCAGAAGATGTAATCAGGTGTGTGGGCAAAGAGAAGGACCCAATGAGGGGTGTGTGTGTGTGAGAGAGACAGAGGGAGCAGGGGGGACAGGGAGAAGGAGACAGAGAGAGAAAGGGGGAGACAGAAGAAAAACAGAGGGACGGGGAGAGAGAGACAGAGGGACAGGGAGAGGGAAACAGAGAAAGAGGTGGGGAGAGAGAGAGAGAGGGAAGGAAGGGAAAAGGCTTTTTTTTTTTTCTTTTTAGCAACAGAAAACAAACGGATTTAAGCTTTACCTTCAACCCAGTACACTCACATAAAATCACTGGTGAGCCTGGAAGCAAATTTTCTAATTTCACTTGTTTATTATTTTGCACACCTGGAGATCCCCTAGCTTCAGCTGGAAGCTGAAGCAAGGCTATAGCACCCGTTGCACGCTGATGCCAAGCCATCACATTGCTGAATGTCCTTCCTCTGATACTCTTGAGCCCCTCCCAGATGCTGGAGATACCCTGTTTTTCAGCATGCTCCATTGCAATGTTAGATGGGGCCCATGGAAAACAAGCTGTCTGGTAGACTTCATAAATGCATGCTCTACAACAGCAATGGTGTTAAAGGCCGGCTGTGGTGTGTGAGGGCACTGACCGCTTCCTTCCATTTGCATTGGCTTTAATCTTCATTCCTCTCGGTGTGTGAGGCTTCTCCCAAAGCTCCAGCCCTCTGCTGAGCATGCTACGATGCACTTGGTCCTTGGAGCTTCATCATGTAAACGCCGCTGGGATGCTTACGAACCTGTGGCTGCAGCAGAGAACGTCTGTCCTTCCTCCTCTTCCCTTCGCACACCCCTACCGTCGGCGTTCATGCCTGACAAGGCCGGGCTGCTGCTTCTGCAGAAAAGCCATCTCCTCTGGCTGTGTTCAAACCCACCCGGAGTCACCTCGGAAGAAGGACATGGCAATCTGCTTGTGAAAGGTCACAGTCATTGAAAACCCTATGGAGCACAGCTTTACTCTGACACCCCTGGAGCTGCCATGAGTCAGGGTCAGTTTGACAGGCAGGGGTTTGGGTTTTTTTTGGTTATGACTCTGTAGGACCCTGCACGGGAGACCCGGGGATCCACCCAGAATTCCAGGGATGCCCTAAACCAGGCTGCATGACTCGAGCAACTACATTCTCATTCATCAGGCTAGACTGAATGATTTTGGAAATGGCGAGGAGAATGAACCCACTTACACCAAGACCAAGCTCTAATACTATGAAACCACCTTTAGGATGAGTCCTGGCTTGGGTCCTTGAGCTCCCAGCTCACTGTTTTATAAACCTCCTTAGGTTGTTGTGGCTGCGTCTTGGGCAACTATTAAGTTTGAGCCAGATGAAATTGATATTCTCAAGGAGTCAAAAACAGTAGCATACAGATAGTTTCACATGGTCCAAGCAATACGTAGTCTTCCTTTAGCTCATGGCTTCCTGTTAGGTTCTACCAATAGGGGGCGCTAGAGGAGAGAGAGAGGGGGGGGAGGGGGGGAGGGGGAGGGGGAGGGGGAGAGAGGAAGGAGGAAGGAAGGAAGGAGAGAGGGAGGAAGGAGAGAGGAAAGGAAGGAAGGAAGGAGAGAAGGAAAGAAGCTAAGAAGGAAGGAAGGAGAAGACACCGGAAGATGAGAGTGGAAGGGAAAGAGGAAAGAATGGGGAAGGGAAGGCAGGAGGAAGTAGAAGTAACTCCAGCACCAGCTCATCCTCCAGCAGTGGCTGGTGCTTAAAGTCCCCGTTTTTTTAGACTTCCCTGAACCAGGGTCCTGTGCCCTCAGAGGTTCTGGCAGAGTCCACCCCTCAGGTCTGAGCCCAGTTCCTGAGGTTCCCCCCTTTCCAACCTTCTGTTGTTGTTGGTTGCCATTGAGTAGGCATTCACTCATGCTCAACACATCCCCAACAGAATGAAACATTGCCTGGTCCTGCACCATCTTCATGATTGTTGGTATGCTCAAGTCCATTGTTGGTGCTCTTTTGTAAATCCGTCTCATGGAGGACTTCCGCCCATTTTTTTTGCTGACCTTCTACCAACCATGATGACCCAGCTTCTAGGTTCTGCTAACACCAACTCTTGCCTTTGTGCCCAGCCTAAGGATGAAAGTTGCTTCTGTAGCTGTCACGTCTGCTTCCTGCCAGCCACTGTTGCTTTATAAGTGCTCTAACCACCTTTTAAATGGATTTCCACTAGCAAACCCTCTGTGTTTGATGAGCTAAAGCAGATGGCCTTTTCTGAACTGGACTCGACACAGGCATTCATGGCCTGTTGGGGAGCAGGCCTCTCACAAGCTCCTCCATGCCCCCATAGTGTGGCCTCATGTGGCAGAGCCATTGTGTTGATGGTTCCAATTCACACCCTGCTCTGTGCGCCCCTCCTTTATGATGTCACCATACAGTTGACCTGCCCATGTGTCTTGGCCAGTCAGGTGCTAGCAGACATGATACAGGCAGAGGTTCAAAGAGGCCTCTGTGTGCTTCCTTTGCTCCTTTTCCCTGCCATCTCCATGACAAGAATGAGCTCAGCCTAGCCCTTGAGTCCCAGGAGGAGCATGGAGCAGGTCATGCACAGCGGTCCAAGCCCAGGCCAGCCCATGGGTCCCAGCAAGAGGATGGAGCAGGACACGCACAGCAGCCTGCACCCAGGCTAGCCCTTGGGTCCCGGGAGAAGAATGGAGCAGGTCACACACAGCAGTCTGAGCCCAGGCTAGCCCATGGGTCCCAGCAGGAGGATGGAGCAGAACACGCACAGCAGTCTGAGCCCAGGCTAGCCCTTGGGTTCCAAGAGGAGAATGGAGCAGGATGTACATGGCCATGCTGAGTCACCCTAGTCCTTGTAGTTGAGGTCACCTGACTCACCAACTGCCAGTCAACCCCAGACCCCTGAGCAAGCCTGGAAGATGAGCAAAACTTCCAAGATCTCCACCCCAGATAAGTGATCCACAAACACTTATTGTACGTGAGCTAGGGTCTGTGGGTGTGTGTTGCACAGCGATCTTGCGGCAAGAGATGCCTGAAATATCTCACTGTGTGAGCCTTCTCACCTGTGTAATAGGAGGGCATGGCTGTTGTTGTTAGTTGCCGCTGAATCAACTCCAGCTCTTGGGGACTCTGTGTGTTACAGAGTAGAACTGTGATCTGTAGGGTTTTCTTGGGTGCCATCTTAACAGAAGTAGATCGCCAAGTCTGTCTTCCATGGTAAACCAAAACCAAACCCCTTGCTGTTGAGTCGGTTCCAACTCACAGCGACCCGGTAGGACAGAGTAAAACTGCCCGATAGGGTTTCCAAGGAGCGCCTGGTGGATTCAAACTGCCAGCCTTTTGGTTTTTAGCTGTAGCTCTTAACCACTGTGCCACCAGATGTCCCGAGCTTAGCTTCCTTGACGCTCTGCTGACCCTTCTTGTACACGCCTAATATGCACATGCTTTATTCCGAAGGGAGACCCAGAGATTACACCTATGTAACAGCACAGTCTTCTTGGCTTTGTCCACTCAGGATGCCATTTGTCAGTGCCCTGGAGCTACACCTTGGCTTAAAGAGACATCTCCAAAGTCAAGGGCACTGTGGTTTTCTTCTGAGCATCCACAAGATGGTGTGCCACTCTCATGGCCTGCTGTAACCACAGAAGCCCCTCCTACCTCGCCGTCTCCTTTCCCAATACTAACTCTCTTCTAAAGGAACATGATACCCTCACTCAGCACTTCCCAAGTGTGATGGTTAAGGTTGTGTGGCAGCTTGGCTGGGCAGTGACTCTTAGTGGTTTGGCAGTTATTATGTAGTTTGTCAGTCATATAATGATGTGATCACCTCCATGAGATATGATATAATGTGATCTGCTGTGAGTAGCCTGTCAGTGGCAAGGGAATTTCCTTGGACGTGTGGCCTGCACAGAATATAAGTGGACATTCTGGTAGGGCTTGTGGGCTTTTGCTCGCTCTGCATCCTGCAGCTGGCTCCTGGTCATCTGATCTCCAGTTCTTGGGACTTGAGCTAGCAGCTTACCTGTTGATCTTGGGATTCGTCAGCCTCCTCAGCTTGTGAGCCTGAGGCCTGCTGTCTGACCTGATGATTTTGCGTTCACCAGACCCTGCAGCTGTGTGAGTCAGGAGAAGCCTCCAGTCTGACCCATGGACTTGGGACTTTCCAGCCTCTACAACCACGTGAGCCATTTCCTTGATATAAATCTCTCTACGTGTGTATATATGTGTATATAAGTATAACTGGTTTTGCTTCTCTAGAGAACCCAGCCAAGGACACCAGGTAGCATTCCCTCAAGCTGACTCTCAAGGGCAGCTAACAACAGCAGTAATTCCCTCCAACACAGGACTTCATGTCAAATTAACCTGGAAATGTCAGGTCACATAAACAGGTGTCTTTACTGTTCGAGGTCCCTGGGTAACACAAACACCTAACGGTTGGCGTTTGAACCCACCCAGTGGCACCATGTAAGAAAGGCCTGGCAATCTGCTCCCATAAAGATTACAGCCCAGAAAACCCTGCAGAGCACAGTCCTACTCTGTACCACATAGGGTCACCATGAGTCAGAATCACCTTGGTGGCAGTCGGTTTGGATTGGCTTGGTTCTTTACTGTTGGACCTTTTTATTTTTGAAAATGCGTTGTGAAGATCCAAGAAGGAGATACATTATGAAGCATTTCCCAAAGCTACTTCAGCAAAGATTGTGCTTTCCAGAGCATCTATGAATTCCACAGTTCTGTGTGTTTTTCTTGCCGTCCCCTCTGATTTGTGCTGGCTGGCTTCTATCCTCAAACATCACCAACTTGGATAATCCTTTCAGTGGCTTCTCTGACCCCAACCTAGGAAAACGCATCCTAGCGTCCTTGTCAATGTCTCCGTTGCAGACCCATGCACGCTGGGTTCGTGATGTTTGTTTACATCTGTGTCCCTTTCACTGGAGATACTTCCTTACTCACCATCTTGTCTGAGGGAGAAAATATCATTTGAATTCAGTTTCTGATGTTCTCTACCCTCCCACCCTTTCACCTGTCACTTTATGCTTGCATCTGGCTCACATTAGAGTCAGGTTCGGAATAAAATAACATTGATTCCACAGATGCGATGAGGCAGGAATGCTGGGAGAATGGAAAGGAGCGTGAAAGAAGTAGGTGGATTGGCTAGAGCAAACGCAAAGTCCACACCATAAAGAAGGGGAAAGTCAGCCTAGGCATGCGGTGGAAGTTTGGATTCCTGTCTTCTGTTGCCCTTCTGAGGTTAGAATATGGTGGAGTGTGCATCCCACCATATCTCTCTAACTCTGAGCTCCGGGGAATGCAAGCCCTATGACATCCAGTCCCTGGTGATTTAGCCAACATGCACCTCCTTACCAAAGACCCAGCTTCACTGTTCCTTGCCAAGCAGGGGTGAGTTCACCATTTCCCCTTTCTAATGACAGTCTCTACCACTCGTCTGTCAGCCTGTCCTGTGGTGGCCTGCACGTTGCTGTGATGCTGGAAGCTATGCCATCGATATTTCAAATACCAGCACGGTCACCCATGGTGGACAGGCTTCAGTGGAACTTACGGACTAAGACTAAGAAGAAAGCCTAGTGATCTACTTTTGAAAATCAGCCAGTGGAAACCCTATGGATCCCAACAGAACATTGTCCTGTATAGTGCTGGAAGATGAATCCCCTAGGTTGGAGGGCACTCAAAGTACACAGTGGCCGCAACAATGGATTCAGACATACCAATGATTGTGAAGATGGCTCAGGACTGGGCAACAGTTTGTTCTCTTGTGCATGGGGTCGTCATGAGTTGGAGCCGACTCAAAGACAGCAACAACAGTGACGATCTTTGTTCTTTCTCTAAGCCTTTAGTCATTCCTTCAGACCCCAACCTTCTCAATACAACTGAAGGGCAATCAGCTTCCTAAAGTAAAATTAAAAGGAAGGAAGGAACGGGAAGAGAGAGAGAGGAAGAAAGAAAGAGTGAGGAAAGATGAAAGGGAGGAAGAAAGGAACAATGAAAGGAGAGGAATGAAGGGAGGAGTGGAGGGAGGACGGGAGGAGGAAAGGAAAGGAGGGAAGGAAGGGAGGAGGGAAGAGAGGACGGAAGGGAGGAGGGAAGGAGGAAAGGAAAGGAGGGAAGGAAGGGAGGAGGGAAGGAGGAAAGGGAGGATGGAAGGGAGGAGGGAAGGAGGGGAGGAAGGGAGGAGGGAAGAGAGGACAGAAGGGAGGAAGGAAGGAAAAGAAGGAGGGAAGGAAGGGAGGATGGAAGAGAGGAGGGAAGGAAGGGAGGAATGGAGGGAGGAATGGAGGGAGGAATGGAGGGAGGAGAGAAGGAGGAAGGGACGGGAGGAGGGAAGGAGGGAAGGGAGGAGGGAAGGAAAGGAGGGAAGGAGGGAAGGAAGGGAGGAGGGAAGGGAGGATGGAAGGAGGAAAGGAAAGGAGGCAAGAGAGGACGGAAGGGAGGAGGGAAGAGAGGACGGAAGGGAGGAAGGAAGGAGGGGAGGAAGGGAAGAGGGAAGGAGGGAAGGAAGGGAGGAGGGAAGAGAGGAGAGAAGGAGGAAAGGAAGGGAGGAGTGAAGGGAGGACGGAAGGAGGAAAGGAAAGGAGGGAAGGAGGGAAGGAAGGGAGGAGGGAAGAGAGGACGGAAGGGAGGAGGGGAGGAGGGAAGGAGGGAAGGAAATGGCAAAGATCCCACTGATTTAGAGCTGCTAAAACTTGACTACAAGTCTCCACCACCTTATCGTGTGGTGTTGGGGACAGTTTAATCCTGGTTCTTATGCTGGGAATTGTTGAACATTGTTTTGATGGTGAGGCATAACCTAGCAGGAATTCAAACAGTTGCCTCAAAAGAGCCAGAATTGATTTTGAAGTGTAAAATAAGGCCTAGGAGTAAACCAGCCATGTGTTGAGCTGGATTTTTCTTGAGAATAACTTCTGGGTGTGAGATCAGAACTAAGGAAGCTACTTGGAGGTTTTTCAGCTGAGGGTCTATTTCTGTTTGTGGACTGCAGTTCAGAGATGGGAAACTATAGTTGTATTCTGCACCTAAGAGTTCTTTGTGTCTTACTAGGTCTCTCTGTTCCCCTGTTACTACTCACCCCATAACCAGCTGCGGTTGAGTTGCCTCTGACTCACGGCGCCCCCATGTGTGTGATAGTAGAACTGCACTTCATATGGTTTTCAACGGCTGACTTTTCAGAAGTAGATCGCCAGGCCTTTATTTTGAGATTCCTCTGGGTGGGTTTGAACCTCCAATCTTCCTGTTAACAGCAGAGTGCGTTAACCATTTGCACCACCCAGGGACTCTTCCTTCCTTATTAAACCAGTTGTCGTCAAGTTGGCAGGGACTCGTGGTGCCCCTCATGTGTGTCAGAGTACACCTGTGCTGCATGGAGTTTTCAGTGACTAAGTTTTCAGAAGTAGATGGCCAGGCCTTTCTTCTGAGGTGCCTGCAGGTGGCCTCAAACCACCAGCCTTTCACTTAGTCGGTGAGCACTTTAACTGTTTGTGTCACCTGTGGCTGAGCCCACAGCCTTCCATCAGTCACAAAAAAGCAATTCATTAAAAAGGAGAGAGATTTACTTCTTTCACCTCCCTTTTTAAGTCATCAAACGGACGTGTACATTTTCTAGCCTCTGCTGAGTGACTGGAAAGGAAGAGAAAAAGAGTGGAATGAAAAGTACATTCTGGTTGTGTTAACTGAGTGTTAGTGTTTGCCTGCTTGTTTCCATACTAGGAAATCAGAAGCCTTTCCAAAATGAAATCAGAAGACAGTGTATTGAGAAAACTCTTTGAATACCAGTGTTAGAGTGTTGACTAGACCTGTTGTTGTTGTTAGGTGCTGTCAAGTGGATTCCGACTCATAGTGCCCCCATGTGACAGAGCAGAACTTCCCCATAGGATTTCCTAAGCTGTAATCTTTATGGATGTAGCTAGCCAGGTCTTTCTCCTGCAGAGCTGCTGTGGGTTCAAACCACCGACCTTTCAGTTAGCAGCTGAGCGCTTAACCATTGCTCCTGGCTAACAAGAAAAGCAGGAGCTAATAGGAAAAGGAAAAAGGAAGAAGGGAAGGAAATGACATCAGAGTTGGAAGAGTAGATAAAGGAGCACGTTTTTCCGTATTTTATATTTCTCATGTATCATTTCTTTGCATTTAATCCTTCTATTCTCTTGTACGTGCAGAGTTGATAAAATCTGTTAGAGATGCTTATTAAAAGTCTACATCCTAATCAATGTACAATTCATTTTCTCAGTTTAAAATAGAGAGGTAGCATTCTCCAGGCCCTCTCATAGGAGTCGGGAACAAACCAGCACCCTTTACAAACGCAGTTCACGAGCTGCAAGCCAGTCAGGATTTTTTGCTCACATGTCTCCAAAGGATTCAGAGAGGCAATTCAAAAATAAGCACAATTCTTGGTGGAATTTAAATTGAGTAAAAGCTTGACAAATGAAATAAATACTAATGCCAATGAGAAAGAAAAAAGAAGTTTGTAATGGAGAAGCAAACAAAATATTTGACGCCGACTTTTTATTAAGGCAGTTTGTTGGCATTGCCTTGCCATTATCCCAGGGTATTTCAAAAGAAACGCTCTCTCCACACCGCCTGCTACCACGTGGCTTACACATTGCTGCTGAGACAAACAAGCATTGTTCTTGCGAACATAACGCTTCCAACACAGCTCTTAGGAGAATAAGAACAACAATGTCTAACAGTCATTGAACGCTTGTTAAGAGCTACCTCCGTACTAAGCAGTTTACATTGACTGTATGGCACGGTTTTGTTTATGTAGTTTTGGTTTGGTTTTATATGATGCAGTGGTTAAGAGCTCAGCTGCTAGCCATAGAGGTCTGCAGTTCAACTCTACCAGCCGCTCCTTGTAAACCCTGTAGGGCACTTTTGCTCTATCCTACAGTGTCGCTATGAGTTGGAATCTACTCGACAGCAATGGGCTTGGGTTTTTTTTGTTTGTTTGTTTTTTGGTATATATTCCTTTCTAAGGAGCAACGGTTAAGTGCTTAGCTGTTAACGGAAAAACTGGCTATTTGAAGCCACCCAGCATCTCCACAGGAGAAAAACCTGGTGATCTGATCCTATAAAGATTATCCTGGAAACCCTATGGGGCAGTTCCACTCTGCCACATGGGGTTGCTGTGAGTAGGAAGATATTTGATGGCACTCAACAACAACAGCAGAACATGACCTGGCACACAGTAGGTGCTTAATGAATATTTGTTAAGTGAATGGATGGATGGATGGATGGTTGTGTGGGTGAATGGATGGATGGTTGTGTGGGTGGATGGATGGATGGATGGGTGGGTGGGTGGATGGATGGATGGACAGCTGTCTATGCTTGTTACGGAGAATGAAAAGTTGACTCAGATAGGGGTGTTGTCTTCCAATCTGATGACGGAAATCTGCCTTGTACCTAAAAGGCAGTGATGCAAAGTAGACATGCAATATTAAAAGGGTGTTCTTGGAGAAAAATACAACTTGCAGGTGGGTAGTCAGAAAGGGCTACGTGGGAGAGAGGACGTTTGAACTCAGCTGGCACGGGGGTCAAGAAGCCAAGGATCATACAAGTGAAAAAGAGAATGCATTTCTGTGCAGAGGAACCAAAACCAAACCAAGCCTGCCTCCATCGAGGTCGATTCTGACTCATAGCGACCCTATAGGACAGAGTAAAAGTGCCCTGTAGAGTTTCTAAGCCTGCAGTCTCTATAGAAGCAGACTACCACATCTTTCTTCCATGGAGCTGCTGGTGGGTTCGACCCACCGACCTTTCAGTTAGCAGTCAAGAGTTTAACCACTTTACCACAAGGGCTCATTATGTAGAGGAAGATGGTGGGGAAGTCACTGTAGTATCCAAATACAGAAAGTGCCCTGTCAGAATCCATTCAAGGAATTCTTTGCACATTCCCTTACCTTGAGTGTGGTAGGTAGAATAATGGTCCCCAGAGACATCCACCTCCTAACAACCTTCCCCCACCTCCAGGAGAAATACTAAACCAGCTGCTGGCGAGTCGATTCTGACTCGTGGCAATCCCGTGTGTGCAGAGTAGAACTGTACTCCATAGGGTTTTCAATGGCTGTGACCTTTCCGAAGCAGATTACTGGGCCTTTCTTCCAGAGTGCCTCTGGGTTAGATTGAACCACCAACCTTTCAGTTAACAGCTGAGTCCTTAACCATTTGCACCATCCAAGGACTCCTTTCAATCCCTGGAACCTGTGGATATGGTGCCTTACATGACAGAAGGGACTTTGCAGATTCGATCGATGTAAGGATGGAAGCAGAGGTGATGTCGTTATGAGCCAAGGAATGCAGGCAGCCTCTGCTGTTGTTGTTAGTTGCTGTTGAGTAAGCTGTAAGTCATGGTGACCTTATGTGCAACACAGTGGTCCTGTACCATCTTCATGATTGTTGATGTGTTTGCATCCATTGTTGCAGCTACTGGGTCAGTCCATTTCATGGAGGCTTTCCTTCATTTTCACTGACCCTGTACTTTGCCAAACATGACGTCCTTTTCTACCTATTGGTCTTCCCTGATGATGTGTCCAGAGTAAGCAAGACAGGTCTCACCATTGTCTCGCCAATCTGGCTGCAATTCCTCCAGTCTGCGGAAGCTGGAAAAGGCAAGGAGAGGATTCTCCTCCTAGAGCCTCCAGAAGGAGCCAGCCCTTCCCACACCTTCATTTTAGCTTCCTGAGAACTACTTCAGACTTCGACCTCCTGAACTGCATGATAATAAATGTGCATTGTTTTAATTAAGCTGCTTCCATTTGTGGCAATTCGCTACAGCAGCAAGAGGAGCCTGATGTAATGAGCTGACTTGTTAGGCATACTTAGCCTCTTCTCATGTCCTTTTTCCTTTCCCATGTCCTTGCTCAGTACAGTAAAATGCCTCTGGTAGCTCTAGGACATTCAAAGCCGTGTCCTGATTCACAGGCCATTCCTGAAGAGCCACAGCAGAGCAGTGGTTGAGATATTGCAAGACAGCCTGACCCTGTGCATTGAATCCACACTTGATCTTTGCCTCCTGTTGCCATGGCACCCAGATAAAAGTGATCCAAATGTGTTTTTCCTCAGGGCAAAAACATCAGCTTACATATTCCAAGAAAGATGAGGCACTTGTCATCTACATTCCGGGAAAAATATGTGCACACTACTTTTTTTCCAGAAGTATAGATGTCAGAAAACCGTCTGCATCTCCAAAATATTTGGAAGGAAACAGTCTGAAACGATCAACTTCTTTGCATCGATTCTGCCAACCTTTGGCCTGCTAACCTTTACCTTCCTCTCTTCCCAGAGAAACTAATGAATTATTTTCACGGAAACATAAAAGACATTTGTGAATCGGACAGTGTGTATTTTATCTTTCTTCAGTGTCCGTGATGAAAAATGGCTCTGTTGAATCATCATCCATAATCATGACATTTTCTGAGTGGGATGAAAACCCGCCATCAAACGTATAACCTTAAAGGATTTGCCAGGCTTCATGGATTACAGGCGGCGGTGTCCTTGTGGTACAGAGAGACTGTAGACAACATCACAGATCCTTTACATTTCTGAGAAGCTAGGGAAATCCAACTGTGTTCTATATTTAGCGCAAAGTTGTCAGACTTTCTTTCCTCTTCCCTTAAACCCTGTGTGAACCACCTTATGCACAAAGGTGTATTTGAGTCTGTCCTTGATTTGAAACTGGTACTTCTGATAGAACAGAAAGCGTAGACACACAATAGCAGTAGTTCAGCCTCCTTGATCATGGGGCTTAAATCAAACCCCAAAGTCCAGACAAGCTTCTCATTCACTCTCTTTAAAGCACAACAGACACAAGTGAGTTTTGATATAATAGAGCTCCTATTTTCCGAGCCCACAAAGAATTTTTGTCCATGTTCATATGAGTGTGAACAAATACTGAAGTCTGTGTTATTCTAACTTTTTAAATTGCTCACAAGGGTATTCATGGTGGGAAGTAAGCATCTATTTAGAAAAATATTGACAGGTATCCACATGATGAGGCTATCTACTTGATTTTTATTTGTTCAGATGTTCTATCCATAAGATTGATTAGAAGTTTAAAAACCCCCAAACTTGAACTAATATAACAAGTTTGCAAAATGTCCGTACTAAGAATGTCATTATTATTCGATTAAGTAATGACGAGGACAAAGTAGGGCAAAATGGGAGACTATCAAGTACAACTCAGAGATCCAGCTTGATTGTTAAGGCTTTTTAGGAAGATACGATCCTTCAACGTGTGCTGAACATCTGCTTTGTGCCTGGATTGTAGATTGCTGTTGTTAGTTGCAGTTGAGTTGGCTCCGACTAATGGTGACCTTATGCAACAGAATGAAACGTTGTCTGGTCTTGCGCCGTCTTCATGATCATTGGTATGTTTAAATCCATTGTTGTGGCCAGTGTGTCAGTCCACCTCATGGGGGCTTTTCTTCATTTCCGTGGCCCTCTACTTTACCAAACATGATGGCCTTTTCTACTGATTGGCCTTTCCTGACGTTGGTGAGATCAAGATTGGGGTGAGGGTGTTTATGGTGGTAGGATTTTAGAGTGGGTAACAAGACCTTACAGGCAAAACAGTGTCCATGAAATCAGAGTAATTAAATATCCAGTTCTAGAAAAATCCAACAACAACAAAAATCTTGGGATGAGGTCAGATTGTATGAGAGTGGTATGAAGGTCAAACTGTTCTGTTAATAAGGGAAAGATAAGACGAGGCAGCCACCACCTGTCTGTCAGTTTGTCCTACTGTGGTGGCTTATGTGTTGCTGTGATGCTGGTAGTTATGCCACCAGTGTTTCAAATGACCAGCAGGGTCACCCATGGTGGACAGATTTCAGCAGAGCTTCCAGACTGAGACAAACTAGGGAGAAAATTAGTCGATGAAAACCTATAGATCACAACAGAACATTGTTCATCTCACTTGCTTTGGACACATCATCAGGAAGGATCAATCGCTGGAGAAGGACATCATGTTTGATGAGATAGAGGTCCAGCATGGGTGAGGGAGACCCTCAGTGAGATGAACTGGCACAATAGCCACAATGTTGGACTCAGACATGCCAGCAACCATGAGGATGATGAAGAACCAGGAAACATTTCATTCTGCTGTTCGTGGGGTCACCATGTGTCAGAGTCAACTTGAAAGCAGCTATCTATCAATCAGTCTAGATGTTCCTAACATAACAATCGCCAGTCTTTATCTAGAGTAATAAAGCCTCGTTGCCAATCCAGTGACATATTAGCTTTTTGTAACAGTGTACTCTAAGCCATTTCCCATTGCTGTTCTTCAGCCTGTAATTTTGACTTTAGCAAACTGATACTTCTGTTCTCTCCATCTTCGGAGAAATGGTGTTAGCTGAGCCCAACTAAACAGGTATATACTTACCTGTCCTTTTGAAGGAATCATACACACGATTGTGGAAAGTCTTCTATTTATTTTATGTACTAGCCATTGGATTAACAGCTTTTATGTTCATTATCTTCTTTAGCTCATGGCGACCCCATGTATTGCAGAGTGGAACTGTGCTCCATAGGGTTTTCATGGTTGTGACCTTTTGGAAGTAGATCACCAGGTCTTTCTTCTGAGGTACCTCTAGGTTGTCTCAAACTGCCAACCTTTCAGTTGGTAGCCAATCGCTTTACCATTCACGCCACCCAGGGGTCGCCATGAGTCAGAATCAACTCGAAGGCAACTGGGTTGTCTTCTTTAAACTGTGCAGTGATACAGAGGAGTCATTAATTTCATTCTCATTTTACAGATGAGAAAGCTGATGATCACAAATGTGCTTTGACTGCCTCAAAGTCATACAGCTGATAAGGGACAGAACCATGTCTTAGACCCATGTGTGTCCGACCTCAATGTCCATGACGTCTCTGTGAGCCAGTGTTATCATGTTAGGTGTCTTTAGACCCCTCGAGATCTACTCTTTAAGCCCTGATGCCTTCAAGCCTCATTCTGAAAAGTAATCTATAATGAATTCTCCCCTCTTAACACTACATCAGGAGGCATCCTGGTGGCGCAGTGGTTAAGTGCTCAGCTGCTAACCAGAGGTTTGGCGTTTCGAACCCACCAGCAGCTCTGCAGGAGAAAGATGCAGCAGTCTGCTTCCGTGAAGATTTACAGCCTTGGAAACCCTATGGGGCAGTTCTACTCTGTCCTATAGGGTTGCTACGAGTCAGAATCGACTGGAAGGCAGTGGCCTTCAGTGATTCTCAACTAGGGGAGAATTTGTCCTTCAGGGGACATTTGGCAATATCTGGAGACATTTTTGGTTGTCACAACTAGGGTGGGGGGTGCTAATGACATGTGGTGGGTAGAGGCCAGGGATGCTGCTACATGTCGTACAGTGCACAAGACAGCCCCCACCACAAAGAATGATCCAGAACGTCCGTAGTTTGGATGTCAGTACAGGTTGAGAGATCCTATACTACATCCTGAGTTACTCATAAACTCTGTTTTCTCTCACACTGCTTTTAACACAAACGCCCTTTGCTGGTCTGCAGTTGTTCTCTGGATATAAATATTCAGTGGCGACTGCCTCCGCATTTAATCCAGTTCACTTTTATGATTCGTGCCTCCTCCTTCTTTCCAACTCTTTGTTTATGGTTTTCCCTGTGGGTAAGTGTTTTGCTGCTACAGATTTGTTTATCGTTTGCTATTTCTCCGAGTATTGCTGTTTATGCCACAGCTCTGGGATACTTCTTAGGCGTGCGATATAACATAAATAACAATAATGATGGTATTTACAGTACTTATCTCTGGCAGTTTCAACAGCGTCATGAAAGAAGACAACAGAGATGCGGATGACAAAGGGGTTAGTTTGCATGTTCGCGTTTTGCCTATAAATAAGCACGGCGCAGCTTTCCACCATAGTGAACTATTCGTAGGTTATTTTTTCAACCTGAGTTATGCAGTTAGTGCTCGAATGTAGTTCACCCCGAATACATTCAATTTGTCTTCATTTTACAGTTTGTTCTGTTAATTAGAAAAGGTTATAAGATTAATAACTAGTCATCCCTAATGCGGTCCATGCATTGCGGCGTTGCTGTGATGAGGGGTTTTCTCCTCTCCAGGGACATTCAGGATCACTTCCTGTGAATCGAATCAAGTCTTTGATGAAGCACATGGCCGAGAACGTGCTGAAGACTACAGTGGTCTTTTAATGATTTTCAAAGCCTTCCGAATATCAAAACTGCAATTATATTCTATGTGCATAATAAATTAACTACTTTGGAAGGGGCAAGATCCTATTAATTGAGATGATGCAGCTCACGTGAGTACCTTCTAGAATAGCAAGTCGGTAGAATGGGTAACAACAAAGCCTGATACTTGTATGTAGTTTCACCGTTTTGGAAGGGTTTTCACCTGGGTGTGTGTGGGTTTTCAGAGCCGTGTCAGGCGTTTTCTTTGCTTTTTTTGTTGTAAAGTTGCATTGTTGTCATTGTCGTTAGCTGCTGTGGAGTCGATTTCCGATTCATCGTGACCCCATGTGACAGAGTAGAACTTCCTTATATGGTTTCCAAGGCTGTAATCGTTACAGGAACAGATCTCCAGATGTTTCTCCTGTGGAGATGCTGAGTGGGTTTGAACTGTCAACCTTTGGGTTAGCAGCTGAGTACTTAATCATCGCACCACAGAAATTTAAAAAATGATACTAGATCATGTAATGAGCGAAAAGACAGAAAAAAAGGAAGTAAACCTAATTCTGCTGACTTTGAGTATCCCTCTCTCTATTTAAACCACACGAGTTTCTCAGAAAAAATATTAACAAAATTATGTAGTTTGGACATAGCCTATTACAAATCAAGTAGGTAACGAGAAATATTTACGATGTGAGGGCTTTGTTGAAATGACTGGCAACACACTTTCCCCTTGAGCCCCGCTCCTGCACTGTCTGCAGGGACTGAGATGCAGGGAGAGTCACCGGTAACAGATGTCTTGGAGCTTTACTGTTATGGGAGGGGCCCTGATGGTAGAGTGGGTAAGAGCTCAGCTGCTAACCAAAAGGTCGGCAGTTTGGAATCCACCAGGTGCTCCTTAAACACCCATGGGGCAGTTCTACTCTGTCTTGTAGCGTCTCTATGAGTTGGAATTGACTCAAAGGCAATGAATTTTTGTTACTGTTGGAGATTGAAATGTGTCCCCCAAAAATGTGTGTTGTAAAACCTAACCCCTATACTTGTGCTTATATTATAATCCCACTTGGGAATGGGTTTTCTTTGTTATGTTAATGAGACAGTATTAGCGTAGGGTGTGTCTTAAGTCAGTCTCTTTTGAGATAGAAAAGAAATTAAACAAGCAAGGGGTCTAGTAGAGGTGGGAGAGGAGAGATGCCAAGCCACATGAAGACTGCCCAGGAGCAGAAGCTCAGACGACGCAAGGACTTTCCCCTAGAGCCAACAGAGAGAGAGTCTTCCCCTAGAGCCGGCACCCTGAACATGGACTTCTAGCCTCCTAAACTGTGAGAAAATAAATTTCTGTTTGTGAAAGCCACCCACTTGTGGTATTTCTGTTATAGCAGCACTAGATAACTAAGACATTTACCATAGCTGATTAAGCACCCTGGGGCAAGGAAGCAATTGGAAGACACTTCTCTAAGAAATTGCAGAGGGTTGCTTCATCCATAACTGTCTTGTAAAGGATTTTGTTTTCTAACTTTTTATTTTGACATAACATCACATGTGGAGAAAAAGTTGCAGGAACAGTAAAGAAAAAAAATTGAAACAAAAAAACACTCCTGTAAACAATTTAATCAATTTACCAGTCGTTAACATTTTGACCAAGTTTCTTTATTCTCTCTCTCTTTGTGTTTGTGTGCCTGTGTGTGTGTGTGTGTGTGTGTGTGTGATGTACAGCTGCTTAACAGAACCAAAGGAAAAGTCAGTGTTAGTTTCCCATCGTATGTGTATTGTGGAAAGGAATTCATCTGGCATGAGGAGAAGGCTACCTGGAATTATTACAATATATTACTTAGCTGTTGGTGCTGTTTAAGCTGGGGTAAACAGGTTTTGGATAAAGAAGATGGTAAGATAATATAGGAACCTCTTGTGAAAACAAGCAATGTAGAATGTAATTATATCTAATGTGTGCAGTTGAGGCAGGGGTTTTTGGATGCAGCTCTATGTTTAGGGTTAGAAATTGGGGTAAGAGTCTCAAGAGTGATCACATTCTGGTCGTGGGACTCAAAAAATTCTCATAATAACTTTACTCATGGTTAACAAAGTTGTTGTTATTGTCGATTCCAACTCATAGCAACCCTATAGGACAGAGTAGAACTTCCCCATAGGGTTCTCTCTAGGCTGTAATCTTTACAGGAGCAGATTGCCCGGTCTTTCTCCCAAGGAACCGCTGGGTAGTTGAAACCACCACCGTTTCAGTTAGCAGCCCAGCGCTTAACACTCGTGCCACCAGGGCTCTTTGTTTACAAAGTAATGGTACCAGTAATACCCACCAAGAAGTATTGGTAGAGTATCACATTCAAAAGAAACAAAACTAAATCCCCAAACAAACAAACAAACAAACAAACAAACAAACAAAAAAAAACCTCTTTATGAAGTAAAAACAACACAAACCAACGAAAATCAGCAGAAAAGAATTATAAAGTAATAGTCAAGTACGTTTCCGTTTGATCATGCCTGTTCTCATATGGCTACACATGCTTGAGTTGTTAGATCTTTACGGCGTATTTGCTAATGACTTGGCATGCTACAAAATTGTGAATTGTCATTGTGGCATGATATGTGTTGGCTCACACGGCTACTGCTTTGGTGATCTGAAGACAATTTCATTATTTCCTAAGAGGGAAAGAGAAAATATTTTCTATGCTTAAAGCATGTCTGTAGGTTTTGGAAGAAAAATAATATTTTCTATGCTTAAAGCATGTCTGTAGGTTTTGGAATAGGTGGAATTTCATCAATATTATCTTTCAATTCCAAACTTTGTATTATTCATAATGATCCTGAAAAATTCTGTAAGTTCTCCAGGATTTTGGTGCTGTGGATATTGTGATCTTCATTAGATATATAAATCCTTTTCAGAGGTCATGGTATTCTATCTTCATTTTCAGGAGTCTAAAGATCTTCGGGGGAGGGGGGAAAAAGACCTGTTAGGTTGCTATAAATAGACTGAATTTAGCAGCCTAGATTTTTACAGTTGAAAATAGCCACATAGATGTTACGTATAGGTGCATAAAAAAAACTTGTTGTTGTTAGGTGCCGTTGAGTCGGTTCCAACTCATAGCAAGTACTAAGTACTAGCCCGGTCCTGCGCTGTGCTCACAATTGTTATACTTGAGCCCATTGTTGCAGCCACTCTATCAATCCATCTCATTGAGGGTCTTCCTCTCTCTCGCTGACCCTCTACTCTGCCAAGCATGGTGTCCTCCTCCAGGAACTGGTCCCTCCTGATAACGTGTCCAAAGTACATGAGACAGAGTCTTGCCATTCTTGCTTCTAAGGAGCATTCTGAGTGTACTTATTTCAAGACAGGTTTGTTCCTTTTTCTGGCAGCCCATGGTGTATTCAGTATTCTTTGCCAGCACCGTAATTCAAAGGCATCATTTCTTCTTCTGTCATCCTTATTTTATGTATACATAAAAAACTCAGTAGTGGCAAAGCTTATTATTTCACAGTGTGTGGGTCAGGGTCCCGGCATGGCTTAGCTGGGTCCTCCAGCTTAGCTCACTGAGCTTCAGTCGAGATGTTGGCTGGGGCTGTGGTCATCTTACGGTAGGACTGGGGAAGGGTCTGCTTCTAGTGTACTCACTGTTGGTGGTAGGATTCAGTTGCTTTTGAGCTGTCGGACTGAGGCTCTCAGTTCTTCGCTGGCTGTTGGCTGGAGACCACCTTCAGTTCCTTGTCAGGTGGGCCTCTCCGTGTGGCATCTTGTGTTATCAAAGCCAGCAAGAGTTTGTTAGCAAGATGGGAGTCACAGTCTTTTGTAACCTAATCATGGAAGTGACCTCCATTACTTTTGCCATATTCTATTTGTTAGGTCCCTGGGTGGAACAAGTGGTTTGTGATTAGCTGCTAACCTAAAGGTTGATGGTTCGAACTCACCCAGTGACATGGTGGAAGAAAAGCCTGGCAATCTGCTTCTGTAAAGATTATAGCCAGGAAGACCCGATGGTGTAGTTCTACTCTGTGACGCATGGGGTTGCCATCTGAATTGATGTGAAGGCAACAGGTTTTGGTTTGGTTATTAGTTAGATGTGTGTCACTAGGTCCAGTCCATGTTCATGGGGAGGGGATCACAGCAGGGCAGGAACATCAGGAGGTGGGGGACACTATGAGCCACCTTAAAATCTTCCTTCCGTTGATGTCTCCTCTCACTTACCATACTCCAAAGGGAGGAAAACTCAGCCCAGCGAGTTAAGCAAATTGGCCCAATAGTCACAGAAGTCTAACAGCAGTACGTCAACTAGAACCCTTTACCTTAGCAATGTATCCAAGAACTGTCTACTGCCACCAGAATGTTGGTCCATATGAGTCCAGTCAACATAAACCAAAAAACCAAACCAGTTGCCATTGAGTTGGTTCCGACGCATGGCAAGCCCTTGTGTGTCTGAGTAGAACTGTGCTCCAGAGGGTTTCCGGTGGCTGGTTTTTTGGAAGCAGATCACTAGGCCTTTCTTTTGAGATGCTGCTGAGTGGACTTGAACCTCCAGCCTTTCAGTTAGTAGCCTAGAGCTTAACCATTTGCACTACCCAGGGACTCCCCAACCAATATGGCGGGATGCTCAATGCTGAGCAGTGATTCCTCCCTGGTCTTTCTTCCTTCTGGCTTCTAATTTCGTGCTCACAATGTGCAGAAGAAAGCAAGCAGGTGGCCCACCATCTCCTTCCATGTTCCTTCCCACTTGCTGTTAGTGAGTAGATCCTGCCTGCCTTCATGACCTTCAAACCACTGCGGCCACCAAGAGATGAGAATTTCTTTTAAAAGTTGCTTCTGCGTCAATTTTACAAAACACAGACTGTAAATGCCTGGAGCCATAACTTTGAAATCTCAGTATGGGATGTGTAAACCTAGGCTCTGTGGTTTCCGGGCAGCCTGAAATTACAAGGCTCTTATTTCTTGCAACACTGGAAGACTCTTTTATGATTGCTTTAAGGTCAGATAGTTACACGCACTGTTTTCTGAGGACGTGCCCTGCTTGTGTTTCTTTGACAGTAATATACTCCCCTGTTTTAAAGACAGTTGCACTCAGGAGAATGACAAGTCCCCAGATGTGACGTAGACAAGCCATTGAGGTGGCCGTGGCCACAGTCCTGACCCTTGTGTTGAGACATAATTTCCTTCTGTTTTCATAGGTGTTATTGTTGTTGTTAGGTGCCATTGAGTTGCCGCTGACTCATAGCCATCCTACTTACAACAGAACAAAACACTGCCCAGTCCTGCGCCACCCTCACAATCGTTGCTATGTTTGAGCCCATTGTTGCAGCCACTGTGTCAGTCCATCTCGTTGAAGGTCTTCCACTTTTTCGCTGATCCTCTCCTTTACCAAGCATGATGTCCTTCTCCAGGGACTGGTCCCTCCTGATGACATATACGAAGTATTTTCATAGGTAAGAATTCCATAACAAAGAGGATATAGTTCAGTTTTGTGGAAAACTAGCCCGTTAAGCTCCATTTTAACTGGTGATTGGTGGGGAATGCCAAGTGGAAGGAATTCATTGGAGAATCTTACACAGTGTCACTGTCAACCACGTTTCTCTTGAAACAAGCTGTAAAAAAAAAAAAAAAAGTCTGATACTAATATTTTAAATCACATAACAGTATTTGCTGTTATTCTTCCAACATGACTCCTGATTTTCCTCTTCCTTTCAACATATTTTCGTAATTATTTTGTCTAGTGCTGATGTGTAAGGAGCCCTGGTGGCACAGTGGTTAAGAGCTTGGCTGCTAACCCAAAAGTCAGCAATTCGAATCCGCTAGCTTCTCCTTGTAAACCCTGTGGGGCAGTTCTACTCTGTCCTGTAAGGTCGCTGTTAGTCGGAACCGACTGTACGGCAACAGGTTTGGTTTGGGTTTTGGTGGCAAATCAAATACAATGTGAGATAGTAGGAAACAGGAGTTTGTTGATGTGGGGGTGAGTTGCAATTAAATAAAGAAGAGGAGGAAAATTCTTCCTGGAAAAGCCAACCAGGTCCTGTTGTGAACTGTCATGAGCAGTTTTAAGAAGTAATGTGCCCAACTCATTAAAGAATAGGAAGGGGACAGATCATCCCAGACCCGATGTGCTGAGTTAAGGAGACTGAATTTTATTCTGCAAATGATGGGAGCCACTGAGAAACAGAAAACTTCAACACTGTGTTTCTAAACCAGCCAGTTGCTGTCGAATCTAGCCGATTCCAACTCAGGACGACCCCATGTGTGCAGAGTAGAACTGCCCCGTAGGGTTTTCAAGGCTGATCACCAGGCCTGTCTTCCTAGGCGCCTTTGGGTGGGTTTGAATGCCAGTCTTTCAGCTGGTAGTTGACTGTTTCACGGCTTGTGCCACCCAGGGACTCCAAAAAGAACACAATACTTAAGGGGCCATTGGAAGAGGGAGCACCCATTAAGAGGATGAAGAAGGAGCAGTCAGGGAGATCTGGAGCTAGCCTGTAGGATGTGAGGACACCACGACTGAGAAATCTCAGGTCTCAGGAAGGAAGAAGGAGAATGGGGCAGACTGGTTTATCTGAAACAGTCCTCCCCCTGGAAATAGCTAAACTGTTCAGAAAGAGGTGTCCTCAATGGGACCACAGTGTGGACAAAATAGTAAGGGATTATCTGGTCAAAATCTAAGTGGAATGGGGAACACAGAGGCCAGCAGAACAACTAGCGCCGTTTTTTCTGAAGACGTTTGCAGACCCACAAACACCTGGCTTTGGTGATATGGTCTGAAGGGGAACTAGAGCAGATGTCACAGCCCAGGGCCCACTAGGGTCTAATAGAGAAGTCCTTGCTTCATAAAGTTGGGGTCCCCAAGGTCTCTACCCTCAGGGTAAGAGTGAAGCCAGAGTAAATCTCCCTTTCCCTGCACCCCCAGAAGGCTACAGGTTGTTTGAGTGTTGAGCAGTAGGAGATTAGAGTTCCTGGGTTGTGCAAACATTTAACATGCTTGGGTGCTAACTGAAAGGTTGGCCATTCAAGTCCACTCAGAGGTGCCTTGGAAGAAAGGCTTGGTGATCTACTTCTGAGAATCACCCGGTGAAAACCCTGTGGATCAACAACAAGCCTGTCCGCATCATGGGGATGGCATAGGACCATGGGGATGGCATAGGACCTGGCAGGGTTTTGTTCCGTTGTGCCCGGGGTCACCATGCTTCGGGGGTGGGGGTGACCCAACAGCAGCTAACAACAAGCTGCATTTCACATTTTCCCCAAATTTGTGATGCCGTGCTTATCGATTCCATACCGTTTATCCCAGTAGATACATAATTAACACCCAACAGGAATGTTAGCAGAGAAAAACATTTAACTTAACAGGGTTATTTATTGGAAAAAGTAACATGGAAGTATACCTCTACAGATTTTTCTTTAAAAATTCTTATTAAAGATAGCTTGTGAATAATGCAACCATTGACCAGAATTCATTTATATGTGACCTACTTTCAACCTCATTTTCCAAACATTGAATCTTTCCTAATCATACATTTTATTCCACATCATTTTGATTCAGAGTTCAATAAAGTCATTAATTTCGCATTGCAATGCAAATGAATACAACAAAACACTTAATCAATAAAGAAAGGTTTTTGTAACGATACTAATATGTTAAACTAGCGTGTGTCTTCCCGGGATAAAGCCACTTGGTTATAATGCATTTTCATTTTTTATACATTGCCGGAGGTGTGTGTGCAAATTTAGTTTTTAGGGCTTTTTTTTTTTTTTTTTTTTTTTTTTTTGCATTTCTTGAGTGAGAATGGCTTTTAAGTATTCTTTCTCAGGCTGCCTTGTCAGATATTGGGACGAAGGTTATGTTAACATCGTGAAATGATTTATTGAGTGTTTTCTGTTCTCCATAAGAGTTTGAAGAAAACTAGAATTAATTGTTCCTTGAGTATAGAATTCATGGGTGAAGTCATGTGGTACTAGCATTTTTTTCCTGGAAATATTTGGACTAGAAATTTAATTTTCCTAATGAACATATAGGATCTTGAGGTTTTTTTTTTTTTAATTCATTCTCTAAAAACTTAGATGTAAGTTTTTTTTTTTTTTTTTTAAATAATAGTTTATTGTGTTTTCAGTGAAAGTTTACACAGCAAATTAGGTTCCCGTTTGACAATTTCTACACAGGTTGTTCACTGACAATAGTTACATTTTCCACAATGTGTCAAGCTTATTTTTAGCTGTGTTCTGGTTGTTCTGTTTCCAGTACTCTAGTTTCCCTGCCCCTTATCTTCTCTTGTTTGCTTTAGAGTAATTGTGGATCTTTTGGTCTCATATAGATGGAGCACCATAGGCATGGATAATATCCTTTCTTTTGTGTGCCAGTCTGTCATTTTGCTAAAAGGTGACCTCAAGGGATATTTTGGTTCAAGGTTTAAAGAGGATCTCAGGATCTTAGGAGTCTTAGGTCTTAGGGAATCCTCCAGTTTCAACTGGTCCAGTAAGTCTGAACTTTTTAAAAATTTGAGTTCTGTCTGGTGTTTTTCTCCTGTTCTGTCAGAGTCCATCTGTTGTGGCCCTGATTGGAACGGGCGGTAGTGGTAACCGGGCACCATCTAATTCTTCTGGTCTCAGGGTAGATGCAGCCATGGTAGACGTAGGTTTTTAACTTACATCTTTCTAGAGATCTATTGCCAAAAGATCTTTTTAATGCTTGCAAGATCTTATCTTCCATTCTTCATTCCTAATATTGGTTACTTCTACCTTCTCTCTTTTCCTGCCTATTGATCAGACTGGCTAATTTGTTAATTTTATTGGCCTTTTTGAAGAAATAATTTTTGGCTTTGTCAATTTTCCCTATCATATGTTTGCTTTTTTATTTTATTAAATTCTGCTCTTATCTCTCTGTTTCCTTCCTTCCTTCTTCTTCTTGCTTACTCACTATTTTTTCAGTTTTTTAAGGTGGTGCTGGGTTTGTTAATTTTCAGTGTTTCTTCTTTGCTGACGTATGCATGATTTCCCTCAGTACTGCTCTAGGAGCATCCAAAAGATTCCATTTCTGTTTTCCAGGTCATTTATTTTAAAATATTATTTGATTTTTATTATGCTTCTTTATTTATTTATGGATAATTTAGACTCATTTAAATAAACGCCAAACATATGATGATTTCAAAGTTAATTGCATAGTGGTCAGAGATCTTTTGAAATGTATTAAGACTTTTTTTTTTTTGTGCACTGTATTTTGAGATTCATCTGTTTGGGTAAACAGCAACAAGAAGTTGCCATCGAGTTGATTCCAACTCATGTCCACCCAGTGTGTGTGAGAGTAGAATTGTGCTCCTCAGGGTTTGCGATGACTGGTTTTTCAGAAGTAGATTATGAGGCCTTTCTTTCAAGGTCCCTTTGGGTGGACTTGAACCTCCAGCCTTTTAGTTAGCAGCTAGGCACAGTAACCATTTACGTCACCCAAGGACTCCCGTCCATGCGTGTATCAGTAGTTTATTTTCGTAGTTGAATAGTATTCCATTGTCTTAGTCATCTAATGCTGCTCTAACAGAAATACCACAAGTGAATGGCTTTAACAAAGAGAAATTTATTCTCTTAACATTCTAGTAGGTTAGAAGTCTGAATTCAGGGCGCTAGCCCCAGGGGAAGACTTTCTCTCTCTGTCGGCTCTGGAGGAAGGTCTTTGTCATCAATGTTCCCCTGGTCTAGGAGCGTCTCAGCTCAGGGACCCCAGGTCCAAAGGACATGCTCTGTTCCTGGCACTACTTTCCTGGTGGTATGAGATGCCCCTGTTTCTCTGCTTGCTTCTTTTTTTTATATCTCAAAAGAGATTGATTTAAGACACAACCTAATCTTATAGATTGAGTCCTGCCTCATTAACATAACTGTCTCTAATCCTGCCTCATTAACATCATAGAGGCAGGATTTACAACATATAGGAAAATCACATCAGATGACAAAATGGTGGACAATCTCACAATACTGGGAATCATGGCCTAGCCAAGTTGACCTACATTTTTGGGAGCACAGTTCAATCCATAACATCCATTAAGGAACTTTGGTGGCACAGTGGTTAAGGCGCTCGACTGCCAACCAAAAGGTTGGCAGTTTGAAACCACTAGCAGCTCCGCAGGAGAAAGATGTGGCAGTCTGCTTCCACAGGGATTTACAGCCTTGGAAACCCTATGGGGTGGCTGTGAGTTGGAATCGACTCAATGGCAGGGGTTTGGCTAGTATTCCATTGAATGAAAATGTGCTGATCCACATTCACCTGCTGATGGACATTTGGGGTGTTTCCGATTTGGGGCTCCTGTGAATAAAGCTGCTGTAATCATTCATATTTGTCTTTGTGTAGCCACCTACTTTTATTTCTCTTGGATAAATTTCCAAGAGTAGGACGGCTAGGTGTATCTGACCCGATAAGGAACTGCACAGCTCTTCTCCAGAGAGGCTATTTGGTATTAATGAGCGTATTTGCGTTCTGATGGAACAAGGTGAATCTTTTTGATTTCCAGCACCACCAACTCGCGTAACAAAGAGGAAAAGGAAGACGTCGCGTGATTGCGAGGTAAGTATCCCATTTCTGATGTGAAACCTTGGGAGTTGAGCACTCGTAGGGATCTTGGCTTGCCCTCGGGGTCAGGAGCTGAGTAAGAAGGCTGGGGCCAGGTCAGCCTGCATTGCACAGCACGCCTTACTTACTTACGTGACGGTGCTTTTAAGCTCAACTAACTGTCCTACGGTGTTGCTATGAGTTGGAATCGACTCAACGGCAACTGGCTTGGTTTGGTTTGGGTAACTCTCAAAGATAACCTCATGTGAGAAGCAGCCATACATCTAAAATGGGAGCCCAACAGGAGCCGAAGCTTCATGGAAGAAGACTCCTAACATCACATCCATTTTTAGCCATTTCCAGTAAAGGAAGATTGTTCCAGTTCTAAGGAGCCCTGGTGGAGCAGTGGTTAAGTGCTCAGCTGCTAACTGAAAAGTTGGCCCTTTGAACCCACCTAGCGGCTACCCAGGAGAGAGGACTTGGTGATGCCCTTCTGCAAAGATTCCAAACCCAGACCAAACCCGCTGTTGTCGAGTTGATGCTGATTCATAGTGACCCTATAGGACAGAGTAGAATGGCCCCAGAGAGTCTCCAGGGCTGTAATCTTTATGGAGGCCGACTGCCACATCTTTTTCTTGCAGAGTGGCTGGTGAGTTAGCAGCTGAGCACTTAGCTGCTGCACTAGCAGAGCTCTGTCTATAAAGATTACAACCTTGGAAACCCTATGAGGCAGTTCCAGTCTATCCTATAGGGTAGCCGTGAGTCAGAATCGAGTGGACAGCAACAGGTATTCAGGTTCTGAGGTCCCTGGATGACACAAATAGTTTGCTCTTAACTACTAAATGTTGGCTGTTCAAACCCACCTAGTGGCTCTGTGGAAGAACAGACCTGGAGATCTCTTTCCTTAAAGATCACAGCCAATAAAACCCTATGGAGCAGTTGTACTCTAATACACACGGGGTCACCATGAGTTGGAATCAACTGGAACGCAGTGAACAACAACAACAAAGGAAGCCCAGATGCAGCTGGAGTTTCTCATTATTAGCTGCCCTCCAGTTGATCTCCACTCCTGTGCACCTTCTCTGGGTCTTAAGGAGCTGAGGAGACAGGACCCCCTCAGTGACCTGCAGCTGGGGGGAAGGGACGGGAGCAAGGCCGGAAAAGTGGGCTCCCCTCTTATCTGGCTCCAGAGCCTTCCCCCCACCTTCTGTACAGGCCTTGTCCTTTGATAACCCGGGTTCCTTTGCTCTGCAACGTTCCTTCGGGGCTGCATCCTTGAGGGTCTCAAAAATCTGCTTCAGATGCATCCTCACCTGGCCTCTGTCTTCCCACTGTATGTGTGTCTCTCTGTTTTTCCTCTTTAACAGACCACTTAGAAGGGATTCATTAGGTTTACGACCCACCTTAGTCTGATATGACCCCATTAACCTAACAAAGAAGAGAACCTTGTTCCCAAGCAGGTGACATTCACAGGTACAGGGATTAGGACTTCAACATCCTTTGGGAGGGACGCAGTCCAATGCGTAACAGTTTATTTTTAGAACAAGTTTAGATTTACAGAAAAACTGAGCAGACAGTACAGAGAGTTTCTGCATGTCCCCATCCCTTGCACCTGGTTTCCCCTATCTTGCATTAGTGTGGTATGTTTGTTATCATTTATACCCGTTACCCAGCCATCGAGTCGATTCTGACTTATAGCAACCCTACAGGACAAAGTAGAACTGCTCCATAGGGTTTCCAATGAATGAAGACTGCCACATTTTTCTCCTGTGGAGCAGCTGGTGGGTTCCAACCACCGTCTGTTTGGTTAGCTGCCAAGTGCTTTAACCACTGTGCCACCAGGGTTCTTTTGTTATAATTAATGACCCAATATTAACACATTATTATTAGCTAAAGGAGCCGAAGTCCATAGTTTACATAGTTTACATTAAAATTCATTCTTAATGTCAAAAACCTATGGGTTTTGACGAGTGAATGATCTCGTGTGTGCACCATTACAGAATATAAAGACTCTTAAATGTCAGCTAACCACACAATCTTGAAAGAAGTCAACCACAGGCTAAGGTAAGTCCAGAAATCACAATCTAAAGGAAAAAGCAATCTATGTAGGTGATCCTATTATATCTATTATCTCCAAATCCTATTTTTGTTTTCATCGTGCAGGTAACCATATCAGATTCAAATAGAAAGACATACTTCTCGTTACACGCAGCAACGTTTTGGATATGAAACATGCTTATCTCTAAGAAAGTTGCGGTAAACGGAGGGATTTATGATCTAGGGACAAAGATTAAAATGTTCACAAAACTGATTTCATGGTAGAACAGGATTAGATCCCTCATGCCTTTCAGTTTGGGGAGTGTAAGCTCCCCTAACTCGAAGGTTACCCAGTGCTAAACTACAGCTTGATCACGGAGAAATGTCAGAAGGTTTGAAGAAGAATTTCTGTTTTGCATGGAGAAAGAGATGGGAATGCTTCGTCTTTACTCTGCATCTAGGTTTGATATTGTTCTTACGTGACTATATTTCCAAAATCGTCATCACTTTGTCTTCCACATCTATTTTTCTCCTAATATTATCTCATTCAAATTTTTAAACATTTTCTGGATTTTTAATATATTCTTATTTTTTATATTTACAATATATATGTTTTGTGAAGTCTTAATATACTTCAGATATTTTTCCATCTGAAAATTATGTTCTTGATTTGCAATTTCTTTTTAAGAGTGAGCTGTGTGTATTTACTGCTTTAGAATAATTGTTTGTTCTTCTTGTTGTTGGGTGCCATCCAATCAGTTCCTACTCATAGTGACCCCGTGGGATGGAGTAGAACTGCCCCATAGGGTTTTCTTGGCTGCGATCTTTACAGGAGCAGATCACCAGTCCCTTCTTCCACAGATTCACTGGATGGTTTCCATACCCAGCCTTTCGGTTAACAGCCAAGCACTTAACCATTGAGGCAATAATGGTCCGATAGTTCCCACTCCCTGCCCCCAGGGGATATTTGCCAAAATATGGAGACATTTTTGGTTGTCACAACTGCGGGGACGGGGAGGCAGTGCTACTGGCATCTAGTGGGTGGAGACCAAGGATGCTGCTCATCACCCTACTGTACACAGAACAGCCCCCACAACAAAGTGTGATCCAGCCCACAGTGCCAAGGCTGAGAAACCCTGGTCTCCACTCCAGACTTTAGAAAAGATTCCCAGCTTTTCATCCATTAAATAGAGCTTGTAGTTAACTCTAAAATAAGGGAAGGAGAACACTCACTAATAAAAATGGTAACCCATTCCTGCCTCCTGTTCTCTCCTTTCTCATACTGTTTCCATCCCCCGTAGTCCATAGTCCATAGTGCATAGTCCAGTGCAGACAATTATGACCCCAGCCAACGTTAGCTCCGTGTCACTTCCTTTTAGAAGTTTTGGATAAAGAGTCTATATTTCTCTCTCTTTTTCTGAGAAGGTAATTGCATGGAAGGTAGAAATGTGCCAAGACAAATTTTGACCTAGATTTTGGTTCACCTTGTTATGGACTGAATTGTGTCCCCGCCCCCCCTCAATCTTTGTATCCTTGAATGTAACCCCATTTGGGAGTAGGGTTTCCTTTGTTATGTTAATGAGGCCATATCAGTGTGGGGGTGTGTCCAAACCTACTCACTTTTGAGATATAAAAGGAGTAGATCAGGCACAAAGAAAGAAGCACAAATGGAGGGGAAGATAGATGCCATGTGGAGATCACCAAGGAACTGAGGAATGGAAGCTGAAAAGAGACAAGGACCCTCCCCCGGAGCCAACAGAGAGAGCCTTCCTCTAGAGCTGGTGCCCTGAACTGTAAGAAAATAAATTTCCATTCATTAAAACCACCCACCTGTGGTATTTCTGTTTTAGCAGAGGAAAGATTGATAGTTGGAAAATATGACCTTGGTGATAGAAAGGACACCAGAGATTGCGTGACAGAATTTTGCAAGACCAACAACTTCTTCCTTGCAAATACCTTTTTTCACCAACGTAAATGGTGACTGTACACATGGACGTCCCCGGATGGAATACACAGCCATCAAATAGACTACATCTGTGTGAAGGGACAGTGGAAAAGCTCAATATCATCAGTCAGAACAAGGCCAGAGGCCAGCTACAGAACAGACCATCAATTGCTGATATGCAAGTTCAAGTTGAAGCTGAGGAAAATTAGAACAAGTCCACGAGAGCCGAAGTACGACCTTGAATATATCCCACCTGAATTTAGAGACCATCTCAAGAATAGATTTGATGTGTTGAACACTAATGGCTGAAGACCAGATGAGTTGTGGAATGACATTAAGGACATCATACATGAAGACAGTAAGAAGTCCAAAAAAGGGGAAAGAAAGAAAAGACCAAAATCGATGTCAGAAGAGACTCTGAAACTTTGTCTTGAACGTTGAGTAGCTAAACCAAAAGGAAGAAACGATTAACTGAAAGAGCTAAATAGAAGATTTCAAAGGTCAGCTCGAGAAGACAGAGTAAAGTATTGTAATGAAATGTGCAAAGACCTGGAGATAGAAAACCAAAAGGGAAGAACGTGCTCGGCATTTCTCAAGCTAAAAGAGCTTAGGAAAAAATTCAAGCCTTGAGTTGCAATAATGAAGGATTCTGTGGGGAAAATACTAAACGATGCAGGAAGGATCAAAAGAAGATAGAAGGAATACAAAGAGTCACTGTTCCAAGAAGAACTGGTCAACATTTAACCATTTCAGGAGGTAGCATATGCTCCAGAACCGATGGTACTGAAAGAAGAGGTCCAAGCTGCACTGAAAGCATTGTCGAAAACCAAGGGTGCAGGAATTGACGGAATACCAATTGAGATGTTTCAGCAAACAGATGCAGCGCTGGAAGTGCTCACTCATCTATGCCAGCGAATTTGGAAGACAACTACCTGGGCCAGCCAAGTGGAAAAGATCCATATTTATGCCTAGTCCCAAGAAAGGTGATTCAACCAAACTTGGAAATCATTGAACAATATCATTAATATCACACTCAAGTAAAATTTTGCTGAAGATCATTTAAAAGCAGCTGCAGCAGTACATCAACAGAGAACTGCCAGAAATTCAAGCCGGATTCAGAAGTGGTTGTGGAACCAGGGATACCATTGCTGATGTCAGATGGATCCTGGCTGAAAGCAGAAAATACCAGAAAGATGTTTATCTGTGTTTTATTGACTATGCAGAGGCATTCTACTGTGTGGATCATAACAAATTATGGATAACACTGCGAAGAATGGGAATTCCAGAACACTTAATTGTGCTCATGAGGAACCTGTACATAGACCAAGAGGCAGTTGTTCGAACAGAACAAGGGGATGCTGCATGGTTTAAAGTCAGGAAAGACGTGCATCAGGGTTGTATTCTTTCTGTATTCAATCTGTAGGCTGGACAGATAATCTGAGAAGCTGGACTATATGAAGAAGAACAAGGCATCAGGATTGGAGGAAGACTTGTTAACAACCTGCGATATGCAGATGACACAACCTTGTTTGCTGAAAGTGAAGAGGACTTGAAGCACTTACTGATGAAAATCAAAGACTACAGCCTTCGGTGTGGATTACACCTCAACATAAAGAAAACAAAAATCCTCACAACTGGACCAATAAACAACCTCATGATAAACAGAGAAAAGATTGAAGTTGTCAAGAATTTCATTTTACTTGGATCCTCAATCAACGCCCACTGAAGCAGTAGTCAGGAAATCAAAGGATGCATTGCATTGGGAAAATCTGCTGCAGAAGACCCCTTTAGAGTGTTAAAAAGCGAAGATGTCACTTTAAGGACTAAGGTGCACCTGACCCAAGCCATGGTGTTGTCAGTCGCCTCGTATGCATGTGAAAGCTGGGCAGTGAATAAGGAAGACCGAAGAAGAATTGACGCCTTTGAATTATGGTGTTGGCGAAGAATATCGAATATACCAGGAGCAAATCTGTTTTGGAAGAAGTACAACCAGAATGCCCCTTAGAAGCGAGGATGATGAGATTTCATTTCACATACTTTGGACATGTTATCAGGAAGGACCAGTCCCTGGAGAAGGACATCATGCTTGGTAAGGTAGAGGGTCAACGAAAGGAGGAAAACCCTCAATGAGATGGACTGACACAGTGGCTGCAACAATGGACTCAAACATAGCAACGATTGTGAGCGTGGCGCAGGACCAGGCAGTGTTTTGTTCTGTTGTACATAGGGTCACTGTGAATCAGAACCGACTTAATGGCAGCTAACAACAACAACAAGCAGCTAAGAAAGGAGCCCTGGTGACATAGTGGTTAAGTGCTCAGCTGCTCACCGAAAGGTTGGCAGTTCAAACCCACCAGCACTCCATGTGAGAAAGATGTGGCAGTCTGCTTCCAAAGATTACAGGTTTGGAATCCCTATGGGGCAGTTCTGCTGTGTCCTATAGGATCACTATGAGTTAGAATCTACTCGATGGCAGTGGGTTTTGTTTTAGGTTTAAGCAGCTCAGACACATCTTCATCCCTTCCCTTCCCCTCTGGCGTATTATCACTATGATGCCCAGACCCTAGAGTTCGGTATGTGTTCCCCACTCAAGATTCCCCACCTACATCGTCTTTGCATCTTTGAATTTACTGTTAATCCCCAAGTCGTGCTTCTTCAACATTCTACCTAGAAACTCTTCCTATCAACCCTTCTTTGATGCCACTTTGTTTTTTCTCTAAATCCCTCTTTTTTTCAATCCTATTATAATTTAAGATCATAAAATTGTTTATTTAGTCACATCATTCAGACACTTAGCTAGCTTTCTTCCATTCCGTACATCACCTTCCACAACGGCCCTTATGAAGGTTCTCTGTCAAGACTCCTTAGTAGTTACCTCTCTGTGATTCTTTTGTGGTCCTGCCCTCTTGAAAAGGACCTCATGACAGGTTGTGGTCTGTGTTCTATGCTTCCAGTTCATTTATCTTCAAGAGCCAGGGCCGGTGTTACAGGTGCATGACCTGTGCCCATGGTTGGAAGGGTCCCATACTTGGCTTAATGTTCTTCTCTCACCATCTTGAAATTCTTAATGAATTTGAATAAATTCTTAATCCTTAATAAATTTGAACAAGGTGCCCCAGATTTATTTTTTGCACCTGACCCCGCTGGTGCTGTTGAGGTCTTCTTATTTCTACTCTGTTGAGGAGCTACACATTTCACCAACTTCTCAAACTATGTACAGTACATTGAGTTGTATATATGGATGCAATTTTCAGACTCCCTTGTCTCTTTTTTTTTTTTTTTTATCCACAGGGTTTTCTTTTCTCTTTTTTAATTGTGGTAAAATATATGTAGCAAATCATTTACCAATTCAACAATTTCTTCATGTATAATTCAGTGACATTGATTACATTCTTCAGGTTGTACAGCCATTCTCACTGTCCTTTTCCAAATAATTCCACCACAATAAATATAAACTCACTGCCTGCTAAGCAGAAATTCCCCCTTCTCCCCTCCTTCCCACCCCTGGCAACCACTAATAACCTTTGGTTTCTATATACTTATTTCATATAAGAAAGATCATAGAGTATTTGTCCTTTTCTGTCTGACTTACTTCACTTAACGTGGTTTTCAAGGATCATCCATGTTGTGGCATGCATCAGGACTTCATTTCTCTTTATGGCTGAGTAATATTGTGTGTATATTTTTGGGTAAACATTTTATTTGTCCATTCGTCTGTTGATGAACATTTCAGTGGTTCCCATTGTGAATAGTGCTACAGTGGACATTGGTGTATAGGTTTCTGTTTGCATTCTTGCTTTCAGTCCTTTTGAGTATATATCTAGGATTGGGATTGCTGGATCATCTATATTCCCAAACCTTTCTGTAAATTCCCTTTTTATTCTACTGTTAAATAGACTGTCTTTCCCTAATGATTGTTAACTACTTGAACTGTAAAATTTATAGATGGTTTAGCAAGCTGCAGCTAATTCACAATATAAATAAGAAAGGACATTTAGAGAATAGATTAAGATATGGTATCCTTATCAGTAGTTAATGGCTTTGATATTTCTTTTTACGTCCTGAGTATTTTATCTGGTATTGCAATGCAGCAGTGATAGATAGCCTCATATGCTTGCTATCTCCTCAGACCTTGTGTACTCTTTTTTTTTTTTTTTCCTACAGTAGATAAGATTTGTGTATAAATTTGATTCTGCCCCACTCTTTTATCTCCTAGCTTGGTGAAGAACACCCCTTCCCCTCTAGATGCCCAAGCCAGAACCCTCTGATCATCTTATCTCCTCCCATCTCTCATATCTCAGCCCAGCTAGCCACCAGGGTCGATAGAATTGACCATCAAAATCTCTTGAGTCTGCTTCTCTATTGCCATTTCTACTGCCCTTAGCTGATGTTCTCCCCATTTGTTTCCTGCTTTAAAACAAAAGTTTCCTCTCTCAACTCGTCCTTGTGGTCTCCAGCTTTTTGTCTGTGGTGCAGCGAGAATGATCCCTGCAAAAACCCAGCCTTATCATTCCTCTGCTTGAAATCCAGAAGGAAGAGTTCCTGATTTCCTTTGAGATAAAGCTCCTTAACATGGTGTTGAGACCCTTGGTTGCACGGCACTGTCAGCATCGCCAGGTTTCCATTGTGACCCACCTCCTTTCACATTTAGACGCAATGGCTAACTGCAAGGTTGGCAGTTCAGACCCACCCAGTGGCTCCATGGAGAACGGCCTGGTTATCTGCTCCCATAAAGATTACAGCCTGGGAAACCCTATGGGGCAGTTCTACCCTGTCACGCGGGGTCGCTATGAGTCTGAATCGACTTTATGGTCCCCAACAAAACTCTTCCTGGAAGAGTTTTCCTGCCCTGTGTCCCTTGCTAAGTCTTCCGCAACCTCAAAGACTCAGCGAGTCCTTTTTGAAGCCTCCCTTGTTCCTTCATTCGTATGCTCTCCTGCAATCATTATCTCCCTCCTCGTGTGTCCACGTTTCCATGGCATGTTGGGTTTCCTGCTCCCACCAGGCGCTCATCCTTGTAATGCAGCTCTCCTTGTGTGGCTATTGTCGCTCCTAAGCCAGGAGGTCCAGCTATGACAAGCAATCTTTTATTCCTCTCTGAGTCCTCACGCATAGGCACCGTATCTGCTGCAGGCTTCTCAGTTAGAAAGAGTGAGAGTGAGCCAGAGCAGGAGAGAACGAGACATGGAGAAAGAGAGACTGTGACAATGCATGTTAGCAACCACTGTCTCAGTCAGGGTTCTGTAGAGAAACAGAACCAGGGCTAAGATAGATAGATACGTGGACAGGTAGGTAGGTAAGTAGATAGATAGACAGACAGGTACGTAGGTGAGTTGATAGATGAGAAAGGAAGGGGAGGGAGGGAGGGAGGGAGGAAGGAAGGAAGGAAGGAAGAATGTTAATGATAAGCACCTTAACATTCTCTAAAGAAACAGAACCAGTAAGACACACACACACACACACACACACACACACACACACACACACACACACACACACACACACACACACACACACACACACACACACACACACACACACACACACACACACACACACACACACACACACACACACACACACACACACACACACACACACACACACACACACACACACACACACACACACACACACACACACACACACGAGAGAAGGAGCCCTGATGGCACAATGGTTAATGGTTAGGCACTTGGTTGCTAACTGAAAGGTCAACGGTTCGAAGGTTTGAACCCAGCAGCAGCTCCATGGGAGAAAGACCTGGTGTTCTGCTTCTGTAAAGATTACAGTCTAGGAAACGCTATGGGACGTTCTCTGTCACATGAGGTCGCTATGAGTTGGAATTGACGAGAGAGTGCGAGAGAGAGATTGATTTACTTCAAGGAGTTACCTGAAGTGATTGTGGGGGCTGGCAAGTCCCAAATCCACAGGTCAGGAGACAGGGAGAGCGAGAAAAGAGAGTGTTCCAGCAAAATGCCTTCCATTGATCAATTGAGCTTGTGCACATTATGAAAGGTAATGTGCTTTACTGATTTAGCCATGTATAACTACTTTATAACAGCACCCAGACCAGTGTTTGTCCAAACAACTGGGCACCTAGTCTAGCCAAGATGACACGTTTAGTTAAACATCATAACTTCCTCTTGGCTTCCCTTTCATGTCTTCATTGTCTGCTGCTAAAACCCTCCTGGATTCATTTCTTTCAAACCTCAGTTCTTTCTACTAGAAAACCAGTAAAAATCCTCTTCATCTAACTAGACGTTGACAGAAAGAATAAGGCTTAAGACCCTCTTTTCCCCCCAAATAATGCAAGAAAATCATCTATTCAACTTTTAAAATACCAACAAAGATTTCCTTACTGTTGGAGGCACTTTAGCAGATACAGTAAAACCGGCAAAAGCTGGAACCTGTGTAAGGCAGAAACCTGTCAGAGAAAGAAGACGCAAGTATTTTCCACTAAGTAGAGAGTGGTAGAGAAGTGGTGACTTGCACCCTGTCAAAGGCGAAAAACTTGGGAGACCTAGAAAAATAAAGCAGTCCCACCGAGTTCCAGCTCTCACAGATTTCACTGTACTATTTTACAGCTGCTGACCAAACAGTCAGCAGTTCAAATCCACCAAGCCACTCCTTGGAAACCATATGGGGCAATTCTACTCTGTCCTATAGAGTTGCTGTGAGTCGGAATTGATTCGATGGCAGTGAGTTTGATTTTGGTTTTGGATTCTTTGCCTAATAGTATACTGCCACCCGCACCTCCCCAATACTGAAGATAGTCTGCAAGCTGTCCCATTAATAATAAATAATAGGTTTTCATTATTTACATCCAGATCATTGAGTTTCAAATTAACAACACTTGAAGTAGACCTGTTCACACAAATACGTTTGAATTGTAGATAAAGCCACACTTCGGAAGGGTTAGGTCACGTTGTAGCTTTTCAACACTACCAAGATTGAATTTATAGAGTGTCATTGCAGACACAGGACTCTAATGGCTTTTTAATTATTCTCAACTTCAAAGAGCAAATGGGAGGGAAACCAGTTCCCAGACAAAGGAAGAAAATATTGGAAGCTAGCTGCAGATAATTATGCAGCAGTGTCCTGGCAGAAGTATCTTAGGGCATTAAACCCAGAGGGTAGAACCACGGCTATAGTCTTTGTCCACTTTGTTTCTGTCATGGCCAGTTCTCAAATGTTGTGATTACAGGAAGTGACAGAAACTTTAGAAAGCTATAGTTACGATTTCAGGCAAGCTTCTTGGACTGTGGATTACAAGGAAGTAGAAGAAGCCATTTGTTATGTCAGTTTATAGGAGTCAAGGATAGAGTGACTTTGGCACAATGGCTTCAGAAAAATCCACAAGTCAAAAATGAATGTTGCAGCTGCTGTCTGATGATAAAAAAAACTTTTAAGCTGATGTCTGTTGGGGCCCACTGTGGGGACAGAACTTTTGGCCACACATTGCCATTTAAGATCCAATTGCTCATATAGTTGACTTTCAACTCTAAAAGCGAATATTGTCTAAAATGTGTTTCAAGTACAGCTGCACTTAATACATGACTCTTTTTTTTTTTTTTTTTTTTGTAGTTATAACATGTAAAACTTGTTTGAAAAATGATTCTCTTGGAGAACAGGTACCTTGTATGATCACAAAGCAAATACATAATATTTCCTAAGAATAATAGTTACCATTTATTGATTATTTGTACTATCCTGTTGTTGGTGTGTGCCAGTGAGCCGATTCAACTCATAGCGGCCCTAGAGGACAGAGTGGAACCACTCCATAGGGTTTCCAAGGCTGTAATCTTTATGGAAACAGACTGCCACATCTTTTTTCTGTGGGGCAGCTGGTGGGTTCAAACCACTGACCTTTCAGTTAGCAGCTGAGCACTTTAACCACTGTGCCACCAGGGCTCCTTTTTACTCTTCTAGGGATTGAGTATTTACTTCTAAAGTGGGTACTCAGGGGAGGCCTTAAGATGTGGAGAGATCTTCTTTCTCTTGGGGAAAATAAGGATGAAGAATAGATGGAAGACTAAAGATACAGGTTATAGGAACAATAAAGAATTAAGTAAAATCAAAATATTGGTGTCGTTCTGATAAACACAGCACAAAGAGAAAATGATTAGGGTCTCTCTTCAGAGTTCCTACGTCCCAGTAAAAACCTCATAACTCCTCTTTGGAAAAATCAGGTATCGGTGTGCCTTTGTTAAGTAGCTGGCATAAACCAAGACATAGAATGTAGTTTTATTCTGATAGGAATATTAGAACTAAAGTGAGTTCAGCCAGCCGCAGTGTGAGGAAGTGATTGTTTTTGTAAACTCTTTGCGGTAGTTCTTTGACTGCTTACCCAAGTGTAAACATTCTCTCCAACACTGGCTTAGAATGGGGTTGCGTGCGCATTTGCGGAATGATCAATTAACTGTGAGAAAGTACAGATTTTTAGACTAGAAGTATTAGACTTTTTATTGCCCGGAAACGTCAAGTTAGTATCAGCGATGCGGAGAAAGTTTTGTCAACTTACTATCAATGACGTGGGGAAAGGTTTATAGTGTCACAGTTTTCAAAACCTGTTACAGACCCACGGGAACAGCTACACCACATAGGAAAATGTTTCTAGGTAAAGGAAAAAATGTAACTTATTTAGATGGACTTGGTGCCGTGGAGTCCATTCTGACTCAAAGCGACCCTATAGGACAGAGTAGAGCTGCCCCATAGGGTTTCCAAGAAGCGGCTGGTGGATTGCCAACCTTTTGGTTAGCAACTTAACGCGTAACCACTGTGACACCAGGGCCTTCCAATATCCAATAATGATTTTATTTAACTCATTTTCAGTATTTAAAGTGTGTGTACATGTGTGTGTGTGTGTGCATGCGTTGAGACTTTCTGTCCAAGATAGTGAGCAAGAATTTCTTCTAGTTCAATCTCTTGTCCAAAACTGAGTGTCATACATGTAGTCCCTACTTACGACATATTCAGGTTATGACAAACAGCACTTAACGACCATCTTTTTTTTTGGTACATCTTCTTGTTAATCATATATACTACGTACAGTGTCGCAGTGTGTAATTTGCTGATGTTATTCTCGGATGTAATGTCCAACCCCAAAGACAAATAAAGATCGGATTTATAGAGATACTGATAATAAAAGGCAGTAATAATGAAAACTTTGAAAAAAATGAGATATTCAACTTAGTCAGAACCAGCATATGACAAAGTAGTCGTTAGAACATAACCCTGTCATAAGTTGGGGACAACCTGTATTTGTTAAGCCATTGAGTAGGATTCATTGATTTCAAATATGGTAAGTAAAATGGCTGGTACTGGAAAATATCTATACAAGTGTGGCCCTAAGGTTACCCATAGATACTCTTCTGAAAACCAAACTTGTCATATGCTTAAGCTCTTTTTGTTCCCTGTTCAGGGAAGACATTACTAGGCTCAGTGAGAATATGGTAAAGATGTTTGTGGAATCCAGTTGAAAGTATTTCTTGTTATGTAGTTTCTCTTCCTCCCATTTGCCTTTGTGTGTAAACTTTCTCAGAGGTCCTTTGGTCAGAGTTCCCGTTTTCTCTGGCAGTTCCTCTTCCTTCTTCTCAAAGCACTACATGCCTTCTGAGCCGTAACTATGCAGACTGGGTTAGGGCTGTGGATGACACAGGACTGGGAAGACCTCAGTAAGATTATAGGTCCCTGGGTGGCACAAAGGATGTAAGCTCAGCTGCTAAACTAAAGGTCGCTGATGCAAGTCTGCCCAGCAGCACCACGAAAGAAAGGCCTGGCAATCTGCTTGCATAAAGATTACAGCCAAAAAAAAACCCTGTGGAGCACACAGTTGTACTCAGTAACACATGCAGTCACCATGAATTGGACTTGGGTTGACAACAACTGGTTTGTTTTTTCAGTAAAGTTGCAGTCTAAGGAAAGAGACAGAAAGGTACAAAAATTAATGACCCTACCATCCCTATGTACACGTTGAGAAAGGCAACATAAAAAGACCAAAGACCTAGATGCGTTAGCGCCTCTGGTTATAAAAATCACTCTTAACCAAAAGCTGGTTGCCATCAGTTCCAACTCATGGCACCCCCATGAGTGTCAGAGTAGAACTGTGCTCCACTGGGTTTTCAGTGGCTGATTTTTCAGAAGTAGATCACCAGGCCTTTCTTCCCAGGTACTCTGGGTAGACTCGAACCACCAACCTTTCCATTATCAAGAGAGTGTGTTAACCGTCTGTACCACTAATATCTCTAAACCCAATAGGAGGAAAGTTAGACTATTCTGTATTGCAGGTTACTGCAAAACACAGCATTAACACATGGAAGTCATAGGGCGTTACAGCCATCAAGAAATTTGAAACTGGACAGATTGCAGCAATTTGTGAAGAGATGGGAAATACAAGAAATAATGAACTTGATAGATTTACGTCTATTCCCATATGGATTTGGGAGGAATCTCTCAGGGATCTAAGAGATTGTTTTCTCTTGCAGTAAAACTTTGACATAGAGAGTTAACATGGTTTGTTCCCTACCAAATATCTGCTATCAGTGAAAACTCAGAATATGAATAATCCGTATTTCAAGATTTTCAGAATTTCAAGGCACTAAATAATGAGTACAGCAAAGAGGGAAGTATTCAATGGGAATGAATGAATATCTTGCCATAAAATTTTTTATTCTATAATTAAGTGCTCCAGTTTTACTTCAGTGGTTTACATATTATGCACAGCTTATTTACCATTGCATTATAAGTATTTTATAGTTTAACGGCAACATGGAATTGCTGTTATTAAGTAAGTGAGTTTGAGATGGACCTTTCCCTCAACTGCTGCTGCCATTTTGGTTGTCTAGAATGAAAATCATATTTTTAGGTGCTACTCACATAATCTTAAAAAGCAAAGATGTCGCTTTGATGACTAAGGTGTGCCCAACCCAAGCCATAGTGTTTTTGATTGCCTCATAAGCATGCAAAAGCTGGACAGTGCCAAAGGAAGACAGAAGAATTGACACCTTTGAATTGTGGTATTGGTGAAGAATAGTGAATATACCATGGACTGCCAGAAGAGCAAACAAATCTGTCTCGGAAGAAGTACAACCAGAATGCTCCTTAGAAGCAAGGAAGGCAAGACTTTGTCTCAGGTACTTTGGACATGTTATCGGGAGTGACCAGTCCTGGAGAAGGACATCATCCTTGGTAAAGTAGAGGGTCAGCAAAAAAGAGGAAGACTCTCAGTGAGATGGACTGACACAGTGGCTTCAACAGTGGGCTCAAGCATAACGACGACTAAGAGAATGGCGAAGGACCGGGCAGTGCTTTGTTCTGTTGTACGTAGTGTCCCTGTGAGTTGGAATTGACTCGATTGCACCTAACAGCAACTCCCATAATTAGAACTTTGGGTACATGATTTTCCTCTACAAAGCCACACATATTCCCATTCCCAAGATTCCTCCCCCAGTTCCCCCCTCGTCCTCATTTATTCAAATTCTAGCTAGACGTTAAGGCACAAGGAGTCTTCCTTGGCCACTGTGTTCTGCTGTGATTTCCCTCATAGTTGTAGGAGAGTGCTTGTTCTCTGGCACTTATTCCGCCTTATAACTCTCCATGCATCTGCTTTGCAGTTGCACTGTGTGATCTCAGGGGTGAGCTCCATATCTTATTCTTTTTGTATTCTCATAAGGCCCGATAAACACACATTATTGACTACATTATAATGGTCAGTGGTCTTCATTCATGTGAAATATGGCCCTCTGGGAGGCCTAGAATAAAAGTGAAATTTGTACATTTAATTTTTAGTCATTTTTTTCTGTTTTTTGTTGTTGCTTTCTATAATTAAAAATGTCATGATTATAAATTTAACTCTAGGTTTACAATACAAATCTCTTACATGAGTTTAAAAAAAAAACACTCATTGCTATTGAGTCAATTCCAATTTCATGGTGACCCCATGTGTTACAGAATAGAACTGCTGTGTAGGGTTTTCTTGGCTATGATCATTACAGAAGCGGATCACCAGGCCTTTCTCCTGAGGTGCCACTGGATGGGTTTGAATGTCCAATCTTTAGGTTAGTAGTCAAGGGAAAACCATCTGCACCATCTAGGGACCTCTTACATTAAAAAATGACACTTAATTGTTATAAGAACATGCATCATTCATGGAATTTAAAGGATTGAAATAACGGTGGTTTCTAAGACTAGAAAAAAGTTATAAGTCAGCGTCTTAGTATCTAGTGCTGCTATAACAGAAATACCACAGGTAGATGGCTTTAACAAACAGAAATTTATTCTCTCATAATTCAGAAGGCTAGAAGTCTGAATTCAGGGCGTCAGCTCTATGGGAAGTCTTTCTCTGTCTGTCATCTCTGGGGAAGATCTTTGTCTCCATTCAGCATCTATGAGCCCAGTGTTCTGTGGAGATTTCCATGTGTCTTGGCATCAGTCTTCCCCTGGGTCTAGGAAGTTCTCAGCTCAGGGAATCCAGGCCCAAAGAACATGCCCCATTCCCAGCTCTTCTTTCTTGGTGGTAGTGAGATCCCTCTCCTCTTCGCTCACTTCTCTCTCTTTTTATCTCTTGTAAAGTAAAGATGTGACTCAAGCAAGGGTGTGACTTGAGTGAGGGTGTGACTTCAGTAAGGATGTGACTTGGGTGAGGGTGTGACTTGATTGAGGGTGCGACTCGGGTGAGGGTGTGACTGAGGTGAGGGTGTGACTCAATTGAGGGTGTGACTTGGGTGAGGGAGTGATTTGATTGAGGGTGTGACTAGTAAGGATGTGACTTGGGTGAGGGTGAGGGTGTGACTTGAGTGAGGATGTGACTCAACTGAGCGTGTGACTCGATTGAGGGTGTCACTTAGGTGAGGGTGTAACTTGGGTGAGGGAGTGACTTGATTGAGGGTGTGACTAGTAAGGATGTGACTTGGGTGAGGGTGAGGGTGTGACCTGAGGATGTGACTCAAGTGAGCGTGTGACTTGGGTGACGGTGTGACTTTAGTAAGGATGTGACTTGGGTGAGGGTGTGACTTGATTGAGGATGTGACTTGGATGAGGGTGTGACTCGATTGAGGGTGTCACTTAGGTGAGGGTGTAACTTGGGTGAGGGAGTGACTTGAGGGTGTGACTAGTAAGGATGTGACTTGGGTGAGGGTGAGGGTGTGACTTGAGTGAGGATGTGACTCAATTGAGCGTGTGACTTGGGTGATGGTGTGACTTTAGTAAGGATGTGACTTGGGTGAGGGTGTGACTTGATTGAGGATGGACTTGGGTGAGGGTGTGACTTGGATGAGGGTGTGACTCGATTGAGGGTGCAGCTTGGGTGAGGGTGTGACTGGAGTGAGGGTGTGACTTGAGTGAGGGTGTGACTGGGGTGAGGGTGTGACTGGGGTGAGGGTGTGACTCGATTGAGGTGCGACTTTGGTGAGGGTGTGACGAGTGAGGATGTGACTTGATTGAGGGTGCAACGTGGGTGAGGGTGTGACTTGAGTGAGGCTGTGACTTGGCTGAGGGTGGGACTTGGGAGAGGATGTGACCGGGGTGAGGGTGCAACTCGGGTGAGGGTGTGACTCACCTGAGAGTGTGACTTGGGTGAGGGTGCGACTCAGGTGAGGGTGCGACTCGGGTGAGGGTGCGACTCTGGTGAGGGTGTGACTGAGGTGAGGGTGTGACTCAATTGAGGGTGTGACTTGGGTGAGGGAGTGATTTGATTGAGGGTGTGACTAGTAAGGATGTGACTTGGGTGAGGGTGAGGGTGTGACTTGAGTGAGGATGTGACTCGATTGAGCGTGTGACTTGGGTGAGGGTGTGACTGGGGTGAGGGTATGACTCGATTGAGGTGCGACTTGGATGAGGGTGTGACTTGAGTGAGGATGTGACTCGATTGAGGGTGCAATGTGGGTGAGGGTGTGACTTGAGTGAGGATGTGACTTGATTGAGGGTGCAATGTGGGTAAGGGTGTGACTTGAGTGAGGCTGTGACTTGGGTGAGGGTGCGACTTGGGTGAGGGTGCGACAGGTGAGGGTGTGACTCAATTGAGGGTGCGACTTGGGTGAGGGTGTGACTCGAGTGAGGGCGCGACTCAATTGAGGGTGTGACAGGTGAGGGTGCGACTCGGGTGAGGGTGTGACTCGAGTGAGGGTGCGACTGAGGTGAGGGTGTGACTCGAGTGAGGGTGTGACTCAGTTGAGGGTGTGACTCGGGTGAGGGTGCAACTCGGGTGAGGGTGCGACTTGGGTGAGGGTGCGATTCAATTGAGGGTGTGACTTGGGTGAGGGTGTGACTTGAGTCACACTCTCTTGTAAGTCTGTGACTCAAGATACACCCCACACTGATCCTGTGTGATTAACATAGAGGTTAGGGTTTCTAACACATCACAAAATGAAAGATAATTACATTAGATTACAAAATGGAGGATAACCACACAATACCAGGAATCCTGGCCTAGCCAAGTTGACGCATATTTTGGGGGGACACAATTCAATCCATGACGGTAAAGCTAACCATCTAAAGGACTTTGATAGACTACCGTGTGTACCATAATTCCAGGCATAGGCAATTAAATTCCATTTTTAAATACCCAAAGAAAATGGGCCATAAAGAATGACGACTGCTGAATGATATTCTATTGATCACCATAAACCACTTAAGCCTAAGAATCACGTTTCTCTACAAGATATAACCCACTGGAAGATATATGACTGATAGTAAAATTTATTCTCTCTTTTGCCTTACACAAATAAAGAAAAAGTAAGATGCAACTGACATTATACTTTGAACGTTTAGTAACAAATAGGCATTGCAGATATTTATTTTAATCAGACAGTAATCCATCTGGGAAAATTAATGAGAACCCTGATAAAGAGCAATATGGAATTACTGAAAGAAAAGGAAACTACGCCGCATGGAGATGCACCATTTGGCGTGATTTATGTACAATTGCTCTTCATATTAGGCAGCCAGATACTCAGGCCACGCAAAGCTGAGGAATTAGAGAAATTCATTGGAGACGTGTGGTTACGTGTAAGATTAAGCCTGCTGTTAATGGAGCTCGGAGAATATTCGGGAAGGATCACCTTCAGGAGGGTTTGGGGGTGGTCAGAAATCCACGTGTGAGAGTATGTGGGAAGGGCTGATGGGAAGAGTCAGCAATGGCTGCAGCACACGCTCACAACTAAAGGACAGAGGGGATAGGCTGCTGTCTTAGTTATCTCGTGCTGCTAACAGAGAAATACCACAAGCGGGTGGCTTTAACAAACAGAAATTTCCTTCCTTACAGTTCAGGAGGATAGAAGTCTCAATTCAGAGAGCCGGCTCTAGGGGAAAGCTCTCTGTCTGTTGGCTCTGGGGGAAGGTCCTTGTGTCCTTCAGCTTCTGTAGCCCCGGCATTCCCCTGTTCCCTGGAGATCTCCACGGGACATCTGTCTTTCCCCTATCTGTGGTTGCTTGCTTCGGGACCTGATCTGCTCCTTTTATATTTCAAAAATGGTCAGATTTAAGATACACCTACAGTGATATAAAGGAACCCTGGTGGCACAATGGTTAAGTGCTCAGCTTCGAACCAAAAGGTTAGTGGTTTGAACCACTGTTCACTGGTGGTTCCCATGGATGAGCGTGGGAAGGAGGAGGAATCCCTGTCTACACAGCACTCTTGCTGTTTTTGGTGATGGGAAAGGCAATACTGACCGTGTGACTGAGTGTGCACAGCTTGACCAAGAAATGCTGGAAAGCCCAAGGCAAGAATAGGCGTGATGTTAGGAACCCCGCGGGACTGAGTCGTCAGCAGCTTGGTCTGGTCTGGTCGTGGACATTGCAACATTGTATCAGTCTTTGCCAGAGGCTGGCTAACTAAAATGGATTGGAAAGCCCACCAAATTTATGAGCTCGCCGCATTAAACATCTGGAAGAGAGCATTCCTTTGGTTTATATTTGCAGACAGGAATGATACCCAAGGACTTTTGATGGAGGTTGTGACCTCTGATATAAAATGATCATGTATATTCATAAGGTAAGAACAAAGATGTAAATCCGCCTACCTGCAAAGCGTGACCGTTAGTTATTCTGCAAGTTCAAGAAGGAAGTGGCTGGAAGTGAAAGCAACGATCCTCATCTCCATCTGTCTGTACAGATGTTTCTGAAAATGGAAAACAAAAATGAATGTGTTGTTGTTGTAGCAGTGGGTGGTTGTAGCAATGGGTGGTTGTAGTGGTGGGTGGTGGTAGAGGTGGGTGATTGTAGCGGTGGGTGGTGGTAGAGGTGGGTGGTGCTAGAGGTGGGTGGTGGTAGCGGTGGGTAGCTCTACTTGTTGTTAGTTGTCTTGAGTCGATTCCAACTCTTCGCGTCCCCACGTGTGTCAGAGTAGAACTGTACTCCAAAGGGTTTCCATTGCCTGATTTTTTAGACGTAGATCGCCAGGCCTTTCTTCTGAGGTACCTCTGGGTAGACTTGAACATCCGACCTTTTGGTGAGCCGCCAAGCGCACTAACCGTTTGAGAACCCAGAGACAGAGATCACTTAATAGCGTGGATGACGTCCATCCACCAGAATTCAGAATCACACGGTCACAGTGTGCCGAGTGTGTGAGGATGAAGAAAACCAGTTATGGTCAAGTCTGATGCATGGCAACCTCACGTGTGTCAGTAATGAATTGTGCTCCACAGGGCTTTCAATGGTTGGGACCTTTCAGAAGAAGATCACCAGGCCTTTCATCTGAGGCGCCTCTGGGTAGGTTCAAACTGCCACTCTGTTGGCTCATAGCTGAGCGCTTAACCATCTGCACCACCCATCTCTTATTCCTTCCACTTAGTTTTTCCCTCTTCAGTGTCTCTGAAGACACCTGCTTGGTAATCACAGGTGCGTGCCATTACATACACAAGAAGCTTGCATGATAAGCCTGTGCATTTCTGCTGCTTTGGGGATTGGTGCTGCACACTGTAACCTTGTAACGCAACTGCCCAGAACATCACCTTGGACACTCAGCTTCGAAAGCCCCAACCGAAGATGCTGGCCTGTAGGATTAAAGGGTTATAAATACTTGCAGGATTCACTGGACCATCTAATTTGCATTGTCCGGTCACCATCTCATGATCCAGGATGACACTGCCTGCACTTCAGTGTGGATGTTTCCATTCCAGACACACAGACCACAGTTGGGTTCACATCCTTCACTCTTTTCTTTTTCTTGTGAATTTCTTCTGTTGTGTCAGTAACAATGTTGAGATCAGATGGTGTCAAAAGAGAAGATAATTGCCATTATAATTTGAAAAGTATTTTTGGAAGTGTTTGCTGGTGTACTTTGGAAAGAGGGTTCTGTGCCGTTAAACTAGATGGTCAAGACCGAATTTATTCTTTGGAAAGAGATCCTGTAATCTGTGTCCCGTTGGGTTCAGTCTTCCCCTAGAGGGAACTTCTCTAACGCTGTGTCCTGGGTGTGATTGGTTCAGTCTCCGCAGTAGCCATTCTACACAATGGGACAGGACATTTGCCCTGTGGGGTCGGAGTTTGCCATGTGAAACAAAGCGGACTTGATGTGCCCTCAGAGAGGAGAGAGGTGAAGCGCAGGGAGAGGGAGAGAAGATGAAAGTGAAAATAAAGAAGGGAGGTGGTAGGACAATTGCCTAGCAACGTGCTTCTGGATTTTTCTCCTCTTCCCTCTCACGTTCTTGGTGCCACACAATTTAACCCTTTCCCGTCGAGTCAATTCTGACACATGGTGACCCTATGTGTTCCAGAGTAGTACTGCTCCATGAGGTTTCCTTGGCTGTGATCTTTAGGGACATAGGTGGCCAGGCCTTTCTTCTGTGGTGCCACTGGGTGAGTTTGAACCGCCAACCTTCAGGTTAGCAGCTGAGAGCAAACAGTTTTCACCAGGCCAGGGACCGCCACCCCCACCCCCCCCCCCCGCCCCGGTCATACAATTTACTTAAAATCAATATGAATAATCCTTATGTGCCCTGAGAAGGAGGCTGAGAACAGGGACGATTATTCTCAACCTTCTCTCAGCCTCTCCCTTGTAAAGTTGCGTTGTCACACCAGAGCATGGTCGAGCCGCAGCCATCTGGCAGTGAGGTGCACGACCAGTCATTTATTTAAAAAAGTCAATTTTAGACACATTTACATCCTTCTGGAAATGTGATTATGTTGAACCATATGAAATTGCTAGTATTCGACCAAGGTAGTTTTGTATGTATGGTTGGACATAATATGTCTACCCATTGCTGTAGAGTTGATTCCGACTCATAGCGACCTTGTAGGACAGACTTGAACTGCCCACAGAGTTTCCAAGGCTGTAATCTTTAAGGAAGCATATTGCCAGGTCTTTCTCCCTCAGAGCCACTAGGTAGATGTGAACCACTGCACCACCAGGGCTCGTTAAATTAATTCAGAGAAATGAATGTTCTTAAAACAATAAACTAGGGGACTCCGGGCACTTGTGTTTTGCTTAGCACTGTGGTTTAGGCGAAAAGCCTTGGTGACACAGTGGTTAAAGCGCTCAGCTGCTAACCGCAAAGAGCCCACCATTGGCTCTGCAGGAGAAAGACGTGGCAGTCCGCTTCCGTAAAGATTTACAGCCTTGGAAATCCTATGGGACAGTTCTGCTCTATCCTGCAGGGTCGCTGTGAGTTGGAATTGACTCGACAGCAGTGGGTTTGGGTTATTTTGGATGGGTTGGGCATGCTCAATCCTACTAATGTGTATCTGTAGTTACGAGTTGCTATGGAGTCTATCCAACCATGGTGCCCCCATGTGTGTCAGAGTAGAACTGCGCTCCATAGGGTTTTCAATAGCTGCGACCTTTTGGAAGTAGATCGCCAGGCCTTTCTTCCAGGCTGCTTCTGGGTGGGTTCCAACTGCCAGTCTTTCAGTTAACAGCCAAGCGCTTAACCATTTGTACCACCTATGATTCTGCATATGTGGTTTGCGTTACAAATTTCTACTGTATCTGGTTCTCGCCACTTCTGAGTACACAGAGAATCACCCCATGTTTTTGAATTTAGGTGTGCTCAGGAGACTGACCCTTCCCAGTGAAACTTGATGGACAGTAATATAGATCACTCGGGGCTAAAGCATTTGATTGCCTTAGCTCAGCTCTCCAATCCCCTCTTCCCTGTCCTGTGCAAAGCCTGACTCCTTGGTTGGAGATGGTGTTATCCTAAGATGGTGACGCTCCCTGAGACAGGTCTGTGAGTAACGATGGTGAGCAGGGTCTCTCTGCTAACCACACTGAATGTAGAGTGTGAGCAAGAAATGAACCTGTCTTGTTTTGAGCCAATGAGATTTTGGAGTGGTTAGATGCTGTGATACAACCTAGCTGATTCTCACCAAAAGGCCCCTGAGGAAAAATTAAGATGGAGGCAAGACTCGGTCATGCTTATCGCTGATTGTAAGTTTACAGTCAATGATTATATATGTAAAATTCAGAGGATGTACTCAGCCATTCCAGAAGACTGGTCCCAGGCATTCCCACCCACTAGAAATACTATTTGAACTGTTCTTTTCTAGGAGGTTATCAAAACTCTCTAGGAATCGTGAAGTAGTTGACACTTCCCCTGTTTAATATATGGTTATGTCAGAGCTGGACAATGCAAAGGAAGGCAGAAGAAGAATCAGTGAGTTCAGATTGTGCTGTTGATGGAAAATATCGAATATACTTTGGACTGCCAGAAGACCACGAATCAGCCTTAGAAGAAATACAACCAGAATGCTCCTTAGAAGTGAGGATGGTGAGATTTTGTCTTGCTTACTTTGGACACATCATCAGGAAAGTCCAATTGCTAGAAAAGGACATCATGTTTGGTAAAGTGGAGGATCAGCAAAATCGAGGGAGACCCTCGGTGAAATGGATTGACACAATAGTCCTAACAATGGACTCAAATATACCAACAATCCTGAAGGTGGCGCAGGACTGGGCAGTGTTTCATTCTGTTGTACGTAAAGTCGCCATGAGTTGTCACTGACTGGACGGCCTCTAACAACAACCACAAGGATAGATTTCATTCATCTAGGAAATCCAGGAGGGTAAGATGTAGGTCTTTGGGGTGGCGTAGACCCTAGTTTTGTCTGAGCAATAGGGAACTGTAGAAACATCTTGAACATTAATAAGCATTTCTAATATCACTAGCAATTAATACTAAATTACACTCAAAACTGGCAGTCGAAAATCAATATACAGAAATGTCATCTTTTGGGAGTGAAGCTGTTTTGACGTGTTAAATGCCGAGAATATTAAACACAGCTGTCGTTCATGTACGTGGTGATGACTTAGGTAAAATTAGGATCATGACCACCGGGAAGAAATAAAAGACAGGCTGGACAGAAAGAGAGAGTTGATCTCAGTAGAAAATATAAGAAAATATGAATTTATGCAGAGCATATCTTCCAAGCACTTCTTTTTATCCCCAAGGGGAGGAAAAAAACTTCAACCACTGTATTTATAGGAACAATTATAAATGTAGTCTCATCCTCTCTTTGATTTTAAGAAACCTAGTAGACAAAATCTGACAACGAACACAAAAGAAATAAGCCCAAACTGCGTAATTTGGGGTAGATAAAGCCGTTTCTTACAAAACATTCAGAAAAGAATAACATAAGCTTTGCTACTATTTTTAAGCAAGCTGTAGACTTCACAGTCAACTTTTCCTTCAGTCCCTGCTTTGTTATAACAAAGTCTGTTGATGGCGTTTGTTTTGCAGCATTATGCTGTCTCAATATGACTTAAAGGTAAAATAATAATAATTAAAAAGAAGAAAAGGGGAAAAGAAGGCATATGATGAGTTAGAATTGTTTAGCCTGAAAAATGAACCTGGTTTCCTTTGACAAGAAATCAGATTTGAAAAGAAAAAAAATTATTTGCTACTTTGAATATAAGTAACGGTTGGAAATGCTGGAGTTATTTGTGACAAATGTAGAAAAACATAATTTTACTTGATGCAAAACTCGTATTTCTGGGAGAGTCACAATTGCATCAGGTAGGAGAAAGAGACAAGCTTTACGTCTCCTTAAAGACGGTCAGCGTTAGGACACGGGCAGTGTTTGTCTCTGTTATTGTTGGGAGCTGCTGTCGCCTCAGCCCTGACTCATGCTGACCCTATGCACGGCGGAACAAGATGGTGTCCGGTCCTGTGCCGTCCCCCTGCTGGCTGCAGATTGGATCACTGGGATCTGTTGGGTTTTTATTTTTTGGGAAGGTGAGAGCCAGGCCTCTCTTTCGATACCGTCTTAGTCTGGAAGCTTTGCTGAAGCCTGCTCAGCATTATAGTCAAACACAGGCCTTTACTGACAGACCCGCGTTGGCTGCACCTGAGGTGCGCTGGCTGGGAGTCGAACCGGGGTCTCCCTCATGGAAGGTAAGCATTCTACCACTGAACCACCAGTGCCTTAGAAAACCCAACCGCTGTTGAGTCAGTTCCAACTCATGGTGACCCCAAGTGTGTCAAAGTAGAACTGTGTTCCATAGGGCTCTCAATGACTGGTTTTTTGGAAGTGGATTGCCAGTCCTTTCTTCTGAGGCACCTCTGGGTGGACTTGAACCACAGACCTTGGTGTTAGCAGCCGAGCATGTTAACCATCTGCCCCACCCGGGGACTCCCCATTTTGCTTAGCTTACTCAAAAATACCGTGACCTTTCACGATTTGTTTGTGTTTGTTTCATAAGACGATCTGTCTTTTCTTAAACGTCCCATTATTTTTAAATGGAACGATGCGTTTGGCTCCACAGTTTTCTTTAACAGAATGCTGCTAAACACATTTACAGGGTGATGTCACTGAGCAGCTGAGAAAAGCCTTTCTCGCAGAACAGAGCACTAACAAATTCTAAAGACAAGCGCTTTTTTCCCCCCAAATCTACCTTTACCTTATTGAACTGCTTCAGTGCAACCTTAAAAAGATAGAAAAATAAAGTCACCAGGAGATCACAGACTTCCACATCAAGAGTATTTTGATAGCTGTGAAAATGTTGGGAATCTGAAGTGACTCAGCTGGTTTGAACAGCTGGATAGAGCTCCACATAGGAACTAAACTCTTACATGAACCTTTAAACGCACGGCAGGCCTCACCCAAGGACCTAGACCAACCTGTTGCTGTCCAGTCGATTCCAACTCCTAGCTACCTTATAGGACAGAGTAGAAACACCCCATAGGGTTCCTAAGACTGCTGGAAAAGACCTCTTTAAAATGTTAAAAATCAAAGATGTCACCTTAAGGACTAAGGTGCGCCTGACCCAAGCCGTGGTATTTTCAGTTGCCTCATATGCATGTGAAAGCTGGACACTGGGTCAAGAAGAACAAAAAAGAATTGATGCCTTTGAATTATGGTGTTGGTGAAGAATACTTAATATACCATGGACTGCCGAAAGAATGAACAAATCTATCTTGGAAGAAGTACAGCCAGAGTGCTCCTTAGAAGGAAGGAAGGATAGCCAGACTACGTCTCACATACTTTGGACACGTTATCAGAAGGGACCAGTCCCTGGAGAAGGACAACGTGCTTGGTAAAGTAGAGGGTCAACGAAAAAGAGGAAGACTGTCAATGAGATGGATTGACACAGTGGCTGCAGCAGTGGGCTCAGACACAGCAGCAATTGTAAGGATGGCACAGAACCCAACAGTTAATTCTGTCGTATAATTGGTGGCTATGAGTTAGAACCGACCCGACAGCACCTGACAACAACAACCTGTGTAATCACATTGCCACATTTTTCTCCTGCAGAGTGGCTGGTGGGTTCGAACCACTGACCTTTTTGATTAGCAGCCAGCCGAGCACTTAACCACTGTGCCACCAGGGCTCCTTAAAGGACCTAGGGCATATGTATAAATGGAATAACGTCAATCTCCTTCTCCTCCTGGGGAAGCAGTCCCAAGCCCTTGCCTTATCAAACGTGGGTACATAGCCTCATAAGTAGGAAACACCAAAAACCAAACCCATTGCTGTGGAGTCCATTCCAATTCATAGCAACCCTATAGGAAAGGGCAGAACTGTTGCATAGGGTTTCCAAGGAGCGGCTGGTGGATTGGAACTGCCGACCTTTTGGTTAGCAGCCAAGCTCTTAATCACTGTACCACCAGAACTGCTTCATTAACAGGAAGGACATAACAATACCAGCCTACATAGGAACCTGAAATTCAAGTGTGCACTTACGCAAATCCACCTATTGTATTGAAGTTAAGAAATGCAAAGTATTGCTTCTTGCTGTTGAACTTTGCATTGGAGTATGGATAGTGAATTCCTCTATTGGTATACCTACCTTTGTTCCATTGCTTCCCCCTACACCCTTTTAGTTAATTGCTTTGCTTAGACAGTAATCTGATGTCAGAGAAGCACTCAAGTACACACTGTCCCACTTCCCTGGAAACATGCACTGTTCTAGAATGGCAGCCATTTCAGGCCTTTTGCAAACCTATTAAGGAGAACCGAGTTTTCGTCTGTTTTTATTTACTGCTGAGAACAAGTCTTCCCTCTAAGTAGCCCCTGTGCCTCAGCTTGAGGAGGACGCGTTTGCAGGAATGAAGAGGGCAGATCCTGGAGGGAAATGGCTTCTTGCTTGGTGAGAGCAGGAGTACAGCTGTAGGGTCTGTTTCACTGGTTCGTAAGGATCTCTGGTGGCTCAGTGGTTGGCTGGTCACCGAACTCACCCAGCAGCTCTGTGGGAGAAAGACCTGGCAATCTGCTTCCTTAAAGATTGCTGTTGCTATTATTGTTGTGTGTTGTTGACTGACAGCGACCCCGTGTGACACAGTAGAACTGCCGCATAGGGTTTTCTAGGCTGTCATCTTTAAGGAAGTAGATCACCAGGTCTTTTCTCCTTCGAAGCAGCCCTCTAGTGGGTTCGAACCCTTGACATTTCGGTTAGTAGCCGAATGCTTAACCGTTGCACTCCTCTTTCTTAAAGATGACAGCGTAGGAAACCCTGTGGGGCAGTTCTGCCCTGTCCCATGGGGCCGCTGTCAGTTGGAATCTACTCGACAGCAGCAACACCACCAACGTCATTGATTCCTAGAGGTGATCCAGAGTAGATGACAATGAGTGACGGAAACTAGACAAGTGACTGTTCTCCCTATGAAAGGGTGCTCTGTGTGGGGGTGGGTGTGGCTGTGGGGGTGGGGGTGGGTGGGTGTGTGTGTGTGTAGCTCGCTGTCCTTCAAAGGTAAACTCACAGATCGAGCACCTCCATGCCCCATGATGAGATGAGACAGACCTCAAGTCGATCCCCAAGTGATAGTGTCCAGCACTGTGGTAGAATAATGGCTGCCCAGGGATGTGTATCTGTCCATCACCTTTTGTCAGTCTCTTGGAATATGGCAGCTTGTGTGTTGCTGTGATACTGGAAGGTATGTATGTCACTAGTATTTCAAATACCGGCTGGGTCGCCCATGGGGGACAGGTTTCAGCAGAGCTTCCAGACTTAGAGGGACTAGGAAGAAAGGCCTGGCAGTCTGCTTCTGAAAATCAGCCAATGAAAACCCTATGGCTCACAACAGAACAGTGTCCGATACAGTGCTGGAAGGTGAACCATCTAGGTGGGAAGGCACTCCAAAGACACAGTGGCTGCAACAGTGGACTGGAGCAGCCCAACAGTCATGAAGATGGTGCAGGACCGGGCAGAATTGTGTTCCGTTGTACACGGGGTTGCCATGAGTCGGTGCGGATTCAGTGGTAACTGACAACAACGGAGACATCCACACTCTAATTCCTAGAATCTGTGAATACTTTCATGGCTAAAGGGCCTTTGCAGATGTGGTTGAAGTGATGGATCTTACAATGCGGAGATTATTACCCTAGGTTATCTGGTGAGCCTAGTCTAATCACTTGGGTCCTTTAAAGTCCAAGAAGAAGGCAGAGAAATCAGACAGAGGGATGAGGCAGAAGAAGCAGGGGAATGAGAAATACTGCTGTGAGAGAAGGATTCGATGTGTTGCGCTGGCTCTGAGCTGTGGCGGGTGTTATGGAGTGAATTGTGTCCCCCAAGACGTGGCATAAATCCTAACCCCTATAACTATGGAGGAGCCCTGGTGGCGCAGTGGTTAAGAGCTCGGCTGCTGAGCACAAGGTCAACAGTTCAAATCCACCAGCCGCTCCTTGGAAACCCTGCAGGGCGGTTCTGCTGTGTCCTGTAGGGTCACTGTGAGTTGGAATCGACTTGACAGCAACAGATTTAGTTTTGGTTCTACCTGTGGATGTCATCACCTTTGGGAGTAGGGCTTCCTTTCTTGTGTTAGTGAGGCCGTATCCTTGTAGGGTGCATCCTAAACCTGATCCCTTCTGAGTGATACAAAGAGCAGATTACACACAGAGGCAAGCAAGCAGACAAGGGGAAGAGGGACACTATGTGAAGACAGTGGAGGCAGACCAATCTGCAGGCCCAGGCCCTCCAAGGATTCCTGGTTGCTAGAAGCTGAGACAGACTATCAGGGACCTTTCCTGTCTTAGTCACCCAGTGCTGCTGTAACAGAAATACCACAAGTGGGTGACTTTAACAAACAAGTTTATTCTCTCACAGCATGGCAGACTAGAAGTCCAAATTCAGGGCGTCAGCTCCAGGGTAAGGCTTTCTGTCTCTGTCGGTTCTGGAGGAAGATCCTTGTCATCAATCTTCCCCTGGTCTACGGGCTTCTCAGTGCAGGGACCACGTATCCAAAGGATGCGCTTTGCTCCCAGTGCTGCTCTCTTGGTGGTATAAGGGCCCTCTCTCTCTCTCCTTGCTTCTCTCTTTTATATCTCAAAAGAGGTTGGTTTTAGACAAAATCTAATGAATTAAGTCCTGCCTCATTAACATACTGCTTCCACTGCTATCTCATCAGTATCATAGAGGCGGGATTTACAACACATAGGATGACAGAATGGCAGACAATCACACAGTACTTGGAATCATGGCCTAGTCGAATGGATACACATATTCTTTGGCGGGGCACAGTTCAATCCATGACATCTCCCCACAGCTTGTGCCCTCAATTCAGACGCTAGCCTCCTGCCTTGTGAGAAAATAAGCATCTGTTCTCTGAAGCCACCCAGCTGGCGTGTTTCTGTTACAGCAGCACCAGGAGAGTAAGACAGGCTACGTGCAAGGACTGCAGAGGGTGCCACAGGAGCTGAGGGCAGCCCCCTGCTGAAGGCCTCAAGGACATGGCTTCTGCAAACAACCTCAGTGAGCCTGGAAGTGGATTCTGCCCAGAGCCTCCCAATAAGACCCCACTCCAGACTACACCTTGACTCTGGCTTTGTGAGACCCCGAGCAGAGTGCCCAGTCAAGTCACCCAGATTACCGACCAACAGACCGTGAGTAATAAATGGCTGTTGTTTAAAGCCGTGTACCTGGGTGGATCGCAAGGTTCACATCTCGGCTGCTAACCGAAAGGTTGGACGTACCAGTCTACCCAAAGGTACCTCAGAAGAAACTCCTGGCCATCTACTTCGGAAAAATTAGCCATTGAAAACCCTACGGAGCACAGTTCTACTCTGACATGCATGGGGGCACCATGAGTCAGAGTTGACTCGATGGTAACCAGATTACTGGTAACTGGTTATTGTTTAGAACTGCTGAATTTAAGGTAATTTGTTGTAGCAGCAATACAAAACTAATACAGGTATTGTTGTTGATGGGTGCCTTTGAGTGGATTCTGACTCATAGCAACCCCACGTGACAGAGTGGAACTGCCTCATAGGGTTTTCAAGGCTGTGATGTTTGTGGGAGCGGCTTGCCAGGTCTTTCTCAGAGCTGCAGATGGGTTCGATCCAACAACCTTCTGGTTAGTAGCCAAGTGCTTAACCGTTGTGCCATGAGGGCTCCTTAATATGGGAGTCTCCTACCACAGTTTCAGGTCTCTTCATCTGACGCAAGGAGCCCTGGTGGCACAGTGGTTAAGCACTCAGCTGCAAACCAAAAGATCAGTGGTTTGAATCCCCCAGCCGCTCTGCTGGAAAAAGATGTGGCAGTCTGCTTCCGTCAGAATTTACAGCCTTGGAAACCCCATGGGGCAGTTCTACTGTGTCCTGTAGGGTCACTATGAGTTGGAATCGACTTGATGGCAAAGGGTTTCGTTTGTTGTTGTTATACCTGATGCGCTAGGTGATTTGATCCTTCTTTCACACCATGTGGTCTGTGGACCAGCAGCATCAGCACCACCTGGGAGGTTGTTAGAAATTCCATCCAACTTCAGACCTGCTGGGTCAGAATCTGCATTTTTAACAAGATTCCCCATGATTCGTACACACACTTACCTGCTAACCTGTACTCATTCAGAGAGCCAACCAAGACGAAGAACTTTTTTTTGGGGGGGGAGGGGGTAATTTCTTTCTTTCTTGGTTTTTATCTTTGTAATTGTTGTAAAAATACATATAACACAACATTTGTCAATTCATGGGTCAGCCATGAGTCTGAGCCACCTCGATGGCAACAAACTACAACAGGGATGTCCATGCTCTAATCCAAGAACCGGCGAAGAGGTTCCCTTTCATGGCAAAAGGGACTTTGCAGATGCAATTAAAGTTATGGATCTTAAAATAGGGAGCTTATTATCCTATTCAACGATTTTTCACATGTACAATTCAGTCACGCTGATTCCATCAGCCATGCTGTGCATCCATCACTAAAATCCATTGCCAAATTTCCCGTCGCCAGAAACAAACAGAAACTCAGTTCTTCCTCCCCTATGACTGGCTGTATTCTTTGTAGTATTACTTTTCTGTTTAGCAACATAATTGAGAAATTTCCAGAATTCTTTTGATAAAATAAATCTCTTGGCTGTACCACCAAATAAGAGTCATTTATCCAGTCTCTCTTCATTGAATCTTTATACATGCGTAGCTTTTGGAACTTATGGGATCTTCATGGTCTCTTTGGCGGATGGCAGATGTTCTTGTTCATGTGGTCTTGACAGGGACATTCCTGGGAAGTGAATTGACTTCAGCCCGAATCTCGGCAATTTCAGTTCCAGAGTCTTTTGTCTGTGAACACTGATCCAAGCAGCGCAGGCTAGCAGCTGTTCAAGAGGAGTTACGCCAAGATCAGAAGCCGAGGTATTAGACGTGTATAAAACTGCCTTGAAATCCTCTGTTCATCATGCGAACCTCACCTTTTCCCCAAGTTCTCCCTCTCTCCCTCCTGTCAGCTGCTGGTGTTGATTATCCTCTTGATCCGCCAGCCCTGCTTCTCTCTGCTTGCCCACCCCTTAAGCCTTCACAGACGCCTTGCCTTTGACAGCCGCGCTGGGGAGTTTGCAGGCACGGTGATCATCAGTCCTTCTTTGCTCTAATCTGGGTTTTTTTGGGCCGATATGGCTTTTTTATCACACTTCCCACCGAGATCCTTAATCTCCGCAGCCGCGGTATGCTCAGTCCCTATTTCTGTCCTACGCGAGATGCAACTCAGATTTCTCCACATATAATTTTAATTCTCCCTTTTCACTATCGGGCTACCTAGGCAAACCAGCAAACAATAAAGCACTAAACCGGTTGCCGTTGAGTCTGACTCATGTGTGCAGAGTGGAACTGTGCTCCATTGGGTTTTCAAGGCTGTGACTGACGTTTTGGAAGCAGATCACCAAACCTGACTTCCAGGGTGCTTCTGGGTGGGTTCAAACCACCAACCTTTTGGTTAGCTGTTCAGCGCTTAACCGTCTGCACCAGCCAGGGACTCCTGCTGTCTAGGCAATTTACCTGTTAAATAGGCTTTCAGAGTTTCCCTGGGTGGTGTAAATGGTATCTACTAGCCAGATAGGTTAGTGGTACAAAGACACCCAGAGGTGCTTTGGAAGAAAGGTCCGGTGACCAGCTCCCTAGAAGTCACAGCTTTGAAAACCCTTTGGAGCAGTTCCACTCTGCACGCTTGGGGTCACCACGAGTTGGAATCGCCTCAGTGGCAACTGAAACAAGTCTTTCGAGCATCCTGATAGAGAACCATGAAGCTAAACAGCTGCCTTACTCTAGCTTTTGAAGAGATAATATATTCCTGATTACACCCTCCAGGAGCCTGGCGATGCCAACAGTTAAGCGCTTGGCTGCTAACCGAAAGGTTGGTGGTTCAAACCTGTTTGTACCACCCAGGGATTGCATACGTTATGATGTAGCAATTCCATGCTTACAGAGTCTCACATTTTCCCCGCCAGCTTGTAAAATACTGTTTTTAGCGGTGCTGTTCACAGTCAAATCAGATGGCCACCCGCAATAGACTGAAAAGGACAAACTGCGGGAATTTTGACAAAGAAAACACCTTTTGGGCTAGGCATCGAGGGGGATGTTGAACTTCATCCCTGCTTTGGTCTGGGTTCGCTTCCGCTCACATTACCACCGTTTGTATTTCTTCATGTTAACATCCATCTGGTTGTTGTTGGGTGCCCTTGAGTTGATTCTGACTCCTGGAGACCTCATGTGACAGAGTAGAACTGCCCCATAGGGTTTTCTTGGCTGTAATCTTTATCGAAGCAGATCGCCAGGTCTTTCTTCCACAGAGTTACTGGGAGCCTCTTAGCCTCCCAGCACACTGGATTTACCTACCTGTGTTTCTCGTTATTCATCGGTATGTGTCCCATGTGTGACCCAGTGTCCAGCGTAGGATACACTCAAAACAGGTGCTTGTAGACCTGCCCACGTGCATGTCCGCTGGGGAAAAACGATTCAAAACAATGTTTTAGACAGCAGAGGCATTGCCTGCAGATTTTTGTCCTTTGAGGTTTATTCAGAGTCATTTAAAAACTTTAAAGGAGATTTAATTACAAGAGAGAGTATCTGTGATGTGGTGTCTTTAAGATTTGTGTTGCCTAATTGAATTCGGCTGCTGACAGAGATGAATGGGTTTTGGAGAATGAGAACTGAAGGTCTTCCATGCCCGTCTGAAAAGGCATTCTTAGCTGGTGGTAGGAGGCACTGTCGACAGCAAAGACCTTGGCCGTCAGCCTTGACCTCTGCTTGCTCCTCTGTAGAGAAGAACTCTCCAGTGGAGGAGCCTCGTCCTGACAAGGCCTGTTGTCCTCCACAGTTTGGTAGGAAAGTAAGCCCTCGTAGATGGGTGGGATGACTCTGATCTTTGTTTAAAAAATAATAATGCTGTAATAATAAAGGGCCTTGACTTGTTGCCTCTGGAGATGTGGCAGTCATAACACTGGCATAAAAAGTTTTCTTTTTCTTTTTAAAGGAATCCTTGCACGGAATCTTGGTGTTTAATTTGAGAGTATCGTCACAGTTTAAAGTCAGGAAAGGTGTGCTTTTCAGGGTTGTATCCTTTCACCATACTTATCTGGGCAAATCATCAGAGAAGTTGGACTATGTGAAAGAGAACTTGGCATCAGGATTGGAGGAACTCAGCAAATCTGCTGAAAAAGATCTCTTTCAAGTGTTAAAAAGCAAAGATGTCACTTTGAGGACTAAGGTGTGCCTGACCCAAGCCATGGTATTTTCAGTTGCCTCGTGCGCATGCAAAAGTTGTACAATGAGTAAGGAAGACCGAAGAAGAAGAACTAATGCCTTTGAATTATGGTGCTGGTGAAGAATACTGAATATACCATGGACTGCCAGAAGAATTACCAGTCGGTCTCAGAAGAAGTACAGCCAGAGTGCTCATTAGAAGCGAGGATGGCGAGACTCCATCTCGTGTACTTTGGACAAGTTATCAGGAGGGACCAGTCCCTGGAGAAGGACATCTTCCTTGGTAAAGTAGAGGGTCAGCGAAAAAGAGGAAGACCCTCAATGAGATGGATTAACACAGTGGCTGCAACAGTGGGCTCAAACATAGCAACAATTGTGAAGGTGGCGCAGGATGGGCCAGTGTTTCATTCTGTTGTACATGGGGTCGCTGTGAGTGGGAAGTGACTGGATGGTGCCTAACAACAACAGCAGAGTCTCTTCAAAGGTCCCTGGGTGGTGAAAACAGTTTGCCTTCAACTGCTAACCTAAAGGTTGGCGGTTCAAACCCACCCATCAGTACCACCATGGAAGAAAGACCTGGTGATCTGCTTCCATTAAGATCATAGCCAAGAAAACCCTGTGGGACAGTTCTGCTGTGTAATGTGTGGGGCCACCATGAGTCAGAATTGACTCAATGGCAACTGACAGCCATCCTCTTCTTGGGTGTGTTAGGTAGGGTTTGTGTGATTCCTAAACTGAATGCATTTTGAGAGATCAGATGCTAATCCCATTTTCAGCTCTGAATAGGAAGCAGATGTGAGTTTTAACAGTGAGTGCAGGATAGTGGAGAGAAGATGGGAGTACTGAGCATCGCTTATGACCCTGGCCAATGACCCAGATGAATTCTTGTGACCCAGTTCCTTAATACCCATTGCCACCGAGTTGATTCCAACTCATGGCAACCCCATGTGACAGAGTGGAACTGCCCCATAGGGTTTCCAAAGCTCTAGTCTTTATAGAAAGGAGCTGTAGTGGCTAAGTGGTTGAGAGCTCAGCTGCTAACCAAAAGGTTGGTGTTTCAAATCCACCAGCTGCTCCAAGGGAGAAAGATGTGGCATTTTGCTTCCGTAAAGGTTACAGGCTGGGAAACCCTATGGGGCAGTTCTGCTCTGTCCTGTATGGTTGCTATGAGTCAGAATAGACTCTCCGGCAACAGGTTTAATCTTCATAGAAGCAGACTGCCACATCTTTCTCCCATGGAGCGGCTGGTGGGTTCAGACCGCCGACTTTTGGGTTAACAGCCAAGAGCGTCACCACTGTGCAATCAGGGCTCCTAAAAGTGCACCATGAATACTGTAATAAAAAGTCTGACGCATTATTGATATTTGACAGCTTTGCTTTCAGTCTGTATCGCTCCCCCTCTGCCTTCTGCCCCCCATCTGGGAAAAGGGATGCAGCCCCCTCCTGTGGCAATGGTGGAAAGTTGAAAGCATCCAAGCCCCGGCCTACGCATAGGAAACTTCACCCCAGCCCTACCCCTCATCACCGTGAAAGCGACTCCCTTCCCTGCTTGCTCAGCTGTTCTCAGACCAGCGTAGGAGCCTGCCCCGTTCTCCCGAAAAAGCCTTGTTATGTGAGTGACAGACCTTTTCATACCCCCTTGGTGCATTTATCAAGACTAAATTTTTGGTGTGGGGGAGCCCACCCCACCTCAATCTGTGGATTGATTTTGACAGATCCTAAGTCCCATCAAAACCAGTTGCCATTGAATCTATTCCACCTCCTGGTGACCCCATGTATGTCACAGTAGAACTGTGTGCTCTGTAGGGTTTTTAATGCTGATTTTTCAGAAGTAGTTCGGCAGGCCTTTCTTCCGAGGCACCTCTGGGTGGATTCAAACCTCCAACCTTTCAGTTAGCAGCAGAGTACATTAATCATTTGCACCACCCAGGGACTCCATCCTACATCCCAGCCCTGAGGACTACCACTGAAGAGCCCAAACTCATTTTGCAGAAAAAGCAGAACTTCAGTCCTTTGAGAAATATAATGCACTTGACCCCTGGATATTTGAATAACCTGCTTTTTTTTCCCCTCCTTGGGGAATTCTGAAATCTGTTCTTTCTTTTCTTTTCTTTTTTTTTTTTTTTTTTGGACTTTAGACGGAGGTTTACAGAACAAACTAGCTTCTCATTAAACAGTCAGTACACATTGTTTTATGACATTGGTTAACAACCCCACGACATGTCAACACTCTACCTTTGCAACCTTGGGTTCCCTATTACCAGCTTTCCTGTCCCCTCCTGCCTTCTAGTCCTTGTCCCTGGCCTTGTGTGCCCCTTTAGTCTCTTTCTGTTTTATGGGCCTGTCTAATCTTTGGCTGAAGGGTGATCCTCAGGAGTGACTTCATTACTGAGCTAAAAGGATGTCCAGGGGCCATACTCTCAGGGTTTCTCCAGTCTCTGTCAGGCCAGTAAGTCTGGTCTTTTTTTGTGAGTTAGAATTTTGTTCTACAATTTTTTCCAGCTCTGTTCAAGACCCTCTATTGTGAGCCCTGTCAGAGCAGTCAGTGGTGGTAGCCGGACACTATCTAATTGTGTTGGACTCAGTCTGGTGGAGGCCGTGGTAGTTGTGGTCCATTAGTCCTTTGGACTGATCTTTTCCTTGTATCCTGTTCTCTTCATTCTCCCTTGCTCCCGAGAGGGTGAGACCAGTGGAGCATCTTAGATGGCTGCTCACAGGCTTTTAAGACTCCAGCCGCTACTCACCAAGGTAGAATGTAGAACATTGTCTTTATAAACTGTTATGCCAATAGAGCTGGATGGTCTCGGGGAACATGTAGCTGAGTAAGCTGCTTTCGGCGTACTTTCCAGTAGCAAACTATTTTACTTACTACCCTTTCCTCAGGTACCTCCCACATGCAATTTCTTTTATGGCCACAGCCTGGAGCCATTCTGTCCCTCCGGCAGAGACTGCCAGAGCGTTTCGTTTCTCGCTGTGCTGCACAGCTTCCCAGCTGCTCCCTCAGATTAGTGTTGTGTGGGTGCATTGTGCTGCTCTGGGGGCAGGGGCTACCTCCTTATCACCGAACGGTGCCTTACGCAACCTAGGCAGTCCATGTTCCCTGAACCTGGGAATGAGTCCATTCTGAGCATCAACAGCGAAGCTGTTAACAGGAACACAGTGCTCTTCATTTCACCCCAGGCGTTTATGGGGCGAGGGCCTGGTGGCGCAACAGTTAAGCGCTTGGCTGCTAACTGAAAAGTCCGTGTTTGGAACCTACCAGCAGCTCCGCAGGAGAAGAACGTGGCAGTCTGCTCCCAGAAAGATTTACAGCCTTGGAAACCCTATGGGGCAGTTGTACTCTGTCCTGTAGGGTTGTCCTGAGTTGGTACGGACTGGCTGGCACACAACAACAACAGCATTTATGAAGACGTAGGTAAGAGGGTCAGAGAGGCTTTGCCCTTTGCTCTGCAGCTCTCCCCCAGGCGCAGGGTATAAGAACAGGAGTCCCTGTGCTGGATATCCCTGGACAAAACAGAAAATGATCCTTGCATATGGCATGACCAAGTGTCTTATGATAATGATTACAATGCCAGATCTTGTTTATGGAGCTGTTAGTATGTGCTGGCCAGTTTGCTAAGCTCACCACGTATTACAATTCAAATGACCGTCACAGAAACACTGTGAAGTAGGTACACACCGTTAATTGCCCCATTGCACAGATCTTAAAACTGAGGGAGAGTGAAGCTGCGTAGCCTCACGGACTTCTGAGTCGGTAACTTGGGATGCCAGACTATAAGCACATGTGGCCTGACTCTGGACTCCACGCACACTCTTGGCTGCTACGCTACTCTGCCATTTATAAGAGGTGTGGTAGACAGGCTCCAGAACGGCTCCCAAATATCCCTGCATCCTGATAGTCATGCCAGTGGCTAATCCTCTCCCCTTGAATATAAGCAGGACCTGTGACTTGGTTCTAACCAATAGAATATGGAAAACAGATGTGATGTCACTTCCATGATTATTGTATGTAACATTGTAACCCTGTATATCTAGAAGACTCCCTCCCTTGCTGGCTTTAAAAACTAAGTTGCCATGTTGGAGGGGCCCACATAGCAAGAACTGAGGGCAGCCTTTGTCCAACAGCTGGCAAGAAAAGGAGACCCTCAGTCCTGATGCTCACAGGAACTAAATTTTGCTGACAAAATCTTATGGTTCATGAAATATTGTCCAAGACTTTGGGAGCTTGGGAGAGGATCCATCCCCAGTTGAGCCAAAGATGAGAATAACACCCCAGCTGATACTTTGATTTTGGCCGTGCGTAGATTCCTAATCTGCAGAAACCATTAGATAGTAAATACATGCTGTTTTACACCACTAAGTTTGTGGTAGTTTGTTACTCAGAAATGCAGAATGCAGGAGGGTTACTATGTTTGTTATTGCTATTTGCTATTGAATTGGCTCCAACTCATGTAGATCTTACTTCAGCAGAACAAAATGTTGCCTGATCCTGTGTCATTGTTTGAGTCCATTGCTGCGGCTATTGTGTCAAAGCGTCTCATTGAGGGTTTCCTTCACCTTCCCTGGCCCTCTGCTTTACCAACCATGTCCTTCGCCAGTGATTGGTCCCTCCTGATGATGCATCCAAAGTAAGCAAGCCAAAGTCTTGGACAATACTTTGTGATCCATAAGCTTTTCACTGGCTGATTTTTGGAAGTAGATCACCAGGCCTTTCTTCCTAGTCTCTCTCAGTCTGGAAGCTCTGCTGAAACCTGTCCACCATGGGATACCCTGCTGGTATTTGAAATACTGGTGGCACAGCTTCCGGCATCACAGTAACATGCAAGCCACCATAGTCCAACACACTGAAAGACAGGTGGTGGTCCTGCGTTTTGAGAGGGGAGTAGAGAGAAGAACTTCCTTCCCAGAGCCTTTTACCACAGCAGCTTCTTGAAGACTGCTTTTCTTCTTTTCTTCCCTTCTCAGCTTCCTCAGGACAGTCCTTCTTAAACCCTTCCTTCGGGGCTTGTTCAGTTTGGTTGGGGATTACTGCCATGGATTGAATTATGTCCCCCCAAAACTGTGTGTATCAATTTGGCTGGGCCATGATTCCTGGTATTATGTGAATTTGCTGTATGTTGTAAATCCTGCCTTTATAATGTTAATGAGGGAGGATGGGTGGCAGTTGTGTTAGTGAAGCAGGATTGGATTGTGTCCTGAGACAATCTCCTGAGGTACAGAAAAGAAAAGTGAGCAGAGAGACAGGGGGACCTCATACCACCAAGAAAGCAGTGCCAGGAGCAGAGCATGTCTTTTGGATCCGGGGTCCCTGTGCGGAGAAGCTCCTATTCTGGGGGAACGTTGATGAGAAGGCCAACAGAGAGAGAAAGCCTTCCCCTGGAGCTGACGCCCTGAATTTGGACTTGTAGCCTATTAGACTGGGAGGGAATAAATTTCTCTTTGTTAAAGCCATCCACTTGTGGTATTTCTGTTATAGCAGCACTAGATGACTAAGACAATTACCTAAACCAAACTAAAGCCATTGTCACTGAGTCGATTCTCACCCATGGCAGTTCCATGTGTTACAGAGTAGAACTGTGCTCCATAGGGTTTTCTGTAATCTTTACGGCAAACAGCCCTGGGGTGCAACAGTTAAGCACTCAGTTGCAAACCAAAGGTTGGCAGTTTTACCCCACCCAGTGGCTCCAAGGAAGAAAGACCTGGCAATTTGCTCCTGTAAAGATGAGAGCCTAGGAAACATTATGGGACGATTCTATTCCCCATGAGTCGAAATTGACTCGACAGCACCTAATGACAACAATAATCTTTATGGAAACAGATCACCAGAACTTTCTTCCATGGTGCTGCTAGGTGGGTTCAAACTGCCAACCTTTAGGTTAGTAACTGAGCACTTAATGATTTGTGCCACACAGGGACCTTGGGGAGGCACCTAGGTGTCTGGTATTCCAAGCAGACCCTCATGGTGTGCTCTTGCTCAGGCAAAGTTGTAAAGTACTGGCATTGGTTTAGATGATATGTTTTGACCTTGGCTGCGTTTTGGGCTACTCTGAGCATCGGTTTATAACACAGACACCAGCTGAACCCCTTTTATTGCCTTGTCTTTATAAATCCAGGCCACTGAATTCTATTAGCATATTGCTGTTGTTATCCTGTGCCCTAATAGTTAGTTTTGGTTCATTAATCTGGATAGTCAAGGCTGTTTTTTTTGTTTGTTTGTTTGTTTTTAAACGATGAATTTTGCATTCACTGGTATCGTGATGCACAGGAAAGAAAATTCTAGCCTGGGAGGTTCCCATGCAAAAACCTAAATTTCATTTTCTTTTGTTATTCCATTTCTTCTCTCTGCACAGTTGGAAGTTATACACTCTGTTTCTATTCTTTTAAAATGCACATTCAGCTTATTAAAGTCTAAAACTAATCAGTGTCTACACTTCTGAATAACATAAAACAATAATTAAAGTTGCTGTTGAGTTGGCTCCGACTTGTGGTAAACCCCATGGAACTCTTATTTAGAATGGCAGCTCTGTGTTTGCTTTTTCTTTCATGTAATGTAGTCATCCAAACCATAACCTTGAGGGTGTTTCTTCCTTTTCGTTTTGTTACATTTTTTATTCACGAGTCACATCTTGAAGATTCAATAAACTTTAGAGTTAAGAGGAGATTATATAAACTTTCATGAGTAACAAAAAGCATTGTGTATGTCGGTCAAAATGTCAGTTATCTAAATAAAACATAGCATTCAAATTAGGTTTACATAGAAGGTCAGAGGCCAACAGCTGAGGATGGAAACACAATTTGTTTAATAAAATCGACTGTGATTATAAATAAACTATAATCTGCAGCCTCTGCTGTTTTGGGTGGTGTCACTTTTTGGAAGGTTTTAAAATTAGGCAAGTGTGGATCCAAAAAGTATTGAATTTTTATGCTCTTGGATATTTACGATCAGATTAATAACTCAATGACCGTTGAGATTTGCAGAAGTTAAATATTAAAGGATTTCATTTCTCTCTTAATACCTGCGAGTTAGCTGACCTTCTTATTAAGACTCCTGAAAATAATTTGCAAAGATTTTCTTACAAAGTGAATTGCTTTCTCTTCTCTCTCTTGGAAATTGCTCTTCTACATTTTTCTTTCTACGGATCTTCTTCAAGTTTGGATTTCCTTCATAGAAACTGTAGGACTTCCAAAAAAAAAAAACAAAACAAAAACAAAACCCATTGCCATCGAGTTGATTCTGAGTCATAGCAACCCTAGAGGGCAGAGTAGAACTGCCCTGTAGGGTTTTCAAGGAGCACCTGGTGGATTCAAACTGCCGACCTTTTGGTTAGCAGCCATAGCTCTTAACCACTGTGCCACCAGCATTTCTGATAGGACATCAGTTACTGGAAATGACCTTAAGGAAGAAAAGAGCCAACACAAGAGAATATTGACCTGGCTTAGAGTAATCATATCACCATGCCCTGAATCACACAGACGAAAATGAGTTCCTGGAGGCTAAATTCCACACGTAAACCCCTAACTCTCTCAAACCTGTGCTAATGAAGAGATATGGTGCTAACGATGATAATTTGGGAGATGGTGGTTTTGGGGTTCATTGGAATTTTATTTTTAACTTTATATATTACAGTCAACTTCTCAGTGATACAAAATTCATTTTTACCTAATACGAACACACCCAGCTGGGCAGAACTGGGGCAAAGTCCAGGTCCTGTTTGGACGGTTCTTTGGCACCCACGCGGGACTCCACTTAGAGTCTCAGACACACTGCCTTTGCCTTTAGAAAATAAAGTGGCTACATTCTTTTTACTAAATATTGTTGGGGAAGGGACTCTCTCAGCGTTTTTCATTACAGTTTCCCCAAGACCTAACATAGTGTCTGGCATATAGTTCTACATAATGACCATCTGACAAATATTTAACAGCCTTTCTCACAGAATTACAAGTAAAATAATCACCATCATCTACCTACCTATGTCTCTCTCTACCTATCATCCATCCATCCATCCATCTCTATCTATCTATGTATCTATCTAGATGTATCTCTCTATCCATCTATCCATCCATCCAGACATCCATTTCTATCTATGTATCTATCCATCCATCCATCCCTGTCTGTCTATCTGTGTATCTGTCCATCCATCCATCCATCCATCCATCCATCCATGTATCTCTCCATCCATCCATTCATGTATCTATCTATGCATCCATCCATTCATCCATCTCTGTCTATGTATCCATTCATCCATGCATCCCTCCATCTCTGTATCCATCCATCCATCCATCCATCCGTCCATCCATCTCTATGTATCTATCTATGCATCCATCCACCTATCCATCCATCTCTGTCTATGTATCCATTCATCCATTCATCCCTCCATCTCTGTATCCATCCATCCATCCATCCATCCATCCATCCATCCATCCATCTCTGTGTATCTATCTATGCATCCATCCATTCATCCATCTCTGTCTATGTATCCATTCATCCATCCATCCCTCCATCTCTATGTATCTATCTATGCATCTATCCACCTATCCATCCATCTCTATCTATGTATCTATCTATCTAGGTATGCATCCATCCCTCCATCTCTGTGTATCCATCCATCCATCCATCTCTATGTATCCATCATCCCTCCATCTCTATGTATCCATCCATCCATCCATCTCTATGTATCCATCCATCCATCCATCTCTATGTATGCATCCATCCATCCATCTCTATGTATGCATCCATCCATCCATCTCTATGTATGCATCCATCCCTCCATCTCTATGTATCCATCCATCCATCCATCTCTATGTATCCATCCATCCATCCATCTCTATGTATGCATCCATCCATCCATCTCTATGTATCCATCCATCCATCCGTCTCTATGTATGCATCCATCCATCCGTCTCTATGTATGCATCCATCCATCCATCTCTATGTATCCATCCATCCATCCATCTCTATGTATCCATCCATCCATCCATCTCTATGTATGCATCCATCCATCCATCTCTATGTATCCATCCATCCCTCCATCTCTATGTATCCATCCATCCATCCATCCATCCATCTCTATGTGTCTATCTATGCATCCATCCACCTATCCATCCATCTCTATCTATGTATCTATTTATCTAGGTATCTATCCATCCATCCATCTCTATGTATCCATCCATCCATCCATCCCTATGTATCCATCCATCCATCCATCTCTATGTATCCATCCATCCATCCATCTCTATGTATCCATCCATCCATCTCTGTGTATCCATCCATCCGTCCATCCATCCATCTCTATCTGTCTATCATTTATCTGTACATCTATCATCTACCTATGTATCATCCATCTATCTATCATATCTGTCTCTATTATATATTTACCTAATGTAGGCCTGGTAGCGCAGTAGTTAAGAGCTACGGCTGCTAACCAAAAGGTCAGCAGTTTGAATCCACCAGCCCCTCTTTGGAAACCCTATGGGGGAGTTCTACTCTGTCCTACAGGGTTGCTATAAGTCAGAATCGATTTGACCGCAATGGGTTTGGTTTTAGGTCTTTAATGTATGTCTATCTCTCGTCTATCTATCATATCTATCTCTATCATTTGTCATCTATCTACCTTTCCTCCTTCCCTCTCTTCTTTCCTTCATCCCTCCCCCTCCCTCCCTCTTTATTTTTTCTATTAATCTATCTTTCATAATGGAAAGTTATATACACACAGCTGACGTTTTCTTTGTACCCTTCACACACCCATTCCCATACCTCCCTCCCAAGAAAAAACCTAGATCCTAAATTTAATATTCATTTTTCCCATGTATGTTTTAAAGTTGTTGCTGTGTCCTGGGTATTCAGAAGCAATATATAGACTTGCTTTGCATGATGAAAAACTTTAAATGGTTGAAGGGTAAGACAGTATACAATTCTGGGGAAGCCAGCACAACTTGACCAAGGCAAGGTCATGGAAGCTCCATAGACACATCCAGACTCCCCAAGGGCCTGAATTACTGGGCTGAGGGCTAGGGGCCATGGTCTCAGGGGACATCTAGCTCAATTGGTATAACATAGTTTGTAAAGAAAATGTTCTACATCCTACTTTGGTAAGTAGCATCTGGGATCTTAAAAGCTTGTGAGCAGCCATCGAAGATACTCCACTGGTCTCACCCCTTCCAGAGCAAGGGAGAATGAAGAAAACCAAAGACACGAGGGAAAGATTAATCCAAAGGACTAATGGACCACAACTACCACCGCCTCCACCAGACTGAGTCCAGCACCACCGACTGCTCTGACAGGGATCACAATAGAGGGTCCTGGACAGAGCTGGAGAAAAATGTAGAACAAAATTCTAACTCACAGAAAAAGACCAGACCTACTGGTCTGACAGAGATTGGAGAAACCACAAGAGTATGGCCCCGGACACCCTTATAGTTGAGTAATGAAGTCACTCCTGAGGTTCACCCTTCAGGCAAACCTTAGACAGCCCCATAAAACAAAATGAGACTAAAGGGGCACACCAGCCCAGGGGCAAGGAAGAGAAGGCAAGAAAGCTGGTAACAGGGAACCCAAGTTCGAGAGGGGGAGAGTGTTGACATGTCGTGGGGTTGGCAACCAATGTCAGAAAACAATATGTGTATTAACGTTTAAAGAGAAACTGATTTACTCTGTAAACCTTCATCTAAAGTGCAATTTTAAAAAAAGCTTAAAAAAAAAAAAAAACTTTAAATGGTATGATTTCGTGTCTATTGTCTGGTTCTTGCCATTTCAGCCCCCACTTACAGTAGAAATATTTGCACATTAATAACATCTCTAGTTGAATAATTTGATCTACTGACCAGTCTTTCATTGTATGAATACACAACATCTGATTTGGTTTCCTTCAAACCAAGAACGATACCAGTTGACCTGGAGTCCACTTGGACTCATGGCGACCTCATGTGTGCCAGAGTAGAATTGTGCTCCATAGGGTTTTCAATGGTGGATTTTTCAGAAGTACATCACCAGGCCTTTCTTCCAAGTCACCTCAGGGTGGACTCGAACCTCTGACCTTTCAGTTAGCAGCTGAATGGGTTAACTGTTTGCAGCAGGGATTCCTTTGTTTCCCGACTGCCTGCAAATAAAGTCGCTTCCAACGTTTGGTGTTAGAGGGAAATGCCTCCATAAGCCTTCCTGTTACATGTCCTTTTGAACACAGGTGTGAGTGTTTCTTTAGCATGTGTAATTAAGAATGGAATTGCTGGTTCAGTGGGGAGGTGCATCTGCATATTGTTTTCCAGTTTAGGGTTTGTACCAATTTAGAGCCCTACCAAAATGGCGGTTCCCACTGCTGACTATTGGGATCGACGGACATTTTAATATTTGCAAATAGATAGTTATTAAATAATACATCATTGTGGTTTTTATGTACATTTCTCTGATTATCGGGTGCAGGTGAAAATATTTCCGTGTGTTTTTTAGTCGTTTACTTTTCTGAGCGTTTCCTGTGCATATGCTTTGCCCATTTTTCTGCTTTTGTTTTGTTTTTCATTGATGTATTGAAATTTACACATCACGTGCACACATTTTATATTATTCGTAGAAAATCTTTTATATGTAAATATGTATTATTGCTGTAAAACCTTTGGCAAGAAACCATATCAACTATGGTTTATGTGTTCGTGCTTTGTTTATGATTGGTTGTTAAAGTTTTGGCTAAACAGTATCCTTTATAATTTTAAGCTTATCAGATTTATCAATTATTTACTTCTTGGTATGTATTATTTGTATCTGGTTGAGAAAACTTTTACTACTCAAGGTCCTAATAGTATTTAAGTATATTCTCTTCCAGAAGTTTTGAAGTTCTGCTTTTTCACCTTTTGGTGCAATGTTTTCTATTTTCTTTCAAAATAGCACACCTTCAAAGTTAGCTAGTTTCCAATAATAGTTATCCAGTTAAATAATTAAAATGGAAGAAATGAGTTATGGTTTGAATTGTGTCCCTCCAAACATACATACACATTTGCATATATACATGTACATGCACGCACATGTATGTACGTACATATACCTATACACACATATGTACGTATATATAAATATAGATACATCTATACACGTATGTATGTTGAATCCTAACCCCAGCGCCTGCGGATGTAATCCTGTTTTGAAACAAGGTTGTCTTTGTTATGTTAATGCGGCCCTATCAGTGTAGCGTGCCCCTAAACCTAACCCCCTCTGAGTTCTAAGGAGCAGCATAGGTAGACACAGAGGTATGCACATGGGGAAGACAGACCCCACGTGAGGATCACTAAGGAGCAAGGAATGCCTGGGGCGACCGACGAGGAAAAACATCAGCACCGCCAAGACCTGCATTTGTGCTTCCAGCCCCCAGAACCGTGAGAAGATAAATTTCCGTTTTTTAAAACCACACACTTCGGGTGTCTCTGTTGTAGCAGCACTAGGAGACTGAGACAACCGGTTGTAATGGTTGAAAAATAGGAAATAAAATGCACATGGCATGCTCAGGCTTCATCTTTAGTAAAAACATGCTGTTTGTCATTAGGCGCCCTGGAGTCGGTTCCGACTCATAGCGACCCCACGTACAACGGAAGGAAACACTGCCCGGTCCTGCGCCATCCTCACAATCCTTGCTGTGTTTGAGCCCACTGTTAACAGCCACTGTGTCAGTCCATCTCGTTGAAGCTCTTCCTCTTTTTTGCTGACCGTGTACTTTACCAAGCATGATGTCCTTCTCCAGGGACTGGTCCCTCCTGACCACACGTCCAAAGTATGTGAGACTTAGTCTTGCCATCCTTGCTTCTAACGAGCATTCTGGCTGTACTTCTTCCAAGGCAGATTTGTTCGTTCTTCTGGCAGTCCATGGTATATTCAGTACTCTTCACCAGCATCATAATTCAAAGGCATCATCTCTTCTCTGGTCTTCCTTATTCATTGTCCAGCTTTTGCATGTATATGAGGTGATTGAAAATACCATGGCTTGGGTCAGGCGCACCTTAGTCCTCAAAGTGGCATCTTTGCTTTCTAACACTTTATAAACATAATGACTGTAGTTCTAAAGTACCCTTTACACCCTGAGCAGAAGGAGACACAGGTGAATAACCACATGGGCAACAAGGAAGCATTTTGACACCAGCCTCTTGCCGTTAAGTCAGTCAGGGCACTGCAGTGGTGAGTATCCCATAGGGAAGTTACAAGCTCATTCCACATACAGATCCCTTCTGTTTAAGTTTACTCAAGTTTAGCTGAGACCTTTGTGAAATCACTTTCCTCTAATTCCAACAAAAGTTGCCGTTTGACAATACATCTTGCTTCCCAGGCACAAAATAACAGGCCAGGAATGGGCTGAGCCACACACAATACCCAGAAACTAAGCTTGATTTCTTTCTCTTTGCTGTTACATCAACCGACATTTTGTCTCACGAATTATTCTGTATAATCATTCTGAATTCATTGACCAGGACCTGATCCATGCTGGGTCAGTAGATAGGAATTGTGTTTGTTTGTTTTTCCGAGACAGTGTAGATCGTATTGATCTGAGAGCAGAGGTGATCATATTAATCAATGTTAATCATCAATATTAATCATCAATAAAGGTGAACTCTTTTTGCCGTGTCCACAGCCGGGCGGAATCAAATGTGGATATCATGTGTTCAGAGGACTGTTAGGTAAGTTTAGTGCCCAGATAATCCCTATAATGCCTTGCAAGGGTCCCACCTCACCCGACCCGTGAGGTGGCTGTCACCAGTCTCGAAAATCTAAGAAAATGTGAAGAATTAGAAACCTGCTTGTTTGATAAACCAAGTTGCCATGGAGCCGGCTCTGACTCCTGGTGACCCCATGTGTGCAGACTACAGATGTATTCCATAGTGCTTCCAGTGGCTGATTTTTCAGAAGTAGATCACCAGGCCTTTCTTCCAAGGCACCTCTGGGTGGACTGGAACCCCCAACGCAGCAGAGCGCACTCACCATTTGCGCCCCACCAAGGACGCCACTTGTTGGATCCATATTCTTGATATCTGTTGGTACGGATACTTGGTGCCTTGACTCATTACATTTGTGCAAGGTTGTCATGTCCTTGGTCACCGTGACCCTGGAGTAGCTGGGCATGAAGAAGAACTCCAGTACCTACCATGTTGTGGGAACTTAGGTCAGATTCCCCAGAGTCCGATCTTGACCAGGAAACTTGGAATCCCAGGGAAGGGAAGGCAGCCAGGGACGGAGGAGGGAAGATGAGAAGGGGAGAAAACTGACAAAACCAGACGAGCTGTCATGGAGACGCGGAACCCCTGGCAACCCCATGTGTATCACAGTACAACTGTGCTCCATAGAGTTTTCAATGGCTGAGTTTTCAGAAGCAGATTGCCAGGTCTTTCTTCCTAGGCACCTGTGGGTGCACTAGAATCTCCGACCTTTTGGTTAGCAGCTGCGATGGTTATGATTGTGTGTCCACTTGGCTGGGCCATGATTCTCAGTGTTTTGGCAGTTGTATAATCTTGTGATCACCTCCCTGTTGACATTTGATGTGTGATCGCCCCCACGACGGGATCTGCTGTGAGTAGCCAGTCAGTTGAAAGGGAGTTTCCTTGGGCGTGTGGCCTGCATCTGAATATAAGGGGACATTCTGGCTTTTGCCTGCTCTGGATCCTGTGGCTGCCTCCTGTTCATCCGACCTCTGGTTCTTGGGACTTGAGCTAGCAGCTTACCTGCCGATCTTGGGATTTGTCGATCTTCACAGCCTGTGAGCAAGAGTCCTGCTCTCTGACCTGCTCATCTTGGGTTCGCTCAGCTTCTATCCTGATCCACGGACATGGGACGTTCCAGCCTGTACAACCGCGTGAGCCATTTCCTTGATATAAATCTGTCTCTCTATATATATTTACGTGTTCCACAGGTTTTACTTCTCTAGAGAACCCAGCCTAAGACAGTAGCCCAGCGTGGTAACCGTTCATACCACCCAGAAGCTGATTCCTGGGGACGCTGGAGTGTACACAACACCTTAGGGGTTTTTTTTGTGTGTTTACCGTGAGGTAAGGGAGCTGGACTTTTCATAATATCCACCTACAGTTAGTCACTGACTACCGCCCTGCTGTGACTCCCGTGCGGCCACCATGAGTTGGAGTTCACTCGAAGGCAACTGGTTTTTAACTGTTGCTGTTGAGTCGATTCCGACTCATAGTTATGTGTATACGTGTATAGGACAGAGGAGAACTGCCCCGTAAGGTTTCCAAGGCTGTAATCTTTACAGAAGCAGACTGCCACATTTTTCTCTTGTGGAGCAGCTGATGGATTGGAACCACTGGGCCTTAACCACTGTGCCACCAGGGCTCCTAAGTTGGATACAAATGCTATTTTATTTCTGGAATTTTATTACCCATTTATTCCTTATCAGTATTTAACAATGTAAGGAACAAAGTGGCAGACTGTGGCCCATTTGTAAATAAAGTTTTATTAGAACAAAGCCACGCCCATTGATTTACATTGTCTGTCAATGTTTCTGTGCCACAAGTGCAGAGCTGACCACAGGCCCCAAAAGCCTAAAAGATTTCTGAGCTGGCCCTTAACAGAAGTCTGCCCACCTCTGCTTTTGGGTATGGGGTTGAATTCCAAAATCCACAGTACCTCTTTTCGTCCCTAACTGTTTTACAGGAAAACGATTGGCCTATTCCCAGAGCACTGAGCCTCCTAGGAGAGTATAAAAGCCCAGAGTTAATCTCCAGAAATACAGTATATTCAATGGCCTAATCTTTTCTTTAAAAGCCTCCAATTATTTAGTGCAAAAAAGACAGGAAGGAAATAAATCCAGGTCTAAACAAGGAATATCTCTGGGCAGTGAGGTTATAAATCCCATTGCCGTCGAGATTCCAACTCATTTATATGTATATATGTGTTTATATGTATAGGTGTACGGAGGTTATAAACCAGAACCAAAAACCCGTTCCTATAGAGTCGATTCCAACTCATAGCGACCCTAGAGGACAGAGTAGAACTGCCCCCATAAGGTTTCCAAGAAGCAACTGGTGGATTTGAACTGCTGACCTTTTGGTTAGCAGCCAGACTCTTAACCACTGCACCACCAGAGCTCCAATGAGGTTATAGATGACTTTTACTCTTTGTGTGTTTTTATATTTTATGCATTTTTACAATGAGCATGCAAGTATGTCTTCCATTAAAATAAATGGTTTTGAAAAAGTCTACAAACTTGGAAAACATCTCAGAGACGCCTTCCTCCAGTCAGCCGGCACTGAGGGATAGATGTTGGATGTAAACTAACCTTTAATGACCATCTTCGGTGCTACAAAAATTTTCCACAATCTCCTGTAGTCAGATAATAATTTCAGGGATTAAATATTGTCACTCCTACGTGAGAAGGTGTGAGTAATGCATGCAAGGTCACCACGTTTCTTAGGAAGGAGGTGAGAACTGGATACACTCTTGACTTTAATGCTTTTTCAGTGTCTTACATATAAAAAATACTAGGCACTAAATGAATTTGAAAAATTAAAACGTGTGAACAATTTAAACAATGAAAATATAATGCATCACCTACCTTAAGGTGCTTTTGTTGGGGGACTGCATGTTAATATATATAATATATATTTATATGGAGCCCTGGTGGAGCCGTGATTCCGGGAGCTCGGCTGCTAATCAGAAGGTCAGCAGTTCGAATCCACCAGCTGCTCCTTGGAAACCCTATGGGGCAGTTCTACTCTGTCCTGTAGAATCACTATGAGTTGGAATAGACTTGATGGCAATGGTTTTTTTTGGTATATGTTTATATGTCTACATATGTGCGTATAGTAATATATATACATATATATACATATACCATGGACTTCCAGAAGAACAAACAAATCTGTCTTGGAGGAAGTACAACCAGAATGCTCCTTAGAAGCAAGGAAAGCAAGACTTCCTCTCATGTACTTTGGACATGTTATTAGGAGGGATCAGTCCCTGGAGAAGGACATCATGCTTAGGAAAGTAGAGGGTCAGCGAAAAAGAGGAAGACCCTCAATGAGATGGACTGACACAGTGGCTGCAACAGTGGGCTCAAACATAGTAATGACAATGAGGATGGTGCAAGACTGGGCAGTGTTTCCTTCCGTTACACATCAGGTCACTGTGAGTCGGCTCCACAACACCTAAAATCAACAGCAACAACATACGCATATGCATATGTATTTAGAGAAGTACGGCAGCAAATAATAAGTCACAGAGTAATTGAAGCAATTTTAGAGTGACAATCTCTATTACAAATGTGTCATTTAATAGGGCATTTATATTCATAAAAAGTTGTTTTTTTTTTAACGTACATTCAATTATGGGGTATATTTTACAAGCACCTGAATTAGGGTACGTGTTTGCCTCGTGTGCTAAGAATAGAATTAATAAGCTTTTGGAGGACAGTAGTTCCATAATTTTTTCCTACTCAAGGCTAACTTTGTGAGGTATTATTAGGTATCCCCCGATAAGTGGCTAAATGCATTTCGAAAATGTGGTTGAACTGACTGACTTTTCAAAGCCTTTAACATCCTCCTGCACTTTGTAAATCACCAGGTGGGGTGTGAGCACAGAGTTTTTTCTGGGGATGAACCCAAATTGTGCTGTTGGCGAAGTATACCATGGGCTGTCAGAAGATGGAACAACTCTGTCTTGGAGGAAGCACAGCCAGAATGCTCTTTAGAAGCAAGGGTGGCGAGACTGCATCTCACGTACTTTGGACGTGTTCTCAGGAGGGACCAGCCCCTGGAGAAGGACATCATGCTTGGTGAAGTAGAGGGTCAGCGAAAAAGAGGAAGACCCTCACGAGATGGACTGACACAGTGGCTGCAACAATGGGCTCAAGCATAGCAGTGATTCTGGGGATGGTGCAGGACGGGGCAGTGTTTTGTTCTGCTGCACACAGGGTCACTGTGATTCGGACGAGATTCGATGGCGCCTAACAACGACAACAACGTGAACCCATTGCTAGAGGCCCTAGTGTACACAACGGAATACAGAACATGACCAGCAGTGACTGTGGTTCAAATTAGTATGTGATGTGTGCTATAAACCAAAACCAAAACCACTGCCATCAAATCGATCCCAACTCATAGGGACCCTATAGGACAGAGTGGAACTGCCCCATAGGGTTTCCAAGGCTGTAATCTTTAGGGAAGCAGACTGCCACATCTTTCTTTCATGGACTGGCTGATGGGTTGGAACCGCCCACCTTTCGGTTTGCAACCAAGATCTTAACCACCATGCCACCAAGGCATGCTGTAAGGGATTACAACATCTATGGGAACCTGGAAGAGGATAGAACGACTTTCTGGTTGAGGGAATTCAGTAAGACTTTTTGGTATAAATGGCATTTGGTGTGGACAGTGAATAAGAGAACAGATTGGAACGCGTGGACTAGGGGGATGGGTGGGAGGAGGAGACTTCGGGTGGCAAGGACAGCATCAGCAAAGGTTCAGAAGCAGGGATTTACAAGTAGGAATCTTTTATTCATGACATAGCATTTTTCCCAAGGAGGCTTCAAAACTGGGAACCTGATACCTGAGATATTATAAGAGACTGAGAATTTTTAGAAGAAACATACTTGGGGCTTGTTACATCTCTGGAGTCATATTCTGTACACTGTTAAGAGTGGGTTTGCAGAGAGTTTGGTATAGTAAGAATTTCCCCCCATTTCTAAAGGCTGATTTATCCTCTTGGCACTACAAAACCATTTTTTGTTTATTCATTCTTGTACAATTCTTGGCTTGAGGCAGCTGAGTGAGTGCCTTTCTGACTAACCTGGGAGACGATTTGATTGCCTGGTTCGTAGGGCAGGATCTTCCCATTTGATCTGAATTCCGAGGACACAGGAGATTGAACAGGTCCCTGACAGAGTAAAATCTTCTAGCTGAACTTCAGTTATTCAGTGAAAAAGAAGACAACAAGAAATGGAGCTTACAGGCCCGTGCAGCACCATCACCAAAATTTCTTAAGATAAGTGAACAAAATCTAATAAGTCAGTGGATTTGACTTTAAATTAACCTCTGTAATTCATAGCCAGGAGCCCTAGTGGCGCAGTGGTTAAGCGTCTGGCAATCTGCTCCAGTAAATGTCACAGCTTAGAAAACCCTATGGGGCAGTTCTACTCTGTCACATGGGGTCTCTGTGAGTCGAACGACTCCACGGCACCTAAAAACAATGACAGCAATCCATAGCCACATAGGGCAGGGATAAGTGGTGGATAAAATGGGCAAAATAAAAGGAGTAGAAGGAAGAGTAAGAGCAGACAGGGATCGAAGCTAATCCACAAAATGTGATCCGTTGGCAGGAGAGTGGAAAAAAGAAACTCAACAGCGTCCTTTTCTAACTTGCTCATGTTTTTCTTTCAGGTGGGTATCAAGTGTGGCACATATGTGGTCTCCAGATCTCTGTTGCTTGGAAGAAATGAGTACAGAAGCTGGCAGAGTTTGTGAAAATTGAAAAACCATAATTCAATATTTCATTTCACAAAATCTGTGCCTTAGTCTGTCTTTTTGCCCTTTAAATATGAACACGTCTTCTTCAAATACATTTTTTAAGTTAAAATAAAGTCTCTTTTTTCCTGTCTTTTTTTTCAATCGTGCTTTAAGTGAAAGTTTACAATTCAAGTTAGTTTCTCATACAAAACTTAATACACCCATTGTTATGTGACCCTAATTGCTCTCCCCATACTGTGACAGCACATTCCTCCTTTCCACCCCTGATTTCCCAAGTCCATTCAACCAGCTCCTGACTCTCTCTGCCTTCCCATCTCACCTCCGGACAGGAGCTGCCCATTTAATCTCTTGTGTCTACTTGAGCTAAGAGGCACACTCCTCACGAGTATCACTTTATGTCCCACAGTCCAGTCCAATCCCTGTCTGAAGAGTTGGCCTTGGGAATGGTTTTAGTGCTGGGTTGACAGAGAGTCCGGGGGCCATGCTTTCCGGGGTTCCTCCAGTCTCAGTCCGACCGTTAAGTCTGATCTTTTTACTAGAATTTGAATTCTGCATCCCACCCTTCCCCTGCTCCATCAAGGACTCTCTGTTTTGTTCCCTGTCAGGGTGGTCATTGGTGGTAGGCGGGCACCATCTAGTTCTTCTGGTCTCAGGCTGATGAAGTCTCTGGTTTATGTGGCCCTTTCTGTTTCTTGGGCTAATACTTTCCTTGTGTCTTTGGTGTTCTTTGTTCTCCTTTACTCCAGGTGGTTGGGACCAATTGACGCATCTTAGATGGCCCTCATACTGATTTTCGGTGGAAGTCTACACAGGACATTAGGTTTCCATTGAACAGTCATACACAAATTGTTCAGTGACATTGGTGACATTTTCACAGTGTGTCAGTATTCTCTTTCATTTCCTTCTGGTTGTTTTGCTTCCAGTTTCCCCTGTCCCCTTACTCGTTCATCTTTAGTTCAGAATAATTGTTGACCACTTGGTCTCATATAGATGATTTTTTAAAGGTGCACAGCACTCACTGGCAATTTTCTTTATTTTATGAGCCAATCTGTTATTTAGCTACAAGGTGCCCTCAGGGGGTAGTTTTGGTTCAAGGTTTATGGAGTATCTCAGGGTGATAGTCTCGGGGAGTCCTCTAGTCTGGACTTTTCAAGAATTTGAGTTCTGTTCCACATTTTTCTCCCCTTCTGTCAGGATCCATCGATTGTGGTCCTGATCAGAATGGTCCATAGTGGTAGCCGGACACCATCTAGTTCTTCTGGCCTCAGCGTAGATGAGGCCATGGTTTGTGTAGACTGTTAGTCTTGTAGACTAATTTCTTCTCAGTCTTTGGTTTCTTTCTCTCTCTTTAGCTCTGGATGAGAAGAGACCGACAGTTGTTAAAATGAAATCTTTTATAGGTCAATGGCAATCTAAAAGTAGCAACAGTAAAGTATACCAGGGAGGGAATTTTGTGAGGTTTTTCCTTTCTTCAGGAAGGCAAAACACTCAAGAGGTCTCTACTCCTATGGGGGAGTTGAGTTTAGTTGATAAGCAAGTGAGAAGATAAGATGATTTCAGATAAAGAGGAGCATTAATGAAAGAATTACACAGGGATGACCCAGCAAGAGCAGCCTACTCACCGAGTTGTCTATCCTTCTGCTTTCCTCCACGGGAAAAGCTCACCAACATCTGACCATGGAGGGGATGGAGATACAGCAGCTCCATCAGAGCTCCTTGTCCAGGGACCCTGTTTAGGATGCATTCTTTACCCCGAATGACTTGCGACTGTGAGAAAACCACCTGACTGCCATGTTGTCCCCCTTGACTTCCCATGGAAGCAGAATCTCCATTTGCAAAGGGCCATCCATAAAGCCATTGAGAAGGGATGATGCACATCTGCTAAACAGACCTTAGAAATGTATCCCGTGTGATGCAATAGCCCAGACCCCTGATTCACCTCCCTGAGTTTTAACCAGGACTTACGTGAATTCTAGCCAATATTTACGTGAATTTAACCAATGTTTATGTAAATTTTAACCACTATTGATGATATTCACATGAATTTTATGGCTCTGCCTGCATTGCTTTCTCTCCCCAGTTGCAAAATACTTGCTTCATTTTATCACGGGAAGCTCTGTCTCAGGAATCTATACATTTCTTAAAGTTGTCCAGAGAGTCATTGAATGCCCTTAGGACACGGAGAGTGAACAGATTTGCCTTTGTTTGCTTTCCCGTGTGGAGTATCCCCAGTGCTGTTCCAGAGCCTGAGAGGAAGGTACCAGAGAGAAAGGAGGCCAGCACACGGCATGAGAAAGAACTTCCTAAGCTTCGAGGGGATTGAAAGTTCTCCACATCACAGAACTAGGAAAACTAAAAACCGAAAGAAGACATTTGTATTAGATTTCTCTCTCTCCATTTCTGGAACTCCCATTAGCTAAAGCACTGCGAGAAAGATATTGGTTCTGTGTACAGAGAATAATGGGAGAATAAACCTCTTTTTGATTTGATTTGGTATAAAAACTGTCAAACTTTAAGAACTTCGGAAGGTATTTTAGAAAAGTTAAGCTTCAAGTTGAAATGTATTTGTGTGTGTATGTATATACAGATATTTATAATGGTATAAATTATTGTAACATTATACAATGTAAAACATTGTATAATTGTTATATACAAAACTATGTATATATTTATATATAACACACAACAATGCTTTGTATACACACATCGGAATTGACTTTATGGCAACAGGTTTTGTTTTTTTTTTAATATATACAGTGGAGCCCTGGTGGTGCAGTGGTTAAGAGCTCAGCTACTAAACAAAAGATAGCCAGTTCAAATCTACCATCCCATCCTTGGAAACCCTATTGGGCCATTCTGCTCTGCCCTATAGAGTCACTGTGAGTCAGAATCAACTCAACAGTAACTGGTTTGGGTTTTGGTTAAATATGTAACGTTACATGATATATATGACATATATATCTAGCACAAGGAAAAAATGCCTTCTCTAATTTTTGTAGCTGTTTGACAATATGCAGGGTCTAAATAGAACATGACGAGTCCCTGGGTGGTGGAAATGGTTAATGTGCTTGGCTGCTAATCAAAACGTTGATGGTTTGAGTCCACCCAGAGGCACCTCGGAAGAAAAGCCTGACAGTCTCCTTCCAACAAATCAGCCGTTGGAAACCTGAGGGAGCACAGTTCTACTCTGACACACATGGGGTCGCTGTGAGTCGGAATCAGCTTGCCGCCTCGTGTTCGAATAGATAATCTTTAAAAGCATTTCTATAAATGTATAGATAACTGTCCAAGGACATTAGGCTCTTTGGGGACCAGATCCTTAAAATGTCAAGGTGCCAACAAGGAAGATTACTGAAATCTTCCCTGTAGATAAACTAAGTATGAGACTTTTATGTCAGCATGCAGTATCTCTTAACATGTTTTGCACTGTATACATAGAAAACCGTCTTAACATTTTCAACTTCCTTCTTTCTCTGAGTGATATTCTATCAGTCTTTCTCGGATTATTCTCTGTTGGGTGAAGGACCCAGGGACACAGCCCAGTGTCACAGAGGACTCTTAGATAAGAGGCTGCAGGTGGCATCTGTTGGAGAGGTGTGCTTGGGCTGGACAGTGGGGCCACTGGGCTGTTCTTTTTCTCCACAGGGGATCTGGGGAAGGGGCTTGAGGCCCCTGAATTGGGGTGTGGCGATGGGCGTACATGCGGTGGCTCCATTCATGGGGAATGATGTCTTCCACCAGGTACACAGTATCATCCGGTCGTTGTATGTCAGTGCTGACCACACCTGGGACTCCCAGGGAGAAATTAGACTCTTCCTCATTTCTGTTCTTGGGGAGAGGGGGAGCCACTGGTCTTGGGAACTATTGCCAAGAAACAGAGAGGAAGCCTCTGTGTCATTTGCAGACAATCCATTTCTCTCTCCACTGTGACTTGTATGATCAAAGGAGATACAGTAACACCTGCCAAAGGTGGAAACCTGTCAGAGGAGGCAAACTCACTGTGTGTTTATGAGGTAGGATTCTTAATAGAGGTGGAAATCCTGCGAGACTCGGAAAAACAAGGCAGTCCCGTTGAGTTCCAGCTCTCACAGGTTTCACTGTACATTGATTATCTGCTATATTTCCTTTAAAACTATTCCTCACTAGTCACAGTAATTGTATCCCAAGTTTCCAGCAAAAGAACTCATGCCCAGCTTTGTTTCCCAAGGCGGACGCATACACATTGTAATTCATAGTAAGATGCATTGCCTAAATGAATTCCAGTCATTTAATTTATGCTGAAAATTCAATATATAGTGATCTTGAAAAGCATAATCTCGATGCAAGAGAGTACAAACGTTTATGCATCTGACTGTAAATACTGAATTCAGTTTATCATTCAGACGTTAATGCGAACTCATGTGGGAGAGAATTAGACTGAATGTGAACAGATGAACAGTGGTGATTTCTTTTAGCTAATTATCTCTTCTTTAGGATTAATTCGATATTATGCATTGTTTCCCCCTAATATGCAAAATTATTTCTTATTTTTCCCTCATATAATTCTAATGCCAACTCTCATCTCCTTTTTTCTGTCCTTTGAGGCAAGGAGGTCAAAGCTTGCTACCACTCACTATGGTTCCCCCCTAATAATAACAATAATTATTATTTTCAGCCAAGGATTTTCTTCTCTCTCTTTTGTTCCACAGTCTAAATCCATCCTCTCTTTGAAAACACACAGCAGAGCTGATGTATGTCGGTACAATGACTGTATGTCTTTCTAGGTGGAATCAGGCTGTGTCCTTCTAGTCTAATAGGGTTTTATCAAGGTTGGTCGTGGTGTCCGTTGCCAGAGAGTGGGTTCTGACTCATGGTGACCCCATGTACAGTGGAGTGAAATGTTGCCCGGTCCTGCACCATGTTCACTGTGGTTGGTATGTTTTGAGTCCATTGTTAGGGGTATGGAGTCCGTCTGTTTTAGAGATTAAATCTTTCTTCCCAGGCTGGGCAATGTAGTTTTCTTCTAAAAATACAGTGAAATCTGTGAGAGCCGGAACTTGATGGGACTGCATTGTTTTTCCAGGCCTTGAAAGTTTTCGCCTTTGGCAGGGTGCTGTCTTACCACTTGCCTATCTCTCGTTTTTGTGGAAAATATTTGCGTTTTCCTTCTCGGACAGGTTTCTGCCTTACACAGGTTCCGGCTTTGGCAGGTCTTACTGGAATTGATTTGCTGCCTTAAATATTGATAGCTCGTCCCTTTATTTTGTCTTAAACATGCTTATTTCGTATTTCAAGGACGTTTACAGTGGACCGAGTAGACCACAGTGATGAGCACAGTCCGTGCCATCTCAAACTAAGTGTTTGCGTATTGCCTTTCAGCCTTTGTCCCCACTGCAAGGACCCAAGACCTGTGGGCATCGTATCGGTGGGGAGAAGATGTAGTTCTGGATGCTGTCCTTGCCATTTTGGAAGTCTGATTTTCTCACTGTGAAAGGTACATTATGAACTCCGACAACCTCATGGAGGCTTTTCATGGGTCATAGCAGACAACCATTTTATTTAGTTGTATTTTAAGTAAAAATGTTCCTCTAGTACAGCACGCAGAAGAGTGTGCAAACACCAAGTGCCCAGCTTAATGAACTTTAAAAACTGAAGGGACTTGCATCACCAGCCACCAAGATAATGAAGTAGAATGTCTCTCCTTTCCCAGAACCCTAGCCACACCTATTCCAAAACCCCAACCCCTTGGTGCTGAGTCAGTTGCTACTCGTAGTGACCCCAGGTGACAGAGTAGAATGGCCCCATAAGCTTTCTTAGGCTGTAATCTTTACAGAAGAAGATCACCAGACCTTTCCTCCATGGTGCCGCTGGGTAGGTTTAAACCTCCAACCTTCAGGTTAGTAGTCAGACACAAACCATTTGTGCAGGTTGCCTTGTATCAGAATGGATTACTTCTGCCTGTATTTGAACTTCATGTAAATGGTATTATATGCTAGAGACTTTGTTTGCTACTTTCACTCAACATGTTTATTAGATAAATCCATATCGTGCGTAGCTGCAAATTATCAGTTATCCATTTTATTGCTGTAGTTTATTTTATACCCATTGCATTGTTCTTTGAAATGTATTTGTCTGTCTGTCTGTCTGTCTGTCTAGTGCTGCTATAATAGAAATACCACAAGTGCTGTTAGCGCCTAGGAAACCCTTTGGGGCTGTTCTCTTCTGTCACAAAGGGTCACTATGAGTCGGAATCAACTCGATGGCAAACAGCAACATATGTGTGTGTGTGTGTCTATATAACTGTATGTGTATAACCGAAAAACCAAACCCGTTGCTGTCGACTGGATTCCGACTCATAGTGACCCTATAGGACAGAGTAGAGCTGCCTCATAGGATTTCCGAGGAAACGTAGTAGATTTGAACTGCCAGCGTTTTGGTTAGCCGCTGAACTCTTAACCACTATACCACCAGGGTTTCATCTATATATATATAAAACGATCTGTGTATAACTGTGTATACATATGTAACAAAATTGGCCATTTCTACATTGTTTACATGCACAGTGACACGAAGTACATTCATCTTGTTGTTGTACGGTCAGTGCTATCCATTTCCAAATTTTTCCATCATCCTTAACAGAAGCTCAGTGTCCCCTAAGCAATGGCTCTCCTTTCCCCACCCCCACCCATCTCAACCATTAATATCTCTTGGTCCCTATGCAGTTGCCTGTTGTAGCTATTTTATGTAAGTGAGATCATACAGCATTCACCCTTTTGTGGCTGACTTGTTTCACTCAGCACGGTGCTTTCAAGGCTCCTGCATGGCGGGGCGTGTATCAACACTTCATTCCCCTTGGTGGCTGAGTACTGTTAACATTGTCTGCATGGACCGCATCTGGTTTCTCCATTCACCTGTTGATGGGCATTTGGGTTGTCTCCACCTTTTGACTATTGTGAAGAATGCGGCTGGGAGTCTGCCTGTCATTTCTGTGCTCTCCACCAGCAAGTCCAATCACAGTGTATTATTATCTGACTTCCAGAATGGCCCAGTAGGTAACATACTGTGTCTTAAGATTTCCTTTAGAAAATCTGGATTGTTAAATAGATGAATAGAGCTAATTTGGTATCCCAGATTGCAGAGATGGTTTTGGCATTTTTGTGTTTTCTGTTGGGCTGAGAACATTTGTACTTCTTGACCAAAACGCATTGGCCACATTGGGTACTGACCTTCGCTCACCACAAGGATTGTGTCTTTCAGTTTTGACCTTCGTGCTATTTTGTTTTGACTTATACTTCAGTATCAATTCTTTGACCTATTCTTTGACCCTGAGATTGTATGTTCTCTCTTTCCCTTCCACTTCACTTTTTTTTTTCTTTTCTATTTTACCATCCCAGCTGTGTACAGCAGTATGACTGATTATTATTTGGCAGCAGCAGATTGACCGTGTCTTGATGAGAAGTCTAAGTGTTATGCTCAGGCAGATTCTGTTTCCACTAATGAGGATCCAGTAAACATCACTTCATTTGCAAGTCCTTATCCTCCTTCACACTTAAACGATAACATGGCTTTGTCATATTGAGCTATTTGCTACAGTTAGAGTTCTTAGTTTTGTTAGGAAACTTTGAAACAGATGAAAGGGGCAAATCTCTATAATAAAAGGTGATTTTCTATTACATTTGTGAGGGTCCCTCGGTGGCGCAAATGGTTAAGTTCTTGGCTGCTAACCAAAAGGTTGCATGTTCGAGTCCACCCAGAGGTGCCATGGAAGAAAGGCCTGGTGATGTGCTTCCGAAAACTCAGCCATTGAAAACCCTGTGGAGCGCAGTTCTACTCTGACACCCGTGGGGTTTTCATGAGTCGGAGTCTATCTGAAGACAAGCACTACTGCTATAATGCCTGAAGCAAATTAACCTTTCTAAAAACGCTTTAAAACTGTATCTCATTCTATATACTGTGGCTACTTAGTAGGAGAGTTTCACCAAAGATAACCAGCTATAGACTAAATTGAAAGTATGGTAGTTTCTTAGAAGTGGGAATGTTTCAATAAAAGGAGTATTCTGTTAACTATTCCATCATCAGTGACTTTTCTAAATTAATTTCCCCTAGGATAGCAATGCTTGAAAACTTACTCACCATTGGTTTTTCAGCGTTTAGGATTTGCTGTGCTCAGTTGATAGTGCTAGCAGAAAAGGCAGTTCACCTAAACGAAGACTTCCTCCAGTTAGTTCAGTATGCCTCATCCAGCAAAGACTAGAACTCGCATCAAAGCGAGACAATAGTTTGAATCAGAAAGTAACGGGTTAGAAGCTCATCCAATTCTAAATTCAGTTCTGAGCTCAGCAAAGATGGTACTCATTTTCCATTTATGCAATACAGTGGGGGGCAAAGTTACAGCCCAAGGCTCATAGTAGAAGAAGATTCGAAACCCTTGTCATCATGTCCAGTGACATTGAAGACAGTGTCTCTCCTACCTCCTTGTAGCTAGCTTATTCAAAGCCATACAAGTCATTGCTGGAATTGATTCCTTTAACATGGGTTCACATTTGAGCTCTTCCATTCCTCATTATCACCCCAGGCAAGATGCAATTCCTCAGCTTGTTTCCCCATCTATAAAACTAGGGCATAGGGGGGATGTTGTTCGTTACTATCGCGTCAATTCTGACTCATGGCGTCTTCAGGTGTGCAGAGTACAGCTGTGCTCCGTAGAGTTTTCAAGGAGGTGGCCTTTCAGAAGCAGATCACTAGACCTGTCCTCCGAGGTGCTTCTGAGTGGGATGGAACCACCAGCCTTTCAACTCATAGTCAAGGGCTTAGCTGTCTGCACCACTCAGGGACTGCTGCGTTTAGGGATAGAGGAACTGTTATCAGTAGGGCGGAGGGGGTGGGGTTGACAAGTTTGATTTAGGGTCTTTAGGGACGGGGTGTCACATGTTCATTGAAAAAGGTCTGCAGGAGACTCTGATATGTGACTTCCTCTACTCTGGATAGAAAATTCTAGAATAGATGTCTCTAACGCCATCATCTCTGTAACAGTGAGAATGTGGTGTAGATACAGGGAGCTGGAGAAAGCCCACAACCAGCCAAAGCGAATCAGGACACACCATTAGTGAAGGGAGAGACAGAGATGCCTGCCTTAGCACCCCAAACAATCCATTGCCGTCAAGTTGATTCTGACGCATAGTGACCCTATAGGGCAGAGCAGACCTGCCCTATAGGGTTTCCAAGGAGCAGCTGGTGGATCCAACTGCTGACCTTTTGGTGAGCACCGGAGCTGTTAGCTACTGTGCCACCAGAACTCCCCTTAGCACCCAGTGTATTCCAAATGACCAAGTGATTTTTTTCCTTAAACTCTGAAATGAGAAGAATTTGACTATTTTATATATATATATATATATATATATATATATATATGTATATATATATATGTATACACACACACATATATAAATTCTTTGGTCAGGTAGTGTTGTTGCTATTAGCTGTGGAGTTGGCCCCTAACTCAGAGGGTCCCCAGCCCATGGGGCACACATGTGCAATGCTGCCCTTCAGGAATCGAACCCAGGTGTCCTACGTGAAAAGTGAGAATTCTACCACTGAACCACCAGTGCCCGTCTACATGTTAGTGCTAATAGACTCGTTTACATGCCTTGGGACCTGTTTGTGAGCTAATCCTATGGAATCGATATTACTGTTTTATAAGAAGCCCTGGTGGTGCAATGATGAAGCACTTGCCTGCTGACTGTGGAACCCACCAGTGTCTCCAAGGGAGAAAAGAGCTGGCGATCTGCTCCTGTAAAGATTACAGCCTTGGAAACCCTATGGGGGCAGTTCTCCTCTGTCATATGGGGTCGCTATGTATTGGACTCGAAAGTACCTAACAACAAAAAGTAGTCATATAAATAATTAGTTAAAAAATCAGGTTTAAAAAATTTTGAAATACATTATTTCATATTATCCTGGTATGGAAGCCACTTCTTGACCAATGGTATTGTTTAATCTTTGGTATTTTGCGTTAAACGATACTTTCTCAGCCTTGATGTTTAAGGAGACTTTTGCAAGCATATTCTGATAAACCAGGGAGTAGCGTGGTAAGTTGGAATATCTTGCTCAGTGTTCCGTTGACGTTTCACGTCTTAATAAATTCTTTTGTGGGGAAAAAAAAAACCATCAATCCTGAAGAGCATTAAACGTTCAGAAACTAAAATGAAACACAGCCCCCATACTTTCTTATTAATAAGCATGTGAGTTGTCAATATAGCAATATAACAAATAGACTTTATTAAAAGACGAAAAATGTATGTTTCATATATTAAAAGTGGCTCATGTGCATTTTCAAAAGTAATTCCAACTATGTTAGCTTTCATTTGGATAAGGAAAAAAAAAAAAACACACGCACAAAGACTTCCAGGTAAAGTGCACTATAAATAAACCACTTCATTATTCAGGCAGAGAAGATGATAAGATATTCCAAGGGTAGCTGTCAAGATTCATCAAGTCACCTGTGTCAATAAAAGGAGACTCTATTCAGATTTTTTAATGGTTCCTTTAAATTTTTTTATGTTTAAAATATTTTTATTTATTATTATTAAATTCAATAGTTGTATTTAATATTTTTATTTGCTATGTGGTTATGGTTGAGAACATACACATCAAAACATACAGCAGTTGAACAGTTTCTACGGTGACATTGATTACGTTCTTGGAGTTGTGCAAACACTCTCATCCTCCTTTTCTGAGTTGTTCCTCCCCCAGTTACTGAAAATACTCTAAAATACAATAGCTACATTTTATTGGCCGCCTCCTGTGCTTGAGGGGTTTTACTTAAACTGCCAATAATCCTTACATTCACCCTGCAAGGTAAATCTTACTGCACTCGTTGTACAGATGAGAGAGTGAGGGCAAAAGGCGTTTCCTAGACGATAAGTGGAAGCTTTAGCTTCTCACTGCAAACCCTGCTACCTTCCCAAGATGCAGCCCTGGTGTTAACATCACTCATTAGTGCCAGCTGCAGCCATGTATACTAACTACCCTGGTAGCGCAAGGAGCCCGGTGGCAGAATGGTTAAGTGCTGGGCTTCTAACAGAAAGGTCGGTGGTTCAAAACCACAGTGGTTCTGAGGGAGAAAAGATCTGGCAATCTGCTTCCGCAAGGATTTACAGCCTAGGAAACCCTACGGGGCGGTTCTGTTCTGTTCTGTAGGGTCGCTGTGAGTCAGAATCTACAAAGGGCGCACAACAAGTACTTGATCCAACGGTTTAGCTCTCAGCTGTAGACTGAAGGTCAGTGGTTGGAACATACCCAGCGGCTCCAGGGCAGAAAGACCTGGCAGTCTGCTCTGATAAAGATTACAGCCTAGGAAATCCTACAGGGCAGTTAAGCTCTGTCACATGGGGTCATGGAATCGACTCGAAAGCAGCCAACAACAACCCTTGGGCAAGAGAATATGGTTTTTGAGAAAGTAGATTGTGAGTATGTACTACACAGGCCCTTGAAGTGTTCTGGAGGGAAAGATTTATGAATTTTGATACGAGTTGCCAATGAACGTAACCAATGCAAGTTTGGCCATTATCACCCCCGAAGGATTCTGGGAAACAACTTATTCTACTCTTAAACCCAGTTTTCATTGTAGCCATTCATTTATTCAAGCATGCATGTATTTTTTTTTTTTTAATTCATCCTGCATTCTTTCAACAAAGGTATTTTAAGTATTTACCAAGAGTCAGGGTTCTGCCCTATCCCTTTATGCATTGCTTTAAAAAGGGAGCTTTTTCTTTAATGGCAAATGACCAGTTCCCTCCTACAGTGATGGGGCTCCACCAACAAAAGAAAAAAAACACTGCCGTCAAGTTGATTCCAACTCCTAGCGACCCTACTGGACAGAGTAGAACCGCCCCATAGGGTTTCCAAGGAGTGGCTGCTGGATTCAAACTGCCAGCCTTTTGGTTCGTAAGCCTCATTGTTGAGCTGTTAGGTCAGCTTGCTCCTCTCGAGTGTGAAATGTAACTTCCAGGTCTTTCCATGTCTTACTAAGCAACATAATAATGATGGAAACTGCCACTTCCATCTCATCTTGTCATTATTTTGAGTTTTGTTTTTTCTCGGAACACTGTTTTGGGTGTTTTGAGAACCCGGCTTTCTGTCTGCAAACATGAATTTTGAAAGCTTACATACGGTGTAGAGGATTTTAAAAGGTATGTTGGGTGGCTGGGTTAAATCCGATGAGCACGTGAAGGTTTTCTTCACCACATTGAAGGCTCTAGTCTCTGGTTTTCTGTGGCTTCTTTCTTTTGGTAGCTGAGAGATCCTGGCTTTGCAGTATCCTGAACGAAAGAGTTTATGGAGCTTTGTTGAAAAACGAGATGGGGTCGCGGTGAATCCGGGCTGCGGGACTAGGCACAGCTCCAGAGGAGCAGGCTGGAGGGTGGAAGGCAGTGCAGTGGTGGGGCTGTAAGCCAGAGCTGGGGATCATTGTAATTGTAGATGCAATAATAATTGAGATCACTTGCTAATCAGCGAAACCATAGAAGAGGCTGCTGACAAGCACTGGCGAGGTAATTAAGGTGAAGCATTGGATTTGCATAAATTATCACTTTGATCATTGTTTGCAAGATTCCTCTCTAGAAATAGACTTGGCTGCTTGCAAGACACACACTAAAATCAGAGGAAGGGGTCGAAGTCTGTGCAGAACATCAAGAATGCTTAAAAAACACAGAACTGTCTCACATAATCAAATAGCTAAAGACTTTCTGGTTCTTAATTATACGTATTAGGCTCACTTTATTTAAAAATACATTAAATATGTTGTTAGGTGCTGTTGAGTCGGTTCCAACTCATAGTGACCCTGCGTACAACAGAACAAAACACTGCCCGGTCCTGCATCATCCTCATAATCATTATGTTTGAGCCCATTGTTGCAGCCACTGTGTCAATCCATCTCGTCCAGGGTTGTCTTCTTTTTCGCTGAAGCTCTGCTTTACCAGGCATGATGTCATTCTCCAGGGACTGGTCCCTCCTGATACCATGTCCAAAGTATGTAAGACAAAGTCTTACCATCCTTGCTTCTACTAGAAGGCACACAACAACAGCAGTATTTGATGCAACGGTTAAGCACTCGGCTGCCAACTGAAAGGTTGGTGGTTCGGCCCAACCCAGCAGCTCCATAAGAGAAAGACCTAGCAATCTGCTCCCGTAAAGATTACAGCCTAGGAAACCCTACGGGGCAGTTCTGCTCTGTCAAGGCAGATTTGTTGGTTCTTCTGGCAATCATCTTCACCAACACCCTAATTCAGATTCATCGGTTCTTCTTTGGTCTTCCTTCCTTACTGTCCAGCTTTTGCGTGCAGCTGAAACCGAAATACCAAACCCGTTGCCGTGATGTCGATCCCGACTCACAGCGACCCTGGAGGCAACTGAAGCTATTGAAAATACCATGGCTTGGCTGAAGCACACCTTAGTCCTCAAAGTAACATGTTTGCTTTTCAGCACCTTAACATAACTAATCGATATTTGCTTCCTTGGCATCTTCAATAAATATTGAAAAACTGGAAACTTTGCAAACACATTCGATAATGCTTGTCACGACGGGTGTTATTATGGATCATGTAATAAGCCTTCTGCTCTCTGTTCAGTGGTTGAGCAGCCCCTTCTACATTTATGCAGAATCAGGCATTACCGTCTTTAATTAGGAGTCAAATAATTTACGCTAAGTGGAAACGACACCAGGTAAAAGTTTCCTCTATTATTAGAATCATAGTTTTTTTTACCAAACTTTTAACTCATGGATTTCAAATTTAAAGTATGGTAATAACATATTTATGATCATTCTAAGGAGCCCTGGTGGTGCAAACAGTTAAGCGCTCGTCGGCTAAATGAAAGATCGGTGGTTTAAACCCGCTCAGCCCTTCCATGGCAGAAAGACCTGGCGATCTGCTTCCATAAAGATTGAAAAAAGCCAAACCCATTGCTGTCCAGTCAATTCCAACTCACAGTGACCCTATAGGACAGAGTAGAACTGCCCCAGAGGGTGCCCAAGGCTTTAATCTTTATGGAGGCGGCATGCCACATCTTTCTCCCAAACAGTGGCTGGTGGGTTTGAGCCAGCAACCTTTTGGTTAGCAGCTGAGTGCTTAACTACTGTGCCACTAGGGCCCCTCTCATAAATAGTACAGCCTAGAAGACCCTATGGGCAGTTCTACTCTGTCACATGAGGTCTTTAAGAAGTAGAAACAACCTGATGGCCCCCAACGACAACATGATCTTTCTACAATTCTGTTGGTTCTACTGCCAGATGATTTGCAATTTATAATTTCTCTAAAATGTTCTTTTGTTCTAATAAATAAATATTCAATTGATAATCCTTGCTGGTATCCATTTTAAAACTGTGGAGTTTTGCAAGTGAACTTGAGAGACTGAATATACGAACAGAATGGCCAAACTATGTTATTGTTAGGTACGTTTGAGTTCGTTGTGACCCATAGCAACCCTGTGGACAACAGAAGGAAACACTGCCTGGTCATGTCATCCTCACAGTCAATGTGATGTTTGAGCCCATCGTTGGCAGCCACTGTGTCAGTTTATCTTATTGAGGGTCTTCCTCTGTTTCGCGGACCCTCTGCTTTACCAAGCATGTTGTCGTTCTACAGGGACTAGTCCCTCCTGCTAACATGTGTGAAGTACGTGAGACAAAGCCTTGCCATCCTGACTTCTAAGGAGCACTGTAGCTGTGCTTCTTCCAAGATAGACTTGTTCGTTCTTCTGGCAGTCCATGGGATAGTCAATATTCTTTGCCAACACCATAATTCAAAGGCATCAAGTGACAAACCATATATGACAACAAAACTCTGATCTATCACCTTTTTAGCAACTAGCAGGAGAAGAAAAAGCACAACCTCTGTAGCTATCATCCAAGTTGGTCAAGACTTGGTCAGTGACGGCCAAACCAAAACCAAATCCATTGCCATCAAGTTGATTCCAAATCATAACCACCCTATAGGATAGAGTAGAACTGCCCCGTAGGGTTTCCAGTGAGCCCCTGTTGGATTTGAACTGCCGACATCTTGGTTAGCAGCCCAGTGACGGCCAGCTTCCTTATTTTTTTGCCCCCTCCTCCAAATCAGAATCAAGCAGAGAAAGCCAAATATGCTCCCCTAGCCAATCACAAAAGATGCTCCACTTCCAGTTAACTCATCTCCAGCTTCCTCACGACAGCCCCCTATCAAGCATGCCTACTACTTCCATGTTTCGCCATGAAGCTTTCCCAGCCCTGCCTGCTTTGGAGTCCCTGGCAAACCCAAGTGACGGTGACTGACTCCCTTGTTACAGCAAGCTCTGAAGAGAGGGCCTCTATTTGTTCTCATCTGAGGTGGTCTTTGTTTATTTCCACAAACTAGAGATAGTTTTTTAATAAAGACGGATACAGAAGGTGCAGGCTAAACCTGTCGCCACAATTGTTACTGATAGAAATTCATTTCCATTTTGCACTACGTTGTTGCTGTAAGTTGTCATCAAGTTGGCTCCGACTCCCGGCGACCTTATGTATCACAGAACTAAACATTGCTCGGTCCTCTGCTATCTCCATGATCATGGGTGTGTTGGAGCCCACTTCTGCAGCCACTGTGTCAATCCATATCATTCAAGGTCTCCGTCGCCCTTGCTGGACCTCCATTTTACCAAACGAGATGTCCTTGTCCAGCGATCAGTCCCTCCTGATGAGTCATTCGATGTAAATGAGTCAAAGTCTCAGGAAATATTCTGTGATCCATAGGGTTTTCATCGGCTGATTTTTCAGAAGCAGATCGCCAGGCCTTTCTTCCTAGCCTGTCTTAGTCTGGAAGCTCCACTGAAACCTGTCCACCATGGGTGACCCTGCTGGTGTTTGAAATACAGGTCTCATAGCTCCCAGCATCAGTGACACACAAGCCACCGCAGTAGGACAGACTGACAGACTGCACTATACCCGTTGCCATCGAGTCGATTACAACACACAGCGACCCTATTGTACAGAGTAGAATTGCCCCATACGGTTTCCAAGGAGTGGCTGGTGGATTTGAGCCACCGACTGATGGTTAGCAGCCGAGCTCTTAAGCCACTGTGCCACCCGGGCACCAAGTTGTTTCTGTTTAGGGAAAATCAGGAATAATCGATGTCAACTTGTTATCAAGGAATGAATGAGGAATATTGTCCCTTATTCCTAAGAATTAAGCACCTTTTTCCCCAAAAGCTCACTGTCTTGTGATTTTTCTCCCACGTGGCTGAGAAGCTGTGGCAGAAACTTTCAGCAAGGCAAGGAGCAGAACCGTGCGAGAGACCCTGGATTCTGTGTGCTCTGGAGGGGAAGCGGAAGTTAATGGTCCACCACGTTAAGAGTTGATTTTGTATCGCAGCAGACTCCGAGGGTGAGCTGTAATGCCTCCGCAGAGGAAATTTCAGTAATTGGAAGGCAATTTGTCAGGTGCTTTGGAGAAAGAACTCCATTCAAGGGTAAGTATGTACAGCTGAATAGGAACTTTTCTCTGCAGTTTGCTACATCTAAGTGGCGCTCATACAGAATCAGGGTAGTTAACTCCAGGAGTTCTTTGTGTGGGATTGTTTTGTCTGGGTTTTTATCCTGCTACATCGTATGATCCTAGACACAGAGCTCTGCAGGTTTTCTCCCTTGTAACATGATTTCTTTCCTGTGAGCATCCGTCAGAAAAGCAACAGGAGATGAAGCTCTCTGCTTAGACATGTGTGATGTCACCTGGCCCTTAAGGTCTTACCGAGAGACTCATGACAGCCCTTTGGTGCTGGCGGATGTAAGAGACACCTCCTGGTCTCTTTGGAAATTTTACTGGAACCGGGTATGGGTGTTTTGAAGAAGCGACGTGTCATACAGTTTAATCCTAAGACCATTTAAGCAAAGAGGCTCAAGAACAAGTTGTGAATTTGGTCTCTGGGAATGGAAAGGGCAGACAGCATTTCTGAAAAACGAAAAGCTGTTCAACATAAAATAGAGAAACTGCATGAAAGCAATCTTCTGTGCTTGGTGGCTGTTTCCCTTCCGGTTTCAACTACTTCCTCAGATAGAATTATAGTGGAACTTGCTTTCCCATTTAACCAGTCTTTGGATACAACCTCGCCCAGAATCTTAAGCTGTCGATCACCTTGGAGACACTGCTAACAGAAAAACCAACCAACAAAAACCCAAACCTACTGCCAACGAGTTGATTCCAGCTCATAGCGACCGTATAGGACAGAGTAGAACCACCTCCTAGGGTTTCTAAGGAGCAGCTGGTGGATTCGAAACTGCTGACCTTCTGGTTAGCAGACGAACGCTTTAACTAGTATCTGTTTATAAAAGAGATGCCAGTAAGCTCTTAGGCCTATATCCACAGTCCCTGGGTGGCACGAACCAGACTTCTAATTGGAAGATCCCCGGTTCATATCCACCCAGAGGCATCTCAGAAGAAAGCCCTGGCTACCTGCTTCCGAAAGGTCACGGCTATAGAAATCCCTGTGAAGCACAGTTGTACTGTGCATCCATGGGGTCATCATGCGTCTGAATCGGCTGGATGGTAACTAACAAGAACCCCAACAACCGGCCTACCATTTAATATTAAAGGTGGGTCAGAAAGCAGAGGCACTGCTCAAATGCTTACATGTGCTCATTGACAGGATTTGGTAAGACAGGAGGTTCGGGCAACTTTAGGGAAATTGTCCGCTTGGTCTCAGGATTGCCTTCGGTGTTAAGTTCCCTGAAGGCACTTCCTGGGGGGCTGAGTGGAGGGAAACTTGGGAGGTGGCTGGAGAGCTTGTCCAAATACTGGTGCTGGGAAGAAGGGCTGTGGAGTCCTGGGTGGTGCAATGGCTAAGCACTTGACTACTAACCCAGAGGTGCCTCAGAAGAAAGGCCTTGGAGATCCTATTTCAGGAAAGTCAAAGCCTTGAAAACCCTATGGAGCAGTTCTAGTCTGCACACATGGGGTCACCATGAGTCAGAGTCGACTCGATGGCAGTGGGTTTGGTTTGGTTTAGAGGGCTGTGACTTGAGTCTTATTCTGCTACGTTCTTCTGTAAGAGAGGGGGATATTCTGGTCTGGAGGAAATTTGTCAGTGAGGGCAGTGAAGCATAGTCCATTCATGGGGAAATTTGTTATCTGGTTTGTGTGGCAGTCAGGATACATGAAAGTTTAAAAACAAAGAAAAAAGGTTTGAAGGACGGGCATATGGTGGGCCTAGACTTCAGAGTTATTACGTTTGGGCTGGATTTTGAAGGTGAAAACCAAAACCTAACCAGTTGCCACTGAGTCAACTCCAGCTCATGGTGACCCTGTGTGTGTCAGAGTAGAACTGTGCTCCGTCGGGTTTTGAAGGGCTGTTATTTCAGAAGCAGATCTCCAGGCCTTTCGTCCAAGGCACCTCTGGTGAACTCCAGCCTCCAACCTTTTGGTTAGTAGTTGAACACTTAACCGTGTGCACCGCCCAAGGACTTTTGTAAGTGAAGAATACTTCAAATAAAGGGATTCTGCTGTGTGAGATGAAAAGCTTTACAGTAGTCATCAAAGGTGGGGATTAACTTCGCTTTACCACTCCTGAGCTGTGCTGTCTTTGGTACTGCAAGCGGGAGAAACATTAAGAAAGAAAGCATAGAGAAGCTGCTGAATGTAGCATTTGGTGGAGAGAGGAGGACCCTAGCTTGCTGAAAGTTGATGTTATCCCAGAATCATTTATGGAGGGTACCCAGTAAGCCAGTTGCCATCTAGCTGATTCTGATTCATGGTGAACTCTTGTGTGTCAGAGTAGAACTGCACTCCATAGGGTTTTCAATGGCTGATCTGTTGGAAGTAGATCTCCAGGCCTTTCTTCCAAGGCACCCGACGGTGAACTTGAACCTCCAACCTTTCAGTTAGCAACCAAGCATGTGCACTGTTTTGCACCCCGCCAGGGACTTCTTTATGGAAGGTACACAGGCTTCATGAGAAGCTTGAAACTAATCAAATACAAAGCTCGAGTGTGAAGTGAATTTATTTTGGTTGAGTTAGATTATTCTAAAGTGACTTTGGGGGAAAAATACTGGTTTTTAGTTAATCATTAGTAAAAAATGTATAAACCCTGCAGACTTTCCAGATCAAAGGCATTTTATACTGAGTGAGCCAGTTGGTCGGGCTCACCAGAATGAAGATGTAGAGAATGACTAGCAAATGCACATGTCTGGTGCTTTCTGTGCCCTTCACATCTTGGTGTTCCATTCATTTGGGTGACCATCCCATTAAAACTGCCATTAACACTTGTATGGGGTGAGAAGTCCAAGCCTGATGTTCACTAGAGTTACAAAACCGTTACACATACACCGAGCAAGATACTAAAAACACAGAGTGCCTTTCCCAAAAACACAGGAATGGAAGCAACAAAATGGAATTCACATCAATGAATCAAACACGAGAGTTGCCATTGAGTTGATTCCAACTCAGTGGCAACCCATGCGTTTCAGAGTGGAACTGTGCTGCACAGGTTTTCTATATACATGTATATGTGTGTGTATATATATATATATATATATATATATGTATATATAGTACTTTATTGTGATTTCAATGAAGGCACACACAGCAGTTTAGGTTCTCAGTCAACAATTTCTGCACAAATTGTTCCGTAGCATTGGTTGTATTGTTCACTGTGCGTGAACATTCTGGTGGTTCTGTTTCCCTTAATCTAGTTGCCTTGCCCCTTACATTCCCTTCTTTGTTTTAAGGTCATGGTTGACCATTTGGTCTCATAGAGGTGATTTTTTTTTTTTTTTTTTTTTTTAATATATATTTTATTGTACTTCAGGTGAAAGCTTACAGAGCAAATAGTTTCTCATGAAATAGTAGTACACATGTTGTTTTTTGACATTGGTTAACAACCCCACAACGTATTAAGCCTCTAAATTCTCAACCGTTTTTTTTGATGAAAATTACAGATGGCCAAAGATACACCGTTTCAAAAATTTCTACATTCACAGTTCAGTGACATTGACTACGCTCTTCCAACTGTGCTGTTATTCTCACTTAAGATGAAGGCTTACAGAAAAAATAGTTATTCATTTAACAGTTACTACACATGTTGCCCTATGACCATGGTTAACAATCTCACAGCACATCAAGAATATCCTTACTCCACCTTGTGTTCCCTATCACCAGGGGGCTTCCTTGTCCCCTTCTGTCTTCTGGACCTTGTCAGTGGACTATTGTACCTCTTTAGTCTCATTTGTTTATTTATTTATTTATTTATTTTTATTTTATTGAAACACCATTTCAAAACTTTTTACTTACACATTTAAGTGATATTGACTATGCTCTTCCAATTGTGCTGCCATTCTTGCCCAAGATGAAGGCTTACAGGACAAAACAGCCTCCCATTTAATAGTTACTACAAATGTTGCCCTATAGCAGTGGTCAACAATCTCACAATACATCGACAGTGTCCTTATTCAATTTGTGTTCCTTATCATCAGTTTCCTACTCTCCCTCTGCCTTCTGGCCCTTGTCACCGGACTCCTGTACATCGTTAGTCCCATTTAGTTTTACTGGGGTGTCCATTCCCAGGCTTAACATCGAACCTTGAAGGTAACTTCCCCTCTGAGCTGAAAGGGTGTCTGGGGGCCACACTCTCGAGGTTTCTCTAGTATTCTTTAGGCCAGTAAATCTGGTCTTCTTTTTTTTTTTTTTTTTTTTTTTGGGAGTTAAAATTATACTCTACATCCTACTCCAGCTCTGCCCAGAACCCTCTGTTGTGATCCTGGTCAGAGGAGTCATTGGTGGTAGCCGGGCACCATCCAGCTGTACTGGGCTCAGTCCCGTGGAGGCCTTGGTAGCTGTGGACCATTAGTCCTTCGGACTAATCTTTTCCTTGTATCCTGTTCTCTTCGTTCTCCCTTGTTCCCGAAGGGATGAGATCAGTGGAGTATCTTAGATGGCCGCTCATAGGCTTTTAAGACCCCAGACACTACTCACCAAGGTAGAATGTAGAGCATTATCTTTATAAGTAGTGTCATGCCAATTGAGCTAGATGTTCCCCGAGATCATGGTCCCCAGAGCCCTCCGTCCAACAACTCAGTCCCTCGGGGGGTTTGGATGTGTCTATAGGGCCTCCATGACCTTTCCTTGTGCAGGTTGTGTTAGTTTCCCCTGTACTATGTACTATCTCATCTCTCACCCAAGTTACCACTTACCTATTACCTATTTAGTATTCCCCCCCCCCCCATCCCTGGTAACCAACAAGGATTGTTACATTTTGCATGTGAATTTTTTCATGGGTTTTTACAATAGAGGTCTCATACAATATTTGTCCTTTTGTGATTGACTTATTTCACTCAGCATGATGTCCTCCAGTTTCATCCATGTTATGAGATGGTTCACCGATTCATTGTTCTAGAGGTGATTTTTTATACAGGGTTGTCAATGGCTGATTTTTTGGAAGTAGATTGCCAGGCCTTTCTTCTAAGGAACCTCTGGGTGGACTCGAACCTCCAACCTTTTGGTTAGCAGCCAAGTGCATTAACCCTATTTTTGCTGTCAGGGGACTCCATCAGTGGAATAGTTCGGAAGGAAATCAGCTGTCGAGATGTTAGGCATTGCCATGGAATGTCATGCTTTGTATATATACATATACACACACACACATATATATATGCATAGTTACATGATTCATCTGTCAGTTTACTTTAGCTTAATTTGCTAATGGAATTAGCACTGTATTACTTATTTCATACATATATTAGGCTCCATCTTTGTGGGTCTCAGATTAAAGCTTCACATACGTTACACTTGTTATGCTAGCAAATGCAAGGCTTAGCTTACCTTTTTAATTGCCTACTGGCATATCCTGCCCCTAAGATTAAACAAAGCGTAAAGAAAACTCACCTTTCTGTTTCCCTGGACTATGCCCCACGTTCATTAGATGCTGGGCTCTCCCGAGGGCCCCTCAAGTGCTCTGTGACCATCAGCTGTCAGTTCTGCTTTCCATATGGATCTCCTGTTGATGTGGCCCCTTCAGCAGTGCAGGAAGGCGTCTTGCCTCTTCCTCTGCACTCCTCTCGCGTTCAGTCCTCATTAGCGCCTGTCCGTAGGGTGCTTGGCACTTGAGCACGGCTTACCTGTGCTCCTTCAGCGTTTTATGCGAACGTCTCTTGGAGCATGATGACACGGTTGTATGAGTACTTGTGTCTGGAGTTACAGCTTGACCAGACAGTGAGCTCTGTGTGCATGGGAACTGTATGTATTTCTGAATCTTTCTTCTCTCATCTACCTTGTCCCAAGTCCCCATACACCAGTCCACACTGGGTATCTACCTCACTGCCTGACTAGTAAAGACACTCAACATCCTTTTTTTTCAAATGCATTGAATAACCACACTAAACAAAAATGAGCCTTCTCCTCGAGCTGTTTATAATTTGATGTAAGAACCCATTGCCGTCGAGTCGATTCCGACTCTTAGTGACCCTATAGGACAGAGTGGAACTGCCCTGTAGGGTTTCCAAGGAGCGGCTGGTGGATTCAAAGGCCAGCCTTTTGGTTAGCAGCCTGAGCTCTTAACCACTACACCACCAGGCCTCCAAAGATCTAAGAATAGTATACAATAACATGTCTAGTTAGGCGTGTGTCTTAGTTATTCAGTGCTTCCATAACAGGAATACCACAGGTGGCTGGGTGGCTTTAACAAACAGAAATTTGCCTTGTACAGTTCAGGAGGCTAGAAGTCCGAATTCAGGCCCCCCACTGTAGGGGAAGGCTTCTCTCTCTGTCGGCTCCGGGGGAAGATCCTTGTCTTTCTTTAGCTCCCAGTTCTCGGATCCTTGGGGACCTTCATGTGGCTTGGCATCTATCTTCCGCCACCCGTTTGTCCCTGCTTGCTTGCTTAATCAGCTCTATTACGTCTAAGAAGAGATTGACTTAAGATACACCTTATGCTCATACTGCCTCATTAACATAACAGGGAAAACCTATTCCCAAATGGGATTACATCCACAGGTATAGAGGTTAGGATTATCAACACACGTTTTTGGGGGACACAGTTCAATCCATAAAAGTATGTAAATATACCTTACCCAGTTGCCGTTGAGTTGACTTTGACCCATGGTGACCCCACCTGTGTCAGAGTAGAACTGTGCTCCATAAGGTTTCCAGTGGCTGAGTTCTGGAAGTAGATCTCCAGGCTTTTCTTCTGAGGCACCTCTGGGTAGACTTGAACCTCCAACCTTTCGGTTAGCAGCCAAGTGCATTCACTATTTGCAGTAGTCTGGGAAGGCTATGGAAAAGATGTCAGAGTGAGAGAGTAAAAAGCAGCTTCACTCAAGAATGGCCTCCATGAAGCAGGAAACATTATTCTATTCGACCTCAACACTGGAAGTTCTCCCTTCTTCCGATTTCAGTATGGCAATATGGCGTGTGTACACAAAGCAGTTCTCCTGATACCAGCGCATCACCGTTCTTTGGGGGAAGGATTATGCAGCTGGTGGAGTTGCACACTGATCTGCTCCTCTGTTTTTAAATGGAAATATCACTGGAAAGAATGACCGCTAGACAGACTGCTGTCCTTCAGAAACACAAACTCGTTGCTGTCGAATCAATTCCGACTCATAGCGACCCTGTAGGACAGAGTAGAACTGCCCCATAGGGTTTCCAAGGAGCAGCTGGTGGGTTGGAACTGCCAACAAGCCGTAGCTCTTAACTACTGTGCCACCAGGGTTCCATTGTCCTTCACACTTGAGAATTTGGTGGACATTTTTTTGAGAGTAACCAGAGGGAGCCGACCACTGCAAGCATAACAAGGGACAGTCAGTAATTGTTGCAAGTGATGACGTTTGTGCTCCAAGCAAAAATGAGAATTTCGGAAGACATGTTTCTGCCACCGTGAGCTCGGCGGATTCCCAGTCCTTAAAGACTTCCCTGATGAGATTGATGGCAATATCAGCAGATGATATATTTTACTACCTTGTGATGAAACGTGTGGATGTTTGGAAGAGCTGTATACCTTCCTGAAACAGTATTTTCCAAATGACTGATGCATCACATTGCAAATGAACACATGGCTAAAAGACACACTTGAAATTCAGGACAGAACAACAGATTGTAATATAACAGAGTATGAAACATTCATTAATACCGATTACAGATTCCCAATTTCATGCAGTCTTTCAGACATGACTACTTGTAGAGTGTAGGTGTAGCACCAGAGAAGAATATCCACAGTTATCTGAAAAGCGTATGAAAACACTCTCGCCCTTCACAGCTTCGTATCTGTGTGAGGCTGAATTGTCTTCATAGGCCGCTGCCGAGTCCCCAGAGGGTAATGGATTGATTGTAGAAGCAGATATTAGAATCCAGCCTTCTCCTCCGAAGCCAGATACTAAAGAGATTTGCAAACATGCAAAACAAGAGCCTTCTTCTCCCTTCTTTTTGTTTGGTTTGGTAAAATATGGTTATTTTCCACAAATATGTTACTTACGTTACCATATAGTACTACTACTATAAAGAAGTCTGTTTTCATTTCTAATGTGAGAGGTAACCATAGATCCATGCCCCCCAAAGCTCTTTGGGAGTCCTCAATAATCTTAGGAATGTACAGGGGTCTTGAGACGAACAGGTTGGAGAGCTGCTGCCTGAACTAGTGACTCTGAAAATGACATGGTGGTTACAATCCGCTGGGAAGTTCACACCTGGGGAGTCTTCCGCCTCATCCCCCTGACACACTAATTACAGGGATGGGTCAGTCCAGGGATGCTCAGCCCCCCGCCCCCTACCCCCGAAGTCAATGTAGAGATTGTTGTGTTTAGAAGGCAAGATTGTGGTTGTCAGCTGCCCTGGAGTCGGCTCCAACTCGTGGAGATCTCATGCATAACAGAACTCAGTGGTGCCCGGTCCTGTGCCAGAGAGGGCAGCATTAAAACCAGTTGCCGTTGAATCAGTTCCAACTCATGGGCACCCGTGTGTGTCAGAGTGGAACCGCTCCACGGGGTTATCAGTGGCTGTGATCTTTTGGAAGCAGACTGCCAGGCGTTTCTTCTAAGGCACCTCTGAATGGTCGTAATCCTCCAACGCTTCAGTTAGTGGCTGAGCGCGTTGGCACCACTCAGGGCTTCCGGGCAAGATGAACGTGATCAGATTTGACAAGCAAATTAAAATACGTTCTATTCTAAGCATTTTTTTTTTTATCTTGAGGTAAATGTCAATTTACAATTTTTTATACCTCCTGGTTTTTTGATTTACCAGATTAAGTGGACATAGACATTGGCTTTGTAAAGCTGTGAGTATTTTTTGTTGTTCTTTCATGGAACTTGGTTGCTAGGGTATTTTTCAACATGAGAAATCAGACTCTTGTGTTCATAACACTTTTTTTTGTGTGTGTGTGTGGGCTTGGAATCATGTTGCTTGGATCCAGTGCACAGAATTTAAAATTCTGTTATTGTTGTTGTTTTTCCCCATCTCTGCTCAGCGTATTTAGTCAGGCATAAAACGCAAATGCTCTTTTTTACCAAACTGGTTATAACTAAACAAGAATAGCTTGTTAAAAGCTGTCGCTCCGATTAAACACACACACAGAGTACAGTTTAAAAAGACATGTATTTTTAGTTGTTATGTTACATATGTGTTTATGATAAACGCTATGAACTGAGAGATAAGCATGTACATACAGTTTGCTTCGTAATCTAGAAAAATGAAAGACTAGTTAACGGCAGTCAGGTGAGAGGTTGATAAGATGGTTCAGGTTGGATTTCCAGAGGAAAGGGTTACTAATGAGGGTCTTAAAGGAACAGAAATAATCCTGGAAAAAAAACATGTATCTCTTGAAATTCTGTTTGATTCAAAAGTGGTTACATACCTCCAGTGTGCTGTGGGCTCTACCGTGCGACTGTAACAGAGGGATGCATAAAATACGATCATGTTCTTTTTCCCCCAAGAATTTCAAGTCTAGAGCAAGGATTAGAAAGATGGAGAAAATCACACACAATTTGAAACATCCTAGAAGACATTTTTCCAAAGCTTGATGGTAGAGGAACCATGAAGATAAAGGGAAGGCAGGCTGCACAAGACATAGTTAAGTAGCAACAACAAATTCAGAGGTGAATATTGATGTTGTTAGCCGCCATCGAGTTGGCTCCAACTCATGGCAACCTTGTGTACAACAGAACAAAATGTTGCCTAGTCCTGCGTCATCCTCACAATCACCAGCATGTTCGAGTCCATTGCTGTGGCCATTGTGTTAATCCATCTCACCGAGGGTCTCCCTCACCCTCGTGGGCCCTCTACTTCACCAAGCATGATGTCCTCCTCCAGCGATGGGTCCCTCCTGATAATGTGTCCGAAGCAAGCAAGTTGGACAGTGTTCTGTTGTGATCCACAGGGTTTTCCTGGGCTACTTTTCAGAAGTAGATCGCTAGGACTTTCTTCCTCGTCTGTCTTAGTCTGGAAGCTCCGTTGAAACCTGTCCACCATGGGTGACCCTGCTGGTATACACAAACCACCCAAAATATTTAGAAAAGCATGCCATTGGAGGGATTGCCTTAATTCAAGAAATGATTTTGACATCAAGATTTTAAAAGCTTAATGAAAAAAAATTAAAAAAGAATGCTAACTACAACTCTGGCAACTATCTTGATAATACGAAAGAAATGGATGATTTCCTAGGAAAACATATGCTGCTAAAATAGACCCGCACATTTAAAAAAAAATTAATAAACTTATTTAAATCTGCGATAGATGGCTTTGCCGCTGGTTTATATCTGCCCTTTACTGAATGACTAACTCCAATGAAATTTGTACCAGTGCTACTGAAAGCGGTGGTGGACCAGCACCATCAGTATCTTCCGAGAGCTTGTTGGGCATGAAAATTCTCAGGACCCACACGAGGGTAATGGAATCAGAAATTTAGGGTACAGTGGGTGTCGGGCAGGGATGTGGGATAGGCCAGGAATCTATAACTTAAAAAGCTTTACAGAGGATTCTTTTTCATTTTTTTTTTTAATATGCTAAAGTTTAAGAAGCACTAGTTTAAAATATTCTAGGCAATCGAAAATATGTAAGTTATCCAAATATTTTTTATAAGTGAGTACGACATTAATAAAGATGGCAAACTTAAGAAAAAAAAATAGTAGAACAATTGCATTTATGACCACAAACGCAAACTTCTAAATAAAATATCAGCAGACATTACCCAGCGGTAGCTCAAAAGTGTAATACACCGTGATGAAGTAAAATTTTTCTAGAAATGAAAGCAACTTCGACCTCGGGAACGATATCATTATGATCAACTATATTAAAAATTGAAAGAGAAAAACCACATATCGATGGGTGCCACATAAGAAAAACAAACTAAAAACCAAGCTGGTTGCCGTCAAGCTGATTCCAACTCATGGTGATCCCATGTGACAGAGTAGAACCGCCCCATAGGGTTTTCTAGGCTGTAATCTTTACAGGAGCACATCACCAGGTCTTTTGTCCCGGGGAGCTGCTGAGTGGGTTCGAACCGCCCACTTTTTGGTTACCGGCTAAGCACTTAACCGTTGCACCACCAGGGTTCCTTATGTGTGTGTGTGTAAACCAAAGAAACCAAGCCTGTTGCTGTCAAGTCAGTTCCAACTCATGGTGACCCTATAGGACAGAGTAGAACGGCCCCATAGTGTTTCCAAGGAGCGGCTGGTGGATTTGAACTGCTGACCTTTTGGTTAGCAGCTGAGCTCTTAACCAGTGCACCACTAGGGCTCCAAATTAACAAACAATACATATTAAATAAATATGTCCTCATGGTTCCGTTTCAGTTCAATAGGAATGGACTGATAAGACTGATTTATTTACTAAATGATGCTGGCGTAATTAGCTATCCATCTGGAATTTTAAACAATTACATTAGTGTGGTGTTCTTCTTAGGTGCGTTGAGTCGGTTCTGACCCATAGCATTCAACAGAACAAAACACCGCCTGGTCCTGCGCCACCCTTACAATCACTGCTGTGTTTTAGCCCATTATTGCAGCCACTGCGTCAGTCCATCTCATTGAGGGTCTTCATCTCTTTCGCTGACCCTTACCCTTTACCAAGCATGATGTCCTTCTTCAGGGACTGGTCCCTCCTGATCACATGTCCAATGTAGGTGAGTCAAAGTCTTGCTGTCCTCACTTCTGAGGAGCATTCTGGCTATACTTCTTCCAAAACGTTCGTATATCCAACCATATTTACAAGCATTTTCCAGATGAGTTCTGTCTCAGTCACCTAGTGCTGCTGTAACAGAAACACCACAAGTGGATGGCTTTAACAAAGAGAAGTTTAGTTCTTCACAGTCCAGTAGGCTACAAGTCCAAATTCAGGGCATCAGCTCCAGGGGAACGCTTCCTGTGTCAGCTCTGCGGGAAGGTCCATGTCATCAGTCTTCCCTTGGTCTGGGAGCTTCTCTGTGCAGGAACCTCAGGTCCAAAGGACGCGCTCTGCTCCCGGCACTGCTTTCTTGGTGGTATGAGGTACCCCAACTCTCTGCTTTCTTCCCTTTTCCTTTTCTCTCTTGAGAGATAAAAGGTGGTACAGGCCACACCCTAGGGAAGCTGCTTTACATTGGATCAGGGAGGTGACCTGGGTAAGGGTGGTGTTACAATCCCACCCTAATCCTCTTTAATATAAAATTACAATCACAAAATGGAGGCCAATCACACGATAGCAGGAATCATGGCCCAGCCAAATTGATACACACGTTTTTTTGAGGGGACGTAGTTAAATCCATGACAGGTTTAATAATTAATGAAAAATATATATAATATCAGAAGAAAGTCAAGGAGTTAAATCTGGTATTAGAAGAAAATTGAGCAGTTAAGTTTATTGATCCTGGAGCCACCTTGAAGGAGAAAAATGTGGCAGTCTGCTTCCATAAAGATTACAGCCTTAGAAACCCTATGGGGCGGTCCTGCTTTGTCCTAGATGGTTGCTGTGAGTCAGAATTGACTCAGTGACAATGGAAGAAGAAGAAGGGGTCTCCTTATCACCCAGCTTTTCTTGTGCCAACTAATACATTTCCCCTATTTTATAGCCAGTTTATTTTTAGATCTTCTGTTTATAGTCCAGAGCATCTTTCCTGTTACATTAAACAAGAAGAAACGTCTACTAAGCACCCACCAATGTGGTTCTTAATTCCTGTGTTTCATATCAATGAGCTGTAAGTTATAGTTTAAGAAGTTAAAGTATAGATTATTCACATAATAATTGTGTGTGTAAAAAGAAGAGAGAACAGGTTAACATCATTTGCTACACAAAAACTGACATGTAACTATGTGTGTAATTACATAAATGTAAATATTTAAGTCTGAAAAGGAAACACAACACCTCAACATTAGTTGCTACAGGAAGAAAAGCCTCAGTACAAAGGACATTCAATTTTCTGAGCTCTCCGGAAAGGCCTAAGCCAAGTGATGATGGCCTGCGGCATGGAATAGCACAAAACCGAGACGGGATGGGCAAGTGATGCTAATAAAGGTTTGTGAGTCAGCGTGAAAAAGAAACACAATTTACAACTTTACATAATGCAGCCAAGAGTGGGAATATCCACCTGAAATGCGCCAGGCAGTAGAGTTGCTGGCAGGGGAAGGGAATGTGGATAAAAGGATGGGGAATTAAAAAAACAAACCAAAAAAACCCCTGGGTTGCCGACAGGTAAATAAATGGTCTTAAAACTGCTGTCGGTAGTTCAACAATATTTACTGAGCATCTAACGAGTTCAAGGCAATCTACTGAGCTCCGTGCAGTGATTAAAGAGTCAGCAGTTATATAGATGCATGGATAGGGTTCTGGGGAGAAGTCTCTGGTTGGTGCAACGGTTTACACTCAGCTACCAACCTAATGATTGGCCATTGGAACCCACCTAGCAGTGCCATGGAAGAAAGGCCTGGTGATCTGCTTCCATAAAAATTAAAACCCTGCTCTGTAACACAAGGGGGCCGCCATGAGTTGGAATCGACTTGGTGGCAACGGGTTCGGTTTTTTGTGGTTTGGGGCAGAGTAGAAGTTCATTATGCAGAATTTCATTCTTGAAGAACATAATATTACAATGGGAGCATTAATTTAAAAGTAGTAGATTTTAGCACATATGATTCACATTTGTAGCAGAGAGAGAAACACACTGTAGGGAATATGGACACTTCTGTACCTGCCTATGAAAGATTATCTGCCTTCTCGCTAAATTAGAATGTAACTGAGAATGTTGGAAGTACATGGAACCATCACTATTCACCATGTTGGTCCTAGTTCCTAGAAGTGGAATTGCTGGGGATATGTAAGTATGTATCTCTCTCTCTATCATATCTATCTAATTTCTCCATCATTCAAATATCCATCCATCCATCCATCCATCCATCCATCCATCCTACCTCCATCCCTCCATCCATCCATCCCTCCCTCCTTCCTCCCTCCCATATGTATCAGTGAAGGAGCCCTGGTGGCACAGTGGTTAAAGCACTCAGCTGCTAACCAAAAAGTCGGTGATTTGAACCCACTAGCCTTCCATGGGAGAAAGATGTGACAGTCAGCTTCCATAAAGATTTACAGCCTTGGAAACCCTACGGGGCAGTTCTACTCTGTGCTGTAGGGTCACCGTGAGTCAGAATCCACCTGGCAATGGGTGAGGGTCGGTATCTGTATACCTATCTCTCATCTGTCTATCCGTCATCTATCTCTCAATCATTTGTCCTGTCCATCTGTCCATCATGCATCCGTCCGCCCATCCATCCACCCACCCATCCATCCATCCATCTACCCATCCGTCCGTCCGTCCGTCTGTCCAACTATCTGTCATCTATCTTATGTATCTAACCATCATCTGTCCACCTATCTTGCATCTAGCAACTATCTATATTTTCTCCAAAATTGCTTCCAGAAGAGGTAGACAAGTTGCATCTCAACCAGGAGTGTCTGTTTGTGCCTTTTCAAACATAGAGGTGTTGCACACTTTTTTTTTTTTTTTTTTTTTTTGCGAACATGATAGGGAGAAATTGTGTCCAAGTGTACCTCACGTCTTCTGCTCATTCAAAAAAAATGCTTTTATTTTGGACTTGTTCTCTCAGTTTCTAACTCTGTTTTCTCTTAATTTTAAGAATTCTTTATAAAGAATACTAGCCGTTTATCTGTTAAGTTGCAAATATTTACCTCCAGTTTTTCGCTTTGTCATAGCTTTATTTATTGCGTTTTTTTGCCATGCAGAATATTTTTAATAAAAACTATATAGTCAGTTTTATCAACCTTTGATTGCATTTGGATTTTGAGTGATACTTAGAAACCTTTTTCCCACACCAGTTTTACCGAAGAATTAATACAACTTTTTCCTCGTACTTTATGTTTGTATGTATGCATGTATGCAGGTGCATATGTATGTATGTATGTGTGTGTGTCTAGATATCTGATTCGTTTGGAATTTATTATTGTGTATGGTTTGAGGTATGGATCTAAATTTATCGTTTTCCACACGGCCAACCAGGTGTCTGAGCACCAGCTATTAAAAATCCTTCTACGCCTAGTGCTTTGAGAGGCCACCTTTATCATATGCTGAATGTCCTTGTGTACTTGTATCTCTTTCTAGATGGTCTATTCTACTTTCCTGTGTTGTCGTGCCTTCATGGACCTATGAGACACTGTTTTCATTACAGGGGCTTCATAATGTGTTTTAAAATCTCAGAGGGCTTCACCACCTTCTACTTTCCACACACCCCCACCAAGGGTTTTTCTGGCTATTCTTGTACAGTGATTACTCCAGATGAACTTCAGTGTCAGCTAATCTAACTTCCTAAAATAGTGTGTTTATATGTTTTATTGTGATTGCACTAAATCTATAAGTTCACTCAGACAGAACTGACACATTTATGTTGTTGAGTCATCTTGTTCAAGAGCAAGGGATGTTTTTCCTTTTGTTGAATCTCTTTCTTTCAGGAGGGTTTTTAAGTTTGTCTGTTACAGATTTTGCACATTTCTTTTTAAGTTTGTTGCTAAGGATGTTATGTTCTTTGGGATTATTGTAAATGGTGTCTTATTTAACGTTGTATACTCTAAATTGTTGTTTTGGTGTCTGTTAAGGGTGTTGATTCCTGTATGTTAATTTGTTGCTGAGTACTTTACTAAATTATTTTATCGTTTGATTTAGTTGTATCATTGATTCTTTAATATTTTCCAAGTGCCATCTGCAAAGGGATAGAAGTTTTGCTTTTTCTTTTCCAATTCTCATGCTTCTAATGGGTGGATTTTGTCTGCTTGCTACTAGCAGCACCGGCATAATCTTCAATAGCTGTGATAACATTTTGCATCCTTTCTTGCACTTCTTCAATGGATGCCACTTGGTCATGGCATATCATTCTCTTAATGCGCTGTTGCATTCTGTTTGATAATATTTAATATTCAGGCATCAATATGCATAGCAGATATTAGTCCGAAATAATCTTCCCTTAATCCCAGGCATACATTTTTAGTGAGAATCTAAAGCCTTTCATTATGAATTTAAATATTTGGCAATAATATAATTTTCAGTTATATATACATTTGACAAATTAAAATAAAACTCTTACGTTACTCTTATGAATATTTCCAGTTGTATCTTCATACCACAGTGATCTGAAAACTATTACTCATTTCAAAGTATGTTAACAGACTCTTCTTCCAACAGTCCAGTTTTACATTATTCTCCTTTCCTCCCTGAGTTAATATTTACATTTCAGCCTTGCCAAAGAATTTTAACTTTAACAGATTTTTGGAATGTATTTATTACATGAGCATCTGACTCTACAATCACATATGTATATAAAATGGGCATTAACTTTGTTCTAACTCCTGGATCAGTAGTGACTTATGTGTTATCATTTTCCTTTTGATGGCTTATCATTGTATTTTTATTAATTATAATTAATCAAAATATGAATACATAACACATTTTGATAAATATATCTTGAAACTTGTTTTGGTTTTTTGTTTTTAAGAGGCGGGCAATAATTGGGCATGGAGAAATAACAGGAAACCATCTGTAGGTCTCTAAATGCCCCATTTTCATCTGGTCCAATTCTACTAGGTTGGATTAATCCACTGGGCACCGATCAATTGTGTGAAGCCTGGAATCAGGGCTATGGTGCCAGTCAGCCACAGGACCAAGACTCACCACCACTGTTACTTAACTTTGGAGTAGATAACCACAAGACTCCCTGGGTAGTGCAAACAAACCAAAAGATTGGAGGTCTGAGTAGACCTAGAAATACTTCAGAAGAAAGGCCTGGTGATCTCCTTCCAAAAAATCAGCCACTGAAAACCCTATGGAGCACAGTTCTGCTCTGACCCACATGGGGTCGCCATGTGTCAGAGTTGACTCGACAGCGACTGGTACTGGTTTAGATAACCACCACTGGATAACGGAAAACCATGATCAGGAGGGAGGACTGTAGATCATTTTACAGGAGTGTGGCCTTCTAGCCACTCACGCCTGCCTGGGCCCTTGTTTAAGCTCTGAATAACATGTGATTTCATGTCTAATTTCTATGACTGACTTTTTAATACTAATTGCATCATAGGAGTCATAGTGGTTCAGTGGTTAAGCACTTGGCTGATAGCAGAAGGGTTGGTGGCTAGAACAGGAGAAAGACCTGACGATCTATTCCTGTAAAGATTGCTGCCTTGAAAACCCTATGGGGCAGTTCTACTCTGTCCTGTAGGGTCACTGTGAGTCAAAATTGACTTGACAGCAATGGGTTTGGGTTATTTTTTGGAATTGTATCAGAGTGAGATTTTGCTGACTCTCAGGAATAAATACCCATATTCATAAACTATACTCTCCAAATACAAAATGTAGAGTATTAGAATGGATTGGTAAAAACCCACATACATGTTTTATTTGTGTGTGTTTGTATGCATGTGTGTGATGTACACCTAGAAGATGAGGAGGTAAAGCTAAACTGATGGAAAAATGATATATTATGTGGTTATTAAAGTACATAAATCCGTCGCAGATGTATCACTCTCTGAAAAGAGTCTTTAATGCACATATCAATAACAGAGACAAAAAAGGGCATTGCGTAACTCACACATACAAGACCTTTTATCTATCAGGGAAATATAAGAATTCTAAGCTTGTATTCATCTATCAGTATAGCTCAAAATAAATAAATCAGAACTACAAGGAGACATTAACAAATCCACAGTCATATCTCTTAGTAACTGGTAGATTGTTGTTGTTGTTAGGTGCCGTTGAGTCGGTTCTGACTCACAGGGACCCTGGGTACAACAGAATGAAACACTGCCCAGTCCTGTGCCATCTTCACAATCTTTGCTATGCTTGAGCCCATTGTTGCAGCCACTGTGTCAGTCCATTTCATTGAGGGTCGTCTTCTTTTTCGCTGACCCTCTTCTTTAGCAAGCATGATGTCCTCTTCCAGGGACTGGTCCCTCCTGATAACATGTCCAAGGTCTGTAAGACGTAGTCTCGCCATCCTTGCTTCGAAGGAGCACTCTGGCTGTACGTCTTCCAGGACACATTGGTTCCTTCTTCTGGCAGTTCATGGTATATTCAGTATGCTTTGCCAACCCCGTAATTCAGAGACGTCGGTTCTTCTTCACTCTTCCGTATTCATTGTCCAGCTTTTTCATGCATGTGAGGCAACTGAAAACACCGTGGTTTGGGTCAGGCACACCCTAGTACTTAAACTGACATCTTTGCTTTTTAGCACTTTAAAGAAGGTCTGTTGTAGCAGATTTGCCAGTGCAATACATCATTTGGTTTCTTGACTGCTGCTTCCACGGGCTTTGATTGTGGATCCAAGTAAAGTGAAATCCTTGACAACTTCAGTCTTTTCTCCATTTGTCACGATGTACTGATAAATAGCAGTCCAAAAAAAAAAAAAAAAAGAAAGAGAAAAAGCGAAGAGATATTGGAGATTTAGATATCACAAGTGACAGGTTGATCTAATACTTGACAGCGGAGGGAATATGGAACAAGCATTTATTAGAGTACAAACAAAGAAGACTTTGCAAGGAGAAGGACCAGGAGGCACCTACTGAGAAGTAAATGATATCAGTTCTCCAGAACCAGGAGCAGCATAAGTGTGACCATACATTTCTGTATAAACCAAACCAAAACCAAGCCCGTTGCTGTCGAGTTGATTCCGACTCCTAGTGACCCTATAGGACAGAGTAGAACTGCCCCATAGGGTTTCCAAGGAGTGGCTGGTGGATTCAAACTGCTGACCTTTGGGTGAGCAGCTGAGCTCTTAACCACTGCGCCACCAGGGCACCACATTTCTGTATAGGCATGTATAATAGCTCTCGTTGCAAGGGATTGTAAGATGCGTGGAAAGGGGGATCTGTGTGCCAGGCATCCATTAGAAGGCAGTGACAGTGTTCTGTTGGTGTTAGTTGCTGTCGAGTTGACTACGACTCATGGTGACCCCGTTATAACAGAAGGAAGTGTTGCCCACTCCCGCGCTATCTCCATCATCGTTGGTATGTCTGAGCCCACTGTTGTAGCCACTGTGTATTTTGAGTGCCTTCCAACATAGGGAGCTCATCTTCCAGCAGTGTATTGAGTGATGGACTGCTGTGATCCAGAGGGCTTTCATTAGCTGATTTTCAGAAGTAGATTGCCAGGCCTTTCTTCCTGGTCTGTCTTAGTCTGGAAGCTCCGCTGAAACCTGTCCACCACGGGTGACCCTGCTGGTATTTGAAATACTGGTGGCATAGCTTCCAGCATCTCAGCAACACCAAGCCACGACGGTATGACAGACTGACAGATGGGTGGTGGGACATTATTTTAATCTTCAGCTTTTCTTTCCGATCAGCTCAAAATATTTGTCAGAGCTTTTTGCTTTCACATATTTAACCAAATCAAATAATATCTGGAAATTATTAAGACAGACAGAAGGCATGGAGTAGTCCACATAAAGTGTTTGCTAAGCTAGAATAGGAAAAGAATTTGAAGGAAATCAAATGTACAACTCTCACTTACTATATATTTTCCAATGATGAAGTCTCAGTAGTTCAGCATTTGAATATTCCACATGATTCATGAGAATTTTGGGTTTTTTTCTTCTCACCTACAATATGTGACTCTATATTTTCCTCATCCTGAGATGCATGTCCAGAAAGCCAATCTGTTGTTTTATATTCCTTTCATCTGCCAAGAAAAAAAAAATTCACTTTTACCTTCTGTTAAAAATCTGCAAAATTCTCACACACAGTGAATTTAAAAAGATCCCTCCAATCCAAAGCAAATCATCCAAGAGAATGATTTATGCATAAAATAGGACGAGAGAGAGAGAGCAGAAATATTGTAATTCATGATTCTTAAGTTCGCGTTCTAGGTCTCTCAATTTAAAAAAATGGAAATGTTTAAAAATCCCATACTAACATTATAGTACAAACACCTTGTTAATATTTTAAAAACAAGGTAAGCTGGTTCTAGGTTCCTGGGTGCCACAAGTGGTTTATGCTCCACTGCTAACCTAAAGGTTGGCAGTTCCATCCCACCCAGTCTTATTGCAGAGGAAAGCCCTGGAAATCTGCTTTGGAATGGTCACAGCCTTGAAAACTTGTGGAGCAGTTCTACCCTGTAACACATGGGGTTGCCGTGAGTCGGAATCAAGTAGATGGCAGCGGGTTTGGCTTTTGGTTTGGCTTCTGCTGGTTATAAAAGCACATAAACCTTCATATACATGAAGTGCTCACCATCTAATTGGAGAGGCAATGCTAACAGTTACGAAAATAAACGGTAATTTATGCCCTCTTTAGGATAAACCTTATAAAGTCTAGGGAAGGGAGGGGTTGATATGAGTTGTTGTGATTGTTGTTAGAGGCTGTAAAGTCGATTCTCATAGCGATCCCATGTGACAGAGTAGAACTGCTCCATGGGGTTTCCTAGCCTGTGATCTTTAGGGGAGCACATCACCAGGCCTTCTTCTTGTAGTGCTGCTGGTGGATTGAATTGCCAACCTTTCAGTTAGCAGCCGGGTCCTTAACCATTGTGCCACCAGATCTTTTGGTAAGAGTTACAACTGCAACAATATGATCACAAAGAGGAGGCTTTCAATAAAACTGGTGATGATCAGAGGTCCATTACTACATTAAAAAAACATGAAATTACGGACATGTTTGAAGCTGTTCAGGAACATAACTCTTGGTAAGCTTTTGGGTGGGCAGCTTATAAAGTTTCAACCTACACAACAGTGACAAAAAGCAGTACGGCCTGAGAACTGTGTTAAAAGTCTCCTGGCTCTGATGTTGTTGATGATTAAACATTGAAACAGGTCCGGAGAACACAGTTGATTCCACTGGTTAAACTATCTTATTCTCAAATGAGAACTGCCCCCACCTGTGAACATAAAATACTTTCTCAGCAAAGCTGCTGTCAGGCATCAGTTCTGCTTTCATGACCCGTTATTTAATTGGTTATCAACACAGATCCTTGTAAAAATAATTATCCATATTTTATTGCTTTTCGTTTTGATTTCAACTCCAAATTTTTTTTTTTTTTTTTTTGGTGGGAGGTTAAAAAAGAAAAGACTACGTAATTGAGGTGCATTATGAGCATATGCTTCACATTTGCTATTCTTCTTCAAAGAGAGTCTGTTTTCCTGGAGTGTTTGATTTCTATCTAAAAGTGCCAGAAAGAATTTGGAGGACGTGCCAGACTTTGTGACAAGGTACCTTTTTGTGGCGCTTGGAGAAAGAGCCAGCATTAGGACAAATGAAATGAGGCATTGGGGACACTCGCCTGAGGTGAGAAACTTCGGGACGAGGGGAGGAGAGGCCCAACAAGCTCCATCACCGAGACGTGATATTTTATTTCAGTATTGAGAAAAATAAAAATTAACGTGAAGCGTTCAAGAAGAACAAAGTGTCAACATTTTAAATAAAGACAGGATCAGTAACTGTGCGGTGAACTGCCAGATTGGAGCCCTAGGTGAAAAGAAAGTCAATAACGATGTTGTCTTTGTTAGAAATTTTGATATTCTGTTCATCATAGTTTTTTTGGCATTCATTTTGCTCTTTGAAAGATATTGCAGTAAAAGATGATTTATCTCTATTGATGAGTTTTTTGTGGCTCCTTAAATGTGTCTGAGGCAAGGTTTTCACTGACCACCCCCATATCTTGGCCCTGGTTGGGGAGGGCTGGGGCCCTGGCTCCTCGTCCTTTGGAATTTGACCTTTGCCCTGAATGTGACACGTGGTGACAAGTGTTAATCATGCCACCCTGGCATGCTGAGGTTTTGGCAGGGAAATCTTTTGTCTTGTTTGTCTGTTTACAACCAGATGTGGCATTACTCCTGTGGGATATTCCATTGCTCTTCAAAGACTCTTTGTAATTCATGGGATCCAAGAGGAAAAAGGAGGTAAGAATGCCCACTTGGCTGTGGAATCAGAGTTGATAGAACCTACTAAAGAAGGTTCTTGTAGTAGTTGTTGTCGGGTGGCATCCAGCTGATTCCCACTCATAGCGACCCCATGTGACAGAGTAGAACTGCCCCATAGGGTTCCCTAGGCTGTAATCTTTAGGGAGCAGATCGCCAGGTCTTTCTCCCGTGGAGCCGCTGGGTGGGTTCAAGCTGCCAACCTTTTGGTTAGCAGCTGAGCTAATCAAATAATCGATGAATAAATACCTAATCAAACACACTCTAAAATTGTTTACTGAGAACTTATTCTGACCGTAAAAATAATAATAATGGCAGCTTATATTAATTCTACATATATTTATTGACATCTTCCGTGTTACACCCTGTTCTCAGTAAGAAACGTAATAGGAAAAGATTCTGCCCTTGGGTGCCTGCAGTGTATGAGGGTGCATGCACATACCCCCTCCGCCAGCTTACCCTGTGCCAGGTACCGTGGACATAAAGGCAGAGATTACAAAGGAGAGAGAAAAGAGACGTGATTCCTGCCCTCTTGAAGCTGTCCAAGGCAGAAAGCAAAGCTGTACAAGGCCCTGGGCAGGGCAGAGCAGGTCCCGTCCGAGGAACTACAATGCATTCGACGTGTCTGCAGCTGGCCCATCAGGGTTGCTGGTGGCAGTACTCTGAATGGCCAAACAAGAGGAAAGAAGAGATCCATCCACTGATGAATGGATAGGGAAGATGTGGGATAGTTACACCACGCAATATTACGCAGCCACAAAGAGAAATGAAGTCCTGGTGAATGCCACAACACGGGTGACCCTAGAAAATACTACGCTGAGTGAAGTCAGTCAGACACAAAAAGACTGTATGATCCTGCTTACATAACTACCCAGGGCAGGCACATGCGTAGGGACCAAGGTTTATTAGTGGTTATCCCGGGGGTGGGAGGGAAGGGGGAGGCAGAGGCATTGTTTAGAAAGCACTGCGTTTTTGTTTACAGTCAGGGAAAGTCTGGCCGCAGATGCAGGTGATGGATGCCCAGCAAGATTGATGTAATGCGTGTCCCTGAACTGTACATGTAAACAATGTTGAGATGGCCAAAAAAAAAAAAAAAATGTCTGAAGCTTAAAGAGTGGGAGATGAGGCTGGGGGGCCCTGGTGGGGGCCAGGGGACCCAGGCCTGCAGGGACAGCCAGGTGACAGCCTCTGTCGTTACCCTAGAAGTTACCGAAGGCTCTTGAATGGAAGAGGTACACAGTCCCATCCATGTTTTGAAGTGAGGCGAGGACAGAGTGGATTCGGGGAGACAGTTCGCAGACCAGAGGACTTGGCGAGTTGTGTAGGGCCATCAGGTTAGGGGGCTTAGAACACAGGAGCCCAGGGTCCTCTGGGACTCCAGCTGCTGTCCTGGAATGTAGGTTAAAAGCCCGTTGCCTCGAGTCGACTCCGCCTCAAGGCAACACTTGTGTGTCAGAGTAGAAGTGTGCTCCGGAAGGTTTTCAGTGGTTGGTTTTTCAGAAGGAGATCTCCAGGCCTTTCTTCAAGGCACCTCTGGGTGGACGCAAACCTCCCATCTGCCGGTTAGCAGCAGGCGCGTTAACTGTTTGCACCAGGCGGGGACTCCCTGAATGTATTTAGTAAAGGTCTTTCTAGGTCAAGGAAACCGGGGCGAACCACAGAAGGCAGTAACGAAAGCAGCAACAGTTAAGTATTGGGCAGGGGCTATGAAGAGATTTCTGTGCCCCTTCTCTGGTCTGCTGCTCCTGTTCTTACGTCCCTTTTCGAAGATAATTGGCTGCTTCCACACCCACAGTCTCCCAAGCACTAGCCCACTCCCATGAATGAGTACTTACAGCTTGCCCCCTGCTGGGGAGCTGGCTACCGCAAGCAAGCAGATATCTCCGGAGTCAGAGTACATTCTCAGTCACACCCATTAAATGTGAATAACAGTCACGGGCTAGATGGTATGGGGCCAGCGTTAAGAGAATTAATCAACACATAAGTAAAACCAGGTCTTTACTGTGCAAAGGCAAGACGCTGGAATCTCTACATTCACCCACAAAGAATAACTGTCTAAAAGCACAGGCTTATTTTATTTTATTTTTTTCCTAATTGTAATAAATAGGAGAAACATTGCCTTCTGTCTCCCAGAGACCTTTCCTTTGACGGTGCAGAGTGGGCGCTGTTGGGGGTGATGGAAAATGATGACTCCGACTGGCAAAGGGAATTCCATCTGTTTCAGGCGTATTTACGGACTGTGTCCTGTGTGTGTAGAGCTGCAATCTAGTTATTTGTTGAAAAACTTGAACAGAAGACTTTTTGAAACGTTGGCTTTTTTTTTTTTTTTTTTTTTTTTTGAACACTACTGGCTGACAGCGTAATCACAGCTCTCAATACTAAGGGCCGCATGAGTTGACTGGTTGTGTTTTCATACTGTTGCTAGCTTGTGGAAGAATACCTGGTTAACCCCAGGAGCTTAACAGCAGGCCAGTGCTTAACTGGCCGAACCACATATTAATGCACACGTTTTGCTTTAATAATCCGTAGGAGGAATGCGTATAGACAGACAGGCCAAGGTTGGGTCCTAGTCTGTCACTCACGGGCTGAGTAACTTATTTAATCTCTTTAAGTTCCGGTTTTATCTTCTGTAAAAGGATGAAAATAATACCACTTAGCTCGGCTGCTAACCAAAAGGATGGCAGTTCAAATGCACCGGACGCTCCTTGGAAACCCTGTGGGGCAGTTCTGCTCTGTCCTCTAGGGTCGCTATGCGTTGGCATCGACTCGATGGCAGTGAGTTTGGTATTTTGGTTTTCTGAGAAAGCGCTAAGGAGGCCCTGGGGTTGCAAACCATTAAGTACACTCAACAACTAGGTGATAGGTTGGCAGTTCAAACCCACCCAGTGGCACAGCAGAAGAAAGGCCTGGCGGTCAGCCTTGAAAACCCTGTGGAGCACAGTTCTCCTCTGCACACATGGGGTTGCCATGGACTAACGTTACCCTGCCCTGATCCTCCAGGTCTACATGAATGTCTTGGGGGTCTTGCCTGTCTGCTGCGCCATGACTACCTTGAAATAAACTAAATGAGTTTTTACGTGACAGACCTGATCATGTCTCTACTTATTTTAAGACAAAATCCACACAAGGCAATGAGTACCCCACAGTCCGGCTCTAGCGATCACGTTCTTCCACAGACAACACAATCTGTTCCTCAGGAAAAGAGAATGTGTTGATGATATGCAAACCACACTGAGCTGGGACCAGCAGGAGAAAACCAGCTCCATGTATTCATTGATGACCAATCCAAATGCATTTCGATGCTCAGAGCCAACAACCGCCAGGGTCCCCCGGACTCCTGCCTGTGAACATAGCCCAGCAAGGCAGAAATGATCAAGAAAACCATTGCCCCTCACAGATGCACCTTGGCTGTGTCTTATTAGCAATTCATGCTGTTGATCCTCCCCACAGCCAACTGCCAATACTTTGGATGAAATACATATCTCCCAGGGCATATGTCTTGTTGAGCAACAACTGCAAGCTAGTCTTTACAAAGGGATTCCAAAGAACAGTGACTTGGCTTCCAAACAGCTTGCAAATAGTCTCATAACCCTGGCAGGCAAATTAATTACTTGCCGGTGGAACCTCCGGGGTGTCATAGATTGTGTGGAGTAATTCTTTCAGCAAAGCTGTGAGTAAAACCTTCAAAAAGCAGAAAAGGTTTTCTGGTAAGTTCTGCCCAATGTCCCTTGTCCTCCAAATGCCACAAGAGCACAAAAAACTTCATTTTTCTCAAAGGCTGATTTTCTTATACCTAACTGAAGGACTTTTTGTGGGACCTTCAGTCCCAGCCAGGACCTGGAAGAGAAACTTACCCAACTGTCTTAGTTACCCAGTGCTGCTGTAACAGAAATACCCCAAGTGGGTGGCTTTAACGAGCAGAAGTTTATTCTCTCCCATTGAAGAGGCTAGAAGTCTGAGTTCAGGGCGCCGGCTAGTCTAGAGGAAGGCTCGCTTTGTTGGCTCTGGGGCAAATTCTTTGTCTGAGCTTCTCTAGCGTTCTTCTCAGTGATCCTTGGAGACTGACACATGACCTCTGTCTTCTCGAGTTGGTCTTCACTTGTTTCGGTTCTTCATCTGCTCCATTTATATCTCAGAAGTGATTGGCTTGAAACACACCCTCCATATGTCTGGACATCTCTCTCAGCCCATCTCTCCTCTGCTCGTTTGTTGTCGTCGTTAGGTGCTGTCGAGTCGCTTCCGACTCAGGGAGCCTGTGCCCAACAGAGCGAAACCACTGCCTGGTCCTGCGCCATCCTCACGATCGTTGCTGTGTTTGAGCCCACTGTTGGAGCCACTGTGTCAGTCCATCTCATTGAGGGTCTGCCTCTTTTTTTTTTTTTTAATATATATTTTATTGCACTTCAGGTGAAAGCTTACAGAGCAAATAGTTTCTCATGAAATAGTAGTACACATGTTGTTTTTTGACATTGGTTAACAACCCCACAACGTATTAAGCCTCTAAATTCTCAACCTTTTTTTTTGATGAAAATTACAGATGGCCAAAGATACACCGTTTCAAAAATTTCTACATTCACAGTTCAGTGACATTGACTACGCTCTTCCAACTGTGCTGTTATTCTCACTTAAGATGAAGGCTTACAGAAAAAATAGTTTTTCATTTAACAATTACTACACATGTTGCCCTATGACAATGGTTAACAATCTCACAGCACATCAAGAATATCCTTACTCCACCTTGTGTTCCCTATCACCAGGGGGCTTCCTTGTCCCCTTCTGTCTTCTGGACCTTGTCAGTGGACTATTGTACCTCTTTAGTCTCATTTGTTTATTTATTTATTTATTTATTTATTTATTTTTATTTTATTTAAACACCATTTCAAAACTTTTTACTTACACATTTAAGTGATATTGACTATGCTCTTCCAATTGTGCTGCCATTCTCGCCCAAGATGAAGGCTTACAGGACAAAACAGCCTCCCATTTAATAGTTACTACAAATGTTGCCCTATAGCAGTGGTCAACAATCTCACAATACATCGACAGTGTCCTTATTCAATGTGTGTTCCTTATCATCAGTTTCCTACTCTCCCTCTGCCTTCTGGCCCTTGTCACCGGACTCCTGTACATCGTTAGTCCCATTTAGTTTTACTGGGGTGTCCATTCCCAGGCTTAACATCGAACCTTGAAGGTAACTTCCCCTCTGAGCTGAAAGGGTGTCTGGGGGCCACACTCTCGAGGTTTCTCTAGTATTCTTTAGGCCAGTAAATCTGGTCTTCTTTTTTTTTTTTTTTTTTTTTTTTTTGGGAGTTAAAATTATACTCTACATCCTACTCCAGCTCTGCCCAGAACCCTCTGTTGTGATCCTGGTCAGAGGAGTCATTGGTGGTAGCCGGGCACCATCCAGCTGTACTGGGCTCAGTCCCGTGGAGGCCTTGGTAGCTGTGGACCATTAGTCCTTCGGACTAATCTTTTCCTTGTATCCTGTTCTCTTCGTTCTCCCTTGTTCCCGAAGGGATGAGATCAGTGGAGTATCTTAGATGGCCGCTCATAGGCTTTTAAGACCCCAGACACTACTCACCAAGGTAGAATGTAGAGCATTATCTTTATAAGTAGTGTCATGCCAATTGAGCTAGATGTTCCCCGAGATCATGGTCCCCAGAGCCCTCCGTCCAACAACTCAGTCCCTCGGGGGGTTTGGATGTGTCTATAGGGCCTCCATGACCTTTCCTTGTGCAGGTTGTGTTAGTTTCCCCTGTACTATGTACTATCTCATCTCTCACCCAAGTTACCACTTACCTATTACCTATTTAGTATTCCCCCCCCCCCCATCCCTGGTAACCAACAAGGATTGTTACATTTTGCATGTGAATTTTTTCATGGGTTTTTACAATAGAGGTCTCATACACTATTTGTCCTTTTGTGATTGACTTATTTCACTCAGCATGATGTCCTCCAGTTTCATCCATGTTATGAGATGGTTCACCGATTCATTGTTCTTTCTCATTGCATAGTACTCCATTGTGTGTATGTACCATAGTTTGTGTATCCATTCGTCTGTTGATGGACATCGAGGTTGTTTCCATCGTTTTGCTATTGTGAATAATGCTGCCATGAACATAGGTGTGCATATGTCTATTCGAGTGATGACTCTTATTTCTCTAGGATATATTCCTAGGAGTGGGATTGCTGGATCGAATGGTACGTCTATTTCTAGCTTTCTGAGGAAACGCCATATTATTTTCCAAAATGGCTGTATCATTTTGCATTCCCACCAGCAGTGTATAAGAGTTCCCGTCTCCCCGCAGCCCCTCCAACATTTGTTATTTCCAGTGTTTTTGATTCGTGCCAGTAATGCCGGGGTGAGATGGTATCTCATTGTGGTTTTAATTTGCATTTCTCTAATGGCTAGTGATCGCGAGCATTTCCTCATGTGTCTGTTGGCCATTTGAATGTCTTCCTTGGTGAAGTGTCTGTTCATTTCCTTTGCCCATTTTTTGATAGGATTGGTTGTCTTTTTGTTGTAGAGGTGTTGGATTTTCTTGTAGATTATGGAGATTAGACCTTTGTCTGACTTGTACTGTCCAAAAATTTTTTCCCAGTCTGTAGGTTCTCTTTTAACTCTTTTGGTGAAATCTTTTGAAGAGCATAGATGTTTGAGTTTTAGAAGATCCCAATTATCTAGTTTATCTGTTGGGTTTTTTGTGTTGATGTTTATGGTTTGTGGGTCTGCCTCTTTTTTGCTGACCCTCTACTCCCTTGTTTAATCTAGTTTATATCTCAAAAGACATTGACTCAAGATACACTCTACACTAATCCTGCCTCATTGACATAACAAAGACAACCCCATTTCCAAATGGGATCGTATCCACAGGGATAGGGGCTAGGATTTATGACACACATTTTGGGAGACACAGTTCAGTCCCTAACACTATACAAGATCACATGTATCTGGCTTTGGCACAACTGTTTATTTAAAATTTAAATGCACCGGTGGTTTATGCATCATAACTCATCATACAGCCTGCTGTTCTTACAAATGACTCTAGGTCTATTCAAGATAGATGTAATTGGGTTCCCGAAAGAGAAATCTGATGCTGTCCTTTAAAAATATATATTACAGGATCCCCTATTGTGGACGTGGATTCTAACTTTCTAGTGAGGCCAAGCTTTCAAAAAATCATCGTAAAAATGGAAGTAGACATTTTGAATGTGGGAGACAATTTCCAAAGAAGGAGACTGATACGGGAGCAGATGGTAAGCTCCGTGGTTGCTTGCCTTTCCCCATCAACAGGAGAGACACAGCAGCAAGGTGAGTAGAGCAGCGGGGAGGTTGAAGGTCCTCTCCCTCCTTTAGCCAGAGCTTGAAAAAGCCAGTGGGTTCATTTGTCTCCCTCATCATCCACTTAAAGGAAAGGCCGTGGAGTGATAATGTTATGGATTGAATTATGCCTCCTAAAAATACATGTTGTGAATCCTAACCTCTGTGCCTGTGGTTATAATCCCATTTGTGAATGGGCTGTCTTTGTTATGTTAATGAGGCAGGATTAGTGTACCGTATATCTTGAGTCAACCTCTTTTGAGACATAAAAAGAAATTAAACAGGCAAGCAAGCAGAAGTGGGGTAACAGAGATGCCAAGACACATGAAGATCTCCAAGGAACCAGAAGGAAGAAGCTGGAGAGACAAGGACCTTCCTCCAGAGCCAACAGAGAGAGAAAGCCCTGAATTCAGACTTCTAGCCTCCTAAACAGTGAGAGAAGAAATTTGTTGTTAAAGCCACCCACTTGTGGTATTTCTGTTACAGCAGCACTAGACAACTAACAGATAACTATATTTTTTTTGGTAATACTTTTGAAATATGGGGGGGGGGGGGGAACCACTGTTCATTCTTCTCTATTTCCAGGTAAAATACAGTAATGTTGTTAGCTGCTGTTGAGTTGACCTGACTCATGGGGACACCATGCACAATGGAAGGAAACACAACACTGCCGAGTCCTGCACCATCTCCATGATTATATGCAGATCCGATCCTTGGGATCTATAGGGCTTTCTCACTGGCTGATTTTCAGAAGTAGATCGCCAGCTTTCTGTTTACTCTTGGTCTGGAAGCTCTGACGAAACCTGTTCTCACAGAATCCAGACAGTCTGGAGCCATGGAGTCTGAATGACCCCTCAAAACCATAACCCTGAGATAATCTCTATACTTTAAATCTTAAACCAAAAATATCCCCTGAAGACTTCTTTAAACCAAACAATGTTGATATTGTCGTTAGGTGCCGTTGAGTCGGTTCCGACTCCGAGCAACCCTGTGCGCAGCAGAACAAAACGCTACCCGGTCCTGCGCCATCCTCACAATCGTTGCTGTGTTTGAGCCCATTGTTGCAGCCCCTGTGTCAATCCGTCTCGTTGAGGGTCTTCCTGTTTTTCGCTGATGCTCTGCCAAGCATGATGTCCTTCTCCAGGAGTTGATCCCTCCTGATAATATGCCCAAAGTAAGTAAGACAGGGTCTTGCCATCGTCACTTCTTAGGCGCATTCTGGTTTGATTTCTCCTAAGACTGATTTAAGGAGCCCTGGTGGTGCAGTGGTTAAGAGCTCAGCTGCTAATGACAAGGCCGGCCGTTTGAATCTACCGGCTGTCCCTTGGAAACCCTGTGGAGGGCTTTGACTCTGAGTCCAAATCGGCCTGGTGGCAGCAGGTTTCGTTTTTTTGTTGTTTGTTTTTTGTTCTACTCTGTCCTATAGGGTCATTATGAGTCGGAAGCGATTCAACGGCAACAGGGTTTTTTTTGTTTCAGGTGGTGCACTGGTTAAGTGCTTGGATGCTAACTGAAAGGTTGGTGGTTCAAACCTACCATCTGCTCCATGGAAGAAAGATTTGACAGTCTGCTTCCATAGAGATTACAGCTTTGGAAGCCCAATGGAGCAGTTCTACTCTGTCCTATAGGGTTGCTATGAGTCAGAGTCGACTCCGCGGCAATGGTGTTTTGTCTGTTTGCTTTTTTAAGACTGATTTGTTCATCCTCCTGGCAGTCCTAAGGTATATTCAGTATTCTTCCCCAGCACCACCATGTGAAATCCCAAAATCAGACCCTCTGCTGAGGGAACAACTAAGAGGACAAATCTACTTCTGGCATGTTCTTCCAGTACCTACTCTGCATTGAAATGTCTTCAGAATAAGGCAAACATGGGGAAGAAATTACGTCCCACGTCTTGGTGGAGATGGGGAGGGGGCTCTGAGCCCACCTTCTCGTCCCTCCCCTCGTCTCCTGCCTCCTCCCCACTCTCCACTCCTCCCCACTCCTTTCACTGTGTCCTAGGTAATGTCTAAATTAAGACGGCATTGTAAAACTTCACTTCCTGTTTCTCGAATTCAAAGAGAACATGAATTCGAGGCAGTTAGAACAAAGTCATTTGCCCAGGAACCCACTGAGAACCACAGCGGAGAGCGCTAAAGTTCGCAAATGATTTGCAAGTTAAAGACTCAATCCTGAGTTCTAGCAGACCATCTGTTTAAGTCTTAGGGTGCTGCTTACTGTCAGTGGGATTCATACTTTTTTTGGTGTGGGGGTTAGTATCTTTATTTATTTTTGCACAGACGTCTTAAAAAACCCAAACCAAACCCATCGCCATCGAGTCTATTCCGACTATAGTGACCCTATAGGACCAAGTAGAACTGCCCCATAGGGTTTCAAAGGAGTGCCTGGTGGATTCAAACTGTTGATCTTTCGGTTAGCAGCTGAACTCTTAACCACTACGCCACCAGGGTTTCAACAGACATCTTAGGGGTCAGTTACTAAAGAGCTGACAATATTAGAATGGGGAACAAAGCTATCCATTGAGAAACTTGAGTATGGGGTGATTTATTACAGAGGAGCTCTGGTGGTGCAGAGGTTAAGTGTTCGGCTGCTAACTGCCAGTCTGTAGTTTAAACCCATAGCTGCTCCACAGGAGGGAGATGTGGCATTCTGCCTCCGTAAAGATTACAGCCTTGGAAACCCTATGGGCAATTCTACTCTGTCATATAGGGTTGCTATGAGTCAGAATTGACTCTATAGCAGCGGGTTTGGTTTGAGGTTATCATTGTGAGTAGCTGCTACTTCTTCCCTCATCTTCGTCCTCAACACCTTTGTAACAGACAGTCTCCCTGGGGGTTGGGAATCTAATGTCACATTTCGTCTGTCCTCCACTGAGGGTTTTATTTTATTTTATTTTATTTTTTTAAGTTAAAGTATTTATTTTTATTGTGGTGAATATATATGTAACAGAACGTTTGCCATTTTAACTTTTTAACGTTCGCCATTCTAACATAAGTTACAATTCGGTGACCTTAATAGCGTTCATCATGTTGTTCAACCATCACCACATCTATTTTCAGATTTTCCCATCACCATTAAGGGAAGCTCAGTGTCCCCTAAGCAGTGAGTCCACTTTTCCTCCTCCTCCCCACCCCTGATAAAACCAAACCAACCCCGTTTCGCTCTCTCTGCAGGAGAAAGATCTGGCAATCTGCTTCTGTAAAGATTATAGCCTTGGAAATCCTATGGGGCTGTTCTACCCTGTTCTGTAGGGTCACTAGGAGTCAGAATCGACCCGATGGCAGTGGGGTTTGGGGGACAGATCAATAGTACTGAAGTTGGAAACACAGCTTTAGAGCAGAAACCATTCCTTCTGTGTTTTGAGGGTTTTCCTCTGCCCTTTCCATCCCCCCTTCAGAGAGCTTGGCACAAACACAAAGCATTTGCTTTTTTGCCAGAGTGGACCTCTCTGCTTTTCCTGCCGTTTTCTTATGGGATTTGACTCTTTGCTCTTTCTCATATTCTTCGGAATCAGATTCAACCTTGCCCTCACATATCTCAGAACCCAGTCGTTTTCTGTCCTGCATCTTCAGATATACGATAGGGGCCATGATGATAATCCAGGAAAGGGAAATGAAGTGTTTCCAGCACCTCAGGAGGCTTGCTTGCAGCCCAGTCAGTCTCCCCCAAGCAGCCCCTTTCTGTAGCTCTCTGACTTCTCTAACCACGTTGTTGTTGTTTGCTGCTGTTGAGTCCGCCCCGACTCACGGCGGCCCCATGCACAGTGGAAGAAGACACTGCCAGACCCTTCACCATCCACATGATTGGTTGTGGATCGAACCATTGTGATCCATAGAGTTTTCATTGGCTGATTTTAGGTAATAGATCACCAGGCCTTTCTTCCTAGTCTGTCTTAGTCTGGAAGCTCTGCTGAAGACTGTTCAGCATCCCAGCAACACACAGGCCTCCACTGACAGACGGGTGGTGGCTGCACGTGAGGGGCACTGGCAGTAATCAAACCCGGGTCTCCCGTGTGGGAGGGGAGAATTCTACCACTGACCCACCAGTGCCCCTCCCTCCCCATGGTTAAAGTTTAATTGTATTTTGAGTATTGTTGCCATGTTAACATTTTCCAAGGTTCTGTAACGTGTATGTACCTCTTCTGTAATCAAAATGTTATTCAGAGAAAGGAAAGAGAGAGACTGAGGGAAGGAGAGATGATGGAAGAAAAAGAAAAAGGAAAGAAGGACGTGACGGAGCCAGGAGTGAGGGAGGGAGGGAGGGACAGAGGGAGGGAAGGAGGGAAAGACCGAGGGAGGGAGGGAGGGAAAGAGGGAGGGAGGGAGGGATGGAAAGAGGGAGGGAAGGAAGGAGGGAGGGGGGAGGGAGGGATAGAAAGAGGGAGGGATGGAGGGAGAGGAGGGAGGGATGGAAAGAGGGAGGGAGGGAGGGAGGGAAGGAGGGATGGAAAGAGGGAGGGATGGAGGGAGGGAGGGAAGGAGGGATGGAAAGAGGGAGGGATGGAAGGAGGGAGGGAAGGAGGGATGGAAAGAGGGAGGGATGGAAGGAGGGAGGGAAGGAGGGAGGGAGGGAGGGATGGAAAGAGGGAGGGATGGAAGGAGGGAGGGAAGGAGGGATGGAAAGAGGGAGGGATGGAAGGAGGGAGGGAGGGAGGGATGGAAGGAGGGAGGGAGGGAGGGATGGAAAGAGGGAGGAAGGGAAGGAGGGAGGGAAGGAGGGAGGGAAGGAGGGATGGAAGGAGGGAGGGATGGAAGGAGGGAGGGATGGAAGGAGGGAGGGAGGGAGGGAAGGAGGGATGGAAAGAGGGAGGGATGGAAGGAGGGAGGAATGGAAGGATGGAGGGAGGGAGGGATGGAAAGAGGGAGGGATGGAAGGAGGGAGGAATGGAAGGAGGGAGGGAGGGATGGAAAGAGGGAGGGATGGAAGGAGGGAGGGAGGGAAGGATGGAGGGAGGGAGGGATGGAAGGAGGGAGGGAAGGAGGGATGGAAAGGGAGGGATGGAAGGAGGGAGGGATGGAAGGAGGGATGGAAAGAGGGAGGGATGGAAGGAGGGAGGGATGGAAGGAGGGATGGAAGGAGGGAGGGATGGAAGGAGGGAGGGATGGAAGGAGGGAGGGAGGGAGGGATGGAAGGAGGGAGGGAAGGAGAGATGGAAAGAGGGAGGGATGGAAGGAGAGAGGGAGGGAGGGATGGAAGGAGGGAGGGAGGGAGGGATGGAGGGAGGGAGGGATGGGAGGAGGGAGGGAGGGAGGGATGGAAGGAGGGAGGGAGGGAGGGATGGAAGGAGGGAGGGAGGGAGGGAGGGATGGAAGGAGGGAGGGAGGGATGGCAACAATATTGTCCAAGTTTTCTGAGGGAGGCAAGCCACTTGGAAACCACATTGCCCAGATGTCATGACCTCCACCCTGGCTTTGTGACTGAGAGATTCTCAAGTCAACCACTCCATTCCAAACCTAACTCTTAACCATCTCATTTGAAGGCTCTTTGCGAGAGTGAGATATTTTGATTCTCTTCAAGGAAATGCTTGTTACAAACTCACAATGACAATCACACTTTTGAACAGAATTCTCGTACAACCATCTTCCACCTAAAACCAGGTCCCGGTACAGTGCCTAATATAACGTCTATGCCTGCTTTCTGCCCACAGCAGGCAAGAACATTAAATGTTGTTCTCTTTGTTGGATTATTTTCTGAGAAAATCTTTATTACCAGTTCCCTGCTGTGTACCCCTAAATTCTTCAGAAAAACCCAAACACAAGTAAGTATACACAGTCCATGACTGCACGGGAAAACAGCCTTCTCAGATGTGGAGACAGGCTCATGAACCATCGAAGCAATCTGGGGAGTAGGATATATTTTCTGTTCACTTTGAAAGGTAAACTTAAAGTTGGTACATAGTTATTTAGATAAAAAGGGACGGGAGGATATTAAGGCTTTGGAGTTTGCCTAATGTATTGACATGATTGTGAATTGCCTGTATCTGAGGAGTAGGATATATTTTTGTTCACTTTGAAATGTAAACTTAAAGTTGGTACATAGCTATTTAGATAAAAACGGACGGGAGGATGTTAAGGCTTTGGAGTTTGCCTATTGTATTGGCATGATTGTGAATTGCCTGTGTGTAAGTGAGTACCACAAGATCAGTCATGTTCTATTAAATTAAAATCTGGTCGTGCTAAATTAAATTATGTGCGATCCTATAAACAGACCCAACTGGGTTCCTTTCGCTTAGTCCTCCAGATAACCCACTCTTGTTGGAGTGTTTGCCTGCATTTCCGTCACCCAAGACTTGATGTCTCTTTCTCGCAGTGTTGTCTGGCCACCATGCTAAGCCCTCTCCTGGGCCATGGTCTCCCAAGGAGGATTCCAGCTTGCTGCGTGGCTTCCTGGGTTTGGTTGAAAGGGGAGCTGTGAGCACAGGAAGGCATGGATCTAGAGCTCCAACAAGCGACAGTTATCTCAGATGTTTCCACTTTGCATTTCAGAGTCCTGGAAATTAAAAAAAAAAAAAAAAAAATTCACCTGACCAAGTTCATTTTTGGTCCGGTTCTGATAAGAAGGGAGCCCTAGTGGCGTGGTGGTTAAGAACTTGGCTGCTTACCAAATGGTCAGCAGTTTGAATCCACCGGCCACTCCTTGGAAACCCTATGGGGCGGTTCTACTCTGTCCTGTAGAGTTACAATGAGTTAGAATCTACTCAGCGACAACGGGTTTGGTTTGATTTTTGTTTTTTTTTGTGATAAGATGAACCTACCTACTGTTGTTGAGTCAATTCCGACTCATAGTGACTGGGTAGGACAGAGTAGAACAGCCACATAGGATTTTCAAGGTTCTGTCTTATGGCAACCCCATGTGTGTCAGAGTAGAACTGCTGCATGAGGTTTTCTTGGCTATAATCCTTAACCAAAGCAGGTTGCCAGGCCTTTCTTCCATGGCACAGCTGGGTGGGTTTGAACTGCCAACCTTTCGGTTAGCAGTCAAGCTCAAACTACTAACTACTAACATCTCCTTTTTTTTTTTTTTTTTTAAATGTTCCTTTTGGTTGAATGTTATGTTTTCAATCTGGAAAGGTCTCCTGAAGGACTCAGTTCAAACAAGGGTCTCTAAAGTGGTAGCATATGTTGTCATTAAACAGCACGTGCCTTCTCAGATCCCGTTTTGTTCTTTGAACTTCTGCAGGAAGCTTTTTTAAAATATTTATTTATTTTTCTTGTTGTTGAAAATACACATAGCAGAACACACACCAATTCAACAATTTCTAACTCATACAATTCAATGACATTGGTTACATTCTTCAAGTTGTGCAACCATTCCCACCCTCCTTTTCCAAATTGTTCCTCCCCATTAACATAAACTCACTGCCCCCCACAAGCTTCCTATCTAAACTTTAAAGTTGCTGTTGTCAGTTTGACCCTATATAAGTAGATCTTAAAAGAGCACAGTGCTCAAGACAGACATTCTTTACTAATTAAGCTAAACTCTTGTTTGGTTTGAAGAAGACTTCAGGGGATATTTTTGGTTTAAGGTTTAAAGATTATCTCATGAGGGACAGTAGTTTCAGAGGTTCATCTAGTCCCCTTAGCTCCAGAAAGTCTGTAGTCCATGAGAATTTGAAATTTTTCTGCATTTCCCCTCTTTTGATCAGGATTCTTCTATAGAATCTTTGATCAAAATGTTCAGTAATTCAGTAATGATAGCCAGGCACCATCCAGTTCTTCTGCTCTCATGGCAGAGGAGGCAGTTGTTCATGGAGGCAATTAGCCGCATATTCCATTTCCTCCTGTTCCTGACTCTCCTTCTTCCTCTGTTGCTCCAGGCATATAGAGACCAATTGTTGTGCCTTGGATGGCCGTTTGCAAGCTTTTAAGACCCCAGGCACTATGCAGCTTTGCCTGCGTGGAGAGCAGGAAGTTCCTGGGAATCCATGTTTCTCCAGAGCAGCTTCTTCCCGGTGGCTGCCAGTGTGTGAGTAGAAATATTTCAGCTCACCTGGCCGTGGTGGAGAGCACTCTTGGGAGGTGTGATGGTTAAGGTTGTGTGTCAACTTGGCTGGGCCATCATTCTCAGTGATTTGACAGTCATACGATGGTGTGATCACTTCCATGATGAGATTTGATAGGATGCAGTCACCCCCATGATGGGATAAGCTGTGAGTAGCCAATCAGTTAAAAGGCAGTTTCCTTGGGGGTGTGGCCTGCGTTCAGTACAGGTCAGTTGCTGACAAGGCTCCTGTGCTTTTGCTGGCTCTCGATCCTGCAGCTGGCCCCTGTTCATCTGACCTCTGGTTCTTTGGACTTGAGCTAGCAGTTTACCTGCCGTCTTGCCTGCTGATCTTGGAATTCATCGGTCTTCGCAGCCTGTGAGCAAGAGCCCTGCTCTCTGACCTGCCGATCTTGGAGTCGCCAGCCCCTGCAGCTATGTGAATCAGGAGAAGCTTTACGGTCTTGCCTGCTGATCTTGGAATTCGTCGGTCTTCGCAGCCTGTGAGCAAGAGCCCTGCTCTCTGACCTGCCGATCTTGGAGTCGCCAGCCCCTGCAGCTACGTGAATCAGGAGGAGCTTTACGGTCTTGCCTGATGATCTTGGGATTCATCGATCTTCACAGCCTGTGAGCAAGAGCCCTGCTCTCTGACCTGCCAATCTTGGAGTCGCCAGCCCCTGCAGCTGTGTGAATCAGGAGAAGCCTCTATCCTGACCCACGGACTTGGGACGTTCCAGCCTCTACAACAGCGTGAGCCATTTCCTTGATGTAAATCTCTTTCTCTCTGTATATATTTATACGCTTTACTGGTTTTGCTTCTCTAGAGAATGCAGCCTAAGACGGGTCACTTGCCCTGTCCTCAGAATTCCTCTGTGAGATTGAGCCAAAGTACGCCTCCATGGGACTTTGCTTACTGTACCCTTGTTGCCTTCCTTCTGCCATCTGTATCACATCTTTACACCCTTACTGGGTTTTCTGGGAATGCCTCCCAAAAAATCGCTTTATCATCTCAAGGGCTGCTTCAGAGAGCCCTGTCTGTGATAGCATCCCAATCTACCTTTTATTTATTCAGTAGGCAGGAGATTGACTTATATGTGAATTACGTCAGTGGAGAAATTAAAAATGTTGACAGTTGTTTTTCAGTCGGTTTGGCATATGTATGGAACTTTCATTAAGGGGATATTTCTTAGAAATATCTTTTATTCATTTTCACTCTAATGGGACATAGTTCAATCAATTAAATAAGGCCTCATTGCTGTCGAGTTGATTCCAACTCATGGTGACCCCATATGACAGAGTAGAATTACTCCTTAGGGTTTTATTTCTTTTTTTTTATGTGCTTTAGATGAAGGTTTACAGAACAAACTAGCTTCTCATTAAACAGTTAGTACACATATTGTTTTGTGACACTGGTTACAAACCCCACGATATGTCAACATTCCCCCTTCTCAACCTTGGGTTCCCTATTGCCAGCTTTCCTGTCCCCTCCTACCTTTTAGTCCTTGTCCCTGGGCTGCTGTGCTCCTTTAATCTTGTTTTCTTTTATGGGCCTGTGTAATCTTTGGCTGAAGGGTGAACCTTGGGAGTGATTTCATTACTGAGCTAAAAGGGTGTCCGGGGGCCATACTCTTGGGGTTTCTCCATTGTCTGTCATGCCAGTAAGTCTGGTCTTTTTCTGTGAGTTAGAATTTTGCTCTGCATTTTTCTCCAGGTCTGCCCGGGACCCTCTATTGTGATCCCTGCCAGAGCAGTCAGTGGTGGTAGCCAGGCACCATCTGGTTGTGTTGGACTCAGTCTGGTGGAGGCTGTGGTGGCTGTGGTCCATTAGTCCTTTGGACTAACATTTCCCTTGTGTCTTTAGTTTGTTCATTCTCTCTTGCTCCCGAAGGGGTGAGACCAGTTCCACTCTGTCACATGGGATCACCATGATTCAAAATGGACTCGACGGCACCCAGCAACAGCAACAACAAAAACAGCCTTCAGGTTAGGGAACACTCAACAAGAGCTTGTAGACAGAATATGTAGATACCGTCAGAACATTTAACGTGACCACCCATGACAACTGAATAAGGAAATCGATTGTCTTATTCTTGATTTATACCCCAGGTAAGTAAGGAGAATAATAATCTTTCACAAGCAGCTGACGATACCCAAGCACACATCGTGTATTTGATAAGATAGGTGAAACGGAACATAAGGCCACTCCCTGCCTTTCTCAGTCACTTCCTCTCTCCCAGCCTCCTTCCTTCCTTCCTTCCTTCCTTCGTCTTCCTTCTCTAACTCATTCTTTCTCCCTCTCTGTCTTTCTCTCTCTCTCTTCTCCTTCCTTCCTTCCTTTGTACCTTCCTTATTTCTTCCTCCCTCCCTCCCACTCTTGCTTCCCTCTCTTTCCCTTCTTTCTTTCTGTTAGCTTTATGTTGTTAAAACAAAGTGGGCAAAATGTGACAACAGAGAATTCACAGTAGTTCCATCAATATACAAAGAACAGATCCACGTGCAAAGGCTTCATCAGCAACATGGTGTTCTCTTTAGTAAACACTTTCTGTTTCAACCTCCCCCAAATACAGGATAAGCAAATTGTTCCAGCCATTTGCACATGTGGGAAAAAAAAATGAGATGTAGGTTTAATACATCTAGACTGAAAAATGTTTTCCTTTGTTTCAACTCAGACACTTGATCGGGGAGATAAAGAAGTCTACAGTCCAAGGATGAAATAAATGGAAAACCAGTAGGAATGCGCTTTCTCCCTGAAGACTCTGTGAAATAGTATATTTTAAAGCATATTTCCCACTGACTTGTGAATAGTGTATTACTCCCCTGCTTACACACACTGCATCAAGCGTAAATTAAAAATAGTTCCAGTTCTTCAGCTCTTGATGGAATTGGAACTTAAGATGTGGCTAAGGCTGACTTTTACCAACAAAAACTTCTGTGCTGCTGGAGAAATTTTTTTTCTTTTCTTTCTTCTTTTTTTTTTTTTGTAGCACTGTTAGTCTTAAAATGCCATCTGTGACATCTTGTGATCCTACAAATACTGTCTATTGTACTAGGCAGGTTCAGCCAGTCTACCCCAGGCAGGAGATCGAGGCACCTGGAACTAGGGATGGAAGCTGAAGATTCTGTCTCTGGAGAACAAGATGATTAAAGGCTCTCTCTTTCATTTACTGCTGTATAGTAAGCCCCCTGTATATGCCTTCCCCTGGCATCCCTTGGAGGTGTGGACAGTTAACGCGCTTGGCTAACCAAAAGGCTGGAGGTTCAAGTCCATCCAGGGATGCCTCAGAAGAAAGGCCTGGCAATCTCCTTCTAGAAAATCAGCCACTGACACTCTGTGGAGCACAGTTCTACTCTGACACACATGGGGTTGCCATGAGTAAGAGTCAGCTCGACAGCAGCTGGTTTTTATGGCCCTTGGGGAGGAACCTTTTCCATTTTAGAGGCCTGGCACATTGGTGACAGTTCCTGGAAGAAGAAGCCTCTGTCTTTTTGTGTTCAGAACCCTTTGATGTTGGTGTCGGTCTGTGTTAATGAGTCCACAGTTGAGCTGGGGTTAGCCCTGAGGTACTCTGTTTCCTACACAGGTCAGTGGGGGCACCCTCCCATCACCCGTGGGAATCTTGCTCTCCGGGGGTCGGTAGCCTACGACCAGTGGGCTGAGGCTTCCGAGCTCATGATAACGAAATGCAGGCAAGCTCAGCGAGGGCAGCCACACGGTCTTCCCACTTCAGAATCCCTTAGTTAGGATCCCCTGGTTAGAAATTCTAAAGCGAAATGCCATTCTGTCAATACCATCCTAACAGATCACTCGAATCAGTAAGAGGCTGGAGGAATCTTCAGATGATACATGAGGTTACCACACAAGAGAGCGTTCTGACGGTGAGACTGTGTAGTCACAGAAAAGATGAGAACGTTCTGTACGTGCCACTGTGGGAAACCTCCCGAAAGCTGCTAAGTAACACCAGAGAGGAACCAACAGCGTATGTGGTAAGCTACTGTTTGTTGCAGACATGAGGGATAAGAATAGATATTCATGTGAAATGAGGGATAAGAATAGATATCCATGTTTGCATCCAGAAACATTGGAAGGATACTGAAGGGGTGACCAAAATGGAGACAAAGGGTAAGTAAGGTCGGAGACTACTGAATGTATGCCTGTTCTGTTATTCTGCTTTGGAACCATGTGAACTTTTGCCTGTTAAAAATAAGTGTGTGTGTATATAAATAGACATACTTAATAGGTAACCGTTCATATATATATACTTATTATTACCATTTAATAGATGGTTTTATATATACGTATGTGTGTGTGTATATGTGTATATATATGCATGTAACCGTCTATTAATATGAACAGTTAATGAGCTTGGCTAACTGAAAGGTTGGAGGTTCAAGTCCACCCAGAGGCACCTCAGAAGAAAGGTCTGGCTGTTCTGGAAAATCAGCCGTCGACAACCCTACGGAGCACAGTTCTACTCTGACGCACATGGGGGTCGCCTTGAGTTGGAGTCGACTCAGCAACAGCTGGTTTTTATCAAGCTTTGCTCTCAAGGGGAGCAGTAGTATTAATTGGTAAATACACACACACACACACACACACACACACACACACACACACACACACACACACACACACACACACACACATGTATGTATGCATGCGTCCCTGGGTGGTGCAAACGGCTGCAAACAATGGGGCTATTCAGTTAAGTCTTAAAGTACTTCAAAGTAATAAGTTTTTTTTTTTTTCTTTTAAAGGATGCTATACAAATAGCTGATAAATGCATGAAAACTGTTCATTATCATTAGTCATCTGGAAGATAAAAATTAAAAAACACAATGAGGCATCATTATACAGCTGCTGGAATGACTAAAATAAAAGAAAAACTACCTGAAAAATAATTACATATAAGGAGAAACTAGATCTCTCACTTACTGCTAGTGAGAATATAGAATAGTCCAACCACATTGGAATAAGGTTTGGCAAATGTTCATAAAATTAAATATGCACCTATCTTTTGACCCAGAAATCACAATTCTACGTGTTTTTCCAAAAAAAAAAAAAAAAAATTGTACAAGAATGATCCCGACAGCTTTATTTACAATTGTCCCAAACTGAGAACAGCCTAAGTATGCAACAGGAGAAGGGATGAACTCACTCTTTGAGTATTCCTATAACGCAACATCACCAAGCAATAAACAGGAACAAACAACTGGTACTTGAGGAGTCCCCCGCGTGGTACAAATGGTTAATGCACTCGGCTCCTAATCGAAAGGTTAGAGGTTCGAGTCCACCCAGAGGGGCCTCAGAAGAAAGGCCTGGAGATCTACTTCCAAAGAATCAGCTCTTGAAAACCTCATGGGGCATAGTTCTCGTCTGACACACGTGGGGTCACCATGAGCTGGAATCCACTGGATGGCACCTAAGTTTTACGGACATACGCGGCGACACAGGTGGAGCTCACAGACAGCGAGGAGCAAAAGGAACCTGATGTAGAGACACTCGGCGTGCGTGGGTCCGTCCGCACAAACGGCTAGAAAACGCAAAACGAGACACCCGGCGTGCGTGGGTCCGTCCGCACAAACGGCTAGAAAACGCAAAACGAGACACCCGGCGTGCGTGGGTCCGTCCGCACAAACAGCTAGAAAAGGCGCAACGAGACCACTCGGCGTGCGTGGGTCCGTCCGCACAAACGGCTAGAAAACGCAAAACGAAAGCAAAGGTGAGAAAACAAACGCAAGGCCAGAGCAGCGGTGGCGTCTTGTTGGAGGAGTGGCTGGGAAGAGGTAAAGGGAGATTTTCTGGGGAGATGAAGACATTCCGTGTGATGATAGGGATATAGGTTCTAGGGGTGTATCCATGTGCTAAAATGGTACAGTTAATTTTGGTGCATTTAAGCATATGCATATTTATCTCATAGAAGGACTATTAAAAATAATAATCACATGGGAGATGAAAATGGGCAGAGGGCTGGATGATACAGAATGGCAGAACGTTGATCTTTGGTCATGGAGGTGATGCATTCATGGGGTTCACTGCCATTCTGTTTACTTTTAATATATTCAAAAATTTCCCCTATAGCTACTGTTACATGAGAAACTATTTGTTCTGTAAGCCTTCACCTGAAGTACAATAAAATATTTAAAAAATAAAAATTAAAAAAAATTTCCACTATAAAAGGTTAAAAATAATTTTAAGGAGAAGGAAAAAAACCCACAAGTTTTGCTATCAAGGGGGACAGTAGTATAGGGCAATAGAGCTTTTTTAAGTTTCTTCTTTTTTGTAATTAAAATCGGAGCTGCGACAGCAGGATTTATTCTGACCTGGGTGATTCACTTGTGAGGAGTGGGAGGAGCTTGTGGCACCAAGACGCCTTCCCTGATGATGTGGGAACATAAAGAACGTTTACGAATGTGGAACGATAACATCATCAGGAACAAATGTCAAGAACATTTGATCCCTGGCTTCTGGAAAATGGAGGCCCGGTGGTGCGACGGTTCAAAGTTCAGCTGCTACCCGAAAGGTTGGCTGTTCGAACCCACCAGCTGCTCCATGGGAGAAAGACCTGGAAATCTGCTTCCTTAAAGATTGCAGTCTAGAAAACCCTATGGGGCTGTTCTATTCTGTAACACATGGAGTGGCTGTGAGTCGCAATCAACTGGACGGCACACAGCAATAACAACAACAAGGAAAACTGAGAGGAAAATTCCCAAGCCCATTACTGACAGCAGCGGTAAGTTCTCAGATACAAAGTGAGCTCCGGACCCCTTCAAATACCGATTTTTCTTTTCTTTTCTGCACAAGAAAATGATCCTCAAATCTTAAAGGTTAAAGCAAATAGAATTGGAAAGGGATTAAGCCTTTGACAGGTGATAAAACAATGAGAGGACCCAGCTTTTTAAAATAAATTCAGTCCCAGGTGAAATATATGTCAGAAACAGTGGGTATTTGCTAGTAATCATTGGATAATCATGGTTAACAAGGGCACTGCTGAGAGAGAAGAGATGGATAAATGTTGACCTAATTTTTTTCCCCTAAAACGGGGAAGATATGTATTCTGGAAATGGCAGATGGATGGCTTTGACAATTATCCTTAATGTCCTAGAAGAGAGAATCTAACAGATGCCTTCTAAGCCCCTAGTAAATGAAATAATGATTGGCAGTGGATTGACTAAGAGCCAGTCCTTATCAAGCTAGTTTTCACAAAACCTGTGGATATGACTTGTCTAGACTTGAGCACACTCTTTGGCAGTGTTTGTCTTGATACTTTAGAGGACAAGCCATGTGTATACATGAATGAGGATGAAGCCAGAGAGTTATGCAATTGTCCATTGACAGATGCTTGAACGATGCCGGTCATAGCTTTTACCACCCTGCTATATGAACCACGGCTGAATGTCTAGATCACACATCTAGAAATGTGGAGTGAGTCTAGTGTTTGAAAATGATATATCTCCATCTGCATCTACACCTACATTTACATCTACATCCATATCTACAATTATTTTACCTGTCAGCATATCATAAAATTACCCAACTTTCTTCCTTACTTATACATTTGGAAATGAGTCACTTCCTACACTCAGTGAACGTAATGGCTGGAAGAGTTGAATGCTCTACTTAATTGAAGGCTATCAAAATACTTTCTTCCTACTCTTGCTATTGCAAACGGTTCAAGACTGTATCCGCACACTTTCTTGCATGATTAAATAATGCACACTTTCTTGCCTTGTTAAGTAGTGCACATTGGTGTTGTTAGGTGCCATGCAGTCGGTTCCGACTCATAACTATCCCATGTACAACAGAATGAAACACTGCCCGGTCCTGTGCCATCCTCACAATCGTTGTTATGCTTGAGCCCATTGTTGCAGCCACTGTGTCAATCCATCTTGTTGAGGGTCTTCCTCTTTTTCGCTGACCCTCTACTTTACCAAGCATGGTGTCCTTTTCTAGGGACTGGTCCCTCCTGATAACATGTCCAAAGTACATGAGATGAAGTTTTGCCATCTGAGCTACTAAGGAGCATTCTGGCTGTACTTCTTCCAAGACAGGCTTGTGTGTTCTTCTGGCAGTCCGTGGTATATTCAGTATTTTTCGCCAACACCATAATTCAAAGGCATCAGTTCTTCTGCAGCTTTCCTATGCATATGAGGTGATTGAAAATACCGTAGCCTGGGTCAGGCGCACCTTAGTCCTCAAAAGGACATCTTTGCTTTTCAACACTTTAAAGAGGTCTTTTGCAGCAGATGTGCCAATGCACTACATTTTTTGATTTCTTGACTGAGGCTTCCATGGGCATTGATTGCACATCTGAGTAAAATGAAATCTTTGACAACTTAAATATTTTCTTCATTTATCATGATTTTGCTTATTGGTCCACTTGTGAAGATTTTTTTCCCCTTTATGTTGAGGTGTAATCCATAGTGAAGGCTGTGGTCTTTGATCTTCATCAATAAGTGCATCAAGTCCTCTTCGCTTTCAGCTAGCAAGGTTGTGTCATCGCATATGGAAGCTTGTTAATGAGCCTTCCTCCAATCCTGATACCATGCTCTTCTTCACATAGTCCAGTTTCTTGGATTATTTGCTCAGCATACGGATTGAATAAGTGCAGTGAAAGGATACAATCATGACACACACCCTTCCCAATCCCAAACCACACAACATCCCCTTGTTCTGTTTGAGTGACTGCCACTTGGTCCATGTACGAGTTCTTCATGAGCACAATTAAGTGTTCTGGAATTCCCATTCTTTGCAATATTACCCACAATTTGTTATGATCCACACAGCTGGATGCCTTTACATAGTCAATAAAACACAGGTAACTGTCTTTCTGATACTCAGTGCTTTCAGCCAGGATCCATCTGACATCAGCAATGATAGTCTGCATTCCACACCCTCTTCTGAATCGATCTTGAATTTCTAGCAGTTCCCTGCCGATGTGCTGCTACAACCGTTTTTGAATTATCTTCAGAAAATTTTACTTGTGTGTAGTATTAATGATATTGTTCAATAATTTCTGAATTCTGTTGGATTACGTTCTTTGGAATGGGCACAAGTATGGATGTCCTCCATTCAGTTGGCCAGGTAGCTGTCTTCCAGATTTCTTGGCATAGATGAGTGAGTGCTTCCAGCGCTGCTTCTATTTGTTGAAACATCTCAATTGGTATTTTGTTAGTTCCTAGAGCCTTGTTTCTCACAGATGCCTTAAGTGCAGTTTGGACTTCTTCCTTCAATACCCTCAGTTCTCGACCACTTGCTGCTTCCTGAAATGGTTGAACATTGACCAGTTCTTTTTGGTACAGTGACTGTGTATTCCTTCCATCTTGTTTTGATGCTTTCTGCATTAATATTTTGCTCAAAGAATCCTTTAATATTGCAACTCGGGGCTTGAATTTTTTCTTCAATTCTTTCAGCTTGAGAAATGCTGAGCGTTTGCTTCCCTTTTGGTTTTCTATCTCCAGGTCTTTGCACATTTTATTATAATACTTTACTTTTTCTTTTCTAATCGCCCTTTGAAATCTCTTGTCCTGCTCTTTTACTTTAGCATTTCTTTCCATTCACTTTAGCTACTCTACATTCAAGAGCAAGTTTCAGAGTCTCTTCTGACAACCATTTTGGTCTTTTCTTTCTTCGCTGTCTTTTTAATGACCTTTTGCTTTCTTCATGTATGATGTCCTTGATGTCATCCCACAACTTGTCTGGTCGTTGGTCATTAGTGTTCAGCGTCTCAAATCTGTTCTTGAGATGGTGTCTAAATTCAGGTGGGATATACTCAAGGTTGTATTTTGGCTCTTGTGGACTTGTTTTAATATTTTTCAGCTTCAACTTGAACTTACATATGAGCAAGTGATGGTTTGTGTCACAGTTGGCCCCTGGCCTTGTTCTGACTGATGATACTGAGCTTCTCCGTTGTCTTTTTCCACAGATGTAGTCAATTTGATTCCTGTATAATTTGTCCAGGAAGGTCCGTGTATATACTTGACGTTTATGTTGTTGAAAAAAGGTATTTCCAGTGAATAGATCATTAGTCTTGCAGAATTCTATCATGTGATCTCCAGCGTTGAGTCTATCACCAAGGCCGTATTTTCCAACTACTGATCCTTCTTCTTAGTTTCCAACTTTGACATTCCAATCACCAGTAATTATCAATGCGTCTTGACTGCATGTTTGATCAATTTTAGACTGAAGAAGTTGGTAAGAAGTCTTCAATTTCTTCATCCTTGACATTAGTGATTGGCATGTAAATTTGAATAATAGTTGCTTTAACTTGTTTTCCTTGTAGGTGTATGGATATTATCCTGTCACCGACAGCATTAGACTCCAGGATAAATTTCAAAATGTTCTTTTTGACAATGAATGTGACACCATTCCTCAATTTGTCATTCCTGTCATAGTAGACCATATGATTGATTCAAAATTGGCCAACACCAGTCCATTTCAGCTCACTAATGCTTAGGAAATCGATCTTTATGGGTTCTATTTAATTTTTGATGACTCCCAGTTTTCCTAGATTCATGCTTCTACATTCCACATTCCAATTATTAATGGATGTTTGCAGCTGTTTCTTCTCATTTTGAGTCATGCCACATCAGCAAATGAAGGTCCCCAAAGCTTGACTCCATCCACGTCATTAAGGTCGACTCTACTTTGAGGAGGCAGCCCTTCCCTAGTTGTATTTTCAGCGCCTTCCAACCTGAGGGGCTCATCTTCTGGCACTGTATCAAACAATGTTTTGCTGCTATTCGCAAGGTTTTCACTGGCCAGTTTTTTTAGAAGTGGGTCACCAGGTTCTTCTTCCTAGTCTGTCTTAGTCTGAAGCTCTGCTGAAACCTGTCCACCATGGGTGACCCTGCTGGTATTCTAAACAGCCGTTTCATAGCTTCTAGCGTCACAGGAACCCACAAGACACCACAGTACGACTAACTGACAGACAAGTGGTGGAGCACGCGTTGAACACAAGTTTTTATTTTCTTGATGATCCCATCTTGTGAAGCATCAAGAGTTTTATTAGAAATTTAGTTACTATTGCAGAGGGCAGGGAGGTAGAGTGGGAGATGGGGCAGGATTTGTATTGGCATCTTCCAGTTGTATGAGAAATAGAGTTTAAATAATATCTTACGTGCTTTTCATTCTTTTCTGTCCTAAAACTCTAAAGTCATTATTAGAGGCTCCTAGATGTTTGTCTCTAATAGTTGCCTGTGCTTTTTCAAAAGTAGGGGGAAAATGAGGAAGAAAATTTCAAATTCTCAGTGGAATCCAGACTTTCTGGAGCCATTGAGGCTTGATGAGCCCCTCAAAACTATTGCCCTGAGATAATCTTTAAACCTTAAATCAAAACTAGCCTTTGAAGTCTTCTCTGAACCAAAAAACAGTTTATTTTAATTAGTAAAATATCACTTCTTTGAGCATTGTGCTGTTTTAAAGAATGATCTAACCCAAAAAAAAAAAAAAAAAAAAAAAAAAAAAAAAACCATTGCTGTCGAGTTGATTATGACTTACAGCAACCCTGTAGGACAGAGTAGAACTGCCCCATAGAGTTTCCAAGAATGATCTAGGAGAGATCAAATGGGCAACAGCAACTTGGGAGGTTGGATGGCAGGATGAGGGGGCACTGAGTTTAATATAATGGTCGTGGAATAATTTGGAAAAGGATAGAGAGAATGATAGCACATCCTGAAGAATGTAACCAATGTCACTGAATTGTACATGTAGAAATCATTGAAATGATATATCTTTGGCTGTGTATACTTTCACCAAATATATATATCTCAAATGATACATTTATAATGCATTCTGTTTATTATATAGTAATACACTGGACAAATGATCAGGAGAGACCAATGCCTGGAAACAGACATCATGCTTCGTAAAGTAGAGGGTCATCAGAAAAGACGGAGACCCTCAATGAGACAGCTGCAACAGTGGGCTCAAACATACCTACTATTGTAAGGATGGCACAGGATCAGGCAATGCTTTGTTCTGTTATACATGGGGTTGCTATGCGTCAGAGCTGACCCTAGACACCTAACAACAACAACAATACCACAATAAACCTATTTTTAAAAAGTACTTGTGATGGGTTAACAAAAAATCGCAGTTAATGAAGGTGTTAATCTAAGGGACTACCTCACTGTATGGAAAATAGAGAGATATACTGAAATATTGCCTGGATGAAGCTTCCATTCACACACTGTCGTACTTCAAATTTGTATTATTATGAGTGGGTAGTCCCTTAGCTAATAATCACCAACGAATTAGAGAAAACCAGGAAATGCACTGTGGTGCATCCTGTTACCATGGACTGACAGAAGAAGGAACAAATCCGTCGTGGAAGAAGTACAGCCAGAGTGCTGCTTAGAAGTGAGGATGACAAGACTTCACCTCACATACTTTGGACATGTTTTCAGGAGGGACCAGTCCCTGGAGAAGGACATCATGCTCGGTAAAGTACAGCGTCAGCAAGATGAATTGACACAGTGGCTGCAACAGTGGGCTTAAGGATAACAAGGATTGTGAGGATGGCGCAGGACCTGGCAATGTTTTGTTCCGTTGTACTCAGGGTCGCTATGAGTCGGAACCAACTTGACAACACCTAACGATAACAACATTCAAAGGTTAAAAAAGCAAAAAAAGCTTGCAGCTGGCCATCTAAAATACAGCTGTTGGTTCGGTCCCGTTCAGAGCAAAGTAGAGTGAAGAAAACCAGACAAAAGGAAAATATTAGTTCAAAGGACTAATGAACCACAGCCTCCACCAGCCTGAGCCCAGAAGAATTAGATGATGCCCCAGCTACCACCACCGACCACTCTGACAGGGATCATAACAGGGCAGCATTTCGTTCTGTTGTACATGGGGTCGCTATGAGTCAGAGCCAACTTGATAGCACCTAACAACACCTCCTACTTCAGCACTGCCAATGAGCCTCCTCAAGGATTCTGCCCAGATGGGGTTGAAGCACACTGCAGATAAGATACTGACATACTCATGCTTTTTCATTTATTTCTTCAATATGGGGCTATAGTTTCAAAGACCACCTTCCTTGGGACATCATCCACTTAGTGAAGAAAATCATTTCTGGTTTTAATCCATCCACCCACCTCCTAGTCAGGTACCTTCTGACTTGCACTGATTATTCTTGGGTGTGTGATCCCAAAGGAGAAAGTGTTGACAGCCTTAAAAAAGATGACAAATTAGCAGGTAATTATGTGATGCTTTTAGCTGTTCTCTGATGTTTGTCTTGGTTGTATAAATTGTAATCTCTTTGAAAAAGGGATGACATTTTTAAATACACTTTATTTTTTAAAGTAGTTTTAGGTTTATAGAAAAATTGCTCAGAAAGTACAGAGAGTTCTCATATATCTCTTCTTCTCTTTGTATACAACTTCGCCTTTTATTAACATCTTGTATTGCTGTGGTTCATTTGTTACAGCTGATGAACCAATGTCGATACATTCTTGTTAACTAAAGTTCATGGTTTCCATGTGTTGTATAGTTCTATGTTTTGTTTGTTTTTTTAAACTGTGGTGTGGATATGTAAACACAAAACATTTGTCCATTCTACATGTTTTACATGTGCAATTCACTGACATTAGTTACATTCATTGTGTTGTGCAACCGTCACTACTATCCACTTCTAAATTTTCCATAGTGCTTAAGAGAAACTCAGTGTCCCCTAAGCAATGACTCCCTCTTTCCCCCACCTCCACATCACCAGGTAGCCACTAGTAAAGTTTGGTCTCTATGCATTTGCTTATTCTGCATATTTTATATGAGTGGGATCATGCAATATTTGTCCTTTTGTGACTGACTGACTTCACACAGCATGATGTTTTTAAAGTTCATTCATGTCATAGCATGTACTCTGTCATAAAGAGCAATGAGGTCCTGATAATAGGAATGGCATTTGAACTTCTTTAATAACCTCAGCCTGAAATGTATCAGTGTCTTAGTTATCTAGAGCTGCTATAACAGAAATACGGCAAGTGGATGGCTTTAACAAAAAGAAATGTATTCTCTCTCACAGTCTAGTAGGCTAGAAGTCTGAATTCAGGGTCCCAGCTCCAGGGAAAGGCATTCTCTGTCTTTCGATTCTGGGGGAAGGTCCTTGTCATCAATCTTCCCCTGGTCTAGGAGCTTCTCAGCACAGGGACTCCGGGTCCAAAAGACACGCTGTTCTCCTGGGTCTTGCTTCTTGGTGGTATGAGGGCCCCATGTCTGTCTGCTCGTTTCTGTATTTTATATCTCAAAAGAGATTGACTTAAAACACAACCTAATCTTGTAGATTGAGTCCTGCCTCATTAGCATAACTGCCAGTAACCCCACCTTATCGATATAATAGAGGATTTACAACACGTAGAAAATCACATCAGATGACAAAATGGTGGACAGTCACACAATACTGGGAATCATGGCCCAGCCAAGTTGACACACATTTTGGGGGGACACATCAATCCATGACAACCAGCAATTGCAATTGCTCTAATAAATAGTTTATAATAATCATCTTGTCTGCCAGTGGAGGCTTACGTGTTGCTGTGATGCTGAACAGGTTTCTGGGGAGCTTCCAGACTAAAACAGATGAGGAGGAAAGGAAGGCCTGCTGATCTGCTTCCAAAACTTAGCCAGTTAAAACCCTATGGATCACAATGGTCTGATCTGCCACCGATTACGAGGATGGCGCAGGACCAGGTAGAATTGTCTTCCATTGTGCATGGGGTCACCGTGAGTTGGGGGCTGACTGGACTGCAGCTAACAACAATATACATACATGGTATGGTGGAAGGCACATGAGACTTACCAGCCTTCTAACCTTGGGCAGGTCGCTCCTTCTTTCAGTTTCTGTCGGTTCATCTCCAAAGGTGGAAACCTGTTATTACTTTCCAGGATTGGCCCAGCCATTGCTCAAGATAAGGCATGTGTAAGCTCCGTGGGAGCTTAGAATCCCTAGTGGAGATCAGCCACTACTGACTACCACAGTCTAGTGGATTTGGAAGCATGAGGCAGAGACCTTGTCTCACTCCTGTGTGTGGTTAAGAGTAACGACTCATGCATAAACTAGTAAGGATGATGTCATGGATTGAATTGTGTCCCCCCAAAATATCTATCAGCTTGGCTGGGTCATGATTCCCAGTATTGTATGATTGTGTAATCTGATGTGATTTCTTTATGTGTTATAAACTATTATCACTATGATAAGGTTATATGTGATCTTCTTATGTGTTGTAAACTCTATCGCTGTGTGACGTTATACTGATGACGTCTACAAGATTGCATAGTGTCTTAAGTCAGTCTCTTTTGAGATAAAAAGAGAGAGAAGTGAACAGAGACACATGGGAACCTCGTACCACCAAGAAAGCAGTGCCGGGAGCAGAGCATATCCTTTGGACCTGAGGTTCCCGCACAGAGAATCTCACAGACCAAGGAAAGACTGAAGCAATACAAGGACCTTTCTCCAGAGCCGACAGAGAGAGAAAGCCCTCCCCTGGAGCTGACACCCTGAATTTGCACCTGTAGCCTCCCAGACTGTGAGGAAATAAATATACTTCTCTTTGTTAAAGCCGCCCACTTGTGGTATTTCTGTTAGAGCAGCACTAGATGACCAAGACAGAACTCATCTTCCTTTCAGTTTTAAATCCTAAACTCTTCCGGGTCGGGGGCAGTGTGGGATACTCCAGGTGGCCCCAGTCCCTGCTCCCACTCTCATCCATCAGCACTGTGGGCCCTGTGCTTTCAGACATGGTGACGGCCACTATGCGCAGGTGTGGAGGGACCAGGTGTGCACCCTGCTGCTCTCTCATCCAGACGCCGCAGGGCTGGGAGGTTCGGGGAAGGACACTGGTATGGGGTGGAGAAGATGAGAGGGCAATCTCTGTTGAGATATAAAAGAGAGAAGCGAGCAGAGAGACAGGGGGACCTTATACCACCAAGAAAGCAGCACTGGGAGTAGAGCATGTCCTTTGGACCTGGAGTTCCTGCGCAGAGAAGCTCCTAGTCCACGGGGAGATGGATGAGAAGGACCTTCCTCCAGAGCCGACAGAGAGAGATGACTAAAACGGATGACCGTGCTGCTTCTGCAGCATGAACCGCTGACTCTGAGACGGGAAGGCAGGCGCCATGACACGAGCACCTGCTTTGGAGAAATGCTGACTTGGACTGGACTCCAAGCCTAGAGGCCGCAAAGCTGTGTGGCATGGGTAAGTTAGTGACGTTTCTGTGGGTCCATTTCTCTTGTATAACCTGGGTGTGATAGCAATGTCCGCTTGTTCTATTAACTAAAGTTCATAGTTTACATCAGAGTTCACTCTTTTTGTTGTATAGTCCTATAGAGTTTTTAAAGTTGTATGTATATATATATATACATATATATTCACTCATGTATTCATTAATTACATTCGTTATGTTCTGCAACCATCACCACTATACATTTCTAATGTTTTCCATCACCCTTAAGAGAATCTCAGTGAACTCAGTATAAGTTCAACAAATTTTAGTTTTCTTCTTTCTCGCTTTATTTTAGAATAACGTTAGATTTACAGAAAAAAAATTGTGAAGGTAGTACAGAGAGTTCCCATACTCCTTACACCCGATTTCCGTATTGTTAACATCTGGCACATTTATCACAGTTAATGAACCAAGGTTGTTAGATTTTTATTAACTAAAGTTCATTCGTCAGCCAGATTTCTTTAACTTTTTACCCCATGCCCTTTTTCTGTTCCAAACTCCCACCCATGACACCACATTTGTCCTCACGTCCTCACGGTGTCCTCTTGGCTGTAACAATTTCTCTTCAATGACCTTGACAGTTTTGAGGAGTCGTGGTGAGTTGTTTTGTAAGATTTTCCTCAGTTGGATCTGTCTGAGGCTTTTTTTCCTTTTCTCATGATTAGATTGGGTTGTGTGTTTTTTTTTTTTTTGTTTGTCTTGTTTTGGTTTTTTTTTGGAAAGCTACAGAGGTAAAGTGCCATTTTCATCACATCCTATCAAGGGTACGTACCGTCAGCACGATTTTTCACTGTTGATGTTGACCTTGATCACCTGGATGAGGTAGTGTTTTTCAGGGTTCTCCACTGTACAGTTACTCTCCCCTCCCCTTTTCCATGCTGTTCTCTGTGGAAGAAAGTCATAAACAAAGCTTACACTTCAGGAGTGGGGACATATGTTCCACCTCTTTGAGGGAAGAGTAGCTACATAAATTATTAAGAATTCTTCTGTGTGGGAGATTTGTCTCTTCTCTCTCATTTTTAATTTATTTCTTCCCTTCCCTTCTTTCTCCTCCCCTCCCCTCTGTTGTCCTCTCCTTCCCTTCTTTTGTCGTCTTTCCTTTATTTGCCCCTGTTTCTCTGAAAAGAGTTCCTCACTTTACTTGATGGGCAGTCTTTTAGAATGCAAGGCATGACTTCACAGTCTCCAAATCTGCACTCCCTTTGATCCACCAATTGCATTAGGATGTTCCACAGTGTCAGAAAGGCAAATTGAGTCCGGATGCTCTAAAAACACAAGACATAAGAATTTTACTTTGATTTGTTGAGTTAGGTACAGGTAGAAAATTTCAAGCAGTGGAAATGAGGAAGATTGGGACAATTTTAAAAAATAAAGGAAGAAAGGACCAATATCAGAAGGTAGATACAAGAATATTCACCCAGAGCATTTATGAAAATGGCAAAATTACTGTTAGAAACGAGCAAGCCATATTTTCCTTGCTTAAGGTCTGAGTCTCTTGAAAGAGTTATCTTACAGAATTTAACTTTCACGTCTTTATCAGCAGATTCATTACCTACATAAAATGGAAATGGGGATTTTTATTAGCCTTAGGCAGAGAATGAAAATCATTGAAAAAAAAAATGAGTTCAGTTTATTTGTCTTGTGGCTTGATCAATAACAAATATAATGATCTCTGTGCCTTGGTGTTGCTTTCCGATACAGCTCAGCAGGCTCAACAGCACCAGTGACTTCGTATTTATTAAGCTTGGAAACTGCCAAGGTCTCTGCCCAAGCCCATCTTACTTTCTGATTAGCATTGTTGAATTTCCAAATTTAAAAATGATCTGTTATAGAACTATAATACCCTTGTTCTCTGAAAGTGTGAATCGTTGGTTAACCAGCTGTCCTCTCCTGACTTAACGTAGGCATTGTGAAAATGGGTTGAAGACTTTTCATAGCTCAGAATGACAGCGTTCCAATAGTATAACTTGTTTTGCCATGCCTTCTTCTTTGAAGAGGCATGGTCAGATTCAGACTTGCTGCTTGTGACCCAAAATCTAATCAAACAATCATCAATTCTCTTCCTTTTGTGCTCATTGAATTTAAATCAACAGATGTAAGTTCATATCCGACATCTATGGGGACAGGTTATTGTCAGATTAGTTTACTGCACAAACGCACTGGGTTATGTGACAAAATATAAATCATTTGGGGACTCTGGGGACAGGGTCTGATCTAGAAATACGCAGACGGATTCAGGGTCAGAAACCCATGGTCTGCTGATATCTGCTGAGAACTGAGTTTACATTTTCAAAATGAGAACAAGCAAGGCCTCCACATTAATTCTTCTCTATGCAATCAGAGTCTCCTTCGACCCTGTGAAAGGCACAGCCTGTAGAAAATACCTTAGAGCTGTATTAAATTCAGGCTCAATTACCAAAATGTCTAATCATAAGATTCTTGGGAAATTCATTTACAGTGTTCCTAGAATATGCTTAAAAAATCAAAAACCAAACAATGGCGGTGGAGTTAATGGCAACTCACGGCAACCCCATGTGTTACAGAGTAGAACTGCCCCAGAGGGTTTTCTTGGTTGTAATCTTTACGGGAGCAGATCTCCTGGCCTTTCTTCCACAGAGCTGCCGGTGGGTTCGAACTGCCGACCTTTTGGTTAGCAGCTGATGGCAAACTGCTTGCGCCACCAGGGGTAGAACAGGATTAAGGAACTTGGAAATACCAACAACAATCCCTGACCCCATGGACCTCAAATTAGAGTCCCTGATTGGTACAAATGGTTAAGAGCTCACCTAACTAGCCAAAAGTTTGGCGGTTCAAATCCAGCCAGAGGTGCCTTGGAAGACAGGCCTGGAGATCTGCTTCTGAAAGTGAAATGACTTTGAAAGTGATTTTGGTTTAAGGGTGGACAGCGGACTGTTGGAGGGATGGCAGCTTGGATTTCTTCCCAGTGGTCATGGCTCCCAGGAACTGCCCTGTGATGGGTTGCTGCAATGGTAAGAAGACGCACACCCAGCAAAATACCTCGCAGAAGTTGCTGAATTAACAAAAATTAAACCAAGCAACGAAGAGGAAAGCCTTTTACACAAATGAGCCCAGGTGGCAGATGACAGACATCGTTGACTGGCTGGGCACGGCGGCAGGCTGCAGAAAATTTCCTGGCGAGCCCCAGCTCTCTGTCTCTGGCGTGGTGCGTTTTCTCTGTGAAATGGCCCAGCACGAGTGTCTTCAGGTGCTCGGGGCAGATGGCGCTGGGAATAATTCCTCCAATCGCTTCCGCCCACATTGCATATGCAAGCGCAGCTTTGCAATGAGCCAGTCGGCAAGCTAGCTAGTCACGTTCAGCTGCCTGTTCGTATCAGTTTGTGGTCTCCCATGTAGCTCATCTTGGTGGGTGGGAGAATAAAAGGGGCACGTCCTTCCGAGTGTTGAAGTTTGAAATTCCTGACTTAGGCTCCACTTTTCTGATTATTTGTTTCAAAGTATAATTTTTTATTCTTGGAATGAGTTATTTGGATTACATTTTAGTAATCTTAGCTTTCCAGTATATCATTAAGTCACCTGAACATATAACTACATGAAATTGTAACATATTTGGTTGCTGTTGTCAGTTTGATCTCATATAGATAGTTCTTTAAAAGGGCAAAATACTCAAGGCAGACATTCTTTACTAATTAAGCTAAGTTGTTTGGTTGAAGGAGCCCCGGTGGCGCAGTAGTTGAGCACTTGGCTGCTAACCGAAAGGTCAGTGGCTAGGACCCACCAGCCACTCCGTGGGAGAAAGATGTGGCAGTCTGCTTCCTTAAGGATTTGCAGCCTTGGGTCTGACAGAGACTGGAAAAAACCCAGGAGTATGGCCCCCAGACACCTTTTTAACTCAGTACTGAGGTCACTCCCGAGGTTCACCCATCAGCCAAAGGTTAGACAAGTCTAGAGAGCAAACAGTAGCACGGACGAGGGACGTGCATCGTAGTTCAGTCACATATACGAGACCAGATGGGCACACCAGCCCCAAAACAGACGAGGGCAGGAAGGGACAGGAAAACTGGACCAGTGGCAACAAGGAACCCGGGGTAGAGAAGGGGAGAGTGTTGACCCATCGCGGGGTTGGCCGTCAATGTCACAAAACAATTTGTGTATTAATGGTTTAATGAGAAACTGATTTGCTCTCTAAACTTTAACCTACATCACAATAAAAAAAAAAAGAAGAAGAAGAAGAAGATCTACAGTCTTGGAAAAATCCTATGGGGCAGTTCTACTCTATCCTGTAGGGTTGCTATGAGTCAGAATCAACTGGATGGCAACAGGTTTGGCTGTTTTAAAATTTACTGTTTGGTTTAAGGAAGTCCTCAGAATCCCCCCCCCTTTTTTTTTTTTCTTTTTTAAAGTTGAGTGTCTTCATTCGCATATATTCTTTGCTTGTCTGTTTCCATATTGGGGCTCTTACCGTCACAACATCACACTGTTCACCAGCGTGTAAAGACGAAGACCAAGAATTAGAATGGGTGGGTTTTACCCATTTGTCCACTGGCCTCTTCAGTTGTCACTGGGAGGGTAAGTCATTATTTCCCCATGACTGAAAGCAGAGAAGCATGTTTGCTTCCCTAAGCCTTGTTACGGCTCCTGGACGCCAGTACAAGGGCTGCACCGTAACGCGGTCAGGACCGGTGTCTGTGAAGAGCAGTTTATACATTACTGCTGGAACCCCACGCTCTCCCATTCTCCGCGTTCGCCAGCAGACAGCCGGATGCAGTGCTGCAGGATCAGGAGCAGTTGTGGGTTTTCCCTGGAATTTTCTTTTCCTAACGAATACACTCCTTCATTTTAATGGATTGACCTCTGAGCAGTAAGGTAAATCTTATGGCTGGCTGTTTTATTAATTGCTAGAACCTTGCTCGCTGGGCTTGTTAATTCACCCAAAGCAAGGACCATGCGTAATTAATCTTTTTCTAATTCTTGACACCGTGGTGTGCAAGTATTGATTCTTTTCTTAAAACCAATTAAATTTTTCAGTCTTTTACAAACTGACACAAAACTGCAGGTCCCCTAAATGATTTTAGCGTCAGATAAAAACGGGCCCTTAGCAACCCTTCAGCGTTTGGTCTGTAATGTTGAGACTCATTTACATGCAAAAAGAGCATTAACTATTTCAGCCAAGAGCATACTGGGCAAGGGACAAGCCAATCTAAACATTCCATTCTCCAGAGCTTTGTGTGATGTGTTTCATGCTGTCCTGTGCTCACCTGGTGACTGACAAGATAATTCCGACCTGCCTTATTTATAGCTTATGAATCACAGCCGACAGGTACAGACGTGGCCCCAGTTGCCATACACTCTCTCTACCACTACGACGTTGGACTTTCAAGACCAGGAACAGCAGAGAAAGTACCCAGTCACTTTTCCACAAAACCCATTTATATTCTGCACCTCTGTCTGATGCAAAATGGTATATGCGCTTGTGGTCCAAGCCAATTGAAATATGATAATGTGTTTCATAAGACTCCCTGGGTAGCGCAAACCCTTAAGCACTTGACTACTAGCCAAAAGGTTGGCAGTTGGAACCCACCCAGAGGTGCATTGGGATGTAGACCTGGTGATCTGCTTCCGAAATGTCACAGCCTTAAAAATCCTACGGAGCACAGTTCTACTCTGTCCGCACAGGGTCGCCATGAGTTGGAGTCAACTGGACGACAAGTAAGAACAACAGTGACGTATTTCATGATTGAGGGATGTATCGATTCTGTGGTTTTCCAGTTTTTTCAGTTCTCATCTCTCTCTCCTGTGAAAACTGACACTTAAAAAAAAGAAGGCAACCTGAGTTAGGGGAGTCATCGGTAAATCCTAAATGAGATGAACACAGGGACAGGAATTTAGTCTTTGCGAGATGCATACTCAGCGTCTCTTGAACTCTCTGCTCCTTACTCTGTTTGTGCTTGGTGTCACTTGACCCTTCCACTCATCTCTCAGACCTCCCATGGGCTACGTTTCGACATCCTGACTGATCGACTTCTCTAGCTCTCTGCCCTTTGGTGTCTTGACGATTCCTTGTCTTCTTTTGCCTGCAGTGGCACTTCTGATACATCAGATTTTTTTGTAACTAAGCTCTTCTTCTAGGCAGCAAATCCCCTCATGTTGAATAAACTAATAGGAAGCCCCCTTGTTCTTTCCTCTGCTTGGCCCTATACCAGAGAATTGGCTCCTGAACACTGGTAGATAAGTATTTCAACTTAGAGTATGTCTTCCGTGCTACCTGAAGATTTAGGGAAAGTATCCTGAGAAGTACACTTTGGTCTTGTAACTTCTCTTAATTGTAAGATAAAACATTGATAAAGTTGGAAATATGACTGTTGTTGTTGCTTGGTGCTGTTGAGTCGGTTCTGACTCACAGCGACCCTGTGTACAACAGAACCAAACACTGCCCAGTCCCGCGCCATCCTCGCAGTCGTTGTTATGCTTGAGTCTGTTGTTGCAGCCACTGTGTCAGTCCATCTCCTTGAGCGTCTTCCTCTTTTTCTCTGACCCTCTGCTTTACCAAGCATGATGTCCTTCTCCAGGGACTGGTCCCTCCTGATAACATGTCCAAAGTACGTGAGACAAAGTCTCACCATCCTTGCTTCTAAGGAGCATTCTGGCTGTACTTCTTCCAAGACGGATTTGTTCCTTCTTCTGGCAGTCCATGGTGTGTTCAATATCTTTGTGGCATAATTTGGATTTTTTTTGAAGTATGATACGAGGAGCTTAATATGCTAACTAATAGGTCTTCGTCATTACTAGAAGAAAAGTATTCAAGTAATTAGAATATAAAGCCTTAATAGTCATGTAAATGATTTGTTAAATGCCTAATTGCTATGGGATCCGTTTTACTAGGTCTTCACCCACCACCACTCCATCAAAATGCCCCATCAAGATCACCAATGACCTTCATATTGTTAAACATAATGACCAATTCTTCTTTTTTTTTTTTTTTATTGTTGTAGTTTAAGTGAAAGTTTACAATTCAAGTTAGTCTCTCATACAAAAATTTATACATACATTGTCACGTGACCCTAAGTGCTCTCCCTATACTGTGACAGCACACTCCTCCTCTCCACCCCGGATTTCCCGTGTCCATTCAACCAGCTCCTAACCTTCTCTGCCTTCTAATCTCACCTCTGGACAGAAGCCGCCCATTTAATCTCATGTATCTACTTGAGCTAAGGAGCACATTCTTCACAAGTATCATTTTATGCCCCACAGTCCAGTCCAATCCCTATCTGAAGAGTTGGCCTCAGAAATTGTTTTAGTTCTGGGTTGACAGAGAGTCCAGGGGTCATGCTTTCTGGGATTCCTCCAGTGTCAGTCAGACCATTAAGTCTGGTATTCTTACTAGAATTTGAGTTCTGCACCCCATCCTTCCCCTCCATCAGGGACTGTCTGTTGTGTTCCCTGTCAGGGCAGTCACTGGTGGTAGCCGGCCACTATCCGTTTCTTCTGTTAATGACCAATTCTTGATCCTCACTTCATCTGATATATTGTTGTTGTTGTTATTGTTGTTAGCTGCTGTCAAGTCAGCCACCAACTCATGGTGACCTCATGCACAGCAGAACAAAACACTGCCTGGCCCTGCACCATCCCCATGATCCATTGTGGATCAGACTGTTGTGATCCGTAGGGTTTTCCTGGGCTGATTATTAGAAGTAGATTGTCGGGCCTTTCTTCCTAGTCCATCTTAGTCTGGAAACTCTGCTGAAAAACCTGTTCAGCATCACAGTAACACATAAGCCTCCACTGACAGACGGGTGGTGGCTGCACATGAGGTGTGTTGGCCGGAAATCAAACCCGAGTCTCCTGCATGGAAGACAAGAATTCTACCACTGAACAAACACTACCCCTATTTGATATATTAGCAGTATCTAATACAGTAGACCACTGCGTTCTATTGGATAATTCTCCTTAGAGTCTAAGAAAACACTCTGCTGATTTTCTTCCTACTTGTATGGTCAATTGTTACCAAATCTCCTTAAGTAATTCTTTATCTCTTCCAATTCTAGGTGTCTGGGAGTGCCCCAGTGTTCATTCCTTGGATGATTTTTTTCTCTGAATGTTTTTATTTTCTTGATTTTTGTTTCTGAGGTTTGTTTGTTTTGTTTTGTTTTTTAATTCCCTGTGTGTTTAGGAATTTGTTATTATATGCTGGACATTGTCATGATACTCTTCTGAGTTTTTTCTTCTTTTGTATGTCTAGGCATTTGTTACTGTGTGCTGGATATTGTCATGATACATCATTTGGAGGCAGAATAATGTTGTCTTTTATTAAAGGACATTGACTTCTGGTCCAGAAGCTGATTATATTACTGCCAGTTTCGTGTTATCTTATGAATCTTTGTTTGATTCTGTACTTGGACTGGTGCATTTCAGTTTTGAGCGTAGTGTTTGAGTGTGGTCTTAATTTTTGAGGCATAGCCTTTCTGGGTTCTCTGCCAAATTCCTTAGAGACTCACCAAGATTTCTACAGTCTGCTTTGGCCAGAGCACCAGTGTTCATTTCACCGTGTGACCTGGGGTATCTAGGTCACATTCTCAGCCTACAGCATCTGTCCGCTTCTCAATCTCATGCCTTTTGCCACTAAGCCTTCCTCCAGGGATCCATGAGGGATCTCCGTTTAGACTTCTCGGCGTTCTTTTATAAAAGTCGCTCCTGTGCTGTACTCTGGCCAAAAGGTGTAGCTACTTCAGCAGCTCCAAACCCCACCATCTGTGGCTTAACGCAACGAGACTGCCATCCTCTGTGCTCCTCTTTCCTGTGCTGCAGAAAGTCAGGCAGACATGGGGCTCACTCAGTCCTGTGTCTCCCTCCTCTTGGTGATCAGAATCTCTGCCTGCCTATTGGCTATTCCTGAAAATAGTCTCCACGTATATTTTGTCCAGTTATTCCATTATTACCCAAAACAGAAATCTAAGCAGTTTCTTTTTTTTTTAATATTGTAGTAAATATGTATGTAGCAAAGCATTTGCCATATCAAACATCCTTCACATGTGCAATTTAGTGACATTAATGCTGTTTACCATGTTGTTCAACCAGCATCATTATTAGAATTTCTTCCTTAATACTTTTTACTTCAGAGCCTGAGTCTGGGCAGTTGTCTTAAGATAAGTGGTGTTGGGAAACTGTTGTGAGCCTTATAAGTCAAACATTATTATGCAAGAATAATACTAAAAAAGAAAACCAAACCAGTTGCCGTCGAGTGGATTCTGAGTCATGCTGACCCCGTGTGTTACAGAGTAGAAGTCCTCCACAGGGTTTTCTTGGCTGTGATCTTTTGGAAGCAGATCACCAGGCCTTTCTTCTGTGGCACCAAGGGTGGGTTCAAACTGCCAACCTTTATGTTAGTAGTTGAGGGAGTACCAACAGTTTGCCCCACCCAGGGACTACCTGTAAGAATAATAAAGAACCTTTTTTAGAATTTTCTTTTTTTCTTTCTTATCTTTTATCTGTCATGATCTAGAGATAGGAACAATGCACGTAGCTGAGTGTAATTATATAAAACCAAGACGAATACCAGACAGTTCGCTGAAGCATCTTTTCTCTTCCATTTCTGTGTGCTTTTGCACATTATAGTATTCAGCATTCAGTAAATCATCAACAAAGACAAATAATAATTCCCATGAAATTTTCTGTTGTTAGAGGGGCAGGGGAAACCATAAGATCCGTGCCATATATGATATGCAGTCCAGAGTCAGGGCCACTAGCAAACTCTGCTTTCTCTCATCCAGAAAGACCCGACTGGGAGGTTACAGATTGAGAAGAAATCTGACCGTTCAAGGATTCTTGCTGCTGCAAATCGCTGTGGCCCCTACAGGTAGTCTCCGTTCAGAATACAATGACGTTAAAGGAGAGTTTCTCTCTTGCCCTTTTAATTATCTAGGATACCAGTCATTTTCTATCTCTCTTAAGCAATGTGAAGCTAAAGCATTCCAACTATAAAAAATAAAAAAGAATGATTTCAAGAAAAATGCGGACAATAAGCTGCAAATACTGCGAGACAGATTCCTAGAGTGTTTCGCATTCCCAAGGACATACCACCATTTCATAGGGAAATGAATGGGACAGGCAGGATAAGAAGCACAATTTGTTTTTAGTGCAAAAGGAACTGTGTTATTCATGCTAGCCAGAAACGAGGGACACGGGTCACCGAAATTTCCAGATAATCACAAAGCTAATTTTATTCCGCAGGCTCAGACTCCTTCCATCTTAGTATCTGCATAAGCACCATTCCTGAGTGACAAAATTCTCTGGATGCAATTCTGTCTGCTTTGATTTCCATTTCTCTCTGACTAGCGGCATTGTTCCTTATGAATAAAATGGTCCCAAAGAAGGAAGGCATGGAAACAATGGCTTACATTATATACAGATGGGTGGCTAAGATTTGAAGGCACATAGATTTTCCGTGTGGTTGAGATACAGGTAGGAGTAAGCTGTGAGATTTGTAACAGATTGTGGCAGGTTTGTCTGAAAAGTAGAAGGAGTTTAGAAACTGTCTTAGTCTTCGTTCTCTAGAGGAGCAAAACTAGTGAAGCATATTGTCATGGATTGAATAGTGTCCCCCCAAAATACGTCTAATCAATTTGGCCAGGCCATTATTCCCAGTATTATGTGATTGTCCACCATTTTGTCATCTGATGTGATTTTCCTATGTGTTGTAAATCTTACCTCTATGATGTTCATGAGATGAGATTAGTGGCAGTTATGTTAATGAGGCAAGACTCAATCTACAAGATTAGGTCACGTCTTAAGTCAGTCTCTTTTGAAATATAAAAGAGAGAAGCAAGCAGAGAGAAATGGGTATCTCATACCACCAAGAAAGCAGAGCCAGGAGAATAGCACATCCTTTGGACCTGGGGTCCCTTTGCTGAGAAGCTCCTAGAGCCGCGGAAGATTGATGACTAGGACCTTCCTCCAGAGCTGACAGAGAGAGAAAGGCTTCGCCTGGAGCTGGTGCATTGAATTTGGACTTCTAGCCTACTAGACTATGGCAGATAAACTTCTGTTTGTTAAAGCCACTCACTTGTGGTATTTCTGTTATAGCAGCACTAGATAGTCATCTACACATGTATATAGATACATAGAGAAATTTACTTCAAGGAAATACACAATTGTGAGCAAATTGCTCACACAGTTCTGGGAGCTGGCAAGTCTCAAATCCAAGAGTCAGATGACAGGCTGAAGACCTCTCTTGGCTCACACCATTGCAGGGGGTGGCGAATCCAAAATCTGCAGGTCAGGCGGCAGGCTGGAGGCCACTGCTGGCTCATGGGGTTGTGGGGGTTGGTGTATCCAAAATCTTGAAGTCAGGTGACAGGCCAGAGATTTCTGCAGGCTTATGTCTCAGGACGCAGAGGTCAGACAATGAGAAGAATGCAGGGTCGAGAGAGAGAGAGAGAGAGAGAGAGCTTTGCCAGGACATCCATTTATATACTGGAGGCAGGCCACACCCCTAAGGAAACGCCCTTTTCACCTGATTGGCTGCTCACATCAGATCATAAAATGGAAGGTGCTTACATAGTGTCTGCCAAACCACTGAAAATCATAGCCTAGCCAAGTTGACATGTTGCATTAACCATCACAGAAACAGTGTATGCTTTGTGTCACTTTAGTAATGTAGCTTAACTGAGAAAGTTAGCCATTTAAAATACATATCGTAAAAGATTTGGGGTGACGGTTGTCAACCTCCTGATCGTTTCAGATGACTCTGCATATGTCCTCTATTTTTCCATCTTCCAACATGAGAACCACAACAAAAGTCTTCGTCATCTTGCACCTGGATACTGCCATGGTCAAGACAAGACTCGATTCAGCCAGAATAATCTAGATCAGGGAGCAGGTATCATTCACCAGGAATCTGCCATGTTTCCATATTGTTTCTCAGAACGGAGCTCTGTCAGGCTCACATCGAAGGCCCCCTGGTAATTTAAACACTGTCATTACAAACAAGGCTTCTCTTCTTTTCTGTGGCGATCTTCTTATTCTTGGCTTACGCCTTATTTTCCTCATTGTCCTGTTCTTCCTTGTGTTCGGGTTCCCTTTTTGGAACACATTTTGCAGCCTCATCATTAAGACTATCATCATGTTCTAGGGCAGCGGGTTCAGATTGCACCACTCTAGGAGAGCCGCCTCACAGATCACAACTTGTGTTCCCAGAGGGCTTAATTTACTGTTTAGGTAACTGCCATAGCTGGAAGCGTGTCCCCTGCGGCAAACTGTGGGTTTGCCTGGAGAATGGGACATCTGTCTGCATTCTCATAAATTAGGAATTTGGAACTGGAGCTCTGCGGAGTAGTCGGGAATAGGGACAGACTTAAACCCATACACTCTAATTGCCTCTCTGCTTCCACTCCCAACGTCTTGTCCTCAATTCCTTCTCCAAGCTGCCCCGTTGTTGTGTTGGACTAAAGTGGTGAAAATATCAAGTGTGCAGTTAAACCATGGTTTTTGATATATATAAATGAACTAGAGAGATTATTAAAATGTTGATGTCGAAACCTCAGCTTCAGAGATTTCTTATGCAGTAAGGCTTGGCCAAGGAGCCCTGGTGGTGCAGTGGTTAAATGTTCGGCTGCTAACTGAAAGGTCGGCGTTCCGAAACCCCCGTTGCTCCAAAGGAGAAAAGACCTGGCAATCTGCTCCCGTAAAGAGTACAGCCTAGGAAACTCTACGGGGCACTTGTGCTTTGTCCTGTAGTGTTGCTGTTAGTCAGAATCGGCTCGATAGCAACAGGTTTTTGGAAGGCTTGGATAGTGTCCAGGAATCTGATTTTATCAAATAACCTGAGGTAATTATAATACAGTTTCTTCAAATACACAGTTCTGAAAACACGGACATAAAGAGCAGGCTAATTTCGAACTGGCCCAACAATGGGGGTGTGATTACATAAACAGTGATCTGTATTAAGTGGAATGTTATGTAGTCATACGTGATTATTAAAATATGGATCCTTGGTGGTACAGTGGCCAAGAAGGTAATGGTCCCCACGTTAAGAGGCTTGAATATCCATGGTAACGGGCACATGGTGGTTATCAATGATACATACAGCGAAAGCAGGGGAACCAACTAAAATATGTATATTAAATTATTGAAGCCTCTTTCCTTTTTCCCTCTCCACTAAGCAGAATGCTAATTTCAGCACCCGGGGCAGCAAAGCCGAGGTTTCTTCCTTCAAGAAATTACATGTGACTACATCAAAATTAAAACCATCTGCTTAAAAAGACACCATTAAAAAAAAAAAAGTTGTTGAGTCAGCTCCAACTCATGGCAACCTCATGTGTGTCAGAGTACAGCTGAGCTCCATATGGTTTTCAGTGGATGTGATCTTTCAAAAGTAGTTTGCCAGGCCTTTTCCCCGAGGCACCTGTAGGTAGATTGGAACCGCCAACCTTTCAGTTAGTAGCTGAGTGCTTACCCGTTTGTGCCACCCAGGTGCCCTGTGAAAGGATACTATAAACACAGCAAAAGAGCAAACCACAGGCTAGAAATATATATTTGCAGCACATATATAAACGACCCAGGATTTGTACTGAAAATATATAGACTTGGCTATAAGTCAATTTAAAAAACAACCCAATGTAAAAATGGTCAGAAGATACATACAAGTTTGTGAAAACGAATGATCCGGATTATCCCTTATGGGAATGTAAATTAAGACAAAAATACTCTTCATATTACTGAAACTATAAAAAGTTGAAGAAGAAGATAAGAACTTTAGTAAATTGGTTATTCCTACTAAAAAGAATGTTTCGTTAGGTGCCATCGAGTCCGTTTTGACTCATAGCAACCCCATGTGACAGAGCAGTAACTGCCCCGTATGGTTTTCTAGGCTGTAATCTTTATGGGAGCAGAGTGCAAGCTCTTTCTCCCACGGAGCCGGTGGTGTGTTTGAACCACCCAACTCTCGGTTAGCCACTGAGCGCTTAAGCATGGCACCACCAGGGCTGCTGCAAAAAAAGAATGGGAGTAGTAAATAGAAAAAGGAAAGAGGTCAAAGTGAGTGCCAGCTGTATCTTTAGCATTTTATTGTCTTAATCAAAAACTCTGAAGTTAAAGCGTAAAGTGATTAAGAAAAGAAAGAAGGAAGGAACAGAGGAAAGGGTAGAGGGGGAGAAAAGAAGAGCAGAAGGACACAGGGAGAGGAGGAAGGAAAAGAAGCAGGAAGGAAGGAAGGCGTAAAGGAAATAAGGAAGAAAGGACATTAAAATATTCCAGAGAAAAGAGCTCCATAGGTTTGCATCTAAACCCGTCTATCAGCAAACCTCACACACAGACCCAGCTGCCCCAGTAAGCTCTGCAGTGCCTCACTCTTAAATATGAAAATAACCCAGATAATTCAGGACGTCTTTCAGCAGGAAAAAAAATTTTTTTTTAAGTGTGGAAAAATAACGAAAATATTTTTTTTAATCCTTAAATGATTATTCTCAGAGATTTATAAATAGAGGGAATCCATGAAGTACGTGCATAATGTGGGAGCGGGGGCAGAGGACAAGAAAGAATGCTCGTAAATCTGGAAAGTTAATCTATATAAGAACTCACTATTCTGGTCTCATTAATTGTGTGCCTTGTCTTATAAAAAGGCAAAAGAGCCACATGGAGATTTCAGAACAGTGGGACTAAAGAGGCAGATTAAAAAATCCTCAGTGAGAACAAAATATCAACAGCCTCTCTGCAAAGACTCAGAATGACATTAGTTACTGAAGGTTAGTAACAATAGGGCAATGACTTAATAATTCAGATGGAGATAAATTTGCAGTTTACCAATCCACTTGCACCCAAACTACCAAGTATGTGGTTAATAAAGGTATTTTCAGACATGCAGCATGCAGAAATTTATATTCATAACCTTTTAATAGGGAGATTATGCTCATGCAAAATGATGACAAACCCAAAGTAGGACGAAATGACATCCTGAAAGTCAGAAATCCCACCCAGCAAAGCAGACCAGCACAGTGGCCTGATAATAACCCAACAACATGTGACATTGACTACGCTCTTCCAGTTGTGCTGCTATTCTCACTTTAGATGAAGGTTTACAAAACAAAATAGTTTCTCATTAAACACTTAGTACACATATTGTTTTAGGACATTAGTTAACAACCCCACGGCATGTCAACACTCTCCCTTCTCATCCTTGGGTTCCCTATCACCAACTTTCCTGTCCCCTTCTGCCTTCTAGTCCTTGTCCCTGGACTGCTGTGCCTCATAGTCCCATTTTGTTTTATGGGGCTGTCCAATCCCCGGCTGAACGGTGAACCTCGGGAGTGACTTCACCACTGAGCTAAAAGGGTGTCTGGGAGCCGTACTCAGGGTTTCTCCAGTCCCAGCTTCTCCTTTTATAGAGAAGGTTATTGACGCCCAGGGTAAGTTAACTTTCTTAGGCTCACGGAGTTAGGGAGCAGTAGACCTCTATGTGGAGTCCCTGGGTGGCACAAATGGTTAAGCGCTAGACTACTAGCTGAAAGGTTGATGGTTCAAACTCACCCAGAGGTGCCTCCAGAAGACAGGCCCGGCAGTCTGCTTCTGAAAGGTCACACAGCCTTGAAAACCCTGTGGGGCAGTTCTGCTGTGCGCACACAGGGTCCACAAATCAGAATTGACCACATGGCAGCTGAGGAGAACAACATATTCCTGTGTGTGTGGGAAGCTAACTGTGACTTCTCGGCTAATTATAAAGGTGCTGTGTCGTGGACTGAATTGGATCCCCCCAAAATATGTGTCGACTTGGTTAGGCCATGATTCCCAGTATTGTGTGGTTGGCCTCCATTTTGTGATTGTAATTTTATGTTACAGAAGATTAAGGTGGGATTGTAACACCACCCTTACCCACCTCACATCCCTGATCCAACGTAAAGGGAGTTTCCCTGGGGTGTAGGCTGCACCACCTTTTATCTTACGAGAGAGTCAAGGAAAAGGAAGCAAACAAAGTGGGAACCTCATACCACCAAGAAAGCAGTGCCGGGAGCAGAGCACGTCCTTTGGACCCGAGGTTCCTGTGCTGAGAAGCTCCCAGATCAAGGGAAGATTGATGCATCGCAAGGACCTTCCTCCAGAGCCGAAAGAGAGAGAAAGCCTTCCCCTGGAGCTGGTGCCCTGAATTTGGATTTGTAGCCTACTAGACTGTAAGAGAATAAATTTCTGTCTGTTAAAAGCCATCCACTTGTGGTATTTCTGTTAGAGCAGCACTAGACGACTAAGACATGCTCTCAAAATATACGTCCAATCATCGGCCTCTTCATACATAAAAAAAGACCTTGCAGAATAAAACCATATGTTTATTCAGGTTATTTCTGATAGCACATGCCAATAGGTAGGTATACCGGATACCCTGTGATTTGACTCTGCCTTTAAATGATAACGTTCTCTAAACATAAAGACTATCATAGAAATGACTGTCTTCAAGCCTTGTTTTACTATTTCCTTGAAAGCTAACATTAGCTATTGACAGAAGTAAATTTCATGATATTCCAGGGGGTTTGCTTTGCTCTTGGCACTCCGTAATACAGCATTGGAAGTATCGCCATGCAAAGACGTGTAAAACGAGCTAGGAAAAATTCCCCCACAGAACTTGCCACGATCTTCCTAGCAGGCTGTTAGGGCAAAATGTTCCATCTTCCTTGGCCCATGGATATTTGGACAGAAAAGATCCAGATGATCCGAATTGTGTTTATCTACAAGGTATGCGGAGGGCTGTCTGCTTTCCCTTGATTCTTCCTGCTCCCCAGGCTAATGATAGACGCACGGAGAAATACCTGCACAGCTGTGCAGCAATGATCTAGAAGCTGAGCGAGAAGCTTGGATGATCTTGGCTTGAGAATCCCCACAGAAGTAAGAGAGATTGTAGGCAGATGGGATGTAGAACCATGGTTTCCACGAGCAACCTGGAGATCTACTCACCTTTGTGAATGGAAGCATGCTTGAAGAGACGAAATCCTGGGACTACGTGCCTAATTGGGTTCTGTTTTTCAACAACCAGCTATTCTGTGACATCTCTTCTGCAGATATTGTTTTTAATTATTATGTACCTGGAAACAGAAACCAATTTACCTGAATAAGACAAGTAGCAGTACTTTTTTTGCGGGTAGGCAAATCTATACAAAAAACGATCTACAAGTCAACGATTTCTGCATGGATAATTCAGTGACATTGAGTATGTTCTTCATATTGCTCAATCATCACTGCTACCCTTTTCCAGATTATTCCACTACCATTAACAGAAACTCAATGCCCCCTAAGCAGAATCGCTCCTCTCCCCCCTCCCTCCCACCTCTGGGAGCCACTAAAAATCTTTGCTTTCTATATATTTGCTTATTTCATATAAGTGAGATCATACGGCATCTGCCCTTTTGAAACTAACATTTTTCACCCCGCGTGATGTTTGCAAGGTTCATCCACGCTGTGGCATGTATCAGGACTTCCTTTCTCTTCACGGCTGAGTAATACTCCGTTGTGTGTATGTACGTGCCACATTTCTTTTGTTTTCATCTGCTGGTGGACATTTTGGTGGTTTCTGGCGTTCGGCTATTGTGGACAGTGCAGCAGTGAACACTGGTGGACGTTGTTTTAAGCTGTTTCATCTGTCTTGGAGGAAAGGGTAGACGAAGGAAAGGCCTTTGTCCCACCTTTCAGTTACTCAGTGTTTCATGAGCTGCCCGCAGCCATTCTGCATTCCTGCTCTGCTGCGCTCCACAATAACGCTGTGATTCCGGAGCGCTTTCCCGCTGGCTGACCAGGCTTTGGCTACTTCTTGTGTTTGTTGATGACTCTGGCTCGGGGAAGGCTTTGTGGAGGTTTACCAGGGTCTTCCGGTGCACGCTTGCTCTTCGTCAGGCTGGAGCATCACCACAAGCTGACACAGTGCACCTGGACCCAGAATAAACCATAGTTTATTGGTCACCTGGCAGCATGTACCCTCAGTATTTAAAGGGCGGTGCAGTGACGAGAGGACGGGATCAGAGAGAGTAGCCGTTCCGCTGAGTCCACGGGGAGTTAAAATTGAGAAGCATGTCTTTGGCACAGTCCTGATAAAGTAAAATCATTCCCAGAGTAGAGAGTGGGACATGAGGCAACACCACTGTGTTCTCTGCAGCTGACCTTTCTGCTTCCTGGGTCTCCCTTTCCAGCTTTGGCGAAGAATCCATGCCGTCTTCAACACGAGCCTTCCCGAGAAGGTGGTCCCAAGCCGTCTCTCCCTCTTCATACTGTCACTTGTCTGAAGGCTGTGCAGTTAGAATGTCTGCTCTCATCGCTGGCTTGCAGAGCTGAGTCTGAACACAAGTGTCACGGGAAAGCGGGAGGGAATTCTCCGTTTTCCCATGGTCAGTCGCTGCCAACACTCGCCAAATGTAAGAGTGATCACATGCCGTTCGATAAGATCCTGGGAGAGTCTTATAAAAGTAATACTCTGTTCCTGGTATTTTGAATGTTGTTGTTACGTGCCACTGAGTTGATTCTGACTTGTAGCAACCCCCTAGGCTGTAATCTTTAAGGAAGCAGATCACCAGGTCTTTCTCCCGTGGAGGCACTCAGTGGGCTCAAAGTGCAATCTTTCGGCTAGGAACCGAGCACTTCGTTGTGCAACCAGGGCTCCTTGGTATTTTGAATAAGCAACTTTAAATACTTAAAAAATGAGAAAAAAGAGAATTAGCTACTTTGCCAACTTTTCATTAGAGGGCAGGTATCTAGAACAGTGCGCCATATCAGGGAGCTGCTAGGTACTTGTTGGATGACTCAGTGAATGGCAGGTGATTGAAGAAATGCAGGAAGACCCATCGGGAGAGAGAGAGATGTGTGGGATTCTGTTTCCAGAGGTTACACTCCATCAGGTCTTCGAGGATTGGATAACTGGCTGCTGTCCGGTGTTCAATGATGCGTCAAAATATGGCAAGGGACAGAGGTTTTTATCCTGAAGATAAAAAAGCAAAAACAAAAAAACCCTAAAAGACCTTTGGGTCAGGTACTCCATATTCCCTCCAAACAGGTTCTGACTGCTCTCTTTGCTCTCAGTTTATGCTGCTCTAAAAAGCTTGCTATTTCTTGTCACTTTATTCTCACGTTCTCTGAATAACCTTGCCAAGTGGGGCACCCACATGACCAAGTATAGGATACAACCTCGGAGCACCATCTTGCTTTGCTGTCAACATAGCGGTTTGTTCTTTGGCCTTTAGTGAAAGAGCAAAGCTGGAGACTTGTGCATTCAGTCGGCAAGCAATCATTAAGTCCTATGGTGTACAGAGAAAATAATACACGTTAAATGTGGACTCTAAAGAAATTCTTGTGTGGCGCCAACAGTTAATAAGGTTGGCTGCTAACTGTAAAGTTGGGCATTCGAGTCCACCCAGAGGCACCTCATTAAAAAGGCCTGGAGATCTACTTCCAAAAAATCAGCCACTGAAAATTCCGTAGAACACAGTTCTACTCAGACACACATGAGGTCACCATAAATCAGAAGTAACTCGATGGCAACTGTGTTTTGTTTTTTTTTAAATTTTTTTTTTTTTGCCCCGTGCTGATTACCAAGCATTTTTCTTTCGGTTCCAAAATCCACCCATCCATATTCTCCTCTGTGATGCTATTGCTGGGACTCAGCAAATAGATTTCTCCTTTGTCAGCTAGTTCCCCGTTGAGTGCTATCAGTAGGGGGCACAGGAAATACATTGGAGGAAGAGAAGCTATTGTTCTTAGATGCCTTAGAGTCAGTTCCAACTCATAGTGACCCAATGTACAACTGAAAAAAACACTCAGGTCCTGCGCCATTCTCACAGTCGTCGTTACCCTTGAGCCCATTGTTGCAGCCACTGTGTCAATCCATCTCGTTGAGGGTCTTCCTCTTTATCGCTGACCCTCTACCAAGCATGATGTCCTTCTCCAGGGACTGGTCCCTCCTGATAACATGTCCAAAGTATGTGAGAAGAAGTCTCTCCATCCTTTCTCCTAAGGAGCATTCTGGCTGTACTTCTTCCAACACAGATTTGTTCGTTCTTCTGGCAGTCCGTGGTATATTCAATATTCTTCACCAACACCGTAACTGAAAGGCATCCATCCTTCTTCAGTCTTCTGTATTCATTGTCCCGCTTTCGCATGCATATGAGGCGACTGAAAACACCATGGTCACGTGCACCTTAGTCCTTAAAGTGACATCTTTGCTTTTCAGCACTTCAAAGAGATCTTTTGCAACAGATTTGCCCAGTGCGGTGCGTTGTTTGATGTCTTGACTGCTGCTTCCATGGACGTTGATTGTGGATCCAAGTAAAACGAAATCCTTGACAACTACAGTCTTTTCTCCATTTATCATGATGTTTCTTATTGGTCTAGTTGTGAGGATTTTTGCTTTCTTTATGTTGAGGTGTAATCCATACTGAAGGCTGTGGTCTTTGATCTTCATCAGTAAGTGCTTCAACTCCTCTTCCCTTCTAGTAAGCAAGGCTGTGTCATCTGCATATCGCAGATTGTTAATGAGTCTTTCTCCAATCCTGATGCTTCTTTCTTCTTCGTATAGTCCACCTTCTCAGATTATTTGCTCAGTCTACAGATTGAATAAGTATGGTGAAAGGATACAACCCTGACACACATCTTTCCTGACTTTAAATCATGCAGTATCCCCTTGTTCTGTTTGAATGACTGCCTCTTGGTCTACGTACAGGTTCCTCATGAGCACAATTAAGTGTTTGGAATTCCCGTTCTTCACAGTGTTATCCATAATTTGTTATGATCCACACAGGAAGAGAAAACAAAGCATTTATTCTTTCCTGTTGCCTTGTTCTTGTCTCTGTCTCCCCAGCAATGAGAATAATGAACTTTCCTTTGTAGCTCCCCAGAATACCGAAATGTGTTTCACAATATTTGCTGACAGTACAAAGTCTGTTATTTAGGAAGCGTCTTAAAATTGTTAGATTTTAGGAACTGAAGTATGCATGCGAGTCCCAGATAGATAACCCACTATCCACTCCCATCATCAGTTAAAGCAGCTCGCGGTTGTGTGTGGTGCTGGTGACCTTATGTACAGTGGAATGAAATGTTGCCTGGTCAGGGCCATCCTTACAATCACTGGTATGTTTGGAGACCATTGTTGCTGCTAATTGTGCCATCCATTTAATGGAGGAATTCCCTCGTTTTCTCTGACGTTCCACTTCACCAAACATGATGTCCTTTTCCAGCGACTGATAAAACAACTTAGGAAACAAAAAAGCATAATGTTGATTTTAATTGAAGTCTTACCAGCTAATAACCACAAGCCGTATGTTGTGGTAGGTTGGGATTTTGTAGCTAGACATTAGATGAAGTCTCTGCGTGGCGTTGAAAGGCAGGACTGAACTGGCTTTAGACATGTCCCATTGATGCCTGACATTTCTCTAAGATGCAGAAACCTTCTGGAAAATATGGTGGCTGCTTGGGCCGCCCGGTCATTGTAGTTGAGTTTACACTTTTAGGTAGATATACATGATAGTCCAGGTGAGACTTGATTTAATCAAAGATGAATAAAGAAGAGTGATCCTCTTGATATTGAGAAACTATTTTTAAGACATTAGATGGCATTTCAAAATGCAGCCATTAGTTCAAGTTGAATAATGAGGAGAAGTTACATCAGTGATTTGATGGCAGGACATGGATATTCTTACACCTGGTGGGTGGGTATTGAAACCATGGATGGTCCATGCTTTGAAACGAGATTTAGAAGAGACTAGTGAACTTGGGACTCCCGTCTCATTCAAATCGTCATCAGGAGAGACCAGTCGCTAGAGGGCGTCATAGTTGGTAAAGTAGAGCATCAGCAAAAATGAGGGAGACGCTCCGTAAGATGGATTGACACAATGGCGGCAACAGTGGACTCAGACGTACCAATGATTATGAAGATGGCACAGGACTGGACAACATTTTGTTCTGTTGTACATGAGGTCACAATGAGTCAGAGCCTATGGGGTGGCAACTAACAACGGCATCTCAATCAAACACTACATGTTTCTGGTTGGTCCGGCTCAGGCAAAGTTACATTGTCAAACTGGATTCAGTACACCCATGCAGGAAACAAAACTCCAAGCCCACATGCTCTAAGCTTTGATTGTGTGAACTTTGTTGTTGCTGTTAGTTGCCGTCGAGTCGATTCTGATTCACGGCGAACCCATGAGGCTCAGAGTAAAGCTGTGCTCCGTAGGGTTTTCAACGCTGTGACCTTTTAGAAGCAGATCGCCAGACCTGTCTTCTGAGGCGCCTCTGAGTGGGTTCGAACCGCTAAGCTTCAGGCTGATAGTCAAGTGCTGAAACGTTTGCACCACCCAGGGACTCCATAGGATCAATTAAAAGTAGTTTTACAATGAGTAAAATGTTCACAATGAGTAAGAAAACTCAATCACCCAGCCCTCACACTAAGTCAAAGAGATAGACGTGATTAAGATAATGATTTTTACACGGAGCACCACGCTGTCATAGTCTATAACCCAAATGAACCAGGCTATAGAGCCAGAAATCATAAGTCAAAAGATGGAAACCCAGGCACTCAAGTAGCGTTTGGACAGGTGGCTTTGGATGCTGGGTTGGAATGCAAACGGCTGTTTTGGGCACACGCCTTAGGTTTTGCTGTCTTTCATGCTGCCCGGACTCAACCTCTGGCATGCTCTGTGTGTGCACACACGCCAGTCAGGGCTCATGGACTTGCTTACAGAAGGATGCTGGCCAGTGGGTTTGTCCCCCTCATCTCTTGGAACAGGAATAATGAGCTGTCAGGATAATAGGATCCTAGACACCACTTGGATTTCCGCCACTGCCTGTCACATCCCCGTCTGTGGGAAGTCTCTGAGTTACACATCACCATCGGGAAGACTATGGACTTGGCAGAGTGACCTCAGCTCTCAACTCCCATATTCCCCTTTCATGAGGTGAATGCTTGCTGGCCGCTGAATTATCCTTCTTTATGCAGTAGAGGCTCAGACAGAGTGAGGGGCCCATTTTCAAGATGGCGCGTGATTTAAATGACTCTACCTGGATTCTTGAGCCCCAGTGGCAAAGAGCTTGGCTGGTAACCAATAGGTTGGCAGCTGGAACCCACCAGCCACTCCTTGGAAATCCTATGGGGCAGTTCTACTCTGTCTTGAAGGGTCTCTCTATAAGTCGAAATCAACTGGATGGCAATGGGTTTTTTTTGTTTTTTTTTTTAATATGGATTCTATTCAAGTAAAAAGAGGGGGAAAAGTCCTTTTTAGTTGTTGGATAAAATCATTTCTATACTATTTCTTCCTAAATAATGTTGCAACCCATACAGATCTTTTCTTACGGGATAAAGAAAGTAATTACCTCATTCTTTCATAAAACATTGGAGTCTCTGGCTGGTGCAGAAGGTTCAGCAGTGGACAACTAACCAAAAGTGGGCAGTTCACACCCACCTAGAGGTGCCTCAGGAGCCCTGGTGGTGCAACAGTTAAGTGCTCAGCTGCTAGCTGAAAGGTCGGCGGTTCGAACCTACCAGCTGCTCCACGGGAGAAAGCTATGGCAGTCTGCGTCTGTAAAGGTTACAGCCTTGGAAACCCTATGGGGCAGTTCTACTCTGTCCTGTAGTTTCACTATGAATCAGAGTCGCCTGGACAGCAGTGGGTTTACAGGTGTCTCAGAAGAAAGGCCTGGCAATGTGCTTCCGAAAGGTCACAGCCTTGAAAACCCTACAGATCACAGTTCCACTCAGACACACCTGGAGTCGCCATGAGTTGGAATCGACGGCAACTGGCTTGTTTGTTTTTCCGTAAAACAAGACCAGGACCTCAGTGAGGCAGAGTCTCCTGTGTTGACTGCTCAACATCCTTCCCCCTTCTTTCAGCAATACTTTGAGAACTACGTCTCTTCTGCTCAGCGTGGTCCTAGTTGGACACGCAGTCCACAAGGACTTCTCACCCCGTCCAGCAGAGGTGGCCGCGTTTGGCCCGCTGGAAACTCTGTATGTCAGTTGCTTTTGAGAAGAGTCTCTGTTAGCGCTTGTTGGAATGGGGTCCTTCTGCTGTCAGCGCTATGGAGAGGTGTTCTAACCCATTGAGTCACTTGGACAAGCTTCGGATCCTCCTTGATCCGCCTGCTTTCACTGCTGTTCTTGAATCCACTCAGTTTCCATCCCTTACATTTGCTTCTTATTTTTCTTAACTTAGCCCGAGTGAGTTCTGATATTTGTGCCCCCGAAAGCTGATACATGTGATAACTCATGGAGACAAAGTGCAGCAGTAGAAGGCCATCCATCTAATGGCAACTGACTTTTCAAAAGTAATTCTAAAAATAATTAACTTAGTTTTCTGGCAAGAATGTGGAGAAATCCAAACCCTCACCCATTGCCGGTGGGATTGTAAAATGGTGCAGCCATTGTGGAATATTGTCTGGGGGTTCCTCCAAAAGTCAAACACAGAATTACCATCTGATCCAGCAATTCCACCCCAAGGTATATGCCAAAAAAGAATTGAAAGCAGGAACACAAACAGAAACGTGTGCACCCAAGTTAAATATAGCACTATTCACGATGGCTGAAAACTGGAAACAAGGGAAGTGTCCCTCAGCAGATGAATATGGATAAACAGAAGGTGGTACCTACACACCGTGGAGTATTTACTCAGCCAGAAAGAGACATGAAGTCCCAGTCCCTGCTACAACATGGGTGAAGCTGGAAAATATCATCCTGAGTGAAGTAAGTGTGCCAGGAATTTGGAATGCCATACAGAAAGGCGTCAGAAGCCCAGGTCTGAGGCAATAAATTCTGCATGGGGCTGCGTTGTCCCTCTGTCTTTTTTTTTTTTTTTTTTCACTCTACAAAGAGTCTACTTAACTGAGAATACAAACCCCAACAGTAAATAATTCATAAGCATCTGTTTATTAATTACAAAGAGATCTGGTCATGATCTAGAACCTAGGGATCAATTCAAAACACATCTTTTGAATTTGCCATTGTACCGGGGTAAATCGTATCTAACAGCCATCTGTAGTACTCCTGCCAGAATGTGGTAAGGAATACTGAAGGGGTGATTTCTGGAAGTTCACTGCTCTTTTGGGAAATCATGTTGCGTAATGCTCAACCATAATGCACGTTCATTTTTAAGCCGTTGAGTACTGTGGTGGCTGTTTGAAGATAGGATTGTTTCCAAAGACTAAGAACCCCTTTGCCATTGAAACTATTCCTAGGAAAGCCAACAATTCCAATAATCGGAAGCCACACTACTTACTTTAGACTGCAGTCACCTGCAAGGCAAAGATTTCTTTTTTAAAATAATTTATTTTCTTGTGTTGTGATTGAGAATCTACACAGCAGAACATACACCGATTCAATGATTTCTCCATGTACAGTTCAGGGACATTGATGACATTCTTTGAGTTGTGCAACCGTTCTCACTGTCCTTTTCCAAATTGTTCCTCCCCCGTTGACATGAACTCACTGCCCCCCCAAGCTTCCTGTCTAATCTTTAGAGTTGCTGTTGTCAATTTGATTCCCTATGGATACTTCTCAAAAGAGCACAATGCTCAAGGCAGGCATTCTTACTAGTTAAGCTGTTGTTTGGTTTTATGAAGACTTCAGGGGATGTTTTTGGTTTAAGGTTTAAAGATTATCTCAGGGCAGTACTTTCGGTGGTTCTTTTGGCCTCCGTGGCTTCAGAAAGTCTGGAGTCTATGAGAATTTGAAATTCTGGTCTTCATTTTCCCCCTTTTGATCAGGATTCTTCTGTAGAATCTTTGATCAAAATGACAGTAATGGTAGCTGGGCACCATCCAGTGAGCAGGCAAGGATTTTTGTGTGACTTGACTTTTGAAAGTCACGAAATTAAATTGGCAAGTATCCAGAGATTTTGTCAATGACTCCCATGTGGTTTACCATCTGCACTTGGTAGCAGAATGTCGCCTCATCCCCTCTCAAACTGCCTGCACTATATCTTAGGTGAGTGGGTCTATTCCATGCCCGCAGGAGATTTGAAAAGCCAGGTCATTTAGGAATTCCAGCATATGGCTCCATCCTGTCTACATTTGGTCATTTACCAGGGCTCCTCCATGTCGCTCAAAATCTGTGATGAGCTGCTCTCCATGGGCAATTCCATAAAAACAGCATTTGGCTGACACGGAATAAATCTAATAGCAACGATGTTCTGCAGCAAAGCACCGTGAGGCAATGCAGGGTCCAACTGCAAAACCGCAGGGCTGATGCGGATGAGGGTGCAATGCTATTGTGATATGGGTTCAAAAGTCGAGAAATATTCTTGACTGCACATCATTTGTTTCTGGCCAGTCTTTTATAGCATCTTTAATTTTTTAGGCATCATCTGAGTTCGCTTAATGGAACTGTCATGTGTGAATTTTTCAAGTGCTGATTGGAAGTTATTTATATTTGCAGCCTGACTTGGCTTCTCTAGCTCAGTGATTTCTTCTGGTCAGGCCATGGCTACCTGCTTCGTTTTGTTAAAACCGTCCTTGCTCTGTCTAAAATTTCTCTCTTTCAAGATCCAAGGGAAAGATCTGAGTGGCGGTGAACTGGGATTTGGTTAACAAGCCTGTCTTCATCCTGGGCCTGCCTTTTATGAGTTTTACAGACTCCCCTCATATCCCTTGTCAGCTCAGGCTTTGCAGGTAGAATCACACTAATCCTTGAAGGCCGTCTGCATACAGCGGCTGCCTCAGCCTTTTAATCATCCTGTCCTGCCTTTTTTGGAATCTTTTCCCGCTCTGTTATGACTTATTGAAGTGCACAGATGTGAAGAATGGGCAGTGGTGTTTTTACACACGTGAAATTTTATACCTGTATATATATACAAATCTATAGAGAGAGAGAGATATTAAATATATATACTTGTTACTGTCGAGTCAGTTCTGACTCATAGCGATCCTATAGGACGTATATACGTTGCTGTTAGATGCCGTCCAGTCGGTTCCGACTCACAGCGACCCTGTGTACAACAGAAGAAAACACTGCCCAGTCCTGCGCCATCCTCACAATCATTACTATGTTTGAGCCTATTGTTGCAGCCACTGTGTGAATCCATCTCATTGAGGGTCTTCCTCTTTTTCACCAACCCTCTACTTTAGCAAGCACGATGCCCTTCTTGCCATCCTTGCTTCTAAGGGGCATTCTGGCTGTACTTCTTCCAAGACAGAAGAGACGAGCCCTTGTAGATCGGGATAGCCTTCCTGGGTAGCAGGCATTTTTGGGATTCTTTCTGGTGGGCCAGCACTGTTCTGCTAGACAGAGGTGCCAGATTAGCTCAGGCATGCCAAATTGCTGTAACCAATAAAATGAAAATGAGTAGTGGCTCCAACCCAATAGGTTTTCTTGCTTAGGGAGCAATCGCAGATGGGTGTTCCTAGATAGTAGGGCTGAGTGGAATGGGGTTCTCTGCTCCAGGCAGTCTTTTAGGGACCTATCAGTTGCTCCTTGGAAACCCTCTGGGACAGTTGTACTCTGTCCTATGGGTCGCTGTGAGTCAGAATCGACTCGATGGCAGAGGGTTTAGATCTTCAATTCATGGTATTTCTTCAACTGACGATGTCTAAGGTTTCCCTGGGAGTCCCTGGGTGGCTCAAACAGTTAACGTGCTGGGCTGCTAGCTGAAAGGTTGGAGGTTGGAGTCCATCCAGAGGTACCTGAGAAGAAAGGCCTGGCCATCTACTTCAAAAACCAAGCCACTGAAAATACCACGGAGCACAGTTCTGCTCTGGCACACATGGGTCACCACGAGTCGCAGTCAGCTTGACAGCAGCTGGTTACTGGTTTTGAGGTTACTCTGGGAGGGTCGATTGCATTCCATGCATTCAAAACAGGGTTAGAGTTTGGAAGAGACTTTGAAAAGGTTTTTTGGAACCCGGCTGGGCAGTGGCACACCCCACTTTTGTTCACAAACCATTGGCTACAACAGCACTAGAAAACAGCATCTAGCTGCAGGAGAAGCTGGGAAGAGCTGTGTGGTCAAGTGCCCACGAGAAAGAGGAAATGGATTTGGTGAACAGGTAGCAGTCTTTATAAATGCCTTCATTGTATACTCTGAGTTTAGACTTTTTGTCACAGAGCCTATATTTCAACTGAGAAGACAGCTGAAACCTCCAATCAATTTGGGAGTCTCTGGGCAGAGCAAATGCTTAAATGCTCAACTACCAACCAGAAGGTTGGTGGTTTGAGTCTACCCAGAGGTGCCTTGGAAGAAAGGCCTGGCAATACACTTCTGAAAAATCAGCCTTTAAAACCCTGTGGAGTAACATATAGCTATTGGCCTCTACCCATCTGGATCAAAAGAGAATGAAGGAAACCAAAGATTCAAAGAAGAAACTAGTCTACAGGACTAATGTCCCACGAACGACGGCATCTTCTAACCTGAGACCAGAAGTAGATGGTGTCCAGCTACCACTGCCAACTGTTCTGACCAGGGACACAATAGAAGGTGCCTTACAGAACAGGAGACAAATGCAGAACAAAATTCAAATTCCTGAAAAAGACTGGACCTACTGGACCAATAGAGACTAGGGGAACCCCTGAGACTATTGTGCTAAGATACCCTTTGAACATAGAATTGAAGCTATTTCTGCAGGTCACCTTTCAGCCAAATACTAGACTGGCTTATAAAATAAACACTATCACCCATGAGTAATGCACTCCCTTAAACAATTAACTATGTAAGACCAGACAGTCAAAATTTACCCAGAAGCAAAGATGAGATGGCAAGGAAGGGAAGGGAAGCTAGAGCAATGGAAACAGAACAACCAGAATGGAAATAATGAAAATGCTGACACATTGTGAAAATTTTAAGCAACGTCACGGAACAATTTGTATAAAATTTTTTAAATGGGAGTCTAATTTCCTGTGTAAGCTTTCACCTAAAACACAATAAAATATTAAAAAAAAAAAAAAAAAAAAAAAAACCCTGTGGAGCCCAGTTCTACTCTGGCACACGTGGGGTTGCCATGAGTCAAAGTTGACTTGATGACAACTGGTTTGTTTGTTTTTGTTTTTTTTTTTTAGGGGAAATCAAGTGTAATACTGGAACAAACCAACATGGTTGCCCACAGAAACACAAATGGATGTGGAAGCAAATGACCTTCTCTCGCATGACAGTCTTTAGAAAAAGACTAGTTTGTTTTTTTTCTTTTCTTTAAGCAGATAGATAAACAGCCATGGATTCAAGTACTTTTCAAGTTGAAATGCAAAGCTCTGTGGAGTCTGCCGGCAAGGCTAAATCCAGGAACAGCAGAGGGCGTAGGACTCTTGTGCCCCCGACTTCTGGGAGAGGGAAAGATGCTGATATGGCAAAAGTAGCAAGACAAGTCAGCCATGGACAGGGAGAGACAGAACACAGGGCACCCCATCCTGTTCCCAGGTTTTATATGTCTTTAAATCTTATTGCAAATTAAGTTTTCTCTGGATGTTAGAATGTGAATAGAAGTCCTTGTAAAATCACTCTTTATATGCCCTCGTACCTCTTTCAGTTGGCTCCAAGGATCATCTTTATGCAGACAGCTCCCAATGTACACACCTTCACTGATTTTCTAGGTCCTCATTTCCAACTGGAGCCGTGGCGCAGTGGTTAAGAGCTGCAGTGAGCTACAGCTGCTCATCAGATGGTGGGTGGTTTGAATCTAGCAGCTGCTCCTTGGAAACCCGACGGCATCTGGTTTGGTTTTGGTAATTTGCGACTGGGGTCCTTGGGCAGTGCAAATGGTTAACACGCTTGACTGCTAACCAGATGGTTGGAGGTTTTAGTCCATCCAGCAGCACCTTACAAGAAAGGCCTGGCAGTCTACTTCTGAAAAAGCAACCATTGAAAACCCTATGGAGCATAGTCCTACTCTGATACACATAGGGTCCCCGGGAGTCAGAGTCGACTCGACCGACGGTATATGGAAAAAGAAATTTCCAGCCCCCGTTCAACAGTTTCATCTCGATGTACCAGGAGCTCCTCGGTATTGTCCTTCAGGACATGCACGTATGGAATTATTTAAAGAGCCGTGCATATACGCTCAGCAGGATCCTTAATGCTTCTCCACGTTGTGCCAATCCGTCTCACTGAGGGTGCCCTCTACTTCACCAAGCACAGGGTCCTCCTCCAGCGACTGATCCTTCCTGATGACGTCTCCAAAGTAAATGAGTTGGACATGTTCTGCTGTGATCCATTGGGTTTTCACTGGCTAATTTTCAGAAGTAGATCACCAGGCCTTTCTTCCTAGTCTGTCTTAGTCTGGAAGCTCTGTAAGTCTGTCCACCAAGGGTGACCCTGTTGGTGTTTGAAATACTGGTGGCACATAGCGTCTAGCATCATAGCAATGTGTATGCCACCAGGCTGTGACAAACTGACAGAGTGGCACTTAATTTCCCTTCCGTGTAAACATACATTTGAATGTTTGTAATGATTAGGATAGCCTCCATTCTAGACCAATTCAGTTAAGTCAATGCAGCTTCTGAGGAGGCTTTATTAGGTATTAGAATGCATTATAAAGATCTTATTTAAATGTCCTAGTAATTGAGAGGTAGAACAATGTAGTAGAACAGAATGTCGAAAAAGAGGCCCGGAATTTAGCGTAAGCTAATGTCGTACTTCAGAAAGTCAGATAGTCTTAAAACTGGTTGGTGTGATGGTAAAAGGCTATTTTGAAAATAATAATAATAATAATAATAAAGCTGCATTCCATCCTCCCAGTTTGCACCAAGTTAAATTCTATATAATTTAAACATTTAACTCTATTTTTAAAAAGCATAAAATACCAGAAGAAAATATCAGAGTTTTTTTAAAGTATTCTGATGTGCAAAGGGCCTGTTTAAGCGTCATAGCAGGCCCTGAAGTTCAAAGGAAACATATTGTACGTCAGCATCTCAAATACTGAAGCCTGTGTGTTGAGTCTGTGGGTGGTGCAAACAGTTAAGCGCTCTACTACTAACTGTTGGCAATTGGAGCCCACCCAGAGGTGTCTTGGAAGACAGGCCTGGCGATCTGCTTCTACAAGGTCCCAGCCTTGAAAACCCTATGGAGCACAGTTCTACTCTGCACACATGGGGTCGCATACACACACAACACATAAGCAATTCAAAAAACAACATTTTGGAGAAAGAAAGTACTTTCCACAGTATGTCTAATCAAGATGCTTTCCTTTTGAAAATGAGGTCTTTTACAAAAGACTAAGAAAAATATCAGAACTCAGTGCAAACACGGATGAGGATCTCAACGAGCAGTTCAAAGAAAATAAATTACAAATGGCCAACGTGAGGAAAAAAATATCCGATTCGACTCCTAGTAGAAGAAATGAAAAGATAAGACAAGCCAGCCTTTGTACCTTTCAGCTTGGCAAGGATGAAAAGCTGAGTAACACTCAGTGTTGGTGAAGGGGCGGGATTGGGCTGGACCAGGTCAGCTCTGCACACCAAGCCCTGCCTAGAGACCATTCTCGTGCCACCTCCAGGCTACTTACTGCCTTAGGCAAGGATGGAGCACATCTAATTCTCCTGGCCTTGCTAACAAAAAAAAAAACAAACAAACACCTGCCTGTTGCCGTAAAGTTGATTCTGACTCATAGCGACCCAATAAGGCAGAGTAGAACTGCCCCGTACCGTTTCCAAGGAGTGGCGGGTGGATTCGAACTGCGGACCTTTTGGTTAACAGCCGAGCCTAGAAATCCAACACAGTCAAACACAGGTAGCAGCTTTTGCTCTTTCCCAACTAGATTGCTTATGGTATAAGCTAATGCACGCTTGCATGATAATTATTAAAACCGAGGAATGGAAACTGTGATTTGTTTTTCGGTTTGTTAAAAATGATAGCTGCTAGCAAGGTGTTGAAATTCACATAGGACACAACAGCTGTTGAGCTCATTTTTTAAAATGATTTTCATACACGGCTTACAAGAGTACCACCGTTAAACAGTAAACAAAGTCCCGTGAAAGGAAGCATTGAAGCTGTGTGACAGATGGCCGCTACTCATTTCACAACAGATTTTGCAGTGGGAATTTAACAGAGAAGGTACTACTAATCATGCAGCTGATAGAGTGCCTTTTCCCTAGGCGTGCCAAACACTCGGCAGACGTTCCATGCTTGATGCTTAGATATACGAACACGCACAGAAAGTTGGAAAGAAGAAAGGGCCGGCAGCTTCGGTCTCTGGTTGCAAACACATATCCACATCCGGGTCCCCTCTGTCTTAGTTATCTAGTGATGCTGTAGCAGAAATGCCACTAGTGGATGGCTTTAAGAGAAATTTCTTCTCTCTCTCACAGTCTAGGAGGTTAGATGTCCGAATTCAGGGTGTCAGCTCCAGGGGAAGGCTTTCTCTCTCTGGAGGCTCCGAGGGAAGGTCGTTGTCGTCAATCTTCCCTGGTTGAGGAGCTTCTCAGCACAGGGACTCCAGGTCCAAAGGATGCGCTATGCTCCCAGTGCTTCTTTCTTGGTGGTATGAGGTCCCTGTGTCTCTGCTCGCTTCTCTCTCTTATGTCTCAAAAGAGATTGGCTTAAGATACAACCCAACCTTGTAGATTGAGTCTTGCCTCATGAACATAACCACCGGTAATCCCATCTCATTAACATCATAGAGGCAGGATTTACGACACATAGGAAAATCACATCAGATGACAAAATGGTGGACAGTCACACAATACTGGGAATCATAGCCTAGCCAAGTTGACACACATTTCTGGGAGAGACAATTCAATCCATGACACCCTCACAGGGTAAAAAGAAGTGAAATGGGAGAGACACAGTTCCCAATTTGGCCTGAGCTTTAGCGTTATATGGCGAAAGGAGGAGGAGAAAGAGGAAGGGAGAGGGAGAGGAGAAAGAGGGATAGGAGGAGGAGGAAGAGGAACAAGCTAAGGGGGGAGGAGGATGGTGGGAGAAGCGAGAACAGGGAAGAGAATACAGCATTCTGCTATGGCCTGGCAATGGCCCTGCACACCCTGATTTAATTGTTCTGAGGTGGAGTGTGCAGATCTCCTTTTTAAATACTGGTTGACATTGAGTTGACTCTGACTCATGGCTACGCCATGTGCATCAGAGTAGAACTATGCCCCATAGTGTTTTCAGTGACTCATTTTTTTTGGAAGCAGGGGAAAAGAAGCAGGGCTTTCTTCCCAGGCGTGTCTGGGTGGCCTCAAACCACCAACCTTTTGGTAAGCAGCTGAGCACATAAACCCTTTGCACCACCCAGGGACTCCTTTGTAGCCCCTGGGTAATTCTAATGTGCTAAACTTGCCAACGTTTATGCTCAACTACTCCACCGTAACTTAAAAGGCCAATGTCAGAACTCAAGCCACAATTCCTGCATTCTCTACCAAAGACGCCAATGAGCTCTTCTCTGCCATCTTTAGGGAATGAGTGGTTTAGGGTGCAACATTTCCGTGCCGTGAAATCAAGAATCACAACAATATCCAGGCACGGCCTGTGGATATTTATTGCTGGTTATAGCTGAAGTATTACCTCTGAATAGATTGTCGATGTTGTTGTGCGCCATTGAGTTGATTCTGACTCAGCGATCCCATGTGGTAGGGTAGAACTGCTCCATAGGGTTTCCTAGGCTGTAATCTTTACAGGAGCAGATTGGCAGGTCTTTTCTCCTGTGGAACCACTGGGTGAGTTTAAACCGCGGACCTTTCAGTAAGCAGAGGAGCATTTAACCACGGTGCCAGAAGGGCTCCTTCTGTGTGGATTATGTGGACAAAATTACATCCACCAAGGGCAGGTCCCAGGATCGCAGAGAATCTGAAGAACCTACGTCGTAGGAGAAACGCGGTCCCCAGCAGTATGTGTGTTTTCTTCAAAACCCTGAAGAGGATCTTAGGAATATTGACTGATGGTTTGTGAGTGTCCCTTTTTGCCAGAATTATGACATAAATAAGAAGTTTATTAACTAGAAAAGTGCTTTTTGCTTGGTAAGCCAGAAGTGGCTCTCCTGAGTGCTGGAGACTGGAATAAAGCTGGAGGAACCTGAAATTTCTCTAATAAATCGATATGTAATTGATGTTGCCCCGACTGCAGGGAATTAATGGATGGAGCGCCTTGGAGCAACTTCATTTCTAAGTCTTCAGTTTAAAGCACGATCCATTTACCTCATTCGATGACCGGACCCAGCAAACTTAGTCCTGAAGCCACAACACCGGTCGCTGAGCTGTTTCTAAACAAGAGGCCCCAAAGAGAGATTAATTACCATCTCACAGCCCAAAGGGAGCACGGAAATGAAGCCCCTGGGTGAGGCATCACTCTTTGGAACAGCAGTTAAAAGAATCTGTTCACGTCAGCTGGGGGACATTTTTCTGGAAGCCTGTTGGAATGGTGGCACGATCTGGTGTAGGGTTTTGTGCAACACGCAGATGGGCAAGGCTGAAAAGAGGAGGATGTTTGAGACAGAAGTCCAGACCCACCGTGTGTATCGCTGCACGTTGCAGGCCAACTTACCTTCTCTTCAAGAAGACTTGGAAGAATGCTCCTGTCTGATGATCTAATTAGGAGTCTATAGCATTGTAGCGAATTGCAGCAAACAAGACCAAAAATATCTATAATCCAGGTCAGTACTGATTTCGTGAAACTCCTTGGGTTGATTTTTTTTGAGCAGGTCGTGGATGAAGCTGTTTGTGACATCAGCGTAAAGCAGGATTTCTCAACCTCGGCACCGTGGGCATTTGGGGCCGGATCATACTTTGTTGTTGGGGCCTGTCCTGTGCATTGAGGGATGTTTAGGAGAGTCCGTGGTCCCCAGTTGTAACAACCCAGAATGTCTGTGGATTTGCTAAATACCCCCAAAGTTACATTGTTGTTAACTGCCGTCAAACCCGCTCCGACTCATGGAGACCTTGTGTAGGACAGGATGAAACATTACCTGGTCTTGTGTCATTCTGACAGTAGCATGTCCGAGTACAGTACAGTATAGGGGCAATGCATCTCGCTGAGGCAGTCCCCAGCCCACTGGCCCTCTACGTTGCCAAACATGATGTCCTCCCCCAGTGACCGATCCTTTCTGATGACATGTCCAAAGCAAACAAGCTGGGCAATGTTCTGTTGTGATCCATAGGGTTTTCACTGGCTGATTTTTTGCAGTAGATTTCCAGGCCTTTCTTCCTAGTCTTAGTGTGGAAGTGCCAATAAAATCTGTCCTCCCTGGGTGAACCTGCTGGTATCTGAAATACTGATGGCATAGCTTCCAGCATCACAGCAACACGCAAGCCACCGCAGTGGGACAAACTGACAGATGGGTGGTGGCCCCCCCCAGCAGGGGAATGCAAACCTGCCCCAGCTGAGAACAACTGATACAAACAACACCATGTGTGTGATTCTTTAAACTGAAACCTATTTGCTGCACCACTAAACACTGATGTTCTGGAAATGAAATGCATCCTTAGCAATTCTTACTCATAAATATGGCTCCATTCTCACCGTCCTCTGCCACAATATCATAAAACACACTCCAGCATTTAAAAAACGTTTTAACAAACATGCCCCGCTGTATTCCTCCTTCTGCATTTCTCAGCTGCTTTATCTGGAATATTCCTGTCCTCTGTTAAGACCGGTAGACTGCTGATTCTCCCTCATTTGTCCTCTGTGTCCTTGAGCTGTGAAAACGCTATTCTTAGAAAAAGATTTAAGTGGAATTTAAAAAAAAAAAATTACAGTAACTGAAGCGTGTTTGGCACCAATCCATTGGTGTGACAAAAATGAAATTGAAAATATATTTTATTTAAAGGTAATTTAGTGAAACAGTTCTCCAGGGATTCGGCATGGCTGAGTTATAGTATGAGTAGACACCAAGAGATGCAGACATTGCAAACACACTTCTTCAGCCTTGCCCAGCCTCTGAGGGCCCCCGTGGCTTCAGAATGCACGTTTCGCCCATGTTCTGACACCTTTAAGAACATTGATGATAAGATGGAATAATAACGTACCCAGAGCCGACTGGTGCAATGGGAGATTAGGAACTGCCTGCGCAGGCAGAATTAATTAAATGAGAAGCCCTGGATTCGTGTTCTGATCCTGCCATTTGTTGTCTGTGTGACCTTGGACATAAGTAATTTCCCCTCTCTACGCCTCAGTTTCTGCTTCTGAAATGTGGGATAATGAGATGCCTTCTCCAAGGTTTTATGACGAATCGTGAAAGGAGTTCTCGGCACAGTGGCTGAGCTTGCCCCACAGTAAGTGGTCAATAAAGGCTCCTTGTCTTGGGCATGCTGGCTTGCTCGGGCAGGGAGAGTAGAGAGAACAGGACTCAGCCCTCTGTACTTGGTTGAAACCAAGGGCATTAAGAGCTCAGCAGGCAGGGGAAGCGCTCAAGGGCTGAAGGATGTTGTTGTTGTTGGGTGCCATCAAGTTGATTTCAAAACATGGTAAGCCCATGTGACAGAGTAGAAGTGCCCCATTGGGTTTTCTAAGCTTCCACCTTTCAGAAGCAGATCACCAAGCCTTTCTTCTGATGAGCCTCTGGGTCAGTTTGAACTACCAGCCTTTCAGTCAGTCAGCCAAGTGCTTAACCTTTGTGCCACCAAGGCTTCTGAAGGATGGCTGTGCTTAATCTGAAAGAATTGGGTCTGAAGCCATGCAAAGAATCTGCAGTTTCCTGGTCTGAGAGGGTGATACACATACACCCTCTGTGGTGTGCTCTGACTCAGATTTGTTGTTCTGTTGTGTGCCCTCAAGTTGATTTTCAACTCATAGCGACCCCGTGTGACAGAGTAGAACTGTCCCATAGGGTTTCCTAGGCTGTAGTCTTTATGGGAGCAGATCTCCAGGTCTTTTCTCCAGCAGAGTGGTTGGCAGGTTTGAACGGCCAACCATTCGCTTAGCAGCCGAGGGCTTAACCACAGCACCACCAGGCTTGTAGAGAAATGGATTCGTGGTCATTAAAGACAAAATACTTCACTGGTCCTGGGGCAAAGGCCATTTGTTTTTTTTTTTTGTTGTTTTGTTTTGTTTTTTCCTTTTCTTCTTTCTGTCTTTCTTTAACAGTTTTATTGAGGTGTAACTTACATGATACAGAACTCACTATTTAGTGCTTTTTAATAGTATGTAGAGTGGTGTGGAGCAATGCTGGTTCAGTGGTAGAGCCCTCGCCTTCCATACAGGAAACCCGAGTTGAATTCCCAGCCAGCGCCCCTCACGCACAGCCATCACTCATTTGTGAGTGGAGGCTCACATGTTATCGTGACGCTGAGCAGGTTTCAGTAGAGCGTCCAGACTCGGATGGACCAGGAAGATAGGCCTGGTGACCTACTTTTGGAAATCAGCCCATGAAAACCGTGTGGATCAAAACAGGCTGATCCCACAACCGATCATGGGGATGGCTCAGGACTGGGCAGTGTTTTGTTCCATTGTGTGTGGGGGTCTCCATGAGTTGGGGGTCGACTCCATGGAAGCTAAGAACAGCATAGAGTTGTTCAACCACCCCCACAATCCAGTATCAGGACATTTCCGTCACCCAGAAAGATCTCCTGTGCCCATTTTCAGTCAATCCGTGTTCTCACCGCCAGCCCCTAAGCTGCCACTAATGTGATCTCTATGTCTATAGATCTTCCTTTTCTAGACATTTAATGTAAGGAGGCCTGGTGGTGTAATGGTTAAGCACCCGGTTGCTAACGGAAAAGTTGGTGGTTTGAACCAACCCAGCAGCTCCACAGGAGAAAAGACGTGGCGATTTGCTTCCATCAAGATGACAGCCTAGCGAACCCTGTGGGGCAGTTCTACTCCGTCACATGGGTCGCTGTGAGTTGGAATCGACTCAGCGGCACCCAACAACAAAAACAGATACTTAATGTAAATGGAATCGTGCAATATGTAGTCTTTTTCACTTACCATAATGTTCTTGAGGTTCATCTGTGTTGTGGCGTGTATCAGTCTGTCAGTATTTTGTTCTTTTTTATTGACGTGGTGTTATTGGGCAAGTTACTCTGAAACCTTAAATTTATCATTTATGTAAAGGAGGTATTGATAGGACCAATTTCATGTTATTCCATGATGATTAAAAAAACACATAAAAACATAGTGTGGCATCTGACACAGATCAAGAGCTCGGTACCTATTCGTTTTATTGCATAATCATCGTTATAATTCATTATCATTTTTTAATAATGTTACAACCACCCATTACCAGTTGCTGACAAGTTAATTCCAGCTCATGGTGACCCCATTTAAGTCAGAGTAGCCCTGTGCTGCATAGGGTTTTCAACGGCTGATTTTACTGAAGTAGATTGCCAGGCATTTCTTCTGAGATGCCTCTGGGTGGAACTGAACCTCCAACGTTTCAGTTAGCGGCCGAGCATGGTAACTGTTCACACCACCGGGGACTCTAAAATTTAAACAGCAAGGGGCCATGTCTCTGTATTCACTGTTTAAAAGATGTCTACAAAATCTGTTGGGCAACTTTTATAAAATGTGTTTTATTTATTTCTGGAGGCTTCTCACCTAAAATCGGTTCCAAGACCTCAGAGGTGCTCAGTGAACGCGTGCGGCATAAAGGACGGAAAGGGCACCTGGTGAAGCCCTGGAGTCTAGCGTGGAGTCTAGAGCACGGTGGTGCCTGGTAAATATTTGTTGAGTGAATTCATGAAGCGTTCATAGTTTTAAAACATTGCACACATATAACCAGGGGTCTAATAATTTACACACATAACCAGGGGTCTAGTAATTTAATTTGTACAATGAATAAGGAAGGTAGAAGAAGAACTTTGATTTGCGGTGTTGGCGAAGAATATTGAATATACAGTGGACTGCTAGAAGAACAGACAGACAGATCTGTCTTGGAAGAAGTACAGCCAGATTGCTCCTTAGAAGCAAGGATGCTGAATCTTCGTTTCATGTACTTTGGACATGTTATCAGGAGGGACCAGTCTCTGGAGAAGGACATCATGCTTGGTAAGGTAGAGGGTCAGTGAAGAAGAGGAAGACCGTCAATGAGATGGATTGACACAGTGGCTGCAACAATGGGCCCAAGTATAACAGCAACTGTGAGGATGGCGCAGGACTCAACAGTGTTTCCTTCTGCTGTACATGGGGTCTCTGTGAGTTGGAACCAGCCAGATGGCACCTAATAACAACAGCAGCAGCAGTAATTTAAAGGCATACAATCATAACATGTTCTGTGCTATGGCCCAACAATCTATACTTTCCCCCTAAGCTGTTGTCTAATTTATGGGGCTGGAATTTGAAGCAAAATTCAGAAATGCTTGGAGATGATCGTTAAGTAGCAAGAAGTAGAAGAAAACTCAGACATGTGGAATGGAGGATCTTTACTTTGGCAAAGACAGTGTTATCTTGGTACAAGGTGGTGGGGGAGAGGACTTAATAGCACAATGTCTCCCTGCCCCTTTCCAACACATATCTTTACTGCCTAGTTAAGTTTCAAGACCTTGGGAGGACAGAGAGACGATATTTTAAAATGTCTTTTTTTTAAATGGAATCTATTTTATTTTTGTTGCTGTTGTTGAGAATACACACAGCAAAACATACAGCTATTGAGCAGTTTCTCCATGTACAGTAACACTGATTACATTCTTCGAGTTATGCAACCATGCTCACCCTCCTTTACTGAAATTTTTCTCCCCCGTTTACATAAACTCACTGCCCTCTACGCTTCCTATCTAATCTTTCGAGTTTCTGTTGTCAACTGGATCCCATGTAGAGTGTTGGATTCTGGGAAGATGGCCGCCCTCCCCAACAAATACACCAAGAAATGCAACAAAGAAACGGTGCTCAGCCTTGAGGGACACTGAATCAGGAAGCAGAGGACAGCAGTGCAGAATGGCAGATGGGCAAGAATCAAACCACATTCTTCTTTGTAGCACAAGTTTGGAACAGCTCTTCCAACTGCAGACTCCTAGCCCTTGGGGATTTCACGCATCTCTCAGGGTTTTTGGCCCCAGTCCGCCTTGAGAATCGCCGTGCACGATGAGCGGTGTTGTTGATACAAGCCTGCCCTCCTGACACTGCTGGAGAAACACTGAGATGCTCTGGAGTAAGGGGCAAGGGAAGAGTTCTCCAGACAGACACCTGTGAGCCTGACAAACGTCAGGCCCTGGCTAGCTCTCCGAGAAAGAAACGCTAATGAAAAGCTGCGACGTTTGACGTGTGGACGAACCTATTTAATGGCGAGGGAGGAAGAACGGCTTCAAAAGAAACATTTCTCCAATTCATTTCTTGTTGTTTCATTCAGGAAAGGTGTATGTGATTTGGTGGGCCCTCAGGTGTGGGTTTAATTTTGTGTGTGCATGATGTATGATTGCAGAAAGGTGTTATTCCTGGAAAGCCATCAAAATAAAAAGTTGGCAGAGGGAATGGCTCTTCGCTGGCTTGGTTTATATCTTCTAATAGAAAAGAAAAGCCCAGTCTCGCTCTGCCTACAGTACAGTGACCCGTGAACCGAGAGACAGTGTCGCACAATGGGAAAACCACATTCTGGGCTCTCTTGGGAAAGGTGGGGGGGTTTCATTATGGGCAGGGCACATAGGCACACACACAACAATACGCACACACCCAGATCCCAACCAAGATGCATCTGTTCTTGCAAAGATTCCATCTCATGGGATCCTTGGATATCTGAAGCTCCTAATAAAAGATAACAGCGTCAACTATGAACCATCTATGCACTAAATAAAACCAATGGGATATCCATGAGTTGGATTGAACTCAATGGCAATGAGTTTGTTCTGTTTTTACCAGAAAAATCTGCTAGGGGAGAAAAGGAGACACAGTTATTGTCCCCCAGGAGAGTTCATCCCCCAGGTATTGACACTCTTGGGGTTCTGGCCCTTCCAGGCACGCGATACACAGCCCATACCCAGCGACTCAGCACTTCGTCTGAACCTGGAAATGGCAGACGAGCCAGAGCGCATGCAGATCAGTTGAGCAAGGCTCTGGTATGCTATGGTAGACAAGATGGCGGTCGTGCCTGCGCCCAGCTCTTGCCCTGGCTCCGAGAAGATGAACCAGTGTCCACAGTGGTTCTCTGCAGTGAGTAGGCGGCCAAGGGCAGGGAGGCAGGCACAAGCCACAGGGAACTAGGAAGGTGCATACATTGGTTCAGATACACATGATGGTCTACCTCTTGTTAGGTGCTGTCCAGTTGCTTCCAACTCATCGTGACCCCATGTACAACGGAATGAAAACACTGCTTGGTCCTGCACCACCTTCACAATCATTGTTACGTTTGAGCCCATTGTTGCACCCACTGTGTCAGTCCATCTCGTTGAGGGTCTTTCTCTTTTTCACTGACCCTCTACTTTACCAAGCCTGATGTCCTTCTCCAGGGACTGGTCCCTCCTGACAACATGTCCGAACTATGTGAGATGTCTTGCCATCCTTCTAAGGAGCATTCTGGTTGTACTTCTTTCAAGACAGATTTATTCGTTCATTCTGGCAGTCCATGATATATTCAGTATTCTTCACCAACACCACAATTCAAAGGTTTCAGTTCTTCTTCAGTCTTCCTTATTCATTACCCAACTTTCACATGCATATGAAGCAATTGAAAATACCATGGCTTGGGTCAGGCACACCTTAGTCCTTAAAGTGACATCTTTGCTTTTTAACACTTGAAAGAAGTCTACCTATTACGAAGGGCCATTTCCGCTACACCAACAGCAATATCATTTCTTTGCCTTTATAACCTGTTTCTCCCTTTTTCATATTTAATGGCTGAAAAGACCAAACCCCTTTCTATGTGAACCTTGTAAAGAATTCATTTCTTTGTGAACCTTGTAAAGAACTCATATTAACATTATGTTGGCTATTAAAGAAGTGTGCTAAGAGGCACTGATCTTACGCCCTGAAATTTTCAGGTCTTTTTTTTTCTTTTTCCTGAGGGAGCAGCCAGCAAACAGTAGTTGAGTACGCCTCCAATTTGCTTGCCCTGTAATAAACCCTAAAGCAAAGACAGGTTTCCATTTCCCTTAACAATCAATGGCCCATTCATTTTTAATCTCCCTTTGTACCCTTTTTCCAAGTGTGCTTGCTTTTCTCACCCTAAGTGTTTAGTATTTGCCTGCCTTCTCTTCTCTCTCACAAAGTCCAGGCTCTTGTCCCCTCCAGCCTTCATTACTTACTGAAAGAACAAAGAAGGGAAATGACAGCTGTATAAACAAGCGTTAGAGTCCTTGATAACTGTCCACATCTGTCAGACGTCTTCCTACAGACCATCCAGTTCAATCCTCACGGCCGCTTGTAACTCAGCAGTGTTACCCTTACCTTGGTAACGAAGAAATCGCGGCACCTAGATAACGCGCAGTCTTTCCAACACGCATTTGTATTAATTTACTACGTGCTTCTTTCCTTCTTAGTATTCAGACACTATTGTCATAATGTTCCTCTGGTGTAGTCGAGTTGTCAACCTGACCTCCAATGTTGGGACCCTCTCAATCTGTCACCTACCCTCTAGGAGAGGTGCCCCACCCTCCCAGCGCTATACACCAAAAACCAGTTGGCGTGGAGTCAACTCCCAACTCACGGCGATCCCACGTGTGTCAGAGTTGAACTGTGCTCCGTGTGGTTTCCAGTGACTGATTTTCCGGAAGTAGATCAGCAGGCCTTTCTTCCGAGGCACCTCTGGGTGGACTCAAACCTCCAACCTTTAGGTTAGCAGCCGAGCGTGTTAACCATCTGCGTCACGCGGGCACTCCCTACCACTACCCCTCTTTCATAGCAACCATCATAGCTGTTGTTTGATAGTTCCTTGTTCTTTTCTTTTTTAAATTCATATCTCTTGGCTTCAGACTGTCAACTTCCTGAGGGCAGAGGCGAAGTCTATTTTGCTAAGAATTTAATCATTCTTTTCAATGAATAAATATAAATAAAGGAAGGAGTGAGTCTGTCCTATAAAAAGCCAATAGCCTAGATGGTGGTAACTCATTTCTCTTGTATTTACATACCACAACATAAAAGATGCCTCATTTAACTGTCACAATTCTGTAGGGCTGGGATTAATAGTCCCCATTTACAGATGAGAAAACAGAGGCGCAATTAGTGGGAGAAACGGAAGAGGTAAGCAGCATGCAGAGATGCTTTTTCCAGCTCTGTTTTTATTACACCATACTCCTTTTTTTTTTTTTTTTTTAAGTAATATTTGGTCTTTGGTATTGCAAATATACTAGAGACTTAAAATATTATTACTTAATGGAATCTGGATCGAAGAGCCCTAGTGGCATAATGGTTAAGCGCTGGGCTGCTAACAGAAAGGTCAGGGGTTCGAACCACCAACCAACACTCCACAGGAGAAGGATGTGGCAATCTGCTTCTATAAAGATTAAACCAAAAAAAACCCAAACCCATTGCTGTTGAGTCCATTCCGACTCAGCGACCCTATGGGAGAGAGTAGAACTGTCCCATAGGGTTTCCAAGGAGCAGCTGGTAGATTCGAACTGCTGACCTTTTGGTTAGCAGCCGAGCTCTTAACCAAAGATGACAGCCTTGGAGACCCCATGGGGCAGTTCCCAGGCTCCTGGGAAACATATCCGTTGGCAACAGACACCAATGTCTGTGTGTGAGGACTTTCTGACTGTTGTTGCCTGGAGCTTCCTAAGGCTGCCCTTTCCACCTGACTTAAGTCACACCCCTTCTTTTCTTTGACTTAAGGTAAAAGAAGTTTGATCCTTTCAATTATTAAAGCTGGCTTGCTTCTGTGCTCCATCAAGTCAATGCCTTTTTGGAAGTTAGCATTTATTTATGCAGGAAGACAATAAGCCATTCACTCAGGAAATGCCAGGCACCTTTGCTTTGCCATGAGTCATTTTAAAGGCCCTGGGATAAACACATGGGTGTCCCCCTGCCACCAGTAGGGTATTATGTTGGCGCCTTTTATTCAGGCGTTTTAAGTAATAGGTGACTGGAGGACACCCACCCCAGTGCCTCATCATTGCAGGCGTGTAACCCTGCACTCATATTTTATCATCTCCACCTTTTCTGCCGGTTGAGGAATGTGTACATAACATTTACTATACTAAAAAGTAATTATTAGGGAAGGTTCACAGAAATAAATGGGCCTGTAAGTCGATAAGAAGGCCATTTCCGTCATCACTGGTTTAAGTTATTTATTTGGTATTTGAAAAATACAGTTTCCAGAGTGTCCCAGATCCTTTAAATATTTTAATCATGAGGATCTTTATCCTTTGAGCGGCACTAAATACCCGCCTTGCAGAAGGAGCTAATCTCATCCCCAACTAGAAAGGACTGACTGTACCGAGTTTTCTCTCGCTGGTTCGAGTGGATGAAATTGAAGGGCGTACTTGCCTGTTAAAGATGAAAAGCATTTGTACCGAGACGATCACAAAAGTCCTGCTCACAGCACCTTCTTGTTTGAGCCTCGTTCCCTTCAGGATCCTGGACCACATTGCATATCTGAGGTCGAGCACTCAGCTGCTAATCAAAAGGTCGTCAGTTTGAACCCGCACAGTGGCTCCATAGGACAGAAGACTTTGCGATCTGCTTGGGTAAACATTACAGCCTAGGAAACCCTACAGGGCAGTTCTACTCTGTCCTATAGGGTCGCTGTGAGTTGGAATCGACTCAGTGGGAACAACAGTGACAACTGGAAGCTCTCCTAGGGGCTCAAAATGCCACCGTGGCCCTCCTCACTTTCAGGGTAAAATCTCAAATGCTCACCCTTGCATATGCGGCTCTTTCTGGTCCAGATCCCACCTAACACTCAGACCCCTCTCCTGAACCCTTCACCCTCTCCCCAGCCCCTCCCCAATCCAACTCCCTTTGGATCATACCCCAGCCATACAAAAAAAAAAAAATTACCATCAAGTCGATTCCTACTGATGGTGACCCCATGGGTACAGAGTAAAACTGCTCCAAAGGGTTTTCAAGGCTGTGACCTTTTGGAAGCGGATCTCAGGCCTTTCTTCCGAGGTGCCTCTGGGTGGGTGTGAACTTCCAACCTATCGATTAGTAGCCGAGGACTTAACTGTTCGCACCATGAACTGTTTGCGCCCTGTCCCCTGAACAGGCAAAATTTGGCATCTGTTTCATGCGTGAACATCTCTCTCCTGCTTTGCTGCTAGCCGAATCCTGATCTATATTTTCAGGGCAGCTGAAACGTCCCCTTTAGCAGGAAGCCTTTCCTTACCCCACTTGCCGGTCCATGGAAAACCTGGGTTCCTCCTCTGCTCCTGTCCCTTAGGACTTGTGTTGGTCTACACCGTGGTATACCAGATGGCCCCAAGCTGAGTTGCTGAGAGAGACTCCTGGCAGTCAGCTTTAGGATCATGTGTTAAGTTCCCTGGATAGGCCTCCTTCACTAGACCATCCCCTCTCCTGGAGGTGGGCCTCGCGGCTTTGTCTTCTCCAAAAATACCCTCCCATGCAACCTTTGTTCCTTGTCCCTGAGGCCCTTTTGTACTCTGAAAGGTATGATTGGTTCAGGGGACCCTAGTTTGAACATCTCATTGAAAATCTGCCTATGACGCTTCCGTCTCTCACTTTGTAATTCAATCTATGGTATCTTGCTGCCTAATGAAACCTTTAGTTTTTACATCCTAACAGGAGCCCTGGTGGCATAGTGGTTAAAGCAGTTGACTGCTAACCAAAACGTCGGTTGTTCGAAACCACTATTGGCTCCTCCGGAGAAAGATGTGACAGTCTGCTTCTGTGGAGGGCTACAGTCTTGGAAACCCATGGGAGTGCTGTGAGTGGCAATCAGCTCAGGGGTAGTGGGTTTGGTTTTGGAGCCCTGGTGGCCCAGTGGTTAACAGCTTGGCTGCTAATCAAAGGGTCGGCGGTTCGAATCCGCCAGCTGCTCCTTGGAAACCCTATGGGGCAGTTCTACTCTGTCCTACAGGGTCGCTATGAGTCGGAATCCACGGCAATGGGTTTGGTTTTGGTTATTGTACTTACAGGAGAGAATGCAGTGCTGGAAGTGCTCACTCATCTATGCCAAGAAATTTGGAAGACAGTTACCTGGCCAACCAATTGGAAGGGATCCATATTTATTCCTATTCACAAAAAAGGTGATCCCACTGAATGTGGAAATTATCGAACAATATCATTAGTATCACATGCAAGTAAAGTTTTGCTGAAGATCATTCAAAAGCGGCTGCAGCAGTACATCGACAGGGAACTGCCAGAAATTCAAGCCAGATTCAGAAGAGGAAGTGGAACCAGGGATATCATTGCTGATGTCAGATGGATCCTGGCTGAAAGCAGAGAATACCAGAAAGATGGTCACCTGGGTTTTATTGACTATGCAAAGGCATTCGACTGTGTGGATCACAACAAATTATGGATAACATCGGGAAGAATGGAAATTCCAGAACACTTAGTGGCGCTCACGAGGAACCTGTACATAGATCAAAAGGCAGTTGTTCAAACAGAACAAGGGGATACCGAGTGGTTTAAAGTCAGGACAGATGTACGTCAGGGTCGTGTCTTTCACCATACCTGTTCAATCTGTATGCTGAGCAAATAATCTGAGAAACTGGACTGTATGAAGAACGGGGCATCAGGATTGGAGGAAGACTCATTAACAACCTGTGTTATGTAGATGACACAACCTTGCTTGCCGAAAGTGAAGAGGACTTGAAGCACTTACTGATGAAGATCAAAGACCACAGCTTTCAGTATGGATTACACCTCAACATAAAGAAAACAAAAATCCTCATGACTGGGTCAATAAGAAACATCATAATAAACAGAGAAAAGACTGAAGTTGTCAAGGATTTCATTTTACTTGGATCCACAGTCAACACCCATGGAAGCAGCAGTCAAGAAATCAAAAGATGCATTGCATTGGGCAAATCTGCTGCAGAAGACCTCTTTAAAGTGTTGAAAAGCAAAGATGTGATCTTGAAGACTAAGGTGTGCCTGACCCAAGCCATGGTGTTTTCAGTCACCTCATATGCATGGAGAGCTGGACAATGAATAAGGAAGACCTAAGAAGAACTGGCGCCTTTGAGTTGTGGTGTTGGTGAAGAATATTGAATATACCATGGACTGCCAAAAGAACAAACAAATCTGTCTTGGAAGAAGTACAGCCAGAATGCAAGCAAGGATGGCGAGACTACGTCTCACATACTTTGGGCGTGTTGTCAGGAGGGACCAGTCCCTGGAGAAGGACATCATGCTTGGTAAAGCAGAGGGTCGGTGAAAAAGAGGAAGACCCTCCATGAGATGGATTGACACAGGGGCTGCACCAATGGGCTCAAGCATAACAACGATTGTGAGGATGGTGCAGGACTGGGCAGTGTTTTGTTCTGTTGTACACAGGGTCACTATGAGTTGGAACGGACTCGATGACACCTAACAACAAGAACAACTTTAAGGAGGCAGTGGTGGCTCGGTGGTAGAATTCTTGCTTTCCATGTGCGAGACTGGGGTTTCACTCCTGGCCGATGCACCTCATGCGCAGTCACCATCCATCCGTCTGTGGAGGGTTGTGTGTTGCTGTGATGCTGAACAGGTTTCAGCAGAGCTTCCAGACTATGATAGACTAGGAAGAAAGGCCTGGAGATCTACTGAAAATCAGCCCATGAAAACCCTGTGGATCACAATAGTGTGATCCACAACTGATCATCAGGGACAGTGCGGGACCAGGGAGAATTTTGTTCCATCGTGCCTGGGGTCGCCAGGAGTTGGGCCTTTACTAGCTAGCACTGTACTTACCCGTAAGTACTTACCCGTCTCCCACGCTTTTAACTTGAACAGGCTCATCATGTGGATTCATGTGTTTGTAACCAAGAGTCTTCCCTGATAGACCTGGTAAGCCTTCATCGCTCCTGTGGGGTGTCTGCCGATTCCCATCAACGTTCATTCATCTCATTAAAATAGCAGCTGTAAGACCCAATGTGCCCGTCATTTCTCCAGTTCTGCTGCAACTGTGGTCTCCAAAGGCAGACATCCTTTAGGACTTTGGTGCTGTAGAAGAATTGCTCTGGATTAGTTAGCTGTCATCACCTTTCAGTTGATCTTCCTCTGTTCTCTACTCTCCACTCATTTTAATTATTTTACTCTGATGACAGAATCCAATGGAAAGTTCTTTGATAGTTTAAACATAAAAATCCAGTTAAACATCCTTTTTTTTTTTAATTAGGCCTATTTTGTTTTAATCCAAGAACATTTGCATTTGCGTATTAATTTCACCTTCATTGCTCTGGGATCCAACGCTGGATTTATTCTGCCGTCTATTCTCCCAACTTGAAATTCTGTTCAGAAAGAGATTTTGAAGTGAGCTATCCAACAGTCATGTTTCATTATTTCACCTCCTAAGATTCTGTGTCACTTTTGTTGTATAGTTCCTGGGTGGTGCAAGCTGTTAAACATTCGACTGCTAACCTAAAGGTTGGTGGTTCATACCCACCCAAAGGCACCTCAGAAGTAAGTCCTGGCAATCTGGTTCTGAAAGGTCACAGCCTTGTAAACCCTATGGAGCAGTTCTACCGTGACACACACAGGGTCACCATTGTGCTGAAATAGACTCAAGGGCAACTAACAACAACAATTAGGGACAAAAACTCAAAATAAAACATTTGTGACTGTAATGAGTCGTATGCATAAGCCTATTCCCAGAGGTTTCTGACGAAGTTATATGAGTACGTAAACCAAAAACCAAACCCACTGCCATCGAGTTGATTCCGACTCATAGTGACCCCATAGGGTTTCCAAGGCTGTAAATCTCTGTGGAAGCAGACTGCCACATCTTTCTCCCACAGAGCTGCAGGTGGTTTCGAACCGCCGATCTTTCGGTTAGCAGTCAATGGCTTTAACCACTTTGCCACCAGGGCTCCTTTATGAGATACATAAGCTTAATACAAAGGAGAAAAAAAAGAACCAAATTTTATTGAACTTCACAGTCTGTTTGAATATTAGGATGAAAAAGATCAACAAACTCATCCCCCTTGCTGAAATTCTCCTGCGGTATTCTCTACTTATTGCCAAAGATTCTCCCCTTTCAGATAACTGTTTGACTCCTCAATTAAAGATATTTTTAATGATATGTATATTTGTGTGCATATATACACCCCTACACGCACATACTTAGAGTTATAACCCGTTGCTGTCAAGTCAGTTCCAGCTGATAGCAACCCTATAGGACAGAGTAGAACTGCCCCATAAGGTTTCCAAGGAGCGGTTGGTAGATTCAAATTGCTGACCTTTTGGTTGGCAGCCAAGCTCTTAACCACTGTGCCACCAGGGCTCCGTATAGAGTTATACAAGATATTAAACATTAGCTTAAACATTTAGAAATACATAGCTATTAGGAAAAGAATATTTTTTTTTTTTTAATATATATTTTATTGTACTTCAGGTGAAAGCTTACAGAGCAAATAGTTTCTCATGAAATAGTAGTACACATGTTGTTTTTTGACATTGGTTAACAACCCCACAACGTATTAAGCCTCTAAATTCTCAACCTTTTTTTTTGATGAAAATTACAGCTGGCCAAAGATACACCGTTTCAAAAATTTCTACATTCACAGTTCAGTGACATTGACTACGCTCTTCCAACTGTGCTGTTATTCTCACTTAAGATGAAGGCTTACAGAAAAAATAGTTTTTCATTTAACAGTTACTACACATGTTGCCCTATGACAATGGTTAACAATCTCACAGCACATCAAGAATATCCTTACTCCACCTTGTGTTCCCTATCACCAGGGGACTTCCTTGTCCCCTTCTGTCTTCTGGACCTTGTCAGTGGACTATTGTACCTCTTTAGTCTCATTTGGTTTTTTTTTTTTTATTTTATTTTAACACCATTTCAAAACTTTTTACTTACACATTTAAGTGATATTGACTATGCTCTTCCAATTGTGCTGCCATTCTTGCCCAAGATGAAGGCTTACAGGACAAAACAGCCTCCCATTTAATAGTTACTACAAATGTTGCCCCATAGCAGTGGTCAACAATCTCACAATACATCGACAGTGTCCTTATTCAATTTGTGTTCCTTATCATCAGTTTCCTACTCTCCCTCTGCCTTCTGGCCCTTGTCACCGGACTCCTGTACATCGTTAGTCCCATTTAGTTTTACTGGGGTGTCCATTCCCAGGCTTAACATCGAACCTTGAAGGTAACTTCCCCTCTGAGCTGAAAGGGTGTCTGGGGGCCACACTCTCGAGGTTTCTCTAGTATTCTTTAGGCCAGTATATCTGGTCTTCTTTTTTTTTTTTTTTTTTTTGGGAGTTAAAATTATACTCTACATCCTACTCCAGCTCTGCCCAGAACCCTCTGTTGTGATCCTGGTCAGAGGAGTCATTGGTGGTAGCCGGGCACCATCCAGCTGTACTGGGCTCAGTCCCGTGGAGGCCTTGGTAGCTGTGGACCATTAGTCCTTCGGACTAATCTGGAAAAGAATATTTTTATAGTAGTCTATCTTTAAAATTCTCCCAAGGTAAAGATTTTTAATTAAAAAAAAAAAAAAGTATAGATAACTGCATAACCACATTTCAATGAGAAAATATACTTTGAGCATTTCATACATATATTTCTGCATTTTTTGCTAATTAGGTCCATATTTTAAAAATTATTCTGACCATACATAGCTTACCCAGTTTTTAGGACATATTTCATCCTTGAATTTAAATGTCAATACTTGGTTCCCCTTTTCAAAGGTGGTTTTTGTAGTTAACTTTTCTGCCTCTTTCTACACATACACACACGCAGACATACACACACACGCACAGACACACACACACACACACACATATATATACAGTGAAACCTGTGAGAGGCAGAGCTTGACGGGACTGCCTTGTTTTTCTGGGTCTCGCAAGTTTTCTGCCTTTGACGGTGCGGTCTTGCTACTTTTCTATAGTGCGTTTTAGTAGAAAATATTTGAGTTTCCCTTCTCTGACAGATTTCCGCCTTACATAGGTTCCAGCTTTCACAGGTTTTAATATATGTATATATACATATATATGTTAAGGACCCCTGGTGGCGAAGTGGTTAAAGCACTGGCCTGCTAACCAAAAATTCGGCAGTTTGAAGCCACCGGCTGCTCCCCAGGAGAAAGATGTGGCAGTCTGCTTCTGTAAAGATTTACAGCCTTGGAAACCCTATGGGGCAGTTCTGCTCTGTCCTACAGGGTTGCTTTGCCTCGGAATTGACTCAACAACAGTGCATTATATATATACGCATATATGGGTATATAATATATATATGCTGCAACACATTTAAGTTGGAATATATTTTAATGATTTTGCTTTGATTACGGATTCAAAGTCAAATAAAATCTGAAATCTTGCAATTTCATGTTTCACAGGGTCTTTAGAGACGGCCAGGGATGAGGGGGCTCGTTTGTCATTCTGCAGTTGGCAGAAATAGCTATTCTTCCACAACCTGGAAGGAAATCTAGTCTGCAGCTCCTTTAACAGCACAGACCGTATAATTGAAGAAAGTGGAAAATTCTTGAAAAAAGGCAGGCGTTTGTTAAACTTTCAGTATTTGATAGATTATGGAAGGAAGCACGTTCTGGCTCAAAGAGTTACTAGAAGATCTAAGATGTCATGCTGGCAAAACTTCTGTACACTGTGAATCAACTCCGCTCAGGAGGAGAGACCTTTGGTTGTATTAAAAGGAGCATTCCCAAAGGGGTGCAAGGTTTTGAAGTAGTTGTTTAATTAAAAGGGGAAACTACTCATGATTCAGGTACACAAAAGTTAACTAGTGAACGTGTTATGTAGAAGCCCTGTTCACATGAGCTGAGTAACACATGACGCCACTCTCCATGTTCTTGACCGATAAACTAGTGGCTAGATGAGGAGGAGGAGGAGCCCTGGTGGCACAGTGGTTAAGGGCTCAGCCGCTAACCAAAAGGTTAGCAGTTCAAATCCACCAGCCGCTCCCTGGAAACCCTATGGGGCAGTTCTGCTCTGTCCTATAGGGTTGCTATGAGTCAGAATTGGCTCAATGGCAACAGATTTAAATGATGATGAGGGAGCCCTGGTGGCGCAACAGTTAAGTGCTCAGCTGCTAACCAAAAGGTTGGCGGTTCTAACCTACCCATCGACTCTTCAGGGAAAAAAGAGCTGATCACAGCCCAGAAAACACTACGGGGCACTTCTGCTCTGTCACGTGGGTCACTAGGAGTTGAAATCTACTCAGCAGTGTCTTACAGCATGAGATGGTGGTGCTGATGATGACTGGATAGGGCGTTTTTCATGAGCTAAATAAATGCGTAAAACGCAGCATCCATGGTGGTATAAGGATAGTGGCGACGGTTGTCCAGCTCAGATGTAGTCAGTGGCGCTGAATTATACACCTAAAACTGACTGAGCTGGCAAATGGTTTGTAATGTATGTCCTTCGCACAATTAAAAGAAACCGAAAGAGAGCTCCTCGTCACGAGATCCTCAGTAGGAAAGCTTTAACCACCAGCGTTAGTTCATGAAAGGAAACGTGGCACTGAGTTTAGTGAAGGCTGACTGCAAACACTCGTTAGTGAGACACTAAGTACAAACAGAGAAAAAAGGTCTTCACAAAGTGGAAGTTAAAGTCTGCAACGCGTGATCCGATCCCAGTGAAGAAGGCCGCGGAGAAATGTGTGTAAACCCATAAGTAATGAATGACTCGTTCTCTGCCGGAAGAAACCAGCCTTATGCTGGACGGGTTTTCGGCAGAAAGATGCTGAGCTAGTTGGAAACACTCTAGAAAAAGGGTCCCGCTTAGGTGTCTGTGTGGGGTCTTTATTATTAGTGTCCTCCTCATCATCATTTTACAGTAACAGTCTTTCCCTGAAACAGACTCAGATCCTCAACTATCTTTAAAATGGGCTTACTCCAGCTCCAACAATCTGATGGCCTCATTTTGCTACGGTTCCCAGCTACATGTTATAACATCACTCTCTCTCTCTCTCTCTCTGGTTCTCTCTCAGTAACTAAGTCTCTACTAAGACACCAAACTTCTCTGCTTTCCTGGCACACCTGGAACAAAATACGCACAACCGGCTTGATGGATGCCTTCGATAGCCTCCCTGGAACCAGTATTATCCGTAGGAAAAGTGAGAAAGGAAACAATCTGAAGCGAGTTGTCTTGCTTTCAGGCCATTCCTGGTGAACGTCTGTGGCTGGGATTTGAGTTTCAGATGAAAGCAATTTCCCATCAAGCCGCTGGTGAGACTTTGGGAGGCAAATTCCAAGTCTACTGCACATTTCACCGACAGAAACAGCCACTGTGTTCCTTTTGACACATACACAACTTTCTGACTGCTTCTCAGGTTTAATTTTAATGGTGATCGACTCTTTTATTATCCTATATATTTTTAAAAATAAAAATAAAAAAGAAAACCTCTAATCCTATTTTCGCAAAAGTTAGCAGATGTGATTGTGTGGCTATAAAACGATGTTGGATATTTGGTAGCCTAGAACGGTCTTTCTCCCCCCTTCAGACAGCAACTTTATTCCCCAAAGGGTATTTTCCTTGTCCCAGTTTACCACAAGTTAGACATTGTTATTATTACAGCCTCCCGGGAGTGTCTTTTTCTCCTCCTTAGCCACCATTGTCTCAGATTTTCCATTTCCAGATCTTTTTATCATCACACAGCAATTTCTTCGTCATCGACGGTACCACCTGTGAGACCCAGTAATTCTCATTAAAACCAGTCTGTGTTCATGGCGGGAGTTATTACGTTTTGCAAAGAAAGTCTTCCCAGACACATAAGTCACTGGAGCCCTAACAAAGGAGCAAATCAAACCGCTTGGCGTCGGCGCAAAGAGTCTTCCGAAAGCTGTGGTATAAGGCTGAGCCTTTTCAAACTGCGGCCCATTGAGCTTAACGGGCCCAGCCTGGTAGTGCCACCATGTCCCTTAATGATCACTCAGCCTGTTTTGAGAATTCTGTTTTATTTCCTTCCGTTAGTGGTCTGCTCGTCCATTTCAATGAAAGACCCATCCATTGTACCCAGTGTTACATGGGCTCCTTTGAGTGGACGTGCGTACTTGAAGAAGCTCCAAATCTGATATCATTAGCATGATGCTGACATTGTCCTTGGAAGGGACTAGCTCACACAGAAAGACACCCATGCAAATCTGCCAGCCTTTATGGTTGTGAAAGACAGCATGCGGAATCTGCAGGATGCAAACAGGCCTCGCGGAGTTTTGACAGCCGGATCCACCATGAGAAAAAGGCGAGGGTTTTGGAAGAAGGAAATGGTAGCCCTTGCTCTGATGGCTCAGGACACCGTGAGTGGTGCAAACATTTAACACACTCGGCTGCTAACCCAAAGGTTGGAGGTTTGAGTCCACCCAGAGGCACCTCGGAAGAAAGGCCTGGTGATCTACTGAAAAATCAGCCGTTGAAAACCCTATGGAGCACAGTTCTACTCTGATACACACGGAGTTGCCATGAGCTGGAATCAGCTCGACAGCAACAACAACAGCAGCTGTGATAGCTTAGAATGCATGTCACCTGTCTGATAAGCCTTCCAAGGAGAGGTGAACCAAAGACATCCTTTCTCCTCCGGCTTGCAACTTAAACCTTCTCTGTCCATCCTGGGCCCGCACATTTCACTTTGTGTATTTCAGTTATTCAAACATCATGAAATTCTGGCTGCACCAGGCTGGAAGAGGCAGCTATAGGAGCACGGAAGTTGTTCTAGCAAAAGCCCTGAGCGCTAGGAATTCTGCGGAAGCGTCGTTACACAGTGAAAACGCAGCAATGGAATCATGGGGAGTTGTAATTATGGAGCCAGTGAAACAGGACATGATTTTAGGGGAAATTAGCCTGTCACTGCTGTAAGTCTCCTCTTCGATTAAAAATGGCATTATTGCCTCAGCTGGGGAATTTATGGTGAAGCTGGGATTCAGCGAGGGCCATTTCCACACTTGTCTCTCCGGTAATTGCATTTCTTCTTGGTTATTGAAACCCGTGGTTTATAAATAATCATTTACATGTAAGCAATTAGCTCATCATGTAGCTTTTCGCAGGACTTCAGATGGATCGAGATGCCGTACTTGGTGTCAGATGTACGTAAACGTGCAGACCTTGGTACTGTATCAATGTATACATGTGAGTCAGACCTGGAACATAGTAGAAAAATATCAGCAGGATTCTAGCCCAGGGATCAGGAAGCTTCCTTGTAAAGGGTCGGATAATAAGTATTTCAGGCTCTGCTGGGCAGGAGGCTGCATAGTTCTGCTTTTGTAGTCTGAAAGCAGGGAGATGGTGCGTGAACAGGCAATATTCCCTTCTGTTGTATATAAGACCTCCAGGAGTTGGAGAGAAAGCGGTCACGTTGTTGCTGTTGGGTGTCACTGAGTCCATTTCGACTCACAGCAACCCCGGCTAACTGAGTAGAACTGCCCTGTAGGGTTTTCTAGGCCGTGATCTTTACAGGAACAGATTGCCAGGTCTTTGTCCTGCAGAATGGCTGGGTGGGTTCGAACCACCAACCTTGGGGTTAGCAGCCACGGTGCCACCAGAGAAAGCGGTCACACAATAGAGATAGTGAACAGTGGTTGGGTTGGGGGCCAAACAGAATAGGTGGCTGGATTTTAAGCTGGATCCAAGAAGGGGTCCTTGGGTGCCTTGGATAGTTTATGAGGTGCAGTGGTGGGGAGTGAGACTCACAGAGGAAGGCCGGAAAACAAAATTTAGTACTCACAAGTTCCAGAGAGGAACCCACAGCAGGCCCCGAGGCAGGCCCACAGCAGGAAGTTGCACCCAGGGACAAGCTGAACTATAGGAGATTCTTATGTATGGCAAGCAAGGTGGGGTCTTGCAGTTGGCAGGCAAGGTGGGGTCTTGGGGTTGGCAGGCAAGGTGGGTCTTTGGGTTGGCAGGCAAGGTGGGGTCTTGGGGTTGCAAGCAAGGTGGGGTCTTGGGGTTAGCACCCACTGAACTCTTACTGGCCGGTTGAAAGGTTTCTAGGGCATTAGGGAAGGAAAAGGGAGACGTTCTCATCATGGGGGATCTAAGGGACAAGGGTGGGGGGCAAGGAGCACCTACTGCTGTTAAGAGACTGGGTTAGGGATTAACAACTGGATCTCTATCAAGAAAAACCATACAGGTCATGGCAACCAGGACCCGTTAGAGACGACAGCTGTTGAGAGACTGTGTGACAAGGTAGAATGGCCGTGTCAGACGGGGTGCAAGGGCAACAAAGAGGAACGAAGGGATGCTGAGGCCACAGACTAGGTAGGCCATGCATCGGCCTGGGACAGGCTCCTGTGTGCTGAGCCGCGTTCTAGCCCACGGAAAACACAAAGTCACATCTCGGACCACTTCTGAACATTGGTCCTGGCTGGCTCGGAAAAGATTGGCTGGAAAAAGTGAGCTCACTGGGATGGGGAAGTCTGATGGATAGGACGGAGTAGAACTGCCTCATAGGGTTTCCAAGGCTGTAATCTTTATGGAGGCAGACTTCCACCTCTTTCTTCCACGGAGCGGCTGGTGGGTTCAAACCACTGACCTTTTGGTTAGCAGCCAAGTGCTTAACCATGATGCCACCAGATCTCCTATGATGAGCAATTCATAAGCGTTATCTGGTAGTACTGTCAATCATTATACATGATTTTTATAGGTATTATATATAAAATAATGTATATAATCATACGTAATGATATATAATGGTATGAAATCATATATATATGCATGCATATATGTTGTTATCAAAAGAAAAAAAAACCATTGCCGGCAAGTCGATTCTGACTTACAGCGACCCTATAGGACAGTAGAACTGCCCCATAGAGTTTCCAAGGAGCGTCTGGTGGATTCGTACCGCAGACCTTTTGGTTAGCAGCCATAACTCTTTTTTTTTTTTTATTTTTAATTTTTATATATTTTATTGTACTTCAGGTGAAAGCTTACAGAGCAAATAGTTTCTCATGAAATAGTAGTACACATGTTGTTTTTTGACATTGGTTAACAACCCCACAACGTATTAAGCCTCTAAATTCTCAACCGTTTTTTTTGATGAAAATTACAGATGGCCAAAGATACACCGTTTCAAAAATTTCTACATTCACAGTTCAGTGACATTGACTACGCTCTTCCAACTGTGCTGTTATTCTCACTTAAGATGAAGGCTTACAGAACAAAATAGTTATTCATTTAACAGTTACTACACATGTTGCCCTATGACAATGGTTAACAATCTCACAGCACATCAAGAATATCCTTACTCCACCTTGTGTTCCCTATCACCAGGGGGCTTCCTTGTCCCCTTCTGTCTTCTGGACCTTGTCAGTGGACTATTGTACCTCTTTAGTCTCATTTGTTTATTTATTTATTTATTTATTTATTTATTTTTATTTTATTTAAACACCATTTCAAAACTTTTTACTTACACATTTAAGTGATATTGACTATGCTCTTCCAATTGTGAGCAGCCATAACTCTTAACCACTGTGCCACCAGGGTTCCCGTGTTGTTATTAGGTGCTGTCAAGTCAGTTCCGACTCATAGTGACCCTGTGTACAACAGAACAAAACGCTGCCCGGTCCTTCACCATCCTCACGATTGTTGTTATGCTTGAGCCCATGGGTGTAGCCACTGTGCCACTGTGAGTTTGGAAGTAGACAAAAAAACTGTTAAACTTTTGACATGAAGTTTCCTTCGATGGTATTGATTTGAACCAATCTGAAGAGATACTCTTGGGCAAGCGGGCACAGGTGCATAGGTCCACGGACATCTGAACTTCATATTTAGGGAAAGGTCGTAAGTTGGAACTCTGATCCTCCCGATATGTTGATTCTTACAAATTCCATGAACTCATTCGTAAAAACATTCTTTAGAAAATGCTTCTTCCTTCCGTAGCACGCTAAATAGTTAAGATATTTTGTGTATCCCTTTACCGGTTAATCCTTTTCCTTCTTACTGTTTTTGTTTGTGTATCTGTGTGTGTAGTTATCCATAATGTCTGTCCATCACCTATCCATCCGCCGCTTAATCTTAATAAAATGATATATGCAGAATGCATACACGGATGGTATTGCTTTCTCCCTGAATACTTTATCACGAATATTGCCCGTGGTACTAAGAAGTCCTCATCCGTCGTGATATTTCATGTTTGCAGTATCACCATTGACTTCTTCTTGACCACCAGTTATTTCATCCTTTGTAATAAATTATTTGACATTTAGGATGTTAGCGTATTGTTTTCTCTCCGAATCAAAGCCATAATGATTTATTTAATACTAAGTTCAAAAACATCTCGGTTATTGTGTTGTTTGCATGATGTGAAAAATAGAGAACCAGCTGGTAGGATTCAGAAATACTAGAAGAGGTTAAGGAAATCTCTGCAGACGTCTCGCTAAGAGCGTTTTGCTTTTGTGTTATATCTTAAAAGGTTATACAAGTGTTTATTTCCGTTTGTCTCCTCAGCCGTGTTGTGCCGTCTTTGGGATCATCCTGTGTTTGTGCACCGAGACAGAAATGGACTTGTGTTTGTTCAGAACGCAATGACATTAGACTGTCGATTGCCAAGGGCGTGACAGCTTGAAAGAGGCTGTGAGTAAATAGAACAGAGGGATAGACTTGTTTGGTTCCAGCAGTGGATTAGTACGTTATATCTAAAGAGCAGTGTGCATTTCAGAAGATTTAAAAGACCCCCAATCCATGAAGACGAGGGTAGTTTTCAGTTGGGAGTGACTACGCTGCCTCATTCAGTCTGACGTGGCCTCGGTGTTCAATTGGGTGCTAAAACAAAGTAAAACACTGGGTCAAGAGCATTTCCCATGAATTTGAGCCAAGAGAAGGGTCATACGTAAGTTTATGTATTTATTTATGGTAAACATTATAGATGTGTTTACATATACGCGTGGGGATATGTTATCTATACATGTATATGCATAGAGAATGCACGACAAGTACTTACGAAGGGATGTGGTGAATTAGTTCTGCATTTATGCTCACCTAAACTATTTACCGGGGAGTCCTGGTGGCACAGTGGTTAAGCCCTCGGCTGCTAACTAGAAGGTCGGTGGTTCGAATCCACCAGTAGCTCCACAGAAGAAAGATGTGGCTGTCTGCTTCCGTAAAGATTACAGCCTTGGAAACCCTATGCAGCAGTTCTGCTCTGTCCTATGTGGTCGCTATGAGTTGGAATCAACTGGAGGGCAATGAGTTTGAACGGGTTTAAACTATTTACCCATCACTCATATGCCAGTTGTTGGTAGATGCCATTGGGTAAGCTCAGACGCGCAGTGACCAGGTGTACATCAGGAAGAAACGTTGCCCCGTCCCGTGCCATCTTCACGCTCGTTACTGTGCTTAAATCCACCATTGTAGGCACTGTGCATTTCGAGTGCCTTCCCGCCGAGGGGGCTCATCTTCCAGCTCTGTATTGGACAGTGTTCTGTTGTGATTCATTGGCTAATTTTTGGCAGTAGATTGCCAGGCCTTTCTTCCTGCTCTGCCTTAGTCTGGAAGCTCAGCAGAAACATGTCCACTGTGGGTGACTGTGATGGTTAAGGTCATGTGTCAGCTTGGCTGGGACATGATTCTCAGTGGTTTGGCAGTTATGTAATGATGTAGTTATCCTCCATCTTGTGATGTGATGTAATCATCTCCATGATGTGATCTGATGTGATCAGCCAATCAGTTGTAACGGGAGTTTCCTCAAAGGTGTGGCCTGCGTTCAATATATATGGATGTTCTGGCAAAGCTTGCTGGCTTTTGCTTGCTCTGGATCCTACATCTGGTCATCATCTGACCTCTGGTTCTCGGGACTTGAGCCAGTGGCCTGCCGGATTGCCTACACATCTTGGGAATCATCAGGATCCAAAGTCTGTGAGCCAGCGACCTGTTATCTTATCTGCCAATCTTGGATTCCTCAGCCTCCACAGCTATGAGAGTCAAGAGAAGACTCCAGCCTGACTCCTGATCCACGTTCTTGGGACTTGCCAGCCTCTACAACACTGTGAGCCATTTCCTTGAGCTAAATCTCTCTCTCTCTCTCTCTATATATATATATAAATATATATATATATATATATATGTGCATGCTTCACTGGTTTTGCTTTTTTTAGAGAACCCAGCCTGAGACAGTGACCTTGCTAGTATTTGAAATACTGGTGGCATAGCTTCCAGCATCATAGCAACACAGAAGCCACCACGGTACAACAAACTGACAGACGAGTGGCAGTGGATTTTATTTGGCAGTTGCATAATAAGGTGGCCCATACTCATGTTTGTCTGAGGACACAGAGCAGGGTGTATTATTTTGATTTACATAATTTCTGAAGATCCATTGGCTTTAGCATTATGAATGTCCCATAACCATTATTTTTGAACTGTTAATTTGATGCCTTTAGCAACAGCCTCTCAGACTGCCTGGCTTTAAATATCAAATGAATCACCTACCCCATGGGATTGAAGGGCTTAGAACAGGTGCTAGTATACGGTTAGCTAATGCAAGTGTGAGCTCTTGTTCCCGTCCACGCATTCATGCATTCATTCATTCAGTAATCATGCACTGAGCAAGCTCTGTGCTGGGCACCAGGACTGCAGAGATGAGTCCACCCCTGCTGCCGTGTTGGAGGGTCTCACTGTTAAGTGGGGAAGATGGTCATATAATTAGGTGTCAGGGTCCCTGCATGGCACAGACGGTTTGCACTCAGTTTCTAACCTAAAGATTGGTGTCTGGAACCCGCCCAGCAGCACCATGGAAGAAAGGCCTGGCAATCTACCTCCAGAAAGACGACAGCCAAGAAAACCCTATGGAGCTCAGTTCTAGTCTATAACACGTAGGGGCACCATGAGTCAGAATCGGTGGGCAGCAATGGATTTGGGTTTTTTAGTTCACTGAAGTGTCATAATACTGATGGTTCTGTGAGGAGTCTTAGAAAGATCACGAAGAGCATTATTAATTCTGCAGGGAAGTGACGTGGCGTTTAGGATGCACCTGGAAAGATCCGCCGAGTTTGCCTGGATCTTCGCCCTGGACTCAGCCTGCTTAGATGGCCCAGGTGGGATTTCTGCCAGCCCGACAGCTCAAGTAGCTTATGTGGAGTCCATGGAGCCATTGAAGAAGGAGACTCTGTGTTCCTTCGTTTCTCCACCCCTGACCCGCAGGAAAGAAGACGGGCTGGTAACAAAACACCCCGAGGGCTGACAAAACCAGCCTCTCTGAATTCCATTATCAATTACTAGATTCAGCACCATTCAAGTCTAATAAGCACACGGCCACGAAGATACCAGTCTCCTCAATCCCTGCATTTTACGCCTCACTTGAAATGGCTTTCCCCATATCTCACAGACATGGGAAATTGTGCTCTAAAGAATAAAAAAGGGCTTCTTTAGCCAACACTTGAGAAAATCCTCCAAACTTACTTTCATGTCAGGCCAAGCAATGAGTCTGTACATTTTTTTTATTTTTTTGGTAGCAGAAAACAAAGTTCAAACAAAACAAAACCTAACAAGAAAAAACGACACCCACATCTGTGCCAGTGATTGCAGACACCTTTGGATTTAGTCAGAGAATGTATTCCTTTTTTTTTTTTTTTAAGATGAAGCAAACAAGCCAGCAGAAAGCACAGGCTGACTGTGGGGTAGACGCCGCACAGGGCTGTTCTGAGCAGGCTTCGGGTCTGTGCTTTGTCAAAGCGGCCAAAAGGTCAGTCTCTCAGCGAGAACATGGTCTCCGATCCTTCTCTTCCTCAGCACCTGCTTCTTTTTCGGTGTTTGTTTTTCCCACAGAGAAAGAAATTTCTGATTGAGGTAGTCGGCAAGGGACAGTCAGTGAGTCAGCCACCACAAGCAGTCGCGTCGGGGAGAGAGACAGGGAGATTCATCAGGATTTTAGAGGAGGGCAGAATTCCTGCAGATACGGAGTGAGGGAGCCATCAGGAGCCTTCAAGAAACAGGATGATTACGTTTGTTTGTGTGTTTTTTAATTAAAACTACCTAATCGATTAGCTTGTTCCTAGGGTCGCTGTGAGTTGGCACCTAACAACGACAGTCAGCCAGCTATGAGTCAGAATTGACTCAACAGCAATGGGTTTTTCATCAACCAGCCACAGCCCTGGCGGCGCAGTGGTGGAGAACTTGGCTGCTCACCAAAAGGTCGGCAGTTCGAATCCACCAGCCGCTCCTTGGAAACCCTATGAGGCAGTTCCACTGTGTCCTACAGGGTCACTATAAGTTGGTATCAGCTCGACGGTAGTGGTTTTTTGTTTTTAAATCAACTAGCCAAGGAGCCTTGGTGGCACGACAGTTAAGCACTCTGCTGCTAAGCGAAAGGTCGGTGGCTCAAATCCCACCCCCCCCCGAAGCTCAGTGGAAGAAAGACCTGGCAACCTGCTTCCATAAAGATTACAGCCTGGGAAACTCGATGGGGCAGTTCTCTGTCACATGGGGTCGCCATGAGTGAAAATCAGCTCAATGGCACCTAACAACGATCCACCAGCCAACTCAACAAACAACCAGACAAATTCCAGAGCGTCACCGTCGTATCTTTTGTACGGAGGAAACCATCAAGAATCTGGTTTGGGTGACCGCTCAGGGTCTTTTATCTTTGTACCCCTAAATCTAAACAGGAGTTGTGGGGTGGTGCAAGTGGTGAACACACTTGGCTACTAACCAGAAGGTTGGACGTTTGAGTCACCCTGAGGTACCTCAGAAGAAAGGCCTGGTGATAATTAAAGTATGGGCTTTCAGTACGTCTGTAATTGAATTGGTCTGTAGGTGATTGGGGTTGTTTGGGAGCACGGAAGATTTCCTGAAGCCAATTCGGTAAGCACCTGGTACAGGTAAGACCAAACATGATTCTATCTAGTCTAAGTAAAAGAAAAACATGAATCAAACTGAGCCAGCCATTTGACACAAATGAAGGGTCAGTACTTTAAGTGTTACTTCTGCAAAGTTGCCCGTTAAGACCTGTTGTGTGCCGTCAAGTCAATTTCAATTCCTAGTGACCCCAAGTGACAGAGTAGAACTGCCCACAGGGTTTGCTAGGCTGTAATCTTAAAGGGAGCAGATCACTAGGTCTTCTCTCCTGCAGCGTTGCTGGGTGGGTTCGAACCACCAACCTTTCAGTTAGCAGCCAAGCGCTTAACTGTTGTGTCACCAGGGCCCCTTCATTAAGACCTACTGCTGGCATTTTCCTGATATTTCTTTTCAGATTATTCTCTTAAAAAATGTATGATCTGATCAATTACATGCACATTGTATGTCTCTTTGTTCCAGTATAATATTTCTTTGTTTCCCATTTGAAGGACATTAGTTCTGTTTTGGAGCTCTGGTGGTGCAGTGGTTCAGAGCTACGGCTGCTAACCAACAGCCGGAAACCCTATGGGGCAGTTCTACTTTGTCTATAGGGCCTGTTTTGGATTTGAATTCCCTTCCCTCGGTTGCCTAGAGGGTCAATCCGTGCCTGTTATTCTCCGACACAGAACCAGGCATGGTCTCTACGTGTGTTCACATTCATGTTAAAGAGCAAGAGCCTGGTCATTCAGTTATGACGCATTTCTTCCCACCAGTGATTCACTCACGAGTCTACTATAGCTAAATAAAGCCCAAGTGGACGCTCACTGCGGAAGAATTGACTTCGTGCTTGGCCGTGTGTGTGTGATGGATTGGGTCCAGTTGTCTCCCTCGGACCGAGCAGTTGCCTGCAGAGTGTGGCCACTGCAGAGTGACTGTCAAAGTGCTGAGTCAGACAGCTGTGCCCAAACTGGCCCACGGAGCTGGGGGTCCTCTCCAGTGAAGACATTTGTCATTGCAGACAGGATCTAATCACAGAAAGGGGGCATTTGAGCTATGCAGAGTCTTGGGACAGCCCCGAAGAGCCTGCACATGCCCCCCAGCACACACTCATACATTGACTCATACACTCACACACTCATACACTCACAGACATGCACCTTTTCTTTATTGTGGTAAAAATATAGCCAACAAAGCATTCACCAGTTCAACAATTTCTACATGTATAAGTGGAGGACATTGATAACATTCTTCAAGTCGTGCAGCTATACTACAGCGATGCTGATTACATTCAAGCTGTGCAGACATTCTTTCTCTCCTTTTCCAAATCATTCCACGATCATTAACATAAACTCAGTGCCCCTGAAGCAGTGACTTCACTGTCCCCCTCCCACGTCTGCTAGCCACTATGACTTTGGTCTCTGTACATTCGCCTACTTCATATAATGGGATTAAACAGTATTTGTCCTTTTGCGACTGACTTACTTCACTCAGGAGCCCTGGTAGCACACTGATTAAGAGCTTGACTGCAAACCAAGACGTCTGCAGTTGGAATCCCCCAGCCGCTCCTTGAAAACCCTAGGGGCAGTTCTACGTTGTCCTATAGGATCACTATGAGTCAGAATCGACTCAGTGGCAACAGGTTTGGTTTTTGGTTTTTGTTACCTACACTTATTCTGAAAAATCTCTTGCTCCTTAGAAGCAAGGATGGAGAGACTTTGCCTCACACACTTGGGAAATGTTATCAGGAGGGACCAGTCCCTGGAGAAGGACATCATGCTTAGTAAAGTAGAGGCTCAGAGAAAAAGAGGAAGACCCTCAATGAGATGGATTGACATAGTGGCTGCAACAGTGGGCTCAAACACAGGAATGATTGCGATGATGGTGCAGGATTGGGCAACATTTCTTTGTTATCCATAAGGTCGTTATGAGTTGGAACGGACTCAGCAGCACGGAACAACGACAACATTGTGATATCCAGGTCTCTAGGTGGTGCAAACCATTCACCCTCTACTACTAACCTAAAGGTTGCTGATGCAGTGGAAGAAAGGCCTGGAGATCGGCTTCCATAAAGATTAAAGCCTAGATAAGACAGGGCTTCACCATGAGTCAGAATTGACTTGACAGCAATGCGTGCTGTGATGTCCAAGCTCTAGACAAAAAATTAAAATGCAGAAGGATGCTACCCATTACCTGTTGCTGTCAAATCGATTCCAACTCATAGTGACCCTATAGAAAGATGCTAGGCAGAGTATTACTGATTTATGCTTCCTGTAGGTTCTTTGGAAACCCTGGTGGTGCAGTGGTTAAGAGCTACGGCTGCTAACCAAAAGGTTGGCAGTTGGAATCCACCAGGTGCTCCTTGGAAACTCTATGGGCAGTTCTACTCTGTCCTACAAGGTTGCTATGAGTTGGAATTGACTCGATGGCAGTGGGTTTGTTTTTGGTTTTGGTGGGTGCTTTAGGAGCCCTGGTGGCGCCATGGTTCAGAGATTGGCTGCTAACCAAAAGATCAGCAGTTCAAATCCACCAGCCGCTATTTGGAAACTATGGGGCAGTTCTACTCTGTTCTGTAGGGTCACTATGAGTCGTCAATTGACTCGACAGCAACGAGTTTTTGTTTCTTTTGATAGGTTCTTTATCCACACTCAGATTTTTCTTTTTCTCTTTTTTTTCTAGGAAAGATCTTTGACTAGCAAGGCTTGATTTACTAGAGAACACCAGTCTGTTGATATAATAGTATAAATATTACAACAGCAATATTTATAAAATAAAACATATAAAAATGATTTCACCCTGATTTATTTAAGTACTAAAAAATTAGTTACTAAAATATTAGCCATCCGTCTATGCTCATTTCATTGTACCGTAATATTATTTTCCCTTATACCTTGACATCAGTTTGTAACATCATGTTATACTCTAACATCGTTTTACCTTTACATTATTTCTGATTTGATAAATGTTTAAAATAGACCATTTTAAAGGCAACAGTCTTCATGCTTGTTTTGAAGAAACGTCCATCCCAATGGTCCTGTGGAGATTTTCCTTCGTAGATCTCCATCTAAAGAAACTGCACTCAACTATCCAAAATCATTTCATACTTGGTAATGGATTGAACAGAAGCCAGAGGAACAGATTGATCTAGAATGATCTGGCCTCTGCAGTGTGACATATGCTTGTTATATGTCTAAAGATAATGAAAAAGTAGTTCATTTCTCTCTCTCTCTCTCTCTCTAGTGGTGGGGGGAGCGGGAAAGATGGTACTTATTTAACATCCTCAGATATATGGCGCCATATATTTTCTCTGGTAAGAAGAGAAAGAAAACAAAGATGATTAGGATACAGTTTGCAAGTTTTTGAGAAACAACCCGATACAGCATATCCTTTGTCAAGTCTGTTACTGTGAAATACTTTTGGAAACAGAGCTGGCTGTATTTTATGTGCGCTTGGTTTAAAAATGGAGTGCGTTTCCTTGAAATATGATCCCCGAGTTTTGAAGTCATTATGCGTGAGTGCCCTCCATTCTCACTCAAAATGCCATCCAAGGAGGAAATTGATAGGCGGAAGATGGAGACCTTCGCATGGCTTTCTTACCTTGTCCACGTTCTTCAGTGGGCTACATAAGGACACCATTTCATCAACCTGAATGACAAGTTTTAAGGTCAATTTTTTTACAGAATGGTTTTTCTTCTTTATTTCCTTTTCCTTTATAAAGTGACCTTAAGAAACCACGATTCCCTTTCCGTTTTGCACTTCCCAAGTTCCTGGCATTAAAAATTAAATTTTCATTTTTTTCCCTTCATTTTGAATAACTTCTTAAGATAATGTGGTGGTTAAAAGCATAAGCTGCCGACTCAGATGACCTGATTACTAATCTTTATCCTGCACTTACTAAATGTGTGATCTGAATGTTGTACATCATCACACATTTACAATATAGAAACCATTCTATTACCAGTCCCTACCCCTCAAAAAAATCCCTTTATGGTGAACCCCACCTCATCCTCAAGCGATTACTTGCTATTTGCAAGAATGTCATACAAATGGAATTATACAGGATTTAGTCTTTGTGTGCCGCTGCTTTCAATGGCATTGCCTGTATCAATAGTGCATTCCTCTTCCTTGCTGAGTAGTATTCCATTGTATAGATGTACCACAGTCTTTCCCAGCTGAGGGACATACGTATTGTCTCCTTTTCTTTTTTCTGTCTGTTAAATTTAGCTACAAAAAATGTTATTGCAAACTGAGCTAAACTCAGTCAAACTCCAGTTTAATTCCACTCTGATGATATTCTGTTTCACTTCTGATCTGTTCTGTTCAAATTCTGACACGAGCTGCCTATGCAGCACTTCTTCCTCTGACCCTAACCACCCAGAGTGAGGTCGGACCTCACAAATTGAAGGACACACTCCCCCAGACTGCCAAGTGTTCCCAAGACCTCAGATGCCAGCTGTAAATTTAGGGGGTCCCAGGACCCCCTCACTTCTAATCTGCTTGCTATATTGGAAGGTTTCCCATAACCCCCTTGGGGTACCAGCTGTAAGTGTGTGAGTCCCCAGCTCCCCCTCACTTCTGACCTGCTGCTCCCACTGTACCTCCAGGTTTGGTAACTGACCAGAATGATGCGTAGATGTCAGGAATGTGCTACACTTGCAGTTTAATTAAAGCAAAAAGGAAACAAATGGAGAGACACAGGGTGAGATGTGGGAGGATTTCCAATGCAGAGCTTCCATTTCCCAAAACGGGACTAGCTACCTTCCCACGTGCATCTGTGTCTATCACCAACCAGGAAGCCCCGGGAGCTCCCATCGCCAGTCTTCATTAAGGGCCTCTTTATATAGTCATTAATGATTGAGTTATGCCCTTCTCCTCTGACATCTGCTGATGGGTCTTTCTAGCATGGCCAGCCCTCACCTGTCAGGAGCATCACCTGTCAGACAGGTGTGGTCTGGAGCTCTTATGGATAACATCCAGCCTCCATGGATCCAGAAAGTCTGGATTCCGTGATAATTTGTAATTCTGTTCTGCATTTTCTCCCTTTTGATCAGGATCTTTCTACAGAGTCTTTGATCAAAATATTCAGTAATGGTAGTCGTGCACCATCCAGTTCTAGTCTCGTGTTAGAGGAAGCAGTGGTTTGTGGTGGCTGTTGGTCCTGTAGTTCAGTGGCTTCTCTGATTCTTGGGTTTCCATCTTCCTCTGTTGCTCCATGAAAATAGAGACCCTTTGTTGTATCTTAGATAGCTGCTCGCAAGCTTTTAAGACCTCAGTCACTACTCACCAAACTGGCAGGTAGAATAGAACCTTTAAAAACAGTATTATGCCAGTTGATGGGGACAAATTTGACTCCACCATTTTCTAGCTGCATGAGATTGGGTAAGTTGTTTTGCCCCTTGTTCCCCAAAGTGTGTCCGTGGACCAGCACCCTCAGCATCAATCACCTGGTTAGAAATGCAGAAGCTCAGGCTTCACTCAGATCTACTGAATCACCATCTACATTGGAACCAGATACCCAGGTGGTGCGTGTGCACATTGACTTTTGAGAAGCCCTGGCCTGGGCTCTCTGAAATTTAGTTTCCTCAACTATAAAATAAGGAAAAAAATTATTTACCTTCAGAGATATGAGGGCTACAAAAAATACATGCAAAATGCCTCCCACATAGTAGTTACGCAAAATTGAAAGCTATTAATAGCAGCAAGAATAACAATAAAATAACAACAGTGGGCACCTTAGATGTTGGAGGTGAACAGGATCAAAACAAAAAACAATCGCTCACTCTTCTCTTCCCCTCACTGTCTGCTAAACTATGGCAGTAAAAACCAAAGCAGGGTGCGATCAAGTCCACTCCAACTCATGGCGACCTAATGTGTTCAGAGTAGAACTGCTCCATGGGGTTTTCAGTGGCTGTGATCTTTTGTAAACAGATTGCCAGGCCTTTCTTCTGAGGTGCCTTTGGGTAGATGCAAACTTCTGACATTTCAGTTAGTAGTGGAGCGTTAACTGTTTGTGCCCCTCCGGGACTCCATGTGTGCCAATGGAGTCTCAAGATTTTGTTAAACTTCACTCATGGCAGTGGTTCTGAACCAGGAACCCTTTCGCCTCCAGGGGCCATTTGACAATGTCTGGAGACATTTCTAGTTGTTGGTTGTGAGGGTAGGGTGGGTGATGTTACTGCTGTCTAGTGGGCGGAGGCCAAGGATGCTGCTAAATATCCTCCAATACACAGAACAGCCCTCTACAACAAAGAATTATCCAGTCCCAAATGACAAGAGTGAGAAATTCTGAATTATGGTAACCTAGAATCACATCTCTACAACCTGTCTGTCCGTGTGTTTTACTGTGGTGGCTTGTGTGTCGCTGTGATGCTGGAAGCTATGCCCCCAGGATTTCAAATACCAGGAGGGTCACCCGCGGTGGACACAGGTTTCAGTGAAGCTTCCAGACTAAGATAGACTAGGAAGAAAGGCCTGGTGATCTGCTTCCAAAAATCTGCCAGTGAAAACCCTATGAATCACTACAGAATATTGTCTGACTCACTTGCTTTGGGCATGTCATCAGGAGGGATCAGTTGCTGGAGGAAGAACTCAATGTTTGGTGAAGCAGAGGGCCAGTGAGGGCAAGGTAGATGCTCAGTGAGATGGATTGGCACAAGAGCCAGAACGATGGACTCGAACATGCTGGTGATCGCGAGCATGACACAGGATCAGGCAAAGTTTTATTGTGTTGTACATGAGGTCATCATCAGTGGGAGTCAATTCGACCACAGCTAACAATAACATCTCTCTTTAGAAATGATACATTTTGCAAGTGAAGGTCTTCCAATAGGGACACAAATGAAAAATATACAAAAAACTCGTTGCCATCAAGTTGATTCCGACTCATAGTGACCCTACAGGACAGAGTAAAACTGCCCCATAGGGTTTCCAAGGAGCGCCTGGTGGATTCCAACTGCTGATCTTTTGGTTAGCAGCCATAGCTCTCAACCACTGTGCCACCAGGACTTCTAGAGGCACTCAAAGCATTGTCTTTGAGTAGGATCATGCAAATGACTTGGGAAGGGGCACCCAAGCATGAACTGAAAACTTTATCAAAGATCCTTTTTCCCCATCTCGAAGTACGTGGTGTTCTACTAGTCCATTGTACCAAGGAAGTTAAATTGCTAGAGTTCTTGCCTGCTAAGAGATTATAGTAAAAGCTGGGGAAGGAATATTGTCATGGATTGAATTGTGTCCCCCCCCCCCCCAAGATATCTGTCAACTTGGCTAGGTCATGATTCCCAGTATTGTAGGATTGTGTACCATTTTGTAATCTGATGTGATTGCCTTATGTGTTGTAAACTCTATCACTATGACGTAATAAGATGGATTAGTGGCAGTTATACTGATGAGGTCTACAAGACTAGATAGTGTCTTAAGCCAATGTCTTCTGAGATATAAAAGAGAGAAGCAAGCAGAGACACATGGGAATCTCACGCCACCGAGAAAGCAGTACCGGGAGCAGAGCGTGTCCTTTGGACCTGAGGTTCCTGTGCAGAGAAGCTCCCAGACCAAGGGAACACTGATGTATCACAAGGACCTTCCTCCAGAGGGGACAAAGAGAGAAAGCCTTCTCCCGGAGCTGATGCCTTGAATGTGGACTTGTGGCCTACTAGACTGTGAGAGAATAAACTTCTCTTTGTTAAAGCCATCCATTTGTGGTATTTCTGTTAGAGCAGCCCTGGATGACTAAGACAAATATGAAGGCATGGGACACTGCAGATGTAATACACTGTGATGTAAAACGCAAGATAATGTCAACCCAGCGCTGAACAAACATTTGAAGCAAAGGCTTATTCCCTTTAGGCACAAAAAGCTGTTAATGATTTTAATGCTCAACTTTGTCTTGCCCAAGTACCTGGTGGGTGAATAGCAACCAGAGAATAATTCTGTTTACAACAAATGGTCGCATTAGTTCTCTGTAATAAAGCACAGTCTGGATCATAAAAACATATGTCAAAAAGAAAATTTATCTTACTTTATTACCTCAATTTCCTGTCCAAATTTCCCTTGCCATTCCTCTTTCTATTAATTTTATGATTTTGATGGTTTATTTATAAGTAGAACGCTGTCCCAGAATGGATGAACCTGTTTACTAGTAAATCAGTAAACTGTAAACATTGCCATAAAATAACGTTTGCGATAAATCAAAAGCAAAGCATTCTAGGTACCCCAGGAGAGCATTTTCTGTAGGTTACATCAGCCCGCTCGGATCTTGCACCCATGAATCAGGGCTGGCTGCTGCTTTATGAGCCTTGCAAAGCACAAATATCCTCCTTTTTCCTGCTCAGCACATCTCTGTAGTAGTACACAGGTAATTGGTTTTGTCCTATTACACTCTGTCTATATTATGCTTTGCAGTAATCACATATAAATTCCTAGGCTTATGGTTTCCTTTACTATAAATTTTTCATTACTTTAACTCCTCATTCTTCCTTTCTTAGTTGTGTGGCATGGACAAGAATAATAACAGCAGTCAAACAGCGCAGATCTCTCTGCATCTTGTATTCAAATTATTATGTTTATTGCCATTATTTATTTCTTGAATGCTATAACTGTGCTTACCATCTAAAAAAAATCTATTATGTCTCCTCCTATAGATGACCCCCTAGGGAATCCCCAAGGCAGAGGACCAACTCCCCCTCAAGGCACCACGTGAAAGGTGATGCTGCCATATGCTACTAGGAAACTCTTCTTCATAAAGCTTGAAAAAGGGCCTTGTTAAAATACTTTCGATAATAGGAGCCCTGCTGGCATAGTAGTTAAGAGCTCGGCTGGTAACCAAAAGTTCGGCAGTTCGAATCCACCAGGTGCTCCTTGGAAACCCTATGGGTCGCTATGAGTTGGAATCGACTCAACAGCAACGGGTTTTTTAATGCTAAAATACTAATAAAAATATCATTTTATTATAGAAAAAGGAATACTAAGTATGTACTAAAATTAAGATTAAAAGGAACTACAGATTTTTAGGTAAAATTGTGTTGTACTTTTACAATGCTCAAGATATAAGTAAACAAATATTCTAGCATCCTTAGAAGTCTCCGTTGGTCAGATCATCACAAACATACATGAACTTACACGCACACACACGCACACACACGGTGCATAAAGATACTTACACGCACAGGCCCAGCAGGAGGCTGTAAGCGCCAGGGGAAGCTCTGCAGGGGATACTGGCTTCTTATTTTCCAGGGTTTCAGGGCTGAAAAGAGTTTCTGAGGGCAGTAGAGTTGTCACCTGATTCCATTATGCCCCACGTTGTGTGGTACGGTTCCTGAGTAGGACGTGCTATATGCCCCAATTAGGAGATTATTCCGAAACCCCCCTGCTGTCGAGTCGATTCCAAATCATAGCGACCCTACAGGACAGAGTAGAACTGCCCCATAGGGTTTCCAAGGAGTGCCTGGTGGATTTGAACTGCCGACCCCTTGGTTAGCAGCTGAGCTCTTAACCACTGCGCCACCAGGGCTCCTTCTTTCCTCATAGAAGAGGCCAAATGAAGAATCTTTTTATTATAACAAAACTCACATTTGTTACTGGGATTGCAGTAATAGCTATGAAAGTTTGGTGTCCGAACCGGAAAGTCTTTATTAACACAGGTTCTTCCATGGAATGAGTCACGGCAGTGGGAGATGGAAAAATTGCCGCTGAACAGTTGGGCTCCATTTTGTGTGATAAAACTGCTGTGGTTATGAACACTATTAGTTTTCACAGTCTCCAAGGCACCCCCATGGAGATGAGGCGGAGCTGGGTATTAAGTCAGAGTCAGAAAAAGGGACCATCTAGTAACATGAAGGACGGGAAAGATGAAGGGGCAAACTCATTGTGACATGTTGTAAATGAGGCCATCCCGAGCCAGACCAGAGCGGATGGGGCCATAACCACTGCTTGGAATTGAATTAGAAAACCCCTGGGTGTGCAGAGATCACCATGTGGTCAGGAATTAAGAAAGGAGACCCATGATTGATTAAGCTTATAAATGGCCCGTGACAACTGATCTCTGTGCAAAGCAATGTCATGACAGCTGAGTAAATGGAATTGATTGATCCTTGGGGCTCTTGTACCCTGAGGGGTCCACTGGATGTCATTCCCAGTCATTGGTCTTATGCTACGATTTTCCCCCCAAATCTTTGGAAGGTTAGGCCTTCTGGATTTGCTCATCTCATTTAGAACTGGACCGACAGACGACACGTGTGTGGGTGAGAAATGAGCCCGGTAAACTGCAATTCTTTGAGGTCACAATTTGTAACCTGGACTAAATACCAGCCTTCTTCTGTGAATGCGTTAACAATTACAAAAGGAAAACTTCTTAACCTTCACCTCATCAGCTCTGCCTCTGTGAGCAATGGCCAGAGAAGAAATTCAGAAGAACTCTCTGGGCAGGCATCAGAAGAAAACAAGCAAACAGAACACCGTTGCCGTAGAGTTGATTCCCACTCATAGCAACCACAGCTCACAGCGCAGAAGTGCCCCACAGGGTTTCCAAGGCAGTACACCTTTATGGAAGCAGACTGCCACATCTTTCTCCCTCCAAGCGGCTGGTGGGTTCCAACCATCGACCATTTGGTTAGCAGCTGAGCGCTTTAACCACTGCCCCACTAGGGTTCCTTAACCCTCAGGGGAAATCAGGATAAAATCTAAGAATTATAGAATGTTCAATTTTAAACCAAATCATTCTCCTCTTGAATGCAGATGACTTGGATCATCTGGAAGAAATCATTTTGGTAACGTCCAGCGACTGTGAAATCACCAGTCATTCATGTCAATGTAAAAAGTGCAGTTGACTGCTTGTTTTGATTATTAGCTATTGACTAATTGGTGATAATGATACTTGGGCCGCAGAAGTGATCTGACTTTGTTTTAGCACACAGCCTCCAGATACGTATTCCCCTGCAATCTCCCGTTTTCTGTTGCTCAGGTGAAGGAATTCCTTTGGCAGAGCTGGTCACTTTCCCAAGTCAATACTGCAAGGAGCACTTTAGGTCAATGATGAAAAAAATCTCTCTGACTAGGCAAGTGTTCACTTCAGAAAATTAATGTCAGCTTACATTTTTTGTCGCCCTATAGTTTGCCGTTGCCTAGGGTTAAATCTGAGGAGCCCTGGTAGTGCAACGGTGAAGTGCTCAGCTGCTAAGTGAAAGGTTGGTGGTTCAAACTCACCCAGCTGCTCTGTGGGAGAAAGGCCTGGAGATCTGCTCCTGTAAAGAATACAGCTTAGAAAATCCTACAGGGCAGTTCTACTCTATCAAATAGGGTCCCTATGAGTCAGAATAAATGCTGCAGCACCTAACAGCAACAACAGGGTGAAAGCTAAAATTTCTTCAGATCTTTGTCCCAATGGAAACCAATGTCTCACTATTTAATATTTATTTTTAACTGCTGTATTCATGACTCATATGTATTACAAATCTATTTGCTTGCGTTTCCTCAAACTGACATGGAAATTTCCTCGATTAATAAACTAAAAACCAAACCTTTTGCTGTCAAGTTGATTCTGACTCACAGCAGTCCTAGAGGACAGGGTAGAGCTACACCAGAGGGTTTCCAAGGAGCAGCTGCTGGATTTGAACCACTGGCCTTTTGGGTAGCAGCTGAGCTCTTAACCACTACACCACCAGGGCGCTCTCCCCCAGAGGGCTCTGATTAGTGTTAACAGTGTCTGTTGTCTTCAGACTGTCATGTTTATATAAATCACCTGGGGATCTTGTGAAACTATACGTACTCCGGTTGTAGCCCGCTTGCCATCAAGTCTGCTCTGACTGCTGGAGACCTCATGTGTTACGAAGTAGCACTGTGCTCCACGGGGTTTTTGATGGCTGATTTTTTTGGAAGCAGATCTCCAGGCCTTTCTTCAGAGGCACCTCTGGGTGAACTCGAATCTCCAACCTTTAGGTTAGCAGCCGGGTGCTTTCACCCTTTGCAGCATCTGGGGACTCTTGTTAAACTACAGATTGTAAGTTGGTAGTTCTGGGGCAGGACCTGAGCTTCTGTATGTCACACCTGCTCCCAGGTGACGCCGATGCTGCAAGTCCTTGGAGTAGCAAGCTTCTTCTATATGCAGTGTGATAGTAGACACGTCAGGCTTTGTGGTCCAGATGACCTGTGTCACAGACAATCAACTCTGCCCTTGTAACCCCAGAGCAGCCATAAACCAAACCAAACCAAGCCTGTTGCTGTCGAGTAGGCTTCAACTCATGGCGGGCCCCATGTGATACAGAGTAGAACTGCTCCATAAGGTTTTCTTGGCTGTAATATTTACAGAAGCGGACTGCCAGACCTTTCTTCCTAGGAGCCTCAGGGTGGGTTTGAACCACCAACTTTTGGGTTAGTAGTCGAGCACTTAATGGTTTGTACCACCTTGTTCCTAAAACAGCCATAGATGATTCAGAAGCTGTGGGGATATGTGCCATTTAAACATGGCTGCACTATTGACAACCGCAGCCCCCACAGGCCTCTGTGCTGTATACCACATGTTGGAGACTTGTCAGTGATAAGAAAGAGATTAGGCACGACTTGTTTTCCCAAACCTATTGCCCTGTTACTGATTGGCTTGTTTACCTGAATTCCTCCTCCCTTGCCCGAAACTTATTGTTATTCACCCAAAGCCCATTGTTCTGTTATTTGCTTCACTGCTTGCTGTATGGACTATAAAAGAAACTCCTGGGACTGAAGCCAGGGGTCGACTCCTCAGAGTGACCCTTCGGGCCCCACTTCACTGTAAGAGTTGTGTTTGGTTACTGTCTCCGCCGCCCCGACATTCGCCGCCGCAAGAAGCAAATGGATATGGCTGTGATGCATTAAAATTTACTCAAAACCAAACAATGGTTTAGCTTAACTAGTAAAGCATGTCTGCCTTGAGCATTGTGCTTTTTTAAGAACTATCTATATGGGATCAAACTGACAACAGCAACTCAAAAGGTTAGATAGGAAGCTTAGGGGACAGTGAGGTTATGTTGATGGCTGTCTTAGTCATTTAGTGCTGCTATAACAGAAATACCACAAGTGGATGGCTTTAACAAAGAGAAATTTATTCTCTCACAGTCTTCAAGGCTACAAGTCCAAATTCAGGGCATCAGCTCCAGGGGAAGGCTTTCTGTGTCCACTCTGGAGGAAGGTCCATGTCATAAATCCTCCCTTGGTCTAGGATCTTGTCTGCACAGGAACCTCAGGTCCAAAGGACAGGCTCTGCTCCTGGCACTGCTTTCTTGGTGGTATAAGGCCCCCCATCTCTGCTCACTCCCCTTTCCTGTTTATCGCTTGAGAGATAGAAGGTAGTGCAGGCCACACCCCAGGGAAACACTGAAATTGTACAATATCCCACCCTAATCCTCTGTAACATAAAATTACAATCACAAAATGGAGAGCAATCACACAATACTGGGAATCATGGTCCAGCCAAATCGATACACACATTTTTGGGGGGACACAATTCAATCCATGACAACGGGGGAGGAACAATTCGGAAAAGGAGGGAGAGTGGTTGCACAGTTCAAAGAATGTAATCAGTGTCGCTAAATGGCACATGTAGAAATTGTCGAATTGGTGTGTGTTTTGCTGTGTATATTCTCAAAACAACCAAAAAATAAAAGAAACTGAAAAAAAATATACCTGTAGACATTAAAATTTAAATTTCATGTAGTGTCCACGTCATCAACGATTATTTATTTATTTTTAAACATTTAAAAATGTGAGCAACATTTTTAGCTGACAAGCTGTATGAACATAGGAAGTGGGCTGGGTGTGGCCTGGACTATAGTTTGCCGATTCCTGCTCTATTTCACCTGTGGGAATTCAGTTCAGTTCTCTGCTAGAAGTGGCACAGGCCTGAATAACAACCATTGCTTTAGGCTCCATCCTCAGTTACCCCAAGTCAACTAGAACAGTCCTCTGAATCAGCTAAAGAACTGAAAGGCTTTATGTCCGTTTTGTGAGGACCTCATCCTGTACTCTCCTGACTTCTATCCTGAGAGATTAGATACAGGGACACTTTTGTTTTTTCACACATATTTTAATTTCTAGAAATTATGTTGACGGCCGATACCAACCATCTGTTGAATTGTTGTGTATTTACTAGTGTGCAATGGCTCAGGGGGGCATATAAAATACATTTAGCAGGACTTATAGAGATTCATCATTGTCTAATTAGGGCTTATTGGAGCTGTAGGGGATGACTGTAATGTCTCCCTATTTACTATTTCCATATGTCCATACTGTTCCCACCAGGACAAGAGTAAACCTCTTTGTAGCCCTTCTGTGAAGGTTTTGAGGCTCAGGGATTCTACAGAGCAAAGTAAAACCATAAAGCCTCGCAGGCACTGTGACATGCAGGCAAAATCTCACCTTCCCAGACATGGAACTGTGACTACATGTCAAAGACTCCATGAACATTTGAGCTGAACTTTAACTTCCCGCTTGGCCTTGACTGTGTAAGATCCTAGCTTTTGGGAGTAACAGCCTGGAAGGCTCAGGAGAAGGGCTGCCTAGCCCTGGAGGAGCAGAAACTTCATGGCAATCATGACTCCAGAATCCAACGTACAGCATGGATCTAATCTTTATCAAATCTAAGATGCAAGAAATCGAGAGTTGTACCTTTCTTTGACATACCACTAACAAATAAAGCCACCACCTGCCTGTCAGTTTGTCATACTGTGGTGATGTGTGTGTACCTATGATGCTGGAAGCTGTGCCGCTGGCACTTCGTGTATCAACAGGAACACGCATGGTGGACAGGTTTCATGCAGCTTCCAGGCTGAGACTAGGAAGAAAGGCCTGGTGATCAACTTCTGAAAATCAGCTGTTGAAAACCCTACGGATCACAACAGAACATCGTCTGATAGAGTGCTGGAAGATGAGCCTCCTAGCTTGGAAGGCGCTCAAGACACCCAGTGGCCACAACAGCGGACTCAGGCATACTGGCGCTTGTGAAGATCGCACAAGATCTGGCAAGATTTCATCCTGTTGTACATGAAGTCACCATGAGTCAGCGCCAACTCGAGGGCAACTAACGACAAGAAAAAAAAATTTTAAATATCATTTTAATTATGTCAGTCCATCAACTGTAAGACACATGCTAATTTCAGATCCGAAAATAATGAAGTAAGGTATTTAAATCTCCAGTGCATATTGAGATGAGAATTATCTAATTTTACATCTGTGTGAGATGATGATTATCATAATACTGTTTATAATGCTGATTATGGCATACAAACATTTTTATTTCCTTTGCTTCATTTCCTCCTAGACAGACTAACATGATTATTCTCTGATAAGAAAATGGAGTCTCAGACATGTGTAATGGCTTATGTGAGGTTACGAGCCTACTGCATAACTTAGGGAATTCTAGCTGCTAAAATAGGAGTCCCTGGGTGTTGTAAACAGTGAAGATGTTCAGCTGCTAACCGAAAGATCAGAGATTTGAGTCCACCCAGAGGCACCTTAGAAGAAAGGCCTGGTGATCTGCTTCTGAAACATCAGCCATTGAAAACCCTGCGGAGCACAGTTCTACTCTGACACACATGGGGGCGCCATAGGTCTGAGACAACTCAGGGCAAGTGGTTGATTATTGGTTAGCTGCTGTCTTGGTCATCTAGTGCTACTATAATAGAAATACCACAAGTGGATGACTTTAACAAGCAGAAATTTATTCTCTCACAGTCCAGGAGGCTAGAAGATGAAATTAAGGGTGCCAGCTCTGGGAGAAGGCTTTCTCTGTCTGTCAGCTCTGGGGGAAGGTCCTTGTCATCCATCTTTCCCTAGTCTAGGAGTTTGTCTGCCCAGGGACCCTGGGTCCAAAGGACACACTGTTCTCCTGGCTCTTGTTTCCTGATGGTATGATGCCCCCATGTCTCTCTGCTTTCTTCTCTCTTTTATAGCTCAAACGAAATTGGCTTAACTTACAACCTAATCTTGTAATTGAATCCTGCCTCATTACCGTAACTACCGCTAATCTTATCTCATTAACATAGAGATAGGATGTACAACACACAGGAAAATCACATCAGATGATAAAATGGTGAAGAATCACACAATACTGGGAATCATGGCCCAGCCAAGCTGACAGCCATTTTTGAGGGACACAATTTAATCCATTAAAACGAATGGCTCCAAACAGGTATAACGGCTCCACCAGGATAAAAGTTCATCTCTGACTTCTATGAAGACTAAAACAGGTGTGCTTGGTGACAGAAAGCTTTCCTCCAAGCAGCCATTGGGACCCAGAGCCCGTACCTCCTCGGCTCCACCATCTTCCACATGTAGCTCCCAAGTTGCCCGCGCTTGTGGCTTCAAGTCCGTGGGAGTGGAAAGAATATGAGGAGGCACACACGACAGGTGTTCCTGGCGTCCTCCAACACTTCTACTTCTGCTCTCATCCCTTTGGCTGGAATGCAGTCACATGACACTCAACTGCAAGGAATGCTGGGATATGGAGTCCAGCATTGTCCCAAGGAAGCAACAACAACAAAGAACCCAACCAGTTGCCCTTGAGCTGATTCTGACTCATGGCGGCCCCGTGTGTGTGACAGTAGAACTGTGCTGCATGGAGTTTTCAAGGCTGTAACCTTTTGGAAGCAGGTCACCAGGAATTTCTCCTGAAGTGCCTCTGGGTGGACTCAAACTGCCAACCTTTTGGTTAGTAGTTGAGCCCTTAAAACTACCCAGGACTCTGCCAGGAAGAAGAGTTTGGTAACTTGCTGCTCACAGTAGAATCCTGACCCTGTCTTTAGGGTTGCTGTTCTCTGCTTTTTAACTGAACCATGTCCAATTTTTTTAATATCTTCTTGTTTTTGTTAGCTGCTGTCTAGTCAGCCCCCAACTCATGGAGACCCCATGCACAACAGAACAAACCACCCCCTGGTCCTGCGCCACCCCCATGATCGCTTGTGGATTCCATCTTTGTGATTCATCCAGTTTTCAGCAACTGATTTTCAGAAGTCGATCACCAGGCCTTTCTTCCTAGTCTGTCTCAGTCTGGAAGCTCCACTGAAACCTGTTCAGCATCACAGCAACACACAAGCCTCCACTGACAGACAGGTGGTGGCTGCTCATGAGGTGCATTGGCCGGGAATCGAACCACGGTCTCCTGCACAAAAGGCAAGAATTCTACCACTGAGCTACTGCCACTTCCTGATTTTTGATGTCTCCGTTCTCCCAGAGGAAGAAGATTCCCAGAACAAGGCTTCAGGAGATCATGATCATTTCCCGCCTGTCCACACTCCTCTTTCCCTCAGAGGCTCCTTATAATGTCAGTGCCACGAGATCAGCAATTGTGAATTTTATTTCCCGCGAGTTTATTACAGCACTCTTTAAATTATTCAGCATAATCTTTCTTCCCACACTGGGGATATTATCTTTGTGTTCCTCACCCAGCCTATTGTATCCGCTACTGGAACTTGGAATAGTTTAGCTTCTGGAAAATTTAGTGTAGTGATCGGGATGGTGGTTTAAATTGGCCCGAGGGGGAGGAGCCGCTAGGGTCTATCCGCAAGTCCCTGCAGCCCTCCGCACTGCAGGTTAAAATCCAGGAGAGAGGTAGGAAAAACCAAGCTGTAAGTTGCCGGCGCTAGAAGACAATTGGCTCGTTTCAACCACAGACTTGTACAATAGAGGAGACTGCCAGCGTTTCTGGAATGTCTTTGCCTCCTCTTTTCTCCGTGGTACCTTCTGAGCACATCGTATGTTTCTGAGCCTGCGATGGGAATACAAAGCCTGTCACGGCCAGGCGGTGGGGAGTCTGCCAGGCACTCAGGCAGGAGGAGATGGTCTCCTGGCTCTGCTACCTTGGTGAAACGTCCCAGTGAAAGGCTGGGGAACCTCAGCCATCAAACGGCGTGTGTCTGTGTTAATCCCACCCGCCTGTTGCTGTGACTTTTAACGAGAGGTCCATATCTGGATGCCTTCCTCAGGCGCTGCATAGCAGAGGTCATGTCTTCCCAGGGGCCAAGGGGACGGTTGCAGGAATACAAAGATGAGGGATGGGAAATGTAAATGGCAAGGTGGTGGGTTTGGTTGTGATGCGTCACATACTGAGTCCAGGATTCTGGGTCCACTCAGCGGTGTTGTCAACAACAACAACAACAAATGATTCCACTTGAACCGCTACCCTTCCGGTTAGTAGCTGAGTGCTTAACCACTGCACCACCAGAGCTCCTTATTGGCTTGCTGGTCTCTAAAAGTGTGTGATTCTGGCGACTGTAGCACTCACTCCTCTTTAAAGTCTACCAACAATGCAAATTGGCTGACTTTTATTGAAAGTACCAAGACATGCCAATTGAAAATTTTTACTTTTGACTCTCTTTTCATGAGAATGAGTCATAAATCACGCTCACAAATAGCTTTGGTATCATTTAGTCTTTTACTACATAGCTTCCAGAGACACAACTCCTTTAACCCTACCCAGGGTAACAATACAAACTACTAAATAATAAGACGGAGGTGATGACACAGCATATATTTTAAAGCAACTATGGATTCATACCTACGAATCTTGGTTGGCCTGTTATTTTGGCGCTTTGCTTTCATTTCTTAAATAATATGCAGGGCATTTTTCTTTCCTGGATATTTCCTGGTTTCTCTTCATTGATTTTCAGTTGAGAAAACCAAAACAATGAAAGATGGTGGCTCGTGGAGGAAGGAGCTCTGACTTTGCGTCTTGATAAGTTTCAACTGGAGCCCTTGGGTGGCACAAATGTTTAAGATCTCAACTGTTGCCTGAAACGTGGGTGGTTTGAATCTATCCAGAGGTGTCTGGGAAGAAAGGTCTGGAGATCTCCTTCTGAGAAATCAGCCATTGAAAGCCCTGTGGAGCACAGTTCTACTCCAACACACATGGGGTCGCCATGAGTGGGAGTTGACTCAGTGGCAACTGGTTATTTTTGTTTTTTAAGTTTGAGTTGTTGGGAAAGGCACCGAATGTCTTTGTTCTGAGCTGTGCAAAACAAAAATAGTAAAACCTAGAGCATATGGATGCGCTAAGGGTAAACAACAATTTGGTGTTTGAACGTAGATAAACTAAAACACTGAACCTGATTCGAACTCATGGATGCCCTATGTGTTACAGAGTAGAACTGAGCTCCATACGGTTTTCTTGGCTATAAACTTTACAGAAGCAGATCTCCAGGCCTTTTTTCTACGGTGCCATTGGGTGGGTTTAAACCCCCAACCTTTTGGTTAGTAATCCAGTGCAGGTGCTCACAACCCAGGACGGTGAAGGTAGATACTGCACAGACAAAAGAGCGTCAGAGCCAGACTTAGAGGCTAAATCCTGCAGGGCATTGTCGTATTATTTCCAAGTGGGCTCTCTCATCTTTTCACTCATGCTGAGTAAGACAAATAGATGAATAAAGAAGCAAACAAACCAAGTGTCTTGGGCCATGTTGTCTAGAAAACAAGTCTTAGCCAATCAAAATGCGGGTTTATTGGAAGCAGCTATTCCAGGTGAGTGAAAGAGCAGCTACAAGGAAGAGAGGCCGTGAAGAAGAGGGCGCAAGCTCAGTGAGATGCTCCAACAACACTCGCCACTGCTCCAGGGGTACCAGGAGACAAAGCTGGGGGCTGGAAGGGACCACTCACCGGACACACAGCACATCCCACAGTGGACAATATGGCGGCACGGTTGTGCTTTGCCCCAGGGAAGGGAGGGTTTTGTCTCATCTGCTGACCTACTCCCACCTCCTTTCTTGTAATAGTCCAACTTACCCCACAGGAGGTGAAGTCCCTGCAGGTCTGCGTGGCCTCACCTGGCCTCTTCCCCAGCTGACGTCTTCCCATCTCCTGTCTCCCAAAGACCCAAGTCACACCATAAGAGTGACATCTCTGCAGGTCTTCATGGCCTCACTCGCCCCTTCAACAGCCGACCCCTCCCAGCTCCTGTCTCCCAGTGGTCCGTGTCACCCCACAGGAGCTGATATCTCTACAGGTCTACGTGGCCTCACCTGGTACCTTCAGCAGCTCCTGGGGCCTGATGCTTTATCCAATCTGGAAACCATAGGAGTGACAGAGACTTGGACAGAGACTGCATTGGTGAAATTGTCTGTACCTACATGTGGGTAGAAAGGTCTGGGAGGAAGGAAAGGCCTAGAGGGTCTGGAAGAGCGCCTACAGTAGTCGTATGCATCCAGCAACTACCAATGTTTTCCTCCTATACAAGGAGCCCCGGTGGTGCAGTGGTTAAACTCAGCTGCTAATCAAAACGTCCACGGTTCAAACCTGCCAGCCAGTCCCTGCGAGAAAGACCCGTTGATCTGCTCCTGTAAAGATTAACAGCTTTGGAAACCCTATGGGGCAGTTCTACTCTTGTCCTATAGGGTTGCTACGAGTTGGAATCAACTTGACGGCACACACACAACCCAACAACACAGTAATTGTACCTTGCAATGTAATTGCAATGTGTTGAAAATTGAGGGTCTTTTGATGTGGATTTAGGTTCTTCTGATCAAGCTCTCTTTTAGGTTTTCTTTGCAATCAGTTATTGCCAGTAATACATGGCTGCTTGGCATGGAAAAGATTAACCAGTGGGGTTATGTACAGGAGACAAAGCAGGCCCAGTATGTAAAGCAAGGCAAAGTACCATTTGCTTCTGTTTTTAGGGTAAAGAAAATACAACAACACATTGGAGACATTTTCAGAAAACAGCAAAAATGATCAGCAGGTATAATCCTGCCGTAAGATAAATATTTTCATTTTAGTAGATTATTCTTTATGCTAGTAGTAAGGTTGCAATGTACTTCTCAAGTGTTTACCAGATTTTTTTTTAGATAGTCTAAAAGAGTTCTCAATCTGCTTTGGAACTTCTCCTACAGAAAGCAACGAATGTTGTTGTTGTTCTCGTCGTCTGCCATTAAGTGGATTCTGACTCGTAGCAAAACCCTGTACGACAGAGTAGAACTGCCCCATAAACTGTTATCTGTAAAGGAGCAGATCGCCAGCTCTTTTCTCCCGTAGAGCTGCTGGGAGGGTTCCAACCACCAGTCTTCCAGTCAGCAGCCGAGTGTTGAACCACTGTGCCGCCAGGGCTCCTGAAAGCAATGAGAGGGGCTTAAATTTTCCACTCAAAGCTTTTGTACCAATTACAACAATCTTTCAGGTTGATTCACTCTCTTTGGTAAGACCTAGGTCTTTCGGAATATATTTCTTCCCCCTCTTTCACTAGGTAACATAATATCTGAATGTTTATTAAACAATGATTGATGTCAGTTATTTGTCTTGATCCCCCTTTTTTTACTACAATATATAATTCTCCCATGAACATGTCCATTTGCTAGTTATTTATTAAGGCATTAAAACGATTCCTTATAACGAGACAACTTTCTCACGGAAATTATCTAGGATGTGGGTTTGCTTGTTAAATTACATTTTCCTGATAAACACTTAGCACTTTGGTTTGTGAAAAGCATGATGATTTTGTCCAGCAGGATGTCGCCTGGTATATCTTCCTGCCCATCAGTGGCATTAAAAGTACTCTTGGGGGTTAGTGTTGTCTATTGGGAAAGCTTTGCTCGTGGCTTTCTCTGTGACTGCCTCCTAGGTGTTGGCCGGGGAGTCACACCCCACCCACTTATGCATCCAAACAGTAAATCAGAGAGAGTTGGATCGTTGTTGTTTAGTGCTGTCAAGTCAGCTCCAACCTATGGCAACCTGTGTATAACAGAACAAAATGTTGCGCAACCCTGAACCATGCTCACAATCATTGCTATGTTTCAGCTCATTGTTGCAGCCACTGTGTTAATCCATCTCGTTGAGGGTCTTCCTCTTTTTCGCTGACCCTCTGCTTTACCAAGCGTGATGTCCTTCTCCAGGGACTGGTCCCTCCTGATAACATGTCCAAAGTACATGAGGCAAAGTCTCACCATCCTCACTTCTGAGGAGCATTCTGGCTGCACTTCTTCCAAGAGAGATTTGTTTGTTCCTCTGGCAGTCCATGGGATATTTAATATTCTTCACCAACACCACGATTTGAATGCATCAGTTCTTCTTCGGTCTTCCTTTTTCATTGTCCAGCTTTCGCATGCATACAAAGGCTCTTGTATCAATTTATTGAACTCAGTTTTTCCTACCGTTATATAGGTATTTGGGAACCCGTTCACAATATACTTTCTGGCCTCTAGAGAAATCTGAACAAGAGACCATAAACACACCTGACCGCACATGACATATTCATCCTGTCCTGTGGCCGTGCTAACCTACACCCTCTTCAAGTGCACATTCCAGCAAGCCCAAAGGAGCTCATGGAGTAATTACCAGAGTAAGCACAGCACCTGGCTATGTGCCTGAATAATCATAACCCTGACTTCTCTCTTACTTTACAGTTTACAAAGTACTTTCACCGGGCATATGGGTGAGCATATGTCTCCCGATTCTCTCTAACAATCCTACTTTCTAATACGTTGCCCTGCTGTCAGATTCTGTGAGCGCGTGTGCCACCGTATTTTGAGGTTAGAGAATTTGTTTCATTATTGAATCCTCACATGCGCCCTTGGATAAGTATCTGAGATAAGGACGCTCATCACTGAATCATCATGTGGACCCGATAAGAGCATGTATCCTCGGTAAGGATTCTAAGTTCCACAAAGTTACACCATTTGTCCAAGTTCACCTTGCTCATAAGTGCTCAGTCTGGGAGTCAAACCTAGTTTATCTGCCCCCAAGTGTGGTCATTTCTACATTACTAACCTATGCTCCACCACCCGTCTGTCAGTTTGCCCTACTGTGGTGGCTTGTGGTGCTGTGATGCTGGAAGCTATGCCACCGATATTTCAAATACCACCATGGCAGATGGTTTTCAGTGGAGCTTCCAAATTAAGACAGACTAGGAAGAAGGACCTGGAGATCTACTTCTGAAAATTAGCCAGTAAAAACCTTATGGATCACAGCAGAACATTGTCCAACTCACTTGCTTTGGCCACATCATCAAGAGGGATCAATCACTGGAGGAGGGCATCATGTTCAGTGAAGGAGAGGGCCAGCGAGGGTCAGAGAGACCCTCTGTGGAGTGAATTGGTACAACACTGCAACAATGGACTTGAACATGCTGGCCAATGAGGACAGCACAGGACCAAGCAACAGTTTGTCCTGCTGTACATAAGGTCACCAGGAGTCGGAGTCAACTCGATGGCAGTTCAGCTGTCTCTCTGTCTCTCTGTCTGTCTGTCTGTCTGTCTGTCTATCCGTCTATCATCCATCCATCCATCCATCCACCCATCCACCCATCCATCCACCCATCCACCCATCCATCCATGCATCCATCCATCTAACTTACACTAGTGAAATATGATGCATACTTTAAAAAAAAAAAAAAAAGCCATACCTGTTAGGAATTGAACTGTACCAATGCACCAGAACATCTCTGATGGTGGATTAAGTGAAGATGGATTCTAACAGCAGAGTGTTCTTTGAGGTGATGGTGGGGAGGTGTGACTATCCGGTATAAGGCTGCCAATCAGCATGGAACCATAAATTTCCAATATTCTGTTAAGATTGAATCTGTACTTGCTGTCAATGCTTCTGGTCCCCAGGGCAGTTCAGCTGAGCTTTAAATTAAATTTGAGCTAAAGGGATGAAGAGTTAACGGAAAACATACATTTGGATGCACCACGAAATGCTTCACTCTGGTGAGTAACCCTAGATGTTAACAGTTCTCTTGCACTAAAATGTAATAGCCTTCTGAGCCAGTCGGTGCTTGGAGGATGTCTGAAGACTAATTTTCCAGTAGCAGTGGTGGGTCAATGGGAGAATTCGTGCCCTCCCTGTGGGATACCTGGGTTCAATTCTTGGCCAATGCACCTCATACGTAGCCACCACCCATCTGTCATTGGAGGCTTGTGTGCTGACGTGATGCTTGTCTTAGTTATAACAGAAATATCACAAGTGGATGCCTTTAACAAAAAGAAATTTATTCTCTAACAGTCTAGTAGGCTACAAGTCCGAATTCAGGGTGCCAACTCCGGGGGAAGGCTTTCTCTCTCTGTTGGCTCTGGGGGTAGGTCCTTATAATCAATCTTCCCCTGGTTTAGGAGCTTCTCAGCTCAGGGACCCTGGGTCCAAAGGACACTGTCCACTCCAGGTGCGACTTTCTTGGTGGTATGAGGTCCCCCTGTCTCTCTGCTTGCTTCTCTTTTTTGTATCTTAAAAGAGGTTGATTTAAGACACAACCTAATCTTGTAGATTGAGTCCTGCCTCATTAACATCAGAGAGGTTGGATTTGCAACACATAGGAAAATCACATCAGATGACTAAATGGCAGGCAATCATAATACTGGGAATCAGGGACTAGCCAAGTAGACACGCATTTTTGCGGGGGGACAAAATTCAATCCATAACAATGCTGAACAGGTTTCAGAGAAGCTTCCAGACTAAGACAATCTAGGAAGAAAGGCCTAGCAATCTACTTCCAAAAATCAGCCAATGAAAACTTTGTGGATCACAAGGGTCTGATCCACAACTGATCATGGGGATGGCACAGGACCGGGCAGGGTTTCCTTCCATTGTGCATGAGGTCGCCATGAGCCAGGGCCGAATCCACAGTAGCTAACAATGACAACTTGATAAAGCTGTGATACTGCTTGAACCAGCATACCAGCATAGTCAACAATAATCAGATATAGATGTAGGCTGACCCAAATCTAAGAGGCAGGTCCAAAGTTGTGGCCATCATTCTCCAAAATGCTGTCATCATGAGCCTGAGACCGGAGGAACTAGATGGTGCCCGGCTACCACCAATGACCGCCCTGACAGGGAACACAACAGAGAGCCCCTGATGGAGCAGGAGAAAGGTGGGGTGCAGAACTCAAATTCTAGTAAAAAGACCAGACTTAATGGTTTGATTGAGACTGGAGGGACCCTGGAAGACATGGCCCCCAGACTCTCTGTTAGCCCAAAACTAAAACCATTCCCGAGGCCAACCCTTCAGACGAAGATTAGACTGGACTATGGGACATAAAATGATACTTGTGAAGAGTGTGCTGCTTAGCTCAAGTAGATACACGAGACTAAATGGGCAGCTCCTGTGCGGAGGTGAGATGAGAAGGCAGAGAGGGTCAGGAGCTGGTTGAATGGACACGGGAAATCGGGTGGAAAGGAGGAGTGTGCTGTCACAGTGTAGGGAGAGCGATTAGGGTCACATAACAATGTATGTGTAAATTTTTGTATGAATGACTAACTTGAATTGTAGACTTTCACTTAAAGTACAACAATAAAATAAAATTAAAAAAAGAGGCAAAATGCTGCCCACAAGGCTGTGTCCTCACACACGCTGCCCACAAAAGAACTCTCCCCTCACAGGGGTGGGCACCAACAGCAGGGTAGGATGCTCTGTGAGGCTTTTAATTTTCAAAATACTTTCCATTAAATGCAATATTCTCATTTGACAGAAGTAAAAATCAAGAAATCACAGTCAAGCTTATCCCTCCATATAGCAGGTTTCTTTATAACAGTTATTATACATATATATATATATATAATGTATATATGTATATGTTATACATATATATATATACTCTAAAAGACACTAGCTCTTTAAAAGAGTCATGAGCAGGTTGTCACTGTAAAAAGAACAGCCAAGACGTCTTGAAAGAGCTGTAACCAAAATATGGCACATTTTCAGCCTTGTGGAAGCAGAGAGCAATATTGGAAAACTGGAGAATGAGTGGCAGGGGACGTGCCTTGGGCCTTCTCCTTCACACGGGGGGGCTGGCCACATGCTGAATCAGCCCAGTCTCCCTGAGTGTGTCCCTTGTGGCTGAAGAAGCCAGGATATGATGCCAGCCCTAATGGAGGAGAAACTACAGAAGCAAGGAGGAAAGTGGCAGGAGTTAAGTCACCCCAGCCTGCAGATTAAATCCCTGTCCACAGAGGGAGTTGTGGTCATGTGCCAATTTGTGTGATGAGTGCCCGCCACTTGACGGAGATGTATTTTCCTTTCTTTTCTTCTCTTTTTCTTTCCTTTCTTTCTCTCTTTTCTTTTTTCCTGTTTTTTTTTTTTGTTGTTGTTGTTGTTGTTGTTCCTTTTCTTAGTTTTTTTTTTCAAGCACTGGTGATGTAGTGGTTAAGCGCTCAGCTGCTAACCAAAAAGGTCAGCCGTTCAAATCCACCAGCTGCTCCTTGAAAACCCTCTGGGGCAGTTCTACTCTGTCCTATAGGGTGGCTATGAGTCAGAATCAACTTGACGGCAGCAGGTTTGGTTTTGGTTTTGGGTGGTGCCCAGAAGTCCCTGGGTGCTGCAAACACTGTTTGCTAGGCTACTAACCTAAAGGTTGGTGATTCAAACCTAACCAGCAGTGTGAGAGAAGAAAGGCCTGGTGATCTGCTTCCCTAAAGATTAAAGCCAAGAAAACCCTATGGAGCACAGTTCTACTCTGACACACATGGGGTCTCCATGAGTCAAGAGTCAACTGGAAGGCAACTGAGTAGGGGAGTGAGGCAAACACTACTAACTGAAACATTGGTGGTTCAAGTCCACCCAGAGGCACCTCGGAAGAAAGGTCTGGTGATCTACTTCTGAAACACCAGCCACTGGAAACCCGATGGAGCACAGGCCTACTCTGACACACATGGGGTCGCCATGAGTCAGAGTCAACTTGAAGGCACTGGTTTGGTTTTTTGGTTTCGCATCCATTTCCCTTTCTTAGTGAGGTATCATGCCAATCTCCTTTGGAGAACTATACTTCTTAGGTTGTGTGCAGTTCTGGTGGGGCTGGGAATACTGATGTCTTTTCTGCCTCTTGTCAAGGCAGAGAAGTGGGCCGGGGTAGACAAGCTGACTCTCCCCTAGGGCGCTGCACCCCATTCAGAAGAAAGGCGGATAGCTGCCTTCAGTCACCGGCAGCAGTGTGAGCTGATGGGAGACACCATTACCTCCTGCCAGAGGCACTTCCGGGAGCCGCCCGTGCCTTCTCATTTCTGCCCTGGAGTTTTGGTTGTTCTTTGAATTCCCTAAACTACGCTTATTTCTTTTCAAAAAGTCCACCACTGCCCCACTTCCCATACAGCACCCTATGGGCATTTAAAAATCGTAGAAGTTCACTGGAAATTTAATTTTCTGAATGGTTATTTCTTTAAGAGAGAACTATTCACAATTCCATCTATTCACAATTCCTCCTCTGGCAGAAGTGAATATCTTTGTCTTTGCACTTCTTTGGAGCTTTTATTTTATCCAGAACATTCTAAAATGAAGATACGTACAGGAGGGAGCTGGAATGATGTCAGCTAAGGGCAGTCATCTCTAAATAAATAAAGAAGTGTATTGTGACCTCGACAGAAGTAACATCTGAACATTATAGGTAGGGATTATTAGGAGAATTTACGAGACTGGATGGCATATTTTTAAATTATCAGAAGATCAGGATAAGTTTTACATGTATATGTAAGTATATACATATAAGCATATATATGTATGTATATGTGTGTGTATATATATATATATGTATGTATGTATGTATAAACCAAACCCATTGCTGTCAAATCAATCCTGACTCACAGCAACCCTATAGGACAGAGTAGGCCCCATAGGGTCTCCAAGGAGAGGCTGGTGGATTCGAACGGCCGACCTTTTGGTTAGTAGCTGAGCTCTTAGCCATTGTGCCACGAGGGTTCCATATATGTATACATATATATATGTGTGTGTATGTGTATATATATATATACATATATATATAAAGAGAATATATATTATATATAAACCCATTGCCGTTGTGTCGATTCCAACGCATAACAACCCTACAGCACAGAGTAGAACTGCCCCACAGGGTTTCCAAGGCTGTAATCTTTACGGAAGCAAACTGCCACATCTTTCTGCCGTAAAGCAGCTGGTGGGTTTGAACCACCGACCTTTCGGTTAGCAGCCAAGCACTTAACTACTCCACCTCCAGGGCTCCTGTATTATGTATAAATATATATATATATAATGTATATAATATATATAATATATATAATATATATATATAATGTATAATGTATATTATGTATAAATATATAATATATATTGTGGTGGTGGTGGTGCCGTTGAGTCTATTTCTGAGTTATAGCAACCCCATGTGACAGAATGGAAACATCCCATAGAGTTCCCTAGGCTGTAATCCTTACGGGAGCACATTGCCAGGTCTTTTTCCAGTCCAGCCACTGGCTGGGCTCGAACTGTCAAACTTTGTTTCGGTTAGCAGCGGAGTGATTAACCCTTGTGCCACGAAGGCTCCTATATAAGAGAGGGAGAGAGCGAGAGAGAGCCCAGGTGCATTATATATATATAATTTTTTGTTTTATATGCTCTAAAAGGCAAAGTACATTCACAAACTGTCTTTTTATTTTTTTGTTTGCCAATTTAATCTATTTTATTAAACTTTATGAAAAGATTCTATTTTGAATCAATGTTTGTTTAAATGCGCAAACCTTGGTGGTTGTCTTTTTCACTCCTGTCTCTCTCGCCTTTCTGCGGCGCTCTGGCTCTGAGACCCAGCAGTAAGGGTGTGGGTGTATGTGTGTGTGTGTTATGAGTGTGTATGTGTGTGTGTTCCGAGTGTGTCGGCGGCATGCCTTCGCGGTTGCAGAAACCCCTCCGCACTCCTTCGTCCGCCGGCCTGAGTGTGACGGCCCTTCCCCTGGCCTCTCGGGGCCCGGTTCTGCTCGAAGGCGTCTCTCAGCCTTGGGCTCTCCTGCCTGCCTTTCCGCTTCAATCTCCCGCTCCTTGATCATTTCCTCCCAGCCTCATACTTTCGTCTCCTCGTCCTCCTCTGGCAGCGCTGACAGCTTTGATGTATAACCTTTCTCGCGTGCCCTTCTCTTCTCCTTGAGCGGGCACTGCATTTTCTGTTTCACCCATATTAGCCGTTTCTCCGCTTCTGGCTTATTTCTGTCTCCGCGGTGAACACAGCCATTAAGCTCCCCGTAATTTACCTTTAGATACCTGCCACTCCCTCTCTTTACCGTGGCTTCGATTTTTCCTTCCAGGTTTCATGTTTTGTTCTTCCCTAGGCCTTTGAGCCCCACCTCCACGGCCCCCCTCCCTGCAGCCCCCCTCAAATCATCGGCCCCTCTAGCATTCACGTTCACACTGCATCTTTTTAGGCGGGTTTCCTGGGCCCCCTTTCCACCCCAGTTGCGACCGAGTTGCAGGTCTTTCCTCCTCAATCGTATCTCCAAAGGACAATTTTCAGCTCCAAGAGCTCCACGTGGAGCGATACACCTGTGTTTCGGTGGTGGGCATGCAAGAAGGAACGCATGCAGACCTGCGAACCTGGGTGTCAGAACTCCAGGTACGTTTCCACGGAAAGTAGAGCGGCCCTCCCTCCACCCCAACCCTTTTCCTTGGCTTGTAAATTCTCCAAAGCTTTGAAATAGAGATCCCATTTTCCTTCCCTCTCTGTCTCTCTGAAGTGATGTTAAAAATAGGCTTTGTTACATGGCGGTGCAGCAGTTAAGAGCTCGGCTGCTACCCAAAAGGTCGGCAGCTGGAATCCACCAGCTGCTCCTCGGAAACCTATGGGGCAAGTCTACTCTGTCCCGTAGGGTCACTATGAGTCGGAATCGACTCGATGGCAACGAGTTTGGTTTTAATTTTCAAAGGCATCAATGAATAGGATAGCACCTTTAATCTGTGGGATTACTATAGTTACAAAATTAAAACTGTGCCAAAAAATACTCAACGACACATACCAACCACAGAGTCTTAAATGATGCTTGGCTAACAGAATCGGTACTACCATCAGGTTCCAGGATTTTGACTTGGACATGCTGTTTCTGCAGCTAGAAGTACTCCCGCCCTCAGCAGCTGGGCCACTTACTCATCCTTCAAAGTTCAGAAGCTCGTTATATTCTGACCCTCTGAGCCTGAGATGGGCCCTGGTGGTGTTGTAGTTAAGAGCTCGGCTGCTAACCAGCAGGTTGGCAGTTCAAATCCACCAGCCACTCCTTGGAAACCCTATGGGGCAGTCCTACTCTGTCCTATAGGGTTGCTATGAGTAGAAATCGATTCGACAGCAATCGGTCAGGTTTTTTTGGTAGGTGCAGGGAGGTAAGGTGCTGTCACTATTAGGTGATTCCCATGATTATTGCTCCATTCAGTCTAATTTTCACCCAGTTCACCCCAACCCTCAGTCCGCACCCCCACCTTCCTCTCTGTACAAGCTAACTCTAGTCTGTGGGGAGGTGAGCTCCAGCCAAACTCAAATGTTAGAGACGCAGATGGTGAACAAGAACACAGTTCTCCAAAAGTGTCCTTCTAGTAGGCCCTAAAATAATTTTGCAAAACTATGTACTTCCTCAAGAAGCCCTGGTGGCTCAGTGGTTAAGCGCTCGGCTGCTAACAGGGCTGCGGTTTGAACCTACCAGCTGCTTTTTGGGAGAAAAGACCCCGGGATCTGCTTCTGTAAAGATTATAGCCTAGAAAATCCTATAGGGCAGTTCTACTGTGTCCTATAGGGTTGCTATGAGTAGGAATCAACTCAACGACACACAACGATAACAACATATACGTCCTCACCTATTTTAAAGTTTGCATCTAAAAGTCTTCATCCGTGGGACATTGGCAAAGAATGTAATTACCTGCATGTTTTATATATGTTCTGCATATTATTTGTCAAAACTTGAGACCTGCAGATTGAGCCCATTGTATTTATGAAAACCATGTGAGCCATTTCCTCATTGTCTGATCAAAAAGCCAAGCTGGACTTATTTTCTATCAAAACTTTTTATTTTCACTTCAGTTAAGCATGTTGAAATTATGAGACAACTGGCTCACTCTGAGTTTCGAAAATTGTTTGATCAGTTAGCATATTTGTTCTCAAGGATTAGTGTCACTTAAAGGTCTGTGAAGCTAGGAATATTTGATGTTTTATACACAGGTATCCCTAGCCCCTAGGTGGTGCCTAGGTTTAAGCGCTTGGTTGGCAGTTTGAATCCATCCAGCTGTGCTGTGGAAGAAAGGCCTGGCACTCTGCTTCCTATGGGGCACAGCTCTACTCTGTACCACATGGGGTTGCCATGAGTTGGAAATTGACTCGATGGCAACGGGTATCCTTAGCACCTACAGCAGCATCTATCTGGCAGGCAGAGTGCTCATGAAGTTAAGACTTGCCTGGGCAGCGTATTTAAAATGTTGATTTCCCAGTCAAGAATCCCTGGAGATGCTGGTTGCAGGAGGTCTGGAGTAGGTCCCAGGAATCTGTTTAACCAGCACCCCAGGTGAGGCTGACACACGCAGTCGGAAAGGCACCCTTGGAGAAACATAGCTTTCAGTGTTCATCTGGCCGCCTCTCCTGGGCCACTTCCACACAGACAACAGTCTTGCCTTCCTCGGAAAAGCAACGGCTCTTAATCTTCACCACGCGTACAGCACTGTGCTCTCACGTGGCTACTAAACCAAAATAACCAAACCAGTTGCTGTCGGGTCAGCTCTGACTCATGGCACCCCCATATGTGCAGAGAAGAACTGCTCCGTAGAGTTTTCAGGGCTAGGACCTTCCAGAAGCAGATTGCCAGGCCTTTCTTCTGAGGCACCTCCGGGTGGATGCACGCCTCCAACCTTTTGGTTAGCAGTGTTTGTGCCACTCGCCTACCCTGTTGCCTTCCCATTGGCTCTGACTCATGGAGGCCCCATGTGTCACAGAACAGAACTGAGCTCCGCAGGGTTCTCTTGGCTGTAATCTTTACGGAAACAGGTCAGTAGGCCTTCCTTCTGTGGGGCTGCTAGGTGGGTTCAAACTGCCAAGCTTTCAGTTGGTAGCCAAGCAAAAACTGTCTGCATCACCCAGGGACTCCTCTGTGACATCAGGGACTCAAAAAAAAAAAGACAGAAAGGAATGGAAAAAAAGAGAAGAAAAATCCATCTCCCTCAACTGGCTTGCATTGATCACACCAGTTGGTTAGTCCGTGCTTAACCCTTTGTGCCACAATGGGAGGAGGAACTGTACTATATTCAAAAAATATTTTGTGGCCTGAACAACTATGAACATAATGTATATTCAGAATGGAGCACTTTGGGTAAGCACACAAGGCAAGAAGGGTAAGTGAGGAATTTGCAGGCATAATAGAGACATTTGGGCCCTGTAGAAAAATTCAACAATTTCCTGAAACAAATCCAAAACATGCATGGATGAAAGCCAGTGGGATAATACACTAAAATAAGGAATTCTCTTACATCACCGTAGTACAGTGGCCAAAATCGGGAACTTAGTATCCACACAGTGCTATCATTGGATGCAGACACCCAGCTAGATGCTGCCAATTATAGAGATGTCTCTGACAGTCCAAGGAAATTTGACATGATGTTCTGCCTTCAGTTGTCCTATCTCTTTGTTGTTGTCAGTTGCTGTCAAGTTGATTAAAACTCATGGTGACCCTGTGTTTGCAGAGCAGAACTGGGCTCCGTAGGCTTTTCAAGACCGTGAAGTTTTGGAAGTAGATCACCAGGCCTTTCTTCTGAGCCAACTCTGGGTGAATTCCAACAGCCAACCTTTTGGTTAGCAGTTGAGCGCTTAATCGGTTGCACCACCCGGGGACTTCTCCTGTCCCTTTAGTCTCTTTTAATCTGGAACAGTTCCTGTGTCTCTCTTGGCATTTCATTGGAATTGGCACTATTGAAGAGCACAGGATGACTATTTTGGCAGAAGGTCTTCAGTTTGGATTTGTCTGCTGTTTCTGTATGATTCGATTCAAGGTATGCTTTTTTTTTTTAAGTTTACGGGACGTGTACTTACTGCTTAGCTCGAGGTACCATAAGGGAAGATGGGTGGCTGAGAAGTGCTGGAAAGCTCCAAGGCGAGATGTTGGCTTTATGTAAGAAAGGATTTTGGTGGGAAAGAAGGAGTTAGGTAAGGTGGAGGTCTTTCTTCCTTCTACCTGCCTTCTGAGTGGAGGGGACAGAGTCCATCACAGAGGTGGAATGCATCTCTTGGTTTTTTTGACATTTCATTGCTCACACACTTTTCCCCCATGCCGCTGACTTGGTGGGGAAAACCGAGTCATCTCTCTAGTAGAACGTCCACCTTCTTGATTTTTCTCAATGCTTCTCCCCTGGTGTCTCTCTAAGTGGAATTCCCCTCAACAGAGGAAAAACAGACTGGCGGTATAGAAGGGAGTCCCTGGGTGCAAAGGCTAACGTGCTTGGCTATAACCAAAAGGGGAACAGTTCAAACCCACCTACAGGCTCCATGGGAGGAAGACCTGGCAATCTGCTTCTGTACAGATGACAGCCTAGGCAACTCTAGGGGGCCGTTCTGCTGTGTCACACGGGGTTGCTGTGAGTCGGAAACGGCTCAACGGCACCCAACAACAAAGTCTCACTTCCTCCTCTGTAAGACGGGCATATTTATGCAAGGTGCTTAAGAGCTACGTCTGCTAACCAAAAGGTCGGCAGTTCGAATCCACCAGCCCCTCCTTGGAAACCCTGTGGGGCAGATCCACTCTGTCTTGTAGGGTCGCTGTGAGTCGGAATTGACTCGATGGCAAGGGGTTTGGTTTTTTCCTTCACATAGTGTTTGTGAGGATTACGCCTTGTGAAAATTAAAGACAGGTAAAAATCTTAACACGGTGCTTGGTATGTGCTAAATTCGCAATAACTGCTCGCTGTTTGTTAACACCATCCCCATTGTACAGATGGGGAGACTGAGGATTAGGGAGGCTCACTATCTGGATAAAGTCTTCCAGCTCCAAGGCACCAAAGTCATTTCCACAATACCTTGCTGCCTCCTTGTGGACAAGCCACAAGAAAATGTAAGCTAGATAACAATGTAATGGTGCAGATTTGCTTTAAGTTAAATGAATTCCAAAGGTTTGTTTAAAAAAAAAAAAAAGAATAAATGTCAGAACTAAATGGTCTCTTCCTGCTGGATCTTTACCACCATGTCACCTTTGTGGAAGCGTCTCTGAAATGAACAGGACGTGCTTGTCACATGGTGGATGAGAAGCCTGCTCCAGATATTATGAGAAATGAGTTGCTGTTGTTGGGTGCCGTTGAGTCTGTTACAACTCGGGATGACTCACATGACAGAGTAGAACTGCCCCATAGAGTTTTCTAGGCTGTAATCTTTACAGAAGCAGACTGCCAGATATTCCTCCCTTGGATCAGGGGAGAATGAAGAAAACAAAATACAAGGGAAAGATTAGTCCAAAGGACTAATGGGCCACAATTACCACGGCCTCCCCCAGACTGAGTCCAGCACAACTAGATGGTGCCCGGCTACCACCACTGACTGCTCTGACAGGGGTCACAACAGAGGGTCCCAGACAGAGCTGGAGAAGGATGTAGAAAAAAATTCTAACTCACAAAAAATGACCAGACTCACTGGCCTGCCAGAGACTGCAGAAACCCTGAGAGTATGGCCCCCAGACACCCTCTTAGCTCAGTGGTGAAGTCACCTCTGAGGTTCACGGTTCAGCCGGGGAGTGGACAGCTCCGTAAAACAAAACAGGACTAATGAGGCACAGCAGTCCAGGGACAAGGACTAGAAGGCAGGAGGGGACAGGAAAGCTGGTGACAGGGAGCCCAACGCTGAGTAAGGACAGTGTTGATGTGTAGTGAGGTTGTTAACCATTGTCATAGGGCAATATGTGTATTAACTGTTTAATGAGAAACTATTTTGTTCTGTAAACCTTCATCTAAAGTGAGAATAGCAGCACAACTGGAAGAATGTAATCGATGTCACTGAATTGTGCCTGTAGAAATTTTTGAAATGGTGTATCTTTGGCTATGTATAATTTCACCAAAAAGAAAAAAGGTTGAGAAGGGAGAGGGTTGACATATATCGTGGGGTTTTTAACCATTGTCATAGGGCAATATGTGTACTAACTGTTTAATGAGAAACTATTTGTTCTGTAAACCTTCGTCTAAAGTACAATAAAAAAAAAATTAAAAAAAAAAGAAGTGGTTAGTCAGAAGAGCTTGATGGTACCCAGCTACCATCAGTGACCGCCCTGACGGGGAACACAAGAGAGAGTCCCGGATGGAGCAGGAGAAAAGTGTGAAGCACAACTGAAATTCACGTAAAAATACCAGACTTAATGGTCTGACAGAGACTGGAGGAATCCCCAAAACTATGGCCCCTGGACGCTCTGTTAACCCTGAAGTGAAACCATTCTCAAAGCCCACTCTTCAGACAAAGTTAGACAGGATTACAAAACAGAAAATAATACACGTGAGGGGTGTGCTTCTTGGTTCAGTCAGATACGTGAGCCCAAACGGGCGGCTCCTGTCCAGAGGTGGGATGAGAAGGCAGGAAGGGACACGAGACGGTCGAATGCACGCAGAGAACCCAGGGTGGAAAGGGGGAGGGTGGTATCACATTGTTAGGATTGCAACTAGTGTCACAAAACAATATGTGTACAAATTTTTGTATGAGAAATTAACCTGAGCTGTAAACTTTCACCTAAAGCACAATAAGAAAAATAAAAAAAAAGTGGTTGGTATGCAAATTTCATGTTATATATATGTTTAAAAACAGTTGCCATTGAACTGACCCCAACTTAGGGCACCCCCACATGAGTCAGAGTACAAGTGAGCTCCCGAAGGGTTTTCAATGGCTGGTTTTTTGGAAGTAGATTGCCAAGCCTTTCTTCCGAGGCACCTCTGGGTGGACTTGAATTAGAAAAAGGAAAGCCACCATCATGAAAAGAAGCAAAAAGGCAGGGATAGTTCTAAATCTATACCAGAAGACGAGAGAGAGAGAGAGACCGGCCAGACATAGAGGCTAGCCTTTTTCCTAAGAGAGGAGAAATTTGGAGCTGGGCCTGTCACGGGAGGAACTGGTGCTGAGGCAGCACTCTTGCTTGTTTTGGTTGTGCCTACGGTGTTTGGGTGTGGGGCATGGGGTGGGCATAGGTTGAGAGTTAAATTGGGGTTCAGGAGAGGTTCCCTGAGAAGGTGACTCTCGATCAGGGCCGGAAGGAAGACAGTTGGTCAAAGAGCCGGGGGCCATCTCTGGAAAGGTGTTCCAGGAGGAGGGCACAGGCAGGACGAAGGCCCTAAGGCGGGACGGGGTATGACCATGTGGGGCACAGGCGGTGAGGAGGCCCATGTGCCTGGGGCAGAGGGAGCAAGGGAGTGTATGGGTCAGAGAGCTAGGTGGGGCAGATTGTGAGGGGCCCAGACAACATCCTTCTTGGAGGGCACAGAGACTGGAGAAACCCCGAGAGTATGGCCCCCAGACACCCTTTTAGCTCAGTGGTGAAGTCACTTCCGAGGTTCACCATTCTGCTGGGGATTGGACAGCCCCATAAAACCAAATGGGACTAATGAGGCCCAGCAGTCCAGGGACAAGGACTAGAAGGCAGGAGAGGACAGGGAAGCTGGTGATAGGGAACCCAAGTTTGAGAAGGGACAGTGTTGACATGTCGTGGTGTTGTTAACCATTGTCATAGGGCAGTATGTGTACTAACTGTTTAATGAGAAACTATTTGTTCTGTAAACCTTCATCTAAAGTACAAAAAAAAAAAAAAACAATTATCTATGTGAGATCAAATAGACAACAGCAACTCAAAAGGCTTGACGGGAAGCCTAGGGGCCTGTGAGTTGAAGATAATGGTGATGGAATAATTTGGAAAAGGATAGTGAGAACAGCAGCACAACTGGAAGAATGTAATTGATGTCACTGAATTGTACACGTCGAAATTTCTGAAATGGTCTATCTTTGGCTATGTATATTTTCACCAAAAACAAGGTCCTCCAAAGTCGAGAAGGAAGAGTGTTGACATGTCGTGGTGGTGTTAACCAATGTCATCAAACAATATCTGTATAAAAAAAAAATCCATTAAAATAAAAACTGTATCTTCACGTGAACAAAAAGAGCACAATGCTCGAGGAAGACATGCTTTACTCATTACAAGAAACTATTTTTGGCTCAAAGAAGACTTTAGGGCATAGTTCTGGTTTAAGGTTTAAAGTTTAAGGATTATCTGTGGGTAATAGTTTCAGAGGTTCATCCAGCTTCAACTCTAGAAGTCTGGATCCCATGTGAATTTGAAATTCTGTCATGCATTTCCCCCCTTTTGATCAGGATTCTGGAAATGCATTCTTAATAAAAGACAGATTCGTACTTGTCTATTTTTCCTCTCTTTAAACTCCAATGAGTAAATTAGTTAATTTTTAGTCTATTTTTCCCTAGGCAGAGAGCTATGGTAAAAAAAAAAAAAAAAAAAAATGATGGCTTGGAGGTAATCACATGTTTGATTTTTAATGTTTTATTGGGTACTACAGCACTCCAACTTGGAAATGACTTGGAAATAAACACACATACCCAATCACACTCACACACACACACACAAATATACCTCCATATTATTTGCTTAAAAATCTGCCTCTCATTAACACAGAAGATAAAGTTTAAGGGCTAGAAGGAAAATGAGTCATACGCTTATTTTAAATCATAGGAAGACTATAATTCAATCCACTCTTTTAAGTATTTTGAGAGGATGTCATAAACTGTGTAGATACATTGCAATTAAATTCTGTTTCACTGACTCTATAATTCATTCCGACTATGAAATTTCTGATGTTTCCTTAATTGGTGAATTGTGTATTCATTTCAGATATACATGAATTACTTCTATTTGCATTTGAACTGCCACCAACAGAGTGGAATTTATTTCCTTAAGTGGGAATCTAGCATTTCACGACAATGACCGAAGTTGTTTGTTTGGGCCAATGATTGCATGTAGTAGTGAATGACTTAGAGTTTACCCTGTTCATATCTGTGGTGAAGGGACATTTCTGGTTCAGTGGTGGGATCCTCACCTTCTATGCAGGAGATCCAGGTTCAACTCCCAGCCAATGCACCTCAAGGGCATCCACCACCCGTCTGTCAATGGAGGTTTGCATATTGTTAGGATGCTGAAGAGGTTTTGGCGGAGTTTCCAGCTCAAGACGGACTAGGAAGAAAGGCCTGGTGGTCTACTTCTGAAAATCAACCAATGAAAACCCTATGGATCACAATAGAATACTGTCCGATGTAGAGCTGGAAAATGAGCCCCCAGTTTGGAAGGCACTCTAAATACACAGTGGCTGCACCAATGGACTGAAACTAACCAACATTGGTAAAGATGGCACAGGGCTGGGCCATGTTTAAGAATCCTATGGGGCAGCTCTGCTCTGTCACATGGGGTCGCGATGAGTCAGAGCTGACTCCATGGCAGCTAACAGCAACAACAGCAGACGAGTGATCCTTCCAACTACAGCAGATGAGTGATCTTTCCTTAGGCACATCTTTGTTTGATTTACATTGAAATCACCCTGTGAGGATAGAGAAGAAGAAGCGAATGTCGTTTGTTGCCGTCATGTGGGGGCATACATTTCTCCCATCTTTTGGTTATATTAATAAACTTCAGTTAATGTCAAAAGGGCAGACTCCAACCATGTTTGAAACCATTTGAGATAAAACACTGGGTCTCCAGGGGAGAAGTAGGTTTGTGGGTTTCAACATTTGAGGCATGCATAATATTAGTTCATGCTGGGCCGCCATTGACAAAATCCACAAATAACAGCAGAGAAATGTTTCAAACATGTTCAACCACCTTCATAACACCAGGAAATCAGTTGAATAATCAAAACCGATAAGGCATCTGTTTATTGAGCTTACATTCTTTTCCAGAAGGTTGTTGTGGGGTGCTGTTGAGTCGATTCTGACTCATAGCTTCCCCATGTGACAGAGTAGAACCGCCCCGTGGGGTTTTCTAAACTGTAATCTTGAAGAGAGCAGATCAGCAAGTCTTTCTCCTTTGGAGTCGCTGGCTGGGTTCAAACTGTCAACCTTTTGGTTGGTTAGCAGTCAAGCGCTTAACCATTAAGTAATATAACAAACATTGACTGTAGAATCAAACTGGTTGCCGTCGAGTTGATTCTGACTCCTAGTGACCCTATAGGACAGAGAAGAACTGCCCCATAGGGTTTCCAAGGAGCGGCTGGTGGATTCCAACTGTCAACCTTTTGGATAGCAGCCATAGCTCTTAACCACTACGCAACCAGGGCTCCAAAATGAAGTACATTGTGCTTAACTTTGGAACTAGAGTCCTGGATTTGAATCCTAACTTGGTAATTTCTTGCTTTTGGAAATGTGGATGTGTTACTTAAATTCTATAATTGTTGGATTTCTCGTTAAAAAACAAACAAACAAAAAACTGGGCTATTAATTGCCTGTATGTAAGGGTTGCTTAGAGAATTAAATTGAATGGTATATTCAGGATGCTTTGCTGAGCACCTGGCAGATATTTGACTGTTCAATAAATTATAGTTATTATTATTAAGACCGCTTGCTCCTCGTATAAGCTTGAGAATTTGAGAGCAGCAGTTTATTAGGAAGAAAATCAGTGCAGAATTCTGATGAGTGGTGCAGAAAAGTAATGAGTTACAGCTTTTGTGACATTGAGAGTTAACTCTTTTTGGAAATGGGGCAGATTATTTTTTTATTTCCTCCTGAGGGATCCGTGCCCAAGGAATTAGAGGAAGATCAGCAACGACTGAGGTCTCTCCTTTGAAACAGGATATGAACTCGTACGGGGGGAAAGGGACCCCCCAGAGCACTTTCCAGAAAGGCTGATTAATCACACAAAACATAATGGATGGTGCAAACAAAGTTGTTGACGCCGCCAAAATCACTAATGATTTTTGGAGTCACGTGAAAACTTCAGGAGCTATGAAAACATCAACTTCTAAAAAAAAAATTTTAATTACAATTTTAGTGATAAAAATAATGATGTGTTAGGTCTCTGAGTGGCCCAAGAGATTTGCGCTCAACTACTAACCTATACGTTGGTAGTTCAAACCCACACAGTGGCGCCGCAGAAGAAAGTCCTGGAGATCTGCTTCTGGAAAGATTACAGCCAAGCAAACCTTACGGAGCTCAGTTCTTCTCTGTAACACATGGGGTCTCCATGAGTCGGACTCTACTCGAAGGCAATGAATGGGTAGGCAGTCGGAAAAGAAAAGTAGACAATATAGAAAAGTGAAACGGAAAGAAAATTAGAGCTCTCTCTTGCAGAGGATAAATGTTTTGATGTATTTTCCCCGAACCTTTCTTCCTTTTGACATTTAAAGGAGAACTGCAAACTAGAGATTATTTCACAGAAACTCAATAGGTTTTCTTTCCCTTACAAGAAAACACGGTGTTATTTCCTTGTCCGTGACAGAGGACAGTGAACAATGAACTCGCAGATTCCAAACAAAACATTTCAGCCAAATATCAAGGTTACTGTTTCCACCCTTACAATTGCTATAATAGACCTTGACATTTTTGATTCCCTGCTCTACCGAAAGGTGAGAGAAAAATGCACAGTTTTCTGACATAAACAAGATTGTAGTAAGTGGCCTTATATGAGTGGGTTAAAAATATGCTGATCAAATAAGACTAACACAGTATGTTGGATAAAAAAGAAAAGTACATTTTCTGGTCTTAAAAAAAAAACCCTGAAATTTGCTTTGGTTCTTGAGTGCACGAGCTGTGTTCTGTGTTCTTCCTTAGGGTGTTGGAAAATGACTCAAGATATTACATTTCAGCATAATCCTTGAGTCATTGTGGTAGAAATTTACTGGATTTTTCCACACCTATTCTAATTCAGGGAGCCCTGGTGGCACAGTGGCTTAAGAGCTTGGCTGCTAACCAAAAGGTCGCCAGTTCAAATCCACCAGGCACTCCTTGGAAACCCTATGGGGCAGTTCTACTCTGTCCTATAGGGTCGCTAGGAGTTGGAATTGACTTGAGGGCAATGGGTTTGGTGGTTTTGGTATTCTTACTAGGAGCCCTGGTGGTGAAGAGGCTAAGCGCTCGTCTGCTAACAAAGGTTGCTGGTTTGAACCCACGGGAGAAAGATGTGGCAGCCTGCTTCCGTAAAGATTTCATCCTTGGAAACCCTATGGGGCAGTTTTACTCTGTCCTATAGGGTCACTATGAGTCGGAATTGACTTTACAGCAATGAGTTTGGTTTTGGAGCCATGGTGGCACAGTGGTTAAGAGCTCGGCTGCTAACCAAAAGGTCAGCAGTTCAAATCCACCAGTCACTCCTTGGAAACTCTATGGGGCAGTTCTACTCTGTCCTACAGGGTTGCTATGAGTCAGAATAGACTCAACAGCAATGAGTTTGTTTGTTTTTTCTTATTATTCTAATTAAAGGAGTCCCTGGGTGCTGCAAAGGTGCTTGACTGCCAACCGAGAGGTTAGCTGTTTGAGTCCACCCAGCGATGCCTCAGAAGAAAGGCCTGGTAGTCTACTTCTGAAAAATGAGACATTAAAAGCCCTACGGAGCACATTTCTACTCTTAAACACATGGGCTTGCCATGAGTCAGAATCAATCCAACAGCAACTGGTCACTGGTTATTCTAATTAGGGAAATGAGAGGACATTAGATGCCTCCAAGTTATGCATAGAGCTCTCCTTCCTTATGGATCCAGCAGGAGGTTGGATTCAACACAGAGCAGACCTGCCCCATAGGGTTTCCAAGGAGTGGCTGGTGGATTTGAACTGCCAACCTTTTGGTTAGCAGCTGAGCCCTTAACCACTGCACCACCAGGGCTCCAAAACCAAACTTATTGCCATAGAGTCAATTCCAACTCATAGCGACTCTATAGGACAGAGTAGAATTGGTTTTCAACGCCAGTGAAAAGCTAAATGGGCAATGACGCTTTTAGGATTTCAGATTTACTCCGTGGAACTCGTCTGTGCATCCTGGACTGAAGAAGATTTCCTGAGTGGATGTGAATCTTTGGGACCCCATACAATACAATCTCTTGCCTGAGACCAATGTGATCTGGATCATACCAGACACTTCTGGGTCTCTAGACTGATTGCAGACCGCCAACCTCTCCATGGGCTGGCTCTGAGTGTGCACGAATGTTTGAGTGGCTCTCACCTGGCCTCACCCAGCCCAGCACACTGAGGGCCAAACAAGCCTTCGCATAGGTACAGGACAGTGCTAGTGAACGGCTTTTCAGACCCAGGGTCTGAGCCATCTTGAGAAGAGAGATGCCTAGTTTTCATCTGACTTCACCTAAAGCAGCGATGTGGAAGAAAGGCCTGGTGATCTGCTTCCTTCAAGATTAAACCAACCAAACGCATTGCCATCGAGTCAATACCAACTCATAGCGACTCTACAGTACAGAGTAGAACTTCCCCATAGGGTTTCCAAGGCTGCAATCATTTTCAGAGGCAGACTGCCACATTTTTTTCCCATGGAGCAGCTGATGGGTTTGAACCACCAGCCTTGTCGTTAGCAGCCAAGCACTTCCCCACTATCCCACCAGTGCTTCCTATCTGTCAAGATTACAGCCAAGAAAACCATACGGAGCACAGTTCTACTCTGACATACACGGGGTCACCATGATTCAGAATTGACTCCATGGCAATGTTTTTTTTTTTTTTTTAGCTCAGTAGAAAGTGATAACATTAAGGCTTAACAGCCAGAAGCTTAGTGGTTACATTTGGGGAAAGACAAAGAAAGTTCAACTAAAACCACAGTCACGTCTGGTATCAAAAAAGATAGTGTGCATTATAATTTGAAGCTTGAAAAAGGGCTCTTACTTAGTGCTTGGAGTCCCTGGGTGGTACTAGCTGCTAACTGAAAGGTTAGCAGTTTGAGTCCACCCAGAGGTGCCTCAGAAGAAAGGCCTTGTGATCTATATTGAAAAATCAACTACTGAAAATCCTACGGAGCACCGCTCTACTCTGACACACACGGGGTCACCATGAGTCGGAGTGGACCGGACAGCAACTGGTTTGTTGGTTTTTATTTTCTATGTCTGTCCTTTTGCTTTGTGTTGTGGGTGCAACGAAAGGACTGAACAGAATCTTGACTCCCATCTGCCAAAGACACGAATTTCCCATTGGGTATTGTGTAGAGTTAGTTTCCAAAGACATGACAGAATGTAACCAAGTGATGAATCAGTGCCCAGCAGAGCCATACATCTTACAGCAGCTGCACAGCTAGTGGCCACCAACAAAGAAGGAATGCCTCTTCAGATTATTGCCTTAACTCAGATTTACAAACAGATATTTAAGGTGCAAAGGGGGGATCCCAAACTACCGACCATCAAAGTTTACAGGAAAACAACTCAGAATCATCAGTTTTTTTCTAGCTGGTAACCCTTTTCCACCATAGATTAAGCACATACTTGAGTTTTTCTATGCCTTTGCTAGCAACATATCACGCTTGTGGCACTCCCTAATCTGTGTCCAAGGAGCCCAGGTTGCACAACGGTTAAGCGCTTGGATGCTAGCAGAAAGATTGGTGGTTCGAACCCACCCAGCAGCTCCATGGGAGAAAGACATGGCAACCTGCTTCCATAAAGATTACAGCCTAGAAAACCCTACGGGGCAGTTCTACTCTGCCACATGAGGTGGCTATGAGGCAAAATCTACTCGATGGTACTAAGCATATTCCTGACATAGTTGAAACTCAACTCATGTTTCAGTGAATTAAAAAAAAAAAAATCAAAACAATCAAGTCATTATTACCCGATAATTAAATAAAGATAAAAATGCATTTGAAATCACGCAGAAAGCAGGATATAATTATATTAGAAACCACTGTGCACTAATCACTAATATCGAGCAATGCATTTAGTCCTGATCGAGGACTTTGATTCTGTCAATGAAAGGAGGCATGTGGCCAACTTACAGCTCTCCTAGAAAATGTAGCCGTTGCCAAAGAGCTGAGCTACGTCCTCCCAGAGAGGCCCAGATGCTTCTGCTTTGCTGAATCCTGGGCACCAAGAAACGCCCGAATGACTTAGGGCAACAGATACACGTTGTTTTAGTCCGACAGTATACGATGTAGTGTATAGAAACCAAAGGTTATTAGTAGTTACCAGGAGTGGGAGGAAGGGGGAAAAGGGAAGTCATTGCTTAGAGGGCACTGGGCTTCTGGTAAGGGTGATGGAAAAACGTGGAAATGGATAGTGATAGCGGCTGCACACTGTGATGAAGGTAATGCATGTCACTGAATTGTACCTGTAAAAGATGGTGACGTGGTAAATGTTCTGTTATAGATACACTTACCACAATAAAAAATAATATTAATTATAATATACATCTTCCTTAAATAGACTTTCTAGAGCAATTGCTATGTGATTAAACAAACATTTTGCGTGAGCCTTTCTGGGTATGAGTAAGCTCATCTATAAACATCATTGAGTATGGGTCAGTTGGTCTAAGACACCACTGAGTATGGGTCGGCTAATCTATAGACACCACTGAGTATGGGTCAACTGGTCTAGAGACACCACTGAGTATGGGTCAGCTGGTCTAGAGACACCACTGAGTATGGGTCAACTGGTCTAGAGACACCACTGAGTATGGGTCAACTGGTCTAGAGACACCACTGAGTATGGGTCGGCTGGTCTAGAGACACCACTGAGTATGGGTCGGCTGGTCTAGAGACACCACTGAGTATGGGTCGGCTGGTCTAGAGACACCACTGAGTATGGGTCGGCTGGTCTAGAGACACCACTGAGTATGGGTCGGCTGGTCTAGAGACACCACTGAGTATGGGTCAACTGGTCTAGAGACACCACTGAGTATGGGTCGGCCGGTCTAAGACACCACTGAGTATGGGTCGGCCGGTCTAAGACACCACTGAGTATGGGTCGGCCGGTCTAGAGACACCACTGAGTATGGGTCAGCTGGTCTAGAGACACCACTGAGTATGGGTCGGCTGGTCTAGAGACACCACTGGGTCAGCTGGTCTAGAGACACCACTGAGTATGGGTCGGCCGATCTAGAGACACCACTGAGTATGGGTCGGCTAATCTGTAGACGCCACTAAGTATGGTAAGTTAGTGTGTAGATTCCACTGTGTATGGATAAGCTAGTTAAGAGAGTCCATATGGTATGTATAAACTAGTCTAGAGACTGCATTGGGTATGGGTAAACTAGTCTTTGGACATCACTGAGTGTGGGTAAGCTAGTTTGTAGCTCCCTCCATTGACACGCATACATCTACATGTCAAAGAAATGCACAAATAAATTGAAGAACTTGTCTAGATGAGTCAACACTCTTGGGGGACAAGCACCTGAAGCAGAGGGTCAGCAATGCCTCTTTTGTCTTCCGCTGAGTCCACTGAGACTGAGCTTCCACTCTGCAGTGCATTCATGTATGAGCCCAACCACAATACTGGGCACACAGCACTGCCTGCAACCTTTAACGGAGCTCGCTGACATTTAAGTAATATTTGTTGTTGCGTGCTGTAGAGTCGATTCCAATTTATAGCGACCCCATGAGACGGAGTAAAACTGCCCCATAGGGTTTTCTACACTGTAATCTTTATGGAAGCAAATCACCAAGTCTTTCTCCAGTGGAGCCGCTGAGTGGGGTTGAACTGCCAACGTTTGGTTAGCAGCCCGGTGCTTAACCATTGTGCCACCAGGGAACCTTTAAGTAATAGAGCCACAGTCAACTTCCTAACTCTTCTTCCAGTTTCAATTAACAGTAATACCAACAATAATAATATCAAGTCATTGTAAGAAGTCCTTTGGCAGATGGGATCCTAGATAGATCTTTCTCAGTGACTGTGTCACTTGGTGGAGAACAGCTCTCAGACCTTAAAACAGTTAACCATATTGGGAGTTCTGGTAATGATACTTACCTGGAAGACCTAAAGAATTTTGGCAGATCGAATAAGACGTTTCTAAATAAGAATTCTGTTAATTATGTGACAGTCAAAATTTCTGTGTGAGTGAAAATTCTTTAATAGAGAACAAAAGCAAATTTTTAGAAAAGGCCAACATTTTAGGGTAAATAATATACCCATAGAGCCCTGATGGCACAGTGGTTAAGAGGTCGGCTGCTAACTAACAGGTTGGCAGTTCGAATCCACCAGCTGCTCCTTGGAAACCCTATGGGGCAGTTCTACTCTGTCCTATAGGTTTGCTATGACTCAAAATAAACTCGATGGCAATGGGTTTGCTTTGATTTTGGTAATGTACCCATGTATTTTTGAAAATATATAGAGTATTTTGATAGATACATTTAAAATGTTGATAATGAAGTATTTCGATAAATAAATTTATTATATTGATAATTATATCTAAACAACCAGTAATGAAGCCATGCATTTAAAAGTCACACATTTTATATTTTCTTATATGGGTAAAAATTAAAATTGATGTGAAATAGCCCTTCATTATAATATGTTAGGGTTGCTTCTTAGCTGGCAGAATTTTTTTTTTTTTTCTTTCCTGCCTAATTGTTTTCTTTGACACACAAACTGAAATCAAGAGTATTAGACACAATAAATGTGAAGAAACAATAGCCACATAATTGTCAGGATCTCAGGAAAAGCCGGGGAAGTCAGACCGTTTATTTCTTAGCTTCATATGTGCTTCTTAGTAACTTAGGTTGTGTTCCCTGCCAAAGACTCATTAAAATGACAAGTTATCTATGGCTCTGTTTTCAGTGGGGGTCAACAAGGGTATTCTAGACTCCCCAGTTTGTGTGCTTGGAGGAGCATTAATTATGTAAAAAAAAGCTGGCCTGTCTGGTCTGTAACAGCGTTATTGTTGGGTGCCGTCCAGTCGATGTTTGACTCATGGCGACCCCATGTGACAGAGTAGAACTGTCCCTGAAGGTCTCCTAGGCTGTAATCTTTATGAAAGCAGATCTCCAGGGAGAATTCAGAAGTTAGGGAGATCATCACGGAGTTGGATGCGCGCTTTGTTTTACCGAATTCCCAGCAATCACACCTATGCTACTAGGCAGCACGTTGGAACTTTCAGTTGTACATCTGTTACCTTCCCAGCCAATGGGCATTCAAGGATCTACACAGCCTACACTTTAAAATGATTCTAAAAAGAATAAATGATGGAATCAAAGGTAGGCAGAGGAACTGGCAAAGGCCAAGGTGAGGCTAGCCAATGTCTAAAGTCTCTGGAGAAATTAACGTGACTCAAGGTATTCAACACAACAGGTATTCTTCATATTAAGGAGAAACATTAAAAAATCCAAAAACATGGCCCAGAAAATATAATAAAGTATCAATTCCACTACAGTAAAACATTACTCTTGACTTTATAAAAGGGTCTTCTCCATATACTGGACTCTACTAAACACTGCATTTACTGACTTCTGAAGGATGGGAGCTATTTAATATACACTATGCCTGCTCTGTATTGAAACTGAGTCATTGGAAGTGGAGATACATTTACATATCTATGTCACTCTTTGGGCAACAGACAAGAATATGAGTTGAGATAAATGTAGAAGACGTACGATAAACTTCTTTTCCTTTACATCTGTTCTTCTGTAACTCAGGGGGAAAGAAAAGTTCACAGCACTTCTGTCTTAATTTGCCAGCTGTTATGTATTCATAGCAATCCACATGAAATGTGTGTGAGTGTGTGTGTGTGTGTGTGTGTGTGTGTGTGTGTGTAGGGGTCCCTGGGTGGTGTAAACTGTTAAGTGCTCGACAGTTGGCGGTTCCAACACACCCAGAGGCACCTTGGAAGATAGGCCCGGTGATCTGCTTCCAAAAGGTCACAGCCTTGAAAACCCTATGGAGCACAGTTCTACTCTGACACACATGGGGTTGCCAATAGTCAGAACAGACTCAACAACAACTGGTGTTATCTTAGTAAAATACCTCCACTTAAATTCAGACTTCTGTGTTGATTAGATCAATGGTGGTTTTCCTTTATTTGCTACAGTTTACCTAAGAGTAAAGGAGATACAAGGTCGCTGGGTGGTACAAATGGTTTGCCCTTGCCCACCAACCTAAAGGTTAGCAGTTCAAACCCACCTACCAATGCCATGGAAGAAAGGCCCTGGAGATCTACTTCTATAAAGATTTTTAAAAATTAGTAAACTCACTGCCTTTGAGTCAATTCCAACTTATAGTGATTATAGGGTTTCCAAGGCTGTAGGTCTTTATAAGCCCAGACCCTATGGAGCTGAGTTTTACTCTGTAACACATGGGGTCACCATGAGTCAAAACTGACTTGATGGCAATGGGCTTGAGCTTCTTTTTTCAAAACCAAGAGACCAAGCCAAACCCATTGCTATCAAGTCTATTCTGACTCATGGGGACCCCATGTGTTACAGAGTAAAACTCAGCTCCACAGGGTTTTCTTGCCTGTAATCTTTATGGAAACTGATCTCTAGGCCTTTCTTCCATGGCGCCACTGGGTTTCAAAACACCAACCTTTCAGTTAGTTGCCAAGAGCAAACTGTTTGCACCACCCATGGGCCTCGTTTGGTTTTGAAAGGGGACATGATAAAGTTGATACTGAAATCCTGTCTAAAATGGAAGGGCTAAAGGTAAGCTTAGGACTTTCCTTGCCTTGTTTTGTTTCTTTGGCCTGTCCGTCATGTGCTGCTCTAGAAACCGTGAAGTAGAGCCTTGGGAAACTTGAGGTTGATCGATGATCCCAAACCACAGCCCGTCGTGAGAAAGCCAGGACGTCAGGTGTCTCAAAGAAGCACCTGCTCTTTGAAGTGTGACAGCGTCAGAAAATTACTCCACAATGACGGAGAGCTGAGCAATCGGCTCAGTTACTCCAATAACGGAGCCAGCGCCTGAGAAGACACTTTACGGTGGAAAGGGCTGAAAACGCTCAGACTTCAGCCAGGAAATTTCCCTCTCATTTTGTCTTCTCCGTGATGACAGCACTCCAGACTGGATGTCTGAGAACAAAGGAGTCCTAGAAAGCAGCATTGTTGACCTAGCTGAGTTCTAAAAAGACCCCAACAGGATGGAAACCTATTCTGAGATGCGTGTACTGTATTTGTTGTTGTTGTTAGGTGCCGTCCACTTGATTCTGACTCACAGTGACCATGTACAACAGAACAAAACGGTGCTCGTACCTGCACCATTCTCTGGGTTTCTCTGTGACTTCCTCCTAGGTGTTGGCTACGGAACCACAGTCCATCCATTTATGCATCCAAACAAGGAATCGGAGAGAGTCAGCCCACACCATTGCTGTTGTTGTTGTTCGGCGCCGTCAAGCTGGTTATGACTCACAGGGACTCCTATGTACAACTGAACGGAACACTGCCCGGTCCTGCGCCATCCTCACCATTGTTGCTATGTCTGATCCCATTGTTGCAGCCACTGTGTCAGTCCATCTCCATGAGGGTCTTCCTCTTTTTCGCTGACCCTCTACTTTACCAAGCATGATGTCCTTCTTCAGGGACTGGTCCCTGCTGAGAACATGTCCAACGTACTTGTCTCGTCATCCTTGCTCCTGAGGAGCATTCTGGCTGTACTTCTTCTAAGACACATTTGTTCGTTCTTCCGGCAGTCCATGGTATATTCAATATTCCTCACCAACACCTTAATTCAAATGCGTTAATTCTTCTTTGGTCTTTAGCTAACTTACATTGTGGTGTTGGGAATGTCAGTGCCTGTCTAATTTTATAACATCTATGCCCAGTGTGCAAAATAATGGCAGTATTCAGGTGAAGAAGATAACTGTGTGTTCAAGATATTTTCATCATTCCTTCTTCCACTTCTCTTCCCTGGGTGCTAATAAAAGTGGAGGTGAGTTTTTTGTATATTGTTTTTTCTTGATCGTTGTTGCTGTTATGATCTTGGAGTATTTCAAGCTGTTTTGAAATCTTTATTAACACATGGGAGATGTGAGAGAAAAAATAACTTCTTCAAAACAATGTTATTTTGTCTACTTCTCTTCTGAGGAATTCGACAGGTTGCTGCTGAAAGGGCCGGTTACTTGTGGTAACATTTTATTAGGGAACATTATTAGTTTATGATGGCCTGTGGTATTTACTGCTGCCACAGTAAGGGGACCTGTCCTAGCTGCGTTTTCAATTTAACTTCAATCTCATGATTTCGTGTTTTGAACAAGCTCCTATTTAATTTCTGGCACTTCTTCCCCCGCACTGGCCTGGCTGCTGTGACTATTAATACATCAAGTGATGGTCACAGGAAGGTATTAAGGGAAATCTTGACTTGCAAATGCCTAAATTGCTTTTAATGCACCAAAATTTCCCCATAACTCTTAAAACGTTCATAAAATAATAATAATAATAATGCCACAGAGCCAGATAATTTTCTATCACAACAGAACATGTTCTTTGTAGGGCTTTAACTGTATGCACAGAAATCGGTCTTTGGAGGAAGAGTCGGATTTTGGCTTATTACCAAGCTGATTAAATGTAAGTGGGCTTGGGGTGTGTCATTACCTGAAAACGTGTACGTGAAATACCCATGAATCTTGAGAGCCCTTTGAGTGTGTCTTAGTGTCCTCCTGCTGCTGTAACAGAAACACGAGTGAGTGTTAAAGAACCAAAATTTATTGTCTCACAGTCAGGAGGCTACAAGCCTGAATTCAGGACACTGGCTCTAGGGGAAGGCTCTCTCTGTGGGCTCTGGGGGAACGTCCTTGTCTCAGCTTCTGTGGCCAGTCGTCCTTGGAGGTCCTGGGTGTGGAGACTGGTCTGATTCCACTGTCTTCAGATAGTGCTGGTCTTCCCCTTGTGTCTGCCTTCCCCTTTGCCTCATCTGCTCTTTTATATCTCAGAGTGATTGGTTTAAGACCCGCCCTCCACTGATATGGCCTCATTAACATAACATAACAGTGAAAACCCTGTTCCCAAATGGGATCACATCCACAGATGTATGGGTTAGTATTGCAACACATATTTTGAGGAGGGGGGAGGGTAACACAATTCAAACCCTACACCAACACCATAATTCAGATGCATCAATGCTTCTTCAGTCTTCCTTTTTCATTTGAATTATGGTGTTGGTGAAGAATATTGAATATACCATGGACTGCCAGAAGAACAAACAAATCTGTCTTAGAAGAAGTACAGCCAGAATGCTCCTTAGAAGCAAGGATGGAGAGACTACGTCTCACATACTTTGGACACATTATCAGGAGGGACCAGTCCCTGGAGAAGGACATCATGCTTGGTAAAGTAGAGGGTCAGCAGAGAAGAGGAAGACCCTCAACAAGATGGACTGACACAGAGGCAGCAACAATGGGCTCAAGCATAACAACGATTGTGAAGATGGCGCAGGACCGGGCAGCATTTCCTTCTGTTGTTCATAGGGTTGCTATGAATCAGAACCAACTTGACGGCACCTAACAACAACAATGAATTCAATCCATAACAGAGTGTTTCTCCCTGTGGTAATCGGCAGAATTAGCGTAGAGATCTGAGAGTGCTGTTAGCAAACACACATTGTGCACAGACCCTTTGTGGAGCATATGACCAAAGTGAAGGTGACAATGGGAGCAGATGCTGTTTCTGTAAGACCCCAGCCAAGCCGCGTCTCATTCTAGCATGGCTACACACCGTGGCTCTCTTTAGCACGTTGGCCGTTCCTTCTCCACCAGGTAAGCTCCCGGTGTTAAACGTGCTGCTTCTACTGGCTTCGAATAAGTGATTTACGACAAAGTCCCTGATAAACTGCCCGTGCCACATTTGTGCTGGCGTCGGGTGTACAGAGCAATCTGCCTTCCAGCTTCACATGACATAACAAATGTTGAAAGACTGCGTTGTGCCAGGCAGAGTTTGCCTGCACGCTCAGACCAAGGATTGCGGTAGTTTGCCTGGGATCACTGGTGTGTGCTTCCCTTTCTGAGCCATCTCTCCACCTCTGAGGGCTTCCTGGAGGCTGGCTGTGGCACACACCAGCCATCACTTATATGTAAGGGGAAGAGGTCTTTTGGAGTTCCTGGGTGGTACCAGGAGTCCTGGTGGCACAATGGTTAAGAGCTTGGCTGCTAACCAAAAGGTTGGCAGTTCGAATCCACCCACCACTCGTTGGTAACCCAATGGGACGGTTCTATTCTGTCCTATAGGGTCACTATGAGTTGGAATCGACTCAGTGGCAATGGGTTTTTATGGGTGGTGGAAATGGTTAACAGGCTCAGCTGCTAACCAAAAGGTTGGAGGTTTGAGTCCACCCAGAGGTGACTTTGAAGAAAGGCCTGGTGATCTATTTCTGAAAAATCAGCCACCGAAAACCTTCTGGAGCGCAGTTCTATTCTGACACAAATGGGGTCACCATGAGTGGGGAGCTGAAGCAACAACAACTGGTTAGTTGGTATTGAGAAGACTTTGAGCTCTTGGATCTTTACCACTTGATCCCACTGACCCGCTCTGTTTCTTGGTGCATGTAATTTCCCCCCTGCCAGCAGGTCAAATGTCCTCCTCCCCGTCTCTGGCTGACTGAGGCCCCTCCGGCACCCTCAGCATCAGCACCACTAGCTCAGAATCACCACACCCACAGCTTTTCTCCGTGAAGTGCCACTCTGCTCGAAAACCAATATTTGGAGCTTTGCCTTCATGAGGGTTCATCTGGCTGTCCGCCTGGAATTGAGCCTGCATGCTAAAGTCTCCTCCTGCACTTAAGTTATCCAAATACCCTGTGCTCATCTTTAAGCCAGTAATCCAGAGACAGCACGTTCTCACGACGAAGCAGAGGATAAGAACAAAGTCCACAGGGCTGGAAAATTCAAAGTTGACAAGGATTTTTCAGGACATCTCTATAAACAACACCTATTTAGTGCTGCATAAAAAAATTGTTGCTAAGGAACGAGTTTGAAAGTGCTTTGAAACTCATATAGGAAGCAAAGAATTTTACTTTATAGAATCCTTTTAAGCAAACTACTGCCTGTCTGTTTGTCCTACTGTGGTGGCTTGCCTGTTGCTGTGATGCTGGAAGCTATGCTACGGGTATTTCAAATACCAGCAGGGTCACCCATGGTGAACAGATTTCAGTGGAGCTTCCTGACTAAGACAGACTAGGAAGAAAGGCCTGGTGATCTACTTTCAAAAATCAGCCAATGAAAACCATATGGATCACAAAGTATTGTCCAATATAGTGCTGGAGGATGAGCTCCCTAGAGTGGAAGTCACTCAAAACACACAGTGGCAGCAACAACGAACTTGAGAATATCAATGACCTTGAAGATGGTGCAGGACTGGGCAACATTTAGTTGTGTTGTACATGGGGTCACCATGAGTCGGAGCCAACTCGACAGCAAATAATATTTAAGGTAAAAGCGACCCAAATACAGAGTATTCCAAATACACACACACACAGGCATGCACACACACGTATACGCATACTTATGCATATACACATACATATGCAAAATGAGGAAGACCCTCAATGAGATGGATTGGCACAGTGGCTGCAACAGTGGGCTCAAGCATAACAACAATTGTGAGGATGGCACAGGACCGGGCAGTGTTTCCTTCTGTCGTATACGGGGTTGCTATGAGTCGGAATTGACTCGATGGCACCTAACAACACGTACACACTTATATATATATTCACATACATGTATATGTGTATATAATGTACACATACACTCATGCGTACACATACATACTGAAATACACATCTATATCAGAAGTTGATGATTATTGGGATATTCACATCTTTTTTACTCATCTAGAGCTATAAGTAAATAGTCTGAATCAGGACTAAAGACTCTTTCATAACATAAAAAAAATGACATTAATGAAACTTCCTGATAATTACCACTTTCCGGTCTTTTGATTTTTGCTTATACAGTTCTGGGTGATAACTGCTTTCCCTCATTTCTTCTACACATGCACGTGGTTTCTGTACCTCAGGAAAAATGCCAACTGAGGTTTTTGTTTTGTGTTGTTTTTCCTTCTGTGAAGAATTTTTGCAGAGCTATGAAGGAAACACTGAAGATGCAGAAGAGTAAGCTAGTACATGGGATACACTTCATGAAAAGCCCTTCCCAGTATTTCTCCAAGTCCCATCAGCTGCATCTTTCTGCGCATGCTCAGCTTATCACTTTGATGATTTGATGGTACGCACCCTCCTCCAGCTCCAGCCTGCAGATGGAGGAGGCACTGTACTTCTCGAGTGGGTCATAAAAAACACCGTTTAGAAAGCACTTAGCTACACTGTACTATGCAAAGGATGATGTGCTAAAATAAAGAAAAGCCTTCCTTTAGGAGGCTGATATTTAAAACATCCCATTAAAACTGTGCATTCTCAAAAAAATATGCCTTGAAGAATTCACGGTTTAAATTAGAGAGCAACATCAAGGAGCAGCGCTCCAGGATTTGCCAAATTTGGGGGAAGTCTGCTATCATAGTGTTCCTGGTGGTGGAATCAAATCCAGGTCTGGCTATTCACTATTCTGTATCGCAGTTAAGGGGTCCCTGGGTGGTGCAAATGAGCTCTGGTGGTGCAATGGTCAAACACCGGGCTGATAACTGCAAGGTCTGTGGTTCAAACCCACCAGCTGCTCTGGGGGAGGAAGATGTGACAGTCTGCTTATGTAAAGATTACAGCCTTGGAAGCCCTATGAGGCAGTTCTACTCTATCTTATAGGGTCGCTGTGAGTTGGAATCGACTCGATGGTAAGGGTTTGGATGGTGCAAACGGTTGGCTGCTAACAGAAAGGTGGGACGTTTAAGTCCACCCAGAGGCACCTTGGAAGAACAGCCTGGCAATCTTCTTCCAAAAAATCAGCCACTGAAAATCCTATGGAGCATCATTCTACTCTGACACACACGGGTCACCATGAGGTGAAGTCGACTCAATGGCAACTAGTTTTATAGCATTAAACAAAGCCAGTTGTCAACAACCTTTGCTCAATAACTATGTTTCAACATACACTAACACTCAGATATAAGTGAATTATTGTACAGTGAATGTTATAGCATCATATATGAACACCAGATATAGTAGGCATAATTTGAGGCAATAACTTACCCAGGGTCTTCTCAATCTAGAGAGAAAGAGAGATTTACTTCAAGGGATTGGAGCACACAATTTGGGGCCTGGCAAGCCCAAAATCCGTAGGTCAGACACACTTAAGACTCCTGCAGGCCTGCACCCCAAGCTCTGCAGGTCAGGTGATGGGAACAGTGAGTTCTGGCAAAATGTTTATTTCCAGTCCAGAGATAGAACACCCTCTGGGAAAACTCTCCTTTTGCTCTTAAGGCCTTCAACTGATTGATTGATTACTTAGATTATACTATGGAAGGTAATTACCTTATGATACATTATGTAGATTACATTATGGATGGCAGTCTGCTCTACTTAAGGCCAACTGATTTAATTACATGTAACTATTCCTTAACAGCACGTGTAACCACTCCATAACAGCAACCAGTCTAGTGTTTGAACAAACAACTCGGAACCATAGCCTAGCCAAGTAGACACGTGAAATTAACCATCACAGATGCATACTTAATAAATTTCAACAAACATTTAATGGAAGTGATGTAAGAATGTCTGTTGATACTTGAATTAGTGTCTAAATGCTGTTTTGATTGGATACAAGCAGAGAAGCCTATTTGCTAAGAACGCCTAATTAGAAAGCACATCTGTAAAACCCATGTTTCATTAATTTGCAGTAGGAACTTTTCTTATTTTTTTCTGATATAATGTTTAGATAACTTAATCTATTGAACTTACTTATAACTCCAGCATTCAGAATTCTTCGTGCATTTCAATGTTATTTTCCCCCTAGGAATGTGTTACTGGGAAGACAGTGTCCATGCTAGTATTCAATATCCTGGCAGATTGAGACTTCCAGCAAAATGGTGCTCTAGGCAGAAGCACCACGCTGTCCCTCCACAGCAAAGATCTGAAAAACTAAGCCGAACAGAGAAAACAACAATCCTGAAACCCTAAAACATCAAATGAAGAGATAAAGAACTCAGCCAAGCACTAAATGGAGTGAGAAAACTGACAGATAACAGAGAGCGAGGAGAGATTCATGCAGAGGTCCCCTACCAGCTAACGCAGCATGGATCAGCCATCTTGGACTCCTATCGGAGACCAGCAAACAGGGGGTGCGAGACAGCAGCTTCACGGAGCTTCCAGTGGGAGACAAAACAACCGGTAATTTGCGATATACGCTTTCCCACCCCCCACCCTTCTTCACCCCCACTCAGCCTCCTCTGCTTCCCGTGGCCACAATCTCTTGACTGGGAAACACCGGCTGCTTGGAGTCCACACACCCGAATGGGCCAGCTCTCTGAGTGCCATTTGTTGGCTGCTGGTGTTGCTTTTTTCTGCTTCTTTTGATTTCTTCCTTACCTCTCACCACTTCTGCCTCCTTTCGCTCAAATACCTGGCTCCATGTGCCATCTTTGCTTCTTCCTGAGGGGCTGCAGAGCTATGGTAATTTTTCATATATGCTCTTCCACTCCCTACCCTTCTTCACCCACACTCGGCCCCCTCTGCTTCCCGCGGACACAGTCTCTTGTCCGAGAAACACCAGCCCGCACTAGCTGGCTCTCTGAGTGCCATTTGTTGGCTGCTGGTGTTGCTTTTTTTTTCTGCTTCTTTTGATTTTCCTCCTTACCTCTCACCACCTCCCCCTCCTTTCGCTCAAATACCTGGCTCCGTGTGCCATCTTTGCTTCTTCCTGAGGGGCTGTGGAGCTCCGTTCAAGTGTGGAGCTGCTTCCCGGTCTGGGCTGCTGCGCTGGTGGGATCCCGGGGCTTTTATTTGTTTGTTTGTTTGTTTTGAATTGTTTGTTTGTTTTCTTCTCCTTTTCTTGAGTTGGGAGCCCTTTCTGGCCAGGAAGTGCTGCGTGGCAAGGAGACTACCCCTTGGCTTGCACAAACGTGCATAGGGATCCCTGAGGACACTTCTTTTTTCGTTTTTTTTTTTTCTTTTCTGTTTTTTGGGGGGCTTTTCTTGTTCTTTTTTTTCTTTTAAATTTGTTTTGTTTTCTTTTCCCTCTTTTTCCCTTTTTGTCTTTCTTCATTACTCAGTTTCTTGTCTCTCTATTTCTTCCTTCTCTTTCTGTTCCCTGAATACCTGGCGTTGTATACCTCTATGCCTTCTAGCCAGGCTGTACTGCAACACCTGAGAACAACTTCCCAAGACCTCATAGCTGCACTGGTGGGATCCCTGGGAACTTTGCTGTTCTTTTCCCTTTCTGATTTTTATTTATTCATTCTTTTCTTTTTTTTCTTCCTCTTCCCCTTTTTGTTCTTCTCCATTTCATAGTCTTTCATCTCTCCACTCCAACGGCAAGCTCTCCTAGCATTCTTTTTTGTTTGTATGTTTTGGGCTCCTGTTCCTCTCTCCTCTCTCCCATATCCATCTTAGCTCCACACATAACAATCTCCCTGCTACATCCTGCTTACCTGCACCATGCACTTAACATCACACCACCAAGCAGCACAGGCATGGCCTACTGGAACCTGCCCGGCACTGATTACCGACCCACCCTGGTGGCTGTGTAAGTGCCACAAACAACTCATCCCAGTAACTCCTCTTCAGATAGACCTGCCCTGCCATACCATATCTGAGCGACTGACCCTGCCAACTGGAAAGGAGGCAAAAAGTATTGTGCCCACAGATGAGCAAACAACAAAGAACACACAGTCTGCCTGCTCAGACATAGCCAATTTTTTTTAAAAAAGGGATGAAACAAACAAATCTACAAACAATAAATGAGAAAAATAACTACCGAATGCCCTGAAGAGAGCAGACAATATCAAAACTTTTATAAAAACAGGACGGGATGGTTCCACTAGGCATCCAAAATAAAACACCAGATGACTTTCCAGTGGAAGAAAAGGCACTAGAACTACCTGATAGGGAATTCAAATTTCTAATACTCAGAATTCTCCAAAAGCTGAAGCAAAAAGCAGACAAAAATGAGGAAAAAATAGACAAATTCATGGAAAATACAGACGAAAAATTGGAAGAATTCAGGAAAATAATGCAGGAACAAAATGCCAAAATAAATTCACAACTAGAAATTATAGAAAGACAACAATTAGAAATCCTAAACATAAACAACAAGATTTCAGAAATGGACTGTGTCATAGAAGGGCTGAGAAGCAGATTTGAAACGGTGGAAGACAGGATCAGTGGAATTGAAGACAAACACTTGGATACAACTCTGTTTGAGAGAAACGCATAAAAAAGAACAAAGAAAAATGAAGAGACCTTGAGAGTTACGTGGAATACAATCAAAAGCAAAAATTTGGGAGTGATTGGAGTTCCAGAACAGGGGGAGAAAACAGAAAACACGGAGAGGATCACTGAAGAACTTTTGACAGAAAACTTCCCCAATATCATGGAAGATGAAAAGCTGGCCATCCAAGAAGCTCAATGAACCCCATATAGGATAGACCCCAAAAGAAAATCACCAAGGTATATCATAATCACACTCGCCAAAACCAAAGACAAACAAAAAATCCTGAGAGCAGCTCATGAAAAACAAGAAGTCACATACAGAGGAGAAACAATAAGACTAAGCTCAGATTATTCGGCAGAAACCATGCAGGCAAGAAGGCAATGGGATGACATATATAAAATCTTGAAAGAAAAAAATTGCCAGCCAAGAATAATATATCCTGCAAAACTCTCGTTCAGATATGATGGTGAAATTAGGTCATTTCCAGATAAACAGAAATTAAGGGAATATGTAAAAGCCAAACCAAACTTACAAGAATTATTAATGGGAGTTCTTTGATCTGAGAACAAACAACTTCAGCTCACGGGCAGAATCTAGGACACAGAATCGTACCAGCCAGATACCAGTCTAGGAAATGAACTCTCAAGGACTACCCAAAACCAAAAGAAATACAACAGAGAATCAGAGCAGTTAATCAGTAAATGACAACAACATGGTAACAATAAAAGAGGGAATAAACAGCATAGGTATAGAACCTTCTAATGGAGAGGAAGGCAAGGCAATACCAAGTAATGGTAGACTGCTTCAAACTTAGAAAGATAAGGGTAAAATTCATGGTAACCACAAAGAAAGTTAATAAACATACTCATAAAAATATAGAGGAAAAACATAAAGTCTCTGCAAAAACAAAACCTAGAAAAACAAAAGAAATAAAAAAAAAACTCCACAAACAAAAGTAACTCAGCACAGGAGAGTAAGAAGAATAAAGAAAACATCAGCACCACAATAAAAAGCACTACAAAATGACAGCAACAAACTCACATCTATCAATAATTAAGACTGAATGTAAATGGACTCAGTGCACCCATAAAGAGACGGAGAGTGACAGAATGGATAAGAAAACAGGATCCATCAACATGCTGTCTACAAGAGACACCCCTTAGAAACAAAGATGTGAATTTATTAAAAGTCAAAGGTTGGAAAAAAATATATCAAGCTAACAACTACCAAAAAAGAGCAGGAGTAGCAATACTAATCTCAGATAAAATAGACTTAAAACAAAATCCACCATAAAAGACAAAGAAGGACACTATATAATGATAAAGGTGATGATCCATTATGAATACATAACCATAATAAACATCTACGCACCCAACGACAGGGCTCCAAAATACATAAAACAAACTCTTAACAACACTGAAAAGAGAAATTGACAGTTCCACAATAATAGTAGAAGACTTCAACACACCACTCTCAGTAAAGGACAGAACAACTAAGAAGAAACTCAGCAAAGATACAGAAGACCTAAAGGGCACAATCAGCCAACTTGACCTCACAGACATATATAGAACACTCCATCCAACCACTGCAAAGTACACATTCTTTTCCAATGCACATGGAACGTTCTCCAGAATAGACCACATCTTAGGCCACAGAGCAATCCTCAACAAGATCCAAAACTCTGAGATAATTCCAAGTATCTTCTCTGACCATAATGCCATCAAGGTAGAAATTAACAATAGAAAGAGCAAGGAAAAAAAATCAACTACATGGAAACTGGATAATACCCTGCTTACACATCAGTGGGTCATAGAAGAAATCAGAGATGGAATCAAAAAATTCCCAGAATCAAATGAGAATGAAAACACATCATACCAAAACCTTTGGGACACAGCAAAGGCAGTCCTCAGAGGACAATTTATAGCAATAGACACACATATCAAAAAAGAAGAAAGGGACAAAATCAAAACATTAACTACAGAACTCAAACAAATAGAAAGAGAACAGCAAAAAAAAAAAAAAAAAAAAAAAGCCCACAAACACCAGAAGAAAAGACATAGTAAAGATCAGAGCAGAAATAAATGAAATAGAGAACAGAAAAACAATAGAAAGAATCAACAAAACCAAAAGTTGGTTCTTTGAAAGAACCAACAAAATTGACAAACCAATGGCCAGACTGACAAAAGAAAAACTGGAGAGGACGCAAATAACCCAAATAAGAAATGAAATGGGGGACATTACAACAGACCCAACTGAAATAAAAAGGATTATAACAGAATATTATGAAAAACTATACTCCAACAAATTTGAAAACCTAGAGGAAATGGATAAATTTCTAGAAACACACGGCCTACCCAAACTACCACAAAGTGATGTTGAAAATCTGAACAGACCCATAACAAGAGAAGAGATTGAAAAGGTAATAAAAAAAACTCCCAAGCAAAAAAAGCCCTGGCCCAGATGGCTTCACTGGAGAATTCTCCAAAACATTTACAGAAGAGCTTGTACCAGTACTACTCAAGCTATTTCAGAGCATAAAAAAGGAAGCAACACTTCCAAATTTATTCTATGAAGCCAGCATAATGCTAATACCAAAACCAGGCAAAGACGTCACAAAAAAAGAAAATTACAGATCAATATCCTGGCAGATTTTCATGTCTCATCAGCTCAAATTTTACAACCAGCATTTTATTGGTAACTGCACCATCTCATTCTAAACCTATTTTGAATATTCTTAATATATTTTTTTATTGTGCTTTAGGTGAAGGTTTACAGAGCAAATTAGTTTGTCATTAAACAATTAATATACATATTGTTTTGTGACATTTGCTGTCAACCCCACGACGTGTAAACATTCTCCCCTTCTTGACCTTAAGTTCCCCATTATCAGCTTTCCTGTCCCCTCCCACCCTCTTGTCCTTATCCCTGGGCTGGTGTGCCCATTTAGTCTTATTTTGCTTTATGGGTCTGTCTAATCTTGATAAAGTTGTGTTTAAAGAATTCATTTTAAAAAACAGCTTCTGTATAAAACGATTTAATTAGACAAAAATGTTAACTTTCCCTGTTACTTGAGTGCATCCTTGAGTTTGTAATTGAAGATAGCAGGGAAACAATGTTCAGATAACTGAGATTTTATTCAGCTGTACTGGGTGGAAAACTCATCATTCGGTTAAGTCAGTAATGAAAACTTTTTGTGCTACTTGTTGGGTGATATTTCCCATGGTTCTCTTTCATTTCTGTGTACCTTGCAAATGAGGTGCTATCTAGCCTTCATTCCAGACTATCTTTTCTAGAATGTCTGTATGCAGTACAGCTTTGGAAAGATAGAGATGGTATCTTCCTCAAGAGCAGAGGATAAGAATGCCTACTACCCATTATAAAAGACTGAGGTTCCTTCAGCTCAGGATTCCTCTCCAGTAACATAACCTAACCTCATGTGTTGGTAACCATTTCAGCCCATCTGCTTCACCCATGTGGGACTTGGAGACAAGGAGAACTTACAAGTAGTACAAATATGCTAATTCTCATGCTGCTTGCTGTGCTGTGTGTAATAAGCTATCCATCATCTCTGACCCAGGAGTCTCATGTCTTCTGCCAACATCCATGAAACTTCAGGAAGCTAGTTTGCTAATGTCCAAATAGGGTAAAGTCTCAGGCCTTTCACAGCTCTTAGATACTGAAGTGGAAGATACGCATATGGTAAAAAAAAAAAATGCCATGGCGTTGACTCCAACTCATGGCGACCTCATGTGTCTGAGAGTACAACTGTGCTCCATAGGGTTTTCAGTGGCTGATTTTTCAGAAGTAGATCACCAGGCCTTTCTTCCAAGGCACCTCTGGGTGGACTTGAACTTCCAACATTTCAGTTAGAGGCTAATCACGTTAACCATTTGCACTGCCCCCAGATTCCAATTATATGGCACTTTTGAATAAAAATTCTTAGAACGGAGAAGTCCTGACTTGTCAAAATAGTGTCTATGTTATTTTTGCAGAGATCCCCAAATCTACTCAACCATGTAGTTTTACATTACCTGCATTTTTTCTTCCAACCATTGTGATATTATTTTTTGGTTCCCTGCCAAAAATTGTATATATAATAAATATATATAAAGCCTGGGAATTTCTTTCTTTTTCTAAATACTAGTTAAAACAGTTGTTCTCATTAGCCTGGGGGAGGGGCTTTTAAAAATAAAAAATCCCTAGGCTCCTCTCTGTTTTATTGTTGTTATTTGTCAGACAGTCAATTCCGACTCATGGAGACCCCATGTGTGCAGAGTAGAGCTGCTCCATAGGGTTTCCAAGGTTGTGACCTTTCAGAAGCAGATCTTCTAGAAGCCAGGCCTGTCTTCCAAGGAACCTCTGGGTAGGTTAAAACCTCCAACCTTTTCGTTGGTAGTCAGGTGCTTAACTGAAGACCAATTACATCAGACTATCTTTTTAAATTCTCTAAGGTAATTTTGGAGCCCTGGTGGTTAAGACCTCGGCTGCTAACCAAAATTTTGGCAATTCGAATCCACTCCTTGGGAACTCTATGGGGCAGTTCTCCTCGGTCCTGTAGGGTGACTATAAGTTGACAGTAACGAATTTAAGGCAATTTTTAAAAGGAGCCCCAGTGATGCAGCGGTTTTGTGCTTGGCTAACCCAAAAGTTGGGAGTTTGAACCCACCAGACACTCTGTGGGAGAAAGATGTGGCAGTCTGCTTCTGTAAAGATTACCACCTTCAAAACCCCATGGGGCAGTTCTACTCTGTCCTACAGGGTCGCTATGAGTCAGAAGTGCCTGGACACCAGTGGGTTTAAAGCGATTTTTAATGTGCAGCCACATTCAAGAACCATTGCCCTAAATTTGCAAAACCTGTTGTCCACCCCTTTTGCCTTGCCTCTGGAACTTCAAGGTGCATGCAGACCACCTGGGGATCTTGTTAAAATTTAGATTCTGATTTGTTTGGTCTGTATCTGTGCCTGATAATCCGCATTCATAACAAGCTCCTGGGAGAGGTTGTTGCTCCTACTCTAAAGACTCAGCTGTGCGTAGTGATGTCGTATTTGTTATTTCTGACAAAAGAAGTAAACCAAAACAAAACTTAACCTAAGTATCAAGGATTTCAGCTACTGAGGTGTAGCGCACCCTGTTAACATGACCTTGTTTGATACAGTTGTCCCCAGCTTACCACGGGGTTACCTTCCAACGCCCGGTAGTGAATTGGTTCTGATGTAAGCCAAATATCTCATTTTTTTTTTTTTTTTTTTTAGGTTTTCATTATTACTGCCTTTTATTATCAGTATCTTTATAAATCTGATCTTTGTCTTTAGGAGTTGGCATGAGAATGGTAACATCAGCAAGTTACGTGCTGCAACATTGTACATAGTACATATTACTAACAATAAACCAAAACCCATTACAGTCAAGTCAATTCCAACTCATAGCAACCCTGTAGGACAGAGTAGAACTGCCCCATAGTGTTTCCAAGGAGTGGTCAGTGGATTCGAACTGCCCACCTTTTGGTTAGCAGCCAAGCGGTTAACCACTGCGCCACCAGGGCTGCTACTAAGGATAAGACAGACGGAACACAAAACCAGATGGTCGTAAGTGCAGCTGGCAGTAACTCGAGTGTGTCGTATGTCGAGGGCTACCTGTACGAATAATGAGCTAAAGTGAGCCCTGTTGGTGTAACAGTTAAGCACTCGGCTGCTAAGCGAAAGGTAGGCAGTTCAAATCTACCCAGCGGCTCCTTGGGAGAAAGACCTGGCAATCTGCTCTCATAACGATTCCAACCTAGAAAACCCTACGGGGCAGTTCTACTCTGTTAGATGGGGTTGCTATGAGTCAGAATCGACTCAATGGCTCTAACAATACTGAGCCACAAGCTGAGTCTAAGAAACAGAAAAGCAGGCAATCAGTAAACCTCCATCACCCTCTATCAAATGCACCGATTGGTGCCCCAGGAATCCATTTCTGCTGCGGAACAAAGCCCTCACAGTTAAAATGCTTTAACCAACTGGAGCGCCCTGCCTGGCCTGGGCATTTGAAAACAAACAAACACACAAAAAAAGCACCTCGTTGTCATCAAGTCATTTCCGATTCATAGTGACCCTACAGGACAGAGCAGAGTTGCCCCATAGGGTTTCCAAGGAGCAGCTGGTAGATTTGAACGGCCGACCTTGTGGTATAGCAGCTGAATTCTTAACTACTGTACCACCAGGGCTCCAAAATTACTCTAGGAAAATGCTCTCTTTCTGGGGCATTTTCTTCATTATGGCCATGTTGTCACTTGACTCCTATTTTTTTAATCTACCATCCTGGGGAGACAAATACTTGGAATGATTGTAACATGACACTCCTGCCATGTGGGTCATTACAAATGTTCTGGTTGTGGTTGTCGTTGTTGTTGCTGTTAGCTGCCATTCAGTCAGGGGCAACTCTCAGCGACCCCATGTACAACCAAAGAAAACGCTGTCTGGTCCTGCACCATCTTCATGATTGTTGATATGTTCGAGTTCATTGTTACAGCCACGGTGTATTTGGAGGGTCTTTCAACCTAGGGTGCTCATCTTCCAGCTTTATTAACAGACAGTGTTCTGTTGTGATCCGTAGGGTTTTCATTGGCTAATTGTTGGAAGTAGATCACCAGGCCTTTCTTTCTAGTCTGTTTTAGTCTGGAAGCTCTGCTGAAACCTGTCCACCATGGGTGACCCTGCTGGTATTTGAAATACCGATAGCGTAACTTCAAACATTCTGCTGTGGTCCATAGGGTTTTCATTGGCTGCTTTTTGGAGTAGATCTCCAGGCCTTTCTTCCTAGTCTGTTGGAGTCTGGAAGCTGTGCTGAAACCAGCCCACCTCGGGTGACCCTGCTGGTATTTGAAATACTGGTGCTGTAGCTTTCAGCATCTGAGCAACATGCAAGCCACTGCAGTACGACAAACTGACAAATGGGTAGTGGCAAATGTTCTCACTGTGGTTTAAATGCAGAGTCACTGAAACACAGAGAGTGCACCAGCTCTAGTGGGGATTTACCCTAGAGAGTGAGATAAACTCCAAAGGCAAGAAAATATTGAACACAGAAGTGGGAATATGTGGTGGCTCAAGTGCTGCACACACACACACCCTCACACACACACACACACATACACACACACGTTCACACCTGTTTCCTATTCTGGCTGGAGGTGACAATTGGGCTGCTAATGTTAGCTGCACAGATGACCATAACTGAGTAAGCCGGCCGGTCACCAGGGGCACATGTCACACGTGGCCTCACTCTTCATCACAAGCTGGCAGGGAGTGACTAACAAGAAGTGAACAATGAGACAGCAGAGCCCAGCAGCCCAGACTGGCCACGGGGCACGGAGGCAGTCCAGGACGTACTCCATACTTCTCAGAAACAGAAGCACGAAAGCACACTGTTGTGCTTTCATTGTGTCCCCCAAAAGCATGTGTTGAATTCCTGGCCCTGGAGATGGGATGCTATTTGGAAATAGAGTTTTTCTTTGATCACATTAACGATTTTAAAGGAGGCCTGGTAGTGCAACTGTGAAGTGCTCAGCTGCTAACCAAAAGGCTTGCAGTTCAAACCCACCCAGCAGCTCTGCAGAAGAAAGACCTGGAGACCTGATTCTGTGAAGATTACAGCCCAGGAAACCCTATGGGGCATTCTACTCTGTCCCATGGGGTCACCATGAGTCAAAACTGACTGGATGGCACCCAACAATAAGAACATGTTAATGAAGTCATACTAGAGTAGGGTGGGTCCTAAATCTAATCACTTCTTGAGTTATTGAAAGACCAGAATAGACACAGAGACACACCTTTCGATGCCCTATTTTTGCCAGAGGGCAATTGATTTGGGAGCCTGCACTCATCCACCCTCTCTAAAGTCCTGGCAGAACTGACACTCAGTGGTACTCAGACTGAGAAGGCTGAGCTCAGAGCCCTGTGTTTTGCCCAGAGTCTTAGGCTGGGTTCTTTACAGAAGCAAAACCAGTGAAGCATTTATATATATATATATATATATATATATATATATATATATATATATGTATGTATGTATGTATGTATATAGAGAGATTTATCTCAAGGAAATGGCTCACATGGTGTAGAGGCTGGCAAGTCCCAAGTCTGTGGGTCAGGCGTCAGGCTGGAGGCTTCTCCTTACTTGTGTAGCTGCAGGGGCTGACAAACGCAAGATCAGCAGGTCAGACGGCAGGCCGCCGGCTCACAGGCTGCGGAGGCTGACAAATCCCAAGATTGGCAGGTAAGCTGTTAGCTCAAGTCCCAAGAAGCGGATGTCAGATGAAGACAATCTGGATGCAAGATCCAGAGCAGAGCCTTGCTGAATCATCCGTTTAGATACGGGGGACAGGCCACACCCCCTAGGAAACTCCCTTTCAACTGATGGGATGCTCATAGCAGATCTCATCATAAAGTTGATTACATCATTACAGAACTGCCAAATTACATCATTACTGCCGAATCACTGAGAATCATGGCCCAGACAAGTTGACACACAATCTTAACCATCACACCTGGTAACATGGTCCCGCTCCAGGAGTTATCAATAAAAAGGAACATGAGATGTCCATGGCACATTGGAGCCTTTAAACTACTTAGAGACTATCAAGTGGGCAATTCATATGTCCGGGAGCCAGACAGCAATGCACCACTCTTTGCTCAATGGGCCTGTGAAAGGTTCCCTTGTCTTCCACCAGGCAGCCTTCTGCTCCATTTTTCTGTTTATCAGACTGTAATGTGGGGCTGGCGCAGAAAGTGGTCTGCAGTTCTGTTAGCCATCCTCTGTGCTTCTAGATAAGACATTGGTGCCCACCATCCCCTAAATTGAGATACTGCACCAGGGCCCTGCACACAGGGCAAATACTCAGCTCCCGAGCCTGGTCCAGCATCAAATAACGTGCCCTGAACTTGCCTATGACCCAAGCCTCTTGGAGGATTGTCATCAGCAGGGTTAGGACTTCTGCAGGTAGGAGTGATGGCATGGAATATTACTTGGATACTCCCACTTGGTAGGTGTCCTGGTGGTGCAATGGTTAGGTGCTCAGTTGCTAACCAAAAGGTTGGTGGTTCAAACCCACCCAGCAGCTCCATGGGAGAAAAGACCCAGTGATCTGCTCCCTTAAAGATTACAACCTAGGAAACTCTAACGGGAAGTTCTGCTCTGTCATATGGCGTTGTTGAGTTGAAATGGACACAACAGCACCAAACAACACCCACACTTGGTACACATTGCTATGACATGGCTCGGTTATTAATACCAAAAAAAAGAAGAAGAAGAAGAAAAAAGAAAGGCAGAGAAAAATTGAGAATGAAAGTGGTTAGAAAACCCAGGGGTGTTCTTGTGTGCAGTGACGCCCTTTGCACTCTTACTAAGTAATATGTGAGTTCCAGTTCCACCTACCCTTGAGTAGATTCTGACTCATGGCACCCCCATGTGTGTCAGAGTAGAACTGTGCTCCATAGGATTTTCAGTGGCTGATTTTTCGGAAGTAAATCTCCTTTCTTCTGAGACACCTCCAGGTGGATTCGAACTGCTAACCTTTTGGTTAACAGTCAAAAGCTTAACCATCCAGATGGTCTATTTGTGATTATCCTTCTCTTAATGAAGTGAGGAAGATTAGACGTTTTTGTTTTTTAATAATGATGAATATGTAATAGTGATTCCATCCTGTATTATATTTGTCTTTACACCGGGGTCATCAGCTATAATTTTAAATATTTTTTACATGAAGGAAGGAGCTCACAGAGGTAAATGTTCCTAGATCCCACAGCAGTCATAAAGCCACCTGAGCCAGCCTGTCTCTTGCAGGAACTAGTTATTATTGTGTCCAGTGGCAGGCCACCCTTGGTGCCAAGGAGCCTGGGAGAAGTTCAGGCAGCTCTGGGACTGTTTCTGCCACAGCCTAGTCCACAGTCACAGATTTGTAACCTCGTCTTCATCTAGTGTCCATGGCCCCCTGACTGCCCAGAGCCCCACTTTGCAAAACCGCCGTGCATGATAGGGAATCCTCCAGGGCTTGGGATCCTACAGGATGAGGAAGTAGGTAGAAGTAAATGAAGAGACATATAGGGTGAGGTCTGGGAGGGGCCCAAATGCTGAGCTTCCATGTCCCAAGAGGTACACTGCCCTTCTAAAACATCAATGTCTTTCACCAACCAGGAAGCTCCTAGGTCTGCTTGGGTGAGATGGGTTGCATAACTTAAAGAATGTAATCTATGTCACTGAATTAGAAATTGTTGAATTGGTCTACGTTTCACTGTGTATACTTTAAACAACAATAAAAAGAAAGAAAGAAAGGAAGGAAGGAAAGAAGAAAGAAAGAAGGAAGGAAGGTGTGTTTTCTCTGCCCATCTGATTATGCAACAAGAACATTTTCAATAGGAGAATAACAAAATGGAGTGCATATTTCTAATCTGTACCTCTGATATTTTATGCAAAATGGGAATCAGCAAATTGCTTTTTCCATGATGTCCACAAAGTGACTTGGACTTTGAAGTCCTATTCAGTGAGAGGTTGAAGAAAATTCAAGGTGTAGTCATGTACTGCGGTTCCAGTGGAAGAAGGGTGACCTTCAGGATGCCTGCAGGATTAATTCTTGCTTGAGGAGTGAGCTGTGAGGCTTCCTTTGGCCATGTTTACCAGCACGCTTATATCTTTGAGCTAGCTCTGGGCAATGAGGCTTTGATACAGTCTTTATGATAGAAACACCACAGTGCTAAGAACCAGAGTGCACACCTAGAGTTGCATTATTAAAGACATATTTTTCCTGAAGAGTTTCGCCAAAATGAAACGTCTTGCTCCTGTTGGTCTAAGGAGAGACCTGGCTAGTTTAAAACATAACGATTGCAAAATTGAGGAGCGACACTGATTTATTCTTGCCTATCAACAGAGCTTGAGCTCTGGTATCTTTCCTAGGTTGTCCTTTAAAAATGCATACCTTGGATATGAAAATAATCTTCTGCAGGTGTAGATCTCTTCAGGTATTTAGCTTAAACATGTGATGATGGGGAAGATGTCTCTCATTTCCTTAAGGGTTGAGCGGGTAAGTGAATCTGCACCATCTTTCAAATCATAGTTGCAAAGGAAAGCCTTTTGATTTCCCAGATCCATCTGGGGAGATATTCCATTTTAACCACATCCCATCTAGAGGAGAAGTCATAAAGGCCATGTGCAATTTTAAATTTTAATCATTTGAGATGAATACAGGACTAATGCGGGTGCCTTAATATTGTTGTTCCTTCACTGAAATCCAGTTCTTTGGCGGAACCTGGGGTCAAGTTCACCAAAACAGTTTACAGAATTTCTCAGCTGCACCAGGAGAGTATTTTCACCATGTTGGAAACTTAGAAATTTCAGAAGAATGAGTAAGGCATTCCCTTTTAAGAGAACATGCTTTCATGTGTAGAATGAGATGATTTCGATCGTGTACACATGCAATATTATTCAAGCTTAAGGAAACCCAACAACCCAATGAATATCACAGGCAGAATAATCTACCTCTATCATATTTGGCATTTTTTCGAAGGATTATGTCTAAAAGGTGTGTGACAGTTATTTTTGATGGCACAAGAATAAAGTTTTATTTCAGTATTAAAAGTTATATATTGTCAGTCCACACTGATATAAATAAATGATTGATTAAATGAACAAATGGGGGAGAATACAAATCTCCCTTACAGAAGAATGCCAAGTAATTTATGTAGGTACTCCATTTGCACAACTCCTCATTTCTTAAGGTAGGTTGTGTATTGGTGGCTTCCTTCCCAAGAGTACAGTATGGAAAAAGGGGAAGAAAGAGGGACTTTACAGGAGAAACCTGGAAAAGCACTAGTTCAGCCAGGTGACCAAGGTCAACCTCAACAGTGATAAGTCATGTTGATGGCATGCACTCTTGACGAGATGTGATGGAAATGGCAGTTCACCTCTGTGGTTTTCCTCCCAAAAACCTATAACCCCAGTCTCATCATGAGACATACATCAGACAAATACCAGTTGACAGACTTCTACAAAATACCTGACCAGGAATCCTCAAAACTCTTAAGGTCATCACCTCCCTGATAGGGAACACAACAGAGAGTCCCTGATGGAGCCGGAGAGGGGTGGGGTACAGAACTCAAATTCTAGTAAGAAGACCAGGCATAATGGTCTGACTGACACTGGAGGAACCCCAGAGAGCATGGCCCCTAGACTTTCTGTCAACCCAGAACTAAAACTATTCCCAAGGCCAACTCATCAGACAAAGATTAGACTGGGCTATGGGACATAAAATGATACTTGTGAGGAGTGTGCTTCTTAGCTCAAGTAGATACATGAGACTAAATGGGCAGCTCCTGACTGGAGGTGAGATGAGAAGGCAGAGGGGGTTAGGAGCTGGTTGAATGGACACAGGAAATCAGGGTGGAAAGGAGGAGTGTGCTGTCACAGTATAGGGAGAGCAATTAGGGTCCCATAACAATGTATGTATAAATTTTTGTATGACAGACTAACTTGAATTGTAAACTTTCACTTAAAGTACAACAATAAAATTTAAAAAAAAAAACTCTTACGGTCATCAAAAAAAAAACAAAGACAGATTGAGAAAGAGTCACAGATAAGAGACTTGACAATTAAATGTAATCGAGTGTTGTGGATAGGACGTTAGGTAAAAACTAGGTAAGTTTGAATAAAGTAGGGACTTTACTGATAATGAGTCTATATATATTGATTCATTAATTATGACAAATATACCATACTAATCACCACCACCACCAGCGGCCATTAAATCCATCCTGACTTATGGTGACCCCATGTGTGTCAGAGTAGAACTGTGCTCCACAGGGTTTTCAATGGCTGGTTTTTTGGAATTAGATTGCCAGGCCGTTTTCTTGAGCCACCTCTGGGTGGATTTGAACCTCCAAACTTTCATTTAGCAGTGAGCATGTTAACCGTTTGCACCATCCAGGGACTGATTCCATAACAATATTTTAAAAACCCGTGGCCGTCGAGTCAATCCCGACTCACAGCAACCCTACAGGACAGAGTAGAACTGCCCCATAGGGTTTCCAAGGAACCGAGGGTGGATGCGAACTGCCGATGTTTTGGTTAGCAGCGAAATGCTTAACCACTGCACCACCAATATAGGTGTTAATAATATAATTTTTTAAAGAATTTATTTTTTCATAGGCAGTGTGTGCCTTAAATACAACCATTTTGTTGGTATAATGATAGTTCATTTATTTTCACGTTGTACAATATTCCGCCATGCGTATACATCATAATTTGTTAATGCTTATTCTTGTTGGTGGCCGTTTGGGTTTTCCCATTTTTTTTCTATTATAAACAGTGCTGATTTGAACATTCTTATTCATGACTTCATATTTGTGCTTATTCCCAAGAAAGGTGATCCAACCGAATTTGGAAATTATCGAACAGTATCACACACAGGTAAAATTTTGCTGAAGATCACTCAAAAACGGCTGCAGCAGTGTATCGACAGGGAACTGCCAGAAATTCAAGCCAGATTTAGAAGAGGACGTGGAACCAGGGATATCATTGCTGATGCCGGATGGATCATGGATGAAAGCAGAGAATACCAGAAAGATGGTCACCTGGGTTTTATTTACTATGCAAAGGCATTCGACTGTGTGGATCACAACAAATTATGGATAACATTGCAGAGAGGGAGACTTCCAGAACACTTAATTGTGCTCATGAGGAACCTGTACATAAATCAAGAGGCAGTCTTTCGAACAGAACAAGGGGATACTGCGTGGTTTACAGTCAGGAAAAGTGTGCGTCAGGGTTGTATCCTTTCACCATACCTATTCAATCTGTATGCTGAGCAAACAATCTGAGAAGCTGGACTATATGAAGACGAACAGGGCATCAGGATTGGAGGAAGACTCATTAACAACCTGCAATATGCAGGAGGAGGGATTGCTGGGTCATTGGTAGGTGAGTATTCAGCCTTAAACTTATGGATGAATTATTGTTCACAGTAGTTCTTAACACCCAAATCATCCCAATGGTGTCTGAGTTCCAACTGAAACTCATTTTTCCTTTTTTTATTGTTAGCTGCTGTGGAGCTGATTCCGACTCATAGCAACCCCATGTGACAGAGCAGAACTGCCCCATAGGGTTTCCTAGGCCGTAATCTTTACGGAGAGGATCACCAGATCTTTCTCCCATGGATACATTAGTGGATTCAAACCTCCAGCCTTTGTGTTAGCTGCTGAACACTTAACCGTCACGCCACCAGGGCTCCTTACCATTCAGGATTTTTAGCCTTCTAAATATTTGCTCATCCAGCTGGTATGAATGGGATATGTTTGTAGTTTTGAATTGCATTCTCTTGGTTATCCTGAACACCTTTTCATATGTTAATGATGTAGTCTTGTTTCCTGATCTGGGAAAAGTCTCTTATATTGTTTGCCTATTTTTATGCACAGGGTGTTCTATCATAAGATAAGTACATAAAACTCATTTGCATTTAAATTTATTGTCTTTTTTAAACTTTGAGTGAAAGGAACTCTGTATATGTCTCAGATACTTATCCATTATAAGTTACTTGGGTTGCAAATATCCTCTTTCAATTTGTAGATTTTTTTTTTTTAATATTTCTTTATGGTGCCTTTGATAAAAGTTCTTAATTTTAATGTGTTTAAATTTATGAATCATTTTTATTTATGGTTGATGCTTTCTGTGTTTTTTTTAAAAATATTTCCTTACCCAAGAATACTAGAGATAATAGTGTCCTTATTTTTTTTAAATTGTGCTTTAGGTGAAAGTTTACAGCTCAAGTTAATTTCTCATACAAAAATTTATACACATATTGTTATGTGACACTAGCTGCAATCCGTATAATGGGACAGCACGCTCCCCCTTTGCAGCCTGGGTCTGATTCTGCTATCTTGTTTCTGCTGGCTCTCACTCATGTTCTTTTGTTGCTTTGTCTGGTTTGTTGTTTTCCATTAGAATCATATATCTTAGGGTTTTATCTGTGGTCCTTCTTTGAGGACTTGTTTCAGATTGCATTCCTCCAGAAAATATTGGCGTTTTTTCTCATCAGTCACCTGAGAGTACCTCCAACCCAGGATCACTCTTTTTTTTTTTCTTTCTTTCTTTTTTTTATTGTTGTGCTTTAAGTGAAAGTTTACAATTCAAGTTAGTCTCTCATACAAAAATTTATACATAGTTATGTGACACTAGCTGCTCTCCCTATAACATGACAGCACATTCCTCCTTTCCACTCCGGATTTCCTGTGTCCATCCAACCAGCTCCTGTCCCTTCCTGCCTTCTCATCCTGCCTCTGGACAGGAGCCACCCATTTGGTCTCGTGTATCTGCCTGAACTAAGAAGCACACTCTTCATGAGTATCACTTTATGTCCCACAGTCCAGTCTAATCCCCGTCTAAAGAGTTGGTCTTGGAAATTGTTTTAGTTCTGGGCCGATAGAGAATCTGGGGGCCATGCTTTCCGGGGTCCCTTCAGTCTCAGTCAGACCATCAAGTCTGGTCTTTTTAGTAGAATTTGAGTTCTGCACTCCACCTTTCTCCTGCTCCATCTGGGACTCTCTGTTGTGTTCCCTATCAGGGTTGTCTTTGGTGGTAGCCGGGCACCATCTAGTTCTTCTGGTCTCAGGCTGATGGAGTTTCTGGTTTATGTGGCCCTTTCTGTCTCTTGGGCTCATGCTTTTCTTGTGTCTTTGGTGTTCTTCATTTTCCTTTACTCCAGGTGGGCTGGGACCAGTTGATGCATCTTAAGATGGCCACTCCCTACCTTTTAAGACCCTAGACACCACTCACCAAAGCAGTGTGCAGAACATTTTCTTAATGAACTTTGTTATGCCAATCAAAGTGTCATTTCTTATGAAAGTTTCTTTCGGTTTTATCTTTCACTCATATGTCTTTAATCAATCAGTCATGGATGTTAAGATATGAAAAGCAAAGCCCCAGGTTCTTTATTCTCTCAGTTGATCACCAATTTTTCCAGCACATTAACCAACAAGTTCATTCTTCCCTGGAGGCTCTGCAGCGCAACCTCTGTAATATATCAAATTTCTATACATGTACTGATTTGTTCTGGATGGGTTTGCTCATTCTGTTCGATTGGTGAATTTATCTATCTGTGAACCCGTGTTTTACAATTTACCACAGCACGCATTTAATTTTTATTTAATGTATTTCTCCATATACTTTTTGCATGTTTTAAAAATGTTCTTTATTACTTGGTATATTTTTTGTGGCTACTCTAAACAGAAACTTTTAAAATTTTATGTGTTCTAACTTTTCCCTAATACATTTAAATGCAATTAAATTTTGTGTATTGATCTTATGATAGCCTACTTTGCCAAATGATCTTATTTGTTCCAACAAGTGGTCTTTTGTAGCAAATCATTTCATCCACAAACCTTGCTGTTTGTCTTGTCTTCTTTCTAGTCCTTATACCGCTACCCGTGTATGCATTTATTTCATTAACGCATAGGATACGGCCTTCAGTACAGTGTAGAGTTGGAATGGTTCTTCTCTTGTACTAGCTATTCACTGTAGGTTTGCACTAATGTATTAGGTAAAGATGCTTACTTTTATTCCTATTTCACAAAGGGTTGGTATCATGAACAGGTGTTGAATTCAATGTTTTTAATAAATTTGCCTTAAGGAAGCAATGATTTTATATTTTTTAAAAAATATCAGATTTGTAGCATCCTAGGAATAGTAGGATAGATTTGTAACATCGTGAGTTCATTCTAGCCCAGTCCTTGTGAAGACTCAAAGAAAAGCCTATTAGTAAAAGATAATTATATACATATACATACACACCCCTACACTCCTACCCCAGTATATATATATATATACAGAGAGAGAGAGAGAGAGAGAGCCCTGGTAGTGTAGTTGGAATCCACCAGCCGCTCCTTGGAAACCTATGGGGCAGTTCTACTCTGTTGTATAGGGTCGCTATGAGTAGGAATAGACTCAACGGCACAACAACAACAACAAATATATGTATATATAGAGACACACATATATAGAATTGCCATAAACCCTTATAAAATACGGTGTATTTTGTACTTTATCAGGTCATATAATTGCTAATTGAATACTAAATGATCAAACAGAATGTTATCCTCCACATTATAGTTTCCAATAGTGAAACTGATTGGCTGTTAGTTATAGGATTAAGGTACTACCATGCATATCAATTTATTTATCTAATACCTTGAATGCTACAATCACACAGTTTCGAAAGAGAGGGGTTTATATAAATTTGCTAAAATGTCATGCTAAGAAAAAACCAAACCAGTTGCTGTGGAGTTGACTGTTACTCATTGTCTTTGTTATCTAGGGCTGCTGTAACAGAAATACCACAAGGGGGTGGCTTTAACAAACAGAAATTTATTCTCTCACAGTTTAGGAGGCTGGAAGTCCAAATTCAGGGCTCCGGCTCTAGAGGAAGCCTTTCTCTCTCTGTTGGCTCTGGGGGAAGGTCCTTGTCTCTTCAGCTTCTGTTTCCTGGTTCCTTGGAGAGCTCCATGTGGCTTGGCATCTGTCTCTACCCATCTCGGCTTGCTTGCTTGCGTGTTTAATCTGTTTTCTATCTCAAAAGAGATTGACTCAAGACACACCCTACACTAATCCTGCCTCATTAACGTAACAAAGACAATTTATTCCCAAATGGGATTATAACTGTAGGCACGGTGGTTAGGATTTACAACACATATTTTGGGGGAGGGCACAATTCAGTCCACAACACTCATGTCTACCTATGCGTGTCAGAGTAGAGCTGTGCTCCACAGGGTTCTCAATGGCTGATTTTTTTAAAAGTAGATCACCAGGCCTTTCTTCTGAGGCATCTGTGGGTGGACTCAAACTGCAAAACTTATGGTTAGTAGCCAAGTGTTTAAGAGTTTGGGCCAAACATAATGTTACTGCAATGTTAATAGAAACGAGTGGCTTTCCCAGGATGCACTTGTTCCTTACGCTTAGTGAGAACTTCAAGAGCTTGCTGAAGAAGGGCACCTCGAACACTGCACAGACCAGGTCTATGTCCCTGGGCTGAACCAGGTGGCTCTACCAGTGTGGAGCTGTGGGGTAACATAGACTTGAGTGGAACAATTGTACCAAACTAACGTGGTGGTGAGTCATCCCCCGACTCATGGCAAACCCATGCGCAAGGGAACGAAATGCTGCCCAGTCCTGCACTGTCCTCATGATCAGTTGCTGATTGGACCCCTGTGATCCAGAGGATTTTCACTAGCCATTTTTTTGGAAGGAGGTCACCTGGCCTTTCTTCCCAGTCTGTCTTAGTCTGGAAGCTCTCCTGAAACCTGTTCAGCATCACAGCAACATGCAAGCCTCCACTGACAGACGGGTGGTGGCTGTGCACGAGGTGCACTGGCCAGGAATCCAACTTGGGTCTCCAGCACGAAAGGCAAGACTTCTACCAGTGAACCACCATGGTCCCCACTAAACTAATGTCAGCTGATGATAATAGGGGAACCTGGGTGCAGGTATCTGGGAACTTCCTATACTATCTTTTCATCTTTTCTGTAAATCAAAAAGTAAACAAAATAAAACATGTTTAAAAACAACAGGTTTTAGGTTCCAGGCTGGAGGACCAGCCATGGCCTCCAGCGGAGCACACTAGGTATTTTCTAGATTACCTTGGGGACCCTGTTGTTGCTAGTTGTCCTTGAGTCATCTCTGACTCACAGCAACCTGATGTACAACAGAACAGAACATTGCCTGGTCCTGAGCCAGTGGGGACACTATTGTTGTTGTTAGGAGCTGCCAAGTTGATTCCAACTCATTGCAACCCCATGGGACAGAGTAGAACTGCCTCATAGGTTTCTGGGCTGTAATCTTTATGGAGCAGATCGCCAAGTTGTTCTCTCATGGAGCCGCCGGGTGGGTTTGAACGGCCGACCTTTCAGTTAGCAGCCGAGCACTTAACCATTGCCCCACCAGGGCTCCTTCAGTGGGGACACTAGTCTTTGTGTATTCTCCAGCATGTCCAGTCCCACCGCAATATGTCCAGGTAGCTACTGTGATGCTGACCCACTCATCTCCACGTGAAACGTCTGCAAGGTGACTCTGTCTCCGAAGAGGACACCTGTGGATGCAGATCGGATGGGTAGCCACCAATCCCCCGCATGCCATCTCCTCCACAGTGATGGGACTTAAGATGGATGGTGTGAATGCTTTTGATCTTCAGGTTGAGGATGCGATCTCCAAATAAACAGACGATCACCATCACGCGCTGGGTCATTAATGGTTGGCGTTTCTCTCATTGGGGTACTCATTCAAGTCATACACTGGCCGAAGATTGTATACTGCAATGCCAAAGTCTTGTTCAGCTCAGAACATGGTCCAGTCTTCTCCAGAATGATGACCTACTCATGCTATTCGTATCTATACTAATTACTGATGGGAACTCTCTGCTCATTTATAACAGTAAATTATTTATTTCCAAGAATTGAATCTGTGTCTTTTCCAATCTGCGTCACCTTGTTAAGAGAAAAAGAAGCGTAGGATTTAGACGGGGGTGACACATGCCAATGTCTTACTTTCATTTCCTGTAAGATACCACCATAATAGACACTCCACAGCAAAGCCCGGTGTGATTATGTCTTTGGGAGAGGGCAACGTCCATTTACTTTTTGGGAGAAGAGACTGAGATGTAGATTCCATCAACTGTCTTCCCTTTGCAAATAAGAGGCTCTTGTTTCATAATAAGACAATGTGTTCCAGAAAGGATGAATGACGTTGAAACACCATTGTCCTTTGGATTCCGCGAGGTTCTGAAGAATTTCAAATCTTCAGAGGGGCAGTGGTGGGTCCGTGTTTCCCCATAGTTGGGATGGTTTAAAAGGAAAGCCTCAAGTGGGGTGAGAATGGCCCCTTACATTTTCTCACACCTGATTTTCAAGGCCTTCTTGCTAAAACACCTCCTGGAAATCCTGTACTGAGAACAACAGAAGCCAGGGATTGAAAATCCATTCCTACAATGACCAGTTGATCATGGCCTATTGACCAATTGACCTATCCATCATGCAAGGCTTTTCTAGAGAAAATTAAACAAATCTTGTTGTGAGCAGAGCAGGGGTTTGGGGCTAAACACTACAGACCGATCATCTCCCCCAAACAGTTTCCTAAGGAAAAACAAAAATATACAGAAAACGTCTTAAGTTTATATCCTTAGGTTTCTTTTAATTAGTACTCTGCTTTCTTTCACCATTATCGCAAGCTCTGGGACTATTTGTATACGTACAATTTCCTATTAAGCTATCAGTGTCTTACTTATCAATGACCTACTTCATCCAGTTGGTCATTCGGCACATATTTCTATTCTTGGAGCCCTGGGTAGTGCTTGGTTGCTAACCAAAAGGTCAGTGGTTTGAACATAGCCAGCGGCTTCCTGGGAGAATGACTGGTTGATCTGCTTTCCATAAAGATTACAGCCTAGAAAACCCTTTGGGGAAGTTCTGCTCTGACACATGGAACCCACTAGATGACATGCAACAACACAACAACAGTAAGTTAATAAGACGAGGTGATAGAAATCAACATGGAAAGAAATTACTTGCTGTGAAGAAAACCAAAGATTCAAGGGAGTCATTAGTCCATTGGACTAATGGACCACAGGAACCAACAGTTATACGACCCCGAAACCAGAAGAACTAGATGGTGCCCGGCTACCACTACCAACTGCTGTGACTGGGATCACATCAGAGGGTCCCGGACAGAGCGGGAGAAAATTGTAGAACAAAAAATCAAATTCACGAAAAAGACCAGCCTTACTGATCTGACAGAGACTGGTGGGACCCCCAAGACTATGGTGCTAAGACATTCTTCTGAACCGGCACTGAAGCCATTCCCAGAGACCACCTCCAGAAATACAAGCCCATAAGATAAACAGTAACACCCAAAAGAAATATACTCCTTAGAACAATCAATTATACCAGATTAAAGGGGCAATATCTGCCCAAAAGCAAAGATAAGAAGGCAGGAAGGGGTAGAAAATCAGGATGAAAGGAACCCAGGGCGGAAATGGGGAGAGTGCTGGCACATTGTGGGGAATGAAACCAAGGTCACAGAACACTTTATGTGCAAACTAATGGGAAACTAATTTGCTCTGTAAACTAATGCACAAATGGAGCCCTGGTAGAGCAGTGGTTAAGCGTCCTGCTGCTAACCAAAACGTCAACAGTTCGAATCCACCAGTTGCTCCTTGGAAACCCTATGGGGCAATTCTACTCTGTTCCAGAGAGTCACTATGAGTCGAAATTGACTCAACAGCAATGCACAATTTTAAAAAAAAGTAGGATGGGGGGGATTACTCTCAGAGGAGAGAGACAGTGAAAGAGAGAGGGAAAAGTTCCCCCTTTTATGCCTTAAGTGCAGGAGCTCAGAGCCAAGTTTTGGGCTGAATTGTGGTAGACTCCTCAGCTTGGATTTTTAAAATATATTCTCTCTTACTTGTACATCTTGGCTTTTGTCTTGTTAGTCAGTTTTTAGTGGTTTGGGATTTCCTTTATCTGAATCGTTTATTATCAAGCATCTTCAAACATTTGTATTATAAAATATTAGAGTACAATGGGATCACGTTACCTGAGAAACCTTAAGTTTTTAAAACCCAATCCAACCTTCAAGCATTCAAGAATTCTAGGCTAGACACCAACAAACTTTTTCTGTAAAGGTTCAGATAGTAAATATTTTCAGCTTTGCAGGCCAGATGGTCTCTGCTGCAGCTATTCACCTCTGCCCTTGTAGTATGAAAGCAGCCACAGATGATAGCGCTGACGGATGTGCCGTGTTCCAGTAAAACTTTATTTATAGGCACTGAAATTTACATTTCATGTATTTTCCCATAACATGAAATAGTATTCTTGCTTTGTTTTTTTTTTTGGTCACCCATTTAAAAATTAAAAAACCATTCTTAGTTCACAGGCTGTACTAAAACAGGCATTGGACAGTGGGCTGTAGTCACTGAGCCCTACCATAGATCATTAAAAAAAAAAATGTTGCCACAGAGTCCACTCCAACTCATGATGGCCCCAGGTGTGTCAGAGTAGAACTATACTCCATAACGTTTTCCGTGGCTGATTTTTTGGAAGTAGGTTGTCAGGCCTTTCTTCTGAGGTGCCTCTGGGTGGACTCAAACCTCTAACCTTCCAGATATTTCCAGATATCAGCCGAATGCATCAACCATTTGTACGACCCCAGAACTCCACTCCAGACTGTACTTAGTAGCAAACTTGAGAAGGTGTTCTCAGCATCCTGCACCTAGAAACTCTAGTTTGCATGGCTCTGAGAGCATCAGAGGGATGCATACCCTGTGTTATACCGCATACCCTGGGTTATACCACTTATTTAGATTGGTAGGATATCTTTGATTTGTGTGGAGTGGTGTGGGGGTTTAGATTATTGTCAGCAGCCATCCAGTTGGCCCCCAACTCCTGGCAACTCCATGCACAAGGGAACAAAACTCTGCCCGGTCCTGCACCATCCCCATGATTGGTTGCAGATCAGACCATGGTGATCCATAGAGTTTTCATTGGCTGATTTTCAGAAGTAGATCGCCAGGCCTTTCTTCCTTGTCTATCTTAGTCTGGAAGCTCCGCTGAAACCTGTTCAGGATCATAGCAACTCACAAGCCTCCACTGACAGATGGGGAGTGACTGCAGATAAGGTGCATTGGCTGGGAATCGAACCCGGGTCTCTTGCATGAAAGGCGAGAATTACTAGTATTCAAAAACAGGGTTGGAAAAGATAAATCCCATATGGAATAACACAGGAAGGACCACGATATGGAGTCTGAATTTCTAAACTGCTATTCAAAAACACCAAAGGGACAGCTTGGTGATTGATTAGGGTGCTGATTTTTGTCATAAAACTATAAAAGAGTATAGTTTTACCTAACAAGAGGGTGTGACATAAATGAACCCAAGCTGGCCTGTATGTATCAGCCCCCAGGCTGTTTACTTCTTCATAGCGAGCTGAGGCCCAGGAGCCCAAAAATGCCCGCCAGTGCCAAACGCAAGTTTTTACACACCCAATAGCTTTAAAAACAGCCCAAGTAAAAAGATTTTTAGCCACCGAGAGCCCATCTGCTTTGCATTCTCCACAAAACTGTGCCCAGCATCTGCTAGCCATGTAGTTTTTCTCTGCCGTCGGGTTTATTCCGACTCATAGTGACCCAAGTGACAGAGAGCAGCCCCATAGGGTTTTCTTGGCTGTAATCTTTACAGAAGCAGATCTCCAGGTCTTTCTCCCTCAAAGCCACTGGGCGGGTTCAAACCACCAACCTTCTGGTTAGCAGCTGAGTGCTTAACCGTTGTGCCACCAGGACTCCTTCCTGTTAGCCGTACTGCTGTTGTTCTTGTCAGGTGCTGTCAAGTTGGGTATAACTTACAGCAACCAGAAAAAGATGTTGCCAGGTCCTGCACCATCCTCACAATAGAAGGCGTATTTGAGCCCGTTGTTGCAGCCACTGTCAATCCATCTCACTGAGGGTCTTCCTCTTTTTCATTGACCCTGTATTTTACCAAGCATGATGTCCTTCTCCAGGGACTGGTCCCTCCTGATAACATGTCCAAAGTAAGCGAGACAAAGTCTCTCCATCCTCCCTTCTCTATCCTCAGTGGCTCCACGGGAGAAAAGACCTGGCAATCTGCTCCCATAAAGATAACAGCCTTGGAAACCCTATGGGGCAGTTCTACACCATTCTATGGGGTCACTATGAGTCGGAACGGACTCGGCAGCTACAGGTTTTAGGATGGACTAAGAAAAGCAGGCCCACGTTCAGAATGAAGAGATAAGGTTCTAGATATTGTCACTCCAAGTCTTGACTGGAAGGGCTCATCTGACTTTTTTTTTTGCCTATAATTATCAAATCCATTATTTAAAGATTATGCTTAAGTGTCATTTATGTACTTAGCAGACGTGTATTGATTATTCATTTCATGCTAAACACTGCGTCAGGCCCTATAGAAGCAAGCATCTCTTTTATTCTCACACCTAAATAATTAATATTGAAACACTTTCTTTTCTTATTTGGGTTTTATTAAAAAAAAAGTTTGATAAGATACTAAGTCCAGTATTACGATTATACTAAGGGTCTTTACATTATTAAATATACATGTCTTCCATGTTCAGAAACCACAGTGAACACCTTGAACATCATCGATTTAGCAAAATGCATTTTAAAGTTATATTCTAACATACATCTCCAAATTGTGAAATTTGTCAACTGCGCACACTAGCAATTAACTTGTCACTTAAAGTGTGGATGTGACATGAAATAAATGAAAGCTGGTTATTTTCTAATTCGTTTTTTTCAATGTGACTAATACCCTGGCATTTAGACCTGGGTAACAAAGAATTAAATACCCAAATACCATGACTACCACATGCATTCAAACTTTAAAATGAACTCACAGATGATCGCTTTAAATGATGATTGCATCACCTGTAAACGACTGCAATCCGACTCCATAAATATTGATGCGCTTGACAAGTCTGAAATCGCTACCGCAGAATTTTATTTCTTGCCATTTGCGTTTCATAAATTGAAATTCTCCCTGGGAATTTTGGAAAGTTCCATTATGAAAGTGCCCCAAACAGGCTACATGCATAACCTGGCTGTTATAGATTGAACTGTGTCTCCGAAAAATGTGTGTCAACTTGGCTAGGCCATGATTCTCAGTATGGTGTGGTTGTCCACCATTTTGTGATCTGATGTAATTATCCTACGTGTTGTAAATCCTAACCTCTATGATGTTAATGAGGCAGGATTAGAGGCAGTTATGTTAATGAGGCAGGACGCACGCTACAATATTAGGTTGTATCTTGAGTTAATCGAACAGAAATAAGGAGAATGTTGACACAATGTGAAGAATGTAACCCTTGTCACGGAACATTATGTCTAGAAACTATGGAATGAGGGCAGATTTTACTGTGTATATTTTCACCAAAAATAAAAAACATGTATAGCATTCTATTTATCACATATATCGGAACGGCTCCCGAGAAAGTGTATACTGAGCAATAGTTTAGCCCCAAGCTCCAAGAATTCGAAAGGCATGGATTATAATAAGCGTGGTATCTACCTCTCAACAGGAGGAAGGTTCTATTTTCATAGGCAGCAAGACTGCATGAAGAACGTAACTTCCCTCTCGTGGGGCTTAAAGAGTACCACGCTTGAAGGGTTGTAGAGGGTTTTGTTTGTTTGGTTTGTGTTCTGGGGGGACGTGAGCTTTTCATCTGTTGCACATGTGTTGGGGCTTGCATGCCGTCTATAGATTTATTTGAAACCTGGAGAGCTATCATTCAGACTTGGCTGGAAGTTTTTTGGCTTTAGTGGTGCTGAAGAATAACTCAGGCAGCAACTTCAGTTCTGTTGATATTAGAGAAATTACCGTGTATTTTCCTTAATCTAAAAACCCGTGGCTACCGAGTCGATTTTGACCCATGGCGACCCCGTGTGTTTCAGAGAAGAACTGCTCTCCACAGGGTTTTCATGGCTGTGATCTTTTTGGAAGTAGATTATGAGGGCTTTCTTGCTCCGTTCCTCTGGGTGCATTCAAACCACCAACCTTTCATTTAATGGCCAAGTACCCATTTGTGTCACCCAGGGACTCCTGTCTTTATTCTAGGAGAAGTTATTTGAGGGAGAGTTTAGCAGAATGCTTTGCTGTTGTTGATGTTTTAATTTGACATAAGGGCTCGCGGTGGGTCTTTGATGCTGTTCTTAGATGCCCTTCCTATATGCCTCCATTTACATGCAATGATAAATCACAAATTTTAACAAAACCCGTTGCTGTGGAATCAATTCTGACTCATGGCGACCCTATAAGGCAAAGTAGAACTGCTCCATAGGGTTTCCCAGGCTGTAAATCTTTAAGGGAGCAGACTGCCACATCTCTCTCCCGTGGAGTGGCTGGTGGTTTTGAACTACTGACGTTCAGGTTAGTCATCAAGATTACAGCCCAGCAAATCCTATGGGGCATTTCTACTCTGTCACATAGGGTCGCTATGAGTCCGAAGTCAACTGAAGGGTACCCAATGCCAAAAACAACAAAAAGAAAGGAAATTCAGACTCAGACATCCTTCCTTTGAGTTTTGAAGTCATCCAAGATTTTGGACGCACTGGATAGGAACCAAACTTTACCATCAACGTTGAAAGATCGCAGACCAGTGGACATTCATGGGTGTCTACATGGCCGCCTTGGGGGCCGTCCCCACCCAGGCATCTGATACAGACTTACGCTTGAGAGAGGAAGCTCTTGAAGTGAATGGAAAGCATTTTACCCATAAGAAGATGTAACAGTAGAAGCCCGAGAGAGTTTGAGGATGTGCTTTATACCGGGAGAAGGAAGGTCCTGCCTGATGCTCCGGAGCAACAAGGAGGGGCCCTGGTCCAAGCTGGGGAAGAAACCACTTGAAGGTGTGAGCAACCCTGGTGCCTTTCGACATGGCCTTGGATGGAGTCCTGGATGGGCAAGTGCAGGGACTGGGCCTCCTGCTACTCTGCATGTACACCCTAATTTACTTTGAGACACCGATGTGCAGTATAGCAGACACTGGTGATGCCAAACCCATCATCGCACCATCCCTGAAGGTCGCCTCAGTGGGAATTCTCTGACCACGGGAAGGAGTGCTTCATATGTCCATGACCCTCAACCCATGAGGGTTGGGAATTGGTATAAAATCCCCCAGCGTCCTGGCTCCTCTGTTGGGTGCCTCTGAGGTATGATCTTCAGTCTCTCAGAGGATTCCGTCCCTGTTCGCCACAGGGAAACCCACGTGTGAACGTACCCTTCACCGGTTTTCTCCCTTCCCCATTCTCCCATCTCCCAGTGCCTCTTGGTTCTTCCCGGAATCACCTTTAAAATACACTATGTGTAGGAGCACGCACGGGGTCACCGTGAGCGGGGGGCTGACTCCAGGGCAGCTGACAGCAACAACAACCCTCAGCCTCGTCTGGGGTTGCGGGGAGCATGACTCCTTTAGGGGAATCGAAACCACAACAGTGAGTGACTGTAATTGTGTCCGTGGTGCCGAAGCCGGGCCCTCTGGATTCTATGAGCCTGGTGAACTCACCCATCAGGTGTGAAGAAAGCTGCCACCCTGTAACTTGCAACTGAACACCCAGCTAACAAATTGGATTAATCAGTCCCAGATGATCGTCCCTTAACTGGCTGTTTTTCGCATTGGGTGCCCTTCAGTTGACTTCCGACTCCTAGCGACCCCATGTGACAGAGGAGTAGAACTTCCCCATAGGGTTATCCAGGCTGGAATCTTTACACGAGCAGATTGCCAGGTCTTTATCCTGCAGAGCTGTTGGGTATGTTCAAACTGCTGACCTTTTGGTTAACAGTTGAGCGCTTATGCCACCAGGGTTCCTTCATTAAACTGGTAGTCTTCCACAATTAAGTAGAACTATTTCCCTTTAACCCTGAACTTCCTGAGTATGTGGAAAGGTGTTGATCTAAGGATCTGCGTGGTTGATTTGAAAAAACAAACAAGTGTCCACTGCACTGCTCCTTTGAGCAGTAGCTGCGCTATCTCACTTCAGGATGTGGGCACCTGTTGGTGGAATAGTGGGCCTCACACTGGGGTTGCAGCATTAATGGCTTTGTGATCTACCTCTGGGGAGCGAGCCAGGGAGATCGATTTCCCATCTGGGTTTCAAAGATACCATCTCAGACCAAAGTCCCTAAAATTCACCTGCGCTTACGTCCTGCACCAAGAAAACGCTAGAAATCCTCTGTGATTCTGCCTTCCTGAGTGCATTTACAGGAGCCCTGGTGGCACAGTGCTTAAGCACTCGGCTGCTGACTGAAAGGTCGTTGGTTCAAACCCACCAGCTGCTCCTCAGGAGAAAGATGTGGCAGTCTGCTTCTGTAAAGACTTCAGCCTTAGAAACCCTACGGGGCAGTTCTACTCTGACCTATAGGGTCACTGTGAGTTGGAATCGACTGGATGGCACCTAAGAACAGAGAACAACAGTAGTTTAACACAAAAGGTCTTATAACCCATTTTCCTTACAACAGCAACAACAAATATTTGTATACTTTATTTGATTGGATTGAGTATATTTAAAGGAGTGCTGATATGTGTATATAACATACATATCTCACCATTTGGAAAGTGATGGTTTATTGCTGTATTTTACTCCAGTTTTAACTCAGTCGAATTCAGTCCAGAATAACACACGGTATCTTTCGCAAGGAGTCCCTGGGTGGTGCAAACTGTTAATGCACTGGGCTTCTAATCAAAAGGTTAGTAGTTCAAGTCTACCCAGATGTGCCTCAGAAGACAGGCCTGTCAACCTACTTCCAAAATAATTAGCCATTGAAAACTCTGTGGAGCACAGTTCTACCCTGACACACACAGGGTCACATGAGTTGGAGTCGACCCCGTGGCAACTGCCTTCCATCATCCCGTGCAATGCACGTTTCAAGACTTGAAACTGATGTTTCACTAAATAATGTAAAATTAACAGCTGATCATGATAAAGGCTCGTTGGTTTTAATGATATAATGACATCAGTATGAATAGCTTCTCAATGTTTCCATGGAAAGAAGTTCGATAATCATAAACTAAAACAATTTGGACGCTTCGAGTCACAGCATTTACGTACTGTGTGATTACCTACGCATGTCTGCTACGTGATAATACTTCACTTGTCTATTCTTTTCCTGTGGTTGGTCAAGAATTTCTCACATTTCTTTTAGCTCAAATTCTCTACACCTCATATGGTTGCTTCAATGTCTATAGTTTGCTAGAAGGAAATACAAGAACCTTTCTAGTGAATGTTAATGTAACTATGATGGTACTGTATGTTGTCATTGGTATTTGAAGGGCACTAAAGCAAAATTCTGAGTAGGGAAGACCCAAGGAGAATTGATGCCTTTGAATTGTGGTGTGGGTGAAGAATACTGAGTAGACCATGGACTGCCAGAAGAAAGAACAAATCTGTCTTAGAAGAAGTACAGCCAGAATGCTCCTTAGAAGCAAGGATGGCGAGACTACGTCTCACATACTTTGAACATATTATCAGGAGGGACCAGTCCCTGGAGAAGGACATCATGCTTGGTAAAGTAGAGGGTCAGCAAAAAAGAGGAAAACCTTCAACAAGATGAAATGACACAGTGGCCGCAACAATGGGCTCAAACATAGCAACCATTGTGAGGATGGTGCAGGATTGGGCAATGTTTCCTTCTGTTGTACGTGGGGTTGCTGTGAGTCAGAACCAACTTGATGGCACCTAACAACAACAAAGCAATATTCAGCATCCTCTGGTAAATAAGGTAAATAAGCAACCATTTGGATATGGCACGTCTGACTTGTAATTCACCCAAGTGATTTTAGCTACCCAGGACACGTTGCTAAAAAGATATTCTTATTGCAGGGCAGTCCCATGACACAGACTCCAAGATATAAAGTGATAAACTTCTATGGAGTGCATTATCTCTCAAGTCTAACCATTAAAAAACTGCTGACTTAAAGCTGATCTTATCAATTATTCATCATTCTTCGGACACGGTGTAATTGCTTGGTTCCCAGATCCTCAAATATGATTGTAAAAACAGTTTGTTTCTTCTTGTAATTTTTTTCTACTCAACAATATTGCAAGAGCCTTCTTGTAACAATCAATTTTATATTTAAAAAAAAAAGAAAATGGTGACCTAAGTGATTTTTTAAGTGAAGTACTGGAGCTCCTGTATCACCTTTTATGATCAAGAATCCTTGGTTAATAACTCTTACTGTCAAGACATTCTTTATAATCCCTAACCTAACCTTCCCTTGTTGGCATTTAAATCCACTTATTCTTGCTCTGTGGTGATGAATGGAAGTTGGCTGAGATTCTCTTCATAATAACCCATCAGTATTGATGGGAATTATTGAGACACCCTTCAGAATAAATGTCTTCAACCCTCCTTGCCTTGCTTCTTCCCACTCTCAGTAATTCCTCGCGTGTATGATTCTAGATGTAGTCATATCATAAAAGCAGGGGGTGACTTGGCCATCAGCACCTCTTCATGTGACCACTAGGCTCAGATGTCTCCCCTGGAAATGGAGTTTTAGAGAGATTGGCCCCAGGGACCATATTGTAGGAGCACTTGCCCATTTGGTTCCAGATGATCAACCCAAAGACAATCAGCTAATTCAGGTTGGACCACCATCAAATTCTCTCTCGCAAGAACTTAAAATATGGGACTGGGATTCAGAGTCTGGGATCCCTGAAAGCTAAGTTGTGTTCATGGGTACTCTCTAAGAGGAGAGCATTTTCTCCAGTTGAGGTCTGAGGGGTTGTCCTGGCTCCTGGCATCCCTGTTTATCGTTGTTTTTCCAGACGTTCTACATATGTAGTGAGAAAACTAAGAATCCTGTTAATAAGTTCTCATGGGAGGTATCAGATCAGCTAGTCAAAGCCCAAAACATCTTCATGAATGCATGTTTCAATGACCCACCTGTCAAAAAAAAAAAAGAAAAGAAGTCCTCCTGGGTTCTTCAGAAGGAATTCTATGACCACACAAAATGCCTCACATGCCACGCCTCTCTGCCTTTCTGGATTCAGGGACTATTCATGTCACTTTATGCTGTGTAGATATCAGAGGTGGGGCATGTCACAGTTTATTTAAATGACATGTTTGCACGTTTCTCTTCCTTTTCCTAGGAGGTCTCTGTGCAAAGGAGAGAGCTGGTGCACCTTTGTTTTGCAGCACCCTCCACTGGGCCATTTTGGTCGGCTTTGGCCAAGTTTCATCATTGACCTCCCTGAACCTCAGACTTCTCATTTATAAACTGTAAGTAATAATAGCGCCTATATGAATTGTAACCGACTCTCTGGCAACCAACAAAACAACATGATAGGTTGAATGGGCTGGTGATCTGCTTCCAAAAGGTCAAACATTGAAAACCCTGTGGAGCTCAGTTCTACTCTGATACACAGGGGGTCACCGGGAGTCGGAGCCAACTTGACAACAACTGGTTTTGTTTCGTTTTTTTTTTTTTTTTTTTTTTTGGTTGGTGCAAACAGTTAACACGCTTGGCTGTTAACCGAAAGGTTGCAGGTTCAAGTCCACCCAGAGGGGCCTTGGAAGAAAGGCCTGGTGATCCACTTCTGAAACATCAGCCATTGAAAACCTTACGGAGCACAGTTCTTGTACTCTGACACACATGGAGTCGCCATGAGTTGGAGTCAACTTGACGGCAATACGTACTAGTATCACAGGGTGCTGTGGTCTAAGTGACACAATGACAAGAACGGCTTAGCCTGGTGACTGAGACATCCTAACCTGGAGGACGGACTCTCAGATGCCCATAGGTGCCACTCGAGACAGGTAGTGAAGTGAATGAAGCTCCTTTGAAGGCGGAGCTTCTGTCAGTGCTAGCCATTGACTCCCAGGCAGGAGAGGCTTCAACGCTGTTGGACGCGCAGATGCTTTTCAAGAGGTGCTGACTGTTATCCCAGTGTCTAAGTCTTCGTAGCTGATTCAACGTTTTAAAACACTGCTTAGGATGCATGAACACAGCTGCGGCTGTAATTATCCATATCACCTCCAGTTGTTGACCTCAGTACAAAACACAAAACACGAAGAATTCGCTCTCATGATCATTGTTCTCATGCCAGCCCACGATGATCAGGAATATAATTAGGATTATTTTTCTTGTCTTTTGAGTAAGTCCCTTTTTTGGTGCTACATTGTTGTTGCTGTTAGGTGCCGTTGAGTCAGTTCCGACTCCTAGCGACCCTGTGTACAACAGAGCAAAACGCTGCCCGGTCCTGCACCGTCCTCATGATCGTTGTTACGCCTGAGCCCATTGTTGCAGCCTCACAGAAACTTTAATCTAGACAATAAGCTACTAGGCACAAATGTGTACAAGGTAGAACATTTTTAAAAATTTTTATGATGGACGTGAATTTATTTTTCACTTTAAACACAACTACAATGGATGTTTCTAAAGAGCAGATCCTTCATAATGGTCTTATTTGAAATGATTTCAGATTAAATTAGGTACTGGCTGTAGAAAGCTTGATGTACGTTAGCTACTTATTGCTGTTGTGATCACCATTCTTACTTTACATTTAATCAGACATGTAACATAGTTGTGTACATCAAGTCTTAAAACCCACTTTAACTATTTCACATTTGCTCAGGTTAATGAACTTGACGCCATGTATGTAAATTAGGAATAGGCAGACACCTGAACAAATGAACAAAGTTATTCTATACAAAGAAGTTTGTTGCAGTGAAGGAATAAAGAAAGGTTCTAAATATGCATCAATGGGACATTTGTTAAATGACTTCTATAAAACGTGGTATGCACTGTGATTAAAACAAATAAGTTAATATTAGTCACTGATTGTTCTTATTGCTGTGTGGCATCAAGTCGATTCTGACTCACAGACCCTATAGGACAGAATAGAACTGCCCCATAGGGTTTCCAAGGCTGTCATCTTTACAGGAGCAGATGGCTAGGTCTTTCCCCTGAGGAGCCGCTGGCTGGATTCAAACCTCGGACCTTTTAATTAGTAGCCAAGCACTTTACCACTGTACTCTCAGGGCCCCTCAGTCACTAATTACATGGCACTCACTAGCGGGGTCACACTCCCCCCACTACCACATTTTAAGGCACGCAATCTTCACACTCATCCGTATTAAGGTGAGCAGTATTTTAAACTCGTTTTACAAAAGAGGAAACTGAGGCATAGAAACCTAGTGCAGTAATTTACCCAAAGTCTTCACAGGTGGGAAGTGGGGAAGTCAGAATTTGAACCCAAGTAATCAAGATTGAGAATCGACTTGACGGCAATGGGTTTAGTCAAGATTTGGAGTTCCTGGTTGGAGCAAACAGTTAAGCACTCAAATACCAACTGAAAGGTTGGTTCAAACCCACTAGAAGTGTCTTGGAAAAAGAGCTTGCGATCTGCTCACCAAAGGTCACAGCCTTGAAAACCCTATGGAGTACAGTTCTACTCTGCACACATGGGGTCACCGTGAGTAGGAGTTGACCCCATGGCCACTGATTTGGTTTGATTTTGGTTTAGCCAAGATCCAGGGTCAACATTCTTAACCATTATCATAATCTCACTTTCCAGAATGTTTTATACTGTAAAAAGTTGCAAGATGAAGAACTATATGTATAGTACAATTCAACTCATTTAAATAATACAGTAATGCATAACACATATTTATGTGCATATTATATCACTGGCAGGATACCCAACCCAGGACATTGTCAAATGCAGGCACTGTCTTCCAAATCCTGTACTTTTCACTTTTGATTTTCATTTTTTTTTTCCCCTCTGTTATGAAAAAAAAAAATTTAGCATAATTATTCAGTTCTCAGCAGTTACTGTTCTCTTTCCAAATCTCTCCCCCACCCCCCATGTATCTACCTATCTATCTTTGTTTATTTATTAAGGAACTCATTATTTTAGACCTGGGGGATTATTTTGTTTAGTAATTATGTCTTCTTTAAAATGCTTACAACTCTTATGAAATTTTTCTTCCGCTTCTCCCATTACTTCGACTTGATAAGGAATTATTGGCTCTGGGTATGAGCCTTGACTTACCCCTATGGGTTACACAGTCCCCTTAAGTGAAATATAATTTCTTTCTACCTGCTTCCAAGAGGTCTTATCTTGCCCCTATTAATGGTAGCAGTGGATAGCAACGCAGGCTTTTCTTGTCCCTACGGAATGACTCTGAGCGAGGTGCAGACTGTGTTCATCCTCCTCTGGGAGGTATCTTGTGTGCTTCTTTGGGCAAGAGAAGGTCTAGAATCTATTCAGACTCAGGCCCATTAGGGTCAGCTGGCTTACCTGGTTCCTCCAGGGTTCCAATGCAGAATGGAGACAATGCAGAAGAATCCTAAAAGAGAGAATAGAATCGTATGCCTTTGCCCCATGTTTCACGGATGTATCATTTTTATTATAAACACTGGTGATTGGATTTTGCCTGGAAGCACGTGTAATAAGCCCCAGCACCTCCTCTGTTCCCTGAAGACCTCCGAATAATTCAAGGCCTAGCACACACTCTGCAGGCTCTGTCAACCTGTTCTCATGGACGTGATGTTACTACAGACGAAGAGATGGCAAAAGGTGTGGTCAAGCTGCCCTCCTCCCATCAGCCTAGACAAAACATGTCCCAGTGGCTACATAGTCTTCATGGAGGCAGTTCAGTGGTAGGGTTCCTGCCTTCCACACAGCAGACCTGGGTTCAATTTCTGGCCAATGCACCTCATGCACAGCCACCTCCCGTCTATCAGTGGAGGCTTGCATGTTGCTATGATGTTGAACAGGTTTCAGTGGAGCTTCCAGATGGACTAAGAAGAAAGACCTGGTGATCTACTTCCAAAACTCAGCCAGTGAGAACCCTGAGGATTACAGGCATCTGACCTGCAACTGATCATGGGGAACAGACAGTGTTTTGTTCCACTGTGCATGAGGTTGGCATGAGTTGGAGGCCAACTCAACAGCAGCTAACAACAGCAACATAGTCTTAATGATATTCCATCAAATTAATGTACTATAATTTGTCCAACATTTCCCCTATGGGTGGATGTACCATACGCAATTAATTATTCACCACAGGAACATCCTTACCCAACAGTTTTTATTATGTTTTCAATTTGCTTAGGACAGATCCATACACAGGTGATTTCTGAATCAAAGTGTATGGGATTTAATACATTTGGATACAAATTTCCCCAACAGTATCAAAAAAGTTGTACCGATTTACAATACCTTCAGCAATGTTAAATTCCTGTAGCTGTAAAGCTCACACATGGCATCATATAAATCCCTTTAAGACTCAACAAAAACGGAATTACAGATAGGGTATTTTTCCTGGTTTACTTCATGAGATTCCCACTGTTCATCATGAAGTTTGAAGGATCTTCATAATAAAAAACATTAAAGAGGGAGAGATGCATTAGTCATGGTCTTGACCCAAAGACTTCTTTTTGGATCTCTTCCATTGGCCTCAAAATCATTAAGACTTTGCCTCCCCTGGGATTCTCTGGGTTGAGTTTCCCCAGAGATGTCTGGATTCCTTACAGTTCCCTCTTCAACTGCAGGGCCAACAGGCACCGATTTCTCCTGGGAACTTGCTGACTCTCCAGTCTGTTTCGGAAGCGTGACATCGCTTCGTGTCTTGAGGTTCACTTTTGAAAGACTGGTCCCATTTCAATTTTTAGCATCATTTTCTTAGTGAATTAGAAGAGCAACACTATGCCCTAGGAAGTTGTCATCGGCAGTTGAATTTACAGCTAAAAGTGATTAAACCCAAGCTGAAGAGATTGAATAAATGTCTGACACTGGATTTGAGCACTCTCACATGTTTAGGATCGCCATAATGTTGAAAAGGAAAACCTAGTCAAGTGACCCGTGCTAACTGAGGAAAAGGCGCTCCCTTGGAAAACGTCTCACCTTTTTTGTTTCTGATTTTAATTATATTTGCAGTTAGCTGAGTTCCCAGGAAACTAAATGCCATTAAGGAGAAAGAACTGGAAGCTGACTTGGGCCCCATATGAATCCTTTCTCTGAAATTCTCCAGTGCCATTAATTCAGCATCCGCCTCCTGGCGCAATCGTTAAGCACTCAGCTGCTGATCAAAAGATGAGTAGTTCAAACCCATCCAGTGGCTCTTCAGGAGAAAGACCTGGTGATCTGCTCCCGTGAAGATTAAAGAAAAAAAAAAAAAAACCATCGTGATCAAGTCGATTCCAACCCCTAGCGAACCGACAGGACAGAGTAGTACTGACCCGAATGGTTTCCAAGGAGCAGCTAGTGGATTCCAACTGCTGACCTTTTGGTTAGCAGCTGAGCTCTTAACCACTGTGCCACCATGGCTCCAAAGAAACCAAACCCATTGCTATCAAGTTGATTGTGACTCACAGGAAACCCTATGGAGCACAGTTCTACTCTGTAGCACACGGGGTCACTATGAGTTGGAATCGACTGAATGGCACCTATCAACAACAGTCCCAGCTAAAACTTGATCCGGGACATATCTGGCTCCTCTATTAGAAATCCAAACTGGTGTATACAGGTATCCCCCACTTTTCCAAAGTGTGCTCTGTGCCACTTCGCTCTGACAAAAGACCTACATTAGCACCTGTTTTCATTAACCAAAAGAAATCCAAGGAGGGTTTTTGCTTTTATGTAAAAAGGCAAAAAGCGAAAACGGTGTTCAGCGTTTGTTTTGGAGCAACGATGAGATGTTACTAGCTGACCCTCTTCCTCTCTCTCCTGCACCCAAGTCTCCTGTAACCCCCTCCACCCCAACCTGGGACCACTCAGCCTAAAACACCGTCAACACCCCTCCCACCCCCATCCCCAGCCTTCCCGTGTGCTCGCTGTCTTCCCGATTCTGGTAAGTGAAATTATACTGTGCATGCGTTCTTTCTACTTTATATAGACCATGTATTTATCATATATTCCTGTTTTTACTATGTGTTACTCTTATTTTAAGAGCCCTGATAGCAAAGTGGTTAAGAGCTTGGTTGCTAACCAAAAGGTCAGCAGTTCGAATCCACCAGCCGCTCCTTAGAAACCCTATTGGGGCAGTTCTACTCGGTCCTATAGGGTCGTATGAGTTGGAATCAACTCGCTGGCCAAAAGGTTTGGTTTTTGTATTTTTGGTGGCACAGGGGTTAAGTGCTCAGCTGCTAACCAAAAGGTCAGTGGTTTGAACCCACCAGCTGCGCCTTGGGAGAAAGATGTGGCGGTCTGCTTCTGTAAAGATTTACAGCCTTGGAAACCCAATGGGGCAGTTCTACTCTGTCCTACAGGGTTGCTGTGAGTCAGAATCGACTGGACAGCAGTGGGCTATTTGGTGTTATTCTAGGTTTTATGCGTCATTTGGTATGATTTGCTAGGTGATTTTCTGGGGTCTGGGAATGCCAGACCCATATAAATTTTCCCATATAAATTAATGGCTTCTTTGCTTATGCCATTTCAGCTTATGAAAGGTTTCAGAGGAAGACTCTACTTCTGAATAACCAGGGAAACCTGTAATTCTTTGCTTTTTTTTTTTTTTGTCTACAGTTTTTCCTTTCTCTAATGCATTTCCTCATTTTTTTTTTTTTTTTAAATGCCATGCCTTTTTCACTGAGGCAAAACTCATCCTAACTACCAATACCAGTACTGGGACCAGTGACCATTGAGTCAACCCCAACTCTATGGCAACTCCATGTGGGTCGAAGTAGAACTGTGCTCCACTGGGTTTTCATTGGCTGATTTTTCAGAAGTAGATCACCAGGACTTTCTTCTGAGGTGCCTCTGTGTGGACTTTAACCACCAATCTTTTGGTTAGCACCCGTGTGCATTAACTGTTTGCACCACCCAGGGACTCCAAAGGTAATGGAGTATTTTAATATTTTTAATGTAACAGGAACAAAGGAAGTCGTAAGTGAAGTAATACGCATTGAAAATGAATTTAACAAATACGTTTGATTTAAACAAAAAGAAAGAACCCACAAAGTCATAGAAGCTTCCTAGACACATCCAAACACCTTGAGGAACTGAGTTACCAGGGCTGAGGGCTGGGGACCATGGACTTGGGGGACATCTAGCTCAACTGACATAACATAGTTCATAAACCAATAGGCTTGGTTTATACATATAGATATACGTGCATATATATATGCACGTATATATACAGACATATATGTTTATATACACATATATATTTATGTGTCTATAGGGTCACTGTTGTTGCTGTTGATTCTAACTCAAAGCAACCCTACAGGACAGAGTAGAACTGCCCCATAAGGTTTCCAAGGAGCAGCTGGTGGATTCAAACTGCTGACATTTTGGCAGAGCTCCTAACCACTGCGCCTATTTGTTGCCAAAGCAACAAGGTCAGAGGCTGGCTCCCCCTGACCTGATAGGTGAGGTGCAGACTCATGATCTAACATTAGCCAACTGCACATTCCTGCCCAGGACTTACATCTGGAAGAGCTGACACCAATGTGTCAGGGGCAGTTTAGAATTTCGGTCAACCACCTGACTTCCTCGTAATAGATGTCTTTGCTTCTTACGATAGTCAATGTGGACACCTATATCTTGTATCCATGATTGTTATCTAAGTATTTTCCAGAAGATGCACCTCTAGTAGGAGTTTTAGGGATGGTTTTAGGGATGGAGGCTTCCTCAGATTCTACCTGCACCCCAAATTAGTGTAAGCCATCAGTCCAAGATCTTCACATAAAGGCATACCATGGTGTGAAGACAAGAGATGAATGCCTCCAAATTAGAAGCCGTTGACCTGCCAAAGCGTCCTTAAACAGCAGGCACATTTGAGGGAGAGATTTCCCAACCATACAGAACATAGCGGGGGACGGGTTTCTGGGTCACAAGGGAGTTTGGCGAGGGCTAGAATCAAAGACTCGGGAGAGACCTTACAGAAGTCACAGAGGTCACAGTTATAAATTCTTCCTCTTCCATGACGTAGAATGACAATTCCACTGGCATAGAAGTGATAAGACAGACATTCACAGTATAATGCCTACAAAAATGAATTAAAATTTCGCCAAAGAAGAAATACAAATGGCCGATAAGCACATGGAAAGATGACTTTTTAAAGAGGGACTAGATTAGAAAACATCAGATGTAGTTTAGATTATAAGAGTCATGAGAACAACCAGCTGATGTACTAATTTACTGAAGTAAACCAGTTGCCTTCAAGTCCATTCTGACTCCTGGTGACCCCATGTATGTCAGAGTAGAACTGTGCTCCACAGGGTTTTCAATGGCTGATCTGAACGTCATTGGTCACTAAAATGTCTATGATTAAAAAAAAAATAGAAAGCAACAGATGGTGAGGAGGACGTGGAGAAACTGGAACCCTTATCCATTGCTGGTACAATCACTGTGGAAAAGAGTTTGGTGGCTCCTTAAAAAGTTAAACATAGAATCACTAGATTGTTTCTGTTGTTGGTTGTTGTCAAGTTGATTCTGACTCATGGCGACCCCTTGCATGCAGAGTAGAACTGCTCCACAGGGTTTTCAAGGCTATCGCCTTTCAGAAGCAGATCACCACGCCTGTCTTCTGAGGCGCCTCCGGGTAGGTTCAAACTGCCAACCTTTCAGCTAGTAGTCAAGGGCTTAACCTTTTGCGCCACCCGTATAATCCAGCAATTCCACCCCTAGGCATATAACAAAAAAATCAATAGCAGGAACACAAACAGAGACTTGTACACCAAAGTTCATTGCAGCACTATTCACAAGAGCCCAAAGCTGGGAACAGTCTAAATGTCTATCAACAGATGAATGGATAAACAAAATGTGGTGTCTACATACAATGGTACGCTACTTAGCCGTAAAGAGAGATGAAGTCTTAATGCATGCTACAAAACGGATGAACCTTGAAAACATTATGCTGAGTAAAATAAATCAGTCACAAAGGGACCAGCACTGTCTGATTCTGCTGTCACAAAAACAGTGAGGATAGCAAGTGTACAGAGACCAAAGTTTGTTCGTGGTCACCAAGTGTGGGCAAGAGGAAGGGGAAATGGCGACTCAATGCTTAGGGAATACTGAGCTTCTGTTAGGGGTGATGGAAAACTTTGGAAACAGATCATGGTGACGGTTGAACAACATGATAAACACAACTAACGTCACTGAATTGTACACGCGAAGCATGTCAAAATGGCAAACAATTAGGTACATATGTATTTACCACAATGAGAACACGTGGATGCCTGAAATGGTAGATCTGCTGAACTACACGGCCCCTTTCTGACTTTATGACCAGGGTGTTACCAGTCATTTATATCTACTCTTCGAGCTTATTTGTTGGAGTATGACAAGGTTTACCACGTCTTGAGACACATCAATATGCTATCGAGCCAACAGGCTACCTTACAGCAAAGACTGAACACTCTTACTCCTGATCACCTTGGCTGACATTTGTGTTTATCGTTACTCACTTGCCACCATCCAACCTCATAAAGCAGTGGGTTATCCTGAGGGGCTAGACAGAGCAGAGTGTTCATCAAGAGTTGATCCCACACAAAACCGAAGTATCTCCTTAAGGGACTTTTAAAACCTACCTGAAGTTCAGGGCCATGGGCCAAATTTATTTTAGACGCAGTTCAAAATAAGAAGGCACAGAGGAAAGGAAAAGATGGCTGCATTTCTTGTTCCAATCCTGCAACTTTAGCTTAGCCTGTAAACTGTGACTTCAGGGGAAAAGCAGGGAAACACATCACGGAAATAAAGCCGGTGTCTTGAACTGCCTTGAAATACCGCGTTGAGAAAATATGATGGACGTAATCGTTCTTTCTTTTGCATGGGCGTGCTGCTGCCGTACATGTATTCCTCTTTTGAATGCACAGGAGTCTCACTGACTCTGGCATGGCACGCCAGACGGAGAGATGTATCTAAAACTTGTGGTTTTTATCATTTGGGCACAGGATGGGCCCAGCTAGATCTTGTCTTGGTGGATTAAAGTGAGGGTAAAGGGTAGCTCTAGCCCCGCTCCTCGTCTGGGTCACGCTAAGCTTTGGCATGCAACGGGCGATAGGTTGCTTGTGCAGGACACGTGGCGGGAAGTCCCTGCAAGTATTGGGAATAAGGATGGATAACAGAGAAGGGCACCAAGACCCAGACACCACTGATGAGATTTTGAGGATCTGGTACCCCAAACCTAGAAGCACCTTTGGGGACCTATGTCTAACCCTCCCAGGAGTTCTCCTGGGTAGGGACAGTACAGGGAGCTCTGGTGGTGCAATGGTTAAGCGCTCTGCTGCTAACTGAAAGGTTGGCATTTCAAACCCACCAGCCACTCCATGGGAGAAAAGACCTGGCGATCTGTTCCCGTGAAGATGACAGCCTAAGAATCCCTGTGGGGCAGTTCTCCTCTGTCCTGTAGGGTTGCTATGAGTCGGAATCGACTGAACGGCAAACAATAACAACAACAGGGACAATACTCACATTGTCTGGACCCCTTTCACAAAACTGAGACCCCCCAGCATCCTGCATTGCTTAAGCTGGCTCTTGGGCCACATAAACACCATCACCGTCAATAATTCATCTTCCTGGCATGTCTCTACATCAGAACCAGTGCACGACAGCATCTTCCCACACCTGACAAGTCCTGTCGGTTCCTGTCAATCAGCATGGCAAATTAAGGTGATAGCTGGAATGAAATAATCTCATAACTCCCTGTATCTCGCTCACTATATATATATAAAGATGTCTTCTAATCGACTCTAACTCATGGCGACCCGACATGTATCAGAGTAGAACTGTGCTACACTGGGTTTTCAATAGATGATTTTTTGGAAGTGGGATCGCCAGACCTTTCTTCCGAGGCACCGCTGGGTAGACTCAAACCTCCTTTTGGTTAGTAGCTGAGTGCTTAACCATGTGCACCACCCAGGGGCTCCCCAAACTCTAGAGCTGTGACTAATTGGATTTACTAAGCTCAGTGTTGACACAGCAGAATTTACTGTGTTTTAACAGAATTAGCTTACTTGTTTCAATGGACCCTCAGTTATTTGTAAAACCAAAGTTCATGGTCAGACAATGGAATCAGAAATAAACAGGGATAAAAAGATTCAATTTTTGTAAAACTTTATTTTGAAGATTGACAGGCATTTGTCTTAGACAATTTAGACAGGCCTTGTTGTTGTTAGTTGCTACTGAGTTATTTCCAACTCACGGTGACCCCATATGTGACATAGCAGAACTGCCCCATAGGGTTTTCTAGGCTGTAATCTTACAGAAAGGAGCCCTGGTGGCACAGTGCTTAAGCGCTCGGCAGCAAACCAAAAGGTTGGTGGTTCAAACCCACCAGCTGCTCCACGGGAGAAAGATGTGGCAGTCTGCTTCCGTAAAGATGACAGCCTTGGAAACCCTGTAGGGCAGTTCTACTCTGTCCTATAGGGTCGCTATGAGTTGGAATCGACTTGACGGCCATGGGTTTGGTGTGGTTTTAATCTTATAGAAGCAGATGGCCAGGTCTTTCTCCCATGGAGCCACTAAGGTGGGTTTGAACCTCCGACTTTCAGTTAGCAGCCAAGTGCTTAGTCTTTGCACCAATAGGGCTCTATGGGCATCAGACCGCCGGTTCTTAGCTGGAGGCAACTGACCGCCCGCCAAGGGAACTTGGCAACGTCCAGAGATGCTTTTGGTTGTCACATCACTGGTCTCTTCCCACTAGCTGCCAGTAGCACCCCCAGTAATGGCAACTGAAAATATCCCCAGATGTTGCCAAACGCCCTCTTGGTGGGCAACATCGCCCCCTGCTGAGAACCACTGAGCTAGATGGATGCTTATTTGATGATTCTATGTCCTTGTTGTTGGGTGCCATGGAGTCGATTGTGACTCATAGTGACCCCTGTGATAGAGCAGAACGGCCCCATAGGGTTTCCTAGGCTGTCATCTTTACGGGAGCAGACTTGCCAGGTCTTTCTCCCACGGAGCCACTGGGTGGGTTCAAACTGCCAACCTTTTGCTTAACTATTGTGCCACAAGAGCTCCTTGTAAGTCCCTTACAATATTTATTATAAGGTACACATTTAGCTGTTACATACAAACATATAAACGCACATATATTTAGATGCTGCTTTAAAAACCTTTAATATGCAATATGCGGTCACTTCCTCTCTATCCCTGCGGTAAGAAATAAGTGTGACTTTTTTTTTTTAACTTTATTCTTGGCAGCAGATAAACGTCTGATTTGTTCAACACCAAAGAGCCTGTGTTTAACATCCCATTTAATTCGGGATATTCTTCTCTTTCTTAACTTATCTACATTTATTTGGAGGCAATTACTGCAAGGCACTTATCAGTTTAACTTAATCAAATGTATACATTCCTATTTTGTTGGAACACAAATCCAAAATAACAAGTGAATGGGGAAAGCTTATGTCTTCTACTTAAACCTATTACTTCTGCGATTATAATGCTGCCTCAGGCTGTGTCTGTCTAAATGCAAAATGCACGGGAAAGCTAAGGCAAATTCAATACGTTAATTAGCGTTGTGCTGCGGGGGTTGGGGAGATAGTGACCCCAGCTTTTTCCTTTGACCTGAAAGAAGATGCAAATTACCAACTCTAGCACAGGAAGGAAGGGTCCCCATAGGGAGCGTCTTGATTAAATTTTACAGAATCATATGGATTATTGATTAGGTTCCCAGCATGAAGCACCCCAGGAAGTTCACCCTGCAGTGGGCTTGGTGGATGGGGAAGTGTTGCCAGCAGTGAGGCAGTCTTGAAACCTTCGCTTTGCCGACTGTCCACATCCATGGATCCAGAAAGTCCTCCCCTGCTAACCAAAGTCCATTGGTTTAAAGAGCAGAGATGAGAATGTGGGCCCGACCCAACAGGGTGGCTCAGTCATCAGAATTAGGGAAAAGGTCAGCTGTCTACATGGTTCCGACACACAGCGACCCTATGTAAAACAGAACAAAACACTGCACCATTCTCACAATTGTCGTTAATGCTTGAGCCCATTGTTGAAGCCACTGTGTCAATCCATCCCATTGAGAGTCTTCCTCTTTTTCACTGGACCCTCTACTCTACCAAGCATGATGTCCTTCTCCAGGTACTGATCCCTCCTGATAACATGTCCGCAGTATGTGAGACATAGTCTCGCCACCTTTGCTTCTAAGGAGCACTCTGGCTGTACTTCTTCCAGGACAGACTTGTTTGTTCTTCTGGCAGTCCATGGGATAGTCAGTATTCTTCGCCAACATCATTATTCAAAGGCATCAATTCTTCTTCAGTCTTCCTTATTCATTGTCCAGCTTTTGCATGCATATGAGGCGATTGAGAATACCATGGCTTGGCTCAGACGCACCCTAGAGTGCCAAATACAGGTGGGCCAATTAACTGTGGATGGACAGGAAAACCAGCAACTGAATCAGACTCTTCAGGGTTTCTCCATAACTTTGGTTGATACTTGATTATCATTGTTCTTGTTAGCTGTCGTTGAGTCAGCCCCCAGGGCACAATGGGATGGGGCTGTTGTGATCCATAATCCAAAGGGTTTTCATTGGTTAATTTTCATAAGTAGATTTCCAGGCCATTCTTCCTAGTCTGTCTTAGTCAGGAAGCTCCACTGAAACCTGTTCCGCATCGTAGCAACTCACAAGCCTCCACTGACGGATGGGTGGTGGCTGCGCATGAGGTGCGTTGGCCGGGAATTGAACCCAGATCTCCTGCATGGAAGGCAAGAATTCTACCACTGAACCACCACTGCCCTCAACTAGGTTATAGGGCAAGACGACATGGACAAGGGTGAGCAAGAAACTTAACGGACAGCCATCCAACCCAGAGTGGGAAAAGGTGACCTAACAGGTGAGCTCACTGTGGGCCCAGGGAGCTGAGGGCAGCTGATAGTTGGTAGAACGATCATAGAAGCTTCTTTACACGTTAAAGGACTCCATAAGCACATCAAAATTCAGAAAATTTCCTTTACTCCCTTGAGGAGTGAGCGGGACCTTCTTAGAGGAAGACCAAGTCCTAAGATTAAACGGACTAGGGCCTGGCAGGCCATTAAAAAGGGAAACAAGTGCAGGGTAACAGTAAGGAACCAGCTTCAAGAAAAAGGGCAGGAGGGAGCCAAGAGGCCTCAGGAATAAGGCAAGGTCTAGCTATGAGGCTTGGATGACAAGGTCAGAAAAAGACCAGCACCCAGTGTCCAGGACAACTCTCAGTTTATCCTCCAGATGGCGCTGTGCAGACTTCAGAATACTGACTTGGGAGTCCTTCTGGGTCACAGTCAGGTCACATCCTGACCCTATGAACGGGCTGTGTGCTTCAATCACAACCCAGAGACTTAAAAGTGAGTTGGGTTAAAATTGCTAGGTGGCTGTTAGCTGCTCTTGTTACGTGCGACCCCATGCACGACAGAGCTAAAAACCGCCCAGCCCTGGGCCAGCCTCATGACGGGGTATGGATTGGACCCTTGTGCTCCATAGGATTTTCACTGGCTGATTTTTTGGAAGTAGGATCACCAGGCCTTTATTCCTAGTGTCTCTTACTCTGGAAGCTCTACTGAAACCTGGTCAGCATCATAACAACACTCAAGCCTCCACTGACAGGTGGTGGCTGTGCATGAGGGGCCTTGGCCAGGAATCAAACCCAGGTCTTCAACATGAAAGGGGAGCGTTCTACCAGCAAACCACCACTGCTTCCATTGCTAGGTTGCTAATGGTCCCATATTTAATGGAGGTCTGCCATTACCTTCAGAAGGAATCATTGCTTTCCCCCACTTAATTTTTATGTGTATTTAGTTTCAAAACCACACATAGCCTCGGGAAAGGGTCTATTTTTAGTACCATCTAGACTTGCGATAAAGCATCCCTCTCCCCATGAATATAAAAATAGAGAAATCTGTATTGGTGTGGGATTTTTTGGTCAGTTAAATTATTAGCATTATTCTCATCTCCCAAATAAGGAAATTGGGGATGGTAAATAGGCAGGAGGCACTGAACCACAAATGCTTTCTGAATGAAATAACCTTGATTATCTTGCTAAAGGAAAGTTGCAGTCATTAACAGACAGGGATTTGTCAGGTATCCTCTGTAAAGGGTCTCCAGACCAACCTAATGATAGTAATATAAAAACTTAGAACTAAAGGGGTTAAAATGATACTCAGCAGGGGAGGAACCCGGTGGACACCCATTGGCACTGAACAAAGGGAGATGGCTATACGTTGTCCCTGGTACGTGTACTTGGTTGGCCAGGCTGCATTTTATCCACTGAGAAGTATTTGTGACACAGCAGCTCCAAGCATCAGACTAGCCGCTGTGAGCTTCAGAGAGCGAAGAACAAAGGCTCTAAATCACCAGTTTTCCTAGTGGCCAAAGAAAAGTGGGAGCCCTGGTGACCCAACGGTTAAGTGCTCGGCTGCTAACCAAAATGTTGGCAGCTGGAACACATCAGCAGCTCTACAGGAGAAAGACCTGGCGATCTGCTCCCGTAAAGATTACAGCCAAAGAAACCCTATGCGGCAGTTCTACTCTGTCACATGGGGTCGCTATGAGTTGAAATTGACTCAAGGGCACCCAACAACAGCAAATAGAAGTGAGAGCTTCTAGCATCCAATGCAAAGAGTCAAAAGGAAATGCAGAGATACAACATTTGCATGAGAAATAACATTGGGTGAGATGCAGTAGCTGGAGGACCCCAGGAATGTCCAGGTGGGTGATTTCCTAGACGGTGAAGCTAGAGATCTGTGGAAGATTTAACCCCTCTAAAGTCTAGTGCAAAGAATTAAGCACTCGACTACTAGCCTAAAGGTTGGCGGTTTGAACCCACCCAGAGGCACCTCAGAAGACAGGCCAGGTGATCTGCTTCCGAATGATCACAGCCTTGAAAACCCTATGGAGCACAGTTCTACTCTGCACACATGGGGTCGCCATGAGTTGGAGTCAACTCAACGGCAACTAACAACAACAACAGAGAAGTCTACCTAGCTCACCTGCCCAGGTGCCAGAAATTGCATTCCAAGGTATAGTTTCTTGAGGTCATGGTAGCTTTTCAAGACGTGCTTTTTTTCTTTCTTTTTTTTAACCTACGTATATGAGATTGTCAGGCCAGCAGTCCTCTTGGACAGCTGGAAACCCAGCACGTTTTACGCTGATGCTTGGGAAGGCAAGCTGGAAGGAGAGGGCGCAGCAAGAGAGGACAGCTTGTCTACCTCTCTGTGCACAGGCTGGGGCAGCGCTTCCCAAGTTACGTCAGGTCGTGAGGCCCTTACAATCTGAGGAAGTTTTTTCATGATGTCCCTAGTCCAAAAGAAAGAACTAACAGTTCCGTTTATTAAGAATTATGCCCACACAACTCAATAAGTATTCATGGCCTAACAAGCTAGTAGCCAGAGTTCCTGGCTGGTGCAAATGGTTAAGGCGCTTAGCTGCTAACGGAAAGGTTGGAGGGTTAAGTCCATTCAGAGTCACCTCAGAAGAAAGGTTTGGTGATCTCCTTCTGAAAACTCAGCCATTTGAAACCCGATGGAGCACAGTTCTACTCTGACACACATGGGGTCATCATGAGTTGGAATCAACTCAACAGCAATTGGTTTGGTTTGGTTGGGGTTTATGTTTGTAGAGAACACAGCACTCACTTGGTTATACTTTTTATTGTTATTTTGGACGAATGCTTCTTTGCCTTTTCTATGTTAGCTGGTGTTATTTTGATTCGTGAGTATTTGCAAACGTGTTGAACACTCAGACCTTCGTAAAGGTGTTCTGTTGACAGTCTGCATATAGATTGTGGCTTCTCACATTTCCTGTGTATGCTGTAAATATACACTAGCCGTATGAGGCTTGGGGCTAAATTAAATGTTTTAATGAAAAATATAATTTTCCTTCTCCCACCTCCCCACCTTCCAACCTCCACTCAAGACTTAGGGCTCAGGGCTCAGGGCCAAGTTCTTCCATCAACCTGTTCTCAAACTTTGAGCTCGTGAAACACTCATTAGCATGAAGGTCCAGGTCTTTGCAGGGGTTGTGACTCAGACAAAATTATTTTGCCCACTGAGATATAATTTAAGGAGCCCTGGTTGCTCAGTGGTTAAGTGCGTGGTTGCTGACAGAAAGGTCAGCATGGAAGAGGCTACATAGGCCTGGCTCACTATTGTTTACTCCCCCATTGCTAACCGCCACATTGTCTCATGATCTTGTTTCTCCAGTCTCTACAAAAAGGTTTAAGATGAACCGATGTTCCTCCCTGGAGGGTGGAAAACAAGTGATAATGATCTAAGAATGAAAAAATAAACAAAGCATCCATCTTGTGACAAGAGTAAGCAGGATGCCACCAGATAATCCCCAAAGATGTCGCCAGATAACCTCTAAGAATACCAGTGGAATACCAGTGGATGTTATCTAAGACATCACCACCTCAAAGAAAAACCACCGTGAAAGATCCATAATCCTGTCCCTATAAAAGACTCCAGCCGATCTCCAGTGGGGGACACGGGTTTTTTGGAGGAATCTATTCCCCTCTGTCTCCTATATATCGATATATAATAAACATCTTGCTGCTCACCTCACCCGTCTCAGAATTGGCTATTGCGGCAGGCGGCTCCAATCTGCGTTATCGCAGTAACAAGCACTTCAATGTAGTACTCTGCTTCCCCAGTGATTGGAGCGCTGGTGGTGCAGAGCTTAAGTGCTCGGTTGCTAACCAAAAGGCCGGCAGTTTAAACCCACCAGCCGCTCCTCGGGAGAAAGACGTGGCAGTCTGCTTCAGTAAAGATTACAGCCTTGGAAACCCTGTGGGGCACTTCCATTCTGTCGTATAGGGTCGCTATGAGTTGGAATCAACTCAACGGCAGTGGGTTTGATTTGGTTTAGTTGTAATTTGGGTCAAAGGATCTAGGCGTTAAATACTAATCTAATGATTGCTATGCTGTGTATATTATACTATACATCAACACTTCCACAGTGAGTACAATTTACACATCACTATTGATAACCTCTTCCAAGTTAAATAAATGATTACACTTTGTCCTGAACTTTTGTGAATCTCGTAGCAACAGTACGTTAACTGGCATGTACGTTTTATTATCCCGTGCTCTGACAACAACGCTGCCTGTCTTGTCCATCCTGAGTCCTTCACCATAATTTCAATGCAAGTGGCTGGATATTAGGGATGCATCTACTATACTGATATTTCTGTGGGAAAGATACGTGTGAGCTGCATTTAAAACTAAACAGCCAATGAATTTTTGGATCATTGGAGGTAGAGAGGCTGTCAGTGGAATCCAGGCAAGGTTGGAGAGTTAAGATAAATAAATAAAAATAAACACTCTCAGAGCTGGGAAAAAAAAATACATCAAAGTTCCTCCTGGCCACATACCTGGAAGCAGCTGCTATATTACACACAATGGCATGGTGGCACAAATGGTTTGTGCTGAACTACTAACATAAAGGTGGGTGGTTCAAACCAACCCAGAGGTGCCATGGAAGAAAGGCCTGGCAATCTGCTTCCATAAAGATTATAGCCAAGGATGGAGCCGAGTTATACTCTGACACACATAGGGTCACCGTGAGTCGGAGTCGACTCCATGGCAATGGGTTTGGGTTTTATTTTGGGTTTTTTCGTTCGTTTGTTTGTTTTAATGACACACACGGGGTTGCCTTGAGTTGAAGTGGACTCCACAGCAATGGGTTTGGTTTGTTTTTTCTTGTTTGATGACTCGTGCAGGAGCGGTGCACTTCCTTATATTAAACTGTTTTAAAGGGTAGGTTTTACAAGGCTGTAAGTTGTTATTTGAATTTTTGAGTAAAAGTAGATGGAGAGGAGAAGAAATAGCATTATCAATCAGAAACCAAACATATAATGTGGTATTAGGAACTAGGAGAAACTGATTTTATTCCTTGACTTCTCTTGGAGTTAATAAGTCATACTCATGAAATGATTAAAAATAAAATAGTTAATAACAGGATCTGTCTGTCTATTTATCCATTTATCACCTGTCTATATCTACTGTTTTGTTGTTTGGATGTTTTTTATTTTCCAGAAGGATTTAGGATGGTTTACAGCAAGAGTCCCTGGGTGCTGCAAACGGTTAACACCCTAAGATGCTAACTGAAAAGCTGGAGGTTCGAGTCCATCCAGAGGCACCTCAGAAGAAGTGCCTGGTGATCTACTTCCACAAACTCAGCCACTGAAAGCCCTATGGAGCACAATTCTCCTCTGACACACATAGGGGCGCCAAAAGTCAGGGTCGACTTGACAGCAGCTGGTGGTGGCAGTGAAGCAGGCTCAGCAAACCTTTTCTGTAAAGGGCCAGACGGCACAGATTTGAAGCCTGTGAGCCTGACAGTCTCTGCAGACACAACTACTTAACTCTACCTCTGTAACCTGAAAGCAGCCATAAACAATGCATAAACCAACAGGTGTGACTGTGTCCCAATAAAAAGTCTTTGGTAAATATGCCCGCATTGTGTAAAAACAGGTGGCAGGATGGGTTTGCAGACACTTCTGTTGTTGTAGTGCGTTTGACTATCTCCAAGGTCGACATAGCAATAACCCTTCATCATCTCATTAATTCTCAGGTGCGATAATATTGGTGTGCTGTGGTTCAGATGAGGGACTCAGGTTCAGAGCTGAAACTTACTGCAGGTGAAATGGTATGGCACTGCAAGGCGGCTGATACTTGGGTTTAGGCCAACACCTGCTGCTCTACAAAGCCCCCAAGCTTCCCAAGCCACCATATTGAAACAGAGTTGACCCAGCTGCCCTACAGTGTGCTTTTAAACTTTTATCAATAACGTTAGCTTTCTTGGGATGGGCTGGTGAATGAATAAATTAAGAGGCGCTAGCCGTCTCCCTATATCCCTTGCAGACACAGTAGGGATATGAAAAGGTCATGAGTATGAATGATTCTGGAAGAGCAAGAGATACACAAGTTGTCAGTGTCTTCCTCTCAAGAACGATATCTTCATTCACCTTGACTTTCCTGCCAAGGCCTTCACACAGTAACTTCCAAATCCAACAAGCTGTACAATAACTTTTGTTGAAAGTCTGCTCACTGCTATTATTATTCACATCTCGATGCCTTTCGTTTCTCCACAGCACTGAAGAATATTGATTCCTTGTCACTTCTAAATTCTTCATGTTTTGACTACCACAGAGTCCTCTCCTGGGTCCACTTACCCTCTAATCACAGCTTGGCGTATAAAGACTAAATAAATGATGGTTCGTTGCAGAGACAAAGCAATTTTCCATTTTAGAAATATTCGATTTCTGTCTGTCTGCTCTTGGAATCCTTTTATTTTTTTAAATTGTTCAGAATCCTGGAGGCATAGAACCAAGTGGAAAAACCAGAGATTGTCAATTCCATAATAAGACGCCAACAAGCATGCATATAAATCCAATTAACATTTTGCTTTCACAACAGAACAAAATAATTGCTCAGACTACTATGGTACCCTTTTCAAATTGCAATGTGTATTTAAATATATATACATAGAGAGAGAGGAGAGAGACATACATATACATAAATAGATTTAAATATATACGGCATATATGCATATATGTATCATATAAGTGTGAGTACATATGTATATTCTTGTTGCTGACACAGTGGCTGCAACTATGGGCTCAAGCATAACAACAATTGTGAGGATGGCACAGGACAGGGCGGTGTTTCATTCCGTTGTACACAGGATTGCTATGAGTCGATTCCAACAAATGGCAACCCTATGTGACAGAGGAGAACTGCCCCATAGGGTTTTCTAGACTGTAATCTTTACAGGACCAGATCACCAGGTCTTTTCTCCAGTGTTTTTTTTTCCTTTTGGTTAGCAGCCGTCTGCTTAGCCATTGCACCGGCAAGGCGCCATGGATACGGATGTAGATGTAGAGGTAGAGGTAGAGATATAGAGATATTAAAAAAAAAACCTATTGCTGTCAAGTGGATTCCAACTCATAGTGATCACATAGGTATAGATATAGACGTATTACATGTTGTTGTTGTAAAGTGCCACAGACTTGGTTCCAACTCATAGCGACCCTGTGTACAACAGAACAAAACACTGCCGGGTCCTGTGTCATCCTCACAATCGTTATGCTTCAGCCCATTCTTGCAGCCACCGTGTTAATCCATCTCGTTGAGGGTCTTCCTCTTTTTCGTTGACCGACATTACCAAGTGTGATATCCTTCCCCAGGGGCTGATTCGTTGGTATGCTTGAGCCCATTGTTGCAGCCACTGTGTCAGTCCATCTTGCTGAGGGTCTTCCTTTTTTTCGTTGACCTTCTACTTTACTGAGCATGATGTCCTTCTCCAGGGACTGGTCCCTCCTGATAACATGTCCAAAGTACATGAGACGAAATATCACCATCCTCACTTCTAAGGAGCATTCTGGCTGCTCTTCTTTCAAAACAGATTTGCTCATTCTTCTGGCAGTCCATAGTATATTCAATATTCTTCGCCAACACCACAATTCAAAGGCATCAATTCTTCTTCGGTCTTCTTTATGCATTGTCTAACTTTCATATATTTATTACATATATAGAGAGAGAATATAAAAAACACAGTTATAAACATATCCCAGAAATACAGAGGTTTCAAAGTTTTGTTTTCAAATGCCTATATGTCTCTCTCACGTTTAGTAATGTCAACTGTTGGATTTCGCATCCTTTTGCAGTTCCATTTACAGCTCCTATCTACATATAAAAATGAGAATCAGTGTTCAGCAGCACTGATACAGGCATTTAGAGTTTCTTGAAGAAGTAAGAGGAGAAGAAGAAAAAGGAAGAAGAGGAGATGGAATGAAAAAAAAGATCTATGAGAACAGGAACAAAGGGAACGTGATGGTATGTTAGCATTCACTTTGATCCAGTCTGACTCCCATTAGATACACTGCCCTCAGCTTATTAAAAATGACTTGATTTCTTCCGTGTATCGTGACCCTAGGCCAGTGCTGACAGTCAGGGCTCAGCTAACAGCCAACCATGGTGAGCTTTCCCCCGCACAAGACCCACTAAGAGATCAAGAGTCTCGAGTAGGCACCAAGGAGGATGGTACCACTGATCCTTAGCAACTTCACCCACAGCACCTTTTGAAGACTGATGTTAGCCGAAAAGTTGTGAATTTGAGTCCACCCACAGGCATTTCAGAAGAAAGGCCTGGCAATCTACTTCTGAAAAATCAACCACTGAGAACCCTATGGAGCATGGTTCTACTCTGATACACATGGGGCCGCCATGAATCAGAGTTTAACTCAACAACAATTGGTTTGGTTTTGGAATCCTTGGGTGGTGCAGATGATTAAGCACTTGGCTGCTAACCAAAAGGTTGGGTGTTCAAGTCTACCCAGAGGCACCTCAGAAGAAAGGTCTGGCAATCTACTTCCAAAAAATCAACCCAATTGGGAACCCTATGGGGCAACTGGTGGTTCTTTAGTGTCTGAGTCAAAGGGCTACTTGGGAATGTAACACTATTTGAATCTCTGTCCTTTCGTGGGTATGGAAACACGTGGTATGGAGAAATTGAGCTTGATGCTAATGCTTTCCAGGAGTTTGGATCCAGAAACTTAAAAACCTAACTTTTCCTTAATTTTATTCCTCTCACATCACGCCAATACTAAAATAGGTAAGTGTGAATAACTCTCTCAGTTGGGTTGGGGTTTGAGAGGAAGTTTATAAACGGCAATCTATGAGACAGAATTATTTCATCATCATAAATTAACATTTACTGACCAGCTCTACACAAAAATTGAGGGGGGAGGGGAAACGCACTTCTTTGTTAGACAGACCAGTAAGTGATTTGATATGTACGTTCATTCTGCAGACTCGCTCAACGCGTGCCCTTTGTCAGCCACTGGGAGCCACAGACACGAGAGACCAAATTCTGGGCCGCAGGAACTTGGTCTCCCTGAGAAACTGACAAGAAAATGAGCAAATAGAGTGCAGACCGGTAAGGACTATGATAAAGATTTTCACAGGGCTGTTGTTACTACGAAGTTCTTGGTGATGCAAACGGTTAATGTGCTCCCCAAAGCCCATATCCCCTGTCTAACTGTGAGAAAAATACCAGACAAATACTAATGGACAGACGTTTTACAAAATACCTGGCCAGATCTCCTCAAAACTGTCAAGGTCATCCAAAACAAGAAAAGCCTGAGAAGCTGTCAACAGCCAAGAGGAACCTTAAGAGACACGATGATCGAATGTAATGTGGGATCGGAATGGGACCCTGGAACAGTACGAGGACACTGGATAACAAGTAAACAGGATTACAGCCACCAGGAAAAGCAAGACATTGAAATTGCCAGAAAAAAGACATCGAAATCACTTCCCATCATTATTTTAATGCATCGTGCTTTCACTAGAAAATTTTTTAAATATAAAATTCATCGTAACTCTCAGCAGATGTTCCGTCATATTTCTCACTCCATACAACACCGTGGGAGCGTGGGCACGGAAGACAGAGAGGGATCAGGAGTGAGAACAAGGACGGCAGAAAGTCATTTTCTTAGGAACTGACTTCACAGAGTCCCCCGATGGCTGAGCAGAGAAAATGCAATCTTTCCTATTAGACGAACGAATACTCTCCCCGTCAGATCCCAAGTACCTTCCACAGCTCATTGTCAGTGAAAATGTGTTCATTATCAGGTGCGAATCCAGAAGCCTGATAGTGTTCACAAGAAACCTACAAGTGTCACCTAGTGTTCTACAGAGCTTTAGTAAAACTTGAGTCTGGATTCACATTTCAAATACTCATCAGGCTTTCAGTGCATTTTACAACTCGTTTTTCAAAAAATTTTCCTTATTGTGGTATATACATATATACCATATATATGTGATTATTTTAAACATGAATATATATATAGTTCTCCTTACTGTGGTATATATATACATCTAAAACAGAAACCCACTGCCGTCAAGTCGATTCCGACTCATAGTGACACAATAGGACACAGTAGAACTGCCCCATAGCGTTTCCAAGGAGTTGCTGGTGGATTTGAACTGGAGCCTTTTGGTTAGCAGCCATAGCTCTTAACAACTGTGCCACTAGGGCTATATATACATATATATATTAGGCTGGGTTCTCTAGAGAAGAAAAACCAGTAAAGTGTATGTATACACACACAAACATGTATGTATATAGAGAGAGATTTATTTCAAGGAAATGGCTCTTGCAGTTGTAGAGGCTGGAAATTCCCAAGTTCTTGGGTCAGGCATCATGCTGGAGGCTTCTCCTCACTCATACAGCTGCCGGGCTGATGAACCAAAGATCAGCAGGTCAGATGACAGGCTGCTGGCTCAAGTTCCAAGAACCGGAGGTCAGATGATGACAAGCCAAATGCAGGATCCAGAGCAGAGCAAAAACCAGTGAGCTTTGCCAGGAAGTCCATATATATCGGATGCAGGTCACACTGCCAAGGAAAGGCCCTTTCAACTGATTTTGACTGCTCACAGCAGATCTCATTATGGAAGTAATTACATTGTATCAGATCTCATCATGGACGTGATTACATCATTATACAACTGTCAGACTACATCATAACTATCAAACCACTGAGAATCATAGCCCAGCCAAGTTGACACACAATCTTAACCATCTCAATATATATTTATATAAATGTTATATATATATGTATAGCACGATAAGGAAAGTTATATATATATATTCGCCACTATAAGGAATTTTATTTAAGTTTTATATATATATATTTATATAGAGATATATTCATGCTGATACATACATATATTATATATATGTAAAACAAAACATTTGCCATTTCAGCCATTTTCACATGTACAATTCAGTAACATTATGTTCATCATGTGCAACCATCACCACTATTCACTACTTTCTAGAACTATCTGAATAGTTTAAAAAAATATTACTCATAAAAATAGATGGACTAATACTGATGACCAAGTATAGTTCATGTTTGTCCATTTTTCTTGGAAATTCCCGGTGCCACAGTATACAGGAGCTCTCTCATTTACAGAATCTATGCTTGGGATTGTTTGTTTAATCACCACTCATTGGGCTCCCTAACTCCATCTTGGTTTTACATAATGCATACTCACCTGTGGTCCAGTAAATTGGAAGAACGTATTAGGCCCCAGAGGCTGATTTAGGCAAGAGCTGGGAGAAGAGAGAGACGTGATTGCAAAGCAATGACAAGGCGTGGATGGGAGGTGTGGGGCCCAGAACTTGACTCTGGTTTCTGAAAGTAATCTGGGCACTTAAGGTGCTCTTTGTTTTGCTAAATAGCCTGGTAAGTAGGAGGTACACTGGCCCCACATCTGGGGAACTGACTTTAGGAAGGGAGGGGGCTTAATGTAGTTGCGCATATCCATGGATTGGATCGATCCTAACAATGCATTAAGGCCAAGTCTTGCACAGGCATTGGGGTCCCAATGACTAGATGACCTGGGACCTTGCAGCGCACTCTTTGGAGCCTTCTGGATGGGTGAGAACATCCATGCACCCGTGCACAGGAAAGGGGAGAGGGAGCGACTTGTCCCTGCGGATAACGGCGGTCCTGTGCCAGGAACTCTCCCAGGCCTTGCCTGATGCGTCTCTTTGCCCGCATTTTTTACTGGTTATGATAAATGGGTAACTGTAAGTAGAGGTAACAGTCTGCATCAATTTCATGAGGCGTTCCAGAGAATTAACGAACCTGAAGGGGCAATGAGTCAGCAGGGACGGGCAGCACCGGGTCGATTTGTGTAGGCCGGGCTGAGAAAGGCTACACGGGCAGCTGATGAAGAAGGACAGAGTCCTTCTAGCTTGTGACCTAGTCCCCAGGGACTAGAGGGTCAGAGACAGAGGGATTGCAACGGAAGCGGCTGGCAACTGGGTGTGGAGATGTGGGAAGGTGAGGCCTGTGAATTGGATTCATGCTGATCCTTGCCACTCGGTTCATGACAGAGGTGGGGTCTGCCCACCTTGCCCTTTCATAGTGTCGCAGGAGGTGTGTTAGAGTGGAGGTGATCCTGGGGAAGCCTGCACAAGCCACAGCATCAGGAGTTGCTGTGACAGGACCTCTCCATGAGCTCCTGACCCCGGCACCAGTATCTTCTGAGAAATTTAATTAAGGAAGAGCGTGGGAAGGTAAAGAGGCTGCCAGAGTGGTCTACCACAGCTATTCTGGATACACTTATCCTTCTCAACAAGGCCACTCACACTGAGGAAGGCAAAGCTCGCTACTGATGGAGTTAATATATTGCTTTTCAGCATAAGCCGGTTTAAGTAACCAAATACAAATTCATTCAAAATCTCCTGTTAGTAGCATGAGGGTCTTCCTCTTTTTTGCTGACCCTCTGCTTTACCAAGCATGGTGTCCTTCTCCAGGGACTGATCCCTCCTGACAACATGCCCAACGTATTTGAAACGAAGTCTCGCCACCCTTGCTTCTAAGGAGCACGCTGGCTGTGCTTCCTCTCAGACAGACTTGTTCGTTCTTCTGGCAGTCCGTGGTATATTCCACATTCTTTGCCAACAGCATAATTCAAAGGCATCAGTTCTTCTTCGTTCTTCCTTATTCATTGCCCAACTTTCGCATGCTTTTCTGACTCACAGGAGTGCTTTATTTAAAGAAGTACAACCCCAACACACAAAAACTCATTAAAACCCTAACTCCAAGAACACATCTAAAAGTCCATCATGCACAGGTTAATTCTCAGAGGCTTCATTTGTGTGTCTCAAATAATATTAAAAGGGATCCAGGGTATATGAGAAAGCCACACAACCAGGCCGTGTTTTGTTCCACTGTGCACAGAGTAGCTGTGAGTCCGAACCGACTCAATGGCACCTAACAACAACAACAGTTTACGGATTTCAGGAACATTTCTATTTCCCTTAATTCTGCCTCATCCCATATGCTAGACTCTCTCTGTCACCAACATTTCCCTTCAAACCATCCCTCCTTTCTCCCATCTCACTTGAATGCTTCTCTCTTCTCCCAGTTCACACATCTACTCAAGCAAAACACACACACACACCAGTTACTATCGAGTCAACTCCGAATCATGGTGATTCCATGTGTGTCAGAGTAGAACTGCTCTCCACAGTTTTCAGTGGATGATTTTTTAGAAGTAGATTGCCAGGCCTTTCTCCTGAGGTGCCTCTGGGTGAACCTCCAACCTTTCCTTTAGCAGCCAAGTGCATAAACTGGTTGCACCACCCAGGGACTCTGAGGCAGAAGTGGGCACATTTTTTTGGTGGAAATCATACTTGGTGATTTGGGGCTTAATTTTACTCCTTTGGGGTTCACCTGCTTTATGTTAGAGCTGAAGCTACGCCTCTCTGGGTTTACCATTCTGCCCTGCACTTATATTGCCAATTGTCAGAGGCAAGTTGGAAAAGCATGGGCTAAATTAGGCAAACAATAGCTCTCTAAATCATTGCCCCGTTCATGGGGTTCCATTCATGGACCAGCACCAGGGGAAGTCTTGGCTTTCAGGTCTTCAGACCCACCATTATTAGCAGTGAGTTAGGCGTAAGAATACAAGCCATGATCACGGAGCTTTCACATGCTATGAGACTTGGAGGAATCACAGATATCTCGGAGGACTACATCAGGGTTTATATACCTCCCTACCAGCTGGACTAATAACTAGATCATGGGGTCCTCTAGGAAAGGGTCAAAGACATATTGAAAGCTCTTACAAGATGGCCTGATACCTAGGAAAGAAACTTTGCAATCCAACGAGAAGTGCCTTTCGACCTCAGGGACCTCGGGCAGATTCAACAGTGGCCAAGCGAACCTGAGACACGGAACAGAGATTGTCCTGGGGCTGCAGGGAGGAAAGGAGGCAACTCTAGAAGGGGTAAGGCTTGAACAGATATAGAAACGGTGCCAATTCAAGTTCAGCTCAGAGAAGAAGTGCTGCGACTTTGTTTACAGGCAAGGCAAGGCACCTGGGGTAGATGCTCGCAAACAGCACCAACCAAATCACATTTGGCTTAGAGTCAGGGGGAGATAAGATCAGAGATACGTTCCTCCGTAAACATTGTTATTTCTAGCTCTTTGTGGAGAAGTCGCTGTTTATCCTTGGTTTTCTGGTAAGGGCTGTGTTTGAACATTTCCAGTCTTGTCGCACACCGATTTGTCAGCATCCAAAACGTATCGACAGCCCCAAACGGAACTATGAATCTGCTCGTTCAAGGTGACCCTGAACGGTAGGAATGCCACAACCCATGTCGAGTGGCCCAAAATGAACTTGAAAACACGTGTTAGGGATTGACAGCACAGCATAACGAAAAAAGACGACGAAGAAGAAAAAACACACACACCAAGAATCTTTCTACTTAATAAGTAGAGAATATAGAGTGGCTACAAAAATACGTGCTAGGTGCCTCACTTACTTAGTGCTGCTGTAACAGAAATATCACAAGTAAGTGGCTTTAAAGAAGAGAAATTTATTCTCTCACAGTTCTGGAGGCTTCAAGTCCAAACCGGGGGTCTCGCTGCATTAATTCCTTCCTTGTCAGTAGCTCCGGACGTTCCTTGGTTTCTTAGTGATCTTTACATGGTGCCTTTCTTCCCCAATGTGTGTGTGTCTCTGCATCTAATCTGCTCTTTTTATAACTCAGAAGTGTTTAGATTTAGAGTCCACCCCTACTTGGGTATGGTCTAATTACCATAACAAAAAAAACCCTGTTTCCAAACAAGATCACATCTGAAGGTTTCAGGGTTAGGATTCCAACACATATTTGTGGGGGTGGGGGGGACGACAACACATTTCAATCCATAACATTCCACCCCTTGGCCCCCCAAATTCACTTCCTTCCCAAACGCACCCAATCACATCATCCCCCCAAAGTGTTAAGTCATCTGCATCAACGCTAAGTCCAAAATCTCATCTTTTGAATCGTATAAATCAAGTACTGGTGAGACCCTGGGTGTGCTCCATCCTTGAGCAAAATTCCTCTTCCTCTGTGAGCCTGTGAAACCTAAAATACTAGTCACCTGTTTCCAAAGGGCAATGGTAGAACAGGCACAAGGCAGACACTGCCATTACGAAAGGGAGAAATTGGAGGCCGGAAGAAGGAGGTCAAGTCTACAGCCCAACAGGGCAAATCTCTTGAGCACTCAAGGCTTCACAATATTCCTCTGTTCTCCCAGCACATCTGGCCATGTTTTCCCTGCAGACAGGAGCAAACTAGCTTCTTGCAGAACAGAACATCCTGCTGGAAACTGGTGTGAAAGTCAATAACATGCATCTGTATGGACTCAAGGAACAGTGAAGCTGCTAAAGAGGTCGATGCTGGTTTTCTTCCCTTGACATATTTATTAATAATTTAGGATATGGGGGAAATGAGATGCCTTCTGGAATTGATATTAGGTGTCAAGTGTCATATACCAGGAGGAAAGGGGAAATAAAGCCAGGCAAGCAAAGTGTTAGGTTTTCGAGATTCAGATAATACTAGATACCCCTTGGAATGGGCAAATAACGTAAGTGAAACTATCAGCAAATACCAGTATTTTGTTGTTTGACATTTAGGTTTACTTTTGATTGTCTAGAAAGGAGCATGTTAGATCTATTCCAATAATGGTGACTCTATTCTCCGCCCCCCACCAAAAACAAATTGAAATGCCTCTCTTAGAGCCTAAGGCATTTTCTTTAAATATTCTTATTAACAGCAGGTTTCTCCACGGAGAAATGATGGAAACAAAATTTATTTGGGGCGGGGGAGTGTACTTATGTAAGAGATGTGAGAAGTTGAGGAAACATGATTTGTAATAAAAAAAAAAGCGGGGGGGAGTAGCTGCCACAACACATAACTTCTAAACCTCTACACGTGCTCTCACAACATATAACTTCTAAACCTCTACACGTGCTCTGAGGTATAATGAGATAATACCCTCCAGCCGTGTCCTTATTTGTGCTGTATCCTGTTCAGGTAATTTTACCTAGGTGGCACAAACAGTTAATGTGCTCGGCTGCTAACCTGACAATCTACTTCCAAAAACTCAGCCATTGAAAACCCTATGGAGCCCAGTTCTACTCTGGGACACATGGAGAGCCATGAGTCCAACGGACTGATGGCAAGTGGTTTAGTTTGGGTTTGGTTCCAAAGGTGAATAGGCTCTGGGCTGCATTAGTCAAACCTGTGGCTACCACTCCCTATGCAATGATGTCTCAGAATGTTGTGTCTCAGCCAAAGTGTACAAGAAGGTGTCAGGCCATCCCAAGGTTCTCAGGCTGGTCACATATGGAAGGAGGTGGTAGATGTGTTGGACAAACATGATGACAGGCAGGGATGTCCAATGATCTGTTTCATTTGGTGCTATCCTCTCTACCTGATGCCATGAGACCAGAAGAACTGGAGGGTTCCCGGCTTCCATTAAAGGAACATTTTGATCGAAGATTCTATACAGGAATACTGATCAAAAGGGGTAAAATGTGGAACAGAATTTCAAATTTCCATGGAATCCAGACTTTCTAGAGCCATGGAGGCTAGATGAACTCCCAAAACTATTGTCCTGAGATAATCTTTACACCTTAAACCTTAAAGCAAAAATATCTCCTGAAGAGGAAAAGGAGAAACTTTAGTCACAAAGTCAAGCCAGAGAAAGAGATGGAGACTTGATAAGTGTTCATTGAGTTGGAGATGTCATTGATCCCAATTCCAGTTTTCTATGCTTCCTCCAAAGCAAGACACAATGGAGATGGGAGGAGAAGGCGTAGCAGCAGCTATACAGAGGACGCTCTATTGAAGCGTCTGCTCTTTGCTGTGTTTGAGGGACTCAACCCTTTGCAGCCCCTGCTGTAAAGCCAGTTGTGTCTTAAGGACTGGGAGGTTGCCCCATTTCCCATGGAACCATTGGCACTGGCCCCGCCAAAAGCCTCAAGTTCAAAGCCAGATTTAAAGAGACTCTACTCTGATTGTCTCCATTCAGGATAGAAAGCAAGAAGAAACCTGAGCAAACGCTGAAGGTGTTAAGTATTCTGTTGTTCTCTGCATGTGTCAGTGACTTACATCTAACGGATTGCAACAAGGCTGCAACAGTTGGCTGAAACATGGCAAAGATTGTGAGGATGGCGCAGGACTGGGCAATGTCTTGATGTGTTATCCATAAGGTCTCTATGAGTCGGAGTCAACTCCATGGCAGCTAACAACTATAGTACATCAAAGGGGGCATTTTCTAGAGAAGGCAGGTAACAGAGGAGAGATCTAAAAAATTCTGCAGTCTCTGGAATAGAGACTCCTAAGGTGGGAAGAAATTGGAAAGTCGGTGCTAAGATTTAATATACTATTCCTATTAATTTATCGGTGCATTTCATAGTTTTTAAAGATTATAGGTACGTTTCATATAGTTTTAAAAGTACAAGTGCCAGAGCAAAATATCAGAAAGAAAGATAAAAGTATACACTAATAGAAAGCCATCCACAATGGTCTGTTCTGCAACCAATCGTGGGGATGGCGCAGGACTAGGCAGTGTTCGGTTTTGGGGTGCTTTGGGTTGACTCAACAGCAGCTAGTAATAACAGAAGGCCATAGGGTGTGAGATTGAGGAGCAGAGAAGAAGGAAAGCCCAGCCTCCCTCGTTTGCTTGGAGCTGGTATTGGCTGCTGGCTGGGCACCTTGGTCTTTTTATGCTGTATGGTCTCTCGTCCTCCACGAGGCTAGACATGACTTCTTCACTGCACAGAGGTCTCAGAGCTCCTCCCTCTAACTTCCAGACCTCACAAAGTGTCATGTCACACATTCCACCAGTCGAAGTACATCACAAGGTTATCCCCGATTCAGGCGTGTGAGACAGGCGCCATGTCTTCATGGGAAGAATAGTAACAGGATGGAGTCTCTAGGAGGCGCAAACAGTGAACACCCTTGGCTGCTGACCGAAAGGTTGGAGCTTCCAGTCCACCCAGAGGTGCTTTGGAAGAAAGGCCTGGCGATCTACTTCCAAAAAATCAGCCACTGAAAACCCTACAGAACACAGTTCTACTCTGACACACACATGGTCACCATGAGTCTGGGTGGATTCAATGCAACTGTTAAGAAAGTGATACAGATGGGTGCTGGGAGGCATGACCCACCAGAGGCCAATACGAGTGCAGTCTGCAACAATTCTTTTTGAAATGACTCTGGAAGAGAACATGGCCAGCATCTTGATTTCTGAAATGCACGCCTTAAGTTCCACAAGTGACTCCTTTCATTGCACAGTTTATATCTGCCGCAAAGCTAAATTTGGAACGACGTGAGAAGGAAACCCAGAGAGTTGGGGAGGGGGCTGATATTTCTTATTCTTTGGTGGTAGCACCCTATGAAGTCAGCAACTGACAATGCCACCTTCTGCCACCTCAGAGATTAGAAATGTTAAGGGACAGAAGGAGAAAGAAGAACGTGGAAATGTATACAGGTAAGAACCAAGAAACCCCACCACCATCCATCCTTGTGAGCTGCAAAGGGACTCACAGTGTGACAGGGTGGAGGATGAAAAATGACCAGTCTGGCCACCCAGAGCATTTGAAAAAGTAGTTTTTTAAGGGCAGATAAAATATTAATAACGCCCATAGATTATTTAACAAATGCATGATACCAGTATATTGTATCACCATTGGTCCTGCAAAGACACTTACCCAGAACCCTGCAAAGTAACTTCTATGGCAATAGCAAACAGACATGGGCTTGTGGGGAGGCAGAAAAATATACTGAGTAATGTATAGCATCCGTGATTCATGTCAGCAGCATACTTGGGGCAGAAGCCAGGCTGCAGAAAGTTGAGGACTAATAGACGAGAGAGCAAGGAACAGACAACTCTGTGAATAAGTTCTGGAGTCCCTGGGTGGTGTAAATGGCTAATGTGCTCAGCTGCTAACCAAAAGGTTGGAGATTCGAGTCCACCCAGAGGCACCTCAGAAGAAAGGCCTGGTGATCTACTTCTGAAAAGTCAGCCATTGAACCCCCTGTGGAGCACAGTTCCACTCTGACACACGTAGGTCGCCATGAGTCAGAATCAACTGGACAGCAACTGATTACTGGTGAATACGTTTGGCTGGGAAGGAGAAAGAAGTAGCTAGAGTGGGTTATATGATCAAAGGTCTTGTTTTTATTTATTTTCCTTAAATAGGAAAGACATGAACATCAGCCTTTCCAATTCCCACAAGCCATCTTACTGTTGGAATACAGCAACTATTCAGGAAGTCACGCATGCCCTACCCCCATTATCCTGCAATTATAGAGAGACCCCAACCCCTCATGCTCTGGGCCAGGGATGACTGAGGAGGAGCTGATAATAACAGCTATTACTGACTGACTCCCTGCCTCACACCATACCCTGCTCTGAATCCCTGCCTCACGCCACACTCTGCTCTGAATCCCTGCCTCACGCCACACTCTGCTCTGAATCCCTGCCTCACGCCACACTCTGCTCTGAATCCCTGCCTCACGCCACACTCTGCTCTGCCTCCTTTACACATATTATGCCATTTCATCTTCACAGCAATCCAGTTGGGTACCATTGTTGTACCTGCTGTACGGATGAAGAAACTGAGGTCTAGAGAGGTTAGCTCATTTTATGCAAGTCACACAAACAATAAGTGGCAAGGCTGATATCAGACCCCCAGCAACCTGCTTACAGAAACTACCACACAGTACTCCCACCGATGTCTGAGCCTCACACACAGAAACTTCAGGAACTAGTGGAAGTGTGCATGGATATTTGATCATATAGACTGATCGTGTTGCTATAAGTAAATTCCCCGAAGGCAGGGTGAGGGGCAGGCTGATCTGTTGAACTGCTGTCTCTCCAGTTCACCCTCGCTTGCATATTTCATTATAAACACAATTAACCTTCTTATCATCAGAAAAGCACTTAAAAATTCCAGTGAGGAGCCAGTGATGGAACTCCAGAGATAACACAGACTTATTCAGGTTGTGTCCTTTGTCTACATGATTTGTCACTGGTTAAGCAGATAATCAGTTGTCGTGGAGAAGACAACAACTTATGACAACCCCACGTGTGTCAGAGCACAACTGTACTCTGTAGGTTTTTCAGTGGCTGATATTTGGGAGGTAGATTACCAGGCCTCTCTTCCGAGGCACCTCCAGGTCGATTCATACCTCCAAACTTTTGGTTAGCAGCCAAGTGCGTTAACCCTTGTGCCACCCAGGGACTCCATGTCAATGGTGATCGAAAAGGCTAAAGAGAGAAATCAGAACTTCTCGATGTAAGAGGCATGCCTATAGCCGGTGCAGAGACAGCCTGGGTCAGTGTGACCAGACAGACCGAGGTCACTGAGAGCTCCCAGGTAAAGCTCATATTTCCCAACCAGCATCCTCGCCTTGACTCTTACTGTCTGAGGGCTCACATCTCAGGCTTCCGTCTGATGAAGGGCACCGTGTTTCCGTTTGTATTTCTAAACACTCTTCCCTTTGTTCAACATTCTTCATCTTAACCAGCATCTCTTTCAGCTGGTCTTCTGGTCCACTTCCTCTTTTCTCTAACATTTCATTGCTACTTCAGCGTTCTCGTCATTATTTAAACAGACTTGCACAAATTTATATTTCCTGAAATTTTGACTTTTGATTAAGACAATTGTTGCTGTTTGGTGCCGTCGATTTCAACTCATAGGGACCCCACCTGACACAGTAGAACTGCCCCACAGGGTTTTTACGCTGTAGTCTTTATGGAAGCAGATGGCCAGGTCTATGTCCTGAGGAGCCACTGGGTGGGTTGGAATCGACAACCTTTTGTTTAGCAGCTGAGTGCTTAACCATTGCACCACCAAGGCTCCTTCACTTAGGCAATAAATTCTCAGAAATAAAACATTCCCGCAGGAGTAACTATTTACCAGTCACTTTAAGATATCAACTGAGAAGCATGCTTTCCTGCATTCCCAGAAGGTGACAAATTGCTTTGGCTAAAATATTTCATGTGAAAATCATATCCAGTGAAATTATTTAATCACACAATTAATATCTGAACGTGGGGTGTATGTCTATCAATCTACCACCTATCTGGAAATCATCTAGCCAAGCATGTAGAGTGATTGGGTTGCCTTATTTACAATAATAATACCTGATCACTGGTTTATTCTAAATTTTCATTTGCACATTCAGATTATAAAATCAGCTACTGATTCAGAAATTCAATGTTTACAAATGCAACATACCTCTGTTATTTCATCAAAGGTCATTCGATAAAATGTAATAGAGGTTTAGTGTCAGACAAAAAAATTCTTTAAACAAACATAGTTCCTGAAATTTAGAATTTGAAAGCAATGTATTTGATTATTTATAATAGCAAAATGAAAAACTTTTAATCTCTACAAATGTCTTATATTATTTGTATTCCAAACTGTTCCAAAGTATTTTTATTTGCAATATTCCAAAGCTAAGACATGTTTCTTTACTGCATTTTCTTTCCAGCGAGTGTGTGCATTTTATGTATCAAATGGAGAAATTAAATTCCTGAGTGAGAAAGAGCTCATGTAAAAAGATATATGATTTCTTTTTGTAATAAAAGTAGAAAATACATTATAAAATAAAGTCAGGAATTTAATTGTTTCCTAGGATATCCTTTTTCTTTCAAAACCTTTTTTATAAGTTATTTTTTTTTGGTTCCCTACACCACTCGCATTTTCTCTAATGTCTTTGCAGTGACACCGCTCCGCAGATACCTGAATTATGTCATACCTACAGATCACATGAGCAGGTATCCATAGCAACTGACAGCATAGGTAATGGCTCTGATGTTATATAGATTCGTGAGCCCTTAAATGAGACCTTTTCCATTTTAAGAAAAAGAAATAGCTTTACCCTTTGTCTTATTTATCTAGTGCTGCCATAACAGAAATACCACAAGTGGATGGTTTTAACGAAGAGAAGTTTATTTCCTCACAGTCAAAGTAGGCTAAAAGTCCAAATTCAGGGTGTCAGCTGCAGGGGAAGGCTTTCTCTCTCTGTCAGCCTTCTCATCAATGTTCCCCTGGACTAGGAGCTTCTCTGCGCAGGGACCCCGGTCCAAAGGACGCGCTCTGCTCCCGGCACTGCTTTCTTGATGGTATGAGGTCTCCCTGTCTCACTGCTCACTTCTGTCTTTCATATCTCAAGAGACTGCCTCAGGACACAATCCAGTCTTGTAGATCAGGTCCTGCCTTACTAACACAACTGCCACCCATCCTCCTTCATTAGCATCACAGAGGCAGGATTTACAACATACAGGAAAATCACACAGTACCAGGAACCATGGCCCAGCCAAACTGATATACACATTTTTGGGGGGACATAATGCAAAGCATGACACCCTTAAGAAATAAGAGTACAGAATATTTCACAGGGCACAATTATATGCACAAGACGATTGCTTTGAAATGAATGTAAGAATAAACGAGAAGCACCAAATATTGAACCATGAAGAGAAATGAAGTCGTCACAACATGCTACAACATGGATGAACCTTGAAAACATCACGCTGAGCAAAGTCAGTCACAAAAGGACAAAAATGCTATATGATCCCACTTATATGAAATACCAAGAATAGGAAAGAAAGTATCTAGCTATCAGTATTTAATAATGGTGCCCTTTTGGTTCAGTGGTTAAGAACTTGGCTGCTAACCAAAAGGTCAGCAGTTCGAATCCACCAACAGCTCCTTGGAAACCCTAGGGGGCAGTTCTACTCTGTCCTATCAGGTCACTATGAGTCGGAATCAACTCGATGGCAACGGGTTTGGTTTGGTACCAGGGGTGGGAGGAAGGGAAAAAGGGGAAGCATTGTTTACGAAGCACTAAGTTTCTGTTTATGGTGGTGGGAAATTTGGTAATGGGTACCGGCGATGGTTACACAACACAACTTATGTAATGGACGTCACGGAACTGGACACGTGAAAGATGCTGACGTGGCAAAACTTGTGTTATCTATATTTTCACAATAGTAAAAAATGGAAAAAAAAAAGATGCAGCTAATAAAATGTAGTTTCTATCTTGAAAAGGCAGAAATGTAAATTGTTCATTGAAAGAGAAAATCTGTAGACCTCTCTACTTCAGATTAGTGGAAGGGCTCCAGCGGAAAAAACCAAACCCACTGCTATCAAGTCAATTCCAACTCATAGTGACCCCACAGGGTTTCCAAGGCTGTGGATCTCTATGGAAGCAGGCTGCCACATCTTTCTCCCACAGAGCGGCTGGGGGTTTCTAACCACCAAACATTTCGGTTAGCAGTCGATTGCTTTAACCACTGTGAGGAATAGTTGGCATTATATTAGAATTTGAAGGTATGTACATGTTCAGGATTTTAAGAATTTGCACATTCAGGAACTAGTGGAAGTGCGCTCTGCAAAGTGAAGCGTTGTTAGGTGAAGCCTAAATTATCGCAAATTCTCGATTAGTCAGATCGGCCACAGTGAGGTTTTGTTGTAGGAGAAGAAGACCTTGAGTAATGAGTGCCACTTAATCTGGCATTTGCAGAGGTGGCTTTTTATCAGGTGTGGAGCCTGGATTTACAGCTGGTTTTCCTCTGCCTGCTCCAGACTTCCTAAAGCTCAGTAAACATTCTAGCGCAACAGAAGAAAATTATAAGGCTCTGATCTAAACTTTCGGGGCATATATTTTAGCGTCAAGGAACCCTAGTGGCACAGTGGTTAAACCCGTGGCTGCTAACTGAAAGGTCTGTGGTTTGAACCCACCTAGCAGATCCACAGGAGAAAAGACCTAGAAATTTGCTCTCATAAAGATTACAGCCTAGAAAACCCTATGGGGCAGTTCTACTCTGTCCTATAGGGTCATTATGAATCAGAATTGACTTCACAGCAATGGGTTTGTTGGTTTTATTGTTGTTGTTTTTTTAATTATAGCGTACATTCTCCAAAGAAATATAAAACAACCAAAAATTTTAACAACAATAAACTTTATTCTTGCTCTGACCATTTTGTTTTCCTCCTTACAAAATGTCAACTAATCTCCCTATGAAATAACATTTAATTTTGGACTTCTCCACCAGTTTAGTCCAGTCTAAATTATTTTCATCATCATCACCCCCTCCTTTTGATCATGTATCACTTGTAAGAATAGTGTTCAGTTCTCATTGCTTCTACATTGTCTGTATATCCAAAGGATACTCCAAAGTTCCTGTGCCCCTAGGTCTCCTCAGAGCCAATCTTTGTCAAGGGACCTCCATCAGACATCTTTGCAGATAGTTCATTTTGCCTCTTTCTTTTTTGCTTCTATATTATATGCCATTTTCAATTTAAGACCTGCTATAGTGGTATAGTGGTTAAGAGCTATGGCTGCTAAACAAAAGGTCGGCATTTCGAATCCACCAGCCACTCCTTGGAAACCCTATGGGGCAGTTCTACTCTGTCCTATAGGGTCACTGTGAGTTGGAATTGACTCAATGGCAATGGGTTTTTTTTGTTTTTTAATAGGGTCTCTATGAGTTGGAATCGACTCAATGGCATACAACAACAACAGAGAAACTGGGTTCTTTAATTTGAGAACCTGGGTGGTCCAATTGAAAGGTTGGAGGTTCAGGTCCACCCAGAGGCACCTCAGAAGAATGGCCTGGTGATCCACTTCTGAAAGGCCACAGCCTTGAAAACCCTGTGGAGCACAGTTCTACTCTGACACACATACGGCCACCGTGAGTAAGAGTTGACTCAACAGCAACTGGAATATAATAGGAGGAGAAGAAATCCAGAGTCTAGGGAAGCAGTTATTAGGGAAAACCTGAAGCTCCAAGTGGATTTTAGGAATACCTGAGGCTTTTAAGATTGCGGTGGAGGGTGCTGGATGAGAAAGCTCAAACAAAAATGTTAGGGAATGCGTTGTCTTCCTCCACTTGATGCTTTTGCTTACTGCCAGCCCCAGCTACTTGGAAACATGGAATGGGGCAGATATTTACCTTCAATTGCAAACACTTAGGGCAATGGATTCTATTTTTGGGTGATTTATATTTTGCCTATCATATGCCGATATCAATAAACATTCATCAAAGTAAACATGGAGTTCTGACTTTTGAATTCTCAATTAACACTTGACAGAAAACACATTCATCAAGAAGCAGCACTGCGCTAGTCACAGTAACCGTTGAGCTGATCTCAACTTACAGACTTTATTCCTATGAAACTGCATATCTCTTCCTGTGTGTGCAAGCTACAACGATACGCTTTCTCTCCTTGTGCACCATTACATTCGTTCAAATGCATTCAATTCCTCTTTAATTTGTAAACCTAAGCAAGCAGTCAGTAGCTTTCCCTGCAATCTATTTATTCACGTGCCTTCGTAGCTAGAGCGCAATACCATCTCTCTACAGGAGATGGATATTCCTTTTCAAATCTTAGATAATTAAGCTGGGGTGAGTCCCCACCCTCTTCTAGTCTGCCTGAGCACACCCCAGTTTGAGCACTGATTTTTGTTTTCCGTTACTTCTCTTCCACCCCCTACCCCCATTTCCCCATGAGATAAAATCACAGGTTCAAACACACTTCAAAAAATATATGGTAAGATTTATTTTAAAACCGTGCCCATTTTCAGAGAAGCAGCTTTGGATTATAAATATATTTGAGTGAGGGGGAAAACGCAAAACCAATATTTCTCTTTGCATTTATGCTTTGAATCGAAGTCATTAATTTTTTATGTTCACCCTGAAAGCATTTTCTTTTCCATCTAGAGAATGCCCAAGAGTATCAGGGAACTTCAAGCAATAAAGACAGAAAGGTTTTTTTTTTCTTCTTTAAATAATACTGAGTTGAAAATAACTGGTTACAGAAAGACTTTGGGAAGGCTGGCATTATGTACCTTGCTCACGGCTGTTTGCCATGTATTATTTAGTAACGGGGAAAAAGCACTCCAGGGTTTTTCTTTTTTAAATAATATATAAAATTATATATATTATTATATAATAATATAAAAATATATATAACACAGCTGTCATGGTTTGCATTATGTCCCCCAAAAAATGTATGTATCAATTTGGCTAGGCCATGATTCCTGGTACTGTGTGTTTTCCAGTATGTTGTAAACCTGCCTCTATGATGTTAATGAGGGAGGATGGGTGGCAGTTGTGTTAGTAAGGCAGGACCTGATCTACAAGACTGGATTGTGTCCTGAGGGAATCTCTTGAGATATAAAACACAAATGAGCAGTGAGACAGGAGGACCTCATACCATCAAGAAAGCAGTGCCCGGAGCAGAGCGCATCCTTTGGACTGGGGTCCTGCGCAGAGAAGCTCCTGGTCCCGGGGAACACTAAAGAGCAGAAGGCCGACAGAGAGAAAAAGCCTTCCCCTGGAGCTGATGCCCTAAATTTGGACTTTTAGCCTACTTTGACTATGAGGAAATAAATTTCTCTTCGTTAAAACCATCCACCTGTGGTATTTCTGTTATAGCAGCACTAGATAACTAAGACAGTCCCCAACCTGGGTTCCCATCTCACAGGCTGTCTGTATCTAGTGGGCAACTGTGGTCTCCCAACCTGGGGCCTCATGTCACAGTCTGTCTGTATCAGGTGGGCAACTATGGTCTCCCAACCCAGGTCCCCATCTAAAGGGCCGCCTGTATGTAATGGGCAACTTTAGTGTGCCAACCTGGTGCCCCATCTCACAGGCTGTCTGTATCTAGTGGGCAACTGTGCTCTCCCAAACCAGGGCCTCATCTCATAGGCTGTCTGTCTCTAGGGGGCAACTGTGGTCTCCCAACCCAAGGTCTTAAGTCACAGGCTGTCTGTAACTAGTGGGCAACTATGGCCTCCCAACCCTGGGCCTCATCTCACAGGTTGCCAGTCTCTAGTGGGCAACTATGGCCTCCCAACCCTGGGCCTCATCTCACAGGTTGCCAGTCTCTAGTGGGCAACTATGGCCTCCCAACCCTGGGCCTCATCTCACAGGTTGCCAGTCTCTAGTGGGCAACTATGGCCTCCCAACCCTGGGCCTCATCTCAGAGGCTGTCTCTATCTAGTCTGTTTCTTTGGTCCCTGTCATGGTTTGAACTATGTCCCCCAAAAGATGTGTGTATCAATTTGGCTAGGCCATGATTCCTGGTACTGTGTGATTTTCCTGTATGTTGTAAACCTGCCTCTATGATGTTAATGAGGGAGGATGGGTGGCAGTTGTGTTAGGAAGGCAGGACCTGATCTACAAGACTGGATTGTGTCCTGAGGTGATCTCTTGAGATAGAAAAGACAGAAGTGAGCAGTGAGACAGGAGGACCTCATCCATCAAGAAAGCAGTGCCGGGAGCAGAGCGCGTCCTTTGGACCGGGGTCCCTGTGCAGAGAAGCTCCTAGACCAGGGGAACACTGAAGAGAAGAAGGCCGACGGAGAGAAAAAGCCTTCCCCTGGAGCTGACGCCCTGAATTTGGACTTTTAGCCTACTTTTTGACTGTGAGGAAATAAACTTCTCTTCATTAAAACCATCCACTTGTGATATTTCTGTTATGGCAGCACTAGATGACTAAGACAACAGCATTTGCCAAGTCAACGTTTTTGAGGTGTATAATTTAGTGATATCAATTACATTAATTGTGTTGTGCAATCATTACCCTTATTGTTACCGTTGGGTGCCGTCAAGTGGATTCTGACTCATACTGACCCCAAGAGACAGAGAAGAATGGTCCCTTAGGGTTTTCTAGGTTGAAATCTTTAGGGAGCAGACAGCCAGGTCTTTCTCCAGCAGAGTGGCTGGGTGGGTTCGAACTGCCAACCTTTCGGTTAGCAGCCGAGCACTTAACTGTTGGCGCCACCAGGGTTCCTTCCATTACCCTTAAACGATGTCATATTTCCCATCACCATAAACAGAAACTCACATTTCTCAAACAATGGCTCTGTGTCCCTCCCTACTACCCCTGATAACCACTAATAAACTTTGTTGTCTACACCGTTGCCTGTTCTAGGTATCTCACCTAAGTGAGATGATGCAGTATTTATTGTTTCGTGTCTGACTTCTTTCATTCAGCGCGATGTTCTTAAGGTTCCCCCTGTCGTGGCATGCATCAGGACTTCATTTCTCTGTAGGGCTGAGTACAGCTCCACTGTGTGGATAGCCCATATTTTGTTTATCCATTCATCTGTCGATGGCCACTTTGATTGTTTCCATCTTTGGCTGCTGTGAATCACTTTGGGTTTTTAAAGAGAGATTTCCAAGATGGAACTTGGAGTCTGAGTTCTGCTTTTACCAAGTTGCATTTGCAATGATGCCAAGTCTACAGATCTCCACGCACAGCGTTCGTGTGATGCACACATTGTTCTTGGCATGATTCTCCCAGACACACCACACCTGTCATCAGGGGCAGATTATTCAATAGGCAAAGTAAGCACGGTGTCCCTGCCTGTCACCCCTACGTGAGACAGCTCTTGGCGTCTGCCTAACACCTCTGCCCTGCAATCCCACAAAATGACCAGAGATGGCAAAGGAAAGCAGTTACCCGAATGGAAAACAAAGCCCCAAGCGCACGTCGCAATAAGCTGTCTTGCCATTGGTACTTGACATTTTCCCGTTTGTTTGCTTTCCCCAGCCTTGTTTTTCACTAGCTCCTCTGGGCCTGGGGTACTGGTGCCCAGTGGCTACCTACATCTGGTTCAGAACTGAGTTGGCTTGCCCGGGCTGCCTGCCTCCAGTGCACACATCCCCCTAGAATCGCCCGTCCCTCATTTTCCTGCCGTTCCTATCACAGTCCACCACCCACCGTCTGTCAGATTGCCACATTGTGGTGCTTATGTCTGTGGCGGCTTGCGTGTTGCTGTGTTGCTGGAAGCTCTGTCACTGGTGTTCCAAATACCAACAAGGTCACCTCTGGTAGACAAGCTTCCGCAGAGCTTCCAGACTAAGACAGACTAGGAAGAAAGAAAAGACCTGGCGATCTACTTTTGAAAATCAGTCAACGAAAACCCTATGGAGCACAACAGAACATGTCCCACTCGCTTGCTTTGGACACGCCATGAGGTGGGATCAATCACTGGAGGTGGACATTGTGTTTGGTGAAGCAGAGGGCCTGCGAAGGTGAGGGAGACCCTTGGTGAGATCGACTGGCACAATGGCCACAGCAATGGACTCGAACATGCTGGAGATCATGAGGATGATGCAAGACCAGGCAACATTTCATTCTGCTGTTTGTGGGGTCACCATGAGTAGGGGTTGATTCAACAGCAGTTATCTAAGTTATCTATCTATCTAATCCATCTATCTATCATCCATCTATCTGTCTAATCTATCATCCATCTATTCATGTATCCATCTATCGTTGATCTATCATCCATCTATCTATCATCTATCTGTTTATCTAACATCTATCCATCTATCATCTATCTATCCATCTATTCATCTACCTATCTACCTGTCTACTTGCCTATCTACGTACCTGTCTATCTATCCTATCATAATGTCCATTGAGATGACTGAATTAATTAATGTAAAAAAGGCTAGCTTGCTTCACAAATTACCATAAAAGCACACAGCACAGAAATTGATTACTTTTTAATGGTATTTTGGACCATTTTCTGTGCCACCTGAATTATCTCTTTGTCTATCAAGGCTCTGTTCCAGTGCTACCCCCAATGGTACCTGCCACCATGACCCCCATCCCCTTGCCTCATCCTTGTTCAAATGAATCCTTTCTTATTTAAGATGATCAAAACCCTTCTTCTTCTTAACTTCTATGGTGTATTTTATCCTGCCTAGAAGTAGAGTTAGGGTAACTATGAGTCAGAATGGACTCGACGGCTCAAGCATAACAATGATTGTGAGGATGGCGCAGGATCGGGCAGTGTTTCCCTCTGTTGTACACAGGGTCACTGTGAGTTGGAGCCGACCCAACGGCACCAAACAACAGCAACAAGAAGAAGAGCTGGAGTCCTTGGATGGTGAAAATGGTTAACATGCTCAGCTGCTATCCAAAAGGTTGGAGCTTCAAGTCCACCCAGAGGTGCCTTGGAAGAAAAACCTGGTGATCTACTTCTGAAAAATCAGCCATGAAAATCCTCTGGAGCACAGTTCTACTCTGACACACATGAGGTCACCTGTATTTATACAAGCTACTGGAGGGCAAAGGTGAACTTGCTAATCACCTTATCATTTCTGGCAATTCTGGCAGAAACAACAACTCCCCCGTCTGGGCAGAAATTTCTATTTTACAATCCATAATGTTCACCCCTATCCCTTGACCCTTTGCTCCCTGCTGAGGTAAAAGTCTGGATTGTATTAATATTGGCATCCACAGATATATACATCTGAATTAAAAGATACTGATGTTGTGTATTTGTGTGTGAGTCAACTATTTTTTAAATGCACAGTGCTTTAATTAAGCATTTGCATTTTAATGAAACTGTATATTTTGTGAAATCAGTTTCATCCATCTGATGAAACATAATACTCAAAACAAAAAAAAAAGTCTACTCAAAAGTTATGCTTATCTAAAAATTACATTTGGGGCCACATTGTAATATAAATAGACCGCAAAAAGATAGCATGTTTCCACAAAAACAAAGACTTGCATGCTTTACAGCAACTTTAATAGCTGGATTTTTCTTAATCAGTTGAATGATTAACCCTGCTGTCTTAGTTATCTAGTGCTGCTATAAAAGAAATACCACAAGTGGATGGCTTTAACAAAAAGGAATTTATTCTCTCACAGTTTAGAGGGATAGAAGTCTGAATTCAGGGTGCCAGCTCCCTGGGAATGCTTTCTTTCTTTGTCAGCTCTCAGGGAAGGTCCTTGTCATCAGTCTTCCCCTGGTCTAGGAGGTTCTCAGTGCAGGGACTCTGGGTCCAATGGGAGCGATTGCTCCCAGCTCTGCTTTCTTGGTGGTATGAGGTCTCCCCGTCTCTCTGCTTCCTTTTCTCCTTTATATCTCAAAAGAGACTGACTCAAGATACAACCTAATCCTGTAGACTGAGTCCTGCTTCATTAACATAACTGCCTCTAACCCTGCCTCATTAACATCACAGAAGTAGGATTTACAACACATAGGAAAATCACATCAGATGACAAAACGGTGCATAATCACACAATACTGGGAGTCATGGCCTAGCCAAATTGACACACATTCTGGAGGCGACACAATTCAGTCCGTAACACCTGCTTTCTATTTTTTTCTTAACTATGGCATATTTAGCTATGTTTTTTAACTTCTTTTACTTTTATGCAGAAACCCTAAAATTGGGAAAGTAAATCACTATATTAGCAATGTCTCTTTTCACAGGATAAAGGGAAACTTTTGCTTGTAGAAATGTAATTTGCAAAGCACAAAGCATAGCACTGTAAAGAGACATTTCTCCCGAAACCAAGAGCCCCGTCATTTTTTTTCTCATCTGACATCCGCAGAGTCAGCGTAAATCTTTCTTCATTTAGAGGAAGGTAAGGCTATTCTTCAAGTGAATCCACTAAATTAATCCAGTGGAATAGGTGTTATTTTCTTCATCACATGTCTGCCTTAAATATAGTAGCTGCACAGACGAGGCAAATCCAGAAATAGCTTAAGATTTAAATAGGTGGTATCGTTTGACATATAAAAGATGACTCTCGTTTATGATATAAAAGCAGCTATTTCTTATACTTCTAGATTTTCAGTGGCATTATTTTTCACGTAGTTCCTATATTTGGAATACCATCAATGAAAAAGTTCAGCCTTGTCCCTCAAACATTGTTATTTTTTGTCTAGGCTTGAATCACTAATAATGATCAAATACTCTATTTTCAGCTATCTCTCCATCCATTTTGTATCTAATATTCATTTATTTATCTACAGCTGGTCTTGTTTTATAAGATTCTAAGGTGCTAACACTTACGAGGGAATTTTATCCTTAACATGAGACCCCTGTGTCAGAGTAGAACTGTGTTCCACAGGGTTTTCAAGGCTGTGACCTTTCAGAAGCAGATCACCAGGACTTTCTTCCAAGGCTCCTTTGGGTGGATTTGAACCACCAACCTTTTGGCTAGTCATTGAGCGCTTAACCATTTGCACCACCCAGGGACTCTCCTTTCTGATTTCTTGACCAATTCACCCCCTACCAGACAAATAATATTCTCCTTGTCTTTGAATCCTTCCGACACTTCATTATTCCCTTTAATGTTTTCTAATATTCATCTGTGTACCAATTTCCTTTGCCTTTACGGCACAGTGGTTAAGAGCTCAGCTGCTAACCAAAAAGTCAGTGGTTCAAATCCACCAGCCACTCCTTGGAAACTCTATGAGGCAGTTCTACTGTGTCCTATAGGGTCACTGTGAGTTGGAATCGATCTGACGGCAACAGGTTTGGTGTTTTTTTAATATGATGGTTAAGTGCTCAACTGGTAACATAAAGGTTGGCAGTTCGAACCCACCCAGATGCTTCTTGGGAGAAAGACCTGCTAATCTGCTCCCGTAAAGATTACAGCCAAGAAAACCACAAGGAGCAGCTCTACTCTGTCACATGGGGTCACCATAAGTCAGAATTGACCTGGCACTCAACAACAACAAATTTCGATAATTAATCCAAAGAAGTTGTAGGAAAAATGGAAATGACAACAGATATTCAAAGCTATGTCCCCTTCACAAGAAAATGCCTAGATGATCAGAACAAAAGTGTGATTTCTTATAATAATAAAGTCTTTCTGCACCGGGAAGAACAGTCTGTTGGGTCTGTTTTCCCGGCTCTGACTGCCGTTTCCGACGAGCCTTGTCCAGCTTGCAGCCATTCTGGGTCACCTCTGCAAGGAAGACATGGGGAAGAGCACACGGAGGCCCTGTCTTTTACAGTGGATGTAAAAGGCCTTCGCCGACATAGATCTTTTGTTTTAGAATCCGTTCTGCTGTGTCTGGAAGCAATTTCTTTAGCTGACCTCGCCTTGCAGCGGCAGGAAGGGCGATCTCTCTCCCCGCGGCAGCACAGCAGCTGCGTGCCGGTGAAAGTCTGCAGCCCTGATGGGGAAAGTCTGCACCCAGATGAAGGGCAGCAGGTGGAGCCATTCATACTGTGTGCAGTGACTCTTACCCACGTGCTTTTTACTTTGTATTTTTCCTTGCATGGTTGCTCTTGAACAGAGTATCACAATCTTACGTTAAAAACACGCAACTAAGGACTCTACCGTTGAAGTGAAACGGTTAGGAATACTGTTTTGATTTTTAGTAGAAAAATTTAAGTTAATATATAAAACTAGCAGACCCACAGAGTTTATGTTAATGGGTGGAGGGAATAATTTAGAAATGCAAAGTGTTAATGGTTGCCCCTTAGAAGCGAGGATGGTGAAGCTTTGTCTCACATACTGTGGATATGTCATCAGGAGGGACCAGTCCCTGGAGAAGGACAACATGCTTAGTAAAGTAGATGGTCGGTGAAAAAGAGGAAGACCCTCAACGAGACAGACTGACACAGCAGCTGCAACAATGGGCTCAAGCATGACAAAGATTCTGAGGATGGCACAGGACCGGGCAGTGTTTCGTTTTGTTGTACATGAGGTCCTGTGATTCTGAGGATGGCACAGGACCGGGCAGTGTTTCGTTTTGTTGTACATGAGGTCCTGTGGTTCTGAGGATGGCACAGGACCGGGCAGTGTTTCGTTTTGTTGTACATGAGGTCCTGTGGTTCTGAGGATGGCACAGGACCGGGCAGTGTTTCGTTTTGTTGTACATGAGGTCCTGTGGTTCTGAGGATGGCACAGGACCGGGCAGTGTTTCGTTTTGTTGTACATGAGGTCCTGTGGTTCTGAGGATGGCACAGGACCGGGCAGTGTTTCGTTTTGTTGTACATGAGGTCCTGTGGTTCTGAGGATGGCACAGGACCGGGCAGTGTTTTGTTTTGTTGTACATGAGGTCCTGTGACTCTAAGGATGGCACAGGACCGGGCAGTGTTTCGTTTTGTTGTACATGAGGTCGCTATGAGTTGGAGCTGGCTAGATAACAACTGACAACAAGGCTGTAGATCTTTATGGAAGCAGACGGCCACATCTCTCTCTCGCAAAGCAGCGGGTGGGTTCGAAAAGCCGACCTTTCGGTTAGCAGCTGAGTGCTTAACCACTGCACCACCAGGGCTCCTTTAAGCAATCACATATCATTTTGTATGATTTTTGTGAGTTTAAAAGGGGCGCCTGGTACATAGTCTGCTCAGCACCTCCTGGTTTCTGTCCATCTTTCTTTCTTTTTGTGGTTACCCTTTGTCGTTCTTGCTCAAGGGAAACTGTACAGCAAATCTCTCCACTTAGAACTCTAAACCCATTGCTGTCAAGTCGACTCACAGCAACCCTATAAGACAGAGTAGAATGGCCCCATAGGGCTTCCAAGGCTGTAGATCTTTATGGAAGCAGACGGCCACATCTTTCTCTCGCAGAGAAGCTGGTGGGTTCGAAAAGCCGACGTTTCGGTTAGCAGCTGAGTGCTTAACCACTGCACCACCAGGGCTCCTTAGAGGTACAGGAGTTAGCATTACAAACTACCAGCTCTCATGTCCCACTGCAATGATAACACCATTCGCTGATAACACCTGAGAGTGATTCTCACCCAGACTCATCGGAACTTGGGATTGAAGCCATGGGAGCGACGCTTGCTGACTTCCTTTGTAAACTTACACGTACGACAGGAATCCGGTCCTCTCTCTCCTTGCACATCTAACAAATCTGATTGTCCCCAGTGTCACTTCCTTTGAAGCACTATATACGGTTAAAGAAATTCATCATAATGGTAAAAACATTAACCATCATTTCACTTATTCATACTGACATGAGAATGACACTCTCCTGACTAACATGAACCCATCTTGATGTGAAATCCACGGCAACTCCCATTCCTAGAAGAAACAAAGGGTGCCCGTACCACCAGTTCATGGTCCTGAGATGAGACTGGAAGTTTATCCTTACATCCTTTGGAGCCCTGATGGCGCAGTGGTTAAGAGTTTGCCTGCTAATTAGAAGGTTGGCAGTGCAAATCCACCAGCCACTCTTTGGAAACCCTATGGGGCAGTTCTAGTCTGTCCTGTAGGGTTGCTATGAGTCAGAATCAACTCGACGGAAATGGGTTTTTTTGGTTTTCATTAGGTAGGACGTTGCACCACACAGCAAAGCTCACATTCATCCCAGTACACTGGGCTCCTAACAGAGGAAAGATCACATCCCCATCCTGGTACACTGGGCTCCCATCAGAGGAAAGACCACACCCCCATCCCAGTAAACTGGGCTCCCAACAGAGGAAAGACCACACCCTCATCCCAGTACACTGGCTCCTAACAGAGGAAAGACCACACCCCCATCCCAGTACACTGGGCTCCTGACAGAGGAAAGACCACACCCTCATCCCAGGACTTTGGGCTCCTAACAGAGGAAAGACACATCCTCATCCCTGTACACTGGGTTCCTAACCGAGGAGAGACCACACCCCCCTCCCAGTACATTAGGCTCCTGACAGAGGAAAAGAAGAGCTAGACCACGCCCTCATCCTAGTACATTGGGCTCCTAACAGAAGAAAGACCACATCCTCATCTTAGTACATTGGGCTCCTATCAGAGGAAAGACCACACCCCCCTCCCAGTACATTGGGCTCCTAACAGAGGAAAGACCACACCCCCATCCAAGTACATTGGCTCCTAACAGAGGAAAGAAGAGCTAGACCACGCCCTCATCCTAGTACATTGGGCTCCTAACAGAGGAAAGGCCACGCCCTCATCCCAGTACACTGGGCTCCTATCAAAGACCACACCCCCATCCCAGTACACTGGGCTCCTATCAGAGGAAAGACCACACCCCCATCCCAGTACACTGGGCTCCTATCAGAGGAAAGACCACACCATCATCCAGGACTTTGGGCTCCTATCAGAGAAAATCAGAGCTAGACCACGCCCACTGGCCCTACTGCCTCTTTCCCTTCTCCTGAGCCCAGCAAGGTGTTGAAATATAATACTATAATTTTCCAAATCACAGAGACCTGGTTGTACTCTGGACCTCACCTCTTATTTGTGATTTCGGCAATTTGGTCAAGCTCTCAGACTCAGTTTTCTTCTTTGTAAAGTGGATGCCTTAGTGCCTACCTCCAGGTAGACAGCATCCTACCTCCAGGGAGACGGCATCCTACCTCCCGGGAGACGGCATCCTACCTCCCGGGAGACGGCATCCTACCTCCAGAGAGATGGCAAAGATTCATCAGAGGACTTCCGTAGAGCAGCTCATAAGAGTTATCTGGCATGGAACACGGCTCTAACAATGGGAATTATTTTCCTCTTCAATGATCCTCTTTCTCCTTTTATGTCGCACTGAGTCGTGGGCACCCTTCAGCCCTGCCTGGCAGAGATGGTTGTTGTTGCTGTTAGGTGCCATCAAGTCAATTCCGACTCGTGGCGGCCCTGTATGTGCAAAGGAGAACTGCCCCATAGTTTTCTTGGCTGTGATCTTTACAGAAGCAGATCTCCTGGCAGGGTAGCATAAGGCTCGAGATGGTCTAGGTCAGACCTGTATTTGCAGAGCTTAGAGCAGTGGCATTTGGCTCTGTGTTTTCCTGCACAGAGGAACTTGGAAGCATTTAACTTGGTTTAAACCAAGAAACCAGAAACCAAACCGGTTGCCATCGAGTTGATTCCAACTCACAGCAACCCCATAGGACAGAGAAGAACTGCCCCATAGGCTTTCCGAACTGCCGACCTTTTGGTTAGCAGTCAAATGCTTAACCACCGTGCCACCAGAGCTCCTTTACACCAAGGGGAGGTGTATTTTCTTTTGACAGAACTGCAAAGCCTCCCACCAACTCCAGCACCAAATCCTCCAATTCATGTATGACCATTCTCTCCCCCACTTTACCCCAAAAATGTTCCATCAAAGGAAAACCCTCTAACAAGGGAACTGTAGCTCTGGAGACAGAAGAAAAATGAGCAAGAGGCAAGGACCTGGGTAGATATTAGAAGTGATATGGCTCCCTGCTTAGTGGAGCCCCTGGATGGTACAAATGATTAACTCGCTAGGCTGCTAACCAGAAGGTTGGAGATTCAAGTCCACCCAGAGGCACCTCAGAAGCAAGGCCTGGCAGTCTACTTATGGAAAATCAGCCATTGAAAACACTGTGGAGCACAGTTCTACTCTGATGCACACACACAGGGTTACTATGAGTTGAAGTCCACTGGACTGCAACTGGTTTTGTTTTTTTAAACCCTGCTGTGCCCCTGTGCCTAAGGGCCCTCATTAGCATTAGCTGCTTATCTTAGCTCAAAATCTGATTAAAACTCCAAGAGGGATGGAATGTGGGATGGAGCATTTCAAACACCCTACGGCAGGAGGCTTGAACAGGAAGTGCCAATTTTCAGTGTCTGGTTCTCTAGCCCTTGGGCACCAGGTCCTTGTCTAGTGACCAGGGGAAGTGGTGATGGCTTCATTAGCATCTAGAGTTCCATACATCACCTTACGTGTCACAAGGAGAAGCATGCTAATTCCTTAAAGGAAGTGAGATGAAAGTGTGTTTCCTGCTTGAGGTGGGAAACAGGTGGACTGCCTTATCATTCTCCCTAAACCTTATGGTTTCTGAATTTAAACCGCCCTGCGACGTGTTTTAAGGGCTGCAGAATATGGACTCTGTCTAGTCACCAAATGATTCATTATCCTATATCCCCTTCAATGATTAAAGAAAAAGTCAGGCTCTCCTGAGAGTTTCTGAGAAAAAAGAGAAAGGACAGTGGAGGAGAAATCATACTTATCGGGAAGAATTCTAGCCAGGCTCCAGATAGCTCTTCCTTCTTCTTCTCTAGTTATTTCTTTTCTCTACAAACTTATTTTTCTTTGTCTGTTCCCACCTCTTAGCTCACAATGCAGAACACTTTATGGTTCCTCCATTCATTTGCTTTACAATTCTCACCTTCCATGCGGGAGACCTGGGTTCCATTCCCGGCCAACATAACTCATGCACAGCCACCACCCATCTGTCAGTGGAGGCTTGTGTGTTGTTGTGATGCTGAACAGGTTTCAGCAGAGCTTCTAGACTAAGACTAGGAAGAAAGGCCTGGAGATCTAATTTCAAAAATCAGCAATGAGTAACCAATGGATGAAAACGTTTCCATCTGCAACCAATCGTGGGGATGGCGCAGGACCGGGTAGCGTTTCCTTCCATTGTGCATGGGGTCACCATAAGTCTGGGGCTGACTGAACAGCAGCTAAAAACAACAATATGAATTACCCTAAGCTGAAATTTCCTAAACCCTACAATAGGGATTACTTTATTTAACAATCATTTATAGTCCTTTCTGCTGGCACTTGCTTTAGGCATTTTACTAGACCGCTACCCACACTCATGAGAACCTCATGAGGTGGGTGCTTGTTATCCCCATCTACAGATGTGGAAACTGAGGCAAAGAGAGGTTAAGTAACTTGTCAGGCATACAGCTGGGAGGGGCAGAGGCAAGTCCGGCTTCCCAATCCCGTGCTCTGAATCACGACGTCTTGTTCCCTCCCTGAACCTGCACAAAAGTGCTACGGAAAAAAATTAAGCAAAATAGTGAGTGTAAAGTATCAAGCAAAGTGGCAGGTGTGTGGAAGGCAATCACAAAATGTAAGTTGCTACCTTTTCCTTGAAATACTATTATTCCTCTGACTCACTGGTCTTCCTGTAGGCTCTGTCCCCCATGACTCAACCCTTTCATTATGTGATTCTCCTATGCTTTAAACTCCACTCAGATAATCACATCATTATTTCCTGGAGTGATATGCAAAATCATATTCTCCTACCAGAAGCCCCCATCAACCACCATCCTTCCTTGGGCAGGCCTGATTCCTAATCATCCCCAACCTCAAGCTCCTTGGAAGTAGGAGCGCAGTACCTCTGAGTACCTGTATCATCATTATATGTCCTTATATATGGTAAGCGTTCAATCAGTAATGGTTGTTTGATCAATTCACCACCATCACCAGTTGACAGTGGTTGAGTTGACTCTGACTCATGGCAAACTCATGGCAAACTCATGGTGTCAGAGTAGAACTGTGCTCCACAGGATTCTCAATGGCTGGTTTTTTTGGAAGTAGATCTTCAGACCTTTCTTCTAAGGCAACTTTAGGTGGCCCTGAACCTCCAACCTTTCAGTTAGCACCCTAGCTTGTTAACCATTTGTATCACCCAGGGATTTACACACAATGAGACTCTTCATATGAATGACTTCACTGGGTCTTTTCCATTGGGTACAAAAGTTGATTTTATAACAGGACAGAGTGGAGTAGAGACAGATCATCGGAGTGAAAAGAAATAAAAGGCCAGAAAGGAAGTGAGGCCTGTACCTGAAGGAAAATGTTGCCTTCCCCCAGTCTGCACATGAGTAGTCCTGTCTCTTATTACAACTCTTCTGCCTTTCCTTTTCCTCATACTATGGGTTAATCTGGTGTGAGATACAAACCTATTTCCAGGCAGGGACGAATATAGTCCTTCAAAATGTTTCTCTAATTTTGTATAGGTTATCTATAAAGGTGAAGATGGTTCATAGCAACAGATTTATCTACTGAGGAGTACATACAGTATACAGAGATCTCTAGATTTTTTCTATAATTTAACTTTGAAAAAGAAATATCTAAAGCTAAGAGAAGTTCTTCCTAAAAAAATCATTTTAGACAATGTTCTAGATATTCCTGGTACATAGTCAGCCTTCTAAGGAATTGGGGTTATTTGAAAATTAGAATATTTCAATTTATTTCATTTTTACAGTAGTACAAACACAAAGGCATCTATGGCGATAAGAGGGGAACATAGTAAGATGAACACAGACATTACTTAAAAAAAACTAAAAAAATCCAAAATTCGATGACCAATGTAAATTTACATTGAAAGTATTAAAAACAGAACTGACACTAAAAAAAAACAATCAATTTTCTGGCATGTAAAAACATGGGACACTTTCCCAGAATGCAGAAAAAATAGGACAAATAGATTAAAAGGAAAAGGAAAGATTAAAATTATAAATGACAAAGAAAAGAATTACGTTATAATTAATGTTCCTGAAGATGATTTGAAAGCCAACAGAGCAGAAATAATAGTCAAGGTTGTAACAAAAGAAAACTTTTCTAACATGAGAAAATATGAGGATTGCAGATTGAATAGGTTCACTTGGGTTTCAGGTAAAATTAATAAAAATAGAACCAAACCAAGACATGCAATGCCATCATATTAGAATTTAAATGGAATGGAAATAAAATCTGGAACAGGTTGTATAGAAAGAAAACTTGACTTGTCTGGATGCAGACTTCTCTGTAATATCAAAGGACAAAAGATCATAAAAAACATCTACCCAACAACGTTGAGGGGCTAGTATTTGGGTGCCAGGAATTCAACGAAGATAAGATTTTGCTCAAGTTTGAAGGCATGCGAAATATATTCTTGAGCATATGCTGTGGTTCACAACAAATACTCTGCAAGCAGCCATTCTGAAAAAGCTACCTTTTCCAAAATATAAATTAAAGTGATGAACAGGAAATTGTTTCTGATGATGAGCCATTGACTAACGATTTCTTTAGCTTTTTAGAGAATTATTGGAAACGTGGTAGTCATTGAAAGAAGGAACTCAACATATTTTTTGCAAAGGATTAAATGGTAAAAAGAATAATTACTGTAGAAACCAGTTTATTATGCACCTTCTACATGCCACACCCTATATTTTGGAATTCACATGTGATTTCTTTGAAGCCCAGTAATGATCATATTGCTGCTGTTGTTAGCTGCTGTCAAGTCACCCTGAAATCATGGACACCCCACGCACAAGTGAACAAAACGTTACCTGATCCTGCACCATCTCCATGATTCGTTGTAGACTGCACCATTGTGATCCGTAGGGTTTCTTTCCACGGGGTGATTTTTCAGAAGTAGATGGCCAGAATTGATACAAGATGGAGGATGGAAATGAACATACGATGGAGCATGGCCACTAAAATGGAGGGTGGATACAAGATGGAGGACAGACATAAGATGGAGGATAAATATAAGATGGAAGAGGAATGCGAGATGGAGGATGGACACAAGATGGAGGGTGGATATTAGATGGACGATGGATACAAGATGAAGAATGGATCCAAAATGGATCACAGATACAAGATGGAGGGTGGATACAAGAGGGAGGATAGAGGATGGAGAGTGTATACAAAATGGAGAACAGATACAAGATGTACATACAAATGTACATTGGAGGGAAGGTACAAGATGGAGGAAAAATACACAAGGTATAGATGGAGAATGGATACAAGATGGAGGATGGATGCAAGAATGTATGATGGATAAAAGTGGAGGATGGATACAAAATGGAGGATGGATGCATGATGGAGGATGGAGGGTAGATACAAGATGGAGAATGGAGGTTGAATACAAGATGGAGAATGGAGGGGAATACAGGATGGAGAATGGATACAAAATGAGGACAATGCATACGGAGAATGGATACAAGATGGAAGAGGGATACAAGATGGACGACAAAAACGAGATGAAGGATGGACACAAGATGGAGAGTGGTTACAAGATGGAGGATGGTGACTGGATACAAGATGGAAGAGGATGGGTCCAAGACGGAAGACAGATGCAGAATGTTGGGTGGATACAAGATGAAGGATGGACACAAGCTGGAGGACAAATACAAAATGGAAGATGGAGGATCGATACAAGACAGAGGATGGAAGATGGACAAAAGATGGAGGATGGATCCCAGACAGAGGTTGGATACAAGATGGAAGATGAAGGTGGATACAAGATGGAGGATGTTGCTGTGTGCTGTCAAATCAATTCTGACTTATACTGATCTTCTAAGACAGAGTAGAATTGCCTCATGGGGGTTTGCCAGATCTTTTCTCTGTGGAGCGGCTGGTGGGTTTGAACCACCAACCCTTCAGTTAGCAGCCTAGAGATTAACATTGTGACATCACGGCTCCTTATGTAATACATAATGTCATGCTGCCATTGAGTTGACCCCCAACTCATAGTGATACCATGCAAAATGGAATTGGACTGTTGTAATCCATAGGGTTTCCATTGACTGATTTTTTGGACATAGATCACCAGGCCTTTCCTCCTAGTCCATCTTTGTCTGGAATCTCTGCTAAAACCTGTTCAGCATCATAACAACGCATAAGCCTCCACTGACAGACAGGTGATGGCTGCATTTGAGGTTCATTGGCTGGGAACTGAACCTGGATCTCGGTCACAGAAGGGGAGAATTCTACCACTAAAGCACCAATGTCCCCCATGGCCATATTGCCATACCCGCTGCCATGGAGTTGATATAGTTATATTATACCCTCACTGCATACAGAAACAAATGAAAACTCAAATGTCCAAGATGATGCAGAAATATTCTAAGAGGCTGATTGAGGAATGCAACACAGGGGCCCCATTTCAAATGCTATGGCTATTTAATTGTTACACATTAGTGCTCTAATCTAGCAGTAACCTACACCGGTGGTTTCTAAGCACATCCGTACACTGGAACCACCAGGGAGCTTCAAAAAATACTGATGTCTGTGCCCACCACCCCCCTACCCCGCCAGACATCCTGATTTAAATTTCTGGTGCCTCACTTGGTCTTTTGAGTTTTTAAAAGATCCTCAGACGACTCTGATATGGATACAACTTGGGGAACCACTGATCTAGACGGTAATACCTGGCTTCTTCTACAAAAATCTAAAATTAAGTGACAGGAGCTAAAACAAATCTAAATCCATCACTGTTCGTACGGAATAATCAGCAGTTATCAACGTGTGTTTCATTTTGATAAACAGATAAAGACTGGTTGAAGATGGCATCTGGGGCCTTAAAAGCTTGTGAGCAGCCATCTAAAATGCATCAATTGGTCCCAACCCACCTGGAGGAAAGGAGAATGAAGAACACCATGGACACAAGGAAAGTATTAGCCCAAGAGACAGAAAGGGTCCCATAAACCGGAGACTTCATCAGCCTGAGACCAGAAGAACTAGATGGTGCCCAGCTACCACCAATGACCGCCCTGACAGGGAACACAGCACAGAGTCCTGGATGGAGCAGGAGAAAGGTGGGGAGCAGAACTCAAATTCTAATAAGAAGACCAGACTTAATGGTCTGACTGAGACTGGAGGAACCCCGGAAAGCATGGCCCCTGGATTCTCTATCAGCCCAGAACTAAAACAATTTCTAAGGCCAACTCTTCAGACAGGGATTGGACTGGACTGTGGGACATAAAATGATACTCGTGAAGAGTGTGCTTCTTAGCTCAAGTAAATACATGAGACTAAATGGGCAGTTTCTGTCCGGAGGCAAGATGAGAAGGCAGAGAGGGTCAGGAGCTGGTTGAACGGACACGGGAAATCAGGGGTGGAAAGGAGGAGTGTGCTGTCACAGTGTAGGGAGAGCAAATAGGGTCATATAACAGTATGTATACATTTTTGTATGAGAGACTAACTTGAATTGTAAACTTTCACCTAAAGGACAACAATCAAATAAAACAAACAAAAAAAAATGCATCTCAAACATTAAAAAAAAAAAAAAAGATTGGTTGAAGAGCACTTAAGACCCCTTGAGGGGCTCACCCGCAGGAACTACTGGAGGAGTCTAAAGGGAGAGTTCGCATGGAATGGAGTTTCACTAGGCCGGTGGTGCTCACCTGGGGGCAATGTCTGAGGCATGTTTGGTTGTTGTGACTCAAGGTTGGGGGAGAAGGAGAAGAAGAAGAAGGAAGAAAGAGGGGGGAAAGAGAAGGAGGAGGAGGAGGAGGCAGAGGCGGAGGGGAAGGGGAGGGGAGAGGAGAAGAAGGAGAAGGAAGCAGAGGAATAAGGAGGAGGAGGGGACAGGGGCGGAGGAGAAGAAAGCTATTGGCTAGGCAAACAAATAACTCTCCAGGCTAAAACTGTCCCTTGGGCTGCCAACTGCCATCTTTGGTCCTGATCCGTCACTGAATAGAAGGGATAGAGTCAGGATCTGTGAGTCTCCATAGACATCTTTAGACAGATCGGATTCTCCTGAGTTCAATACCTAAAGGACCAATATTGCTATACTGATCACCTTTCAGAGCATACATGTGACACATGATTACCTTCTTCTTTTATAAGAGAGCACGCCTCTCCCAGGAAAGGGTGGTGGGTGGAGGTGGGGGAGGAAGAAATCCATCCGTCCTTCCTTCCCTACTGGAGTACGAGTCACTGTGCAGAGGAACGATTTGCTGTCTGAAGGAAAGCGCATGGTGAGATCCACAAAGGTTTGCTCAAAAGGATCTTACTGGAAAACAAATGCAAGCTACGTTTCATTACAAGTAACTGAAGTCAAAAGCTCTACTCAAAGGGTTATGCAAAAAGGGACAACTACTTTTTTTTTTTAAAATTGTACTTTAGATGAAGGTTTACAGAGCAAATTAGTTTCTCATTAAACAATTAATATACATCTTTTCTTGTGACATTGGTTGCCAACCCCACAACATGTCAACATTCTCCCCTTCTCAACCTTGGGTTCCCTATTACCAGCTTTCCTGTCCCCTCCTGCCTTCTAGTCCTTGTCCCTGGGCTGGTGTGCCCATTTAGTCTCATTTTGTTTTATGGGTCTGTCTAATCTTTGGCTGAAGGGTGAACCTCAGGAGTGACTTCAGTACTGAGTTAAAAAGGTGTCCGGGGGCCACAGTCTCGGGCTTTCTCCAGTCTCTGTCGGGCCAGTAAGTCTGGTCTTCTTTTGTGAGTTAGAATTTTGTTCTACATTTTTCTCCAGCTCTGTCTGGGACCCTCTGTTGTAATCTCTGTCACAGCAGTCGGTGGTGGTAGCTGGGCACCATCTAGTCGTGCTGGACTCAGTCTGGTGGAGGCTGTGGTAGTTGTGGTCCCTTAGTCCTTTGGACTCATCTTTCCCTTGTGTCTTTGGTTTTCTTCATTCTCAAAAACGGACAACTATTGGCTCCTACATCTTAATAGTTGACCAGTAGGTGGATAGAGGAATGCCTTACCCAGGACACTTATGTTGGAACTGGGTTCTTTGACAAGCATTGTAAACATTTAATAAAGTTTAGTAGCAACTAAGCATGTTTACCGTATCGTGCAGTGAAACCTGTGAGAGCTGGAACTCAACGGGACTGCCTTGTTTTTCCAGGTCTCGCAAGTTTTCCACCTTTGAACCTTTGACAGGGCACAGTCTTACCACTTTTCCCTCTCTCTCTATTAGTGGAAAATACTTGAGTCTTCCTTCTCGGAAAGGTTTCCGCCTTACAAAGTTCTGGTTTTTGCAGGTTTTACTGTAAAATCGTAAGATAATTCATTCTGATGAAATAAATCTGTAAATGTTATCCTTTGCTCCGACAGTCTAACCACTCAGAGAAATTCTTTCCCGAAACTCTATTAAAACCATTTCTACATACCAGCGTGGGTCTAAGAGAAAATATTACCAGAGATCTTGCAGAGAATGTATCAACATAAAAGAAAAAATGTAAGCTGAAGGTACAAACTGATTTTCAGAATAAACTGTTAGCCACCTGCTCTATTGACTTAGCAGTGTCTTAAAAGCCCACCCATTGAAAACGTCAATGGTGTCAAAAGCAGAATTAGGAGGAAAATAATGCCAAGCCAAGGAAAGGAAGATATCAAATAATTGATTTGAAAATGAATAATGGCATGTATTTTTTATTTCTGAAAGCTGTAATATGGCATATCAACGGCAAATTGAGGAAAGCACTTTAAAAATAAAGCTTGTATAGTTTAAAAGTCACAAATAGATAATCGGGAAAAAATTCCGTTTAAAAATTGTTAATCTGTGTTAAAGGAGTTCTGCCAAAAAAGAACTGGGAATCTTTCAGGAATTTATAGGCACTGTTTGCCAACCTGATCCAGTTTTTCTCTTGTTGAAACTGCTTCATTAATTTCATGTGCAAGAAATAAATATTTGATGTGCAATTAGTTGGAGATTATTATGGCCATAAATGGAACCTTTCCAAATAAACAGCTGCTCAGCACTTTAACTGCATGAAAAGCAAGACACAAAATGGAAAATATAATGAAACACCAGCTCTACAAAGGAAAACAGTTAAAATATTCAATTAGGGGGTAAGATGGCTGCTCGTTTAATAGTTTACTGGTGGTTTATCAAAGCGGAACAGCAAGAATGTAGTCATACGTTTAACCAGAGATCCAGCTACCTGAATTGCCATGGAAATGTCTGCCTGGAGATGCAGTACAGTCTTGCCCAAGAGGAAAATGCTAGTATGGAAATAAACAGACATTGACCAATTCCACTGACGGTTTCCAATTATTCATTTTGTATATGAATTATGTCAACGTATACTTGTTGAAATTTGATGACTCTATATTAGCATGTAAAGTCCCTAGGTGGCACAGATGGTTTGTGCTCAACTACTTACCCGAAGGTTGGTGGTTCAAACCCACCCAGCAGCACCGCAGAAGAAAAGCCTGGTGATCTGCTTTCATAAAGATCACAGCCAAGAAAACCCCATGGAGCAGTTCTATCCTGCAACACAGGGGCTCAGCATAATTCAGACGGCAAGGGGTTTTTATATTAGCATTTACATAGCTGCTATAAATGTCTATCTATATATCCATACAGGAATTGTGATGATTCCACCTCTAGAGAAAATGGGGTGTGCTGTGAAATGTCCATGCTCACTGGGTTCTTTAATTGTGATGAAGCCTTTGAGGTTTCACGGCACATGCTCAGATCTTGTCAAGGAGCTCAGGCTTTTAGAGTACTTCTATTGTCGTTCTCTCGTTGAGTCAGCCCCCGACTCATGGCGACCCCGTGCACAATGGAACAAAACCCTGCCCGGTCCTGAGCCATCCCCACGATCGGCTGAGACCGGACTGTTTGTGATCCATAGGGTTTTTACTGGCTGATTTTTGGAAGCAGATCACCAGGCCTTTGTTCCTAGTCCTTCTTAGTCTGGAAGCTCCACTGAAACCTGTTCAGCATCACAGCAACACGAAAGCCTCCACTGACTGACAGATGGGGGCTGCACATGAGGTGTATTGGCCGGGAATCAAACCTGGGTCTCCTGTATGGAAGGTGACGAGTCTACCGCTGAACCACCACTTCCTCATCATTACAGTGTTTACCTCTCTTGTAAATTTTACCAACTTCTGCTTCATTTCAAATAGACAGGAAGGGTTGGGCTTGCTTGTCTCTCTCCATTCTGGACCGTGGAGCACCACAGGGTGGAGAGTGTGGCTAATACCTCCGTATCTCCAAATCTTGGTCTAATTCTTGGCGTAGAGGAGCTCGGTAAGTGTCCATTGAAAGGATGCCTGAAGCACTTTGCAAAGCAGTAGGTGAACGATGAACATCAAAAGGTGAGCGTTCTGACCTCCATGGAAAATTGTCTGCTAAAAATAAAGAGATGATGCTTTCTACTATGAGGGGCTGAACAGACAAACTGCATAGGGAGCTCCTAGAATTGGTCAGATCTGGCTGCTAATTACAGATTTGAATATCGAAATAGTCGGTGGGTTGTTGATGCTGTTGGTTGCCATGGAGTTGACTCCTGACTCCTGATGACCCCAGATGTGCAGAAGAGAACTGCTTCATAGGGTTTCAAGGCTGTGACCTTTCAGAAGCAGATCACCAGATGTTTCTTTCAAGGCACCTCTGAGTGGGTTCAAACCACCAATCTTTTGGCCAGTAGTCTGGCACTTAACCTTTTGCTCCACCCAGGTACTCCAAGTGCTTACAGAACCAGTGTTCTGGTATTCTCTTCTAGAAATGTGCTTTGGGGCAAATGTATTTTATTGGAGGGCTATCCCATTCTGATAATTCAATTCTTACGTTAGTTGGATTCTACCTTTACTCTTTGCTCTGATAAAACCCCTTGGTCCACAAGAGAGCCAATTCTGTTCTTTCTTTCCTCTGCTCCCCGCTATCTGCATGACACACATGCATATACATGCACATACATGCACACTCACACACACACACACACACACACACACACACACAATTAATACAGAGAAACAAATGACAGAGTGAAGGCATGAAATAACACCATTTTGTCCTAGCGCAGGATACAAATGAACTGTCTTATCACCTGCTGAAGGAGCCCTGGTGGCACAACGGTTAAGCGTTCGGCTGATAACGCAAGGTCGGCCATTTGAACCCACCCAGTGGCCCCACAGTAGAAAGACCTGACCATCTGCTTCCGTAAAGATTACAGCCTAGGAAACCCTATGGGTCGGTTCTACCCTGTCGTATGGGGTGGCTATGAGTCCGAATGGACTGGATGGCACCCAACAACAATATCACCCATTGAGGCAGACTGTAGTTGACAATTCTCTCATTCACAGGCACCCCTTGAATCTGGGTGGGCTCGTGATGTGACAATGGCAGAAGTGACACAATGTGTCTCCCAAGACTGGCCCTGAAAAGAGAACACAGCTTTTCCCCAGTGCTTGTGGCCCCCTTGCTTTGAAATCCAGCCTCCATGCTGCGAGGAAGCCAGGCAGCCACGTGGAGGTCCCGCGTCAGAGCCCCAGGCAGCAGCCCAGCTGAGGCCGCAGGAAAGGGGCAGCGTCAGCCCCTAGCACGGGAGGGAGCCAGCGTGCGGATGGCTCCAGTCCCCAGCTATCCTCCCAGCCACCCAGATGTCACTGCTTCCAGCACAGGCCAGCTGTGCCCACTGAGGCCAGCCAAATGACAGATTTGAGCGGGGGCGGTGGGGTGGTGGAGTTGTTGTTGGTTGATTTCAGCCCCTAAGTTTGGGGTGATTTGTTAAGAGGCAAAACATAACAGGACCTCATGTGGACTTGAGATGGGAGCTGCTTATTCAATAAACACATTTGCAGCATACAACAGACCAAAGGTATTCAAATCGGCTGGGCACTCCCAGCCCACAACAGGCTCCCCCGTGACACGGCAGGGAAAGAGGATTTAGTGAAAACATCTTCCTGGGAAAACAGAACCTAAGCCATTCCTGCTGGCCAGGAGCTTACATTATACTGGGGAGGATGGGACAAATGCACAAATCAGCATCGTAACACAGCCCACAGAGGCACTCTGAAAGCTATCCATGCAACACATCTGCGGTGCCAGGGACGTCGCTTCCCCCACGGAAACGCAGCAGAGATGAAAATACGCAAGGGCTCTGCTGTCAGGGATCTTGCTGGCACAAGCAGTTTATGATCGGTCTGTTGCTAACCCTAAGGTCAGTGGTTTGCACCCGCCAGCGGTGCTGCAGAAGAAAAAACCTGGTGATTTGCTTCTGTAAAGATTCACCCGTTGCTGTCTAGTTAATTCTGACTCATAGTGACCCTACAGGACACAGCAGAACTGCCTCGTAGGGTTTCCAAGGCTGTAATCTTTATGGAAGCAGACTGTCACATCTCTCTACCTGGGAGCAGCTGGTGGGTTTGAACCACCGACCTTTCGGTTAGCAGCCGCTTAACCACTGCGGCACCAGGGCTCACTCTGTCAAGATGACAACCAAGAAAACCCTAAGGAGCAGTTCTACTCTATAACACCTGGGGTCACCATGAGTCAGAAGCCAACTTGACTGCAGGTTATGACACAGATGATCGACAGCCAGTAGACAAGCAAGAAACAAAACGATTTCAGCTGAAGAAAAGTGCCAACCACAACAAGGTGGTCGAACTGAGAGAAGCTGCCACCTTAGAGCAGTCGGTGTTATGGACTGAACTGTGTCCCCCTCCTCCCTCAAATTTTATGGAAGCCCTAATACACATGTACCTAAAAATATGACCCTATTTGGAAATAGGGACTCTTTACTGTTAGCGAAGTCAGACCAGAGTAATTGTTGTTGTTCGTTGATTCTGACTCATGGCAGCCCCATGTGGGTAGAGAGCTGCTCCATAGGGTTTTCACGGCTGTGACCTTTTGGAAGCAGATTGCCTGGCCTTTCTTCTGAGGTGCCTCTGGGGGGGTTCGAACCGCCGACCTTTCACTGGTAGTTGAGCGCTTAATTATGCTGATCACCCAGGGATTCCATACCAGAGTAGGGTGGTCCTAAACCTAATCCTTTCTGAGTGGAGACTTATAATAAAGCAGAATAGACAGGACAGAGACACCACGTGACGACAGAGACAGATGCCTCTATAAGCAGCAAGTAAACACGGAGGATGGCTGGCAGGCACCAGAAACTAGGAGAGTGACCCCAGGAGGAAGCCACCTCCACTGAGACCTTGATTTGGACTCTTAGCCTTCAGAACTGTGAGAAAATACATGTCCGATTCCTTAAAGCCACTCACTTTGTGGCATTTTGTTACGGCAGCCCCAGGAAGCTAGGACAGCCTGGGAGTTCTTTGACGACGACGAGGCATCTGAGCAGGGACCTTCAGATAAAAAGGCCTCCAGCCGTGTGGGAATCCAAGGGCAGAATCAGGAGCCAGCAAGTGCAGAGGCTGTGATGGGGCCTTGAGAAAAGGCAGGCAGGGGGTAACGGGCAAGGGAGCAGGGGTGAGAGAAGAAGATCTCAGAGACTCAGGCCAATCACAAACCGCAGCTTGCAGGCCCTGGGGAGGCACGTGGGTGTCCTTATCCTGCTTCCATGGGAAACCGCAGGGCTGTGTGAAGCAAAAGAGGCTAGTCATTTACTCATGCATCTCATTTGCAAATCACCCTGACTTCCGTGAGGCTCGTGCTCCTGAACGGAAGCAGGGAGTCTGGTTGGGGAGCTATTTCAGTATCCAGGTGGGGGACAGAGCGGTTTTCACCAGAGCGGGTGAGAAATGTCTGCTCTTGTTGTTCTCTACTATTGAGTCACCTCTGCCTCAAGGGGACCCCAGGCCCAATGGAATAAAATACTGCCCCATCCAGCACCATCTTTATGATCAAAGCACTATATTGGAAATATTCTGATGTGATCCATAGGGTTTCCATTGGCCAACTTTCCAAAGCAGATCACCGGGCCTGTTTTTTTTTTCTTTTTTTTTTTTTTTTGAGGCCCCTCTGGGTGGACTTGAACCATCAACCTTTTGGTTAGTAGCTGAGCGTGTTAACTGTTTACACCACCCAGGGACCCCGTGCAACCTCCAATTACTTCTAAACATGCAGGCAGAGATAATGTGTTCTCAATGAATGTTGTTGTTAGGCGCCGTCAAGTCAGTTCCGACTCATAGCGACCCTGTGTATAACAGAAGGAAACACTGCCCGGTCCTGCGCCATCCTCACAATTGCTGCTGTGTGTGAGCTCATTGTTGCAGCCACTGTGTCAATCCATCTCATTGAGGGTCTTCCTCTTTTTCACTGACCCTCTACTTTACCAAGCATGGTGTCCTTCTCCAGGGACTGCTCCCTCCTGATAACATGTCCAAAGTGTGTGAGATGAAGTCTCACCATCCTTGCTTCTAAGGAGCATTCTGACAATATAGCAATTGTTTTAACGTTTCTTTTCAAATAGTGAAAGGAGACTCAGCTGAGACAAGTGGTTAGAGACATCAGTTCTGAGACAATGGTATCTCTGGCTGTTAGGAGACCTCTGCATCCCCACCACCCAAGGCAGTGTTTTCAACATGGTGTCCTTGGGCCATAAGCGTCAGAATCCTCTGAGCATCTTGCTGACAGGCTAAGCTCCCGGGTCCCACTTCCTGCCAATCTTATTATTAGCAAGCACGTGAGATGATTATGTGGAGCCTTAAATTTTGAGTACCACTCATTAGGAGTCCTTGGGTGGTGCAAACAGTGAACTCACTCAGCTGCTAACCGAAAGGGTTGGAAATTCGAGTCCACCCAGAGGCACCTTGTAAGAAAGGCCTGGCAATCTGCTTCCAAAAAATCAGCCATGGAAACCCTATGGAGCACAGTTCTACTCTGACACACATGGGGACGCCAGGAGTCAGAGTTGACTTGATGGCAACTGGTTTACCACTGATTATCTCGTTGCAATTTTCCAAACTGCACGCATAAGTTTGAAGGAGACGAGGTTGCTCCTGGGTACAAAGTAACCGATCCTATCTTTGTGATAACCAATAATGTTGGACTTCCTTACTTCATGCGGGAAGTTCTTAGACTGTCTAGACCACCAGCCTCTTGTCTTTCCGAGAGAACTCTGAAATGTGAATGTTAAATGATCGGGCTCCAGTCCACCTGAAGATCTGCAGACGCAGGAAAAGCTCTTATTCTCTCCCGGTCTCAGTTTGCGCATTGGAGTAGAGGCTCCAGGAGACAGTATACGGAAAACCACACTGTACACTGTAAAACCCACACACTATGTAAATAATTAAGGCTGAAGAAAACGAGACCCCAGTAACAGTACACACACTTGTCCCTCCCCATCACACAGAAGTCGTAAAATGAGACTCTGAGGAATATGTATGTCTAGCAAGGTCCCTGGGTGGCACCAACAGTTTGCACTGGGCTACCAACAGAAAGGCTGGTGGTTCGAACCCACGCAGCAGTACCACAGAAGAAAGGCCCAGCAATCTGCTTCCATAAAGATTACAATCAAGAAAATCCTATGGAACAGTTCTACTCTGCACACATGGGGTCGCCACGAGTCGGAATCAACTCAACGGCCGCCAACAACAGTAACATAGGCACCTCGAATGCTGGTTAATCACAATTTCCATGAAAGAAAAGGACAGAAAGTGAATGGATTCCTACAAAAATGCCAGATATTCTAAATATAATATCTGTTAAAATAGATCAATGTCATCTTCACCAGAACTGCTCAGGGATAGCATTTTTCTTTTTTCTGTTCAATAGGGAGAAATCACTTCCAGAAGGTCACACAGCTACAGAAGTACAAGAATCAAAAAGACATGAAAATCCAAATCTCGTTTTTACCACAATTTCAGGTTAGCTCTAGAAGCATCATTTATTTGGTTATCAGACTCTAACTTCCTTTTTTAAAATTAAGTTAGTTTAATGTGCTCCTTGTACCCATCAACTGAGAAAGATCTTAATTTGACTCTTCCAAAGGATCTACCACCCTTCCTCATATTGTTTAATGACATGTTCTAATATTATGACAGTGTGACTGGGTTCTTAAAACATGTTTCATAATTTATACGGTGGCTTGTCAACACTAGCAGGCTTAAAATAAGCAAGAGCTGCACCCACTCGTCTCAAGAGATTATGAAATATTTTTATTATTGATGATCATAAAATGCTATGCAAGCTTTTGCCCCATCATATTTCAAGTATAGTGAGTGTCCAATGCATGAGCAACATAAAAAAGTACATGTGAATAGAACTTTCTCTTTTGACAAGCTAGGAAAGAAACACCGGACGCCATTTCCTATCAGTTTTTCTACTCAAGACCGGTGTTACAACTCCCAGGCCAAACATAACCCATAGCATTTAATCAGGCACTGCCGGGTGTACTCACCACAGCATTGCTGCGGCGTCTTCCAGTGACCGATGCTGAGCTTGCTTATGGTTCAAACTTTTGTTCTGTGCCCTAGAGTACAGAATCTGCCCACATTCCCATTAATTCATTTTAATACATATTTCTGGATAAACATGTTTAATGTACTTTGTTGGATATTTATCAATTTATAATAAAACAGTATTTACGAATATGTAGCTCAGCATTCTATATATTACATGCTAAAATACCTCTGTGTGTAGGTATGTGCATGATATGTGTGTGTTGGAGCCCTGGTGGTGCAGTGGTTAAGAACTTGGCTGCTAACCAAAATTTCAGCAGTTGGAATCCACCAGCCGCTCCCTGGAAGCCCTATGGGGCAGTTCTACTCTGTCCTGCAGAGTCGCTGTGTGTCCGAATCGACTCAACAGCAACGGGTTTGGGTGGTTTCTATATACACACATACATCCCAAATGCGTTGCCGTCAGGTCAATTCCAGCTCATGGCAACCCCGTGTGTGTCAGAGTAGAACTGTGCTCCATAGGGTTTTCAGTGGCTGGTTTTTTGGAAGCAGGTCACCAGGCCTTTCTTCTGAGGCACCTCTAGGTGGACCTGAACCTCCAACCTTTTGATTAGCAACTGAATGCATTAACCATTAGCACCACCCAGGGACTGATTCCACATCAGTGAATATCTATAAATATATGTATGTACATATATACATACATATACATACATATGTTGATTTATATATTTATGTAGAATATATAACAGTGAACACCCATTATATATGTATGTATGTATATATATGTGTGTGTATGTATGTGTATATATATAGCTCCATAATATATATCCATATATTTTTGGATGTGTGTGTATATATATATACAATTTTAAAACGTACGCTACACCAGGAAGCTATAGCTAATATTTGCATGGAATCTAAATGACTAATTAATTTAATTATATCAAAGTCCACCATTTTTTTTAAAGCAAAGTAAAACAGATTTCTTGATGGAAGTATTTTTCAAATTTTTTTTATCGTGGTAAATACACAGGTAACAAAACATTTACCATTTCAAGATTCTTCACGTGTACAACTCAGTGGCATTAATTACATTTATCATGTTGTTCAACCATCTTCATCATTATCTTCAACTTTTAACACTAAGATTTTATGGCTAGATGGTGGAGTTTCAATGGCCAAAACTGTATACATGACAACTCGTTTGAAGACTTGCTATTTAAATCAATAAACAGTAGCAACATTGCAATCCAAACTTGCAATTACAAGTTATCTATTATATTAAACTTTAATTCATTTATTACATGGAAAACATCTACCACGGAAAGGTGAATACTCTTTTGGTTACCTGTACAAATGTTTAAAATCCAATAAACCATAATAAAATGATAATTTACAAACAAGAGAATTAATTTCTACTAGCTGTTTATCCATTTGTATCACCAAGTGGCTCTTCGTAAATCACACAAAGGCATGATAACTTGGAGCAAAGAAAGACGAATACACCTCTTCTAACATGGTTTTCATTACCTGCCTTTCCCTCCTCAGGAGGAAAGTGAGGGATGAATGAAATCCGCTTTTATTACTGATTCATTGCATCGAAAACGAAGAAGCAACTTTGGATGCTCAAGAACAAATAAACACTAGAAGAGATTTTAAACGAGGTTTGTAGAGGAGGGACAGGAGAAAGTCACAGCTAAGAGTGGTCCCTAATGGGGGTGGTAGCCAGGATGAGAGGTGGGTGCCTTCCCAGAGGGATGACGGGGTAGTTTTTAACTAAAGCATAATAATCGGCAGACTGAAGTTTTCGGTATTTAGTTCAACTTCATCTTGTTGTACCTAGGGGTCGCTATGAGTCGGGACCAACTTGACAGCACCTAACAACAACAGCAACAGTTCAGTATGGCTGTGGGGAAACCAAGAAGAATGTTTTTTTTTTTTTTTTTAAAAAAAAAGCTATTAAGTTGACTCTGACTCATGGCAACCCTGTGTACGTCAGAGTAGAACTGTGCTCCATAGAGTTTTCAACAGCTGATTTTTTGGAAGGAGATGGCCAGGTCTTTCTTCCGAGGCACCTCTGGGTGGACTGGAACCTCCAACCTTTTTTGGTTAACAACCAGGCATGTTAACTGTTTGCACCACCCAGAAACTCCAGAATGTTAAAAAACCAAAACACCAAACCCGTTGCCGTTAAGTCTGACTCATAGCGACCCTACAGGACAAAGTAGAACTAACTACCCTATAGGGTTTCCAAGGAGTGGCTTGTGGATTTGAACTGCTGACCTTTTGGTTGGCCAGCCATACCTCCTAACCACCGCACCACAGGTTTGTAAATGGAGCCCTGGTGGTGCAGTGGTTAAGAGTTCAGCTGGTAACCAAAAGGTCAGCAGACCGAATCCACCAGCTGCCCCCTGGAAACCTTATGCAGCAGTTCTACTCTGTCCTACAGCGTCCCTATGTGTTGGAATCGGCCCAACTGGAACAAGTTTTTGTTTTGTTTTGGATAGGGTTGCTATGATTCAGATTTCAACTTGATAGCAATGGGTTTTGGTTTGGGTATAGCTATAGGAGGGAGTCCTGGTGGCGCAGAGGTTAAGCTGCTAACTGAAAGATGGTGGTTCAAACCCATTAGCCGCTCCTTAGGCAAAAGATGTGGCAGTCTGCTTCCATAAAGATGACAGCCTTGGAGACCCTATGAGGCAGTTCTACTCTGTCCTATAGGGTCCCTATGGGTCAGAATTGACTCAACGGCAACAGGTTTGGGTTTTTTTTTTTTTTTTTGGTATGGACATAGAAGTTCCCCGGGTTGCATAACAACAACAAAAACTACCAGGAAGTGTATCTAGCTAAACACGGAAAGTAATGGGCTGGTAATATTGAATTTGACCAAAAATGACCAGAAATTGGGCAGGCCGGGAGCCCCCAGGCACTTGGAACTTCATAGGAGCAGCAAAGAAGTGGAGATTGGGCAACGTGAAGAAGAGGTGTCAGAAAGGTTGGTGGAGGCTCTGAAAATCCCACCCGTCTAACTTTTCCCACAACCATCCCCGATGACGGTCGTTGATAACAATTAGTTGAATCTTTTTTTAAAAAAGGCACTTGCACAGATGGAAAAATGAACTTGCCAGGCTTGTCTTCAAGGATGCCTACCGCCTCTCAGGTGGGGAAGAGAAGAGCCCTCGGGAGAAGCCGTAGGAGTTTCTAGAAGGATACAGAGGTGACTCCACAAAGGACACGTCTCAGCAGTGGGGATGAAACACCATGCAGGAGGAGTGAAGAGTCGGACTGCATGAAAGGAAAGCCAGGAAGTCGAGGGGGCTTAGCTGGAGTGCAGGTGCTTGAAAAGAGTCTAAGGCGTTTTACTCAAGCGGCTGAATGGATATTCTCCAAACTGTCAGCTAATGTGCGCAGAGGAGGTTTACAGAGGATATTATTGTGATCTGAGGGAACTTGAATGGAAATAGTTGCCATCGCTTTAGAGGTGTGATTGTAATCTCTGATCAAAGAATTCGGGAACAACCTGTCTTAAAAGATAGTGCAGTTTTCATCGTCTAAAACAGCACATTTGGTGCTTTCAAGACAAAAATCATCACTGTGACCGCCGGTGGAGGAGTTCTTCAATTGCCATAGTCATGCACAAACTCCTCTTAGTGAATTACACTGAAATACTCCAAAGAGCCCAGGCAATTCTCTACGGATGAAGCACTTCAAATGCCTGATAGTAATACAGTGCTTACAGCTTAAACTGTCCTTTTGCATACATTGACTCTTTTAAGGTCCCCCTCTTCTGTGAGGCAGGACGGATCTCATCATACAATGAGAAGGAGACCAAGCGAGTGTCAGGGAGGTGGAGAGATGGAGCCTTGTAAGGGGCAGATCTACAGCTCTCATTTGTGTCTCTGAACTCCATTTCAAGGGTCCTTTCTCCTTTTCTACAACCGTGGAATGAGAGGTTGATCCCAAAACGTCTGTTGTAAAATCAGTGCTGCATGGGATGCTTACATACATGTCCAAAAAGTAAATGTGCAATATTGGAAAAGTACGTTTCCTGTCCTATATACTAGAAGGAGGAGGAGAATGGGGACGATGAGGAGGAAAAAGAGCAGGAGAAGAAGACCTAAGTCTGGGGTATTGTGAGAACTAAATAAATTAACACATGTAACATGCCCATACGCAGATGACACTACTTTGCTTGCTGAAAGCGAAGAGGGCTGGAAGTACTTACTGATGAAGATCAAACACTACACCTTTCGGTGCTTAAGAGCTTGGCTGCTAACCAAAAGGTTGGCAGTTCAAATCTACCAGCCACTCTTTGGAAACCCTGGGCGGCAGCTCTCCTCTGTCCTGTGAGGTCACTGTGAGTCAGAATCAACTCAATGACAACAGTTTTGGTTTTCAGCGTGGATTACACCTCAACATAAAGAAAACAAAAACCAGCACAACTAGACCAATAAGTAACGTCATGACAAACAGAGAAAAAACTGAAGTTGTCAAGGATTTTGTTTTACTTGGATCCACAATCAATGCTCTTGTAAGCAGCAATCAAGAAATCAAATGACGTATTGCATTGGACCAATCTGTTGGAAAAGACCTCTTTAAAGCGTTGGAAAGGTCACTTTGGGGACTAAGGTGCACCTGACCCAAGCCATGATATCTTCCATTGCTTCATATGCTGGAGCTGACCCCTTGAATTCTGACTTCTAGCCTCCTAGACGGTGAGAGAATAAATTTCTCTTTGTTAAAAGCCATCCACTTGTGGTATTTCTGTTATAGCAGCACTAGATGACCAAGACAGATGGTTAAAAGGAATCATTCACCAAAAAAAAAAAAAAAAAAAATTGTGGAAGGTGTTAGTTACCGGCAGAAGGACCAGGAAATGCCTAGGTGCTGAGATGAAGAAAGATTGTGGGATGTTCCAGAAAGTCTAACGGGTTTGGAGCATCACCACACGGGGAGAGAAAGGTGCAGGAGACAAGCTGAGAGAGGGAGAGAGGAGCCAGCTGATGCAGTGAAATGCCTTGGGGAGAAGTTGGGTCTTATCCAACTTAGGATGGAGAGTCACTGCAGGGTCCAGCCCAGCCCAGTAAAATGACCTGCTTTGCTATCGCAGAGGTTCATTCTCGGTGCTGTGTGGAAAAGGACTGTGTGCGGAAGAGGCATCGTCAGAGAAGCAGCAGAACGATTTAAGAGGCTGATCAGGATCATTTGGACAACACTGGTGTGAGTGGTGGTGTAAAGGGCTCACGTTTGGCTGCTAACCAAAAGGTTGGCAATTCGAACCTACTCACCAGCAGCACTGTGGAAAAAAGGCCTGGCAATCGACTTTTGTAAAGATGACAGCCAAGAAAACCTGATGGAGCTCAGTTCTGCTTTCTAACACATGGGGTCGCCATGAGCCGGAGTCAACTCGGCGGCAGAGGGTGTCAGCGGAGATGGTGAGAAGCTGTCAGATGTGGTGCATGTGGACAAGATGTCTATGCCAGCTTGCCGTGGGATGGGATGCAGGATGGACGCAGATTGTTTGGGGAAATGCTCTTCCAAAATGAGTATGCAAGAAAATAAAAATGACTGAGCCCATTCTAAAAACCCAATCCTAAACTACTCAAGAACTCACAGCTCGCCATTCTAACTTGAATGCTCACCCTCAATTCCCACCCCATCGAGAGTCATTTCCAAAACAAAAGCTGTCACCCTAGAGTAGATTCTGACTCGTAGCAGTCCCATATGTTACAAAGTAGAACTGCTCCATAGGGTTTTCTTGGCTGTAAGCTTTGGGAAGCAGATTGCCAGGCCTTCCTTCTGCTGCACTGCTGGATGAGTTTGACTGCCAATGTTTTGGTGAGTAAACCAAACAAACCCAAACACATTGCCGTTGAGTCAATTTCAACTCATAGTCAAGCACAAACCATTTGTGCCACCCAGAGACCTAGAGTCATTATACAAAAGACCATGAATCTAAACCATCATTATTGTATAGGATAAAGCATGGTGAGTCTTTTTTTTTTTTTTAATATTTTATTGTACTTCAGGTGAAGGCTTACAGAACAACTAGTTTCTCATGAAACAGTAGTACACATGTTGTTTTATGACATTGGTTAACAACCCCACAACATATTAACCCTCTAAATTCTCAACCTTTTTGTTTTGGTGAAAATACACATAGCCAAAGATACACCGTTTCAAATTCCTACATAAACAGTTCAGTGACACTGACTACGCTCTTCCAGTGGTGTTGTTATTCTCACTTAAGATGAAGGCTTACAGAACAAAATAGTTTCTCATTTAACAGTTACTACAAATGTTGCCCTATGACAATGGTTAACAATCTCACAACACATCAACAATATCCTTACTCAACCTTGGGTTCCCTATCACCAGCTTCCTTGTCCCCTTCTGCCTTCTGGCCCTTGTCACTGGACTCCTGTACCTCGTTAGTCTCATTTGGTTTTACGGGGCTGTCCACTCCCAGGCTGAACGGTGAACCACGGAGGTAACTTCACCACTGAGCTAAAAGGGTGTCTGGGGACCATACTCTCGAGGTTTCTCCAGTCTCCTTTAGGCCAGTAAATCTGGTCTTTCTTTTTTTTTTGTGAGTTAGAATTATGCTCTACATCCTTCTCCAGCTCTGTCCAGAACCCTCTGTTGTGATCCTGGTCAGAGCAGTCAGTGGTGGTAGCCGGGCACCATCTAGCTGTACTGGACTCAGTCCGGTGGAGGCCTTGGTAGCTGTGGACAATTAGTCCTTCGGACTAATCTTTTCCTTGTATCTTGTTCTCTTCATTCTCCCTTGCTCCCGAAGGGATAGGACCAGTGGAGTATCTTAATGGCCGCTCACAGGCTTTTAAGACCCCAGACACTACTCACCAAGGTAGAATGTAGAGCACTGTCTTTATAAGCTGTGTCATGCCAATTGAGCTAGATGTTCTCTGAGACCATGGGCCCCACAGCCCTCCGCCCAGCAATTCAGTCCCACAGGGAGTTTGGATGTGTCTACGGGGCTTCCATGACCTTTCCTTGTACAAGTTGTGCTAGTTTCCCCTGTATTGCGTACTGTCTCACCCTTCACCCAAGATACCACTTATCTATTGCCTATTTAGTATTCCCCCCCTCACCCCTCCCATCCCTGGTAACCAACAAAGATTGTTACATTTTGTGTGTGAACTTTCTCATGGGTTTTTACAATAGAGGTCTCCTACAATATTTGTACTATTGTGATTGACTTATTTCACTCAGTATAATGCACACTCTTCATGAGTATCATTTTATGTCCCACAGTCCAGTCCAGTCTTTGTCTGAAGAGTTGACTTCGGGAAAGATTTCAGTTCTGGGCTAACAGAGAGTCTGTAGGCCATGTCTTCTGGGGTTCTTCCAGTCTCAGTCAGACCATTAAGTCTGGTCTTTTTACTAGAGTTTGAGTTCTGCACCCCACTTTTCTCCTGGTCCAACAGGGACTCTCTGTTGTGTTCCCTGTCAGGGCAGTCATTGGTGGTAGCCAGGCACCATCTAGTTCTGCTGGTCTCAGGCTGATGGAGTCTCTGGTTTATGTGGCCCTTTCTGTCTCTTGGGCTCATGCTTTTCTTGTGTCTTTGGTGTTCTTCATTTTCCTTTACTCCAGGTGGGCTGGGACCAGTTGATGCATCTTAAGATGGCCACTCCCTACCTTTTAAGACCCTAGACACCACTCACCAAAGCAGTGTGCAGAACATTTTCTTAATGAACTTTGTTATGCCAATCAAAGTGTCATTTCTTATGAAAGTTTCTTTCGGTTTTATCTTTCACTCATATGTCTTTAATCAATCAGTCATGGATGTTAAGATATGAAAAGCAAAGCCCCAGGTTCTTTATTCTCTCAGTTGATCACCAATTTTTCCAGCACATTAACTACTATGACAGCATACTCTTCTTTTCCACCCTGGATTTCCCGTGTCCATTCAACCAGCTCCTGAACCTCTCTGCCCTCTCATCTCGCCTCTGGACAGGAGCTGCCCATTTAGTCTCATGCATCTACTTGAGCTAAGAAGCACACTCTTCACGAGTATCATTTTATGTCCCATAGTCCAGTCTAATCTTTGAAGAGTTGGCCTTGGGAATGGTTTTAGTGCTGGGTTGACAGAGATTCTGGGGGCCATGCTTTCTGGGGTTCTTCCAGTCTCAGTCAGACCATTAAGTCTGGTCTTTTTACTAGAATTTGAGTTCTGCACCCCACTTTTCTCCTGGTCCAACAGGGACTCTCTGTTGTGTTCCCTGTCAGGGCAGTCATTGGTGGTAGCCGGGCACCATCTAGTTCTTCTGGTCTCAGGCTGTTGCAGTCTCCGGTTTATGTGGCCCTTTCTGTCTCCTGAGCTAATACTTTCACCGGATGATTTTTTTTTTTTATTGTACTTCAGGTGAAGGCTTACAGAACAAATAGTTTCTCATGAAACAGTAGTACAAATATTGTTTTATGACATTGGTTAACAACCCCACAACATGTCAACCCTCTAACTTCTCAACCTTTTTTTTTTGGTGAAAATACACATAGCCAAAGATACACCATTTCAAAAATTTCTACATGCACAGTTCAGTGACATTGACTACGCTTTTCCAATTGTGCTGTTATTCTCACTTAAGATGAAGGCTTACAGAACAAAATAGTTTCTCATTTAACAGTTACTACACATGTTGCCCTATGACAATGGTTAACAATCTCACAACACGTCAACAATATCCTTACTCAACCTTGGGTTCCCTATCACCAGCTTTCCTGTCCCCTTCTGCCTTCTGGCCCTTGTCACTGGACTCCTGTACCTCGTTAGTCTCATTTGGTTTTACGGGGCTGTCCACTCCCAGGCTGAACGGTGAACCACGGAGGTAACTTCACCACTGAGCTAAAAGGGTGTCTGGGGACCATACTCTCGAGGTTTCTCCAGTCTCCTTTAGGCCAGTAAATCTGGTCTTTCTTTTTTTTTTGTGAGTTAGAATTATGCTCTACATCCTTCTCCAGCTCTGTCCAGAACCCTCTGTTGTGATCCTGGTCAGAGCAGTCAGTGGTGGTAGCCGGGCACCATCTAGCTGTACTGGACTCAGTCCGGTGGAGGCCTTGGTAGCTGTGGGCAATTAGTCCTTCGGACTAATCTTTTCCTTGTATCCTGTTCTCTTCATTCTCCCTTGCTCCAGAAGGGATGAGACCAGTGGAGTATCCTAGATGGCCAATCACAGGCTTTTAAGACCAAAGCATGGTGAGTCTTACTCAAAGGGAGAACTTATCTAGGAATGTTTCATACCTTGCTTTGCTAAAATTACTTTGTTTAAACACACACACATTTTTTAAAGGATGAATGAAATTAGAAATTTACACCCAGTGATTTTATTGACGTGGAAAGTGGGATTTTTTTTTTTCTTTGTCTGGACCCAGTCCATGTACTGTGCCTTGCCATATATGAGAGGACCCTTTTGTAACATTGCTTGCCTCTGTCCTGTCCTTTCTTTCCAGACTGTAAAGATTCTCTCACGTACTCCCCTTTAGAAGAATGGCTGCCTATTACTGAAAATTGTAAGTTGCGGGGTTTTCCCCTTTTCCTCAGCGTCATTATACAGCAGTTTCTCACCACTCCTCCTGGAGGGGATCTGGTCCCAATGTTTACTTCCAATTTGTGATTCCCCACTCCACATCTTATGGTATTATATTTTGTGCATTCAACTACTGTAAAATGACTTCCTGTTGCCTAGGTGGGGGGCATAGATTTGTAGCAACTTAGCTTTTCTTTTTTTTAAAATCAGTTCTTCCCAGAAGGCAGTTTGCTGATGTTTATAGAGCTGGGTCTATTATGGCGAGAGGGATGTGCTTTGCAGACAGACATTCCTATCATTGTTCTTGAAGTTACTGCCACAGAGCCTCCAGCTGCCAGGCTGAAATGGAATGCGAAGTTGGAATCATTTCCATTTTGATTTTTCAGCATATCAAAAAAAAAAAAAAGGACAAGGATGTAGGGCTGCGCTGCGGATGGTACCAGAAATGATTTTTTTTTCAGACGACGGTGATAAGAATGTCCTAATTATGTTCTGCATTCAGAGACACTGGAAGTTTTGGGGTGAATATTATTAATCCTCTGGCAGTGACAGAGAATATCAACTTGAATACAAATGGGCAGCCTCGGCGGCCGAAGGAAAGAAAAGTCTCCCGCAGGTCCGTGCAGTTGTCAAGAATGAGTCAGCCACCTGACCCTTCATACTGAGCCGCGCAGCGGGGGGATATAAAAACAGACTGAGACTCTCACAGTCTAAGCCAGCCATCCTCCATGTTCATTCTCTCCTCCCTGCAAACTGTGTCCCCGACGACCAGACAGAGAAAGTTCCCTAAGCAGTGGCAGGATCAAAGTCTGCTACTGCAAAGGAAATGTTCTCGGTGAGCCAGCAATATGCGGAGGCTCTGGAAAAGGCAAAGTGCTCCACTTGTGCCTGCTGATGCAGAGAGAACCATACGTGCAGAACTCTGGAGTGCATGTGGTTTATGGGTGTATTACAGGTGTATAGGTGCTGCACCTTCAGGAATGCACTCATGGGGCGGCCGGTGGCTGCTCCATCACTGTCTTCTCTAGAGAGGATGTTAGAGAGATGCCTATCCGAACGGTGCTTTCGTAATTTTGCAAATGAATCGTTGTCCATATCATCCGCTGCCATTCCTAAAAACACACCCACCCACAATAAACCATTCCTTGAATTTAGTTTGGGGAATGGAGGGTGAAGGGAAGGAAGAGACTCGTCCCTACCGATAAATGTGTGTGTTTTCTTTTATCAGCAAAAGAAAATATCCCGCCAATGAATCTCTCTTTGGCTTAGCTATAAACAAGTATCCACCTAAATTCCATCCCAGTTTTCTCAGATGACTCTGTATGACTACGGGTTGTTGTTAGCTGCCATTTCAATGGCTCCTGACTCATGGCGACCCCATGCACGACTGAATGAAAGGCTGCCCAGTCCTGTGCGTTGTAGATTGGACCATTGTGATCATTAGGGTCTTCATGGCCTGATTTTCAGAAGTAGATTGCCAGGCCTTTCTTCCTAGTCTGTCTGAGTCTAGAAGCTCCGCTGAAACCTGTTCAGCACCAAAGCAACATGCAAACCTCCCCTGACAGATGGGTGTTGGCTGCGCATGAGATGCACTGGCCAGGAACGACTACTTGGGGTTTTTGATGGACTCTATCCCGATTCATCCATTACGTTTTCATCGTGTGCTTTGTCTTCATCTTGGAGTCACCTCATAGCCTTTGGGTTGTCAGAACTCAAAAACAACAAGGGAATGAACACACTGTCCTTTGCTGAGGCTGCTGACGCCTCGTCTCCCTGACACTCTCAAGTCTGCAGTGTTCAGTTTGGTTGGGGACATGACTCCAAGGCAGTGGTTCCTAACCGCCCAGCGGATCCTCAGGCATCCCACAATGGACTCTCCTCCCTCTCTAGATGACACAGTAAAAGGGTAGCATCCATAGAAGATAGCACAAGGGAGATCAGGGACGCAGTACATCTATGGGGAAAAACGAGACGGACTTAAAAACCTGAATAAATTTACAACCTCTAGTCTGAGCCATTTGGGAGGCTCGGTGGTGATAAATGTAGAGCAAACATGCTTAATACTCCACTGGTCTCACCTCATCTGGAGCAAGGGAGAATGAAGAAAACTAAAAACACAAGGGAAGGATTAGTCCAAGGGACTAATGGACCGCAGCTACCACGGCCTCCACCAGACTGAGTCCAGCACAACTAGATAGTGTCTGGCTACCACCACTGACTGCTCTGACAGGGATCACAATAAAGGGTCCTGGTCGGCGCTGGAGAAAAATGCACAACAAAATTCTAACTCACAAAAAAGAGACCAGACTTACTGAGCTGACAGAGGCTGGAGAAACCCTGAGACTGTGGCCCCCAGACACCCTTTTAACTCAGTACTGAAGTCACTCCTGAGGTCCACCCTTTAGCCAAAGATTAGACGGGCCCATAAAACAAAACGAGACTAATGGGGCACACCAGTTCAGGGACGAGGACTAGAAGGCAAGAGGGGACAGGGAAACTGGTAATAGGGAACCCAAGGTCAAGAAGGGAGAGTGTTGACATGTTGTGGGGTTGTTAACCAATGTCATAAAACAATATGTGTACTAACTGTTTAATAAGACTCTAGTTTGTTCTGTAAACCTTTATCTAAACTACAATTAAAAAAAATTAAAAAAATAAAGATTTTTACTTAAAAAAACAGTACTTCCACTGGTTTTTTTTTTCCAGAGTAAAGGCTGCTTACAAAATTATCATGCAGAACTGCTGAAAACACATAATTGGGCTACATATCCTAACTTGGGCAACAGTCAATTTTATTAATTCCATCTTGGATCATGATGTCAATTGTTGTTGTTGTTAGGTGCCATTGAGTCGGTTCCAACTCATAGCGACCCCATATAGGACAGAATGAAACACTGCCTGGTCCTGCGCCATCCTTGCAATCATTGCTATGTTTAAGCCCATTTTTGCAGCCACTACGTCAGTTCATTTCGTCCAGGGTCTTCCTCTTTTTTGATGACCCAATAGTAACATTAATCTTAGGTTTTCTAGGTGTCTTCTTCCATATGGACCGTTAGGGGTTATTAGCTTTATTTTTTTCTTAGTAGCTGGCATTGCCTGGTCCACTGTTGTTCTTGTCATAAGGAATAAAGGCTTTTCTTTCCCAATCACACACAGGGTCTCTGGCTAACCAGCACGGAGATGGGGTTTGCAGCCACGGCACAGGTTGCAATAATGTTGGAAAATGAAAAGATCAAAGTATGCAGCGGAGAGAACAGATAAGTCAATCATGGTGCCCATATAAAATTGAGTACTATGGCCCTATTAAGAATCATGTTTTCAAAGTATTTAAGTTCATGGACAACTGCTCAAACACATAACATTATTTGATAAATGTGGGTTATGAAATTATACAGTATTTCAATTTTTTATATACATATCAAGAAGATCTATGAACACACATGAGTACGCCTGCATCACATAGAGAAAGAGATAGAGAATTAGAAGGAGAAGGAGAAGGAAGTGCAGGAGGAGGAGGAGGAGGAGGAAGTGCAGGAGGAGGAGGAGGAGGAGGAAGTGCAGGAGGAGGAGGAGGAGGAGGAAGTGCAGGAGGAGGAGGAGGAGAAGGAAGTGCAGGAGGAGGAGGAGGAGGAGGAAGTGCAGGAGGAGGAGGAGGAGGAGGAAGTGCAGGAGGAGGAGGAGGAGAAGGAAGTGCAGGAGGAGGAGGAGGAGGAGAAGGAAGTGCAGGAGGAGGAGGAGAAGGAAGTGCAGGAGGAGGAGGAGGAGGAGAAGGAAGTGCAGGAGGAGGAGGAGGAGAAGGAAGTGCAGGAGGAGGAGGAGGAGAAGGAAGTGCAGGAGGAGGAGGAGGAGGAGGAAGTGCAGGAGGAGGAGGAGAAGGAAGTGCAGGAGGAGGAGGAGGAGGAGAAGGAAGTGCAGGAGGAGGAGGAGGAGAAGGAAGTGCAGGAGGAGGAGGAGAAGGAAGTGCAGGAGGAGGAGGAGGAGGAGAAGGAAGTGCAGGAGGAGGAGGAGGAGAAGGAAGTGCAGGAGGAGGAGGAGGAGGAGGAAGTGCAGGAGGAGGAGGAGGAGGAGGAAGTGCAGGAGGAGGAGGAGGAGAAGGAAGTGCAGGAGGAGGAGGAGGAGAAGGAAGTGCAGGAGGAGGAGGAGGAGGAGAAGGAAGTGCAGGAGGAGGAGGAGGAGAAGGAAGTGCAGAAGGAGGAGGAGGAGGAGGAGAAGGAAGTGCAGGAGGAGGAGGAGAAGGAAGTGCAGGAGGAGGAGGAGAAGGAGAAGGAAGTGCAGGAGGAGGAGGAGAAGGAAGTGCAGGAGGAGGAGGAGAAGGAAGTGCAGGAGGAGGAGGAGGAGGAGGAAGTGCAGGAGAAGGAGGAGGAGGAGGAGGAGGAGGAAGTGCAGGAGGAGGAGGAGAAGGAAGTGCAGGAGGAGGAGGAGGAGGAAGTGCAGGAGAAGGAGGAGGAGGAGGAGGAGGAGGAAGTGCAGGAGGAGGAGGAGAAGGAAGTGCAGGAGGAGGAGGAGGAGGAGAAGGAAGTGCAGGAGGAGGAGGAGAAGGAGAAGGAAGTGCAGGAGGAGGAGGAGGAGGAGGAGGAAGTGCAGGAGGAGGAGGAGAAGGAAGTGCAGGAGGAGGAGGAGGAGGAGAAGGAAGTGCAGGAGGAGGAGGAGGAGAAGGAAGTGCAGGAGAAGGAGGAGGAGGAGGAGGAGGAAGTGCAGGAGGAGGAGGAGAAGGAAGTGCAGGAGGAGGAGGAGAAGGAGAAGGAAGTGCAGGAGGAGGAGGAGAAGGAAGTGCAGGAGGAGGAGGAGAAGGAAGTGCAGGAGGAGGAGGAGGAGGAGGAAGTGCAGGAGAAGGAGGAGGAGGAGGACGAAGTGCAGGAGGAGGAGGAGAAGGAAGTGCAGGAGGAGGAGGAGAAGGAGAAGGAAGTGCAGGAGGAGGAGGAGGAGGAGAAGGAAGTGCAGGAGGAGGAGGAGAAGGAAGTGCAGGAGGAGGAGGAGGAGGAGAAGGAAGTGCAGGAGGAGGAGGAGGAGAAGGAAGTGCAGGAGGAGGAGGAGGAGGAGGAAGTGCAGGAGGAGGAGGAGGAGAAGGAAGTGCAGGAGGAGGAGGAGGAGGAGAAGGAAGTGCAGGAGGAGGAGGAGGAGAAGGAAGTGCAGAAGGAGGAGGAGGAGGAGGAGAAGGAAGTGCAGGAGGAGGAGGAGAAGGAAGTGCAGGAGGAGGAGGAGAAGGAGAAGGAAGTGCAGGAGGAGGAGGAGAAGGAAGTGCAGGAGGAGGAGGAGAAGGAAGTGCAGGAGGAGGAGGAGGAGGAGGAAGTGCAGGAGAAGGAGGAGGAGGAGGAGGAGGAGGAAGTGCAGGAGGAGGAGGAGAAGGAAGTGCAGGAGGAGGAGGAGGAGGAAGTGCAGGAGAAGGAGGAGGAGGAGGAGGAGGAGGAAGTGCAGGAGGAGGAGGAGAAGGAAGTGCAGGAGGAGGAGGAGGAGAAGGAAGTGCAGGAGGAGGAGGAGAAGGAAGTGCAGGAGGAGGAGGAGAAGGAGAAGGAAGTGCAGGAGGAGGAGGAGAAGGAAGTGCAGGAGGAGGAGGAGAAGGAAGTGCAGGAGGAGGAGGAGAAGGAGAAGGAAGTGCAGGAGGAGGAGGAGAAGGAAGTGCAGGAGGAGGAGGAGAAGGAAGTGCAGGAGGAGGAGGAGGAGGAGGAAGTGCAGGAGAAGGAGGAGGAGGAGGAGGAAGTGCAGGAGAAGGAGGAGGAGGAGGACGAAGTGCAGGAGGAGGAGGAGAAGGAAGTGCAGGAGGAGGAGGAGGAGGAGGAAGTTCAGGAGAAGGAGGAGGAGGAGGACGAAGTGCAGGAGGAGGAGGAGAAGGAAGTGCAGGAGGAGGAGGAGAAGGAGAAGGAAGTGCAGGAGGAGGAGGAGGAGGAGAAGGAAGTGCAGGAGGAGGAGGAGAAGGAAGTGCAGGAGGAGGAGGAGGAGGAGAAGGAAGTGCAGGAGGAGGAGGAGGAGAAGGAAGTGCAGGAGGAGGAGGAGAAGGAAGTGCAGGAGGAGGAGGAGGAGGAGAAGGAAGTGCAGGAGGAGGAGGAGGAGAAGGAAGTGCAGGAGGAGGAGGAGGAGGAGGAAGTGCAGGAGGAGGAGGAGGAGGAGGAAGTGCAGGAGGAGGAGGAGGAGAAGGAAGTGCAGGAGGAGGAGGAGGAGAAGGAAGTGCAGGAGGAGGAGGAGGAGGAGAAGGAAGTGCAGGAGGAGGAGGAGGAGAAGGAAGTGCAGAAGGAGGAGGAGGAGGAGGAGAAGGAAGTGCAGGAGGAGGAGGAGAAGGAAGTGCAGGAGGAGGAGGAGAAGGAGAAGGAAGTGCAGGAGGAGGAGGAGAAGGAAGTGCAGGAGGAGGAGGAGAAGGAAGTGCAGGAGGAGGAGGAGGAGGAGGAAGTGCAGGAGAAGGAGGAGGAGGAGGAGGAGGAGGAAGTGCAGGAGGAGGAGGAGAAGGAAGTGCAGGAGGAGGAGGAGGAGGAAGTGCAGGAGAAGGAGGAGGAGGAGGAGGAGGAGGAAGTGCAGGAGGAGGAGGAGAAGGAAGTGCAGGAGGAGGAGGAGGAGAAGGAAGTGCAGGAGAAGGAGGAGGAGGAGGAGGAGGAAGTGCAGGAGGAGGAGGAGAAGGAAGTGCAGGAGGAGGAGGAGAAGGAGAAGGAAGTGCAGGAGGAGGAGGAGAAGGAAGTGCAGGAGGAGGAGGAGAAGGAAGTGCAGGAGGAGGAGGAGGAGGAGGAAGTGCAGGAGAAGGAGGAGGAGGAGGAGGAAGTGCAGGAGGAGGAGGAGAAGGAAGTGCAGGAGGAGGAGGAGAAGGAGAAGGAAGTGCAGGAGGAGGAGGAGGAGGAGAAGGAAGTGCAGGAGGAGGAGGAGAAGGAAGTGCAGGAGGAGGAGGAGGAGAAGGAAGTGCAGGAGGAGGAGGAGGAGGAGGAAGTGCAGGAGGAGGAGGAGGAGAAGGAAGTGCAGGAGGAGGAGGAGGAGAAGGAAGTGCAGGAGGAGGAGGAGGAGGAGAAGGAAGTGCAGGAGGAGGAGGAGGAGAAGGAAGTGCAGAAGGAGGAGGAGGAGGAGGAGAAGGAAGTGCAGGAGGAGGAGGAGAAGGAAGTGCAGGAGGAGGAGGAGAAGGAGAAGGAAGTGCAGGAGGAGGAGGAGAAGGAAGTGCAGGAGGAGGAGGAGGAGGAGAAGGAAGTGCAGGAGGAGGAGGAGGAGGAGAAGGAAGTGCAGAAGGAGGAGGAGGAGGAGGAGGAGAAGGAAGTGCAGGAGGAGGAGGAGGAGAAGGAAGTGCAGGAGGAGGAGGAGGAGGAGAAGGAAGTGCAGGAGGAGGAGGAGAAGGAAGTGCAGGAGGAGGAGGAGGAGGAGAAGGAAGTGCAGGAGGAGGAGGAGAAGGAAGTGCAGGAGGAGGAGGAGGAGGAGAAGGAAGTGCAGGAGGAGGAGGAGAAGGAAGTGCAGGAGGAGGAGGAGGAGGAGAAGGAAGTGCAGGAGGAGGAGGAGAAGGAAGTGCAGGAGGAGGAGGAGGAGGAGAAGGAAGTGCAGGAGGAGGAGGAGGAGAAGGAAGTGCAGGAGGAGGAGGAGAAGGAAGTGCAGGAGGAGGAGGAGGAGGAGAAGGAAGTGCAGGAGGAGGAGGAGGAGGAGGAGAAGGAAGTGCAGGAGAAGGAGGAGGAGGAGGAGGAGAAGGAAGTGCAGGAGAAGGAGGAGGAGAAGGAAGTGCAGGAGGAGGAGGAGGAGGAGAAGGAAGTGCAGGAGAAGGAGGAGGAGGAGGAGGAAGTGCAGGAGGAGGAGGAGGAGGAGAAGGAAGTGCAGGAGGAGGAGGAGGAGAAGGAAGTGCAGGAGGAGGAGGAGGAGGAGAAGGAAGTGCAGGAGAAGGAGGAGGAGAAGGAAGTGCAGGAGAAGGAGGAGGAGGAGGAGGAGAAGGAAGTGCAGGAGAAGGAGAGGAGAAGGAAGTGCAGGAGGAGGAGGAGGAGGAGGAGGAAGTGCAGGAGGAGGAGGAGGAGGAGAAGGAAGTGCAGGAGGAGGAGGAGGAGGAGGAAGTGCAGGAGGAGGAGGAAGTGCAGGAGGAGGAGGAGAAGGAAGTGCAGGAGGAGGAGGAGGAGGAGAAGGAAGTGCAGGAGGAGGAGGAGGAGAAGGAAGTGCAGGAGGAGGAGGAGAAGGAGAAGGAAGTGCAGGAGGAGGAGGAGAAGGAAGTGCAGGAGGAGGAGGAGAAGGAAGTGCAGGAGGAGGAGGAGGAGGAGGAAGTGCAGGAGAAGGAGGAGGAGGAGGAGGAAGTGCAGGAGGAGGAGGAGAAGGAAGTGCAGGAGGAGGAGGAGAAGGAGAAGGAAGTGCAGGAGGAGGAGGAGGAGGAGAAGGAAGTGCAGGAGGAGGAGGAGAAGGAAGTGCAGGAGGAGGAGGAGGAGGAGAAGGAAGTGCAGGAGGAGGAGGAGGAGAAGGAAGTGCAGGAGGAGGAGGAGGAGGAGGAAGTGCAGGAGGAGGAGGAGGAGAAGGAAGTGCAGGAGGAGGAGGAGGAGAAGGAAGTGCAGGAGGAGGAGGAGGAGGAGAAGGAAGTGCAGGAGGAGGAGGAGGAGAAGGAAGTGCAGAAGGAGGAGGAGGAGGAGGAGAAGGAAGTGCAGGAGGAGGAGGAAGTGCAGGAGGAGGAGGAGAAGGAAGTGCAGGAGGAGGAGGAGGAGGAAGAAGTGCAGGAGGAGGAGGAAGAGGAGGAAGTATACACAAGTATACAAAACATACCTGAAAACATCTTAAGTTTGTTATTTTGACTGCTAACACATTAAATCTTGGGTTTATTTTTTTCCTAAAAGCTTGTTAAATTCTGTAACTGTTACTCTGTAACAGCGACAACAATGGACTCCAACATACTAAGGATCATGAAGACGGAGCAAGATTCGGCAACGTTTTGTTCTCTTGTTCATAAGGTCACCGTGAGTCGGAGCCAACTCGACTGCGCCTAAAACCAGCAACTGTTAATCTAAAGTTTTAATACTCCGTTGCATTAAATGTTTCCTGATAGAAATCCATTTCCTGATCTGTAATGACCACACACACTTTGACACTTTTTCTCAGATCTTCTGCCATTTCCTATCCTTCTCCTCTGTTCAACTTGTACATTTTAGGTATCCCAAGGTTCAGCCCATGCTCCAGCTGTTTCTCTTCTAGCTGTTCTGTCCACCACACTGCCATTGAGTCAATTCCAACTCATAGTAACTGTATAGGACAGAGTAGAACTGCCCCAGAGGGTTTCTAAGGCTGTAATCTTTACAGAAGCTGACTGCCACAACTGTCTCCCACTGAGCGGCTTGGTGGGTTTGAACTGCCAACCTTTCAGTTAGCAGCTGAGCACTTTAATCACTGCGCCAATCTCCTTACGTGGTCTTATATAGCATCTATACCATGATGACCCCATAGTTATTATCTCCATCCCTGACCTCTCCCTTATACTCCAAAGTCCTAAACCCAACTGCCTAATTGACATCTGGAGTCCCTGGGTGGTACAAATGTTGAAAGCCCTTGGCTGCTAACCGAAAGGTACGAAACGTACGAAAGGTACGTGGTTGCAGTCCACCCAGAGGCACCTTGGAAGAAAGTCCTGGAGGTCAACTTCCTTCCAAAAAATCAGCCACTGAAAACCTTATGGAGCACAGCTGACACATATGGGGTTGCTATGAGTTGGAATCAACTTGACTGCAACTGGTTTTAATTGATACCTGCACTTGGGTGCCTACAAGGCAACTCAAAATTAACAGGTCCTAAGTAAAGCGATTGATTCATATCCCTCACAAGCTCAAACCTTCCCCTTCCTCAGTTTCTTCATCTCCGTAAACAGCATGTGAGCCCAGGCATCCACTCTTGATTCCTGTCTTTCCCTCTGCCTACATCCACTCCATTGATAAGTCTTGTCAACTCTCCTTCTAAACTATATTCCCAGTCTTTCCAGTGTTCTTCATCTCCTATACTGGCGGAAACCTCACTCCAAAGCACCATCATCCTTCATCTTTACTGTTACAAAAGCTTCCTAAGTCATCTCCATAACCCCATAACCGTTAACCTAAAATCCCCGCATGTTTGGTTATAAAACATGGCTTCCTTGGTCAAGAACCTCCAATGTTCCCTATTACACTTAAAACAAAAGTGAAACTCCTTGGTGGTGCTGCTATCCGTTGTCATCACATCACCTCCTACCCATGGCAACCTCATATACAACACAACAAAATGCTGTCCAGTCCCAGGCCATCCTCATAACCGCTGGTGTTCTTGAGGCCATTGCTGCCTTCCACCCTAGGGGGTTCATCTTCCAACACTCTATTGGACAACGTTCAGTTGTGATCCACAGGGTTTTCACTGCCTGATTCCCGGGAGTAGACCACCAGGCATTTCTTCCTAGTCTGTCTTAGTCTGGAAGCTCCGCTGAAACCTGTCCACCATGGGTGATCCTGCTGGCATTTGAAATGCTGGTGGCACAGCAACACAAAGCCACCACAGGATGACACACTGACAGACAGGCGGTGGGTGAAACTCCTACACTAGACTAAACACTCTTGCATGACTGGCCCTCACCTTTCCAAGCTCATCCCCTACCGCTCTCTCCTCAACCGTGATGTTTCAGCTAAAATGGCTGTTTTTTCAGTTCCTCAAAAACTCAAGCTAATTCCTGGCTACCTCTCCTTCACTAGCTGCTCCCTCTGCCTGGAATAATCTTCACCAGTATCTTCACATGTCTGGGACCTTCACGTCTGTTAGGATTCAGCTTACATACCAACATTCCAAAAAAGCCCGCCAAAATGAAGTTACCTAGCAGGCTGGCTCTGTAGAATTTCCCTGATGGATTTTTTTTCATAGCGCTTATCACTTACTATTTATTTGCTTTGAACAGGTTATCTTTATAAACCTCATTTTCTTGGTCTTTGTAAAGGAGGCAAGAGTATTTCGTGAAATTGTTTTCAGGATTAAAGTAGTCAGTACATGTCAGATACTTAGAGCAATATTCACACACGCAACTGATAATTTTATTTTTGTATAAAGTAATGAATAAATCTTCAGTGGGTGATGTTCAGTACTATATTGTTTACCATTTAGACTAGTTTTGTTTTTACCTGTCATTGAGTTGGCCCCTGACTCATGGCAATCCCAAGTACAATGGAATCTGTTTCGTATTAGACCATTGTGATCAACAGGGTTTTCATCGGCTGATCGCCAGGACTTTCTTCCTAGTCTGTCTTAGTCTGGAAGCTCCAGTGAAACCTGTTCAGCATCACAGCAACGTGCAAACCTCCACTGAGAGACGAGCAATGGCTGCCCGTGAGGTGCGCTGGCTGGGAATCAAACCACGCCTCCCTCATGGAAGGCGAGAATTTTACCAGTGAACCACATCACCATGTAGCAACCAAATCCCATTTACAGATCATCGGAGGCTCATCATGGCCTTCAAACACAAGCAGGTCACAAGCTAAGCCCTTAATTCTACTCTCAAAAGTCTGTAGCTTAGAAATGTCGTTGTTGTTGGGTGCCGTCGAGTTGATTTTGACTCACAGCAATCCCATGTGATAGAGGAGAAATGCCCCACATGGTTTCCTAGGCTGTGGTCTTTACATGAGAAGATTGGCACGTTTTTCCTCCCACGGAGCCTCTAGTGGGTTTGAACCGCCCTCCTTTTGGATAGCAGAGGGGTGCTTAACCACCGTGCCACCAAGGCTCCCTAGCTAGAAAGCACTACATAGGGACAGTGGCACTCTAACAGTGTTAGCACATGTCTGATGGTGAACACGTGTGCACATTCACACTGGCTATTTACCCAGGAGTGGAAAGGCTGGATCACAGACTAGGCGTGGACAGCAAAAACTGGGAAAGCCAGAACCTGCATAAGGTGGAAACCTGTCAGAGAAGGAGAACGCAAATATTTCCGTAGACAGAGAGCAAAAGAAAAGCGGTGACTGCACCCTGTCAAAGGGGAAAACCTGTGAGACAGTCTTGTCAAGTTCCAAGTTCCAGCTCTCACAGGTTCACTGGATATGCTTGCATTCAGCTATGTCCAAACCAAAAAAAAAAAAAAAACACCACTGCCCTGAGTTGACTTCAACTCATGGTGACCCTACAGGACAGAGCAGAACTGCCCCATAGGGTTCCCAAGGCTGTAAATCTTTACGGAAGCCGACTACCCCATCTTTCTGCCCCAGAGCGGCTGGTGGATTTGAACTGCGACCTTTCAGTTAGCAGCAGAGTGCTTTAACTACTGCATCACCATGGCTTCATTCAGCTATGTAGATACTGCACAACAGTAATCCCAAGTTCTTTTTCCAAATTACACTTTCACTTTTTTTTTTTTTTTGGTCCACTCAAAGGGCTTTCTAATTAGCTCTGTGAAAAAATAATTTTCCCAGAATATAATCCATATGACAGAATATATTCCTATTAGCCCCCAAAGATGATTATAATTGGGAAGAAGAAGTATCAGTAGAAAAATGATACAGGAATTACAAATTACATCTCACTTTGCATTTGTATTGCACGTATCATTATTTGGAATATCTCATTATTTTAATTACAACCAATTACTCCAGTTGGAATCGCCACAGCAAGCCGCGTTATATATTTTAGGAGTAAATTAAATACATCAGCCACGTGCTCATCCACATGCCCTGACTTGGCATTCTTTACAAGATCAAAGCCTCCGTTAATGCTCACAGGAATTTGGAATCCACATGAATATCTCATTAGGCTGAAGGTGAACATCTCCCAGGTAGACCTGGCAGCTGGTTGGAATGTTAAAACGATAGGTAATGTACCTTTCTACGGACAGTTCATCACAGGTAGCTATGACACTGGGGCAGTACTCAGATCTACAGCGCCATCCCGAGGTCCGAAAACAGCTAGATGTGAAGATGATCCTCCATCTTTATCTTATTACCTCCTTACTGTGTATGAACCCAACTGCAGCTTCTTTTTGTCTCATTATTGATTCCCTAGGTCAGTAAATCATGTTCAAGTTTCTTAAAATAGACAACAATGTTATTCAATAGAGAAATGACTATTTCGAAAACAATCCTGAACAATAATATCCTTTGTTTTAAGATGGGAGTCCCTGGGTGGTGTTAATGGTTAATGTCCTGGGCTGCTAACCCAAAGGTTGGAGGTTCAAGTCCACCCAGAGGCACTGCAGAAGAAAGGCCTGGTCATCTACTTCTGAAAAATCAGCTATTAAAAACTCTATGGAGCAGAGTTCCACTCTGATGCATATGGGGTTGCCATGAGTCAAGCCGGACTCAGAAGAGGACACAGAATGAGGGATGTCATTGCTGATGTCAGATGGATCTTGGCTGAAAGCAGAGAATACCAGAAAGATGTTTATCTGTGTTTTACTGACTATGCAAAGGAATTCAACTGTGTGGTCATACAAAATTATGGATAACACTGTAAATAATGGGAATTCCAGAACACTTAATTGTGCTCATGCAGAAACTGTACATACACCAAGAGGCAGTCATTAGAACAGAACAAGTGGATACCGCGTGGCTTAAAGTCAGGAAAGGTGTGCATCAGGGCTGTATTCTTTCACCATACTTATTCAATCTGTGTTGAGCAAATAATCCAAGAAGCTGGACTATATGAACAAGAATGTGGCATCAGGATTGGAGGAAGACTCATTAACAACCTGCCATATGCAGATAATACAACCTTGCTTGCTGAAAGTGAAGAGGACTTGGAGCACTTACTGATGAAGATCAAAGGCCACAGTCTTCAGTATGGATTACACCTCAAAATAAAGAGAACAAAAATCCTCACAACTGGACCAATAAGCAACATCATGATAAATGGAGAAAAGATTGAAGTTGTCAAGGATTTCATCTTACTTGGATCCACAACCCATGCCCAGGGAAGTAGGAGTCAAGAAATCAAAGGATGTATTGCATTGGGCAAATGTGCTGGTGGCACAGTGGCTCAGTGCTTGGCTACTAACCAAAAGGCAAGCAGTTCGAATCCACCAGCTGCTCTGTGGAAGAAAGATGTGGCAGTCTGCTTCAGTAAAGATTACAGCCTTGGAAACCGTATGGGGTAGTTCTACTCTGCCCCTATAGGGTCACTGGGAGTCAGAATCTACTCAATGGCAACAGGTATATATATGTATATGTATGTGTATGTGTATCAGTATATATTGCTGCTGTTGGTTGCCATCTAGATGACTCCCACTCATGGCGACCCCATGTGTGCGGAGAAGAACTACCCCATAGGGTTTTCAAGGCTGTGACTTTTCGGAAGCAGACTGACAGGCCTATCTTCCAAGGCACCCCTGAGTGGCTTGAACTGCAAACCTTTTGACTAACAGTCTAATGTTTAATCAATTGCACCACCCAGAGACGCCTATGGTTTGGAGGTAGAGTCGTTATAAATGTTATCACTTTCTTGCATTTGTGACGCCTCTTCCATTTTACCAGCTCAGCATATTTCATTTGAGTTGTGCGCGGCATGTCACGTGGTTAATTCCTGTGAAGGTCTGCTAATTATTTTTGTCATTTCACTTTCACTGTCTAAGTAGAGTCTACCTCCACAAACTGCCAACTTTCAGCTGAATTCATTCTCTTCCTCTGTTTTCCAGCTTTGTTTTTGTTTGTTTTTAAATCCAGTTCCTCCTTTGTATCATTCCTTGTGCATCTTTCAACTGCATTGTTTATTAACTTACATAGATTAAGAAAGGTAAGCACACAATTAGTGTGGACTTAATCTGGGGCAAATAACCAATCTCACTATCTGTGCTCTCCTTTTCCAATGTGGATTTAGACATGGATAGAAAATAAATGCATCTGGGGCATGCACTAAGCCCAGGGGTGGTCACGTGCTCCCCACAGGTAGCTGGTATCCTAATCCATCAAAACCACACATGAATTTTAGTAATACAAGGCATCATTACGAAAGAGTCAAAGTGCCATGGCTAAATTCATTTCCCAACAACGCTGTCATTTCTGAGATGAATACAAACAAGGATAATTTATAAAACAGCCATTTCTAACACAAGGGTGAGTTCTGGTGTCAACCCCCTGCATGAGAAGGTGGTGCCATTTTCCCAAAAGCAAAACTTGAGCAACATAACAGTGAGTAATGTATACTTTTATCTGGGCTTTGCTGAGAGTGAGGGACGCTGAAAAGCACAAGGGCTTTGGAATGTAGTAAACGTGAATTCAAAGCCAGTCTCTGAGATGTCAAAGCAGCACTGGGAACAGATGCATATGCACCAATGTTCCCGGCAGCACTGCACTGGGAACAGATGCATATGCACCAACGTTCCCTGCAGCACTGTTCACAGCAGCCAAAAGGCGGAAGCAGTCCGAACGTCCATCACCAGATGAATGGAGAAACAGAATGTGGTCCACCCATACCATGGAATATTGCTCGGTCATAAAGAGAAGTGAAGTCCTCCTGCATGCTACCACATGGAGGGACCTTGAAAACATGCTGAGTGAAGTCAGGTAACCACAAAAGGACAAGTATCACATGATCTCACTTCTATGAAATAACAAGAATAGGCAAACACATAGAGAAGTAAGTTTATTAGGGTTACCAGGGATGGGAGGGAGAAGGAAAGGGGGAGTCCACGTTTGCCCACGTCTCCATTGTTCTCTCATGTGAATTCCCTCCCTTCTTCCACTTCCAAAACCCCCGCCCCACCAACCTTGGACTTTCCCTTTTGCGACCAGCTGCTAACCGAAAGGTTGGCGGTTCGAGCTCACCCAGCAGCTCCAAGGAAGAAAGGCCTGCCGATCTGCTTCTGTAAAGATCACAGCCATTGACAACCCTATGGGGCAGTTCTACTCTGTCACTCGGGATTGACATGAGTCAGGGGCTGACCTAACAGCAGATGGCAATAACAAGAACTCCCTATTGGGTCCTGTTTCCGGACTTCCCGCACGCAGCAGCCCCACTAAAAAACTGTACAAATGAAACAAGAAGTTGTGTTTTTTTCAGACCTCAGTGTGAACCAGGTTGAGTACCCAGTCTCATATATTATATAGAGAGTACCATTGGTTTATATGACTTTTCCTGGGTCAGAAGTCAGGTGATTCATCCACCCTGTATTCAATTTGACTGCAAGAAGAGTTACAGAGTTTTTGAGAATAGTTTTCTCCAATGTATGCAACTGTTACAGTAGGCTCCATCTGGCTTAGTTAAACAATAACTCTGTGTGTATAACAAGCTGGGTAATAGGTTGACTGTTTTGGGGGAGTAACTGTTCTAAGGATAGGGAAATAGCCTAAAAAAAACTGTAACAACTACTGTGAAAAAGCTTAGCCAGAGTCTGAAATGATCCCATAACCTATGGGTTTTGTTGTTGTTAGGTGCCATTGAGTCGATCTGGACTCATAGCGACCCCATGTGACGGAAAAGAACTGCCCCGTAAGGTTTTCTGAATGCAATATGGATGGTATTTCCAGACTTCTAGACGATGTTGCTGTCGAGTCAGTTTCAAGGCTGTGACCTTTCAGAAGCAGATCACCAGGCCTTGTCTTCCCAGATGCCTCTGTTTGGGTTTGAACCGCCAACTTTTCAGGTAGTAGTAGAGAGCTTAACCGTTTGCTACACCCGGGAACTCCTTATAGATAATAGTGATTAACAAAGAAATAGGATACGACCCAGAAGTACCTCGCATCGTTGTTATCATTTCTGTATGGGACAGGCACCCCTGGGTCGTGCAAATGGTTAACACACTCACCGCTAACGGAAAGGTTGGAGGTTCAAGTCCACCCAGAGGTGCCTCAGAAGAAAGGCCTGGTGATCTACTTCCAAAACGTCAGTCATTGAAAACCCTATGGAATGCAGGTCTACTCTGACACACATTGGGGCACCACAAATCGAAGTCTACTGGATGGCAGCTGGGTTTTGGTTTTAGACAAGTAACTATTCTTTGCTAAGGAGTCCGTACCGCATTTCCATGATTCCATTCTTGTGCACACCTTAAAATGCTCACATCAGCTCACCTAACTTCCTAAAATTATCTGAACCCTTGACTCTCTGCTCTTTCTCTATATTTTTTGATGTCTGAAAATTAAAAGTAAAACACAAACAGCTTAGAAAAACAACGTAATGCCAAAATCCTAACGCTGTTGGAAGAGAAGGGGTTAGGCAGCAGGCTGGGTATCCCTTCTCTCCTTTGACTGGGGACAAAAGGAAATGGAAGAAAGGTGACCTGGGCAAACCCTGTTGTGAGCATGCCCCTGACAGCCTTCTGACAAACACTCTCATGGTATTCACCGGGGAGAGTCCTTATCTACAATATACTGTAGCAGACTGCAGCTGGTCGGCCTCATATTGTATATGGCTCCCTGGAAAATGGCATGTGACTTTGTAACCACTGGAGTTTAAAAGGAGACATGTTATGAGAGAAGTAGTCACCGTCTGTCTAAAGGATGCTCCAGCGAGCATCCCTCAGAGACCTCGTGTGTTAAATCTGGGCCAGAGAGTGTCCTAATGCAACAAGGAAGGACTTGAGAAGGAAAGCTGATGATCCCAGACTTTGCTTTGCCTGTGTTCCATGCACCATTTTGTATGAAGAATTTAACTTAATTCAAGTGTTCCCAAATAGATCTCCACCTTGACGTGAAAAATAACCCCAAATCAGGTTGATATGGAACTTAAAAATAGGGTCAAGACACAACAGTGCCAACACAAGAAACCAAAGGAATTCTCAGAATGATGGTGAAGGGAAATTCCAGCATGGAATCTATGGAGCAGACCTGGAAGCAACCAGTACAACGACTCAAGATGGCAAAGATGTGTTTGGATATTTTTGAGAACAGATCCATGCTTCTGTAGGAGAGGTTGATGCCAACTCAGTGATAGTCGTTGCTGTTGAGTCGATTGTGACTCATAGTGACCCTATAGGACAGAGAGTAGAACTGCCCCATAGGGTTTCCAAGGATCGGCTAGTGGATTTGAACTGCTGAACTTTTGATTAGCAGCCGAGATCTTAACCACTGCGCCACCGGGGCACCAACTCAGTAATACGTAACTCAAAATTAGGCATCCAAAAAGAAAGGCAATTACTAACTCCAGGGAAAACCAAAGAGTTGTGCAAAAAGAGAATGTAACCATTGTTCATTTCATGGTTCCACTGTGAATAATAGGTATACAAACTTAGTAATATAAACAAAGGGTATTGGCATTGATTTAGCTAAAAATTATGACCATTATATGGGAGAGTGGGATGGCATGGAGGAAAAGCATGTGGGTGAAAGTGGTAAGAGATAAATTAATAAATAGTAAGGGATAATATCTAAAACAAAACAAAAAAAAAAATCGCAAGGTTGCTCTTTAAAAAATTGGAAGTAAATACCCAAAGAAACAGCTAAAATAGTTAAAAATGGATATCTCTGGAGTGCTGGAGAAGGGATAGTGTGATACAAAGGACTGTTATTTTTCATTATAGTACAAGTGGGACAAATTTATTCTTAAAGTGTGTATCTGTTTATCCACCTGTCTATCTATCATCTATCTATCCATCATCTATGTATATATGAATGTATGCATATATGCATGCATGCATGTAACTATCTATCCATCTATCATCTAGTGATCCATCTTCTATGCATGTATCTACCTACCTATCTACCTACCTATCATCTATCTATCCATCTATCCGTCATCTGCCATCTATATATGTATGTATGTAACTATCTATCCATCTATCATCTAGTGATCCATCTTCTATGCATGTATCTACCTACCTATCTACCTACCTATCATCTATCTATCCATCTATCCGTCATCTGCCATCTATATATGTATGTATGTAACTATCTATCCATCTATCATCTAGTGATCCATCTTCTATGCATGTATCTACCTACCTATCTACCTACCTATCATCTATCTATCTATCCATTTATCATCTGCCATCTATATATGTATGTATGTAACTATCTATCCATCCATCACCTACGTATCCATCATCTACCAATCCATCATCTATGTATGCATGTACCTATCTATTCATCACCTATGGATCTATCAATCTTTAATACATATGCAAACTAAACCTTTTCTCAGTAAAGAAAAGGGCTGATTCACTTCTGCTTCCCAAAACCACCCTCATTCCTGACCCTGGCCTCTCTGCCACAAGCACCCCAGCCATGCACAGTTCATGAAATGGCTCGAAGAGGAGCATGATCATTTTGAGCATCATCTAATGGTGTTTTCTCAACTGACTCTTTCTATGAAGTAACGACCGCGTTCACATGTTTTCTGTACTGCTAAAGCATTACACACACTGTCCAATGTAAATGTAATCGTGAACTTGTATATTCATTTAAAATTGTCCTTTCAAAGTTCGCACCCTCTAAATTTTGGTACAATTGGACAAAGCTGTACCCCATCGTTCTAGTTAAAGTACTCCTTTGGGAAACAAACCCAAACGAAACCAAGCCAGTAGCTGTTAAGATGATTCTAACGCATGGTGACCCCATGCGTGTCAGAGTACAACTGGGCTCCATAGCGTTCTCCATGCTTGATTTTTCAGAAGTAGATCTCCAGGCCTTTCTTCCCAGGTGCCTCTGGGTAGACTCAAACCTCCAGCCCTGAGGTTAGCAGCCGAGGGTTTTAAGTGCTTGCACCACCCAGGGACTCCTTAGGAAATAAGGCCTTGCTCTCTAAGGTTTCACTTGACCCACCTTCTCCTATCCCCTCCACCTGGGCCGTACTGAAACTTTCCACAGACTTTTTCACGCATTGAACCTTCTAACGTTTCTCAAGGCCCATTAAAACCAAGGTTCTTTTCAGATGGGGCTGGCCAGTCCTTCGGTCCCTCCTCTGTGCCCAAAACACTCTATTATTCCATTCTCTCTCTCTTCTTCTGAGCAATTAATACTTATCATCTGTTTATAAGTTTCCCTTTCCGAACTGAGATCCTCAGTGATAGGGGCTCTCTGTTAATCATCTTTTCATTCCCAAGGTCTAGCACTTAGCAGCCATATAGTCAATAACTGGTGAATAATTGATGAATACATTAATGAATGGGTTGATGACCAGCACAGGTAAGGTGGGAGGATGGGGGGGCCCTCATTCCTCTTTTACCTGTATACCTGTCCAGGCCTGACAGTCTGCAGTGGCCAAAACCAAAAATACCCAATTAAACCTACAATACAAACCACTGCTCAAAGACTGTTTTCATGAACACAGAAAGGAATTAGCTCCCTTATCAATTTTCAAAACATACAATTTAATGCAAAAATATAATGCCGCTCTAATGAGATGGTTGTCAGCTTTGAAGTAATTATGTCTATCAATCAGCAGAATAAAATTGTTTCTATAATGGAAATCAAACAAAACACCACAAGACGTATGTGTATTCACTTCAACTAGGACTTTTTCTTGAGATATCATCTCTGTTTTGCACTTTTTCTGTCCTCCCCATATAACTGCACATTATGCAGATGAAATATCAATGATAGAAATCATTTCTGAATGTTATGTTCAAAATTCTTTGAATTGAGCGTGGGCTCCTGTTAAACTATGTCTATGTCTATGACTATGTCTCTATGTCTATGACTATGACTATGTCTATATCTCTGTCTCGGACTATGTCTCTGTCTATGACTATGTCTATGACTATGACTAGGTCTTTGACTATGACTATGTCTATATCTCTATGACTATGTCTATGTCTATGACTATGTCTCTATGTCTATGACTATGACTATGTCTATATCTCTGTCTTGGACTATGTCTCTGTCTATGACTATGACTAGGTCTATGACTATGACTATGTCTATATCTCTGTCTACGACTATGTCTGTGTATGACTATGTCTATATCTCTGTCTCGGACTATGTCTCTGTCTATGACTATGACTAGGTCTATGACTATGACTATGTCTATATCTCTGTCTACGACTATGTCTGTGTATGACTATGTCTATGTCTATGTCTCTATGACTATGTCTCTGTCTATGACTATGACAAGGTCTATGACTATGACTATGTCTATATCTCTGTCTACGACTATGTCTGTGTATGACTATGTCTATATCTCTGTCTCGGACTATGTCTCTGTCTATGACTATGACTAGGTCTATGACTATGACTATGTCTATATCTCTATGACTATGTCTCTATGTCTCTCTCTATGACTATGTCTATATCTCTGTCTTGGACTATGTCTCTGTCTATGACTATGTCTATGACTATGACTAGGTCTATGACTATGACTATGTCTATATCTCTGTCTACGACTATGTCTGTGTATGACTATGTCTATGTCTATGTCTCTATGACTGTCTCTGTCTATGACTATGTCTCTGTCTATGACTAAGTCTATGTCTATGACTATGTCTATATCTATGACTATGTCTGCCTATGACTATGTCTCTGACTATGACTGTGTCTATGTCTATGACTATGTCTATGTCTATGTCTCTGTCTATGACTATGTCTGCCTATGACTATGTCTCTGACTATGACTATGTCTATGTCTATGTCTATGACTATGTCTATGTCTATGACTATGTCTATGTCTATGACTATGTCTCTGTCTAGGACTATGTCTATGTCTAAAATCTATGCATCTATGGGCAGACTCGTCTATATGTATTTAAAATGGCATCATCGTATGGTCATCATCATGTGCCCTGTTTGCTTAGTCTTAGTTTGATAGTACGGAAAGCTATGGAGTTGGAGATGGAGTTATGGACACTTGAGTTCAAATCCTTGCCCTCCCACTTTGCTTTGTGACATTGAGCACATTTCTTATCCTTTCTGAAAGCTTCCTCCTCAATCATTCTTCATGAGAGCAGAGATAGGCATGGCCACCCACAGGAGTGCTAAGGAAATTAAGTGCCTAACTCTTAAGGAGCTCCTGTTGCAAACGGGTTAAGCACTGAGCTGCTAACCTAAAGGTTCGAGTCCACCCAGAGGTACCTCTGAAGAAAGGTCTGGTGCTCTACTACCAGAAAATCAGCCATGAAAACACTGTGCAGCACAGTTCTACTTTGACACACATGGGTCACCAGGAGTCAGAGTCAACTCAATGGCAACCGGTTTACTGACCACATATTTTGATCATGTTTCCATCCCAATAAACACACAACTATGTCATCATTTCCAAGGGCTGTGATACAATGACTGTCCACAAGCTTCTCTCCTGATACAGTAGCATGTTTTGATCTTTATCATTATAAATAATTTTTGAAAATCTCTCTATATGTATCTCTGTGTACTTATCAGACAGTATTTACTACTTCTGGAAGTATAACTGGTAGACAAAAGGGTTTAAGAGGTTTTAAATAATAGCGCTTCCCTGAAGCCTCCCTTAATGTCAAAACGAAGTTAATGTCATTCCTTCTGCCTCTCACTCCCCCTTCTTTTCTCATCTTCCCCATTCTCTTTTCTCTCCTTTGCCTCTGCCATCGCAAGCTCCCAGCAGCACTCAGCTCATTGGTAGAACAGGGTGGGGCACTGTCATTACAAGAATGCTTCTGCAAAAGGAAATAGATGGACAAGTACTAAAGAAAGGCACAGAACTGTACGTGCAGGATGATCTACATAAGGGAATAGACGGACAAGTACTAAAGAAAGGCACAGAACTGTACATGCAGGATGATCTACATAAGGGAATAGACGGACAAGTACTAAAGAAAGGCACAGAACTGTACATGTAGGATGATCTACATAAGGGAATAGACGGACAAGTACTAAAGAAAGGCACAGAACTGTACATGCAGGATGATCTACATAAGGGAATAGACGGACAAGTACTAAAGAAAGGCACAGAACTGTACATGCAGGATGATCTACATAAGGGAATAGACGGACAAGTACTAAAGAAAGGCACAGAACTGTACACGTAGGATGATCTACATAAGGGAATACACGGACAAGTACTAAAGAAAGGCACAGAACTGTACACGTAGGATGATCTACATAAGGGAATAGACGGACAAGTACTAAAGAAAGGCACAGAACTGTACACGCAGGATGATCTACATAAGGGAATAGACGGACAAGTACTAAAGAAAGGCACAGAACTGTACACGTAGGATGATCTACATAAAGGAATAGACGGACAAGTACTAAAGAAAGGCACAGAACTGTACATGCAGGATGATCTACATAAGGGAATAGACGGACAAGTACTAAAGAAAGGCACAGAACTGTACACGTAGGATGATCTACATAAGGGAATACACGGACAAGTACTAAAGAAAGGCACAGAACTGTACGTGCAGGATGATCTACATAAGGGAATAGACGGACAAGTACTAAAGAAAGGCACAGAACTGTACATGCAGGATGATCTACATAAGGGAATAGACGGACAAGTACTAAAGAAAGGCACAGAACTGTACATGCAGGATGATCTACATAAGGGAATAGACGGACAAGTACTAAAGAAAGGCACAGAACTGTACATGCAGGATGATCTACATAAGGGAATAGACGGACAAGTACTAAAGAAAGGCACAGAACTGTACATGCAGGATGATCTACATAAGGGAATAGACGGACAAGTACTAAAGAAAGGCACAGAACTGTACATGCAGGATGATCTACATAAGGGAATAGACGGACAAGTACTAAAGAAAGGCACAGAACTGTACATGCAGGATGATCTACATAAGGGAATAGACGGACAAGTACTAAAGAAAGGCACAGAACTGTACACGTAGGATGATCTACATAAGGGAATACACGGACAAGTACTAAAGAAAGGCACAGAACTGTACACGTAGGATGATCTACATAAGGGAATACACGGACAAGTACTAAAGAAAGGCACAGAACTGTACATGCAGGATGATCTACATAAGGGAATACACGGACAAGTACTAAAGAAAGGCACAGAACTGTACACGCAGGATGATCTACATAAGGGAATACACGGACAAGTACTAAAGAAAGGCACAGAACTGTACACGTAGGATGATCTACATAAGGGAATAGACGGACAAGTACTAAAGAAAGGCACAGAACTGTACACGCAGGATGATCTACATAAGGGAATAGACGGACAAGTACTAAAGAAAGGCACAGAACTGTACACGTAGGATGATCTACATAAAGGAATAGACGGACAAGTACTAAAGAAAGGCACAGAACTGTACATGCAGGATGATCTACATAAGGGAATACACGGACAAGTACTAAAGAAAGGCACAGAACTGTACACGTAGGATGATCTACATAAGGGAATACACGGACAAGTACTAAAGAAAGGCACAGAACTGTACGTGCAGGATGATCTACATAAGGGAATAGACGGACAAGTACTAAAGAAAGGCACAGAACTGTACATGCAGGATGATCTACATAAGGGAATAGACGGACAAGTACTAAAGAAAGGCACAGAACTGTACATGCAGGATGATCTACATAAGGGAATAGACGGACAAGTACTAAAGAAAGGCACAGAACTGTACATGCAGGATGATCTACATAAGGGAATAGACGGACAAGTACTAAAGAAAGGCACAGAACTGTACACGTAGGATGATCTACATAAGGGAATAGACGGACAAGTACTAAAGAAAGGCACAGAACTGTACACGTAGGATGATCTACATAAGGGAATAGACGGACAAGTACTAAAGAAAGGCACAGAACTGTACACGTAGGATGATCTACATAAGGAAATAGACGGACAAGTACTAAAGAAAGGCACAGAACTGTACACGTAGGATGATCTACATAAGGGAATAGACGGACAAGTACTAAAGAAAGGCACAGAACTGTACATGTAGGATGATCTACATAAGGGAATAGACGGACAAGTACTAAAGAAAGGCACAGAACTGTACGTGCAGGATGATCTACATAAGGGAATAGACGGACAAGTACTAAAGAAAGGCACAGAACTGTACGTGCAGGATGATCTACATAAGGGAATAGACGGACAAGTACTAAAGAAAGGCACAGAACTGTACATGTAGGATGATCTACATAAGGAAATAGACGGACAAGTACTAAAGAAAGGCACAGAACTGTACGTGCAGGATGATCTACATAAGGAAATAGACGGACAAGTACTAAAGAAAGGCACAGAACTGTACATGTAGGATGATCTACATAAGGGAATAGACGGACAAGTACTAAAGAAAGGCACAGAACTGTACATGTAGGATGATCTACATAAGGGAATAGACGGACAAGTACTAAAGAAAGGCACAGAACTGTACGTGCAGGATGATCTACATAAGGGAATAGACGGACAAGTACTAAAGAAAGGCACAGAACTGTACGTGCAGGATGATCTACATAAGGGAATAGACGGACAAGTACTAAAGAAAGGCACAGAACTGTACATGTAGGATGATCTACATAAGGGAATAGACGGACAAGTACTAAAGAAAGGCACAGAACTGTACATGTAGGATGATCTACATAAGGGAATAGACGGACAAGTACTAAAGAAAGGCACAGAACTGTACATGCAGGATGATCTACATAAGGGAATAGACGGACAAGTACTAAAGAAAGGCACAGAACTGTACATGCAGGATGATCTACATAAGGGAATAGACGGACAAGTACTAAAGAAAGGCACAGAACTGTACATGCAGGATGATCTACATAAGGGAATAGACGGACAAGTACTAAAGAAAGGCACAGAACTGTACATGCAGGATGATCTACATAAGGGAATAGACGGACAAGTACTAAAGAAAGGCACAGAACTGTACATGCAGGATGATCTACATAAGGGAATAGACGGACAAGTACTAAAGAAAGGCACAGAACTGTACATGCAGGATGATCTACATAAGGGAATAGACGGACAAGTACTAAAGAAAGGCACAGAACTGTACATGCAGGATGATCTACATAAGGGAATAGACGGACAAGTACTAAAGAAAGGCACAGAACTGTACATGCAGGATGATCTACATAAGGGAATAGACGGACAAGTACTAAAGAAAGGCACAGAACTGTACATGCAGGATGATCTACATAAGGGAATAGACGGACAAGTACTAAAGAAAGGCACAGAACTGTACATGCAGGATGATCTACATAAGGGAATAGACGGACAAGTACTAAAGAAAGGCACAGAACTGTACATGTAGGATGATCTAAATGATGCTCATTTAAAAAAAAAAACTGGTGTGGAGGTATTTTTTAATAAGCACAGAGTTGCTGTGTGGGGTGGTGAAAAGGTTTTGGAATACACAGTGGTGATAGTTATACAACATGGTGAACAGAATGGATGCCAATGAACTGTACTTGCAAAAATTGTTAAAATGGTACATTTCGTTTGTGTATTTATTTAAATTGTTTCTTTTTTAAATATATAAAAAATTAAAAATTTAAATAAATACACCATCTCAAAGTTGATACATTCACATTACGTGAATAATATCATTTCTAATACTTGACATTATAATACACCATTATAACTGACTTATAATTGACATTATAATACTTCAGAGATTAAAAAAATCTGTTGTTTTAGTTTTAATTCATTTTCCTACTGTGGGGTTAACCATTCATTCTTCAGTTATACTGAATAAGAGTGTATCCATGAAAAGTAAGTGTATGGAGCCCTTTCTAACATTTCAACAGCGGGTCCACAAGAGCATTAAGCCCTAAGGCAGTGGCGTTTCTTCTGAACATCTAGACCACTGCTACTTATAAGAAAATGGCCACTAAAATCACTTTTTATAGTCTATGGTTCAGATAAGGAAGCTTGGTTGAGAAAGGCTTAATGAATGAGAAAAATTAATTCAAGTTCATTTACTCTATTTATAACGACAAATTTTCCTACAAGGATAAATCAAATCACATCAATCAAAATCCCCACTTTCCACTTCTGGTCACTTCTATTCTGACACCAGCTGTGCATGCAGCACTTCCTCCTCTGACCCTGAGCACCCAGAGTGAGGTCAGAGGTCACAGGTTAAAGGGCACAGTCCCCCAGACTGCCAAGTGAGCCCAAGGCCTCAGCCGCCAGCCGCAAACTTGGGAGTCCCTACGACACCCTCACTTCTGACCTGGTGGGTACAAATCTTGGGGTTGCCTCTGTTCTCTCAGGGTACCAGCTGTAGATTCAGGGATCCCCAGACCCCTTGATTATGACCTCTTGCCTCACATTACTCCCTCAGTTTCTATAATTTGCTCGAATGACTCACAGATCTCAGGGTAAGCGCTATGCATACATCTCTATTATAAAGGATACAAATCAAGATGAGCTCAGACAGAAGTGCATAGGGTGAGGCGGGGAAGGTCCCCAGTGTGAACCTTCCACGGCCCAAAGAGGGAGAACCACCTTCCTGACAGTGCATGTCTTTTGCCAACCAGGAAGCTCATGGAGATTCAGTGTCCAGAGCTTTTATTGGGGATTTTTGCCATGTCATCTAAGGTAGTCATTACGAGGGCAGTCCCTCTGGCCTTGTCATCATGAGATGGTCATTATGAGGCTGTATCACAGGTGGGTCCCTCTGGCCTTGTCATCATGAGGTGGTCATTATGAGGTGGTATCCCAGGTGGGTCATCTGGCCTTGGCATCATGAGGTGGTCATTATGACATGGTATCACCAGTGGGTCCCTCTGACCATGTCATCATGAGGTGGTCATTATGAGGAGGTATCACAGGTGGGTCACCTGTCCTTGTCATCGTGAGGTGGTCATTAGGATGCGGTATCACAGGTGGGTCATCTGGCCTTGTCACTGTGAGGTGGTCACTATGAAATGGTTTCACAGGTGGGTCATCTGGCCATATCGTCATGAAGTGATCACTCTGAGGTGGTATCAAAGGGCGGGTCCGTCTGGCCATATCATCATAAAGTGATCACTCTGAGGTGGTGTCACAGGGTGGGTCCATCGGTGGGTCCATCTGGCCATGGCATCATGAGGTGGTTATTATGAAGTGGTATCACAGGTGGGCCCCTCTGGCCTTGTCATCATGAGGTGGTCATTATGAAGTGGTATCACAGGTGAGTCCCTCTGGCCTGGTCACTGTGAGGTGGTCAATATGAAATGGTTTCACAGGTGGGTCATCTGGCCATGTCATGATGAGACAGTCATTATGAGGTCGTCTCATGAGGTGTGTCATCTGGCCATGTTATCATGAGGTGGTCACTATGAGACAGAATCGCGAGTTGGTCTCTCTGGCCACGTCATAATACAATGGTCATTATGAAGATGTATCATAAGATGGGACCCTCTGGCCTGGCCAGTCCAGCCTCCACCCAAGAGTCATTTCACTGATGCAACCTGTTAAATAGTTGTGGTCTGGAGACTGCACTGAAGAACTTAAGCTCTTAGGGAAATTCCAAGGTTTTAGGGATTATCTCCCAGAAACCTAGGACAAAGACCAAACTATTTGGGTAAGGTTAAATTCTAAACCCCACATCCCTTACAAAAATGTTAGTGGAAACTGGGTATATTCAAAAGCAATGCATTGCTTTAGGAGAATCGGTTTTCAATAATTTGGCATCGTTGTTGTTAGGTGCCATCAAGTTGATTCCAACTCACAGTGACCACAATTTACAGAGCAGAACTGCCTCATAGGATTTTCTAGACTATAATCTTTACAGAAGCATATCATCAGGTCTTTTTCTCATGAAGCATCTGGGTGGGATTGAACTGCCAACCTTTTGGTTTGCAACTGAGCACTTAACTTTTGCCCCACCAGGACTCCGTAATTTGGCATTAGATGAATATTGGAAAATTGTTTATTAATAGATACATGTGGAGTCACACAGTGACTTAATCAATCTTATTACTTTATTATTCATACTCTCCTTGTTTATTTTTGCCTTATCATTCTGTCAAGAGTGAAAAAATATGGAAAATTTTCTACTGTTAATTTGTTTTTTTTCTTTTGTAGATTTACATTTGTTTCTAATTCACTAGTTTCCACTTTTATTTATATTAAGCCAGTTCATTATCTTTTCAAAGTTTTGTTTAGTTTTTTCTTTTTATAAATTTTAAAATTGAAACAATAATGAATGTATTTTCACTTTCTTGTCTGTTTAATGTGGAAAACATTTGAGTATATGAACTTGCCTCTAAGTGTGGCTTTGGCTGTACCCCATATGCTTCAGTACTTAGCCCTTTCTACATACTGCCACTCTCCTGATGGTCCAACATGTTCCCTTTACACCAGACTTCTAAATGAGATGAGTGAATGGATGGATGTAATTGATATTTTGTTTTCCTCTTTAACCCCAATCATCTAATTCACTTCTTTAAGAATATTAACTTGTTAGTAAGACAGGTAAGAGTCCACTAATAATTCCAGTGGGAACGTAGTACAGTAAAACCTGTGAAAGCCAGAATCTGTGTGAGGTAGAAACCTGTCAGAGAAAGAAAACTCAAATATTTTCCACTAAAATAAGCAATAGAAAAGAGGTAAGACTGTACCCTGTCAAAGGCTGAAAACTCGCAAGACCCGGAAAAACAAGGCAGCGCCATCAAATTCCAGCTCTTGCAGGTTTCACTGTACATGTATGGAAATACAGGAATGAAAAAATACTTTCAGATAAAGTTACTTTGAAGAAAATACCTGAGGCTAATGGGATAGAGAGTAACTAACTAGTTGTCATACCAGTCGATTCCTACTCATGGCGACCCCATGTGTGTCAGAGTAGAATTGTGGTCCATTGGGTTTTTGACGGATAACTTTTCAAAAGGATCTTTCTTCCAAGGCGCTTCTGGGTGGATTCAAACCTACAACCTTTTAGTTAGAAGCCAAGCATGGTAACATTTTTGCACTATCCAGGGACTCAGGGGAGTGAGTAGACGGGGGGAAATTAAATTTTATGGCCATGGGCGTCCTCTCGGAGGGTATTAAAGTTCATTATGTTTGGGCAGGGGAGGCTCTCTAATTTCCCAGTGGTTAGGGTGTACTGCTGTTGCTGTGCTGAAGGTAGTATTGTTGTTACCATATTGTTATCAAATGAGTGTGTGTGTGTGTTTTCAGGTTAGAGAATATTTTTAGATTTCTTTTTTTCTAAAATTTAGCATACTATTCTGAATGGCTTTAACATATGATCCTTTTGGTGGACATGCGCATACTTGCAAATCAGAAAGAGCAGTCTCTGCTTCTAGGACCCACAGTTTAATTTTTGTCTATTAACCAACATTAATGATCATATTGCTAGTGTTCTGCACATTTTCATTTATTTCTGTCAGCTTGTTCTGTCAAAGATGGGAAAAGTGTGTCAAAGTTTCCCGATTTCGAAGTTTGCATTTCAAAATAATTTCTGTAACTACATTTCAAACATATTTGGATGCTTTGTCATGTACCCCATTTCATGACTATAATACCTCCACTGGCATTTTATTTTAGCTGATGAGTGCTTTCAAATTCTATCCCTGACATTTTCTAGGATCAAATGTTTGGAGCAAATCAGATGAGCTGGGTAAAGACTGGAACATTCATTTTTTCATATGGATTTTTGAAAAAGAAAAAAAAAATTAAACTCAATTACTTAAAATCAATTTCAGATAACCAGAAGAAAAACAGAAAACTAGAGGAAACGGACTTCTCAATAGTCTTTCCTAGGGTTTGAGACTAAAACAACCAAGACATTAACCAAAACACTAAATACAGTCATCACTCAAAGAATATTAATTTTGAAAGAAAACAGATGAAATAGTCAAGTCTCAATTAAAAAAAAAAAACAAAAAACTATGAACAAACTGTAAATCACACTTATTTACATATCCCTGGGTTAAAATAGGAGCCCTGGTGGCACAGTGGTTAAGAGCTTGGCTGCTAACCATAAGACCAACAGTTCGAATCCACCAGCCGCTCCTTGGAAATCCTACAGGACAGGCTGACTCTGTCCTATAGGGTCACTATGAGTCAGAATTGACTGGAAGGCAATGGGTTTGGCTTGGTTAAAACATTGATGCTTAATTTGCATTCAAAGTCCTTCCGAGTATCAGATTCAAAGCCCACCCCACTATTTGCAGGCTGTGTGATCTTGGGAAGGATACTGAACTTGGCTGTGCCTCAGTTCCTTCAACTGAGAAAAGTCATAGGGGACTCACAGGAAAGCTTTGAGAATTTAATAAGTTCCTGTTTGTAAAGCACTTAAAAGAGGCACCAGGTAAGCATTAGCTGTTGTTACCTGGCAGTAAATACACCATTTTTTTTTCTCTCGAATATTCAGGCATTTGGTATAGATACAAGTTACGGTAAGAAACTTTAACTATTTCAAAAATATGTAAATATAAGTAAAAAATTACTAAACTCGTTTCCATTGAGTCGATTCCAACTCATAGTGACCCTATAGGACAGAGCAGAACTGCCCCATAGGGTTTGAAGGAGCGGCTGGTGGATTCAAACCGCTAACCTTTTAGTTAGCAGCCGAGCTCTTAACCACTGTGCCACCAGGGCTCCAGAAAATTACTGTGAGCTATTTTATCACCATTACTTTTTGATTAAACATAAAAGCCCCCAAAAGCCTATTGTTGAAGGGGGAAAAAAAAAATTAAAAAGTGTGTTTGGCATAGAGACAAATGTTTATTAGTGGTTACAGGGGATGGGGGAGGTGGAAGTGGGAGTTATTACTGAAAGGGTACCGAGTTTCCGCTTGCTGTTGCTGTTACTTGCCACAGAGTCAATTCCGACTCATAGAGACACCATGGGTTCAGGGAGAAGAAAAACATTTGAAAATGGATAGTGGTGATGGCTGCACAATATGGCCAATGTTATTAATGTCACTGAATATTGTACACTTGAAAACAGTTACAATGGCAAATGCTTTGTTATCCATAGTTCACCACAATAAAAAAATAACAATAGCTTAAAAATGTGCATCTGTGTGCTAATTAGCATACTAATGCAGAAAATAAGGTTGTTTTCAATTCCATAATCAATCTCATAAAAATGTTTTTAATGTCCTAGAATTTTGTGTTGTAAGCAAAGGCAAATAAAATACTCACCTGGAATGATTAATTAATACACACTCATGGAGGATGTATATAAAGTTCTGTCTCTTCATAGATAAATTGGAGACATATGAACATGCAGATAAACAGGCCTTTCTGTTGATTTAGGGAGCCGGTGCAAACAGTTAAGGAGCTCAGCTGCTAACTGAAAGGTTAGAAGTTTGAGTTCACCCAGAGGCATCCTGGAATAAAGGGCAGATGGTCTACTTTGGAAAAACATCCATTGAAAACCCTATGGAGCACAGTTCTACTCTGATACACATGGGGCCGCCATGAGTTGGAGATGACTCAATGGCAACTTGTTTTTGTTTTTTGAATTAAGAAACCGGGAAGGCGTGGTTAGGCAACTGCAAGCTCTAGAGCATCAACGATTCATAGAAGCCAAAGTCACTGCTGAAGTCCGAAGGTTGCTCATGCTTTTGTGAGTACACAAGCAACAGGCATGTGGTAATGGGCAACTCTAGGAATCCTGGGAAATGGAAACTTGTTTGAGTCGTCAGGGGTCCACCGCCATGCCCTCTTGGCCCTGGAGGACAGGAAGGCTACAGGTCAGTGTCAGATTACCCAATAAGCAGGGTAAGCATGGGCTTACTTGTGCTTACTTACTAATCTGTACTGAACAATTTCACATGTTTTCACCACATCAAAGATTCTGCTTCTAGGTACGGCTGGCATCTGTCTCTCTCACAACCCCAAGCACCTTCCTACAGAATCAAAGCCTCTTTTCAAATTTACAATCCCTGATAGGGATGGAGTACCCAGTAAGCAAGCTAAGCATGGGTTTACTTGTGCTTACTTACTAATCTGTAGTGAATGGCCTGTGCATACCTTGCTTATCGGATAACCCGCCCCTGCTACAGACACTCTCTGAGGTGTTCGTCTATACTGGGATCTTCTACCATGACCTGGGAAAGCCGTTGACGACGCTGCCTCCGGACAGAGCTCCCAGGTACCAATCCAAGAGTCTGAAACACAGCTGGGGACGTGTTTGTTTTGGCTCATGTACTAAACCGTTCTCTGCCACAGCTCAGGAGCAAACCGCATGAAATAGATTTACTAGCTTCTGTTGGAGTATTTGCCTAGAAGCCAAAAGTCCTCCTGGTTGTGAAGATGTTTGTCACAAACATCTGTCCACAAGTCAATCGAGGGATGGGTGATCAGGTCGAAAACTGACTCATCCATGGGGTTTCTACAAAGCAGCTTTACTCACCATGCTGAGCCCAGATGGCCCATTTTTAGAAAGTAACTCATTATTCCAGTTTTGCATGCTCAAGATTTTAGATCTTAATTGGAAATGCTCTGAGATCTACCCAACGCTTATCGTCATGGCTGGCTCAAATCCATGCCACTGCTAGATTGAAATGGAATGATGGGAGCTAATCAGTTTACTTTCCTGTTCTCCGACCCCAGGTCACTATGAGTCAGAATCAACTTGATGGCAATGGGTCTTCTGGGTTTTAGCAGTAATGACATGAAGCACACGTCTGAAGTTAGCAGGAAAACTTCTCAATAATGATTTCCTTTAGGCGTCATTGAATGGTATCATTTAATCAATAATTTCATTAGTTTATGCAGTGCTTTATAAAGCTCTCCCTTCCATGTACATACACATGGACACACAGCCAGTCTTGTTTGAAAACGTCAGCTCCTGTCAGAACTATTTATGTAATTTAAAAATAGTGTAAAACTCCATGCTTATTTCCTATCAACCTGTTCTCTTTATGTCATCGTGGAATACCATTATTTAGATCTGAAATTTTGATAAATGACCACAACAAATGTATTGATTCATTACATTATAGGAAAATTCTTGGTTGTAGTAATGCTGCTTAGCTTCAAGACAGGGTCCTCTACAACAAATACAAGTCCCGGCTTTTCCTCTTTACGCTCTTCAGCATATGTTCTTATGGTTAGTTGCCGTCCATTCAGTTCCAACTCATGGTGACCCCAGGGTAACAGAACAAAATGTTGCCTGGCCCTGTGCCATCTTCACGATCTTTGGTATGTTTGAGTCCACTGTGGTGGCTACCAGGTCAATCCATCTCATTGAGGGTTTCCTGTTTTTTTCCGATGACCCTCTACTTTACCAACTATGATGTTCTTCTCTAGCAATTGGTCTTTCCTGATGACATATCCAAAGTAAGCAAGTCAAAGTCTCACCATCCTTGCTTCTAAGATTCATTCTGGTTGTATTTCTGCTAAAACTGGTTGGTTTGTTCTTTTGGCAGTCCATGGTATATATTCATTATTCTTTGCCAACCCATAATTCAAAGGCATCAATTCTTCTTTGGTCTTCCTTTCTCACTGTCCAGCTTTTGCATGTATAGGAGGTGACTAAAAAGACCATGGCTTGGGTCAGGCGCACCTTAGTCATCAAAGTGACATCCTTGCTTTTTAAAATTTTACAGTTTTAAAGGTCTTTTAGAGCAGATTTGCCCAATGCAATATGTCTTTCAATTTTTTGACTGCTGCTTTCATGGATGTTGACTGTTGATTCAAGTAAAATGAAATCCTGGACTATGTCAATTTCTTCTCCATGTATCATGATGCTGCTCATTGGTCCCGTTGTTTGTCCAGATGGTATAGGATATAATACAAATCTATACAACTATAAAGGACTAGAGGATGTTTTTCCATACGTATTGCCAATTTTCTTCATAGAAGTAATGAAAGCAAAATTAACAATGTGGAATCTCCACTTCTGAAATTCAAAAATGCATTTTTAGAGAAAAAAAAAAATGTGCCTTTAGATTCTCTGGCTTTTGTAAGAAAATTTTCACCTAAGTAAAACTGAGGCACACTTTTCCTTCTTGAAACATTCCTTATATTTATAGCAAGTGTGGCTGAATTACTGGCAGCTACATTTCCATCCAGAAATAACATTTTAAGATGTTTCCTTCTTTTATAAGAACATATTTATGCTTTTTGTCAGTGATAATCCTTCTCACCTCTTATGAACTTATATTTTTAAAACAAACAAAGGCTTCAGAGTTTTGCAAGCTCACAAAAATCTCTTCTATTATAAGTTACCTTATGCTTAAAGGAACTTTAAACATATTTTCAGTCTAATTTTTCTCCTATTCTTCTTATGTCGAGGCGACTTTGAGAGTGGGATTTATAAAGCTAGGCAATTTCTGCAATAGAAGAAAAGCTGGGATTTTGGTCCCAAAATGACCAGACGGAATTTCCATCGGAAAATCTACAAAGCCGCTGATATATATATTTTAGTGTTAGGGTCAAAGGAACCCAGGCCTGCTCTGGTTCGTGTACCTGCTTTGAAGAGGAGCTTGCATGAATTATTTTTACAGGAAAGGAAACAAACCTCTCTGGGATGATTCTGACTCATAGCGACCTTACAGGACAGAGCAGAACTGCCCCATAGGGTTTCCGAGGCTGTAATCTTTATGGAAGCAGACTGCCACATCTTTCTCCCGTGGAGCGGCTGGTCGGTTCCAACCCCTGACCTTTTGGATAGCAGCTGAGTGCTTAACCACTGCACCACTAGGGCTCCTTAATCCTCATAGCAGCTTCAAAATAAGTCTTGCATTCACTTGCTAGATGAAGATTTTTTGGTCTAGGAGGTTAAGTGACTTTGAAGTGGCTGAGAGAGGACTAGAATTCACTTTTTTAAAAAAATTCATTTTATTTTTTTGATGAAAACATATACAAACAAAGATATACCATTTCAACAGTTTCAACATGTTCAATTCCGTGACTCTGACGACATTCTTCCAGTTGTGCAGCCATTCTCAGCCTCCCTTTCTGAGTTGTTCCTCCCCTATTAACATAAACTCACTGTCCCCTAAGCTTCTCATCTAACCTTGCAAAATGCTGTGGCCAATCTGATATCCATTACAGATAGTTCTTTGAAACAGCCCAGTGCTTAAGGCAGACATTCTTTACTAATGAAGCTGAACTATTATCACCCCCACGCATCTGTCCGTTTGTAGTACTGTGGGGGCCTGCGTGTTGCTGTGATGCTGGAAGCTGTGCCACTGGTATTCAAATACCAGCAGGGTCACCCATGGAGGACAGGTTCCAGCTGAGTGTCCAGACTAAGAGAAACCAGGAAGAAGGACCTGGTGGTCTACTTCTGAAAAAAAATAGCCAGTGAAAACCTTATGAACAGCAGCAGGACATTATCTGATACAGTGCCGGAAGATGAGCCCCTCAGGTTGAAAGACTCTCAAAATACGACTGAGGAAGAACTGCCTCCTCAAAGCAGAGTCGACCTTAATGACGTGGATGGAGTCAAGCTTTGGGGACCTTCGTTAGCTGATGCAGCATGACTCAAAATGAGAAGAAACAGCTGCAATCATCCATTAATAATAGGAACTTGGAATGGACAAGTAGAGAGTCAGTGAAAGAGAGGAAGACCCTCAACGAGATGGACTGACACAGTGGCGGCAACAATGGGCTCAAACATAGCAACGATTGTGAGGATGGTGCAGGACTGGGCAGCGTTTCCTTCTGTTGTACATAGGGTCACCATGAGTCGGAACCTACTCGACGGCACCTAATGACAACAACATTGTCATTCAAAGAAGATGTCAGGGATAGTTTTGGCTTGAGGTTTATGGTTTAAAAAATTAACTTCTTCATTTTCCAGGCTATAAAGCCCAGGCTGTGTTGCTGCACTATCTCTTATTTTCTGTAACAAAATAGTTACAATTAGCCGGCAAATTCATATCACTGGCCTGTTCGCAGGACTTCACAGACAAACCACTGAAACATCTCTATTAGTCCAGGACAACCAGAGGGTAAGGAGTTAAACAGATAAAAATAGCACAGTCATTTCAGAAATCTGGATCTAAAAAAGGAATAGGCTCCCAAGGCTACATGATGTTTGATTCCGGTTCATAACGGATTCCTGAAATGCTTACAGGTAATTAAGGATAGAACCAAAAGTAAAAATGGTATGAATATATGGCACTATAATTAGTTGCTTTTTTAGGACAAAGCACTGGTCGCAGACTCTTATCTGAAAAAAAACCAAAAGAAGGTTGTTTAGGAAGACAAAGATGATCTAAATGTGGTGCTTGGCAGGTGGTGGCAATGGAGGAAGAAAGATAGAAATGGAGGCTGGATGGAGAGGTACATACAGTCACAGTAGCCTTAAAGACCACCACTCATCTGCCTGTGTGTCCTACTGTGGTGGCTGGTGTGTGGCTATCATGCTGGAAGCTATGCCACCAGCACTTCAAATACCAGAAGTGTCCTCCACGATGGACAGGTTTCAGCAGAGCTTCCAGACTAAGACAGATTAGGAAGAAGGGACTGGCGATCTGCTTCCAAAAACCAGCCAGTGACAACTTATGGATCCCAACAGAACACTGTCGGCTGTAATGCTGGAAGATGAGTTCACCAGGTTGGAAGGCACTCAGAACGCACAGTGGCTGCAACAATGGACTCGAACATAACAGTGATCGTGAAGATGGCGCAGGACCGGGCAGCATTCTGTTCTGCTGCACATGGGGCCACTGTCGGGTTAGAGCCAACTAGATACCAACTAACAACTAGCAAGTCTTAAACAAGATTCCTCAAATGATAAGAACAGTCTAGAGCACTAGGTACATTTCACCATTTTATTGACAAGACAATTCAATCTCCATCTACAGCCTAGAGACACAGTATAATTAATTCTGTTTTACGGAGAGTAATGAATCTCAAATTTAGGTTTGGCATGCCCTCAAGAAGTCAACATTTCTCCTGGCACATCTGCTCTGATAAAGTGCTCGTTTGACTATACAAATGAGACTGTGTCTGACGTGGAATTCTAGTTACAATGCATGACAGATCCCATCTCCGCATGGAGCCTGGAACCTCCTAAGATGTCTGCACGCTTTCAAACGTCACAGATACAGAGTCATAGAGCATTACTAAGGAAATACAACGTCTTGGAATCAGTCACTCTTCAGTTAGATGGCAGTGGTGATTATTACCGTGAGGTTTTCAAACTCACATCATTCCTCAAGAAGGCATTGTCCAAAAAGGACCAGTTGCTGTTGAGTTGGCTCTGACTCATGGCGACCCCATGTGTGTCAGAGTAGAACTGTGCTCCACAGTGTGTTCAATGGATTTTTTGGAAGTAGACTGCCAGGACATTCTTCCATGGTGTCGCTGGATGGGTTCAAACCTCCAACCTTTAGATTAGAAGTGGAGCACAAAACCATTTCAACATCAACCAGATGTTGTCAAATGGTTCTTGGGGGACAAAATCACCTCCGTCGAAAACCACTGTGTTAAAGAGATGAAAATTTTTCTGATAATTCTGCTGTTGTTGTTGTTGTTGTTAGGTGCTGTCGAGTTGCTTCCGACTCATAGGGACCCTATGTACAACAGAATGAAACACTGCCTGGTCCTGTGCCGTCCTCACAATCGTTGTTATGCTTGAGCCCATTGTGGCAGCCACTGTGTCAGTCCATCTCCTTGAGGGTCTTCCTCTTTTTCGCTGACCCTCTACTTTACCAAGAATGATGTCCTTCTCCGGGACTGATCCCTCCTGATAACATGTCCAAAGTATGTGAGACGAAGTCTTGCCATCTTTGCTTTTAAGGAGCGTTCTGTCTGTACTTCTTCCAAGACAGATTTGTTCGTTCTTCTGGCAGTCTGTGGTATATTCAATATTCTGCTGTTAGGGAGATTTTTTTCCTCATTATATTTTTTATTGTCTGAAATCTCCCTCCTGCCATCTCTCAGAAACTGTAAGTTCCATGAAAGCAGGGGCCTCATCCATCTGGTTACCATCCTCAGAATCTAGGCTATGTTTACCTTTAAAAAATAATTCTTGAACAAATGAATAGGAATATTACCAAAATAAATCTACTCATGCTCTACCTGAGTAAAAGAAGATCTGATTTGCAAACGGTTAACACGTCCAGCTGCTAATTGAAAAGTTACAGGCACAAGTCCACCCAGTGGTACCTTGGAAGAAAGGCCTGGTGATCTACTTTTGAAAAACCATCCATTGAAAACTATACGGAGCACAGCTCTACTCTGACACACATGCGGTTGCCTTGAGTCGGGGACAACTCGACTTTTATATTTAAATTTATGTGAATTCTTCTTAAGCTTTGTATTAAATAAAATTTTATTGCTCACGGATGAGTGAATATTACAAATTATATAAGTCCTTTACTTTTTGTCCTGTATCTTCTTTCCCTTATCTGCTTAGAAAACTCAGCTTATGGTGATTGTCTATCAGGTTGTCGAGAAGAAAGAAGTAAGAAGTATGGTACATATTGGGATTGCTTTGGAATTTATAAACTGGGTGATTCTCCACAAAATGTCCAGATACCTTGTCAACTGAATAGGGGAAAAAACAACAACAATTCACATCGATACACTTACTTGTTTGGCTTTCCTTAGTTTTCAATGTGATGTTCTGAAATTTTAAATTATGTATTCAAATTGTACGTTCAAATTTGTTCACCAAGAAGGTTAACAAGCTCATAGACTTCAAAAGAAAAGGAAGTAACCAGAGCAACCGTAGGGCAGGCTACCCAGGAGAGCTTGGGAGCGAAACAAGGGGACTCCTATCATTGAAGGAGGTACGTGTGGATGTGAGGATGGGAGTTCTAAGCTAAATCTAGAACTAGAGTCAGGCAAGATTTTTGCCAGCAGCAAAAACCCCAGTAATATCCAGACTCCAAGGAGTTCATTCCAGAAGGTGTGGCTTAAGGGCATGGTAGAAGTGGGAACACCAGGCAGCTGGGGAAAGTCGTGGAGAAGGGGCTGTGTTGTTGGGGTCCCGGACAGCAGGTAAAGAGTAACTTCCTAGTCCCTGGGGAGTAGAGACTGTGGCCGGATTGAGCCTGCCCTGGTGCCAGAGTGCAACCCAGAAACCAGCTAAGCGGGCTCAGAGGCCAGTTGAATCAGAGGGTTGTGTTGTGTCTCCTAAGACGTTCAGGCTGCTAGTTTGGGGGACATAGTAATTTCCTCTGAGTACTCTACCAGCCCAGCTTGTGGTAGTGCTGCCATGTTCAGAAATGCTTGGGGCTGCAGTGCCCCCTGCAGGCTGGACGGCTCCCTCCCATCTCATTGTGTGGTCAGAGAGGGTATGTGCCTTCTGTGGCTGTGGGGTGACTGAAGGGACATCTGTCCCTGTTGTGATGGACAAAAAAATAAAGAAAGAAAGGGAGGGAGGGAAAGAAGAAAGAAAACTAATGGGCTCTTTACAATATGCTTAAGTTAAGGGCATGGTTTCCAACGCCTGTCTGTCAGTGTGTGGCACTGTGGTGGCTTGTGTTGCTGTGATGCTGGAAGCTATGACACTGGTATTTGAAATACCAGCCAGGTCACCTGTGGTGGACAGGTTTCAGTGGAGCTTCCAGACGGAGGGAGACTAGAAAGGAAGGCCTGGAGATCTACTTCTGAAAATCAGTCAATGAAAACCCTATGGATCACAACAGAACAATGCCCTGATATACTGCTGGAAGATGAGCCCCCTAGGTGGGAAGACACTCAACATACACACTGGGGTCGCCAGAGTAGAATTTCACTGGACAATTAACAACAATAAAGAGTATAGCTTACACAGTTGCAAATCCAAAGTGTGTGCGTAGTGGTTTCTTGTAATTCTTTTGTGGATTCCATGATGTGCTGAGAGTAAAGGGCCCTTCCTGGAATTTTTCAGACAGAATTCTCCGGAACAGAGCATGCGCCATCTATCAGCTGCAGCCAATACACCAGTTCCCAGAAGAGACAAAACATGATAAGCTGTAGCTCTTACGGAATGCTATTTAATCAGAATTATTCCCGGTCTCAGTGTGCTGTTAGGGAGGCTTTCTACGAACGTAAGTTATTGTCAGTCTTCTTTGATGATGAGCACATTCAGGTGCACTTCGTGGAGAACAATTCTTTTCAAAACATCCTCTCAAGACAGAACTTTCTGTCACCATATTTCACCGCCAAACAGCACAACCAAGGATTTTCCCTTGCTGTGTTGATTTAATTCTTACCCCTTCTTTCTTCACCCTTTAAAAATCCATTTCTTTCTCCACTGCTTTTGTGAAACGGTTCTCCCTGCGGTCCCTTGGGAATTCCTGCTTGCCACATAAGTCTCGCCTCCTTGGCTTTGTGCCATGGTGCAGTGGTTAAGTGATACAGCTGCTAACCAAGAGGTCGGTAGTTCAAATCCACCAGCCGCTCCTTGGAAACCCTATAGGGCAGTTCTACTCTGTCCTATAGGGTCCCTATGAGTCAGAATCAACTTGACGGTAATGGGTTTGGTTTTTTTTTTTTTTTTTTTTTTTTCGTTTTTAGTCCCATGGTGGTGTAATCAGTTAACATGTTCACTTGCTAATTGAAAAGGTTGGAGGTTTGATTCCACCCAGAGATACCTCGGAAGAAAGGCCTGATTATCTACTTCTGAAAACTCAGCCACTGAAAACCCTACGGCGCACAGTTCTACTCTGACACACATGGGGTCACCATGAGTCTCAGGTGACATGGTGGCAACTGGTGTGGTTGGTTTTGGTTAATCTGACACAGAAGTCAAAGAGAGGTGATGATAGCTCCATGAGTTTTCATAGCACAGGGAAAAGCCACAAAGGGTTAAATCTTCTAGGACGTTTACTAGACTTAGAAGAAAGGCCTGGTGATCAACTTCCCAAAATCAGCTAATGAAAATGCTATGGATCACAAAGGTCTGATCTGTAATGGATCATGGGTTCGGCACAGGACCAGGCAGCGTTCATCCCATGGTGCATGGGGTTGCCGTGAGTCGGGGGCCATCTTGATGGCAGCTGACAACAACAACATACATGGATTAATGCCTTTGTGCCTTTATAGCGGTGAGGAGAATTTAAAGGCAGGCGGGTGTCACTCTTACTGGGGTTAATCAGGAAAAGAGGAAACCAAACCCGTGGCTCGAGAGTTGTAAGGAGGGAAGGCAACGAGTGAGACAGAAATCCTGAACAGAGGTAGACATTGACGACAGACCTTTGGATAGACAGCAGATGTTGAACGAAAGTGAATCCAAGTCTTAGAACTGCCTCCCTATGCCTGTTAGGAGGGAGAGGGCGCAGGCCCACCCAAGAGGTACCGACAGCGTGTGTGCTCAGTGCAGAATAAGTACTGGCAGAGCTCAGGCGATGGCACGGTGCCAATTGGGACTGAGGGCTGAGTAGGTCAAATGAAGGATGAACGTGTATTACGGATCGAATTGTGCCTCCTCCGCCCACCCCCAATGTGTGTCAACTTGACTAGGCCATGGTTCCCAGTATTGTGTGGTTGTCCACCATTTTGTGATCTGATGTAATTATCCTATGTGTTATAAATCCTAACCTCTATGATGTGAAAGAGGCAGGATTAGAGGCAGATATGTTAATGAGGCAGGACTCAATCTACAGGATTAGGGTGTATCTTGAGTCAATCTCTTCTGAGATATAAAAGACAGAATCGAGCAGAGAGGAGAGGGACCTCATACCACCAAGAAAGAAGTGCCAGGAATGGAGCGCATCCTTTGGACCTGGGGCCCCTGCGCTGAGAAACTCCTCCACCAGGGGAAGACTGATGATAAGGACCTGTCCCCAGAACCAACAGAGAGAGAAAGCCTTCCCCAGGAGCCGGCGCCCTGAATTCAGACTTCCAGCCTCCTAGACTGTGAGAGAACAAATTTCTCTTTGTTAAAGCCATCCACTTGTGGTATTTCTGTTACAGCAGCACTAGATAACTAAGACAATGTGGTTTTGTCCATCCTAAGCATCCACAGATCTCTGGACATCTGTGGCAGAAGTGGGACCCAACAGACTATGTTTAACAACTGTGAGGGATAAATTCACAAAGACAAGGCACATTTTGGGTCAAGGAAGAGACAGAAGAAAATTATATCCCTCAGAATGAGCATCACTGGCCATAAAGGAAGCTGTGATGGTCATATGTCCACTCAGCTAGGCGATGGTGCCCAGTTGTTGGTCAAACACTAGTCTAGCTGTTGTTATAAAGCATTTATGTGTCATTAAATCAGTTGGCCTCATAACGTGAGTGGGCATTGTCCAATTAGTTGAAGGCCTCAAGAGCAAAAAAGGATTGCCTCAGGGTGTGTTCTGTCCCCAGCATATAAACAGACATTTAGCCAGAATATTCTTAGTCTTCATTCTTCCTGTCACCTGGTCTATGGATTTGGGGATAGAAGCTGGCAGAAAACCTAGCCTGTCGCCTGACCTACAGATTTGGGACTTGCCAGTCTCCCACAATTGCATACGCCAATTCCTGGAAATAAATCTATCTCTCTGTCTATCTATCTGTCTCTGTTTCTCTAGAGAAATCTAAGACAAAAGCTAACTTATAAGCACCAATGTAAAACCATGGAGAAGGAAAATCCTGACACAGATCTCGTGAGCAAGAGATGGTAAATAGTAATCAGTTGTAGAACCCCCCTTATTTCTAATTTAGTATCTTAATATGCTCTGAAGCCAGTAAGCTGTTCTGTTGTTTTATTTTAATGAAAATTATTTGTAATTATCTTAGATTTCATATCGTTACTGTTACCTTGGTCCCTCTAGCTCTGTTTTCCAATAATATCTTAAATTCTGCATCCCAAAAGTGTTCCACTTGGTTGCACATTGCCGTTGGGGATGCACTATGAGGTTGGCTTTTAATTAATCTATAGTGAATGAATGAATGAATGAGTAAAGGCTTGTTACCGAACATTTCTCATTTGTATTTCTTTCTTCACATCCTACCTGTGCTAAGAATATATTTTAAATCAGCAGAGAAACTGGATTTATTATATTCTTGGGTATAGCATTGCTTTCTCAATTCTGTCCATAATCTGTTCCATGAGTAGTTAATTTTAGAAGAACCCTAAAATATTAAATTGTTAGGTTGATTATTTATAATGTTGATTAATACTTAAACACACATTGATGGAGTTTGAATTTATTGGTGTGTGGCATATGGGTATTGCCTTCATTCTGAATTATACGTTTTTCTGTTATTCAGAGCACACAGCAAACTTACTATGAGAACAGCCGATTCCACGAGAAACATGTTTACATAGAAATTTAACATTCTTTTCAAATGTTTTCAGAACTTACAAAATGTGGAAAACTTTGGCAAATTCCCTTTTGTTTGTTGTGAAATTATACTTTCCTATGATCTCCAGTTCTGAAATATATCTCATCAATTCAAATATCACACTGCGCTTATAATTTTCGATTCTGTATCCATGATCTATAAAGCTCTGCTAGAGACTTCCCTCTAGTTGGATACCCTTTGAGCATAAGCAAAGAAATTCAATAAAGTGCAATTTCATGAGTCAGGTTAATGATAGATAAACGTGGATGGTTTAACGAGTTGGTGTGCCCCTTGAGCACGTTCCTTCTCCTGTTAGTCACTTCAGCTTAAGAACTCATGTGAAGATCAGCATAAACTCTGCATCTCCAAACTGTAGGTTACCTAATGCATTCGAGAATGAATTAGGCTTGAATCAATGTCTTCCTCCCAACACCACCCCTGCTGCCATTAAAACGTTAGAGCTCACCTTTGGGAAAACTGGGCCACCACTTCAGGATCCAAGCCCACTTACCAAGCTGGCTACATTGGAAGTCATGGGCTTCCTCACCCCTTTCAAGGAGACAAAAGAGAAAGTGAGAGGGAGGTGGCCTCCTGTGTCTGAATTTGGTATTAGGAGTTGAGAGGAAAATGGTTTGAAGGCAGAGTGAGCTTCCCAGGGAGAGAAAGAAGGAAAGTCCACACTCAGGTCAGGCCAACGCAGTGCCACATTCCATGAGCTCACGTTCCATGAGAAAGACCTCTTTAAAGTGTCAAAAAGCAAAGATGTCACTCTGAGGACTAAGGTGTGCCTGACCCGAGCCATGGTCTTTTCAATCATGTCATATGCGTGGGAAAGCTGGACAATGAATAAGGAAGACTGAAGAACTGGAGCCTTTGAATTACGGTGTTGGCAAAGAATACTGAATATACCATGGACTGCCAGAAGAACCAACAAATCTGTCTTGGAAGAAGTATACCCAGAATGAGCCTTAGAAGCCTAGGATGGCGAGACTTCGTCTCATGTACTTTAGACATGTTATCAGGAGGGATCACTCCACGGAGAAGGATATCATGCTTGGTAAAGTAGAGAGTCAGCAAAAAAGAGGAACACCCTCAGTGAGATGGATTGACACAGTGGCTGCAACAATGGGCTCAAACATAGCAATGATTGTGGGGATGGTACAGGACTGGGTAGTGTTTCGTTTTGTTGTACATAGGGTCACTATGAGTCAGAACCGACTTGACAGCACCGAATAACAAAAACAAAAAAGTGAAGGATGACTACATCATTACATAACCGCCAAACTACATCATTGTGTAACTGCCAAATCACTGAGAATGATGGCCCAGCCAGGTTGACACATAACATTAACCATCACACTCTCCAATGCTCATTCCTTCCTAACCATGGAGCAGAGTTTTTATTCTCTTAGTGGAAATATGAAGAGGAATAGTAAAACACAACCCCGCCACCACCATCCCCATCACCACTACTACCAAGAAGCAAAGAAACATGTTAATAAGGACTTCAGCTAGTGAGTATAGCTTACTGCATGAGTTTCTGAATTGGGACAAAACTGATCCTGAAAATGATAAAGCCAATTGCAGTTAAGATGTACATGTCTTCTAAATCAAAAAGCACATTTCTGTTTATTTACTTTGGCCTACCTGATCACCAGAATTTGAAAAGACCGATAATATCCATTGTTAGTGACGACAGGGAGGAAGATGCTCTTGGAAACTGCCAGGAGAATGTATCTTGATATAACCTTCTTTGAAGGTCAGTTTGCTAGAACCTTTTGAGATTTTAATTGTGTATTCCCTTTGAGCCAGCACTTCTATCTGTGCAGGTATGTGCCATGGAAACATTTGTAGTGTGCAAAGGATTGAAGGGAATCTAAATGACCACAAATAGAAAATGGGCATGTGAATATTAGCATGCCCAGACAAGGGGGACTGTTAACAATAATACATTAGTCTAGGGAATAGTTTCTGTGATAAGCTACTGAGTGAGGAAATGAAATAAAAGAAAGTTGCAGAAGGATATATGTAATATAGAAAGCACACACCCAGTCTGTTTATGTATCTTCTTTTTTTAAAGGATATACTTTGCATCTGTGTTTCTACACACGAAGAAATGAATACACACCTTAGTTTGCTAGTGCTGTGGTAACAAAAAACACCACAAGTGAATGGCTTTAAAGGACAGAAATTTTCTCACAGTTTTGGAGGCTAGAAGTCTAAATCGAGGCGTCAGCTCTAGGGGAGTGCATTCCTGGGCATCTCTCTTCCCTCTGTGTGTGTCTGTGTCCCTCTTGCTCTTTTTTATAAGACACCTTTCAGAAGTGATTGGGTTTAGGACCCACCCAACTGCAGGAGTATGACCTACCGTTAACCACTAACATCTTCAAAGACCGTCTTTCCAAACAGGATCACATTCAGAAGTTACAGGGGTTTGGACTTCAACATAACATTTTGGGGGACACAATTCTATCTATAACAACACCAAACAGCTAATGATTAATGCTCCTAATATATGGACACAGGGGACTGATTTGGAAAAGCTGTTTGTTTCTTTCTCTTTTTTTTTTGATGTATATATACTTTGTTTCTTGTTTTGTTTTTTTTTTTTACCAATGTGCATGTACCATTCTGCATTAAAAGTACACACAATTTTCAAAATAAGATTTACTGCCATATGGGAAGTTTCTAAAAATACCCCAGATCCACATAGCAGAAGGTAGCTGGGCGTCTGACTGCTGCCCATTGGAGATCTCAATTTGTGGCTGGACAGCCTCAGCATTTTTCCTGCGTGTTCTGTTTTTTATAAGCCTTCTGGCTCACTTTAAGAAAATAAATCCACCTGAAACTAATATTTCACATGTTGTCAGGCTCTGTGAAGCTTCTGCATCCTCAAAATAATCCTGAGGGGGAGATACTTCAGCCCAAATAATAAGAAGAGTTTGGAAATGCTTTGCATTAAGGAGGAGATTGTGAAAATAGGTGACCTTTATTCCCCTACAAAACTTCAAGAGTATTTCTACGAATGTTACTGCAGATTATCTGAAGTCACAAAGGATGCAAGAATAAGGCTCCTGATCGGAAAAATCGTGCAGAACTCCAGCAGAGGTTTAAGTAAGACTATTAATCAAGCGTATGCAGATACATCATTTATACAAATGCCATCATAATAAAAAAAATAGCAAGTACAAGAACTAAGTGAAATATAAATGTTAGCATCTATGTACAGAAAGTACTTTGCATAAGCTCTTGCTATGTATAATTCTAACTCTATATTCATTGACTTTCAATATTTTATCATACACTGTAAACAAAAGTTTGTTTCTTTCCCCTTTTTATGCCTGTTCTCCCCTCTACTGATAAAAACAAACAAACCAACAAAAAAACCCATTGCCGTCGAGTCAATTCCAACTCATAGCAACTTTATAGGACAGAGTAGAACTGCCCCCTAGGGCTTCCAAGGCTGTAATCTCTACGGAAACAGATGGCCACATCTTTCTCCTGCAGAGTGGTTGGTGGGTTTCAACGGCCAACCCTTGGGTTAGCAGCCGAATGCTTTAACCACTGAGCTGACAGCCATAGATTATTCAAGAACAACAAGATAATGCGAACTTATTCTGGAGCATATTTCTTTATTCTAAACATTCCATCTGTTTGACTATATTTATGGTATGTGAAACACCTGTTTTTATTTCCAAGGGACCAATCTGGCTCTAAAGTCACAGCTGGTGATCGTCTGGGAGGGAGTTCAGATACTATTTCTCGAGCTAAGGCAGATGGCTATCAAAGCAACTTCATAATTTTTTTTTTTTAATCAACCATCAAAAAAGTGGACAAACTCACAGGGATGGTGCTGACAGTACTTCAACTTGAAAGTTATAGGACATGGGTTAAATGTGTGCAAGAAGGTTACCAGGAAGGAGCGTGCAATAGTTGAGGGGACCAAACACCAAGAATTAGGACTAAATGGTGCCTGGGAAATACAAGTAGACATTTTAAAGGGCAATACTGACCTAAGCTTGTAGGTAAACTGGACATGACCAGGCCCCTTCCCAACAAGCGATACAGAGAAGACTCACTCTGATCTGTAGGATGAAGGTGGAACCAGCACAAAGCTTACAATCCACAGGGTTTGTAACAAACCAGTCTTAGAAGAAATACAACCAGAATGTTTCCTAGAAATGAGGAGTCAACTTGCTCACTCTGGACATGCCATCAGGAGAGACCAATCGCTAAAGAAAGACATCCTGGTTGGTAGAGGGTCAGTGAAAACAACGGGACTCCTCAATGAGATGGATTGACACAACAGCCACAAGAATGGACTCAAAGCTATCAATGACCGTGACAATGACCCTGGGCCAGGCAATGTATTGTTCTGTTATACATAAAGTTTGGAGCCCGGTGGTGTAGTGGTTAAGTGTTCAGCTGCTAACCAAAAGGTCGGCAGCTTGAATCAAACAGCCGCTCCTTGGAAACCCTATGGGATGCAGTTCTACTCTGTCCTATAGGATCCCTATGAGTCAGAATCAGCTCAACAGCAATGGGTTTTAATGGGTATACATACATGGCGCAAATGGTTAAGCACTCTACTACTATCCAAAAGGTTGGCAGTTGGAACCCATCAAGAGGCACCTCAGAAGACAGGCCTGGCGAGCTGCTTCCGAATGGTCACAACCTTGAAAACCCTATGGACCACAGTTCTACTCTAATACACAAGGAGTCACCCTGAGTCAGAATCAATCTGACACAACAAACAACAACAAGCTTACAATGAGCTGTACCAAGCAGATGAGATGTTTAGATTAAGCAACCTTTTGGAATAAATGCGAGGGTTATCAAAATCATAAACTTTTTGGAAGTAGTGATTTGGAAAGTTTCTTATATAAAGGATAAAAGTTGGCTATAAAAAAGGAGCTTGTTGTGTTGGGTAACCAAATAGAGTAAAATCACTTTGTCAGGTGAAGAAAATATTCACGAACCAGGCTAGGAATCAAAACTGGTTGAGGAACTAGATCCTGTCTCCTGGGCAGTCCGGCATGCTCTTTCTTTGTCTTTAGGATTTGTGAGATTATTCAAACACTGGCCATGTGTAAGATTGGTAACACTGAAGAAACACAAGAAAGACAACCCTATATCTATAAAAGGAGTCCTTGGGTAGCATAGATTGTTAAGTGTCTGACTACTAGTTGAAAGGTTGGTAGTTCAAGCACACTCAAAGGCACCTCAGAGGAAAGACCTAGTGATCTGCTTCGGAAAGGTCAGAGCCTTGAAGACTCTATGGAATGAAGTTCTACTCTGCACACAAGGGGACACCATGAGCCGGAATCAACTCAAGGGCAAGTAACAACATTACTTATATTGGGCATATAAATAATGAAGAAACACTATTAAATTCATAGCATTATTACTTTGGATTTGATTAGCTTAAGTGAGCCAATTCGTTCTTCAACAAATGCAATGTTACATGTGTTTGTTTTGTCTGTTTTATACGGTGCTTAAATTAATGAAAATCAGACTTGAGATTTTAATTAAATGACTAGAAGAATTTGATTAGGTGTGTAATCAATGTTTATATGTCTATGGGAATCTAATTTGTTAAATTAATAAGTTTTTGCTTTATTTGGTGTGTAAATAAAATATAGATGTTTAAAAGAATGCTATATAATTATAAATAAATTGGATATCAAATTAAAAATGGTGATATTACCCACATAAACCAACTCTTTGAATATTAAGGAATCTATGAACATTAAAAAGGGCAGATACATCAATATCTCACATTGTATACAGCTGATAGAAACGGATAGGGTTGAAATTAAACACTGGGAATACCTATTAAACCAAACCAAACTCATTGACTCAAAAATCGAGTCACTTCTGAGTCATAGCGACCCTACAGGACAGAGCAGAACTGCCCCACAGGGTTTGCAAGGAGGAGCAGCTGGTGGACTCGAACTGCCGACCTTATAGTTAGCAGCCAAGCTGTTAACCACAGCGCCACCAGTGCTCCAGGGATATCTATTAGTAAAGATAAAACTAAGAACATGATGCCTGCAGGAATATAGCCAATAAGATCCTGTAAATATGCAGAAGAAAGACCTGGTGGTCTGTTTCTGTAAAGATGACAGCTAAGATGAAGCTATGGAGCAGTTCTACTCTGTAACATGTAGGGCAGCCAAGGGTTGGAATCGACTCTACAGCAATGAGAGGTTTTCTTTTGTTTTGTTTTTAATCACTTTTTGAGAATATGTAATTTTAAAAATGTTTAATTTAAGTAACAAGAAGCAAAGAAGATCGTTATCTGGTCGTGTTGCTATTATTAGGTGTTGTCGAGTCGATTCAGAGTCCTAGTGACCTCATGTGACAGTGTACAACTGCTCCACAGGGTTTCCTAGGCTGTCATCTTTATGGAAGCTGAGATCGCCAGTCTTTTCTCCCACGGAGCCTCTGGGTGGGTTCCAACTGCCAACCTGTCAGTTAGCAGTTGAGCACCTGACCCTCTGCACCATCAGGGCTCCTTTGTCTGGCCATACACCAAAAAACCAAACCCACTGCCATCGAGTTGATTCCGACCCATAGTGACCCTACAGGACAGAGTAGAACTGCCCCATACGGTTTCAAAGGAGCACCTGGTGGATCCGAACTGTCGAGCTCTTAACCACTGTGCCACCAATTATTAATAGAATTAACGCTCTATAGAGATGTTCACCTTGACAGGAAAGCAAATGCAATACGATTCAGCAGTTTGAAGAGTCAGATGAAAGTATCAAAAAACCAAAGGAGACAGAGTAAAATTGAAAATCATATATATGGGAACTCTCTGTACTCTCTGCACAAATTTTTCTGTAAAAACTAAAGTGTATTAAAAAGTTATATAGTTCATCCTAAATCAAAGATGAGAGATGAGGACTGCTTGAGAAGGAATAATGTATTTGAGGGCTTGGGCGTGAGATTGGGGATGAGACTGAGGGTTCTGTTAAAGATAGGTCAAGTTTGAGGGTTTCTCTGAGACAACCGAGTGGAAGCATTCAGTATGCAGTTGGATAAATGGGTCTAGGGGCCATATGGAAGGATGTCTGGATTGGAGCTATAAGCAAGGAGTCCTCAGCTGCTGGGTTGCATTTGATGTTCCATTAAATCCACTGAGAAGAGTGGGAAAGGCAGAGGGCTCTCAACAATCCTTGAGGAGCCCTGGAGTTGGGAGGTTGTACTGAAGAGAAGCAGGTAGCACAGGGCACAAAGAGGGACAGCTGGGGACTTGGGGGGAAAACTATGTAAGAATGTGAAGGTTTGGGGACAGCACTCCCAGTGCTGCCAAGACTTCAAGCAAGTAAGAAATGAAGACTGCCCACTGCGTTTGTCTACTAAGATATCTCCAGGGACCTTAGCAAGAGCAGTCTTGGTGGAGGGGTGGCGTTAGAATGGATACAAGAATGGCAGAAGGGTTTATCAGAAGAGAAGATATGGAGGCAGAAGTAGGGCAGCTCTTGACAAGTGTGGTTCTGAAGGTGCGTAGAGAGAGACGGTTGTGCTTCAAGGGAGAAGTAGAGCCAGGAGGACCTTGTTTGTTAATATGGGAGATACTGAAAACTTTTCTTGATGAAAGGATGGAGGAGAAGGAGAGTTTGATGATGCAGGGGATGGTGGGCAAATGATGGAGAAAGCACCCTGGAAAGATAAGAGGTGACGGCTTAAGAAGTAAACACAGAAATTCTGGGCTACAAGAGGGAGACAGATGTTCTCTCCATTCTAATAAGAGGGGAGGTGTGGTGGAAGGGTTTGGGTGCAAGGAGATTTGATAAACTGATGATGGGTAGGTGAGGGGATGCCCATGGGATGTGTTTTGTTTCCTCCATTGTGCCGAAGGGGAGGGTATAGGCTGATTTTGAGAAGAGATGGGGGAGGTCTGAGATTTAAGAAGAAGAGAGAAACATTAAAGTGTTGCCACAGTGGGGCAGTTGGAGAGTGAATTTACTACCAAGTATGTGCTACTGGCTCTTTTTAAATATTAAAACTAACTTCACTGGGTGATGGAAAAATTTGGAAGTGGATCGTGATGATGGCGGAACAACACGATTAACCAATTAATGTCACTGAACGGTACATGAAACAACTGTTGAACTGGCAAATTTTGGGTTATATATATACTCACGGCAATTAAAACATTCAAATAAAGTAATTTACTACAAGTTGAAAACTAAGATTTTTGCTAAATTTGAGCATAATTAAAATACAACATAGAAAATATTTTACAAAGTCTTAGACTTTATGAAGTAAACTCCTAAAGCGATTCTACCATTTGAGTCAGAAGGACAAATATTATCATTGCTAATCATTAAACTACATTATTTCTGAACATTCTAGCACTTATTAATAGACTTTTTCCCAAAATGGTAATGAAATTTGGATATTCATTTTCTATTAATGGCAAAGCTAAAGCAATTTTCTCTAATGAGTTTAGAAACTTGTTCACCTAACAGTACATTTTCTATGTGCAGAATGTCTTATGGAATTCAGTATCAACAAACAAAAACAAAAGAAACTTTGCAATGGTGATATCTCTGTTTCTCTCCCAGACCCTGGCCCCTCATTTCTTCCAACTCATCATTTTACCTGACCAAACCAAGAACATCCACTTCATCACTGTGCTTTATTACCATCCTTGAAGCCCTGGTGGTGCGGTGGTTAAGAGTTCGGCTGCTAACCAGAAAGTCGGCAGTTTCAATCCAATCAGCCGCTCCTTGGAAACCCTATGGGGCAGTTCTGCTCTGTCCTACATGGACACTATGAGTTGGAATCGACTCGACAGCAATGGGTTTGGCTTTTTTGGTTTACCACCCTAGGATTTAACTCCCCGTCATCATAGTCCTTACTCTGTTTCCACGTGCAGGCTATTGAATTGAGATAGAAAGCCATAAAAACAGCGCACTGGTTTCACTAAGGGTCACAACAAACGATATTAGCTAGATTCTTACATTTTCTCATGCAGACTAGTGTTTACCAAGCTGTTCCAAACTTAAAAGTATTTGCCTTCTCGCAGGTGGGGACAATAAAGCTGGTAACAGGGAACCCAAGGTCGAGAAGGAAGAGTGTTGACATGTCGTGGGATCATTAACCAATGTCATAAAACAGTATGCGTACTGTTTAACGAGAAACTACTTGTTCGGTAAACCTTCATCTAAAGTACAACAAAAAATAAATAAATAAAATAAAATCATGCCTATTTAAATAAAAAAAAGAAGTATTTGTCTTCTATTTTAAGATGAAAGCTAAGAGACCTGCTGACTTCTCTCTTCTCTACCCTAAAAGTATCGCTGCCGTATTCACATTCTCTGTCCTTCCTGAGAGCTTGCTTCCTTAAGAGAGTTCTTTCTCAATCTTCCATCAGTGCTTCTGATCCGGCCTATGCCAACTTTCACCAGAAACTTGCTCAATTAATTGTCCCCTTTCATGCTGGCCTCTTCTGTTCAATGTTCACTCACCGGCTCTTCCCCGTTAGCTGACAATTATGCCCAAGTCTCCTTTCCCCATCCCCCTTCTGAACCCATCCAAGAGTAATACCTTCTATCCAGACATCCAACTTTCAATTTACTGTCCCCTCTCCATTCCTATAATGTCAAACATCTTCAAAAATTTTGTCCTTAACATATGGCAAAATTTTCTGCATAACCAGTTACTTACTGCCCTCCTATGATACGTTTTCATTCACTTCAAACCTCCATCTATGCAAAAAAAAAAAAAGAAAACCAAAATCACGATCTGTAGAAAATACAAAGGATATCATTCATTCACGATAAATTAAAAATAACCCCTTTAATAAACTCAGAAACCCTGGTGGTGTACTGGTTAAAAACTACAGCTGCTAATCAAAAGGTTGTCAGTTCGAATCCGCCAGCTGCTCCCTGGAAACCCTATGGGGCAGTTCTGCTCTGTCCTATAGGGTCGTTATGAGTAGGAATTGACTCGACGGCAACAGGTTTGGTTTGGTTTCTTTTTTAAATAAACTCAGAAAATGTAACTTCATTAACTGGATAAAGGATATTTAGGTTAAAGTAAACATTAAATTAAGGATGAATCTTTGGAACTGCTTCCTTTAAAACTAGGAACAAGACAAGGATGATGTGATTGCTGGTTCTATCACACTGAAGGAGATAGGAGAGAAAAGGGCTGAGCACCTCGCAAAATGTCACCTGCGTATGAATCACCTTGTTATCTAGTTAAAATGCAGATTATGATGCCTTTGGCTGGGCCTGGGGCTGAGATTATGCATTCCTAACAAGCTCCCAGGTGAGGCTTCAGCACTGGTTCAATTTGAAATAGGAGGATGTAAAGGATCACAGTCAAGGAAAACCCTACGGAGCACAGTTCTACCTTGTACCTATGGGTTTGCCATGAATCAAAGTAGACTTGGCAACTAGTTTGCTTGGTTTGTTTAAAGGATCATCACTCAAAGACTTACTCATTTTTTTAGGGGCTGTCTTTCGAAGACACTGAAGTCTTGTCCAAACATATATTCAATGATTTTCACTCTTTGACTCACTGCTATTTGTCTTCAGAACCTATCAAAAGGAAATGGAGTGCATGAATATCGATATCCTACACATTAGTGAACTGAAATGGACTAGTATCGGCCATTTTGAATCAGACAGTCACACAGTCTACTATGCTGGGAACAACAACTTGAAGAGAATTGGCGTTGCATTCATCATTAAAAAGAACATTTCAAAATCTATCCTGAAGTACAACGCTGTTAGTGACAGGATAATATCCATACGCCTACAAGGAAGACCAGTTAATACGACCGTTATTCAAATTTACACACCAACCACTAAGGCCAAAGATGAAGAAATTGAAGATTTTTACCAGCTTCTGCATCTCAAATTGATCAAACATGCAATCAGGACGCACTGATAATTACTGGTGATTGGAATGTGAAAGTTGGAGACAAAGAAGAAGGACTGGTAGCTGGAAAATATGGCCTTGGTGATACAAGTGATGCCGAAGATCGTATGGAAGAATTTTGCAAGACCAACGACTTCTTCATTACAAATACCTTTTTTCACCAACATAAACAGCAACTATGCACGTGGACTTTGCCAGATGGAATACACAGGAATCAAATCGACTACATTTGTGGAAAGAGATGATGGAAAAGCTCAATATCATCAGTCAGAACAAGGCCAGGGGTCAATTGTGGAACAGACCATCAATTGCTCATACGCAAGTTGAAGCTGAAACCGAAGAAAATTAGAACAAGTCCACGAGAGCCAAAGTACGACCTTGAGCATATCCCACCTGAATTTAGAGACCGTCTCAAGAACAGATTTGACGTGTTGAACACTAATGACCAAAGACCAGGCAAGTTGTGGAAAGACATCAAAGATATCATACATGAAGAAAGCAAGAGGTCATTAAAAAGACAAGAAGGAAGGAAAAGACCAAAATGGATGTCAGAAGAGACTCTGAAACTTGTTTTTGAACGTCAAGTAGCTAAAGCAAAAGGAAGAAATGATGAAGTAAAAGAGATAAACAGAAGATTTCAAAGGTCGGCTCTAGAAGACAAAGTAAAGTAGTATAATGACATGTGCAAAGACCTGGAGATAGAAAACCACAAAGGAAGAACATTTGGCATTTCTCAAGCTGAAAGAATTGAAGAAAAAACTCAAGCATCAAGTTGCAATATTGAAGGATTCTACGGGGAAAATATTAAACAATGCAGGAAGCATCAAAAGATGGAAGGAATACACAGAGTCACTATACCAAAATGAATTGGTTGACGTTCAACCATTTCAGGAGGTAGCATATGATCAGGAACCCATGGTACTGAAGGAAGAAGTTCAAGTTGCACTGAAGGCATTGGTGAAAAACAAGGCTCCAGGAACTGATGGAATACCAACTGACATGTTTCAACAAACAGATGCAGCACTGGAAGTGCTCACTTGTCTATGCTAAGAAATTTGGAAGACAGCTTCCTGGCCAACCGACTGGGAGAGATCTATATTTATGCCTATTCCCAACTCAATGCAAAAATTATCGAACAATATCATTAATATCACGCGCAAGTAAAATTTGCTGAAGATCATTCAAAAGTGGTTGCAGCAGTACATCGACAAGAAACTGCCAGAAATTCAGGCTGGATTCGGAAGAGGACATGGAACCAGGGATATCATTGCTGATGCCAGATGGATCCTGGCTGAAAGCAGAGAATACCAGAAAGATGTTTACCTGTGTTTTATTGACTATGCAAAGGCATTTGACTGTGTGGATCATAACAAATTATGGATAGCATTCTGGAGGATGGAAATTCTGGAACACCTAATTGTGCTCATAAGGAACTGGTATATAGATCAAGAAGAGGCAGTCGTTCGAACAGAACAAGGGTTTAAAGTCAGGAAAGGTGTGGGTCAGGGTTGTATTCTTTCACCATACCTATTCAATCTGTATGCTGAGCAAATAATCCGAGAAGCTGAACTATATGAAGAAGAACGGGACATCAGGATTAGAGGAAGACTCATTAACGACCTGTGTTATGCAGATGACACAACCTTGCTTGCTGAAAGTGAAGAAGACTTGAAGCACTTACTGATGGGATCAAAGATCACAGCCTTCAGTATGGATTACATCTCAACATAAAGAAAACAAAAATCCTCTCAACTGGACCAATAAGCAATATCACGATAAATGGGGAAAAGATTGAAGTTGTCAAGGATTTCATTTTACTTGAATCCACAATCACCCATGGAAGCAGCAGTCAAGAAATCAAAAGACGAATTGCATTGGGCAAATCTGCTGCAAAAGATCTCTTTGAAGTGTTGAAAAGCAAAGATATCGCCTTGAAGACTAAGGTGCGCCTGACCCAAGCTATGGTGTTTTCAACTGCTTCATATGCATGGGAAAGATGGACACTGAATAAGGAAGACTAAAGAAGAATTGATGCCTTTGAATTGTGGTAATGGCAAAGAATATTGAATATACCATGGACTGCCAAAAGAACGAACAAATCTGTCTTGGAAGAAGTACAACCAGAATGCTCCTTAGAAGCAAGGATGGGGAGACTACATCTCACATATTTTGGACATGTTATCAGGAGCGATCAGTCCCTGGAGAAGGACATTATGCTGGGTAGAGTAGAGGGCCAGTGAAAAATGGGAAGACCCTCAACAAGATAGACTGACTGACAATGGGCTCAAGCATAACAACGATTCTGAGGATGGTACAGGACCGGGCATTGTTTTGTTCTGTTGTACTTGGGGTTGAGTCGGAACCAACTCAAAGGCATCTAACAACAACAACATGTTGGATATTTAGGTATTCATTCATTAATTCACTACTTAAATATTGAGAATCTATATGCCAGGGCAAATAGCCCTGGTGGTGCTGTGGTTAAGTGCTTTGCTGCTAACCAAAAGGTTGCAGGTTCAACCCCACCAACTGCTCCGTGGGAGAAAGATGTAGCAGTCTGCTTCTGTAAAGATTACAGCCTTGGAAATTCTATGGGGCAGTTCTACTCTGTCCTACAGGGTTGCTGTAAGTCAGAATCGACTTGATGGCAATGGGTATATGCTAGGTCACGTGCTCGGTGCTGGAGATAATTTACAAATGGTGTTTGTTTTGCGATACTTTTCCATCTTTTCTTCATTTGTTGTTGTCATTGCATTTTCTAGAGCCTCCCAAACAATTTGCATGATTTCAGAGATGCCACGCCTGCTTATCTTAGTCCTGATTTAACAGCTGTCTTTCAAGCTTTATTACTAGGCATCAGCTTGCTATTTGAATGTGTATAATTTTTTGAATGTTTTTTTTTTTTTAATTTCTTCTTAGTGTTAATTGAGAGTAGTATTTTTTTTATTATTATTAATCAGGCAAGCATTTGAAAGTTCTCAAATTAATTCATCTGAGAAGACGATATTATTTGTCCCTTAGGCCATACACATAGTGACAAATTTAAAATCCTATTGTTGAACTAAATCCAAAACACCAAATCAGTTCTGTTGTGTGTCAGGGTAGAACTGTGCTCCATAGGGTTTTCAGTGGTTGATTTTTTTGGAAGTAGATCACCAGGCCTTTCTTCCAAGGCACGTCTGGCTGGACTGGAGCTTCCAAACTTTCAGTTAGGAGCTGAGTGCGTTAACCATTAGCACCACCCGGAGACGCTACTGCCAGAGAAGGGGGTTATAAAAACAGAAAGGGAGAAAACCAGAATGAACCCTACTGAAACATAAAAACTCAAACCCATTGCCATCGAGTCAATTCCAGCAGAGCTCGGTTGCTAACCAAAAGGTCGGCAGTTTAAATCAACCAGCCGCTCCTTGGAAACCCTACGGGTCAATTTTCCTCTGTCCTTTAGGGTCGCTATGAGTCACTGTGAGGACTCTATCTGTGTGAATACATGATTTTTCATAGATACACAGACAGACAGATGATAGACAGGACAGACAGATATGGCTGTGAATGTACACACACATACACACACACACACATCCTAGTTCTATCCTCTGGTAGGATCTGTGTTATGGATTGAATTGTGTCCCCCACAAATACGCGTTGTAAACCCTAAGCCCTGTAGCGACTTTAAGCCCACGTGGGAATGAGTTTTGTTACACTAACAAGGCAGTATTAGTGTAGGTGTGTCTTAAATCACTCTCTTTTGAGATAGAAAAGAGATTAAACAAGAAAGCGAGAGAGCAGACATGGGGGAAAACAGATGCCATGCCACAGGAAGATCACCAAGAGCCAAGGAATAAACGCTGAAGAGACAAGGACCTTCCCCCAGAGCTGACAGAAAGAGAAAGTCTTCCCCTAGGACAAAACTTCACAAGCACAATGCTGTGAGTACGGCACAGGACGGGGCAGTGTTTCTTTCTGTTGTACACAGGGTCACTATGAGTTGGAACTCACTTGATGGCACCTATCATGGATTGAATTGTGTCCCCCCAAAACATGTATCAATTTAGCTGGGCCATGATTCCCAGTACTGTGTGGCTGTCCTCCATTTTGTGCTTGTAGTTTTCCTGTGTACTGTAAATCCTAACCTTCCAGTGGTTAATGAGGTAAGATAAAAGGATTAGGGTGGGATCGTAACACCATCCTTACTCAGGTCATATCCCCGATCCAATGTAAAGGGAGTTTCCCTGGAGTGTGGCCTGCACCACCTTTTATCTTACAAGAGATAAAAGGAAAGGGAAGGGAGCAGAGAGCTGGGGACCTCATACCACCAGGAAAGCAGTGCCAGGAGCAGAGCGCGTCCTTTGGACCTGGGGTCCCTGTGGGGAGAAGCTCCTAGTCTGGGGAACAATTGATGAGAATGCCAACAGAGAGAGAAAGCCTTCCCCTGGACCTGATGCCTTGAATTTGGACTTTTAGTCTATTTACTGTGAGGAAATACACTTGTTTGTTCAAGCCATCCGCTTGTGGTATTTGTTACAGCAGCACTAGATGACTGAGACAGCCTGGGAGCAGAATCACGTCACTAAAATGTTATTTGGCTAATGTTCACATCTCGGTTTATTTATTTAGTTTTATATTTTTCATTTTTATTGTGATTTTTTTAAAAAGTAGTGCCCATTTTTTATTTATTGATCTTTTATTTTATTGCTGTATTTTAAGTGAAAGTTTACAATTCAAATTAGTCTCGCATACAAAAATTTATACATACATTGTTATGTGACCCTAATTGCTCTCCCTATAACTTGACAGCACACTCCTCCTTTCCACCCCTGATTTCCTGTGTCCATTCAACCAGCTGCTGACCCTCTCTGCCTTCTCATCTCACCTCTGCACAGGAGCTGCCCATTTAGTCTCATGCATCTACTTGAGCTAAAAAGTACACTCTTCGTAAGTATCATTTTATGTCCCATAGACCAGTCTAATCTCTGTCTGAAGAGTTGGCCTCGGGAATGGTTTCAGCCCTGGGTTTACCAAGCGTCTGGGGGCCACAGCACTGGGGGTTCCTCCAGTCTCTGTCAGACCATTGAGTCTGGTCTTTTTACCAGAATTTGAGTTCTGCACCCCACCTTTCTCCTGCTCCATCTGGGGCTCTCTGTTGTGTTCCCTGTCAGGGAAGTCATTGGTGGTAGCTGGGCACCATCTATTTCTTCTGATCTCAGGCTGATGAAGTCTCTGGTTTATGTGGCCCTTTCTGCCTCTTGGGCTAATACCTTCCTTGTGTCTTTGGTGTTCTTCATTCTCCTTTACTCCAGGTGGGTTGGGACCAATTGATGCATCTTGGCACATCTCAGTTTTTAAATCAATAGCATTTTCCACAATGAGGACCTGTAGCCCCTTGGAGAAATATCTGAACCGAGGTGATGGAACAGACAAGGTACATACACGAGCCTGGAACACCTAGTGCCAGAAAGCAAGGATGTGCTCAAAGAACGATGGGGATTTATCCAAAGGATGAGGAGTCAGCTAAACGAAGCTCCTACTGACCAAACTAGGGACAAATTGAGCACCAGAATAAGTGAGGGTAGTAAGAGACTATAACCCACTGGATCCAATAGGAAACCATGAGTCCCAGCATATAAAGAAACTGAAAGCCTGATAAGGAACAAGGTATTTATATAGTTTCAAAATACCTCCCCACAAGATACTTATTAATTACAAAGCAAAAGTGACTAACTTCACAGTTAATGGGCCTGGCGGACATCACTTTAACCAAGGTGCAATCGTGTGCCACGTGATACGATTCAATGAAAAGAACACAGCGTCACGCCTGTGATTTCCCTGCCAAAGATGCATGACTGGAATCTAATCCTGAGAGAACATCAGATGAACCAAAACTGAGGGAGATCCTCAACATCACTGGTCCTCAGTCTCCCCAACGCCCAGGACCATGAAGTCCAGGAAAGACTGAGAAAATGATACAGACTGAAGGAGACTGAGGAGAGCAGACAGCCGAGTTGGGCATGAATTCTGACCCTGGATCCTTTGTCACAGAGCACGTCAGAGGGGTAACTGGTGAAACTCGAACCGCTCTGTGGATTCCATGAATGTTAATTCCTGGTGTTATTATATAGTGGGGATGTAGGACAACTGCAAACCCTCGTGGCGTAGTGGTTAAGTGTTACCGCTGCTCACCAAAAGGCTGGCAGTTCGAATCCACCAGGTGCTCCTTGGAAACCCTATGGGGCAGTCCTATTCTGTCCTATAGGGTCACTAAGAGTCAGAATCAACTCGATGGTGATGAGTTTGGTTTTTCTGGTTATAAATTTTAGACTTGCCAGCCCCTACAATCACATGAGCCAGTTCCTAAAATCAATATCCGTCTATCTATCTGGAGCCCTGGTGGCGCAGTAGTTAAGCGTTAAGGCTGCTCACCAAAAGGCTGGCAGTTCGAATCCACCAGGTGCTCCTTGGAAACCCTATGGGGCAGTCCTACTCTGTCCTATAGGGTCGCTATGGTTGGAATTAACATCAATGGGGCAGTGGTTAAAAAGCTCGGCTGCTAACCAAAAGGTCAGCAGTTCCAATCCACCAGGTGCTCCTTGGAAACCCTATGGGGCAGTCCTACTCTGTCCTATAGGGTCTCTGTGAGTCAGAATTGACTCACCAGCAACGGGTTTATGGGTTATGGAGGACAATGGCCCTGTTTGTAGGAAGTACACACAAATGTAACCAGGGGTGGTAGGGCAGCAGGCCAGGGAACTGACTCTCCATTAACTCAGGAACACTCTTTTTATTACTGGACACTCAAGTTTTATGATTGTTTGAAAAAAAAAAGTTTATTTTTAAAAAAGTTGTCCATCTCTCTAGTAATCACAGTTTCTGGGTGGTACAAATGGTTAAGTGCTTGACTACTAAACAAAAGCTTGGAAGTTCGAACCCATCCAGAGGTGTCTCGGAAGAAAGTCCTGGCCATCTGCTTCCAAAAGGTCATGGTTGTTGTTGTTAGGTGCCATCAAGTCAGTTCTGATGCAGAGCGACCCTACGCACCACAGAACAAAACGCTGCCCAGCCCTGTGCCACGTTCACAATCGTTGCTATGCTTGAGCCCATTGTTGCAGCCACTGTGTCAATCGTCCTGTCAAGGTTTCTCTTTTTCACTGATCCTCTATTTACCAAGCATGATGTCCTTCTCCAGGGACTGATCCCTCCTGACAACATGTCCAAAGTATGTAAAATGAAATCTCGCCATCCTTGCTTCCACGGAGCACTCTGGCTATACCCCAAAACCTACGTTTCCTTGTAAAGTGGGTGTGGTAGAGAATATCCGGGCCATAATGGACACTGTGGAGCCCTGGTGGTGCAGTGGTTAAGTGCTTGGCTGCTAACTGAAAGGTCAGTGGTTTGAACCCCCCAGCTTCTCTGAAGGAGAAAGATGTGGCAGTTTGCTTCTGTAAAGATTTACAGTCTTAGAAACTCTAGGGGCAATTCTACTTTGTCCCATAGGGTCGCTGTCAGTTGAAATTGACTCGACGGCAACAGGTTTGGTTTGGGTTGGTTTATAGGGGTGACATGTTGTCGTTAACTGCCTTCAGCGGGCTCTGACTCATGGCAACCTTATGTACAACAGAACAAAACGTTGCCCAGTTCTACAGCTTATGCAAAATAAAACCACTGAACCTGGGTTCTCAACGATAAAAATAACATGCGGGATCCAAGAAATTTCTACAATTAACATTTACAAGTATAAAAAGGAAGGCAATTTGATCTGTTTCAACTACCAGGAAAAAAGTGAGAGTGAATGACTAAAGTCTGTGCATCTGAGAGCCCATGTCTGCTTGGAATCCCAAGTCAGGGCCAAAGCCATCCAGCAGTCTCTCTGCAGGCCACTGCTGTGCCCAGACCTGTACCCGACGCTGTGAAATCGGAATGGAACAGAGGTTTTGTTGTTTTTTTAATATACCGCTTGCTCCTTTGGAGCATTATTTAACTTCAAAACCAAATCTATTTTCTCTAATTGTTAATGGAAGCAGGAGGTTACCATAGTTACAAAGTAAAGGGTGTTACTGAAAAGAAAAAAAGCAAGACTAATGAAATTTTAAATGACAGATTCAAAGATGTTAGGAAATTGCCCCAACAGGGAACTGGGAACTTATGAAGCTGCCAATCACGGTAATTACCTTGCAAACATATCAGTATCTGGGACAGAAAGTCTCTTTAGACTTGCCATAATCCAGCTCCACAGTATCCCAAATTCTGTCCCGGTAACAAGGCAGATCCTCTTTTTACTGCCCGTCCTTGGCTGGTGTACAGGCACGAGGACCCACTCTAGTAAAGGCAAACCAGCATGCCCTGTGACCTGTCTTGCACAAGAGGCTCCAGGCTCACAAGTTGTGTGTCTCTTCATGTTGCCACATTTTTTCATGCTGTCTTTCGTTGTTAGCTGCCGAGGAGTCAGCCCTCTGCTGATGAAGGCCCCACGTCTTACAGGCCCCATGTGTTGTTACAAAACCCTCCACAGGGTTTTCTTGGCTGTAATTTTAACAGAGGATTCTATAGGTGTTGCAAACGGTTAAGCGCTCTGCTGCTAGACAAAAGGATGGAGGTTCAAGTCCACCCAGAGACTCCTCGCAAGAAAGTCCTGGAGATCTACTTCTGAAAGACCAACCAATAAAAACCTTATGGAGAACAGTTCTACTCTGACACACATGGGGTCACCAGGAGTCAGAATCGACTCGACAGGGGCGAATAACAACAACAATTTAACAAAAGCAGTTCTCCAGGCCTTTCTTCTGCAGAGCCACTGGGTGAGTTCAAACTGCCAACTTTTAGCGTAGCAGCTGAGCACAAACCACTTGGGCACTCCAACTGCTGTAAACTGAGCTGGCTGTCCATGACCTCATTATATTTTTTAAGAAAGGACCATCTACCAATCTGGTCAAAGATCCTGCTTCCTGAACAGATGTCGTGGGCTCAAAATATTTCAAAGACACTGGATGCATTAAGATCTGTCTTCACTGGAGACATCAATAAAGACTTTGTTAAAATATTATACAAATAGTATATTCATATAAAATGAGCATGCAAAGGGGAAGCTGAAAAAAAGCTTAGCCAAACTGGAAATTTTACACAGTGAATAAACAGATGTAACAATGAATCGACAACCCATCCAGTCCATGTCACTCATTACAACATTATTAAAATTTAACTAAATTGATGCTACTAAAGACTATATATATATTATATATATATTATATACATACACACACACACACACACACACACACACACACACATAAACACACAGGAGCCCTGGTGGCCCAGTGGTTAAGAACTACGGCTGCTAACCAAAAGGTTGGCAGTTTGAATCCACCAGCCACTCCCTGGAAACCCTATCAGTCTGCTCTCTCCTATAGGGTCACTATGAGTCAGAATCGACTCAACAGCAACGGGTTTAGTTTGGTTTTGGTTTATTTACTAAACAAATATAATATAAATAATAGTAATATATACCCAAGAGCCATCACTGTTCTACCATACATGGCAGAAGTATAAGTTGTTGTCTCTGTGCTGAAAACTGTATTTTGGAATTTAAGAACCATAAGACTGATTTAAAGAATGATTTCAAAGGGTGAAAGGAGAAATGTACGACAATTAGAGACATTCAATTAAAGTGGTTTGTTTGCAACTGCCTCTTAGCAATTAAGAGTTCATGCTTGGCAAACCCCCATAAAAACGGATTTAAGACAGTGTAAGTGAATTAGGACAAACCCAGACACCAGTCCTCAAAATGGTAGGAAAACAACTGGAAAAATGAAAGCCCCAGGATGGGCATGACACGGCTTAAAACTAACAGATGAGTGATGGTTCTGGGATCCAGTCCTGTTCACTAGGCTACTTGGTTCTTCATGTTCAGTGATGTTTCATGCACTTAAGTTCCTAGAGTAGATACATCCAGTATACAGACCAATGGCTAAACGTTCAGTGAGGTATGGAAGAGAGAGACAAGAACAGAGGAGGAAGGGAAAGGGACAGAGAGAGACAATACAAAGAACAAAGACCTGGGTTTACAACAGGGAAGCATCCAACAGCCTGTTAACTCCTCAGCTGGCGGGGAGTCTTAGGTGGGGGCAAGTCTCTACTGAAGAGTACAGGAGATAGGCCTAGTTTTCTATGCACCCCCTCCCTCTTCAGCAGGAGCAACTGCATGCGCCTACAAAAAGAAAGGAAGTCCCCGTGTGGCTCAAATGGTTAAGCACTGGACTGTTAACCAAAAGGTTAGAGGTTCAAACCCACCTAGAGGCACCTCAGAAGTAAAGCTTGGAGATCTGCTTCTGAAAGGCCACAGCCTTGAAAGCCCTCTGGAGCAGCTGTACTCTGCACACATGGACTTGTCATGAGCTGGAGTCTCAGGTGTACCCACCACCAGCAGCACCAGCAGGAGAAGAGCAGCTTTTTCCTTCAGCACTAGTCAAAGTCTTGGATGAGGCCGTGTAGTCCTCACTTCCCTTCTCTGCCACCAACAGCACCCTGGACAGCAGGGTCTCTCCTTGGCCCAGTTCAGCCCGAGAGCACTGGTCCTTCCGTTCTGGACCTACTGGAAACAGGTAACTCATGGAAGTACCATGCTTTATGTCAAGAGACATCCTCGGCTTACCCAAAGAGCCTGCACTCCGAAATTTAAATGGGCTTTCAGAAGGACATTACTGTTCTCTGAAAACGATGACTCAAACAGCCTAAATGTCCATCAACAGAAGAATGGATAAAGACACTGTGGGCTATCACACAACGGAGCACTACTTGGTCACAGAGAGAAATGAGGTCCTGATGCCGGCCACTGCACGGAGGAGCCCTGAAGACATTGTGCTGGACGAAATATGTCAGTCACAAAAGGATAAATCCTGTATGATCTCACTTACATGACGTAAGCAAATGTACAGAAACCAGAGATTGTTAGTGGTCACCAGAGGTGGGAGGGAGGGGGTGGTTTATGCATGGGGGGCAGTGAGTTTGTGTTAATGGTGGGGAGTGATTTGGAAAAGGATAGAGAGAATGGCTGTACAACCTGAAGAATATAATAAATGTCACTGAACTGTACATGTAGAAATTGTAGAGAAGATGTATGCTTTGTTATGTATATTTTCACCACACACACACACACACACACACACACACACACACACACACACAACCCAAACAACTCCTGAGTCTAGCCTTCTTCATGATGCTAGCAAATTCTAAGAAATTGTCTCTTAGTTCCTTACTTATTAATTGACAAAGTCCTGATAGATTAAAAATAAAAAATAACAGAATATTTCATTAGAAATCTCTGTCAAAAACTATCAGAAATCTTCTTTGTGTTATAAACTTCCAAGCATTCTATTCAAAGCAGTTTTCTTTCCATAAAAACTTAACGGTGTCATCAAAGCCACAGCGATACAGTGATTGCATTGTCTTCTCGTTTGGTGGGAAAAGGGCTTGACCGAGTCTCACCAAGTTGGTCACAGACAACTAGAACCAAAAGACAGAAAGTTAAGCTATAGGGTGTAACAGAACAGGCAAATACATGCTACTTTACATAACCTAAACGTTCTTACCACACGTAAAACTGAGAATTCAAAAATCAGAAAAAACTAACCACATAAAGTTGACTTCACCCATAGACTAGATAAGGGTTTCTGGGCCTCAGCACCATGGATGTTTTGGGTGTAATGATTTTTTGTTCGAGGGGCTGTCCTATGCACTGTAGGGTGCTGAGCAGCATCCCTGGTCTCCACCCACTAGTCATTCTCTGTGGTGGGGCCGTCCTGTGCACTGCAGGGTGTCGAGCAGCATCCCTGGTCTCCACCCACTAGTCATTCTCTGGGGTGGGGCCATCCCGTCCACTGTAGGGTGTCGAGCAGCATCCCTGGTCTCCACCCACCAGTCACTCTCTGTGGTGGGGGCCATCCTGTGGACTGTAGGGTGTCGAGCAGCATCCCTGGTCTCCACCCACCAGTCACTCTCTGTAGTGGGGCTGTCCTGTGCACTGTAGGGTGTTGAGCAGCATTATAGTCCTCCACCTACTAGGTGCCAGCAGCACCTCCCCAAATTGTAACAACCAAAAGTGTTTCCAGACATCGTCACATGTCCCTGGGGGGATAAAATTCCCCCCTCCCCCCACACTGAGAACCACTAGACTAGATTAAGGCAACTGATTCTTTAATGTAAATGACTCATTTGGGTCCCTATGTTTTTCTCCCATATTTTTATATACTTAAATCACCGCCAACTTTTTAAACAAATAAGTGATCTAACTTAAAAGTGGCTCTGAAATTCCACCATGCTTACTGGCCTGAGCAAGCAGTGAAGAAAACGAAAATACTGCACAAATACTGTATGAATAGTAAAAGGATTGCATGTTCAGAGTCTCCAGGACCTACGTCATGCACTCACGACGTAGGGTGCCGAGTGGAAATACTAAAAGCACACTGTTAAGAAGATACAGTCTGCACACAACATCAGCGAGGAGTTTCTGAGGTTCGGGGACCCCCTTAAGTCTGTGGGGACTCTGAGGGGATGAGGATGCTTCCCTTGCTGCGGTAGTGAACGTCTCACCATTATGTCCTGTTTGGAGATGGTGATGTACAGATCTAGCCGCCCTTTGTCCTGCGGCGAGATGTCCAAGCGTCCACTAAAGGGCGAGATGGTCACTGTCCGGCCCACGGGCAGGATGGGGAGGCTATTGGTGAAGCCGCCATCAACCCACATCTGTAGACAGAAGCGTCCGCATGAGGACAAGGCAGGAAAATGAGCAGGGTGTATCCACACGATGTTCTTTCCTTCGACAAAAAGCCACGCCTGGGGTAGGCTTTTGGATTATTATTTGTGAGTGCTAACTTACTAGAAGGAGCCCTGGTGGCACAACAGTTAAATGCTCAGCTGCTAACCGAAAGATTGGCGGTTCGAATCCACCCAGTGGCTTCTGAGGGAGAAAGACCTGGCAATCTGCTCCTGTAATGATTATAGCCTAGGAAACCTTAGGGGGCAGTTTTACTCTGTCACGTGGGGATCACTATGAGTCAGAATTGACCTGCGGGGTGGTGGACAACTAACAACAACTTTATTGGGGATCTATTTTGGAAGCAAAACAAATTTCTGTTCACATACGATTTACCCATATAATAAAGAACTCTGGACAGAATCAGGAAATCTCTTCAATTGTTCAAAAGCTTTAAGTACATGATTTTACACAATAGGCACCTAAAGTCTGACTGATTATGGCACATGCAGAAGAAGCCTGGTGGAATGAGGTTAGCATTCAGTATTTTAATCAAGTGGAAAGTCAAGTTTACCGCTGACACCGAACAAAACATCCACCACAACGGGAGGTTACGTTTCTATTATAAGAATTGGAAATCAGCATTTCCTGCAGCAAATTTAACAGTGAATAGCAGAACCCAACGCTCTTCTGTTTCTAAAGTGGCTCCTGAGTACGTCAAGCAGGGGTCCAATCCTTAAAGCTAAGAAGAATGAGAAGGGCTGAGTAAAAAACAAACATTACTCAGAAGGGGTTCTGTGCTGTCAACCCCAGCCCCAAGGAGGGTGAGCACAGAGCAGGAAAGAGAAGCTTCTACAGAAAGGAAATGAAAGCGCAGCCACAGGATGAGGAGACGGCAGGGTGGGATGCTCGAGGTGTGTGCTGTGCCACAGCAGCCTCGCCATCATCATGCTACAGGCCTGCACGCTAAGAAATGACTACTGACGAAGCAAAAGGACAATATTCCTTAGGCTGTCTATCCCAAGGCTAAGAGTCTCAGTCCATCCATGCACCTACATGTTTACACGATGGGCTCCAGCAATAAGCAAACACAGAAATGAAGTTAAAATTCCCAAAGTCATACCTGTCGTTAAAAATATCCTCCAGATGATCCTCTATTCCTTCTATCATCTGTCTATCTACCTATCATCTGCATCCATCCATCTATCATCTATATCTATCTGTCTGTCATCCACCCATCCATCCATCTATCCATCCATCCATCCATCCATCCATCATCAATTCATGCATTTATCTATCTATTATCCATCCACCCATCTATCCATCATGGTAACGACTGAGAATCCCTCACAGAGAAATCTTTAACTGAGAAGTGTGTAAACTACATTTTACTTCCAAATTAGAAATGTGATGTAGAAAAGCAAAGCTGTGCTATCCAACAAAGTGTGCAGTGAGGAGGGAGAAACAGGTTAGTACAAAATGTCTTTAACGTGTTCATATCTTCTAAGGTGTCCCTTTCTTAAGCCTTTCTTACTTGGTTTTCTTTCCAAACCTGCTGATGACTGGTACAGCATTGCTTACAACTGCCTTAGCCAGCTACCGATTCCCCTAAGGGGAAAAAAGTAAAGAAATAAAGAAATACAGCTGAGTTGAACTTACATTTTTAGGGAACTGCATTTTGGTGGAGCAGAAAACATAAGTAGATCAAGTTAAAACAAAGCTGACCTGTATAATCTGTATATTGCCATTATTTTTACAAGAATGTAACACACATCTATTATACAGACACACACATTTTCATGTATGTACGTATATTTTGTTGTTGTTAGGTGCTGCTGAGTTCATTCTGACTCATAGTGACCCCATGTGACAGAGCAGAACTGCCCCATAGGGTTTCCAAGGCTGTAATCTTTATGGGGAGCCCTGGTTGCCCAGTGGTTAAGAGCTTAGCTGCAGTTCGAATCCACCAGCCACTCCTTAGAAACCATATGGGGCAGTTCTACTCTGTCCTATAGGGTCACTAAGAGTTGGAATCAACTAGACGGCAAGAGGAATCTTTATGGAAGGAGGCCTGGTGGCATAGTGGTTAAGTGCTCAGCTGTTAACCGAAAGGTTGGTGATTTGAACCCACCAGCCGCTCTGTGGGAGAAAAGACCTGGCGATCTGCTCCCGTAAAGAATATAGCCTTGGAAACCCTATGGGGGCAGTTCTACTCTGTCCTATAGGGTCCTTGTGAGTTGGTTTTTGAATCTTTATGGGACAGATCGACAAGTCTTTCTCCCGTGGAGCCGCTGGGTGGGTTTGAACCACCAACCTTCCGGTCAGCAGCTGAGCGTTTAACCATTGTGTCACCAGGGCAGCTGACAGTCTATAAACAACTTATAGAAAATATTTCTGCAATACTAGCATTTTTTTTTCAAAAATCAAATAGGCCATTCTAAAATGTTTTAAAATTGCTGAAAAACTAAAAGCTTCTATACTAGAATACTTATCAATTGCCAGCCAGGTCTCCATCAAACCCAATCCAGCTGGTAGCCAGGTCAGCCACCAGCGTTCCCACGACCATGACTGCACCTCATCCCCATGTGGAATGCCTATGGAGGGCAGGAAGAAACGGGGGCCAAGGACAAGAGGGACTGTTTTATACAAATCCTTAGTAACAAAGATTATTCCATACTGTCCTTCCCTCAGAAATGGCATCAGGTTCAATAATGAAAGGATCAACAACTCATTAAAAATAAAAAAAACTCATTGCTGTCGAGTCAATTCCAACACATGTATTAACGTTGGGGCAAAGAGTTTGCGCTCCGGTACTAACCTAAAGGTTGCCAGTTCAAACCCACACAGCAGTGCTGCAGAAGAAAGACCTGATGATCCGCTTCCTTAAAGATCACAGCCAAGATTAGCCCTATGGAGAAGTTCTATTCCGTATCACATGGGATCACCATGAGTTAGCAATTCATAGCCCCACAAATGATCAATGTAGTAGTCTGATCATAGTGACCCCAAAGACAGAGTAGAACTGCCCCCACAGGGTTTCTGAGGCTGTAAGTCCTTATGGGGGCAGACTGCCACATCTCTTTCCCACGAAGGGGCTGGTGGGTTTGAATCACTGACCTCTTGGTTAGCAGCTGAGTGCTTAACCTCTGCGTCACCAGGGATCCTTACTAGGATAATACAAAGACAAATTTCCTAAATACGTTCTTCTAACAGTATAACCTTTTAAATATGATTACTTCAATTCTAACTCTAGACCAACAAAAAAAAAAACTATCACTTTTTTGTCATCTGCATATGTCAATTCTATTCTGATATTTTAATCATTTGCCAATATCAATGCTAAAATTATTAGGTAAGAACGCCTCTTTAAAATTCTCATTCTTTTTCCAAAATTGATGGTAAAAATCTATGGAAGCATGACCCGACAGAGTGAACGTTCCAGTAGCTTATTCTATCAGTGGAAAGAGGGGACATACCCTGAATAAGCTTTCACTGCTGAAAAACGTAAGATTTAACTTCAGTTTCTTTCCGCACACTCCTCTACGCAGCTATTACTGAGAATCTCCTGCAAGGAAGGTGTTCACTGTGACGTTATGAGGATATTACAAACACTCAGAAAGGGGAAATACAGCCATTTTGAAAGACGTCATACCACTTCAAACAACTGCTGGGCATTTTAAGAAGGAATCTTACTTTTATTTGCTAAGTTTAAATTATTCTTAAGGAGCCCTGGTGGCGCAAAGTTGAAGAGCTCAGCTGCTAACTGAAATGCTGGTGGTTTCAACCCACCCAGTGGCTCCACAGGGGAAAGACCTGGCGACGTGCTCCCATAAAGATTACAGCTTAGGAAAGCCTATGTGGCAGTTCTATTCTGTCACACGGGGTCTTCACGAGTCGAAAATCGACTGGATGGCCCCCAACAACAACAATAAAAAGTTAATCTTAAGTCTTACTGAAGAAACTAATGAAAGATTTTAGAAATAAGATAGAATGATTTTGTCCAGAAAAGAATCTTAATAAAATCCAGTAGGTTTGGAACGTAGGTGATGTCAGACGTAAAAATGAGGAGGCCTGCGTGTTTAACAGGAGTCACAAGAGAAGAGACGGGGCCAGGCCTCCTCTGGGTGGCTGCCCCCTCACCCAGTCACCTCCTCTGCCTGCCGGGACCCTATGCCCCAGACACCAGCAGTGCCAAGTCCCCTCTGGACCTCCTGCTGCCTCAGCCTCAGATGCTTCAGAAGAAACAACCAACGCCAACAAGCAAATCCAAACTCGAGTCCCAGGCAAACATTAAATTCTAGAAAATCAGAGGTGTTTTCAGCACGGCGGAAATTTTTATGCCATTTCAACCACCTGAGAATCTGAAACCACAGTAAAACACTGCATTTGAAGCAAAGCTAACATTTCCTCGAAAACGGAAAGGGGAGATTCTAGGGAAGAACTTGGCATGGGAAGTCGGCTGCACGGTGGGGGAGGTTCAGGCTCACAGAGAACTGGCAACAGCACAGGAGGAGGGCAGGATGCCCGACCACTGTCGTTTTCTGCCAGTCATTAGGGTGCACGGGGTCACCTCACTGCAGCCTTCATTAAACAACAAAGGACCCCTGAATGCGTTCAGGAGACACTCAGCTCAAGTCAACGAGTAAGTGCACAGGTGCTAAGTGATCAGCAAGACGTGGTCCTGCTGTCCCGTGTCAAGGGGCTTTGGTGCAATGATTTCCACTGTTCTCGCTGCTCCAGGCCTGTGCATTCCCTACTGTTTACCTGTGGCTGTGGCTGTGACTGTACATCTGTGACCAAGGAGTCAGTCACATGATGGAGAATGTAACTGGGAAAGTACGCTTCCTCACACCTGACCATTTGAACAATTCCTACTCTTCCAGTCACACTCTCAAGAAGTGGGATGGACATAAAATGAGGGACATATTTTTAACAAGGAACTACAGAGATGCATGTTCGGTAAACGGTCAGCGAAAATGAGGAAAACCCTCCAGGAGGTAGACTGATACAATAGCCTCAACAATGGAGTCAAACCTATCAAAGATCATGGAGATGGTCAACAATGGACTGCGACACACCAAGGATTGTGAAGAGGGCACAGGGCCGGGCAACGTTTTGTTCTGTTGCACATGGGATCACCGTGAGTCGGAGCCAACTTGACAGCAGCAAACAACGACATAGACACAGCAGAGATACAAGCATTAGTGATCATCCTGGGGAAGTGGCCCCATTTCAAGCTAAGCTACCGCAAGAAAGTAAATTAATACCTCTACGTTTCAGTTTTCTTATCTGCAAAAACAAAGGTAATTACTCCTATAACAAAATTGTATCCTGTAACATCTAAAAGAAAGTAACAATAACGACAAAAGTTTTACCCCTTTTTTTTCTTGATAAAAGCACCATGGCAGTAAAACTAGTAAGGCATGTCCAAAAAATCTCTCAGGACTCAGGTTCTTTTCCATTTACTATTCTGTCATCCCTAGGATGAGAGCTTTGACCTCATGATCTAAGATAGCTGCTGGAGCTCCAGTCATCACATCTAAGTTCCAGGCAGCAGAAAGGAAAGAAAAGTGCACTACTGCCTTTCCTGGAGGCCCCATAGTAATTCAGCTTATACCTCACCAGCTAGCACTTAAACATTTAGCCACATCCAGTTACAATTTGGAGTCCTGCCGGTGCAGTGGTTAAGAGCTACGGCTGCTAATTAAAAGGTTAGCAGTTCAAATCCACCAGCTCCTCCTTGGAAACCCTCTGAGGCAGTTCTACTCTGTCCTGCACAGTTGCTATGAGTCGGAATTGATTCGACGGCAATTTTGTTTTTTGTTTTGGAGTTACAAGTGAGGCTTGAGGCTGGGACACACAGTCTTTTAGCTACGTAGCTACACAGTTGTATAGCTACACACTGGGGTTCTGTTTCGAAGGAAAAAAAGGAACATGTATATTGGACGAGAACTCGGAGCCTCCACCATATGCCCCTCCTTCATAATACGGAACTAGTACTAAAAAAGGAGAGTTGTCAGCATAGTGCTTGAATATGCGGGACTGTTAGCTCTTGGTTCTGTTCTGGCCTTGATTCCATTCTCTCTTCCGTCTCCTTAAACCAAAAAATCAAACCCGTTGCCATTGAGTCGATGCTGTTTCACAGCGGCCCTAAAGGACAGAGTAGAACTGCCCCACAGGGTTTCCAAGGCTGTAATGTTTACAGACGCAGACTGCCGCATCTTTCTCCCCTGGAGCAGCTGGTGGATTTGAAGTGCTGACCTTCTGGTTAGCGGCACAGCGCTCCTTAATACTAGGTGGACATCACATATTTTCAGGCGATGACTCATAATTTATCAACCATATCACCCGTTCTGGTGACTCTGACCTCGGAACTCCCTTTTCATGGCAATCTTAGGAATTTTTTTTAAGCCATTCTGCCTTTTGGTATGATTATAGTACATTATAAAGCATCAGGGCCGACTGGATCTGAACATGTCAACTAAGGGACTTGTCCAAATTCACTCCTTGTTATGAGCCCATCAGGTCCTTGACTACAGACACTGTTTTGGGCCCTCAAAATGAATGAATGCATGACATATATACAATTTTCATTTACTCAGTTATGAATAAATACATATTAACCAGTCACCATCCAGTCAACTCAGACTCATGGTGGTCCCACATGTGTCAAAGTAGAACACTGCTCCCTGGATTTTCACTAGCTGACTTTTCTGAAGTAGATCACCAGGCCTTTCTTCGGAGGTATCTCTGGATGCACTCAAACTGTCAACTTTTTGGTTACCAGCTAAGCAATTAACGGTTTGCATCAGCTGGGGACACCCTGTGTTAAATTTGTTGTTTTTTGTTGTGTGCTGTCCAGTGGATCCTGACTCATAGTGACTCCGTCTGACAAAGCAGAACCGCACCATAGGGTTTCCTAGGCTGTAATCCTTACGGAAGCACATCGCCAGGTCTTTCTCCTGCTGGCCGGGTTCGAGAACCACTAACCTTTCGTTTAGCAGCCAAGTGCTTCACCATCGGGCCATTGTGTGATGGGGGAGGGAGTACAGGGAGAATGGTGAACATTTAGAGCAAACCCGATGTAGAAGGCAAAGCTGAGCTGGCTTAGGGATCTTTGCACGGCGCTGACAGCAGAGGTCAGACTAATGGCTACCTTAATTCCCCTAAAAGAATTTACACTCTGCCTTAAATGCCAACCCCCAAAAAGGGAGTTCTCCTTGATAAAACATGCTCTAGCCCCCCAGTGATAAACAGAGCTAGGCAGCTGGAGTCAAGAAGGAGAACCAGGGAGAAGAGGGACCCTTGCCTGGCAGGGGGTCCTGTGGGTGGGATACGATGATGAGGCATTACAGCACTATTTGGGGGTGGGGGGTGGGGGGGCTATGTACACAACCACTCCATGCCTTTCCCACCCTGGGGGTGCAGTTCTGCTTCTAGCAGTTGCTGGAAGGGGCTGTGAATAAGACTTGATTAGGTCAGGAAAAGGAGTCCTGGTGGCGCAGTGGTTCAGAGCTTGGCTGCTAACTGAAAGGCCGGCAGTTCGAACCTACCCAGCGGTTCCAAAGGAGCAAAGACCTGGCGATCTGCTCCTGTAAAAATTACAGCCTAGGCTGAATGGACACGGGAAATCTGGGGTGGAAAGGAGGAGCGTGCTGTCACAGAACAGGGAGAGTAACTAGGGTCACATAACAATTTATGGATAGATTTTTGTATGAGAGACTAACTTCAACTGTAAACTTTCACTTAAAGCATAACAATTTAAAAAAAAAAAATGATTATAGCCTAGGAAACTCTATGGGGAAGTTTTACTCCGTCACATGGGGTCACTATGATTTGGAATTCACTCAAACACACCTAACAACAAGGGGGAGCAAACGTATTTTAGTGGTCAAAAAAAAAAAAGATGAAGATTTCAAAACTTTTTGTTTTTAAAACTAAGATGAAAATAAGAGCATCCCAGTCGATTATTCCCATTCTCTACACTTGACAAGCTGCTACAGTCCCTGACTCCATTTTATTTTCTGTAAAACAGGTATAAAATGATTTATGAAAAATTCTATAACCTGATTTGGGAGTCACCATAAGAAGTATGCAATTGGATCGCGCAAAGGGGATGTATTAACGTGTGGGTCCCTGGGAATCCTTCAGCTGTAACAGCATTACCTGCCCTTTGTGTTCCACGGGTCTCAGTCCTGAGAAAATGGGCACAAAACTGCTCGCCAAGAGAACCTGGATGGAGAAAACAAAGGAACAGGTCATGGATACAGGGATTAGCCTTCATGTTATACATCGGATAAGCTCTTTAATATAAAAAACATTAACTAAATAAGTTCCAAGTACTTCAAACGCACAATTGTTGTTATTAGCTGCCTTTGAGTCGATTTTCAACTCATAGCGACCCCGTGACAGAACAGAACTGCTCCGTTAGGGTGTCCCACGCTGTAATCTTTACGTGAGCAGACTGCCAGGTCTTTCTCCCTCGGAAGCCACTGGGTGGGTTTGAAACACCAACCTTTCGGTTAGCAGCTGATGGCTTAACTGTTGAGCCACCAGGGCTCCTTAAATGCTTAACTGCAGGTACTTCAATAAAAAGACAGCATTTTTAATACCTGAAAGGACCCTAAAGAGACAGGTACAAGATGATGCTCTCTGAATCAACCGACTTCGCCAAAGCAGAATCATCATTTCAATTTTAGACAACCACGTCATCATAAAGTTAAATTTTAAGTGAAGTCTAAATGCCTGAGCATGTATGGATACATAGAAATGATTCTGAATGTGGCAACATATACTGCGGAGTCCTTGGGTGGCGCAAGCAGTTCAACCCTCAGCTACTGACCAAAATGTTGGCAGTTCAAATCCATGCAGAGATTCCTCGGAAGAAAGGCCTGACAATCTGCTTCTGAAAGATTACAGCCATTGAAAACCCCGCGGAACGCAGTTCTCCTCCGCACACGTGGGTGACCAGGAGTTGGAATCGAGTCACCGGCCACTGGTTGGGTTTGTTTTTAATAAATATGGTAAATTGTTTAAACATTACATTCTTATTTTCCAAAGGCCAGAGCCCTCTGCCTGTTACGGTGCAGATGGACGTGCAGCTCAGTGGGACTCTAGCTGATGTCAGCAGGCTGTTGCTAGGACAGCCACACATTTTCTATTCTAGTCACTTGGTTGGGATATATAACGAAGCAGTGGCAGTTAGGGACACCAATTATAGTTTTTCTTCCATTAGAAAGTCACAAAAGATTGACATTCAGGAAATGACGGTTTCTTCCAACGGCAGGAGGTGGGTTCCGGCGGCTCTTCTGAAACGCCAGTGTTTTTCTCTGCAGCGTAGTTTCCCGATCACTAGGGTTCTGTTTGAGGATATGTGGCCTGAGATACTGAGTATCTCAGCTACCATCTATCACCCAACAGGCAAAGACTCTATAACTGTTTGTTGTCAGAGATTCATGAGATTTTTTTTTTTTTATTTCAACATATGTTATTCAGAAATGGATCATGGCCCCAAACTGATCTTTAAATCATCCGTTCAGAATTATGGAGAACTCAGAAGGCATCTTCCTCACAGAAACAATATTATAGGGATGGTTTTTGAGGTCAGCTCTCAAAGAACCTATTTATTCTGAGCTGCAGCTAAATGACAGACCCCGTCACCAGTATAATACAATTTCTACAGGAAAATCCTGAGTTGCAGTGCGACCCAGCTGGAGCCCATTTCTTGCCATGTTTATTTCTGCACCACTTACACTGAGCCCTGGTGACACAGTGGTTAAGAGCTATGGCTGCTAACCAAAAGGTTGGCAGTTCAAATCCACCAGCCACTCCTTGGAAACCCTATGGGGCAATTCTACTCTGTCCTCTAGGGTTGCTGAGTAGGAATTCAACTCAATAGCAACAGGTTTATATTTAGTCTGGAGTCCCTGGGTGGTGCAAATGGTTAACATGCTCCACTGCTACCCAAGAGGTTGGAGGTTTGAGACCACTCAGAGGTGCCTCAGAAGAAAGGCCTGGCCATCTACTTCAGAAAAATCAGCCAACGAAAACCCTATGGAGCACAGTTCTACTCTGACATCTGGGTCGCTGAGAGTTGAGGTCGTCTCAAGGGAAGCTGTTTTTAATTTTGTCGTTTATATTCAGTCTACAAGGCAGGGACTCAAGACGTGCCTATTGGTTCTGTTTCTTTCTCTGTGGCAGGAATGAAGGCTCCTGGCACGTCTGCTCACTAGCACCAGCTCCAAGAACGGACGCTCCTAGCGCCTGCTAGGTGACAGGGGACAGGTCCTGGTGGGGACAGGTCCTGGTTGTAACAGCTCCCACAGCAACAGCTTCCTGGCAGGTGGCCAAAGAAGGTGCTGGGGTATCAGATTTCAGCGGTGGCAAGTTCAAGGTAAAAAATAGCACAAGACAAGAGCTCCAGCAGGAAAGCAGAAACAGAATTACCATGTGTTCGGTGTCTCTGTGGCAACAGGCTTGTGCTAGGTGCCAGGATCAGCTACCTAGTTAGTGCGGCCTGATACAAAATGAAAAGGCAGGGCCCACTGCTCAAAAACGAGTACAAATTTTAAGATGGTGACAGCAGAGCGTGAAACCACTTTAGAGATTAGGGCCCCATGTGATGGCACAGGTTGCATGCGTTCCCACGAAGCCAGCCTTGCTAAACCAAAATGAAACATGCAGCTATCGAGTCAATTCCGATCCACAGCGACCCTATAGGACAGAGTAGAACTGCCCCATAGCGTTTCCAAGGAGCAGCTGGTGGATTCGGACTGCTGATCTTTTCGTTAGCAGCCTGAGCTCTTAACGACTGTGGGCCCTCAAACAGAGTATCTCATTTAATTCTCCCCCAACTCGCTTCGCAAACAGAAGTCCCTCACTCAAGCGTCTCTCAGCTAATAAGTGGCTCAGCCTTCACCTGAACCTATGTTTATTTAATATAAAACACGTGCTCGTATGTTGTTACCAAAGCCTGTATTCCCAAGCCGGATTAATTATATTCTTTTTTTTCTCATTTTTCTTCTTTTGGCCGATTAAAATTGTGGAGTTGAACAAAAATATTGAATCAACCGTGGACTGCCAAAAGAATGAACAAATTGGTCTTAGAAGAAACACAACCAGAACGCTCCTTCGAAGCGAGGATGGTGTGACTCAGGCTCACTTACTTTGGACATGTCATCAGGAAAGACGAGTTGCCAGAAAAGGACATCATGCTTGGTGAAGCAGAGGGGCAGCGAAAATGAGGGAACCCCTCCATGAGATGGATGGACACACTAGCTGCAACTATGGGCTCAATCTACCAACGATCGTGGAAACGGCATAGGACCGGGCACCGCGTCCTTCTGTTGTACGTGGGGTCGTCAAGAGTCAGCACCCAGTCGCGAGCAACTAACAGCAACCATCACTATCCCTCGTTTACTGAAATATTGACAGCACACTAACGTGCAGCACCGTTTCCCAGGGGAAGGCCGCTGCTTTTATTACGTCTTCTTTATTTAGTTATAGGTCTCAAGGTGCCATGGTAACATTGAGCAAGATGCGTCAACCGTTTACAAGGAGTCGATGCAGACATGCCTGCCTTCCTCAGGTGTTCATCTCAACATTTTGGCTTTAAATGAGAGCTGGGATAGAACGACGTGACGTCACATTAATGTGCCCATTTTGCAAGAAGGCAAAGCATCAGGGAGTATCGCCATAGGCGATTTACTGAAGACCAGTTAGCCAGTCCACGGGATTTCTGATGGAGATCAAGCATACTTCAATGGCCTCACCTACGTGCAGTGATGACAGCATGGGTTGCTGGGTATTTTTTTAGAGAAAGTTTGTTTACAGTCTAGGTAATTGTATTCACCCTAACTATATCTGGCCCTATCATCAATTGGCTACTCTTTTAAAGGAAACAATTACGGACTCTAGGCACATTTTGCAAGCACAAGGTAGCTATTTAATGAAGTTATTTAGCAAATGCAACTTTCCACCATAGCGATAACTGGAACAATTTGTGGCTAGCACACATATCGCAAAATTACAGTACTTAGAGTTCTTTAAGGGACCAAAGACACCATAAATAACAATTTATTTCATTATGCCGCAAAGACATATGTGCCCTGAGAAGAAAATCACTGCCCTTAAAACCGGGATTATTTCTCCTCTGTGTCAAAGTATAATGTGAAGTTCACAAGTTAATGCTTAGAATTGTTTTGAGGTGTTTGGATGAAAAATGCTATCCAATTACTTTCCTGCAGATAATGGCAGTGTGAATCCTCCTAAATGATATGAAAAGTGCGGTGAGCTGGAAAATACCTGTCACTCCTCCAAATCAATGTGTGTGTTTGTCATAGCTTATTCTCCCCTTCCATATGGGCTGCTGATTTGTACACCAAACTCAGTTTAGGGTGGAAATTCGCTTTGGGTATTTAAGGACTAAGCGGCTTTTCTCAGGTATCGTCAGCTTGCTGCCATTTTATTGCAAGCAAATAGGATTTTCTCAGGAAGGAGATAAAGATTGACATCCTAAGGACACTTGATCAAATGCGGTGCCTAAATGTGTGTTTTTATTATGTCTCATCTCATTGTCTTCCTGGTGAGATTTACCTTATCAATAAACCTCAATGCATCTACCCCCAAAATAAACCTGCTGCCATAGAGTAGATTCCGACTCATAGTGACCCTATAGGACAGAGAAGAACTGCCCCACAGAGTTTCCAAGGAGCTCCTGGTAGATTCGAACCACTGACCTTTTGGTTAGCAGCTGTAGTGCTTAACCACTATGCCACCAGGGTTTCTTCAATGCATCTAGAGCCAAAAAAAACCCCAACTCACTGCCATGGAGTCCATTCTGACTCATGGCAACCCCATGGGTTAAACAAAGTAGAACTGCTCCATAGGGTTTTCTTGGCTGTAATCTTTATGGAAGCAGACTGCCAGGCCTTTCTTCCTCAGTGCCACTGGGTGGGTTCAAACCACCAACTTTAAGGTTAACACTTGAGCACTTAACCGTTTGTGCCACCCAGGGACCCCCACATCTAGAGCAGTGGTTCTAAAATTGGGGGGAAGCTATCCCCAGGGCACAGCTGGCAATGTCTGGAGATGTCTTTGGTTGTTACAGCTTGAAGAGGGGGTGCTACTGATACCTAGTGGGTGGAGGCCAGGGATGCTGACGAACATCCTACAATGCCTAAGGCAGTATCTACGACAGAATACTATTTGAGTCCCTTGGAGGTGCAAATAGTGAATGTGCTTGGCTGCTAACCAAAAGGTTGGAAGTTCCAGCCCACCCAGAGGTGCCGTCGGAAGAAAGGCCTGGCAATCTACTTCCAAACAATCAGCCATTGAAAACCCCATGGAGTACAGTTCTACTCTGACACACAATGGGTTGCCACGAGCCGGAGCTGACTCAATGGGAACTGGTTTAGTTAGTTGTCTTAGTTATCTAGTGCTGCTATAACAGAAATACAACAAGTGGACGGTTTTAACGAAGAGAAGTTTATTTCCTCACAGTAAAGTAGGCTAAAAGTCCAAATTCAGGGTGTCAGCTCCAGGGGAAGGCTTTCTCTGTCAGCCTTCTCATCAGTGTTCCCCTGGACTAGGAGCTTCTCTGCACAGGGACCCCTGTCCAAAGGACGCACTCTGCTCCTGGCACTGCTTTCTTGATGGTATGAGGTCCCCGTGTCTCACTGCTCACTTCTCTCTTTTATATCTCAGGAGATTGTCTCAGGACACAATCCAGTCTTGTAGATCAGGTCCTGCCTTACTAACACAACTGCTACCCATCCTCCCTCATTAACATCATAGAGGCAGGACTTACAACATATAGGAGAATCACACTGTACCAGGAATCATGGCCCAGCCAAATTGATACAGACATTTTTTTGGGGACATAATTCAATCCATGACATTAGTTAAAGGTCAGTAGTGCCAAGGTTGAGAAACTCGGATCTAGAAAGCAGTGACCTACCATTCATGCCCCATCACCTGGTACAGCACTTTCAACATTATACATACGTTAGCCCGTTAATTTGATTTTCGTTTATTCTCACTAAATATACAATGACAGCAATAAACACTATTTCCTGTAGCCACTGTATGAAACATTGCCGAGTGCACAGTAAATGTGCATTCCAACTCTTTCTTTTCATGTTATGTTTTCTAGAAAACCAGTGTTTAGACAATTATGTGGGTGAGATTCCCTAGAGAATAAATTCTCCACAAACTTCGTTTGTGCTTAAAATTTACTGTGGAGTTTGACGAGAATCTGGCTGCTAACACAGTCCCTGCTGGTGTCGTTGAAATTCAAAGACAGATTCAGATTAATCTCCCCCAGTCTTTCCAAGATAATGACCCATCTTAAATTCAGTTCTTATTTCACCATCACAAGGCTGTATGTGAGAAGAGCTTGCAGTAAGAGCGTCCTCGCCCCGTGTCAGGAGATACAGGAGATCACAGCAGGGCAGACAAAGCAGTTCTTCTCATTAGGGCCAGTGGTGCCATTCTCCAGGAGAGGTTTTCTGGGAGTTATCAAGGAGCATTCGGTATATCAAAAGACCGTTTGGACCATGTACGTGTATCCATTTTAAACGTGAAGAATTCAATGATTTGTACCAATTCAGATAAGCAGTGTGTCTTAGTTATCTAGTGCTGCTATAACAGAAATACCACAAGTGAACGGCTTTAACAAAGAGAAATTTATTCTCTCATAGTCTAGGAGGCCAGAAGTCCAAATTCAGGGCACCAGCTCCAGGGGAAGGCTTTCTTTCTCTGTCGGCTCTGGAGGAAGGTCCTTGTCATCCATCTTCCCCTGGTCTAGGAGATACTCAGCACAGGGACCCTGGGTCCAAAGGACACGCTTGCTCCCAGCTTCTTTCTTGGTGGTAGGAGATCCCCCCGTCTCTCTGCTCTCTTATCTCTTTTATACCTCAGAAGAGATTGACTCAAGATACAGACTAATCTTGTAGATTGAGTTCTGCCTCATTAACAATAACTGCTTCTAATCCTGCCTCATTATCATCATAGAGGTTAAGATTTACAACACGTAGGATAATTACATCAGATTACAAAATGGTGGACAACCACACCATACTGAGAACCGTGGCCTAGCCAAGTTGACACACATTTTGGGGGGACACAATTCAATCCATAACACAGTGGAATATCTCCAGGCCACAGCACAAATAATTTAAAAATCATTTCTATTTAGCTGTGGGAGTGGCAAACCACTTGCTTTTAAAGGTAGGATTTCCCTCTCTGCCTGTTTGGGTGAAGGCTAATACTCAAGTTCCCTCACATTTCCTGGTTGTGTGTTTCCTCCTGAAGAAATATGGTTAGCTGTCATCTAGTTGGCCCCCAACGCACGGCCCCCACGCACAACAGATACTGGAAAGTGGACCCAGGGCTGTGTGTCCAGGGGCAGGTCTGCAGAGCTGTTGGGGGCCATGGAGTGAGACATCACCAGCTGCTTCCATTCTTGGGGTCTGAAACTCAGAACCCTCTGGTCTCTGTCCAAGGGAAGGATGAGCAGGTGACTTCCTGCTCTTCCTTGCCCGTGTCCACAGCTGTCAGCATAACCCTCTTTGCCCAGAACCACCTCACAAAGGGCATCCCCCACTGGCCTCTTCTGTCACACGTGCTCACTGATGTCACCACCTGGAAGGAGTTGTGGTTGTTGGCTGCTGTAGTCAATTCTGACTCATAGCGACCCCGTGCGACAGAGCAGAACTGCCCCCTGTAAGGTTTCCTAGGCTGTGATCCTTACGGAAGCCAGTTGCCAGGTCTTTCTCCAGAGGAGCCGCTGGGTGGGTTTGAACTGCTGACCTTTCAGTTAGCAGCCAAGCGTTTTAACCATTGTGCCAACAGGGCTCCTTACCAAAAACGAGGGTTTATTTTCTTTTACTTCTCTGCTGCTTTTTCTTTTCTCCTTGCTCCTATTCATCGTCAACTGTTACTCTTTCTCCATGAGCATTCCACACATATATGTATAATTTTCATTTTAATAGTCAAAATTCACCCTTCTTGTTTTAGTTTGGAAATAGGTTAAAGCTTTCTTGTAGTAAACGTCTGCAATGCTTCTTGTACAACCCAGAATAAGTGTTAATTATTCAATATTCTCCTTACAAGGAGTTGCAAATTTCTGTCAACTACTTCTCATCTGCTCAATGTTCTCAAGTAATTACACTAATTCTCTGAATAGTTACTATCAAAAACAAAGGAAGTAGGAAAAAAATCATGTTTATGTGCTGTAATAGTTTCCTATTGTTGCTGTAACAAGTTATGGCAGACTTGGAGCCTTAAAGCAATGCGAATGTATTATCACACAGTTCTGTGGGGTCAGAAGTCAGTACAGGTCCCGCTGGATGGAGTCCAGGTGCCTAGGGGCTCTGTTCCTTCCTGGGCGCTCTGGAGAAGGGTCCGTTTCCTTGCTCATGCAGGTGTTGACAGAGTTTGATTTCACGTACCTATAGGACCAAAGTTCCCGTTTCCTTGCTGGTTGTCAGCTGGGGGACTGTCCTTAGCACCGAGGGGTCTCTCTCTGGTCCTTGCCTTCAGTCCTACATCTCAGAACCAGCAACAGTGTGTCAAATCTTCCTCACGCTGCCGCATGTCACTGACCACGCCTGGGAGAGACCTCCATTCTTAAGGACTCACATGCTTAGACTGGATCCACGGAATCATCCAGGATGATCTTCCAAACCCTTAATCTCATCTGCAAAATCCCCTTTGCCACGTGAGGTAAGGCATTTGCAGGTTTTGGGGATTAGGATGTGCACATATGTGGGAAGCTTTTGGCGGAATAGAGAGGAAGGCCATTTTTCCAGGACAGGGTGTGATCAGAGCAGAGGGCTGCAGCCCTGGATGGCAGCGGGGGTGGGGCCACTGACCAGCTACATGTTTTGGTCAAGTCATTTCACATGTAGAAGCCAGCACCTTTTCTCTTTTTTTTAAAATTAAGCTATTGTAATAGATACCACCTTAGTTCATTCATTTATTCATATTCCTTCTTGCAACACATACTGATGGAGCACCATCTTTGTGGCCAGCACTGTGCCAGGCGCTGGACATACAGCAGGGGACAACACAAAAGGAAGTGCCTGCCCTCTTGGAGTTTACATTCTACTGGAGGAAGGCAGGTGGATGGCTAGATGGATAGACAGACAGATAGACGAAATGGATAGATGAGACGGATACAAGATAGATTTGATAGACAGACAGACAGACAGACAGATAGATCGCTAGCTGCCATAAAGTTGGTTCCAACTCATGGCGACCTTACGTACGGCAAAAACAAACACGGCCTGGCCCTGCATCATCCTCACGATTGCCAGCATGCTGGAGTCCACTGCTGTGGCTATTAGGCCAATCCATCTCACCAAGGGTCTCCCTTGCCCCCACTGGTCCTCTACTTCACCAACCATGATGTCTTCCTCCAGTGATTGTTCCCTCCTGATGACGTGTCCAAAGCAACCAATTCACTAAGTTCTGTCATAACACGTAAGGTTTGCAAAAGCTGATTTTTGGAGGTAGATCACTGGGCCTTTCTTCCTAGTCTGTCTTAGTCTGGAAACGCCTCTAAAATCTGTCCAATGTGGGTGACTGTGAGGTGTGGAACTCCTTCTAGCAAACAGTTTGGTCTTTGGTCCTGGTTCCTGAGAGCCAGACCCTATCTGAGGGCAATGAATGGGGACTGACCAGCCCAAGAGGGCTCATCTGGGGACCCAATATTGATGAAGCCTCATGAAGCATGATGCAACTGATCATGCCCATGTGGGGAGGCCAATCAAAGCTTTCGAAGCAGGGGCTCAGTAGAGACTCTGGGTTGGAGAGCGTGAACATTCTGCTCATGAGGTGGCTCGTGAGGGATACTGGTTGATCCAATCATCAAAGCCATCACTTACTGAGCACTTATCATCATCTATCAGGCAGAACACAAGAGAGTGGGCCTCAAGAATGGGATGACGCTCACTATCTGTAAAATCTGTGAAAGCTGGAACCTGGGTAAGGCGGAAACCTGTCAGAGAAGGAAAATTCAAGTACTTCCCACTAAGACAAAGTGATGGAGCCCTGGTGGCATAGTAAAGAGTTTGGCTGCTAACCAAAAGGTCGGCAGTTCAAATCCACCAGCTACTCCTAGGAAACCCTATGGGGCAGTTCTACTCTGCCCTCAGGGTTGCTGTGAGTCAGAATCGACTCGACAACACCCAAAAAACAACAACTGCAGCCGTGTTACCTTAATGAGGTCTTCCCTGGAGGAAAAATGGGAGACCAAGTAATTTTCCCTCGTCTTGGTGTTGGTGATGGATACGTGTAGCCGATTCTGAGCCAGCTCGTGGGCGTCGGGAGGAAGAATCGCCTCCATTCCGCTTCTAAGGAAGACAGGGCGCACGCCATTATTCACCTTTAATTACTGAACAGCTTGTTAATGTTTCAGGAGAGGGAGAGCTGAGCTGCCACAGTGTGTATGGGAAGTAGTCCACATTCTGCGTTCCTAGACTCCTGGGGGAAAGACGCTGGATACATGCCTCAAGCGTGCCGTGAAGTCATACCGGGGCGTGAACCCCCAGAGAGGCTGCCTTCGGATTTCTTCCGCAAACTTGTAGGTGAATTCCTTACATTCCTGAAAACACAAAGTGAATAAATGAGGTTATGCTTTCTCAAAGGAGTCCCCGGTTGGCACAAGAGTTTAAGCGCTTGACTACTAGCCAAAAGGTTGGAGGTTTGAACCCACCTACAGGCTCCTCGGAAGAAAGGCCTGGTGACCTGCTTCTGAAAAGTCACAGCCTTGAAAATTCTATGGGGCAGTTCTACTCTGCACACATGGGGTCCCCATGAGTCACAATCTACTCAACAGCAACTACTAAAAATAACATGTTTTGTCAACAATGGCATCCCTGTTTTAAAAGCTGTGAGCAGCCATCTAAGATACTACACTGGTCTCACCCCTTCAGGAGCAAAGGAGAATGAAAACTAAAGACATAAGGAAAAACTTGGTCCAAAGGACTAATGGACCACAACTACCATGGCCTCCACCAGACTGAGTCCAGTGCAGCCAGATGGTATCCAGCTACCACCACTGACTGTTCTGACAGGGATCACAATAGAGGGTCCCGGACAGAGCTGGAGAAAAATGTATAACAAAATTGTAACTCACAAAAAAAGACCAGACTTACTGGCCTGACAGAGACTGGAGAAACCCTGAGAGGATGATCCTCGGACACCCCTTTAGCCCAGTAATGAAGTCACTCCCAAGGTTCACTCTTCAGCCAAAGATTAGACAGGCCCATAAAACAAAACGAGACTAATGGGGCACACCAGCCCAGGGGCAGGAACTAGAAGGCAGGAGGGGACAGGAAAGCTGGTAATAGGGAACCCAAGGTGGAGAAGGGAGAGTGTCGACATGTCATGGGGTTGTTAACCAATGTCATAAAACAATACGTGTACTACCTGTTGAATGAGAAACTATTTGTTCTGTAAACCTTCATCTCAAGTACAACTTTAAAAAATTTAAAAAATTTTAAAAAGGCATCCCAGTTCCAAGACTCTTTGCTGACTGCACAGCACACCTGGACTGTCAACACAGCTGCAAACCAAGGGCTGCACACTCCTTCACTGGTGCGCGGGGCCCCAGGTAGCCTGGTCCTCACGCTGTTCCTGCTGTAGAGAGCGTGACTTTCTCGCGGGAGTCCTACCCCTGCTGCACATGCAACCGTCCCCAGGCGAACTAAGTGGTCTCCCAATGCCAACTCTTTCTCCTTTGCATGCCAACTCGAATGGGCTTCTCCCACGTCTGGAAAATGCGCCAGGGCCCGATCCTCATTCTGTGTTAGCATACTCTTCCACACAACCCCCCAACACAATGAACCTCCTCTCCCACTCCTCTGCCACGACCTCCGGAGCAGTTCATCTGTAGCTCTGTAACTCCTGTGGTTGTTAGCTGCTGTCAAGTGGGACCTGACTCAGGGCGACCCCATGCACAACGAGTTCATAGGGTTTTCACTGGCTCATTTTCTGAAGTAGATCACCAGGCCTTTTTTCCTAGTCTGTCTTAGTCTAGAAGCTGGAACCTGTTCAGCATCACAGCAACACGTGAGCTCCGAACGACAGATGGGTGGTGGCTGTGCATGAGGCGCGCTGGCCGGGAATGCAACCTGGGACTCCTGCTTGGGAGGCGGGAATTCTACCAGTGAACCACTACTGTCCCAGCTGCCGAAGAGCACTGATTGATAATGACCACACTACCGCCAGCAGCAATAGCAGAAGGAATGACAATGATTTACGTGACTGAATCAGAGTCTTGCAGATTAGTCTCAGGCACTGGCATTTTACAAAGTCCCCCCAAAACCTGTAGTCTTTGAGTTGATTCCAACTCATAATGACCCTACAGGACAGAGGAGACCTGCCCCATAGAGTTTCCAAGGCTGTCATCTTTACCGAAGCAGATTGCCACCTCTTTCTCTACAGAGCGACTGGTGGGTTCGAACCGCTGACCTTTCAGTTATCAGCTGAACACTTAACCACTGCACCGCCAGGGCTCCCTCCGAGGGCCACAAGAATAGCAAAATCACCTTGGGCCTTGGAGGCACACTGAGAAATCTGCACTCCACCCTCAGTGAAAAGAGGGGTGGGGGCTTGTGCAGGGGGATGAGATCATCACATCTCTGTTTGAGAAAAACTGCTATGAGGTGGATGGACTGGAGGTAGCAGGGGTGGACTTAAGTCCACCATCCAGGAAGCCACTGGAGGCTTCTAGGTGAGACACGGTGGGGGCCTCCCAAATGTGCGTTCTTTCTATAAAGCTAGACTGCCCGCTTCATAGCCACAACAATGGGCTCAAACATACCAAAGATGGTGAAGAAGGTGCAAGACTGAGCAATGTTTTGTTCTGTTGTACATGAGATGGTCATGAGTTGGAGATGACTTGATGGCAATCAACAACAAGAAGAGACTGCCCACTTAGCCCATTCTCCTGCACTGATCTTAGTTACACAGACACACACACACACACGGCATACCACAGTGTAAACTTACTAAGGAAGACGAATGGACTTACTCCTCTTTGCGTTCCCCACTGTGTCTAGCACCAAACCAAAAAAAAAAAAAAAAACCCAAACTCACTGCCCTTGAGTGGATTCCGACTCTTGGCAACGCTATTTGTGTTACACAGCAGAACTGCTCCGTAAGTGCCATTGGGTGGGTTCGAACACCCAACCTTTAGGTTAGCAGTCAACTACAAACCAGTCACGCCACTCACGGACCTGCTTTGTGCCATCCAGGGACTGTCCAGCCCCATGCTTTGTAGACTGTGAGGCCTAAGAAAAGCTTACAGCTTTCCACTCTTACATATCAATGTCTAAATTTGCCTACTGCCTAAAACACACCCAGCATCAGGTGCTTCTGTTAATTATAGATGCATAAGCTCAGGACTAGATTAATTACCCCCGAATTTGTCGCAACAGTGCAAAGCTCCAGGAACTTACACCATCAGCAAGAACTGAGCTAACTAAGTAGAAAAGAATTTGCTTAAGAAAAAAGAAAAGAAAAGCAATCCTACTAGTGAAATATTTCATAGATTAAATAGAAAGGAAAAGAAAGTAACTTTGATTCCAATGGCTAAGAATTTATTTTGAAAAAGGAGAAAGGAGGATGCCCTGAGTAAATAAGGAGCATCATTGTGTACCTTCCAACGGGAGCTCCCAGAAAAGATTTGCTCTCAATGTAATACCAACACAATTCATTACACAATACAACCATGTCATCAACGTACTGAACAATAAATAAAAACAGGTCATCAGACTCGAAAATATAGGTACCTCAGTCTCAAATTCAGGTAAACCAGTCAATGTCTTAACATCACAGAACTGCAGTGAAGTCAGTGGGTATATTATCACAGTACTTCCAACTCACATTAATTCCAACTCACACTTAATACATTTTTAAATTTGCGGAGGATTTGAAGCCATGTTTACCCAACTCCAACACCCCAAATGTGTTCCACCTAATGAAAGATTGCACTAAACAGCATCCTAGGAACTCAAGTGCCCTATAGGTTGCTTGAAAAAAGGAAACCAATTGGTCTCTGTTCACCTGGAGCAGCAGAAAAGAGACCCAGGGAGGAGAAAGAAATGGTCTGCAGGTCTAACTGCCTCCATGAACTACGACCTCCTTTGCCATGAGACCAGAAGAAATGGATGGTGCCTAGCTACCATTACTGAACATTTTGATCAGGGACCCAGTAGCTGGATCTTGATCAAAAGGAGGAAAATTGCAGAACAGAACTTCAAATTCTCATTGGAAACCAGACTTACTGGATACACTGAGACTGGAGGAATGCCCGAATCTGTTGCTTGTAAAGAACTTTAAAGCCATGAACCAAAACCATTCCATGAAGTCATCTTTAAACAACAGTTTATCTCATTAACGAATGTTTGCCTTGAGCACTGCACCCTTTTAAAGAATTATCTATATGAGCTCAAATGGACAACAGTAACTCTACAGGACAGACGAGAATTTTAAGGGGCACAGAGTCTAAGTCAATGGTGATGAAACAATCTGGGTGGAGATTGTGTGAATGGTGACAAACTGTAAAGACTGTAACCCACGGCACTGATCTGTACATGCAGAAATTGTTGAACGGGTGTATGTTTTGTTGTATATATTCTCACACACGCACACACAAAATCCTAGGGTGATTGACAGGATTAACTGGCGCAACATGGGAGAGAACTTCCCACAATGCTAGGTTTACTGCAGTCTTAACAATGTCTATATAAAAATAAAACTTCACCTCTCAAAACAGTGAAAAAGAAAGAAAGACAAGAAAACCAAGTTCTAGAAGGAACTAGCCTGCAATTCGAAACCCGTGCTTCCTACTGTGGGGAGATTTGTTACAGTTTATCTATACGTTTCCCGACTTCAGTTCTCATCCTGTGTAATCTCTACAGTTCTTAATCACTTCTCCAGTTCGCTGCAAACCACCATCTAAATACCGGGGAAGTATTTACGGAAGCAGTGCTATAGTGCTGCTGTAACACAAACACCACAATTGTGTGGCTGTGAAAAACAGAACTTTATTTTCTCATGGTTCGGTTCTGGAGACTAAAAGTCCAAATCAGGTCTTAGTTGTCAGGATTCCTTCCTCGTGGGTAGCCCAGGATGCTCCTTGGTTCCTAGGCAATCCTCAATGGGCTTGCCCTCCCCAACATTGGCCACCCCTGGGTCAGTCTGCTCTTTTAATATCTCAGAAGGGATTAGGTTTCAGACACACCCTACACTGTATCGCCTCATTAACATAACAAAGAAAACCCTATTTCCAACCAGGATTACATTGACAGGTATAGGGGTTAGGACTGCAACACATATTTCGGGGACACACGGTGCAATCCACAACAGGAAGAAAAGTGGATTTCTGAATAACTGACCTCAAATACAGTTTTCGTTCCATAGGCAGCTCACAAGAGATTTAAGTGATATTTACAATTTTGAAATTTTAAAATGACTTAATTTGATTCCTGGGCCTGAATGGGTTAAACACTGGTTATTTTATTACTGTTTGGAACCACTAGAGTATGTCAGTAATTAGCAAATGCAATATTCACAACCTACAGAACAGCTTTTACTGCCCAAGAATGCATAATCACTGTCTTAGATAGCAGAAAACAGATTTTTAAAACCTTGATTGCATTAAATAAAATAACCTGGCAAAGGCTTATTTTTCTTACTTCTGGCTAAATTACTTAGAATTCAGGGCTTTTTTTTCTTATGGTGAGAATTTAAAAAAAAAGGAAAGAACGCGCATGCCCATGTTTTTATTTATACACCTGTTTGTAAACAGGAGTGAGAAGCGTTATCCATCCCCTTTTCCAGGCCTTGAAAATAGTCCCTGTATTCTTCTCATGGTCATGTCAAGAAGAAATATCCTTGAAAGAAACAGAACTGGAATCTTAAGATGAAATAAAAACTCAAGAGTAATATTTTATTTCCCTGTCTCACTGCCACCCAAACTAATCTTTTCTAAAATCAGCACAGCTCCCTAAATGATGAAATTCTGAAAGCAAAGTCTTAACCTTTCTGGTTTCAAGGGACAGGATTGCTTCCGGAGTTACTAGATTCCAGCAGAGTTAACACTCATCTTTGCTGCTGGGTCTTAATTTCTGGATGAGGAACACGGCCCAGCTACTACTTAATTACCTCTATTTTTCCTGGCGCCGTTAGCAAGACAGTTGCAACCAAGGATCCAGCAGAAGCCCCTGCAAAGGCCTTGACATCCTTCAGCAGCTTTTTGCCATGTCTGCAAAGTGCCGATGCTGTCCCCAAGTGGTAGATGCCCAGAAACCCACACGCTGAGAAGGACAAGTTGAGGTGCTTCATTCTAGCTGCAAAACTGACAATACCAAAATAATGCATATAAAAAAGCTGTAAATTGGTACATAAACCAAAGGTTGGCGGTTCAAACCCACCGAGCTGCTCCGTGGGAAACAATGACCTAGTGACCTGCTCCGATAAAGATTACAGCCAAGAAAACCCTACGGGGCAGTTCTACTCTGTCACATGGGTCCAAATCGACTCCATGGCACACAAGGACATTCTACATGCTAGGTAGTTCTATGCAGTCTCCCTTCCAGGGCTTTCTTTTAAGCACCGTAATTTCAATTAAGGAACCCTGGTAGCACAGTGGTTAAGAACTTGGCTGCTAACCAAAAGGTAGGCAGTTTGAACCCAACAGCCCCTCCACGGAACAAAGATGTGGCAGTTGTCTTCCCTAAAGATTATAGGCTTGGAAACCGTATGGGGCCGTCTGACTCTGTTCTGTAGGGTTGCTGTGAGTCCGAATCGACTCCATGGCAAGGGAGTTTTTTTCTTTTTTCTTTCAGGAAGCATTCATTCTCTTCTTTCTCCTTTCTCACCATGATCCCACATAGTTTTCTTAATTAAAAAAAAAAAAGGCTTTACAACTGTCCATATGTGTTCAGGACATAGATTTTGCCATCTACTATTTAATTACTTGGCAACATACAGATGTATAAATTTCAATTGGTAAGACATTTACTCTTTTTTCTTGATCTTTAAAAAAAACTTTTTTGCTACTATTGTGGAAATGTGAAATTATTAGAGACTGTAGCAAATTGCAAACGAGCAATACATTTCTCTTTGCAAGGACAACGATGAATTTCAAATAGGTCCCTGCTTTTCTCCCCCATTTTCATTGTGAATATCCATATTTCAAAAATATGATGCCCACAATTATTCAACAATGCATTAATTCCACATATATTATGTATATCAATACGAATAATACACATATATTACTGAAACATACATAAAATATATACTATTGTCAAAAGCTCAAGACATACTGAGGTCAAGACTACCAAAGGCAACTGAAGACTCAAAGAAATGTTATCTGCACTAGTTTATGTTTGCACTGTATCTACATATAAAACCGCATGTTCTCTGAAGCCTCGGCGGGCACGGTTTGACCGCATGCATGAAATCGTGCCACCACCCCACTGCCCATCTGAGACCTCCAGGACTCGCTTTGGGTGCTCAAAGACCCCGACTCGGGGACCTTCACTTTAACCTAAAACCATTGTTCCCGTTGCACCGAGCCGGGCCCTGCGGCGGAGAGAAGACTCAGCCACTGCAGACTGAGGATCCGGGTCCCGGCTCCGCAAAGCCCGAGCACCGGCTTTGATTTCATTTTTGCTGACGGGGGATTTGGGGGTTAGGGCGGCCAGTGTCCCTGAAGCCCGGGCCCCGCACGCATAGGCCCGATGCCCGCCGGCGTCCTGGAAGAGGTGAGGCTGGGGTCGCCACCGCCCGCGGGCAGCCCACCCCGACCGCCACCCCGGAGCGGCCTTGGAGAGCCGGAGCCCGCCCCTCGCCCGGTTCCCGCACTCTGTCCTACCAATGCAGGTCTGAAGCACCTCCATGTAGAACCGCCTCTTACTCGGAAGGCGTGGCCGGGCCGTCACTCAACGCGGCTCCGCCTATCGGCGCCCGGCCTCATTGGCCGCGCGCCCGTCCGGGAACTTCCTGCGGAAGAGGAAGTGGTCTGCCTCCTCGAGCGGCCCGTGTAGGCTCCAGGCCGGCGCGAGCATTTGCTCTGGCCCCCCTGCTCTGTTTTAAGTACTGGGGTCAACATAGCGGCATCTGCTCGTCTGCTCGAAGCCGGCATTACGGCCGTGGGCAAGGGACAAAGTTTTCTTGTGTAGAGTCGTGCTATCTTGCGATACTTAGGGGTGCCCTTTCGTCTCCGGACGCCTTTCAACGCGGCCTGCGAGCCAGCTGACCCTGAATGAGCCTCATTTATGCACCGGAAGTGTTTGTCCGGCCGCCGGTCGGCTTCCCGGAAGCGGTTCCTCTCCGTTCCCGCCCCCGTGCACTCTAGGGCGGTCCAAAGGCCCAGTTGGGCCGGATCAGCGTTCTCGTCAGCTTGTCAAGGCGTGGGGTTGGTTTCTCTACCAGTTACTGGAAAGGCCGGAGTATGGCGTCGGACAGCGTTCATTCATACCTTCCATGTGCCCTAGGCTGTGTGATCTTGGGCAGGCTTCATAACCTCTGAGCTAACCGGTGGTTCATCGGCAAAATGGGATGGTCAAGTCCGAGTCAGCGCTAAAGTGTAAAGTTCGTGCCACATAGTGGGCCCGCTGTGCCGTCGGTGGCGCCACTGGTGCTGGTCATATCTGAGAAGCAGCTTTAAGTGGTGGCCAAGCCGGCCGATATCCCTACCTAGATTTAGAGGACTCTGCCAATTCTTTTTCTCCCTAAAGAATGCCTTCCTTGTCTGATCCTAATAATCGAGCCTTGAGGAATCGTAGACTTCCCAGCGGAAGGTTCACCAGGTCCCCTTGTTTAAGATCAGAGGTTTACTCTCACTGCAGCTACAGAAGAGAATCTGGGAAATGGCAGAGTGTCTGCCTTAAGCAAACAGGGAGGAGGGTTGATCACCCCAATCGCTTCTACGTCGGGCTTTTTGTCCCGCTTTTGAAGTGAGAGACACGTGACCTCTGGTTTGCAACACCTTATGGAAGCGAGAGTCCTTGATGTGATGATGTTTTTAATTCTCATAAATAATCCGAGACAGTTAACCCTGAAAACACCCGAATGCCTTAGCATCGGGTAACTACATGACTGAATTCTTTCCTACCAATTGGATTTAGTGAAGCGAATGTGAAGTTCACAGGAGGGGAGATAACGTCATACCTCTTCCGGCCTTCACCCTTCCATTGTCCTCTTTAAGTGTTTGCCATTGTGACCCTCCAATCAGTAGCATCCTCCAAGAATCTAATTAGAAAGGAAGAATCCCAGACCCCCCCCCCCCCCCGATCTCCAGAATCCGAATATGCATTTTAACAGAACCCCCACAGATTGCTATGAATATTCAGATGTGTGAGTTACAGCCTAAGTCAACTTGCTTTCCTGATTTAAAGTGGTGTGGTGGCTTCAACATTTTAAGGAGAGACATTTGCAGAGCCTGAATCTGGGGTGGTGATGGCAGAGCAGCTGTTTCCTGTGTTTGGGCACGGTCAGCAGGTTGATTGAAAAAAACAGATGAAAACGGTGATTCTGGGCAACCTGGACGAACACCAACACTGTGGGATCCTTAGCTTTAAGGAAGGATAAACTCAGGAATTAACTGTCACACCTGGCCAGCCAACAGAACCCGACAAATGTAAGTCTCCTAGGAAATGTGTCTCAAATGCTGTATAATTTGATCCTCACAATTTTAAACTCTCTTCCTTCTTTCTGCTTCTTACCCCATGCCATATTTACATCTAACTAGTTAAAAAGTTCACCTCGCTGAAGTAAGGAAAAATATCAAATTCATTCACGTTTATCTTGGTAACCTCAGCGCCAAGCGTAGCACTTGGCACGTAGTATGTGATCAATAAATACTTGTTTTGGTTATTGGGTTTAACTAAGTTACTTTTGTGATCTGAGTATATAGTAATTCAATTGCCTTTAAGAACATTTTTCGGTAATTAATGTGCTTATTTTTACTTTTCTATTTTCCTTAGTAATTTAGTTTTGAGCTGATTCATGTAGTCAGCCATTTATGAAGCATTTCTTAAGCATCCATTATGTGGCAAGCACTGTGCTGGTGCAAGGCATCTGAAGTAGAAAATAATTCAGTTCCTGGTCATCAGGGACATCAGGTGGGGAGGCAGAGATCCAATGCATAATGACAGAATATGTCATCATGTGCATTACAAAGCCACGCAGAGCTGGAGAGTGGCAACCCCTAGCTCTTGGGAGGTGCCTACCATAGCGCCTGGCACATCAAAAGGTGTCCAAGCCTGGCAGCTCCTTTCCCTGCTCCATGGTTCCTCCCTCAAGGTTTAAGCAAGTCTTGGCTTGAAGAGAGAGAAAGGAGCACAGATAAAGGCTGTTTGGCCACACCTCTGCCCCAAGTCAGGATCTTATCTCAAAGTCTTTGAGTCTAGTCGCTTCTTGGAGTCTACTATTCACGTGCTGTTATTTTATTTTCCTATTTGGGCATCTTAGTACACGTCAGGACCTCTGTCAGGCATGCCATCCTTGCCTCTGCAGCCCCCTGAGGCTCGCTCTCACTTGCTAACACATAACATTCTTGTCATCTCCCTGCAGGGACTTGCACTGACTCTGATTAACTGTAGAGATTGGATGCTTGCACTTTCATCTCAGGGGGATGTTGCCACACTGGTGGGGCACGAAGCACCGCCCTTTCCATGGGATGCCAAGTCATAATTCCTGCTGACATGCACTGTGTGCCTAGTTTAAACAATCTCTTGTCTTGAGACCATCTTTGAGTCCAGAGAGAGGGACTTTTGCAATCATGAAGTAGAACTTCCCGTCTGAAACCAGAGAGAAGCTGCAACTGTTCCCATTGCTCACCATCTCTGAGGATGAAGCAAGGGGATAGCAGCAACAGGATTGACACAGTGGCTGCAACAATGGGCTGAAACATAGCGACGATTGTGAGGATAGCGCAGGAGTGGGCAGTGTTTCGTTCTGTTGTACGTAGGGTTGCTATGAGTTGGAACTAACTCGATGGCACCTAAGAACAACCTGTGTGTATACACATGGATGTACATATATGTAAATATATTTTTTCTTAATATCGAGGCTACTCAAGTCAAACATTTAAGCCATATCTATGTGGCAATTAAATCTATCATATAAATCCATCCTGAATTCTCATGACATTTTTGATTGAACAGAACACAATTCCTTTTGGAGAACCAAGGAAATAAAGAAGGGAATTTCAAAAGGAAGAAGAGTTTTGCTTTCATAACATATGAAAATAAAATAAAATAATGGAAATCTTTGAGAAATAGAGTTTATTTATGATTTGATACATCTGCCAGTGTATGATAGTCTGTAGGTCTTCTTCATATGGCATTGAAACTAAACATCAAGCTACTTCTATTACAAGATTTTTAAAAAGGAAACTCATTTATAAGCTTCATTTTGATTTATCGTATGAAGGGTTCCAAATATAATATCACACACTGAGCTGATTAATTTAGGGATTATAAAGATTCTCCTGAGTGTTACCATTGTTGCTGTAGAATCAAGAGTTTATGATTGATGTTCTGCATCACGATAACCCTTGGTGGAGTCCCGATGGCACAGTGGCTGAGTGCTCCACTGCTAACTGAAAGGTTGGCAGTTCGCACTCCCCCAGCAGCTCCGAGGGAGTAAGACCTGGTGATCTCTTTCCATAAAGATTACAGTCAAGAAAATCTTAAGGGGAAGTTGTACTCTGTCCTATGAGTCGGAATTGACTCAACTCCACCCGGCAACAACATAAGATAGAGCAGGTAAGCTTACCAGGTTTTCATAATTAAAATATAAATTTTGCAGAAAAGAGGATCTGATCCTTGGTAGCCAGGTGGTGTCACACCAAGAGCATCAACATTTAAACCCAAAGCTGTTGCCGTGGAGTTGCTTCCGACTCATAACAACCCTATAGTTCAGAGTAGAACTGCCCTATAGGGTTTCCAAGGCTGTAATCTTTACAGAGAGCCCTTGATGGCGCGGTGGTTAAGCCCTTGGCTGCGCTGCGGCAGTTTGAACTCACCAGCTGCTCCGCTGGAGAAAGATGTAGCAGTCTGCTTCCATAAAGATTTACAGCCTTGGAAACCTGTCGGGGCACTTTTACTCTGTCCTGTAGGGTCTCTGTGAATCAGAATTGACTCGACAGCATTGGGTTTGGTGTTTTGTTTTGGAAGTCTCTTTGTCCCAAAACAGCCCACCCACCTACCCACAAACTTTTTTAAAAAGCCCAATGAAAGAAATTCTGCATTCTCTGCCTTCAGTGCCATGTGTACTTTGTTGTGAAACACTATACCCTTGATATGGCCGCTCCTGGTTTGTTCAGAAGAGTGGAATAGTCCTCTTGTTGCCCTTCAGATAACTTTCTTACAGTGCAGACGATTATTGGGGACATAATATCCATGTCAAATCAGTGGTATTGTGGGTGATGAACAGATGGACAACTTCAGTGCCTTATGCGTCGTCATAACTCACTCCATCTTAATTTAGAGTACACGGTATAATCATGACCCACACTGTTACGGAAAGACACATCCTAATTGCTAAAACATTCAATTATGCAGTCACCTCGTTGCAAAAAGACAAAATCAGGATTTCAGTCTGTTTTGTCTTTGGCAATTTACCTTTCTTTCCTAGAATCCACTCCTAGTTACTGGAATCTTGGTAATACTTTCTACACTTAGTGAGCATCCCTTATAGGCCACTGCTTCACCCACAGTCTCAGACAACTTTGACAACAGGGATGAAAGGTCAGCATTTATAATAGAGGAGAAGTTAGGCTTAAAAGCGTTTTCCCAGTTCCACACAGAGACAGAGAGGGTCAACCCAGCTCTCCCTGATTCCAGGGCCTGTATACAGACTTACCTTCCCTATGCTTTTTCATAAATGAATTAATGTCCAACATTGTGTCCATTTGCCACCATGAGCCTGAGAACCTCCTTACTTCCTTCCGTTGTTTCTGTGCTCCGAATTTGTAAATGGTGTTCATATTTGGATAATTATAATTTTACCAAAAAATGGCAACATCCCGTAGGAAATTTGATGGATGAAGTTTTAAAAATTTGTTTAGAGCATTTAGAGAACTTGTTCACATCTTTAAAAGAATAGAATAAAGCAGGTTGTTCAGTTAATTACAGCCACCCTTTCTTCATTTATCAATTACAACAGTAACTCTTTTTGATGATTCCTTTTCCTGGAAGCTCTATCATAAAGTCAGTTATTGTAAAAAGAACATAATTTCCATTAGGAGTCATGTTATAAATGGGGAGCATATTATTGACCAAGGTCTTAACTCCAAATAAATCATATGCCTAATTCTTTGTCTTCATGCTTTTGCCCATTAAATAAAGTTTAATGACTGTTTAATATGTGACAAGGACTGGGCCAGGCATTAGAAAATTAAAAAAAAAAACAAATTCTTAAGGTAAACTGTCTGCCTCTAGTTCACTGTTTTTTCCTTGACAGAATGTCCTTTCACATTTCTCTAGTTCATAAAACTGGACTTAGCTTTCAAGGCCTAAATCAAACTGAACAACGACAGAACAGGACAAAAAAACAGTTGCCGTGGAGTCAACTCTGTCTCATGGCGGCCCCAGTGTGTGTCAGAGTAGAACTGTACTCCGTTTGTTTTTCAGTGGTTGATTTTTCAGAAGTAGATCACCAGACCTTTTCTTCTGAGGCACCTCTGGGTGAACTCGAACCTGCAGCCTTTGGTTTAGCAGTGGGGCGCGTTAACCTTTTGCAGCACACAGAGACTCCAAAACTTAACTCTGTCAATAAATTCTTTCTGGATACATTCAATCATTTTTTTGTCAAACTTAACCACACCCTCCTCTTTGTCACCACATGTAAGTCGGCTATAGCATTTATTACCTTCTATCTTAGTAACGAGCCCTGGTAGCACAGTGGTTAACTGCTCAGCTGCTAATGGAAAGGTGGACTGTTTGAACCTTCCCAGCGGCTCCTCAGGAGAAAGATCTGCTGCTCTGCTCCAGGAAAGATTAAATGCATTGCCATGGAGTCAATTCCAACTCCTAGAGACCCTATAGGACAGAGTAGAACTGCCCCACAGGGTTTCCCAGGCTGTAATCTTTACAGGAGCAGATTGCCACATCTCTCTTTCATGGAGCAGCAGCTGATGGGTTCAAACCCCTGACCTTTCTGTTAGCAGCCGGGTGCTTAACCACTGTGCCACCAGGGCTCCTTCAGGTTAGTAGTGGAGTGTGGACTGTTTTTGCCACTCACTGGACTTTTGTCTCCATGTAAAACAGGAACATTGTGATTCAGTTCTCCAGATATAAGCCATTATTCTCCAGGTAAGTAAGAATGCAGCTGTGATGTTTGATGCATTAAAAAGTTAGTTGAAATATTAAATGTGTTTTAATAAATGATAAAAAAGTATTTGGCATAAATGCTGTTCAGCAGTGAATTAACATTGATTTTGTTCGACCTCTTGGCCTTTTGAGGGCTTTTTTTGATGCTCGTCACATCAGTGTGAACAGACGTGAATGTTTCCCTGTGATACATTTCCTTGTATGACACTGTGGCCCTTAGAGCTGTATCAAGGATCTTATCTTACACACAGGGTCAGAGAAGTAGATGGTAAGTAAATATTTGTTTTTGACGGCAGTGACAATAACAACAATGTTTCTTCCACCAAAAATGTTTGGAACAGTAGGAGGTGACCCCAAAGGCCTGTCCTTCATCATCTCTTGCTTCAAAGCATACCATCAGAAGGCGTTTCGGAAAAAGATACAGTCACCATTTATTAGAAGCTCACTAAAGTATCTCATAGTTTATTTTAAAACCACAAATAAATATGCCATTAACACAGACTTTCAAAAAGGTTCTTTGAACCATCTTCACTGGATTCCATAAAATATACAGATGCTTTTTCTATTTGGAAAACTACCAAAAGAACAGATAGAACAGGGAAGGGGTCTGAAATGGAAGTCACAGTGAAATTTTGAAAGCGCCAGTTTGACACATAAAAAGACTGGTATAATTTGAAGGTCTATTATGACTTGAATTCTCAGAAAATTAGCTGCAAAGTAGGAAGCTATTAGAGTTGACAATGTTATGGGAGTATATTTGTTGAATGTTATGGACTTACCCAGTTTTTTCCTGGGGAAGAAAAATTCCCAAGTTTTGATGAATGTGCCTAGATCCTTGTTATTGTTGCTGGTGTTGTTAATTGCTGTCAAGTTGATTCCAACTCATGGCAGCCCTGTGTGTGTCAGAGTAGAATTGTACCCATATGGTTTTCCGTGGCTGTGACCTTTTGGAAGTAGATTGCCAGGCCTTGCTTCCAAGGTGCCTCTGGGTGGGTTCGAACCGCCAACCTTTTGACTGGTAGTCGAGTGTTTAACCATTTGCGCCACCCAAGGACTCCTTAAACCAAAATCAAACCTGTTGCCGTCAAGTCAATTCTGACTCATAAGGACCGTATATGACAGAGAAGAACTGCCCCATAGGGTTTCCGAGGAGCAGCTGGTGGATTCGAACTGCTGAACTTCTGGTTAGCAGCTGTAGCGCTTAACTGCTGAGCCACCAGGGCTCCAGGGACTCCTTAGATCCCTATAAAAAACCTGTTGCTGTCAAGTCGACTTTTGGTTAGCAGCCATAGCTCTTAACCACTGCACCACCAGGGTTTCCTTTAGGCAGATAGATTTAAAATACTGAAAACGTACAATTATTCTGTGTGAATGAAAGAGACGGCAAGCTCAGAGTCATTCCAGCAGCAGTCATTGCATCAGGGAAGCCCCTCTCCAGGCTTTCTGGCCCAACGTCAGCCCTGTGTTTCTGAATTCCCACGTGGAAACCCGAGGACCCCAGTTACGTCATTATTTTTAAATTAATTATATTGTTATTTTAAGCACCAAGCTTTCCTTTCTGTATTTCTCTCCTCACAGTGGGGGAAGTATGATTCCATTCTTAGCATGCTTTTGAGGTGCCATGTTAAGAAAGTAGACTTGAGTAGCCATTTATTTACATCCCACTTAAAAACCAACTATAAAAACAGAACGCATCCCAGATGTATCATAAATTTGCTGCTGTTGTTCGTTGTGGTCCAGTTGGTTCTGACTCAGAGTGGCCTTACGTATAACAGATGGCAACATTGCCTGGTCCTGCACCATCCTCACAACCATTGCTGTTTGAGGCCATTGAAACCGAGCCCATAAATTTAAGGTTCTTGAAAAGGCTGTTTGTAAATCTGAAAATTAATTTCCCTGTATCTTCACGTACACATACTCAAAATTTCAGAAAACCAGCTTGACACCCAAGATAAGTGCATTTTTCTGTTTTATCACAGAAAACATCAGATTCTGTAGGGTATAGAAACAGTCATAACATCACATTTTAAGCACTACTGAGTTTAATTTCACCATTCTGTGAACATAGACAAAAGTTAAAGTTCATTTTCCTTCTGTTTGAGAGGAAACCAAAATAGCATTGCCTCTGTATTGTTAAAAGAGAAATACCTTCATGACAACTTAGACAAACACATCAGCTCTGTGACCCCAGTTTTACTTATACTTCACACCATTCACCCAAGCTGTATTTTCACTAGAGGGGGACACGTGATCGTTGAAATCATGTGGCGGTTTCCATCATTTGCACATATTCCCTGACATCTGACTCCTGCCTGATTGTTTTACTTTCTCTGGTAGAATGGCAAATCATTGTGATACCTTAAGCAACACAAATACTGTGCATGTACTTACTTGCTTTATTTTTAAGTCGTTAGAGGAAAGAAAGAATGCCATATTTGTATTTGTGTTTATTTAAAGTACACTTACGTGGCACTTATAACAGGCCTCTTCTAACCACCTTGCAAATATTAGTGTATTTAATATTCATAAGAATCCTACGGGGTAGGTAACTAGTGGCACTTGGCATTTTTTAAGAAAATTGTATTGTACTTTAAAGTTTACAGCTCAAGTTAGTTTCTCATTAAAAGATTTATACACATATTGTTTTGTGACACTGGTGGCAATCCCCACAATGTGACAGCACTCTCCCCCTTCCCACCCCGGGTCCCCTGTGTCCATTCGTCCAGTTTCTGTCCCTTCCTGCCTTCCCCTGTTGCTTTTGGGCAGGAGCTGCCTGTTTGGTCTTGTATGTGGCACTTGCATGTTAAGGATGGGTAAAGAAGGCTACTAGTAGAAAGATTGTTGATTCAAACCCACCCAATAGCTCCAACGGAGAAAGGCCTGGAAATCTACTTCCATAAAAATTATAGCCAAGGAAACCCTATGGGGCGGTTGTACTCTGTCACCTGGGGTCGCCATGAGTTGCAGTTGACTCGACGGCACCTAACAACAACAACGATAACAAATAAGGCACAAAGAGCCTGAGTAGGTTTCCTGAGATCACACAGGTAATAATGAGTAGAGCCGGGATTCAGCTCTTAACCACTTCCCCATGCTGCCCGCCAATGGCTGAGTCAAGAGCAGGTATCTACTCACAGGTCATCTACAGGGCCATTTTCATAAGACATTGATAAGTGAAGTGAGAAAAAATGCCATCCTGCTACACCTTGTCTGGGTCTTTATAGGCTCATCTCTTGTTCTGAGCCATTAAATATTGGGAGTTCCCAAGACTTTGACCTGAGGTCTCTCCCCTTCTCTCTCTACGTGCTCTACCTGGATGACGCCGTTCATGCCGATAGCTTCATGTCGCCTCTAGTCCTGTGGCCTCCACAGGTGGTGATGTGATGGCATGAGGACTGCTAATTTGGAGTGGCTCCCTGTGGCTGGAAGGAGCCCTGGTTGCTCAGTGGTTAAGCACTTGGCTACTAACTGAAAGGTCGGCGGTTTGAACCCACCTGCCACTCCACGGAAGAAAGACATGGTGACCTCTTCCATAAAGATTACAGCCTTGAAAACCTATGGGCCAGTTCTACTTAGTCCCATAGGGTGGGTGGAGAGAGCTCAGGCTATAACTCAGGGCTAGGCCCTGCCTGAGTGAAGGGGGAAGCCCATGCCTCCAGCACAGGTGAGGTGTGGGAGAGGGAAAGTGGGACACACAGGTAGAAAGTCAGCGTACTAATTCACCCCCTTCTCGGGTTGTGTGTTGGGAGAAGATCTTCTAGAGACCCGCAGAGGGGTACAGGGCATATTCCCAGACATCATCCTGGGAAACTGTGGTACCCTAGTACAGTGGTTCTCAATTCTACTGCTTTTCGTTAGTCTAGGATGGAGCCCAGGCATCAATATCATTAGGCAACCCTTTCATTACCATTGGATTAATGGTATACCAGCCAATTTGAATGCCTCTGGATCTCAGAGGGAAGGCATTATTCCCTTCTAATGCATTTAGCGTCAAGGTGAATTCCTTTTGAAATGCGTGAAGCTCAGCTGATCAGAGGTGGAGCCTCATTGTTGTGTAGGTTGAGCATTCTATTAGGTGATGCTTCCTGGATACATTAGGGTTAGTAAACTTTTGCCTTTTTTTCCTTTATTTCTATGAGATAAGGCTTGCAAGCCTAGTCACAGCTTTCCTGTGTGACAGGGCACCCTGCTGGGGTTTGTTTTGGTTTTTCTGTATCATATTTGGAAAACCAGAGGTCCCCCAGGTAACCTAATGGAGAGGCACCCACAATAAATTATCTAACTAGTTCTCAATGGCGTACTGTCAGCGGCATACTGTCATGCCACAAATCGGTGGCACCATAGTGCCACTCGTTTCGTTGGTGGCTTATGTTACCAGCCAAAAATTTAAACACACTCGATTAGTAAGCATGCATTCCAATACTGAAAACACATGCCATCCAAAAATAAAAAATTAAGGAGAAAAAATGTGGTAACAAAATGAGGCAAAAACCGGAAAACTGACTGGTGAATCTAATGTGCAGCACTATTGTTAGAGAAGTTCTCTATCTGGCCGGCATGACACAGGGGTAGGAACGCAGGGCAGGGAGAGGAGGATGCCTAGATTGGGGGTCAGAGATAAAATAAGCCTCCACCTGGAGATCAGAGGGTCTGCAAGAGTCTGCACACACTGATGAGCTGTGGAGGAGCTGAGAGAATCAGGGCCAGCCTGTGCTTGGGGTGCAGAATGTGCGGTGTTGGCAGAATTTAAGACCAGAGGCAAAGGACCAGGACCATGGACTTTAGCATTAGCAGCACACCTGGCATTTGGAATGCCAGATGACACCTCAGTGAACCCCAGCCCAGGAACCAGACCAGACCAGCAGAGACCAACACAGACCCTCAGTTGTCTGCGCCTGGGTCAGAGGTCCCATCTCTACCTGGGACCACACCAGACCAGGGGAGACCAACACAGACCCTCAGTTGTCTGCCCCTCTATCAGAGGTCCCATCTCCACCTGGGACCAGACCAAACCAGCAGCGACCAATACAGACCCTCAGTTGTCTGCCCCTTGATCAGAGGTCCCATCTCTACCTGGGACCAGACCAGGCCAGCAGAGACCAACACAGACCCTCAGTTGTCTGCTCCTCTATCAGAGGTCCCATCTCTACCTGGGACCAGACCAGGCCAGCAGAGACCAACACAGACCCTTAGTTGTCTGCCCCTCGGTCAGAGGTCCCATGTCTACCTGGGACCAGACTAGATCAGGGGAGACCAACACAGACCCTCAGTTGTCTGCCCCTCTATCAGAGGTCCCATCTCCACCTGGGACCAGACCAGGCCAGCAGAGACCAACACAGACCCTCAGTTGTCTGCCCCTTGATCAGAGGTCCCATCTCTACCTGGGACCAGACCAGCAGAGACCAATGCAGACCCTCAGCTGTCAGCCCCTCAATCAGAGGTCCCATCCCTATCTGGGACCACACCAGACCAGCAGAGACCAACACAGAGCCAGTTGTCTGTCCCTGGATCACAGGTCCCATCTCTACCTGGGCCCACACCAGACCAGCAGAAACCAACACAGACCCCATTGTCTGTCCCTGGATCAGAGGTCCCATCTCTACCTGGGTGCAGAGTCCCAGGGTCAGGGATGGTTACATCGTTTGGAGTGTCCAGTGCAAAGTGCAACTGTGGGCCAGTTGTTCAAAGAGCAGGGGGAAATATGCTATTAAAAGTGTCTTCTCTTTCTTGCATTGTCTTTCTCTTTTGACTTGTCATAATCTTTTTTGAGTTTACTATTTAATGTTGTAAGGGAAAGCAAGCTAAAAGTTTAAATTGTTAGCAAGTGTTTTACCATTCATATTTATATTATGCAATATGCAATGACAGTTTAAAAATCAAATATAGTATTTAACTAGCATTCTGAATCACCAAAATTATACAATTTGCATTTCGTAGGTCCTACTTGCATATGTATTTTGTTCTTACCAGAACAGCAGAAACACTGCACAAAACTCATCCAGCTGTTTTGATTTCGCTTAATAGATGAACAGTCTACCAGCACCCTCTGCCTTTGGCTTCCTCGTAAGGAAGGTCTGAAAGGAAAAGGAACGATGGCTTGCTCTGTCTCTTTATGTCATCATTTTCAGTCTCAGTGATTGGCCAACACAGGGAAGTGACGGGAGTGAGAAAAGATGTGACAGGGTTCCTTGGCCATTTGTGTGTCTTCATACACCTTTGCCTTCTGTAGAGCAAACCGTTGGCACGAAACCAGGGACTATTCTTAGTCACCTGGGGCTGCTATAACAGACATACCATATGTGGGTGGCTTTAAAGAACAGACATTTATTTTCTCTCAGTTCAGAAGACTGGAAGTCTGAATTCAGGGTTCCAGCTTTAGGGGAAAATCCTTGTCTCGGCTTCCCTAGTGTTCTTCTTGGTGTTCCTTGGACATCTCCATGTGCTGTCTGTCTTCCCCCTGTTTGTGCTTGCTTACTTTTACTTCTGTGTCTAATGCACTCTTTTGATACCTCAAAAGTAGTTAGGTTTATAATTGTTGTATATTCTTGATGGATTTGCCCTCTATCATGAAATAGGGGCCCTGGTGGCACAGTGGTTAAGTGCTCAGCTGCTAACCAAAAGGTCGGTGGTTCAAACCCACCAGCCGCTTCATGGGAGAAATATGTGGCAGTCTGCTTCTGTAAAGATTACAGCCTTGGAAACTCTGTGGGGCAGTTCTTTGTCCTGTAGGGTCGCTATGTGTTGGAACTGACTCAGCGGCGGTGGGTGGGTGGATATCATGAATTAATGCCTTCTTTGTCTTTCTAACAATTCTGGTGTTAAAGACTATTTTGTCTGCCATTGGAATAGTCACTCCAGTTTTCTTTTGTTACTGTTTGCATGGAATATCTTTTTTCATTCTTTCACTTTTAACCTATTTCTGTCTTTGGATCTAAAGTGAATCTCCTGTAGACAGCATACAGTTAGATAAGGTTTTTTATCCTTTTTTCCAACGTCTACCTTTTAATTGGAAAGTCTATTGCAAATGCTGTTGTCTTCTTGTTAATTGCAATTTCCAATTTTTTTTTGTGTTAGATATAAGAATATAGTTACTTTTTGTATATAGACCTTTGTTATGGATTCAGCTGTGTCCCCCAAAAATACATGTTGTAAATCCTAACTTCTGTGCCTGTAGTTATAATCTCATTTTGGAATGGGTTGTCTGTTATGTTAGTGAGACAGGATTAGTGTAGGGTGTGTTTTGAATCAATCTCTTTTAAGATATAAAAGACATTAAACAAGCAAGCAAGTAGGCAGAGATGGGGTAAGATAGATGCCATGGCACATAGAGATCTCCAAGGAACCAAGAGCAGAAGCTGACGAGACAAGGACCTTCCTCCAGAGCCCACGGAGAGAGAAAGCCTTGCACTAGAGCCAGTGCCCTGAATTTGGACTTCTAGCCTCCTAGACTGTGAGAAAATAAATTTCTGTTTGTTAAAGCCACCCCCTTGTGGTATTTCTGTTACAGCAGCACTAGATGACTAAGACAATGTTATATTCTGTGACCTTGCTAAATTCACTTATTTATCATCAATTTTTCAGATTCGTTAGTATTTTCTATGGAGGCAATGATGTCATTTGCAGACAGTTTTACTTCTTCTTTTCCAATCTATGCATTTTCTTGCCTTATTACATTGCATGGTTAAGTGTTTGGCTGCTAACCAAAAAGTTGGCAGTTCGAATCCACCAGCCACTCCTTGGGAACCCTATGGGGCAATTCTCTCCTGTCCTGTAGGGTCACTATGAGTTGGAATCAACTCAACAGCAATGGGTTTTTTAATGGGTTTAGGACCTCCATTCCTATGTTCAGTAGGAGTAGGGAAATTGGACGTTTCTTTTTGCTGGTATTAGGGGGAAAGCATGTGTTCTTTCATTATTAAATATGATGTTAATTGTTAAGTTTTTCCTAGATGCCCTTCATCAGCTTGAGGAAATTCTCTTTTATTCCTACTTTGCTGAGTTGTTTTTTTTTTTTTTTAATCATAGAATTTTGTCAGATGCTTTTTCTGCATCCATTGCAATGATCGTATGGTTTTTCTTTTTTGGCCTACTAATATGATGATTTGTTGTTACGTTGTTAGGTGCCATGGAGTCAATTTTCAATTTATAGCAAAACCCCAAAATATAGGAAGCAAAAAAAATGACAGAACTGAAGTTTCAGTAATAATAGCTGAGGACTTCAGTACTTCACTTTCAAAAATAGAACAAGTACACCAAAGAAAAGAAAACAACACCTGAACAACACTGTAACCCAGCTCGACTTAACCAACATGTGTAGAACACTTCCCCCAACGGCAGCAGAATACATATTCCCTTCTATTCCTACTTGGTTAAGTGTTTTATCATAAAAGGGTGTTGGACTTTGTCAGGTATGTTCTCTGCATCAGTTGAGATGTTTGTCTGTCTGTCCACTTCATTCTATTAGAATGTGTATTACATTGATAAATTTTTCAACTGCTGAACTACTCCTGCATTTCTAGGATAATGGCCACTAGGTCATGCTGCATGATTCTTTTAATACGGTTCTGGACTCAGTTTGCTAGTATTTTGTTAAGGATTTTTGTCTCTATATCCAGACATACAAGGCTTATGTATTACATAACTCTATTTACATGAAATGTCCAGAGGAGATAAATCTTAGAGATAAAAGGCAGTTAGTGTTTGCCAGGGTCTAGGGAGAGTGAGAAATGGGGAATGACTGCATAGTGGGTATGGGGTTTGTTTTTGGGGTGATGAAATGTTATGAAATTAGATAACTGTGATGGTTATGGTTACACAAGACTGTGAATGTACTGTAAGTCACTGAATTGTACACTTTAAAATGATTAAAATGAAGAATTACATGGGGGGAGAAAGCTTTCAGAGCCTGATTCAAAGGGAAATTAAAAGTTAAGAATAAAAGAGAAGGAAGACACTTTTATCCTCAGAACCAAACCCACAAAAAAGATCGTTAGGGTTAAGACACACCCTACACTGCTATGGCCTCATCAACGTAACAAAGAAAACCTGTTTCCTAAGTGAGTTCACATCCACGGGTATACACGGGTTAGGATTTATCACATGTATTTTGTGGGGACACAGTTCAATCCGTAACACCTTTTTTTTGAGTTCAGAGAAAGTTGTGGTTGAACAGGAAGGCATGGCCTCTTGCGGTTGGCAGCACCCCTGCCGACTCGCTATGAGACTCAGTGGTCTCCCTCACCTCCTGGGCCAGCTGGAATTCTCTGCTTATGTGGCATCTGGGACACTATATACCAAAGGGGTAACAAAGAACAACAGAATCCCACGTTGTGTTTATCTTCTGTGCTTAGGTGCATGCTTCATTGTCCCATGAAACTTCACTCATAATTTCAACTATAAAGTCATTAAACATTTCAAGATGGCGGCCTCAGGACATGAACCAAGCACATGGCCCTTCTGAGCATGGAGCCCTGTGTGACTGCACAGGTTTCCTGTCCATGAAGCTGGTTCTGCTCTCCTGGATACCCAGATATTATCCTGGGGGAGAATGGGAAAGAAGAAACTTACTGGTCTGCTTGAAATGAGATTGTCTTAATTATACAGTAGAAACCAAACCAAAACCAAACCTGTTGCCATTGAGTTGATTCCAACTTATAGCTACCCTATGAATCCCACAGGGTTTCCAAGGCTGTACTCTTTATGGAAGCAGACTGCCACATCTTTCTCCTGAGAAGCAGCTGCTGGGTTCAAACCGCTAATCGTCCAATTAACAGCTGAGGGCTTAACCACTGTGCCACCAGGGCTCCTCATAATTATACAGTAAATCTGAAATCAAACCATTTGCCGTGGAGTTGATTCCAACTCATAGCGACCCTATAGGACAGAGTAGAACTGCCCCATAGGGTTTCCAAGGAGTGGCTGGTGTTTGCAAACTGCCAATCTTTTGGTTAGCAGCCGTAGCTCTTAACCACTGCGCCACCAGGGCTCTACTTATAAAATGAAAAAAAGAATAAAATAATTAACTCCATTTGTTTTTAAACAATGGAGATTCTTTATTTCCATTCGTGGATTCTTTGCCTTAGTTAAGATTCCTTTGGTTGCTGAGAAGAAAAGCAAACATCAATATAAGTGGATGGCAGGGAAGGAGGGACTGGCACCAGGAAAGCCTTCAGAAGTCATGCTTCCTCTTTGGATTTCCAGGGTCACATGGATTCTCACTCAGCATCTGGTTTCCCTTCCTCTCAGGACACCTCCATCCTCTGCTTCTCAATGTGCACGTGACCAAAGGTGGTAGCCCCTCAGCTCTGCGGCTTACAGGCAACCTGCACAGAGTAGCATCTCCTACTCCCTAGTCCATATGCCTGGTAGAGGGCATCTGATTGGCTAAATGTGGATCCATCCTTGGTGCGAGTACATATGAATGGTGGGTGGGGGCACAGCCCATGGATTGACAGACAAACCTGAAGTTTCCTCCTTTACTCTTTGCACTTGATTAAATGCCCTGTGCTATAAAGTGAACTATTTCTGATAGATAAATTATATAAGTTATATATACCTGCATCGGTATCTTGGAAACCCTGGTGGCCTAGTGGGTAAGAGCTATGACTGCTAACCAAAAGGTTTTCATTGGCTGATTTTCCAAAGCAGATCACCAGGCCTTTTTTCCTAGTCTGTCTTAGTCTGGAAGTGCCATTAAAACCTGTTCACCATGAGTGAACTGCTGGTGGTATTTGACTGGTGCCATAGCTTCCAGCACCATAGCAAAATGCAAGCCACCACAGTACTACAAACTGACAGGCAGGTGGTTTAAAAAAAAAAAATATATATATATATATATATATATATATATATATATATATATATATATATGTGTGTGTGTGTGTGTGTGTGTGTGTATAATTTTTTTCCCTCCTCTGGCTATTGTCTACATACTTCATTTTGAAACTAGATTGACAGAGAAGATGAGCATAATATTTTATAAATAGAATAATAATACAGCCAGTCCCTGAGTTACAAACGTCCAAATTACATCCTGTAGTTATGAACCAACACCGGTAAAGCTTATTATATTAAAAATTAGAAACCGAGGTACATACAATGGTTCCTAACAATAAATGGGTGATACTTCGTGATGTGCATCAAAACATATTATTATTACTGTGTTATTAAAGATGTTTTAGTGTATCTGGAAGTGTTTCTTTAATGTTTTTATGCACAGAAAGGTACACTGTATATTATATACGAAGACAAACATTTGGCTAACTGACGTTAGATACAAACCCTACCTAATGGTTCGGATTTACAAACAAATTCGACTTAAAGAAAGTTTAGGAATGGAATTTGTTTGTAATCGGGGACTGCCTGTAACAATGATCAGGTAAAAGCTACCGCGCCCACACTATGTGTCAGAGTTTTGCTAATTGTGCTGCATTCATCATCTCAACCTATACAGTAGCGAGGTAAGGAAATAAACTAACCTCAAAAACATAAAGGACTTGCCAGGGATTATATGGATAGTAAGGGAACAGAGCAGGAAAGACACCCTGGTTCCTTGGAGCTCAAAACCTGTGCCTTTAACTCTTTTACTAGAAAATGACAAAAGCTGGCTTTATTATATACTTTGTTGAGAGATTATTATCACTGTTACTATGCCCCCTTACCCCCAAGTTTTTTGTTGACTATTATATGGAAACCCTGGTTGTGTAGTGGTTAAGAGCTACGGCTGCTAACCAAAAGGTCGGCAGTTGGAATCCACCAGGCGCTCCTTGGAAACAGGGGAAGTCCTTCTCTGAGTCGGAATCGACTCAGCCACAACGGGTAAAGGTAGGTAAGGTATTACCCAAAGAGTTGGAGCCCCGGTGGCTCAGTGGTTAAGAGCTCCACTGCTAACCATAAAGGTCGGCAGTTGGAATCCACCAGCCACTCCTTGGAAACCCTATGGGGAAGTTCTACTCTGTTGCTATGAGTTAGAATCAACTTGACGGCAACAGGTTTGGTTTTTTTGTTTATCCTAAGAGTTTAGAAAATTTCAGATCCTTGATTTTTCAAGGAGTTCAATTAAAAGGATAGTAGCAATTAAACCCAGGAGATTCTCAGAGATGTTTGCTCCTAATTAATGAGTGGCTTTCCAAGATTACACGCATAATCCCACAAAACTTGATGCCTGGTGGAGCTGATTTGTGTGCAAATATAGATGCCCCAGGTCCTCAGGGTGTTGATTGTTTTCTAGCTGTTTCCAGTCTGACCCCTGCTGGCTGATAGTAATTGAACATGGCAAATCTCAGACCAAGGTCAATAAATGCTGGAAAGAAGCCACAATTCCCCGTGTGCAAGGGCCAAGGGATGTCAGTTTAAGGTGGTCTTAGTCAGGTTAGCTGAATCTCCCGTTACCTGTACCTTGCCATTTTCCAAACTACCTTGAGAGAGCAGAGACCAATTGCTATCTCCATCTTGAATCCACACATGCTACCTAGACAGGACTTTTTTGTGTTGAAATCTCAATAGAAAATTAAACCTATAAAAAAGAATTTACATTAATGTTGGCCATTTTTGACCCTCTTGTCTCTTGCGTCCTTCACTCTTTCTCTGTGGATTATTTATTTGACTTTGAAGATAGATGAATTATAGTCTGTCCTGGATAGAAATTAAAGGGTTATAGAATATATTTTATTTTTACCGAAAATGTCCATGAAATTACCAAATATATATTCCTTAATAAATCCACTTTATTGGCTATTTTTCAAGTGAAAATAATTTTTAAAAATGAGAATTTCTGTACTAACCAGTTTACTTACCTCTCAAAATTAGAGCTACAGCTAATAAAAGCTCTGGATATGAACATAGGATTTAAAAGTACACACACACACACACACACACACACACACACACACACACACACACACACACGAAGATAATTATTTCACAAATGAAGGCCAAGTTTTTTCCAATCCTGTTAAAATTTAGTTTTTTTTAAAAATAAATTTTTAAAAAAAAATTTCCAAAGCAACATATACTTGCCATAAAAAGCTTAGAGACTATAATAAAATTTAAGAAAAATCACTATACAGGTAATACCAATATGAAAGATATATTCATACACACACAGTTGTTATTTTTAGGCACCCTGAGGTCAGTTCCCACTCATAGTGACCCTATGTACAACAGCAGGAAATACTGCCTGGCCTGTGCTATCCTCACAATTGTTATGTTTGAGCCCATTGATGCAGCCACTGTCAATCCATCTCGTTGAAGGTCTTCCTATTTTTCACTGACCCTCTACCAAGCATGATGTCCTTCTCCAGGGGCTGGTCACTCTTAATCACATGTCCAAAGTACTTGAGATGAAGTGTTGCCATCCTCACTTCTAAGGGGCATTCTGGGTGTACTGTTTCCAAGACAGATTTGTTTGTTCTTCTGGTAGTCCATGGTATGTATATTCAACATTCTTCTCCAGCACCATAACTCGGAGACATCAATTCTTCTTCAGTCTTCCTTATTCACTGTCCAGCTTTCACGTGCATATGAGGCAATTGAAAATACCATGGCTTCGGTCAGGCGCGTCTTAGTCCTCAAAAAAACATGTTTGTTAACACTTTAAAAGAGGTCTTTTGCAGCAGATTTGCCCAGTGCAATACATCATTTCACTTCCTGACTGCTGTTTCCATGGGCGATGATTATGGATCCAAGTAAAATGAAATGCTTGACAACTTTAATACTTTTTCCATTTATCATGATTTTGCTTATTGGTCCATTTGTGAGGATTTTTGTTTTCTGTATGTTGAGGTGTATTCCATACTGAAGGCTGTATAGTCTTTGATCTTCATCAATAAGTGCTTCAAGTCCTCTTCACTTTTAGCAAGTAAGGTTGTGTCATCTGCATATCGCAGATTGTTAATAAGTCTTCCTCCAATCCTGATGCCACATTCTTCTTCATGTTGTCTAGCTTCTGGGGATTACTTGCTCAGCATACAGATTGAATAGGTATAGTGAAAGAATACAACCCTGACAAACACCTTTCTTGACTTTAAACCACACAGTATCCCCTTGTTCTGTTTGAATGACTGCCTCTTGGTTTATGTACAGGTTCTGCATGAGCACTGTTAAGTGTTCTGAAATTCCCATTCATCGCAACGTTGTCTATAATTCGTTAAGATTCACAGAGTTGAATACCTTTGCATAGTCAATAAAAAAAAGTAAACATCTTTCTGGTATTCTCTTCTTTCAGCCAAGATCCATCTGACATCAGCAATGATATCCCTTGTTCCACATCCTCTTCTGAATCCAGCTTGAATTTCTGGCAGTTCCCTGTTGACGTACTGCTGTAACCACTTTTGAATGATCTTCAGCACAATTTTACTTGGGTGTGATTTTAATGATATTTTTTGATAATTTTTGCATTCTGTTGGATCATCTTTCTTTGGAATGGGCACAAATATGGATCTCTTTCAGTTGGTTGGCCAGGTAGATGTCTTCCAAATACAGGTGAATGTAATATATCATTTACATTTATATTGAGATAGAAATATTTATTTCAAATATTAATACAAAGCATTTTATAATTGATAGAAAAGGCACCAATATAGGATATAATTCCACTAAATAACTGTAAATAACTGAATGTTATTGTATAGTCAGTGGTCTAATATTATTAAATGTATAGAATGTTCCTTTTTTGCAAAAATTTGTCATATTACTTTATAGACATCCTTGACATTTATGCATTTAATATTTCTAGTTTTGAGGCCTATGGTATGTTGTAATTTATAAAACTCTCAGGACCTAGATTTGAACAGATTGGTTTTCAAAGGTGGTGTGCAGGAGTGCATCATTTAGGGAGTGAAAAGCCTTGTCAGTCACAGTGAAGCATTATTATGTGCTAGAGTGCTATTCACAAGTTTGGGGTGTTGATCGGATGATGGGGGTCTGCGCACGTGTAAAAACAACATGACCGCTAAGGTGAATACTCCCAGTGGGATTCCAGGGCATGGTGGAGACTGGAAAGAACCTCCGTCAGGACTGTAACACAGTCACCGAAAAAGGAGGGGAGAGCTCTTTTGGAATTGCTTTCAAAGGTTTCAGATATTTCATTCAATATCCTACAAAGAGGCAAATAGTAAATATTTGATGTAAATTAGACTTTGTTTTCCTCTAGCTGAGAGTCAAGAATGTACTATCTCCCAGGTCTGGATGATATTTTTAGAGTCATGTTGTTGTTATTGGCAGGCATTGACCTGACCAACCATGATATCCTTTCTAGGGAATTAGAGTCATACTTAGCTTTTAATAGCCCCAGGGTTTAGCAGAGGGGCTGGCATGCAGTAGGTGCTCAATGAATATTTATTGATAACTGACTGCATGAATTCTAGAAAACAATTGATGCACAACTGGAAAATTCAAGGCTGGTATAAAACAAGATGGTTCTGAGCACTGAGATAAGTTTTCTTGTGTAGCTTGCCAATTGATTATATTGCTTCCAGGAAATTCTCAGCAATAAGAGACTCATTTGAACAAGAGTAGGCTGCCAAGGAGTATGGACATCCAAGGGGAGTGGTTTGACAAGGATCATTTATACGTGAATTTTAAACTACAGAATCGTGTTTAAATCAAACAGTTCACTTTCAATTTACTCGCATTGCATGTGCATGGGTACATTCACATGTATAGACACACACTCACGGACCGGAAGTTTAATTGGCATGACTTTACACAGATCACTTTTGTTTTCCCTGGTTTGTGAAAACTGCCTGGGCTCAAATCTAGGCTCCTCCACTTTTATTTGTGTGACCTTGGGGAGGTTACTTAACCTCTCTGTACCTCAGTTTCTTAATCTGTACATTGGAGATAATGATTACATCTAAATTACAGAACGTTTATGAGGCTAAATGAGTTAATATATGTAAAAAGTGTAGAATATCATTTGTCACACAATAAGAGCAGTTTAAATATTGTTATTATCCAAAACCATAGGATATTAATATTAAAAAAAATTAGAGGTGGGACCAAGATGGAGGAGTAGTCAGACACTTGCTGTGGTCCCTCTTACAACAAAGACCTGAAAAAACAAGTGTATCTCGGTTGTATATGACAATCTAGGAGCCCTGAACATCAAAGGCAAAGTTGAGGAATTGGACTGAGTGGTGGTAGGGGGAGAGATGGTTAGGAAGCAGCAAGGAGTTGCCAGACCTGACCTGGCAGGAGCCCAGTGCCCCTCAGGCCGGATCGGTTTGCGTGTGTGGTGAGGCAAGCAGTACCACTCAGGAGGCGTTTCCACATCGGTAGAGACTCAGTGGCAGAGTCTACTCGGGCATTCAAAACCAGTGAAAAAGCAGCGCTCAACTGGCAAAAGATAAGTAGATGCATCTGACCTACCACGCAGATCAAAAAATACCCCCTTTGGGAAAAACGTCTCTCCCATTTGCCTGTCCCCCCACTCTCACTCTGCACCAGGTCCTGGGCCGGCTTCAGCCATTGCTGAGTCTCTGGGCCAGAAGTAGGACCCATCACGCACCCTGATCCATTCTCCTGGCCTTGCAGAGGGAACAAATTAACAAACAGGAAAAAATAATCTGCCAGTTCCCCTAAGCCGGGAACTTAGGGTAGGCACAGCTCCTTTGCCTAGGCACAGGCATAAGGGGTCCGTGGTCCTCACTACTGGACCAATAAACAGTATCATGATAAACGGAGAAAAGTTTGAAGTTTTCATTTTACTTGGACCCACAGTCAATGCCCATGGAAGCAGTGGTCAGAAATCAAACGACATTTTGCATTGGACAAATCTGCTGCAACAGACTTGCTTAAAGTGTTAAAAAGCAAAGATATCACTCTGAGGACTAATGTGTACCTGACCCAAGTCACGATATTTTCAGTTGCCTCATATGCATATGAAAGCTGGGCATTAAGTGAAGACTGAAGAAGAGTTGATGTCTTTGAATCATGGTATTGGTGAAGAATATTGAATGTATTATGGACTATCAGAAGAACAAACAAATCTATCTTGGAAGAAGTACAGCCAGAATGCTCCTTAGAAGCGAGGATGATGAGACTTTGTCTCAAGTCCTTTGGACATATTACCAGGAGGGATCAGTCCTGGAGAAGGACGTCATGCTTGGTAAAGTAGAAGGTCAGTGAAAAAGAGGAAGACCCTCAACAAGATGGATTGACACAGTGGCTGCAATAATGGGCTCAAGCATAGCAATGATTGTGAGGATGGTGCAAGACTGGACAATGTTTCATTCTGTTGTAGATAGGGTTGCTGTGAGTCAAAACCGACTCAACGGCACCTAACAACAACAGCAACAACTAGATCAAAGTAGTCTATACAGTGTTTGTTAATTTGTACAATGAGGATACTGATTATACACCTTCTCCTCACTTACCAACTTATTATTATAGTCATTTTGCATTTATGACAACAGTAAAAAATCTACTATTTTGCACATTAATGATGTATGTCTGGCAGTAATGAATGCTGTATGCGAGGCAAGAGCTGTGATGGTTAATGTTATGTGTCAGCTTGGCTGGGCCATGATTCTCAGTGGTTTGGCAGTTATGTAATGATGTAATTTGACTGTTATATAATGATGTAGTCTTCCTCCATTTTGTGATCTGATGTGGTCATCCTCCATTTTTACATAACACCAATATCTCATAATGACCTGGTCTTTGGAACCTAACCCTGTCAATAAGTGAGGAGAAGGTGTACTTAAATCTTAGAAAGTTTATGTGACTAAATGAGTTAATATATGTATGGGCTTGGAAGAGTGTCTGTCACATAATAAAATAACTATTTCATTGTTATCATCCTTAATCATAAGATATTTACATTAAAAACACTTAGATTACTAGGTCAAACTAACATTTTAAAATGATTTACTGTTAAGCATTTAGCTTTTTGATTATTTTTGATGTTTTAAGTATGTTGAAAACTAGGAATTACTAAAATGAGAATGAAATTAAATAGTTAAAATGGAAAGACAGTAATTTAGAACATCTTTTCCCTCTTTAGATGAAAAACATCCTCAAAAAGGCCAGTTTCCTGGAACTGAATACATTTTAAATTATAATTCATTTTTCTTGCAATTTATAGATCTGGCATTATTAAAATATTCATATCTTTGGGCTAATGTGGCATAACAAATTTAATTTGCAAAACAAAGATTATATGAATAGAATATGATCCACAATAAATTTTTTCATAAGCCTCATGTTGTAGACACTCCATTAAAAAAATAAGATCAGTCATATTTTATAACTCCATAGAGCTTTCCAAGCAAATACGCTATTAGAAAATCATAAAAGAATAGAATTTTGGAGCCAAAAGTTTTCTCAGAGTTTATCTGTTTCATTGTTTCCCTAAATAGTCAAGGTACAGCCCCCTACCCGCTACAAATGAGCTCCACAGGGATGTTTGAAATGTGCTGTTTTTAGGTGCCACCGAGTCCCATTTTTGACTCATAATGACCCCATGTGACAGAGTAGAACTGCCCCTTAGGGTTTTCTAGGCTGTAATCTTGACAGGAGCCTTTCCAGCTATCAAATTCTGGGATTATAATTCTTGAGAATGAATTTACAGCGCCTGCCGTTGTGAAGATTGTATAAATGCATACTGCTGTCATTTCTAGAACACGAAGCATTTAGTAATACCAGGAAGATAGTAACCACCCTTTATTTACATGGAGTTTACAGTTTGCAAAACACTTTCTCAGCATCGTCTGTTTTCTTTATTCTCACATCATCCCCGGGAGACAGTCAGGTTGGCTGTTGTTATTATCAGCTTCACATAGGTGAAGAAATTGAGGCTTGGAAAATTAAATATGTCATTTCAAGATATAATACAGAACTAGTAGCACATAGAGTACTCCAGTTCACTTCTCAGTTGTGTTTTATTATTGTTATTGTTGTAGAAATACACAACAATATACCTTCCTGGGTAGGAAGGTGGTTTTTTAATATCAAATAGTTCCTGATTTGACACTTAAGCATTTTTCACTTGTACAGTTCAATAGAAGGAGCCCTGGTGGTGCAGTGGTGAAGCACTCGGCTGCTAAGTGAAAGGTCAACAGTTTGGCGCTCACTCATGGCGCTTAAGCGCTGCACCACCAGAGCTCCTTTGCTTTCAATAAGGCATTTAAATTCATTCAGTATCTGGAGAAAATCAACTCCTTGTTGTACCTGTTTAGAGGAGTGAGGGAGGTGGTGAGGGTCATCAAAATTTGGTTTTGCCCATTCCCAAGGCCAAGTCTTCAGACAAAGATTAGACTGGACTTTGGGACATAAAATGATCCTTGTCAAGAGTGTGCTTCTGAGCTCAGGTAGATACATGAGATTAAATGGGCAGCTCCTGTCCAGAGGTGAGATGGGAAGGCAGAGAGGGTTAGGAGCTGGTTGAATGGACATGGGGAATCAGGGGTGGAAAGGAGGAGTGTGCTGTCACAGTATAGGGAGAGCAACTAGGGTCACAAAACAATGTATGTACAAATTTTTGTATGAGAGACTAACTTGCATTGTAAACTTTCACTTAAAGCACAACAATAAAAAAAAAAAAAGATAAAAAAAAATTGGTTTTGCTCAAATTCATTAATGGATTTAATGATAGCAGAGGACCAGGCAGCCTTTCCTTCTGTTATACAGAAGATTGCCATGAGTGGGAGCCGACTGGATGGGCTCTCACAGCAGCTGCAGATGCGGAAAGAGTCAGGCTCCTCGAAGGCCATTTCGAGTTAATGCAGTCAAAGTGGAGTGTCTTTAAACAGAGAAATGGCCAAAGCTTCATGGATACACTTTCTAGAACTGCAGACGTGGGATATTAATAATATGATCATGAGGTCAGCCGATGATGGCCCAGTGAGAAGGTTTTAAGAAGTCCTAGATATTCTGACGTGTCATCTGGTTGAAAATTACAGCTCTCAAACAGAAAATGAATGTAAATTGCTAACTCTGTGGTTGTGTGCTTAGACTGCCTCATCAGTACTACCAATTGCCATCAAGTTGGCCCCGATACATGGTGACCCCATGTGTGTTAGAGTAGAACTGTGCTCCATAGGGTTTCAGTGGCTCTTTTTTCAGAAGTAGATCACCAGGCCTTTCTTCTGAGGTGCCTCTGGGTGGACTCGGGCCTCCAACCTTTCAGTTAGCCACTGATCCCGTTAACCATTTGAACCACGAGGGCATCCTCTTCACTGATAGCCCTTTCCAAAGAAGCCGTTCAGTTGTCAGCTCCCGAAACGTAAGAATGCTGAGGCTGCCCGAATCCTTTCGACTTTCAATGTTTTTCTTGCACAAAGATACCCATTTCTGAGTCATCGCACCACCTACAGTGAAAAGGGGAAACCAAGTACTCCATAAAGTTGGACTCTTGGGCAGGAAGGTGCTTTTTGTAATATCCAGGTGTGTGCTGGGAAGTGTATACATCACCTGGCGAGTTCAGCTGTGCCCATGCATAAAGTGCTCCATGGCCCCAGGACGCCAGCTCTGCTTACTAATGGGGAGCAGTGTCATCAGTATACCCACGCAATGCACGGGCCGGTAAAGTTACGCAGTAACCCTGGGACTAGGGAAGTGTTATAGCCCCACCAACATCTGCGCCTTTATAATTTGTAATATTTATACACTGCTGCTGGGAGTTTCCTCCAAGGATAAATCAATTCCTTTAATCTTGTTCCCACCTGTATATCAATGAGGTATTTTGTTGTGTGTTTTCACTTGTTTGCAAGATGAATGGAACTCTTCCTTCTGAATCCCAAACTATCCTAAGATGAACAGGACCCCTGGGAAGCCTCAGACCCCTGCAAACCGTGTCACACACCCAGCTTTCTAAGCTCCAACGCACTGACGTTTTTTTTTTAACCAGTAAGGGTTTGGGGCTGTGTTCCTGTTATGTGGAGTCCCTGAGTCATACAAATTGTTAATGTGCTCAGCTGCTAACTGAAAGGTTGGAGGTTCGAGTCCACCCAGTAGTGCCTCGGAAGAAAGGCCGGACGACCTGCTTCCAAAAAACCACCCATTGAAAACCCTGTGGTTTTCTACTCTGACACACACAGGGTTGCCACAAGTTAGTATCAACCATATGGCAAGTGGTTTTGCTGTCAAAAAGCCCAGTTTTAGAGAAAAATTTGCCTAAGATTAGTCCTAAGAAAGGAGGCAGTGAGAGCAGGAAGTTGATTAATCCGCCCCTCCGGTATTTGGAGGTCCTTTCTTTGCCTTTCCACCTGAGGAAGTGTGGTTGATATCTATGGCTATCCCCCATCCCCCTTAAAAAAGTCTTGCAAATAACCCATTGCACAAGTTACCGATAACGGTACCTATTTCATGTGACTTGAATAAAAGTAATTATGATTCTGTTTTTCTGAAAAGTGAACAAACTTTAAAATGCAGTAACCTTGGACAGCAGTATCACTTTAACAGGAGTATAGGGTCGCTATGCGTGGCACAGTGGTTAAGAGCTCGGCTGCTCACCAAAAGGTGAGTAGTTCCAGTCCACCAGCTGCTTCTTGGAAACCCTAGGGGGCAGTTCTACTCTGTCCTACAGGGTCACTATGAGTCGGAATCGACTGGACAGCAACAGGTTTGCTTTTGGTAGGAGTCAGAAATGAACTCTGGTGACACAGTGGTTAAAGGGCTCGGCCGCCAATCAAAAGGTCAGTGATTCAAACTCACCAGCCACTCTATGGGAGAAAGATGTGGCAGTCTGCTTCCATAAAGATTTACAGCCTTGGAACCCCTATGGGGGCAGTTCTACTCTGTCCTATAGGGTTTCTGTGAGTCGGAATGGGCTCAATGGCAACAAATTTGGTTTGGTTTTGGTTATGAGAAGGAATGGACTCGACGGCAATGGGTTTTTTCTTTTTTTTGCTTTATTTTATATGTTAGACACAGTGACAGGATAGATAATTGTCTAATATGTTCATCTGAATGTTCATTTTGTTATTTTTATATTTCAATTCTTCATTTTTCTAATCTGAAAAAATTACGTATTTTAACAGTAGGTGGCTCTGCTATTGCCTAGTCCTGATTTTCAAGACATATCTTTCCTGAGATGATTAAAAATATCATATATTTTGGCTTTCACACAAGCAGGGAGGAAACTTCTTTTCAATATAATCTGCACTGTGATAGGATAGCCATGATACAATCAATTCATATTTCTAACTGATCATTTCTGCAGCTGAGTGGAATGTTACTTTTAGCGCTACCTGCCGTTGTCGGGATGTTAAGAGTGTCTACCTTTTCTTCGTTGGAGAGCATGTTAAAATCGGTTTTTAAAATGGCTTACTAAGGAGTCTAGTTTGAGTGGGAGACCTGGGAATCCATTTGTTTCTTCAGCCTTCTGATAAGATTGTAGCATAGATATCCATAAGGTTTTTATCGATGCATTCAAATTATGGTGTTGGTGAAGAACTTTGAATATACCATGGACTGCCAGAAGAATGAACAAATCAGTCTTGGAGGAAGTACAGCCAGAATGCTCCTTAGAAGCGAAGATGGCAAGACTTTGGCTCGCTTACTTTGGACATGTCATCAGGAAAGACCAGTCACTGGAAAAGGACATCGTATTTGGTAGAGTACGAGGGTCAGTGCAAACCAGGGAAGCCCTCCATGATGTGGAGTGACATAATAGCTGCAGTGATGGACTCCAGCATACCAACAGCCATCATGAAGATGGTGCAGGACTGGACAGCGTTTTGTTCTGGTATACCTAATGTTGCCCTGAGTTGGAGCCAACTAGATGGCAACTGACAAGTAGTGATATGGCTTCCTATTCCCAGAAAACTGGTTCTGAATGACCCAGAATTGGCTTCTCTGCTTTGCTCTGTTTCTCACAATGATGGTAAACATTCTTTTGTATCTCACAGACCTGTTTTCTCTGCCAAGTTCAAGATTTCAGGTGCAACTTAATGGAATGTGTTAGAGTAATTGGTGGCTCACTGGGGCTATTGGTTTGTCTGTGTCTGACCATCAAGACACCATCGCAGCCTCTTTAAATCCAGGCGCTTAAGATTCCACTCTGTGTACACTCCATGCAGCGGGTGGCAGCTCCCGGCTGAAGTGGGGTCTGACCTCCTCAACATCCTTGTCAGGCAGAGGGGCAGCTGCTCTCAAATTTCATTGCACTCAGTGTCCTGAGGAGAGCAACATTCTGTGAGCACACAGAGTCTTATCCATCCTATCTCTCCAGCTGCAAGGGATGTCCATGAGTTAAAGCTAGTCAAGTAATCACACTGTGAAATAGCATGACTGATGATGTGAGAGCTTGGGGCTCTAACGGGTGATACTGAAACGTGTATAATCCTCTGGTATTTTCAAATCTGAAGCCACCCAGCGGCTCCGCAGAAGACAAACCTGTCAACCTGCTTCCATACGGATTACAGCCTAGAAAACCCTCTGGGGCAGTTCTGTTCTGTCGCATGGGGTTGCCGTGAGTCAGAATCAACTCGCCGGCACCCACAGCAATAGCATTTTCAAATGAAGAAGACTCGAGCAAGGCCGTAACGTGGTATTATGTGGGGCTTTCTGTATTCCCAGAAAGGTCAAGGAGCCTGGAGACCAGAAACACCCAGGTGTCTTTTACCTCCTGGTGCAGTCTTTGCTGATGATGATGCTGTGCCCAGTGTTACTCCATCAGTATGCTTCATCGTTGCTGTTATTGGTACGTATACCCCTAGCTTTTCTCTCTTTAAATTTTGACCTTTGATCATCAACGTAGATAAAAGATAACAATAATCAAAAAAGGATGGCTGTTGGTAGGCAGTTATAAGAAGACCTCCCTACTTTTTAATGTCCTTTCCTGACTTCCATGACCACCTCTATTCAGCTGCCACTCTCCTGGTATCAAGGGCCTAATCAATCTGTGTTCTATTTCTCAATGTCACGATTTTTCTCCTGCTTCTCTGCCTTTGCACAAACCACTCCTTCGCCAAGTGTGCCCTCTCCCTCCTCTGCCTGGTTCTTTTGCCCATCAACTCCTTGCTGGTCCTTCAGAGCAGCAAGAGTCTAGCTTCCTCTGGGGCATAGGTGTGTGAGGCTGAAATAGATGCTCCCACCTTCCCTTCTCCCTGATTCTCTGTGGCATCACTTACAGACTGGTTCATCACTGTTTATTTACATACATGAACTCCTCCAAGACTTTCGATTTGATCTTGTTCCTCCATGTAGCCTTTCCCCATTGTCAACGAGTCAATTCCAACTCATAATGACCGTATAGGGCAGAGTAGAAGTGCCCCATAGGGTTTCCAAGGCTGTAATCTTTATGGAAGCAGACTGTCACTTCTTTCTCCCTAGGAGTGCCTGGTGGATTCAAACCACCGACTTTGATTAGCAGCTGAGCTCTTAACCACTGTGCCACCAAGGCTCCTCCTTGTAGCCTTAGCACCATTCAGCCATGGGAGAAATAGTTACTGGATGGAGCTTCCAACTGCAGACAGACTTGAAGGACAGGACTACATTTTCAAACTTGGGCTCCCTTTTGATTGAAAGGAGGTGACTTTGTTTCATGAACTGTTTTTCATGAACAATAAGCAGAAGCATCAGCATCATTATTTTTCCCCCAAGAATTGAATTGCTTTTCAAGATAAAAATCTTGTTCTGGTGAGCTTGCAGTATCATGTAAATGAGCTGGTGGGTTTCACCCAAACAATGAGAGAGCTGGTGATTTTATTTCAGTGCTGTCTTGGTCATCTAGTGCTGCTATAACAGAAATTCCACAAGTGGATCGCTTTCACAAACAGAATCTCTCACAGTCTGGGAGGCTAGATGCCAAATTCAGGGCACCAGCTCCAGGGGAAGGCTTTTTCTTTCTGTGGACTCTGGGGGATTTTCCTTGTCATCAATCTTCCCCTGGTTTAGGAACTTCTCAGCACAGGAAACCTGGGTCTAAAGGGCACACTCTGCTCCCCGCGCTGCTTTCTTGGTGCTAATGAGGTCCCTCTCCGCTCTGCTTACTTCTCTCTTTTATATCTCAAAAAAGATTGACTGAAGGCACAACCTAATCCTGTAGATTGAGTCCTGCCTTATTAACATCTTGGCCTCTAATTGTGCCTCATTAACATCATAGAGGTAGGATTTACAACGCATAGGAAAACCACATCAGATGACAAAATGGTAGACAGTCACACAATACTGGGAATCATGGCCCAGCCAAGTTGACACACAGTTTTCGGGGACCCAGTTCAATCTGTAACAGGTGCATTTTGGTAGAGTGTCACTCGGGTGTGGTTCTGTGGTTCTTTACTGAAACTGTGGAGTGCTGTGGGGGCATCTGAATTGAGCGATTCCAGAGCTGAGTAGAAACACTGGACGAGGAGCCCTGAGGCCTGAGTCTGGGTCCCAGTTGTGCCTTTTTTGTTTTTTTTTAGGTCTTTCGGAATTTATTCTTTTTTTGTTGTTGTTGAAAATATATACAGCAAAACAGACACCCATTCAACCATTTTTTCATGTATAATTCAGTGACATTGATGGCATTCTTCCAGTTGAGCAACCATTCTCCCCCTCCTTTTCTGAGTTGTTCCTCCCACATTCACATAAACTTGCTGCCCCTAAGTTTCCTATCTAACCTTTCCAGGTGCTGCTGTCAGTTTGATCCCATATAGATCGATCTTAAAAGAGCACAATGCTCAAGGCAGATATTCCTTACTAATTTTAAGCAAAATTATTGTTTGGTTTTAAGAAGACTCAGGGAGTATTTTTGGTTTAAGGTTTAAAAGGTTATCTCAGGGCAGTTGTTTCAGGGGTTCATCCAACTACCATGGCTCCAGAAAATCTGGATTCCATTGAGAATTTGAAATCCTGGTCTGCGTTTTCCCCCGTTTGATCACGATTCCTCTACCGAATCTTTTATCAAAATGTCCATTTATACCTTTAATCATATGTATAACCTGGGTATATCCTGTTAAAGGTACTATTCTTTTGTCTGGAAAATGTAATATCTGCTGTAATAATTTTACAAGGCATAATTACTCGAAGATGGTTTATAAACATAAAGTACTATAAAATATAAGTGTTTAATAGTATCTAATTACTCAAGTATTTTTCGCTGCATTTCCAATTATATATACTTACTCAATTATTTGTTATTATTGTCCTCTTATTGTCTTATTGGAGACCCTGGTGGTGTAGTGGTTAAGTGCTGTGGCTGCTAACCAAAATGCTGGAGTTTGAATCCACCAGGCGCTCCTTGGAAACTCTATGGGGCAGTTCTACTCTGTCCTATAGGGTTGCTATGAGTCGGAACCATCTTGACGGCAACGGGTTTGGTGGTTTTTTATTGTCTTATTTGAGTGCAGTGGTGGTCCACTTTTAGAAGTCTCGCCTTCCATGTGAGAGACCTAGGTTCTGTTCTGGGCCAATGCCTCTCGTGAACAGCCGTCACCCATCTGTTGTTGGAGGCTTGCATGTTGCTATGATGCTGAATGTGTTTCAGCGAAGCTTCTAGACTGAGACAGACTAGGAAGAAAGGCCTGGTGATCTACTTCCAAAAGTCAGCCAGTGAGAACCAGATGGATCACCACAGTCCAATCCTGTTGTGCATGGGGTCGCCATGAGTAGGGGGCCAACTCGATAGCAACTAACAGCAGCAACATTGTCTTGCTATTTTCTTGCCTGTCCCTCCCTGTCCGTGCCCTCCTTGTCGTTGTCATCCACCCCCTCCGTCTTCCTGTTGTTTTCAGGTGAGGCTGTCTTTTGACTCGCGCTCACCTGGAAACAACATCTCTTTTCTACAACTCATTAAGGTGCTCCCACCATAAGGAACTTCGGGTACTTCTGTCTGAATGTGGTCTTTTTTTCCGAACAAGGGAAAATAGAGAAAAGGACAAAGGAAAGAAAGGGAAGCAGCACGCGCGGGTGTCTCCGCATCTCAGGCTGTCTTCCTGCTGCTTCCTACGCGTGATTCCTCTGGTCCTCTCAGGCCCCCGAGGTGGACAGGCACCTCGTGCTACAGGAAACCGCGTGACCAGCCTGCCACAGAGCTGGACTTCTACCCTGGGCCTGTGGGACCGAAGCCTGTGCAGAAGATGTTAACGCCTGCCTTCAGTAACACACTCAGGCATGCGGACACACTCAGAGAGTGATGTACGAGCCCTAATTAAAAAAAAGTAAACAGTCACTCTCCATGGGTAGACTCTCAAGACCCCCCAGCTGTCTCCCCATGGAATCTGCATCCCTGTATGACCTATCTGTGTCCCAGGCTCGGTTTTGGACTGTTGGGTCCAGATACTGGGTTCCGGCTCCCCGACTTGCCAGGTTTCATGAGCGTAACTGAAAAAGGAACCCCACAGAGGAAACTGTTGCTAAGAGAGAACACACTCATTCATGTTCTCTCTTTTTTCATTTCTCTGTTTATTTTGTTTAGGCACTGACCTTTTCTTATAGAATATTCTTCTGCCTCACGTAAAGTACACCTATTTAATTTCCTTCAAAATAATGTTTTGTTTTGTTTTTACAAAGAAATGCTGTTTTCTTTGCGGCTGTATTCCTGTGTCACCTCGCTGCTGCTTTGTGATTCATTTACACTCTTGCACTTTGAGAACGCTGCTTTGCCATATGCTTGTTTTCCCTGCAGAGGGCTTTTTTCCCCTTTGATTAATTTCTCTGCGACTAGCGCGTGCCCTGCGCTTTCACATGCACCTCGTTGCCTTAGGTGACACTTCATAAACCACGGTTCAGGCCACACTCCGAGCAGGCTCATTCCACGGGCTTTCTAAGTCTGCGTCTCCCATCACCCACGTGGGCGTGCATGTGGGAATTCCGGGGATGTCTGACACTGATGAGGTCGGGTGACACCTCTACGTTGGTTTCCACTGGTTTTCCACGTGTTTCCAAAAATTCCTAAAAATCCCACCATGCACAGGATACTCTCTACTGAAAAATATTCTCTTGGATGAGAAGGCAGAGAAGGTCAGGAGCTGGTTGAATGGACACGAGAAATCAGTGTGGAAAGGAGGAGTTTGCTGTCACAGTATTGGGAGAGCAATTAGGGTCACATAACAATGTGTGTATAAATTTTTGTATGAGAGACTAACTTGAATTGTAAGCTTTCACTTATAAGGTACAACAATAAAAGAAAAAAAATGGGTTGAATGAATGAGTGCAGGAATGAACTAGCTGGACTTCCACACAATAGCCTATCATGGAATAGCCTATCCATGGACTTGCATAGAATCTAAGGAGACTGAACGGGTAGCTTCTGTCCGGAGGGGAGATGAGAAGGCTGAGAGGGTCAGGAGCTGGTTGAATGGGCGTAGGAGATCAGGGGTGGAAAGGAGGAGTTTGCTGTCACAGTATAGGGAGAGCAATTAAGGTTACATAACAAAGTGCGTATAAATTTTTGTATGAGAGACTAACTTGAAATGTAAGCTTTCACTTAAACTACAATAAAATAAAATAAAAAATTCTCTTGTCTATTCTGTGTGACATGTCTTCACGAGTCATTGTTTCCTGTGTTAAGGTTTTCATAACGTTTGTTTTGAAAATGAAATATGTATCTAAAAGCCTTTATAAAAAAGGAGCCCTGCTGGTGCAGTGATTAAAATGCTCAGCTGCTAACTGAAAGGTCGGCAGTTGGAACCCACTAGCCGCTCTGCGGAATAAAGATGTGGCAATCTGCGTCTGTAAAGATTGCAGCCTTGGAAACCCTGTGGGGCAGTTCTACCCTGTCCTACAGGGTGGCTGTGAGTCAGAATTGGCTCGACGGCAGTGGAATGGAAACCTTTATATATGTTTGATAGGTTGAGATAAAGCCCTTCACTGAACAGAGATATCCTGGCAACATGAGCATCTGAAATACTGACATGACAATATTTGGCTGCAAAAGTCCTGTTTCTAAACTTTACAAGTTGACTGATGATTTTTTTTTTCTGATTTCAAAGTTTGCTCACCTAATCCTTCTCTAAGGGCAGACAACAAAGTAGACATCATTGAAAATAGATTTGCCTTTTGACAAGGAGATGGAAAAATATATGTATAATGTATATAAATAAATATGTATTGTATATAATATATAAGTAAATATATATTTTATATGTGTGTGTGTGTGTGTGTGTGTGTATACACACACACACACACGTATGTACTCATTGCCATTGAGTCGATTCCGATGCATAGCGACCCTGTAGGAAAGAGTAGAACTGCCCCGTAGGGTTTCCAAGGCTGTAAATCTTTACAGAAGCAGACTGCCACATCTTTCTCCCATGGAGTTTGAACTGCTGACATTTTGATTATTGGCCAAGTGCTTTAACCACTGTGCCAGCAGGGCTCAATGTGTGTATGTATATATGTGTGTGTGTGTGTGTGTGTGTGTGTTGTTAGTGTTATTAGGTGCCATCGAGTCGGCTCCTACTCATAGTGATCCTATCTACAATAGATTGAAACATTGTCCAGTCCTGTACCATCCTTACAGTCATTGCTGTATTTGAGCTCATTGTTGTAGCCACTGTGTCACACCACCTCGTTGAGGGTCTTCCTGTTTTTCGTTGACCCTCTACCAAGCATGACGTCTTTCTCTTGGGACTGATCCCCCCTAATAACATGTCCAAAGTATGTGAGACGAAGTCTCACCATCCTCGCTTCCGAGGAACACCCCAGCTGTACTTCTTCCTAGACAGATTTGTTCGTTCTTCTGATAGTCCATAATATATTCAATATTCTTCACCAGCACCATAATTCAATGGCATCATTTCTTCTCTGTTCTTCCTTATACATTGTCCAGCTTTCGCATGTATGTGAGGCGATTGAAAACACCATGGCTTGGGTCAGGTGCACCTTAGTCTTCAAGGTGACATCTTTGCTTTTCAACACTTTACAGAGGTCTTTTGTACCAGATTTGCCCAGTGTAATGTGTCCTTTGATTTCTTGACTGCTGCTTCCATGGTTGTTGATTGTGGATCCAAGTAAAATGCAATCCTTGACAACTTTAGTCTTTTCTCTGTTTATCATGATGTTGCTTATTGGTCCGGCTGTGAGGATTTTTGTTTTCTTTATTTTGAGGTGTAATCCATTCTGAAGGCTGTAGTCGTCAGTAAGTGCTTCTAGTCCACTTTGCTTTCAGCGAGAAGGTTGTCACCTGCATATCGCAAGTTGTTAATGAGTCTTCCTCCAATCCTGATTATACACGCACACTTACACACGCACACTTACACACACGTACACACACACACACACACACACACACGCTGCTCGGTTCTGCGCATGATCTGTTGTGAAGGTTGGACTGTTGTGATCCATAGAGTTCTCACTGGCTGATTTTTGGAAGTAGGTCACCAGGCCTTTCTTCCTAGTCCATCTCAGTCAGGAAGCCCTGCTGAAAGCTGCTCAGCATCATAGTAACCCACAAGCCTCCACTGATGGACAGGCAGTGGCCGCACCATGAGGTGTATTAGCTGGGAATTGAACCCAGGTCTTCCTCATGGAAGGCAAGAATTCGACCACTGAACCACCACTGCCCTCCTTCGTAAAGAGGTACCTGTGTTTTATTTCCACATAGTCCTTACGATCAAGAAGCTGAGGGCACAGGGGCAAAATAATGGCACAATTAATGAAATCTGTGTTTCTGCAGCATCTCATGGATTCTTTGCCATCTTTCTTTGGCTCAAGATTCTTAGTGCAGTGTCCGAAAGTCTAGTGCAGGTATTCCAGTCCACCAGTGAAAGATGTGTTAGGTGAAAGTTATCACAAGAGGGTGCCGGAAAATGTCAAGAGGGGCAGACCAATGGGCTCAGGTACAGCATTAAGAGAGACTCTGCGTGATGTTTCAGGAGTAGCACTAGGGAGTAACAGATGCTTCTATAAGGGAATAATACAAGAAAAGTACCAAAGGCATTTTCCACAGGGGTGTGTGGGGATTTTTGACTCACTGATTGGAAGTTCTGTTACATTAAGACAGATCATAATCTCTCATATCAAGCATGGTGCTAGACTAGGATATAAAGCAAGCTCCTACATTTCTGTCCTCTGCCTTTAGACCCTGCCACACCACTGTGACAGGATTTCAGAATCACGCCTTAATCCAGCCTGCTCTCTTATCCCAAGACACAGTGGGAAAGGGTTCCATCCATCAGTCCCACTGGCACACTCCCATCGGTTGGGTGTTTTATACTTGGGTCAGACACCATCCTACCTAATTCCCCCACAGCCTTCTCTTGTATTACATGTGTTACTTTATTTAGGCAAAAATAGTAACATCACCCTGAATCTCAGGCTCTATGGGTTTCCAACCTATAACTGAGCCTGTGTAATATCCGGAGACCACACAAGCAATGAGTTGGCAAAGGGGAGCTTGCATTAATCCTCCATCACCTCTGTCTAGCCCCAAACCCTGGTTTGAAGCATTTTATTGCCCACTGTGTCCCTGGGTGGTGTCAATGGTTAACATGCTCAGCTGCTAATCAAAAAGTTGGCAGTTCAAGTTCACCCAGAGGCACCTTGGAAGAAAGGCCTGGCAATCTACTTCTGAAAAATCTGCCATTGAAAACCCTACAGAGCACAGTTCTACTCTGACACATGGGGTCACCATGACAGCAGCTGGTTTTGGTTTGGTGCGTGACCAATGACCTTTCACAGTCAGGTGTTTGAGGACCTGGGTAGGGGTGCTTTATTTCTCCCTTCTTGTTTTCAGGGTGAGAAGCCTGGGGCTTGCTCCCACCTGGAAGGATCCAGCCAACGCCCCTCTGTCTTTGGGCTCCCTTTCCAGGGGTAGCCAGGTGATCCTGAGTGGGTTGGGGCACCTGATGCTCACTGAGACTTCCCTGCCGAGCCCAGTCTGAACTCCTCACCCAGAAGAACCCAGCAGCATAATAAAGTGGTTGTTTTACCCAACTAAGCATTGGAGAGGTTTGCTACGCGGTGATAGATGTTTGCGCGCCCCACTTGTACTGACATCCAATGGTATTTTTGGAAGTAAGATATGAACAACCAGTTGTGTTACTTAATTGGGCTACACTGCTATAAAGAAATCATTTGACTCAACTATTCAAATCAGTGACTGTTGTGACCACATTAATTTGTACTCAGTTAATCGATAGTTTAAGATAGAGGTCCCTAGGTGGCGAAAACAGCTGCTAACTTAAAGCTTGCTGGTTCGAAGCCACCCAGTGTTGCTGCAAAAGAAAGGCCTGGTGATCTGTTTCCGTAAAGGTTATAGTCAAGAAAACCCTATGAGGCAGTTCTGCTCTGTCGCATGGCATCACCATGAGTTGGAATCAACTCAACAGTGATGGATTTTTTTATTTTTGGTTATGTTTAAGATATTTCACTAAAACTAATTTTGCTGGTGGGTTAGGCACGTGAGAATATATCAAAAATATAAATTACAAAGTCTTTTTTTGTCTCTTACACGGACTGAATATCTAATTTCTTCTCTTCCAATTTTATGTTAGGTAGAAAAATGTTAATGTAGTGAAAAATTTATACCTAAAGGCCTGGTAGATGATAAAGATAGAGAAAATTAGTAACTGTTTCTAAAGTACGTTGCAAATATCATCACGTCTTGAAACATTACATCAAATCTTTGTACATTTAGCTTTAGAATATAAGTGGTCATGATTTTTTATAGTTAATTCAAATACATATTTTATGAACCTGAAAATTATAAAAACTATTTTATATTGTTTATGACGACAGGGATAATTCCGTGTCAGATATTTTGCACAAGAGAAATTGTTTGTAAATTAATTTAAAATGCTGTGTGAAAGGGCATATGATTTTGAGCTAGAAGACTTGGGTTTTGAGTCTACCATTTACTGTGTCCTCCTTAGCACATTCATTTCTGGGTGGAACCTTTAGCTAAATCATCTTTAAGTCGTACTGCTAATACCATCCCTCCCACTGGGTTGCTCCAAGAGCTTTAGAGCGAGATAATGTACGTAAGAGAATGAAGTGAGCTGCAGAGCTCTCTGCAAATTTAGAGAAGCCATAAAAGTATAAAGTCCTTGTCTGAAATAGCAAGATATGTATGTTTTTCTTTTAAAACTTTGTTCATAAGTAACAAAGCACTCCTCAAACAGTAAATCTAACTCCTTGAACAGTAAAACTAAGTGTAATTTCTTTTCCTGTTAATGTGCCATTCCATACTAGGACAATATCATTTAGGATTTTCCTAGGTTTAATGGATAATGGAGATTAGAACATTTTTTAAAGAAGATCACATTTGTCCTTGAATAAAAAGGCATTGCAGTTAAATTAGTGTTAAAGTTGCCTGCTTTGTCCCAACTTTGGAGATACTCCCTAAAGAATCACTGAATATGTGGTACCTCTTTTGAAATTTACAAAATGATATTTAGTGAAGGGTTCCTTTTCAGAATAAATAAGTTAAACAGTAAGCAACAGTGAATGCGTACCTGTGGTGTACAGGATGTTTCGAAAGCATTATATTGAAGATGTGCTGATAGGGCTCCAAATGAGAATAAAATAGAACTTTCTGGTGGAGCTAGAAAATGCTATGCCCTCTACATCCACTTTGAATTTATTTGCCTTAGCTGATTCATTCAAGGGCCTAGGAACACTGGAAAAAGGTCTCTGGGTGGTGTAAACAGTTGGTGGTCAGCTACTAACCTAAAGGCTGGCAGTTTAAACCCACCAGAGGCACTGCGGAAAAAGGCATGGCAGTCTGCTTTTGTAAAGATTCTAGCCAAGAAAACCCTATGGGGCAGTTGTACTCTGTAACACATGGATCGCCATGAGTCTCAGTGGGCTAGATGGCAAGGGATTTGGTTTGGTTTAGGAACACTGGGCACTGGGCAGGAAGCCTCAGACAGTGTCAACAGTTGTAACATGTCTGATGGTTGCAGGTCAGGAGGTGAGAGAGAATGAGGAGAGAGGGCTAGAGGCACCCACAGGAGTCAGATCTCAAAAGAGGATGGTGTCACTCCTGGGGTCACACTCATGATGAAGGGGCAAGTACTCAGCAACATGGAAGAGTGTTGGGAGGGGAAGCACGTTCCGTACTCAGCAATATGGTGGGAGTGTTGGGAGGGGAGGCACATTCTGTACTCAGCAACATGGGAGAGTGTTGCAAGGGGAAGCCTGTTTTGTAGTCAGCAATATGGCGGGAGTGTTGGGAGGGGAGGCACGTTCCAGGTGGGCCTATCATCCTGTGGGCTTGTGAGGGTGTTGGGAGAAGAACCGAGTGGGTAAGAGGTGAAACAGCTGTCTCTGGGGAAGCAAGCTGCTAGAACGTAATAATCTCTCTTCTCCTGGATGTTAGCCCACCTACATATGGCATGCGTCTTAGTCATCTAGTGCTGCTATAATGGAAATACCACAAGTGGGCGGCTTTAACAAACAAAAATTTATTCTCTCACAGTTTAGGAGGCTAGAAGTCTGAATTCAGGGCACCGGCTCTGTTGTCGTTAGGTGCCATCGAGTCACTTCTGACTCATAGCAACCCCTGTACAACAGAACGAAATACTGCCCAGTCGTGCGCCATCCTCACAATCATTGTTATGCTTGAGGCTATTGTTGCAACCACCGTGTCAATCCATCTCATTAAGGGTCTTCTTTTTCACTGACCCTTTGCTTTACCAAGTGCCAGTTCTACGGGAAGGCTCTCTCTCTGTCTGCTCTGGGGAAAGGTCCTTGTCTCGTCAGCTTCTGTTTTCTGGGTCCTTGGAGATCTCCATGTGGCTTGGCATTTATCTTCTCCACATCTGTGCTTGCTTAATCTGCTTCTTTTGTGTTTTGTAAGAGATGGACTCGAGACACACCCTACACTAATCCTGCCTCATTAACGTAACAAAGAAAATTCATTTCCAAATGGGATTATAACCACAGACGAGGAGTTTAGAATTTACAACACATATTTTGGGGGGACACAATTCAATCCCTAACAGCATGTTAGGAGCCCTGGTGGGGCACGGGTTAAGTGCTTGGCTGCAACCAAAAGGTTGGCGGTTCAAACTCAACCTGCCGCAGTTCTATTGGGGCAGTTCTGTTCTGCCACGTGGGGTCACTATGAGTCAGAATCGACTTAATGACAAGTAACAACAACATCTGGCATGTGGAACTGCAGTAGGTTCTCTTGTGGTGGGAAAGACAAGCCCAGGGCACGTGGTGCTATCTTTGAAGTACGTATGTGTGTCTTTGAACAACCATACAGAGGTATTTCCTCTTACAGTCAATAACAGTTTCCCTTATTCTGAAAGCCATTTGGAGTTAAAATTTCTCAACTTACATCTGAAGTCATTGTGAATAAGACGAGTCCTTTTCCTGGAAGAAGAGTGAAATATTAGAAGACCAAGGGAGAAAAGACAAGGATAATTTGAACATTGCTTGAATCATCTCCAGCACCTTCCGTCTTTAAAGAGACATTTGAGGAAGAGGGGAGGAGAGCGGGAGAGGTCATGAAATTGCTTCTCTTTGCTCTTGTTTGGGTCAGCCCCTCTCCTTTCATTCTGTCCCATGTGCCCATTCTGCTGGGAAGCAGAGTTTTCTTGCTTGAGGATAGTCTGCCCAAAACAAACCTTGTTCTAAATTAATAATACACCTACAGAGAGAATCCATTGCATGCGCTGGTATCTTCAACCATAAAGCTTAAAGGAAAAATAACGGAGAAATCTCATCTGAATTAGAATGCTGTTCCTAAACAATTCCATCTTCTGGAAGGATATTCTCAAAATGATGGATAAGAAAAGCATCTCGTATTGCTGGGGGGTGCTCGGAAATGTGGGAGGAGAATTAGGGGTCCTGAGAGAGGACTGGATTACTGTAATCATCCTAATTCATTGGCAAGGAGTTTAAGCACATCACATTAAAAATACTGTCTCTAACAATATAAAATATCACCAAGCACACTGGGCCGTCTTATGGTTGCCACACCCTGGAGAGTCTCCTCAAGGTTCCATCTGATGCCGAGATTCTCTGCTGGACTCTAGAATTGGCAGAGCTTTGTCTGAATGAAGCTCCGGGCTGTGATGTTTGCCTTCCGGGAAGTCACTGGCAAAGGCCCATTTTTCGTTTGTTTTCAGATTTGTTGCTCAGCTAATAAGCCAGAACATGTGAGCCGTGTAATTTACCACTGGTATCTGCTTAGGGAGCAGTGCTGACCTGCCATTGTCGGAAGATCAAGCGTGTTCCCCTCAGGAATTACATTTAATGGTACAGAATCCATGTGTTTAATTTTTTCCTAATTCTAAATGTGAAACCATAAATGTGAACTATTAGCAATAACACGTGTAAAATACCTAACAGGGTCAAGTAGAGAGTTGTTGAGTGCTGGCAATTGGATTTCAACTCATAGCGACCCCAAGTGACAGAGTAGAACTGCCCCGTAGGGTTTTCTAGACTATAATCTTTAGGGGAACCAGGTAATCCTCTTCGAACCACCAACTTTTGGTTTAGCAGCCGAGCTCCAGATAGTAGATGGGTAAAAATAAAATCTGTTCCTTTCTTCTTGTGCTTCTTTACCTTCACTTTGCAAGTGGAGAAATAACTTGTCAGAGGTGGTTAATTAATATAAACTTCTAAAAAGTTTGTCAGTACAAAATGGTGCATGTAAGTTTGCGAGTGAAGACAGGATTAGATTTGAGAAATGTAATCTACTCTTCTCAAAAGATCAAAGGACAAATGTCTAATGGTACGTTTATCATAGTGACCTAGATTAAGGTATACAAAATAATAACATTCTAATTATAAGAATGTAACATGCTTTATTGACTCTGGGTGGCTCAAACGCCTAATGCACTTGGCTGCTAACCAAAAAGTTGGTGGTTTAAGTCCCCCCAGGGGCATCTCAGAAGAAAGGCCTGGTGATCTACTTTTTAAAAAATCAGCTGCTCAAAATCCTGTGGAACGCAGTTCTACTCTGACACACATGGAGTCACTATGAGTTGGAATCAACTCAACCAAAAAAAAAAACAAACCCATCACAGTCGAGTCAATTCTGACTCATAGCGACCTTATAGGGCAGAGTAGAACTGCCCCATAGAGTTTCCAAGGAGCACCTGGTGGATTTGAACTGCCAACCTTTTGGTTAGCAGCTGTAGCACTTAACCACTGTGCCACCAGGGTTTCCATCAACTCGACAGCAACTGAAATCATGCTTTATTAATTGAAGTGTAAGTCGCTGTTCACACTAATGCTGTATCAAAATCTAGTAACAATTTTCTGTCTCAGATATAATTTAAGGACTATCTGTGGGGCATCAGAAGTGTGTGAGGAACAAATACAGAAACGCTGTCACTAGTAGACATGCTTTGAACATCTTCGTGACTCCATGACCTGTTGGTTCTACAGCCAATCAGTAGATTTTGGAATGGGACTCTTAACAACTGTATTGATGCCTTAATCTTCTTTCCATAGTAGAGTTTCCCTGGTCAAACTCAGAATGTAGAAACAGCTCTTAGTGTTGCGGTAACGTCGCTAAATAGAAGGCATGGCATCAAGGCCTGTGCAATGAGAATATATGTGTGAAGCATCTGTGGAAGTTTAGCCATATTTGTATTTACTCAAGTTTTCAGTTGATAATTTGATAAATGAGTCAAGGAGGTCTTTAAGGAGAGTGTACTGGGATTCAGGAGACATTCTAGAGAATTCTGTGATTCCTGAGTACTGTGGCTTTTCTGGATCCAAAATTCTTTGATTTTGCAGTGTGCAACAAATCTGTCAAAGAAGTGCAGCCAGAATGCTCCTTAGAAGCAAGGATGGCGAGACTTCATCTCACATACTTTGGACATGTTATCAAGAGGGACCAGTCCCTGGAGAAGGACATCATACTTGGTAAAGTAGAGGGTCAGTGAAAAAGAAGAAGACTCTCAGAAAGATGGATTGACACAGTGGCTGCAACGATGGGCTCAACCACAGCAACTATTGTGAGGATGGTGCAGGACCAGGCAGTGTTTTGTTCTGTTGTACATAGGGTCACTATGAGTCAGAACTGACTCGACGGCACCTAGCAACAACAACAACAACAGTAAATTATAATTATAACTATCTTTTATGTGGTGCTTGACTGAAGTTGAAAGGAGCAGAGGCAGTGTTCAAAGGGAAGATAAGGAAATTAATTTCCTAAATGGGGTTAGAAGTATAAATGCAATAATTCCATTATCAATTAGCATGCCAGCTGGGGAACGTTGCAGGACACTGGTTTCTCTTCCATGTTTTGAATTACTTATCAAACTATTTTTACAGTCAACAGAACGATGTGATTTTGAGGTTTGGAACGTGAAGACCAACACAGACTCAATGCCCAGTCCAAGAAGGCATTTGTTAAAGAGAATGAAATGGCATCGTCTGTGAGTCAGTAGGACCAAATCAGAGCAGCGCCTTGTAGCCTTACTTGGTGTACTGTCACAAGGGAAGCATGGGAAACCGATAGGACGAGAAGACAGTGCAAGTGTTAGAGAATGGTTTTGATGGAGATTACTAAAGAGCTCTACAAACAGAAGGCACTGGATTTTTGTTTAAACATAAAATTCATGGAAATAACAACATTGGGCATCAATGTCTTAGTGATGCTTTATACATAACTTTGCATGGTGCTCTCCATTATAACACAAATTACAAAGGATATTACAACATAGAAAGGACAGAACCATCTAGATACACGGTGAAGAAAGCACTTAAAGGACATTATGCACTTAATTAAGGAGCCCTGGTGGCACAAATGGTTAAGCACTCAGCTACTAACTGGAGGGATGATGGTTGGAACCCAGCCAGGGGCTCCACAGGAGAAAGACCTAGTGATCTGCTCCCGTAAAGATTACAGCCCAGAAAACCCTATGGGGCAGTTCTCCTCTGTCACATGGGGTTGCTATGAGTCGGAGTTGACTGGAGGGCACCTAACAACAAACAACACTGGCTTAATTGTATCTGGATCTAATGGCAACATTTAAAGGACAAAACAGCGTGTTCTTTCCACATGGGTTTTTGCCCAGCGAAGCGCATCAAAGCTCCCTGAAGCTGAGTTCTTCACTTCTTTCTACCCTTTCGTCTTAGAATCCAGCCAGGATTCCTTGGTGTAGAGTTTTGTGCAGAGGGACCATCTAACAACTTGGATTAAATATTTTAGGTGTCTAAAACTAGAAGATGTCTTTGTTGTCATCTGCTTCTAACTCCTTGCTTAACAGACCCACGAAGTACTGAAACACAGGGATCATGTAACTGACCCCGTTCTTACCCTCAGTCCAGCACTCTTGACTCTGTGCTGTCCTATACCCATAGTACATTATTTACATCCTGTGATGTGATTTGACTACGATCCATGTTGAATTAGAAAAACCCAAATTACATATTTGAATATTTAATAAGAAAAAGTTGATATAGTTTCTTAAGCTGAAATCCTGTTTTTCTGTGGTAGAAGTCAAATATACTCTGTAGGAATCTGCATTTGTTTCTATAAGTAAACTGCAAAGGCATGCAAAGATTATTTCAGCTCTCAACAGCTTAGGACCCCAGATGTGTAAGTTAAGGTAACCTGTACTGGCTGTGCTTTCATATTTTCTTTGTTCACTAGACGGTCATGACAATTTAAGGACTCATTCTCAATTTATTGGAGATTTCATATTAGGAACTGGATATTTTAGAATCTTCATTTCAGTGATATTTGTTGAATACTTAATAGTATTAAGCAGGCGTTACATGTTGTTATGTGCTGTCAAGTCAGTTCCGATAATAGCAACCCTATAGGACAGGGTAGAATTGCCCCATAGGGTTTCCATGGAGCGGCTGGTGGATTCAAACTGCCGACCTTTTGGTTAGCTGCCAGGCTCTTAACCATTGCACTACCAGGGCTCCTAGGCATTATATAAAAACCAAAAAACCAAACCTATTGCTGTCGAGTCAATTCCAACTCATAGCTACCCTATAGGACAAAGTAGAACTGCCCCATGGGGTTTCCAAGAAGTTGCTGGTGGATTCAAACTGCCAATCTTTTGGTTAGCAGCCAAGCTCTTAACCACTGCGCCACCAGGGCTCCTAGGCATTATATAGGGCTCCTAGAATAAACAAGTCTGTTACAGACACAAGGAATCACAGAGCGTGTATAAGATGCGGTGATCCTCCTTTTCCTGAGCTCTCTGTTAATTGTCCTCTGTAACTTTTACTGTGTTTTTACCATGCAGGGTATCATTAATTTAAATTTCTGTTTTCTTGGTTTCAAGTGCATTCCAGTTCTTCCTCCAGGAAATTAAATCTGAGCATCTTGGTTTTAGTTTTTGGTGTTCTAACCCCTTCAGTCACGATTTGCAGAATCTATCTTGAATTACACTGCAATATTGGTTAATCTACTTCAGGGCATGTGGAGATTTTAATGGTCTAACTTTTAAGGGGTAAACATTTTTCCTTTACTGATTGATCCCTGTGTACTGCAAAGGAGCCCTGGTGGCATGGTGGTTAAGAGCTCAGCTGCTAACCAAAAGGTCGGCAGTTCAAATCCACGAACCGCTCCTTGAAAACCCTGTGGGACAGTTCTGCTCTGTCCTATAGGGTCGCTAGGAGTCAGAATCAACTCGACGGCAGCAGTTTTGGTTTTACTAATGTAACGGTTGGTAGTTTGAACTTACCCAGAGGTGCTGCAGAAAAAAGGCCTGGCAATCTGCTTAGGTAAAGATTACAGCCAAGAAGAGCCTATGGAGCAGTTCTACTGTGTAACACATGGGCCACCATGTGTCAGAATCAGCTCGTCGGCCATGGTTTCTTGTTGTTAACTTTTGTTTTCCTTATTTACAATTTCTGTTTGTCCCCCTGTGTCAATCCTGTGGAGTAACTACCTGAGCTTCCCAGTTTTCAGGCATTTGCTCACATTGTTTTCTTTGACTGTTGCCTTCCCTCCCATTCTACTCACCAACATCCTGTTGTGTACCATCTCATAGTGCCCCTATACGACAGAAGAGAACTTCCCCATAGAGTTCCCTAGGCTGTAATCTTTACTACGGAGCAGATCGCCAGGTCTTTTCTCTTGTGGAGCCGCTGGGTGGGCTCGAACTGCCAACCTTTTGGTTAGGAGCCAAGTGCTTAACACTGCACCACTAGCACTCCTGCTTACCACCATTCTACCCATCCCTAAAGGGCTAATTCAGACTGTCTCCACTCTTCAGTTAGTCCCATCTCTCTTCTTGGTCCTCACCTCCCTTCGTATTTAGAGCGCCCGTCACTCCCTCCCTTCATGGTGTTATTGGTAATTGCCCCGAGGATGATATTCTTTGAAAAATATTCCTGTGCCCTTCCTCCTGCGGGTCCTTCTCCCAGAGTGAGCCAGAGCCATGCATTATTCACATGCCAATAAGGATGTCTGGGGCAGGAAGGGGAAGAGAGATAATGAGGCCATTGTTCACCTTCAGCTCTCCAAGCCTGCTCCTTTTATGAGAACCTAAGGTGAAGTGACCAGTCTTGACAGTCAGGCTTTATCTGGGAGAAAGGGGATTTATAGCTCGCTTTACATATCAAAAGCAAAGCGGGGTGGCCTGAGTGCCAAGTTTTACTTTAAATCATAGTATAGACAGGTTGGAGGGTATGACTTAGGCAGAGATCAGCAAACTTTTTCTCCAAAGGGTCAGATAGTAATTGTTTTAGACTTTGCAACTGAAAGGTGTCTGTTGCAATGATTCAGTCCAACCACTGTAGGGCAGAAACTCACAGACGACACACAAAGGAAGGAGTCTGGCTGTGTGCCGATAGAACTTTATTTAGGACTCTGAAGTTGAATTTAGGTATTTCTCATAGGTGAGAAAGTCGTCTTCTTTGGATTTTTTTTTTTGACCATTTAAAATGTAAAAACCATTCTTAGCTCTTGGCTAAGGGTGAGGGGATGTTGGTTCTCAGGCTGTGGTTTGCAGACCCCTGATTTAAAGGAGTATCCACCCCCTACCCCTCACATCCAACACCCCCCCATCACCCTACCCAACAACTTTAAAACCAAAAACAACAAACCCATTGCCTTCAAGTCGATTCCAACTCATAGTGACCCTAGAGGACAGAGTAGAACTGCCTCACAGGGTTTCCAAGGCTGTAATCTTTACAGAAGCAGACTACCACATTTTTCTCCTTTGGAGAGGCTGGTAAGTTTGAACTGCTGACCTTTCAGTTAGCAGCCAAGTGCCTAACCACCGAGCAACCAGGCCTCCTGGTAGGAAAGGGACTGCCCCATAGGGTTTCCAAGGAGCAGCTAGTGGATTTGAACTGCCTACCTTTTGGTTAGCAGCCGAGCTCTTAACCGCTGCATCACTAGGGCTCCACCCAGCAACTTTGGTAGGTCCAAAATCCAAAACTGTTGTGGTCAAGAGTCTACTCCCACTCGTAGTGACCCCATGGGACAGAGTAGAACTGCCCCATAAAGTTTTCTAGGCTGTAATCTTTTCTGGAGCAGATCACCAGGTCTTTCTCCCCCAGAGCTCCTGTGTGGGTTCAAACCACCAGCCTTTCAGTTAGCAGCCAAGAGCGCTTAACAGTTGTGCCACCAACCCTCCTTATTTTATACATAAACCAAAAACCAAACCCGTTGCTGTCAAGTCAATGCTGACTCATAATGACCCTATAGGACAGAGCAGAACTGCCCCATAGGGTTTCCATGGCTGTAAATCTTAAGGGAAGCAGACTGCCACATCTTTCTCCCAAGGAGCAGCTGGTGGGTTCGAACTGCCGACCTTAGCAGCTGAGCGCTTAACCATTACACCACCAGGGCTTCTTATTTTATACGTAAGGATGATAAATATGAGTTCTTTATTCTCTCAAGTGTTGCCATTGAAATTCCTTTTTGCCAGTAGATGAGTCTTAGACTATGTCATAAGGTTCCGTCTGCTTCCACAGTCTTAATAAATTAAGGCTAGTTTCACTGGCACATGAAAACATGTTTTCTCTGTTTTTCTGTGGACTTACTCATTTTTCCAAGGATGTTTCTTGCCTGCTTGACCTATCTTGGGCTGAGAAGGGTCTGTTAAAATCTCCTGTATTTAGCGTGTTTCTATTTTTCTTATGTAGCCTCTAGGTTTCAACTTGATAAAAGTTATTGCTGTGCTATGGGGTATGTAGAGACGACCATCTGTAATATCTCCACTGTGAATCTTAGCCTTATTTGGACAGTCTTTTCTTCTTTATGTCTTTTAGTGCTGTTTTGGGTCTGAGTTCTAACTTGTCAGAAATCAATAAAAAAAACAAACAAACCATTGCCATCAGTTGATTCTGACCCGTGATGACTTCGTGTGTTAAGGAGTAGAGCTGCTCCATAGGGTTTTCTTCACTTCAGTCTTTGCTGAGTGGGTTCGAACTGCCAGCCTTTAGGTTAGTAGTCAAGTGCAAACTGCTTGCACCACCCAGGGACCTTAGTGATGCCCTTATTTTAAGTTGACATTTGCCTGGTATGCATTTTCTGACTCTGTGTTTCAAATGCAGCTCACAATTGTATGTAGCAAAGGGTTGCATACTGTTTGGTTGTCAGTTTGAAGTTCTTTTTCTTCGAACAAATGAATTAATCCCATTTACATTAATCAATACAGCCATTATGTTTAATCTAAATTCCGCTGTAATTTGCAGACACACACAGGTATGCACATGCCTGTTATAGAGTAAAAGCTCTGCCGTGATGCAGGGCTAGCGGAAGTCTTTCTCATCTTCCCTCTGCTAGCTCCTGCCCAGCCCTTGTCTGTCCAACCTTCTTACTGCTGCTGGTCATTCAGTCCACTCCCAAGGTGAACAACCATGTCATCCGCTTTTGTTGAAGATAGTGTCTGTAGTAGAAAAATGGCCCCCAGTGATGTCCCTGTCTTAATCTCCTGGATCCAGTCTCCCAAAAGCCCCTCAGATCTGAGATACTAATGTGAAGCATAGATTTACCTTCTTATTTTTCTGTGAATATGTTACCTTAAATGGCAAAACAGACCTGCAGATGTGATTAAGTTAAGGATCCTGAGATGGGAGATTATCATGGATAATCCAGTTGGGCACGGTGTAGTCACAAGGGTCCTTTTAAGAAGGAAGTAAAAACACAAAAATAAACACTTACGGAGGAGTCGATTCTAACTCGCGTGCGTCAGAGCAGAACTATGCTCTGTGGAGTTTTCAGTGGCTGGTTTTTCAGAAGTAAATTGTCACGCCTTTCTTCCCAGATGACTTTGGGTGAACTCAGACTTGCAACCTTTTGGTTAGCAGCCGAGCATGTTAACTGTTTGCACTGTCCAGGGACTCCTGTTATTTTAAGCCATTAAATTTGTGGTTATTTGTTACAGTATGTTGTAGGCAAAAAAAAAAATCACAAAGTTTAGTAAAGCAAAAAGGAAGTTTTATTTGGCATATATTCAGAAAGGCAAAAGCGGGAAGTGGACAAGCATGCTGCCAGATAATGTCTGACCAAATCCAAGGAAATATTACAGAATAGACAAAAGTGGGAAAACGGACAAGCGTGCTGCCACAGCCATGTGTGCCCGAGTCTAAGGAATACTATAGAATAAGCAAGAGTGGGAAAATGGACAAGCATGCTGCCACAGCCATGTCTGCCGGAGTCTAAGGAATGTTACAGAGCCATCAGTATATATTAACATTACAAATGGGCAAAACAATTGAAAGCTTCCCCTTTTCTTAACAGTCATTGCTACAGGTGTCAGTAATGACAGTCAGGAGCATCTTCATTGGTCCAACAGATCTTACTGGTCACTAAAGGCTGACAGAGAAAGATAAGGGTGGAAAGTCTTCTGTGTTCTGTTTGATTGATTTATGTGAAACATTCCCTAAAATATTTTCCATCATTATCCTAGCTATTGTCTTTATACCTCAAGGCCCAGTTGATACGTCCTTGTGAGACCAGCTCCAGCTGGGTCACATTCTCTGTGCTCAAGGACAGGGAATAATGACTACAATATTATTTCCTAAATCAAGTAGCAGTAGGAAACTCTAATGCAGGTAGACCCCGACTGCATACATATTTAAGTTATGATGAAACACACTTAAGACTGACTTGGTTTTTCTGGTACATCTTATCGTGAGTAATATGTACTACATATATAGTACATATGCAGTTCATAATTTACATTATATACATTATGTATACATAATATACATTATGCAGTGCATAATTTGTTGATGTTATCATTCTGAGATGTTCACTTGCGGATGTTGAAAGATCAGATTTATAAAGATACTGATAATAAAAAGCAATAATAATGAAAACTTAAAAAAAAAGAGGTACTTGACTTACATCAGAACTGACTTAACGACAGTCATTGGAACTGAACCCTGTCATAAAGCTGGGACTACCTGTAGAGCGTCTGTTTTCTTTTTTTTTTAATTTTTTTTAATTGTACTTTAGATGAAGGTTTACAGAACAAATAGTTTCTCATTAAATGGTCAGTACACATATTGTTTTATGACATTGGTTAACAACCCCACGTCATGTCAGTACTCACCCTTCTTGACCTTGGAGGACCTTTTTTTTTGGTGAAAATACACATAGCCAAAGATACACCATTTCAAAAATTTCTACGCGTACAATTCAGTGACATCGATTACATTCTTCCAGTTGTGCTGCTTTTCTCACTATCTTTTTCCAAATTATTCAAGACCATTATCTTCAACTCACTACTCCCTAGGCTTCCCATGAAACCTTTTGAGTTGCTGTTGTCGATTTGATCTCACATAGATAATTTTTTTTTTTTTTATACTTTAGATGGAGGTATACAAAACAAACAGTTAGTACACATATTGTCCTATGACAGTGGTTAACAACCCCATGACTGTCAACACTGTTCCTTCTCAGCCTTGGGTTCCCTATTACCAGCTTTCCTGTCCCTTCCTGCCTTCTAGTCCTTGTCCCTGGAGTGCTGTGCCTCATTAGTCTTGTTTTATTTTCTGGGCTGTCCAGTCCCCGGCTGAAGGGTGAACCTCGGGAGTAACTTCATTACTGAGCTAATAGGGTGTCCAGGGGTCACATTCTCAAGGTTTCTCCAGTCTCTGGTCAGTAAGTCTAGTCTTTCTTTGTGGGTTAGAATTTTGTTCTACATTTTTCTCCAGCTCTGTCCCACCCTCGTAACTATCAAAGAATGTTGTCTTCTGTGTTTAAACCTTTCCCTGAGTTCTTATAATAGCAGTCTTATACGGTATTTGCCCTTCTGTGACTGACTAAATTCACTCAGCATAATGAGTTCCAGCTTCCTCCATGTTTATAAGATGTTTCACGGCGTCATCATTGTTCTTTATCGTTGCGTAGTGTTTGTAATTTCTTTATCCGTTCGTCCGTTGATGGGCATCTAGGTTGGTTCCATCTTTTTGCTATTGTGAACAGTGCTGCAGTGAACATTGGTGTGCATATATCCATTCATGTGATGCCTCTTATTTCTCTAGGGTATATTCCAAGGAGCGAGATAGCTGGATAGTATGGTACTTGTATTTCTAGCTTCTTAAGGAAGCACTGAATCGATTTCCAAAGTGGTTGTACCATTTTACATTCCCACCAACAGTGTGTAAGTAAGTGTTCCAGTCTCTCCACAGCCTCTCCAGCATTTATTATCTTGTGTTTTTTGGATTAATGCTAGCCTTGTTGGGGTGAGATGATATCTCATTGTAGTTTTGATCTGCATTTCTCTAATGCTAATGATAGTGAGTATTTCTTCATGTGTCAGTTAGCCGCCTGAATATCTTTTTTGGCGAAGTGCCTGTTCATATCCTTTGCCCATTTTTTAATTGGGTTATTTGTCTTTTTGTTGTTAAGGTTTTGCAGTATCTTGTAGATTTTAGAAATTAGACGCTGATTGGATTTGTTGTAGCCAAAAACTTTTTCCCAGTCTGTAGGTTGCCTTTTGACTCTTGGTGAAGTCTTTTGATGAGCATAAGTGTTTGATTTTTAGGAGCTCCCAATTATCCGGTCTCTCTTCTTGTGCTTGTGCATTGTTACTTATGGTTCGTATTTTGTTTATGCCATGTATTAGGGCTCCTAGCGTTGTCCCTATTTTTTCTTCCTTGTTCTGTATCGTTTTTGAATTTATATTTAAGTCTTTGATCCATTTTGAGTTAGTTTTTGTGCATGGTGTGAGGTATGGGTCTTGTTTCACATTTTTTTGCAGATGGCTATCCAGTTATGCAGCACCATTTGTTAAAGAGACTGTCTTTTCCCCAGTTAACAGACTTTGGGCCTTTGTCAAATATCAGCTGCTCATAGGTGGATGAATTTATGTCTGGATTCTCAATTCTGTTCCATTGACCTATGTATCTGTTGTTGTACCAATACAGGCCGTTTTGACTACCATGGCGGTATAATAGGTTCTAAAATCAGGTAGTGTGAGGCCTCCCACTTTGTTCTTCTTCTTGAATAATGCTTTACTTATTCGAGGCCTCTTTACTTTTCATATTTATGTTGGTTATTTGTTTCTCTATCTCATAAAAAAATGCCATTGGAATTTGGATCAGGATTGCATTGTGTCTGTAGATTGCTTTGGGTAGAATTGACATTTTCACAATGTTAAGTCTACCTATCCATGAGCATGGTATGTTTTTTCACTTATTCAGGTCTCTTTTGGTTTCTTGCAGTAGTGTCTTGTAGTTTTCATCATATAGGTCTTTATGTCTCTGGTTAGATTTATTCCTAAGTGTTTTATCTTTTTGGGGGCTATTGTAAATGGTTTTGATTTGGTGATTTCCTCTTCGAATTTCTCTTTGTTGGTGTAAATGAATCCAACTGATTTTTGTATGTTAGTCTTGTATCCTGAAAGTTTGCTGAAATCTTCTATTAGTTCCAGTAGTTTTCTTATGGATTCTTTGGGGTTTTCTGTGTAGAAGATCATATCATCTGCAAATAGAGATACTTTGACTTCTTCCCTACCAATTTGGATGCCCTTTATTTCTTTTTCTAGCCTAATTGCTCTGGCGAGGGCCTCCATTTTCTTTTTAGTGGCTCAATTTTTTTTTTTTTTTTTTTTTGAAGAGAAAGGATTTAAAAACCATACCACTGTCATTTTCTAAACTATGGTTTATTTATTTAAATTGTAGAGCACAGGAGTAAGTTTACTGTAAATTGTTAAACAATATTTTCCTCTCAAAAAGTATAATTGGAAGCAATATTTTATGGAAAGGAGCATGAGATTCATGATACTGGTACTTACATAAAATATGTGTTTTCACTGAGAATCTCCTGTGCTCCCTCCTTGCTTGCAGTCAGGGAAAAGGACATTTGGTTCAGTTTTCCATCCCCTTACCTACACACTCAGATAGATGTTGAAATCATTCCTGGGTGTCTTCTCTGTAAGTAACACATTTATACTTTTTAAGAATTATTCTAGAAATATCAAAGATATGAGTTAGTAAAAACCATCTGTCTGTAACCAAGAAGAAACCAACCACAATTGCCTTGATCTTTAGGGACTGTAGTGCATGAGCCATGGATTTGAAACCGTATGAAGGGATTAAGGGATGAATAAATACGAGGACTTTTCTGAAAGTGTCTTCATATGCCGTGAGTGTAGCTGCCTGGTTGGCGATGTGACAAGCAGACTCCCATAATACACTGAAATGAGATAATTAAATATGTGCAATTTGCTGTGGTGGAGCCTTAACAGTTAAAATGTTCCTTTCCAAGTTCTTCTTAGCCTCTTTTATTATCTTCAAGACTTTGAGCCTAAGTCATTTGTTAATTTTTTTCTTTTTTTTTAATTTTAAAGCCTCAAACCAGTTTTGTTATTTGCTATAACAGGACACTGTCCTCACTACACCCTCCCAAGGCTCTGATGTGTAGAGAATGTTCAGGAAAGGCTGATGGGCTGCCGTGACTCTCCTTTGTCACTCTCCCTGGAAACATATTGTTGACAGTGGTCCATAACTCTTAGGGATAATCGTCTGGAACTTGGAACCCTTTTCTGCAACACATGTCACTGTTGTTATTATGATGGAAATTTCATATGTGCATCAGAAGGATAACTTTGGCGTATGATACTTGAGGGACTCTGAGCCTAGATTCTAGATCCGTATCTCAAATCAGATCCATGCAGCTTTGGGACTTGTGCACAGAGTAATTCCACATCAGTAGAGCAAGCTTTGGCAAACGAGTTAGCACTCAGAGTAATGATTAAAGTACCTTCTCCTCAGTAAGGACAGTCTCTAAAAAGCCCTCAGATCTGAAATGTGAATGTGAAACATATATATATATACACACACATATATATTTTAATTAAAATGCCTACGTTTTTGTGTAGGGCTCTGTTGTTAGCTGCCGTTGAGTCGATTCTGACTCATGGCGACTCAGTGTGTGCAGAGTAAAACTGCTCCATAGGGTTTTCATGGCTGTGACCTTTCAGAAACAGATCACCAGGTCTTTCTTCCGAGGTGCCTTTGGGTGGGTGGGAGCCACAAACCTTTCTCTTAGTCGAGTGCTTAACTGTATGCGCCACCCAGGGACTTCTCGAAGGGCTCTAAACTTCTCCAAATACCATTTCCTTAATCATCTTTCCGTCTTTCCAATAGAATATAAAGGCATCTTACGATAGTGATTGAAGAAATAAGGCCTAGGAAAGTTCGGGGTAAAACTGTAGTAAATTGGTAACGAGGATGTCTTGGTCATCTAGTGCTGCTATAACAGAAGTACCACAAGTAGATGGCTTTAACAAACACAAGTGTATTTCCTCACAGTAAAGTAGGCTAAAAGTCCAAATTCAGGGCATCAGCTCCAGGGGAAGGCTTCATCTCTCTGTCCACCTTCTCATCCGTGTTCCCCTGGACTAGGAGCTTCTCTGTGCAGGAGCCTCGGGTCCAAAGGACGTGCTCTGCTCCCGGTGCTTCTTTCTTGGTGGTATGAGGTCCCTCTGTCTCTCTGCTCACTTCTCTCTTTTATATCTCAAGAGATTGCCTCTGGACACAATCCCATCTTGTAGATTGAGTCCTGCCTTTCTAACACAACTGCCATCTATCCTCCCTCATTAACATCATAGAGGCAGGATTAACACATTACCGGGAATCTGGCCCAGCCAAATTGATACACACATTTTTGGGGGGACATAATTCAATCCATGACACTATTCAACACTAGTAAGGTACTGGTATTTGATCATATTATTAAAGGAGGAGCCCTGGTGGCGCAGTGGTTAAAGCAATCAACTGCCAACCATAATGTCGGTGATTTGAAAAGCAAGGGGCTCCAGGGAGAAAACATGTGGCAGTCGGCTTCCTTAGAGACTTACAGCCTCCAAAAGCCTCTGGGGTCGCTATGGGAATCCACTGGAGGGCAGTGGGTTTGGTTTGGATCATAATATAGACATAGGGTTATACAGATGGATTTGTGAATATGTGTGTGTGTGTGTAAGCACATTTATGTGGACATACACACTCCTTCAAAGTGTGGATTATAACCCTTGAGAGTGGTTATGTTTGTGTGTGCCTGCCAAAAAGATTCATTGTTTTACAATTTGATAGTCAACTTATTTAACTTACAGGTTCAAATGTCTTAACCTTTTAAGTTCAGCCTGTTAGCTTTATTATTCTCTTAGAAGTCTAGCAAATAATAGCAACCACTTTTAAGGGGCTGGTGGAAAGTATTTGTAATCTGCAGCTGATCGTGGGGATGGGGAGGACCGGGCAGCATTTCCTTCCATTGTGCATGGGGTTGCCATGAATTGGGGACTGATGACAGCTAACAGTGACAGTAACAGTCAGTAGATAGCAGAGTAAATGCTATTGTTTCAGCAAATATGGACAACTCTTTATTACCAAAGACTGTTTAATTGTGGAGGTCTTCTTGGGTGTCTTCCTGCAACTTTGGTCTACATACAGCTCAGACCACACACTTTTAGACGTGCATAGCCCCTAAAATAATCCACCAAACATGTACTCAGTCAATGAGCTGCAGTTTTTAGCACCCAGGTGCCTAAATACAGTGTGGGTGCCGTTAGGCTATTATAACCAAATTGAACTGGAAAAAAAATCCTAAGGACAACTAGTCTTGCTTATTTTCTGAGAAAGATGAAACTCTTCTGAGGATTGATTCGTCTAGTCAGTAAGCACAGAAGGAATTGGAACAAGGCAACCCTTTGTAGGAAAACATGCTGGAAAGTTCAAGCTTGTTTTTATTGGAAGGTAAGAATACATTTAAGCACCTAGCTTTGGGTAGACGTTCCCCCTTAGGTCTTCTCATCCGATGCCTGTAAACTCTCAGCGTTATGGATTAAATTGCACCCCCTCTCCCCCAAAAAACAAAAAACCATGTGTGGGAATCTGAACCCCTCTCCTGTGAATGTGATCCTAGGTGGGTCTAAATCTGATCACTTCTGAGTTGTACGAAGGCCAGAATGGACACAGTGAGGGGAGGAAGACAGCGCACAGACAGAGCCATCTGCAAGGACGGCCAGCAGCTACTAGAAGCTGAAATAGACAAGGAGGGAGCTCCCCCTAGAGCCAGTGCCCTGAATTCAGACTTCTAGCCCCCTGAACTGTGAGAAAGACATGTCTGTTGTTTAAAGCCCCCCACTTACAGCAACACTAGGAGACTAAGCCACTTGGGTAGATGTAAGTATATACTGTGATTGGATTCTTGCAACAGCTGACAAAATGCCACTCAGAACTGCAGCCCAGACCACGCTGTTGGTAAATGGCAGAACCGACACTGACACTGAGCCTTCTGTCTCCAAATCCAGTTCATGCTCTGTTTCACCTTGGCTACTAAATTCCATGTTGCTCTACCATGAATACCGGTGAATATGCCATGGCCTACCAGAAGAACGAACCAGTCTGTCTTGGAGGAAATTCAGCCAGAGTGCTCCTTACAAGCAAAGATGGCAAGACTTCGTCTCACATACTTTGGACATGTTGTCAGGAGGGATCAGTCCCTGGAGAGGGACATCATGCTTGGTAAAGTGGAGGGTCAGCGAAAGAGAGGAAGACCGTCGACAAGACGGATTGACACAGTGGCTGCAACAGTGGGCTCAAGCGTAACGATGATTGTGAGGATGGCGCAGGACCAGGCGTGTTGTACGTGGGGTCGCTATGAGTTGGAACTGACTCAACAACACCTAACAACAACACCAAATTCCAGGATCCATAGACTCTTCAAAGATCTTTGGATGGGCCCTAGGCAGGTCCTAAGCACCCAGAAATTATCTGTGCATGTCCACGATTGCGTTTTTCTCAGGGAAAGCACCTTGATATCTCATGTTTCTTAAAGGTTTTGTGACCCTTGCAAATCCTCAGAGAGAAAAGCACGGAAAATGAAAAGTATAAAACTGAAAGAGAGGCAGTTCCATTTTGTCTGTTTAAAAAAATTAGCTTATCACTCCCACAGAAAGCATCTTGAGAAAAACTCTTTTTGTACACTAGTGACCTTTTAAGGAGCCCTGGTGTGCAAACGGGTGAGCACTTGGCTGCCAACCAAAAGGTTGACGGTTAAAACCCACTCAGCGGCTCTATGGGAGAAAGACCTGATGATCTGCTTCCATAAAGATTGTTGTTGTTGTTTACCACAGAGTCAATTCCAACTCAGAGCGACCCCGTGGGACAGAATAGAACTGCTCCATAGGAGTTCCTAAGCTATAATCTCTGCAGGAGCAGATTGCTAACTCTTTTCTCCCTCGGAGCCGCTAGTGGGTTCAAACCGCCCACCTTTCCCTTTCAGTTAGCAGCCAAGCACTATAACCATTGTGCCACCAAGCCTCCTTTCCATAAAGATTACAGCCGAGAAAACCCTAAGGGGCAGTTCTACTCTATCATATGGGGGCGCCGTGAGTCGGAATCGACTCGCCAGCACCTAACAACAACAGCAGTGATATTTTGACTTTTTTTTAATGATGGCAGTAGAGATAATGATAAATAAACGTAGTGGTGTTTCTTTCGTTATATACAAATGATATATGAATTGTGTAACATTTCCAGTAGCTGGATATTAGGTAACAATTTGGCCTGATAAGTTGACCGATGACGTTTATTGTTTTCCTCTCCAAATGCCAGCCTTCCAACATAAAAAGTCATCTCTGAGACACTGTTATGTACTCAGAAATGTCCTAGTTCAGTAGAGATGGCTCTGTGACTGCTGGGTGTGACCAGTAAGACCTGCACCGCTCCACTGGGCACCTTTCACATGGATGAATCTCATGAAAAGGGCGCCCCCTGGAGTCGGGTATGCAGAATCGCACAGCTGCGCACAGTGGCCCTGGTCCTCTGAGCAAGCATGGAAAGCCATGTCAGGACAGGAATCTGAGCGCGGGAGGCTCAGGAGGAAGAAGCTAACACTGATCCCATTCTCAGTTAGGGACTGGGTAGTACACACGTGCGGAGGACGAGGGAAATTAGTGACCGAGAAACGAGGCGGCAGCAGGCTGCTCATGAAGATGGGATGCTGTCCTTCGGTGCATGGTATAACACACGGTGAATCAGAGATACGTATGTGGTACAGAGTCTCCAATGGGGAACCTGCGTGAGTCCTGAAACCAAGAGGGAAAATGTCCCCACTTGTCATGATTTCCAGGGACCCACTGAGGATCTTTGTGGTGCTGGTCCCCAAATGTAGCATATATTTGCCGGGGGACAAGGTAAATCTACTGTGGATTGAATTTTGTCCCCCTAAAAACGGGTGTTGGAATCCTAACCCCTGTACCTGGGGATGTGATCCTGTTTGGAAATAGGATTTTCTTGTTATGTTAATGAGGCCATATCGGTGTGGGATGTGTCTTAAACATAGCTGTTTTTTAGATATAAAAAGGAGTAGATTAGACACAGAAGCAAGCCAGCACAGATGAGGGAGGACAGATGCCATGTGGAGATTGCCAAGGAACCAGGGAATGCTGGGTTTCCAGAAGCTGAAAGCGACCTTCCTCAGAACCCACAGAGAGATAGCCTTCCCCTAGAGCCAGTGCCCTGAATTCCAACTTCTAGCCTCCTAAACTGAGAGAAAATACATTTCTGTTCTTTAAAACCACCTGCCTATGGTACTTCTGTTACAGCAGAACTAAGAAACTGAGATCTTATTAAACTCTCTTCTGTTAAGCTATAAGCCTGGGAGATTGAGGCTTCTTGTGTCCAGCAGGCAAGAAGAGGAGTCATCCCATTGCCAGAGATAATTGACCTTCGTCCTCATCGGAGGAGTCCCTGGGTTAAGCTCTTGACTACTAACCAATAGGTTGGAGGTTCGAGCCCACCCAGAGACACCTCAGAAGGGCCTTGCAATCTACTTCTGAAAAACCAAACATTGAAAACCCTACGGGGCACAGTTCTCCTCTGACACAGAGGGGATCGCCGTGGTTTGGTTTGGTTTTTTCTTTTCCCGTCAGAGGAGATAGGGATGCTGGTGCACGATGAGGTTAGGGAGGATTTATATATCACCTAAGTGATTTACTTTGATCACAGCAAACACACGCGATAACTCTGGGTTTAGAAAATCATGGTGACTCCGCTCAGATCACTCGAGGAGGACGAGGGGATTTGTGTCACCACCCTGCTGAGTAAGACAACAAACCCAGCAGAGTGGCTGAGAGCTAGGGGAATCTTGAATCTAGGATCTTAGAAGAGAGGAATGAATGTCATTTGTAACTGTCTCAGTCTCCTAGTGCTGCTGTAACAGGAATACCCCAGTTGGCTGACTTTAAACAACAGGCATTTAGTTTCTCACACTCCAGGAGGTTAGAGGTTTGAATTCAGGGTGCCAGCTCTAGGGGAGGGCTCTCTGTCTGCTCTGCCAGAAGGTCCTTGTCTCAGCTTCTCTGGGGTTCCTTCTCTGGTGTTCCATCTTTATGTGGCGTCTGTCTTCCCCTCTGTTCGTGCTTGCTTCCCTGTGCTTAATCTACTCTTTCATATCTCAAAACTGATTGGCTTAAGACACACCATACAGTGATATGGCCTATTAACATAACAAGGAAAATGCTATTCCCAGATGAGATCACATCTACAGGTTAGGATTTACCACACATATTTTGGGGGACTCAGTCCAGTCCATCACAGTGGGCCTGAGACAAGATGAAGCACAAGAGGTTCCATTAGTCCTCTTATCCTTCCTATCCTTCCCAGGACAAGAAGCCTGCTGGGGTCCTGGAGGACGTGCTTCCTGAGCAGAGATGGGTACAAGGGGTGAACTGTGGTGGACAAGTGCTATGCCACCTAGACGCCACTTCAAGGAAGGGCTCACGGTCTGGTTAGGGGCGTGCTTCGGCTGCAGAGCCGCTCTGAGGATTCGTCTTTCCCAGAGCAGCCCACAGCCATGGAGCGGCCAAGGGAGGGGCATAAAGGCCCAGCCCTTTGAGTCCAATTCTTACCAGGGCCACTCTAACAGATGGATATGCTCCCAGTTTCCCTGGGCTTTCCAGGCTTTGTCAGAGCTTGCTCCAACCCATTCATGGGATGGTAAGTCAGGTGCAACAAGGAAAGGAGGAGGCAGGGAGGCCGTGAGAAGTAATGAGGATTGTTATGCTCACAGTGCCCAGAGACAGGGAGGCATAGCACCCAGGATGCAGGGCCACACAGAGAGTTGCACTGGGGACAGGGTAGCAACAAACTAGAGTTGTAGGACAGGTTGGACATATGGCAGGCAAGTCCAGGTTAGTAGGTTTCATGGGCTTCCTGGGGATTGGGCATTTTGAGTAATTCTTCAGGCTTGGGGCTCAGGGGTAGTCCCTAGTTGTTGGGTACCTGGCAGTTAGGATGGTGGATAGTGGCCCAGGAGTGCGAGAGCTGGATAAGGGGAGTAGGTGGAGAGCAGACTCAATCAGCTGTACCAAAAGGAGGATGGACTGGTCCCCAGCCAGGGCTTCAACACTGGGTCAAGCCATCCTTTAAAAAAAATGGCGTTGCAGGGCTGTGTTGCAGTTCAGCTTTCCCTCCACCCAACTCCATGTCCTCCCCTCATGCCCACCCTCGTGTTGATCCTTAATATCCACCCTTCTGCAGAATCCATCTCGGTATCGCTTCCAGAGAACCTGGCCGGTGGTACGTGGACTCTCTAATAATTGTTTTCGTTCTTTCAAAAAAGAAATACCTTGGCTGATGTCTTAGTCATCTAGTGCTGCCAAAACAGAAATACCATAAGTGGGTGGCTTTAACAAATAGAAAATTATTCTCTCACAGTCTAGGAGGCTAGAAATCTAAATTCAGGGTGCCGGTTCCAGGGGAAGGCTTTCTCTCTCTGTCTGCTCTGGAGAAAGGTCCTTGTCATCAGTTTTCCCCTGGTTTAGGAGCTTCTCAGCCCAGGAACTTCTGGTCCAAAGGATGTGCTCCACTCCTGGTGCTTCTTTCTTGGTGGTATGAGGTCCCTGTGTCTCTCTGCTCGCTTCTCTCTTTTATATCTCAAAAGAGATTGACTCAAGATCCAACCCAATCTGGTAGATTGAGTCCTGCCTCATTAACGTAACTGCCTCTAATCCTACCTCATTAACATCATAGAGGTAGGATTTACAACACATAGGATAATCATATCAGATCACAAAATGGTGGACAATCACACAATACTGGGATTCACGGCCTAGCCAAGTTGACACACATTTTGCGGGACACAGTTCAATCCATAACAGATGATTATCTAATTTTTTATTATCATTTTCTTCCTAAATCCCCCCTTTTCACAATTTTACCGCACCCATCAAGAGTAAGCTAGATTTGTAGGGTTCCTTTATTAACATATGTGGAAGATGAAAGGATAGTTTACTGATAACATATAACTAGATAAAGTGTTGTCTTAAAGTAAGAGAAGTATGCAGACTTGTCCTTTGATGCAGTTCGATTAATTCTTTGGCTGTGGGGATTCATTTTCCCGATGTACAGTAGAGAGGACTGGCAAGCACTGGTGAACTTGATCTGTAGCTTTCATTGCTCTAAAGGTGTGGAGGTTAAGCATTTGGCTGTTAACCAAAAGGTCAGCAGTTCAGATCCACCAGTAGCTCTTTGGGAAACCCTGTGGGACAGTTCTAGTCTGTCTTATAGGGTCACCATATGGTCGCTATGAGTTGGAATCGACTTGATGATGATGACTTATGGGTAAAGGTGATTTGTAGCTATGTATTATAATAGGTTGATACATGGTTCCATGTTTTGTCAATTTTTATGATGTAGCATAACATTTCCTTCTTGAGAAGAAATTAAAGATTCACTTTTGCACATTGTCATTTGCTACAATTTGTTATTGCTACAAACATAATGTGGTTTCAGTGTGAAATATCTTAACAGACTCCTCACCTGTCTTTCACCTTATTAATTAACAAAATCTAATACAAGAAAACGAAAGATTGCTGAGGACCTTTGGAGGCCTGGTAGCGCCGTGGTAAAGAGCTACAGTCACTAACCAAAAGGTTAGTCAGCCTTTTGAATCCACCAGCAGCTCCTTGGAAACCCTATGAGGCCTTCACTCTGATGTGTAGAACATGACTTGTTCCTGCAGGGGGCACTGTCACACAATACAAAACGACCAATCTATGAACTGATGTTCAATTTTGCCCTCTTGTTAAATACATTTATAATATTCAGCTCCTTGACCCAGTGTTTAAAATGTATATTTTCCGTACTGTGATGCTAGTGAACGTGTTTGTCTGTGTTAATATTAACTAGTTACAGATCTTGCCCTTTATTTAAAGAAATGCACTTCTGCGTTTTACTATTGAACATAAGATTTTTAATTTTAAAATATATTTAAAGTCGTCCAAATAATAAAATAATGCCTTAGGTTTCTGGAATTTGTTTTTATTTTTACGAAGCCAATAAGCCAAAGGGTTTGTTGAATGGTCCTGAATGTAGCTAATTATCAGTGTCTGTATAAAGCCCCAGGGAGCTGAGAAGACAGCCTTGGTCACCCCCTAATTCTGCAGAATCACACCAGTCTCCTCTTTTGACTCAGGTTAGGGCTGTTCCTGAGTCATCAGTTGGATGGCAGGGTCTGTCGCCTACAGCCACCCTGCACGTCCAGTACATTGGTGCCTACAGCCATCCTGCACTACACTGGTGCCTGCAGCCACCCTGCACGTCCAGTACACTGGTGCCTGCAGCCACCCTGCACATCCAGTACACTGGTGCCTGCATACCTCTCTGTTGAAGGATGAGTGCATGGAGTCACGCCTTCTCTTCTCTTCAACCTGGCTTTGTCATTTTCCCCTAAAAAACACTCATTGCCATCAAGTCGATTCCGACTCATAGTGACCCTAGAGGACAGAGTAGAGCTGCCCCATAGGGTTTCCAAGGAGCACCTGGTGGCTTTGAACTGTCAACCTTTGGCTAGCAGCCGAGCTCTTAACCACTGTGCCATCATTTTCCCCATCCCCATGAAGTCTGTCTCTTAACCCATGCCATGACATTGTGGGATTCGTCTTACACCCTGGTACATCAGGAACAGTGGCCATGAAGGAAGCCATCTTGTCCCAAGGACTGAAGTTAGAATCAACTGGATCTCTTCTACAAATGCAGGTGTCTGATGCCCAGACCCACCCCCCATCTGTGGTGGCTTGCATGTGCTGTGATGCTGGAGGCTGTGCCACTGGTAATTCAAATACCAGCGGGGCCACCCATGGTGGACAGGTTTCAGCACAGCTTCCAGACTAAGACAGACTAGGAAGAAATGCCTGGAGAGCTACTTCTGAAAATCAGCCAGTGAAAACCTTGTGAATCACAACAGAATATTGTCTGATACAGTGCTGGAAGATGAGCCCCTTAGGTGGGAAGGCGCTCAAAACACACAGCGGCCGCAACCATGGACTCAAACATACCAACCACTGTGAAGATGGCTCAGGACCAGGCAGCGTTTCCTTCTGTTTCACATGGGTTCACCTGGAGTTGGAGCTGACTTGATTGGCAACTAACAACAACAATGCCCAACCATGGTCTTTAAAATATAGCATGGAGCCTGGATTGTAAACCCAGTCGAGGTGATTTCTGTACACGCTTGATGTAGAGAATGAATGATCCAAGGCATTCTTTCTCAAACTTCCAAGTTCCCTGGATGACTTGGAGGGCTTACGAAAACACAGATTGCTTTACTCTACTCCACGGGTTTCTGACTCACAATATTTGTGTTAGACTCAATAATTTGCATCTTTCACAAGCTCCCCAGTGATGCTGGTGCTGCTGATCTGGGGGCCAGATTTCGAGAACCACTAATCCAAGTCTTAGAACTATAGCCAGGGAAAAATGACACCAACCCAGTTCTAAGCCTGGCTGCCTTTGAGGAGTTGAAAGGAGCCTCTCTGGATGATACACTTCTACAGTTAGAGGAGAAACCAGTTTCCAAGGAAATAACTTCTGGTATCCTAATCAGCATATCTGAAAAATGGAGGGAAATGGGGGTGGGGGAGGAAGGAAGAATGAGAGAATGACATAGGCAATAGTTTTTAGGAGAATGTGACAATTTGATATCATAATCACCACAATGGAATATTTCTGTAGTGTTGTTAGGTGCCATCAAGTCAGTTCTGACTCATAGCGACCCTGTGTACCACAGAATGAAACACTGCCCGGTCCTACGCCATGCTCACAGTCCCTGTTGATGTTGGAGCCCGTTGTTGCAGCCACTGTGTCAGTCCGTCGCGTTGAACGTAAGTAGATTGCAGAGACTTTCTCCCAAGGTGCCTCTGGGTAGACTCAAACCGCCAACCTTTCGTCAGTTAACAGTTGAGAGCATTAACCATTTGGACACCCCAGGGACTCCACAATACATGCCTCAGAATTAGGAAATCAGCATTGATGTTTTCTGCCATTCGTGCTCAGACCCCATTCCAGTGTCGCCAGCTGGCCTGTAACATCCTTCATAGCAAAAGGATGAGGTTGGAATAAGGAAGTACATTTAGCTGCCGTTCCGTGTTCATCTCCTTCAGCCTGGACCCTCATGTTTTTTTCAGTTTTGCAGTCCAAATACTGTTGAAGTTCATAGGTCACTTATTTTGTAGCATGTGTCTCCGTTTTCCTTTGTCTGGTAGTCCCTCCTGATTAAGTCTGGGCCACACTTCTTTTCCAGGAGTACTGCATACATGATGCTCTATTGGTTTCATTCCATCCCGGTATGTGATGCACTATTTTGATTTATTTCATTACTGATGGTGATTTAATTAAGGTGGTCTTCTCCAGTTTTTAGTAGGCTTATTTTAAATGACTTAAAGTCTTTGCTTGATGCTAGCTCACTAAGCGACCAAGATTTTTGTTGTCGTTACTTGACGTCACGTCGATTCTGACGCCTGGCAGGCGACCCCATGTGTGTGGACTAGAACTGTGCCCCATAAGGTTCTCAAAGCTATGACCTTTTGGAAGCAGATCACCAGGCTTGTATTCCGATGTGCCTCTGGGTGGGTTGTAACCTCCAACCTTTGGGCTAGTAGTCGAGCACTTAACTGTTTGCACCACCCAGGGGCTGCTTTGACCAAGATTAGAGTCTATAAGAAATAATTACGTCACAAATTTCAGCAAGGAGAAACAGGGTAGCCTTTCTAATATTTGACCAAAGATCTCTAATCTCTAGAATGTAGAATGTCCACTTCCTCCTTTCTCATGTAGATCCTGTCTTTCATTTTGAAATCCATGCGGCATATTAAAGGAAACGGAATAAAAGTTGTCTGTTTCTGATTCGGTTTTGCTTTACTCATTTATTTATTTTTGTTGTCGTTTCTGGAAAACTCATCAAACTGAGATGCCTTTGTGAGTAAGACTCTCAAGTGTTTCTTCGGGAAAATAAGGAACCACATTTTGTAAAAAGATAGAAAGAATTTTACTTTCTGGAAGACTCCATTTCGATAAAAAAAAGACATTTATGAATTCCAACTGTGTTAAAAAGATTACTCATTTTTGTAGTTATGACTGTCCCATATCTATTTTATTCATATTTATGCATAGAATCTCAAAATAAGTAATATTATTTTTAAAAATGTATCTCATAAAGCATTTTCTAATGTTTCAAACCTGTTTATCAACAGAAGATGCGTACTTAAAGTAAATCATGGTTTCTCCAGCTCAGTACGATTGCCATACGGATTGGAAAATTCTTTGCTGTGGGAGGCTGTTCTCCGCACTGTAGCATGGTTAGCAGATTCCCTGGTCTCTACCCACTAGAAGCCAGTAGCACCTCCCAGCCTGACAATCAGAAATATCTTTAGATATTGTCAAATGTCCCCATGGGGAGGAAACCACTCTCAGTTAAGAGCTAACTACTGTAGCAAATTATAGCATTTTTATATAATTTTGAAGACTTTTCATTTAGAAACTATGGAAGCAATTATAGATTATAACTGAGATTTCTATTAGAATAGAATTTTCAACATTTATATCATTACGTTTACTTCATAAATTTCAATAGAAAGGAAAAGCAGATATTAAAATTTAAATATTTCCAGAGATAAATTTTTGCAGTGTAATATATGTTAAAGGAGATGATACGGAAAGGACACTTATTTTGTTAAACTCAACCAGAGTTTGGACAAAAAAATAACCATCCTTTTTAGTGTTAACTGATGGCGCAGTGGTTAAGAGCTACAGCTGCTAATTGAAAGGACAGCAGTTCGAATCCATCAGCTGCTCCTTGGAAACCCTATGGGGCAGTTCTACTCTGTCCCATAGGGTCGCACGAGTCGGAATTGACTCGAGAGCAACGGGTTTTTGGTTTTGGTATGCCAGTTCTAAGGAACCCTGGTGGCACAGTGGTTAAACGCTCGGCTGTTAACCAAGAAGTTGCTGGTTCGAACCCACCGGAAAGGTGCGGCAGTCTGCTTCCATAAAGATTGCAGCCTTGGAAACCCTGTGGAGGAGGACTGCTCTGTCCTTTGGGGTCGCTGTAAGTCGGAATTGACTTGATAGAAGCGGGTTTTATGCCAGTTATCTTACCTATGAATAGACTTCGACAGAATTTCTCGTCAAATACAAAGATGAATCCTGTGGAACTGCAGTCATCATGACAGTAGTGTGGTTATTATAACTGCTCAACCAAACACCCATTCCTAGGAACAACTTAGGCAGGAATATACGTATTTTTTCCTTTCAACTCATAGTTGAACCCGTAGCTGCTAGAGCTGCTTTTTAATAGCACACATTTCTGTATTTTACAACCCTTTTCTATCAGATTGCCACTGTGAGTACTCAGTCGCAAGGATCTGCAAGCAATCTCTTGAAATGTGTGTGTATTGGCTGCAAATGCCTTCTTTTGGGCAAACAAAATATTTTTACTAAATTTACTATGTGTGCCGGAGAACGTTGCAGAAGAAATATTTTTGTTCACTACCTGCAGAGTTCTTGGACAGATCAAACACGCGCCGTGAGCAGCTCCAGGTGCTCCGAAATGAATGCAAACATATTTTTGATGTGCTGTTTGCCCGTTATCCAAGTATTTGTTTTATTACAGCTATTGAAATACCTTTAGAAATATTTGCAGACAGAGCTAACATTTATTTTGGAGACATTCACTTGACTGTTAAGGTTGCCATTATTCATTCGTTTGTTTAATAGAGAAAAAAAATGGGTTTGGGCAATGCTTGCCAAGGTACTTGTTACCTGATGGTGCTTTTATTCCCTTTAAGATTAAATCCGTGGGGTAACGTGACTGTTAGAACGGTTCAGGAATCAAAGCAGTGCCCGAGGAAGTTAGAATCAGCCAATCTGATCGTTACATGAGGATGACAACTCTCGGCAGAATGTTAAGAATTAAAAAAAAGGAAGATAGGAGTTAGAGAAAACCCATGTGCAGATATGAGACTAGTTGAAGTTAACAAGAGAAGGAGCTCCAGGGGAACGCGGGCTATCCTTTTGCTCTAGGTTTCTTTTTCCCACATTGCACTTTTGAGCCCATCTCCTCATCGGAAACGCTCACGGAATGTTCGCAGCTATGGGCATGACGTGGGCCTTGGGTAGGCGTGAATATGAGTTTCTGCTGCACTGCATTTATGAACAAAGCAGAGAGACTATGTCCTCAAGACAAGAAAAAACTCAACTTAAGTAAAGAGGTGTCCTGGCCTGTCTGGGGAAAGGAAAAAGAAAAGATGACTTAGGAGTTGGTGTAAGTCATAAGGAGTCCTGGTGGCACAGTGGTTAAAGTGCTTAGCTGCTGTCCAGAAGGCCAGAGGTTCAAACCCACCAGCCGCTCCTCAGGAGAAAGATGTGGCAGTCTGCTTCTGTAAAGATTTACAGCCTAGGAAACCCCGTGGAGCCGTTCTACTCTGTTCTTACAGGGTCGCTGCAAGTTGCAATCAACTCCACGGCAACAGGCTTGGGTTTTGGATGTAAGCCAAGACATGGCAAGTAAGTGAGAATGCCAGGAAGAGGGAGAAGTGACCTGAAACCAGTAGGCAAGATAAAAGTCTTGGCAGTCCCCAAAGGACAAGGGAAATGGGGGAGTGGATTCTGAGTCACATGATTGGGAGAGTTTCCATCTGCTGTTGGGTTTTTATTTTCATTTCTACCTCATTTCTCCTATGATACAATCAAGACAAAGCTCAGCACAGCAAGGGCCATGAGAGAAATATTTCATCTAGAGATTGGTCTGTACAGACGTGGGGAAAAGAACAATTATTTTATTACGTGGGTAGTACAAATGGTTAACTCGCCTGGCTGCTAACAGAAAGGTCGGTGGTTTGAGTCCACCCAGAGGTGCCGACTTCTGAAAAATCAGCCACTGAAAACCCTATGGAGCACAGCTCTACTCAGATGCACAGATGTCAGCGTGAGTCAGGACTGACTCGATGACAGCTGGTTAACAAGATACATTTTTGAGGGCACTGCCTCAAAAAAAATATCAGATCATCTCGCATCCACAGCATCTCAGCATCAATTTTCAGAGTATGACATAGACACTCAACCTTTTTTTTTTTTTAGATAGTGCTTTAGGTGAAAGTTTACAGGGCAAATTAGTTTCTTATTAAACACTACATATATTGTTTTGTGACACTGGTTAACAACCCCCTGATGTGTCAGCTCTGTGCCTTCTCCACCTTGGGTTCCCTATTACCAGCTTTCCTGTCCCCTCCTGCCTTCTAGTCCTTGTTCCTGGACTGTTGTGCCCCATTAGTCTCGTTTTGTTTTATGGGCCTATCTAATCTTTGGCTGAATGGTGAACCTCAGGAGTGACTTCATTAGTGAGCTGAAAAGGGTGTCCGGGGGCCATACTCTCAGGATTTCTCCAGTCTCTGCCGGGCCAATAAGTCTCGTCTTTTTTTGTGAGTTAGAATTTTGTTCTACATTTTTCTCCAGCTCTGTCTGAGACGCTCTATTGTGATCCCTGTCAGAGCAGTCAGTGGTGGTAGCCGGGCACCATCTAAGTTGTACTGGACTCAGTCTGGTGGAGGCCGTGGTAGTTGTGGTCCATCAGTCCTTTGGACTAATCTTTCCTTTGTGTCTTTAGTTTTCCTCATTCTCCCTTGCTCCTGAAGGGGTGGGACCGGTGTAGTATCTTAGATGGCCGTTCACAAGCTTTTAAGACCCCAGACGCTACTTACCAAAGTAGGATGTAGCGCATTTTCTACAATTGAGCTAGCTGTTCCCCGAGACCATGGTCCCCAGCCCTCAACCCAGTAATTTGGTCTGTCGGGGAATTTGGATGCATAGACACCCAAGTTGTGATTCTGATAAATAGAGAGTCTGTTAGCTTTATTCAGAAAACTAGCCAACAAAACTTCCCCTTGTACAGCTGTCCCCGTATGCCCTGAGAAGAAATAAGGATAATTGGTAATTTTTGCTTCCATAGCAGAGGTAGTGGATGTGTTGCACTTCCCCATCCTCTGTAAGAGCCGGCTGCTTCTTCCCGTTTTCTCTGACCTCAGGTTGGTTTCTCTCCAACTGGTAGGGCTGAATGTCTCATTCCAGGTCTTCCTTTATTCCATGTCTTCCGTGCAGTTGTCACCCTGTCTATAGCTCTCAGCTAGCTGGCTGGTCCCTCCTGGCTGGTGGCCAGCATCACCTTTTCACTCTTTCCCTGGCCAACAACTATTGCTTTAACCCCTTTCCTTTCAACCACCTCCAGTGCACAGCTGCACATGAGGGGAGCTGCGTGAGAGAGAAGACATGGGTCACAGCAAGCTTGTGTTCCTTCTGAGAAATGTGACATCAATGGGATGGCTGAGCCAAGTGGTATATGAGACTCTAATGCTGCTCGTAAGGAGCTCTGGTGGCGCAATGGTTCGGCGTTTGGCTACTAATTGAAAAGTCGGGCGGTTTGAACCCACTCAGTGTCTCCATGGGAGAAAGACCTGGAGATCTGCTCCGTAAAGATTACAACCAAGAAAACCCTATGGGACAGTTCTACTCTGTCACATAGTATCACTATGGATGAGAATTGACTTGACGACACCTAACAACAACAATGTTCCTCATTAGCATACCTTGGGTTGTTGACATTGGCTCAACAGAGCCACTTGGAAAAGCTCTTTTTTGTTGCCAATCATATAACCATTGCACAGGCTTTTGGCTACAGACAACCTTGCTACAGACAGCCCATGAACAGCCACATGCTTGAGCTATAAGTTCTAATACTTTCAGCCGATGTGAGTAATTGAACTGCTTTCCATTGGCCAATGAAGCACTGACTTTCAAGAAACACGGGGAGAAGACTCTTTTTCACATTCTTTTTTCTTTAATCTCTTGATTAAGCTGCCTTCTCTGTGGCACCTGAAAAATCTCGTATTCCGTAGTCATGATCAACGCCTCGGTTTTTCAGAGGTATCGTTATACACCTGGGGGAAGGTACCAATCACATATGGCAGTGATCGTAAATAGAAGTGATTCCTTCTTATGCTTCTCAGCAGAGGCATGATCAGCTTACATTTGAAAGATCTCTCATGTCTTTCTGCCTTGGGAGTGAATATACTTTATGGGTAATGATGACGGTGGATCCTCATGGATAGGTATGTACGTGATCACTTCGTGACCATGCTTGTATTTCCAGATCCTTGCACACTACCTTGCACATAGGCATTGTTGTTCTTAGGTGCCATTGAGTTGGTTCCAGCTCATAGCAACCCTGTGTGCAACAAAATTAAACATTTCCCCGTCCTGCGCCATCCTCACAGTTGTTGCTATGCTTGAGCCCATTGTTGCAGCCACTGTGTCAATCCATCTCATTGAGGGTCTTCCTCTTTTTCACTGACCCTCTACTTTACCAAGCATGATGTCCTTCTCCAGGGACTTTTCCCTCCTGATGACATGCCCAAAGTATATGAGACATAGTCTCGCCATCCTTACTTCCAGGGAGCATTCTGGCTGTCTTTCTTCTGAAACAGATTTGTTTGTTCTTCCGGTAGTCCATTGTATATTCAGTATTCTTTGCCACCACCATAGTTCAAAGGCATCATTTCTTCTGCAGTCTTCCTTATTCATTGTCCAGCTTTCACACGCATATGAGGCGATTGAAAACACCATGGCTTGCATCAGGCCCACCTTAGTCCTCAAAATGATGTTTTCTTTTTAAAACTTTAAAGAAGTCTTTTGCAGCAGATCTGCCGGATGCAATATGTTGTTTGATTTCTTGACTGCTGCTTCCATGGGCGTTGATTGTGGATCCAAGTAAAATGAAATCCTTGACAACTTCACTCTTTTCTCCGTTGATCATGATGTAGCTTATTGGTCCAGTTGTGGGGATTTTTGTTTTCTTTATGTTGCGGTGCAATCCATACTGAAGGCTGTGGTCTATGGTCTTCATCAGTAAGTGCTTCAAGTCCTCTTGGCTTTCAGCAAGCAAGGTGGTGCACATAGGTAGTGCTGAATAAATATTTATGAAGTGAGCTGAACTAAGATTAGATTCTGCCACCGGTATTTCAGACACCAGCAGTGTCGCCTGTGGTGGACAGGTTTCAGTGGAGCTTCCAGACTAAGACAGACTAGGAGGAAAGGCCTAGCCATCGACTTCCAAAAATTAGCCAATGAAAACCTGATGAATCCCAACCAATATTGTCTGATTTGGTGTTGGGAGACGAGCCCCTTAAGTTGGAAGGCACTCAAAATACGCAATGGCCGCAACAATGGTCTCAGACATATCAATGATAATGAAGATGGTGCAGGACCGGACAGTGTGTTGTTCTGTTGTACGTGGGGTCTCCATGAGTCAAAGCCAACTCAATGGCAGCTGTAATACTAACAAGATCAGATTGCTCTCCATGTAGCTTCTGGTATAGCCACAATGTGGGCATGAGTGAATGGGTAGCATCTGTCATCATGTAGATAAGTATTTCTAATAAAGTTTAAACTCTTGAGGAATTTGTCTTCATCCTCAGCCTTCTGTTAGGATTCATTCATGGATTGGGAGAAGATGAGAGGTCTTGTCAACAGCAGATCAGTGAGATCACAGATGAATGATCTGAAATGTTATACATGGGCGCAACAATAATAAATGGTCGGGCTATCTAGGGGCACTTGATACCCAAGGCTAGAAGTGAGCTATCCAACACAGCACTGATACAATCAGAATTTTATTACAGAATTTCCACCCTGGCAACACTATCACCTCCAGCTAAGAAATGCAGCAGCAGCCTATTTCTTGGATGAATGAGGACAGATGCATTTATATGAATAGCTCAGTGTTTTGTACAAGTGGAACAAAAATAGCTAATGCTTTAAATTAGGTTAAAGTTTTCTAATACGATGATTGAGTAGTCAGGCAATTCTAGCTGATTTCTATGGGTACTGAATGATATATTATGGCACCTGTGATACTGTAAAAATGTCTTTATCGCAACCATTTCACATTAAATAAACAAAAGTCAAAATAAAATGTCTCAACTTAACATTTTAGATTTCTTTATCAAGTTTCATTGACTTCCCTTTCCTTCTTGTCACCAAAAATCCTTCTAACTAAATTTATCTCTACTTGGCTTATAAAAATATCGCTTATATTTCTTGTTGAAGAAGATGTAGTTCTGTGCCTATTTCTAAAAACAGAGCTCATTTGCAAATATTAAACCAGACAAAGGTAAACAGAGGGGGAGATGAAGGATTTATATGGGAGAAAAACAAGCAGAGAATAAGAAAAAGTTGTGTTTTGAAACGGTTCAAATAAAGGAGAAAGAAAGGCCAGCACGGTTCTGAAAGAGTGTTCTACGCTGATGCTAAGAGAGGGGCCTGGTAGGGGAGAAAGGCAAACCGGGGGTTCTCGAAGGGGTGTCACTGCTTCCCTTCTTGCAGGGTATTTTGACAGTTCCTAGGGGCTGGTACTGGTTGTCTCCGTCACGGGGAAAGTTTACTGGTACTATGGGGTGTGAGAGGGCTGTGCTGTGGACAGTGCCTTTTGAGATCTGACTTGCCAATAAAAAAGTTGCCGTTGAGTCCACTCTGACTCATGACGCCCCCATGTGTGTCAGATTAGAACCGTGCTCTATAGGGTTTTCAGTGGCTGATTCTTCGGAAGTGGATCACCAGGCCTTTCTCCTGAGGTGCCTCTGGGTGGATTTGAACCTTCAGTCTTTTGGTTAGCAGCTGAGTGAGTTGACTATTTGTGCCACCCAGGGACTCCCAAACAGGTGCTTTCAAGTCAACTCCAATTCATGGTGACCCTGTGTGCGTCAGAGTAGAAATGTGCTCCGTAGGGTTTTCAATGACTGATTTTTCGGAAGTAGATCACCAGGCCTTTCCTCCGAGCTGCTTCTGGGTAGACTTGAACTTTCAGCCTTTTGGTTAGCAGCCAAATGTGTTGGCTGTTTGCACAGCCCAGGGACTCTGCATTGTTGATAAACTGAAAAAACTGTTTTGCCTTCGAGTCGATTCCGACTCATAGCGACCCTTGTTGATACATACCTACAAATCGGCTTCATGTGTACATGATGTTTTTATAGTGGATTTACAACTATACGCAGATATACTTATTTATATACTTATTTATCTGCTTTATATTGCAATGGACATCGCTTTTTATAACGCTTCTAATTATATGTAGATAGAGCCTGCTGTCTATAAATTTTATTTCAGAAAAGTTCACAAGGCATGCCCAAATACTTACGGTTAATTGGTGCATGGCACCAGTAGTGTTAAGAACCAGTGATACAAAGGCCTGCAGAATTTGGAAGGAGCTGTAGGAAATGGAGAAGTCCAAGCTCCTCAACGGAACTCTAGGAAAAGCACTGAAGTTCGGGCTTCTGAGAAATTCATATGCAGGTATGGAAGAGGGGTCCTACTCGTGAAGGCCTCAGTGAGAAAGAAGCATAGGAATGATGTAACTCTCAGGACTGAGTGAGATGTTGAACATAACTTCAAAAATGGAGCTCTTCTAAGCCTAAATAAATCACCCCTTAGGTACAGTCATGTGGAGGAGGCAAGGGCGGCTTAGACCATTCCTGCCTAAGAGTTTAGACCCCCCTTTGAGTGATGTTACATAAATACAGACGTAGGAAAGAAAACTGATTTAAAAAATTTAAGGATGGAATTCACATTTGCAAGAAATATGCCTGGTAATGTTCTTAAAGGTGCTAAATGTTGAAGTATTAATATATCCTTTACATGTTTCTAGGACAGTTGTGAGATGTAATTGCAGTATAAGCACACACACACACACACACACACACACACATACGTATACACTACCAAATGGATCTATCCCTCCATTACTTAAACATTTAAAAACTGTTCTTCTTGAGACGATCAGACACTTATCTGTGTTTCCGTATTGATGTTGCATAGTTTTAATTCTCTAGTGTAAACCATGGGGGATTAAAATTAAAGTTTGATATGATGTAAACCTCTAAATCTGTTCATTTCCCCAAAATTACTATATGTCTCTATGGCCAATCTTAATTCTATCTTTTTTTTTAACAAGTCATTTTGATTTTTATCATTCCTTTTAGGGTGTGTGCATGTGTGTGTCTGTGTGTCTACTGTCCTCCCCCGACATGTACTGTTTCCTTTGCTCATCTTTCCATAGACTTCTAGAAGACATATGATTCCTGCTAGTTTCCTATTGCAGGCTTTTTTAAATTTTTTTAAGAATACACTTTAATCCACTTGTCTTCAGTAGTTATCACAATTAATAAAGTTTTATTTTTCAGCATGCTTATATTTCCTCTTCACATTTGCAGTTATTCTTGGTTGGTTTTCTGTAGAATTTTGCATCTGAATTATTATTTCCTTTTATATTAATTTTCAAGAATTACTTTCATACGTGCATTAAGTTTTATAACCATGTAAATGACCCTTGTGTTGAGTTTACTCTGTTATAGTTTTTTGCTACTTTCCACAATTCTTTTCCTCTGCAGCTTTTATGTCCTTGACTTTACTACTAGGCTGGCTAGTGTGATGACTTTTCTTGGATGATGTACTGCCTCTTCCCTTGCATGTCCTGAGATAATTTTTTGGTTGCTTCCTTCCCTGAATGAGAACTTAGAGAGACAAGGATTCTCGAGTCATGAGCTTTTTCCCTAAAAAGTTTATTAATGTGGGCCCAATGCCCTTGGTACTGAATGTGGTGAAAGAGCTTTGAACTAGTCTGACTTTTATTCTTTTAAAATTTATTTTATTACTTGTTGTTGTTGACGATATACACAGCAGAACATACACCAATTCAACAATTCTTACAGGTCCCGTTCAGTGACATCGATGACCTTCTTCAAGTTGTACAACCATCCTCTCCCTCCTTTTCCAGCACTTGCGCTCTGTCAGTCGCTATCAGTAGAAAATTGACTTGATGGCACCTAACAACAGCTACTACTTTTATTCTTTTCGTGTATTTGGTTACTCCCATGAAATAGAGATTGTTGTTGGCAGATGCCGTTGAGTCGGTTTCTTCTCATAATGACCCCATGTGACAGAGTAGAACTGCCACATTGGGTTTTCTAGGCTGCAGTCATTACAGGATCAGCTGGTCAGGTCTTTCTCCCCTGGAGACACTGGGTGAGTTTGAACCGCCAACCTTTTGGTTAGCAGCTAAGCACTTAACCTTTGTGCCACCAGGGATTCTTGAAATAGATATTATTGTTATTGTTGTGTGCTGGAGAGTCACTTCCTACTCCTAGCAACCCTATATGACAGAGTAGAACTCCTCCATTGGGTTTCCTTGGCTGATATCTTTACAGGCGCAGATTGCCAGGTCTTTTCCTTCAACAGCTGAGCACTTAGCCATTGCACCACCAGGGCTCCTTTTGAATAAAATAAAGATATTAAAAAATAAAAAACACTGCTTCTATTAAACAAAGGCATTTAGTTGACCATCAAACTCTGAAACTGTCAACAGTCACCTGAAATATTCTGTTTCAGTCATCTGGAATTCTACAAATAGGTTATGAACGGGACAGTGCGATGTAATGGAAACAGAAACTAACTCTATCCTTGCTGAGTGGTTAATTTATGAAGTATGACTCTACCAAGTAATGTAGGGTGTTCTGTTGCATGCATGAATAAGATACTTATGTTGAACACAAAATGATAGGTATATTATTATTTACATTAAAATATTTTTCTCAGCTTCCATGTAATAAATAACCAAACAGTTGTTGAGTGGATTCTGACCCCATGTGTGTCAGAGTAGAACTGTGCTGCACCGGGTTTTCAGTGTCTGATCCTTCAGAAGTAGACTGTTAGGCCTTTCTTCTGAGGCACCTCTGGGTCGACTGCCAACTTCTAACCCTTTAATTAGCAGCCGAGCATGTTAACTGTTTGCACCACCAGGGACTCCTATTTAATAAATAGTAGACAGATATTTGGAGAATACATTTTTGAAGATACAGTAAATTATGAGATTGCCTAGGGCACCCATCTGCCTTGGTTCGGCTTTAGCTAGACCAGTATCCAGATTTTTGTTTGTTTTCTTTCTTCCATCATCCTTGTTGTGAGTAGAGATTCTTATCTCCTCTGGGAACAGGAGTGTATCAAATAGCTTTCAGTGATAATATGAGATTTTGCCTTTCTTATTTCTCAAAGCGATTTCCCTGAGCAGTTTGGAATTGCAGGAATCCTGTGGTTTAGAGCCTGGCTACCCTCCTTAGTAGCTCTGTGATTTGGGGCACATTACCTTCTGAACCTTATTTCCATGTGTCTTAGTTACCTAGTACTGCTATAACAGAAACACCACAAATGAGTGGCTTTGAAGAACAGAAATTTATTGTCTCACAGTTCAGGAGGCTAGAAGTCTGAGTAGCTATTGTTAGGTGCCAGGGAGTTGATTTGACTCATAGTGACCCTATGTGACAGAGTAGAACTGCCCTACAGGGTCTCCTAGGCTGTAATCTTTATGGGAGATCACCAGGTAGTTCTCCCTTGGAGTCTCTAGGCGGGTTTGAACCACCAACCTTTCCGTTAGCAGCCGAATGCTTTAACCACTGTGCCACCGGGGCTCCCCCGTAAAGATTACAGCCTAGGAAACCCTATGGAGCAGTTCTCTTCTGTCACACAGGGTCGCTGTGAGAATGGACTCAATGGCACCCAACAACAACAATAAATTAAATGAATTTAAAAAGTGGAAATGTATTAAAACCTGTAATTTAGTACAAACTTAGGACAGAAATAACAAAGATAGCATTATTATTATTATAGTATATTATTACTTTATTACTCTGGATGAAGTAAATACCGTTGGGGTTGCCTGAAAATGGCAAAATGCATACATTGTAGTAAAATTCTGACTATTCATTGACAAATAAGCAGTGAATTAATTTTTCTTGTTAATTTTTCTACTCCAAATCAGAATTTGCAGCACATATTCTTTTCCTAAAAAACAAAAACTATCAAAATAGAACCGCCTGCAATAAAAACATCAAAAAAGTTATCGTTTATGCAGACGTGTTAGCTGATCTGAAGATGGGAGTAAAGTTACAATGGCTAACGTTATATATCAGCTTAGCTAGGCAGACACTGGACTGGGTGCTCTTCCATAATGTAGTATAATGTAATCACGTTCCGTGATGTGATCTGATATGAGCAGCCAATCAGAGGAAAGAGGAGTTTCCTTGGGGATGTAGCCTGCCTCCAGTACATAAGTGGGTGTTCTGGCAAAGCTGGCCCTCTCTCTCGACCCTGCACTCATCACATCTCTTGACCTCTGATTCTCAGGCTGTAAGCCAACAGAGTTCGCCAGCCTGTGGCCTGACCAATGGATTTGAGACTTGCCAGTCCCCATAATTGCATGAGCCACTTTCTCACAAATATGTGAGCCATTTCCTTGAAGTAAATCTCTGTCTATTCTCCTGTAAAGAGTGCAGACTGAGAAATAGTAGAGTTCTTTCACTTCACAGTCTGTGGTCAGGGCATCACACTCCCAAAGCTCTTTGGTAAATACCCATCAGTATCTCCTGCGGATCTTACTGTGTCTTTTCAAAGCGCTCTTTCTGCCTCTCCAATCAGAGTAACTCCTGCTCAGTAGCAAATGACTGCTGGTTCTTAAAATGTATGATATTTCAAAACCTGAGAGAGCTTTTATAACTTTCCTTTGAGATCTGCAACACTCCGTTTGTATGTTGTAGACTATGTGGCTGTGACATTGTTTTGCAGTTAAAGTCCAGAAGATCGTGCTGCCAATTACTGTGTACACTGTAGAAGATTAATTTTCAACAATTTTAGTAACACGATCTTTAAAGGTATTATCAGAAATAATAACCTTCTGGAATAGTTTTGTAGTATACTGATGCCTTAAAGGCATTCCCTATTCCCTTTGGGTCGCTTGGAATCTACTCCTGACTCAGTTAGTGGGGGGGTGTTCCCAGTGGACCAAATCATACCAAACAAAGAGGGTAATTGGCACAACAGCCTAGGTCAGGTGTTCTTAGCTTCCATGCTGTGGACATTTAGGGCCAAACATCTATTTGTTCTGGGGGCTGTCTGTCCTGTGGGTTGTTTAGCAGTATCGCTGGCCTCTACCCACTAGATGCCAGTAGCACCTCACCCTTGATTATGACAACCAAAAATGCTTCCAGACATTGCTTTATGTCCCCCCGGGGACAAAATAACCCCTATGCCCTTGAGAACCACTGAACTAGATCAACCTTCTCAACATACCAAGGCTGGTGACCACTCCTTAGTGTGGGAGCCCTGACACACTGTATCAGGACAATGTACAGAAGCTAAGTATGGATGTATGGACCGATCACTCTTGGTTAATTTTTATTGCTCGGTTAAAAATCGCTCCCGATGCTGCTTCAGATAGCCACCTGTACTGCTTGAACTCTACCTGACTAGGCACTAAAAATTAATGTGCCTCAAGATTTGATGGGCAAACCAAGGCGTGCCCCAACCATCAAATAATATACAAGTATTTGAAGGTGTTTCTGTCTCTGAATACTCTGAGTTCCATATATATCCACATCACTGTAAAACAAAGTTTAATCAGATGAGAGAGTCTGTTTCTGGAAAATACTTAAAAAAAAATTATACCCATGATGTAGTTATTCATCCTTGGCTTTCTTTCAATGAATGGAAGGAAGGAAGAAAAGGAGGTAGGGAGGGAGAGAGGAAGGGAGGAAGAAGTCAAGTTTCTTTATTTCCTTTAAGATAGTGTTTATTCATTTATATTGTCTAAGTTTTTGTTCATCAGAAGGACTTTCTTACTTATTTCACAAGTTATTCCTCGTGACTGAGGATGTCTGTTTTCACTCATGTATCTACATCAGAAATATATTTCTAATTATTCAAAACTAATTTTTCCCGAGTCCCGTTGGTTTAAAAGAAATTTAATCCATGTATTATACATTTTAATTTTGGTTTTAAAATCATCTCAAACTTAAGCACATTTAAGTTGCAAAAAAATACCAAGAGGTTTCACTGTTCCTAAACCATTCGAGGGTCAGTTGGTGACATGACGCCTTCTCACTCCTGAGTCCCTGTGTGTGCATTTCCTGTAAAGGGGTATATTCTCCTACATAACCACAATGTTGTTGTTAGTGACCCTCAGGGCCCCTCGTGGGGACCCCATTTGTTACAATAAGACCGTCAAAATCAGGAAATTAACACTGGCATGTACTTCCAAAATGCCCGTTCAGGTTTTGTCAGTGGTCCTAAAAGCATTCTTCCTTGTAAAAAGATTGAGTACAGAATCCTGCATTGCACTTGATGTTTCTATATCTCCTTTAATCTGGAACAGTTGGTCAGTCTTTCTTTTACTTTCATGACCTTGACATCTTTTTACAGTTCCATGCCAATTATTTTGTCTATTGTGCCTCGACTGGAGTTTGTCTCAAGTTTCCTCGTTAGATTTGGGTTATGAATTTTTGGCAAGAAAATGATAAATATTCTGTGTTCTTGTGTCTAGTCAGGTGGTAGGTAGGTTAGTTTCATGATTTATAACTTTAAAATTAAGGAGGCTTCCTCCAGATTTTTCCATTGTAATCAGTAAATATTTTGTGTAGAGCCACTTTGAGAAAATGTCAGTATTCTGTTCCTTGTCAAATTCGTACCCACTAGTTTTTGCATCCATTGGTATTTCATGAAAGAATTAATTTTTACAATGATGGTTGCCAAAAAGGGCTATTCTGCATCTCTCATTTCTTCTATATTGATCACTTGGCATTCTAAGAAAAGCTCTATCCTCCACGTACTTGTTTGTCTTGTCTTCCCACGGACTCAGAGATTCCTATTTTATTTAGCGAGTTATGATCTATTGCTGCTACTATTTACTGTGATACTTATTCCCTACTGATTCAAGTGATTCATCCATACTTTCGTGCGTTAGCTCTTTTTATTTCTTTTTTATAATTTTATTGTGCTTTACGTGAAAGTTTACAGCGCAAGTTAGTTTCTCCTTCAAAAATTTATATAAAAATTGTTTTGTGACATTGGTTGCAATCCCCGGAATGTGTCAGCACTCTCCTCCTTTCCACTTCGAGTTCCCTATGTCCGTTCATCCAGTTTTCCTGTCTCTTTCTGCCTTCTCATCTTTGCTTTCGGGCAGGGATTGCCCATTTGGTCTCATATACTTGATTGAAGTATAGGCCTGTCTAATCTTTGGCTGAAAGGTGGACTTTGGGAGTGGCTTCAGTTCTGAGTTAGAAGGATGTCCAGGGGCCATAGTCTCGGGGCTTCCTCCAGTCACCATGAGACCAGTTAAGTCTGGTCTTTTGTTGTGAATTTGAATTTTGTTCTACATTTTTCTCCCACTCTGTCTGGGACACTCTATTGTGATTCCTGTCAGAGAATCGGTGGTGGTAGCTGGGCATCATCTAGTTCTTCTGGGCTCAGGCTGGTGGAAGCTGTGGTTCATGTGGTCCATTAGTCCTCTGGACTAATGTTTTCCTTGTGTCTTTGGTTTTCTTCACTATTCTTTGCTTCCGGATGGGATGGGACCAGTAGTTGTATCTTAGATGGTCGCACACCAGCTTTTAAGACCCCAGACACTATTCACCAAAGTGGGATGTAGAACATTTTCTTTATAAACTATGTTATGCTAATTGACCTAGATGTCTCCTGAGCATTAGCTCATTTTAGCACTCAACACCAGGTTCGTCTTGGACTGAACTGCGTAACTATGAACAAAGCTCGAGGTCAGTCAGCCTGGCTGTGGTGGGCATGTGATTTCAGAGAAGTCTGGGCTTCCCTTGGCAGTGATGGTCGTGGTGTTTGAGTGGTCTGAGAGCACCCCGAAACCAAAACCAAACCCGTTGCCATCGATTCAGTTTTCACTCATGGTGACCCCGTGTGTTACAGAGTAGAACTGTGCTCCATAAGGTTTTCCTGTCTGTAATCTTCGCAGAAGAAGCCCTGGTGGTACAGTGGTTAAAGCACTTGGTTTCTAACCAAAAGGTCAGCAGTTCAAACCCACTAGTTGCTCTGTGGGAGAAAGATGTGACAGTCTGCTTCAGTAAAGATTACAGCCTTGGAAACCCTTTGGGGCAGTTCTACTCTGTCCTGAAGGGTCACTATGAGTTGGAATCCACTCAATGGCAGTGGGTTTGGTTTTTTAGGAATCTTTAAGAAACAGATTGCCAGACCTTTCTTCCTTGGCACTGCTGGATGGGTTCAAACTGCCAACCTTTAGCTTAGTAGTTGAGCTGAAACCATCTGCGCCACCCAGGGACCTCTGAGAGCACTAGAGCAGGAGAAATCAGAATATGGCCAGGTGAGAACGGGCGTGTGATTCCCCGTGTCTTAGCACTTTTATGGGAAAGTCCAGGACATGTGACAGTTCTGAAGACAGCCTCATACTGCCCCAGGAGAGACTCAGGTTCAATGTGGGTCATTTATTCATCCACATTACGGGAAAGGGTCATGGAACTTGAAGAGAATAATTGCATTATTCTTCCAAGACATATGATTTTTAAATATAGAAAAGACAGGGAAAGACCAAAAACTGAGAGGAAATACCTGGCATATTTCATCATATGGAGATGTCGGGAGACATGTTTGATTGTCACAACTCGGGGAAAATGGTGCTACTGGCATCTAGTCGGGAAAAACCATGGATGCTCTGCTTGTCCGGAGCAAGAGAAGGAAGAAACCAAACACTCAGAGAAGAAACTAGTCTATGGGACAAAGAGTCTGCATGAACCACAGCCTCATCTACCCTGAGAACAGAACTAGATGGTGCCCAACTACCACTACCAACTATTCTGACCAGGGGCACAATAGACGGTCTGGATAAAAATATGTGAAACAGAAACTTAACTTCCTAAACAAACAAACAGAAACAAACAAAAAAAACCCCAGCCTACTGGACTGGTTGAGACAGGAGGACTCCCTAAGACTGTTGTCCTGAGATACTCTTCAAAGCTTGAACCAAAACTTAGCCCCTGAGGATTACCTTGTAGCTAAATAACAAATTGGCTCAAAAAATAATGAATATCACCTGTAAGTACTGTGCTCCATTAAAAAAATTACCTATATGAAACCATATGATCAACACTGACTTTAAAACAAAGATAAGAATGTAAGGGGCCTGGGAAACGAGATTAATGGAAACAGAACAACCAGAACGGAAATAATGAGAGTGTTTATGAGGTGTGAAGAATGTAACCAATGTCCCTAATAACTTGTGTAGAAATTGTTGAATGGGAACCTAAACTACTGTGTAAACCTCCACAGAAAACACAGTAAAATTAAAAAAAAAAAAAAAGCCAACGATTCTGCCAAATGTCCTGCAATGCACAGACAGCATCCCACCACAAAGATTTATTTAACCAGCCCCAAATGTTAATAGTACTGACCTTCAGAAACCGTGTTCAATGTAAATAATGTTGTCTCGAGATAATTTTACTTGCATAGTTCTTTCGTGTTGTCCGAGGTCTTTCAAAACCTGATCTTAATTGATTACTTATGATGCTTTCAGGATTCAAATCGTTTCAGACTTAGTTCACCTTCTGTATTTCATTGTTTATTTTCTCTCCTCTGGCATTCACCATTTGCCCCAGATTCAAGTTGAGGAAAGTGCGGTCAAGTTGGAACCTTATATTGGGTCACTGACCTCTAAGATGGAAGCCTGAGCTTAATTATTATCAACTTGAGGTTGCAGAATTAGCTCTTGTATTTGTTTAGCTGTATTTATTTAATTTAGTTATTTTGATAATGTGTAAATATTATGTAGTCGATATGCCTGATAGGACTATTTTGTTACACTTTTTTAAAATACAACTAGAAGTTGACATTGTTTCAGTTTTCATTATTCTACATTTTGTGGGAGTTGAACTTCATAGTGTAATACGAGGAGCAGCTGTCCTATGAAGAGAACAGTACCTACATCCATCCAAGATTTAAAACAAACAAAAAAAAGTCTCATAGTGGAATATTTTCATGCAACTTACTGTTTTTTACAAGTCATACCGATATGTTATGCATAGAAATTACATAGCATGATATGTAATTTATGACTTTTGGTATTCCAAAGGCTACAACACACCACCGCAGTTACCAGCAAGTTGACTGTCAACTGCTGGCAACCCCATGTGTGTCAGAGTAGAACTGTGCTCCAGAGCGTTTTCAATGGCTGATTTTTCAGAAGTAGATCACCAGGCCTTTCTCCTGAGGTGTCTCTGGGTGGACTCGAACTGTCAACCTTTAGGTTAGCAGCTGAGCACGTTCATCATTTGTACCACCCAGGGACTCAGTTCCAAGAGGATATTATTGCTGTGTTGTTTTCTACTTAATTGGGAAGACATTGAATGCTTTTAGGCAATGGTTTACCTGCAATATTATTTGGACTGTTTTCCAAAATATTCATGTGGTCATTGCTAATTACAGAAATTAAAAAAAACTAAACAGATACATGAATTTGAGGAGAGGAAAGAAAAGTGCTGATTAGAAATAGATCAGCATTTAGACCTTAGCACGGTTGTCAGAATCCACAGTTTGGGCTGATTTATAGCACACCATTATAAAACAGCAATTTCCTGTTTTCTAGCTTCCCACGGTGTACCTGTTAATAGTTTGTAACTTATCCCCAGACAACCAGGATCCTTGCCTAAGCCAGTAGTTTAGTAACTTTATCTCCTGTTCTTGTTTAAACAGATGCCCAAAGTTGTTTTTGTTTATGGCATGTACAGACTGGCAAGAAGTGTTAAACTAGGTTTCAGAACAGTCCAATCCCAGTTCTGCTCCGTTAGAACAAGATGAGAGACTTCAGGAAATTCTCTTAGCTGCTTTAGCACTCACTCTCCTTATTATTGGGGAAGAGATTGGGAGGAAAGAAGTTGAACAGATTCTGTCTAGTATCATTTTCTTCCATAAATGTCCAGGATTTAAACTTTAAAAAAAACTGAACAGTCTTGGAAGAAGTACAGCCAGAATGCTCCTTAGAAGCAAGAGTGGCAAGGCTTGGTTCGTCTCATATACTTTGCACGTGTTATTAGGAGGGACCAGTCCCTGGAGAGGGACATTATGCTTGGTAAAGTACAGGGTCAGCGAAAAAGAGGAAGACCCTCAACGAGATGGACTGACACAGTGGCTGCAACAGTGGGCTCAAACATAGCAACGATCGTGAGGATGGCACAGGACCAGGCAGTGTTTCGTTCTGTTATACGTAGGATCGTTATGAGTCAGAACCAATTTGAGAGCACCTAACAATAACAAGTATCATTTTCTTTTATAAATGTCTAGGATTTAAAATTTAGCAGAGCAGAAGAAATCTTTAATTCAAAAACTTCTGTAAAGTTACTGAAAGGTAATTCTGCTTTACTGTGCTTGTAAATCACATGTTCTTATTTACAATATTTGGAATGGATTCAGGCTTGTGGTTCGTTTTCTCAGTAAAATGAATAACTAGAGATAGAGAGCTGCCTTCAGGTCGACTCTCATTCATGGCGACATTGTGTACAACAGAGTGGAATGTTGCTGGGGCCTGCATCATCCTCACAATCACCGGCATGTTCAGGTACACCGTTGTTGCTGTTGTACCAATCCGTCTCACTAAGGGTCCTCTCTGGTCCTCCACTTCACCAAACATGATGTCCTCCTCCTGATGACATGTCCAAAGCAAACAAGTTGGACCATGTTCCATTGGGATCCAGAAAGTTTTCTTTGGCAAATTTTTGGAAGTAGATTGCCAGGCCTCTCTTCCTAGCCTGCTTTAGTCTGGAAGCTTCACTGAAACCTTTCCACCATGGGTGTTCCTGCTAGTATTTGAAATACCGGTGGCATAGCTTCCAGCATCACAGCAGCACACAAGCCACTGCAATAAATGATAGACAAGAGGTGGGAAATTAAAAACGTGCAGTTAATGGTCTGTCCTGCTAATATGCCTGATACTACTGAGACTTTCTTTAGGAACTGCCAAAAATAGGTAGTTCTACTTATTTGGCTTTAATAGTCAAAGAGCAATATTTTTTCTTACGTCTTATTTAAGGATTTGATTGTGAGAGAGCAAATACAGATGTTGTCATTAGAGTCACAGTTATTCACAATTGTATTCACATTCTCCATTCAAGCAGCTGTTGAGTGCCTACTAAGGGCCTGGCATTGCAGGAGGCACTAGGAATTTAAGAGATGAGGTAGGCGTGGTTCTTGACCTGAAGGAGCTGCAAAGGATGGCACAGTCACATCTGCCTGGTGCCTCAGAAGATGCCTGGTAAAAGCTCTCTAGCAGAGATGGCATTGGAACTCTGAACCGCAGGTGGATAGAAGAGTATTCCAGGTAGCAAGGAAGAAGGTAATTTTGGTACAGATAGTGATATGAACAATGATATGAATGTGTGAAACGATTGTGAATATGGGCGAATGGAAGTTGTCAGTATGTCACGTGTCAGTGTGTAATGGTACATCCCAAGACAGCAGGCTGTGGACGTGGGTGCTGTTAGGGACACACAACAGAGGGCCCTGGGCACCACGTGTTGTACTTGATCAAGTAGACTCTGGGGAGCCACTGAGGAGTTTAAGTTGGGGAGTCCCATGGTCGGGGTTGTGTTTTGGAAAGTCCTTCTCTTGGCAGTGTGGAAGATGTCATGGGTGTGGAGGGAGTGCGGAGGCTTGGAAACGGAACATTCCTGCCATCATCCAGGGACCAGATGCTAACATGAAAACTGTAGGGTTGGAACAGAAGGGATGGCGATGCTCCGTGTTCTGAAAAGTTAATAAGATCTCCTGATCAGTTGAAGGTGAGATTTACCGAAAAGTGTCTGATTTGAGTGGCTAAGAAAAAAAGGGAAGTTCATGATTTTAGTTTATGGGTATACTCAGTTTGGGGTACTGGAGAATATCACATTGGATAAATCTGGTTGGTACTTGAAATCACAAGACAAGAGCTTAGATGACTCTGTTGTTGTTTTGTGCCGTTGAGTCACTTCTGACTCATGGCAACCCAAGTGTTACAGAGTAGAATAGCTTCATAGGGTTTTCTTGACTGTGACCTTTTGGAAGCAAATCACCAAACCTTTCTTCTGAAGTGCCTCTGGGTAGATTTGAACGTCCAACCTTCATTTAGTAGCTGAGTGCTTAATCATTTGCACCACCCATGGACTCACTGTCTACCACAGTCCCCTACCTATATAAATTACACATTGCTGTCAAGTCGATTCAGACTCATACACTGTAGATAGTTGTATTAGTCATATAGTGCTGCTGTAACAGAAATACCACAAGTGGATGGCTTTAACAAAGAGAAGTTTATTCTCTCACAGTTTAAGAGGCTAGAAGTCCAAATTCAGGGTGCCACCTCCGGGGGAAGCCTTTCTCTCTCTCTGTCGGCTCTGGAGGAAGGTCCTTGTCATCAATTTTACCCTGGTCTAGGAGCTTCTCAGTGCAGGGACTGGAGGTCCAAAGGAAGTGCTCTGCTCCCAGCACTGTTTTCTTGGTGGTATGAGGTCTCTTTGTCTCTCTGCTCGCTTCTCTCTTTTGTATCTCAAAAGAGATTGGCTTAAATTGTAGATTAATCTTGTAGATTGATTCTGCTTAACTGCTGCTAATGCCATCTCGTTAACATCATAGAGATAGGATTTACAACACATAGGAAAATCACATCAGAGGACAAAATGGTGGACAGTCACACAATACTGGGAATCATGATCTAGCCAAACTGACAGATATTTTGGGGGGGGCACAGTTCAATCCATGACAGTATTGTTTGCCGAATTTTGGGTAATGTGGGGCTGATCCAGGTGCTGATGATGGAATGAATTATTTATGGTTCTGTCTGAAAATAGGGTTAAGGACAGTGGCATCACTAGGGTTGGTGTCACCCAGTGAAGTAATTCATGATGTCATACCCACCCCCCAGGCCCACCTCTCACAGCTCCCCGCAGCGCCTCCCCTCTCCCACCGGCCAAGGCGGAGACCCTCCTCTTCGCCCAGTCGCCCAGCTGCCTGCACCCTGACGGGGGTGTTGGGCAGTGATGAGTTAGCACACTGGGTGCAAGGTGACACCAACCCCCCTGACCCCACTGCCTTGACAGCCCCTCCCCCAACAGCGGTGGCTTGCCCACCACCAGGGACCCTGGGTTATTTTGGTGTCACCCCCTCTGATAGTGTGAGGGGGTGTGGCTTGCACCCCCCCACCAGCCCTCGCCCCCCGATATTGCCACTGGGTAGGGACACGGTTCACTTGTACATTAACTAATTAAGAAATTCTGAGCTCCTAACATATCCATGGATCCCTGTTGGTGCAATGGTTAAGAACTTGGCTGCTAACTGAAAGGTTGGCAGTTCGAATCCACCAGGCAGTCTGTGAGAGAAAGATGCAGCATCTGCTTCGGTAAAGATTTACAGCCTCGGAAACATTTTTAAATTTTTCCTTGGGTGAAACTTGTAACCACCGTAGAAGCTATAGGCTTCAGGCAGCAGTTAATAGAAAACCTTGAAAACAGAAGGGCCTCTCTGGACACTGACGCTTTGATGTGGCAAGGACTCAGCTGGTAACTTATATTTTGTCAGGTAGCTATGGAAAAGGTCAATAAATAGTTACACAAGTCTTGTAAAAAAGTAAAGATAAATATATGTTTATTCTGAATTTCATCATCACCGAGTTGAAAGCCTGATAAAAGAGCAAAGAGTTTCTCTATAGTATTTAAGGATTTATTTTAATATTTCCAAAGATCGTTGACTTGTAACCTTAAGTTTAGAATATGTTTATGATTGACATCGACATCTGCTAGGATGATTGCTGTAGACAACTACTTTTGGTCACTTAGAATTATAAAATATGTTTGCTGTAAGAGGTTGAGTTAGAACACTAACCTTGGTGATAATTTTTGGTGACCTCACTGATCTAATTAGACTCAAACTAAAGCAAAACAGTTTTTTTGTAAAACTGTATTTTCAAGAATATTAAGTGACTCTAAAAAGATCACTCGAAAATGTAGAGTCTCGATTTTTTATGTCAGGTGACTAACACAAACGGGGAAAATGACATTAAAACAAAAAGGAGAAATTCCAGCAAAATGGCGCTCTAGGCAGAAGCACCACGCCGTCTCTCCACAGCAAAGATCCAAAAAACTAAGCCGAACAGAGAAAACGGCAATCCTGAAACCCTAAAACATCAAATGAAGAGATAAAGAACTCAGCCAAGCACCAAATGGAGTGAGAAAACTGACAGAGAATGGAGAGCAAGGAGAGATTCGTGCAAAGGTCCCCTACCAGCTAACGCAGTGCGGATCCACCATCTTGGACTCCTATCGGAGACCAGCAAACAGGGGGTACGAGAAAGCAGCCTCACGGAGCTTCCAGCGGGAGACAAAACAATCGGTAATGGGCTATATATGCTTTCCCACCCCCCACCACTTCTTCACCACGACTCGGCCTCCTCTGCTTCCCACGGCCACAGTCTCCTGACCGGGAAACAGCAGCTGCTTGATTTCCACACACCTGAACGGGTGGCTGGCTGAGTGCCATTTGTTGGCTGCTGGTGTTGCTTTTTTTACGCTTCTTTTTATTTCTTCCTTGCCTCTCCCAACCTCCCCCTCCTTTCGCTCGAGTACCTCGCTCCATGCGCCGTCTTCTTCCTGAGGGGCTGCAGAGCTACGGTAATTTGTGATATACGCTTTCCCACTCTCTACCCTTCTTCACTCACACACAGACCCCTCTGCTTCCCACGGACACAGTCTCATGTCCAGAAACACCAGCCTGCACTAGCTGGCTCTCTGACTGCCATTTGTTGGCTGCTAGTGTTGCTTTTTTTTTTTTTCTGCTTCTTTTGATTTCTTACTTGCCTCTCGCCACGTCCCCCTCCCTTTGCTCAAGTACCTGGCTCCGTGCGCCATCTTTGCTTCTTTCTGAGGGCTGCGGAGCTCCGTTCAAGTGTGGAGCTACTTCCCGGTTTGGGCTGCTGTGCTGTTGGGATCCCAGGGCTTTTGTTCATTTGTTTGTTTTGAATTGTTTGTTTGTTTTCTTTTCCTTTTCTTAAGTTGGGAGCCCTTTCTGGCCAGGCTGAGCTGTGTGGCAGGGAGACTCCCCTTTGGCTTCCACAGACGAGCAGAGGGATCCCTGAGAGCATTTCTTTTTACATTTTTTTTTTTTTCCTGTTTCTTTGGGGGCCTTTAATTTTTTTTTTCTTTTTTCTTTTAATTTGTTTTGTTTTGTTCTTATTCTTTTTCCCTTTTTGTCTTTCTTCATTGCTCAGTTCCTCGTCTCTCTATATCTTCCTTCTCTTTCTGTTCCCTGAGTACCTGGTGTTGTATACCTCTACGCCTTTTAGCCAGGCTGTACTGCAGTACCTGAGAGTGACTTCCCCAGACCTCATAGCTGCACCGGTGGGATCCCTGGGAACTTTGCGGTTCTTTAACCTTGATGATTCTTATTTATTCATTCTTTTCTTTTCTTCCTCTTCCCCTTTCTGTTTTTCTCCATTTCATAGTCTCTCATCTATCCACTCCAATGGCAAGCTCACCTAGCATTCTTTTTTGTTGTTTGTATGGTTTTGGCTCCTGTTCCTCTCTCCTCTCTCCCATATCCATCTTAGCTCCACACATAACAATCTCCCCGCTGCATCCTGCCTACCTGCACTGTGCGGTTGACATCATACCACCAAGCAGCACAGGTACGGCCTACTGGAACCTACCCTGCACTGATTACGACCCGCTCTGGTGGCTGTAGTAAGTGCCACAAACAACCCATCCCAGTAACTCCTCTTCAGCTAGACCTGCCCTGCTGTACCATACCTGAGTGACTGACCCTGCCAGTTGAAGAAGGAGGTGAAAAGTATTGTGCCCACAGATGAGCAAACAACAAAGAACATGCAGTCTGCCTGCTCAGATGTAGTGAAATTATTTTAATAAAAGGGATGAAACAAACAAATCTACAATCAATGTAACTACTGAATGCCCCGAAGACAGCAGACAATATCAAAACATTTACAAAAACAGGACATGATGGTTCCAGTAGGCATCCAAAATAAAACACCAGATGACTCTCCTCTGGAAGAAAATGCACTAGAACTACCGATAGGAAATTCAAATCACTAATACTCAGAATTCTCCAAGAACTGAGGCAAAAAGCTGACAAACATGAGGAAAAAATAGAAAAATTCATGGAAAATATGGACAAAAAATTGGAAGAACTCAGGAAAATAATGCAGGAACAAAATGCCAAAACAAATTCACAACTAGAAATTATACAAAGACAACAGTTAGAAATCCAAAAGATAAACAAGAAGATTTCAGAAATGGACGATGTCTTAGAAGGACTGAGAAGCAGATTTGAAACGGTGGAAGACAGGATCAGTGGAATTGAAGACAAATGCTTGGATGCAACTCTGAGGAAAACTCAGAAAAAAGAACAAAGAAAAATGAACAGACCCTGAGAGTTATGTGGGACACGATCAAAAGCAAAAATCTGTGAGTTATTGGAATTCCAGAACAGGGAGAAAACAGAAAACACAGAGAGGATCATTGAGGAACTGCTGACAGAAAACTTCGCCAATATCATGAAAGATGAAAAGCTGGCCATCCAAGAAGCTCAACGAACCCCATATAGAAGAGACCCCAAAAGAAAATCACCAAGGCATATCATATTCACACTCGCCAAAACGAAAGACAAACAAAGAATCCTGAGAGCAGCTCGTGAAAAACAAGAAGTCACATACAGAGGAGAAACAGTAAGACTAAGCTCAGATTATTCGGCAGAAACCATACAGGCAAGAAGGCAATGGGATGACATATATAAAATATTGAAAGAAAAATATTGCCAGCCCAAAATAATATATCCTGCAAACCTCTCATTCAAATTTGATGGTGAAATTAGGTCATTTCCAGATAAACATAAATTAAGGGAATATGTAAAAGTCAAACCAAACTTACAAGAATTATTAAAGAGAGTTCTTTGATCTGAGGACAAACAGCTTCAGCTCACAGGCAGAACCTAGGACGCAGGATCGTACCATCCAGATACCAATCTAGGAAATGAACTCTCGAGAACTATTCAAAACCAAAAGAAATACAACAGGGAATCAGAGCAGTTAATCAGTAAATGACAACAACATGAAAAAAATAAAAGAGGGAATAAACGGCATAGGTATAGAACCTCCTAATGGAGAGGAAAGCAAGGCAATACCAAGTAATGGTAGATTGCATCAAACTTAGAAAGATAAGGGTAAAATTTGTGGTAACCACAAAGAAGGTTAACAAACATACTCGTAAAAAAAAAAAAGAGGAAAAACAAAGTCTCAGCAAAAACAAAACCTACAAAATAATAGAAATGAAAGAAAATCCACAAACAAAAGTAACTCAGCAAAAGAGAGTAAGAAGAACAAAGAAAACGTCAGCACCACAAAAAGCACTACAAAATGACAGCAACAAACCCACATCTATCAATAATTACACTGAATGTAAATGGACTCAATGCACCCATAAAGAGATGGAGAGTCACAGAATGGATAAGAAAACAGAATCCATCAATATGCTGTCCACAGGAGACACACCTTAGAAACAAAGATGTGAATTTATTAAAAGTCAAAGGTTGGAAAAAAATATATCAAGCTAACAACTACCAAAAAAGAGCAGGAGTGGCAATTCTAATCTCAGATAAAATAGACTTTAAAACAAAATCCACCATAAAAGACAAAGAAGGACACTATATAATGATTAAGGGGACGATCCATCATGAAGACATAACCATAATAAATATCTATGCACCCAATGACAGGGCTCCAAAATGCATCAAACAAACTCTAACAACACTGAAAAGAGAAATTGACAGTTCCACAATAATAGTAGGAGACTTCAACACACCACTCTCAGTAAACGACAGAACAACTAAGAAGAAACTCAGCAAAGATACAGAAGACCTAAAGGGCAGAATCAGCCAACTTGACCTCGTAGACATATATAGAACACTCCATCCAACCCCTGCAAAGTACATATTCTTTTCCAGTGCACATGGAACGTTCTCCAGAATAGACCACATCTTAGGCCACAGAGCAATCCTCAAGAAGATCCAAAACACTGAGATAATTCAAAGTATCTTCTCTGACCACAACGCCATCAAGGTAGAAATTAACATTAGAAAGAGCAAGGAAAAAAAGTCAATTGCATGGAAACTGAATAATACCCTGCTTACACATCAGTGGGTAATAGAAGAAATCAGAGATGGAATCAAAACATTCCTAGAATCAAATGAGAATGAAAACACATCATACCAAAACCTTTGGGACACAGCAAAGGCAGTCCTCAGAGGACAATTTATAGCAAGAGATGCACATATCAAAAAAGAAGAAAGGGACAAAATCAAAACATTAACTACAGAACTCAAACAAATAGAGAACAGCAAAAAAATCCCACAACCACCGGAAGAAAGGAAATAGTAAAGATCAGAGCAGAAATAAATGAAATAGAGAACAGAAAAACAATAGAAAGAATCAACAAAACCAAAAGTTGGTTCTTTGAAAGAATCAACAAAATCGACAAACCACTGGCCAGACTGACAAAAGAAAAGCAGGAGAAGATGCAAATAACCCAAATAAGAAATGAAATGGGGGACAGTACAACAGACCCAACCGAAATAAAAAGGATTATAACAGAATATTATGAAAAACTATACTCCAACAAATTTGAAAACCTAGAGGAAATGGATAAATTTCTTAGAAACACACAGCCTACCCAGACTACAACAAAATGATGTTGAAAATCTGAACAGACCCATAACAAGAGAAGAGATTGAAAAGGTAATAAAACAACTCCCAAGCAAAAAAAGCCCTGGCCCAGATGGCTTCACTGGAGAATTCTACAAAACATTTACAGAAGAGCTTGTACCAGTACTACTCAAGCTATTTCAGAGCATAGAAGAGGAAGCAACACTTCCAAATTCATTCTGTGAAGCCAGCATAACGCTGATGCCAAAACTAGGAAAAGACGTCACAAAAAAAGAAAATTACAGACCAATATCTCTCATGAATATAGATGCAAAAATTCTGGACAAAATTCTAGCCAGTAGAATTCAGCATCATATCAAAAAAATAATACACCACGACCAAGTAGGATTCATACCACGTAGGCAAGAATGGTTCAACATTAGAAAGTCAATCAGCGTAATCCACCACATAAATAAAAGGAAAGAAAAGAATCACATGATCATCTCAGTTGACACAGAAAAGGCATTTGACAAAGTCCAACACCCATTCCTGATAAAAACTCTCAATAAAATGTGTATAGAAGGGAAATTTCTCCACATAATAAAGGGCATCTATGCAAAACCAATGGCCAACATCATTCTTAATGGAGAGAGGCTGAAAACATTCCCCTTGAAAACAGGAACAAGACAAGGATGCCGTTTATCACCACTCCTATTTAACATTGTGCTGGAAGTTCTAGCTAGAGCAATAAGGCAAGGAAAAGAAATAAAGGGCATCCAAATTGGTAATGAAGAAGGTAAACTGTCCCTGTTTGCAGATGATATGATACTATACACAGAAAACCCTAAAGACTCCATGAGAAATCAACTGGAACTAATAGAAAGATTCAGCAGAGTAGCAGGATACAAGATAAACATTCAAAAATCGGTTGGATTTCTATACGCCAATGAGGAGAACGATGAAAAAGAAATCAGGAAAACAATACCATTTTCAATAGCCCCTAAAAAGATAAAATACTTAGGAATAAATCTGACCATGGATGTAAAAGACCTATACAAAGAAAACTACAAAACACTACTGCAAGAAACCCAAAGGGATCTACATAAATGGAAAAACACACCATGCTCATGGATAGGCAGATTCAACATTGTGAAAATGACAATTCTACCCAAAGCAATTTACAAATACAATGCAATCCCGATCCAAATACCAACAACATTCTTCAACAAGATGGAAAAACTAATCATCAACTTTATTTGGAAAGGGAAGAAGCCCCGAATAAGTAAAGTACTACTGAAAAAGAATAAAGTTGGAGGACTCACACTACCTGACTTCAGAACCTACTATACAGCTACAGTAGTCAAAACAGCCTGGTAGTGGTACAACGACAGATCCATTGACCAATGGAACAGAATTGAGAACCCAGATGTAAATCCATCCACCTATAGTCACCTGATTCTCGACAAGGGCCCAAAGTCCATCAAATGGGGAAAAGACAGTCTTTTTAACAAATGGTGCTGGCAAAACTGGATATCCATTTGCAGAAAAATGAAACAGGACCCATACCTCACACCATATACAAAAACTACTTCAAAATGGATCAAAGACCTGCATATAAAGCCTAAAACTATAAAGTTCATAGAAGAAAAAATAGGACCAACACTTCAGGCCTTAATACATGGCATTAACAGGATACAAACCATAACCATCAACACAAAAAACCCAACAGATAAACTAGATAACTGGGATCTTCTAAAAATCAAACATCTATGCTCTTCAAAAGACTTCACCAAAAGAGTCAAAAGAGAACCTACAGACTGGGAAAAAATTTTTGGACAGTAAAAGTCAGACAAAGGTCTAATCTCCATAATCTACAAGAAAATCCAACACCTCTACAACAAAAAGACAAACAATCCTATCAAAAAATGGGCAAAGGAAATGAACAGACACTTCACCAAAGAAGACATTCAAATGGCCAACAGACACATGAGGAAATGCTCGCGATCACTAGCCGTTAGAGAAATGCAAATTAAAACCACAATGAGATACCATCTCACCCCTGGCATTACTGGCATGAATCAAAAACACTGGAAATAACAAATGTTGGAGGGGCTGTGGGGAGATGGGAACTCTTATGCACTGCTGGTGGGAATGCAAAATGATACAACCATTTTGGAAAATGATATGGTGCTTCCTCAGAAAGCTAGAAGTAGACATACCGTTCGATCCAGCAATCCCACTCCTAGGAATATATCCTAGAGATAAGAGTCGTCACTCGAATAGACATATGCACACCTATGTTCATGGCAGCATTGTTCACAGTAGCAAAACGATGGAAACAACCTAGATGCCCATCAACAGATGAATGGATAAACAAACTATGGTACATACACAGTGGAGTACTATGCAATGAGAAGGAACAACAATGAATCTGTGAAGCATCTCATAACATGGATAAAACTGGAGGACATTATGCTGAGTGAAATAAGTCAATCACAAAAGGACAAATATTTTAGGAGACCTATATTGTAAAAACCCATGAAAAAGTTCACACACAAAATGTAACAATCTTTGTTGGTTACCAGGGATGGGAGGGGTGGGGGGGGGAATACTAAATAGACAATAGATAAGTGGTATCTTGGGTGAAGGGTGAGACAGTACACAATGCAGGAGAAACTAGCACAACTTGTACAAGGAAAGGTCATGGAAGCCCCATAGACACATCCAAACTCCCTGAGGGACTGAATTGCTGGGCGGAGGGCTGTGGGGACCATGGTCTCAGGGAACATCTAGCTCAATTGGCATGACACAGCTTTTAAAGACAATGCTCTACATTCTACCTTGGTGAGTAGTGTCTGGGGTCTTAAAAGCCTGTGAGTGGCTGTCTAACTCCACTGGTCTCATCCCTTCTGGAGCAAGGGAGAATGAAGAGAACAGGATACAAGGAAAAGATTAGTCCGAAGGACTGATGGACCACAGCTACCAAGGCCTCCACTGCAATGCGTCCAGTACAGCTAGATGGTGTCCGGCTACCACCACTGACTGCTCTGACCAGGATTACAACAGAGGGTTCTGGACAGAGCTGGAGAAGGATATAGAGCATAATTCTAACTCACAAAAAAAAAAAAGACCAGATTTACTGGCCTAAAGGAGCCTGGAGAAACTCCGAGAGTATGGCCCCTAGACACCCTTTTAGCTCAGTGGTGAAGTTACCTCCGAGGTTCACTGTTGCCTGGGAGTGGACAGCCCGGTAAAACCAAACGAGACTAACGAGGTACAGGAGTCCAATGACAAGGGCCAGAAAGCAGAAGGGGACAATGAAGCTGGTGATAGGGAACCCAAGGTTGAGTAAGGATTTTGTTGATGTTTTGTGAGATTGTTAACCATCATCATAGGGCAACATTTGTAGTAACTGTTAAATGAGAAACTGTTTTGTTCTGTAAGCCTTCATCTTAAGTGAGAATAACAGCACAATCTGAAGAGCGTAGTCAATGTCACCGAACTGTGCATGTAGACATTTTTGAAATGGTGTATCTTTGGCTATGTGTATTTTCACCAAAAAAAAAAACGAGTTTGAGAAGTTAGAGGGTTGGTATGTTGTGGGGTTGTTAACCAATGTCATAAAGGAAAATGTGTACTTCTGTTTCATGAGGAACTATTTGTTCTGTAAGCCTTCACCTGAAATATAATAAAAAATAAAAAATAAAAAAAAACAAAAAGAGTTTCCTGGCCTGTGGCTAAGCCAGAAAGAGCTACAGGCAGCTACGTCTTCAGCCGTCCATCTGTCTGCCCGTCCAGCCTTTCATTTATTAAATTTTTCAGTCAAGAGCACATACTGATTACAGGTGGCACGTACAGCTAAGTGTTCTACTAACCGAAAAGTTGGCAGTTCGAACCTCCCCGGAGGCGCCTCAGAAAAAAGTCTTTGTGATCTGTTTCAAAAGGTTACAGCCTTGAAAACCCTGTGGAGCAGTTCTACTCTGCACATACAGGGTCACCAGGAATTGGAGTCAACTTGAAGACAACTGGCTGGTTGGTTGGTAGTGTGCCAGGCATTACGTTAGGTTCTAGAAATAGAAAGAGAAGCATAAGATGTAATATCTTTAGATAAATTATCCTAAAGGTGTTTCCATATGTCATGCAGAGCTCCTCAGTACAATCGTTGAGACTCATTATCTAATTTCACAAAGAGGCGTCTACTAATTCTCCCAAAGTGCCAGGATTGCATGAGTTAATTCGCTTTCTTGCTTCACTGTGGAACTGACTTCAGGACAACTGGAAAAGGCATTAAATGAGCCCTTTGTGATCACTACCAACTTTCACGCATAGGCAGAGCACCTGAGAGGCGTGTGACCCTGCGAAGCTGGCGTCCTTCAGTAACTGTTGGAAGGATTTGTGAAGAGTCCGCAGCTGCCAAGAAGGAGACCTACATAATGGGGCACCACAAGCCAAACATGTGACAGGAGTAATGAGGTATTTAGCATTCGAAACAGAGTGAGACAGCCCTCTCCTAAGGCTTGTGGGACTAGAAGCTTTGGATCTGATTCTTCAGGAGCTGTTCTTTTATAGAAATTGTGGTGGAAAAACCAGTCCTAACCAGTCACCGTCAAGCCAACTGGACTCCTGGCGACCCCACGTGCGTCAGAGTAGAACCGTGCTCCATACAGTTTTCAATGCCTGGTTTTTCAGAAGTAGATCTCCAGGCCTTTCTTCCAAGATGCCTCTGGTTGGGCTTGAACCTCCAACCTTTCAATTAGCAGGTGAAGGTGTTTACCATTTGCACCACCCAGGAACTCTGTGTAAGGGGTAGAAAACTATACAAATAATGAGAGCTGCTGAAAAATTGCCGGGAGAAGAACATCAGTAAAAACCAAAGCCGTTGCCTGGAGTCGATTCTGACTCATAGCGACCCAATAGGGCAGAGTAGAACTGCCCCGGAGCGTTTCCAGGGAGCGGCTGGTGGATTTGAACCGTTGACCTTTTGGTTAGCAAGCTCTTAACCACTGCTCCACAAAGATCATTAAATATTTGAAGTGAGTAGTCTCTCTAGTAAAATGATTGAAACTTCGTAAAATAGGTCACTAATTTCACAGACTTAAGTTTTCACAGATAAAAACCAAATGCTTGTAATATATTTCTGTTCGTTTTGGAGCCTTCAGAAAAGACCCAGGCCTCCCTGCTTTTGCCTCTGTTTGAGTGTTTGATGGGGCAGATGCAGCTGTAGAGTCACTGAATAAGTTTATACATCTTACAAAGTGATGTTTTCTGAGCCAAACTTGGATGGGTTCCTACAAATTCCTTGCTGAGTAGTGTCAGTCTTTAGACTGGTGGCACTTACTGTTCACTGATGTCCATCGGGATCATTTGTAGGGATGTGTGCAAGGAACTTAGTGTTTTATTTTTCTCGTGTTTTCTTTTTACATTCATTTAGCTGTTAGATTGACTTTTTTATTTTCCCGCATGGACTTTCTCCAGATATGCTGATTCTTTTATTGATTTATTTTCCACTTCCTGTTTTTCCCTCCACCTGGAAACCGCTCATCTGCTTTGATCTCTGTGTTGATGTTGTTGTTAGGTGCCGTCCAGTCAGTTCCAACTCACAGCAACCCCTCTGTACAGTGCAACAAAATGTTTGCCCAGTCCTGTGCAATCCTCACAATGCTTGAACCCATTGTTGCAGACACTGTGTCTGCCCATCTTGTTGAGGGCCTTTTTAGGCTATGTGTCTGCCTATTCTATATATTTCATATATATGGTTTGTACAATGTTATGTTCTTTCGTGCCTGACTTACTTCACTGAGCTTCTTGTTTTCAAGGTTCATCCATGTTGTACTATGCATCAGAGCTTCATTTCTCTTCCTGGCAGAGTAACACTCCATTTACAGGTAGGCCACATTGTGTTTATCCATTCATCTGTTGATGGGCACTTTTGTTATCGTTCACCTTTGGGCTGTTGTGAACAGTGCTGCTACGCACGTTAGCGTATTACACTTAGTTTTTAAAAACAGAGATTTAAAACTTAGAAGTTGCATATGCAGACGTACTTAGTCCTGCAGTGTTGTTACAGAATTTATAAACTTATTCGAATCATATTTTTGGAAACTCTCTTGGGGTTGTTTTCCAACTTCTGAGCATTTCACGATTTAGTTGATACTGTATATTTAATTATCTGTTCCTTGGTTCATCACATCTATCAGCCTTTCTTTGCCCAGAATGGTTTTTAGTTGCATCATAAAGTCACATCCACCATAAAGCATTAAGAATATGCCACTGATAATATCCTAAAGGATGTGCCTCAGATATAAGGACATTGTAAAAAAGGAGAATTCAGAAGGGATTGAAGGAAAGGCGGCATTATTCAAACAGTGAAGCCTTGAAGGATGTGACTGAATCGCATGTATATGATTAAGCATGTGTTTCCAAAAACAATCACCATCCCCTCACCTGTAAATGGTTTAACGCCTTGATTGTCATCAAGTCATGCTGGGCACGTAAAGAGCAGCTCTTTTTGAAGCATTAACTCTGCTGCCCATGCACCTTGGTCATGTTCTCCCCTCCCCCATTGCTTGGATGCAGACCTGGCAGTCTGGAGAAACTGTCCGATGGCTCCGCGCTCTCCTCTGCCATTACCAGGTGGGGCGGACCGTCAACGAGTGCTTCCAAGGACAATGGAAACATTTGTCAGATTGGAGAAATGCCCATTTATGTGCTATTGAAGTAGCCCGATTTTGAGATATTCTAACTATTCAATGCTGACATTTCCTGTGTCAGCGTTACACAAACAGAATTATGGTGTGTTTAATATGGTGCCTTTCAGTCAGGTGTTTAGGATTGCATTTGGTTTCATGCAATTTGGAATTTTTATAGTCATAGTTATAGTAAGAAATTCAAGGGAACCGTTTTAGGGTATATATTTTACTTCTTACTCATAGCTTGGCTTCTAATGCTACAATGTTCAATTACCTTTAACTTTGTGAATTAAGTTCAAATGTTTTCAAGACCTTGTCTGTGTTCTAACGGTTTTTGGCTTCAGTATGTTACAGCTGAGCCAAGAAGAATAGAAGAATAATTCTTAAATAAAAAATGGGAAAATACTGAATAGGTCAAATGCTCTCCTTTCATTTAGTTGGGAAATACTCTTGTATTTTGCCAAACTTTGAGACAAAATTCTATTGTTCTTTATTACCTCTCTTTTCTGTCACTTGTTTAAGTATTTAACATCGTTTGTGTGTGTTTAAAGAGCAGGAAATGTTAACTTTACAAAACTAGAGTTACCTACTCCAGTTGTACACTTTCAAATAGCTGTTGCAACGCATTATGAAATCATGTAAGTAGGAAAGCCATGGATTCTCCTAATCAATTAAGCACTGATATTCATTGTATTCAGATTAAAATGCGGGGAGGGGGGAGGATTTAAGGGGAAAGGAGAATACTAACACAAAAATGCAAATTTTAATCTCTGGAAATTTTGATCTCATTGAAGTAAAAATTATGGAATGTCATATTTGGAAAAGATTTGGTTTTTCCATTCCAGCCCTCTCTCTATTTAATTCATAGACACTCTCAACAAAAACCCCTACAAAGTCAACCGCAATTCCCGAACCGGGGGGCCGACTACCTTCTGAGATGACCGTTTCTAAGTTTGCTGTGATTGTTGATAGCTGCCATCTTGTCAGCTCCGACTCCTGGCAACTTTATGTGTAACAGAATGAAACATTGCCCCATCCAGTGCCATCTTCATAAACAGCTTTAAACTCCCTACTTCCTCTGAAACAAACGTATATCTACCTCTCTGGAATCTTTCTTCTTGTTTTACAAACTGTCTTTTTCAAAAACACTGAATAGTTTTAAAACCTTTCTGAAGGAAACCACCACAGATATTTGCTGACTGTTATGGCGTCTCCACTCCAGCCTTTGCTCCATTTTTCTTTCTAACTCTCCTCCCTAGTGGAGGGCTTCCTTCTCCTCCTCTTGGTACGGAGCTCACTCTATTGGACATTTCTCCCATTTACCAATCCCGTGCCAAAGGGCAAAGGTCTGAATCCAACACCCTGCAAGGAGGCTGAGGAGGTGGTGTAGACTGGAGGTGTGGATTTTTTGGTTGTTGTTCCAGATATTCATTGAAAAAACAAACAAACCAAAGCCATTGCCGTCAAGTTGATTCCAACTCATAGCGACCCAATGGAAAAGAGTAGAACTGCCCCATAAGGTTTCCAAGGAGCAACTGGTGGATTTGAACAGCCAACCTTTTGGTTAGCAGCTAAGCTCTTAACCACTGCGCCACCAGATAGTCATCATTCCAATAAAAAAGTGAAAATTGCTGTAACTTTTGAGACAATAATTACACCACTTACATCGAACTTACAGTAAAGATTTTAAGTAATTTTTATATACCACTCTCCAATATTCAGTATTTATGGATTTATTTTAAATTCTAAGTTGAAGTATTTACATTTTTATATTGTGTAGAAATAATATCTCTGAGTAAAATGATGTTTATAAAAATCAACTCAAAAAGAAAAATATATAAAAATATATTGGGAGTAACAGAATTGGAAGCAGGCTTCTTTTTCCTTTTCCTGCTCTTTTTGGGTTTCTATTAATGTTGTTGCAGTACTTGGCTTCCTCACATTTAAAAACAAAATCATGTTAGTCTTAAGACTTTGTTCCAAGCTATTCTGATCCAGATTTTATAACCTGTGAACTATTTTTCCCAGATCTTGTCCTTTGGAGTAGCCATATCCTCAAGCAGGTGACTGACAATATTGTCAAAAATATGTGAGCCCACAAAACACCCAGCTTGGTAAAGTAGAGGATCAGCAACTGACACAGTGGCTGCAACAATGGGGTCAGACATAGCAGCGATTGTGAGGATGGCGCAGGACCGGGCAGTGTTTCGTTCTGTTGTCCACAGGGTCGCTATGAGTCGGAACCGACTTGACAGCACCTGACAACGGCAACACAAACATCCAAGTTGACTAGTGGTCCTCTCTGTCTTTGAGCACCTTTGCAGGCCCTGCATGTGGCTTGGGCATCCTGGTTCTCTCTTCTCTCCTTTATGTTACCTCCTTTGTTTTGAACAAAGGCAGAGATTCCTAGTCATCTCGAATTCTGCACAGTGTGTTTCCAGCTCCCCTGTGTTTTACTTCTGGCTAATCCATTTCCTCAGGATCTTACCTTCCATCCGAAGACGTTATCCAAATATCAGCCTAGATTGAGAGAGTTCCTTTATTAAGAGGAGTTTTATAACTGGCGATTTTTAATCCTTATAATACATTCTATTTCTCTTTTGCCTTTCTTTGGAGATATTTTACAATCCTGTTATTACCTCTGTTTCCTTGGCCAGTCATGTTTGCCTTCATCCTTTGAAATTCCAGTGCTTACAGCTCAGTTTGGGTTAGCTGCAAGTCTAGAACTCCTGTCTAACACGATCTAAATCTTTCTATTGTTTTTGTTTGTTTTGTTTTAGTACTGACAAAAAAAAATGTTGAGTGAACTCAGTATAAATAACCAGAGTTGAACGATTCCTTGAGAAAGAACAGGTTGTGATGTTACTGCATTCACATACATACATTAGCATTCGTGTGGCTATCTACTCTGATCTATACACAATCACCACACTGTCTACTCTTATCTATACATAATCACCACACCATCTACTCCAATCTATACACAATCACCACGCCTTCTGCTCCGATCTGTACGTAATCACCACAGCATCTACTCCGATCTATACACAATCACCACACCATCTACTCCGATCTGTACGTAATCACCACACCATCTGCTCCGATCTATACACAATCACCACACCATCTACTCCGATCTATACACAATCACCACACCATCTACTCCGATCTGTACGTAATCACCACGCCATCTGTCCTGATCTGTACTTAATCACCACGCCATCTACTCCGATCTGTAGGTAATCACCACACCATCTACTCCGATCTGTACGTAATCACCACACCATCTACTCTGATCTGTATGTAATCACCACACCATCTACTCCGATCTGTACACAATCACCACACCATCTGCTCCGATCTGTACGTAATCACCACGCCATCTGTTCCGATCTGTACTTAATCACCACACCATCTACTCCGATCTGTACGTAATCACCACACCATCTACTCCGATCTATACACAATCACCACACCATCTGCTCCGATCTGTACGTAATCACCACGCCATCTGCTCCGATCTGTACGTAATCACCACGCCATCTGCTCCGATCTATACACAATCACCACGCCTTCTGCTCCGATCTGTACGTAATCACCACGCCATCTGCTCCGATCTGTACGTATTCACCACACCATCTACTCCGATCGATACACAATCACCACACCATCTACTCCGATCTATACACAATCACCACACCATCTACTCCGATCTGTACGTAATCACCACGCCATCTGTTCCGATCTGTACGTAATCACCACGCCATCTGCTCCGATCTGTACGTAATCACCACGCCATCTCCTCCGATCTGTACGTAATCACCACGCCATCTGCTCCGATCTGTACGTAATCACCACGCCATCTGCTCCGATCTGTACGTAATCACCACGCCATCTACTCCGATCTATACACAATCACCACGCCTTCTGCTCCGATCTGTACGTAATCACCACACCATCTACTCCGATCTATACACAATCACCACACCATCTACTCCGATCTGTACGTACTCACCACGCCATCTGCTCCGATCTGTACGTAATCACCACGCCATCTGTTCCGATCTGTACGTAATCACCATGCCATCTCCTCCGATCTGTACGTAATCACCACGCCATCTCCTCCGATCTGTACGTAATCACCACGCCATCTGCTCCGATCTGTACGTAATCACCACGCCATCTGCTCCGATCTGTACGTAATCACCACGCCATCTGCTCTGATCTGTACGTAATCACCACGCCATCTGCTCCGATCTGTACGTAATCACCACGCCATCTACTCTGATCTATACACAATCACCACACCATCTACTCCGATCTGTACGTAATCACCACTCCATCTGCTCCGATCTGTACGTAATCACCACACCATCTACTCCGATCTATACACAATCACCACGCCTTCTGCTCCGATCTATACACAATCACCACACACGCACACACGCACACACAAAATCTAACGGAAAAACCTTTGGAACATTTCAATAAGTGTAACACACATGTGCTGAGCAGAATATATAAAACCTCCTTCCCAAGCCAAACTCTTGTTATTTGAATTCTTGCTATCCAAAGTCATGAACTGAATGGATTCAGATAATTTTTTGAGGTTGGATGATGTGGAGAAAACTTGCAAGTATACTTTTCCTTAAATGAGCAAATGCTGAGTATCTGAACCTAAGAATGGATTTAGGGGGGAAAAAAAAAAGATTCCTTTCTTTTACTCTCCTTTAGAAATGGACCATCTCCTTGGATGTAAGCAATTATTTTAGAATGTAAATTTTTAAAACTGTAAGAATTTGTGCAAGACTTCAGCACATGGGTAATTTGCTGTATGGTACTAAATGGGCTAAAGGATTTGGTATAAAATTATAAAGGATGTGCTCTTCGTATGAACAGGTCTCTCTGTACACTGGGAGAATTAGATGTCAGTGTAATTACAGGGCCAAAAGGCCGCAAGTGTCTGTAATATAAACCAGCTTCTATCTAACGGTGCAGTATGGTCACACTCAATAAAAGATGCTGCCGAGGTTTCAGGATCTTGAAAAGTGTGGCTGTTCATTTGTATGGACACTAGCCTGAGAGACTCTGCCAGAAAATGTTTCCAGTGGAGAGGTCGGTATTCCATCAGTGTTGGTTTGGGCCCAGGCGTCTGTATACAGTCAAAAGGGTCTTGTCTGCATGTTCCCTCTTTCTTTGTTCTGCTTTCAGAATTGTTCTTGTTTTCTGGTGTGTTATGACATAAATAATTGTGTCACAGTCAAGAGGCTATCGGCTTTAAAAGGTGCTGCTGGCATTTCAGGGCAAAGCTGTTGTTCATATCCCTGTTTGTGTTGTTGTTGTTAGCTGCTATCAAGTTGATTACGACTCACAGCAACCCCACGTGTGTCAGAGTAGAATTGTGCTCCATAGGGTTTGCAAGGCTGTGACCTTTCAGAAGCAGACCACCAGGCCTTTCTTCCAAGGTGCCTCTGGGTGAGTTGGAACTGCCAACCTTTCGGCTAGTAAGTTGAGCACTTAACCGTTTGCACCACCCAGGGACTCCGTTCCTGCCCATACCTCGTTTTGTTTCTGGCCATTGCGCATTGCATTCTTACACCTTCTCGGGGTTTTGTTTCAATAGTAACAGCAAAAACAGCAGCAGAAATTACGTGGTAAGACTTTATTCATTTTACTTCATTGAGAATGCACTGGGTAAGAAAGTTTTAATTCAAGGACATTATGTGAATTTCATTTTCTACAGTGAGGAGTATGTGTAAGATCTGCTCTGCCAGTGGTTCTCTGAGTGAAGGGAAAGTGGTATTGGGACTTCGAGTCCAGTGTTGAGAAGTCTACAAGTCAGCTCTGTTGTGGGTATAGTACTTGTGTGACATAAGAAGCTTAGTACTGGCTTTAAAAATATGAAACCGACTCCTCTCTTGGCAGAAAGCAAACTAAGAGACGCAGAGCTGTGCATCGTCTGCGGGTTCCTGACAAACAGAAATAAATTGTGATTGAGAACTCTCTGGGGCGTAACTCCTATCTGTGAACCACCGTGCAAAAAAAGCTGGTTTCATTTCACTGAGGTAAACGGCTAGAGTTTTGGGGTTTTTTTTCTTCCAGATAACATGTCTTCAAGTTTTAAAAGTGAGATTCAGAAAATATTACTGCTATATGCAAATGGAGGTTGTAGATGGCAAATGCAATATTATTGTTTTTCTAGTATCAAATTACTCATTGCCGTCGAGTTGATTCCAACTCATAGAGATCCTACAGGACAGAGTAGAACTTCCCCATAGGATTTCCAAGGAGCAGCTTGTGGATTCAAGCTGCCGACCTTTTTGGTTGGCACCTGAGCTGTTAACCACTGCACTACCTGGGCTCCAGTATTAAATTTAAAAACAACAACAACAACAACAAAAAAGCCAAACCCATTGACATCAAGTAGTTCTGACTCAGTGACCCTATAGGACAGAGTAGAACTGCCCCTTAGGGTTTCCAGGGAGTGCCTGGTGGATTCAAATTGCCGACCTTTTGCTTAGCAGCCTGAGCTCTTACCCACTGTGTTACCAGGACTCCAGTGTTAAATAAGGCACCTGGAAAAGCATATTAGTAGTTCAAGGTGTTAGAGGACTGTTTGCTGTTGTTGCTGTTGTTGGGTGCCATCGTGTCGATTCTGACTCATAGTGACCCATATGACAGAGTTGAACCGCCCCATAAGGTTTTCTAGGCTATAATCCTTTATAGGAATAGATCACCATGTCTTTTTCCTAAGTATTAGGCACCTGGAAAAGCATATTAGTAGGTCTAGGCATTAGAGGCCTATTTGTTGTTGTGATGGTTAAGATTGTGTGTCAACTTGGCTGGGCCATGATTCTCAGTGTTTTGGCAGTTGTATAATGTTGTGATCACTTCCCTGTTGATATTCGACATGTGATCATCCCTGTAACGGGATCTGCTGTGAATTGCCGATCAGTTGAAAGGAGTTTCCTTGGGAGTGTGGCCAGATGTTCAGGCAAGGCTCAGGGCTTTTGCTTGTTCTGGATCCTGCAGCTGGCTCCTGTTCGTCTGACCTCCAGTCCTTGGGACTTGAATTAGCAGCTTTCCTGTGGTCTTGCCTGCTGATATTGGGATTTGTCAATCTTCACAGCATTTCCTTGATACAGATCTCTCTCTATAGATACATATTTATATGCTTTGCTGGTTTTGCTTCTCTAGAGAACGCAGCCTAAGACAGGTGCCATCAAGTCAATTCTGATGCACAGTGACCCCATGTGACAGAGTAGACCTGTCCCACAGGGTTTTCTAGGCTGTAATCTTTACGGCGGTAGGCTGCCACATCTTTTCTCCTGCGGAGCCACTGGGTGAGTACAAACCATCGACCTTTTGGTTATCATCTGAGCACTTAACCATTGTGCTATCAGGGCTCCTTAGAGGACTATTTACACTGCGGTAAAAAAAGAAAAAAGAGGGAAAAGGAAAAAGGAAACACATTACAAGTATCCTTGACCATCCTAGTTTTTTAAGCGCCTTGAGACTATGATTGAGGATTCCCACATGTGTGAATTTTATAGAAAACAGAAGCTTTTAAAAATGTTTGTGTTGTTAAAGAGTGGTCATCTGTTTTAGCAGTAAAGAAATACTTAGAGATTGCTTATCTCTTTGCCCTGCTGTTGCACCTGGAAATTTTCATTTTTGTGCTGATCAGTGTGATCCAGGGTCACCACTGTGAACCTTTCGTTCTGTTCAAGCCTGTGATACGGACGTCTCCTTCAAGGTGTACTGGGCTACGCGAGTCTGTTTGCCTTCACATGAGATGGCCCCCCACATGCCTTGTTTATTCAGGTATTGGTTTCATTTTATAGTTTTCTGGTTTCCTGCTTCACTTTCATTTCAGCCACTGCTCAGTTTTTGTGGCTGGTGGAAGCTGCAAACTCATGTGACATACTCAACTTTTTGTCATGGTGTATCTGAAATTCAAATTTAACTGGAAGTCCTGCATTCTTATATGGCAAACTTATTGCACCCCTTTCAGGAAGTTCTAAAGTTAGTCAAGTTCTGAAAATCAGCCATTGAAAACTCTGTGGACCACAGTTCCGCTCTGACGCATACGCGATCTCCATGAGTCAAAACTGACTCGATGGCAATTGGTTTGTTGTTGTTGTGTTGTGTTTGTTTATAGAAAGGGGGAGCTGGAGTATACATTCTGGAAACATATTTCACAATTTCTGTATTTCTGAAATGAATTAATCCTAAGCCAGCTAATGAGGAATAGAGAAGTAGACACCCTTCCTCTTTCCTTCCCCGTCCTCATTCTTTTCCTTCTCCAAGTTGATTTAACTCAAACAGGGCATCTTGAAAGAAGAAGCCTCTCAATGGCTGAAATACTGAGGAAGTCTGGTAGACTGTCTTCTGTACTCTGGGGTTTTATTTTATTTTGCTTTATATGGAGAACCCAACCTTCAAAATATTAGAATAAGACGTCTTGTATCAAACGTTCATGCTTCCCTGTCTTTCCCTCAGTATCAAGTTATAACTATCGCTAAGATTTTGAAGACTTTCCATTTTACTAGGGACGTTCATTACCCAAAGTCTGGCAATTATCAAGAAATACTTGGAGCATAACAGCAGAATAACTGGAAATGGAATTTGAGTTAGATGCAGTGGGCTGATGTAGCTAATGTAGTCCTAGAAAATGTAGAATTTTGATTGCCTGGTTAAATGTATAGACCCACATTTACTGTTCAGTTTTGTAATATACTTACTTTACAAAAACAACAGCTAAAGTCTGTAGATGTTGTTGATGTTATTAGGTGCCGTCAAGTCAGTTCTGACTCACAGCGACACTGTGTACAACAGAACGAAACACTGCTTGGTCCTGCACCATCCTCACAATCTTTGGTATGTTTGAGTCCATTGTTGCAACCACTGTGTCAATTCATCTTGTTGAGGGTCTTCCTCTTTTTTGCTGACCCTTTTCTTTACCAAGCATGATGTCCTTCTCCAGGGACTGGTCCCTCCTGATAACATGTCCCCAAAGTCTACAGATAGTGCACACATAATCGATGACGTTTTTGATTTAGTATTTGTCTGTTATGTAAATGAGGAGCCCAGGTGTCGCAATGTTTAGTATTCAGCTGCAAACCGAAAGGTTGGCTGTTTTGAACCCGCTAGCGGCTCCATGGGGGAAAGACCTAGCCAAGAAAACCCTATAGTACAGTTCTCCTTTGCCACCTGGGGTCCACAAAGAGTCGAAAATGGACTCGATGGCACCCAACAACAACTATGAAAATGTTATTTGCACCTTAGCCCCCTAAGCGTCCTTGATAGCCCCCGTTACAGATGAAAATCTGAGCCTTGGAAACATTTAGAAACTTCCAAAGAGCAACTAGGATGAACTATAAAAACCCAGCAAGACATCTGTTAGTGAGAATACCTTACATTTTAGGAACAAGGGGAAGTATGGCTTAGCTGTCCCAGGTGGGAGCTTTAGGGAGGAGAAATGGCATTTCCGTGCATCTGTGTGGGATTTAATTAAAGTACCTGGCAATGCAAACAGTTAAGCGCTAAGCTACATACCAAAAGGTTGGTGATTTGAACCCACAAGTGGCTTGGGAGAAAAGACCTGGAGATCTACTCTAGTAAAGATTATAGCCTAGGAAACCCTATGGGGCAGTTCTACTCTGTCACATGGCATCGCTATGACACCTAACAACAACCATTGGGATTTACCTTTGTAATGCACAGCACGTTTGTGTACCCTAAGCTTCATTAAAGCCCATTAGAGTGCTAGGGCACTGTGGGGCTCCTGAAGTATTTGGTGGGGTAATTAGTAATAACTAATCATTTTCCAGAGTCCTTGAGTAGTCCAAATGGTTAACTGCTCAGCTGCTAATGGAAAGGTTGCAGGTTTGAGCCCGCCCATAGATGCCTTGGAAGAGAAGCTTGGTGATCTACTTCTGAAAACTCAGCCATTGAAAACCCTATAGAGCACAGTTCTGCTCTGACACACACAGGGTCTCCATGAGTTGAACCTGACTCCACAACAGCTGTTTTTTTTTAATCAATTTCTACCTAATTAATATTAATTCAGAGATGAATTATGGATTCTTTATTTTTATTACAATTTTATCTGAAGTTTATAGTTGTGAGTAATTACTCGTTTTAATTTTTTTCACCCCTCTTCCTGTGATAGAACCTGATGATTTGAACACAAATATCTCCTTTTTTTTTTTTTTTTTAATATTATTATCCTGGACATCTTTAACCAAGTTTAAAAGCATTTGAAAAAAAAAAAAATTATAGGAGGGAATTGAAGTTATTTATATTGTGCGGGCTCTGTGGCTTATGCTGTTTTTAACTGTGTCATTTACAACTAGGTTGATCATATGCAGAGGCAGAGACTAGCTTGTTTCCCACTGTTGTTGATTGTGTGCATGTGTGTGCATGTATGAGTCTGATTTTGTTGACTCTGTGTGTATCTGACTTAGTTGAACGTGTGCATGCACAGGTAAGTCTGCCTTTGTTAATTGTGTGTGTGTTTGTGAGTCTCACTTTGTTGTGTGTGTGTATATATATATGAGTCTTACTTTGTTGATTGTATATGTGTGTGTGTCTGACTTTGTTGTTCGTATGTGTATGTGTGTGAGTCTGACTTTGTTGACTGTGTTTGTGAGTCTGACTCTGTTGACTGTGTGTCTGTGAGTCTGACTTTGTTGATTGTGTGTGTGTGAGTACTTTCTCTTGACTGCAGAGTCCAGTATGCAGATGCTCTGCTCTACACCCATGACCCCATTCTCTCTTGTGTCTGTTCTTTTCCGTGGAGTCTGAGCTGCCGGGATGGTTGTGAAGCCATCGATGAAGTTCTGTCACAGGCTACTGCCCCCATGGGGTCACCTCAGCCCCTGCTCAGCAGGTAGCCTCCCGCCCCAGGATCCTGTGTGGCAGGATGCAGCACAATGTGCTTTCTCAGGAGGTCCTGCCCAGACAGTCTCCTGCATGGACAGCCCTTATCAGCCCCTATTGATCAGGAAACAGGGCAGGTTCCAGGGCAGAGCTGAGCCGCAGTAGGGCTTCCATTTGAAGGTGGCTGATGACGCCGGTTGTCCAATGACTCTTCTCGTAAAGATGATGCAAAAATTACATTTCAGGAACTTGGAGACTTGTAAGGACGTCTTTCATCCGCCCCAAGTATCCCCCTCTGTGACACTCAGAGACTTCTGAGGTTTAGAGGAGACCGTTAAGCATAATGAGAGCCCAGAGCCCAGCAGTCCTCTCGTCTTCTAGCCTGCCTTGTGGATGACACTTTTCTAAAAAGTGATGTTGCTGTCTCATCAGCAGTCCTGTTTGCCTTAGGGGGCTGCAGTGGGGAAATGAAGGGGGTTAGGTGGAAGCCCATCTAAAGAACAAGAAACCCGTCCACACCCACCATATCGGACCCTGCACATAATACCATGTTGTTGTTGGGTGCTATGGAGTCGATTCCAAATCATGGTGACCCCATATGACAGAGTAGAACTGCCCTATATGTTTTTGTTGGCTGTAATATTTATGAGTGCAGATGACCAAGTCTTTCTCCCATGGAGCCACTGGGAGGGTTTGGGTCACCAACCTTTCAGTTAGTGGAGAGTGTTTAACTGTTTCACCACCACATCTCCCTTACGTGATATGATGCCCATTCACATTTGATATTCAGTGAGCACGGCTCCTTATTCAAAGCTACAAAGGGCTGAGTCAGTTTCGGTGCAGAACCAAGTCCTAGAGTAAAAGAACACGATGCACAGATTGATTAAAATGAACAACGTTAACTATGCTGCCGAAAATATCCAGAGCAGTTAAGCTTCAGGGATTGATCATGATTCAGGAAGGTTAATCCAGCGGTTTATCCGCAGATCTTGGACAAAATCTGCATCACGTGTAGTCAGGCTAATGGATATGGTTGTAATAACTCTCACTATTCAGAGAAATCATCTATCAGTTTCTGAATTCTTAGAAGTTGAAGAACTAACAATCTGACAAACAAGATATTGAGTTTACGGATGACATTGAGTCTAAAGAAATCAGTCAGTTGAGCCCACGGCCATCTAAGATACAACTATTGGTCTCTACTTGTCCAGAGCAAAAGAGAAAGAAGGCAAGCGAAGACTGAAAGAAGAAACTAGTCTACAGGACAAATAGTCTACAAGAACCTCATCTACTCTAAGATCAGAAGAGCTAGATGGTGCCCGGCTACCACTACCCACCGTTCTACCATTCTGATCAAGGCCGTAATAGATGGACCCTGATAGAATGGGAGAAAAATGTGGAACAGAACCTCAAATTCCTAACAAAACAAAGACAAACAAACAAACAAAAACAAAAAACAGACCTACTGGACTGGTTGAGACTGGAGGACTTCCAAAGTTTCTTTATTTTGTTATAAAAAAAAGAAATCAGCCAATTGAGTCTAGGAAGATTATACTTATTTGGTTTCTTTTTACCTTGATTGGCGTAAGCTTTTATAGCATGTGTATTAGTTATCTAGTGCTGTTGTAACAGAAGTACCACCAGTGGATGGCTTTAACAAAGGGAAATTTATTCTCTCACAGTCTCGGAGTCTAGAAGTCTGAATTCAGGGCACCAGCTCTAGGGGAAGGCTTTCTCTGCCCGCTCTGGTTCTGGGGAAAGGTGCTTGTCATCAGTCTTCCCCTGGTCTCGGAGCTTCTCAGCACGGGGACCCTGGGTCCAAAGGACGTGCTCCACTCCTGCCTCTTCTTGCCTGGTCGTAATGAGTTCCCTCTCCTCTCTGCTCACTTCTCTCTTTTATATCTCAAAAGAGAGTAACTCAAGATACAGCCTAATCCTGTAGATTGAGCCCTGTCTAATTAACATAACTGCCTCTAAGCCTGTCTCATTAACATCATAGAGTGATGGTATGATTGTCCACCATTTTGTCATCTGATGTGATTTTCCTACCTGTTGTAAATCCTACCACTGTGATGTTGGGTGGCAGTAAAAGAGGTTGAGGTTAGGGAGATGGAGGATTTGTAGAACACCCTTCCTTTTTTCTGGGAAGAAATAACTTGTGAATTAAATGCCATGCCCCCTAAAAAGTACTTTCCATCACTCTCCCCTCTCCAAAAACCACACTGCAGGGCTCTTGGTTGCAGCGTTTCCTCAGAAGCCTCTCCTCTCTTCCAATCCTAGATTTCTGCCCCAAGTCTCTGCTTTCATGTGGTTTCTGCAGGCAACAGCAAAAGGCACCTTCATTGTTATGTTTGAAGAGAATGGATTTGCAGTGTTCTGAGCATGCATAAGGAGCCCTCGTGGCTCAGTGGTTAAGTGCTCAGCTACTAACCCAAAGGTCTGCGGTTCAAACCCACCAGCTGCTCCTTGGGAGAAAGATGTGGCAGTCTGCTTCTGTAAAGATTACAGCCTTGGAAACACTATGGGGCAGTTCTACCCTGTCCTATAGGGTTGCTGTGAGTCGGAATCGACTCCATAGCAGTGGGTTTTGTTTTTTTTTTTTTTTTTGAGCTTTCTTGGTTTGCATTCTTAAAGGAGATTAGGACTTTTTAGTATTCAGATGGCCCCCAGGTGGTGCAGACAGTTTGCCCTCAGCTACTAGCCTAAAGGTATGTGGTCCAAACCCTCCCAGTGGCACTAGAGAGGAAAGACCTGGCGATCTGCTTCCGTAAAGATTACAGCCGAGAAAATCCAAGGAGAAGTTCCGCTCTGTAACATGTGAGGCCGCCATGAGTGGGAGCAGACTCAATGGCAATGAGCTTGGTTTGTTTTTTCTCTTTTCAGCTTTCAAACAGACCACAAAGTGGAAGAAGCACAGGCCTCCTCAGGAAAACAGATGCCGGTATGCTTTTGAGAATGGCAGCTTTTTTAACATGGGTGGAGAAAGAATAGATTCGTTTCTTAAACAATGTAATAAGTGCCATGTGGTCAGTTTCCTCCTGACTTCTCAGATGTCCAGTAATGCCAGACAAGTAGCTCGTTGGACAACACCAGTTTAATGTAACCCAGGCATTTGACCCTGAAAGATGACTCCTGTACTTCACAGGAAGAACAGCCGTTTCCAGGGAGCTGGGGGGAATAACAATAATCATAAGGCTTAGAATGTCTCTCAGAGAGTTCCCTATTGGCCAAGCAATTGCTTCTCCTTGTATCAGGATCTGACATGAACTCTAGGGCAAAGAGCAAATGCCCACAGCACACAGATCTCCCTTAGGCAAGGCTGACTGAAAGGACAAATCGAGTCACCTTTTAAAGTGGCAGGCAAAGCTTGAAATTTAAATTCAAGATAAATGTATGTTTATTTTTAAAATGTATATAAAATGCCAGGATCCCTGGTTGTGCAGTAGTTAAAACACTCGGGTGCTAACCGAAAGGTCTGTGGTTCGAACCTACCAAAAAAAGATGTGGCAGTCGGCTCCCGTGAAGATCACAGCCTTGGGAACCCTTTGAGGCACTTCTGTTCTGTCCTGTAGGGTCTCTGAGTTGGAATCGACTCGTTCTATAGCCTATTTATAAAATTTGGAAGAAGGTTCTTTTTGTACTAGCCCATGTATTTAAAAAAAAAAAAAATCAATTGCTGTTGAGTTGATTTTAACTCATAGGGACCCCATGGGGTCAGTGTAGAACTGTGCTCCGTAGCGTTTTTGGTGACTGAGTTTTCAAAAGTAGCCCACCAGGACTTTCTTCCGAGGTACCTCTGGGTGGACTTGAACTGCCAATCTTTTGGTTAGCAGTGAATGCTTAACCATTTGCACCACCCTAGATCTTTTTATCCCTAATTAAGCTTGAATTTTGAGAGCATCCAACCCCAACTTTATGGGATAGTCAAAAAAGTCTTTAAAATAATAATTGTGTTTGTGTATGTTTGTATGTATCATGGTGATGATTCCGATATAGAAGGAACCCACGATCCTAAACTATCTCTACTAACTATATTCTAAAAGAACCTGAGGAGCTGTGATCCACTGGTGTAGGAGGCAAAGGAAAAACACGGGTATGATATGTGTCAGCTGGGCCTGGGTTCGGAACCCGAATTACCCCCTCCCACCTAGCTGTGTGGTCATCCTTTAAACTTCACGAGCTTGGATTTCTTCATCTGGACAACTGAAAATAGAATATATACAAGGGCATTGAGACCTAGCACATGTGCAGTGTATGACCGTTTCCTTCATTCCTGTATATGAATGAATATATCATATTATATAAACTCGTTGCTGTTGAGTCGTTTCTGTCTCGTAGCAACCCTAGAGGACAGAGTAGAACTGCCCCATACATAGGGTTTCCAAGGAGCGGCTGGTGGATTCAAACTGCCGGCCTTTTGCTTGGCAGCCAAGCTCTTAACCACTGCACCAGGTCAGGTAATGACATTTCTGAAAAATGCAGTATGTAGTTAAGGCACATCCTTGGTAATAGAGGTCCAGTCATACTGTACTGTTAGCTGGAAAGTTATCCACCCATTCGGCAATTATTTAATCAGTATCTACTGTGTGCCAAGGAGTCCCTGCATGGCGAAAACTGTTAAGCTCTCGGGTACTAACCGAAAGGTTGGCGGTTCAAACCCACACAGAGGCACACAGAGGCCTAGCGATCTGCTTCTGAAAGGTCACAGCCTTGAAAACCCTATGGAGCTGTTCTGTTCTGTCACATGCGGTCACTGTCAGTTGGAGTTGACTCCATGGCAACTGACAACAAGTCTGTACAAAGCTCATAGCAGAGGTTTCTAAATACCTCTCCTAATCATCAGATAGTGCATATTTCCTCAGTTTATGCATCCAGAAGGAAACCTAGATTCTGCCCTTGTTTTCCTGGGCTTTCTTTATGTTAGTGTATTTTCTTTGTTTAAGATCAGTTGAGTAAACTAAACCTAGGTGAGACAAGGATAAGACTTATGTAAAATACGGTATCGGTCTGTCTAACAGGAAAATCCGTGTCCTAAACCCAGCCCTGATATGGCCAAACCCCTGTGGATTTCAGTAAAGCCAGAGTCAGAATTTTTTTCTGCATAAATACGAGCCTAGCTGATTTTGTTAGTGCGCTATTTCTCGTCTGTTGAGCAGTGTGCTGCGTTTCTCCTCACGGGCCATGACAGTCCCTCTGTTTGTAAAAGGTATCCAAGAGAACGACTTAACCCCCCTCTAGAGGGGCCAGGTGTCTCTGCTAAATTTAGTTCTGACAGACTGGCTTGGGAAGAGGGAAATGCTTTTTAATCCCTATGCCCTGAACTCAGCGTTAAGGACCTCCAGACAGTTTCTTTGTGATAATCGAGGGGGGAACATTCCTTTTCTTTTTCATTGGCGTAAAGACCGAGGCCACAGACAGGGGTCACTGGTCTGAGGAGGCCTGTTACAGGCCTCTGGGTGGCCCAGGTCACATGCATTTTCCTAACCAGCCGGCTGCTACATTTCCAGCAGGGCTTGTCAATGGCCAAGTGGGATCAGAGCCTCTCAGCCTTCTGGGAATGCCTGCTAGGTTTAAAAGGCCTTGGCGTTACAGAGACATGACATTCCCCAGGTAGCTCGTAATTCAAGCCAGTTTGATCCCTGAGACCATTGCACGTTCTTTGAAAGACGGTAAAAGCAGAGCTGGCCTTACTCAGATTTAGAATGCATGACTAGTTTTGTGGGAGTGCAAAAAAAAATTGGCCAGCTTGCCTTGATACATATTTTTTTCTTGGTTAAATGTGTCATGTTCCAGAAAATACCATGGACGAATATTAGGCCATTGTAATGCAGTCATTTTCTCTTCTTAGCAGGAAAGTGTTCTGAGGAAATGTGAAGCAATTTGTTCTCATGTTATGCCTTTTCCACTATACCTGGGGTCAGCAAACTATGTCCCCACCGCCTGTTTTTGTAAATAAAGTTTTATTGGCACTCAGCCACAGACATTCATTTATGTATTGCCTGTGGTTTCTTTTGCAGTGTAACTTGATGAGGCCCTTTGGCCTGTAAAGTCTAAAAAGCTTTCTCTTTGATCCTTTACAAAGAAAGCTTGCTGAGGCTGTACCAAGTAAAAGAGTTATGGAAAAAATGACGTAAAGGTCTATAAAAATGTTGATGAGTTGATGCATCAGCAATATAATTAACTCATCTAAAATAGATACACCATGAGGCATTGAGTGGAGCCCTGGTTGCTCAGTGGTTAAGAGCTCGGCTGCTAACCAGAAGGTCGGTAGTTCAAATCCACCAGATGCTCCTTGGAAACCCTATAGGGCGGTTCTACTGTGTCCTGTAGGGCCACTATGAGTTGGAATCAACTCAGTGGCAACAGGTTTATGAGGCATTGGTGGTTCAGTGGTAGAATTCTGGTCTTCCATGAGGAAGACCCGGCTTCAATTCCTAGCCAGTGCACCTCATGCGTAGCCACCACCTGCCTGTCAGTGGAAGCTTACATGTTGTTCTGATGCTGAACAGGTTTCAGATTCCAGATGAAGAGAGACTGGGAGGAATGGCCTGGTGATCTACTTCTGAAAATCAACCAATGAAAACCGTATCGATATCTACAGTCTTACCCGCAGTCAATCATGGGGATGGTGCACAACCGGGCGGCATTTCGTTGCGCTGTGCATGGGGTCTCCAAGAGTCAGGGGCTTACTCAGTGACAGCGGACAGCAGCAAAAGCATGACTGGGTTCTGAATAAACGGTTTACTGTGAAATGGTTCTATGGTTTCCCCACAGATTATTTAATATTTAGAGAAAGACGAAATAATACCACTAGCAGTTTACTGGGTGCGCTGTTTCCCCTAAGGATGGCCTTGGATCTTCACCCTGAGAAATTTCTTTATAAACTATACATGACTGGTACGAAGGGGGAGATTTTGAGGCTGTAGAAAAAGGTTTATGCATTTGTTTAAAGACCCAACTTGAGGGTATATCCTACTCCGCAAACTTCTTGAAAATGTTCCAGAGTCATTCTACGCAATATTCAACATCGTCTATTCTGACCATTTTTCTGAGATCGAGTGGTGCTGAGTTCAAGTAGAATTTTTTAAAAAACGTGACTGTTTGTGCTAAAGCTGCAAGTGTTCTTAAACAGAAGTCTCGGGCAATTGAAATGCTTTGTCTTCCTCAGGATTACAAAGGTACCCTGTGTTGGTTTCCCAGTGCTGCTATAATAGAAATACCGTAAGTCGGTGGCTTTAAGGAACAGAAATTTATTCTGTCAAGTTCAGGAGACTAGAAGCCGGAATTCAGGGTGCTGGCTCTAGGGAAAGGCTCTCTATCTGTTGGCTCTGGGGGAAGGTCCTTGGCTCTTTCTCCTTTTGTAGTCTTGGTGATCCTGGATTCCTTGTCAATCCCCACGTGGCGTCTGTCTTCCCCAGGATGTGCGTGCTTCTGTGTCCAGCCTGCTCTTTTTATACCTCAGAAAGGATTCGGTTTTAGATCTACCCTGCACTGATAAGACCTCATTAGCATGACAAAGAAAAGCTTATTTCCAGACAGGACCACATCCACAAGTATAGGGGTTAGGGTTCCAACTCGTATTTTGGAATTCAATCCACAACACCTATTTTTCCTTTTCCTTCCTTGCTTCAAGCCAACACGTGGATGGGCAAATGAAATTTTACAAAATGACCTGTGTGCTTGGGGGAGATAATGCTCTTTTAACTATTAAGGGCTGAAGCAAGTTGCAAAATATGTGTTTGGGCCTTGGAAATTTACAAGAGTGCAAATGCAACATGTTTGGACCAATATCTGCTTCCGTCTTCTTTTTGTAGTTTTAGCGGAAACTCATTTAGGAGCCTGACCATGTTTTTTTGTGTGTGTTTGTTTCTCTGCTTGTCCTGAACTAGCACTGATTAATTGACTCCTATAAATTGACAGCTAAGCAAGGCTGGGACTAATTGCCTTAGCTATTTTGCTTTAGTATTGCAAGGGACCCTGGTGGTACAACGGTGAAGCACTTGGCTGCTAACTGAAAGGTTGGCAGTTGAACTGGGTTCAGCTGGGTTGAGCCACCCAGTGGCTCCACGTAAGAAAGACCTGGTGGTCTATTTCCATAAAGATCACAGCCAAAAAAAACCCTATGGGGCAGTTCTTCTCTGTCACATGGAGTCACTATGAGTCGGAATCCACTAGACAGCACCCAACAACAACAGGCTTGAGACCTAGGGATTGGTCCTTTTGACAAGTCCCCCAAGTTGATTCTCATCATCAGGCAAGTCAAGGAGATGCTAGTTCAGGGAATTCACTCTCCATTAACCACACACTTGCTTACAAAATGATCTATGTGCTTGCAGGGATCGTTTTCTTCCTATTAACCATGAAAGTCAAGATGCAAGATAGATGTATTTGACCTTTGGAAATTCGCAGAAATCTCCTAGAATATGAATATTCATACACAGTCTTGTCAGTTGTTGTGTATATCATGCTGAAACTTTTAATTTGTCCTTAAGTAATTTGCTGTCAGTCACTTGTTCTTAACCTCTTACTCACGTGGGACAACAACAAAACAAACAAACCAGTTGTCGTCAAGTTGACTGACTCATGGCAACCCCATGTGTGACAGAGTAGAACTGTGCTCTGTAGGGTTTTTGGAAGGAGATCACGAGACCTTTCTTTAGAGGTGCCTCTGGGTGGACTGGAATCTCCAACCTTTAGGTTAGCAGCCAAGTGGTTAACCGTTTGTACCATCCAGGGGCTCCATGGGATAAGAGAGCACCTTACTAATTAGTATTGTGTTATCCTCGTAAAGCACGTCATTCATTTGCTTAAAAATCTGTGTGTGCTTGTTGTATCCAAGACATAGGTGCTGTGGATATACAGACAATAGCTTAAGTTCAGAGCCCAAGGTTTTTCCACTTCTCTTCACCCATATCTCTTTCTTGCTGAGTAACTTGGGGTGACCTATATAAACCCCTGAGTCTCGCTTTCTTCTTCTTGTAAAGTGGAAGAAATCATTCCTACCTTATAATAATGTAGTGATGCTCATATAATTTGTATAAAACGTTTGCATGATGTTAAGTACTCAAAAATGATAGTGTCTCTTAAGGGTATTGTAAATATCAGTGGTATAGTTTTTATCATGATAAATACTATTACTGTTAAAAGGCATGGCAGTTTTCTAGGGATGACAGAATGGGAATCATTTATAAAAAAGTAAGTATAATTCAGCAGCATGTTAGGTGAAGGTTTTGCACCACGTATTGGGGTAGACAGTGGAGGGACTGAGCTATTAAATATCTTATTTATTCCTGGCGGAAGCATTTTTTGCCTAACTCAGTTTTTTTCTCCTTTTTTATTGTTTGTAAAAATATTTATAATCCATTTGCCAATTCAGCATTTTTTACGTGTACAATTAAGTGACATCAATCATGTTATGAAACCATCACCAGTATCTGTTGCTAAATTTTCCATCACCATAAACATAAACTCAGTGCTTCCTAACCAATGACTTGTCCTTTCCCTTCCCCACCCCAGGCCCTGGGGATGACTAACGAACTTTGATCTCTGTACAGTCTCTTCTAAGTATTTCACATAAGTGAGATCATACAGTATTTGTCCATTTGCAATTGACTTATTTCACTCAGCATGATGTTTTCAAGGTTTATCCATGCTGTGGCCTGTATCAGGAGTTCGTGTCTCTTTATGGCTGTGTAATATTCCGTTGCGTGTGAAGACCATATTTGGTTTATCCATTCATCTGCTAATGAACATTTAGGTGTTTCCACCCTTTGGCGATTGCGGCTAGTGCTGCCTTGAACATTGTTATACACGTGTCTGTTTGCATCTAACTCAGTTTCCACACACCCACCCTCAGTGGTCAAATACTTTCGTAAGCTGTCTTGGTCACTCAGTTTCACTAACCTTTTGTTTAAGAGATACAGAAAAAGTGAATGGCATAATAACATGGAAGATGAAAAGTTGTGTTGATAGGATAGTTAAGCATGCTAAGACTCTTACCTAAAAATGCATGAGGAAAATACCACAGTCTGAATTTTGTATGTACTTGATAACGTAGCATCAGAATAACAAAACCAAAGACAAATCTCAGAGGTAAATGAACAACAGAAATTGCTTGAATACACACACATACAATCACAAACACACACACATTCTTACATTTTCTTGACAAATTGGAAAATTTACATGATCCAAAGAGATATATACCGGAGACATGTACAAGAAAGTTCATTGTTTAATTTTTCATATTTACTTTTTGGTGAAAAAACAGGAAACTCCCAGATGTCTATTAATAGATGAATGGTAAATATGGAATATAGCCATACTACGCATTAACAATTTAACGGTTAAAATAAAGCGTCACATATATGGATGATGTCATTGTTGTTAAGTGTCGTCAAATCGATTCTGACTCATAGCGACCCTATAGGACAGAGTAGAACTGCCCCGTAGGGTTTTCTAGGCTGTAATCTTTACAGGAGCAGATTGCCAGGTCTTTCTCCTGTGGAGCCACTAGAGGATTTGAACTGCCGACCTTTTGGTTAGCAGCCGAGGGCTTAACCATTGCACCTTTAGGGCTCCTCATAAATGAACAGATCTCAAAAACATAATGTAAAGTGATAAAATACAAGTAGCAGAATAATATGTACTGTCTGCCATTTACATACACTAAAATGTATTGAACTTACAATGTTTATGGAATTAGTTACTTCCATTGAGAGGTTGGGTGTACGTTAATTTCTCTGTAGTAGTCATAGCTGGAGAAAGAGTGGTGGGCCATGGAAGGGTGTCACGGATGACTTCATCTTTATGTGAAATCTCTCATGCTGTTTTTAAGTGTCTGAAACAAAAATGGCTGTACTATTGCTGATTCTGGGTGACATATACATGAATATTTGTTTTAACCTGTTTTATACTTTGCTTTTATTAGAAATAATAAAGCAAACCCACAAGAAATTAAAAGTAGACTACCAGAGGGTGAAATAATTTAGAGGAACAATTCTATTGTGTTATGAGAGGGACATGCTTTCAATTTTTTTTGGAAAACCAGGCTTTAGTTTTAAGAATCTAGAGAAAAATATATCTTCTCCTTCAAAGGGCATGTAAATATAATCACATCACAATTAATGAAATGGTATAGGTGAATTTGTTTTCTTTTTTCTTAAAAGAATGGAACCGTCAGGAATTTAATAACGTGTAGATTACTAGCATAAGATACTGAGACTTGTTCTCAATTCTAGCAGCTTCCAGCAGCTGCAGCACACTCAGCAGCTGTTCAATGTACTTTCTTCTATGTGGCACACGATGACTTGGGTTCATGCAGGAGATAACGGAGCTTCTGGAAGTAAAATTTTCCATCACAGATCATCATTAGTATTCACTCAGAGTCTTCACTCGGAAGTGGGTAGCGTTATTCCAGTACAAGGCATCTCTTCCTCTAAATTATTCAGAGCAGTAGGCCTTGGATACCAAGATGGAAGAACTAGAACTTACACAAAATTAGTACAATGAAAAATTTAAACAGAAACAAATCTTTAAAGTTAGCTTTTCTCAAGATAATGCAGATTGTCAGATGTCAATGTCATTGTATCTCGATTATTCTCTGCTTTTCTTGAAACCCGTTGCCATTCGATTGATTCTGACTCATGGCGACCCCGTATGTGGCAGAATAGAGCTGCTCCATAGGGTTTTCTAGGCTGTAATCTTTATGGAGGCAGATTGCCAGGCCTTTCAGGTGCCTCTGAGCGGGTTCAGACCGCCAACCTTTAGGGGGGTCGTCGAGCACAAACTGTTCCACTCAGGGACCACTGGTTTCCTTAGTTCTCTTTTCATCATGTACAATGATCATCAACAGTAGGCAGACTATAAAAATAATCTACTTTTCTTTAGTCACTACATGTGTATTCAGTTGTGTGAGCCTTGAGTGTGGTCTTCCATTCATCGGGTCCTTGCTCCCACAGTCTCCTTTGGATTACTTTGAAACAAAACTCAGAGTCACATTTTTCCACCCATGAGCATTTCAGCTTTCTCTCTCAAAGACAGGAATGCTTTATGGGGAGTCGTGCAGATATGTGACTTTGAAGAGCAAAGTAGGGCCTTAAGCCTCATGTTTGGTGAGCAGAGATGGCTGAGTCTCCCTGAACGTGTAAGAGCGGGCATTGTGAAGGAGCTGGGCATGCCAGCAGACAACAGACAAAGGTCCCTGCAGACAGAGGGTACCCCAAGGGCAAAGATGATCAGAGGAAAGCAGCGCGTTGCATTAATGCACCAGAAAAGTGCAGAGTGCATTGCTGACTCTTCATTGCCTTTGAAGACTCACCCCACCCACTCCACAAGAAACCCTTCTTAACTACTCTACCCTTAGGTTGAGGAGTCCTGGTTGGTGCAATGGTTATGCGCTTAGCTACTAACTGAAAGGTGGGAAGTTCAAATCCAGCAGCGGCTTGGTGGGAGTAAAGATTTGGTGATCTGCTCCCATAAAGATTATACCTAGAACCAATCTGTGGGGTGGTTCTGCTCTATCATATACGGTCACTATGAGTCAGAATCAACTCTATGGCACCCAACAACCACTCTTAGGTAATTGCCATAACCTCATTATCGAGATGATGTTTTCCACACACCACGACTAAATTACAGAAAACCTCACTAAAGGATTTTCTCTGTATGTGACGGGTCTTGAGTAGATCAGAATAGTCTGATAGATAGGATGGCCAAAAACCTCAGCTTTTCATTTTTACAGAGTAATAAACCTTGGTGGCACAATGGTTAAAGTACTCGGCTGCTAACCAAAAGGTTGGTGGTTCTAACCTACCCAGTGGCTCTGTGGGAGAAAGACCTGGGACTCTTATTCCCACCATGAGACTGGAAAGATTACATCCTAGAAAACCATCTGTCACACGGGGTCGCATGAGTCAGAATCCACTTGATGGCACCTAACAACAAAAACACTATACCCTTTATCATAAAAAACACAAAGTCTGATTTGGATCATCTGTTGTATGAGCACCCTAGATATACAAAACAAACAAACAAAACAAAAAAAAGACAAAACAAAACCCTCAAACCCATTGCCATCGAGTCAGTTTGACTCATAGTGAACCTATAGGACAGAGTAGAAGTGCCTCACAGGGTTTCCAAAGAGCGGCTGGTGGATTCGAACTGCTGACCTTTTGGTTAGCAGCCTAGCTCTTAACCACCACACCACAGGGCTCCTACTCTGGATATAACTGTCTTTTAAACTAGGTTGGAGCTATCACTCCAGACAGATATGCAGAAGGTGTCAGGACAGTCACTGTGGAAAGATGCAATTTGCAGAGAAGCTGTTGGTCCAAATTGACTCTTTCAGGAGGTCAGTGTAGGCAGACAAAACCAAAACCAAAACCACAACAGCAAAAACCCCGTTGCCATTTCGTTGATTCTATGTGTTTCAGAGTAGAACTGAGCTCCATGGGGTTTTCTTGGCTGTAATCTTTATAGAAGCAGATCATCAGGCCTTTCTTTCAAAGCTCCTCTGGGTGGATTTGAACTGCCAACCGTTTGACTGGGAGTTGAACACAAACCATTTGCACTACCCAGGGACCTTGTAGGCAGACAAGTCCGCATATACTGATAGCAGTTTTTGGTCCTCTGATCCAAGTGCTGAAGACCAGTGGTCTCTTTCCCTCTTTTGCACACCCTGCCTAGGGAGGCAGAAATAGACTAGCCCTGAGTGCTAGGCCCACCCTCCATCTGTCAGTTTGTCCTGCTTTGGAGGCTTGCATGTTACTGTGATACTGGAAGCTGTGCCACCGGTATTTTAAATACCAGCAGGGTCACCCACGGTAGACAGGCTTCAGTGGAGCTTCCAGACTAAGACAGACTAGGAGAAAGGACTGGTGATCTGCCTCTGAAATTCAGCCAGTGAAAACCCTATGGATCACAGTAGAACATTGTCTGATATAGTGCTGGAAGATGCGCACCCTGGGTTGGAAGGCACTACTGCGGAAGAGCTGCCTCCTCAAGGTAGAGCAGACCTTGATGACGCAGATGGAGTAAAGCCCTTGGGACCTTCTTTTGCTGATGTGGCACGACTCAAAATGAGAAGTAACAGCAGCAAACTTCCATTATAATTAGCAGCTAACAACAATATTGTAGAGGTAGGACTAAGAAGGAGAGGTTGGCAATGCTTCTGACTAGTCATTACTAGATGTAATGAAGGCCTAAAATAGGATAAACCAAAACAAACCAAACCCGTTGCTGTCAGGTCGATTCCGACTCATAGTGATCCTACAGAACAGAGTAGAACTGCCCCATAGGGTTTCCAAGGAGCGGCTGGTGGATTCGAACTGCCAACCTTTTGGTTAGCAGCCGAGCTCTTAACCACTGGGCCACCAGAGTTCCCTTTATTGCCTTTCTTTTAGGCCCCATGTACTTCTCACACCCTCCCGGTGCTGCTGGGTCCCCTTCAGTATAAACAGCTTTTGCTTGAAGTTTACTCCCAGGATCTGCTTCTGGGAAGCCTAGCCGATGACAGTTGTATCTTTTCACTGACCTAATCATGAGCTGCTGGTGGCGGTGCTCTGCACTTTAAACGAATCAGCCAAAACTCGGGGATTAATGGGAAAATAAAAGATACTCCATCCTACATTTCATAGTTGCAGATCCAACTCTTCTTCCTTGGCTGTGCGATTCTGTGGCAACCTTCCTGGTTTGAGTTTTAGTAGCTAGAACACATTTACCAGTAAAAACCAGTTGCCGTCCAGTCCACTTCAATTCCTGACGACCCCACTTGTGTCAGAGTAGAACTGTGCTCACAGGGTTTTCAGTGGCTGAGTTTCTGGAAGGAGATTGCCGGGGCTTTCTTCCAAGACACCTCTGCACGGCCTCGAGCCTCCAACCGCTCAGTTAGCAGGTGAGTGTGTTAATCATTGGCACCACGCAGGACTGCAGAACGCGTTTAGCCAGGTAAAAAAGCTCAGCTGGAAAGTAGGCATACTCCTTTTTCCAAGGTATGAACGTATGGAGAAACTAAAGACACCCATTCGTAGGAAGGTTCTACGAGTAGCCTGACCTAAGTGTGCTCAGACTTTATGAGTGTTAGCTATGGAAATGGGCAGCCTGCTTGTTCTATAATGAAAAGTGCTCCATTCTTTTTGGCTTGGACTTACAGCTCGCCATTTGAGGGCAGTGCCATGTCAACAGTTATTCCAGGGGCTTCTTTAAGAAGTGAAGGCCAGTCTTCTTTCTCTCTGAGGGTGGGAACAGGCACACCACATGATAACTGATCACATGATGGAGTCTCTAGAGACACTGAATAGAGTCAGAGAAGAGCAGTACCTACAGCTAATGAGCGAACGTTAACTGGATCGCGTATCTATCACACCCATGTACAACCCGCTGCCCTCCAGTTGATTCTGATTCATAGCGACCCTACAGGACAGAGTACGACTGCCCCCATAGGGTTTCCAAGGCTGTAGTCTACCGAAGATTGAGTCCTGCCTTACTAACACAACTGCCCCCCATCCTCCCTCCTTAACATCATAGAGGCAGGATTTATAACATACAGGGAAATCACACAATACTGGGAATCATGGCCCAGCCAAACTGATACACACATTTTTGGGGGACATAATCCAATCCATGACACACTCTGTTCACTATTTATTTATCTTCCTTTTCTAACACGTAAAAAAACAAAAACCCGTTGCCATCGAGTCGATTCCAACTCATAGCAACCCTACAGGACAGAGTAGAACTGCTCCATAGGGTTTACAAGGAGCGGCTGGTGGATTCAAACTGCTTAGCTTAGCAGCTAAGCTCTTAACCACTGTGCCACCAGGGCTCCGAGGGTCTTTTTCAAATTTAAAAATGGACATGGTTCAAACTAGACAAGATACTGGTACTGAAAAGTAGAAAACATCTATTAATATGGTAGTTTATTGCATGAATTTTTTAACCACAAGCCAAATGCTGTGTGTCCCCCCCTCCCTGTACACCACCACCTTCAAACAATAAATAATAAAGACAAAGCCCTACTGGTGTGCAAAGATATGGTGAAAACCCTGTGTAACCCGGTAAGACTGTGTTCATATTCTTTTCTGGCACCGACATTCTGAGAGCTTGCTCTGTATTCACAAAGACCTGTGACTAGAGGTTTTTTTTTTTTTTTTTTTTTTGAGTAAGAGCTAGTAAGACAATGACTAATGCAATGGAGGATTTTGATGAATTTTCTACTTAATAAAACAACAGGTGATTGGAATGCATTTGAATCTCCCCGGGTGAGATGATGAAACCCGGGTTGTTGCTGGTATTCACCTCTTTAACAGAAAGCCCTTGTCTTCCTCCTTCCGGATTTGGCCTCAATTACAGAGAATGGTAGAAGCAGAGGTGTGAAAAGTTGAGATACTAAAACACAGTGGGTTCCCGCAGGGGGCCTGATGAATGAGGTCTGGGCCATAGAAAATAGCACTCCCGACCCAGAAATGAAAGTAGGAAAGCAGTGCACTTAGCTGACTGCCTGTGGGTGTGTGAGAGTGGAAACCAGAGAAAGCTGACTGTGGTCCGACAAAAACAAAGGACCTTCTGCAATTAGGAAAGCCTGTGTGCAGCTCTGGGAGGGGATGGAATCAAGCAGGTTGTTTACAATGCATTAAATGAGGTCGGGTGATACAGGAAGTTCACGGAGAACTTGGAGAGCGCCCCAAAATGGTACAAATTGGTGAATGTGCCCTTGTATTTCACCAAGTCAAGGATCTGTTCTTTGTCTGTGCCTTGAAGAAGAAGGTGATCTAAGATGTTGGTAGGTTCAGTGTCCTCATTTTAAACACGGGGGAGCCATGCTTTAGAGAGGGTATCATGCATGTCCAAAGTCATGTTGCCAGTTAAAGGAGAAACAAGGACCAGAAATCATAGTTTTCCATATTCCGGTGAACACTCCGTATACTACTTTGCTTCTTCTCCGTCTTTTCTTTTTTCTTTCATTTTTTTTTTTAACTTTATAGTTGATATTTAAGGAGCCCTGACTGTGCAATTGTTAAGCACTTGACTGTTAACTGAAAGGTTGGAGGTTCAAACTCACCCAGCAGCTCCTTGGGAGAGAGACCTGGTGATCAGCTCCTGTAAATATCACAGCCCAGAAAACATTTACCCTATGGGACAGTTCTACTCTATAACACATGGGGTCACTATGAGTCAGAATCGACTTGATGGCATACAACAACAATAATTGCTACTTATAAAGAGTAAAAGAAACGGTCATCTAGTCTTTTGTATAATCCCCTTCATTGTTTTTCAAGTGTAAAAATAGAGATGATGCTGAAGAGCGCGTTATTTTGAGCATATTAGCACTCACTGTGAATCAGCTCATCCATGTCATCATGGCAAATGGTATGATTCATCCAACCCAACATCATTTAATGATCCCTTTAAACATGTGGCATTGCTGCTTAGAGTAAGTGAGTTTAGAACTATTAACGACAGACATCTCAAATGCTTGGAAGTGGCTTTTTTCTCACGAGCGTTTAAAAACTAAATATTTACTGATGCTCAGTGTTTTCCTGCCCTCGGTCTCCCCCCTTACCCTTTTTTTTTTCCCATTTGCTCTTGTTCTTCAGGGCATGACTCCATTGCTTGTCTGAAAGTCATATAAGCTTGTCCCTTTCCGTCTGGAAGCGAGTTTCACCCATCAGCAGTGCCGTTTAGCATGTACTCATTGTCCCATTCCTGTGTTAGACCCTTTAGGTCATGCTCTCATTCATTCATTTTATCTCATTCATTTTATTCGGGGGCATGGCAGGCAGAATTCTAGGTGGCTCCCATGACTTTCAGGTCATCTGGGAGAGATGTTGTTTCATGAAAAGGGCCAGAGACAGAGAGGGGAAACACAGAGAACATGGAAGAACCAAGTCACAGGATGGGCAAAACATGGCAGAACGAGGAGCAGACATGGACCTTAGATGAGTCCATAAAGACATGTAGACCAGAGAAGGGAAATGCCCTTTCCAAGCTCAAACTACATCAAATAACATTGCCAGGACTAGAATGGTCTCTGAACTTTGGAGGGCATAAAGACTGCCTCCAAGAAGTAGGAGAAAAAGGCACAACGGAAGGGGAGAGCTCTACTGGTTCCTTGTTTGCCAGCCACACGGAACCCTGGTGGCTTAATGGTTAAGAGCTTGACTGCTAACCAAAATGTTGGCAGTTTGAATCCACCAGTGGCTCCTGGGACACCCTATGGGGAAGTTCTGCTCTGTCCTATAGGGTCACTATGAGTTGGAATCGACTCAACGGCAATGGGTTTGGTTTTTGTTTTTTTGGATAAACTAGACACTTATGCATTCCCTCCTTAAATGTGCTGTTTTAAGAGAAAAGTAAATGCAAATATAGAGAATAGAACAGACTACCAATCTGCATTATTTTATGATTGATACAGTGGCTACAACAATGGGCTCGAGCATAACAACGATTGTGAGGATGGCGCAGGACCGGGCAGTGTGTCGTTCTGTTGTACATAGGGTTGCTATGCATTGGAACCCACTCAAAGGCACCTAACACACAACTCACAGTGAAATATCTTTGGTTTTAATAATGAACCTAGTGTTTATTCATAGGTAAATTTGAAGAGGCAAAAATACATTAGCATTTTTACGGCATAACATTGATGGAAGAAACAAATAAATATTACAAATAAAAATTTAAAACAATTGCATAACATTAGGGGAAGAGGTCTTTTTTTAAAAATTTTTTTGGTGAAAGTATACATAGCCAAAGATATGCCATTTCAACAATTTCTACATGTGCAATTCACTGACATTGATCACAGTCTTCAAGTTGAGCTACCATCCTTGCTGTCCTTTTCCAAATCATTCCACCACCATTACCTTAAATTCACTGCCCTCTAAGGTTTATTTTTGACTGAAAAAATAAAAGTTTGTGGTAGTAATGCAAATGATGTTCTATGGGGATAGCTTGAAACGTAGGTGAAATAAACAAAAATAATTTAAAACTTAATCACAAAACAGCATGGGGAGCTTAGCCGAGGCTATCATTGTTACTAAGTCAGTCTCACGTACTGTCATGACAGATGACATATTTCCATTCTCTAGTGCACTGTGGGGTGATTTATAGGGATAAGTCATACTTGGCATCTCCTGCCCAGGCACCACCTCAGATTAAAGTATAAACACTCCCTCATCCCTGTCCTGCGTTTATGAAGTCTCATCAGCTTCATCTAAAAGCATGTTAGGTTATGAGCACATAAAATCCCTCCACATTATATTTAAACAATGTTGATAATATGTCATGTTCACTGCATTCCACTATGTCTAATTGTTAGATTGGACTAGCTAAACTCCAACATTTGGGCCTTGGCTACAACCAAAGCAGGTCTCTTGTAGATTACAAAAAAATATGTACTTCGATATATTGTATTGGGCAGACCTGCTGTAAAAGACCTCTTTAAAGTGTTAAAAAGCAAAGATGTCGCTTTGAGGTCTAAAGTGCCCCTGACCCAAGCCTTAGTATTTTCAGTCACTTCATATGCATGTGAAAGCTGGACAATGAATAAGGAAGACTGAAGAAGAACTGATGCCATTGAATTATGGTGTTGGCGAAGAATACTGAATATCCCATGGACTGCCAGAAGAACGAACAAATATGTCTCGGAAGAAGTACAGCCAGAATGCTCCTTAGAAGCAAGGATGACGAGACTTTGTCTCACATACTTTGGACATATTATCAGGAGAGACCAGTCCTTGAAGAAGGACATCATGCTTGGTAAACTAGAGGGTCAGTGAAAGAGAGGAAGACCCTCAGTAGGCTGGATTGGCACAGTGGCCACAACAGTGGCCTCAGACATAGCAATGATTGTGCAAATGGCACAGGACCAGGCAGTGTTTCGTTCTGCTGTACACAGGGGCCCTATGAATCAGAACCAACTCAAAGGCACCTGACAACAACAGCCTCCTAAACTGTAAGTTTTTATTTGTTAAAACCATCCACTTGTGGTATTTCTGCTACAGCAGCACTAAGAAACTAGGACACTTACAGAAAGAATATTATCTAATTACCTGGATCTTTTAGCGACTTAATGAAGGGAAGATAAAAGCAAATGGATTACCAGCCCCGGCAAAGGGCTGACAATCCAGACTTCAACTACTGTTTTCTTCCCATGACAGAAACCCCTTTGAGAGAGAGTTGAGCAGGCCTGATTAGTCATCTTCAGCTACTGAGCTTTCATAGGAATGAACCGCAGTCATCTAAACAAAAGCACAAAGCAGAGCTGAGTTTTGTTTTAAGCTCATTGTGTCCAGCCGTAATAAATCCATGGAAAGTTCTTCCGCTTCCTAGCTGTCCTCAGTCAGACGCCGTATGTATGGGCACAGGGTTGTAGATAGGATTCAGACATGATGAAAAATGGGAAGTGATGTCTATGCATTTGCCAACGGAGCATAAAAGGCTGTATGCAATATACATGTAAGAAAGAGGCAGGAAGGCTTCATTTGTCCTCGCTGTGACTCAGAACGAAGACCCATGACCTCTAGGGCTGCTTGAACACTATTTTCAACATCTCAAGGAGTTCTAAGGTTGAACTTGTTCAAGAGGATCCTGGAAAGTGATGAGTTTGGCCTTAAGGAAGCCAGTTAAGGGAACTGATGTACTTTGGAGTTCCATTTGTATATGTATATTTTTAATATCCATATTTTATTTAGGGGTGAACCCTTGAATGAGAGCTATGAAAGGGATTTTGGGAATGTTATCAATCAAACTCCAGCCAGGAGGCAAATACCACACCAGTAATTTGAAAAGGAAAAATTAAAGAATTATTTACTACTCAAAAAAAATGAAGAGTCCCTACACAGTACAAATGCTTAATGCACTTGGCTGCTAACCGAAAGGTTGGCGGCTCGAGTCCACCCAGAAGTGACTCGGAATCAAGGCCTGTCAATCTGCTTCCAAAAAATCAGCCATGGAAAACTCTGTGGAACACAGTTCTCTTCTGACACTCACGGGGTCGCCATTGGTCGGGGTCAGCTCCCCAGTAACTTGTCTTTAATAAATGGTGAACTACTAAGAGGAGATCAAAGAGGGCTCTGAGGGACACAGGAGGGCTGAAGAAGAGGATTGAAGGAAGGAATAAACTTGGGAGGGGGCCCTCTGCAAGGCTGGGATTCAGACTTCACAGGGGAGAGTGTGACTGCAGCCCCCTGGATGGTGGGTTGGCCCGTGGCAGAGCTGGTCCACTGGATTGACTGGTGCTCAGAGAACAAAGACTTGTTGGAGGGTGAGCACCAGAGGACCCTCCCCTGTGTCCCTGAGAGCTGTGACATAAGAGCACAAAGGCAGGAGCTCCCCAGAACCAGGAGGAGAAGCCTCTTCCTCCTGTAGGGTCCCTCCAGCGCACTCTACTGGCAAACATTAACAGTGTGCCCGCTACCAGAGCAGAAACGTTTAAGGGGTCCAGCCCAGAGAAGCACAAAGCAGAGCAAAGAAGCCTTCATTTGGAGCTGAGGGACTCTGAATTGACTACCAGCACAGGGAGCACCCTTCTCCACCCAGGTCCTGGCTCTATGTCAGGCAGATCTCTCACATTGCAGGGGTGTGTGAAAACACCATGTATTGTGTGGATGGAGTCAGGGGCATTGCTAAAATTGTAGATATTTTGAGAGGGGTAACACATTTACAATGAGAAATTTGTATTTTAGATTCAAGAAGGAATAACTGATGATACCATGCCCCCAAATTAAGACTGTTTAGATATGACCTGTTTCTAGGTTTTTGTTTTTATTTTTTCAGTATTGTTGAAAATACACATAGCGAAACGTATGCCAATTCAACAATTTCTACCTGTAGAATTCAGGGACATTAATTACATTCTTCAAGTTGTGCAACCATTCTCACCCTCGTTTTTCAAATTGTACCTCTCTGTTAACATAAACTTGCGGCCCCTAAGTTTCCTATCTAATCTTTCAAGTTGCCGTTTTCAATTTGATCCCGTGTAGGTAGATCTTAAAACAGCGCAATGCTCGAGGCAGACATTTTTTCTAGTTAAGTTAAACTACTGTTTGGATTAAAGAAGACTTCAGGGGATGTATATATTTTTTCTTTATTGTACTTTAGATGAAGGTTTACAGAACAAATCGTTTCTCATTAAACAGTTAGTACACATATTCTTTCATGACAATGGTTAACAACCCCGCGACATGTCATCACTGTCCCTTCTCAACCATGGGTTCCCTATCACCAGCTTTCCTGTCCCCTCCTGCCTTCTAGTCCTTGTCCCTGGACCGTTGTGCCCCATTAGTCTCATTTTATCCTATGGGCCTGTCTAATCTTTGGCTGAAGGGTGAACCTCGGGAGTGACTTCACCACTGAGCTAAAAAGGGTGTCCAGGGGCCATACTCTCAGGGTTTCTCTAGTCTGTCAGGCCAGTAAATCTGGTCTTTTTTTTGTGAGTTAGAATTCTGTTCTACATCCTTATCCCGCTCTGTCCAGGACCCTCTGTTGTGATTCCAGTCAGAGCAGTCAGTGGTGGTAGCCATGCACCATCTAGCAGTACTGGACTCAGTCTGATGGAGGCTGTGGTAGTTGCGGTCCATTAGTCCTTTGGACTAATCTTTTCCTCGTATCTTTGGTTTTCTTCATTCTCTCTTGCTCCCGAAGGGGTGAGACCAGTGGAGTACCTTAGATGGCTGCTCAGACACTTTTAAGACCTTCAGGGGATGTTTTTGGTTTACGGTTCAAAGATCATCTCAGGGTAGTAGTTTCAGGGGTTCATCCTGCCTTCCTGGCTTCAGAAAATCTAGATTCCATGCAAATTTGAAATTCTGTTTCACATTTTCCTCTTTATTTGTTTCTTGACCTCAAAGGTGAGCACTGAAAAAATGATGGTAGCATAAATTTGTAAGCATATGCTGTGGCTTACAAACTGCTGTGTGGGTAATGGAATAAAGGTGGTCCTTCTGCTACCATTACTTTCCCATTGGACTCACGGCTTTCCTTCGGTACTTTCTGTCATAAATCCTCTGGTTGAAACTTCTGGCACACTTTTAACCCAGAACCAGGGATTTTGGATTAAAAACAGTATCCATGTTTTTATACGCATAACTTCATAAAATTATTTGCCAAAACTATAAATGTTTTCATATCCCAAATTTATAAATCTAAGGAGAGTTGAATGCTGAAAATAAAATTAATGTAAGTATTGGTCTATTTAAGTAAATTTTTTTGAAAATGAAATATTTAGTCTTGTAAAGGATGGCTGATATATAATTCACTGTTGATCTTGTGGAAAATGGCTTACCTATGTATACGTGTGTGCGTGTGTATGCATACACATATATAACTGATAAAGTATATTTTCATATAGTTTTTGTAGATGCTAAGTTCATCTTTAATATACAAAATTTAGTTTGGAAACAGTACTTCCGAGCCAAAACAGCCTTCTTTCTCTTACTTTTTCAAGATTATCATGACTCGTACCCAGTTAGTTTTAAAGCATACAAAATATGCCAGTTGCAAATGAAATTTATTTAATACAGTCGGATTAAACTGGATGCAAAATAACCGTCTGCCTTTTATGGTCTATGGGCTCTCAACGGTTGGACTTTGAGACTTAAAAGAGGAGAAACAAAAAGGGAAAAGAAAAGAGAGGAGAGGAAAAATCTTTTAAATTCTACGTGTCGAGAAAAAGGTCACGTTAACGTCACTTCAGAGATTGTCACCTTATTAGCTTGAGTAATGTCTGTCTTCCCAAGGGTCAGAAACATCAGCTTGGCAATACTGCCAGCGTTAGCAGTCTGTTCAGCTCTTTACGCAGAGAAAGGAATGTTCTTTCCTTCTTCTCAAGTTCACCATGGATTGGTTAATAGTAGTTCTTGCCTCCGAACCCTCCACCTTATTCTCAGACTTAAAGTTTGCTCGTTCAAAATTTCTGGTGGATTTGTTTCCCTTTACCTGTTCTAGAAGAAGGCTACCTCTTTGCTTTCAGAAGCTAAACATTATACCTTTACTCCTTACTTTAAAACATATATACATAGAAAGGATTCCTTCTATTTGAGGTCATAGGTTTCTAGCATAATCCGATCTTAAAAGTAGAATTCTCTCCAGGGCCTGTTAGCCAGTTTTAATGGCTAGTTAATGAAAGCAGCCTGGTAACTTTCAGGACAAATGAAGAAAGCAAATTAATACCCGTCAACTTTCTAATTGAATGGCTCCAACTGTTCCTGTGTTTTAAGGCCGTTCAACCTTTTTCAGTTGAATTTTCTTTTCTGGTTTTTCTTTTTTCCGTTAAAGGGCTTGAAGGTCCTTCACACACAAGGACTTCTTTGCTCTCTGCCAATGAGGTGTGTCCCCATAGTCGGCACCTCTGATCTGGAAAGGGCTAGAAAAGAAAAGCTTCTACCCAAGGTGACCCAACCTAGGCTGCCTTTCACATGCTGTAGAACAGGAACGACTGTCCTTGGTTGTGAATGAAAATTCAGGAGGAAAAACAAGTGTTGCCTCCAGTTCTCACGAACCTGGGCTTTTGTGTGGGAGTTAATGTTCTTTTTCTTGGACCCCTAAGCAGAGTGATGAACAGTTCTGAGTGTGTGCATTATTCATTATTTCTCCTTCCTCATTCAGAAGAAGATGGGATAGGATAAGTAGCATATTCCCAGTGTCTAGGGCAATTTGAAAGAAGTCTGGGTGGCGCAAGTGGTTTGTAATCATCTGCTAACTTAAAGATAGGCAGTTTGAACCTGCCAGTGAGTCCAAGGAGGAAAGGCCTGTGTCCGTATAGATTACATCCAAGAAAACACAATGGGGCAGTTCTACTCTGTAACACATGGGGTCACCAGGAGTCGGAATTGACTCAACAGCAATGGATTTTTAGCTGAATTTGGGATGAAGTTTACATGTTTTATTAACTCCCTGCTCTTGGGAGAAATAATGCATTTGGCCTAATGACCACGGAACTCTGAGAAGCCAGAATTGTCTTTCTGTGAATTTGTTGAAATGAATTGATTTAACTAAAGACTTCATTAGATATCCAAACTGGTGGGATTCCCGTCTCAATTTGTTTGAAGACAGAATAGGCAAATATGAACTGTTGTCATTTTTAGTAAACATTCAGATATAATTATGCCTTTTTACGCCACCGGTGTTCTTTGGAAACGTTAAAATTGTTTAATTCAAGAGTGAGCAACTAACCGGTTAGGACCTGTGGTTCTCCCTGCCCAATTCCAGGATATTTGCCATGAGTGTTCATCTTCCCGAAGGGGCACCGTGGGTGTAATGATTCCCTACAGGTAGTATCATGTGGGCCAGGAGTGGGAAGGTGAGTCCAGATGAAACACAACATTGGAAACAGTGGCTTCCCAGAAAACAAATCACGGGCAAAGCTCACCACGGCACCCCGTGGACCTGGGACTGGGGGAGTTATCAGGCTAATGCATTTCTGGGGTCTATTTTTGTAGCAGCAGTGCACCGTGCTCAGCATGAATTCCACCTCCAAAACGTAATTAGCAGAATGCGAAAAATGATGGGATTCATTGAAATGATAAAATAGCATCTGTTAAGATAACTGTTGGCAGAGTTCCCGGCCTTTCATTCCTTAAGAAAAATAATGATGTGTTAGTCACCGTGAAAAAGTAAGTCTTGGAGAAAATTGTAATAATGACTGACGTATGCAGCTGTCATATACATCTAAGAATATCCAACGACAAATTTTTGGCCTTTATCAGCTGTTTCTTGTCCTCCAACATACCATTTTATAGTGAAAAAAAAATTTTAAATACGAAGTTCACTGCTAGCCAATAAATTCCTTTATGGTTGATGTCTTATCCTGTGGGGGTATGACTCAGTAAGGGAAGTAAATAACAAGAAAAAAACCTGGCAAACTGTATATTTTTAAGTAATATATGCATAAGGGACACAGTGGGAGGAGAGGGAAGGGAGTAAGAGTAGCTAAAGCGAAAGGAAGAAATGACGAAGTAAAAGAGCTGAACAGAAGATTTCAAAGCGCGGCTCGAGAAGACAAAGTAAAGTATTACAATGACATGTGCATAGACCTGGAGATAGAAAACCACAAGAGAAGAACACGCTCGGCATTTCTCAAGTGGAAAGAACTGAAGAAAAAATTCAAGCCTTGAGTTGCAATATTGAAGGATTCAATGGGCAAAATATTGAACGATGCAGGACATACTTACATTAAAAGACTGTTGTTTATCTAAACTTCAAATTTAACAGAGTATCTTATATTTTTATTTGCTAAATCTGGCAACCTTACCAGTTTTGCCTGTTTTTACATATGTGAAGTTATTTGGTCAATGAAAACAATGGAAAGCAATTTGATATCTCAATAAGCATAAAACAGTGCAAAGCAATGTTTGGGGAAGTACTCATATAAGTTTGGTAAATAGTGCACGCTGAATTCCATTCTTGAAGATTCAAAACTCTCGTTAGAATATTAAGGTGTCTAAGAAGTGTTATACTGGGGAAGCTTTTAAAAATTGTTTTTAGTCCGGAATTGCATAATATTGTCTTAGCAAGGAACAAGGTTAGTTGCCTTGATTTTTTTTTCCCCCTGGGGAGAAGGGGTGTTTCTTCTGTGTGTGTGTGTGTGTGTGTGTGTGTGTGTGTGTGTGTGTGTGTGTGTGTGTTTGCATGCCATGCATCTGTGAAATATTAGGAAAGTTGAATTAATATGAATTCTAGGATTATAATTTCTGCAGCACATTTATTTTCAACACAACATTACAGAATAGCGCCTGCTTTTAATCTCTGTCTAACCAGGTGTCTTCTGAAATGTCGGCATTACTTGTTGGTGAAAGAGGAGGAAGTTGCCTCATCTTGTTTCTGGACCATTCTCAGAATGTCAAAGTGACCTTTCTAAACTTATTTTTCTGGTAAACATTGTGCTGAAGATTGTGTACAGTACCTATAGAGCACAGTGTTACTAGTGAGGAGTTAGGTTTATAGATGTTGAACATTGAAACCAAAACCCGTTGCTGTCAAGTCAATTCCAACTGATAGCGACCCTCTAGGACAGAGTAGAACTGCCCCATAGGGTTTGCAGCGAGCAGCTGATGAATTCAAACTGCCAAACTTTTGGTTCGCAGCTGAGCTCTTAACCACTCCGCCACCAGGGCTCTTGAACATTAAAAGGGCTTCAAACTAACAAAAAGTGGAACTTTGAGAAGGCTCAACGCAGCCATGTAATTTTTTTGCCAACAGCTTATACTTCTCTGTGTGATCATCCATAGCCAAATATGTGACATGTAGTTCCAAAAATGCTGAAAATAATTCTGATTTTAAAAAGCTTTCTCTACTGATTTCCTGGGGCCTGACATTCCAAAAGTTGGAGTGCATTCCATTGCTTTTCATTTTCGGTACTGGAGTAGTTAACGGGATCCCTGGGTGGTGCAAACAGCTTGCGCTCAACCCACCAACATTAAGGTTGGAGGTTCGAACCCATCCAAGGCTGCTTCCATAAAGATTACAGGCAAGAAAACCCCACTGGGCAGTTCTACTGTGTAACACATGGGGTTGTCACAAGTTGGAATTGACTCAGCTGCAATGAGTTTAGTAGTTAAGGATCTGGACTCAGACCTGGCCTCTTTAGTTTTGCCACTTATTCACTCTGTGGCCTTGAACGACATAAGCCATTTCTCTAAACTGTTAGCTGATTTATGAGCAGAGGATAGTAACAGTACCTATCTCAGAGATTTTTGTGAGGATTCAGTGAGATAATAAACGTACAGCGCTCAGCTTCGTTCCAGGACGATATTGTAATATTGTTGTACCAGCGTTTTGTTTTGCTTGTGTTGTTGCTGCTGCAGTTGGAGCTGTCCAAATTCAAACGTCTTTGTTGGAGTAACACGTTGAAAACAGCAGGCCATGCTTTCCAAGTGTTGCTGCAGGAATCAAATAGGACCGTGTAACCCGAGAATATACTGTGCTACGCACATCAATGAGTTGCTGGGCAGTGCAGATGCTTGACACCCTCGCTGCTAATGGAAAGGTTGGCCGTTCAGGTCGACCCAGAGGTTCCTCAGAAGAAAGGCTTGGTAATTGTTTCTAACAAATCAGCCACTGAAAACTCTGTGGAGCCCAGTTCTATTCTGACACACACATGGGGTCACCGTGAGTCAGAGTAAACTTGGTGCCCACTGCTTTTGTTTTTTATGCCCATCAGTGGTGCTATCATTCCAGACAATGCAGTTGTTATTATGGATTGAATTGTGTACCCCCAGAATACGTGTTGGAATCCTGACCCAGTTATCTGTGGACATGATCCTGTTTGGAGGTAGATTTCTCTTTGTAATGTTAATGAGTCGTACCCCAGGAGGGTGGGTTTGAAATCTAATCACTTCTGAGTTTAAAAAGAGCAGATTAGATGGAGAGACTTGCACACATGGGAAAAGAGATGATACATGTGGTGGTTAAGGTTGTGTGTCAACTTGCCTGGGCCATGATTCTCATGGTTTGGAAGTTATGATGTAGTTTGGCAGTTATGTAATGATGTAGTCATCCTCCATGATGTGATCTGATGTGATCAGCTAATCAGTTGTAAGGGGAGTTTCCTTGGGGGTGGGGCCTGCATCCAGTATATATGGATTTTCTGGCAAATCTTGCTTGCTTGCTCAGGATCTTGCATCTGGCTTGTCATCATCCGATCTCTGGTTCTTGGGACTTTAGCCCGTGGCCTGCCGTATTGCCTGCAAATCTTGGGATTTGTCAGCTTCCGCAGCTTGTGAGCCAGCAGCCTGCCATCTGACCTGCTGATCCTGGATTCCTTGGCCCCTGTGGCTATGTGAGTCAGGAGAAGCCTCCAGCCTGACACCTGATCCACGGACTTGGGACTTGCCAGCCTCTACAACCGTGTGAGCCATTTCCTTGAAATAAATCTCTCTCTCTCTCTCTATATATATATGTATATATTTACACACACACACACACACACACACACACACACACACACACACTTAACTGGTTTTGCTTCTCTAGAGAACCCAGCATAAGACAATACATGAGGGCTGTCTATAAATCAAGGAACCATGAAATGCGCTGGACTATCTATAAGGAAAGAATGCAGTGACCAAGACCCTGATTTGGACTTCGAGCCTCCAGAACTGTAAGACAATAAATTTCTGTGCTTTAAAGTCACCGCTTGGGTATCTGTGTCACAGCAGCACTAGGAGACAGTTATATACTCTCCCAAATACGGGTTTTGGTTGACATTGAAGGCTCAGAAGGGAGAGGATAGGAGGAAATTCCACCCAAGTTAAAGAAACATTAAACAACTGAAGATACACATTTCCAGTATGAGCGTTTTGCCAAGGAGCAACCTTGCCTCCAGGAACACCTTCCTTTTCAGAGACTTTTTTTCTTTTTCAGAGCATCTGTCTCTGCCTGATTGCTGCTCCCCCCACTAGACTGTAAAATCCATGAGTGCAGTGCCTTATTTTGTGCATTGATGCATCTTCTTCACAACAGCAGTGACTTGTACATGGTGGGCACTCAATAAATATTTGTTAAGTAACAGAGTGAATGAATGGATTTAATGGACTTAATTTACACATAAGCGTTACTGGAATAATTTAACCAAGAATAGTCAATCGTTTCTGAACAGCACCCTTAAATTTCAAGTTTATATCTATCCATCTAGCAGCCCCAGTGGCACAATTAAGTGCTTAGCAACTAACAGAAAGGTTGGCAGTTTGAATCCACCCAGCTGCTCTGTGGGAGAAAGACCAGATGGTCTGCTCCCTTAAAGATCACAGTCATTGAAAACCCTATGGAGTGCAGTTCTATTCTGTTACGTGGGGTCACTATGAGTCAAAATTGACTCAAAAGCACCCCAAAACAACAATGTTATCCATTTGTCTATCTGGAGTCCCCAGCTGATGCAAATGGTTAAATACTCAGCTACTAACAGAGAGTTGGCGATTTGAACTTGCCTTCAGGTACCTTGGAAGACAGGCCTGGCAATCTACTTCTGAAAGATCACAGCCATTGAAAACCCTATGGAGTGCAGTTTCTGTTCTGACACACATGGGATCACCATGAATCAGAATGGACTTGGGGCAACTGGCATTTCTGTTTTATTTTTTAAATATATCTGTCTGTGGGGTCACTAGTAGTTGGAATTGACTCAATGGTAATGTTTTTTTTTGTTTTTTTGTTTTTTTTGTTTTTGGTATCTATCCATCCATCTATCCATCCATCCATCTGTATAGACATATGAGTCCATCAATCTATCTGTTATAGCGAGCAAGAATGAACAACCTTTCTGTTAAGCCAGTCACCTGCACTTTTCTTACATGACTGAACATTAGCGTCAACCCTTAAAATACAGCCATGAAGGTTTTTAATTCAACAGACATTTACTGATTACTTACTAAATGCTAATTGATTTCTGTGTGTCCTATATTATTATACTATACATTGTATGCTACATATCATATATTGTCTGTTAGTGTAATTGTGGAAGAAATAGCTTTTGTGTGGTTCAGTAGATGAATGTAGAGGCAACCTTTACTGACCCAAGGCTAGCAACAACCTAGAAAGTTGTAATATTCCCTGTCTTCACATAGGACATGTTTAGTTGTTCAGGTCAGATACCAGCTCAGGCCATTAAAAAAGGGAAAATGCACCCTGTCAGCATTTAAACAGCCCCTCACTTCCCTTTGCCTCTGTTATTTGCATCCATAGGGTTTATATAGTTCTTTCCATATTATTTCAGGGGAAATTTAATAATATTCTATTTTAACTTATTCTATAATTTAAAATAACTTGATTTCACGTAATTTATCATTTTTCTATATTTGCTTCAGATTTAAAAATAATTAAATATACATTTGGCATTCTCCCATTCTTCTCCTTCTTAAGAGGAATCAATATATAAAGATTACAACCAAAAAATATGTGTGCAGTTACACTGGTAGATATGTAGGTATATATGTGTATAGAAAGGCACACGTGAGTATATGTGTGTGCATGTATAGGTGTATGTGTAGGCATATGTATATACAAGTTTGTGTATGCTGCATGTATATTCACATAGATAGCAAAGCTCACAGGGGCACAGTTACAGGGACTTCCCAGACATATCCAAATACCTCACAGGATAAGTTGGTCAATTGGCATAACATAGTTCATAAAGATCATGCTCTACATGCTAGTTTGGTGAGTAGCATCTGGAGTCTTAAATGCTTGTGAGCAGCCATCTAATGTACAATTATTGGACTCTACTCATCTGGAATCAAAGAGAATGAAGGAAACCAAAGACTCAAAGAAGAAGCTAATCCACAGGACTAATAGCCTACATGTACCAAGGTCTCATCTAGCCTGAGACAAGAAGAACTACATGGTGCCTGGCTACCACTACTGACCTTACTGTCTGGGGACACAATAGAAAGTCCCAGATACAACGGGAGAAAAATGTAGAACAAAACTCAAATTCTAAAAAAGTCTGGACTTACTGAGAGACTAGAGAAACCCCCCAAGACTATTGCACTTAGATACCCTTTGAACTTGGAACTGAAGCCACTCCCAGAGGTCACCTTTCAGCCAAATAATAGATTGGCTCATAAAATATTACTTGTGAGTATTGTGCTCCCTTTAATAATCAACTATATGATACCAAATGGTCAGCATTTACCCTAAAGCAAAGATGAGAAGGCAAGTAGGGGCAGGGAAGCTAGATCAATGGAAACAGAACAAACAGAATGGAAATAACGAGAATGCTGATATACTGTGAAAAACGTAACCAGTGTCACGGAACAAATCTGTATAAAAATTGTTAAATTGAAACCTAATTTACTCTGTACACTTTCACCTAAAACACAATAAGGTATTATTTAAAAAATATGTAAAGATGATATTTACCTTACTTGTAAAGATTTTCAAAATATTTTGAGTGTTGTTGTTAGGTGCTGTCCAGTTGATTTTTCAACTCATAGCGACCCTATAGGACAGAGTAGAACTGCCCCATAGGGTTTTCTAGGCTGTAGTCTTTACAGGAGCAGATCGCCAGGTCTTTCTCCAGCAAAGCCTATGTATCCATAAATTTGTGTTGTTTAACATGTTGCTTTTTTCAGGGACATCCTTAATTTTTTTTTTCCAGGGCGGGGGGCTCATCTTAATCCTTCATACTTGTCATCGCCTCTCTTTCACATTTTCCTATAAACGTATTGTCCTTTTCAGCTCATTCACTGTATCAGATGGCTTTCCTCTAAAGCAGTAATTCAGTTTATAGTCCCACCTATCTTGTTTGCTGATGCCTCCTGTATTCATTGCCTTTGTCATCACTCGGTTTCCCTAGCTCCGCGAGCTTGCCTTTTCCCTCTTTTGGTACTTTACTGCCTTAACTCGAAGCTCTTTTTAAACATTGCAAGTCATGTTCTTAATCAGTTTTTCAACAGAACAAAAAACAAAAAAGAAAACTTTCAGAGAATTTTTTATTTCTTTTGTATTTTCTCCCAGAATGAGTGGGTCTCTTCTCTTTCTCCCTTCCCCCACCCATTTGTTGCATATATTGCTGTAGACCATGGGCGGTGCAAGTGCTGACGGAAAGGTTGGAGCTTCAAGTCTGCACAGAGGCTCTTCGGAAGAAAGGCCCGGCCATCTACTTGTGCAAAATCAGCCGCTGAAAGCCCAATGGAGCACAGTTTTACTCTGACACCCACAAGGTCGCCATGAGTCTGGGTTGACCGGACGGCCACTGTTTGGTTTCCATTTTCTTTGGTGTTCGTGGTAAGTTTGCATAGTTGTCAGGTCATGTCTTTTCATCTTGTTCATGTTTTGAGTTTTCATTGATATCCGTTCTGATATCAAGTAAGTGATTTTTTTTTGTACTTCCTTCTGCCCCCCCGCCTATTTACCCCTCAGAGCTGGAGGCCAGGGGCACTCAGCCGTCCATGTTGTTAGAGACTAGAGAGGCAGAGGGCTGGGGCGGGCTGAGCTGTGGCTGTGGGTGATGGGCTTCAGCAGAGCACCCAGCCATGCACCCTTTCCCGATGTCTCTCCCATGTCCCAGACTCGTGCTCCTTCTGTCTAATCACATGGTGTGTCCAGACCTGTGCTGTGTAGGGGCTTCCGGTCATAGCAGACCCATAGCCCTGTCAACTGTTTGTGGCCCAGGAGCCTTCGCTTCCTTCTGAGCTGGTCAGACCCACCTGCTGGTATCGCTCATGTTGCCATTTTCCCTCTGGCAACCCTTCGTAGAGTCCTTGCTCTGTCGACGTTTCTCTCCGCATTTAGAGGTGTTGTCAGGAATTCTCATGATGCTGTTGACGCTCAGGTAGTTTTCTGAGCAATGGGAATGGCAGAAAGGCAAGAAGTCAAGCCTGTGCTCTTCAAAATTAACCTGCTTGTGTTTTTTGCCTTGTCTACCACTTTGTAAGTTTTTCACAGTTGCTCTTGGTAAATTTCACAGGCAGCTAGCTTTCCCTTATTTTTGACATAGTTAAGTTTGACTAGGGTAATTTTGTGTTATGATTTTATCCTACTACCTTTCCTTGGAAAAACCCAACCAGTTGCCGTGGAGTCAACTCCAACTCATGGCGACCCCAAATGTGTCCGACTAGAACTGTGCTCCGTGTGGTTTTCAAGGGCTGATTTTTTGGAAGTAGATCACCAAGTCCGTCTTTCGAGATGCCTCTAGGGTGGACTAGAACTTCAAATCCAGCAAATTAACCATTTACACTACCCAGGGACTGCAAGAGTTATTTTAAAGATGTAACAAATTAATTTATGGATTGAATGCAATTCTTATTGAACTCAACATGCCTTACATTGCATCCATTATCTTCCCCAACCTCCATCTACTCATCTTTCTCTCTTCCTTACCTCAGTTGGAGGAATAGCTCTATCTTAGCCACCCAAGACAGAACCCTGGCAATCATATGACATTTATAATGGCATTGGTGTATTGCAAATTTTTGCACAAAATGATGTATTTGAAAATTGGCTTCTTTGTGGAAATATGTGTGTTTTTTAAAAAGGTAGTATTTTTCCTATTTTCCAAAATATGATATACACAAAAATAATAATATTATTCTTATGGTGCAAATTGGGTATTTGGTTAATTTGTGTATGTATATGTATAGACATTGACTACCACTCATCTGTCAGTTTGTCCTACTGTGGTGGCTTCCATGTTGCTGTGACACTGGAAGCTATGCCCCTGGTATTTCAGATACCAGCAGGGTCACCCATGGTGGACAGGTTTCAGTGGAGCTTCCAAACTAAGATGACTAAGAAGAAGGACCTGATGATTTACTTCCAGGAAAAAAAAAAAAAAAGCCAGTGAAAACCTTATGAATAGCAGCAGGACATTGTCTGATATAGTGCCAGAAGATGAGCCCCTCAGGTTGGAAGGCACTCAAAATATAACCGAGGAAGAGCTGCCTCCTCAAAGTTAGAGTCAACCTTAATGACATGCGTGGAGTAAAGTTTTCTGGACCTTCATTTGCTGATGTGGCACAACTCAAAATGTGAAGAAACAGCTGTAAACATCAATTAGTAACTGGAACTTGGGATGTACAACAGGCAGAATGCTCCATAGAAGCGAGGATGGTAAGACTTCATCTTGCTTACTTTGGACAGGTCATCAGGAGGGACCAGTCCCTGCAGAGGAACATCATGATTGGTAAAGCAGAGGGTCAGCAGAAAAGAGGAACTGGCCCTGCACCATCCCCATGCCCAGTTGTGGATTGGACCACTATGATCCATGGGGATTTCATCGGCTGATTTTTGGAAGTAGATTACCAGGCCTTTCTTAGTCTAGACGCTCCAGTGAAACCTGTTCAGCATCATAGCAACGCGCAAGCCTCCACTGACGGATGGTTGATGATCTTGCATGAGGTGCATTGGCTGGGAATTGAACCCAAGTCTCCCACATGAAAGGGGAGAGTCTCTGCCACTGAGCCACCAATGCCCTCACAAACATAGATGATTTGAGCTCTGATGAAGTAACTGGAATGGGGTGTTATAAACTCTGGTCAGAGATGAGGATTAGGTGTTATGTAACTTGGAGGTAAAGGATGCAGACTGTAGGGAAGCTAGACTCAGTGTTTCCAGTTACAACAGGGATTAAAAAAAGCTCTCAGGGAAGAATAGAACTATATGTCTGTGACTGCAGGTCTCATATGAAACCATCTGCCTGCTGAGAAGGTACCCTTGTTGCTTAGCAGGAAAAGCAGATTGCATGAGTTAGCATATTACCTTTTATAGTGGGTACCCCTTAAACCTAGGGAAGCTGAACACCAAGAATATGTTGTTGTGTTGTGATTAGGTACCACTGAGTCGACTCTGACTCATAGCAACCCCATGTGACAGAGTAGAACTGCCCCATAGGGTTTTGTAGGCTGTAGCCTTTACGGGAGAGATTGCTTCTGAGGAGCAGCTGGGTAGGTTCGAACCGCCAACCTTTAGGTTAGCGGCTGAGCACTTAACCATTGCTCCACCAGGGCTTTTTAATGAGAATATAGAAAATGAATTGTAAAAATATATAGCATTTGTATTTTTGTGTTACTTTTGGTATTCAGGAAAATATTTAAGAGGACTGTGCATAGTAAAAGACTAACATATTAGCTTTGTAATTCCAGTGTAAATTATACATCTGAGGAATTTGAATTAAGATGAAAGGCAGAAAAATATTTTCCTAAGTTCATAAAAAGAATACTGGAATGATTGTAAACTTGAGATTTAATAGGTTTTTAAGTTTAATTTATTTAATTTATGAAATTATTTCTCAGAGAGGTTTTCTTTGTTAGTTAGAAAGCCAAAGTAACTTGAATAATGAAAATATTAATCTTATAAGCAATGGAAACACTCAGTTCTCTGTTCAAAAAAAGCTGACCCCAAAGTCATCAAATGCACATCAGCTGTCTCCAGCAGACCTTCTTTTTCGCTAAGTTTATCAGAGGTCACTATCTACGCCAAGGCAGCGCCAGGACACCAAGACTCATTGTTGCTCTACTCTTTCTTCCTACCAGCCAATATACCTGTCACTTATCTTCCATTGTCCCCAGTAATTACTCAGGTATCCTTCCCCTTCTCCTCATTCCCCTCCCATTCCAGAGGATACAGTTATAGTCTGCAGACTTTGCCCACTGTCAGACTGGCTATCCTCCTGTCCATTCCATAGGCACAGAGAGATACCGACACCAGTACCACCAGCTGCCTCAAAGTTGACTCTGAGTCATGGCTACCCCATGTGTGTCAGAGTAGAACTGTGCTCCACAGAGTTTTCAGTGGCTGATGTTTTGGAAGTAGATCACCAGACCTTTCTTCCAAGGCACCTCTGGGTAGACTTGAACCTCCAACCTTTTGGCGAGCAGCTGAGCATGTTAACTGTTTGTGCCACCCAAGGACCCCACAGACAGAGACACGTTCTGGAATACAGGTCAGGTCACGGACCCCCAGTTGGGGAGCACTCTGTGGCTTCCGGGACCATCCTGAGGAATTCACACATCCAGTGGCTGACCTGGTCCTTTTGCAATGGCAGCTCATGCATTTGCAATGGCCGTCCTCCCCTCCCCCTAAACAGTATGCCTTCTGAGGGTGGGGGTGCTTTTTCTCTGTTACATCATCTGTACTTTGCTCAACGCCTCACACATAAACCGTGCTCAGGAAATGTTGAGTGAACTCACAAGTCACTAACTAACTCGATGTTCGCACTTTTAACTTTGACTTCCTTGCCTCTGATTCATCCTTACAGGCCACTGATTCTCACCTGGTGGGGGACACTTGGCTATGTCTGGAGACATTTTTGGGTCATCACGACTGGCAGGAGGCTCCTGGCATCTAGTGGGTAGAGGCCAAAGATGCTGCTCAGCCACTTACAACCCAGAGAACAACTCCTCACGGCAAAGAATTATTCGACCCGAAATACGAATAGCACCAATGTAAAGAAACCCTGGTGTAGACCAGTTGTAAAATGAAGCCTTCCTTACGCACTGCCATCGACTTGATTCCAACTCATAGCGATACTGTAGAACAGAGTAGAACTACCCCCACAGGGTTTCCAAGGCTGTAAATCTTTTTTTTTAAATTGTATTTTAGATGAAGATTTACAGAACAAATTGTTTCTCATTAAACAGTTAGTACACATGTTGTTTTATGACGTTGGTTAACAACCCCACGACATGTCAACACTATCCCTTCTCGACCTTGGGTTCCCTATTACCAGCTTTCCTGTCCCCTCCTGCCTTCTAGTCCTTGTCTCTGGGCTGTTGTGCCCCATTAGTCTCGTTTTGTTTTATGGGCCTGTCTAATCTTTGCCTGAAGGGTGAAACTCGGGAGTGACTTCATTACTGAGCTAAAAGTGTGTCCGAGGGCCATACTCTCGGGTTTCTCCAGTGTCTGTCAGGCCAGTAAGTCTGGTCTTTTTTTATGAGTTAGAATTTGGTTCTGTGTTTGTCTCCAGCTTTGTCCGGGACCCTCTGTTGTGATCCCTGTCAGAGCAGTCAGTGGTGGTAGCCGGGCACTGTCTAGTTGTGCTGGACTCAGTCTGGTGGAGGCCATGGTAGTTGTGGTCCATTAGTCCTTTGGACTAATCTTTCCCTTTTGTCTTTGGTTTTCTTCATTCTCCCTTGCTCCCAAAGGGTGAGACCAGTGGAGTATCTTAGATGGCTGCTCACAGGCTTTAAGACCCCAGACACTACTCACCAAGATAGAATGTAGAGTATTTTCTTTACAAACTGTGTTATGCCCATTGAGCTAGATGTTCCCCAAGACCATGGTCCCCACAGACAAGACTGTAAGTATTTATGGCAGCAGACTGCCACATCTTTCGCCCATGAAACAGCTGGTAGGTTTGAACCACTGACCTTTAAGTTAGCAGCTGAGTGCTTAACCACTGTGTCTCCAGGGCTCCTTCAAACCTTCCTTAGTACTTAATAAATTATGTTCAGTTATTACCTCCAACAAAAGATTTCCTTTTATTCCTAGTTAACTGAGTCTTCCCCACATTTTATAATGGTATATAATAAAACTTCAAAGTGTAAATCTATTTTCTTTGCCCAGTGGTGAATTATAAGTATTATATCAATGCTTTAATTAGCTCCCCTATAAACACGGAAACGCACTGCAACTGGTATTCTTCTGTGTTCATTCTCCAGTTTTATAAGCAAAACAGGTTTAGCTTCCTTTTCATTTGTGAAATAGGTTAAAGTTAAACCTGCGGGGGATTATTTATCATCCTGATGGTTTCCCTGTTTGGGGTATTTACTGTGTGCATTTGAGGACAGTGAATTAGCCTACCAACGATGTTTCACAGCACCACTAAACCAAGGAAAAAATGGTTGCTCTAACCTTGAATTGCAATTCTTGGTGTAAATCCCTAAACCACTGTATCAATTCAAAATAAGTGGCTGGCTTGCAGAAGTAGAGTTTAGTGGTGTGAACGTGCATATCTGGTGTGAGTGACAGAATGAACAATCTTGAGTCACACTGGAAGTCAACGCCTATCAACCCAAGTCATGCAGCTTTGTGAACGAGGGACACCCAGCAGTTCAATAGCTTTGCTAGAAATGAAGGTGTGTCTAAAAGGGCCAGCCACTCATGTAAATGGCCAGCGTGATTTGGGATTTGTTTGCTAGGAGAGTTGAGCAAAACACAACTGCTCTGCAGCTTGTAGATTCCAAACACTAATTCAGGCAATGACTCAGCTCTTGCTGAAACCGGGGATTGTGGAGAGCGCTGAACTACTGCATGTGACTCAAAGACTTAGTCCCCATTTATTTATTTAGACCTTCATTAAGTTGGCATAAATCAACCCTGTTAGTCTTTTCGTGGAGCCTCTGGGTGGTGAAGACTGTTAAATGCTTGGCTACTAACAGAAGGGTTGGCAGTTTGAATCTACCTAGAGGCACCCCAGAAGAAAGACCTAGTGATCTAATTCTGAAAAATCAGCCATTGAAAACCCTATGGAGCACAGTTGTACTCTGATACCCATGGGGTCGCCAGGAGTTGGAATTGACCTGACGGCAACAGGTTTTTGTTTTGTTTTGTTTTTTGGGGGGGTGGGTTAATCTTTCCATGGCTTCTTCTCTTTGACTACTAAACGTGGTAGAGCAATTTCAGCCGTTTGGAAATCCTGTGTCTGATATAAGTGGTCAGGATACAAGTAATCACAAGGTGGGAGCACGCTCATGCTGTTGAGTCATGACTGATAAGAAGACAACTAGAGAACTCAGTGAAACAGTGATATGCAGCGATTTGGAATTCTGCAGACATAGGCATGTGTAGGTATGCAGATACATGTTTATAGAAGGTTTAGCTTTACATTTCTTTTCTGGTGCTGGTTTTTGTGAACTGCTCTGAAGTTGATTAATGCGTTCCCCATGTACCATTCAGAGAGTGGAGCTGTTGTTAACTTGATCCACCAACAAAGTGGTTAGTTACTGTAGTCACCGTTTTATGCTTTACGTTTTGGTTCATGTTTTATGTTTTATGCTTCAAAAACAAAAGACTAGACTGAGTCCTACCACTGTCGTGTTCATTACTGTGAGAGCAAAGACAGATGAGCTCAGACAGACGGTGTAGATGCACGTGGGACGGCGGTGGGTGGTGGTGTGGTGATTAAGGCTCTTGAGCGCCGGGCTGTTTGCAAAGTCATTAGACAGAACAGTATGTGGATGGGAGTGTGTCAGGCTAATTGCTGCAGCTGCTTTGGTTTATCTGAGGAAATCCTGTTCCAGTTTTATGGAAAAAGCAGAATCGAACCTCTCGAAGTCTTACGGCGTGGTTTTTACCCACCTTTTAGAACTGTGATAAATCCCACCACTTTTCAGGTGGAGGGAGAACAGAAGTAGGCAAACAGGAAAAGTATGCCAGCAGGTTATCTAACATGAGCTGTGCCAGGTTCACCTCTGTGTTTTGGCATCGCCATACGTTTGCATTTCACTTGAATTTCTTGTGAGTGTGAAAGAAAGTTTTGGGAGGAAAGCCACTACCGGCTAGAATCCAGACTAAAGAGTCCACCCCGTGGCCGCCATCTTGAATGGCCACATCTGTGTGGATCCTTCGTGGTCTTGGCTTGGATCTCAAACCATCTACAGTCAGGAGTGCAAAGAGGACTATGAACAAAGGCAAGATAAGACAGGAGTCACAGACACAGCAGTTGGGGGTCTGGTTCTGGTTGCTAAAACGCAATAGACGTTTAAACACTGGAAACTTAGATCAGTAATTGGAGCTCCAAGGCATCCCAAGCATCCCTGTTCTAGTTAGTAGCAATTCACCATGTAGCTTCAGATGCCAGATCAGCTGTTGAAAAAGAACAGAAGGAATTCTTACACCTTGTAGCAGTTTTGAGAAATAAAATGAGCCAAATATATTAATGGCATTACAGGGCATACACATAGGGTATGCTCAGTCGTAATTTCCCATGAAGTTGATCTGTATGATGTTTTGGTATTAGGGTACGAGTTACACAAGACGGAACTTAGTGGATTTGTTTCCACCGGCCTGGTAGTGTGCCCTGTACACTTCGGTATTAACTTCATGGTGCAGCCAGTTTCTTGTCCTCTGCATCTTTCCTTTTCCCATGGTTGGGCCACTTGGCCCTGTGTGTAAATTTAATCCCCGTATATCCCTGAGACCATTGTGAGATGTCACATCAATGCTTCAGCTACAAGTCTGATCCCAGTTTTGTGCAAATGGAACATTCTGTTCTTATCTTCTCTTGTGCCATGTTACCTGCCTTTTCTGATTTCAGTCTCCAGTTCCAGGATCTATTACATGAGTCTGTCCATCACTAGCCTTCTTGTTATCCTACCAAAACCAACCAAACCCATTGCAGTTGAGTCACCTCCAACTCATAGTGACCCTATAGGACAGAGGAGAGCTGCCCCAGAGGGTTTCCAAGGCTGTGAATCTTTACGGAAGCTGACTGCCCCATCTTTCTCCCGTGGAGAGGCTGGTGGGTTTGAGCTGCTGACCTTTCAGTTAGCAGCCGAGTGCTTAACCATTGCACCACCAGGGCTCCTGTTACCCTCAACCCCCAGAAATTGGAGACATTCCAAATCTTGCTTTAAGGATAAGCACCCTGGTAAGCAGCTTTGCAATTCCTGCATCCAGTGTAAGGAGTTGGGCGTGGTTGGGAAGGAAGAGCAGTGGGCTTGTCTGAAAGCTGTACTTGCATCGCTTTCTACCTTAGGTTTCAGATGTGTTTAGTTGCACTGACCTTGGAGGCAACCCTTGTGCTTATTCCAGGGCAGTGATTGAGGCACTGTTGTCTGCTTACAGACTCATGTGATGCTATTTGCCTGGCCCCTGTCCGGGGCCACCCTCTCTTTCACCTTCTGGTTCACTTGGATATATTATATTCTAAGAGACTCTGAGTGCATCTCCACCCAGTAACGTTGATCATGGCACTATAATAACAACGCATAGAATGCCTCCAGTGCTCCAGCCACTTAGCACCACTGATCCCCTTAACCTCTACAACAACTTTATCAAATAGAATCATTCCCATTTTACAAAAGAAGCAGCTCAGAGTCAGATTTTAAGAAGTCTGGCCTTGGTCATATAGCTATTAAGCGGCAGAGTTGGATGGAAACCCCCGGACTGATCCATTCGAAAGCCTATGTTTTTAACCATATTACAGTACTTCATCTTGCTTACTTTGGGCACATCATCCGGAAAGTCCTATTGCTAGAAAAGGACATCATGTTTGGTAGAGGGGCTCCTCAAGGAGACGGATTGACAGAATAGCCCCAACAACGGACTGAAACATACCACCGATCAGGAAGATGGCGTAGGACAGGGCAACATTTCGTTCTGTTAGACGTAAGGTCTCCGTGAGTCGGAGCCGATGCGCCGGCAGCTAACCACAACAGTCTTCTTTGCTGGGTGCCTTCTGTGACTATTCTTGTACGCCTGTTGGCTCGTACCTTATTCAGTGTCACCTTCTGGGTGGATTGAGTTTTCAGTACTTGGGGATTTAAGCAGCTCACCTTTTCCAAATGACCAGGATTAGTTTCCAGTCCTCCACCATTCTGGTGCTGCCTGTCCCACTGTTAATCATGCCATACCTGGCTGAGTCCTGAGATCTAATGCAATATTCTCTAGTTCAAAACTCAGACATGAGTGGGCTTCCAAAGTAGGCTTTCACATAAATAGGTCTTTCTTGGCCCCTTCATGATAAGTGCACTTCTTTGTCATTTCCCAGTTCTACATTGTTCCTATCCCATATGTGGAGCTACCTTTAAGCCACATTGCTTATTTCTATGGAAACCCTCCTTAGGATTCACACACGTGAGGCAGCCTTTCCCAGTCTCCCGAGGGTTTAAGCCCAAGACAGTTGTGCAGGGACTCCTTATACCATGTGGTGACACAAGTTATATTATCACTAAGGTCAGCCTTCAGAGGAAAAGAGACTCCTCTCCCAACTATTGAACAACACTGTATTTTGTCATGTGGCTTTGTTTATTGCATTAGAGTAGTTCCAAAAGTCCGTTTTTAAGGGGTTGTTTGGAACTCAGAACACATTGTCCCATATAAATGATGTTAGAAATCCTAGGAAAAAAAAATCTCAGGATGGCACAGAAAAATAAAAAAAATTAAATCTGTATGTAGCTGTGTTAATGGTGAAGAAAGGGTTCATTCCATTCAGTTGCATTAGGTAAACCATGTGTTCTAAATATGAATGTGCTTTGATTAAATGATGCCTACTCTTTGAGTATATATATTAAGCCATTTGGGAGATGATGTTTTCCTCTAAAATACACTGAAATCTTCCATCCCATCTTAATCAGAATTTGAACATATTCAGGGCTTGGTGGTTTCTCCAGTACTGCTCGTTTCATTATATACCATTCATATATAACACCTGAGGCCATTCTCTTACATTTGATACAGAGCAGCATACTTGGGTGAAGAGTTTTCTTGAAGTAAAGCCCCCATGTGGGACATCTGTCCTTGTGACTTTTCATTGGGAGTTTGTGTTTGAAACCATTGTTTCCACGTCCAGAACCTTAATTTGCAAGACGCAGGTGCTCTGATGCAGTGCTTCTCAATCTTTTATGTGCAGACAAGTCATTTGGGGGATCTTTTTAAAATGTAGCCCTTGATTCAGGAGGTCTGCTGTGAACTTGATTGTCTGCATTTCTAAGCAGCTCTCAGGAGATACCTTTGCTGCTAATCTGTGACCACACTGGGAGTAGCCAGGCACTAAGCAATAGGAATAAGGATACCTCATTTAACCTAGGATTCCACTATTCTGGAGGTTGGCCATCGTGGACTATTCTCTATACCATTGTTGTTGGGTACCATCAAGTTTATTTTGATTCATAGCCACCCCATGTGACGGAGTAGAACTGCCCTGTAGGGTTTTCTTCGCTGTGTTCTTTATGGAAGCAGATCACCAGGTCTTTCTCTTGAGGAGCCACAGGGTGGGTTGAAACCGCCAACGTTTCAGTTAGCAGCCCAGTGCTTAACCAGGGCACCACCAGTGCTCCTCTATATATCATAGATTATCTTATCTTCCCAGAATTGAGCAACTCGGCTGACCGTATCAGCTACTGTTCACCCTGGCCTGAGGCTGCCGTCACAGCCTGCCATTTGGGTCGTAGACAGATTTCCCTGGACTGAGAAGATCATGGCCTGACATAGCTGTAATATACTGTATTCCCTGCACTGAGACTTTCACAGCCCACCACGTTGGTCATTTATAGTACAGTCTTCCCTGGACTGGGACTGTCTCGGCTCCTATGTTAATCATCTGCTGTTTTTCCTACACTGAGGCCATCACAGACTGTTTTCTCGGCCATAGATGGTCTTCCAAGGTCTGAGAAGATAATGGCTGGCCATCTCTGTCATAAGCTATTTTTCCTGGAATGACACATCACAGCCTGCATCTCGGTCATCGACTGCTTTCCCTAGACTGAGATCATGCCAGACTACTCTCTGGGTCACAGATTGTTTCCCTAGGAGTTAGATGGCCACGGCTCACCGTCTCTGTGATAAATTGTTTTCCTTGCAGTGAAGATATTACAGACTCCAAGCTCTGTCATAAACTGACATCTGGATCATCTCCTGGTTTCCCTAGACTGATACCACCATGGCCCCAGTATCCGCCATTGGCTGTTTTCTCTGGACAGATGACATCTGGGTATTCTACCTCAGGCATCCTATCTTCTCCCTGGAAGGAAGCCATCGTGGCCCCATCTTAGTCATCCACTGTATTCCCTGGGCTGAAGAGATCACCCGGTTGTCATCTTGGTCATCGACTCTATTCCCTAGAGTAGGCCATCATGGGCGGCTGGCTCGCCATGGATTGTTTTGCCGGGACTGAGAAGATAAAGACTCAGCGTCTCTGCCGCAACTGTTTTCTCTGCACTGAGGCCATCAGAGCCTACATGGGGTTCATTGAACGTCTTCCCTGAGCTGAGGTGATAGTAACTCCCATCTTGGTCATCATAGCCTCATACCCCTGAGCTGAGTCCATCATTGTGTCTGAGCAGTAACTGACTGTCTGTCCTGGTGTGTAGCCATTGTGATCATGCTGCTCATCCACACTGCTAACTGGTCGGCCATCTCAGTCATTGACTGTTATATCTAGAGGGTGCCATCATGTCTCCCATCTCAGTCATCTATCTTTTCCTGTGCTGAAGGAATCTTGGTCATCTACTGTTTTCCCTAGATGAGGCAGTCAGGGACTAATATGTCAGATATAGATGGTTTTCCCAGACTGAGTAGATAAGGGCTCACCATTTCTGGCATAATGATTTTTCCTAGCACTGGGGCTTTCCTGACCTGCATCTAGTTCAACAAAGCGCTTATCTGTCCTGAGGTGATTACCGGCTCCCATCTCCATCATCATAGTCTGATGTCCCTGGGCTGAGTCAATCATTAGCCTGTCTTCTCAGTAATCAACTGTTTTCCCTGGGCTGAGGCCATCGTGGCCCCATTTTGGTAATCAACTCTTTTCCGTCCGCTGAATGAATCATGTGCCTGTCATCTCGGTCATCGACTGTTTTCCCTAGGACAGGCTATCGTGGACATCTGTCTTGGTCATAGATTGTTTTTCCTGGAATCAAAAGATAAGGGTTCGCCTCTCTGTCATAACTGTTTTCCCTGCGCTGAGGCAGTCATGATCTGCATCTCGTTCATCAAGGGGCTTATCTGTCCTGAGGTGATAATGAGCTTCCATCTCTGTCATCATAGTCTGATATCCCTGGGCTGAGTCAATCAGTGCTCTCTGTTCTAGTAATCAGCTATTTTCCCTGGATTGGGGCCATCATGGCCCCCATCTCAGTCATCTCTTTTCCCTGGGCTGAATGAAGCACGTGCCTGTCATCTCGGTTATCGACTGTTTTCCCTGAACAGGGCCATCATGGACGGCTGTCTCAGTTATACATTGTTTTTCCTGGAATCGGGAAATAAGGGCTCACCTCTCGGTCATAACTGTTTCCCCTGCACTGAGGCCATCATGACCTGCATCTCGTTCATCAAAGGGCTCATCTGCCCTGAGGTGATAGCCGGCTCCCATCTCCATCATCATAGTCTGATGTCCCTGGGCTGAGTCAGTGGATTGGTCTGTCTTGTCAGTAATCAACTGTTTTCCTTGGGCTGAGGCCATCACTGTCGGCTGTCTCAGCCCTAGATTTCTTCTAGGACTGGGAAGCTAAGGTCTCATTCCTCTGTCATAACTATTTTCCCTGCGTCGAGGTCATCATGGCCTGCATGTCGGTCATTGGTGTTCTTCCCTAGAGTGAGCTGATGGCCGACCTCTTCTTGGTCTTCATTGTCTGGTATCCCTGGACTGAGTAGATCTTTAGTCGGCCATCTTGATCACTGACTGTTTCCTTTCGACAGAGACCATCACGGCCCCTATTTGGATTGTAGGTTATTATTCCAAGCCTGACAGGATCATGGCCTCCATCTGGGTCATGAACCGTATTCCCTGCACTGAGGCCATAGCAGCCTGTGCTGTTGGGCATCAGTTTTCCTGCACATCCCTACCATCTTGGTGATTAGCTCTTTTCTCTCATCTGTGTCTGTCACAGCCTGCCATGTCTGTCATAGACTGTGTCCCCTGTGCTTTGGCATTCACAGTCTCAGTTTGCAGAATTATTTCATTGCATTCTTATCTCGAGAGATATTAAAATGTAAAATATGGAATCGTGAATGCATTTGCTAAATTAATAGCCAAAAAAAAAAGCTTATATTACTTTTAAGAGCTTTTAAATTGCTATCTTGTCAGTCTCCTCAAGTTTGCATTCCAAAATGGTCAGAGCAAGTGAATATCCAAGTGTTTTAAGGTTTATTTCTTCTCCCACCTTTGCATTACACAGTTCTTCGAAGGAGGAGGGCCTTTTAACAAACATCGTTTTGCAGTGACTATGGACCCAACTGTGGGATTGGTAGTATGATGAATAGTCTAAAGTCGTTGTTAATTATTTCTGCGTCTGTTCATCATAATTGTTGTTTTTGAACACCAGCATATTTTTTCATGTAATGAACTAGTAGCCAGCTAAAAGATTCAGCAAGATTAAAAAAAAAAAATTCTTTAGAAGAATTCTTGGGCCAGGAACCAGCTGTGATCAAGCTCAGTAATATGTTGCAAGAAGAACACTCTACGTTTTCAATTGCCTGCATATCCTCAGTGTGAAAAAGTAATGCATACACACTCATACACACGTGAATGCAAGTTGTCTGCATCTGCATTTTTATGAATATAGCTGACTCACTCTTAGATTTTTAGTTCAGTGAGAATATGGTGCTAGATCTATCGATATGGACGTCCAAATCTTCCAAGTAATGTTCACACATGTGTGACATGCAAATTAAATATTTTAACTTTTCCTTTGACATACTTTGGTATATATTATTGTGCAGTCTGTTTTACAGTTTATCTTATTTGTGTATTTTAACTTTTGAAACCGTGGATAGCACAGAAGCCTACGTGTACTATGTTTTGTCCTATACATACGTACCTATGATAAAGTTTAATTTATAAATTAGGTACAGTAAGAGATTAACAACAACGATAATAAAATGGAACAGTTATAACAATATACTGTGATAAAAGTTATGTGAATGTAGTCCCCTGGCAAGATGGAGCAGGATGGCGTGAAATACCCTTATTGTGTATTTTGACTTTTTATTATGAGAAATATTACCTTTAATTGATTTCTGGATCAAGACCTTTACTTATTAGTCAAAATGAATACTGTTAACAAACAGAGGCAACCAGCTCTGGTCCGGTGTGAGAAGTGACCTTTCTGCGAAACGTTGATCAAGGGGTCTCTTGATGTAGGAACTCCCCCCACCTTCAAAATAGAGCGAAGTATACTTGACACATCATTAACCCCTGAGATCGTAGAATGAGGAAATGGCACAGCGTATGAAAAAGTATTCTGAAAATAAAAGCTGAGAAAATAAATTTAAACATTACATTTTATAATTATTTCTTTTTTTGTCTGGGCCTGACACAAACGAAAGATCACAAATTTAAGTGTACACACAGGAACATTGTAACAAATGAAATCAAAAGTTATTCGCTGAGCCCTGGATTATCTACGGTGCTGAGAGGGGCTCTGATATGCATAGGTAAATACAGTGAAATACAACATAAAGCAGTACAGTAGACCCCCTTTATCCATGGTTTTGCTTTCCCTGGTGTCGGTTACTCATGGTCAAAGGCAGTCCAAAAATGTTAAATGAATGGCGTGTTGAAATTTCACGCCATCCTGCTCCATCTTGCCCGGGGACCACATTCACATAACTTTTATCACAGTATATTGTTATAATTGTTCCATTTTATTATCAGTTATTGTTGTTAATCTCTTACTGTACCTAATTTATAAATTAAACTTTATCATAGGTACCTATGTATAGGACAAAACATAGTATATATAGGGTTCTGTGCTATCCATGGTTTCAGGCATCCACGGGAGGTCTTGGAATGTATGCCCTGTGGATAAGGGGGGACTACTGTCATAGGGACTTGAAGCGAGACTCATCCACAACTCCAAGGTTTTTACTCTAGCTCCCCAGGAATGATGTTTTAAATATATAAATGTATATATAAATATGTATTTATGTATATGTATTTAAAACATCATTCTGTGATTTTTGGGGTGAAACCGTCTTTATTATTTAAGAACTGACTATACCAAAATGTTACTTTTCCCCATCTGTTTCTTCTGGGGATTATTTGAGTTTTGCCTAACATTTTTTGACAGTCTTTTTTGCCTCTGGGTGAATCTCAAATTCATCTTTGGTACCTGTGCTATCCAAAAATTGTAGTCAACTCTGAGATGCTGGGATATTTCAAAACAGGGCCCAGTTTAGTAACTTTATCTTTTTTCTCCTCCATTTTTCAGAGTTTAGTTTGGGCTTTATCATCTCTTATTAGCATCTACCAGAAATGAAATCAAATTTCCTTGGATTGTTGATTCTTCATAACAATCAAACACGTTATTTAAATCCAAATCTGAAGCTCTGAATGCAAATCCCATTGCCATCTGGTCGATTCCTACTCATAGCCATCCTGTAGGACAAAGCAGAACTGCCCCATAGGATTTCCAAGGCCATAGTCTTTTATGGAATAGGTGGCCACATCTTTCTACTGAGGAGCTGGTGAGCTCAAACCGCCAACTGACTGGGTTAGCAGCTGAGTGCTTAACCACTGTGCCACCAGGGCTCCTTTATTTTATTCCAGGTTCCCTAAATCTCTAGGAGAATAGGCAAATATGTACGTATCAGCAGAGGGATTTAGAATAGTCTGTAGCATTCAGCATAGGGAATTCCCTTGCATTTCCAAAGGCTTTCCAGACTAAGGGTAAAATTTGTCCAGTGAAATTTAATTTGCCACAAGGTCAACTGCTAGGAACATCTTGACCTGCAATTCTTTCTGAATTGAGGGTGCTGGCATATACTATATCCTTTTGGATTATTTTATTTTTAAGATACTATTGTTATTATTCAATATGCCTTTGTTAAATGATATTAGGTTGACATTAAGATTGAAATTGTATTCATTAAAACATTGACCAAAACACCCTTTCAGTCGTAACTAAAATTAAATTCAGTTTATGGCCAGCATGCTTGGTTAGCCTTGGGTTTTATCTTGAATCTTAATTTGATAGGGCATAAATGTATTTTATTCACTGTATATTAATGTCCATTTTCACATTAATTTAAGACTCTAAGCAGTGTTTTAGTGTATGATGCTAAAGCTGTTTTATTTTGTCATGTTGTATAAGAACTTTCTCTGCCTTTCTCTAAGTTTCCTAACTTACCATTAAGTGCATGGGGATAAATGACTTATAAATAGAAGAAAATATTTTTGAGAAGAAATAACCTGAATTAAATAAGACAATACTCTTGTTAAGTAGAAATAACCTCTTGCTATTAAAATCCTGAAAAAAATAATAAATTTGATTTGCTGAACAGGCTATCATACCTCTACCCTCTAAGACTGCTTGCTCGGAAAAGAGGATACCCTAGAAGGTGTCATTGTTCATTGACATAAAATTATTCCTGGAGTTTCTTTTCAACTTGGTTCTAAGGAACCTCTTGAAAGGAGATGATCTTAGAGTGTTGTGCAAAATACAGGCTTCATCCAAAGGAAATAAGTACTCATGTAGTTTGTGCTGTATCAAGTTCATTTTTCACACACAGGATGTGATTGTTGTTGTTCTTAGCGGCTGTCAACTCGATTCCGACTCCTGGAAACCCCACGTGTGCAGAGTAGAACTGTGCTCCGTACGGTTTTCAAGGCTGTGACGTTTTGGAAGTAGATCACCAGACCTTTCTTCCCAGGAGCCTCTGGATGGGTTCCAACTGCCAACCTTTTGGCTAGTAGTAGAGAGCAAAACCATTTGCACCACCCAGGGATACTACACAATAAAACACTTAACAATGTGGATACACTTTTCTTTAAATGTCTGATACATTCAGCTTTAAAGTTGCAATGTTTTAACATCTAAACAGTTACCAAAATTATTCTTTCATCTGTTACATTTACTTTTATCTCATTGACTCCTTTATATATACCCTTACCCATTGCCTTCCAGCTGATTCTGACTCATGGCAACTCTATAGGACAGAGTAGAACCGCCCCACTGGATTTCCAAGGCTGTAGTCTTTACAGGAGCAGATCACCAAGTCTTTTCTCCCTCAGAGTTGCTGGTGGGTTTGAACCTCCAACCTTTATGTTAGCAGCTGAGAGCTTAACCTCTACGCCACTAGGGCTCCTTTTGTATATACCAGGGGTAGCAAATGATGATTCCTGGGGCAAATTCAGCCCACTGCCTGTTTTTGTAAATAAGTTTTATTGGAACACATCCATGCCAGTTATTTTACATCTTGTCTGTGACTGCTTTTGTGCTACAGTGGCAACTCTGAGTAGTTGTGATAGAGACCATGTGTCCTGTACACCTAAAACTATTTACTATCTGGCCTTTTATAGAAGATGTTCGTGGAATCTCTGGTATGTATCAATTTACATCATTTTCAGCACACACAGGAAGAGTATAAGAGATGTATGGCTGATTTATTAAATTCAAAACTGCAGTAATGGGGGTGATAGAAAGCCTCCATGAGATTCATTGACACAATGGCCACAACATGGGCTCAAATATACCAGTGGTCACGGAGATGGCCCGGGACTGGGCAGCGTTTTGTTCTGTTCACGTGACGTCACCATGAGTAGGAGCTGACTGGACAGCAGCTAACAACAAGGTGGTGAATGTGGGGGTGCGGTGAGCGTGGGGCTCAGAACGCTTACACATGGCACCATTAGATCGTATGCAGCAATTTAATTTCGGCAAAGCAGCATCTTCTGCCACGTCTAATTAAGGATCATTTGGATCTCCTTGGTTTTGCACTTTCGTTGGCCCTGTATTTGTAAATTTGGTTTGGTTTCTTAGTTCTTGGAGAGTTGGAATCGGGGAGTTTGTAATTCACCTTCTGTGTGTATATATTTACGGAAAGTAAAGAAAGCCATTTAAGTCAATGCTGGAGGTCACAGAGAACCTCCCTTTGGAAGAGCCTGTGTGATACTCATGTTGGAGAAGGTCTGAGGTAGCCTTGTCTTTTGTCGGAGTTCATAGGAATGTGTGATTGCCTGCAGAGGCGATTACCCTTTGGCAAACCAGGCGTATTTTACTTGCCTGGCGATTTGAGGGGAGACAATAGGAGAGGTCACTCTCCCCTGCAGTTTCCATTTAATTTAGCAAGTGAGGCAGGGCAGGTGAAACATAACCACCTGTCAGGGTGGGCAGCCAGAGGTCGGATTTCATACCCCAGTGGGGAATTGTGGAGTCCCTTTGGTGTGCAGGCCTTCAGCTGGGCTTGGCTTCTGATGCTCTGCTGCAGGCGGACTGTCTATACCAGCTGCCAAACCCGGTGGACACCCTCGCTGGAGCCTGGGCTTGTTAAGAGAATCCTGACTCCTGTGAGGGTGTTGCCAGGGACCCAAAAGAGTGGTGAATGTTTCCAGTGGGTGAACTTTCCACGCCCTCTGACTCTTGGTTCTATAGACCTTTTATCACAATGACAGTCATGATGAACACTCCAGCAACAGAGATTTATACTTTATAGAAGGAAGTATGTAGGGGGCAGTGGTGATTCAGTGGTAGAATTCTTGCCTTTCATGTGGGAGACCTGGGTTTGATTCTCAGCCATTCCACCTGATGCACGGCCACCGCCTGTCTGTCAGTGGAGGCTTGCATGTTGCTGTGATGCTGAACAGGTTTCATTGGATCTTCCAGACTAAGAAGGACTAGGAGCGAAGGCCTGGTGATCAACTTCTGAAAATGAGCCAGTGAGAACGCTATGGATCACAACTGCTCATGGGGATGGCACAGGACCAGGCAGCGTTTCATTCCATTGTGCGTGGGGTCGCAATGAGTCGGGGCCCAGTCAATGGCAGTTAACAACAACAACAACAATAATAGAAGAAAGGACACATGTAGATGTGCTCCATCCACCACCCACGCACACTGTTCTCCTGGACTACTAAAGGACAGTCAGACAGCATACAGTGAGGCCAGTTGTTTACCGGCATAAACACACCGTTTATGGACCTGGTCCATTTCTCTTCTGTTCTCATTACCCTGAGTCAACCAAAGGGAATTACTTGATTGTTGTTAGGTACCATTGAGTCGGTTCTGACTCACAGCGACCCTGTGTACAACAGAACGCAACACCTGCCCGGTCCTGCGCCATGCTCACAATCGTTGTTATGCTTGAGCCCATTGTTGCAGCCACTGTGTCAATCCATCTCGCTGAGGGTCTTCCTCTCTTTCGCTGACCCTCTACTTTACCAAGCATGATGCCCTTCTCCATGGACTGATTTCCGCCTGATAACATGTCCAAAGTATGTGAGACAAAGTCTCACCATCCTCCCTTCTAAGGAGCATTCTGGCTGTACTTCTTCCAAGACAGATTTGTTTATTCTTTTGGCAGTCCATGGGATATTCAGTATTTTCCACCAGCACCATAGTTCAAAGGCATCTGTTCTTTTTCTGTCTTCCTTATTCATGGTCCAGCTTTCACATGCATATGAGGCGATTGAAAACACCATGGGTTGGGTCAGGCCAAGGTGACCTCTTTGCTTTTAACACTTTAAAGAAGTCTTAAAGTCTTAAAGGCAATTATAAACGCTGAAAAGAACAGGTACTGAATTCTCATGACAGGTTTTGCTTAAACTGTTATTACTTCAGTAAATCTTAATAATAATATGTAACAATTTTTTGCATTTAGTATGTTTCAACCATTGTGCCAATTAATTAATTAAGCAGCACAAAACCATATCTAAGGTAAAATCAGTTGCCATGGATTTGATTTGGACTCACATCGACCCCAAGAGTGTCAGAGTACGGCTTTTTTTTTTTTTTTTAAATTGTGCTTTAGTTGAAGGTTTACAGAACAAATAGATTCTCATTCAACAGTACACATATTGCCCTATGACAGTGGTTAAAAACCACATGATGACATGTCAACCCTCTCCCTTCTCAACCTTGGGTTCCCTGTCACTGGCTTTCCTGTCCCCTCCTGCCTTCTAGTCCTTGTCCCTGGGCTGTTGCATCCCTTTAGTTTCATTTTGTTTTATGGGCCTGTCTAATATTTGGCTGAAGGGTGAACCTTGGGAGTGATGTCAGTACTGAGTTGAATCGGTGTCTGGGGGCCATACTCTCAGGGTTTCTCCAGTCTCTGTTAGGCCAGTAAGCCTGGTATTTTTTTGCGAGTTAGGATTTTGTTCTACATTTTTGCCCAGCTCTGTCCAGAACCTTCTATTGTGATCCCTGTCAGAGCAGTCGGTGGTGGTAGCTGGGCACCATGTAGTTGTGCTGGACTCAGTCTGGTGGAGGCTGTGGTAGTTGTGGTCCATCCGTCCTCTGGACTAACCTTTCCCTTGTGTCTTTGGTTTTCTTCATTCTCCCTTGCTCCTGAAGGGGTGAGACCAGTGGAGTATCTTAGATGGCTGCTCACAGGCTTTTAAGATCCCAGATGCAGAAATTTGAATGTAGAATGTAGAAAATTTTCTTTATAAACTGTGTTATGCCCATTGAGCTAGAAGTTCCCGGAGACCATGGTTCCCACAGCCCTCCAGCCAGCAATTCAGTCGCTCAGGGAGTTTGGATGTGTCTATGGAGCTTCCATGACCTTTCCTTGTATAAATTGTGCTGGCTTCCCCAGTATTGTGTACTGTCTTACCCTTCACCGAAGCTACCACATATCTATTGTCTATTTAGTATTTCCCACTCCCACCCCTCCCATCCCTTGTAACCAGCAAAGATTGTTTCTTTTTCCACAGGGTTTTTGATGGCTGATTTTTGGAAGCAGATCACCAGGCTTTTCTTCCACAGTGCCTCTGGGTGGACTCAAACCTCCAACCTTTTGGTTAGCAGCTGAGCACATTAACCGTTTGCACCATGCAGGCACTGCATATATAAGGTAAGGGCTGTTATTTTCTTCACTTTTCAGTTGAGAAAACTGAGGCACAGAGAGGTAAAGTAACTTGCCTAAATTTAAACTAGAGATAAGATTTGAGTCCAGGTACTCTGGAGTGAAAATCTGTAGTCTTAGCCAGTCTACTATCCATTAGCTCAGCCCCACTTAGGAGTTCACGGCATGTATTCATACTGATTCACCTGAACTTCACAGTTTTCATCCAGAAGAGATTGACTTCAGGTTTTTCCCCATGTGTGTTCATCAGTTTCTTTATTTGTAGGATCTGGAAAGAACCAGGCTTGGATTCTCGTGGTGGTTGTTGTTGTTGTGTGCTGTCGAGTCGATTCTGACTTATAGCGACCCTATAAAACAGAGTAGAACTGCCCCCACGGGGTTTCATTGGCTGTAATCTTTATCGAGCAGATTGCCCGGTCTTCTTTCCCAGGAAGCCATTAGTGGGTTTGAACCACCAACCTTTAAGTTAACAGCTGAGTGCTTAACCATTGCGCCACCAGGGCTCCTTCCTTATGGCTAGAGCAGTGAAAACATGGAGTCAGTCTTCCAGATGTGAACATAATCTCCCCAATATTGTCATATTGCCCAGGACCAGGCAACATTTCATTCTGTGATACATAGGGTTTTGCCGTGTGTTGGGACCGATTCAATGGCAACCAACAGCAACAGTTTATAATCAAGTGTTTCTTGTTAAACTGAATCATGAGGCATTATTTAATCAGACAGAATGATTTATTCAGGTTGGTGTTCTTAAACACAGTGCGTTTATTATTTTTTATCAAGGAGGAAAGAGGAAGTACACAGCTGAGTTCTCTTGTTGACGATGGCACTTTTTACCAACATCTCGTGGAGTAACGTAATATGTGGTCAACAAACATGATAAAATCTGAACATGTATTTGTTCTACAAAACCTTTTCTTTCTTTTTTAATTTATTTTGTTTGTTGGTGTTGTTGAGAATATACACAGCAGAACTTTACACCAATTCAACAATTTTTGCATGTACAGTTGAGTAACATTGATGATATTCTTTGAGTTGTGTAATCATTGTCCCTCTCCTTTTCCGAATTGAACTTCCCCCGCTAACATAACTCACCGCTCTTCAAGCGTCTCATCTAACCTTTCAAGTTGCTGTTGTCAGTTTGATCCCATATAGATAGTTCTTTAAATAAGCCCAGTGTTCAAGGCAGACATTCTTTACTAGTTAAGCTAAACTACTGTTTGGTTTAAAGATGACTTTAAGGGATATTTTTGGTTTAAGGTTTAAAGATTATCCCAGGGCAGTAGTTTCAGGGGTTGAAATCTAAACATGTTTAAGAAGATTATTTTATAATACTAGACTTATTGTCTGTTGGAAGAAGTTGGGAAATTCTTGCTGATTCCACCAAAGAATTGTTGACCTTTAGAAAGTAGATGGATCTGTTTATACTGAAGTGTTCTGCCAGCGTAACTGAGAGTTTGTTGAAAAAGCCAACACTTTTGGTCAAAGAACCCGAAGTCACTTGTGGAGCAGAAATACGTGGAATGGAAGATATAAGAGATACTCCCAAAGGTCAACAACAATGATGACCAAATTGTAGAAGTTGTAAGATGATGGCCGGAGTGTGCCGGACATGCTTGGGGGAATGGTTTAATTTAGGCACAATGGCGTAGGCACAGTTCCTTCAGATTTGGGCAGTGTATCTATAACATTCCTATGTGGAAACAGCCTGTTGCCACTGAAGTGTATGGAGATCCTTGGATTACTTTGAGGAAAGTGAGGATTCCTTCGAGATTCTTCTGGTAAAAACCAGTGTAGGCAGAGGCTGTGGGTTTCAGAGTTTTTTCTCTTTCTTAGCTGAGACGTTACAAAAGATTGTTCACTTCTGGTTGTTGAAGTAGGAAGTAATCATGGACATGCAATTTCCAGTGTAAATCTCAGATAATTCTAGAGAGGAGTCATGAAGGAATTGATGGCCATCGTATTCCTTTGTGGTAACTGGCATTATCCAAAACTGGACAAACGTTTCTAAGTAAAAAACCCTTGTGTTCAGTTTTCCAAAAGGGAATAATTTATTTACTATAGTAAAGCCTGCAAAAGCTGGAAACTGTGTCAGGCAGAAACCTGTCAGAGAAGGAGAACTAAAATATTTTCCATTAACAGAGAGCAATAGAAAAGTGGTAAAACGGTACCCTGTCAAAGGTGGAAAACTTTTGAGACCTGGAGAAACAAGGCAGGCCCGTCAAGTTCTGTCTCTCACCGGTTTCACTATATAAGTAAAATGTAGTGGCAGCCCCATGTATGTCAGAGTAGAACTGTGCTCCATTAGAGTTTTCAGTGGCTGATTTTTCAGAAGTAGATTGCCAGGCCTTTCTTCTGAGGTGCCTCTGTGCAGGCTCTAACCTGCAACCTCTCAGTCAGCAGCTGAGTCTGTTAACCATTGATGGCACCCAGAGAGTCCACACTGTAAGCAAGGGTACTGTATTTCTTCTTTTTAAAATTCTGATACTGTGCTGAGTTTTTCCCCCTTTCACATCTAATGTTCTTAAGAATTGACTATAATGTTTCTTCCAAAGGTTCACGGTGGCGGCTGTCCAACCAGCTTGACTAGTCTTCTTTCTCATATGTTCCCAGTTATCTCAAGGATGTGAATTTAGGGCTATTTAGTTTGTTTTGGAAAAGTTTCTTTTGTGACAATGGGAGCTCAAGCTTATTTTTAACTGGTCTTTTCGATGTTGGAAATTTTCCATCCTGTCTTGAGATTTTGAAATGGATTTTAATAACATACAAGTGTAAATAGTACAAAATGTAACCCATCTGTAACCATCTAGAATAATTGCAGGCACGAAGGAGACGTTGATGGGAGAAAGGAGTCTTGTTTCTGCACTCTTTGTCTTTTCACGAGGAAGAGAATGTGTTGGCACAACAACTCTCCTGGTCTCTCTGTCCTTCACTCACACCTTTCTCTCCTGGGGAAGATGAGTAACATACCTGATTCTGAGTTTGGGACGAGGAACTGGGGCTCCATAGCCCTGTTGCTTCTCTCCTTCCCTTGGCTGCTGGGAGGCAGCCTGCCCAGGAGAACATGTGCTTGGGTCTGATCCTCCATGTTATAAGTTCTGTAGGGTCATGTCCCCATGGGGGGAGGCCTGGGATTGTTTAGCATTGACTTTGGTTGGGCAGAAAAATGAAATTTAGGTCTGGGATTCACTGTCAGTTCATTGTTGATAAACATAGAGGAAGTATGTTCTGACCCAGCTTTTATCAGTAACAAAGCTGATATTTAGCCATCGATCTGCCTGATGACTTTACAGAAGAAAAAGTTTTGAGACAGGGCTTCAAACCAGTTGTTTGTGTTTTGACCCCCTTCGTCAGTCTTTCCTACACATAAGAGTGACCTGGGGATTTTGTTAAAATGTAGATTCTGATTCAGTATATCTGGGGTGGAAATGCAAATTCTCAGCCGGAAGCAGAACCAAAAATAACCTGTTCGAAGCCCTGATTTGAGAGAGTCCAAATATTAAATTCTGGCGTTTCATCTGGGAGTCTGGAGAAATAGACGTGGATTAGAATTTAGGGGCCAAGCTGTTATGTTTTGAGTAGAAATCGGGCTCGTGGCTTCAGGTCTTGGCGTTCTGAAGTGGCTTGTTAGAGTTAACATTGTTCCTTTGGTGAGTCACTACAGTTTTTGGCCAATCCAGTTGTTGCTGTCAAGTTGTCTTCGGCTCACGGTGACCCCATGTGTGTCAGAGTAGAACTGTGCTCCACAGTTGAAAACAATGGCTGATTTTTTAGAAGTAGATTGGCAGGTCTTTCTTCTGAGTTGCCTGTGAGTGGACCTTCCAGTTGGCGAGTTAATCATGTGCACCAGCCAAAGCTCCTATGTTGACCACAGACAAGGCAGTGTTTTCACAGTCCAGGGTACCTCGGGCAAAAGCCAGCCTCAGAAAAGTGGTAGCTTTAGCATGCACGTGTGGGACTCAACAAAGGTACAGGTTTAGGGCACAGCCAGGGGCCGGTGGACCTTGAATTACACAGGCCCTGGGCAAGCTAAGCCTTCCACAGCCATGGGCCAGCTTGAAGACTTTCCAAGACTGTGTATCTGAGGAAAGGCCTTGATTCCAGGACTATGTATGTGTGTGTGTGTGTGTGTGTGTGTGTGTGTGTGTGTGTGTGTAATTTTTTTTTTTTTTTTTTTTAATATATATTTTATTGTACTTCAGGTGAAAGCTTACAGAGCAAATAGTTTCTCATGAAATAGTAGTACACATGTTGTTTTTTGACATTGGTTAACAACCCCACAACGTATTAAGCCTCTAAATTCTCAACCTTTTTTTTTGATGAAAATTACAGGTGGCCAAAGATACACCGTTTCAAAAATTTCTACATTCACAGTTCAGTGACATTGACTACGCTCTTCCAACTGTGCTGTTATTCTCACTTAAGATGAAGGCTTACAGAAAAAATAGTTTTTCATTTAACAGTTACTACACATGTTGCCCTATGACAATGGTTAACAATCTCACAGCACATCAAGAATATCCTTACTCCACCTTGTGTTCCCTATCACCAGGGGGCTTCCTTGTCCCCTTCTGTCTTCTGGACCTTGTCAGTGGACTATTGTACCTCTTTAGTCTCATTTGTTTATTTATTTATTTATTTATTTATTTATTTTTATTTTATTTAAACACCATTTCAAAACTTTTTACTTACACATTTAAGTGATATTGACTATGCTCTTCCAATTGTGCTGCCATTCTCGCCCAAGATGAAGGCTTCCAGGACAAAGCAGCCTCCCATTTAATAGTTACTACAAATGTTGCCCTATAGCAGTGGTCAACAATCTCACAATACATCGACAGTGTCCTTATTCAATTTGTGTTCCTTATCATCAGTTTCCTACTCTCCCTCTGCCTTCTGGCCCTTGTCACCGGACTCCTGTACATCGTTAGTCCCATTTAGTTTTACTGGGGTGTCCATTCCCAGGCTTAACATCGAACCTTGAAGGTAACTTCCCCTCTGAGCTGAAAGGGTGTCTGGGGTCCACACTCTCGAGGTTTCTCTAGTATTCTTTAGGCCAGTATATCTGGTCTTCTTTTTTTTTTTTTTTTTTTTTTTTTGCGAGTTAAAATTATACTCTACATCCTACTCCAGCTCTGCCCAGAACCCTCTGTTGTGATCCTGGTCAGAGGAGTCATTGGTGGTAGCCGGGCACCATCCAGCTGTACTGGGCTCAGTCCCGTGGAGGCCTTGGTAGCTGTGGACCATTAGTCCTTCGGACTAATCTTTTCCTTGTATCCTGTTCTCTTCGTTCTCCCTTGTTCCCGAAGGGATGAGATCAGTGGAGTATCTTAGATGCCCGCTCATAGGCTTTTAAGACCCCAGACACTACTCACCAAGGTAGAATGTAGAGCATTATCTTTATAAGTAGTGTCATGCCAATTGAGCTAGATGTTCCCCGAGATCATGGTCCCCAGAGCCCTCCGTCCAACAACTCAGTCCCTCGGGGGGTTTGGATGTGTCTATAGGGCCTCCATGACCTTTCCTTGTGCAGGTTGTGTTAGTTTCCCCTGTACTATGTACTATCTCATCTCTCACCCAAGTTACCACTTACCTATTACCTATTTAGTATTCCCCCCCCCCTCCCATCCCTGGTAACCAACAAGGATTGTTACATTTTGCATGTGAATTTTTTCATGGGTTTTTACAATAGAGGACTCATACAATATTTGTCCTTTTGTGATTGACTTATTTCACTCAGCATGATGTCCTCCAGTTTCATCCATGTTATGAGATGGTTCACCGATTCATTGTTCTTTCTCGTTGCATAGTACTCCATTGTGTGTATGTACCATAGTTTGTGTATCCATTCATCTGTTGATGGACATCGAGGTTGTTTCCATCGTTTTGCTATTGTGAATAATGCTGCCATGAACATAGGTGTGCATATGTCTATTCGAGTGATGACTCTTATTTCTCTAGGATATATTCCTAGGAGTGGGATTGCTGGATCGAATGGTACGTCTATTTCTAGCTTTCTGAGGAAACGCCATATCATTTTCCAAAATGGCTGTATCATTTTGCATTCCCACCAGCAGTGTATAAGAGTTCCCGTCTCCCCGCAGCCCCTCCAACATTTGTTATTTCCAGTGTTTTTGATTCGTGCCAGTAATGCCGGGGTGAGATGGTATCTCATTGTGGTTTTAATTTGCATTTCTCTAATGGCTAGTGATCGCGAGCATTTCCTCATGTGTCTGTTGGCCATTTGAATGTCTTCCTTGGTGAAGTGTCTGTTCATTTCCTTTGCCCATTTTTTGATAGGATTGGTTGTCTTTTTGTTGTAGATGTGTTGGATTTTCTTGTAGATTATGGAGATTAGACCTTTGTCTGACTTGTACTGTCCAAAAATTTTTTCCCAGTCTATAGGTTCTCTTTTAACTCTTTTGGTGAAATCTTTTGAAGAGCATAGATGTTTGATTTTTAGAAGATCCCAATTATCTAGTTTATCTGTTGGGTTTTTTGTGTTGATGTTTATGGTTTGTATCCTGTTAATGCCATGTATTAAGGTCTGAAGTGTTGGTCCTATTTTTTCTTCTATGAATTTTATAGTTTGAGGCTTTATATTCAGGTCTTTGATCCATTTTGAAGTAGTTTTTGTATATGGTGTGAGGTATGGGTCCTGTTTCATTTTTCTACAAATGGATATCCAGTTTTGCCAGCACCATTTGTTAAAAAGACTGTCTTTTCCCCATTTGATGTATTTTGGGCCCTTGTCAAAAATCAGGTGACCGTAGGTGGATGGATTTACATCTGAGTTCTCAATTCTGTTCCATTGGTCAATGTCTCTGTTGTTGTACCAGTACCAGGCTGTTTTGAGTACTGTAGCTGTATAGTAGGTTCTCAAGTCAGGTAGTGTGAGTCCTCCAACTTTATTCTTCTTCTTCAGTAGTGCTTTACTTATTCGGGGTTTCTTCCCTTTCCATATAAAGTTAATAATTAGTTTTTCCATCTCTTTGAAGAATGTTGCTGGTATTTGTATCGGAATTGCATTGTATTTGTAAATTGCTTTAGGTAGAATTGCCATTTTCACAATGTTGAGTCTGCCTATCCATGAGCATGGTATGTTTTTCCATTTATGTAGATCCCTTTGGGTTTCATGCAGCAGTGTTTTGTAGTTTTCTTTGTATAGGTCTTTTATATTCCTGGTCAGATTTATTCCTAAGTATTTTATCTTTTTAGGGGCTATTGAAAATGGTATTGATTTCCTGATCTCCTTTTCATCGTTCTCTTTACTGGTGTATAGGAATCCAACTGATTTTTGAATGTTTATCTTGTATCCTGCTACTCTGCTGAATCTTTCTATTAGTTCCAGTAAATTTCTCGTGGAGTCTTTAGGGTTTTCTATGTATAGTATCATATCATCTGCAAACAGGGAGAGTTTAACTTCTTCATTACCAATTTGGATGCCCTTTATTTCTTTCTCTTGCCTTACTGCTCTAGCGAGAACTTCCAGCACAGTGTTAAATAGGAGTGGTGATAAAGGGCATCCTTGTCTTGTTCCTGTTTTCAGGGGGAATGTTTTCAGCCTTTCTCCATTAAGAATGATGTTGGCTGTTGGTTTTGCATAGATGCCCTTTATGATGTTGAGAAATTTCCCTTCTATACCTATTTTATTGAGAGCTTTTATCAGGAATGGGTGTTGGACTTTGTCAAATGCCTTTTCTGCATCAATTGAGATAATCATGTGATTTTTTTCTTTCCTTTTATTTATGTGGTGGATTACGTTGATGGATTTTCTAATGTTAAACCATCCTTGCATACCTGGTATGAATCCTACTTGGTCGTGGTGTATTATTTTTTTGATATGATACTGAATTCTATTGGCTAGAATTTTGTTCAGAATTTTTGCATCTATATTCATTAGAGATATTGGTCTGTAATTTTCTTTTTTTGTGATGTCTTTGCCTGGTTTTGGTATCAGCGTTATGCTGGCTTCATAGAATGAATTTGGAAGTGTTGCTTCCTCTTCTATGCTCTGAAATAACTTGAGTAGAACTGGTACGAGCTCTTCTGTAAATGTTTTGTAGAATTCTCCAGTGAAGCCATCTGGGCCAGGGCTTTTTTTGGTTGGGAGTTTTTTTATTACCTTTTCAATCTCTTCTCTTGTTATGGGTCTGTTCAGATTTTCAATATCACTTTGTTGTAGTTTGGGTAGGCCGTATGTTTCTAGAAATTTATCCATTTCCTCTAGGTTTTCAAATTTGTTGGAATATAGTTTTTCATAATATTCTGTTATAATCCTTTTTATTTCAGTTGGGTCTGTTGTAATGTCCCCCATTTCATTTCTTATTTGGGTTATTTGTGCCCTCTGCTGTTTTTCTTTTGTCAGTCTGGCCAGTGGTTTGTCGATTTTGTTGATTCTTTCAAAGAACCAACTTTTGGTTTTGTTGATTCTTTCTATTGTTTTTCTGTTCTCTATTTCATTGATTTCTGCTCTGATCTTTACTATTTCCTTTCTTCCGGTGGTTGTAGGCTTTTTTTGTTGTTCTCTTTCTATTTGTTTGAGTTCTGTAGTTAATGTTTTGATTTTGTCCCTTTCTTCTTTTTTGATATGTGCATCTATTGCTATAAATTGTCCTCTGAGGACTGCCTTTGCTGTGTCCCAAAGGTTTTGGTATGATGTGTTTTCATTTTCATTTGATTCTAGGAATTTTTTAATTCCATCTCTGATTTCTTCTATTACCCATTGATGTGTAAGCAGATTATTATTCAGTTTCCATGTGTTTGATTTTTTTTCCTTGCTCTTTCTAGTGTTAATTTCTACCTTGATGGCATTGTGGTCAGAGAAGATGCTGTGAATTATCTCAGCATTTTGGATCTTGTTGAGGATTGCTCTGTGGCCTAAGATGTGGTCTATTCTGGAGAACGTTCCATGTGCATTGGAAAAGAATGTGTACTTTGCAGCGGTTGGATGGAGTGTTCTATATATGTCTATGAGGTCCAGTTGGCTGATTGTGTCCTTTAGGTCTTCTGTATCTTTGCTAAGTTTCTTTTTAGTTGTTCTGTCCTTTACTGAGAGTGGTGTGTTGAAGTCTCCTACTATTATTGTGGAACTGTCAATTTCTCTTTTCAGTGCTGTTAGAGTTTTTTTTATGTATTTTGGAGCCCTGTCATTGGGTGCATAGATATTTATTATGGTTATGTCTTCATGATGGATCATCCCCTTAATCATTATATAGTGTCCTTCTTTGTCTTTTATGGTAGATTTTGTTTTAAAGTCTATTTTATCTGAGATTAGAATTGCCACTCCTGCTCTTTTTTGATAGTTGTTAGCTTGATATATTTTTTTCCAACCTTTGATTTTTAATAAATTCACATCTTTGTTTCTAAGATGTGTCTCTTGTAGACAGCAAATAGATGGATCCTGTTTTCTTATCCATTCTGCCACTCTCCGTCGCTTTATGGGTGCATTGAGTCCATTTACGTTCAGTGTAATTATTGATAGATGTGAGTTTGTTGCTGTCATTTTGTAGTGCTTTTTTTTGTGATGCTGAAGTTTTCTTTGTTCTTCTTACTCTCTTGTGCTGAGTTCCTTTTGTTTGTTGATTTTGTGTTCATTTCTTTTGTTTTTGTAGGTTTTGTTTTTGTTGAGACTTTATGTTTTTCGTCTTTATTTTTATGAGTTGGTTTGTTAACTTTTTTTGTGGTTACCATGAATTTTACCCTTATCTTTATAATTTTGAAGCAGTCTACCGTTACTTGGTATCGCCTTGCCTTCTTCTCCTTTAGAAGGTTCTATACCTATGCCGTTTGTTCCCTCTTTCATTGTTTTGATGTTGTTGTCATCCTTTGATTGATTTCTCTGATTCCCTGTTGTATATCTTTTGTTTTTGGAAAGTCGTCTGTAGTTCAGTTCCTAGAATGGTATCTGGTTCATGTTAACCTGCATCCTAGGTCCTAGGTCCTGCCTGAGGGCTTAAGCTGTTTGTCCTCAGATCGAAGAACTCCCTTTAATAATTCTTGTAAGTTTGGTTTGACTTTTGCATATTCCTTTAGTTTCTGTTTATCTGGAAATGACCTAATTTCACCATCAAATCTGAATGAGAGTTTTGCAGGATATATTATTCTTGGCTGACAATTTTTTTCATTCAAGATTTTATATATGTCATCCCATTGCCTTCTTGCCTGCATGGTTTCTGCTGAATAATCTGAGCTTAGTCTTATTGTTTCTCCTCTGTATGTGACTTCTTGTTTTTCCCGAGCTGCTCTCAGGATTCTTTGTTTGTCTTTAGTTTTAGCGAGTGTGAATATGATATGTCTTGGTGATTTTCTTTTGGGGTCTATTCTATATGGGGTTCGTTGAGCTTCTTGGATGACCAGCTTTTCATCTTTCATGATATTGGGAAAGTTTTCTGTCAGCAGTTCCTCAATGATCCTCTCTGTGTTTTCTGTTTTCTTCCCCTGTTCTGGTATGCCAATCACTCGTAAGTTTTTGCTTTTAATTGTGTCCCACATAACTCTCAGTGTCTCTTCATTTTTCTTTGTTCTTTTTTCTGAGTTTTCCTGAAACAGAGTTGTATCCAAGTGTTTGTCTTCAGTTCCACTGATCCTGTCTTCCATGGTTTCAAATCTACTTCTCAGCCCTTCTATGACACCGTCCATTTCTGAAATCTTGTTGTTTATCTTTTGGATTTCTAATTGTTGTTTTTGTATAATTTCGAGTTGTGAATTTATTTTGGCATTTTGTTCTTGGATCATCTTCCTGAATTCTTCCAATTTTTTGTCTGTATTTTCCATAAATTTGTCTATTTTTTCCTCATGTTTGTCAGCTGTTTGCCTCAGTTCTTGGAAAATTCCGAGTATTAGTGATTTGAGTTCCGTATCAGGTACTTCTAGTGCATTTTCTTCCACAGGAGAGTTATCTGGTGTTTTAATTTGGACGCCTATTGGAGCCATCTTGTCTTGTTTTTGTAAATGTTTTGATATTGTTTGCTGTTTTCGGGGCATTCAGTAGATATTTCTCTCGTTTATTGATTGTAGATTTTTTTTTTTTTTTCGTTCTTGTGGTACAGCTGGGCAGATCTAGTTGAGGAGGAGCCACTGGGATGGGTTGCTTGTGGCACTCACCGCAGCCACCAGGACGGTCGGTAGTCAGTGCTGGGCAGGTTCCAATAGGGCGTGCCTGCACCACTTGGTGATGTGATGTCTAGTGCACGGTGCAGGTAGGTAGGGTGCAGCGGGAAGATGGTTATGTGTGAAGCTAAGCTGGATATGGGAGAGAGGAGAGAGGAGGAGGAGCAAAAAGCATACAAACATAAAAGAATGCTGGGGAGCTTGTCGTTGGAATGTACAGATGAGAGACTATGGGATGGAGGAAACCAGAAGGGGGAAGAGAAAGAAAAGGAAAGAATGACCAAATAAAAATCAGAAAAGTTAAAGAACTGCAAAGTTCTTTAACCGATGCAGCTGTGAGGTCTGGGGGAGTTGGTCTCAATTTTCACAGCTCAGTCTGGCCAGAAGGTACAGAGGCATACATCGCCTGGTATTCAGGGATCAGAAAGAGAAGGAAGAGATAGAGAGACGAGAAATTAAGCAATGAAGAAAGACAAAAGGGAAAAAGAGGTAAAAGATGACAAAACTAATCAAAAAAGGAAGAAAAATAAAATTGAAAAAAATAAAAATAAAAAAGGGCAACACCAGCAGTCAGTGCCTACAAATGGGACCCAGAGATCCCCCACTCAGGGGCGTGAATTCCAAGAAGCCGGTAGTCTTGGGGTTAAGAGACCGTGGCCATGGGAAGCAGAGGGGCCAATGATTAAAGGCCCCGGGATCCCACCAGCGTGGTAGCCCAGACCTGGAAACAGCCACACGCCCGAACGCAGCCCCACAGGTCCGCAGAAGAGAGCAAAGACGGCACTCGGAACCAGGCACCCAGGCAAAAGGAGGGGGAGGCGGCAGAAGAAGGTTCGCTAGCTGCCAGCAAACGGCTCCCAGAAAGCCGCCAGCCCAGGCGCGCGGAATCCAAGCACCAGCACCCCCCAGCCCAGAGACCCTGGCCACGGAAAGCAGGGGATCCCCAGCTGAGGCGGAGAGGGGTGGGGGGTGGGAGAGCGCGCACCGCAGTTTACCGGTCGTTCTGTCTCCGACCAGATGCTCTGCAAGGCTGCTCTCCCGTTTGCTGGTCTCCGATAGGAATCCAAGATGGTGGATCCGCGCTGCGTTAGCTGGTAAGGAATGTCTGCCTGAGTCTCTCCTCGCTCTCCGTTCTCTTTTAGTATTCTCACTCCGTTTGGTGTTTGGCTGAGTTCTTTATCTCTTCATTTGGTGTTCTAGGGTTTCAGGATTGTTGATTCTCTGTTAGGCTTAGTTTTTCGGATCTTTGCTGTGGAGGGACGGCGTGGTGTTTCTGCCTAGAGCGCCATCTTGCCCCTCTCCTCTCTGTAATTTTTTTTTCCATATTCAAAACTTTCAGATATGGAGCCATAATATTGACAATCATTTGCCATGTTTTTAAATAGTGTGTTTTGTAGCTAGGCCTTCAGGCCAGACTGTCAGTAGTAACAAATCCCACGTATATGGGGGAGAATGAGTGTGTGACTTCCAGCTTTAAAAACCTCTCGGTATAAGCCTAGGCTGTCATAAGAAGCCAACTCCATTGCTTTTGAAGTTGTTTATAACAGCTGCTGTGGCTGCCCAAGGGAAAAGTGGAAGGTAAATCTCTTGCACCCGCATCTTTGTTGGAAGAATGATGTTGTTTGGGTATAAGGATGAAGGACCTATTTCCAGATTATCCTCATGACTGAAAAATAAAATGAATAATAAAAAAAAAAATTGCAGGGACAAAAGATTCCAAAGTCGGACTCCCAGCACAGGGTGGGATCTGGTCACTGGGCAGAGGCCCCAGGCTCACAGCAGCCTGGAGGAACATGGGCCTTAGAGGGCAGATGTAAATGGGAAAGTGGCGAATATGTTCACAGGGAAGGGTCTAGTGACTGGGTTGGCACCCCTACCAGCTTGCCAGTTTTAGAAGACAGGTGGCTTAGTTGCTGCATGCTGAGAGAAAAAGGACAGTATCAAGATTGTGACTGTTGTTGTCATATTCTTATATTTCTTCATCAGTGTGTTAAAGATAAAGAAGTGACACTGTCGTGTGGATTCTTCAACAGCTCATGCAACACGCACATATTACATGTGACAAATCCTTTGTGCCAAAATTAAACTCTGGATGTATATGACTTCCAAGTGAATTTAGATCCATGAATCTGGGCTCTGTACATACCATACATACCAGTGAGGCAGAAGCCAGACCGACTGTTGCCACGGGGCTCCTCTTCTCGGACCCCTCATTGTCTCAACTGTGCTACAGTAGCAGCAGTATCCACTGAATTTACATACAATCTCTGGAGCACACAGCACTGAAAGAGGATTGACTTGCTCGCTTGATAGATTTGGGATAAGGAACTTTGCTTTTTCCCTTCCTCAGTCCCCATCTATTCTGGAAGACAACCCATCCCCAAGAAAACAAGCATTTGGCTCTGTTCTTGCACACCATAAATGTCACCCCTTAAAGGGATGCCCGAGGCTGAGCTCTAATTTTGGGGGTTGACTAGGAGAAAGTCCATTTCTCTGCACTTCCAAATTATGCCCTTCAATCTAATTTTTAATCAGGCACAGATTGGATGTTTTGATTTCCAACTGCCTGACTTCTTTATCTGTCTCTTAATTGCTTCCAGATTCAGGTAAGGGAAAGGCACTAACTTAGTAAATTTGTTGCTGTCAAGTTGACTCCAACTCATGGTGACCCCTATGTGTCAGAGTAGAACTGTGCTCCTCAGGGTTTTCAATGGCTGATTTTTCAGGAATAGATCACCAGGCCTTTCTTCTGAGGTGCTTCTGGATGGACTCAAACCTCCAATCATTTGGTTAGCAGCTGAGCACGTTAACCATTTTTACCACCATGACTGCCATGATTATGTAGTAGGGTAGAATCTCTCCATCCTGGTGAGATAGAGGGTGGAGACAAGATGGAGAGTAGGTACTGGATGCAAAGTGGGTACAAGATGGAGATGGATACCAAATGGAGAGCAGTTACAAAATGGAGGATGGATTCAAGATGGAGGACAGATACAAGAGGAAGATTGGATACTCCATGGGGGTTGTTTGATGAACACAAGATGGAGGATGGGTACAAGGTGGAGGGTGGAGAGTAGATACAAGATAGAGGATGGAGAGTAGATACAAGATGGAGGATGGAGAGTGGATACAAGATGGAGGATGGAGAGTGGATACAAAATGGAGGATGGAGAGTAGATACAAGATGGAGGATGGAGAACAGATACAAGATGGATGGTGGATACAAGATGGAGGCTGGAGAGTAGATACAAAATGGAGGATGGAGAGTAGATACAAGATGGAGGGTGGATGCAAGATGGAGGCTGGAGAGTAGATACAAGATGGAGGGTGGATGCAAGATGGAGGCTGGAGAGTAGATACAAGATGGAGGCTGGAGAGTAGATACGAGATGGAGGGTGGATGCAAGATGGAGGCTGGAGAGTAGATACAAGATGGAGGATGGAGAGTAGATACAAGATGGAGGGTGGATGCAAGATGGAGGCTGGAGAGTAGATACAAGATGGAGGATGGAGAGTAGATACGAGATGGAGGGTGGATGCAAGATGGAGGCTGGAGAGTAGATACAAGATGGAGGATGGAGAGTAGATGTGAGATGGAGGATGGATACAAGATGGAGAACAGATACAAGATGGAGGATAGACACATGATGGAGAGTAGATACAAGATGGAGGATGAAGAGTAGGTATAAGATGGAGGGTGAATACAAGATGGAGGATGAAGGTTGGATACAAGATTGGAGACTGAGGCTGGAGACAAGATAGAGGATGAAGTCTTTGATTGGACTTGAGCCTCCAATCTGTCAGTTGGCAGCTGATTATGTTAACTGTTTGCAGTACCCAGGGACTTGTTTCTAAGAAGAGACATGGTAAAGGCCCTTCTTGTAGTTCATTGCAATACAAGGCTCCTTGTGACCAGTGGTCTTAGCTCCAGGGCTCTATGGTCTGCGGAGCCTCTCCAGGACAGGTAGAAGCCTGACATGGTGGACTTGGCAGGTCTGGCTTTGTGAGGGCCGCAGCTGGGTTAACAGGCTGGCTAGAGAACTGCTGGAGTTTGCGCATCTGAGCAATGGTGGTGCAATTGAACTTCACAGGGTGCATGTGAAGGCCTTGATGTGCTGCTCAGATACCCCAGCCACTGGGGGTGCTGCCTGCTCGCCGGATAGCTGTCAGCCGTCTTGGTGGGGACCCTGCCTTCCCTCAAGACAGCCTCCTCACCAAGCCACCTTACACCCTTTTCAGTGATGGTTGGGGTGGGAACATAGCAGCTTGTCCCCTGGCTCCAACTCGGGGCAGCTCTGCAGGGCCTGCTGCTCACTGACTCTTCCCTCTGCCCATTGCCACCTCTCTTCACTGCCATGGGGAGTGTGGACCCTCAGGGCTTTCCCAAGTTAACCCCCTCACCCCACCTCACCCCCACAGTCTCTTCTTGGCTTGGGACCTGTTTCCAGGATCACCTACTATGGGGAGTGAAGGTGACTCAAATATAGGCACAAGGAAGGTGCGAGATAAGTGAGACCTCTCAGGATTGATGTTTGCTGCTCTTTCTTCTCACTTGGAGTTGTACACATCAGCAAATGAAGGTCCCGAAGGCTTGACTCCATCCACATCATTAAGGTCGACTCTACTTTGAGGAGGCAGCTCTTCCCCAGTCGTCTTTGGAGTGCCTTCTAACCTGAGGGGCTCATCTTCCGGTACTATCAGGCAATGTTCTATTGTGATCCGTAGGGTTTTCATTGGCTGATTTTCAGAAGTAGATCACCAGGCCTTTCTTCGAGATGCCTCTGGGTGGACTCAAACCTCCAACCTTTTGATTAGCAGCCCAGGTTGTTAACAGTTTGCATCATTCAGGGGCATTGACTTAGTAGGCCCCAGTAATCCTCAGTGGTGGGGGAATCAATAAATCTTTGATGAATAAATGAATGGCCTTTCCTTTTTTATGATTGGCCTCATATTTATGCATTCAGATAGTCTGAGGAAAACATGAGTCATTAACTAAGAAAATACTGATTTTTAAATTTTTCTAATTTAAATATAATGATCAAATTTCATAACTTTGTTTTTTGTTAAACCCAACAAAACCAAGTTTATATCCTAGCCCTATTCTTAAGAAATACAATTATTTTATTATGCATCTGTCTTAGTTATCTAGTGCTGCTGTATCGGAAATAAAACAAGTGGATGACTTTAGCAAACAGAAGTTCATTCTCTCACAGTTTAGGAGGCTAGAAGTCCAAATTCAGGGCACTGGCTCTAGGGGAAGGCTTTCTCTGTCCACTCTGGGGGAAGGTCCTTGTCTCTTCAGCTTCTGTTTCCTGGTTCCTTGGAGATCTCCAGGTGGCTTGGCATCCATCTTCCCCCACCTCTGCTTGCTTGCTTGTCCTAATCTGCTCTTTTTAAATCTTGTAAGAGATTGACTGGAGACACACTTTATAGTAATCCTGTCTTACTAACATAACAAAGACAACCCACTCCGCAATGGGATTATAACCACAGGCATAGAGGTAAGGATTTAAAACACATATTTTTTGGGGACACGGTTCAATCCGTAACAGCATCTCATTGTACTTTCTGTGTGTGTGTATGTTTAATTGAGGGCTTTTACATGCACTTTATTTGGTTTTGATTTGAATTTGATATGTCTTAAGTTCAGGGTGAAAAAATAAGTACCAAGCTTGACAAATAAAGAAAAATAAGTATTGTGAAAATCATATATTGTCAAACACATCCTTCATTTGAATACATACTTGAAACCAACAATGATTCAAGAAGACAGACCCGAATTGATTGGTTTGGTTTTTAGATTCCACTAGATTTTCCAGACTTGGAGCCCTTTGCTCATCAAGCGGCGTGAATTCTAATTGATCAGGATATCAGTCATGTTGAAAACCAGAAATCTTTTCTCACTGTCTGGTTCAATCACTGTAACCCATCTCTGTTCCACATGTCCAGGTCAACAGTTTTGACCTGGCATCCAAGGCTACAATTTGAACCTGAGGAGACTCAAGTGTTTTCCGTTAGTACATTTCTGTTTCCCACCCTAAAGACCTTCTTTTGTGAGACATCCCAGTGCCACGTTTGTCTTCCATTCCGAGTGGGTCCCTTAATCATTTGTAAGGTTCATATCGCCATTCGTTTGTGGTTCTTGGTTGGAAGTCTTCAGGGCTTCACAGTCTTAAGGAAAATCCTCCCCCCTTCAGAACATTCAAAAACTGTGAATCATCTAAATAATGTTGCAATTTAAATGGAAAAGTCCAATATTAAGATATTGAATGTTATTATAAGATTTTTCTGTTTTTTGATTGGTACGCTAAAGGCAAAGGAGTGACTTACTTCACTCAGTGTAATGTTTTCAAGGTTCAGCAATGTCTTAGCGTGTATCACGACTTCATTTCTCTTTATATTGTTGTTAGGTTCCGTCGAGTCAATTCTGACACATGGCGACCCCGTGTGTTACAGAGAAAAACTGCCCCATAAGATTTTCTAGGCCGAAATCTTTATGGGAGAAGATTGCCAGGGCTTTTTCCCACAGAGCAGCTGGGTGGATTTGAACCATCAACCATTGGGTTAGCAGCCGAGTGCTTAAAAATCATGACGCCAGGTCTCCTTTCATTTCGCTCTGTGGTTGAGTAATATTCCATTGTATTTATGTAACACCTTTTGCTTATCCCTTCGCCTGTTGACAGATTTCACAAAAGAACAAATATCGTATATTCCCACTTACGTGCAATATCTGGAGTAGACAAATGCATAGAGAGCAAATTCATTATTAGTTACCCGGGGCAGGAGATAGGGGAGAGGAGTGTCATGGTTTTGGAAGCAGTGTGTTTCTGTCAACGGTGATGGCAAATTTGGCAACGGATACGGGTGATGGTCACATACATGATTTATGTAAACCACGTCACTGAATTGTGCACGTGAAAAATGTTAAATCACAAATGCTGTGTTTGTCTACATATATATACATACATATATACATATATATATATATATATATATATATATATATATATATATATACACATATATATACATACATATATATATAAAACCACAATTTTTTTAAAAAGGAGCAGACTAGTTTAGACTAGTTTAGTGCTTCTTTCTGCCCCATTTCCTTGGGCAAGCTTTGCAGGTATTTTCAATGCAGAAGGGTACAGCTGGCCAGTATAGCACACCACTGTGCACAGGCAGATATCCGACTTCTGACCAGCCAAAATCCCCCCGTCCCTCCACACTCCTGCTCCACCTTCCAGAAATCCCACTGCCACCATCTTCTGGGTAACACAAAGGTTTCTGGGAAACAAAAACAGAAGGATTCCCTGGCCCAAAATGTGGGTGACCATGCAGAGTCCACAGAGAGCCATTGGTTGTTACTTGACCGAGAGAATGGTGTTCATGGGATGACCCTTGTATTTAATGCACCCTATGTGACGTCAAACAGGTATCAAAGCTCTCTGTGTACGCATCTGCCCTTTCCCCTAGAGTGGGCCCTACACTCTACCGTCCAGATGAATCTCACTTCCTAATGTTTGTTGTTGCTTCTCAGGTGCTTCATTTAGCAGGTGTTCCAGACCTTCTGGGTGTCCCTGGTGGTGCAAATGGTTAAGTACGGAACTATTAACCAACAGGTTGGTGGTTCAGACCCACCCAGAGGTGCCTCAGAAAGTAAGTCCTGACTGTCTGCTTCTAAAATGTCACAGCCTTGAAAAACCCTGGGGAGCAAAGCTGTACTCTGCACACATGTGGCTGCCACGAGTCAGAATCAATTTGACAGCAGCCAACAGCAAGGTGACCTTCTTTCTGTTTCTCTGAGATGTATAAAAGCCTGTATCTGGCTTTATATTGTCAATTACATCACATCACAAACGATATTAGAACAATATCTTTATTATGGGTTAAAGAAATCCTAAAATTATTATTTTTTTATCTTTAAGGGAGTTCTCTACACCAGAAATGAATGTGCATAAGAATTATATTCATCTCAGTATCTGTCATTTCCCTGGGAATTTTTGCTCTAAGCATTTTTCTATTTCCAAATGCTGAAACATTTTGTAAGCTTTATTGATCAGTCTTTCTAACACCTCAGTGAATTACATGCATATTTGCAGTGGAACATAGGAGATGTCCCAAGATTGTCAAAGATGTCCTGTAATGATTAGGGTAAGAGCCGTGTCTAATGGAAATGACAGGCGTAATTTATTTATGAAAAGCATAAGTGAAATTCAGCCTTGACTCGAAATTGGGTATTTTTCCCCAAAGCCATGGGACGCTAGTGCTTATACGTCAAACTGTGGAATTTGACCACTGCTTTAAAATGCCAGCTCAGATATAATCAGCAGAGTCAGTTAGTGGCTGTCTACAAGTGTATGATGAAGATCATCAAAAAAAGGTACTAATTATTTTGTTAGATTTATATAAAATTATCATTGCCTTATAACCAACTTAGATAGTATTATGGAGGGAACTGTGTCCCCAAAAAAGATATGTTGAAGCCTTAACCCTAGGTATCTGTCAATATGCCCCTGTTTGGAAATAGGGTCTTTGTGGGTGTTGTTTGTTAAGTAAACGTGAGGTCATGTTGGAGCAGGGTGAGTCCTGATCCCATCTGAGTGGTGTCTTTACGGAAGAGGAGAAGAGCTGCAGAGAGACAGATGCAGAGGGAAGTGGCATGTGATGCACCACGAGCCAAGACAGGCCAGGCAGTGCCTGGGGCTACCAGATGCTGGAAGAGACGGGGAAGACTCTTCCTCTAGAGCCTTAGGAGAGAGCATGACCCTGTTGACAACCCTGATTTTGGACCCCTAGCCTCCAGAACTGTTAGGCAGTGACTTTGTTCTTACAAGCCATCTACTTTTTGGTACTTTGCTATGGCAGCCCAAGGAAACAAAGACAGGCTTAAAGGCAGAAGTCTACCTTGCTCCAAGCAAAGACGTCACCTTGAAGATTAAGGTACGCCTGACCCAAGCCAAGGTGTTTTCAGTTGCCTCATATGCATGTGAAAGCTGGACAATGAAAAAGGCAGACAGAAGAAGAATTGATGCCTTTGAATTGTGGTATTGGTGAAGAATATTAAATATACCGTGGACTGCCAAAAGAACGAACAAATCTGTCTTGGAAGAAGTGCAGCCAGAGTGCTCCTTAGAAGGAAGGATGGCAAGACATCATCTCACGTGCTTTGGACATGTTATCAGGAGGGATCATTCCCTGGAAAAGGACATCATCCTTGGTAAAGTAGAGGGTCAGTGAAAAAGAAGAAGACCCTCAGTTAGATGCATTGACACAGTGGCTACAGCCATGGGCTCAAGCATAGCAACCATTGTAAGGATGGCGCAGGACTGGGCAGTGTGTCGTTCTGTTGTACATAGGGTTGCCATGGGTTGGAACTAATTCGACGGCACCTAACAAGAAACCTTGCTCTAAACATCCATGATAGTGAATATCATTTTCATGTGTAACTTTCAAGAGATCCAAGTGTGCCTCATTTTGTGTGGACAGTGTAACTCTCAGCATTGTGGTGCATGAGAAGGTGTACACGGACTATTTGGAATAGAAGAGTCTGCTTGAACAAAGTGATAGGAAAGACGGTGGTCCCTAAAGTATTTCTTAAGTAGTGTGTGAGCTGACAAGCATGTTTTATATAACGTTATTCAACATTTACCCCTAAGTGGCAAAAAGGAAGCTGAAAAAAATATGTTGATAGAAAAAAGATCACTACCTCCTGGAGAGTAGCAGTTTTAACTTAATTGTACATTATGCTTGGTAATTTGACAGAGGTTTTCAGATTGCTCTTTGATCTGGAAGGCAGAGTGGTATCATTACCCCCAGTTGACGGTTCGGGTTGTGTGGCCTGCAGAGGTGAATGCCACCTGTCCTCAAGTGCACACCTGGTCTGGAGCCAGGACTTCAGCATTCCAGCCCACCCAGTTTGGGTACCTCTGCTCCTCTGTTAGGTCCACCGATGGCGCAAATGGTTTGCACTTGCCTACCAACCTATAGGTTGTTGGTTTGAACCCACCCAGTAGCACCATGGGAGAAAGGCCTGGCGATCTGCTTCCCTAAAGATTCCAGCCAAGAAAAACCCCATGGAGCAGTTCTACTCTGTCTCATGGGGTCGTCATGAGTTGGCATCTACTCAGCAGCAATACCTTTGGTTTGGCTGGCTGCACTGCTGTTCTCCTCATACTGAAAGCGAAGTTCATTTACTTTAATTCAGTAACAGACAGCTTTCATATTTTTGAAACATAACAAACAAGGAAAAACATCTACATCGTTAATCTCAGTGAAGCCACTAAACCCTGAATACGTTTCAGCCAGTTTGTAAGCCGACTACTTTGCCTCTTCCACAGGCAATGAAATTTGTCATCTTCCTATTTTATTGTCTCAGAACAAAGCAACCAATGATAAAAGGGCTTATCTCCCAAAACCTGCTAAAAATGGTGATACTAATGAACTTCGAAAGCCTTGGATCTCTCTGTGGAATGACTGTGACATGCAAAGAAAAACCCAGCAACGAAGATCATTGCGATTGTGCACTTGATTCTTCAGCTGTGTTTTGAGCCATCAGCATCTCATCCTTATGTCCCTAACACAGCCCCGATTGGTCAGCCGCTCTTGGAGGACGAGATTCTGCCCTATGCAACCTTTTCCAGCCACGGCCTTGTACCACCTGGAGTCCTCAGTCAACCAAGCTTACGCATTGCAGCGTCCGCCTTCAGAATATCGTGCATGCTCTTCCTTCTGGGTGCAGAGTCATCCCCGCCACCTCTGCCTAACGAAACCCTTCTTCATGGCCTGCTCAAATGCTACGTCCTGCGTGATCCCTTCCCTCCCTGCGCCAGGCAAAAGTGCTCTCTCCAAGTGAGCTGGGAGATAGATTCTGCCCCAGTGGAACCTTCAGCCCTGGTGGCACAAATGGTTAAGCTCTGGCTGCTAACCAAAAGGTTGGCAGTTCGAACCCACCCAGCAGCACCATGGAAGAAAGGCCTGGAGATTGGCTTCCATGCAGATTACAGCCTAGGAAACCCTATGAGGCAGTTCTACTCTGTAGACATGGGGTCGCCGTGGGTCAGAATCGTCTAGACAGCAACTAACAACTAACAACCACAACAGAGCTTTCAGATGAGGACACAGCCCAGCCGACACCTTGATTTCAGCCTGGTGAGACCCTTAGCGGAGGGCCCAGCTAACCCATGCCTGGACTTCTAAGCCAGAGAACTTGTGCACTAACAAATGGTATTGATTTCATTTGCTAAGATTGTGTTACTTTGTTATGCATCACAGTAGCGATCTTTTGGTTAGCAGCTGAGCACTTAACCACTGCACCACCAGGGCCCCTTCTCCATCCTTTAGTTCTACAAAAATTTTCTTAAGCAGTGTACACGAGCACTGCTCTGTGTAGAACCCCAAAACAGTTTTAGAACAAGAGGAGAAATAATTCAAGCCTCCCAGCAAGGCAAACCAGCTAAAATATTTATGGGGAGTGTGCTGTAATAAGCACCATCGGCACGCCCCTGCTTCGGAGCTTGCTTCCAGGAATGTATGCGAGAGTCCCACCTCCACTACCAGCACTCTGCTTCCTTGGGGGCTGGTTTTAAGAGAATGAGACACGTAGGCAAGTAAGAAACCATTGCCGTCCTCAGAGGTGGCAGCTGAGTCCAGGACCAGGCATGCTTCCATGACGTACAAGTAGATTAGACTCTGCGCGCTGTAGGGGAAGTCCAGTCGCAGTTCTGCAAAAGGTGGAGGCAGAGCTAATTAACTCTGGCTGTGGGAGGGATTTGAGGAAGGATTAATGAAAGCAGTCATGTTTGAGTGCAGCTGAAGGCCAAGTGGGACACTGACAGAAGAGGAGACTGACGGGCGTTTTCAGGAAAGAGAAGAGTGTGCTTAAAGCCACAGGCTCAGTGGGCAAAGAGGGGTGGTTGGGAGGGACAGGAACTAGAGGACAGGGCAGGCAGCCACTTAGGTCATTGGAAAGAAGACTAAAGTCCAACTTTAGTCTTGTCCTTGAGTGGACTCTGACTCATGGTGCCCCATGTGTGTCAGAGTAGACTGTGCTCTATAGGGATTTCAATGGTTGATTCTTCAGAAGTAGATTGCCAGGCCTTTCTTCTGGAGCACCTATGGGTTGAGTCCAACGTCTGACCTTTCAGTTAGCAGCCAAGCGTATTAACCGTTTGCATTACCCAGAGCTTCCAATGATAGGGTATTGTTGTTATTGTGTGCCTTCAAGTCGATTCTGACTCCTAGTGACCCCATGTGACAGAGCAGAACCGCCCCATATGGTTATAAGGCTGTAACCTTTACGAAAGCAGGTGAGCTGATGTTTGTGCAAATGCTTCAGAGACTATAAAGCACATTGCTGTGTCCAAAAGCTTGTTATCATTTAAATCAGAAAACAGCAACTTTGTTTTCTATCTCTATAGAATCCTCTATTATGATGGTTATACATTACATAGATACAGAAAGATGTGTCAGTGGTGTTTAATACAAATAGGTGGGTCTGGATGACAGTTCTGGTTCATTCAGAGTCTGGGAACCATGTGGGTTTATACTCATTAGCTTTCCTCAGCTCCTTTTCTGTAAAGAAACCGAGGTGCTCTTGAGATGCTATGTACAGTGAGCATGTAGTGCCTCTTAAACCAGAGGAAGAAAGACAAGCAAACCAGAAACAGAAGACCTGGAGCATGAAAGTAAGTTGGCTCCAACAGTGCTGCAGAGCCGGCCAGGCTTGTGCGGGTCTCAGGAAGCAGAAAGCAGTTTTGAAATGAGCCTTGGTTGATCAATATGACCAAGAAGTGACGGCTAGGGAACACAAGCGATTTTCTTCTCTGGACTCTGGGAAAGCCAGCACCCTGAGGTGTGGACTGTGTCACTGAGGACAGATCAGATTCCTCGAGGATTTCCATCGGGGCTGACTTTTGGGGACGCTTCACCTTTCTAGATCTGAGCATTCTGTTTTCTCAGCAACTTGTCCGTTTTGTGTCCCTTCCCTCACCACCAGCCTGACAGCCAGGGCTTGACCCCTACACACGTACACATGCACACACACACACACGCACACCACATGCACACGCACACACACACGCACACACCCGCAAACATGCACACACATCACACACACACAGACTTGCTTTTCTCCTCCACTTCTCTCGTTTAACCGCTCCGTATTTCCCACCCGCGTTTCCGGAGTCACACCTTCTGGTGTCCTGCCTCTGAGCGCCTCTTCTCCCTCAGCATTTTTCTCATCCCTGCTTTTTCATTTTATCATGCCTTTTCTCCAGAATTCCTGTGTTTAACTCTATGTGCCTCATTCTGCTATTTCCTGCTGAAAGTTTTTATCTCTGTCCTCTTCAGTAGTCTGTCTGTCTGTTTGGTCTTCTATTTATTTTTTGGCCAGCACTCAACCAGAGTCCTTTTCTTGCCACTTTTTACTTTACACAAGAAGTTTGTTGTTGTCCCGGGAAGTTTTTCTTGCCCCACACTTTCCCCATTTTTCCATGTCTAGATGGCCGTTCTGCACTTTTGATTCCAACCCTTCGCCTGAAAGTAAAGCCTCATTCAGCGCTGGGGCTATTCTCTCCCAGGAGAAGGACCACGACTTACACAGAATTCCGTACACAGAAAGCTCAGAGGTCCTCAGCAAGGATTGGCACCCTCTGTCAACTACAAGGTCCTGATTTCCAGTTGAGCTAAGGTACCTCAATGCCTCATACCCCTTCTCCTACCCTGGCAACACAAGGTCACGGTTTTATAATGTAGGGTCCCCGGATAACGGTTTCAGTCCCCCGTCTGAGTGTATGTGGGGGCGGTGGAGGTTCAGAGGCAGAATTCTCACCCTCCACATGGGAGCTGTGGTTGTTAGGTGCCCTTGACTCAGTTCCGACTCACAGCGACCGTGTGTACTACAGAATGAAACACCGCGTGGTCCTGCGCCATCCTCACAATCGTTGTTATGCTTGAGTCCGTCATTGCAGCCGCTGTGTCAGTCTATCTTGTTGAGGGTCTTCCTCTTTTTCACTGACCCTGTACTTTACCAAGCATGATGTCCTTCTCCACGGACTGGTCCTTCCTGATAGCATGTCCAAAATACGTGAGACCAAGTCTCGCCATCCTTGCTTCTAAGGAGCATTCTGGCTGTACTTCTTCCAAGACTGATTTGTTTGTTCTTCTGGCAGTCCATGGTATATTCAATATTCTTCGCTAACACCATAATTCAAAGGTGTCAATTCTTTTTTGGTCTTCCTTATTCGTTGTCCAGCTTTTGCACACGTAGGAGGTGATCGAAAATATCATGGCTTGGGCCAGATGCACCTTAATCCTCAAAGTGACAGCTTTTCAACCCTTTTAAAGAGTCTTTTGCAGTAGATTTGCCCAGTGCAACCCATCGTTTGATCTTCTGAGTGCTGCTCCCATAGGCATTGATGGTGGATCCAGGCAAAATGAAATCCTTGACAACTCCGGTCTTTTCCACATGGGAGACCCAATATCAATTCCCAGCCAGTGCACCTCATGCGCAGACAGCACCCATCTGTCATCAGAGGGTTGTGTGTTGCTAGGGTGCTGAACATGTTTCAGCAGAGCTTCCAGACTAAGATGGACTAGGAAGAAAGGCCTGGCGATCTACTGTTGAAAATTAGGCAGTGAAAACCCTGTGGATCACAAGGTCCTGATCTGCAGCTGATCGTCAGGATGGCACAGGACCAGGCAGCGTTTCCTTCTGTTGTGTGTGGGGTCACCATGAGTCGGGGGCTGACTGGAGGGTGGCTAACAAGAAAAATAGCATCTGGGTCCCTAAATGGAAAATTATTTTGGGTGTCCTTTCTTTTTAAAATATTCTAAAGAACAAGTGGATATTGTCTCAAATTATTTATTTTCAAAGGGGAAACAATAGGAAATGATTTCTATTGTAAGAGACAGGAAACCCACAAGGGGGATTTGCTAGGTAAATGATGTTTACCTAGCTGGGTTTTGAAAGCATTTCGCATTTCATAGATTTTTGTAAAGTTGTGAACAAAGTAAACGTGAGAGTAAGAACACAGCTGTCGGGAAACGCGGACTGATCCCATGGGCTGGAACAAAACGTGTCATCTTAGAACGATTGTCGGATTTTCTAATTTCATCTTTAAGCTGGTGTGAACTTATACAGGGACTCCTTGGGTAGCACAAACGGTTAACACATTTGGCTGTTGCTTACCAAAAGGTTGGAAGTTCAAGTTCATCCAGAGGTGCCTCAGAAGAAATGCCTGGCAATCCACTTCTGAAATATCAGCCATTGAGAACCCTGTGGAGCACAGTTCTACTCTGACACAAATCGGGGTGCCATAAGTCAGAGCCCACTCGATGGCAACTGATTAAACCTATGCGTGTAGAGTTCTGTAATGAACTCTTTAGTCATATGACTCAGCAAAGAACTCTTTGGGCCCGTGCTGCAGGAGCCTTATTCTTTCAGTGGTAATAACCTGTTTGAAAAAAGGAAACTTTCCTTTGCATTTAAAAGACATATACCAAAAACTCAAACCCATTACGGTCGAGTGGATTCCGACTCCTAGCGACCCTGTAGGACAGAGTAGAACTGCCCCGTAGGGTTTCCCAGGCTGTAATCTTTACAGAAGCAGACTACCACACATCTTTCTCCCGAGGAGCGGCTGGTGGGTTTGAACCGCCGACCTTTTGGTTAGCAGGCAAGCTCTTAACCACTGTGCCACCAGGGCTCCTTAAAAGACATATAGACCTTAATAATTTGGTTTTCTGGATGATCGAAAATGCCCAAAAAGGTTTGTGGTGTCTTCGTGGGTTATTTTTTAAAATTAGCTTTAATACTAGCTGCGTGCATGATCAAAGGAAATCTAGAGTTCTCCAAATAGAACAAGTTCTTTATCCGTAATCCATTTCAATCCACTCCAACCAATTACACCTGGCAGAGAGTCTGCAGTATTAGCTACTCATTAAACAGCAGAGCTCACAGAAGGTAAAATTTAATGAATCCTGCCTCTGTTATCAATTCCCAACTTGCAATCACATTTTTATTCATAAATACCTATAATCACACAGAAAGTGTGGCACCCCAAATACTTGTAGTTGGAAGTCAGATGTTGATGGACAGGGTTTTAAACCTCAGTCAGAATTTCAGTTCGTAAATTCCCGTTATGTTTACAACAGCAAAGCTGAATCTGAGAGTCCCATAAAAAAACCAAAAACCCATGGGAAGCCTAGGGGGCAGTGAGTTGAAGATAATGGTGATGGAATAATTTGGAAAAGGATAGTGAGAATATCAGCACAACTGGAAGAATGTAATCGATGTCACTGAATTGTACATGTAGAAACTTTTGAAATGGTGTAACTTTGGCTATGTATATTTTCACCAAAGAAAAGGTCCTCCAAGGTTGAGAAGGGAGGGTGTTGACGTGTTGTGGGTTTGTTAAGCAATGTCGTAAAACAATACGTGTACTGACTGTTTAAGGAGAAACTGTTTGTTCTGTAAACATTCATCTAAAGTACAATAAAAAAAATTAAAAAACAAAACAAAAACCCATTGCCATTGAGTCAATTCTGCCTCATAGAGACCCTATAGGACAGAGTAGAACTACCCCATAGGTTTTCCAAGGAGCGACCGATGGAATTGAACCTCTGACCTTTTGGTTAGCAGCCATAGCTCTTAACTACTGCGCCACCAAGCCTCCTTAGAGTTTGATAATTGTAGTTTTCTCTAAGTACAGAACGATTTCCTCAAACTCTGTTAGAGTTGAATGAGAGCGAAATATAACTTGCAGTAATTTTTTAAAACTATATTTGGCTCATCTATGGATACCAAAAAAAAAAAAAAAAACCCTTCACTATTGAGTCAATTCCAACTCGTTGTGACCCTATAGGACTGAGTAGAACTGCCCCTACAGAGTTTCCAAGGCTGTAAATCTTTACAGAAGAAGACTGTCACATCTTTCTCCCTCTGAGCTGCTGGTGGGCTCCAACCACCGACTCTGGATAGACTAAGAAAATAATTATTTTTTAAAATTAAACAGGGGATTCGTAGTAGAAACTGAATGAGATATTTTCAAAACACATTTTTATAGCTTTAGCAAACATGCTTGAGTGCCTAATAAGGAGAGTTATTGCACACGCTTTCCTTGAGTGAAAGGGATTGAGGAAGATCCCAGAAAACTCTTCCAGGTGCCATGACTCATGCTGTTTCAGTGCCAGAGATTTCCAAATCAAGTTGACCAATTTGGAAGTGCAAAGGGAGTTTGAAGTCAAAAGTGCTTTCCTGATGAATACAAACATCAAATGGGATCTGCTTGGCAAAGCAAATCATATGTTCAGAATCAAGCATGTGGGAGAGCCCTTCAAAGTATTAGCATCTTAGATGTTACAAAGGAAAACGTTCATCATTTCAGTGGATGCATCTTCTATTTCCATATGGCTATTTAAAAAAAAAAAATCTGCCATTAAGTGGACTCTGACTCATCACGACCCCATGCGTGTCAGGGTAGAACTGTGCTCCGTAGGATTTTCAGCGGCTGAATTTTTGGGAGTAAATCACCTGGGCTTTCTTCAGAGGTGCCTCTGACTGCACTCGAACCACCAATCTTTAGGTTAGCAGCCGAGCACATTAACTGTTTTAACCGTTTGCCACCACCCAGGGACTCCAAAATATAGCCGATACTAACTTGTCAAATTCTGATTTTCAAAGGTGTGACTCTGTCCTTGTTGAAAAGCTGATTGGAGAGGAGGATGGGAATAGATGTTTTATACATTATTCAGCTCAACTCTACAAACAAGCTTTGCTCTGAGTGCTCAAGCAAGTCATTGTAGGGGCAGCTGGTTGGCACCTAATCAGGCTGCCTTCTAGGGTGTTTCCGGGTGTCTTTTGGCAAAGTTCCCTAGTTATGAGGGAGCAGTGTAGATCACAGTAGTAGCTGCATTGACAGGATAGGATGATCCATGGTAACCCTCTCCTCAAAAGGGTTTTGGAAAAGGGACCTCATGGCTGTGAGCCATAGCCCTGTGTGTCTGTGTTTGCTGCAGTTTGATGCACTTGAATCAAATGCTTGAGTTCTGGCCCCATTTAACCTTTCTTGTCACTTTTGTGAGCCAAGGTGGCGCAACCATTTAGTGCTGGGCTGCTATCTGAAAGGTCTTTGGTTCGAACCCACCCAGTGATTCCATAGGAGAAAGACTGGCAATCTGCTCCCGTAAAGATTACAGCCAGGAAACACTATGGAGAAGCTCTACTCTGTCACATTAGATTGCTATGAGTAGACATCAACTTGGTAGCATCTAACAACAACAACCAATAGCCCCCATCACCAACAAGAAAAACCAACCACCACTACCACCACCAGCAATACCACAAACAACCAGCAACCACCACCACCACCCAACAACAACCAACCACCACTACACCACCAACACCACAAACAACCAACAACCATCACCACCATCAACAACCAACTTCCACTACCACCACCAAAACCACAACCAACCAACCATCACTATACCACCAACACCACAAACAACCAGCAACCACCACCACCACCACCACCAACCACAAACAACCACCACCATTACTATCACCACCAACACCACAAACAACTGACAACCACTACCAACAACAACCAACCACTACTACCACCACAACCAACAACCATATACAACCAACCAACACCACCATCAGCAACCAGCCACCACTACCAACAACAACAACCATATACAACCAACAACTACCAACCAACAATAACAACAAACACCACCAACCAACCAACAACAACAATAACAACTCATCCTTTTAGTGTTGCTCTGGGAACCAAGTATTTGGGTGAGGGCTGAGGAATGCAGGTAACAAGGCAGAGCAGACAGGTAAAGAGCAAGAAGCAGAGCCTGGTGGGCAAACGATGAAACTGTGACTACAGAATCTCCTGGCAGACATGGGGCCACAACTTCAGGGGGGGCCACGGGAGCCTTATAAGTCAAGGGGTGGGCTAATTATTCCTCTAAGCCAGAAAACGAATGAGAATTGGTAAAATCCCCAAATAGAAACTGTGATCATATGTTGTTTGATTGGGTGTAAGGAGCCCTGGTGGCTCAAAGGTTAAGTGTTTGGCTGCTAACGGAAAGATTGACTTTTTGAACTCACCCAGCTGCTCGAAGGAGAAAAGTCCTGGCGATCTGCTCCAGTAAAGATTACACCTAGGAAACTCTCTATGGAGCAGTTTTACTCTGTCACATGGGGTTGCCCTGAGTCTCAATCAACTGGACGGCACACAATAACAACATATAACTGTGGAGGATTTTACAAAGAAAATACTTGAATTTCAGTGTTATATAATGAATTGTGTCCTCCAAAATGTGTGTGTCAACTTAGCTAGGCCATGATTTCTGGTATTGTGTGATTGTCTGCCATTTTGTTATCTGATGTGATCTTCCTATGTGTTGTAAATTCTACCCCAATGATGTTAATGAGGTGGGATTAGTGGCAGTTATGTTAATGAGGTAGGACTCAGTCTGCAAGATTAGATTGTGTCTTAAATCCATCTCTTTTGAGATATAAAAGAGAGAAGCTACCAGAGAGTCAGGATGACCTCATACCACCAACAAATAAGAGCCAGGAGAATAGTATATCCTTTGGACTTGGGGTCCCTGCACTGAGAAGCTCCTTGACCAGGGAAGATTGATGACAAGGAGGTTCCCCAGAGCTGACAGACAGGGAAAGCCTTTCCTGGAGCTGGCATCCTGAATTTGGACTTCCAGTCTCCTAGACTATGAGAGAATAAACTTCTGTTGGTTAAAGCCAACCACTTGTGGTATTTCTGTTACAGCAGCACTAGATGACTAAGACCCCAAGAAATCAAAAGGCGTATTACATTAACAAATCAACTGCAAAAGACCTCTTTAAAGTATTAAAAAGCAAAGGTGTCACTTTAAGGACTGAGGTGTGCCTGACCCAAACCATGGCATTTTCAATTGCCTCATACACATGTGAAAGCTGGACAATGAATAAGGAAGACTGAAGAATTGATACCTTTGAACCGTGATGTTGGCAAAGAATATTGAATATACCATGGACTGCCAGAAGAATGAACCAATCGGTCATAGAAGAAACACAACCAGAATCCTCCTTGGAAGCGAGGATGACGAGACTTCAGGCTTACTGACTTTAGACACGCGATCAGAGAAGACTGATCACTGGAAAAGAGCGTCATATTTGGTTAAGTAGAAGGTCAGCGAAAACGAGGGAAACGCTCCATGAGATGGATTGACACAGTAGTGGCTACAGTGGGCTCAGACACACCAAAGATCGTGAAGATGGCCCAAGACTGGGCAACGTTTGGTCCTGTGGTAGGTGAGGTCAGACCTGGCTTGACAGCAACTAACAACAACCCTTAATAAAGGGTTAATGAAGCATACCCGTTGCCTTCCAGTCGACTCACAGTGACCCTGTAGGACAGAGTAGAACTGCCCCATAGGGTTTCCAAGGCTGTAATCTTTATGGAAGCAGATCTCCACATCCCCCCCTCCACCCGCCCCAAAGAGGAGCTTGTGGATTTGAACTGCCAGCCAAGCACTTACCGTAATTTTATGCAGATAATACACACCTTCTATGTTTATTGGCCAACCACTCCCGCTTCCCTCCAGGTATTTTCTTAAGTGCAGCTTTGGGATAGTGGTGGTTATGAAAATACCTGAACTGGGGTGGGGGGGAGTGGTTGGCCAACAAACATAGAAGGCATGTGTTATTTGCATAAAAATACAGTAAGCGCTGTGCCACTAACCTAAAACCAAGAAAAGCTCATAGCGAGCCTAGAGGACAGAGTAGAACTGCCCATAGGGATTCCAAAGAAGCGGCCGGTGGGTTCGAACTGCCGAGCTTTTGGTTAGCAGCCAAGCTCTTAACCACTGAGCCACCAGGACTCCTTTAATTAAGCTGTCAAGTCAATTCTGACTCATAGCGACCCTACAGGACAGAGGAGAACTGCTGCATAGGGTTTCCAGGCTATAATCTCTGGGAAGCAGATCGCCAGGTCTTTTCTCCTATGGAGCGGCTGGTGGGTTTGAACTTGCGGTTAACAGCCAAGCACTTAATCACTGCCACCAGGGCTTCTTATTCATTAAGCATAGTGGTGGCAAAATAACCTCTACACTGGACTGAAACATGCCAAGGATCATGAAGATGGTGCAGGGCCCAGCAGTGTTTGGGTCTGGTACGCAGAAGGTCAGAGCTGACTTGACTGCATCTAACACAACAACAACAATAACAACAACGTGGCGGTGCATTAGGCGTGGTGGTGGGAAATCGGAGCCCTGGTGGCGCAGTGTTAAGAGCTTGGCTGCTAACCCTAAGGTCGGCACTTCAAAAGAGACCCAGCTCGATACAGGAACTCTAAAGACGTCCTCAAGAAAGTTTTACTGTCCTCCCGTTAAATCAACCTTATTGACTTCCAGTGCTCATGCCTCTTGTTGTTTACCTGGAATCCAGACTCTGTTTCTGAGTTCCTCGCCTTGCGTTTATCCCCATGCAAAGTCATTAGCAGTTCCCCGGCTAACTACCACCAATTGCTGGGTCTCTGCTCATCAATTTAGTGCCTCGTTAACTGGAATGATTTAATGTCAGCATCAACCTTGGGACTCTAAAATGACTTTTCACTGGAGAGCGATTTTATTGGAACTTCATTATTAGAAAGCAAAATACATAAATAAGGGCATAAAAATGGTGCAGACCTGGAGTGGTGAAATGCTTACCATTCTGTGCTTGCGGAAGCGGGTCTGAAAACTAAATTCAATCTGTCAGCTTCACAGTTACCTGGTGAGAGGCACAGCTCACATTTAAATGTTTTCCCTACATGCCTAGAGGGAAGATGATTTTTAAAAAAAGAAAATTTGTTGTGTTTTAGGTGAAAGTTTACTGTGTAAATTAGCTTCTCATTCAAAAATTTATACACAAAGTGTTTTGTGACATTGGTTGCAATCCCTGAAATATGTCATCACTCTCCCCTTTTCCCTTTACACCCCAGGTTCTAGAGGAAAGATGATTTTGATGTTAGCTTAATAGGATTTAATTTTTTTTTCTTCTATAACGGAACATAGCCCTCCACCATTTATTTTCAGAGAGAAAAGAGGATAAATCAAGTTGTATATTTCTAATTAGGCTAAAAATAGGGTGAATATTTTCCAAGGTATTTACCTTCCAAAATGCTTTTGAAAAATAAACTCAACAAGTTTTCAAGATCCATGTGTTTATTTCAGACTCCTTTGGAATCTAAAACTGCTCTAATTTAATACTCTACCAGATTTATTTTAGCTGTAATTTTAGGTTTAGAATTCAGAAGTTAAATTTTGAGTTGATTCCAGATTGCCATGGAAGTAAAAATCTATCTACATAGAGATGTTAAGGTGTAATGTATGACTTTGTACATGTTATTAGCTCTATAGTTATTGACAAGTAATAAGTGAGAACGATAATATGTTTATTTCTGAAAACCTGTGCGTTGCGTCTGAAGGCTACTCATTTTCTCTTGGATGCCCGGGTGTGCCTTCGAACGTCTTTGCGGTTCAGAGGGGGTGCCTGTTCTTTCCGACCTGCACCAAATTTCCATTGTGGAAGACACCAACCGCAAATAAAAGTGCACTCTTTATAGAGACAAGATGTATTGGCTAAAGCAAAATGATTATAATTGAATTGTCCTTCTTTCTCTTGTAACCTGAGTTGTGGCATTTGGAGTTTACATTTTGATAAAATCTCAATCCTTCATCAAGTGATGGCTTCAAAACTCTCATGTCATATGAACATTTTAAATCTTTCATTGTTTCTTTTAGCCAACTGTGAACTTGACCTCAGAACTATTACTTGTTTTCCTTTTTCTTCTTTTTTTTCAAAGTAACAACCACATGGGCTTCACTTACAAGGGACATTGATGTCATGAGTTTTGAAAGATGATGAAGAAACTAAGCTAGATGACTCCGAAACTCAAACCAAGCATGCATTTTGACTGGACGTGACATTCAAGAAAAGATATCTTGTTGCAGTTTGCAAACCTATTACAGAATATAATTGATTCAGGATCAGGTCTTTAAAAACTGATCTCCTTACTACTAATGGAACAGATAATCTTGACAACACTAGCAATGAAATTCCTTTTCCAACTAATACAGAGGACGTAATCACAGATCCAGAATCACCACTTTACTGCTGGAGAGTTAGTTTATTTTTCAAGGCCATTTTACCCTTATTGAATTCACTTAAAATTGTAAGCAAACAGTGCCTGGGTTTTGCTGAGAGCTCCAATTTTGAAAGTGTGCATGGCCATATTGGGACTCTGCCTTCTTCTGTCTTTCTGAAGTCAAGGTCCCAGAACGAAATGGAGGACTCCTTCACTGGACGTCAGAGTAGCTGGAGAATACTCATTCTACCTTTGTCAGGGGCCTTACAGGCAGGGGGGATGACATGTTGACCACTGATTGCTTTTCAACCATGCAGTTCTAGAATTTCTGTAAAAACACCTGTGATCTAGAGAGCTTAGTAGTCAGGGAGGAAATCCAGGCTGTCGGCTATCTGCTACTGACAACTCAATGCTTCTTCTCAGAAACGTTACTGAGCCACTGTTACAATATGGGCTCCTCATCTGTAAAGTGGGGGAGTCATGGTTACCTAAACTTCAGGGCTACCAGTAAGAATAATTCATGGTGGATCATGCTTATCAGGAATCCCTAGGTGGCACAAATGGTTCATCGCTTCACTACTAACCAAAAGGTTAGAGGTTCTAGTCTACCCAGAGGTGCCTCCAAGAAAGTTCTGGCGATCTGCTTCTGAAAGGTCACAGCCATTTGAAAATCCTGTAGAGCAGGATTCTACTCTGATACACATGGGGTGGCTGTGAGTCAGAATCACCTCAGTGGCAACTAGTACTGTTAATGCTTAGCAAATTGAAGATGCAGCGAAAGTGGCTAATTTAGTAACATGTACGCCATGAGTTGGAATCGACTCGATGGCAATGGATTTGGTTTTTGGTTGAGCCATTTTACTGCCACTCCTCTGTCAGTTTGTCAGCACAGGACAATGAGATATGTGAAGGAAGTATGCCCGAGTGTAGAAGACTGAAATTTAAGAGAAAGGAGAAAGAAAGAATTCTCCAGGATTATACCGTGAAGACCAGAAATATTCTTCATAGAGCATAAGACATGAGAAGGGGAGCTCATGAGGGAAAGCTGATGTGAGTTTTGCAAGTTGCTTGAGATGATGAGGAAAGATTCATTGCATGGAGAGGTAGGTACCCTTGAGAATAAACAAAGGCAGCTTGGATGAGAATATGGGCCTGGAGATGCAAATCTAGGAGTCATCAACAGATTTTGAGCACCTGCTTTTTATGTAAGACTTTGAATGAGAGATGACAAAATACAGATGATAGTTTAAGCAATATGAAAAGATGATTTCTATGAAGAACTGAATATAGAAAAGAACCTCCTACCACAAGAAAGAAGAGCCAGGAGCAGAGCACATCCTTTGGACCTGGGCTCCTTGCGCTAAGAAAATCCAAGACCCAGGGGAAGATTGATGACAAGGACCTTCCCCCAAAGTTGACCAAGAGAGAAAGCCTTCCACTAGACCTGGCGTCCTGAATTTTGGACTTCTAGCCTCATAAACTACGAGAGAATGAATTTTTGTTTGTTAAGGCCAACCACTTGAGGTATTTCTATTATAGCAGCACTAAATAAATAAGAGAGAAATTTGGTAAAATGTTGCTGAAGATAATTCAAAAATGGTTGCAGCAGTGCATCTACAGGGAACTTCCAGAAATTCAAGCCGGATTCAGAAGAGGACTTATAAAAAGGAATATCATTGCTGATGTCAGATGGATTCTGGCTGAAAGCAGAGGATACCAGAAAGATGTTAACCTGTGTTTTATTGACTACACAAAGGCATTTGACTGTGTGGATTATAACAAATTATGGATAACATTGCAAGGAATCAGAATTCCAGAACACCCAATTGTGCTCATGAGGAACCTGTACGTAGACCAGAGGCAGTCATTCGAATACAACAAGGGGATACTGCATGGCTTAAAATCAGGAAAGGTGTGCATCAGGGTTGTATCCTTTCACCATACTTATTCAGTCTGTATGCTGAGCAAATAATCTGAGAAGCTGGACTATATGAAGAAGAATGGGACGTTGGGATTGGAAGAAGACTCATTAACAACCTGCTATATGCAGACAACACAACCTTGCTTGCTGAAAGTGAAGAGGACTTGAAACACTGATGAAGATCAAAGACCACAGCCTTCAGTATGGATTATACCTCAATATAAAGAAGGCAAAAATCCTCATAACTGGACCAACAAGCAACATCATGAGAAATGGATAGAAGATTGAAGTTGTCAAGGATTTCATTTTACTTGGGTCCACAGTCATTGCCCATGGAAACAGCAGTCAGGAAATCAAATGAGGTATTGCATTAGGCAAATCTGCTGCGAAAGACCTCTTTAAAGTGTTTCAAAGCAAAGATGTCACTTTGAGGACTAAGGTGAGCCTGACCCAAGCCATGGTGTTTTCAGTCACCTCATATACATGCAAAAGCTGTACAATGAATAAGGAAGACCAAAGAAGAATTGATGCCTTTGAATTATGGTGTTGGTGAAAAATCTTTACTATACCATGGACTGCCAGAAGAATGAACAAATCTGTCTTGGAAGAAGTACAGCCAGAATGCTCCTTAGAAGCGAGGATAACAAGACTTTGTCTCAAGTACTTTGGACATGTTATCAAGAGGGTCCAGTCGCTGGAGAAGGACATCATGCTTGGTAAAGTAGAGGGTGAGCGATAGAGAGGAAGACCCTCAGAGAGATGGATTGACACAGTGGCTGCAATGATGGGCTCAAGCATAGCAACGATTGTGAAGATGGCTCAGGACTGGGCAGTGTTTCATTCTGTTGTATGTAGGGTTACTATGAGTCTGAACCGACTCGACAGCACCTAACAACAACAAGCCATTTTATGGAGGCCCTAGGTCAGGCAAATAGTCAATGCACTTGTGAGCTACCAATAGTTTGGAGTTTGGAGTCTACCCAGCAGTAGAAAGAAAGGCCTCGGAAGAAAGACACAGAGATCTACTTCTGAAAAATCAGCCACTGAAAACCCTGTGGAGAACAGTTCTACTCTGACACATATGGGGTCGCCGTGAGTCAGAGTTGACTCCAGAGCAAATGGTTTATGGTTACATCATTTAGGGAGAGGAGATTGGTATAGCTAAGGTGAATAATATTTGGGCCAAATGCCAAAAGTCTCATATTCTCAACTAGTGGTTCTCCCAGTATACTATAGTCCCTAGACCACCAGTATCGGCACCACTTAGGAATTGGTTTAAAAATGCTAATTCTTCGGCTCCACATGAAAACCAAAAACTGGTTGCCGTCTAGTTGATTCTGACTTATAGTGACCATATAGGACAGACTAGAACTGCCCCATAGGGTTTCCAAGGAGCAGCTGGTGGATTCAAACTGCCAGCCTTTTGGTTAGCAGCTGAGCTCTTAACCCCTGCGCCACCAGGGCTCCTCATAAGACCTACTGAATCAGAACCTCTGAGTGGAGGAGGCAACAACCTGTGTATGAGCAAACCCTCTGTGGATTCTAATGTCTGCTCAAGTTTGAGATCCATGGCTCTGAACCAGAGGCTAGGGAACTTTTTCTGTATAAGGATCATTGTTGTTGTTGTGTGCCCTCGAGTGGATTCCAACTCCTAGTGACCCTATAGGACAAGGCAGAACTGCTCCATAGGATTTTCTGGGCTGTAATCATTATGGGAGCAGATCGCCAGGTCTTTTTAGCTCAAGAAGCTGCTGGGTGGATTCAGACCACCAATCTATTGGTCAGCAGCCAAGCACTTAACTATGATGCCACCAGGGCTCCTCAGGTATGGATCAGATAGTAAATCTTACCAACTTTGCAGGCCATAGGATCTCTGTCCCTACTACTCAACTCTGCTGTACCAGCCGGAAAGTAATCGTGTACAGGATGTAAATGAAAGGGCGTGGCTGTTGGCCAAGAAAACTTGATTTACAAAAACAGGCATCCAGATTCTGCTCCGGTGCTGTGATTTCCAGACCTCTGCTCTCTGACTCCCTCTTACCTACTTCAGACCTATTGGGCTTGCTTTGTGTGAGTTGATTTGAAAACTTTTGTCCACATGGGATATTTAAAATAAAAAAATAAAAAAAAAATTCTGTCTGGTTCAACTATATGTCTATGCCTGAGTGCAAACTGAAAACATGATTTTTGATGCTTTGAATTGTAAGGCTTTTATATGTAAGCAAAAGAGGGAGCACTTATAATAAAATTAATTTGGGGAAGATGTGTATTCATCTTCCTGGTGCCCCAGTGGTTAAGATCTACAGCTGCTAACCAAAAGGCCAGTAGTTCGAATCCACCAGCCACTCCTTGGAAACCCTATGGGGAAGATCTACTCTGCCCTGTAGGGTCGCTATGAGTTGGAATGGACTCAACGGCAACAAGTTCGGGCTTTTATTTTTACTTATTTATTTTTGGTTTGGTATATTTACTTAAAGATGCTTTTATTCTATGTGGATATAATTACTAATACATAATGAGTAAAATCTTACCTCAGCTCTTATTACTTATTTTAGGACGTTTATATATACTATATACTATCATTACAATAAATGAATTCTAACATCTCTTAGCACGCAGAGCGTCATATCCATCATTGCCCTCCGCATACACCTAATAAATGAATGCCATTGATCGGCTGAGCAATCAGGCATCAGAAGCTGTCTCAAGACAAACCGCTCTTGATAGATTCTCCTGGTTACATCGAAGCTCGCTATCCAGCAATTTGAACTTGGAGAACGTGTGACTCAGAGATCCAGTTAGTTATACAACCTCAGATGACTCTTCCTACAATACTTCCATGCTCCAGCCCTATGTTTTAATACTTGTCATTTCCGATTTACTGTTAAGTGTCTTCCACTAAACAGTTTTCCCTCAACTGTTCATTTGACACGATATTTTGAATTGGTGCCACAATGGATTTCTTCTCCTCCCTTCTGTCTGTGATCAATTTGCTTATTTCTAAACCTCATCAGCTACCACAGAGAAACAGGAAATGAACCTAAGTACCTCAACATGGTTTCAAGTTTTTCTCCAGTAGATTTTTGGAATGGGGTATGATAGAGACACTTAGGTTTTCCAGCCAGGAAATCTGGCCACGTCATAGGTCCCCACTCATTTTCCTTTGGGCTCTAACGCTGTTTGCCAAATGTAGAAACGCTAATATAGACTGCTCACACTTATGGTTTTTAGTACAAGGAAGTTTTCTCAAATGTATACTTCCGTTTTTTTTTTTTAGTAAATCCACAAAATGATTAAATAATATGCCACTTGTAAAATTTATCAATATGTTGTAATTTTTTGAATACGTACTGGTGTATTATATCCTAAGGATATATACTGTAACATATTTTAAGGATATATATTGTAACATATTGTAAAGATATCTTTTTTATCACCTTCTTTCCTTAAAATGAAAGTAATAAGAGATATTTTAAGTACAGTGATGTAACTTATTGATAACATTCCCTTCTACTATTTTCTAAATTTACAGAGCTCAGGATTTTTATCAAATACATTTTGGATATTTTGTTGTGCTAACACAGTCCTTTGCTAAGAATAAAGCGACCATAAATCTTTGCTGGGATAACTAGTGAATGAGTAGATTAATGAATGAACCAACCAAGTATTAGTGGCTGAATTTAGGACAAATTCGTTTTTTAGTAATAGTAATAAAAGTGTTTTTTGACAAAATAGCTTCATGCAATCACTCCAAAATGATAGATTACTGGCCCTATGTCTAAAATTGAAAAACTGTTATATTAATTTATACTATATATGTTTTTATTGGATTTGTTTTGTTGTTGTTATTGAGAATATACACAGCAAAACATAACACCTATTCAGCAGTTTCTACGTGTACAATCCAATGACATTGATTACATTCTTTTGAGTTGTGCAACCATTCTCACCGCCTTCTAAGTTGTTCCTCCCCCATTAGAATAAAATCACTGCCCCCTAAGGTTTCTATCTAACCTTTCGAGTTGCTGTTGTCAGTTAGATCCCATATAGATAGTTCTTAAAAGAGCATAATGCTCAAGACAGACCTTTTTTACTAGTTAAGCTAGTTTTTACTTTCTAGTTAACTAGTTTCTACTAGTTAAGCTGTTTTACCTCCTAGTTTGTAGCATCATGTCACAGGTCTTAAAAGCTTGCACTCTACCATCCAAGGCACAACAGTTGGTCTCTCTTTGCCTGGAGCAACAGAGGAAGAAAGGAAGTCAGGAATCAGAGGAGGATTTGGAATGTGTGGCTAATTGCTTCCATGAACAGCTGCCTCCTTTGCCATGAGAACAGAAGAACTGGATGGTGCCCAGCTATCATTACTGAACATTTTGATCAAAAATTCCATAGTAGAACCCTGATCAAAAGGGATAAAAATCAGGAACAGAATTTTCTGATTTTGGAATTCTCATGGACTCCAGAGACATGGAGGCTGGATAAACCCCTGAAACTATTGTCCTGCAATAATAATCTTGAAACCTTAAACCAAAAATACCCCCTGAAGTCTTCTGAAAACCAGACAGTAGTTTAGCTTAACTGGTAAAAAATGTCTGCCTTGAGCATTACATACACTATATATGGTTTCTTTCAGGAGCCCTGATGGTGCAACGGTTAAGCACTTATCTGCTAAAGGAAAAGTTGGCTGTTCAAACTCATCCAGCAGCTCTACAGGAGAAAGACCTAGCAATCTGCTCCTGTAAAGATTATAGCCTAGAAAACCCTATGGGGCAGTTCTACTCTCAGGTTAGGTTGCTGTGAAACAAAACTGGACTTGACAGCAGACAACAGCAACATAGTTTCTTTGGTTATGTCCCCATTTTATGTGAGATGTTTTTGAATCTGTTTTCTCCTTTTCTTTAATCTACAAAAACTGGAAAAACCTGTTTGGTTATAAGGAAGTTTCCACAGGCACTAAAACCAAACAAAGCAAAGAAAGAAAGAAAATAAAAAATTAGCTCTGTTCCTATGGTATCTAAAATTTGAAAATTGTTATTTTAGGATTATTTTCAATGATGTTCTTGTCATTTTTCCTGAATGTGAACATGTGAACGTGTTTTTCTTATTTATAAAATTTTCTTTTTGTTTCTTGCTTGCCTGACTTTGGATTTTAAAATTGATTTGAAGACGGTATACTTCTTATAGACTGCCATCATTTTTTTAACCATTCATGTAACAAACACTCTGATAGCCTCCCAGGGGTTAGGTGTGGTATACGAGACAGGCGACAGAACTTGTACTCTGGACCTGGACAGAGTGGAGAGCCTTGCCAATCACAATAGTGTGACCAGTGCTATGAGAGGTATATATCCTGGACTGCTTAGCGGCACCTTCCTGGCTTCCCAGGCCATCCAGGAGGCGGTGTTGAGGAAAGGATCCCTTTAGCAGTAACAGCTGAATTGATTTCTGCAAGATGACATGTGATTAGAGAAGGTAGATATTCCAGGGTCCTTGCAAAGGTGCTGAGTTATTAGAGTATTGTAAATAACTCGCACACATTTCTGGTGCAAGTACAAATGAGTACAACACCTGAGGAACAATATTTGGCAATGTCTACCAATATTAAAAATTAATTGACTCTTTGATAGTGGCAGTTGACTCAGCTGTTCCCTTTTTGAGAATTTATTCTCCCTTTATATTTGTGATATGGTGTATGTACAGTTCTATTTATGACATCCCTATTAATAGCAAAAACTAGTTGCTGTTGGGTGGATATCAGTTCATGGTGACCCCATGTGTGTCAGAGTAGAACTGTGCTCCATAGGGTTTTTAATGGCTGGTTTTTCAAAGTAGATCACTAGACCTTTATTTCGAGGTGCCTCTGGGTAGTAGACTCAAACCACCAACGTTAATGCACAGCAGAACAAAATGTTGCCTGTTCCTGTATCATCCTCATGATCACTAGTATGTTGGAGTCCATTGCTGTGGTTACTGTGCCAGTTCATCTCACCGGGGTCTCCCTCACCCTCCATGACCCTCTACTTCACCAAGCGTGATGTCCTCCTCTAGCAGTTGATCCCTCCTGATGACGTGTCCAAAGCAAGCAAGTTGGACCATGTTTGGTATTTGTCTCGTGGGACAGCAATAAAATAGCTCAGGAAGAAGCATGGAAAAATGGGATACTCAACAGCGTTGTTCATTCAATTCCCAACAGTAGAAACTAAGTAGAAGATAAGGTATCAACAATAAGAAAACCACTCTAGAAGAAAATCATTTTTTCTTTGATTATATTTGTATAGTGGCTGCCCATGTGAGAACAGTTCTGAAATTGGAATTGGCAAGACCATGGACAGCACTTTTTCAGGCCTACAAGACCACAGGACATCTTTCTGGGAATTTTTCATCTTCAATATTAAAACGCTTAGGAGAGATTTAAAAATGCAGTCAATAAATGTATTTGAATGTCCTTTCTCAGGGCACCAAGTGAACCAGCATCATTTCAGCTACATCTCCCTCAGACAACAACACAGAAATGAAAAGGAAGAAAATAAATGGAAAGTACACTAGGGAGAGAAGTCCTCCTATTTTTTCCCTAATTTTATTCAATAGATAAAGATTAGACCCACTGGAGAGATAGAAATTTCTTAAAACAGTAATAATAAATATTATTTATTACTATTATTATTAACTGTTATTTGTTCATTTATATATTAGACAATCCTTGCAACAAAGGGGAGAAGTAGCAATGTTTTCCCCATATTTCAAATGAAAACAATGAATTATATTCCCAGGTTTCCAGTGAAGACGTTGAAGTTTCAGGGTCTTAAGGAACTCCCTCAAAGTTACACAACCATTACATACCAAGGTTGGAATCTCACTTGAACTTATCCTTAAACCAGTTGCCGTCAAGTCAACCGCAACTCATGGAGACTCCTTGTGTGTCAGAGTAGAACTATGCTCCACAGGGTTTTCAATGGCTGTGATCTTTCAAAAGGAGCCCTATGCCTCCCAGACTCTCTATTAACCCAGAACTAAAACCATTCCCGAAGCCAACTCTTCAGGCAAAGATCAGACTGCACTATAAAACATAAAATAATACTCATGAAGAGTGTGCTTCGTAGTTCAAGTAGATATACAAGAATAAATGGGCAGCTCCTGTCCGAAGGCAGGATGAAAAGGCAGAAAGGGGGATAGGAGCTGGATGAATGGACACAGGAAACCTGGGATGGAAAGGGGGTGGGTGCTGTCACATTACAGGGATTGCAACTAGGGTCATATAACAATGTGTGTATAAATTTTTGTATGGGAAACTAACTTGAGCTGTAAACTTTCACCTAAAGCACAATTTAAAAAAAAAAAAAAAAAGGAGCCCTAGTGGCACAGTAGTTAAAGCACTTGACTGCTAGCCAAAAGGTCGGCTGTTTGAAACCACCAGTAGCTCCATGGGAGAAAGATGGGTGTGGCAGTCTGCTTGCATAGAGGTTTACAGTCTTGGAAGCCCTATGGGGTTGCTATGAGTCAGAATGGACTTAATGGCAGTGGGTTTGGTTATTTTTATTTTTGGATCTTTCAGAAAAATATTGCCAAGCCTTTCTTCTGAGGCACCTCTGGGTGGAATCAAACCTCCAACCCTTTGTTTAGTAGCTGAGCGTATTAACTATTTGCCCCACCCAAGGATTTACAATTTATCCTTACCACTACTATACTGTGTATCTTCTCAGGCTTAGAGACATAATGAAATCATGCGAGGAGGCTTAATAAGTGAGAACACACAGAGAGAAACAAGAATATATGAAGAAATTCACCTATTATAAAAAATTGTTTTTTTTTTTAAATCAAGCTGTTCCTACTTAATCAATAAGGTCCACCTTCATTGTTGGTTCACCGAGTGAAACAATTCATTTGACTTTCCATTGAGGATTAAAAATAATAAGAAGTTGGCAGACGCTGAATGAATTCTAATCATGACTGTAGACTGACTGAGAGGTTCCCTTGTAAATGGGTAGATGCGGTTAAGAGGTAATGTCCACACAGTTACGTGAATGCAGGTGCCGTGTACCCGGGCACAAGTTATACAATGTTCACATCCATGGTTTTCAAGCAGCAGAGATATTTGCACTCATGTGTGTGAAAATATGAAATTATTCATGCACACAACTGCCCATTTCAAATGCACATGTTTCCTTCCATAAATAAATAAAGATACTGATGACTGTCATAAAGAACGGAGAATGCAGGGACATTTATGGAGCGTTGTAAGATTTTTGAACACTGGGTGTCAGGTATTCTGATGTTAACAGTTAACCTTTCAACAATAAAATATCCTGTGTTTTGGAAACAAACCTATTCAGTGTTAGATGGGTTAGCATCTTAAAAAAAAAAAAATGGTTTTATTAGAATATGCTGTTATTCTTTTTTGAAGATTATTATGCTATTTAATAATATTTAATATCCATGTTCCTTTCTACCTAAGGTTGGCAGACAAATATTACATGTTCAGCTATTTAAATGTCAAGGAAAGGTACAACTGTGTTGGTCATCCTCAAGTTTTACTTTTTTTTGTATAAACTCGGATTTGTATGGCGCATTTATGTATGTGTTTTGGATGCATTTTCCTGAAGAACTCTCGCTCTACTGAGTATCTGTAGCACAAAGTTTGACCTGCCTTCTAATTATTGCATCTGAGTGTTGGATTGTTTTTGCCTCTGCTTTGCATATACCCGTGTGACGGAAGATGTCTTCCACAGCTCTATCATTAATTTGAACCAGACGGTCATATTTCTTGCCGGGGAATACAGCTGACCCTGCCAAGCTTGATGGAACTGAGCTGTTGTGACAATTAAAAACAGTTGTGCTTGTTCTACAGAAGAAGCGCTACTGAACTTGCAGGAAATGTCTGTAAGGCTAGAGTGTGCCAGATGAAAAGACTTAAGGGGCCCTCCGAGGACACGGTTGAGAACTTCCTTAGGTTTTCTCGTGTTCGAGGACTGGTTCCTGCCGACGTTGTCAAGGTGAAGCTGAGAAAGCAGCTGCCTGGTGTGGGAGTCAGTATTTAATTAAACACCGTGCCGGAGTATGTGTGCAAGAGTGGGAAAACATAGTTGGGGCCTGGGAGACTATTTTATTTTGTTTCATTTCATATTATTTTATTTTAGTTGTTACTGTTTGAGAGAGTCTGCAAAATATCCAAGTTATGCTTGGGCACATAATTCTAAATCTCTGAACTCTTCAAACGGCATTTTTTGCATAGCTTAATTGTTACGGGAAGCTCACAGATTGCCTTTTGTTACTCTTGTGGACTTCCCTGCTTTTTAAAGAAAGGAACTTCCAGTAGAGGCACAGTGCTTACTTAAAGATTACTGAGAAAGACACCAAAGGAGAAGCCGCCAGAGAGTGCGGTTAAGGAAAGGTCTGCATTCATTTGAATGAATACCTTTTTTCTGTTCAAATTGCAAAAATATAGCAAATGCCCAATTATCTCAAATCAATGTTTGATTTTGTCTGTGGCGAAGGTGACAGAGAAACAAAGAAGAGCCTCAGAGTGGGAAAGTTACTATTCTTGGGTGCAACTTGTAATCAAAAAATCAAGAGAGAAAATTTAGGTGAAAAAGAAGAAATTTAAAATAATAATCATTAAACAAACATTTTAGAATACTTACTGTTAGAATGAACTTGAAGTTTGTCCTCAGAGAGCCTACAGGTTAATGGGGGAGTCAGATATTAATCGGAGAATCACAAGAATATGCCATTGAAGATGTGATCTATCATGCAGATAGAACCCACACTGCCTTGGGGTTCAGAAATGGCTTCCCTGATGAACTGATATTTGGCTATCAGGCCAGCGGGAATGGGGCTTGGAGCAAGGAGTGTCTAAGTACACTCCTGTATTGGAAAATTCATGGAATGGTTGAGGAACTGAGAGAAGATTACTATCATGTATTGAATTGTGTCCCTAAAAAACATGTGTCAACTTGGCTAGGCCATTATTCCTAGTATTGTGTGATTGTCCACCATTTTGTCATCTGATATGATTTCCCTATGGGTTGTAAATCCTACCTGTATGATGTTAATGAGGCAGAATTAGTGATAGTTATGTTAATGAGGCAGGACTCAATCTACAAGATTAACTTGTGTCTTGAGTCAATCTCTTTTGAGATAAGAAAGAAAGAAGGGAGCAGAGAGACTGGGGACCTCCTACCACCAAGAATGAAGAATGAGGAGGGGAGCATGTCCTTTAGATCTAGGGTCCCTGCGCTAAGAATCTTCTCCACCGAGGAAGATTGATGACAAAGACCTTCCCTTAGAGCCAGCAGAGAGAGAGTCTTCCCCTGGAGCTGACACCCTGAATTAAGACTTCCAGCTTCGTAGGCTGTGAGAGAATGAATTTCTCTTTGTGAAAGCCACCCACTTGAGGTATTTCTGTTATAGCAGCACTAGATGACTAAGATAGTTACTGTGGTGACAGTGGAGAGGATGGAGTTGGTGGCTGAGTGGTTATGAGGTAGAAGATTAACACATGAAGAGTCTGGAAAGAAAAGGAAGAAGGAGGTATCTTATGGAGAATCTCGGTCTTAAGAGCAAGCAAGAGAAGAAGGAGAAGAACAGTTAAGAGATTGTCACAGTCATTTAGGTTACAGATGATGATAACTTGCATCAGGTGATGGTGGTGGAGATGGAACAAACTGCGTGCATCTGAGAGATAGTTAGGAGTTGAAATTGAAAAGACACAGTAGTCATTTGTTTTTTCATAGTAGGAAGAGGGTGGGGGGCGGGGAATCCTAAAGAACATCTCCACGTTTCAGTTTGCGTCACTGGGTGGACAGAGAGTGAATACTAGAAGGAAGCTGGTGTGAAGGAAAAGGTTAAAAATCCATGTGGAAGTGGTGAACTTGAGGTGTCTTTGAGACCTTAATGGAGATGCTGAATAGACATTTGGTTACTTGTCTTGACTCCCCAAAGAGAAGAACAAGATAGTGATTGGTGTCATGGGTGTGATTCAGTGTCCTGAGTAAACAGTATAGTGTGAGAAGATAGGAGGTCAAGGAACAATTCTTGAGAAGCTCTAATACTTAAAAGATAAAATGTTGTTGTTGTTGTGAGTCTTCCTTGAGTTGATTCCAACTCATTGCAACCCCATGTGTGCAGAGTAGAACTGTGCTCCATAGGGTTTTCAAGGCTGCGACCTTTCAGAAGCAGACCGCTATGCCTGTCTTCCAAGGCACCTCTGGGTTTGTTTGAACCGCCAACCTTTTGGCTAGTAGTCAAATGCTTAACTGTTTGCACCATCCAGGGACTCCCAAGAGCATATATAGCCAAGATCTAGTGTTTTGTTTGCCTAGCCTTCTTACTCTTTTCCCTCCCTTCCCAAAATTTATACCTATACACATATTTCTTCTTGGAAATGGATTTTCCCCATATGGTTTTCTTGTAGTCTTCTTCCCTCTTCCTTGATTTCATCCTTCTACCCACAGTTGATTGGTTTAATGTTCTAATGAGACTGAAGAAGACAATTTAAAGTTCTTTCAGAGAAGTTTCTAACTGGAGCTAGAGAAGGCTTTCACTTTTGTTCCAGGTGTACACTTGGAGATGAGGCATGGGAACTGAAGCTCTGAGGCTTCTGGTCCCCGTTGTTTTCCACAGGACAGCTCATCAAGGGAGAATAGAGCCCCGGTGCAGAGAGGACAGGGCCCCTGCACTCATGGAGTGGACAGAGAGTACCAGCAGAGCAGAAAGCACAGACTGCCTCCTGGCAGAATTCCACACCTGGCATGCAGCTCTCCTTGAGCCAGCTTCCTTGGGTTTCCTATCATTGTGTTCCACTTCCAAAAAAGACATTCTTCTTTTGCTTCACTTAGTTGCAGTTGGGCTTCTGTCATTTGAAACTAAAAGGATGCTGACTCACACAGATAAAAGGAGGCAGCCTGGCCAGCAAAGTAAAATGAGAGGGAAGAGGAAAATGGGGAGAGAGATAAACAGAGGATTCCTGGTGTCAGGGATGTCAGAGAAATAGAATCTTCAGATTGTGATGAATGCTGTTGAGAGGTCAGCAAGAAAGGGAACTGAAAACTATCTGCTGAATTTGGTAGGATGGAGATAGTAACCTTAGTAAGAGCCATTTTTTAGCATGGGAGCTGAGAAGACAGGAGGAAGCTAGAAGTGAGGAACTGACAAACGCAGTTGAGGAAAAATTGTTGTTGTTGTTGTTAGGTGCTGTCCAGTTTTCCCAGCTTCATACTTTGTACCTTAGATGCATTGATCTGTGATAGAGGAATAGTGTTTTCTCTTGAGAATAAAAAGTGAGGCAGGACTGGACTGGAGAGTAGCGAGCACTTAAAAGAGTAATTGTGAAAAGTAGGGGTTGAGTTAAACTAAAAAATGTGTGTGTTAGGTTTTTCTGGACATTTTAAAGGGCCCAAATGACAGTCCAAAAACAAAACCAAACGCATTGCTGTCAAATCAATTATGACTTATAGCAACCCTGTAGGACAGAGTAGAACTGCCCTACATGGTTTCCAAGGCTGTCAGTCTTCACAGAAGCAGACTGCCACATCTTTCTCTCGCAGAGCAGCTGGTGGGTTCGAACTGCCGACCCTTTGGTTAGCAGTCAAGCGCTTTAACCAGTGCACCCCCAGAGCTCTTTCCGAATGATAGTAGTGATCAATAATTTATTGTTATCCATCCGTCATTTTAGTATAGCTTTCCTAATAGCTCTCAACTATCCAGGTGAAAGGAACAAGAACAGAGATTTAGAGCATGAATCTTAACGCTTGTTGAGTATGAGAAAACGCTGAGCCAAGGGAGTTGAGAGTGCCAGCAAGGGTGTTAATGGAGCGATGAATCTAAGTGGATATGTAAGCAGGAAGAGATGGTGGGAGGTGATGGAAAACAAGAAATGGCCCTGCCAATGGGTATTTGAACCACATGAGTTTGAACAGTATTTTTTAGTGGGAACAGACAAGCAATGGGCAAGGAGATAAGAGATGAGATCTTTTAATTTGCTATCTTGGAGACTGAGCAGTAACAGAAATACAAAATTAAAAAGTAGATGGCCAGAGATGTAGTCCAGGTCTGGGCCGTTGTGGAAGGTAGGAAGGTGAATAGGAGCCGTGAGAGTGACGGGCTCTCTGAAACAAATGCAGTGTTATAAAGCCCTGGCACCTTGCCAGCACAGGGTTTAAGTCATCAGCAAACGTCAAAGTCCTTTCTATCGTAACTATGCAGTTTTACATCAGATTTTTTTGGGAGGGAGAGGAATCACCTTATATCCGATTAATTAAGACCTGCCAACAGAAAATACAGAAATACATCAAAATGGAGCTCATCTTTTGCAATCTGGCAATGATTTCTTTCAAAGTTTGTGGAAACAATTGGTTACTTTATCTTTGGGAATCATACTTTGAATGAGGTAGAAATTTCAAAAGCAACAGCAGTAACTATATATGTGAGGAAGACCGAAGAACAATTGATGCCTTTGAATTGTGGTATTGGCAGAGAATATTGAATATACCTGGGACTACTAGAAGAACGAACAAATCTGTCTTGGAAGAAATACAACCAGAATGCTTCTTAGAAGCAAGAATGGCAAGACTTTGTCTCACATACTTTGGACATGTTATCAGGAGGGACCAGTCCCTGGAGAAGGGCATCATACTTGGTAAAGTAGAGGGTCAGTGAAAAGGAGGAAGACCCTCAGCAAGATGGATTGACACAGTGGCTGCAACAATGAGCTCAAACATAGCAACGATTTTGATGATGGCGCAGGATTGAGGAATGTTTCGTTCTGTTGTACATAGGGTTACTATGAGTCGGAACTGACTCAGCTGCACCTAACAACAACATTCCTTTACAACGAGCCCTGGTGGCACAATGGTTAAGCCCTCAGCTGCTAACTGAAAGCTTGGCAGTTCAAACCCAGCCAGTGTCTCCACAGAAGAAAGATCTGGTGATCTGCTCCTGTAAAGATTACAGCCAAGAAGACCATATGGGGCAGATCTACTGTGTCACATGGGGTTGTTGTGAATCAAAAATTGACTCGACAGCATACAACAACAACTTTTTTTTTACGAGAGTGTCAGCGAATCAAAATAAATACTCATGCAGTAGAAGTAATGGCGTTTATCAATGGATGTCACACTTTGAAGAATCCAACAATGATGGCTGAGTGAGTCGGCTTTGCTACTTCTGCCCACATCACTTTGAAAATTAGAGGTGAAATGCTGTTTAGAGAACGCCTAGACCAGTTCAGCAGAGCTGATGTGTTTCAGCAATTGGGATCACCTTGGTGACAGGTATGCATATCTCTACATATAAATGAAGGAGCTCTTGTGGCTCAGGGGAGCCCTGGTGGCACAGTGGTTAAGAGCTTGGCTGCTAACCGAAAGGTCAGGAGTTTGAATCCACCAGCCACTCCATGGAAGAAAAGACCTGGCGATCTGCCCAGGAAATCCTGTGGGACAGTTCTACTCTGTCACGTGGGGTTGCTGTGAGTCGAAATCGACTCAGTGGCCCACAACAATAACACACATGAGTTTACCAAATTGAAAGTTTGTGAAGAAGTGTGAAAGATGGAAAGTACTCAATCTGTTACAGTCCTATGAGGGGGAAATTACAGCAGACTCTCAAGAAGCAGGTAAATACCCTGTGAGGAGGAGAAGGCTGAGGTAGATGGGGAAGGAAGCAAGGTTTCTACTGGCCTAGTAGGAGAGCTCAAAACCAGGAAACCCTTGCCTATGACTGGAAAACAGAGAACAATCTCCTTTGTCCACAGCACTGGGTGTTGTGGATTGAATTGTGCCCCCCAAAATGTGGGCTGAATTGTGCTCCTGTTTTGGAAACTATTGCTGTTGTCAGTTGCTGTCAACTCAGCTCCGATCCATGGTGACCCCACGTGTGCAGAGTTGAACTGTGCTCCACAGTGTTTTCAAGGCTGGGATCTTTTGGAAGCAGATCGCCAAGCCAGTCTTCAGAGTGGGTGGGTTTGAACTGCCAGCCTTTTGGCCAGTAGTTAAGCACTTAACCGTCTTAAACAGTTTGTGCCATCTGGGGACTCCTGTTTGGAAGCAGGGTTTTTCTTTCGTTATGTTAATGAGGCCATATCAGTGTGGGGTGGATCCGAAAGCTAATAACTTTTGAGCCGTCAAAAGAGCAGATTAGACATAAAGAAGCACACACGGGGGAGAGAGCTGCCACGTGAGAATTGTCTACAAGTGAAGGAACCAAGGAACGCCTGGAACTACCCACAAGGAAGGAATCGATCCTGATTTGGACTTTTAGCCTCCAGAACTGTGAGGAAAATCCCTGTTCCGTAAAGCCTCTCGTTTGCATATTTGTCTTCCAGCAGCGTTGGAGACTCGGACACTGGGTGTGCGTGGGACGAGAATGGAGGAAAAATGCCGAGGCAGGGTCGGGAAACATGCTGGAGGTCTTGGAATGCCGGTGTGAGGGGCGTGCAGGCATTGAGGGGCCAGTGGGCGCCATTGAGTGTGATGGGCATTGCAGTGTAGTAGGAGTGGGAGTTTGCATGCTCACTAGAGTAATTGTTGCTAACTTCTTAAAAGACAACCAAGGCTCATCTCACAGAACAGAATCACACATACTGAGAAGTATATGCAGGTATGATTATATTCTAGGTGATGCAGACAGCATGCTCACAGCTAACCGAAAGGTTGGAGGTTCGAGAATACCCAGAGGTACCTCAGAAGAAAGGTCTGGTGATCGACTTCCAAAAAATCAGCCATTAAAAACCCTATGGAGCATAGTTCTACTCGGACACACATAGAGTACTGATTTATGATGCTATTCTATGTAGCAAGACTATCCAATAAGACTTTCTGCAATGATTGAAAGGTTCCATACCTGTGCTATCCAGTATAGTAACCATGAGCCCTGTGTGGTTATTGAGCACTTACCAGGTAGCCCTGCAACTGAGAAACTTAAATTATAATTTCATTTAATTGAGATGTAAATTTAAATAGCAGCATGTAGCTGGCAGTTACCATATTGGACAACACAGCTATTGAAAGATATAGAATGGGAAAAAAAAATTATAAAACGTGTTAAGTAATGCAATACAGATTTTAGCCCTCCATGTTCATAAAGTGCCTTTTATTTTTACTTCCAATGGCTTCTGAGGTTCATTACCAGGGAATTTCTTGCCTTCTCGTGAAACTTGATGTTTAGAACTTTGTCAGGGACACCCCAGAGGGTGTGGTGGACCGATAGTCTAAGGCCTAATCTAATATCGCGAATTTTCAGCTTCCATTTTTCCATCTGTTACAGTTACTTGACCAATTTTAACTGAATGCCTTCGTGTGGTGTTTATCAAATACGCTCAGCCTTTTAAAAGGCTTTGCTTGGTGACAACTTCTTTTTGCAAGAGATTTCTTTTGTTGGTTAAGAGAAGCGCGGCTCCTAAAAGTTATTTCATGCGGGCAGATTTGTGCTGCTGTGATTGATTTCAGCGTGGGGCAGAACAGGCAAGGTGAGAAAGTATGTACCCAGAGAAAGGTCATCACTGCAAAGGAGAGGAAGAATGTTTATTGAAATGGTGTTGGAGAGAACAAAAATAACAGGGAGAGACAGTTTTTAGGAAAATCCAATCAACCCAACGGATTCAGAACAACCAAGTGAAGACTTTCAGAATTATGCCCTTACTGGATGGTACCTGGCTACCATTACTGCACATTTTGATCAAAGACTCTAAAGAAGAATCCTGATCGAAGGGAAGACAATGCAGAACAGAACTTCAGTTCTCATGGAATCCAGACTTTCTGGAAGCCATTGAGACTGGATAAACCCCAGAAACTATTGTCTTGAGGTTATCTTTAACCTTGGAACCATACATCAAAAATATCCCCTGAAGTCTTTTTGAAAACAAACAATAGCCTGTCTTATCTAGTAAAGAATTCCTGCCATGAGTATTGTGCTCTTTTAAAGAGCTGTCTACATGGGATAAAATTTATAACAGCAACCCAGAATTTTGATAGGAAGCTTAGGGGGCAGCGAGTTTATGGGGGAGGAACAATTCAGAAAAGGAGGCCAAGAATGGTTGCACAACTCGAAGAATGGAATCAATGTCACTGAATCGCACATGTAGAAATGGTTGAACTGGGGTATGTTTTGCTGTGTATATTCTCAACAACAATAAGAAAATTATGCTAAGAATATTATCAATAAATGTTGAGATGGTAGCTGCCACTTGTTTTTAAGTTAAAGTTGTGGCTAAGGGGTCTGGAGGTACACTTTTGACTTCCTGTGCCCCCCAATTCCACCCTGCAGTGGCCATAACACAGCTTCATGGAACCCAGTATCCAGAGGGCACAGAGTTGAAAAAAGTAATTACGTTTCCATCAGGTGAAATGCCCTCAATGCTGTGTTGGATGAAAGCAACAGTTCTTCATCTCAAAAAACCAGTTGCCATCAAGTCAGTTCCACCTCGTGGTGACCCTGTGTGTGTCAGAGTAGAGTTGTTTTCCGTGGCTGATGTTTTTGGAGGTAGGTCTCTAGGCCTTTCTTCCAAGGTATCTCTGGGTAGACTCAAACCGCCAACCTTTTAGTTTGAAGCCGAGCGTGTTAATTGTTCTCAAAAAGATTCTCCAAAATAGAGAAGGAACCAACAAGGGTAATCTTAAATGGTGTAACAACAAACGCTCAGTTTGTGGATGAAAATCCGGAAGTATCTGTTCCCAGCTTGAGCTGCTTCTGTTTTAGGTTCACATCTGATAGGAAAAGGAATTGTTTATGTGTACTGTATTTCCAAGTGAAAAGAAAAAAAATTCAGCTCTTCTGGGTGAAATAACCCTGAGCATTTTTATCAAAATTACCTTAATATGTGAATGTTAAAGTTAAATATCTCAAAAAAGGGAGTATTGCAAAAAAAGCAATGAGCAAACCATTCTATCTGTAATTCAAATTCAACCCTCTTATATGTCACAGTTGCTCTGAAATCTCATCTGTGGAGTCTGTATTTGGAAGATGTTTTTAAACTAACGGAAGGCCCTTAAAGGGTATAAATTATGGATACAGTTCTGTATAAACCCTAGGGTTTCAGTGGGTTATCTAACAGCTTCTTCTCTCAACAGCATAGTAAGAAAGAAAAGAACATTCATTAGACCATTAGTTGTTTTTGTTAGGTGCCATCAGGTCGACTGTGACTCGTGGTGACTTCGTGTAGAACAGAACGAGACTTTGCTCGGCCTCGTGCCGTCTTCACGATCACTGGTGCGTTTGAGCCCATTGTTGTGAATACTGTGTCAGTCCATCTCATGGAGGGTTTTGCTTGTTTTCGCTGACTCTCTACCAACCAGAATGTCCTTTTCTAGCAACTGGTCTTTCCTGATGACATGTCCAAAGTCAGTAAGCCGAAGTCTCGCCATCCTCAATTCTAAGGAGCGTTCTGGTTGTGTAGACTATTAGAGTATAAACCAAAACAAACAAACAAAAACTAAACCTACTGCTGTCTCCAGACAGTCACCCTTTCTCTGGAGAGATGGAAGTGGAGCACGTCAGGACTTAGTACACACAGTCAGAAAGACTCTCCAGCCTGTGCATCTGTTCTAAGAGCAAAGAAACTTTCCTCAGACTCCCTCAAGAAATCTCCTTTTTTGCTCCTTTTTTTTTCCACATAAAATATGAATGTGGTAATGTAATTGCTAAAACTCTCCCTGGACTTTATAGAGCTGGAACCAGCATGGTTTTCTACATGAATCATGTGTTGTCTGCGTTCCTCAGGATGAGAAAAGGGAAGGAGGAGTAAGAGGTCGGACGGCAAAAACGCTGCCGTCTTTGTGGATTTCGTTAATGAGCATTCGATATCATTGTACCTAAAATGTGACATATGTAACTTAAAGGACATTTCTGAAGGGGTAATTTTTGATCCACATGAGTTGTTATCATGTGGGACATTTTCAAGAATCTGAATTATTTTATTGCTGCGAAATACTTGAGAAGTTCTACTCTGGAAAATGCAATATTGTCACACTACAGAAGGGCCTGGGGACCACAGTGTCTTGGAGTTAAGATTTTTTTTTTTTTTTTTGTGAGGTGTCTGATACCCATCTTTGCATGAAATTTTAGAGAATTCTTTTTATTTCTGAAAGAAATGTAATACCTCCACCATCCTTAGTCATATAGTTATTAACATGTGTATGAAAACACTCTAAAAGTTTTCTTAAGCAACAGTAGATAACAACATAATTGTATTACCTGCGTGCAGGATCATATCAGCACATGCTATAAACAGATCATTTTCTAGAAACACAAAAAGGCCAGAGACGTAGTTCCATTCCCCTTGTCTTGTCACGGGAGGCCAGAATTGCTTTACTTCAAACTCTGGAAATCAAGTGAAAAACGTCTACTTGTGTGCTTACAGAGTTATTTATTCTAGATTTAATCTTACAGCTACTTAGGGGGAGAAAAGCTTGAACTTCAAGGTAAAATGTCAGTAGATGTATTTTCTGATCATGCTCAAAGCTTGGTGGTTCTTTTTTCGCTCAGATATCTTGAGAACCAAGCATGGTTACCTCATGTCTCCTGAGAATTCCTTGTATATTTTTTCTGAGATGAATATCCTGGCACAGAGAAACAGCACCGACTGACGTACATCCAGCAAGTCAGCAACACAAAATGGGGCCGCTACAGTGTGCTGTGGACAAGACCACCTTCAGCCACCAGTTATGATTTACAAATCATGTGATATCAAGATTTAGCCTGGCAGTATCTGTATTATAATACATGTGGCAGGCAGGACTCAGATGAGTCCCCCATGTAGGCAGTAGGTCCCATAAGCAGTACCTGAAGACAAGTAACTGGCATCATAAAAAGAAATAAATGTAGTCACAAAAGAATGGTTTACAAAATCCAGTGTGGTATTAGTAGTCCAAGGAGCCCTGGTTAGCCTCAGCTGCTAACTAAAAGGTCAGTAGTTCCAACCCACCCAGTGGCTGCACTGGAGGAACACCTGGTGATCTGTTTCTGTAAAGATTACAGCCAAGAAAACCCTATAGGGCAGTTCTGCTCTGTCACATGGGTTTGCTGTGAGTCAGATTCAACTTGGCAGCACCTAACAACAATAACAATTAGCACTCCACTTCCAGATGTTCACCCCAGGAGTGTTTTGAAGGACTTTAAAGGTACCATCTTCACACTAGCCTTTAGAAATTCATGTTGCAATAGAGACTCAATTTTTGAGTTTTAATCTTGTTGAGTTGAATTGGGCATATTCATGGGCAGGACACTGGGCTGAGATTATAAATACCTATAACACACATGTTCTGCTCTTAAGGAGAATGCAGGTAGGAACCAAAGCTCTTGCTGTCAAGTTGACACCAACTCGTGGTGACTACACGTGTGTCAGATTAGAAATGTGCTCCATAAGGTTTTCAGAGGCTGATTGTTCAGAAGTAGATCACCAGGCCTTTCTTCCGAGGCTCATCTGGTGGACTTGAACCTCCAACCAGCTGAATGCTTAACCGTTTGCACTACCCAGGGACTCCACAAGTAGGAACAGAGCCAAGATACTCACATTAAGAGAGAAAAGGCAGTACCGAGTGCAGGTAATACTTGCCAAATCACTGGCACCTATAAGTACCATGTAATTCAGAGCAAGGAGGCAGCACTTGGACTGAAATAAGTGGAAGCCTCATGGGAGCTGGGAGAGAAGAGTTAGTCTTGAAGGGGAAGTGGGAAGGGAAGGGGCCAGTATAGACAGAAGAATAAGCGTGAACAAGGCCAGGAGGGAGAATTCCATGATTTTTATTTTGGGAAAGAAAATAGGCATCATTTCTTCCTGTGAATAGCTCCCATGATCATTAAACTAAATGAGGTCTTCTACCTGGTTCTTCTCTGAGAACTGACTTTAAAAAAAATGATAGAAGTTTAAGCAAGGCTTTGAATGATATTTTTAATGGCATTTTATGCCCTTGGAATGGTGATCTGTTTTGTGGTCTTCAGTATATCCATTCACCGCTGCACATAGCAGTAAACACCACTCTGGAATCTTTCCGTAAACACCACTCTGGAATCTTTCCACACAAGAATAAGAGTTTCTTAAGTCAGTGAAGCCCCAGAATGCCCAGACAACTCAACGGCTGTGAAGGGGACAATTAAGAACCAACATTTAATTGCTTTTAAATATGTTTGAAATAGATTTTCAGATGAACATGTTGCTTACTCTCATTAAAAGTAAAATAAGGGGTCTGTGATTTCAGAAATTCTGGGACTTGGTGGTTGACTCAGTAAGTAATAATGTGACTTTGTTTAACAGAGATGCTTTCTGTAACAGAGAGGGCATTTGTGTTGTTGCTGTTGTTAGTTGCCTTTGAGTCCATTCTGACTCATAGCGGCCCCACGTGTGCAGAGTAGAACTGTGTTCCATAAGGTTTCAAGGCTGTGACCTTTTGGAAGCAGATTGCCAGGCCTGTCTTCAGAGGCCCATCTGGGTGAGTTTGAACCATCAACCTTCTGGCTAGTAGTCAAGTGCTTACCCGTTTGTGCCACCCAGGGACTCCCGGGGAGGGTATTGAATAAAGTGGCAAGAACTGAAAATATGACAGGTGCAGGAATACATCCTACCAACCATGAAATACGCCACGCTTTGTCAACAGAGTATGGTAATACCATGTCTGTACCATATTCAGAAGTAGTTTTATTCTGTTGTGACCTCTTTGGTATCTGTACAACTAATCTTTTAACCCATCCTTTATTGCAAAGACAGGTATTCATCTCTCTTTGCAATTAAGATGCTGAGGCATACCTTGAGGTCAGCCAGCTGGAGCTAATGTTTTAGTGCTTTTGGTAAAATGCAGCAGTCAGATCATGAATCAGCAGCCCTGTTCTGCCCGCAGTTCTCCATCCCCCATCCACAGCACTCTATTTATACATGTATTTCCAAAGGATGAACTTAATGTGACCTCGGTGCTAACTAGATAATTTGAACTATTATGTAAGGGAAAACATACTGGCAAAACATACAGAAGACAGACGAGTCAAAACTTCTGCAAAGGCCGATTATTTCCTCCCGACAGCATTGTTCTCGTTATCTGCAGCAGTAAGTACGTAGCAAAGCCAGGGAGAACTGCCCAGCCTCTTTACAGTTAGTGCAATGGCCAGCCACGCCAACTAATAATCTAACAATAAAAGAGACAGGTGGAAACTATGTGAAGAGTTTAACTGAAGTTGTAGAAAGCTAAAGGGCACTGTTAGGTTTTAAACAAAAAATCATCCATATTCTGAAGTGTCTCGTGTTTGTAGTAGGTCTGCTGTGGTTGGCGTGGAAACCTCCGTGTCGCTCCCAGGGCTTCTGAGTGCTCCGGAGGCAGTGGTGCGTGGGAAGACGGAGGACCCCCTGGTCTGCTGGGCCTGAGTCACGGCCTTGGCACCTGCAGGTGGGAGGGGAAGGTGGTTGATACGCTCACCCACCTGCACGACTTTGTACCGGGCTGTGGGAGTTTTGAGAGACAGCTCCGAAACTCCCAGATTCCTCTGGACAAAACTAGAGTGTTCCTGCCGGGGTCAGAGCTGAAGTCAGCAAGGGCTCTCAGCTGCTGGGACCTATGCTGTGCTTCGCGGGAGTCCTTTCGTGTTAACCCTGGGCTTTCTGGTTATCGGTCGAAAGATCTGGCCGTCTGCAAGGCTGACGGATGCTCATTTCAAGATGGAGACCTGGCATGCCCTTCAGGGAGAAGGTGATTTGTTTTTACAGCGAGGTGTAAAGAGGGAGACTCCTGGAAAAAGCGAAGTTCAAAGAATGCTTTCTTCCTTTAACTGCGATATTCTGTATAAATTAGCAGCGATTTAGCTTTTTTTTTTTTCCCCACATTGACCTGCAGCTATTGGAATTGTTAGAATATTATGTAAAGATTATTTAAAACACAGAGGCCTCCACCAGACTGAGTCCAGTACAGCTAGATGGTGCCTAACAACCACCACTGACTACTCTGACCAGGGTCACAACAGAGGGTCCTGGACAGAGCTGGAGAAGGATGTAGAACAAAATTCTAACACACAAAAAAAGACCAGACTTACGGGCCTGACAGAGACTGGAGAAACCCTGAGAGTATGGCCCCCGGACACCCTTTTAGCTCAGTGGTGAAGTCACTTCTGAGGTTCACGGTTCAGCCGGGGATTGGACAGCCCCATAAAACAAAATGAGATTAATGAGGCACAGCAGTCCAGGGACAAGGACTAGAAGGCAGGAGGGGACAGGAAAGCTAGTGATAAGGAACCCTAGGTTGAGAAGGGACAGTGTTGACATGTCGTGGGGTGGTTAACCATTGTCATAGGGCAATATGTGTACTAACTGTTTAATGAGAAACTATTTGTTCTGTAAACCTTCGTCTAAGGTACAAAAAAAAAGAGTTATCTATCTATGTGAGATCAAATTGACAGCAGCAACTCAGAAGGTTTGATGGGAAGCCTAGGGGGCATTGAGTTGAAGATAATGGTGATGGAATAATTTGGAAAAGGATAGTGAGAATAGCAGCACAACTGGAAGAATGTAATCGATGTCACTGAATTGTACATGCAGAAATTTTTGAAATGGTATATCTTTGGCTGTGTATATTTTCACCAAAAGAAAAAAAAAAAGGTTGAGAAGGGAGAGTGTTGACATGTCGTGGGGTTGTTAACCAATGTTATAAAACAATATGTGTACTAACTGTTTAATGAGAAACTATTTGTTCTGTAAACCTTCACCTAAAGTACAATAAAAAATTAAAAAAAAAAAAAAAACAAAACACGGAGACCTGGTGGTGTAATGGTGGCTAAGCTTGGCTGCTAAGGGAAAAGTTGGTGGTTTGAAACCACCTAGAGGCTCTGCAGGAGAAAGACTTGTCAATCTGTTCCTGTAAAGACTACAGCCTTGAAAACCCTATGGGGCAGTTTTACTCTGTCACACGGGGTCGCTATCAGTCAAAAATCGATTCAACAGCACCTAGCAACAACAACCACATTTATATGGAGTCCGTGGGTGATGCAAATGGTTAAGGAGATCAGCTACTAACTGAAGAGTTGGCAGTTCGAGCCCACCCAGAGGCTCCTTGGAAGAAAGGCCTGGCAGTCTGCTTTTGAAAAAATTAAAAACCCTACGGAGCACAGTTCTACTCAGACGCACAGGGGTTTGCCATGAGTCAGAGTCGACTCGATAGCAACTGGTTGGATGACTCCCAAAGAAAGGAATGACACAGAGTCTAAGTGGTTGTCACCCCTAGAATATGAGACCTCAGGAGAAACGAGGTCGATTATCATCTGATATTGGATTCTGTCTCTCTGTTGACAGAGACCCGCGGCTTACCCCCAAGATACCCAGACAGGCTCAAGAGCTAACATTACACAGTTCCCTCTAGACTTGATGCTGTCTTCATGAAACCTGACATGTTATCATTTCAGTTCTGTTCCACTGTTAAAAATGTGCCTGGCAAAAGGAAGACATTACCAGCTAAACTCGTAAAACGGTTGCTGTTTATCATAAAGCAAGGCAAAAGAGGGTTCAGCCTGCAAATGTGTGGTTGATGGTGTGCACGGCCGGACACCAGGCAGGATGCTACGCTCGGACCGACTAGTGCTGCACACTTTTGGCCCTGGGGTCTTAGATGTTAGCATGCCAGAGTGCACCAGTGCCTCCTGTTGGAGCCGCTGTATGTGAAACGAGTCAAAGGCTGCAGGCAAAAGACTCATTGGATGTGTTTGGATTTCAACAAGCCACAAGTCTGATTTTAGAAGAGAACTCATGAATAATAAAATATGATATTGGGAAAATTTTATTTTTAATGACACTAAGGGATACTGGCACAGGCTGGGTAACCTGAGGACGAAGGGGAGTGATGGGTGGACAAGGTAGCATGGGAGTTATCTTTGACCTTGACCAGAGGCCTCGAGCATGAGGACACAGCCAGATTAGAGCAGACTGTGGTCCGAATGAAGTGTGACGTTGCAGTTAAAATCAATGTCAATTCATGGGCCCATCAGTAGCAATATAGATAAATTGCAAGGACATATGTTCAGTCAATAAAATAAGTTGCAAAAGGACAAGTACAGTATGATTTCGTGTATGTGAATTTAAAAACTCAAACACTATATATTGCTTATAGATATACTTAAAACAAAAAAAAAAACAAAACAAAAAACCAGTTGCCGTTGAGTCGATTACAATTCATAGAGACCCTATAGGACACAATAGAACGGCCCCCTAGGGTTTCCAAGGAGTAGCTGGTGGATTCAAACTGCTGACATTTTGGTTAGCAGCCATAGTGCTTAATCATATAAAACCAAACCAAACCCTTTGCTGTCAAGTTGATTCTGACTCATGGTGACCCCACGGGACCGAGTAGAACTGCTCCATAGGGTTTCCTAGGCTGTAATCTTCATGGGGAGCCCTGGTGGCTCAGTGGGTCTACTCTGCTCTATAGGGTCAATATGAGTTGGAATTGACTCGATGGCAATGGGTTTGGTTTGGTGGTTTGGGAATCTTTATGGAAGCAGATCGCCAGGTCTTTTCTCCCATGGAGCCTCTGGTGGGTTCCAGTCACCAGCCTTTAGGTTAGCAGCAGATAGCAAACCACTTGTACCACCAACATGGGACCAGTAGAAGCACCAGGATACTATTACTTCTAAGAAGACAAATGGACTTGGGGGTGTGTATTTTATTCATGTCAGACTATTTTACTTCTCTTAAAATGAGAAATCTAAAGTGAATTCGGAAAAAGTATCAATGTCTGTTAAATCAGAGTGGAAGTGACCTGGGTGGGTGTCTGTTCTATTATTCTTATGGGCTTTTCTGTAAGTAGAGCATTTTGTGATAATTTTTCAGAGTGAATGTGGAGAAGAGAAAGTGGGAGTAAGCTGATAATTTTTTGGAGAAGTATTACCATAAATTGACCAAAGACATGTTAGGAAAGCTGGATGGGCTTCTGGGGTCACGCAGGTTTGGGTCATTATTTTGTGGTTTAATACGGGAGACAACAAAAAAAGAAAAAAAAAAAAAAGAACAGTTGCCGTCCACTCCAACTCATGGCAACCCCATGTGTGTCAGAGTAGAACTGTGCTCCATGGGGTTTTCAGTGGCTGGGTTTTCAGAGGTAGATCACCAGGCCTTTCTTCCCAGGTACCTCTGGGTGGACTTAAACCACCAACCTTTCAGTTAGCAGCCAAGCGTGTTATTGTTTTGGACTGCTCGGGGTTCCTACTGGGGGTGGGGGGGTTAGAGGCGTTTACTTGTTATCTTGGGAGAATGTTCCAGAAGTGAGGAGAAACTGATGGTGCACGAAGGAGAGAAAAATTGGAGAGCTAAGCCTTGCAAGGAGTGGGTGTCTTCTTTCTTTGTGACAGGAAAAAGGGCTGAGAATATGAGAATAGTCTGGATGCTGACTGTGTTGCAGATGGTTAGAGTGGGAACATGGGGAGAGTGGAGGCCAGTGGGTTCCGATTTCCCAGTGAAAGTAAGGGGTGGGGTCTTCAGACAAGAATAGGTTTTGGGGAACTTTGGAGAGAAATGATTCCAAAGGATTGTAAGAGTGCCAGAGGGGTAAAAACACCAGGGAGAAACCAGATGAGGGTAACTTGGAAAGTTCCAGGAATATCAAAACAGTTCCTTCCGGAAATACGCCTGTTTGAGGAGTTGGAGGAGCAGACATAAGTAGCTGTGGCTTTAACTCAGGGAGTGCCAGGAGGCCTGTCCTTATTTTGGTAAAACAGATGATACAGCTTCTCAAATTCCAAGGCTAGATTTCAGCCCAGGAGAAAGATGACTCTTCTTTTTCTTTTTGGTTTGTATTTGAGGAAATGACTAAGTGAGTGCCTTTGTCTTTAAATCGTCCGAGTGCGTGTTGCAGCCCATCTGTATGTCTGGTTCCTGGATGAGAATGTCATGTGATTTGGCTTGGTGGCCGCAGTGGCCATGGCGAATGTCGGTATTTCAGGCCCCTCTTTGTTCTGCATCTTCCAGGCTTCTTAGCTGCCATCTTGGGGCATTGCTGCAGCTCCAAACTCCATTAATCAGGCTTATGCCAACCCTTCACAGCTTTGGAAGAATTTGTACTCAGAACATTGACAAAACCCGCATTTCGGGGACCCAGCGGTGGGTAACAACGGGCAGCCTTGTTGGTGGGGACTGCCTTCAAAGTTAAGGGGCTTGAAGGCGATTCCGGTGCCTGGGTGCCGGGTTGAAGGCCCGCGGGCTGCTCAGCTATCAGCCACTGAGGGCCAGTAGCGTGCTGGAGTTGGGACGGGAGAAATGGAGGCGCATCTCCACAAGACTCTTCTGAACCTCCCCTATAAAACACAGGGTTCGCCACCAGAGTAACACAGGAGCGGGGTGGTGTTTGCTGCTGGTTCTTGATACTGAACTCAAAGGGGGATCACACTGACCCATTTTTTCTCCTGCCATACAACAAAGCTCCCTAAGAAATGTATGACGTCTGAGTTATTTGCAATTCACGTGCTCTTTGCTAATCAAGAGTAGATGATGAGTACGATGCCGTCTGCAGATGAAAGAACCTTTTGGTTCCACGGGCTGTGACCTTTCGGACATTTAAGGAGGACCCTCGACAGCAAAGAGGACAAGAAGTCCTTCCAAATCACCTTCAAAACACTTTTTATTTTTTCTTTCATTTTTATTATTGTAAAAATACATACAACACAACACCTGCCACCCCAACATTACTCCCGTGTGAAATTTGGTGACGCCATTTGCCTCGCTTATGCTGTGTAACCATCCCAACACCCATCGCCAATCCGCCATTACCAGAAACAGACACCCAATGCCATACAAACCGTGGATGACACCAGCAGCAACTCAGCCAACCAACCAAAACCCACCCATTGCTGTCGAATTGATTGTGACTCATAGCAACCCTACAGGACAGAGTAGAACTGCCCCATAGGGTTTCCAAGGAGCGCCTGGTGGGTTTGAACCACCAACCTTTCGGTTAGCAGCTGTAGAACTTAACCACTATGCCATACATATATATACATGTGTATATATATATCTGTGTGTGTGTGTGTGTGTGTATACATATATAATCCCAAAGCGGGAACTCAAAAGTATATATATTTGGAATGAAAAAAAGAATGGAGGTGAATTATTTCTTTGCTTGTTCGTGTATGTATTTGCTTTTCCTTCTGAGTTTTTTCGGTTATTTCTCTCCAACTCTTTAAAACTTAGGTTGAATTTAACTCTAAATTTTAGATCAAGTTCCTAAGTTCTTAAGGAAACAATTTTAATGGTAATGGATGTTTACAAAGGTAATAGACAGCAAATTAAAAATATATTTATTGTTAAATGCATTGAAACTTGCTATGTGGCCTTGGTGTTTAATTCAACCCACATGGATTATCAAATTGTGTAACAAGATCCCAAAAAAAACAAAAGGTTATTCTGAGGAGAAAAAAAAACCATGGAATGACATCATACCTCGCTTCATCTTAGACGTTGTAGTTTTTGCATGGTTATCTGTGACGAGACACATTTTAGCAACAGTATGATTGGCAACAGAGATCTCTTCTGCCCACAACCAACAGTCTAATCGGCAACAGAGATCTCTTGTGCTGACAACAGCGGCTGAGGCAGCCCTGCTGGGAAGAGGAGGCCCAGTCCCACCAAACAGAAAGACTGACGCGGCCAGCTTCTCCTTGACCCTCACTGTGTCACAGTAATAGGTGCGCCTTCCACAGGATCGACAGCCCTGCAGAGAGGCAGGAAGTGTCACCACTTGACAGTGATGAGATCTGGCTTCTCCCCACTCTATATCTATTTGGGAGACCAACTGAAAGTCAGATACGTGGAGGTGTGGCACACATGGTTAAGTGCTTGGCTGCTAACCGAAAGGTTGGCGGTTGGAGTCCACCCAGAGGCACCTTGGAAAAAAGACCTGGTGATCTGCTTCTGAAAGGTCACAGCCAGGGAAACGCTATAGAGCACAGTTCTCCTCTGCACACACGAGTCACCAGGAGTCGGAATCGACTCAGTGGCAAATGGTGTTTTTATAAAAAGGATAGCATCTCGTCAAATCTATTGAATAGACGTGCTTACACCATTTTACAGGTGAGAAGATAGAGTGCCAAGGAAGTCAGGTAATTGTCTGGAGTTTACACCTCTAAAAAACTTCTTCGTGCTTCCCATATTATCAAAGAAACAAAAATCAGAAACAAATACAGATGTGCACCCAACTCTATAAAACGTAACAGCAAAACATAATATATGAAATGACACAGTTTAACTATCTTATACCAGTAAGTGTAAATGGGAAAATAAATCTATTAATATAAAAAGCCACTCATATTTGATTAAAATCCAGTTATTATAAACTGCCTACTGGAGATACGCCTAAAACAAACTGATTCAAATGTTTTTATTAAAAAAGAATGGCAAAGATATATCAGAGGGGAGTTAATATTATAAATAATAAAGAAAAATGTAGATAAAAGTCTAAAGCAATGGCTGGTGGAACAATGCCACCAAGACTAAATGACTTAGGAATTTGCTTCATCATCAAGAGTAAAACTGTTGGAAATCTAAGAAGGGAAGACTTTGAGATGACTCTCAAGCTTCACAGAGCATGTAAACAAAATTTGGAAAGTTTATAGAAGAGCCAAATACAGTAACTATCAGGGTTTAATGTATATGTCTATATACATTAATAATACCTAATACCTCACAAAGGAGCCCTGGTGGCATAGTGGGTAAGTGCTCAGCTGTTAGCCAAAAGTCTGGCTGTTCAAACCCACCAGCCATTCCGTGGGAGAAAGACCTGGCGATCTGCTCCCATAAAGATTACAGCCCTGGAAACCCTGTGGGGCAGTTCTACTCTGTCATATGGGGTCGCTATGAGTCGGAGTCAACTTGACAGCAACGGATATGTATGCACAGCCACAGTTAGAGCACACCTGCCTGAAACACTTACACAATTTGTATTTTATTTAGCTACAAAGAACCAGCAAATCTAAAAGGGTACATACAGTATTGGAAGAAGTACAGCCAGAGTGCTCCTTAGAAGGAGCGTTGGTGGGACTTCATCTCATGTACTTTGGACATGTTATCAGGAGGGACCAGTCCCTGGAGAAGAACATCATGCCTGGTAAAGTAGAGGTTCATTGATAAAGAAGAAGACCCTCAACGAGATGGATTGACACAGAGGCTGCAACAGTGGGCTCAAGCGTAACAATGATTATGAGGATGGCGCAGGACTGGGCAGTGTTTCGTTCTATTGTACATGGGGTCGTTATGAGTCGGAATTGACTCAATGACACCTAACGAATAAATTACATGCCACATTTTATGACTAGGCTAGATTAGGTTAGGTATTCTTAAGATGGTCTCTAAATTCAGATGGGATATACTCAAGGTCTTACTTTGGCTCTTGTGGACTTACTCTAATTTTCTTCAGTTTCAACTTGAAGTTTTATGACATTTATTCCTAGAGGACAATAAAATTAGAATTCAATAACAACAAATATAGTAAAACCCTAAATGGACATGTTCTTTTTAAAACATCACTCTTTAAAGAACAAGAGTTAAAGAGGACATTTAATTATGGATACCAAAAAAACCAAACCCACTGCCGTCATGTCGATTCCAACTCATAGCGGCCTTATAGGACAGAGAAGAACTGCCCCATAGGGTTTCCAAGGAGCAGCTGGTGGATTCGAACTGCTCACCTTTTGGTTAGCAGCCAAGCTCTTAACCACTGCACCCCCAGGGCTCCACTTTAGGAAATAATGCTAGTGTGCAAAGTACAAATCAGAACACTCAGTGGTGAGCTGGTGAAAGTTTACCATTCTCCAGGTGCACTTCCAGCATGAGAGTTGTTTGATGTTTTCGTTTATATAAATGCGTAAGGAAAAAGTAAAACGGTGAAGGTGTTCATCAGAACTTCACTTGTCATTGACAGCAAGAGCAATTTCTTCGCTGAATTGGGTAATAGTTTTCAAGTACTGGAAGAACATTCCTTCCATTTTGTTTGCTGTTCACAAAGTAAGAGCTACATACCTGACACTCTCTTAAGGTTAATCTGCATAATTAACATTTTCCCCAACAATTTCTTAAGTCTAGACAAACAACCGATTAATTAAGCCCTGAATTGTGGCATTTGCTGATTTCCACGACGAGGTTGCCATATTAGGTTAGTGATTGTTTCACTCTGGTGGTAATAACTTTCTCAGTACAATTTATAATAAAAACCCAAGGATTAGTAGAATTAGCAGTTGTAGATGAGGACAAGTTTGCTGGCTTAATATGGACTTTGTAGTCCAGAAACAAACTTAATACTCTTAGGCTCTAACTTTCTAAGGCAAGATTGTCGCCCCAGAACCTGTAGAGAAAATCATTTGCCCATTAGTCTAAATGAGGAAAAAAGAGAGGGAGGAAAGAGAGAGAAATGGATAAAATATAAAGGATGGTTAAGAATGTGACATTGGCATAGATGGGGAAAACAATAGGATGTAAATATGAAGTGTATCTTTTACTAGATGAAATTTTAGGAAACTATGTTATTGTGTGCCATCGAGTTGATTCTGACTCATAGCGACCCTACAGGACAGAGTAGAACTGCCCCATAGGGTTTCCAAGGAGCAGCTGGTGGATTCAAACTGCCCACCTTTTGGTTAGCAGCCTGAGCTCTTACCCACTTCGCCACCAGGGCTCCTGTTTATAGGAAACTATAAACAGATGATACTTGTTGAAAACCCCCTCCACTCTTTCTCCCCGCCCTCAAAGTGAGAGATGAAGGTTATTTCATAGGTGACTTCCTTCCATACATTCAGGGAAAGTGCAACATCTATGCTATTTCACTTTAAAGGGGCAATTAATCTCTATGGTGCCGAAACTGACAAGAACCGTATAAAAAGAAGGACTACTTGTATTAAATATTATAAAGGTAGATTAGCTCTGATATTAAAAGCTAAAGAGATCAGAAAGAAAGTTATATGCGTATATGTGCATCATCTCAATTATATAAATATTAATGCAAGCTCTTTCTTTAAGTGAAGATTTAATCCAGCAGTATGTTAAGAAGTAATGCCCCATGATGAAATAATCTATTTTAGGAATACCAGAATTATTTAATATTAGGAATGTTATTAATGTAATTCAGAACATCATTATGGCAAATGAGAGACATAACTTTACTATTTCAACAAATGCTAAAAAAAGATTTTGATGAAGTTCAACTATTATTTCTGATAAAATTTCTAAGTAAAATAGAAATAAAAGTAATAAAAATAATTTTGACCATATGTTTGGATACAATTGCTCTTGATGTTGAAATACTCCAGACATTCCACTAGATCAATAAGAAGAAAGGGTACCTGTTTTAATTTTTATTATTAACGTCAACCTGGAAGTCATAGCCGGTACTGTTATTTCTTAGGAAAATATTCAAATTTGGGAAAGTAACATTAACATTATTTAAAGTTAAGAAAGCCAGAAGAATTAATAATAATAATAAAAACCTAACAGAAAACTTAAGAAGGTTAAATAATGGAGCCTATTAAAAATCAGGAGCCCTGATGGCGTAGTGGTTAAGAGCTCAGCTGCTAACCAAAAGGTCCAAAGTTCGAATCCACCAGCCACTCTTTGGAAACTCTATGGGGCAGTTCTACTCTGTCCTATAAAGTCACTGTGAGTCAGAATCAACTCAATGGCAACGGGTATTGTAAAATCAGTATACACATGTAAATGGCTTTCCTATATGTAAGCCATATTGAATTTGTAACAGATTTAAAAATTCCATTTATAGTCACACAAAATGTTATCAACATTCAAGAACTCAAGAAACATTGTTTCCATGAGTCCTTCTGAGGAATCTATTAGCAAACAACCTTCAGATAATAGAAATTACTAAAGACACCATGTTTGTTAAGGTAGAGGGTCAGCAAAAATGAGGGAAACTCTCCATGAGAGGGACTGACCCAGTAGCTGCAACAATGGGCTCAGACACAGCAAGGATCAGGAAGATGGTGCAGGACAGGGCCACGTTTCCTTCTGTTACATGAAAGGTTGCCATGAGTTGGAGCCAACTCAGGGACAACTAACAACAACAGAGACTTCAACTTATATATAGCTGTGGTCATTAAATATAGAGTCACTTGTAAAACTAAGACAAAACATGAGTTAAACAGGAGAAAATTCAAGCAATTGTCATATAATCTGACAATGTAGATATAAAATGTTGTTGTTGTTGTTCGGTGCCATCAAGTCAAATCCGACTCATAGCAACCCCGTGTGACAGAGCAGAACTGCCCAATAGGGTTTCCTAGGCTGTAATCTTTACAGGAGCAGATCATCAGGTCTTTCTCCTGCAGAGCCTCTAGGTGAGTTTGAACCGTCAGTCAACCTTTCCGTTGGCAGACATGTGCTTAACTGTTACGCCCCAAGGGCTCTTAGACACAGAACACAACCATTAAACAAACAGGAGAAATGGCAATAACACATGCAAAATAAAAGTTTAACTTTTTAATACAGATAGTCTCCGGCTTACTATGTATTCGAGTTACGACAAACCACACTTAGGACCATTGTTTTTCTTTTTTTGGCTTACATACCTAAAAACCAAACCTGTTGCCATCGAGTTGATTCCAACTCATAGCAACACTGTAGGACAGAGGAGAACTGCCCCATAGAGTTTCCAGGGAACAGCTGATGGATTCAAACTGCTGACCTTTTGGGTAGCAGCTGAGTTCTTAACCACTGCGCCAGCCGGGCTCCTGGCTTACATAACGTGCATAGAATTTGAGAAACAGGAAGTGCCGATGTTGAAGCTGTAAGTTTATATGTAATGTTTCCAACCCCAAAGGACAACTAAAGGTCGGATTTATAAAGATACTGATAATAAAAGGCAGTAATATAGAAAACTAAAAATAAAAAAAGAGGTATTCGAATTACATCAAAACTGGCCTATGACAGAGTTGTCAGAATGGAACCCCGTCATAAGTGGGGGACTACGTGTAATCGTAATTGTTTCATTATATCGAAACTGTTGTGCTTGTGATATGGGATAAAGCACGTGAGCAATGGTGAGATATTCTAGTTCTATCATCCCCTGTTCCTTGAAAAGGAAGATTCTCAGTGTAGAAGAAAGATGGGATATTGAAGAGGTTTAGTAATAACCTTGAACTCCTAACTGTATTGGAAGTATTTCTGTGAACTCTGAAGATTCATATTTACTGTCTAGCTCTATTGAAAAGTCCTAGCAACAATGACCAAACAAATGGTAGTGGTATTCCTTGCCTATTCCCACTGGCTTTAATCTACCATTTCCTATGAAAAGAAATCGAGGTTTTTTGGCAAAATGACCAGTTCCTGGTCAGGGAATGTCCCAGATAAGACTGTTGCACCTCAACAAAGCAGAGCAAGAAAGATCCCAAAGACTGCTGAGGTCATGTCAAAAGGACCCCGGAGCCCACCTGAAGGGGCTCACACTGGTCTAAGGAGAATCAATCCGAGCTTCAGGAAGGCTAGATTTGAAACGGACTATATTAGTAAACCAGTTGTCGTGGATTCAGTTTGGACTCGTGGGGAGCCCTGTGTGCAGCGTAGAGCTGCTCATGAGGTTTTCATGGCCGTGACCTTTCAGAAGCAGATCGCCAGGCCTGTCTTCCCTGGAGCCTCTGGGTGGACTTGAATTGCCAACCTTTCCATTAGTAGCCTAGTGCTTAGCCATATGCACCACTCGGACTCCCTTTTAAAATGGAATAAAACCAAGCAAATATGTTTAGATCTATGAGTTTCTAAAGGTATTTTAAAAATAAAACTTAGCGATCACATTGTGGGAGATCCTGGGTGGTGCAGATGGTTAACGTGATGGGCGGCTAATGGAAAGGTGTGAGGTCTGAGTCCACCCAGAGATGCCTCGGAAGAAAGACCTGGCAATCTACTTTAGAAAAATCAGCCATCGAAAACCCTATGGAGCACAGTTCCACTTATTCAGACATGGGGTCCCCATGAGTCAGGGTTTACTCTACATCAACTGGTATGTTTTTTTGGGGTTGGTCACATTGTATGTATGAGGGGTAATTAATTTATTACTTTGAAAACCTCACATGTATCTTCCTTTTTCTATATGAGTAGCAGAATATTAAGGAGCCCTGGTGGTGCAATGGTTAAGCACTTGGCTGCTAACTGAAAGCTTGATGGTTCAAACCCACTCAGTGGCTCCTCGGGAGAAAAGACCTGGCGATCTGCTCCCGTAAAGACTACAGCCTAGGAAACCCTATGGGGCAGTTCTGCTCTGTCACGTGCAGTGCTATGAGTCAGAATTGACTTGGGAGCACTTAACAACAACAGAACATTAGATGAGAGAAAGCCTCTCTTATAAAGTTGTTATAGCAAAAAGAAATAAGTAAAATAAAATGATGGAATTAGAATATACCATTTTTCAATCTCCAGTGATTTAGTGGATGTAGGCAATGAGCACTAAAGACTGATAACAAGAAGACAAGTGAGAGCCAGACAATATGTGCCTCTTTAGGAAGGAATTAAACTCCACCTGTGGTCTTGCCAATGGACCAAATCTGATTTTGACCAGCCCTCTGTATTCAGCTTCCAATAATCTGAAAATGCGGAGAACAGAGTAGCTTGCTTAACCACAACATGAATACGCAACACGTAATATCCAGACTATGGGAAACACGAAGTTCAAACCACCCAGGTTCTCCAACAGATTAACTGTAATGGAAAACAGGGAGAGAATAAGCAAGACTTATATGACAGAACACCCAATAGCTCAAAAACTAGCCAGCCATCTCTCAAATAGCAGTAGCATTCACACAAAGGAAAGGATTTATGGCCAGCATGTTTTCTAGCCTGACGTTTTCAAGTACAGTCATGCGCCACATAACATCCGTTCGGGCAATATCTGACCGCATATACGTCAGCGGTCCCATAAGTTTATAATAGAAATCAGAAATCCCGATCAGAGAACGGAACATAGTGGACGTAATTATATTATGTATACAGTATAGTACAGTGTTAATTTCCTTAACCCATATATTACCTTGCCATATTCATGAGCCGAAATACAGTACTGTATGTATACAGTATCTTGGCTGTTTAGTCAATACATATCCCAGATAGCTTTGCTAAGTGCTATATAATACGGTGTTCACACAGCATCCAAATTACAGAACATATCTAGGATGTTAAGCAAAGCATGACTGTATAGGAAAAGCATGGCTTGTTTCAGTTCTATGTAATTTTTTGTCCTTAATCATCAGAATGTCTATAAGGGAAGGTTAGTAAACCTAATTTTGAAAATTATCAGCAATTATCCTCAACCTTTAAGGCGTTAGGATAGACAAAGGTGTTGTCCCAGGATGGAGATGGGGAAATTTTCAAAGGGTAGATGGCCCTTTCTGAAGATCAAAACAAAACAAAACAAACCCATTGCTATCAAGTCAGTTCTGACTCATGGTGACACCATATGTGACAGAGTAGAACTGTGCTCCATAGGGTTTTCTTGGCTGCCATCTTTATGGAAGCAGATCAACAGGCCTTTCTTCTGCAGTTCCTCTGGGTGGGTTAGTAGTCCAGCACAAACTATTTGGGCCACCCATGGGTCATTTTCTGAAGAGAGGTGCCTTCAAAGACATGAAAAGACCACTGGGATACACAAAAAGGGGAGAAACATTGGGAAGGATTGTAATAGATTTAGTTTATTTTCCTTCCTTTTCTAAATATCAGGAATTTAGTGAAAAGGAAGACTAAAATTAAATCGGTCAAGACTTTCTAAGTGAGCAGGAGACAGAGAACCACACGTGAGATTTACCTGTCTGACCTCAGAGACTTAAAGCTGGATCAGATACCAGTTCTCACCTGCCTTTTCATGTTCTTCTAGGGCTGTATGAAAGGGCTCAGTGGAGAGAGTTATTAGCCTTTCCAAAAGAAGAACCAAGCTGACTCTCTGATGGAAGAAAAGGATCTACAACTTTACTCTGAATTTAGAGAACAGTTGGAGGCCTGAGAGTAGCATCTCCCTAATGGAAAAGCATCTCCTACATAGAGGTGGAAATCCTTCTGCCACCCAAGCAAGTTGCTACTGCTGTTGTTATTGTTATGTGCCGTAGAGTGAATTCCAGCTCATAGCCACGCTACGTAACGGAGTAGAGCTGCCCCATAGGGTTTTCTAGGCTGTAATCTTTAAGTGAGAGGACCACCAGGTCTTTTCTCCCATGGAGCCATTGAGTAGGTTTGAACCATCAACCTTTCAGTTAGCAGCTGAGCGCTTAAGCATTATGCCACCAGGGTACCTACCCAAGCAAGAGTATGATGCGAAAGAGCACAAACATACCTTTCTCAACAAAACAAAACAAAAACACACACACGCTAAACACACACACACTGAATCACATAGCATGGCAAAAAAAGACAAAGGGATAAAAAAAATTAATTCATGCTGTATCAGTGCAAATAAAATGCCTGGAAGTAGGTACCAGTGTCAAGCATGATGAAGATGGAAAAGTCAGAACAGAATCTAGGGGAATGTAGGAGGCTGTAAGAGTATCAAGGAAATTTCTGTAAGAGGCTTTAAAAAATTGGGACCCATATTATGTAGTCACAGCATATTCAGCAAAACAGTAAATCTTGTAGCTTTGGATAATACAAAAGTTATCTGAACTGTTGGACTCCGGCAAAGAGATCTCCATGCACAGTGCTTCAAATACCATCTGGCTCTTACTGGCTGTGTATGATTTAAAAAAACAAAAAAAGTGCTATTGAGTTGATTCTGATTCACAATGACCCCATATGTGTCAAGTAGAACTGTGCTCCAAAGAGTTTTCAGTGGCTGTTTTTTTAGAAGTAGATTGCCAGGACTTTGTTCCAAGGGGACCTCTGGGTGGATTCAAACCACCCACCTTTCTGTTAGTAGCCGAGCACTTAATCGTTTGTGCCACCGAGGGACTCCACCTGCTTGTGATAAGGCACTACAATAGAAAGGATAAATACAGAGAGAACAGGTCAATTAGTAAACAGAATTCAGACAATATATGAGTCTGAGAATTACAGGATTGGAAAAAAAAAAAGTATCTTATCCCAGCATCTTCAGTGAGAAAATGACTTCCAAAATAAGTCCATATATGGAGATATATTTCCCATAATATATAGAGATATATTGGGGGAAAGATTAAGTCCAGGTCACTAACAGAAAGATATGGCCTCAAGATAGAGATCAAAGCCAGGGTGTCTCAATAAGGTCCTATGTTAAGACTTCTAAATTAATTAAGATAGAGCCTTGTAGAACTTCTCAGCTGGTCAACATAGCTATTAGAAATGTTAGAGCGTTATTCCAGCCCAGCCTTACATGCCCAAAGAAGCAGTGACTAAGTCCAGAAACAGAGGCATGTCTCAAAACAAATTGCTAACTTGATTGCAGGGCCAGGCTGGAATTACATTCATAGGAGACCCACACAAATTTTGAGAGAATTGTATTGGAAAAGTGTTGCCAGTCTGGATTAAAAAGGACTCATTTTGTTCAAAATGTAAATGTGAACTTGAGTCTCCAATGTTGTATGCACAGGAAGCAGGTTAAGTAATTTGTTCAAAGGGCATATTTTCTTCCTCAAGAGTGGCTAGGGAGAATCTTGACAAAGGGAGAGAATCTCAGAAGGAAGAGCCAAGAGCCTTGGAACACAATAGATTTAAGAGCCACTCTCAGAAAGTCGAGTTAATCTAGGAGTAGTTCCTTCCTTAGAGGTGAGCCTTTCAAACATCACAGCCATTTAAATAATGAGTTGTACTGGCATATGCTCATATGGGCAGCTCTCCCATCTATATTTTTCATGAAAAGGGGAAAGGGGAAATTATCACTTGTCATTTTGTATTTTTCAGTGCTATTTAAATTTCGCAAACACGTGTTGTTTTTTTTTTTCCATGTCTGTGGTGTTAAGTGAATGAATATTATAGATCATTTTCAATTTTTTACATTCTACTTCTGTAAATTAAAAACTAAAGTCAGATTTTGTTAAAGAGAATATCTAATGAAATAGAAATGCTAAATCTAGGATCTTACCATTTAACATTCAGATAAGTATGCAAATTATAGGAAAAATATTTGCTGCAAAGATTTTCTTGGAAGAAAGGACAGAGGTGTTTTAAATGTTTTGGTTTTTGGATTTGCCTATCTGCAGTTTCTAATTTTGCTACAAAAACATGTAGAAACAGATGGAAAGTGTTATTTAATGTCCCTGTGCATGACTCCAATTTAATTATATTTTGTAAAAATAAACAAATTAGAGAAAATGTGGCATAACGTTGGAAATATTCAACAAAATTTTTTAAAAATCTGAATTATTTTCAATCTTAAACTTTGCCTATTGTGAGAAACCAATATGAATATTAAGTACTAAACTGATTATAGAAAGAAATAATACACTTACTGACTATACAGTTAAAAATGAAAAAGAGCTAAACTTGAAAATATAAAATGTAGTGTTAGATAAATTTGATGAGTTATTAAGTAAGGTTTAAGGATATGGCTCATTTAACATATACGTTTATTAAAATGATAATTGAAGTTGCCATCTAAAAGAAACAAATATTTAATTTACTAGATTATGGTTGATAGGTTGCAATTTTATTTTCTGCAGTGTAGTTTATAGTTTCTTCATACCTGAAGACACGTAGAGGCACTTCTGCCTATGTGCAGATACATCTCATACATGGCTATGTGTCTACATGCATGAAGCTACATGAAGATATAGCCCCCATACATAAATATGCATCTCCATATGTAAACATACGTGCAGCTACATCTTTATACAGGAAGATACATACATACATGTATACATATATATGTGGATATCTACGTACATATACCTCCATACATGAAGATGTTTCTCCATCAGTGAAGATACATGCAGCTGTATCTTTACACTTTTGAAGGCACGTATCTATACATGAAGACACATCTTGCTAATGAGAACAAATCTCCATTCACTCGCTGCCATCTTACCTGTTACCCAATATCGCTTAAAAGTATTGAAAGATCTCTGGAACCAGAGTTAGTCAAGTGGTGTACTATTTAGAGAAGCTCAAAGGTGAAGCAAAACTCAATCAATCATCTTTGAATAGTGTCATCTCTCTCCAGGGATAGATAAAAGGCCTTTTTTCTTCTAAGGACTGAGAGAAAAGAGAAGTGGTGATTGACATGCCTTGGTAAGCAGGAGCTGGGCGGAGCTGACATCCTGACCTCAGATCTCACATTTGGGCAGGGATTCCGTTTCATAGCTTTCCGTGACAACAAAGCAACAGGACAGAATCTACTCAGTATTGTCCCATTCAAGGGGGCAACAAGGAGGTTTTAAGGGTCCTGGATGAGGTTGGTCTAAAAACAGTAATTTTTCCTTGAGGAGATCCAATGACTTGCAACTTAGTGAACGGTGATGAGCTGCGTGAATTTCTGGTGCTTTGGTTTCCGGGCATAATACATTCATCCTTGAAACTAACTAAGCAATACCTGGGACCAAGCACGTTCTCTTATGTGGTACAGAAAGTGCATGACATTGATTTAAAAAAAAAAAAAAAAAATCCCGTTGCCGTTGAGTCGATTCCGGCTCATAGCGACCCCATAGGACAGACTAGAACTGCCCCATAGGGTTTCCAAGGAGTGGCTGGTGGATTCGAACTGCTGACTTTTTGGTTAGCAGCCATAGCTCTTAACCACTGTTAGGGGATACCAAACAATATTAACTACCATTGCTATTGCTCACAAAAAGCTGGCTCATTTATTTTAAGAGCATAAATTAATTATAAACGTATTAAGCCAGCACTTTTGTAAAGGATCTTGGCTTAAATTTGAATGTTTACTTAATGGAATAAAACGAGAGTTCTGATTACTTGATGAGCATGTTAGCTTATCTCCCCAGTAAACTGAGCTCAACATTTCCAAAGCCAAATTTATCTTCCGACAGTTCCACAGAGAACTTGTCACAGTCACTGCATAAATTGAACTACATCCTCCAACTCACTAACTTAAAGACTTAAAATCTCAGAGCTACTTCTCCTTCCCTCTCTCTGGCTTTCTCTCCTCCACATCTTCTCCCCGTTTTAATATAAACAAGGTAATTAGCTTGACCTTCAGAGAATTGTCACATTGACCCTCTTCTCTCTTCGTCAAATCCTAATCATCTCCCGAGTCCCTGGTTAACATGCTGGGCTGCTAACAAAAGTTTGGAAGTTCGAGTCCACCCATAGGCACCTCAGAAGAAAGCCCTGGTGATCTACTTCCAAAAACTCAGTCATTGAAAACTTTGTGGAGCAGAGTTCTACTCTGACATGCATGGGGTCTCCATGAGTCAGAATCAACTTGATAGCAGCTGGTTTTTTGTTTTTGTTTTTTTAAAATACTGAATGGTCATAAGGGGAAGTTTTGGAAGCCTTTTAAAAATCATATACCTTAAGCGTGTTCTTGAAAAAAAGAGACTAGATTAAGCCTTTACAGTCATTTCACATAAAACAACGCCTTTAAATGCTTGTGTCACCACCATTACATAAAGCTTTCTGAGCTCAGAGACAGGCACCTAGCATGTACTCAGTGAATATTTGTTGAAACAATGAATGAATATAGGGATTCTCATGGTGGCACCCTTTAATATCCTGGAAAAATGTAATTTTCTTGCCCTGAGGATGGGCAAGTTACAGATAAGCTAATAAACAATTGAAATGAAATGAAAAGATTCACCGTGTTGTTGTTGTTAGTGTGTTAGTTGCTTTGATTCCGAATCGTAAGGACCGTATGTGTGCAGAGTAGAACTACTCCATGAGGCTTTCAAGACTGTGACCTTTTGGAAGCCGATGGCCAGACCTTTCTTCCTAGGTGCCTCTGGGTAGGTTCGAACCACCAAGCTTTCAGCTAGTAGTTGGCCCTTAACCATTAATGCCTCCCAGGGACTGCGGTTAACCCTACTGGTCGGATATTTCAGAAGTGATGTTCTTACTGCGAGATTCTGCATGCAGTGTAGTCAGTGTCCCTAAGAAAGTAAGTCGAGTTGAAGGCGTCTGCTGCCACACACAGACTTGCTTGCTTAAGTTTAATGCTACGAAAATATATTTATTTGTTTTCTGATAGAATTGAGGACACTTAAAATCGTACTGCACTCTTCAGACTGTATAAGACCGGTGTAAGTTAGACCGTCATAAATGCATTTCTTGGTCTCTTAGTTATTTCCTATTATTTCAGTCTTCAGAAAAGAGGAAATTCGACCACTTAAAAAGAAATTTACATCTAGGCCACTACACAAGCTCAGAATCCCGAAATTAATTTTCTCCTTGGCTTCTCTTGGAAAATGTGTCAAAGCAATTCTTTCATGTAGGTCCAGAAGTATAATCAGGAAGCTAGCATTATTTTTGACTATACTTTAGAACCTCCTAATATTAGACTGATGTGTCTGTCAGTTTGTCGTACTGTGGGGGCTTGCATGTTGCTGTGATGCTGGAAGCTATGCCAGCGATATTTCAAACACCACCAGGGTCTCTCATGATGGACAGGTTTCAGCTGAGCTTCCAGACTAAGACTAGGAAGAAGGACCCGGTGGTCTACTTCTGAAAAGAATTAGCCAGTGAAAACCTTATGAATGAACCGACTCTATGGCACCTACCACCAACAACAACAATATTAGACTGTCAGGTATGAGCATAATCTAAGCCTGCACACTTTGTAAATTTGCACACTACGAGGATAGGACTTATTTCTCATCAAAGACCAAAGAGAACATAAGAAATTCAACAGGATAGATGTTGACTGTGGCCAACAAAACGATACTCTTAAGAAGCTATGATTTCACATCAGTCATAGTCTTTAGGGAGACAAACTCATACTAGATGTCTTTTAATTAGCTACATAAGCTGTGGTTGTAACAGGTGGGAAGACTATAAAATGGTATTCACAAGAGAATTAAGCTCATATAGTTGTTGTTGTTAGTTGCCATGGAATCCATCCGGACTCATGGCGATCCTGTGTATGCAGAGTAGAACTGTTCCACAGGGATTTCAAGGCTGTGACTTTTCCGAAGCAGACGGCCAGGCCTGTCTTCCCAGGCGCCTCTGGGTAGAGGCTACAGTGGAGTCCCTACGTGGAGCAAACAGTTAAGCGCTTGACTACTAGCCAAAAGGATGTCAGTTTGAACCCACCCAGAGGCACCTTGGAAGACAGGGCTGGCGATCTGCTTCTGAGAGGTCACAGCCTTGAAAACCCTATGGAACAGTTCTACTCTGCACACACGGGGTTCCCCTGAGTTGTAATCCACTCAACTGCTACTAGCAACAACAATAACAACATAGGGGCTGTAAGACATGTGTATCGATAATGAGGCATAGACATTCAAGAGCCACAGGCTGGGCTACAAAAATTCAAAGTAGAAAAAGATGGACAGTGCAAGAGGTGTCATCGTTAGGTAAACGTCTGAACTAGGCTGTAAAGAATGGCCAGTGTCTGGGCATATTTACCAGAGGCATGCCCGTACACAGGCATAAGTTAGAACACGCTGGTAAAGTACTAATAAGTCAAGTACTAATACTCTGTAGAAAACTGTATGGAACATCAGGTCGGAGGAAATAATGCTGGAAAAAGTAGACTGGAGATAGGTCTTGGAGAATTCGAATTCCAAGGGGAAGATTTTATACCTAATAAAATAGACGATGATGATTCATTAATACTTTGTGATTAGAAGAGTCACAAGGTCACAGCAGTGTTTCTGGAAGATAAATCTAGCATAGGAGTTGTTACGGATTGAATTGTGTCACCCAAAAATGTGTTATCACCCTAGGCCATGATTCCCAGTATTGTGTGCTTGTCCGCCATTTGGTGATCTGATGTGATTATCCTATGTGTTGTAAATCCTAACCTCTATGACGTTAATGAGGCAGGATTAGAGGCAGTTATGTTAATGATGCAGGACTCAATCTACAGGATTAGGTTTTGTCTTGAGTCAGTCTGTTTTGAAATATAAAAGAGAAGCGATCAGAGAGGAGAGGGACCTCATACCACCAAGAAAGAAGTGCCAGGAATGGAGCACATCCTTTGGAGCTGGGGTCCCTGTGCTGATAAACTCCTAGACCAGGGGAAGATTGATAACAAGGACCTTCCCCCAGAACCTGGGGAGAGAGAAAGCCTTCCCCTGGAGCTGGCACCCTGAATTTGGACTTCTAGTCTCCTAGACTGTGAGAGAATAAATTTCTCTTTGTTAAAGCCATGCATTTGTGGTATTTCTGTTATAGCAGCACTAGATAGCTAAGACATATGACAAGTAGTTCTCAACACAGGCAGCTAGCTCTAAGTCAGTCCAAAGTGTTTTAAAATTTCAGGTCTGATAGTAATAATATACCTGTGCATAATAACAACACCACTGTTTATACATTGGAGTCCCTGGGTGGTGCAAACAGTTAACACACTCGGCTTCTAACCAAAAGGTTGGAGGTTGGAGTCCACCCAGAGATGCCTCAGAAGAAGGGCCTGGCAATCTACTTTCAAAAAATCAGTCATTCAGAATGCTTTGGAGCAGAGTTCTGCTCTTACACACATGAGGTCTCCATGCTTCCTAGTCGACTTGATGGCAACTGGTTGGTTGGTTGGTTGGTTTATACATTTAAGCTTAGTTTCCATGAAACTAAATGTGTAAAGAACGATAGATTAGCAAAGTCAAGTTAACAGGAAAGACACTTTTGAGAGGTGTGAATTTTTCCCCATGGGAAAACAACCTTTACAAGTTGCTATACAATGGAGTTAGGTGTTTTTGTTTTGTTTTAAATAAGATGTAGCATTGTGTTCCATCCTCTTACGAGAATGTGGTAAAATTCCGAGTTATATTACACTTTCAGTTTAATCACGTCTTTTCTGTTTGTCTCAAATCATATTTTGGGCATTAAATATTTGATTTGAATGTTTAAAGAAGCAAATTAGTTAAAGATGGATAATTTTCATATAACCTCTAAGGAATTCACAGATGATAGCATAGTATCGTAAACATACCATTCGTTATACAGCACTCCTCAGTTGCCGTGAATTTAGATTTGGAATAAAATCCCAACATTAAAGTCGAAATAATTCCCATGCTGTGTTCCGCATTTTGTTATTGGCCCATGGGAAACTCACTTTGGAATGCGGTCAGTTTTTTTTTTGTTTTTTTTGTTTTTTTTCTTACTTGTGGGAATGGGAAAGATGTGTGTAGGGGTATTTGCCTACATGTTCCCAAAGTAAACTCTGAGACCTCAAATGGAGCTTCCAGCTAGTTGCTGTCTCAGTTTCTAGAAGTACAGCAGAGATAAACTGTGAACACAAGAAGTATTTGTTCATGCCCAGAGGAGAGCTAACCCAGATGCTTGGCTGTGCCCTGGAACCTGTGCTCACGTGCCTGTGGTTGGTAAGAAGAACAGGGCAGTGCAGCAGGACAGCTCCAGTCCAGGGAACAACCACTGTAGGGTGACAAATTAACTGTCAGTCTTTGTGTAAGAAGTTCTTTTACCTCAGAAAAATTAAATCTCTTTCCTCTCCACCCTCCATAGAACAAAAGCCTGTGGATCATTCTCCAGTTTTTTTTTTTTTTTTCTTAAAATGACATGAATTGTGTCTTAGGAGAGGGGAGACACCAGTTACATTCTTACTGTGGCTAAGGAGAAACCAGAGGGGACCTCATGGCAAAAAATACAGGCGGCATTTGAAAACCAAAGAGGTGGGAAAGAGTGGTTTACCTCACTGATAATCAGCACCGCAAGAGACTGGACAGAGCCCAGGATTTGTTGGGTTTTGAAAAGATGACAGCACGGAAGACGTAAGGGGGATTCAGACAGACAGAAAACAGGCACAGCCAAACAGGCATGCTACAGAAATAAAAAAGCGTGAGCTTAGAAAGTCTTGACCACGGTCCCACCACACACATACATACACACACTCACACAGAAACAACTGATCCACGACAGGCATTGTTTTAACATCATTTGAACTCTCAATGGTTATAGATTACTAGTATATTTTTGTGTGTGATCTTTCCGTTTGGATCTAAAAGGTTCAAAGAGTACCCCATTCAAGAATGAACGATTGGCCATGAAAAATGTTTCACCAGAGATTGTCAGTGTTCTCAGAATTACTGGCGTTTATTGTGAGAGAGATAATTGTTGTTGTTTGTTGCCATGGAGTCAGCTCTGACTCATGGTGACCTTACTCAGAACAGAACAACATGGTGCTCGGTCCTGCGCCGTCTTCACGATCATTGGCATGTTTGAGTCCATTATTGTGGCTCTTGTGTCAGCCCATCTCATTGAAGGTTTCCCTCTTTCTTGCTGACCCTCTGCTTTACCAAACGTGATGTCCTTTTATAGAGGTTGGTCTTTCCTGATACCATGTCCAAAGTAAGTGAGCTGAGGTATTGCCATCCTTGCTTCTAAGGAGCGTTTCCAGTTGTGTTTCTTCTATAATGCTTTGTTCCTTCTTCTGGCAGTCTATGGTGTATTGAGAATTCTTTGCTAACAGAGATTATAAAGCCTGTTGCCCTCAGGTGGATTCCAACTCATGGCAACCCCATACATTACAGAGTAGAACTGATCCATAGGGTTTTCTTGGCTGCACTATTATGGAAGCAGATCGCCAGACCTTTGTTCCACAGCACCACTGGGTGGTTTCAAACTGCCAACCTTTAGGTTAGTAGTCGAAGGTTTAACATTTTGCACCACCCAGGGACTTTGTCTATTACAATTTTGAATCTTTATCTCAGAGCTTAATAACTCTTTCCATTTATATAACTCTTGCTCCTTATATTACAGAAGCCTTAAAATATTTTCACTTAGGGCTGCCTCCCTAATCATCATTAGGCTTGTAACTAGTGGCTTTCAGAGTCTGTTGCTGCTTTCAGTGGTATACTGTCTTCCATTTGTCTTTCTAATTGATGCTTCTGGTGTATAGGAAAGCTGTAGGCAGCTAACTCTTAAGCAGTTTAAAATTTGATAACAAAATAAGTGTTGATGTCCAGGAGGAAACCATTTCTCAGGCAGTGATGCCATCAGCTGGAGAATTTTTCACACAGTTGTTTTTCACTATATATAAAGCCCAAATTTATTTTGAAAATTGTACATATTTTATTTTCAAGTCCCTGTGACCAAGTGTAAACTCATCCGTTTGTGGGCCTCTTGCAATTTACCTTATTCAGGACTTTTTTTTTTTTTTTTTTTTTTAATGGATGTCTTGTAAAATCTTAACCAAATTTAAGAAAATGCCTATTGCTGTTAGAGACTAATGAATCACTATTAGATGGGAAAAGGAAAATAAAACAGAATAGCTCTGTATCTTAACTGTTTCATCACCAAGGTAAGCGTTCAATAATATGAACAATACGAAATAATATTTGTTGCTTCAAAAATGTATGCAAGTGCCGGTGGGATAAAACAACAAAACCAGGTGCTGTCGGGTCGATTCCAACTCATGGCAACCCCATGTGTATCAAGAGTACAACTGTGCTCCACTGGGTTTTTGATGGCTGATTGTTTGCAAGTAGATTGCCAGGCCTTTCTTTCAAGGCACTTCAAGGTAGATTCGAACCTCCAACCTTTCAGTTAGTCACTTAACCATTTGTGCTTGGCATTCAGAGTTGTGCTGAGCTCCTCTGAGAGGCAGGAAAACTGTGGATTAAAATACAACATCATCATCTGCCTAACATCAGCAGGCAGAAGATTCAACACGTTCCTGTTAAATGATATTGAAAGATAAGCTAATGTTTCAATTATGTAGCTTATTTTTCAATATTATTTACACACCAGTCGGGGCTCCTCTTTCAAACAAAGCAATCACTTTGATAATTTGAGTCAAATTTAGTTTTCCTTTTAACTAGATAAATACCTTTATTCTCTACAATAAGTAGGCAGTTGAATGTAGATGCTAAACTCTACCAGTAATATGGTACAGGCAACCCACACTGAACCTTGAACTTTATGTCTAGAGACCATCAACGCTAGTGAAAGCAGAAGTAAGATCGCCTGGAGAGAAATTAAAAACAGCAACTCATTTGCTCTTTTGCAAAATCTGCCATGACAGTGGGAGCCAGGAGGCTAAATTTACATTAAAATACTGTATTTCTTCCTCAAGAGATTATGTCTAACTCACTAGCTTCAATCTAAAACCACATGATTTAAAATTTCAACCTTATAACCTTTCTAAATGTGAAAATTAAAACTAGGGATTTCTTCTTTAAAAGGGGGAACATTTCGTCCCATGTACGTATCAGCAAATTGGCTGGTAAGTTTAATAAAAAGCCATACATCATTTTAACATTCCAGAATGTTGCTTTAAAGGGCATCCAAGATAAAACTACTGACTCGGAAAGAAGCTCACCATGTACTGGAGTTAGCAAATGTCATTTCAAGGATCAAGAATCGGAGTAGTAAGTGAATATGGTTTTTCAAGCTATGGTGGTATTTTCCAAGCCACCATGATGTTTAAAAATAAAATTGAAGTTCAGTGCACCAACAGTATCTTTTTCCACATTAGCAGAAATAGCTATATTTTTAGAGGCAGATTCTCTAGCTTTTGGCTGATTTCTTGGTCAGAGTTGTGCAAACTTACCTGAACTTTGTGAATTACAAGAGGTTCCAAAATCACGTAATTTAGGAGAATATGAGTCTTCAGAACGGTAGGTGAAACCAGAAACTTCATAAATGCAATTACAAAGCTCTAAGGAGGCATGGTGGTTCAATGGTAGAAAGCTCACCTTCCATTCAGGAGCGGGGTTCAATTCCCGGCCACGCACCTCATTTGCAGAAACCACCCATTTGTCAGTGGAGGTTTGCATCTTACTATGATGCTCTACAGGCTTCAGCGAAGCTTCCAGACTAAGACATACTTGGAAAAGAGGCCTGGTGATCTACTTCTGAAAATCAGCCAATGAAACCCTATAGATCACATGATCCGATTCCCAGCTGATCATAGGAGTGGCACAGGACCAGGCAGCATTTCATTCCATTGTGCATGGGGCCACGGTGAGTCAGGCCAGACTCCGTGGCAGCTAACAACCAATAGAATACGTTTTTTAAAGCTTGTATCTTCCTAACTAGTAAGGCATGAGATGCAAGTTTAATCACAATAAATTTTGTACGTGTGAATAATTTATATATATTATGTATATATAATTTTGTAGGTCAGACAATTATCAGTAAATTTCAGAGTAAAATACTTTCTTAAGAGCTTTCATTTATTAATCTGAGAACTTTCATTGTGGATTTCACCAATTTAATCACATGAATTGAAGTGATTTTTACTTCCACTTTGTACCAGATCAAGAGTTGGTGTTTATGTCTGCTTTGCCACTGATTGCTTTATGCCTTAAAGCAAATATTTTTTTTTCCTGTAAAATGAGCTGTTTGTGCTAAAGGATCTCTCAGGTTCTTTGACTCTTAAAATTTCTATGATTCTACACAAAAACAGAATATTAATTTTTAAAACAATGGCCATTAGGGACTAACTGGCAGTAATTCCCAAAATACAATTCATTTATTAAGTGCAAACGTCTTCACCAAAGGGAACCTTTCAGAGTTTCAGCAGGGCAGAGAGAATCACAAATAAACACGTCCAGTACAAAGTGGATTGCAGAATTGCTATTGCTCTTACAGGGTCTCAAAGACAGTGATGTAGAGGCAGGAGAAAGAGAAAGATGAATTCAAAGTACGGAGATTCGGAGATGCATAATTACTCTTTTGGAATAGACAAGAACTAGTTAGTTTGGGTCAAGTGGTGAGGAGTTTTGAATGTCACGTTAAAGAGCTCAAATTTCAATCTGTCCTCCGTGACTTTATGGGAGCCATCTCATACACTACCACGATGCACTAAAACACAGTCTGGGGCTTTAGGACGAGGACCCCAGTAGAATTGTTTAGATGGAGTTGGAACAGAGGTTGGTGGGGAAGGTTAGGATGAAGATATTGAAGGCAGACAAATTAGGAGTCCCCTGGTGAAACATGGCGAGACCCCCTTTGGCTTAACTCTCCTCAGTGTTGTATGCTCCCTGTGCCCGCTTGCCTGTGACCTCACTCATTTCTATGATGCCATTGTTTTCTTTCCTGCTACCTCTTTGGTTCTTCAGTTTTTTTTTCAGGATATATTTCCTTCAAAATCTTGTAAATATTGCTTTCACCAAGCAGGCACTCTCAGCTACATTTTTACTCTAAGTGCTGAAGAAAAAAAAAAAGTCCTGTCTCCTGATAGCTCCCAACAACACATACCCAGCAATGACGGGTAACTTCTAAATGTTTAATGCCATCAGAGAACCTCGCTAACTTCCTGATCCTCATATCCCAGAAGCCGTTAGACTTTTCTCTCTTCCTCACAAGGATTCCCTCTGCTTCCACATCACCTTCCTCAATCAGTGGCACCACCAACCATCCACTTAATGGATCACACCCAAAGTCTTGCTTACACCTTCTGTCTTACCCCTTACAAAAAAAAAAAAAAAGAGAGACGTTTAATCACCTACCAAACCCTGAAGATTCAACTGCTTAACTGTCTCTCAAGGCCATCTCTTCCTTCCTCCAGCTAGACAACTGCATTTTTTTATTATTATTGTTATTGCAGCCAGCTCCTACTTCTATCCTCTTATATCCTTAGAATGTCTCCACGCCAGTTCATACTCCAGACAATCGTTGGCGTAAACAGCACAAAAAGAAACTTGATTACATGACTCCTTTTGCTAAATTCTTTCGATGGCTTCTTTTTATTTTTAGGGAGAAACAGTCTTAATTTTTTAGTGCAATGGAGAAGATATTTCATAATCTGGTCAACCTCTAAATTCCCACCTCTCGCACTCTTCATTCTGTAGCCCTGTGCTCTGGTCATTCTTAATGTCGGACCAAGGGCTGAGGTGGTCAACAAAAGAGGTAAACCACGTGCTCTACTAGTGCACAGGATCATGCTTGACTGACAAGAGAAGACACAGCGAGATCAGCTTCACTTGTGGGCACCGGTCCCCCATGGCCAGCGGGTCCCACCTCACAGTCGGTGCTGGACAAGTGTCCTACACACACCCCTCTTGTGCCATGATATAAGAGAGACCCCATTTCCTCCCCTCCAAGAACAGACGTAGAAGTGGGGTTGGCCGGGTGCTATGTGGGGCCCACCATAAGCAGGATAGAGAAAGTTACTGTGGGCCCAGAACAGGTAAGAATGCTTCTCTGATGAGGAGAAGGAACTGGGAGAGAGAGCGAGAACCAATTCGCAGCATATTTATCAGAGAATGTTCGGCCAGAGCCTCTGCTTAGGCAGCCCAGGTGGGAGACATACAGGCAAACCATTCTGCAAGCACTTACTAACCTGAAGTTTCAACAGTCTACCTGTCTATGTTAATCCTTAAATATCAGCTTAAATCTCACCTCCCCTTGGACTGCTTTCTTAGCTATATAGATGTCCACACTTGCCCCTGTATTGCCCTACATATGTCTCCAACCGAGCAGTTATACTCTTGCTTTATAATTTTATATTTACCTGCCTGTCTTGCATCCTTGTATGCTAGAAGCTCTTCTATATCTAGAACCTACACCAACGCTGGACACATTTTTGGCTTCCACAATATTTGTGGAAAGAATACATACATAAGTAAAGAATAGTCCAAGGTAAGCAGTAATAGAGGCCCTGAGTAGTTAGTGTGACCGTGAAATAAGATGAGAGCAGAGAGAGGCCAACTCATACTTGTCTAGTTAGAAGGTGAAGGAAGAAGGACAAAGTGACCTAAGTTTTATCTTGTCAGGGAGGTGGGGTATGTTTGTTGTTGTTGTTAGTTGCCATGGAGTCAATTCGAACTCATGGCAACCCCATGTGTGCAGAGTAGGACTACTTCCCAGGGTTTTCAAGGCTGACATCTTTTGGAAACAGATAATCAGGTCTTTCTTCTGAGGCCCCTCTGGGTGGGTTTGAAGTGCCACCCTTTAAGCTAGTAGTCAAGTGTTTAAGCATTTGCACCATCCAGGAACTTCTAACCTTATCTATAATAGAATGAAACATTGCCCAGTCGTGCACCATCTTCATGATCATTAGTATGTTTGACCCCATTACTTTGGCTATTGTGTCAATCCATCTCATGGAGGGTTCCCTTTGTTTTCACAGGCCCCCTGCTTTACCAAACACTATGCTCTTTTCTAGCGAATGGTGTTACCTGATAACATGTTTAAAGTAAGCAGTTAGAAGTCTCTCCATCCTCACTTCTAAGGAGCACTGTGGTTGTATTTCTTCCAAGACCGATTAGTTCATTTTTTCTGGCAGCCCACGGTACATGGCATATTCTTCACCAGCACCACACTTGGAAGGCATCAAGTCTTCATCAGTCTTCCTCATTCATTGTCCAGCTTTCACATGCATATCAGGTGATTGAAAAGACCATGGCTTGGGTCAGGCGCACGTTAGTTGTCAAAGTGACATCTTTGCTTTGTGAAACTTTAAAGAGGTCTTGGGATATGTTTAGTGGCGCTCACAAGCAAGACATGCAGCAGGTGGTGTACTGTGTTCGCACAGACCAATGTGGAGTTCTCCCTGTAACAAAATGCATTTTAATCAGCTGGGGACATCCACATGGAAACGTCCAGAAGGCACTGAAAAGCAAAGTCTGGATGGAAGACAGTAACCAAAAAGGAGGAAGTTCTGTGCCTGGGGATGTAGATGAATCCAAGGGAGAGGTGATGTCGACAGGAGTTTTAGAGTGGAGAAGAGATGATGACTGATGATAAAACCTAAATAAATGTTAACATGAAGGGGCAGGTGGAGGCAGAAGAGAGGTAATCCAGCTGGAAGGATTTAGCAAGTGCAATCAGAGAGCAAGGAAAGTGAAGAAAAACAAAAATCATGGAGAAGTATGGTCGGTGGTTTCCAATGCTGCAAAGCTGAGCAGACTGATTAAAAGGATCGTCTGGTGGGGCACACTCCAAAAGTAGTTTCAGTTCAAGGGCAGAGATGGGATCTGTATCCCACGAAGTTAGTATAGGTATGGGGAAAGAAAAAGAGGAGGCATTACAACGTGCTGGAATGTTCTTTCAAACTATTATTTTTTCCTTGAGTGGAAGAAGAGTCATGCGAAAATTTAAGACAAAAATGGGATTGCGGTGGAATTTTTTTCTTGCCGTGGGGAAATATTGAGCGTGTTTTCACATGTTTGGGAATATAGCAATGGTAAGGTAGAAGCTGAAGGTTCAGAGGAGAAGTCAGATTATATACATAGAGTAAGTTCTGGGAAGATTCAAGAGTTAGAACATGGAGGAAGGCAATGGAGGTGCTGGGCTTGGTATGGAGATGCTTGGAGACATTTCCTAGTGTGTGAAGAAGGCTAAATGTACAGGGGACATTTGAATGGGAAGGCGTAATGTTGAGTGACATTGTGGAAGATGAACTTAATCATAATATTAAATACAAAATTTAAGAAGTGAAAACTCCATTTCTTATGCATAAGAACGGAATTGTCTCAGGCATAAAAATAGAAGTAATTATGCACACAAAATTGAACACCAATCATTAGCACTGCACATTTAATTGTGTATTCAGTAATATGAAGTTATTAGTTATTATGGCCATGAGATAAGATAAAATATATATATGTGTATATATAAACTCACTTAACAAATTAGCTTAGCAATACAAAGAAAAACTGGTAAATAGTAAATTTTTTCAAGCACATTGTTAATTTGCTTAACTTGGCATGTTAAGCGCAAACAAGACTAGCGAAAGTAGGCACAATTTCCATTCAAAAAAGACGTTCAGACATTGCATTAAAAAAAAAAGCAGGATGAGATGAATCGATTTTACTTTGATGTTAAAACGTCAGATTCTTAGTTGGTCAGTCAAATGATAGCAACACATTTTGATCTGTTATCACTAATTTGCAGGAATAATCATGAATTAGCACAATGCTGAGATTCAATTCCTCTTTAGAAAGGAAATCAATAACCTCCTACGCCTTTTAAACCTACGGTGGCAAAGCATTAATAACAACTCAGTCTATGGCACCGTGAGAGTTAACAGTGTAGTGTATACCGGCACTCTGAAGAAGAAGAAGCAAAAATCCATCAAAGTAGAGAGTCTCATTTTGCAAAGCACATCTTCACAGCACTGCAAGCATCTTATCGTTCCAATAAGAAAGCAAAAGAGAAGTATGAGATCAGATAATTATTTCAGAAGAGGAAGCTAAGTTTTCTACCCACATTTTTAAAAAGCGCACAGAATAATTTTAATCATCTAAAATATTACCATTCCTAGTGACTGTAGTAACTGCATTTCTAATATTCTATTTGAGTGATTATCATATTACCAATTTAAATGTTAGATATGTTTTATGTTTTCATTCATGAACAGAGACATATATAGTTCACTTTCTCAAATTATCAATGAACATTAGAAAACCCTGAAACTTTAGATGGAGTCCCGGGCTGGCAAACGGTTAAGCCCTCGACTGTTAGCCAGACGGTTGGCGTTTTGAACCCACCCAGGGGCACCTGGGAAAACAGGCCTGGTGATCTGCTTCCAAAAGGCCACAGCCTTGAAAACCCTACGGAGCAGTTTTACTCTGCACACATGGGGTCACCATGAGTTGGAATCGACTCAAAGGCAGCTGCCTTGGCACTATATCATACAACCCAGAAATGCCTCTGGAGTGATCAGCAGTGTTAGAGTTTTTGGAATTTGTACATTTACTGTGGTGAATGCTAAGTTTCAATAGTAATAAAGCTCAACTATTAAATTCACCAAGCATAATCCCAAATAGACTGAATTCAAGGAGAGATAGAAGAGAAAGAAAGTTTACCTATTCAAGATTCAGGTTTGATGATATAGATAGTCAACAGGGCCCAGGACATCATTAACAGAGTTGAGTGTCCTGTAACAAACACATAGTCATATTTGACTGTTAGTCTTGATGTTGGCCTTACACAAGATAGGAGGAGTTTGTCATAGCTTAGGGAAATAAAAGACATTGGCTCTGCTGAAATTTGACTACTATTTTGTCTACCCATTTCTGTTTTATTAAAATAAATAAATTTTATTTTAAATCCCAGTTGATAGGATTTGCTGCACATAATGAATTCACACACACGCCCCAATCCTAAATGCTTTTCAGCACAATCAACCTTTCCTTTCCTTGGGTCTCATTTCCAGTACTTATCTTGGCAGGGAAATGGAGAACACACTTAACTCATTACGGAGTATTTTAATAAGGAGGTGAAACCTTATGCTTCTGTGCTCTAAAGCCTTTACGGATTTAAGGAAAATAGGACCATCACGTTTTTCTTGCAGTGGTTTTGAAACATACTCACTTTTATAGATTGCAGTGTATGGTAAAATAATTTCAAAACTTAACTTTAAATTGGCAGTTATTAATATGAAGAACTCTCGTTTAAAATCGAGGGCTGTGGTTGGCAGTGGCTATTCTTACACCTTTTCTAATTCTTCAGTCATCCCCTTTTATGTAAATCCGTCCTATGTTGTACAAAAATCTTCATCATTCTGGCTTTGATAATGCCACTTTCCTACTCTACAAGAAAAATCTCATGGCTTATAAAAGAAGTCCAAACCACTTAACCAAGCCCTGGCTCCATCCTGCTTTTCCACCCTCACATACCAAGACTGACTTCATACTCTCTTGGCTGAGATTCCTCACTGTGCCTCATAGATATGCAACAATTACCGACCAGCGCATCTTTATCTCATTCCCTCTACTAGAATATGTCCCTCTCCCCCACCTCCGTGGGGCATAGTGGTTAAGAGCTTGGCTGCTAACCAAAATGTCAGCAGTTCGAATCCACCAGTCACTTCTTGGAAACCCTATGGGGGAGTTCTGCTGTGTCCTACAGGATGACTATGAGTCGGAATTGACTGCACGGCAGCAGGTTCTACCTCAAAAATCAGTCTGTTCACTTGAAAACTTGGGTGGAAGAAGTCAATCGCAAAAGGGGGAATATGGTATGATGTCACTAGAATGGAATACCTGGAACAAGCAGTTGTGTAGAGATGGGAGGTGAGTAGTGGTGTCCAGGGAGGGGAGGGGCAGAGAATGGGGTGAGTCATTGTTTAGGAAGCCTGGAGTTTGGGTTTACAGGGATAGAAGATCTGGCAACAGAGACTGGTGATGGTTGTACAGCAAGAATGATGAAATTGGCCTCACTGAATTTTACACTAGAAAAATGCCAAAATGGCAAATGTTATGTTATCTCTATTTTTGTTGTTGTTGTTAGGTGCTGTGGAGTCAGTTTCGACTCATAGGGACCCCCTGTGACAGAGTAGAGCTGCCCCACAGGGTTTTCTTGGCTGTAATTTTTATGGAAGCAGATCGCCAGGTCTTTCTCCAGAGGAGCAACTGGTGGGTTCAAACTGCTGACCTTTTGGTTAGCAGTGGAGTGCTAAACGGTTGTGCCACCAGGGCTCCTTCATCTATATTTTCACAACAATAAAAAAAAGTAACATTAAAAAAAATCCATGTAACCTTATATTTATCTGTAGGCTTGTGAAGCTTGATGTCATTCAGGTTAAATAAAATATTTAATGAACGAATGAATTAAAAAATGCATGAAGGAAAAGAAAAATCAGTCTGTTCAAATGCCCTCCATCCTTTAACATGCAGGCCAAATACGATTTCAATTTCCTTAGCTTGCTGGTCTCAGCCCTTGCTTTCGGGTTGGCAGTAATTGCTTTGTTTATGAAATCTCAACCCTATTTTCCTGTGCCTCTCTGTGTCACAGCTTTTTTTTTTTTTTTTCCACATTTTTTCTTTACTGTGCTTTAGGTGGAAGTTTACAGCTCAAGTTAATTTCTGATACAAAAATTTGTACACATATTGTTATCTGACCCTAGTTGCCATCCCTGTAATGTGACTCACATTGTGTTTTCTGCACTCAGTCTTGTTCTTCTGTCCCATCTGCCCTTAATTAACTCCTGGTCATACATCATATGGTCTCTGGGTGGTCGAATCGGTTTGCCCTATTACTAACCAAAAGTTTGGTGGTTCAAACCCACCTGGAGGCACTGCAGAAGAAAGGCCTGGCAATCTGCTTCTGTAAAGAGTACAGCCAAAAAAAAACCCTTTGGAGCAGTTCTTCTCTGTGACACATGGGGTCCCCATGCGTTGGAATCGACTGGATGGCAGTGGGTTTGGCTTTGGTTTTTGGCCATACTTCAGATCTCAGATCAAATGTCACTTTCTGAGGAGAGGCTCCTCCGTCCTCCCTGTCCGGGACGCCACCCTCGATTACATGCTATCAAAGTAGCTTAGGCCTGCCCGATTGAAGGGTGCCAACCGTGTTCACGGAAAAGTTTTAGAGGACTTCATTTTGCCTACAGGTATACAGGAAAGTTGAGTTCAAATAACTTAGATTTATGACGCTCCTTATGTCTATTGAATTATTCCACTAATTTAGATATTACCAGAGCACCATTTTCACCAGAAAACTAAGTCTTGTTGTTGTTAGTTGCTGTCAAGTCAGCTCTGACTCATGACAACCGTATGTATAACAAAGAACTCTTGCCAGGTCCTGTGCCATCTTCATGGTCATGCGTATGTTTGAGTCCATTTTTGTGGCTGTTGTGTCAGTTCATCTCAATGCAGTGGATCTCCATCATTTTTGCTGACCCTCTGTGTTACCAAACATGATGTCCTTTTCTAGTGATTGGTCTTTCTTGATGATGTGTCCCAAGTAAGCAAGCCAATCTCGCCATCCTCGCTTCTAAGGAGAATTCTGGTTGTATTTCTTCTAAGTCTGATTTGTTCATTCTTTTGGCAGCTTTGTACTCGGATAAAAAAATAGAAACCATGTTATGAAGATAACAGTGAGCATCATGGGAAGGTAGAAGACCCAGATTTGATTTTCTTGCATAGTTTTTAGCATTTTCACTTTCCTTCCAAAATTATCCCAAAATGTTCTTGAACGATAAATTGTACAAACTTATATTGACTGGGAAATACATTTTGACTGAAGTCTTAACATGGGTGAAAAACTGCTGCCAACAAAATTTTCTTTAGTATTTGTAATGAAAAAAATGAAAGAAAATGAAAATTGTTCATACATAGTTGTGTCTTGTTATCTAGGATTTTGTAATAACTTTTGTGAAACTTCTATTTTTAAGAGATTAAATTTTTAGAACATTCCAGCCTAATACACAGTACCTATTTTTTCAGGTAATTTTACTTAAATTGATATGACAGAGGGCAAAAGAGTCGTCATATCTATCTGGACTCCAATAGTTCAAATGCTTGACTTTAATCAGTAAATGTTCTTTCATAAATCATCCTAATTAATTACAAATTCAAACCATTCCGTCAGGTACCTAAAGAAAAACATTGAAATTTTGCTTTTTCTTTTAACTTTTACCCCAGTGTATAATTTTATCATCCAAATCCTCAAGTATCTCTGTTGATGAAGTATGTCCTAATAAAATGGATAAAGGATAGCTGGACACACAAACTTTTTGAATGTTTATAAATAGTTCACAATGTATAAAATTAGAGTCATAACAATTCAGTTTTTATTTTTAAACATCTTTTTGTAGTTTCTATGAAGTGAGGAAGGGACTATTAGGTGGTATGGCCGTTCTGTTGTACATAGGGTTGCTATGAGTCAGAACCAACTCGACAGCACCTAACAACAACAACAACAACATGGCCGCTAAGCAACAGAAGGGAATTCCATCTATCAGATAAAGGAGATCTCAAAAAAAAAAAATCTACCCCCCTATATAATGTTGAAATATTGCACGTTTTACTCTTAATTTATGGGGCAAGACAAGGATATCTACATTAACCTTTGCTGTTCACCATTGCACTGAAGGTTCTAGGCAGTGCAATAAGGCAAGAAAAAATAAATAGATAAAAGTCAAAATTAGTGAAGCAAGAAGTAAATCCATCATTACTGTTATTATTCCCAAACATGTTATTGTACATAAACAACCCTATGAAATACATAAATAACTCTTTGAAATAATAAGTGAATTTAACAAGATCACAGCCTGTAGGATGAATATAAAACATCAGCATCAAAAAGAATACCATTCACAATAGCATAAACAAATTAAATATCAAGGATCAAATTTACTGAAAGATGGCAAGATTTCTACACTAAAAAAAAAAAAAAAAAAGAAACATTTTAGGGATTAATTAGAGAAAGCGGAAGTAAGTGGAGATATACAAGATGTAAGAATACTCAACATTTTGTAATGTTATTTCTGTCCCAACTGATATATAGATTTATTGCAATGCCCCCCCCAATATATTCCAACATTTTTCTGAAAATGGGCATGCTGTTGTTGTGTGCCATCAAGCTGATTCTGACTCATGGCAACCGCATGTGACAGAGTAGAACTGCCCCATAGGGTTTCCAAGGCTGTAATCTTTACAGGAGCAAACTTCCATGTCTTTTCTCTGAGGAGTGGCTGGTGGGCTCAAGCAGCTGACCTTTCGGTGAGCAGCCAAGCACTTAATCATTGCACCACTGGCTCCTTGAAAATTGACATGCTGATGCAAAAATTTATACTAAAGAGCAAGTACTCAATTTTTTTTTTTTTAAAGACAAGCACAGAAATTCAGTTGGTATTGGAAGGTCTTTTCAACAAATTGTGCTATAGAAACTGATGTGCTTAAGAGAAAAAGTAAACTCTGACCCTGCCTCATAATAATACATGTAAGATGTAACAATGACTGAAATGTAAGCGCTAAAACTATAAAGCTTCTGGAAGGATATAGGTGTATGTGTTTTTAACCATAGTGTAATTGAGGATTTCTTGGTAGGGATGCAAAATAAACTGTTTATAAAATAATTTAAAAATTGGATTATACTGAAATTAAAAAAAAAAAAACCTCCTCACAAAAAACACAATTAAGAAAGTAAAAATAAACTCCTCAGACTGTATGAACATATTCACAATTCACATATCCAAGAAAAATCCATAATCAACATTTATAATAAACTATTACATACATATCAATAATAAAAATACAACAACCCATTTTTATATAAAAACTAAAACCAAACCCGTTGCTGTCAAGTGGATTCCCACTTATTGCGACCCTATAGGACAGAGTATGACTGCCCAGTAGGGTTTCCAAGGAGTGGCTGGTGGATTCAAACAGCTGACCTTTTGGTTAGCAGCCAAGCTCTTAATAGGCCTTTTTTTTTTTTAACGGGCATAACATTAAATCAAGGACTCTGTATAAAATATCTAAATTGCAGTAAGATGTTCAATGTCTCTCCTCAGAGAAATATAAATTAAAATCATAATGCTATGCCAGAATATATGCATGAGAATAGCTAAAAGAAACAGAACAAAAAGAAAAAGAAATCTTATGTTATGAAGTGATCCTGAAGATGTGGGGTAACTGGCACTCTCATACTTTGTATTTAGTTGCTGTTGAGTTGATTCCAATTCGTTATAACCCATGTTACAGAGTAGAATTGGTCTATAGGGTTTTCAAGGCTGTGACCTTTTGGATGTAGATCACCCAGCCTTCTGAGGCGTCCCTGGGTGGGTTTGAACTGCCAATATTTCAGTTAGTAGTTCAGTGCTTAACTATTTATGCCAGCCAGGAACTCCTACTATGCTGTTGTAAGTATAAAATAGCACACCTTGGAAAGTTATTTGACAGAATCTGAAAAATTAACACATATACCTACTAAATGATCTAGCAGTTCCACTGCTTAGTAAATACCCAAAAGAAACGAGTGCCTTTCTCCACAAAAATAATTGTTAAGAATATTTACAAAAATTTAATTCATCACAGGCAGAACCAAAAACAACCGAAACACCCATCACCTGAAGAATGAGTAGCCAAATTTCTATATAGTCATACAATGGAATACTATTTAGAAATGTTGCTGTGTGCAGTGGAGTCAACTCTGACTCATAGTGACCCCACTGACAGAGTAGAACTGCCCCTTATGGTTTCCTAGGCTGTAATCTTTACAAAAGGAGCCCTGGTGGCACGGTGGTTAAGAGCTCAGCTGCTAACCGAAAGGTCAGGAGTTCAAACCCACTAGCCACTTTGCAGGAGAAAGATGTGGCAGTCTGCTTCCATAAAGATGACAGCCTTGGAAACCCTATGAGGCAGTTCTGCCCTGTCCTATAGGGTCGCTATGAGTCGGAATCAACTCAACAGCAACGAGTTTGGTGTTTTTAAGTTAGAGGGAGGGGTAGCTATAGACCAGGGAGAGACATAAACAAATGTGTGACAATGGACATGTTCTGTGTATCTTGATCTGGGTGATAGTTGCTTGTGTACACTCCTGTGTAAAAATATTACTGAGCTTCACAGTCAAGATATGTACAATTTAATGCATCTAAATTACATCTCCATAAAAATGCACACATTTAGTAAATATAAAATGAGATGGAAGAAATCAAAGCAAACATGTTGGTTATCATACTAAATGTTAATGCAACAAAATTGCCTCTCAAAAGGCAAAGGCAGTCAGGCCAGGTAAATGTATTAAATCCAGCAATGCTCTTTCTACCAAAAGAACACATCTAAAACCAAGGAGTGAAGGAAGATTAGATAGAAAGGCAGAAGCCATTTAATGTCAGGCAAAGGCTAACAAAAAGAAAGCAAGAACAGGTATATCAATATCAAAGGAAGAAAAATCAAAGCTCAAAAATATTATAAACACCGAAGAAAGATATTGATTAAAATAAAAATATTTCATATCAATTTTTGACACCAGAAGATGTCAGATCCCTGAATAAATCTGTATTTATAAAAGAAACAGAAAAACGTAATAAAGAACTTCCCCCCAAACAGCTCTGGGTCCAATGTTAATAAAAACAGAATCTCTGTGGCATATCTTTGTATATAACTTGTTCCAGGAAAAAAAAATTAAAGTATCAGAGAGCTGCACTCATACGTCTTAGAATCACCTCGCATAAAAACAGTGGAGCTGTCTTGCTTATGAGCACAGATATGATGGGAACATTGAAATTAAAACAGTCAATTGGTTGAATCGGATTTCAAAATTCCCATACAATGTTCACGTTCTCAGCAATTTTCTGTGCAAGTCTCGATTCATGAGGCAGCCCTTGAAACCCTCCTGCATAACCTGCAACAATGGTTTCCTTTCCTTCATGCAATAGATGAAATTAGCTAAGCACGGTACTCCAAGGATCTACATATCCTATTCTAAAAAACAGAGCAGTAAAGGAAGAGAATACTCAAGGAAATAGAGTATATGTTGCACAGTTTCTGTGGGAAGTGTCTTTTTGTCAACATAGCATGCACAAACCAAAAAACCACTTGGCGCTGAGTTGATTCCAACTCATGGCGACCCCATGTGTGTCAGAGTAGAGCTGTGCTCCATAGATTTTCAGTGGCTGAGTCTTTGGAAGTAGATTGCCAGGCCTTTCTTCCGAGATGCCTCTGGGTGGATTCAAACCTCCAACCTTTTGATTAGGAGCTGAGAGAGCATGTTAACTGCACGGCTCCAGGACTGTAACAGAGCATGCTTACCTTCTCTTTAATGATTCTATTCGAAAATAGAGAAAACTTTGCCCTTCAGTGCCCTAAATGAGGCAAAAAGGTGGAGGTTAGATGTTTCCATTGCTTCTGCCCCCAAAGCATGCGATAGAATTGGAACCGAAAGTTACTGTTGACTCTGTTTCAAAAGAGGTGTGGAGGTAAAGATGGAATGTCACTACTGACCCGGAATCCACTCTGTTGAGAAGCAACCTCCCAAGCTTCCTGGTGGAGACCATGTGCACACTGTGGACACGCCCTGGGTGAAACATTTCTGCATGGTGTCCTGGACCTTGCCAGCAGCTGATTCCCACCTTCAGCAGCAATCCCAAAAGCGGTACAGCTGCCAGGTCCCAATTCCCCATACCCGGGGCAAGTAGAAACCAGTGCACTGTTGTCTTTCTCTTGGTATCCAGACACATTCGTTTCTAAACAGTGAAGTCTGGCCAGCAAACATTCCTAACGACGGCAGACCCCTCCAGCTCCCTCATTCCTAGACTATTTCAGGTGAATACAAATTAGAAATAGCAGAAAGGTATGACCTCTTGAAGCCTTCCCCTTGGGTGCATGAATACCAAGCACTAAGAAGTTTGAAGTCTACAAACAATGTTTCTGGAATGCATGCCACCAGCCAGGATGACTACTGGAAAAAAAAAAAGTGAGCATTTACTCCTGCAAATGGGTATTTTCCTTCAGTGTAGCCACCTGGAGTGGCTCCACATGTGTTTCAGAAATGTTACCAGATTTCAAACCAATGCTGAAACATTTTTTGTTTATTTTTTTTAATTTGCATCACAGCCAGTTTATGAGTGATATCCAGGAAAAGATAAGGGATATTCACTGGAAAAATGTGTCCCAGGCATTGTTGAACTACATTCATATAGAATCAGATGAAGCAAAAAGTACTTTCTCTTTCCTACGGATGAGGAAATGGGCTTTGAGACTTTAAGTAAGTTATCCAGAAAGTCAAATTGAAATATGTCACAGTTACTTCTTTTTTGTTAAAAAATTAATATCACCAAATATAATCACTTTCTTCCGTCACCTGACTTGACACTAAATTAACTATGGCTCTTTGTAAATCCATTCTTGCCTCAAAAGATGAAGATGTTTGCAGTTGTGACAGTTACAAAACTATGTCACATATACTTCAATACAATTCCTGAAGTTGTTTGTACAATCAGAAATAATTAAGCGTTGTTAATATGCCAAATCTACCACCTGACTGTCAGTTTGTTGTACTATATGTGGCTTGCCTGTTGCTATGATGCTGGAGTTATGCCACCAGTATTTCAAATACCAGCAGGGTCACCCATGGTGGACAAGTTTTAGCAGCACCTCCAGACTAAGACAGACTAGGAAGAAAGGCCTGCCTTTTGAAAATGAGCCAATGGAAGCCCTATGGATCACAACAGAGCGTTGTCTGATATAGAGCTGGAAGATGAGCCCCATAGGTTGGAAGTCACTCAAAATGCACAACAATGGACTCAACAAATGCAACAATGGACTCAGGCATATCAACGATCGTGAAGATGGCACAGGACGAGGAACATTTCTTTCTGTTGTACATGGGGTCACCATGAGTCGGAGTCAACGCAATATCAGCTATCCCTCTCTCGCATATGCTACATAATCTTTTCGCTGTTGTGGATCCAAAAATGAATACGTTACCGTCCTCTCCTCAGGAAACTTACAACCGAGAGGGAGAAAGATACTCGTATTGAACATACTAGAATCAGACTGTGATTTAGCAAACTCTGCAGTGAGTAGAACAAGGAGAAATGGGTCCCTCTAAATGTGAAGACCTAGGAGAGCAGTCTGGGGAGAAGTTAGGACCCCTTCAATAGTGTTTTTCTTCAGGAAAGTCAGAGGGAGTAAATATGGCAATTTTCAGAGAGAATTCTTTGGAGAGCACCACACTCATTTGGATGACTCCATTCTGAAATGGCGCCTATCCAGTCAAAGCGTCATCTGTTCTCTATGGTTCTAAAGTACAGTCGCCCTGTCCCTTTGAAATTTGAGGATTTTGCGATGGAATCCTCTAGAATGTCCTGGGAAGAATAAACCTAAACTTTTCCTGATTTCCACATGGCCTTCTCCTTTAGAGGCAACAAGTATTTGTTTAGGGACAGAGAGAATGCTACACTCTCAAGATAAGGGGTCTTGTCTTGCACTTGGAGACAAAATGTGACAAATGTCATGACTGAGATAAGCACGGGGTTCTGCAGAATCTGAGAGGAGACTGACCTGCTTTAGAGTGAGCAGCAGAAAGTGGAATGACCGATTTTGCAGAAGTAGATCACACAACAAAGAAATCTGTCTTGGAAGAAGTACAGCCAGGATGTTCCTTAGAAGCAAGGATGGCAAGTCTATGTCTCACATACTTTGGACATGTTATCAGGAGGAATCAGTCCCTGGAGAAGGACATCGTGCTTGGTAAAGTAGAGGGTCATTGAAAAATAGGAAGAACCTCAATGAGATGGACTGACACAGTGGCTGCACCAATGGGCTCAAGCATAGCAATGATTGTGAGGATGGCACAGGACCTGGCAGTATTTCGTTCTGTTGTACATAGGGTCGCTGTGTGTTGGAACTGGCTGGCTGACACCAAACAACAACAACACATCACCAGACCTTTCTTTCAAGATGACTTTGGGTGGGCTGCATCCTACAACCTTGTTGTTAGCAGCTGAGTGTGTTAACTGTTTGCAGCACCCAAGGACCCTTTCAATAGTGTTAGCACACAAAACTGGGCTGTGTTGATTCAGTGTTCTTGAACCTTCAGGGTGGACATGGTATCTGGGATTGTCTCCGTGGGGAAAAGAAAAAGGTCAATGTATTTTCGTTGGGTTAATTATTTTATTAGTAAGGAAACTGTTCCTCTTGTCTTCTTGATTGGATCATTTTTTCTTTTCGTCTTCCATTTTTATTAAGATCTCAATGCCAAGAGACCCATAGCTGAAAAGAAATTGCGACTTTATCATTGGTATCAATACAGTGCACTTCAAATCCGATAGTTCATTATGTATGAAAAGACTTGCCCTTAATATCTCTTAAAAATAATAGTTTAATAAAACTTACTCAGGTGGAATTAAAGAAATAAGGTATTGTCATTTTGTAAATTGTATTTATTCTTTGTTTTCTAAAAACTTATATCAAATGCTTTTGACAGCTTAATATTTTAAAGAAATCACTGTTACTTTTTTTTGTATCTCATGCAGATGGATAAAAAATAATCAGTGTGGTTTAAAATTGGGAAAGGTTTGTGTCAGGGTTGTATCCTTTCACCATACCTATTCAATCTGTATGCTGAGCAAATAATCTGAGAAGCTGGATTCTATGAAGAAGAACAGGGCATCAGGATTGGAGGAAGACTCATTAACAACCTGCCATATACAGATGACACAACCTTGCTTGCTGAAAGTGAAGAGCACTTGGAGCACTTACTGATGAAGATCAAAGACCACAGCCTTCAGTATGGATTACACCTCAACATAAGGAAAACAGAAATCCTCACAACTGCACCAATAAGCAACACCATGATAAACAGAGAAAAGACTGAAATGGTCAAGGATTTCATTTTACTTGGATCCACAATCAACACCCATAGAAGCAGCAGTCAAGAAATCAAAAGACGCGTTGCACTGGGCAAATCTGCTGTAAAAGTCCTCTTTAAAGTGTTAAAAAGCAAAATTGTCACTTTGAGGACTAAGGTGGGCCTGACCCAAGCCCTGGTATTTTCAATTGCCTCGTATGCATGTGAAAGCTGAACAATGAATAAGGAAGACCGAAGAAGAATTGATGCTTTTGAATTATGGTGTTGGTGAAGAATATTGAACATACCATGGACTGCCAGAAGAACAAACAAATCTCTCTTGGAAGAAGTACAACCAGAATGCGCCTTAGAAGGGAGGAGCACAACCACAGTTAGATGGCACCTTCCTGAAACACTTACAAAATTTGTATTTTATTTAGCCACAAAGAACCGGCAAATCTAAAAAGGGTACGGGTACTGCAAGAAGTACAGCCAGGGTGCTCCTTGGAAGCAAGGATGGTGAGACTACGTCTTGCATACTTTTGACATGTTATCAGGAGCGACCAGTACCTGGAGAAGGACGTCATGCTTGGCAAAGTAGAGGGTCAGTGAAAAAGAGGAAGACCCTTGACGGGATGGACTGACACAGTGGCTGCAACAATGGGCAGGACCGAGCAGTGTTTTGTTCTGTTGTGCGTAGGGTCACTATGAGTAGGAACCGAATTGAGGGCACCTAACAACAACAAACATATGAAATCACTTTATGTCCTATTTTGATATTCTTCTTTGGTTTGGGAGAAAAGCACCTTTGTGAATGCATTTGTTGGTCACTCAAAGGACTACTGGAATTTGGCATACTGTTTAGTTGGCATGGAGTCCTTGAGCAGCACCAGTGGTTAAGTGCTTGACTACTAACCAAAAGATTGGCGGTTCGAACCTACCCAGAGGCACCTCAGAAGAACGGCTTAGCCATCTACTACCTCAAGGTCGCAGATCTTTTCAAAAACCGTATAGAGCACAGTTCTACTGTGACGCACATGGGGTCACCATGAATCTGAGATGACTCAAAGGCAACTTGTTTGGGTTTTTTGTTTGTTTTTCTTGACACCAAAATCAAAGCTAGGCGGTGATTGTGGCAAGGGCTTTCACATCAGAGGGAAAATCCAAAAAGGAGTAAATGTAGACACTGGTGAAAGGAACTTTTGCTAAGATCCCATCATCCCACTCCTAGAAACCAGCGCTATTTTTATGCCCAAATTAGCTCAGCTTTGCTCTGCTGGGAGGGAAAAAACAATCTCTTTAATCATAAAACAATACAATCACTTTTATCATATAATGAAAATAATGCCAGCCCTGTAATTCTATAATAGCAGCAACTTGTAATAGAAGCCCAAATCTGCCCTGGGTGCTGGATGTACCCCCTCAGAACATGAGTTTAGTCTGCTTGCTGCAAAGGATTCCACCAACAAAAGACATGTTTCAGGCACTTTCACGAGTTGTAATTTCTTTAATCTTCAAAAGACATGTTTCAGGCACTTTCACGAGTTGTAATTTCTTTAATCTTCAGAACCGTGGAGGACTTGTTTGCAAACACGGAGGGCATTGTTATACAGATGCTGAGTGATAGAGCCAGAATGTATTGCCTGGTTTTTTGACAGCAAAGTTGGAGTTCTTCCACCCATTATCTACAGGGATTTGGTAACTCCACATCCACCAGGAGGAAAACATCAAGGAGGAAGGAGTGCTTCAGAAATGGCTAGGGGAATGAATAGGGGAGGGAGGTTGACTGGGGGTGGGAGTGCTGGGTTTTACCCAAGGAGTATTACTAACACCACACCCAAGTTTCACTGGCTCCTTGGGTTTCTCTGTATGCTAACCATTCTGCTTCCCCTTCTTCTATGAAGCGTGCTGTTCTTGTTATTAGGTGCCCTCGAATCAGCTCTGACACATAGTGACCCCATGTATAAACAGAACAAAACGTTGCCAAGTCCTCTGCTATCCTCACAGTCAATGCTATGCTTGAGCCCATTGTTGCAGCCGCTGTGTCAGTCCATCCCGTTGAGGGGCTTCCTCTTTTTCATTGACGCTCTACTTTACCAAGCATGGTATCCTTCTCCAGGGACTGATCCTTCCTGATAACATGTCCAAAGTACGTGACACAAAGTCTCACCATCCTCACTTCTAAGGAGCGTTCTGGCTGTACTTCTTCCAAGACAGACCAGTGTATTCAGGTGTAATGAATCACTCTTACACTCAGTCAGTCTTCATCAGTAAACTCAGCATCAGAGCCAAGACAGTTAAGCAGTTGAGAGTTCAACTACTTACGGAAAGGTTGGCAGTTCAAACCCACCCAGAGGTGCTACGGAAGAAAGGCCTAACAACTTGCTTCTGAAAGGTCACATCCTTGAAAACCCTGTGGAGCACAGTTCTACTCTGCACACAGGGGGTCGCTGTGAGTTGGAGTTGATTCAGAGGCAGCTGGTTTTATGTTTGTCTATGCATGTCATAGAAAGTGGTCTCCTGTAATCACAAAGGAAGCAGAGCAGCCTCACTCTTAATCCATTCAGGGTCACAAAATCCCCCCTTCTACTCCCAATAGCCTCAGTCTTAATTGAATTTCAAAAGAGATTCCATTCATGGGTTAAAACCACTTTTAAACTTAACAAGGAATGAGAATGAAGAAGTAGAAAATTAGAGAATAAGAGAGATTCTACAGAAAAATCCTTCCCAGGATTTTTTTAAAAATTTTTTATTTTATTTTATCTGTTTATTTTATTTTCTAGTTCTCTGGAAAAAGTGCATATTTTTAAATTATTTTAAAATTTTTCTTGTATTCCTGTTTGTGATGTGAAGTGGTTGGAGAAGGTTACTTCCAATTTTAAACTTAAATAATTCCATAATCATTGAATTGAAAATTATAAATTGTAACTGAATATGGAAATACTGCAGTGGTTCCCCCCACCCCCATAAAATGTCTGCTCTGGAAATGTTTATTTTCATATTATTTTTCCTACTTCTGTTGTCTTGTGAAGAAGGTTGAATACCAGCAAATACCACTGAAATCATTAGCATGGTTCCAAAAATAGTAAAATTGAAAGTCTCATTTGTGATCACAGAGACACTGTGGAGGTAATGAATAACAAAACGAGGAAGAGGTTCCAATTTACTCAAAAGGGCACCATATGGGATGCTTTATTCAATCTAATTTTATATTACTTTTCTCCATTAAATTCTAAATTTGTGCTGCTTTTGGACAGAATTATTTTATGTTCTATTTTCTAGTTATAAATGAGTGATTTCAATAAGTTTTAAGATGAAGTCAGAGCCATAACATGCTGTTTTCTCCGTTATTACTAAGGATATTCCATGTTGTTGTCGTATGCCCTCAAGTCGATTCCGACTCATAGCAACCCTATAGGACAGAGTAGAACGGCCCCACAGGATTTCCTAGGCAGGAATATTTTCAGAAGCAGCTCCAGGTCTTTTCTCCTTTGGAGCCGCTGGGTGGGTTCGAAATGACAACCTTTCAGTTAGCAGCTGAGCGCTTAACCAGTGCACTACCAGGACTCCTTATGACACTGCATACAGATGCTTATGAAGATAGGAACTCCTAGTTTTTCATGCATTTGGAAAACTGTACGTGCACAAATGTATTTTCAACTGTCTCAAGGAGATCATGGAAGAAGTTGTGAATATTCAAACAAAATGTATTTTTGGCTCAGTGTATATTAGAATATTGATTCAAATTGTACAATTAGCCTGTCTTTTGTAATTTTCCACTTGTGAGAGAAGATTTTTTTTTTACTATACTTATGGGAAAAATTAAGAATTCTTCTGATGGCCTATGCTAAGTGAAGTCAAGTTGTCCCTGGGATTTCCGTCTGAAAATAGCAGGACAGCGCTCTTCCATGTAAATTAATTACACTGTGAATAATTAAGTACCCTAACTTCACCAAAAATCTCTATTTTTATAATGTATAAATTATATAAATTAGACCCATATACTAATTTCCTTTAAGCTTCAGAGTCAGCCTTTACTCTACAAATAATATTTTAAAATTAGGTCATCTTTCTAATTTCCATATGCTGATCTACTTTAATTTAGTATATAAGAAGAGTTCAAAAACACACTCCACAAAGAGATGCATCTTATTAATTCATTTTAATATGGTCCCATTTATTTTCAAAAGAAAGAAAAAACCACACACACACTTGGCAATAATCTGTTGACTCTGTTGGAAAACATAAAATGATGTTTAGACTGCAGTGTATATTTTTTGGCTTGTCTGTGGTGTGTGTGTGTGTGTGTGGGTGCATGCACATGTGTCTGCATTGTGTTTGTTTTAGATACTGGGGTTATGAGTTGGGTAACTGCCCTTACAACTCAAGAACAAACAAAAATATAGTATCTGTGATTTCATGGTTCATGCATCTATCTACTTCTTTAAAAAATATATTTATGTTGTGTCCGAGTTATCTAGTGCTGCTATAACAGAAATACCACAAGTAGATGGCTTTAACAAAGAGAATTGTATTTTCTCACAGTCTAGTAGACTAGAAGTCTAAATTCAGGGTGCCACCTCAAAGGGAAGGCTCTCTCTGTTGGCTCTGGGGGAAGATCCTTGTCATCAATCTTCCTCTGGTCTAGGAGCTTCTTAGTGCAGGAACCCTCAGCCCAAAGGATACACTCTGCTCCCAGCTCTTATTTCTTGTTGGTGTGAGGTCCCCTGTCTCTCTGCTCACTTCTCTCTTTTATATCTCAAAAGAGACTGTCTCAAAGTACAGCCTCATCCTGTAGACTGAGTCCTGCCTCATTAACATAACTACCTTTTATCCTGCTTCATTAACATCATACAGGTAGGATTTACAACACATGGGAAAATCACATCAGATGACAAAATGGTGGACAATCATGCAATACTGGGAATCATGGCCTAGCCAAGTTGATACATATTTTTTGGGGACACAGTTCAATCCATAACATGTTGTTACCAAGAATTCTATCTGTTGTGACAATTAGAGACAAAATTTGAGCTTCACACATCATGGCAATGAAATTTTGATTTAGGACACAGGAAAAATGCCTTGATACGTATTTATTCATTTAATTCCAACTATGGAGGATGACTGCATCACTACATAACTGCCAAATTACAGCATAACTGCCAGACCACTGAGAATCATGGCCCAGCCAAGTTGGCACACACCCTTAACCATCATACCTTTCTTTCACTTGCTGTTAGGTCGGTTTGAACCACCAACATTTAAGTTAGTAGTCAAGCAGAAGTTATTTTAGGGGGCAATAGAGATATGAGGGAAAGAATGGGAAACAGTGGCTTATGTACTGTCTACCTGGCTTTGAAAGGCACACTCAAAATTACCTACACGAGTTCCACCAGGATAGACACCAAACATTCTTCTGGATACTGTTTTCTTTACTAATGGTTGACTGAGTAATGGAATAAACTGTTTAGCACTATACTGGTTTTGATGATTAATAATTGTCTAATGACAAGGATGCCCTTTATCGCCATGCGTATTCAACATTGTGCTGGAGGTCCTAGCCAGAGCAATTAGGCTAGAAAAAGAAATAAAGGGCATCCAAATTGCTAGGGAAGAAGAAGTATCTCTATTTGCAGATGATATGATTTTATCCACAGAAAACCCCAAAGAATCCACAACAAAACTACGGAGACTAATAGAAGATTTCAGCAAAGTATCGGGATACAAGAAAAACATAAAAAAATCAGTTGGATTCCTCTGCACCAACAAAGAGAACGTCAAAGAGGAAATCACCAAATCAATGCCATTTACAATAGCTCCCAAGCAGATAAAATACTTAGGAATAAATCTAACCAGACATGTAAAAGATCTATACAATGAAAACTACAAGATGCTACTGCAAGAAACCAAAAGGGACCTGCATAAGTGGAAAAACATACCTTGCTCATGGATAGGTAGACTCAACATAGTGAAAATGACAATTCTACCCAAAGCAATCGACAGATACAATGCAATCCTGATCCAGATTCCAATGGCATTTTTTAATGAGATGGAGGAATAAATCACCAACTTCATATGGAAAGGGAAGAGGCCCCAAATAAATAAGCATTACTGAAGAAGAAGAACAAAGTGGAGGCGTCACACTACCTGATTTTGGAACCTATTGTACTACCCCGGTAGTCAGAATAGCCTGATACTGGTTCAACAACAGATACATAGACCAATGGAACAGAACTGAGAATCCAGACATAAATTCATCCACCTATGAGCAGCTGATTTTTGACAAAGGCCCAAAGTCCATTAATTCGGGAAAAGACAGTCTCTTTAACAAATGGTGCTGGCATAACTGGATATCCATCTGCGAAAAAATGAAACAAGACCCATACGTCACACCACGCACAAAAACTAACTCAAAATGGACCAAAGAATTAAATATAAAATCAAAAACGATAAAGATCATGGAAGAAAAAATAGAGACAATGCTAGGAGCCCTAATACATGGCTTAAACAGAATACAAACCATAAGTAACAATGCACAAACACCAGAAGAGAAACTAGATAACTGGGAGCGCCTAAAAATCAAACACTTATGCACATCAAAAGACTTCACCAAAAGAGTCAAAAGACAACCTACAGACTGGGAAAAAAATTTTGGCTACGACAAATCGATCAGCATCTAATCTCTAAAATCTACAAGATACTGCAAAACCTCAACAACAAAAAGACAAATAACCCAGTTAAAAAATGGGCAAAGGATATGAACAGGCACTTCACCAAAGAAGACTTTCCAGTGGCTAACAGATACATGAAGAAATGCTCATGATCATTAGCCACTGGAGAAATGCAGATCAAAACTACAATGAGATACCATCTCACCCCAACAAGGTTAGCATTAATCCAAAAAGTACAAAATAGTAAATACTGGAGAGGTTGTGGAGAGACTGGAACACTTATACACTGCTGGTGGGAGTGTAAAATGGTACAACCACTTTGGAAATCGATTTGGCACTTCCTTAAAAAGCTAGAAATAGAGGTACCATACCATCCTGCAGTCCTACTCCTTGGAATATATCCTAGAGAAATAAGATATATGCACACCCATGTTCACTGCAGCACTGTTCACAATAACAAAAAGATGGAAACAAGCTAGGTGCCCATCAAAAGATGAATGGATAAACAAATTATGGGAAATTCACACAATGGAATACTGTTGTTGTTGTTAGGTGCCGACGAGTCAGTTCTAACTCATAGCTACCCTGTGCGTCACAGAATGAAACACTGCCTGGTCCTGCGCTATGCTCACAATCGTTATTATGCTTGAGTCCATTGTTGCAGCCACTGTGTCAATCCATCTTGTTGAGGGTCTTCCTCTTTTTCGCTGACCCTCTGCTTGACCAAGCATGATGTACTTCTCCAGGGACTGATCCCTCCTGATAGCATGTCCTAAGTATGTAAGCCATAGTCTCGCCGTCCTTGCTTCTAAGGAGCATTCTGGTTGCACTTCTTCCAAGACAGATTCATTCGTTCTTTTGGCATTCCATGGTATATTTAATATTCTTTGCCAACACCACAATTCAAAGGCGTCAGTTCTTCTTTGGTCTTCCTTATTCATTGTCCAACTTTTGCATGCATATGTAATGCGATTGAAAATACCATGACTTGGGTCAGGCGCACCTTAGTCTTCAAGGTGACATCTTTGCTTTTCAATACTTTAAAGAGGTCTTTTGCAGAAGATTTGCCAAGTGCAATGCATCTTTTGATTTCTTGACTGCTGCTTCCATGGGTGTTGATTGTGGATCCAAGTAAAATGAAATCCTTGACAACTTCAGTCTTTCCACCGTTTATCATGGTGTTGCTTATTCGTCCATTTGTGAGGATTTTTGTTTCCTTTATGTTGAGGTGTAATCCATGCTGAAGCCTATGGTCTTTGATTTTCATCAGTAAGTGCTTCAACTCCTCTTCACTTTCAGCAAACAAGGCTGTGTTATCTGCATTAACACAGGTTGTTAATGAGTCTCCCTCCAATTCTGATGTCCTGTTCTTCTTCATGTAGTCTAGCTTCTCAGATTATTTACTCAGCATACAGTTTGAATAGGTATGGTGCAAGGATGCAACAACCCTGATGCATACCTATCCTGACTTTAAACCACGCAGTGTCCCCTTGTTCTGTCCAAACAACTGCCTCCTCTTGATCTGTGTACAAGTTCCTTATGAGCACAGTTAAGTGTTCTGGAATTCCTGTTCTTTGCAATGTTATCCATAATTTGTTATGATCCACACAGTCAAATACCTTTGTGTAGTCAATAAAAGACAGGTAAACATCTTTCTGGCATTCTCTGCTTTCAGCCAGGATCCATCTGACATCAGCAATGATATCCCTGGTCCCACATCCTCTCCTGAACCCGGCCCGAATTTCTGGCAGTTCCCTGTTGACATACTGCTGCAGCCGCTTTTGAATGATCTTCAGCAAAATTTTACTTGTGTGTGATATTAATGATATTGTTCGATAATTTCTGCATTCGGTCGGATCACCTTTCTTGAGAATAGGCGTAAATATGGATCTCTTCCAGTGAGTTGGCCAGGTAGCTGCCTTCCAAATTTCTTGACATAGACAAGTGAACACTTCCAGCACTGCATTTGTTTGTTGAAACATCTCTGTTGGTATTCCATCAGTTCCCGGAGCCTTGGTTTTCACCAATGCCTTCAGTGCAGCTTGGACTTCTTCCTTCAGTACTATCTGTTCCTGATCATATGCTACCTCTTGAAACAGTTGAGCGATGACCAATTCTTTTTTATATAATGACTCTGGAATACTACACAACGATAAATAACAACAGTGAATCCTTGAAACATAACATGAATGAATCTGGAACTTATTACACTGAGTGCAATTAGTCAGTCGCAAAACAACAAATGTTGTATGAGACCACTATTATAAGAACTCAAGAAAAGGTTTAAACACAGAAGAAAACATTCTTTGATGGTTATGAGGGTAGGGAGGGAGGGATAGGGGAATTCACTAACTAGACAGTAGACAAGAATTATCTTAGGTGAAGGGAAGGACAACACACAATACAGGGGAAGTCAGCACAACTGGACTAAACCAAAAGCTAAGAAGTTTCTTGAACACAACCAAACATTTCAACGGACAGAGTAACGGGCTACTAGGGGTTTCAGGGGACATCTAGGTCAACTGATATTAACAAAGTTTATTAAGAAGATGTTCTGCATTCCACTTTGGTGAGTGACGTCTCGGGTCTTAAAAGCTAGCGAGCGGCCATCTAACATGCATCAGTTGGTCCCAACCCACCTGGAGCAAAGGAGAATGAAGAACACCAAGGACACAAGGAAAATATTAGCCCAAGAGACAGAAGGGCCACATAAACCAGAGACTGCCTCAGTCTGAGACCAGAAGAACTAGATGGTGCCCAGCTACCACCAGTGACCACCCTGACAGGAACACAACAGAGAGTCCCTGACAGAGCAGGAGAAAAGTGGGGTGCAGAACTCAAATTCTAGTAAAAAGACCAGACTTAATGGTCTGACTCAGACTGGAGGAACCCCAGAAGACATGGCCCCCAGACTCTCTGTTTACCCAGAACTAAAACCATTCCGGAAGCCAACTCTTCAGACGATTATACTGGACTGTAAGACATAAAATGATACTTTTGAAGAGTGTGCTTCTTAGCTCAAGTAGATACAGGAGACTAAATGGGCAGCTCCTGTCCGGAGGCGAGATGAGAAGGCAAAAAGGGACAGGAGCTGGTTGAATGGACATGGGAAATTCGGGGTGGGAAGGAGGAGTGTGCTGTCGCATTATAGGGATAGCAACTAGGATCACATAACAATGTGTTTATAAATTTTGGTATGAGGAACTAGAGCTGTAAACTTTCACTTAAAGCACAATAAAAAAATAATTGTGTAATGAATTAATCTCCCCAAAATGTAATTGTCTTGCCTCAAAGAAATGAGCGATGAAAAGGAATTCAAGACACTGAGCAATCACAGGACAGAAAGAAGAGAAAGGTCTTCTGAGGTCCTGCAGGTGATAGCTCCATAATCTGTTCTGTGTTTACACTTGTACTTTAATTCAGTTAAGTTAGTAGCTGGGATTAGTCACATTAATGGGCTGTGTACAACTTTGAAGTTGTGCTACTTACACTTCTTCAGTAAAATTATTCTTTATTACAACATGCCAAACAACATATTTTACTTACTGTTCAGCACACTTGGAAGAAATGCATATTTATTTATGCATCATCTTTGTTCTTTAAGAGAAAGGCGTGTACTTTATTAAAAGCCTCCATTCTACTTTTCTCTTTTCCATGTTCCTTCAACACAGCTCGCTGAGCAGTTTTAGCTGCATTGACAATGCGTAACCAATTAGCCACAGCTTAATCTAATCCTGGTATTAGCCCTATGCTTGAAGTAAAACGGTTTATTTTCCTGTAACTCAGTCCATCTTTAAGTCAGATGCATCCTAGGATTGATGTATTCTTTGAGACCTTGCGGGAAGATGGAGTCTTGAATAGTTACTCATTTAAGTTAGATTGAATTAACTGTCACACTTTCTAGAGATGGTTCACCTCCCTTCTGGTGCTTTTACAGCTGAGTTAGGTGTATAGTCAACACTGCTGCCAACATGCAACAAGTGGTCCTTTGACTTCCGTAGAGGTAGATTAATAACATGCAGCAGTGATGGCTCAGTGGTAGAATCCTTGCCTTCCATGCAGGAGACCTGGGTTCGATTCCTGGCCAATGCACCTCGTGCAAAGCCACCACCTGTCTGTCAGTGGAGGCTTATGTGTTGCTGTGATGGTGAACAGGTTTCAGTGAAGTTTCCAGACTAAGACAAACTAGGAAGCAAGGTCTGGTGATCTACTTCCAAAATCCAGCCAATGAAAACTTTATGGATCACAACAGTCCAGTGTCCAACCGATCATGGGATGGTGCAGGACGGGGCAGTGTTTCCTTCCATTGTGCCCTGAGGTCGTGGTCAGGATGAGTCTGGGCTGACTCAACAGCTGCTAACAACAACAACAACACCGCTAATTGCAAGTAATTGACATGAGATAGCCTGTTCTATATGGTGCCCTTTGATGCGCAAACGTTTTTCATTTTGATGTAGTCCAGTTTGCATATTTTTTTCTTTTATTTCTTGTGTTCTTGGAGTCAAGCTCACGGTCGGAAAAATTTGCCCCTGTGTTTTCTTGTAAGAATTGCATAGTTTTAATGCTTACTGGTAGGTCTTCCTTCATTTTCAATTTTTGTGCTAAATGGTTTGAGGCATGAGTCCAAGTTCATTCTTTTGAATGTGGCTACCCAGTTGTCCCAGCCCAATTTGTTGAAAAGACTGCCCTTCCCTTGAATGGCCTTGGCATCCTTCTTGAAAATCAGTTGACTGTAGATGCATGGGTTGATTTCTGGAGCCTCCGTTCTATTGGATTAATTTGTCTATTCTCATGCCTGTACCACGCTGTCTGGAATACCACTCCTTTGTAGTAAGTTTCCAAATCAAGAAGTGTGAGAACTCCTACCTTATCCTTTTTTTCCAGATTGTTTTGGCTTTTCCAGATTCCTTGCTATCTCATATGAATTGTAGAATCAGCTCTCCAATTTCTACACGGTAATCAGCTAGGTGAACTCAATTTTAATAGCATAGTCTCCTATAAATATTCAATTTCACGTAAAACCCGTTAAATGACATTTATCTTAAATGACATTTATACATTTAAAAACATCTTCAATGAAACTTGTAAACTTCAAGTAGTCTATATTTTTGTGACTCACATCCATGGCCTCTACCACAACATGTAATAACCCTAACAAGCAAAAACCTTGCTGTTGAGTCGATTCTGACTCATAGCGACCCTACAGGACCAAGTAGAACAGTCCCATAGGGTTTCTAAGGCTGTAAATCTTTATGGAAGCAGACTGCCACATCTTTCTCCTTTGGAGCTGCTGGAGGGTTTGAACCGCTTACGTTTCCGTTAGCAGTCGCATGCTTAACCACTGCACTACGAGGGCTCTTAAATACTTGTATAGCACTGGTAAACATATTTAGTTACTCTTATAACCGTAGTAAAATCATTGATCTTAAAATTCCACACTACTGATATATTTAATAAAATTCTCATACACCTTTCAAATTATAGTTACATCTTAAATTGGAATCACTAGGTTAATTGGACAAATTATATAAATCGTTATTTTCTTAAATATAACAAACACTTGAAATACAAAATGCATGCAGATTTTCTACCAATTAAACATTTTGCTCATAAACTCAAAGTGTGAGTGCTCCAAAGTTTGATTCCTCTCACTGTCCTTGCCCTATTAGTCAAAACATCCGTTTATGTTCACTTTCTATTATTTCTGACAAATACATCTTCCTTCATTGCCATCCTCATGTGTCCTTCGGAAATTAGGTGCCTCTTATCTATGTTGGAGTCCCTGGGTGGTGCCAGTGGTTAAACACTCAGCTACTAACTGAAAGGTGGGTGATTTGAACCCACCTTGGAAGAAAGGCACCTCAGAAAAAAGGCCTCGCAGTCAGCAGGTGAAAAATCATCCATTGAAAAGCCTGTGGAGTACAGTTGTACTCTGACTCGCATAGGGTCGCCATGAGGTGGGGTCGACTTGATGGCAACTGTTTTTTCACACATAGCACACACACTGACAGACATACACACACACCACACACACTCACACACACACACACACACACACACTATCCCTCCCATCTGTTTGTGACTCCTAGGCACAGGGGACCCACCACTCTCATCTCTGTTTTTCCCACAGTGCATAGCCTAGCAGTGTATACCGTAAGAATTTCACAAATTGTTGTTGAACTGATAAAGAATTCAATGACCAGTGGCTAATAGGACTTTTTCTTTCTCCTGTTGGCTTTAGTACGTTCGACTCCTGTCTTCTTGATTGATATTAGCAAAGGCACCATAGACTGTAAGGCAAAGCTTTGCTCCGTGGGTGATTTTCCCAGAGCAAAGGAATCGTCTATTGCCCTAGCCTCACCCACTGCAAAAGAAGGGCAGCAGCCAAAAGTCCGTGAGCCTCCGCCTTTCCAACAACTGCCCTCTCCCTTGTTAGTGATGGGGAGCAGGCGGGCTTGGCATCAGTAGTCACCAGGGGATACCTGTTTTGATGGAGCTAGTCCACGTGCAGAAGGTCGGTGTGTCAGATTATCACGTGGTGAGACAGTCAAGGAGTGCTCCAAAGGCCTCATCTCTCCACTCGTTCTTTTGAAAGAGTAGACTATGTCTGCTCCCTGGTGACAAAGGACTAAGACATAAACAAACAAGCTAAGTGACAGTTATTCCCATAGGTTCCTTGCCATCACTTTGATATATGATCGCTCTGCTCTGCCACCAAGGACTAAATGGTGACATATCTTCGAAGCACTTCATTATAAAGACGCTCCACCCTTTTTTGTCTTGTCCTCCGCAGACCTGATCAGTCTGCTGGGAGACTGTATATGACTCGGCGCTTTGGGTATCTGTGGACCACCCCATGCAACAAATATTTGAGAGAAAAAAATCACTGAAATTCAAAAATTAGTACCATTCGTAAAAATGTTGAAAAAGAGTGGAGATTTTATTATTTTTTTTCCCAATAAACCAAATGTGGCCTGCCATCAGTCGATCCCAATGCGTGGTGACCCCATGTGTGTCAGAATAGAACTGCTCCGTAGGGTTTTCTTGGATGTAATCTTTATACAAGCAGATTGCCAGCCCTTTCATCCCCAATGCCACTGGGTGAGTTCAAAATGCCAGCCTTTGAAGTTAGTAGTCAAGCACAAACCAGTTGCACCACCCAGGGACCTCTAAATTTGACGATACTTTTGTTCAAAGAGCTCATTCGTAGAAGTAGTTTTGTGGAAATTACTAGCCATGTTTACCAGTCCATCTGCGTGCTGTTCACAGAGCTGAAATTCTACGAAAAAGGATATCACGTCGGCAGGTTCCTCCTTGCCGAAATCACTGTAAGGGATAGAAGTAGTGACATCTTGCAGGGATACGTGGAAAAGGAGTACGAGGTTAACCCGTGGAAACTGACAGATAGTGTTACAATCTAGTGGTAATAACAATATTGAATAACACCTTCTCTTGTGCCTTTGAAACCAAAGGACATTATTCCTGTGCATGCTTTTGGTACCTGCAATACTCCATCAAACTGCTGAGATAATTTGAGAAAATCTCAGGAGTTTAAAAAAAATAGTGAAATGTTAGATATTGATACCTTATGATGCTTGGCTGTAGACTAATCTGGTACCATTTTTTTAAAAAAAGACAAAAAACACGTTATTGTGCAAGGGAACTTTGAGTACCCACTGATACTGTTGTGTAGAGCTGCTTTGCATTTTAGCCAGACTTGGGAACACTTCTGTCTCTAAAAGCAGTGCCTCATGGAGCTTCATCAACAGAGGCATTTCAAAAGGCATCCTGCAGAGACAAAAACCTTAGTAAGGACAGGAGAAAAAAATGCCTAATAATCATTTTTGACCTTTGGAGAAATATTAGTAATCTTCTTAATTTAAGGAGATACACAAAGTTATGACAATTGTCCTGGTTGTTGATGGAGGCTAGAATAAACTCTATATGTTGCTTTTCTCTCTATCTGTCTGTCTGTCTGTCTCTGTTTACCTGTTTACCTACGTATGTATCATCTGGGGCCCTGGTGGCGTAGTGGTTAAGAGCTTGGCTGCTAACCCAGTGTCAGTCATTTGAATCCACCCACCAGCTGCTCCTTGGGAACGCTATGGGGCAGTCGTACTCTGCCCTATAGGGTCACTTTGAGTCAGAACTGACTGATCTGAAATGTTTTTTTTTAAATGTATCATCTATCCGTCATCTTCTGGTCCACCATCTTATCTACCTTATCTATCATCTACCATCAAACATAAGAGAGATACAATGACTTCTAATGTGTACTGAAGGCAAGCTGGCGGAGTGGTTAAGAGGTACGGCTGCTAACCGAAAGATCGGCAGTTCAAATCCACCAGGCACTCCTTGGAAACTCTGTGGGGCAGTTCTACTCTGTCCTATAGGGTCACTATGAGTTGGAATCAACTCGATGGCAATGGGTTTGGGTTGGGTTTAAAGGCAAGCTTGTATGAATCAGTAAAAGCAAATCATTTCTAGTCAGTGATTCTTGTTTTAGTTACTGAATTTCACTAAAGACCAAGTCTCTCTGTATGTGAGGTAAGATGATTTGGTGGTTATAATAGGAAAACTTTTAATAAATGTAGAAACAGAAAGTAAAGATAGAGCCTCTTTAAAATATAAATGTGCTTCCAAACAGCTCAAGGACGGTTGTCTAAGAAAAAACGAAAAGCAAAGCAGAATTGTAGAAAGTATACTTCCTGCCCCCCCTCCCCCCCGTTATCCGCTCCTTGGCCGTAATGAGCTAGGAAGATGCCCTTCTAGATTCCTCTCTTAAAAAAATGGAATTCTATATTATTGTCACAATCCTAATGATACGATTTGTCTGGCTTCGTGTTTTCCCACTTAATGATATACATGAGATATCTCTTTCGAATTCTGTTTTTCTAGATATGATGAGCTGTCTGTTATATCTAGTGTAAACATGCAACAGCAGCCAAGTCCAACTCAAACCAGATCTTCCTTGGCATTTTCTTATATGAAATGTGATGTCTGTAAGCTCGTCAAAGGATAGCGTTCAGTTGCATACAATGAGCATAAATTCCTGGTTTGTTCATCTTCTAGAGCTCTGTCACTCTCTTTTAACAATGCTTGGACAGGCGATATCAGTACACAAAGTCACTTGTTGAAGTCTGCATCCACGCACTAGCTGATAAACCTCTTAGGGAAGACAGATATTGGAAAGACTCCCAGTTGGACTGGTTCTGCTCTACAAACTATCCCATCAAAACATTTATTCAGTCTGGATTGAGTGTCTTTGAAATAGATGCTTTGGAGTGGCTATCAGAGGGTCCTGTGCAGCTTATGGGAACCACCTTGTAATACTCTATGTCAATCGGTGTGGACAGACACTAACAGGAAGAAATGCTGGAGTGTAGACGTGAATGAGTGTATGTGTTTATGTTTAAGGTATTCACTTGATAGTAATGCAATGGATGACTTCCAAAGTATGAGTTTTAACTCTTTCCATATGTATGGGCAAGGGATAAGTTCAATATTCCAAGCAAACCTGCTGTGAATCTTTTCTTAAGTAAAAAGTCATCCTTTTAAGTGGGTTATCACTCTTCACTGTTTATAAACTTTTTTTTTTGTTTCCCCGTATTTAATTTTCTTAAGGAAGAACCACGTCAAACATCAAAACATCGATCTGGTTTTAATAAGTTCCAAATCATTCTTCATGTTGGAAGAATCATGTCTTTCTGTTTGCTAGGTATCTCAAGGAAACAAAAATCTCTACTTCTGAAAAGAGTGTAATTTAAAAGTTGATTAAATTGATGGTAGGTGAATAGTCATCCAAATAACAAGAAAACTGGGCCACTCCTGGCCTGTGGGACCCCATGCACTGGAGGCATTCCCTCTCAACACTGCGCCATGGGTCTGCCATCTTGAACGCCATTTGAAAACGCTCACGTGGCTTTGTTTAGACTCTCACATGAAGTTATCTGTGAAGATATACAGCGAATCCATTGCTGTTGGCAGTGAGCTCACAGACGCTAAAACTTCTCAACACAGTATAACATTCATGTTAGAATCGGATTTACAGAGATACTGAGATTTGTATTGAGGAACAGTATGTATCGTAAGCAGTGTCTACTGATTGCTAACATGGCTGTGGAGGACTCATATGCTTTGTTTATTAAAATTGAAATAGGGTGGAGGACTGTGAATTGGCCAGCTGGAACAAAGTATATTTAGAGCAAAAGCTCATCTCTCTCTCTCTCTGTCACTCTCTTTCTCTCTCCCTTTCTCCCTCTCTCTCTCATCAAAATAAAATAAACTCGCAGCTTGTTGTATTTGTGGGGATTCAGTCTAGTTCTTTACTTAATGGAGAATATACTTGATGGTTGTCTGACCTGAGATGGATACGTTGCTTATTATTTTTTTTTATTCTGACATTTTAAAATCTCTTTAGCACTGTGCCTGAAATATTCTCTTTCAGACTTGCTCTTGTGACAGTCCCCTCTTCTTGTTTAGGATTAAAATGTTATAGGTTAATTCAGAGTTCAGAATCCCTCAAACAAAAACATTGATCAATAAATTAAAATAGCACAAAATTAGTTGCTTTTCAAATATAGCAATATATATATATATATCAGTGTAGATATAGGTATCTCTCTGTCCATCTATCTATCATCTCTCTGTGTCTGTACCTGTCAACTCTATCTACCTATCAGTTTACACCTGTATCTACATGCGTGTATCTATGCTCAAAGAAATACTTGAAACCAAATGTCACATCACTTATTTCTGTACAGTTGAGAATGTCTTGGTCATAAGCGTAAGTTAGTCATATTATTTGCAGTGGAAATCTCTGATAAAACTCAGTTCAGTGACATGAACCCTTCATGATATTGACCCTGAGAGATCCGAATAGCCAACCCTAGCTTTGTTTTTTTTTTTTTTTTTTTTACCTGCCCTACTATTTTAATTTTTAGACTTTTTTTAAAATTTTGTTGTTGTTGAGAATGTACACCGCAAAACATACACCAATTCAACTGTTTCTACATGTATAATTCAGTGACATTGATTACATCTTGAGTTGAGCAACCATTCTCACCCTCCTTTTCTGAGTTGTTCTCCCCCATTAACAGAAGCTCACTGCCCCCTAAGGTGCCTATCTAATATTTCCAGTTGCTGTTGTCAGTTTGATGTCATATAGATAGTTCTTAAAAAGAGCATAATGTTCAAGGCAGACATTTTTTACTAGTTAAACTAAACTATTGTTTGGTTTTAAGAAGACTTCAGGGGATATTTTTGGTTTAAGCTTTAAAGATTATTTCAGGGCAATAGTTTTGGGAGTTCACCCAGCCTTCATGGCTCCAGAAAGTCTGGAGTCCATTAAAATTTTAAATTCTGTTCTGCATTTTCCCCCTTTTGATCAGGATTCTTGTATAGAATCTTTGATCACATGTTCAGTAATGGTAGCCAGGCAGCATCCAGTTCGTCTGGTCTCATGGAAAAGGAGGCAGTTCTTCATGGAAGCAATTAGCTACACATTCCATATCCTCCTCCTATTTCTGACTCTCCTTCTTCTTCTGTTGCTGCAGGATAATAGAGACCAATTGTCGTGCCTTGGATGGCCGCTTGCAAGCTTTTAAGACCCCAGGCACTATGAACTAGGAGGTAGAACAGAAGCACTAAACACAGTATTAGGCCAATTAACTGGAATGTCCCATGAAACCATGACCCTAAACCTCCAAACCAAGAAACCAAATCCTATGAGGTGTTTGGTTGTACATAAGCAGCCTCAGCCACTGCTCTTTTTGTTGTTGTTGTAACTATACCTATCACACAACTTTTGTCAATTCAACTTTTAGCAGGTGTACAATTTACTGGCAGCAATTACAATAATTGGCTGTGCAAACTACCTTTAATCAATGCTATTTTTCCAGCACCGTTAACCCTCCCCCCGCTTTTTCTCTTCCCTTCTGCCCCTGGCGATCACTAATGAACTTTGATCTGTACGCATTTGCCTTTTCTTGTCTTTTTATATAAGTGAGGTCATACAATATTTGTCATTTTGTGATTGACTTATTCATCTCAGCATAATGTCTCAAGCTCCATCTGTACTGTAGCATGTATCAAGACTTCATTACTCCTACTGGCTGAGTAGTATTCCATTGTATGTATGTACCACATTTTGTTTATTCATTCGTCTGTCAATGGGTATTTAGGTTGTTTCCACCTTTTGGCTATTGTGAATAGTGCTGCAATGAATTTTGGTGTACAAGTCTCTGTCTGAGTCTCTGCTTTGTAGCTTTGACTATTAATATTAACATTGAATGACTTACCTACTGTCTATACATTCTATATTTTGTAGAACTTTGGACTTGCCAAATGTAATAAAGAAGGACTCTCTCCCCTGCTTAACAATTTTCAGGGGCTTAACGTCACATGTGGGATAAACCTCAAACTCTCTAGCATTGTTTAAGAAATCTTGAAAACCGTGGGGAGCCTACTCAACAGTTGCTTTATCCCACCTCCCCTGCCACTTGCCAAGCCTCATATCAGTTTTGCCTGAAGAATCCAAAAACGACATGGAAATAAGATGCACTTTTAAGACTCAGGGGACGTTTTAATCAAGGTATTTCCTGGATCTGGAATCTTATTCCATCCCCTTCTTGGCAAGATGCTGCAAAACCCAAATCAGAAGTCACCTTCCCTCTGACCCTTTCATAAGAGTCTCTTAGCTAAATTAGCCACTCTCTTCTCTGGATTTCCAGAACATTCCATTTATTAACCAGGGAATAAACCTCTCCTTATACAACAGCTCTTCACAACAAGAAAAGAATTTCAGTTAAACTTAAACCATTTATCTATACACATGGGCTCGCCGTGACTTGGAATCGACTCGATGACAACTAACAGCCACAACAGTGTTATTGGTTTTGTATCAGGTAAACAGAATGGTATCATTGACTGGATCATCCTGCTGCAAGCTATACAAACTAAAACAACAGTTAATGTTTAAATGGGATTGACTGTGTCCATATAGTTCTTCTTACCGTGAAACGAGGCTTAAATATATTGTGTAATCAAATTTCACAGAGTTCTCGTGTTTTGATTTCTGTTAACCACCCAACATCGCATTGAATAAAATGTATGAGATCCAAGAAAAGCTGCATACTATATTATAGGTTTAGTTTTTTTTTTCCCATAAAAAAAATATAAAGCTGTATATATGAGTGACTCTCAGAATTCATCCATAGGTCAGGGAAGTAGGTCCGATCAGCAGATTTGCGATGGGGTGATCTAAAGGGTACAGGGCAGTCCCCGTACAAAATACATTCTCTTCATCTGCCAGAATCCGACACACATTTTTTAATCTTCCTGAGTAAGTTGTTGCCTTGCTATTAAAATTCCAATATGCATAATGGCCTTATAAACCACAGATCCAGAAACTGAAATTGAGTGAGTGGGATTTTACAGATTCATCAAGACAAGAAGGTTTCTAATTTTTTTTTTTTTTAACCCAAAATCATCTCATAAACTGGCAAGTTGCATAGAACCCTAATGGAAAGACGTATGAACACAGAGCTAGAGCTGCTCGGGTTGGACTGGGTTATCCCATTGCATTCATGTAGAATACGATGTAGACAGTGCCTCTTGATGATGGACAATATGGCGCCCGCCCTGGTGCCTCACTGTCTCACTTGGTGTCTCCCGCTTGGGGTATTCACTGAGGCAATTCTGCGGAACCCTATGGATTCATCGTACACAACCTGGAAAACTATTGCCTCCAGATGCTCTTTTTTATCTTCCCTGTGGCAGATGGAGTACGCAGAGTCTTAAAGCACGCATCCTCAAAGAACATTCTTGGCGGGAGTACCAAAAAAACCTTACTATTTTTATGTATAAAGCAAGATATAATAGTACATAAACAGAGATGAGTGTTTCTGTGGTATTAAAATTCCGGGGGTGGGGGTTGATTAGGATAAAATGTCTCCAAAGCCTCCTTGGGGGACAATATTTTTAAAAGAGGCTCTTTCCTTTATATCATAGTGGATGTAGTAAGGCTTGACTGCCTAGAACGTAAAGCACAATGAGGAGCAGCTGCTTGGATAAGCAGGGGTAATGGAGACACCAGAGAGAAGAAATTCGTACGAGGGATTTTAGACTAAAGGTAGAGCTAGTGAACGGTACAATTTTGAAGTGAGTGAGTAATACCCAGGAAAAGGCTTCAGTGTTCCTGTCACTGCCCTCAGAAATGTTACATCTTCTAAACCTTCTCCAAGCATAAAGACATCTTGACCACTTCTCATCATTTTCCAGATATTTCCAGTTGTGAGGAACAGCCTCATGTTGGTAATTATCTCATTTTCGGGTATTAAAAAGCCCATTCCAGTTTAAAAGTTAATGGTAAGCTTCTCTTCTGTGGCCCAGGGACGTGCAAAAGGGAAGGAGATAAGGCTTGGATCCTCTTCCACGTCCTTTTCCCAGGAGAGAGAAGGATTAAAGAATGGCGGACAAGTTGACTCACTGTTGTTGTTAGCTGCCGTTGGACGGCATGGGACCCTTGTGATCCATAGGGTCTTCATCCGCTGATATTTTGGAAGTAGATTACCAGGTCCTTCTTCCTAGTCTGCCTTAGCACGGAAGTTGTGCTGAAACCTGTTCAGCATCACAGCAACAGGTAAGCCTCCACTTACAGACTGGTAGTGGCTGTGCATGACGTCATTGGCTGGGAATTGAACCCAGACTCTCGGGGGCCTCTCAGAAAGGATCCCAAAACTTTCTGAACACTTTTTCTTCTTCCAGCTGCTGTCGAGTCAACCCTGACTCATGGCAACCCCATGTGTGTCAGATTAGAACTGAACTCTATAGGGTTTTTCCATGGCTGATTGTTTTGGAAGTAGATCACCAGGCCTTTCTTCCAAGGCACCTCTGGGTGGACTCAGCCCTCCAACCTTTCAGTGAGCAGCATTAACTATTTGCACCAGCCAGGAACTCCTCAACCTGCACGGCCATGCTCCAGTGGCAGGAAGAGAAGTCACATCCTGCAAGCCAGCAGGCATTCAGCCAGGGTGTAAGATGGCTGTCTGTGATCCCTCAATCCCTGGGGATGGCTTTTCTGGAAGCCCTTAACATGGCGTGAAATAGAGGAAGCACTGTCCCCTGCTCCTAGTGCCCCAGACTTCCATGAGGGTGGTAGCCCATGATAAGTACACATTCTCTGCTTCAACCAAGGTCCCTTCAATCTTCAGCCTTCTCTTTTTTATGGGCCAGAGGTAGATGGTGGGCAGGGTGTCACACGACCGGTTCAGCCATCTTTTTTGTAAGTCCTAAAAGGATGCATCCAAAATTCTTCTCACGAACGTGGGGATACTTCATGCCTCCTGTCCTCAGCCCCCATTCAGCTTCCTGGTACACTAACATCAACGTGCTGTTGACGGCTCTTTTCCAATTTATGACTGGGATAAAAATATTTAACTGCATTGGATAAAATAGTAGTAAGGAGAAAGAAATACCATGTTGACTTGCAAGCGAAGGACCAAGCAGTGTTTTGTTCTGTTGTACACAGGGTCACTATGAGTCGGAAGTGACTTGACACCTAATAACGACAACAATTTCTCCTATAATTACTTCAGCCATGGATTCCACTATGAATCTTCTAATTCAGATTTTGGAAATCTTCTTGTTATTATACCATCTTGAAACATTAAAGCCCAGGAGGCCAAAAAACTTTTAAATCAACACAATAAAATAGCTCAACGGAACCCAGCTAATTGGACTTCTCTTTCTGAATTGTTGAATCTAAAATATTGGTGAGTCTTTTTGAATGAACATACAAGTGTTCGGTTTCTCGTGCAGAATAAATTATGGCTCTGTCATAAAGGAGCCAACTGCCCATCCAGAGGAGGAAGTCAGCCGTGAAGTCTGCCATCTCTGATCTCGAAACTCAGGTTCTATGTATTTTCCCTTCCAGCCATCGCCTCCTCAGCACCCCTTTGTCTCTCCTCAGCTGAGGACCCAACAGCTTCTTTCTGCTTCTGTCCGTCTCTGTTTGAGGCTACATACCAGCCTCGCCCCTCCCAACGCTTCTAACAAAACTCTTCTGAATGGGACCCACCCCCCACCCCCCAGAGCCACCATTTGTTGGTCATGTGCAAAACAGCCCTTAATGTTCTGCACAGAGGGCATCAATATTGACTTCATCACTTCTTCCAGAAACCACTACATCCCAGTGTTGGCAGAACTACTTCTGAGAGACCTGCTAAATGTAAGACTCCGATCCCAGTGGAAGAAGACCCCAGGGTGAAGTTTTAGGAGGCTATTTGGGGAGAAAGGAGCGCTCAGCTGCTGACACAAAATAATTGGCGGTTACCAGGGGCAAGAGAGGAGCCCTGCTGGTGCAGTGGTTTAGCACTCAGCTGCTAACTGAAAGGTCGCTGATTTGCACCCACCAGCTGCTCAGTGGGAGAAAGATGTGGCAGTCTGCTTCTGTAAAGATTACAGCCTTAGAAATCCTATGGGGCAGTTCTGCTCTGTCCTGTAGGATCACTATGAATTGGAATCATCTCAACGGCAGTGAGTATTTGGGGAGAGTTTTTCTCGGTTCCCCCAACACCCATGGTAGAATGGAACCCTGGTTCTTTCTTTGTGGAAATCTAGTCCCAGATGCACCTTTTATATCCTTGTCTTTCTCTGTGTCCCTTAGATGTTTGTTTTGTTTCTCGATCTGAATCTGATTAATTAAATAAGGTGCCGTACTTTTCTGCCTATAGGGTTTCGTGTTTATTTTGAAAGAAGGAAACTTATTTTCTTTAGTAGCCTGAAAGTGCCCAGGGTAAATAATGGGTTGACTTTTGGATCATTCTTCAGATCTCCTCAGGACAGAATAAATGTATGATGAGTTCAAGAACATAGCTAAATAAAGATAATATACCTTCACAAAGGACTTCCATTTTGTTCGGATCCACAGATCAACGCCCATGGAAGCAGCAGTCAAAAAATCAAACAACGCATTGTGTTGGGCAAATCTGCTGCAGAAGACCTCTTTAAAATGTTAAAAAAAACACAAAGATATCACTTTAAGGGCTAAGGTGCACCTGACCCAGGCCATGATGTTTTCAATCGCCTCATATGCATATGAAAACTGGGCAATGAATAAGGAGACCAAAGAAGAATTGACATCTTTGAATTATGGCGTTGGTGAAGAATATTCAGCACACCATAGACTGCCAAAAGAACAAACAAATGTGTCTTGGAGGAAGTACAGCCAGAATGCTCCCTAGAAGCAAGGATGACAACACTTCATCTCGCATACTTTGGACATGTTATCAGGAGAGATCAGTGCCTGCAGAAGGGCATAATGCTTGTAAAATGGAGGATCAGTGAAAAAGAGGAAGACCCTCAATGAGATTGATTGATGCAGTGGCTGCAACAATGGGGTCAAGCATAAAAACGATTGTGAGGATGGCACAGGACTGGGCAGTGTTTCATTCTGTTGTACCTAGGGTCACTATGAGTCAGAAATGACTCGATGGCACCTAACAACAGCAACAGCAGGGTTTTCATTATAGATAGAACCAAAACCCATTACAGTCAAGTTGATTCCAACTCACAGAGACCTATAGGTCAGAGTAGAACTGCCCCACAGGGTTTCCAAAGCTGTAATCTTTACCGAAGCTGACTGCCACATCTTTCTCCTGAGGAGCCACTGGTGGGGTTCAAACCACTGACTCTTTGGTTAGCAGCCAAGGGCTTAGCCATTGTGCCACCAGGGCTCCCTTCTATTAGAGACATGGCTCTCTAAACTGAAACTGAAAAGTAACTGCATCTGAGTTTGTTCTCTCCTCTGTGAACACAGCAGGCTAGGCAAGATCCAGGAAGCAAAACTCCTTTTGTACCCACTTACGATCTGGAGAATTAGCGTAGTCACTGCAGAGTCATACATTATTTGGGTAACTAATGGACTAACAACCACTCCATATCTCATCCCGTCATCAAGGTGGTGAAATTATTCACCCTGATTTCTGTTTCTTCTCTTTGTTGAAGCTCAGTGTGTACACTCTGAAAAGTTTCATTGGCTTATTCTGTTGAAACCTACCTCAAAACTCTATTATTGGGAATTACTTCTTGATTTAGCAGGAAAGTTTGAAGAGTATACAAGAGTGGACCTTTCCTAACGGTCTCTAGATCCACATGGGATGCCTCATAATCTTATTTGAGATGGTCCGGTGTCCCCAGGGGGCCCTGGTGGCTCAGTGGTTAAGAGTTTGGCTACTCACCAAACGGTCAACAGTTCGAATCCACCAGCCGCTCCTTGGAAACCCTGTGGGGCAGCTCTGCTTTGTCTTATATGAGTCAGAATCAACTTGAAGGCAACGGGTTTTTTGGTTTGGTGTCCGTGAGTGGCACAAATAGTAGTGCTCACCTACTAAGTGAAAGGTTGATAATTTGAGTCCACTCAGAGGCATCTCGGAAGAAAGGCCTGGCAATTTGCTTCATGAAAACCCTATGGAGCACAGTTCTGCTTTGACACGCATGGGGTCACCATGATTTGTAATGGACTTGACAGCGATGGTTTGGGTTTGGCTTGGTGGAATAAGATGAATGATCAGAAGATGATTTTTGTGTGTTCGTGCTTCTTCTCAGTTACTTATTCCCTCTGAAGTCGTGGGGAACCCTGGTGGTGCAGTGGCTAAGAGCTCAGCTGCTAACCAAAAGGTCGGCAGTTCCAATCCACCAGCTGCTCCTTGGAGACCCTATGGGGGCAGTTGATCTCTCTCCTCTAGGGTCGCTATGAGTTGGAATCCACTCGACGGCAGTGGATGTGCTTTGGATTAAGTCGTGGGTGTTACTGTATTTCTACAAGTAAAGAAAGGCTGCCAAAAAAAAAAAAAAAAGATCTAATTTTAAGGAGGTATAAACAGCTTGCTACAGATGGGCCAAAAGAAAACAGACATTTTCTTTAAAGGAAAAGACATTTTACTTCCAAGTAAAAAACGATTCTCCTTTTTCTGATTCAAAAAAGAAGAAAGAAAGAGAGACTTGTAGATAGCCAAACTGCTGTCACCCACCTCGTCTTCAGAGAATGCTTCCAGGATTGTGAACTGGGCGTCCACACAGCGACGAGGTCTGTGCGATGCACAACAGCCAGGAGGACTTGGCCAGCCCTGAATACGGTCTCTGCGGAGTTCTCATAAATCCAACCAGATTTGTCCAAGTTTGTGGCCTGAGAGAGGACGAGCACAAACAGCCCTCACTGAAAGTGTATTTTATAGAAGTGAAACGCTGCAGCTTGCACATACTCTGTTTTTTGTATGGTTAGAGTGCTATACATACAACAAAACATACGACAGTCCATCCGTTTCTGCATGTACACATCGGTGGCGTTGATTACATTCTTCACGTTGTACAACTACTGTAACTTTCTTTGTCTAAATTTTGTCACCACTATTAACACACATTCAGTGCGCCCTAAGCAAAAACTCCCAATATCCCCCTCTCTACTGCCCCTAAAAAAAAAACACAGTCCTACTCATAGTGACCCTATCGGGCAGAGTAGAACTGCCCCATAGGATTTCCAAAGTTGTAAATCTTTGCGGAAGCAGACTGCCACATCTTTCTCCTGCAGAGCAGATGATGGGTTTGAACCGCTGACCTTTAGGTTAACAGCCGAGCGCTTAACCACTGCACCACCGGGGCTCCTCTCCTGCCCCTGGTAACTGCCAGTTTACTTATGGTTTCTGTATTTGAACATACTCTTAATGTAAAACTTTAATTAGACATACCAAGAAACCAAACCCATTGCTGTCAAGTTGATTCTGACTCACAACAACCCTACAGGACCGAGTAGAACTGCCCCGTAGGGCTTCCAAGGAGCGGCTGGTGGATTTGAACTGCTGACCTTTTGGTTAGCAACCAAGCTCTTAACCACTGAGCCACCAGGGAAACTACCTCAAATTGCTCTAATTAGCAACTTGCCAAGTGTGACTGGTAATGGGATAAATGGATTATATAAGTTCCACTGTATTTTTTTTTTTAATTAGTGATACACATGCAGACATGCACATGCCCACGTATATATTACTGTTATTTTGGTTCTGAATCCCTTGAAAGCTTATACCAAAGAGCACTTTATCATCAGATACCTTGCCTCCAAGTTGCAAACAGTCCCCATCCGCAAAGTTTTGGTAATTTAAGAAGTCTTCTTCGAAGTGACTTATGCAAAGAGGTGCATTTCCACTTTGGGGGAGAAGGCTCTTAAACCAGGCTTGCTCATTAACCTACACATGAATAGACATAAACTGCTGCTAAGTCTGTTTCACTTTCCTGTTATTCAGGTATTCTGGCATCTAAACAGAGTTCTCCTCTCTTCTCCCCTAACTTTGGAAAGTTTCACATTCTGGGCACCTCTCCGCAGCGAGGACCCAACAATGATCTTTTGTATCTTCATCCCAGTGGAAAAGCCTGGTACACAAACAGCCTAGCCGATTCGTTGGTCGAGCAATTCTACATACGTGCTGCTGGAGCAAGATGAATGTCTTCATCCCAGACCTCCTGCCTCGCTCAAACACACCCGGGTGCATTCAAACGCTGACATCTTCAAGACAAGAACCAGAGTTGAAACACATGTTCGTGATCAATAAGTCTGCTCTCACTCACGTAACCACCCCTTTGTTGCAACTCAATCAGCAAAATGGATTTTTAATAGGATGACCTCTGTTTAGCCCAACTGGAGCTCTTCCAATAACCCAGCAATCCAGCCACCTGCCTGTGTGGTCATGTTGGCTCTCTGCTGGGGCGGGACCTCTGCCAAGCTTGGCAAACCCCGCACACTGACTCCCAGGCTGCCCAGCCAACAACTTTGGGCTGGCTTTCCACTGGCAAGGGAACTCTAGAACGCAACACTTGGATCAGCTGAAGAGATTTTGAATAAACTCTTATGTCCCCAGTGCTGGCAATCCTTCATATAAGCATTTTGGATTTCTGCATAGGGTTTCTAGACAAGTGCCCCCCTCATTTGCTACAAAGATGAACATCATGCAAACAAATATTATTCAAGGTGCATGGCTGGAACCGGAAACAAAGTCAAATGTGACAGAGGATGAGCGGGGTTAGGAGTAAATGGTTGGATTCAGTCCACAAGGCTGGAGGTGGCTTTGTGAAATGTGTGAGATATATCAAAGATGGTGACAGTCAGACACAGTTGTTGTTGTTCTTGCTGTTGTTTCTGTTTGTTGCTGTCCTGTCAATCCTGACTCATGATGACCCCACGTGTACAGAGTAGAACTGCTCCATAGGGTTTTCTATCGCTGATTTTTGTTATACGTATTTTGTTGTTGTTAGTTGCCTTTGAGTCGATTCTGACTTATGGTAGCCCCATGTGTGCAGAGTAGAACTGCTCTGTAGGGTTTCCAAGGTTGTAACCTTTCAGAAGCACATCGCTAGGCCTATCTTCCAGGGCACCTCTGGGTGGGTTTGAACCACCAACCTTTCAGCTAGTAATCAAAGACTTATCCTTTTGCACCCCCCAGAGACTCCTCAGACACAGTAACAACACACTAGAAATAACAAAGGGCAGGGGTGGGCCGGAAGAGTGAATGCTTTTGGATGATTTATATAAGGCTCCTTTTAAGAGAACTGGTGGCTTGCCCGAGTTTCCCCACCCCAGTGTAGTAAAAAATAAAATTCAAATCCAATGCCTGACACGTTATTTAGTGCTTTTTCCTTTCTAATCTAATTTGTGAAGATTTAGTAATTTTCACTTTGTTCCAAGAAGAAGTATCACCTCCATTCTACCTAAACTGTACTTAATCATTTAACTTCAAAGGCAGAACTCATAGGACACTCTGACCATGGTGTTATTCTCTGCACCCCATTCACCTCCAGGCATAGAGAGGGTATCCCAGTGGAATTTTCATTACATCTTTTACCCATCTTTGGGATCCAATTTGAAATAAATTTTCTTCTCCAAAAATCATCAGAAAATTTAATGTATAGCTATCTGATGGAGTAAAATATTAAATAAAATCCTTTTTGGGAAATGCTCAGCTGAGCATACAATACGAAAAATATGTGTTCTCTCCATTCAGAATCACACTGTCTAGAGATTTCTCTGCAATATTTACTTTTGAATATACCATGGACTGCCGGAAGAAAGAATAAGTCTGTCTTGGAAGAAGTATATCCAGAATGTTCCTTAGAAGTGAGGATGGTGAGACTTTGTCTCACATACTTTGGACATGTTATCAGGAGGGACCAGTCCCTGGAGAAGGGCATCATGCTTGGTAAGGTAGAAGGCAAGCGAAAAAGAGGAAGACCCTCAACGAGATGGATTGACACAGTGGCTGCAACAATGGGTTCAAACACAGCAACAGGTTCAAACATAGCGAACATTGTGAGGATGGCGCAGGATAAGGCAGTGTTTCGTTCTGTTGTGCATGGGGTCGCTATTAGTCAGAACCGACCCGACGGCGCCTAACAACAACAAGAAAAAGAAAGCAAAGAGCTTTTTTGCTTCCTGTCCACCAGGTTGTCTTAGAAATATACCCATCAAACCCATTACCACTGAGTCGATTCTGACTCATAGAGACCCTATAGGACAGAGTAGAACTGCCCCATAGGGTTTCCAAGGAGCAGCTGGTGGATTCGAACTGCCAACCTTCCAGTTAACAGCTGAACTCTTAACCACGACGCCACCAGGGTTTCCTAGAAATATACAGTTGACTCGTTTTTATATATATAATTTATTTTATTTTTGTTGTTGCTGAGAATATGCACAGCAGAACATACATAATTCAACAATTTCTACATGTACAATTCAGTAACATTGATCACCTTCTTCAAATTGTGCAATGGGATTTATTCCAGGAACTTGAGAATGGTTTGGCATTGGAAAATCAATCAATGTAATACACCACATCAATAGAACAAAAGAAAAGAACCACGTGATGCAGAAAAAGCGTTTGATAAAATTTCAACATCCTTTCTTGAGAAAGACCCTCAAGAAGATTGGAATAAAAGGGAAGTTCCTCAATATGATTCAGGGCATATATGAAAAGCCAACAGCCAACATTATGCTTAATGGGGAAAGACTGAGAGCTTTCCCCTTGAAATTGGGAACAAGACAAGGGTACCTTCTCTTACCACTTCTATTCAATATTGTATTAGAAGTTGTAGCCAGAGCAGTAAGACAAGAAAAAGAAATAAAAGGCCTATAGTTGACTTCTTGAGGAAGTTGAAGCCATTACTGGGATTGTATTAGTTAGCTATTGCTGTGTAACAAATTACTAAAAACTTAGTGGCTTAAAACACATTCATTATTTCACAATTTCTGTGGCTCAGAAGTCTGGGTGCAGCTTTACTGGGTCTTCTGCTCAGGGTCTGTCAAAGCTTCAGCCAAGTTATCAGTCAGGGCTGCATATTAAAGTAATCAAGGCCGTCTTTGTTTATGCATCTGCTGCTTTTAGTGAGTCTCCACTGTTGGGGTAAACAAGATGAAGCAAAAGTGAACTGTGTCAGGAATTCAAATTTGGTGATGCATACCTTATTCAAGTAGATACTCAGGCTTCCTACTTTGGACTCGCAGTAACTTCCTGGCACCACAACTGTCTGTTCTGAGGGCTGGTAGAGCATGCTCATCGTCAGCCCATGATCTCATTACCAGAAGATGAGTCACGAAAAATGAGTGAAAGACACAAGCATTTCTTGTCCAAACACAAGCTCAGGAATAATGGATACATGTGAACAATTCTATTCAAACCAATCCCTGGAGAAGGACATCGTGGTTGGTAAAGTAGAGAGTCAGCAAAAATGAGGGAAATCCTCAATGAGATGGATTGACATGTGGCTGCAACAATGGGCTCAAACATAGCAACCACTGTGAGGATGGTGCAGGACCAGGCCACTTTTTTCTCTTGTTCATAAGGTCACTGTGAGTCAGAGCTAACTCAATGGCATTTACCAACAAATGCTGCTTTTATGTCTAACCCTGGGGAAATATTGTAGCCATTTCTCATCATCGTTGATGTCCTGGAAACCCAGCTCTGTTTGAACATTTGGATTCCCCACACTGATTACTTCACAACAGTGACCCATTTACTATGTTTAGATGCAAATGAAACCACAGTTTCTCAGTTGAATATTTGGAAACTGGGGACCTTCAGAAACGCCATGAAATCTTGCAAACAATTTGTTCATTTTGTGTAGTGTTTTGATCTGAGGTACAAGAGGAAGTGGGGCTAGAAACGGCCAGCTTTAATCAACACAGATGATTTCACTGATTAAAGATAATTTCACTACCATTAAGACAAACTTTTCTGTAGATGTTTTGAGTTAGTTCAAGGTGAGAGAAGAAGCCCAGATAATGTCAGCTCAGCATCCATTTTTGTTTTGCTGTGTATTTTTTTGAGAGAATAGATTTTTTCAATGTATAGAATTAACCTACATATTAGGGACAGAACATATAATTATTTTAAGGCAGGGATTGGGAGATGATCAGTCCAAAATCGCAGAGAGTGGGGGCATTCAATATTCGTGTCTTCTGAAATGGGGGTCAAAAGCTATGCCTTATGTGGATTTGAATTTTGGCCAAAATTTAAGTTATACAGATAACCAAAGAGTTAGTAAAATTACTGATGTAACTAAATTATGAGTGTTATGGGCAGAGAAAGGGGGTGATATAAGGAAGCTATAAAAGCTGGAAGTTAATAGCCTGCATCTCAAGATAATAACGGAATAGCTATGTAAACATATTTACAGGCAGGGAGACTATATCATGAGTCAATTAAAAATATTAATTTCAATGCGATTTGTTCCTAGCAGTGATATATATAATGGAAGGTGAAGGAGAAGGGAATATTTCATTTCATAAGCGGTCCTTCTTTACTATATGACTTTTTGGAGGTATCCTGATTCCTGATGGAGGAAATTGTATTAGATTAAAGCCGGTCGTTTTTCTTCAGTCCATCCAGACCAGTATGTACACAAATTATTTAATTTCGTGTTTCAACAAGTTGCAGATGTTCTTCCCTTGATGTATGAAGCTCTAAGAAATGCCAGTCATCTTCTGCTTGTGCAACTGGAAGGAATTTTAAAAAACGTATCCAAATTACACATTTCCCAACATAACGTGTAAGCCATCATTTTAACGTTTCTATTCCCACAGTTCTGTTTTATCTTAGAGGTGTAGCATGTTTTACTCCCTCAAACAGTTTATCAGTCTCAAATGAGATCTCAATCCCATGTTATCTTTTTGTAGTTCTTCAGTGTACACAGTGGAATCAGTGCCATAGATACTTGGTTTAGAACTGAGTGTGCTTCACAAGGAGGTGGCGCAACAGTTAAGTGCTCGGCTGCTAACCAAGAGGTTGGCGGTTCAAACCCACCAGCATCTCTATGGGAGAAATGCCTAGTGATCTGCTCCTATAAAGATTACAGCCTAGAAAACCCTACAGGGCAGTTCTACTCTGTCACATGGGGTCACTGTGAGTCGAAATTGACTCTACGGCACCTAATAGCAACGTGCTTCACAAATGGTTTGTGCTTGGCTACTAACCTAAAGGCTGGCAGTTTGAACCCACCCAGTGACACCATGGAAGAAAGCCTGGTGTTCTGCTTCCAAAAACTCAGGCACTGAAAACCCTGTGATCACAGTTGTACTCTGACATACGTGGGGCCGCCATACTTCGACTCATTGGCAACAGGGTTGTTTTGTTCGTTTGTTTTGCTCTGTGTTTAAGCTTCTAGCAAGATGAACTCCCAATTGTTCAGCCTGCTGGTTCTGAGATTCACAGCTCATAGAAGATCTCCTTTAGAGACTTGTTTCTTCTCAATTAATTTTTAAATGAAGTGTAGCCAAGAAACCATCTTACATTATTAATGTGTGAGTTGATTAGATGAACACATTTCATGAGAGAAAACATTTTTTTTTAATCACATACATGAACATATCTAAAAAAAAATTCACTATTTTTATTATTTCTCCAAAATCTCAAAAATGATCCAAAAGTCTATAAGGAAGAACATTATTTTTTTAGCAAAGATAAGACTGCCTTTATTTGGGACTTTCAAAAATGTTCTGCAGTTAATACCTTTGCATCTTTTTTTCCTAATGTAAGAGTTGTCATTGTTAGTTGCCATTGAGTGGATTCCGACTCACAGCGACCTCCTGTGTGCAGAGTAGAACTGCTCCATAGGGTTTTCAAGGCTGTGACCTTTTGGAAGCAGATCACCAGGCCTGTCTTCCGAAGTGCCTCTGGATGTGTTCCAACCGCCAACTTTTCAGCTAGAAGTTGAGCGCTTAACTGTTTGCACCCCCCAGAGGCTCCACAAGGTAACAGTAGCTCTTGGTTTTTAGCATCTTTCGTAGGTTATGTGGAACCTCAGGCATCTGCTGCCTCTCCTGTACCCCAAAACACATACTACCAGCACCTCTTGACCATTGCTTTGCAGAAAGAAATTATTGTACTCACGTTGAGGAAACTTTTTCATCTTTCATACCCTATGATGCCATTCCATACAGTACATTTTAATCATTTCTGAAGGGTCTGAAGCCCGTCTCACTCTGCCCTGAGGTTATGTCCACAGACCTTTCATCATCAGTGACTTTGAGACAAGACAAAGGAGTCTTTCTGTTTGACTATGATGCCCGCTTCCCTTGTTCGCCATGACAGCACACTTAGCAGAGCGAATGCTAACTTTGACATCAAACAGAATATCAACAAGGCTTTGAAACTACACTTTTCTAAACCCTAAAACCAGACACCAGAAAAAGACACCATGTTTGGTAAAGTAGAGGGTCAGTGAAAACGAGGGAAAATTGCAAAGAGATGGATTGACACAACAGCCACAATGGACTCAACGTACCTACAATCATGAGGATGACGCAGGACTGAGAAGTGTTTTGTTCTGTTGTCCATAAGATTGCAATGAATCAGAGCCAACTTGATGTCAGCTAACAACAACAACAAGCCCTGAAGTGTCCATTATGGTGATGACCACCATTATTCATAATAAAAATGGTGAAACAATATCAACATAATGAAAAATGGGTTTTTAAACTTTGGATTGTCTGTGAAAAAACACCTCTGCACACAAGGGATCTGTCATGAGTAGGAGTGGACTGGAGGGCCAATAACAACAACAATTAACATCTTGGTGTGGAAAGGCAGTTCCGATTGCAAATTGCATACATCCTGCAGACTTCTGGCTCCAGTTCCAGATACCAGGGGGCTGCCTTCTCTGGCTGTATATCCCTCTGGAGTTCTCCTCCTCCCTGCTAATGAAGGCTGGAGCCACCGTTTCTCCTCCTTTCAAAGAGCAGAGCCATGCCTGCTGCATGCATGGATGTTCTCCTGATGATTCCAATGCTCAAATATTACCCCAAAGATGGTAGCTGTGCAGATGACCACGTATCTTATTTGAACTTCCTTCAAAGACAGACTCGACATCTGAGGTCACCCTTAGTTTGATGACAGTCCTTAGCGACTTAAGATTTTGGAGCCTTCTTTGGGTATCATCCTCTTGAGACTCTGGTGTATTGCAAAAATGGAACCAATTCTACTTTTAAAATTTAGACCTATTAGACACCTTAGAAATGATGGTCTACAACTCTTACTTCTAAGGAAGCATGAGTACAGAAAGGTCTGGCTTGCCATGGGATACCCCATTGATAATGTTAGCAGCAGGACCAAACATCTCATTCGTTGTTGTTTTCGTAACACATGATATGTTTCTTTTAGTAAACATTTTTAAATAAATATGCAACATGAAAGATCATATTAGACATTTTTTAAGCAGTAGATCAGGAGAGCTTCTGAAATATTAGTTTTCATTTGGCTGTTAAGATGAAGGAGCCCTGATGGCGCAGTGGTTAAACATTCAACTGCTAACCGAAAGGTTGGCAGTTCAAATCCAGCAGCCACTCCTGGAAATCCTATGGGGCAGTTCTGCTCTGTCCTGTACGGTCACAATGAGTTGGAATCGACTCGACGGCAACAGGTTTGGTTTGTTTGGTTTTATTAAGATAAAAGTACTTTGAAAAAGTTTTCTGTACATGAGAATGAAAGACTCTTTGTAAAGTGTATGTGGGCATTTAACTATGAGTCTCTATAACAAGTATGACCATTATGTTTCATTTCTTTTCTATTTTTCTTTTACCTGCCTCAGCAGGAAATACATTGGGTTCATTGGAGTACAGTGTTATGCTAATGAGTTTTAGGTGTAGAGAATTTTAGTCCAAAAGAGGAATTTAAGCAGAACCATCCGATGGTAAAACACCTCATCTGTGATAAAAGAAAAGCAGTTGGTGAACTATCATAATAGAAGAAACAATACAAAGTTCTGTCAAAGACAATGAATTCCCATACAGAATTTCTGACATAATGCGTTTTAAATTGTCTTGGAGTGGAAATTAGAATCTTCCCTTGAAAATAAATTATGCCCATCAAGATTTGCCCCCTAAATGTACAGTTAATTCTTAAGTACTTGCAGATACTTCCTTAAAAATGATTTCTTGCTGAAATCTTTGTGGACTTTCAGTGAGGGCAAAAGGCAATACATCCCCTTCTCTTCTACTTAAGTAAGAGAATAGGCTCACCTTCGCATCTGCGCTAAAGTTAGAGAATCGAGGACAAAGAGAAATGCCGGAGTATCCCTTTACTTTCAGATAGGTTTTTTTTTTTGGTAATCCTTTAGCTCTTTTTGATTAGTTCGTAGAAGACCTAAATATCAGCTTTTTTTTTTTCTCCTGAAAATACCTCCAGGACCTCCTTCTTTTCCATCACCGTTTTCACCTTTCAGTAGAGCAGAGCCATCCCCACTACGTACATGAATGTTCTTTGCCTGATGATTTCAGTAGGTCAGATATTACCCCAAAGATGATAGCTATGCAAGTGGCCATGTATCTTACTTGAACTGCTGTATGGGAATTCATTGTCTTTGACAGAACTTCAAGTTGTTTCTTCTATCATGATAGTTCATCAGCAGCTTTTCCTTTATCACAGATGAAGTGTTTTACCATCAGATGGTTCTGCTTAAATTCCTCTTTTGGACTAAAATTCCCTAATCCTAAAATTCATTTAGCATAACATATCATATGTTATCACAAAACATATAATGGACCCTTTTTAAAAGGTTAAAAACTGAAAAATAAAATATAGAAATAACAGCAAATAAAACTGCCACAACAATAAATGTAAATGATGTAAATTTTATTCCTGACAAAAACAAAAGATGCCCAGACTTACACACACACACACACACAAATACGCTACATTCAAGTTTTAAGAAATATTGAAAGTAGTATATGAAAACAAAGAATATACCTCTTTTAGTATGACCCTAAAAGTTCACACACACACCCTTCAAACTAAATCAAACCCGTTGCCGTCAAGTCGATTCCAACTCATAGTGACCCTGTAGGGCAGACAGAGTAGAACTGCCCCATAGGGTTTCCAAGGCTGTAAATCTTTACGGAAGCAGACTGCCACATCTTTCTCAAGTAGAGTGGCTGGTGGACTCGAACCACAGACCTTTTGGTTAGCAGCTGAGTGCTTTAACCACTGTGCCACCAGGGCATCTACACACACTTAAAATTGCAATAAAGACAACTGCAAGGAAGAAAAAGTAGAGCATTCTAAGAAAATTGTACAAATAGGGCTTAAAATTGAGGGATTATATATAACAAGAACATTCAAGGACAGTTTTCCAGAGAGGATAATAAAATCCCGGAAGTGAGATCTATATGTAAGGAAACAATATCACTGCAAAGCCCCAAACAGAAAAGAAAACAAACTTGTTTTGTAATTAAAATGTCTATTGGGGACCTCATTCCCATCCCTGTCTTCTCTACTCCATTGTTCCCAACCCCATCAATTACAAGTAACTGTTTTTATTAGTTGCTTTATGCAAATATAAACTTTTATGTATCATTATATAAAAATCCTACAGTTTTTTTTTTTTTTTTTTTTTTTTTTTTTTTTTTTTTTTTACAGATGCCTAGTATTCCTTGTGTTGTCTACCATAGTTTATTTACTGCTACCTATTAATGGATATAGAGCCCTGGTGGTGCAGTGGTTAAGAGCTCAGCTGCTAACCAAAGAGTGGGCAGATGGAATCCACCAGCTGCTCCTTGGAAACCCTATGGGACAGTTCTACTCTGTCCTATAGGGTCGCTAGGAGTTGGAATCAACTCAACGGCAATGTGTTTATGGGATTATTAATGGATACTTCGATTGTTTCCTATCATTTGTCAACTACAGAAATTACTTAGATCTGGTCATAATATTAAATATGATGAATAAAACATTAGTGATAACCAGTATGAAAAGACACACCATTGATTTCCATCTTTTTCTAGTTAGATGTAAGACATCAAGTTTTCTCTACCTCTGAGTAACTTGATGTTTTGCACTTATGCATGAAGTCTTCATGAGTATCACTGCTGGACCCTCTGAAATTTTTCAGCATGTGTTAATTCTCTGCCAACCAAAAAAATGGTCATAAAATGAAATTACAAATAGACGATCTTCGTCCATCAAGTTTAACGTTGAGTTTGTTATTAATAAATGCCTTTGATGATTTGTAAATCCTCACCAGCTGTTTGGAAATGATTGAGGTCGTGAAGCGTGGAAGACTGCTTCAGTTGCCCAACACTCTGATTTTTATTGATGGTGTTTAAATTTCTCCCGCTGTTATTTTTAGAGATGAATCTACTGAAGCGAATTAACACACTTAAATCCATCTCCATCCAATTTGGAAACAGGAAATGTTTATATTCCATGCTTTCTATTGAAGTCATGAATTACTAATTTGAGCTCAGCTGCCTCTTTGAGTTTTGTTAAATCTCGGGTGAGGGCAATCCCAGTTGTTGTTAGTTGCTCTAAGATTGACTCCAACTCATGGTGACCCCATGTATGTTACAGTAGAACTGTATGTGCTCCATAGGGTTTTCAGGGAAGAAAGAAAAGGTTGTTTGTGAAACAGAGTCAGGGAAGTGTTCTGTGGTAGATGAAGGGATGGCCTCTCCAGGGATGCTATTTCCCACAGTAAAAGTGTCTGGAGAAATTAAAGGAAATGTTAGTACTAGGAGACATTTTAGAGCTGGAATTTCTTTTGAAAACCATAGGTCCATTCTCTAGTTTTCCAAATGAACTATATGATGCTACAGGTAAGTCTCTGTCACGTTGCAATTTCTCGACCATCATAAATCAAATTAGGGATAGGGATGGGATCCCAAATTTGGCACTGAGGAAAATTTATTTTGCTCCTACTACATGATCTAACACGCCTTCCCAAAGATTGGGAAAATTGTTACATTATTTTACGATGAGGTAGTGTTTTTGGAAACATACAAGCATATTTCATGAAGCATTTTTATATAAATAGCATGATTTATTTAACAAAAATGTTATAAATACAGTTGTAAATGTTCCATGTTTAAATGATAGCAAAACTTACACACCAGCATTTTTGGAAAGAGTCTAAAATTAGTAATAGCCAGCCTTCATCGAGCATTCATCATCTGCCAGATAATTTTTGCATGGATGGTTTCATGTAATCCTCACAACACTATCAGGAAGGCATTATTGTTTTTTCAGTTTTACTGATAAGGAAACTAAGTCTTAGATGACTTAACTAATTTATTTCGGATTAACCAGCTAAGCATGAGTAGGGAGGTTGGAATTTGGAATCAGAGAACCTGTTTCCAGTGCCCAGGCTCAGAACTAACATGCAACACCACCAAAGGGCTTCTAGAAGATTCAGTGAGTTGTCTGAAAATGAAAACCTTTGCATAACACTGCATAATTAATCCTCACTCTCCCCATGGCGTGATCTTCGTTCACCACACATCTGCTTCAGTTTACAGGGCTTGGGGATTTTCCATGTAAAATGGTTTCAAAACATTTTATTTGTATGCAGTCTAGTTATTTGATTATAGTATCTCTCATTCTATTTTCCCTGTAAACCAAACAGAGCGTTTTCGTAGAGATGGTCTAAATATCTTTAGCCATAACAAGGATTACTTTTAAAGAAAGATGGAATTTCGTTCTTTCCTTCACTGAGATCTGGTTAATACTTTTTTGTCCTATGTCTGCCTTGATGGAAGTAGGAGATGGATGAGATCTTCCTTCCATTTTCTATCATATTCTCTCTTTTTGTCGTTCAAGGGGAAAAACAATCTCATCTTCCTCTCTGAACTTTCTCCTGTTAAGTCGATTGTAACTCATGGTGAAGGTGTGTCACAGACTTCTTGTGGTTAGTTGTTGTTGAGTTGATTTTGACTCATGGCGACCCCATGTGTGCCAAGTAGAACTGCCTCATAGGGCTTTCAAGGCTGTGACCTTTCAGAAGCAGATCTCCAGGCCTGACTTCTAAGGCACCTCTGGGTGGACTCAAACTGCCAACCTTTGAGCTAGTAGTTGAGCACCTACCCCAGGGCTCCTCCCTTACCAAAGTGCTCCTCTAATCCCCTCTTTTCTTGCCCTTTGCCAGCCTCGGAAGCCAGGGCTGTGTTTGGCCTGAGTCATCTTGGGAAGAAAGCGCCGCCCCATGGAGATGGCAATTTACTACTTGCAGGAAACACACCTAAAGGTATGGGATCCTTTGTACTGGAGCACTGTAGTTGGGAGACAACATTTCCCAATAGAATCACATTTCTCAGAGTTTTTTGTTTTGTTTTGTGTTTGTTTGTACTAGTTGCTTATGAAGTTTGAGGCATTTTCCAAAACAAAAACAAACTTTTCAGTTGTAATTAAATCATTGTCAACATTATGAATTAAGCATTTAATTATTCACAGTACTATTCTATGCCCTTCTGAAGATGGCACTGAGGAAGTGTACAAGCATATTTTTATGAAGTGTTATAGATACCGTATAATTGCAGGAGAATTATATTTCAAGTACTAAGATTCTGGTTCTGGTACCTGTGTATCTAAGATTCCAATCATGTCTTTGCCACTTAAGACTGTGAAACTTTGGGAGAGTTAATTGAGGATTCTGTGCCTAGGTTCTTCACCTGCAAAGTGGAGATTAATACTCACTTCCTAGTGTCATGCGGTGTGCCACCACGTACTAAGTACTCAGTAAATAGTAGCTGCTTCCATTAAAATTCACAGAGAATTATTTAAAGGACTTCAAACGTTAAAGCAATTACATGGTTTCTACGCATACCATGTGGTCCCTGGGTTGTGCAAACGGCTAAGCGTTCAACTACTGACTGAAAGGATGGTGGTTTGAACCCACCCAGTGGTGCCTCAGAAGACATGTCTGGTGTCTGCTTCCAAAAAACCAGACTTTGAAAACCCTGTGGAATGAAGTTCTACTCTGAAACACATGGGGTCGCCGTGAGTTGAAGTCAACTTAATGGCAATTGGTTTGGTTTTTTATCTATAGCATATACAAACTACAGAAAATGTAGATTTGTTATAATCTATACACCTCAAACTCAAGCAAAAGCTCATTTCGTTTAGGAGGAGTGCAGTGAGGGAACATTTCATTACTAAGGTAATATTCGAGGGAGCTATCTTGTACAACTGGTGCAGGCCAAAGTCTAACAGTCAGCTCTTTTCTAGATGGCTCCGGAAGTCTTCCTGAGAGAAATTGGTGGAGGCTGCTTTTATGACGACAAATGGGGAATAGGAAGAGCTTGGTGGGATATGATGTGTTACCATGTTTTTGTGATCCTTAGCACCACACACATCCGTTTTTCCATCAAGTTGACTCCAACTCATAGCGACCCTATAGGAGAGAGTAGAACTGCCCCATAGGGTTTCCAAGACTGTACATCTTTACGGAAGCAGACTGCTACGTCTTTCTCCTGTGGAGCAGCTAATGGACTTGAACCATCAACCTTTTTAGGTTAGCAGCTGAGCGCTTAACCATTTCACGATCAAAGCTCCTTTGCGATCCTTGGAAGGTGAAAAACATAGGAGAGTCATCTGGTCAGCCTTTTCTTGCTAAGGACCCTGCTCAAATCTGGCGTCTTTGAGGTCACCAGGTAAATGGGTCAAACCAGCACAACCATATTTAGTGTTGATGACAAAGCCCAAAGAGATCGCCTACTTTGTGGTAGCAGGGGGCATGAGGTAGAGTGACATTTCTTCTCCTGTGAAGTGGCTGTCCTGCCGTGAAACAGGCTAGTGGACTCCACAGAAATTTTAACAAGATGGCAGACACCTCTGTGCACGCGTGGTTTACCAAAACACTTACAGTATCTATTACACCTTACCCTCAAGGTCCTATCAGCATGTTATCATCAAAATGGCAGAATGGATGGTATCCCCTAGCAGGCAGGGAAATGATCAGGGTCCCTGTGGATCAAATTGTGGCACAAAGTCATAAATGATGGATGTGTATTGCTGTTGTAGCCAAAGAGATGGTAGCCCAAATCTCTCAAGATAACACCAGGGATGTGGTAGATGGCTTTGGCTTTACAATTGTGTTGGTAAAAGGAAAGTCTAGGGACTTGTTATACTTTAGGAGCCAGGGAGCTAATGTTCGGCGTATGCCTATAGTTTAAAATAGCGGTTCCAAGAAGTCCACAGTTAAGAAATGGAGAAATAACCTGTGATGGGTTCTGGTCACATCAGACTACCTGTGAAGTAGACTCACATCAAACCTTTATCAGCTGAGCTCCGTAACTTCCCATTGTGACAGTGGTGCTTCTCAGATGCAGTGTCCATGACCTTGGAAATTTGGGGATTTCTATTTCCTCATAACACACTAACTCTTATCAGTGTTCGTACCATTCCTTTGGGTAAGACCACAGAGAAGATCCAAGTGTATACTTGAGATACTACTGAAGGGTCCTTTTTCAAGAGCATACAGCCTCCCTTTCATTCAGAGAGCCTAGAGTCTATGAGTTGATTCAGGTCTGGGAATTAGTGACTCTTGTTACTAATTTTGGATTTTTGTTTGTTTATGCAAATCAGTGGGGAGTTTGTTGGGCTATGCACCTTCTCTGTGTCTAAGTATCTTTTCATTGGTCACCACCTCTAAATATCCTGCGGGTTCAGACCTTTCTGATTATTATGCCCTCAGTGAGATGGATTGACACAATGGCGGCAACAATGGGCTCAAACAAAGCAATGATTGCGAGGATGGCGCAGGACTGGGCAGTGTTTCATTCTGGTGTACGTAGGATCGCTATGAGTCGGAACTGACTCAACAGCACCTAACACCAACGATTATTATGCCTGCTCTGCTGCCACTAGGATAAACAGGTAATCTTGCTTCTGATATTCTTAAAAATCAGAAGATACTTTAAAAAACACTTTCAAGATACTTAAAAGAAGATACCAAAATAATAAATATATTGTTATGAATTAAATTTGTTCCACCCCGAAAAGAATATGTGTTGGAATCCTAACTCCTGTACCTGTGGATGTAATCCCTTTTGGGAATAGGGTTTTCTTTGTTATGTTAATGAGCCGTATCAGTGTAGGGGGTGTTTTAAACCTCCTCACTTTGGTGATAATCACAAGGAGATGAGGCACCGAGAAGCAAGCATGAATGCGTGAAAGATAGATGCCATCTGGAGATCTCCAAGGAACAATGACAAGACAGTGACACTGGGGGGTGGGGGTGCGAGGGGTGTGGACCACATCGGACGACACTGTCAGAGTAACACCAAAATGACTGTCTGTAAAATTTTTGTGCAGTGTTTCAGCAGAAATTGATTATTTTGTACAAAAATATCCCCGCAGTTAGCTATAACAACAAAACAAATTTTCTTAAGCCCAGATTACATGTATCAACAAGGCTAAAACTCTATGCTCATTTACTTTTTGAACCTTCTAATGTGCTCCGGCCAGAGCTGTCATTATCACCCGATTACGATGACGCCTCCAGTCACATGGTCCCGTCTGCACTTGCTACAAGCACATGCTGTTGTTTTTGTTGCTGCCTATGTTTTTGTAGTTGCTGGTTTTGTCAAATTTTCTGGTGTTTTAGCTACAATGTTGTGGTAGTTAGTGTTTGTGAACCTATATCAATAACTTTTTTGAGAAAATAAAGTGGTAATTAAAGGAAAAGATGGAGAAAAATCAAAAACGGCCTCCACTCAGTTCCTAATAATGTTGTAATTCAATATAGAAAGATTTTGCAAAACAATTTTGTTGTTAGTATTGATATCATCTAAGAAATATTACATTTAAGAAATTTATAATTATCCTTGTCACATATTATTCTATGGTTAAAATTGATAGTAAATTTACAGGTATGACAGTTATTGATTATATAACTTTGATAACTAAATAGAGAAATTGACAGTTGAAAACATGAAGTGGAGGAAATGCTATGTTTCTTGATACATGTTTAGAAATATAACTTAAATCTTAAATTCAGTTTTTAAAAAAAATTAGTCTTTTTAAAATTTTCTTTAAAAACATCAGTATCTTGCAAATATGTATCTGACTTAAATGCAATTTTCAGAGTTGCAGTTTGAATTATGGTTTAAAAAAAAAAAAGAGTGACACATTAGAAAGTGAGTTGGTGGAAGGCACTGATTTTGATGAAGTCACTCACAAGTTCTCAGCATTGAAGCCCAGGAGTGGAAAGTTCTGACTTAGTCGAGATGTTCACTAGCTGTTGAAATGCTTGTGTATTTGTTCCTGTTTGTTTTTATGGTATTATTTCATTTATGAATTATTTCTGTACGCATTTGTCTAGCGCTTCTACATTATTGGGCCATTACCGATTATGCAAACCTAATCCATTAATGTATCTCATGTAAAGTTGAACGTTAAAATGAATATAATTTTGATATAGTTCTTAAATGTTTTTACTTCGAATTCTGTGGTTTTCTTACCAAATTTTCACTTTAACCACATCAAACTATGTAAATGTAAATACATTTAGGTTATGCCTATGATGTTGTAATTTAAAGGTGTAATTTTAATTTTGATAGTTGTTTATGTCACTCCTATTGCCATTATATTCAGTGATGTATGGAAATTACGACTTACAAGTAGCATTAGTACAAAAAACATTACTAAGGATACTGTATGGTCTGGTACAGGAGGAGGTCCATGGTGGGGGACACCATGAGTTACTGCACTGGGTGACTCCAGCCCTAGTGATGTCGCTGTGAGAAGAACACTAGGAGAGCTGAGAGAAGGATCTTCCCCCAGAGCAGACAGAGAGAGAGCCTTTCCCTGGAGCCATGACCTTGACTTAGGGCTTCTAGTCTCCTAAACTGAGAGAAAATAAATTCCTGTTCGTTCAAGCCAGCCACTTGTGATGTTGTGTTATAGCAGCACTAAAAAACGACAAAAGTATCTTTCCCAGCGCTGGAAGAGATCCAAGTGTGGAAGATTGATTGATGCCTTCAAAGACGCAAAAGGCTACTCTTCAGATTTGTGTGGATGTTGACAAAGACTAGCCTTGCTGTTTGCCATCAAAGATTCCAGCTTTTCCTGCTCCCCCTTGAACGTGTTGAGAGCAGGATCTAATTCTATTCCCTCTGCCCCCAGTACCTACAGTACTGTGTGATTCCCAGCTTGTTCTTCTGGAGACCGAAGAGTTCTGCTTACTGACAAGCACACAGAGAAAGTTTCGGTTTAGTGAGCACCAGTAAAGCCCTGGAACCCTACATAAGCTTTTCCACTTGAGACACAGAAGGTGGTGGTCTCAGGCCTCAAGGATTTTTTCCGCCTTTCATGCTGGAGAATGCCAAAGCTCCCGGCAAGGGGCTCTCTGGTCACATTTGTCATGTTAGCTGTTTGTTTAGAGGATCCATTTTTGGAGCTCACAATAATGTATTTTGCAGTGAAACAGAAGTCTTAGCAAGTCTGATAAATGACATGGTTCATATCCATGTGCTGGGAAGTTGTTTCTACTGGCAATCCAAGACGTCAGGGTTCACACCCACAAAGGGAAAGAATGTCCCTACTGTGTGTAACTGGAGGTTCAAGCTCATACCGAATGTCACTGTCCCCTCAATGTGTCCATGTTCAGCATAGTTCCTTGTTTTCTGCATTGTTCCCAGATGTCCTCCGAGCTTGGCTAGAATTATTCACCAGGATCATGTGGATCCATGACGATGGTTGCAGCAGGCAGAGAATCATGGGGCAAACCCAGGGTTTTCTTGGAAGAAAAGGCAGAGTGGGAGGTTGTGTTTATTCTAGGGTATTTTCTCACCTCTTGGTTGTACCCTAACCGAGTACCAAGCATATGTGTTCGAGAGTATGAAAGGTTACGTGGAAAGTTTCCAAAACATCCCAAGTCCGTGGCTGTGCAGTCCAGTCGACTCTGACTCATGGTGACCCCATGTGTGTCAGAATAGAACTGCACTGCATAGGGTTTTCTTGATAGCAATCTTTACGGGAGCAGATCTCCAGGACTTTGTTCCATGGTGCCAGTGGGTGGGTTCCAATGGACAACCTTTTGATTAGTAGCCAAGCACAGACCATTTGTATCACCCAGCCAGGAGCTTAAAAACTACTGCCGTGGAGGAGTTTTTGCTTAGGGGGCATTGAGTTTATGGTAATAGTGGTGGAAGGATTTGGAAAAGGATAGTGAGAAAGGATACACAACTTGAAGAAGGCAATCAGTGTTACTGAATTGCACTTGTAGAAGAAATTGATGGGATGGCATATGTTGTGTTCTATATATTTTCATCACAATAAAAAAATAACTGTGGCAATGCACAGGTTTTTTTTATTGTACTTTAGATGAAGGTTTACAGAACAAACTAAGTTCTCATTAAACAGTTAGTACACATATTGTTTTATGACATTGGTTAACAACCCCACGATATGTCAACGCTCTCCCTTCTCAACCATGGGTTCCCTACTACCAGCTTTCCTGTCCCCTCCTGCCTTCTAGTCCTTATCCCTGAACTGCTGTGCCTCATTAGTCCTGTTTTGTTTTATGAGGCTGTCCAGTCCCCAGGAGTGACTTCACCACTGAGCTAAAAGGGTGTCCAGGGGCCATACTCTCAGGGTTTTGTGAGTTAGAATTTTGTTCTACATCCTTATCCAGCTCTGTCCGGACCCTCTATTGTGATCCCTGTCAGAGCAGTATGTGGTGGTAGCCGGGCACCATCTAGTTATACTGGACTCAGTCTGGTGGATGCCATGGTAGTTGTGGTCCATTAGTCCTTTGGACTAATCTTTCCCCCATATCCTGTTTTCTTTATTCTCCCTTGCTCCCGACAGGGTGAGACCAGTGGAATATCTGAGATGGCCACTCACAGGCTTTTAAGACCCCAGATGCTACTCACCAAGGTAGAATGTAGAACATTTTCTTTATAAACTATGTTATGCCAGTTGAGCTAGATATTCCCCAAGACCATGGTCCCCACAGCCCTCAGCCCAGTAATTCGGTCCCTCAGGGAGTTTGGATGTGTCTATGGAGCTTCCATGACCTTGCCTTGTACAAGATGAATGCATAGATTTTAAATGAATGTACAAAAATGTGTGCAGGAATAAAGGAACTGTTCTTAATTTTCTTTTGAACAACACCCAGGAAGACATACTGAAATGTCCAAAAGAGGCATGAGTAACTGAAGTGATGCCCAGATCCTGTCACGTCATTGCCCTGCTTCAATCCCTTGATGGCGTCCAGCATGTTCAGAATGAAATTCACACCCGTGCCCGTGACTGCCAGCCATCCGCTGGCCCCTGCCATCCACCCTGACTTCATTGTGTATCGTGGTTTTCCTTGGTGTACCGAGCCCGATACCTATAGCACACAGTGGTATAATTCTTGGTATACTTCTTTAAAAGCTTCTTGAGGACAAGGATCATACCTTTTTACTATTGCATTCCTGGCCAATGCACCTCATGCGCAGCCTCTACCATCTGTCCAGGGAGGCTTGCGTGTTGCTAGGTTGTTGAACAGGTATCACCAGAGCTTCCAGACTAAGACAGAATAGCAAGAAAGGCCTGGTGCTCTGCTTCTGAAAATCAGCCAGTGAAAACCCCATGGATCACAGTGGTCCTATCTGCATCCAATCATGGGGATTCGCAGGACCAGGCAGCATTTCATCCTGTTGTATGTGGGGCCACAGTGAGTCGTGGCTGACTTGGCAGCTAACAACAACAACGTCGAGCACCTAAAGGATCAAGAATATAGAATGTATACATATTTGTGGAATAAATTGATGAATGCATAAATAAATGAAGCTCACAATTTTGTCGTCGACAAAATTGTTGACACCATCACACACAAGATGACTATAAAGTACAACTTCCAAGCCTTGGTGTTGTTTTTATATTTACAAATTGAGCCAGAGTATTGGGAACTCTGCGTATAAACAAATATGGAACCTGAAAATCTTACTAATGACTCAGGAAACCAAAGGTATTTACTGATGGAATTTCTATCTTCTTTGTTTCAAGGAACCACATATATAGACTGAGAAGCAACATGTGTCACTGTTCTGTGCTCACAGTGTGACAAATGTGTTATTCTTTCTTAACTGCAGCTTGTAAACATACCACCTGGAGTTGTTTCCTCCTCTTCCTCACTGAATTTCTTGGGTTTCTTGCCACCAGTACTACCTCCACCCCACTGTTTCCTCAATGCCTATGCTTCCTGGTTTCCAGTCTGCTATAGAGCTGGGTGGTGCAGTGGTTAAGAGCTTGGCTGCTAACCAAAAGGTCAGCAGTTCAAATCCACCAGCCACTCCTTGGACACCCTACAGGGCAGTTCAGCTCTGTCCTCTAGGGTCATTATCCTATGGGGCAGTTCAGTTCTGTCCTCTAGGGTCATTATGAGTCTAAATCGACTCAACGGCAACAGGTTTGGGTTTTTTGGGTTACAGAGCTTTCTAAGGAGCCCTGTGTGCAGTGGTTAGAGCATTTGACTGCTGACTGAAGAGTTGGCGGTTCAAAACCACAAGTGCCTTCGAGGTAGCAAGATGTGGCAGTCTGCTTCTGTAAAAATTTACAACCTTGGAAACCCTTTGAGGTCGCTATGTGTCGGAATCGACTCCACAGCAGTGGTTTGGCTAGAGCTTTCTAATCAAGGCACCCCATCACCCGTCTGTCAGTCTGTTGTACTGTGGTGGCTTGAGTGTTGCTGTGATGCTGGGAGCTATGCCACTTGCGTTTCAAATACCAGCAGGGGCACCCATGTTGGACAGATTTCAACTGAGCTTCCAGACTCAGACAGACTAGGAAGAAAGACCTGGTGATCTACTTGCAAAAATTAAGCAATGAAAACCCTATGGATCACAACAGACTATTCTCTGATATAGCACTGGAAGATGAGCCCCCTGGGTTGGAAGGCACTCAGAATACACAGTGGCCGTGACAATGCACTTGCGCATGCCGATGGTCATGAAGATGATGCAGGATCGGGCAGTCTGTTCTGTAGTACCTGGGGTTGCCAGGAGTTGGAGCCAGCCCAATGGCAACAAACAGTAACAGGTAAGATCCCCAGCTGGCTTCCATTCTGCCACACGAGTGTGAACTGAACTAGCTTTTCTCCCTGTCTATAATGGTCTTTGCCAGGTCATCCTGCATCACCACACTTCCCTCTCCACCTCCTTACCTATGTCTCCTGGCCCCCGGTACCCGAGTAAATTATCCAGCATTTAGCTAATCCTGCAGCGTACACCTGAAGCCCTGATTTGGTTCTGGACAGAGCTCCGTGAAGCCAGCCGTTGATCTCTTCTGAGCTCTCTTCTGGGAAGACACGTCACTCCCCGTTCACTCACCACCTTTCAAAGCACAGGCAGCCCCTGGACTTGCCTCTTATGATTCAGGCGCCTAAAGGGGGGCTGGTTCATGTGGTCCTTTAGTCCTTCAGACTAATATTTTCCTTGTGTCTTTGGTTTTCTTCATTCTCCTTTGCTCTGGATGGGATGGGACCAATAGTTGTATGTTAGATGGGCACTCACAAGCTTTTAAGACCCCAAAGACTGCTCACCAAAGTAGGATGTAGAACATTTTCTTTATGAAGTATGTTATGCCAATTGACCTAGATGTCCCCCTAGGCCATGGTCCCCAGCCCTCAGCCCCAGCAACTCAGTTGCTCAAGGTGTTTGGATGTGTCTAGGAAACTTCTATGTCTTTGCCTTGGTCAAGTTGTGCTGCCTTGCTCTATATTGTGTGTCGTTCCTTCTGGCAGTCCATGGTATATTCAGTGTTCTTTGCCATAATCTAAAGGCATCAATTCTTTTCCAGTCTTCCTTTTTCACTGTCCAGCTTTCACATGCATATGAGACAGTTGAAAACACCATAGCTTGGGTCAAGTGCATCTTAGTCCTCAAAGTGACATCTTTGCTTTTTCACACTTTAAAGAGGTCTTTTGCAGCAGATTTGCCCAATGAAATACATCCTTTGATTTCTTGACCGCTGCTTCCATGAGCGTTGATTGTTGATCCAAGTAAAATGAAATCTTTGACAACTTCAATATTTTCTCCATTTATCGTGATGTTACTTATTGGTTCAGTTGTGGGGATTTTTGTTTTTCTTATGTTGAGGTGTATTTCATACTGAAGGCTGTGGTCTTTGATCTTTGTCAGTTTAAGCGCTTCAAGTCCTCTTCACTTTGAGCAAGCAAGGTTGTGTCATCTGCATATCGCAGGTTGTTAATGAGTCTTCCCTGCAATCCTGATGCTTCCTTGGGACCTAGAAGGGGAAATAAAGATCTGAAGCAAGTCATTCATTTATGCAGTGAATGTCCACTTGTTCTTGTCATTAGATGCCATCAGCACCGACTCATAGCAACCACTTGTACCATAGAATGAAATCTTGCCAGGTCCTGCACCATCTTCACAAACTCTGGTGTGCTCGAGGCCATTGTTGCGGCCACTGTATTTTGAGTGCCTTCCAGCTTAGGAGGCTTATCTTCCAACTCTATATTGCGCAATATTCTGTTGTGATCCGTGAGATGTTCACTGGCTGATTTTTGGAAGCAGATCGTCAGGCCTAAAATAGACCTTCCTTCCTGGTCTATTTTAGTCTGGAAGCTCCATTGAAACCTGTCCACCATGGGTGACCCTGCTGCTGTTTGAAATACTGGTGGCACAGCTTCCAGCATCACAGCAACACAGAAGCCACCCAAGTAGCATAAACTGATAGGCAGGTGGTGGGAATGAATAGTAAATATCTACTTTTTGCCAGGCAGCATGCTGTGTGCTGGGTGTAACAAGATGACCCAAAGACTCATTGTCTCTGCTTTCCTTGTGCTTATAGCCCACTGGAGGCCAAATAGGATAAAGGCTATAGTGGAAGGATAAGAAGTAGGGAGCCATGCTAAGGTTTAGAGGGAGAGCATTCCAGCACATCCAGAAATAACAGCGTGTGTATGGGTACATGTATGGACCCTGTGATAAGAGTGTTACTGATATATTTTATTTCAAGCAAAATAAAACCTGGTTATTGAGGTGGGCTAGGAGAGAGGCACTGGCTTAATTCCATAAATTCATGAGACGGAATCAACTCGACAGCAGCTAACAACATTTATTTGATCAGACTCTCTCACTAACCACCCATTTCAATTTCACTTTCTCTACGGTGACATACACTTAAAGTATTTGATCAGAACTAACGTATCTGCTCAAAAAGGATTTTCTCTGTGCCTTATTCTGTTTTTCCATGAGAGAGTTGAATTACTCTGTTTTAATTTTTCCTTCTGTCCGTAAAATTGTGTAATGCAGAGTCCTGCCTCCACATAGTCCAAGAGAGATGAGAACTAATACTTTTTGTGAACCGTAGATACTTCAGATACTGAAACCAGTGACTTACATATAATTTGGAGTCCCATGGGTGGTACAAATGGTGAACATGCTTAGCTGCTAACCAAAAGGTTGGAGATTCAAGTCCACCCAGATGTGCCTCAGAAGAAAGGCCTGGTGATCTACTTCTGAAAAATCAGCCTCTGAACACCCTAGGGAGCACAGTTCTACTCTGACACACATGGGGGCGCCATGAGTCAGGGTCAATTTGACTGCAAATGGCTTGGATTTTTGGTTTCGTAGACCACGGAGTCCTCAGCTGCTAACCAAAAGGTTGAAGGCTCAAGTCCACCCAGAGGCACCTCTGAAGAAAGGCCTGGTGATCTACTTCCAAAAAAATCATGACTGAAAATCCTACAGAGCACAGTTCTCCTCTGACACACATGGGGTGGCCATGAGTCAGAATCGACCTGGAGGCAAGTGGTACCTGTAATTTATCAAACTATCCACAGAAATTGTTAATTGAAAATCAGGACAAGCACAGACATGTTAGTTTAACAAAGAGGTAGAGTTTGCCTGGAAATGCATATATGCAAGGTACACCTGCAAAATTTGTGAGAAGGAGGGGGTTGTTCTTATCTCTTTCATTTCCCTGTGTGTAATAGTCAATTCGACGTGACATGCTCTGCGTTCCTGAAATAGTGAGACCCTGTCATGTTTAAGTTCACCCTAAAAGCGGGTGCCCAGGGAACTAGGAGCATGTCACCTGTGGCATATGCGAGTCTGCTCCATTTCTCAAAGCCAGCCAGCCATCCTCCCTGGAGCCTCAGGTTCACACTTGCCCTCTGTTTTCTTATTAGTCTCTTCTGCTCGCAAGAGATTTCCTTCATGAATTTTAAAGGTTTCAAAAAATATCCTCGGCATTTAACTAACTAAGAATTGTGAAAGCCTCAAGTCCCTGTTCTAAGCTTCCCGCCACACGTCATTTGCCTCTCTGCCAAGTGCTATAGACAAATGTGGTGGGTAATGGCCCCGGGTTCATGCTGGCCGAGTTAATCACACGTTTCAGCCGTCTGTTTCATTCCTCGTGATGCAGGCACGTGAGGGAAACTCCGAGCTTTCTGCAAGGGCTGTTTGCACAGCACCGACTCGGCCCAAAGCCCGGAGGTCCCTCATCCATAATTCATCGTCCAAAGGCAGCTCCTGCCCAGGCAGATCCTGCACTGCAGCTCATTCACACAAGATCAGACAAGGCTGCCTGAGTCACAGTGTATGTTTTGCGACCCAAAGTCATCCCTCGGGCATGCCGACCACAGTCTGTTTATTTGTACCTTCGGCATCTCAGCCTCCTACTTTGAGGCTGTATTCAACAACAGTGGTAAAATCCAAGGTATGAAATCACCCTGGTTGAACAAAGGGGAGAGACGGGCTGGAAATGTGAGCCTTTCATCCAAGGAAATATTTCCGTGATTAATACGGTGTAATGGGAACATCAACACGAGTATGAACTGAACTAGACCCCGAGGCCTGGTGGTCACAGAGCACCACACAGGTGTGAACTGAACTAGACCCCAAGGCCTGATGGTCACAGAGTGCCACACGGGTGTGAACTGAACTAGATCCTGAGGCCAGTGGTGACAGAGCACCACATGGGTGTGAACTGAACTAGATCCCGAGGCCTGATGGTCACAGAGTGCCACACGGGTGTGAACTGAACTAGATCTTGAGGCCTGGTGGTCACAGAGTGCCATATGAGTGGGAACTGAACAAGACCCCAAGGCCTGGTGGTCACAGAGCACCACACGGGTGTGAACTGAACTAGATCCTGAGGCCAGTGGTGACAGAGCACCACACGGGTGTGAACTGAACTAGACCCTGAGGCCTGCTGGTCACAGAGTGCCACACAGGTGTGAACTGAACTAGATCCTGAGGCCAGTGGTGACAGAGCACCACATGGGTGTGAACTGAACTAGACCCTGAGGCCAGGTGGTCACAGAGCACCACACGGGTGTGAACTGAACTAGATCCTGAGACCTGGTGGTGACAGAGCGCCACACGGGTGTGAACTGAACTAGACCCCGAGGCCTGGTACTGACAGAGCACCACACGGGTGTGAAGTGAACTAGACCCTGAGGCCTGCTGGTCACAGAGCACCACACGGATGTGAACTGAACTAGACCCTGAGGCCTGGTGGTGACAGAGCACCACACGGGTGTGAACTGAACTAGATCCTGAGGCCTGGTGGTGACAGAGTGCCACACAGGTGTGAACTGAACTAGACCCCGAGGCCTGGTGGTGACAGAGCACCACACAGGTGTGAACTGAACTAGATCCTGAGGCCTGCTGGTCACAGAGTGCCACACGGGTGTGAACTGAACTAAATCCTGAGACCAGTGGTGACAGAGCACCACATGGGTGTGAACTGAACTAGACCCTGAGGCCTGGTGGTCACAGAGCACCACATGGGTGTGAACTGAACTAGACCCTGACTCCTGGTAGTGACAGAGCACCACACTGGTGTGAAGTGAACTAGACCCCAAGGCCAGGTGGTCACAGAGCACCACACGGGTGTGAACTGAACTAGACCCCGAGGCCAGGTGGTCACAGAGCACCACACGGGTGTGAACTGAACTAGACCCTGAGGCCAGGTGGTCACAGAGCACCACACGGGTGTGAACCAAACTAGATCCTGAGGCCTGGTGGTGACAGAGTGCCATACGGGTGTGAACTGAACTAGACCCTGAGGCCTGGTGGTGACAGAGCGCCACACAGGTATGAAGTGAACTAGACCCCAAGACCTGGTGGTGACAGAGCACCACACAGGTATGAACTGAACTAGACCCTGAGGGCTGGTGGTCACAGAGTGCCACACGGGTGTGAACTGAGCTAGACCCTGAGGCCTGGTGGTCGCCGTCCCCCAGGCGTACCCTGCAAACACATTGATGCTGGCCAGCTGTCCCATCACATGTGTTCAGAGAAACCTGCTTCCCTAAAGCAGGTCTGTGCCTTGGGAACCTCTTGCTGGGTTTCAGTAAAGGCAATTGGAGTGTAAAGCAGTGTGGAGCCCTGCTAACTCTCCTATTGAGTGAGTGTGAATGGGAGCCTAGGAGCCTTTCCTGAAATCCTCACCCCTGTCAAACATCCCAAAACTCCAGGCGCTGACTCCTTTTTCCCTTCCCTGTTCTTCTGCTTAAAAAACAAGCAACAAAACCTTGTGATTATGTTCTTCTCTTCCCTTCTTGTCTACTAGATGATGGAGTCTTCTAAGACAGAGACTGTGTGGCTTCTTTATCCAGGTCTAGCATTGCCAGGAGGTGCGTGGTTGGTGCAAACAGTTTGCGCATCTCTGCTAACCTAAAGGTTGCCCGCTGGAACCCACCCAGCAACACCACAGAAGAAAGGCCTGGCAATCTGCTTCTGTAAAGATTACAGCCGAGAAAACCCTATGGAACAGTTTTACTCTGTAACACATGGAGTCACCATGAGGCAGCAAGTTTGTTTTATTTTTGTTTTTTTTTATTTGGTCTAGCACTGCCAGACGTAGAAAATAAAATACAAGGCCCACAGGACTCGCAGTTAAGTTTGTATTTCCTATTTTTTAGTATAAGTATATCCCATGCACTGTTTTAACAATAGTCATTGTTTATCTAACATTCCAATTTAACTGGACATCTTGTATTTTACCCAGCAAGCCTATATGTACCTCCAAACAAACAAAAAAATCCACTTCTGTCAAGTTGATTCCGACTCATAATGACTCTGTAGGACAGACTAGAACTACCCCATAGGTTTCCAAGGCTGTAAATCTTTGCAAAAGTAGGCTGCCACATCTTTCTCCTGCGGAGCCGCTGGTGGGCTTGAAAGGCCAGCCTTTTGGTTAGCAGCCAAGCACTTTAACCACTGCACCACAAAACCAACAAAAATTGCCGTGAGTCAATTCCAACTCATCATAGTGACCCCATAGGTATCAGAGTAGAACTGTGCTCCACAGGGTTTTCAACAGCTGATTTTTCAGAAGTAGATCACCAGGGCTTTCTTCCAAGATGCATTACCAAACTCAGGAAGGTGGGTCCTTATGCATCATGCTCAGACCTGCCAATGATCCGGACTCCGGTCTTGGAGAAAGAGAGAGTAACTTTATTGCAACGCGCAGAGCAAAGAGCCAGGAGGATGTCCCTCAGATCCGACTCTCCGAGCTACGGGGAAGCAGGGCTTCTGTGTGATTTGGGCAGCAAGATGGCAGCCATGCAGGCATAGTGGGGAGGGAAAATTCTAGAAGGCAGCCAGGAAACAGGAGGTTACATGGTTCTTGTCAGGCTGCTCGCTTCAGAATAGGATCCGGGTGATGACTTTCCTTCTGATTGTTTCCTCCTGTTGCTGCGTCCTCTGTTGAGGGTAATTAGTGGTCAGGGTGGCCCTTTTGCGCATGCACACAGGGTGGGCCAGATCTAGCTTGACCTAGTCTAAGGACTAATGGAAATCTACTGGCATTCGTCGGGTCAGGTTATATATAGGTGCCTCTGGTTGGGCTGGAACCTCCCACCTTTCTGTTTCATGGCTTTGCACCACCCAGGGAACCTTCCCCAGCCCTTAGACGCTCAAGAAATTTCCAGCGTTTGCTCTGTCTCCGTATGAGATACCGTCCCGAACACGCGAAGCGTATGAAGGGGGCAGATAGGTGGAAAAATGGAAACTGAGTAGTAAGAATTCAGAATGCAAGCTTATTCCAGCCAACTTGGAAAAGCCTCAGGAAGAGCTGACGGAAGGCGCCCCTCCAGTGGTGAGTGACCTCAGTCAGCAAAGGAGGGAACATACCCTCAGGAAGTCCACCTGTGGCACTGAGCAAGGAGAAGACAGTTCACTGGTGAGAGATTCCTACAGGTGACGATGGTTGGTAGCTTCTGAGGTGACAGACAGAATGGATGAAGGGCAAAACTGGAGACGCCAATAATGTGTACGTACCCGTTGCCGTCCAGGCGATTCCGACTCACAGCGACCCCACAGGACCGAGCAGAACTGCCCCATAGGGTTTCCAAGGAGCGCTTGGTGGATTCCAACTGCTGGCTTTTTGGTTAGCAGCCGTAGCTCTTTACTGTTTCTTCAGTGGGCGAAATAAATTTAGAAATAAAAAGGGTAAAGCAGACATTAAAAAAAAAAAAAAAGAAGCTCGTCTGTGAAGCAGAACAGTAGCTGTCAATGAAGGCCAATGTATTAAATTGAGGGAGATTACTCTTCTAGTCCACCACTCCTCTGTCAGTCTGTTGTACTGTGGTGGCTTGCCAGGGTCACCTATGGTGGACAGGTTTTAGCAGAGCTTTCAGACAAGACAGACTAGGAAGAAAGGCCTGGCGATCTACTTCCAAAAGTCAGCCAATGAAAATCTTATGTACTCTGGAGCTCCTAGAATATATGAACCCTATTTAGTATAATTATAAACAAAATACTGTCTTGAATGTCCATCTAGATACTCTCCTGGCCCATCTGTCAAATTTAATAAAATGATTTGTATCTCATTTCAATTGCAGATAGAGTACACAGTGTTCATGCATAACTGATAAAAATGAATGGTACATCCATTTTTATCTGAGTTGTAACTAAGACTATAGGATAAGTTCATGAATTATGAAGATAAACAGAGCACTACAGTACGTCATTAGCAAGCAAATTTACCGACGTGAAGGGGTTGCATTCTGATATAAAATACGGCCGACTGAGCTCTATAATTTATTCTTATATACTACTTGGTTAGTCTTCTGTTCTGTACTTGTTTTAAGGAAAATGACTAAAAGTCATCCATCAAATTATTAAAATAATAAAATCATGTTTACCGGCAGAAATTGTTGTTGCAAAGCTCTTAAGTTCTTCCCGTTTAGCCTCCGGGTGAAAGGAAAAAAACGCAAACTTTTTGTTTAAATAAAATGAAGCCTCATGCCCCACTTACCCCCGCCACTAACTTGCATAAATTGTTCCGTATTACTGAACACATTTTCATTTCAGTGTCCTCATCTGTAAAATAAGGAGACTTGCTGGCGCAAACGGTTAAGCTAACTGAAGGTTTAGCGGTTGGAACCCACCAGCGGCTCCACGGGAGAAAGACCTGGTGATCTGCTTCTGTAAAGATTACAGCCTAGAAACCCTATGGGTTAGTTCTACTGTGTTACATGGGGTTGCTGTGAGTTGAAAATTAACTTGATGGCACCTGGCAGCAACAACAGCATCTGGAGAATGGTCACGCAGTTACAGCGACCACACCAGTGGTTCTGCATCTTAGGTGTGCGTGGAGGTTTGTTACAAACCCTGGGCCTCACCCTCCAAGTTTCTGATGACTAGGTCTCCGTTAGTGCTCATAATTTACATTTCTATTAAGTCCCTCGGTGATTCTGATGCTGCTGGTCCAAGGACCACACTGTCAAACCCCAACTACAGGGTTGTTGAGAAATTAGAAGACATCATTGCAGTAGTTGCGAAGCTTAGATGTACCAACTACCAGTTGACATGGAGGCGATCCCGACTCATGGTGACCCCATGCGTGTCAGAGCGGAAGTCTGCTCCGTAGGGTAGGTTTTCAGTGGCTGATTTTTTTGAAGTAGATCGCCGACCCTTTTTCTGGAGGCACCTTTTGGTGGACTCGAACCTTCAACCTTTTGGTTAGCAGCCAAGCACATTAACTGTTTGCACCACACAGGGACTCCAGAACTTGAATGAGGAACTTTAAACAAATACTCTTACTCAAAAGATTCCGGTTTAACTGGTCTTGGGTGGGTTGAGATTTAATATGTTTGCAGCCTGGGGAACCATGTCGGTGTTGTTGGGTGCCATCAAGTCAATTTGGACTCAGAGTGACCCTGTGTGATAGAGTAGAACTGCCCCATAGGGTTGCCTCGGCTGTAAGGGAGCACATCACTGGACCTTTTCTCCCTCAGAGCTGCTGGGTGGTTCCAGTGGCCAACCTTTCGGTTAGCAGCCAAGCCCTTACCCGTTTGCACCCCCCTCAGTCTATGCAATGCAGTTGGCTGAGTGTCTGGTGATTTGTGCTGCTCAGTAACTGTCAATTCTGTCTGTTCAGGAGCATTTGTTTGCATTCCATTTGCATAACTGGATCTCCCAAGTCAGTCCCTGATGAGGTCAGATTTGTCCACAGGTGTTTGCTTGTTTGTTTAAGGACAGCTAACCTTTCAGTCTTGGCTTCTTATTTCAATTTCGAGTTTCACTTCTGCAGCATTCAATGCAATAGTTGGGGTGAAGGGACCGATGTTTTTGCAGCCTTGTTATCTGGACGGGCTTATCTCATCCAGCTTATGGATAACTGTAGTGTGGGAGTTGGGTAAAGGCAGTAATAGATACAATTCACTCAGACAAAGGCTTTTATTGTGATTTCAGCTGGGGTTTTAGCATAATGACTTTCTACTTGAGATCTTAGCTTTATAAACATTTCACATTTATAGTAAATCCAGGATTAGTGAGTCTCAAAATCATTTTCGTGAGCAACAAAGTGCGCTCAAATACTTAACGCTAATCCACTGCCCGAAGGACTTTGAAGTGGGGGAGGGGGTACCTCTAGTTATTATCCACATTTTTTTATTGCTTTTTTTTTTTCTTTTTTATTGTGGTGAAAATGTACACACCAAAACATTCACCAACTCAGCAGCTTCTACCTGTCCAAGTCAGTGACATGGATGACAACCCTCAAGTTGCGCAGCCCTTCTCACGCTCCTTTTCCCAAGTTATTCCACCACCGAGAACATCACCTCAGAGTCCGTAAGGAACAACTCCCCCTCTCCCCCTCCCTCCCATCCTGGTGACCACAGAGAAGCTTTGTTTTTCTCATTATCCACTTGTGAAATTGCAAACAATTCTCATAAGGTGGACTGGTCCTGCTTCCTTAAAATTCAAAGAAATCTACAGGTGAAAGGCCCTTGAAGTCATAAACAGAGGCTTTCCTTGGCTTTTGGCACCACACAAATGCAGAGAAGTTCCTTTCTCGTCATTCCGCGTTTCAGTGGGGGGTCAGTTTCTAAACAGAAGAGTACCAAATTGTTTCCAGACACTCTCAGCATCGTTTTGGAATATCAGTTCAGCATACTTTTTTCCAGTAAGCTTTTACTAAGCGTTCACATCTGCTAGGCACTATGTAAGGCTTGGGGTTTGAAGGTAAACAAAACCCTGATGTTAAACTCAAAAATAGGAAAAAGGAAAGTTGTTAAGAGTGATTTAGTGTGGTCTGGTCAGTTGGAGAGGGCAGTGGTCGTTCAGTGGTAGAAATCTCCTCTTCCATGCAGGAGACCTGGGTTCAATTCCTGGCCAGTGCACCTCAGGTACAGCCACTACTCCTCTGCCAGTGGAGGCTTGGGTGTTGCTAGGATGAACTGATAAAATTGGGAAGAAAATAGTCGACATTTAGAGTTTAAGTGATTTCAAAATCCACCAAGAAGAGCCTTTTATTTCATAGATGTGAAAGAGGACCAGAGAGAAGTGATTTGTTAAAATTCGTAGATAATAGTTATCTTTGAATGGTTGACAAATCGGCCTGTGACAAAGATTATACCATATTTAGGGATGATTCTGTGTGGTGTGGTCAGTTTAACTTCAGTGACTATGGGACAGGCCAGGATTTGAAATAAGACTAACTCACTTTAATGATCAGGAGCCCCTGGGTGGTTGAAATAGTTAACACGCTCGGCTGCTAACCAAAAGGTTAAAGGTTCAAGTTCATCCAGAGGAGCCCAGGAAGAAAGGCCTGGCAATCTGCTTCTGAAAAATCAGCCACTGAAAGCCCTAGGGAGCACAGTTTTACTCTGACACACATGGGGTCACCATGAGTAGGAGCTGACTGGACAGCAACTGGTAGTGATAAGGATCAGGGAGGAAATCAAGTCTAGTCCTGCAGGGACAGTATGGGCCTCCTAGTCTCACAGAAAAATCGTAGGTGGTAGGGGATGACCTTGAAAGATTATTGTCTGAACGGATGGGGCATCCTGAGAGCAAGCAAGTCAAAGTGAAAGGCAACAAATGGGCAAGAGACAGCTGTAAATTAAGGCAGGAAAAAGTTAACACTGGCAAAACATTTCAGCAGGAAATAGGGTTCCACTTCCTGTAATGGAAATCCCAAGCCAGGACTCTGGGCTCTGGGTGATGACTTAGTAGAACAAAAAGATCAGCAATGTGAAGAAGACTGCGCTGTCTGATGTTTTCCTAGACCAGCACTCTGCCACCATACACCAGTTCCCTAATCGGGGACAAAAGGTAGAGGCCCAGATGGAGGTTCAGTGACGACCCAATGGAAATCAAACGGATCGAGCAAATGGTTAGGCACTCGACTGCTAACCTAAAGGTTGGCAGTTTGAAACCTCCCCAGAGGTGCCTCGGAAGTAACGCTTGGTGATCTGCTTCTGAAAGGTCACAGCCTTGAAAACTCAATGGAGTGCAGTTCTACTCTGCACACTTGGGGTTGCCATGAGTTGGAGTCAACTCGACAGCATCTAACAACAATAGCGGCAAAGCAACTTGATGGAGATTGCCAAGTGTTAAACTGGTGCTCCTTCACTCCCTGGTGCCTGTGATCTGGATTAGTGCCGGACACTGGGACAGCTGTACTTGCAGCGTGAATGTCAAGATGTCCTAGTATGAGCAGACAAGTAAAATATAGGAACCCCACAGGATTACGTGGATTTTCCTTGTTGTATGTTTCCTTGTAAAGGAGATCGAAGACTCCTGAGTGGACGATGCAGAAGTCAATTTCCACTCAACATAAACAATTGCTTTCTTATATATTGGTTCTTAAGTACCGTTAAGTACTAAAGCTTAAATCTTTTCTGTATAAAAACAAAATCACATGAGTACAAGCTCACAGCATGAACATTACATCTCAGGAGGCTCATGGAAACCTGTAGTCCATTCGTATATTTCAGCATGACCTAAGGTCCCCAGGATAAACAACCCCGCTGTATAGTTTAGAGCTGTCTAAACATGGACAGAAGACCGGGCAGCATTTCCTTCTGTTATACAATGGTTGCCATGAATCAGAGCCAACTGGTTGGCAACTGACAACAACCAAAAAAATGGAGAGGGTTAATCTGAGAGGTGGATATTCCCTAGCATCATCCCTAATCATAGGCTGAGTGACCCTTTGGAGGAATAATGAGAAGACATCCAAGCATCTCAACAGGACACGTGAGGAATTTACCTCTTAAAGCTCCTTGAAGCCAGAGATTATTTGCATCTGTGATTGACACAGTGGCCTCAACAAAGGGCTCAGACATCTGAAAGATCACGGAGGTGATGCGGGACTAGGCCAGAGTCACTGTGTTACATACGGGGGCTCCACGAGTTGGGGCTGACGTGATGGCAGCTAACAAAACAACACCAATGATTCGAGGAATGTGAACCATTACAAAGAGGTATCTGGTTCTTCAGAACTACCAAGGGTGCTTTTTGTTATAACCAGAAGTACTCTTCAGTCTGAAGAGAATAAGGAATAGCATATTATGCACACCCTAAATGTGACCAGCTAATCAGATATCAAAGATTTCAGTGGAGAAGTCCTTAGGAGAAAGAAGGGAAGTACGTGAGGAGATTATTTTTCCAGGAAAATAAAAATACTTTATGGAATAATTGTTACTTGAGAAAAAATGGATTGTACTAGTTATCGACTGCTAAGTAACGAACGATCCCAATACTTGACACTTTAAAGCAATAAACATTTAGTACCTCACAGTTTCTATGAGTCTGGAATTTGGAAGTGGCTTAGCTGGATGGGTCTGGCTCAAGGTCTCTCATGAGGCTGCAGTCATGCTGTGAGCTGGGACTATGGTCACCTGAAGGCTTGACTGGGAACTGGGGATCTACTCCCAAGATGGCAACTCACATGGTTGTTAGCCAGAGTCTCTAGTTCCTTGGCACAAAGGCCTCTCCAAAAGGCTACTTGAGCATCCTCACAATATGGCAGCTGGTTTGCTCCCAAAAAAATGATCCAAGAGAATGCACGAGGGAAACTACAGTGACTTATGACCTAAACTTGAGAGTCACATGCTGTCATTTCCACCGCATTCTATTTGCTATACGAGTCAGTCCTCTTCTGGGGACTAAACAAGGGCACAGACACCAGTGGGGAGAGATCACTGGGGACCATGTTGGAAGCTGGCAACCAGGCTGATCTTATCACAAGAGGGGAGAGAATTCCAGCTCCCTTTAGCAATTGCCCTGGTGGAGCAGTAATTAAGCACTTGGCTGCTAACCAAAAGGTCAGCGTTCGAACCCACCAGCTTCTCCACGAGAGAAAGATGTGGCAGTCTGCTTCTATAACTATTACAACATTGGAAATCCTTTGAGGCCGTTCTGCTCTGTCCTACAGGGTCACTATGAGTCAGAACTGACTTGATGGCAATGGGTTTAGTTTTTGGTTTTTTTCAGCCATTGCTTTGGGAAGAAAGTCATTTTATACTTCTGAGAAATAAGAAACCTTGTGTGCATTCTTAGGCCTCACAAGTAAAGATTGTAGGCCAGAGAAGTCAGGTGAATGTTGAAAGCAAACAGACAGACAAGTAGCATTAAAATGACTTTACACTTGGCTGACTAAAGGGCTTATATACATATAATACCTAACTTACAAGTGATTTTTCAAAGTGTGACAGTCAGTGTTGGTGTAATCCACCTGGGTGTTTAGAGTGTACATAAAAGTGTAAGTACAGATTAGTGTGTAAGTCCAAAATCTTCATGTCATACACACTGGAGAAACCCTGAGAGGACGGCCCCTGGACACCCTTTGAGCTCAGTAATGAAGTCAATCCCGAGGTTCACCCTTCAGCCAAAAATTAGCCCCATAAAACGAGACTAATGGGGCACAACAGTCCAGGGACAAGGACTAGAAGGCAGGAGGGGACAGGAAAGCTGGTGATAGGGAACCCATGGTTGGGAAGGGGCAGTGTTGACATCATGTCGTGGGGTTGTTAACCATTGTCGTAAAACAATATGTGTACTAACTGTTTAATGAGAAACTATTTGTTCTGTAAATCTTTATCTAAAGTACAGTACAAAAATCTTCATGTCACATATCAGAGAAAATCCAAATGGGTTAAAGTAGTGTCCCCCTATCAGAATATATTGAGAGCCACAAATAAAAGCCACATGTATAATTTTAAATTTTCTGGAATAGGTGAAAGCAATTTTAATAGCATTTTATTAATGGAATATTTCAAAAACATAATTTCAGCATGCAATAAATATAAAAATATTTTGTCAAGTCTTTGAAACGCAGTGTATATTTTACACTTCCAGCACATCCCAGTTGAACAAGACACATTTCAAGTGTTTCCTAACCACATGAGGCTTGTGGCTGCTATACTAGATAAGAAAAAAAAAGCAAACAAACCTGATTCCAACTCATGCATAGTGACCCCATGTGTTACAGACTGGAATCGAGCTCCAGAGAGTTTTCTGTCATGTAATCTTTTTAAAAGAAGGAGATAGCAGGCCTTGTTCCAGGGTGCTATTAGGTGGGTTTGAACCACCGACCTTTTGGTTAGTAGCCAAGAGCAAACCTTTTCGTCAACCATGGATCTATATAGGATAAAAAATAAATGAAAATAGAAAACCAAACCCATTGGCATCTAGTTGATTCTGACTCATAGCAACCCTATAAGACAGTGTAGAACTGCCCCATAGGGTTTCCAAGGCTGTAATATTTACAGTGGGCCCTGGTGGCGCAGTGGTTAAGAGCCCAGCAGCTCACCAAAAAGATCAGCAGTTCAAATCCACCAGCCACCCCTTGGAAACCCTGTGGGGCAGTCCTACTCTGTCCTGTAGGGTCACTGTGAGTTGGAATTGACTCGATGGCAGAGGGTTAGTTTTGGCAATCTTTCCAGGATGAGATCTCCAGGTCTTTTCTCCTGCGGAGCTGCTGGGTGGGTTCAAACTTCCAGCCTTTCAGTTAGCAGCAGAGCACTTAACTATTATGCCACCAGGGCTCCTTAGGTGTCTTCACAGGCAGTGACTAATAAATAAACAGCGCTGGATTTGGTAGCTCTCACTAAATTATTGGAATAAAAATTTCAGTTCCGAAATAGGAAAAAAAAAAAATCCTTGCAAGTATCTGGTTGTACTACATGTTAAACAATAACTGGAACATTTTTAAAGATTATGTACACATATGGGCAAGGATAAAATGGACAAAAGTACAACAAGGGCTGTGTTAGGGCGGACACATTGTGGGTGCTAATTTTTCTCTTCACAAAGCTTATACTGATGTTATCACAGCATTTGTGCAATTTTTAAAAGAAAGGGGGTTTATGAATTCAGTAGCTCACACATATTTTATTAGCTTACACAGAGAGTGGGAGCCTGAGGAGGGAGGTAGTGATTTAGAGGCAGAGAGATGAGGAGGACTATTTTTTCTCCACCGAGAGAGAGTCTTTCTCCCTGTAAAGTGTCTCCTGTCCAAGAACTCTCTCAGGAAACAGAGTTGTTGTTAGTTGCCGGGGAGCCAACTGCAACTCATGGCAACCCTGTGTGTGCAGAGTAGAACTGCTCCATAGGGTTTTCAAGGCTGTGACCTTTTGGAAGCAGATCACCAGGCCTTTCTTGCTAGGTGCCTCTGGGTGGGTGTGAACTGTCAGCTTTTCGGCTAGTAGTTGGGCACTTACCGGTTGTGCCACCCAGGGACTCTGGAAATAGGGTAAACGCCTCCAGAGATGTTTGCAGTAGGGAATAGTGACAAACGTCAGCAGTGTGGGGGAAGCCAGCTTCTTATGACCTGGGGGAATCAGGCTGCTTTATTCATAGATAAATGATTGTCGTCTATTTGCACTCCAGACTGATAGCAGGCGGCATATGAAATGGTCTTCATCTCTTTAATATATTCTAAGGCCCCAGGTTCTTCTCCCCGAAGCAACTTTGCTCAAAGTAAGGGTGAAAACAAAGGGAGATTTTCTATTTCAGCAATGAGACTCGATTCTCATCCTTCTTGTAACTCAACCGAAACGTTCCCAGGCAGAACCAAAGAGCTCCCTCCCATCGAATTTCAAAAGATGACAATCAAGCCCAGATGGTCCCCACTGAAAACGTTAAATATGATGCTATTGCTCTGGTCAAGTGAGATGACATATTTACATTTTTCTGATTCTACTTAAAATGGGACCTTTTAAGAGGGCCATCTGCTCCGAAATATCTTTTCCACTGCCATGCCAGGGCATGAAGTTTCCACTCCAAGGCACGCAACTGGGGGAAGGCCCTCGTGAAATAAAAACTACACCCGTGGGGTAGGTGTCACAGTAACCCAAGACCGCCCCGTGCTACGCCTACAGGGCGACTTTACTGGATGGCCACATGTTCTGAGGACACAGTGTTTAGTTCGCTGGGACAGACCTGGGGAGAAGGGAAGGCTGAAAGCAATTTTCTAATGCTAAGATGTCAGCTTGATTACACGTCTTCCTCCTTCTTGTTCCCCTGCGGCTGTTTCCTTCTTCTCTAAGCAGTTACCTGTTGCAGCATTAAAGGCTGCTGAGGTCAGGGCATCTTTCTCTGCTGCTTAAACCGTAAGACTTATGCCCAGTGTACCTAAGCTTTTGGGGATCTCCCCGCATCATCCTTCTTTTCTATAAAAAGAAAAGAAAGAAGAGTTTCCCTTGAGTCAACTCTGACTCATGGCGCCCCCATGTGTGTCAGAGTAGATCTGTGCTCCATAGGGTTTTTTTTTTTTTTTTATTGTACATTAAGTGAAAGTTTACAATTCAAGTTAGTCTCTTACACAAAAATTTATACATACATTGTTATGTGACCCTACTTGCTCTCCCTAGACTGTGAACACACTCTTCCTTTCCACCCCTGACATCCCGTGTCCATTCAGCCAGCTCCTGACGGTCTCTGCCTTCTCATCTCGCCTCTGGACAGGAGCTGCCCATTTAGTCTCATGTATCTACTTCAGCTAAGAAGCACACTCTTCACGAGTATCATCCTGTGTCCCATAGTCCAGTCTAATCTTTGACTGAAGAGTTGGCCTCAGAATGGTTTTCGTGCTGGATTGACAGAAAGTTGGGGGACCGTGCAGTCTCAGTTAGACCACCAGGTCTGGTCTTTTCACTGGAATTTGAGTTCTGCACCCCACTTTTCTTCTGCTCCAACTAGGACTCTCTGTTGTGTTCCCCATCAGGGCAGTCGTTCCATAGGGTTTTCAGTGGCTGATTTTTTGGAAGTCGCTCACCAGGCCTTTCTTCCAAGGCACTTCTGGGTGGACTCGAACCTCCAACCTTTCAGTTAGTAGTTGGACATGTTCACTGTTTGCACCAGCCAGGGACTAGAAGTCTTCCTCAAGTCCTAGTTCTTTGTATTTTGCATCTTAAATCTTGGTACTCTGTCCTTTCCTAAGAATTCCGTGTTCACGTTCCAATGTTGTTAATTGCCAGGAAAGATGGAAGAGAGACTTCCTGTTCTTCCTTAACTAGAAAACGGTTGGAGGGGTGGGATCCAAGTTTGTTCCTGAGTTTTCTTCTCCTGTTGGACTTCAGTGACGAAGGCCTTTTGTTGGCTCCAGGAGACAGTGGAGATGAAGGACATACAATGCTCCTTCTGTGGTCCAGGAGAGGTGGGAGACCCCTGAGCATGGTGGAGTTTTGACCTGGGACAGACATTATCCCCTCAGCAGTTACCTGCACACCCCAAAATGTTGTTGAGACAGCCTCATAAATGGAGTGGCATGCGAGTCATACTCGTCTCAGCTTGAGTCAGAGCGTATGATGGCTTGTTTGGTGACCTATTTGAGATCTCACTCGTATCCCCACCTTCTTTATTCACATCGAGAGTTCATTTCTCCACAGCGATTAAAAGATGGAACAAGTTACTTTAGATGGTTGTAGTTGAAACAGTGGACTCAAACCTACCAACAATCACAAAGATGGTGCAGAATTAGGCAGCGTTTCCTTCTATTACATGTAAGGTCATGTAGGTAACCAACAACAATAACAGGCATCTTGACTAGCTCTGATAAGCTCTGCCTGAAATGAAGAAATCTATTATGGAAATTAGTAATAGACCCAAATAAATACTGTGTGGCAAAATAAAGGTCGTATAAAGGTAATTTAATATGTTGTTGTTAGGTGCCATCAAGTCGATTTTGACTAATAGCAACCCCATGTGTTACAGAGTAGACTTTCCCATATGGTTTCCTAGGGAGCCATTCTCCAGGTCTTTCTCCTGTGCAGCCACTGGCTGGATTTGAACTGCCAACCTTTATATAACCAAAGCCATTGCCATTCAGGCGATTCCGATTCATAGCGACCCTGTAGGACAGGGTAGAACTGCTGCCCCGTAGGGTTTCCAAGGAGCAGCTGGTAGATTCGAACTGCCAACCTTTTGCTTAGCTGCCAAACTCTTAACCACTGTGCCATCAGGGCTCCAACCTTTAATATAAGAACCCAAAAGAGATAGTAGGTGTGATGTGGTGCCCTTCTGGCCCTGTGCCTCTTCCCCTGGTATCAGGCCACACTGGCGTGCAGTCTAGACCACACAGCCCAGGTCATGAGTGTCTGGTTGGCTTTGTGCCTGTTTCCGTATGGAGCTTGAACAAACAGCCACTTCTGTGTAACAACAGTCCCTGTGGGTCTGTTTTTATCAGTTACAGCTAACCTTTCTTCTCCTAGAGTCAAACATGGCCCTTCTAGTCATCAGTGACCATGAAGCTTTTATTCTCTCTGGTGACTAGACAGATATAGAGACTAAACTCCCAAGTAAGTGGGGAAGGATAGACAAAGCCAGATGATCTTCCCCCTCATTGCTGTCCTTCTGTTTGCCAAGTCTTCTTATATCCCAAACACTCTCTAAGCACGGTAGGCATTTAGGACTCTCCAGTTTGGGGTGTGTATTGTTATTAATGAATAGAGGAAAACTTCAGAGTAATGAAGATAACTTAATGAAAATTAACATGTCAGGTTCAAAAGTTCATAACAATAAATAATTACTTATAAAAAGAGTTAAAGCCAAAATAATAGTGAACAGGAGTAAAACTGGAATTTAGCCACATTACAAACCAGCAGATAAATTTAAAGTGGTCCTGATTCTTAAAATTATTCTAATTATCCAGGACTAGCTCACACAGGATTCCAAACACGAATAAAAGAACTGTTCCATGCTGTTGCCAACCCTTTCTTCCTTGGGTTAAGAGCAACACAACATGGTGAACCCAAATGAACCTAGGTCTCATCAAAGTTTTACTTTTTTACCAATAGTATAGTAATATATTTTTAAAGCTTTATTGAGATATAATGTACATAACATAAAGTCCATCCCTTTAAAGTGTGCATTTCAATGTTTTTTTTTTTAGTATATTTAGAGGTATACAACTATCACCATCATCTAATTTTAGAATATTTTCATCACCCTCCCCCCACAAAAAAAAACCCATGAGCAGTCAATCCACGTTCTCCTCTTCCCCAGCGCCAGGCAACTACACATCTACTTTCTGTCTTTGTAGATTTGCCTGTTCTGGACATTTCAAATAAATGGAATTATACAATATGTGGTCTTTCTGACTGGCTTCGCTCACTTAGCATAATGTTTTTGAGGTTCATCTATGTTGACCATGTATCAGTACTTCATTCCTGTTCATTGCTGAAGATAATTGGGGTCAGTTATCAGTTTTTTGCCTCTTAGCTCCGAATGCATTCTTCAGTATATGCTCTCAGATAAAAAATGGAACTTCTTTAAGCCTTTCTCCTTTAACTCGAACACAACGCTAAGCTTTCTTAGTAGAGGGCGCTGGAGGGACACTGCAAGAGGAGGAGGCTTCCTGCAATTTCCGGTAGAGGTGGAGCTCCGTTGTATCGGGGAAGTGACGTGGAAGGACATCTGCTGGAGACTGCCCCAGACAGGAGCCCCGTATGCAGCGCCCTAGTGTTTTTATAACGTGCTTAGCTCAGATACCAGGGTCTGCTCCAGCCTACACAGAGCCACCTGTGCCCAGAGGATCACACAAAGAACTAAACAAAGTCTAACGCCCTTCCTGAAGCCCTGGTGGCATAGTGATTAAGAGCCCCGGTGAGCAATGGCTGCCAACCAAAACGTGGGCAGCTCGAATCCACCAGCTACTCCTTGGAAACTCTATAGAGCAGTTCTACTCTGTTCCATAGGGTGGTTATGAGTGGGAATCCATTCGACGAGAATAGTTTTTTTTTTTGGTTTAAACTCCTTCCTAATGTCCTCCTTCCTAGGTACTCACCTTCCACCCTGGGGTACCATGTGGAGTTTCCATATACATTATAGTTACTCTTTCATTGTAATTACTGATGCTTTGCATTAAGCTTCTCCTGTTAAACCTACTGCTTGATTTCCATCTTCTGATTAGACCCAGACTGCTACAGTATTTCTATCTATAAGCTTGTCATACTGTGATGGCTTAAACATTGCTGTGATGCTGGAAGATATGCCACTGGAATTTAAAATACCAGCAGGATCACTCATGGTGTTCAGATTTCAGAAGAGCTTCCAGACTAAGACAGACTGAGAGGAAAGGCCTGGAGATCTACTTCTGAAAATTAGCCAATGAAAACTGACGAATCACAACAGAACATGGTCTAGCTTGCTTGCTTTGGACACAGCACTGGAGGAATCAGTCACTGCAGGAGGACACCGTGTTTGGTAAACTAGAAGACCAGGGAGGGCCAGGGAGACCCTCAATGAAATGAATTGGCCAATAGCTGCAATGATGGACTTGAACATACTGAAGATCACAAAGATGGCGCAGGACTGGGCAATGTTTTGTTCTGTTGTACATAAAGTCACCATGAGTCAGAGTTGACTCACCAGCACATAACAACCACAACCATATTTGATTTATCCGTTCAACTGTTGGTGGACATTTGGGTTGTTTCCAATTTTTTGTCCCATTTTCTGCCCAGGAATAATGCTGATATGAACATTCACTTGCTAGCCTTTGTGTGGACACGTTTTCATTTCTCTTGGTTGGATACCCTGGAGTCGAATGGCTGAGTCATATGTGCATTTATATTTAACTATTTAAGAAACTGCCAAACCATTTTCCAAAGTCTCTGCAATACTTTACCTTCTCACCAGCAATGTACAGGTGTTTTAACTTCTGATACCTTCATCAATACCTATCTTTTTCATTATAGCCATTCTAGTGTGTTTTTCTACTAGAAAATCAAGGTATTGAAGCCAAAAATGAAAGACGAATAAAAATCGGAATTGCGTCCTGTATTTGAGAAGAAATACAAAGGCAGTGTCTATTCTTCTGTTCACTGTCTTGTCAAAACTTAAGGAATCCATGACCCTTTGGGCTGCAATCATGGTGATGTGTCCTTTCGCAAATGCTGTGACAACAGGGTATGCGGTAGTAAACTCACATTTTCCTTTGGAACAAGAGCAGTAGAAAATTTTGTTTCAGGAAAACTCAATATGAACTTCAATAAAATAATGTGAAGAAAAATTTGAGCCAAAAGACGTTTCGATTTTGCATCTTTTTATGTGAGGTTTTCATTTTTTCTTTCTTTTTCCTTTTATGGCAGGAACTTTAAACTCATCATTTGGTCCAAAAACAACATTTAATCATTATTTTCTAGGCTACCCACTTGGGCCCGATACTAGTCCAGAGAATGGAGAAATACTGTTTCCATTTGGAAGCCAGGGAATCGCTTTCTGGCTGGGGTACAGATTTCCTGTTTTTGCTCGAGGATGATAGAAATTTGGGCTGATCAGTCCGGCTCAAATTATCAGAAAATAGCATTTGCGTTGCAGTTGCAGGGCTTGGCTTTGAACTCCTACTCAAGCTTTCTTGGCTTTTACACAGTCCTCATCAGTTTAAAGAGGTTTAAATATTTTAAACAAAACCAGGATAAAAGAAATGTTTGGTCTAAAAGAGAAAAAGCTTAGACATGCTGCTGATGGAGTTAGACCTTCCTAAGGCCGTCAGATCGTAATCCACCTCCTGGCACCTCCTGTTTTAAGATTTCACAGAGTGAGTTATACCGCTCTGTGGAGACCAAAATGAACTCACAGAAGTTGTAGATTAAAAAAAAAGAAAAAAAACTAACTTTGGAAGCTGATCGTTTTAAGCATTGCTGAATTTGTAACCAGTTTAAAGATCAGACACCAAGTTAAGATACAAAGAAATATGAGATTTTGTGGTGATGGAAACTCAGCTCACGTCTGTGGACTAGCATGGCTTGCTTCCATCCTTACATTTCCTCCCTTTCCTCTAGGAGAGAGATCCATAGAGTACAACCCCTCAGAGCATCACCTTTTTCAAATTGGAGTTACTCAGTTATACAGGTGTTAGCAGAAGGGGTCATGGCATGCTAGCTCCTGAGAACAGTCCAGAACCACACTGTATGATAGAACTTTGTGATGATAGCAATGTCCTGTAATCGCATGCTGTCCAGTATGGTAGCCACCAGCCTCATGTGGCTGTTGAACACTTGAAACATGGCTAGTGTGAGAGGGCAACTGAACTGTTTTCATTTTATTTAATTTTAATTAATTTGGATTTTCATAGCTATATGTGGCTAACCAGTTGCTGTTGAGTCAACTCCAACTCATGATTACCCCATGCGTGTCAGAGTAGAACTGTGCCCCATAGGGTTTTCAATGGCTGATTTTTCAGAAATAGAGTGCCACACCTTTCTTCTGAGGTGCCTCTGGGTGAATTTGAACCTCCAGCCTTTCAGTTTGCAGCCAAGCACAATAAGGGTTTGCACCACGCAGAGGCTAGTGGCTAAGTTATCGGAAAGGGAAGCTCCTGTAAGTGCTGAAATACTTGAAAGTCCCTTCAAGATCTCTCTCTGTCACTGTGAGGGGAGGACTTATCTCTTCATTCTTCCTGCTCTTCATGTGGATAATTATTGGACAACCTATGATGAAACACACACACACTTTCCAAGGACCAGTTGTAATTCTCAGAGTTAATGCAATCTAGACCCAGAGTCAGGAAGAGAAGGTTACCTAGCTGGGGTACAATCCCTTTCCACTGAAAAAGTATTGTCCATCCTTTGAGTTCTTCCTTTTCTTTCCATGTCAACCCCCTACTCCTAGCAATGTTTAATAAACCCGACCCATTCCAATGCATCTTCAGACAACAGGGCCAGCCTTTAGTTAAACAGTGGTTAAACTTGCTAAGGGCCATCTGGGTGGCTCAAGTGCTCAGCTACTAATGGAAAGGTTGGCAATTTGAGTTCACCCAGAGGCACCTCTGAAGAAAGATCTAGTGATCTACTTCTGAAGAATCAGCCACTGAAAACCCTATGGAGCACAGTTCTACTCCAACACACACTGGCTCGCCATGAGTCGGAGTTGACTTGATGGCAGTTGATTTGGTAAACTTGCTAAAACTTGGCATTCACTCGTTTTCTTTTCCTTAAGCTGGAATACGTTGTTAACTAAGCAAAATGTATACGCGTTCACCGGTCACCGTGGTCAAAGCAAAATTCCAGGGAGATTAAGGCATCTACTGGTCTCAGTTACCATGGAGTTTTAGAGAAAGATATGTTGATCACCTGAAGACAAGGCCATTAGCTGTTGCTCAGAGGCGTTGCAAGTACATGAAAAGAGAATAAACTGAAAGAAAGGCTTCAAGCATTAACGAAAGGAAAAAAAATCTAGGTGTTTCCCTCCCTCTGAACAAGGCCCGATTTCTCATTATCTTAGCAATTGTGATATTTTATCACAAGATAATGGAACCTCTTTGAGTAATATACATGTTCAATGTACAGTAAAAGTTAAATACACAGAAATTTAATATGTGTCAAATTAAAACATACTCGACATATATATATGTATACATATACATATATATAAATACACACACACACACATTTTTGTTAGGTGCCGTCAAGACCGTACTGACGCATAGCTACCCCATGTACACCAGAACGAAACAACACCCTGTCCTGCGCCATCCTCACAATCGTTGTTATACTTGAGCCCATTGTTGCAGCCACTGTGTCAGTCCACCTCATTGAGAGTCTTTGTATTTTTTGCTAACCCTCAGCTTTACCAAGCATGACGTCCTTCTCCAGGGACAGATCCCTCCTGATATGTATATACATAGAGAGAGAGTAGATAAAGGTGAGCAATGTTTTTTCTTTTTAAAATTATCAGATAGTAAATGTTTCCAGCTTTGCGTATCACATGGCCTCTGTTGCAACTACTTAACTCTACCATTTCAGCACAAAAGCAGCCATAGACAATACAAAAGCAGATGACCATGGCTGAGTGCCAATAAAACTTTATTGACAACATCTGGCCAGTGGGCTGGATTTGGCCCATGGGCCATGTGTTGGTCCCTGGAGTAGATGAAAAACATGAATCAATTCTGTTCCTCAATATTGACTACACATCAGCTAGAAGAGTAAGCATAAATATCTCATGAAACAAGTTGAAAACTGGTTGCCGTGAGCAACGGGAAATGTGGAAGATTTTAAAGGAGATAAGTGACATCATCTCTGAACTCTGGTGATTATCCACTGTGGCATCTCTGGGTAGACTCGAACCTCCAACCTTTCTGTTAGCATCTGAGCATGTTAACTGTTTGCACCACTGAGGGAATCCCTCAGGAGGAAGGAAGGGAGGCAAATTGTGGAAAGTGAGAACTAGAGTTGGTGAGCCAAGGTCACAGCTGTGCTAGTTATAAAGCATGGGCCAGGTACAAGACAGGTACAAGAAGACAAATGAGAAAATGCATCCAAATCACCATGGATGAACACAGTGAAGGTAATTAATCTCCTCTAAACTGGAACCAAGCTCCCTCGTCGCACACGGTTTGCTCTCATCCACTAACCAAAATGTTGGCAGTTGGAACCCACCCACTGGTGCTGCTGAGGAAAGGCCTGGTGATCTGCTTCTGTAAAGACTGCAGCCAGGAAAACTATGGAACAGTTCTACTCTGCACACACGGGGTTGCCATGAGTCAAAATCAACTGGATGGCACTAACAACACCACCACATTGGAACTGTCTCCATGATACATAAAGTAGAGGGTTATGGCTGCCCCTTCCAGAGTGACAATTCTCAGCTCAGTTCTTAATATTTTGGCAAAATTTGTGTTGTATTCTAGTTGAGGTGGCACAGATCTCTATTTCTCGCCATTCATTCATTCGTGAGACAAGCATTTGCAGAGTGCCTACTATGAGCTGGATGCTGTGCTAAGTGCTCCCCAACAGGGCCCGATTGCAAGGCTCCCGTGATAGGGGGAGAGACAAACAACAGACAGACGAGGAGATGACATATCCCGTAAGCATCAGTGCTACACAGACAAATGCAGGCAGGTAGAGAGTGCTGCGGGCAGGGGCAAGGGGATGGGGAACTATATGGCCTTCCAGGAATAACAAGGAGGTGAGCCAGGGGCTAGGGGCTCCAGGTCAGAGAGGAACGCAGAGCCAGAGCACGCAGGGGTGTGGGCCCTTGCAAGGGATTTGGCTTGTGTGTTACTACACTGAGAAGTCATTTGGAGAGTCGGACAGAAGGAACAGGATTTGAGGGACACTTTAACAGACTTCCTCTGACTTCGGGGTGAGGAATATGCTCAGTGGAGCAAGAGGGAGGGAACAGTTAAGAGACTGTTGCTGCAGTCCAGGTGAAAGATATTGATGGCTTGGACCCGCCTTGCCAGGAAGGCTTTCCAGGGGTGCAGGAATTGCTGCTGAAAGCCAGAAAAATAAAATCAATCTGGGTTAAGTCGAAAGCAAGAGATCACGCTTCCTCAGGCATATTGCAAATATTAAGTCATAGAAAAGTTAACTGTTCTTAATGGTGTGTCTTTCAGTTATATCTGTTCCAATAGAAGACATATGTATACATGATATATATGACATATGTGATATATGTACCATAGAATATACATTATATATGTACATAAATATCTGTGTCCAGCTCACCATAACATAAAATATGTTGTTTAATATATAGTTTAAATATAAACTCTGGAATAGTTCAAATATAGCTTAAATATAAACTATGGAATCCAGCATGCCTACAAATATCTTGAATTCTGATTTATGAATTCATTTAACTCTTTATCAGACCGTGGCTTTTTCTAGTTGCACAATAATCTCAATTACTCTCTTTGAATGAGTTACTGGAGACTAAAGTGATGGCAGACTAGTCAGGACAAGTGACATCTTGGAACAGATACCAGCTCCACCCAGAGCTCCACGTTCTCAGCCATGCTGTGGTCAGAAGAAGCAGGACACGGGTGAGGCTGGCCTAGAAAGCTTGTCCCTATTGGACCAGAGGGAGGCTCTTCTGCCCATCCTCACCTTCCCAAGGCTGTTGGCTGAGTTGTGCCAGGACCTCTTTCCCACACAGGTCTTCCCCTAGAGAAGTGGTAGGGGCTGTCTTCTGAACGAAGAGACAGTAGTTTATCCACGTGCCATTAAACCAGAACACGGTCAGTTAAGCTGAAATGTCTAAATGTAGCTAACCAGTTGCCGTCAAGTCAACCCCGACTCACGGCGCCCCCATGACTGCCAGAGTCGAATGTGCTCCATAGGGTTTTCAATGACTATGAAGTCGATCACCAGGCCTTTCTTCCAAGGCACTCAGGGTGGACTCAAACCTCCAACCTTTCAGTTAGCAGCTGAGCGCGCTATTAATCATTTGCGCCACCCAGAGACTCCAAACGTAGCCAATGGGAGACGAAAAAGAAGTTTCACCTTCAACCAAAAAGAACATAAGAGCAATGATTTTAATGAATGGGGCAGCTGTTGGCATTATTGGGTGCTGTAAAGTCAATTCCTACTCATAGAGACCCCATGGGACAGAGCACAACTGCCCCGCAGGGTTTTCTAGGCTGTGATCCTTATAGGAGAACATCACCAGGTCTTTCTCCCACAGAGTGGCTGGTGGGTTTGAACCACCAGCCTTTCAGTTAGCAGCCAAGTGTGTGCTTAACCATAGTGCCACCAGGACTCCTTGGGGCAGCTGTAGAAAGGGTAAATGTTGGCTTTCAAGGCCCCACGTTAAACTCTGTTTTACTGGCCAGATGACCTTGGCTCAGATATGCATCCACTTCGAAACTCCATTTTCTTCTGTGTAAAATGCGGAAGCAGTAATATCCATACAGTAAGACCTTAGAGACTCTTAAATGGAATTAATCCATGTCCAGCATTTATCACGGCATAGGCTCACGTGTGCTTCTGTTTGTTTCCCGAGTACTGTTTTCTTAAGGCAGTGCAATTCTTTTTAGTTGTTTTCCCGTGTTGTGAGTTCCTCAGATGAGCCTTCAAAGAAGGTTGTCTAGACAATCATATATTAATTTATTAGATTACAGAAACAGGCTACTGTTTCTACATAAGTGGACCATAATATTTAGAAAAGTGTCAGGTCTTTTTCTATGGAGAGAAGATGGGTTGTAAATTTGAAATATAAATCTAGAACTAGCACTGTGTATCACTGAAAATATTAGACTATAGTGGGATACTCTGGTTTATTGATTTATTTTTTAAATATTCCTGGGTGATGCCAACGGTTCACACTTGACTACTAACTGGAAGGTTAGCGTTTCGAACCCATCCAGTGGCACTGCAGAAGAAAGACCTGGCAATCTGCTTCTGTAAAGATTACAGCTAAGGAAACAACAGGTTTGGGCTTCTTGGGTTTTCTGGCTCTTTTTTAAAGAAAGCTGAAATTCCTGGCTAACATCTAGAGGCAAAAACTAAACCTGTTGCCATCAAGTTGATTCCAACTCCTAGCAACCCTATAGGACAGGGTAGAACTGCTCCATAGGGTTGTCCAAGCAGTGGCTGTTGTATTTGAACTGCCGACCTTCTGGTCAGCAGCCATAGCTCTTAACCACTGCACCATTAGGGCTTCAACATCTAGAACAGTGGCTCTCTAACTTGATCATACATCAGAATCACCTGGAAGGCATGTTAGACACACATGGCTAGGCCCACCCCCAGAGTTCCCGATTCAGTAGGTCTGGGTGGCTCCCAATAGTTCGCATTTCTGACAGGTCCCAGGTGATGCTAACGCTGAGGGCCACAAGTAATGCTGATGCTGATGGCTCAGGAACCACACCTGGAGCAGCACTGACCTAGATAAACAACTATACTTCTCTTCCTGGCACCTCAGTATTTACAGTTGTTGAAAATTCAGGCAAATACAGAACATCTTCGTTGTTGTTGCTGAGTGCCGTCTACTTTATTTTGACTCATAGCAATGCCCCGTGACAAAGTAGAACTGCCCCATAGGGTTTTCTAGGCTGTGATCTTTACAGGTGAAGATCGCCAGGTCTTTCTTCTGAGGCACCTCTGTGAGGGTTTGAACCACTGACTTTTCTGTTAGCAGCTGAGCACTTAACCGTTGCACCACCAGAGATCCTTGTTTAAACCGTACTTCCTCACTGATTCCATTGCCTGCATTTTCTATAATGTGCAAAGGAGAAAAAAAAAAAAAAAGAAAAGGAAGGTCAAAAGGAGATCAGGATCATCCGGAAAAGCAATGCCCCTGACACCCAGTAAATCCACTCGACACTAGCACGGGGCATCAGTCTCCAACATGGCAGGCATGTTGACATCAATAGCACCCTGTAGGCTCAAGATGTGGAGGAATCTCTAAATTATAGACTTTCCATCTTGGGAAAAGGTGCAAGGAATGTCTGTTTTGATGGCCATGGTTTATCTCCGTCAGCAGACATATTAGAAATAATGAAGTAGCCAAGGGCTGTTCCTTTTAGTGAGATGTATCTGCTTCAGTAAACAGAAGGAGAAATCCCAATTGCCTGTTGAGGTATTTGATGCACTTATTAAAGAGATGGAGCCCGCTGGCACAGTGGTTAAGAGCTCGGCTGCCAACCAAAAGGTCAGCAGTTCAAATCCACCAGCTACTCCTTGGAAACTATGGGGCAGTTCTACTCTGTCCTATAGGATTGCTATGAGTCAGAATCGACTTGATGGCAATGGGTTTGTTTTTTTGTTTTCTGGTTTATTAAAGAGACAGCTTTACAATTCCTCCAGGTATCAGCCAAACCAACAGAGATGTAAACTCACCTGCCGTCCCTTGAGATAACCTTCTTTATGAGCATGTTGACTTGGGAGGCATCAGGAGCCCGCCGCTGACACAGAGGGCAATGTTACCTAATTTGCTACCATTTAAACATGGGACAATAACGGAGAAGGTGCACACTGAACGGGGCCTGGAGACGTGTTACCCGCGTCCTCGTTCTCACATTTCAGATGCAGCCAGGGACCACGTGAGAACGTGTGCTACGTAATCGTCTGCATTCGAACTGCCTCATGAGGGAGTCCATTTCTTCTATTGTCTAGCGGTAACTGACTAGTTGAGCGGCTCTAATTGGACCATCATACCTGACAGTTTTCCATCTAAGGAGTCTTTGAGAGAGCAGGTCCACCGTCTCTTACTATTATTTAATTTCATCTATATTCAAGACAATCTCAGTTTCTTCTTGGGCCCTTGGCTGCCTCAGCTCCTTTTAGTTAATGACTCTAAATTACACTAAAAGTGGCATTTGGTGGTGGTGGTGTTGTTAGGTGCCGTCAAGTCGCTTCAAACTCATAGCAACCCTATGTACAACAAAATGAAACACTGCCCTGTCCTGCGCCATCCTCACAATCGTTGTTACGCTTGAGCCCATCGTTACAGCCACTGTGTCAATCCATCTGGTGGAGAATCTTCCTCTTTTTCACTGACCCTCTACTTTACCAAGCATGATGTCTTTCTCCAGGGACTGGTCCCTCCTGATAACATGTCCAGAGCATGTGAGACGTAGTCTCGTCATCCTTGCTTCTAAGGAGCATTCTGGTTGTACTTCTTCCAACACAGATTCATTCATCTTTCTTCTTCTTCTTTTTTTCCATAGGTGTTGGTTGTAGATCCAAGTAAAATGAAATTGATGACAACTTCAATCATTTCTCTGTTTATCGCGATGTTGCTTATTGATCCAGTTGTCAGGATTTTTGTTTTCTTTGTGTTGAGGTGTAATCCATACTGAAGACTGTGGTCTTTGATCTTCATCAGTAAGTGCTTTAAGTCCTCTTCGCTTTCAGCAAGCAAAGTTGTGTCATCTGCATATTGCAGATTGTTAATGAGTCTTCCTCCAATCCTGATGCCATGTTCTTCTTCATACAGTCCAGCGTCTCAGATTATTAGTTCAGCATACAGATTGAATAGGTATGGTGAAAGGATACAACCCTGACGTACACCTTTCCTGGTTTTAAACCACCCAGTATTCCCTTGTTCTATTCGAATGACTGCCTCTTGGTCTATATACAGGTTCCTCATGAGCACAATTAGGTGTTCTGGAATTCCCATTCTTTGCAGTGTTATCCACAGTTTGTTAGGATCCACACAGTCAAAAGCCTTTGCAGAGTCAATAAAACACAGGTAAACATATTTTTAGTATTCTTTGCTTTCAGCCAGGATCCATCTGACGTCAGCAGTGATATCCCTGGTTTCCTGTCCTCTTCGGAATCCAGCTTGAATTTCTGGCAGTTTCCTGTCCATATACTGCTGTAGCTGCTTTTCAATGATCTTCAGCAAAATTTTACTTGTGCGTGATATTAATGAGATTGCTAGATAATTTCCACATTCTGTTGAAATGGGCATAAATATGGACCTCTTCCAGTTCATTGGCCAGGTAGTTGTCTTCCAGATTTCTTGGCATAGACAAGTGAGCACTTTCAGCACTGCATCCATTTGTTAAAACATCTCAGTTGGTATTCTGTCAGTTCCTGGAGCCTTGTTTTTCATCAATGCCTTCAGTGTAGATTGGACCTCTTTCTTCAGTACCGTCTGTTCCTGATCATATGCTACCTCCTGAAACGGTTGAACATTGACCAGTTCTCTTTGGTATAGTGTCTCTGTGTACTCCTTCCACCTTCCTTTGATGCTTTCTGCATCATTTAATATCTTCCCTGTAGAATCCTTCAATATTGTAACTCAAGGCTTGAAATTTTTCTTCAGTTCTTTCAGCTTGAGAAATGCCCAGTGTGTTCTTCCCTTTTGGTTTTCTATCTCCAGCTCTTTTGCACATGTCATTATAATACTTTACTTTGTCATCTTGAGCTGCCCTTTGAAATCTTCTGTTCAGCTCTTTTACTTCATCATTTCTTCCTTTCGCTTTAGCTATTTGACGTTCAAGAGCAACTTTCCGAGTCTCTTCTGACATCCATTTTGGTCTCTTCTTTCTTTCCTGTCTTTTGAATGATCTCTTGCTTTCTTCATGTATAATGTCCTTGATGTCATTCCACAACTCATCTGGTCTTTGGTCATTAGAGTTCAATGTGTCAAACCTATTCTTGAGACTGTCTGTAAATTCAGGTGGGATATACTCAAGGTCATACTTTGGCTCTCATGGACTTGTTTTCATTTTCTTCAACTTCAACTTGAACTTGCATATAAGCAATCGATGGTCTGTTCCACAGTCAGCCCCTGGCCTTGTTCTGAGTGGTGATACTGAGCTTTACCTTAGTCTCGTTCCACAGATATAGTCGATTTGGTGAGTGGCTATGTATGTATGTTTGGGGGATTTGTTTCCAAAGAGCCAAGGGGGCATTTTGGCAAATACAAAGGTGAATAACAGACTAAAAAAAAAAAAATCCATTGCCGGTGAGTTGATTCTGGCTTATAGTGACCCTATAGGACAGAACAGAACTCCCCCATAGGGTTTCCAAGGAGCAGCTGATGGATTTGAACTGCCAACCTTTTGGTTAGCAGCCAGATTCTTAACCACTGTGCCACCAGGGCACCAAGACTAGGTTCCAGTAAACCAGTTGTCGTTAGTTGACTCCAGTGCCTGGTGGAGACCCCACGTGTGCCAGGGTAAAACTGGTTTCCAATGGCTGCTTGGTTTGAAGGTAATTTCTATTAAAATAAAAACCATGTTTCTGTGATTGATATTCTCCCCATTTTAAAGAAAGATTTTAAAATGTAATTAAATATCTTAATAGACCTTAAACAATGTGATTTACACTCATTGATGTGGAAGTAAAACTCAAAAGAAATGCTGTGCTCATGTTGAGAACATGATTATTGGGGACAAAATGCTTTTTCCAAACAAAAATGGTAAACTGAAGATAATGGTATCGTCACCTAAACAAAGTCACAGAAACAACAAGTCATGTCAACGTTTCTTGTGTTACCTGTTTTGAAAAAGTCCATATACAACTCAAGACAAACCAAACTTTTTCACATTTTTTGAAGATTAAGTATGTTCACAGGAATCTCTAAAAGATAAAGAGAAACTTTCCTCAAACCATCAAAGGGAACGTACAGATTTTCATGGTTATGTAGACGCAGAACGTAATAAAATATGACCCTGGTGTTCTTCCAAGGGCCAAGGCTAATCTCATGACACTCTATCCTTTATCAAACCCTGGGCTTGTTGTGGAGACAGAGCGTGGAGAAATCTGAACTCAAGCTGCCAAGGGTAATGGTGTGATTCAGAAGAATAACCCTCTTTTACAGAGAATACAGTGCACTGTTCTTTGAAAGCTAGGTCATCTGTTTTAAAAATAAGATACGTTTCCTCGGAAGGATGCTCCAGAGAAATTTATATGTTGACTGTTGTTAGGTGCCATCGAGCTGATTCCAACTCATAGCGACCCCATGTGACAGAATAGAGCTTCCCCAAAGGGTTTTCTAGGCTGTACTCTTTATGGAAGCAGATCACCAGGTCTTTCTCCCTCAGAGCTGCTGGATGAGTTCAGGGTGACAATCTGTCGGTTAGCAGCTGAGCAGTTATCCATTGCACCATCAGGAGTCCTTGTATGTTGACTAGTCTGTCCATTCTCAAGGGCAGTCGGCCATGTATAGTCCAGTACCAAGAACGGGTTCCTTAAAATTGAAACGCACTAAGAAGGCAAATGATGTAGCTCAGGGTTTCTAAACCTCGGTGCTGTTGACATTTGGGGCTGGATCATTCATTCTCTGTGGTGCGGCCGTCCTGTGCACTGTAGGGTGTCTAGCAGCATCCCTGGTCTCCACCCACTAGTCATTCTCTGTGGTGGGGGCCGTCCTGTGCACTGTAGGGTGTCTAGCAGCATCCCTGGTCTCCACCCACTAGTCATTCTCTGTGGTGGGGGCCGTCCTGTGCACTGTAGGGTATTGACGGGCATCCTTGGTCTCCACCCACTAGTCATTCTCTGTGATGGGACTGTCCTGTGCACTGTAGGGTGCCTACCAGCATCCCTGGTCTCCACCCACTAGTCATTCTCTGTGGTGGGGGCCGTCCTGTGCACTGTAGGGTGTCTAGCAGCATTCCTGGTCTCCACCCACTAGTCATTCTCTGTGGTGGGGGCATCCTGTGCACTGTAGGGTGTCTAGCAGCATCCCTGCCCTCCACAGTTCAATGCTGGTAATACTCATCCCCCAAGTTATGACCACCAAAATTGTCTTCAGACACTGACAGATGTCACCAGGGGCAGTATCACTTCCTGTGGAAACCGCTGGTACAGTTTGCTTTGGGATCATAATTGTCTGCAGTTAACTTTTGGCATGTCCTTTCAGTTTCTTGTAGGAAAGGTAACATCAGACAACTGGTTTGCTCTCTGAATTAAAGATATTGCAGGCAGAAAACAACACCAAAGAAGTTCCTGGCACATGAAGTTCTAAATCTCTTTAGAAGTCTCTGAACCTTTCAGGTTTAAACCCACTGCAGGACCGGGACTCAATCCCCCCTCACCTGCCGAAATCCTAGTGGTTGATTTTAAAACTCTGCAACTAAAAATGACAGCCACCTTGCATTCCTGCTAATGACGGTCTGAGCAGTATGAAAAGTCTGCCCCTTCCAGACCCTTCATGGGGTTGTTGTCCTATGTACTTTAATTCTATCCTCAGTGCTCAACTACGTTCAAGCCATTTGGCACATAGGGGATTATGGGCCTTGATAAAGGTGAATAGTTAAGGCAAGTGTCTCCAAACATCCTTTCTCCAGAAGCCTTGTAGATTGCCTTCATGACTTCTGAAGAAATGGAGCAAAAAGATAAACATGCAGATTATATCTTCCAGGAAACAGAGCTGAGCGTCAAGACTTACCTGCTGTTCAGCTGAACCATAGTTAACAAATGCCCACCGCGGTTCTTTTCCTCTTGTGTCTGCTGTCTCGCCTGCTCAGACGCATAAATCTCTGCCTCAGTGAATGCCTTTCTGCTGCAGGGAGCCGCCTGACCAGACACTGTTTGGTGCAGCTGTTTTTTAACTCAAAGATTTTGTTTTCAAGCACTGGCCATTTGTAAAGGCATTCCCAACGCTGGGAAACTACTTAGGTACATAGACAGCGACGGAATCTAGTATTAACTCCTATGAAGTTTATATGGACAGACATGGCGGCTGGAAATATGAGCCTTCCAGGTAGACCAGGTTTCTTAGTATTATCAGGCAGCTGTAACAGAAATACAAAAAGTGGGTGGTTTCAACAAACAGAAATGTATTTCCCCAGTGTTCTGGAGGCTGGAATTCCGAATTCAGGGCAGCGGCTCTAGGGGAAGGTTGCTTCTCTGTCGTCCCTGGGGGAAGATCTCTTTCAGAATCTGCAGACCCGAGATGCCTTGATTCCTTGGTGATGTCCACCTGGCGTGTATGTTCTCTGCTTGTGCTTCCTTTTCTGTGCCTGATTTTTATATCTCAAAAGTCATTAGGTTTATAACGCACCTTATATCGATGTGACTTTATTGACATAACAAAGAAAATTCTGTTCCCAAATAGGATTGTATTCACGGGTATAGGGGTTGGGATTCCAACACATATTATGGGGGGACACGATTCAATCCATAACAGTAGGTCAGAAGATTGTTTAAAAAGACGACAAGGTGGAGAGAAAGGCATTTAGACCAAAGGAATATCAGGAGCAGAGCCTCAGAGGGGAGGCAGAGATGGGGCTTTTTGGAACCGTAAATGGATCAGTGGCTAGATGGTGGAATGTTCTGGAAGTGGGTGTGATGTAAACCCTTAGGGCACAGAATCAAGCAGGGACCGTTTCACAAGGGGCTCTAGGGGACATGCTACAGAGGTTGGACTTTAAGCCGAGGACACTGAGAGGCACTGAGCTTTGAGGGTACTTGCTAGTCAGGCACAGGCTAACTTGAACTTTAGCATGACTGCTCTGTTTGCGTTTGGACTGGTGAGTTTGTAAAATGAACGTCTGGGAGCCAGAAAAAGCTCTAGGCAGCTGCTGCGTAAGCCTAGAAGAGACAGTGGAAGCTAGAGAAAAGGCAGGCGTGCTGCGGAAGGAGAGAAGTGGCTATATATTGCTGTTGTTAGTTGCTGTTGAGCCCATTCTGACTCATGGCAACCCCGTGTATCACAGCAGGCAACACTGCCCCATCCCGCACCGTCTTCATAATCATTGGTATGCTTGAGTCCATTGTTGGAAAGCCAAACCCATTCCCATCGAGTCGACTCCGACTCATAGAGACCCTGTAGGACAGAGTAGAACTGCCAAGGCTGTTATTCTTCACGGAAGCAGACTGCCAAATCTTTCTCCCTCGGAGTGGCTGGTGTGTTCCAACTGCCAGCTTTTCAGTTAGCAGCCGAGTGCTTTAACCTCTGCACCCCCAGAGCTCCACTGTGTATTTTGAGTAACTTCCAACCTAGGGAGCTCATCTGTCAGCACTGTATCAGACGATGTTCTGTGGTGATCCATAGGATTTTCAATGACTGATTTCTGGAAGTAGATCTCCAGGCCTTTCTTCCTACTCTGTCTTAGTCTGGAAGCACCACTGAAACCTGTCCAATATGGGTGACTCTGCTGGTGTTTGAAATACCAGTGGCATCACTTCCAGTATTCACAGCAAAACACAGCCAGCACTGTGGGACACACCGGCAGACGGGTGGCTATGTATTAAGGAAGTAGAATCTAAAGGACTTGGTGGCAGAGCAGCTGAGGGGGAGGACGCACCTAGTTCCTGGCTTGGGAAGTTGCATCCGTGGTGGGTGTCATCTGCTGAGGTCAGGACTCTTGAAGGAGAACATAGAAGGTAGGGGTAAAAGGTAGGTTGGATGAGGGGATGCTGGACATCCCTGTGTGACAGGATCATTCCAGGCAGAGTTATCAAATAGAATCAAAGGACCTGGTGCTCAGGAGGAAGAGCTGGGCTGGCGCTATAACGTGAGAATATTTAGTTATGGGTTGTAATATAGATTCTGATTAAAAGCACGGAGAGTTTATAAAGCAGTGGATCTCCACCAGGGGCCATCTTGCTCCCAGGGGACATCTGGCAATGGCTGAGATATTTTCGGTTGCCACAACTGGCAGGGGTGGGAGTATGCTACTGGCATCGAGTGGGTAGAGGCCAGGGATGCTGCTAAACATCCTGCAGTGCACAGGGCAGCCCCCACCGTGACAGAGAATTATGCCGCCTGGAGGGTTGGCGGTGCTGAGATGGGGAACCCTGATGCAGTGTGATAGGAGACACAACTGGGCTCTGAGCACAGCGTGCTATGGCTGCTGAGCGCCAGTCCCAGTGGGACTGACCTGCTCTAGGGATATCTGCATTGATATAGGTCATTGATATAGGTCACAGAAAGCCTGGGTTTAGGATCTGGGGCCCTAGGGCGGAGCATCCAGGGATGTAGAAAGCTAACTTGTCGAGGCACTTAAGATGCAGGACAACACTGAAACTTAGAGCTCACCTCCTGTCCTTGTTTATCTCCTAACTGTGGTTCCCCACATCTGCGTGGTTCCCCACATCTGGATGCCCAGCCTGATTTTAGGTCACTTGAACAGATACACTTACATAAGGAGCCCTGGTGACACATGGTTAAAACCTCCGCAGCTAACCAAAAGATTGGCGGTTCGAACCCAGCCAGGGGCTCCACAGGAGAAAGACCTGGCAATCTGCTTCCGTAAAGAGTGCAGCCTAGGAAACCATTTGGGGCAGTTCGACTGTGTCACATGGGGTCACTGTGAGTCAGAGTTGACTCAATGACCCCTAACAACAACAACAATATATTTGCTACTTGTTGTTGCTGTTAGCTGCCATGTAGTTGATTCTGACTCATGGTGAGCCCATGTGTGCAGGGTAGAACTGCTCCATAGGGTTTTCTAGGCTGTGATGTTTCAGAAACAGATCGCCAGGCCTTTCTTCCAAGGCACTTCTGGGTGGGTTAGAACCACCAACCTTGTGGTTAGTAGTGGAGCACGTAACTATTTACCAACAAGATTAAAATAGAGATGTTTTTTCTTGATAGAAGGAAAAATACTAGCGCTATGAGGTCACACTCCAAAAAGAAATACGAGGAGGCCATGGAATGGATTACTGTTTTGTGTCCCTCACGAGCAGATAAATAGCTATTGAGATTCCTGCTTTCAGCAGCCTGATGGGCAATCCATAAATACTGTTTCCTGACAGCTTACATAGTTTTTACAATTGAAATGACAATTATAAATCTGCACCAGGATCCACACTTTCAGTGAGGACATAGATTCTCTTTAACAACACATGACAGTATTTTGTTGGCAAATTAGGATGATATATTGACACTGATGTCATCGTCTGAAAGTTGAACCCAGACACAGTATATACAGTAATATGATGGACTTATGGGCAGAGGGAGGGTTTTTAAAAATTATATATTATTATGTTGACGAAGGAGCCCTGCTAACTGAAAGGTCGGCAGTTCGAGCTGCTCCGAAGCAGAAAGATGCAGCAGTCTGCTTCTGTAAAGATTACAGCCTTGGAAGCCCTAGGGGGCAGTTCTACTCTGTCCTCCAAGGTCACTGTGAGTCGGAATCAACTGGACGGCAGCCGGTTTGTTTTTTTTATCATGTTGCCGACTGATGGAATAGTCCAGGTCTCCAGATTTTGCTGGCAGTGATCACAAAATGTCAGACTTCATGCAAAGATGGTCTCAGCTGTGCGTTCAGCGCATATGCTAGCTTTGAGTTAAGTTCAGGGTCCTTCCCGTCTGCTGGCTAAGCTCGGCTGACGTTGTTTTCACTTCCTTGGGGGGAGTATACATTCAGCTGTCAGTGCCGTCTGTGGGAGGGAACACGGAAGTGGCTCCAGGATCTAATCAGTAAAAGCTCATTGCTAGCGGTCCACTGAAGGTGAAATAGTCACATAGAGAACTTCATTCAAGAGGGACATTTGACTTTGCCGCCGTTTTCTGTAGCCCCTTGTCATGTTGTTAGGTGCCATCAGGTCAATTCCGACATATAGCGACCCCATGTGACACAGTAGAACTGCCCCGTAGGGTTTCCTAGGCTGTAAATCTTTACGGAAGCAGGCGGCCACATCTTTCTCCCGCAGGGCGAGTGGCTGGTGGGTTTCAACTGCCGGCCTTTCGGTTAGCATCTGAGCACTTACACACGGCGCCACCACCGTCAGGAGTGGGTGCCTATTTCCCCATCTCTTGAGGACACGCAACACAACAGTATATTTTGTTTGTGTTGGTTCATTTAGTGACTCTCAAGCACTCTCACATCTAAAGCACTGTGCCACACACTGAGCGGTATGCGAAGCTCTGGACAAATTGTCCTTAGCTTTTCAGATTTCAGTTGTGAGTGGAAGAAAAGAAGTCAGTTGCCGCTGAGTCGATTCCAACTAATGGCAACCCGCTGTGTATCAGAGTAGGCCTGTGCACCACAGGGTTTTCAATGACTGTTTTTTTGGAAGTAGAATGCCAGGACTTTCTTCTGAGGCACTCTGGGTGGACTTGAACCTCCAATCTTTGGGTTAGCAGCTGAGTGTGTTGACTGTTTGTACCCCACAGGGACTCCTAGTGAAAAATAAACAAACAAACAAGACCTAATCAATACAGAGACAATAAAGAGAAAGGAGCAAATCGCCATAGCAAATGCTTTGTTAATTTTGTTACAGCAGGGTTTACTGTGTACCTAGAGGCACACAGTAGTTTTCCTCACCGCATATCCTTTCTAGGATTTGTGTTGAGTCTTCTGCTTGTGAATTAATTGTCTGTTAAAGTAATCAGATGTCACCATCAAAAATGATTTTTTTTTTTTTTTTTTTTTTTACGTACACCATCATTTCCCGTAGGTATAGGGATGGCCATTCAGCTGGAACAGAGGATCAGACATAACACTCTGTACACCCCTCACATGAAGAGGCAGGGTCTGTGGCCCTCCTATTGATCCTAGGCGGGTCTTCGTGTCATTCTTGATAAACAGGATGCAGCAGAATTTTCTCGGCCTCACCTTGGCGGCCAGGTTAGAAAAACCCGTGAAGCTTTTGCTGTGTTCTCTTGGGAAAACCAGTCTTGACTTGATGCTCTGGGTCCCCATGTGTGATGTCTGGCGATCTGTTGTGGATTGAATTGTGCCCCTCCAAAAAGTGTTGTAAATCCTAACCCCTACACCTGTGTTTATAGTTTCATTTGGGAGTGGTTCTCTTTGCGACGTTAATGAGGCAGGATTAGTGTAGGGTGTGTCGTGAGTTGATCTCTTTTGAGACAGGAAAGAGATTAAACGCGCAAGCGAGCAAGCAGACATGGGGGAAGATAGACGCCACATGAAGATCCCCAAGGAGCCAAGGAACGCGGATCTTCCCCTAGAGCCAACAGAGAAAGAGAGGGCCTTCCCTTAGAGCCGGCACCCTGAATTCGGACTTCTAGCCTGAACTGTGAGAGAATAAACTTGTCTTTGTTAAAGCCGCTCACTTGTGGTATTTCTGTCACAGCAGCACTGGGTGACTCAGGCCCTACCCTAAGCTGCTACATAGAGAAACCATGTAGAGAGTGCACAGACAGACAAACAGACGGACAGAGAGGTGGCCTTCTCCAGCTGTCCCCAGTCTCCCAGTCCAGATACCAGACATGGAAGTGAAAAGCCTTGGCCGTGACGGCAGCCCCAGCCATCCTATGGCAACAACTGTGTCATGTGACGTTAGGAAAGCCAGTGACTTTCCATTAGTCCTTAAACTAGCCCAGGCCAGATTTGGCCCGCCCCGCATGCGCAGAAGGGCCACCGTGACCCGCGAATTGACCTCCACAGAGGACTCAGCAAGAGGAGGAAAGAATCAGAAGAAAAATCACCACCCAGATCCTATTCCGAACGAAAGATCCGACAAGAGCCACGCCACATCACTTCCTGTTTCCTGGCTGCCTTCTAGGACTTTCCCTCCCCAGTATGCCTGTGCGGCCGCCATCTTGCTACCCAAATCACATAGAAGGCCTGCTTCCCCATAGCTCCGGGAGTCGGGGCTGAGGGACTTCCTCCTGGCTGTTTGCTCTGCACATCGCAATAAAGTTACTCTCTCTTTCTCAAAGGCCAGTTTCCACATCATTGGCAGGTCTGAGCACGCCGGACAGAACTTCCTTTCTTGGGTTCGGGAACAACTGCATGATAGAGCCCGAGGGGAACTGTGTATGGAGCCCAGCCAACCTGATCAGCATGGTCAAATAAATATTTGATCAAAATAAATGTTTGTGATTGATTCAACCCACTGTTTGGAAGTGCTTTGCTACGCAACAGTAGATAACCAGAACAGCTACATTCTTGGGTTAGAAATAGATGGATTTGGCCAAATGCCATATCCTCTGCTGAAGTTTCCCAGTACTTACATTAGCTGACGGGTTAGTATTTTCTTTGGACTGCCATGGGTCATTCAGATCAGCAATTTAGACAAATTCGTAAAGTACATAATGTTATTACACTGTTATAATTGTTAGTATTATTTCACCCTTGGTGAAATGGGTTTTCTTTGTGATGTTAATGAGACAGTATTAGTGTAGATTAGTGAGATATAAAAGAGATTAAATAAGCAAGCGAGTAAGCTTATTTAATTGGTAAAATAAATAGGTGGTACAAATGATTTGTGCTTGACTGCTGACCTAAAGGTTCACAGTTCGAACCCACCCAGTGGCACCGTGGCAGAAGGGCCTGGCAATCTGCTTCTGTAAAGATTACACCCAAGAAAACCCTATGGAGCAGTTCCACTCTGAAACCCATGGGGTCTCCATGAGTCAGAATTGATTCCAGGGCAGCTAACAACAACTAGCCTTGTATATCGTATTACAATTTGCTTAGCTTCCACAAAATTACTACCTAATACTTCTTAGAAACACTACATTGGGAATGATCCCTCTGAAGGGCCCCCGCACGCGACACGGCTCTTTTCATGACGCTAACTCTGAAGGCACCCTTAGCCTCAGCCTGTTATTTTGGTGAGGCCTCCCTGAAGTTTGTGGCACATCAAAGTGAGGGCCCTGAGAGCATTCCTCCCCAGGATGGTTGGTTCAACTTAAGCAAATCCTCTGTTGTGAGTGGAACTGTGTTCCCCACAAAGATATGTTGAAGTCCTAACCCCCAGTAGCTGTGAATGTGACCTCGTATGGAAATAGGATCTTTGCAGATGTAGTCAAGTTAAAGTGAGGTCATAATGGATCCGGTGGTCCCCAGGTCCAATGACCGGTGTCCTTATAGAAGCAGAGACACAGAAGGAAGAAGGCCACGTGCCAACGAAGATTCGAGTGATACGGCTGCAGGTCAGGGAACGCAAGGTTGCTGGCAACCACCAGAAGCCGGGAAGAGGCAAGGAAGGATCCTCCCCTAGAGCTTCAGAGGGAGCGTGGCTTCGCCAACACCTTGATTTTCAGCTTCTGGCCTCCAGAACCATGAAAGAATACATTTCCGTTGTTTTAAGCTACCCAGTTTGTGGTGCTTTGTTATGGAAACACTGTTGTTGCCCTATGCTATCAAGTTAATTCCAACTCGTGGCCACCCCGTGTGTTTCAGAGTTGAACTGCCCCCTGGGGTTTCCTTGGAAGCTGTAATCTTTATGGAAGCAGATCGCCAGGCCTTTCTTCCACAGTGCTGCTGGGTGGGGTCCAGCTGCCAACCCTCCGGTTACCAGCTGAGCGCAAATGATGGATCCTCCTGCAGGGTCTGTGAGGACATCTCCTTGCCCCGATGAGGCGTGGTGAGTGGCTTCCCTGCCTGGGGGAGCAGAGAGCAAGGTGTGGCTCTGTCCTCTTCCCCCTTCCATCGGGAAGAGACCGCTGAGGCCAGGAGTGCAGTGAGCCATTGTCCAGGGCCGGCTTCCAGCAGGTTCTGCCAGCTGCTGCAGCTCCCAGCTGTCCGCAGTGCCTGGGGGGGCCACAGATGCCTGCCTTGTGTGCGGCCTTCAGCTCACGGGGAGGGGAAGTCGCTGGAATGGGCTGTGTGGCTGTCTCCCATGTACAGCTCAACACAGTGGTTTGTCACCGCTGCTGGCTTCAGGACAGAATGACACTTTTTTGTTTGTTTTTGCTCCGACCTCCATAAAAACAATATATGTATTTTTTTTTTTTTTTTTTTTTTTTTTTTTGCCTGAGGTTGTGTACTGGAAATTGACAAACATGACGAAAAACTGAATACAAACACCTAGAGTTAGTCTTTGTTTTTCCCTAAGGTGGAGCTTTGCCTGGACGTAGTCACATTCCATCAAATATCACGTCTGTTGTTTCTGGTGTAATGAGGATTAGGGACCATGGAGATGGCTTACCAGAGACGCCAAAATCATCTTTAATTAGCGTTGTCCGAATAGACAGCATTCACCAGAAAAAGAAAAAAAAAAACAAAAAACCATAAAGTTTGGGAAAGTGTACAAGGAAAAATAATTAAAGGATTATATTTTCAAGTCTTTGGGACATGGAATGGTACTCCTTATAAACTATATTTCATGGTATTATTTCCTGGAATGTGGAGAATAATTTTTAAGAATGTTATGGTTAAATAAACCACAAACATGCAGATAATATAAATTGGGGATGCAATATGTGTGGTCATTTTCCTTAATTACATTTACTTTTAGCTTCTTTTCAACCACTCCTTTGTCAGTTTGTCATATTGTATGTGGTGGCTTTTGTGTTTCTGTGGTGCTGGAAGCTATGCCACCGGTATTTCAAATACCAGCAGGGACACCGCAGTGGACAGGTTTCAGCAGAGCTTTCAGACTAAGACTAGGAAGAAAGGCCTGGCAATCTACTTCTGAAAATCAGCCAATGAAAACCCTATGGATCACCACTGAACATTGTCTGATATAGTGCTGGAAGATGAGCCCTCTGGCTTGGAAGGCACTCAAAATACACAGTGGATGCAACAATAAACTCCAGCATACAAATGATCGTGAAGATGGTGCAGGAGCCGGCAACGTTTCCTTCTGTTGTACATGGGGTTGCCATGAGTCAGGGCCAACTTGAAGGCACTTAACAACAAAATAGATACAAGCATAAATGTAAATACAAAGGTAGGTATAGATATAGATATCAACACAGCCATAGATATGTAAAAACACACACATTTGATTAATTTTTATGGAAGGAAGAAGATATACAACTTACCTTACTGAACTCTTAAAAATGTCTTACCTTACGTAGCCCCCAGATAACCCTTGCCCTGGTTTTTAACAAGGGCAGTATGGTGTACCGTTTAAGAGCACAAACTCTGGGGCAACACTTTGTTCACAACTCGGCCCCCAGTGTTCGTATTTGCTGTGTAATCTCAGAAGATTATGTTAACCTCTCTGAGTCTCAGCTTTCTCATTTGCAAGATGGAGATCATGACTGCCCTTACACCTGGGATTGTTGTGAGAACTGAGCACGTAAAATGAGAGCTTAATGAACCAGTTTGTGGCGCATAGTAAGCGCTGTAGAAAATTTAGCTACTATTGTTGTTATAGAGGTAAAATTCAGTGTTCTAAGGTGTTAATTAATGTTCCCGAGTCCACAACAACAGATTCGTGGTTTAAAACCAGTTTAAAAAAGGAAAACAGTTGCCATCCAGTTGACTCTGACTCATGGCGCCCCTACGTGTGTCAGAGTAGAACTGTGCTCCATGGGGTTTTCAATGGCTGATTTGGGGGAAGGAGATCTCCAGGCCTTTCTTCTGAGGTGCCTCTGGGTGGACTCAAACCTCCAAGCTCTCAGTTAGCAGTGGAAAGCTTTAACAGTTTGCACCACCCAGAAACTCCTCGTGGTTTAAGCCCAAGTCTAATTCCAGAGCCCTCTCCTGTCTCTTGTGGACAGCTTTGATGATGAGGGTTAGTGTCAAATGCCCTGGGTTCTTTGCCCAACTTTCTCAGGCTCAAACACCAGGCAATCTTAGGTCTCCGTCTCCCCATCTGTGGACTCTGATAACAGGAGCATCTTCACAGCATAATACCTCTGCTCCTCAGAGTTGGAGTAAGAGTCAAATAATTTAAATGCAGTTAAAAATTATAGAGGGCTTGAACAGTGTTCGGTGGTATTGTGATTTTTATACTACCAGCTTTCATTAAGAATTCCTCCTTCTATAGAGGTCAACTATGCAATGGAAACACGTCCAACATTTAGATACTGTGATGGTGAAGGTTGTGTGTCAACTTGGCTGGGCCATGATTCTCAGTGGTTTGGCAGTTACGATGTAGTAGGGCAACTATATACTGATGTAATCACTTCCATGATGAGACCTGATATAATGTGATCACCTCCATGATGGGATCTGCTATGAGCAGTCAATCAGTTGAAAGGGAGTTTCCTGGGGGGAAGCTTACTGGCTTTTGCCCACTCAGGATCCTGCAGCTGGCTCCTGTTCATCTGACCTCTGGTTCTTGAGACTTGAGGTAGAAGCTTACCCCCTCCCCTATCTTGAGATTCATCAACCTCTGCAGCCTGTGAGCCAGAGGCTTGCTGTCTGACCTGCCAATCTTGGGTTCACCAGCCCCTGCAGCTTCATAAGTCAGGAGAAGCCTCCAGCCTGACCCATGGACTTGGGACTTTCTAGCCTCTACAACAGCGTGAGCCATTTCTCTCTCTATATATATTTATACACTGCACTGGTTTTGCTTCTCTAGAGAACCCAGTCTAAGACAGGAACTTAAGACAAGGAAGTTAGATATTCATTACCACGAGGACCCCTGAAAAGCGAGTGGATGTAAAAGATATTAGTGTATTTTTTATTTTTCCTCACATTTTATTTCTCAAAGAATTTATACTTCTGGAGTGTTTGGTTGTCCTGCTTGTGTTTTTATTTTGCTTCTGTTTTTCACTTAACTGATAGCTTAACAAGAACAAGTATCTAGAAAAGGTATTCTGAGAAGCAGAATTTGGTTAACATCAGGCCAACATGAAATTTTCCAAGAAGGTAGAAAATATGAGCCAAACCAAATTTTTGGGCATAGAATTGGATATATTCCTGGCAAGCAAGACCTCTGTTCCTAAGAAATAAAACAATTTTTGGACACTAAGTAGCTTATAAAGGAAAGCTTTTGATGTATTGAATAAAGGAATGAACAGGAGCTGTAAGATACAAATTTTCTCAAAAGTCTGTAGAGTTTAAAGTAAAAGGAATTTTGAATTTGGCACAATCTAGTCAGCACTGGCTGAACCAAACATATTTCAAAGACAATTGGACTCTTAGTTGAGCCTAAAACATATTTTGTTTTGTTTTTTTCCACTAGCCTTGAAACCATGTCTTATTTTATCCAGAAATTTTATTTATTGACATCAGAAGGGAAAATTAAAATTTGGACACATATGAGAATAAATGAGAGCCCTTGAGTTTAGACACACAGACTGTGAAATGCATTTATAAACTATGGTAATCCGTTTCCAAGATGGCCCCCAATGATCCCTGCTTCATGTTGTTGCTATATGCCGAAGAGTCGATTCCGACTCATAGCAGCCCCATTTGACAGAGTAGATCTGCCCCATTGGGTTTTCAAGGCTATAATCCTTGAGGAAGCGGACCACCAAGTCTTTCTCCTGCAAAGCCACTGGGTGGGTTCGAACCGCCCAGCTTTCAGTTAGCATCAGAGCACTTAACCGTTGTGCCACCAGGGCTGCTTCCTAGTATCGAACAGCCTTGTGTAGTTCCCTCACACGTTACTAGGGTTGGTCTGTGTGTCTAAAAGAACATTCTAGAAGTGATGGCATGCTGCTTTTTCAAGTTTCTGTGCTAGAGAAGGAGTTGTTTCCAGACAACGGGGACAAGGGCTTCCAGGTCAACAGTGAAAGTAATCAGTTTTCCTCTTTGCCATGTAAAAATCAATGACTACGTTGTGTAGACAAGCAGTACAAAGAGAAGCTTACATTTTTTCAAAAATAATCTTATTCTGACAACCCTGTCCTTGCATAGACAGCACATGGAATTTCAGTGTTTAAAAAGTGCAATTTACCTATATCTTCTGTTTTTGTTTTACAAATATTAGAGAATACTGCCTCTCAAAACGCAGGTTCTCTTTTGTAATCTTTGTATTTATTAAGCTGGAAAGATGGAAAAGACAAAGCATATACTGCAAACCAGGGTTTCATCAGGAGAAATAATCAAGAGAAAAGCTCAAGGCTCCGTCCTGTAAACATTCCCTAAAGATCTCCCAATTCTCCAGTCTGTAACAGCCTTCTAAGGAAATATTTCATTCGCTAGAACTTGCACAAACACAGCGTAGAAGTTCTAATCCACTTCTGTACAGCTGGGATCATATTGTTGCTATGCCATAGAACATTCTGAAATTACAGGATGACAGCTATGTGAAAAATGGACATTTTTACTTAAATGACTACTTTGTAGAAATGAATATAGCCATTGTCTTCCCAACATCAAACACATGGCATAATTCTCTGTGCCTTTGAAGGCAGACACATCTTTGGCTCCATTTACCATGTAGCCACTGGAAACTTTTCTGTGGTCCTGTAGACACAACTATAATATTTGAAATCATGGTTTCCACCAGGCCGGGTTTTCTGGTGAATATGCAGGCACCTGCCACTTCAAGGATGGTGTGCATACCTGCAGCTCTCTCATTTCATACCCAGCATTCTCTCCATTTTCCCTTAGCTCGTGTCAGCTCTTTTGGCAAGTGTACGTGGCTGGTTTTTGGTTTTGTTTCTCATTTCATAGAACATTTTGTGGGTGTTGTTCATCAATGAAACCTATGCTCTCTCACTGTGCTTATTGAAAATTACATTCGCCAAACTTGCTCGTCATAAAACGTGCAATAAAGAAAGTCTCATTTGTTTAAGACAGTAAGAGGTTATATACATTTGAGGGGAATGGCAGGCAGAAATAAACACAGAACTAAGTCTCAGCATTACAAAGGCACTAAATTTTAAGTCCCTGCTTTATTTGCTTAGCAGGTTAATAATTGAAACTCTCTCCTGCTCCATTTTATTGCCCTTTAGGATTGGAGAAGACTTTCAGGCTCCACATGATGCCAGATCTTCAACACTAATAATGTCTTTCCCAGCAGGTAGAAGCTACTCAGCTTTAGATATTCAGGTGCTTTATTTTCATCTCAAGCAGATAGCTTCCATCCCATGAGTATAAAATATGTATACAAGGTCATTTAACTAATATGTATTGGAGTCATTTTTACTATGAAGATCCCAGTGCAGATTTTAAAAACTATCCTGCTGACAATGGTACCCATCAACCTGATAATATGAGAGTAAATTGTGTTGCTGTTTAGACAACATTACCCTAATTTTTCAATTGTTGGCCATCAAGCCAAACTTTATAATGTTATTGTTCTCAACATCTGCTGATTTCCAGGCAGAGAAATTACTTCTTGTCTTGTGGGACTTTATTTTAAAGTAAGCAAAGAGATGCTCAAGGTTACAAAGCATAAACTCATTTAGTTTATTACAAAGTAGTCATGGCAAGGCACACAGAGGTGAGACCACCAGACATTATTTAAGACCAGAGAATCAGGACAATATAAGGTTAGTCCAATGGTTAGAGTCCAAATCTTGAGACTTAAGGCATTTACCTTTAACGAGTGGTCTTGGAAGGAAAGTTTGACCAGCAGTTTGTGCTTGGTAGAGGTCCCTCATAGTTGGGGTCTGAGGACGGTAGCAGCAGGCAGAGTCTCAGTCTTAATCTCTGGGATTCAGTCTTTGGAGAGAGTCTGAATCTAGAGAGAGATTCTACCTCTGTCTTTTCTCACTGAGTTAGCAGAAGTCCTAGGTTTATATATGATTTTTTCACCTTGGCATCACACAATAAGGGCCAGGTAACACCACCTTTAACAAAGGCTAGTGTGGTTAAGAGCTCGGCTGCTAACCAGAAGGTGAGCAGTTCAAATCCACCAGCTGCTCCTTGGAAACCCTATGGGGCAGTTCTACGCTGTCCTGTAGGGTAACTGTGAGTCGGAATCGACTCAGCGGCAGTGGATTTGGATTGGTTTGGTTTAGTGTGTTACATCTTCTCTTTAAAGTCAGAGATTAGCCACATGCTACGTCTCTTCTTCAAGGATAGACACTGAGCTGTTCATGACTTACTCATGCCTCAAGGCTAACTCACAGAAATTCAGTTACATGTTAATTTTCTTTTAGCACAGCATACAGTTGCAAAGCCAATTTAGGAAAGTTATGACATACTTCTATTTTTTATTTCTAAATTCAGCATTCTTTTTTATTTCTAACTTCACATTATAATTACTTATACATGTGTGTTTCAGAGCATTACGGAAGCATATATAACACTCCTGAACACACAGAAAAGGCCTGGCAAGGTGAATGTTGAAATTCACTTCGGTGATTACTTCTCATCTGTCATACTACAGAAGGAGGTTTAACATTGTTTGTGTTTATTTTATCAGGTAGATATGCAACTGTACATTTTGAGCATATGTATTTACTTTCATACATCAATCTTTTTTACATCATTGGGACTATTTTTCTGCTACCTCACAAGTAGATAGAATGTCTAGTCTGTCTCTCTGGTGACTATGTCCAGCTTCTTCAGCTGGAGACTAGAGCAGAACCAACCATCATACACCATCTCTTTCAACCTGATGAAATAGTGCCTGGCAGGTTAGACAGCTGTGGTCCAGAGTGTTTGGACGCTTTTGTTTTGACTGTGTCATTGTGGCCTTGAGGAAAGTTTCAACTTGTTTATGACATTTCAATCAGCAGTATACCAATATTTATGTCTTTTCATCAAAAAAGTTTTCTTCAGAATGACTGCATGGCATTCATTACACTGTCTAATGAAGCAACCCCAACATGCAGAGCAATCCCCTGATCCATTTTCTATACGAGATGGCTAAGCTCCTCCTTCCAAGTCTTCCATTCTTATTTTTACTACACTGATCCATTTGTTTCTTGGCCATATCAAACTTAAACAATTATTAATTCTAACCTTTTGAGTGCTCTTTTGTGTCATTTATTTCTACCAGGTTCAATTTCCTTTGTCCATGTTTTTCAAATCTAGATTTTTTAAGAAGGATTGACTATGTCGTATCAGCCTCTAGTCAGTTGCAAGTTTTAGGTAGTTTTAACCAACATCAGTGTGTGTGTGTGTGTGTGTGTGTGTGTGCACGTGTGTGTGTTGTGTGTGTGTGTACCGGTCCTAATTCTTCCTCCAGGCCTGTGTATGTATGTGCAGTAGTGTGTTTAAATATAACCAATTATAGATGACAAATAGACAGGCAGGCAGACAGACAGACAGGCTAGGTAGATGATGGATGGATGGGTGGGTGGGTAGGTAGGTAGATAGCTAGACAGACAGAGAAAGAGAGATCTTCAGTATCTTCCTCTGTGTGAGCAACATGGCAGTTTCAAAATAGCTAGGTGAAAACAGGTGAGTGAAAAACTCCTGCTTTGTTTATATCATTCACTCAGAGTAAGTGACCTCAAGAAAAAATGAAACACTTGCTAGGTTTACAATTCCTGCTTCTATCATGTCAGTAGTTCTTATAGCATATGGGAAAACAAAAACAAAAAACCATCAGGCCAAAGAAGTAAGAGAAAAATAAGATCTCTCACAAACATCCCAAATTAACCTTCATTGAAATTTTTCTTCTACATAAGACAGGTTCTTCCAAACATAAAATAGCATAAGATATTATTTGGCTGACTTGCTTTATCCCACTGATGTATTTTTTTTTCCCTTACTCTCTCTATCCCTAAGCTTGTGCACAGGAGAACTTGAGAAGCCAGCCTTGATTATGAAAGAGATCACACAATGTAACTGATCACAATATGTTAGCTCAAGGCAGATTATTGGACATTGTCATAGAGCTGGTAAAGTTTGCAAGACTTTTTAAATAATTTCTCACTAAGTTAACTGGACATTATTTTAGGTAAAATCTTTCTGATAATATCTGCTATCAGAAACAATATCACTTAGGGTACGATAACGTGGGTAGACAATATTCTCTCTAATAACTCCCTCCTGTTCTTCATTTGGAGTCCCTGGGTGGTGCAAACAATTAACACACTGGGCTGTTAACTGAAAGTTTGGAGATTTGAGTCCACCCAGAGGCATCAAAGAAGAAAGACCTGGCGATCTACTTCCAAAAAATCAGCTATTGAAAACCCTACGGAACGAATACAGTTCTACTCTGACACCCATGTGGGTGCCGTGAGTCTGTCTGAGTCAGCTCCCTATCGGTTAGTTACTTCATGTCGGCATTTAAACAAGCTCCAGTCACAGCCCAGCTCTTTCAGACCTGTCTCGTTCACCTCCACCCTCCGGAAATCTGGCCCTTCCCTGTGCCTCTCCACTGAAACCACCTTGCCAAGTTCGCCTATGGCCTCCCGTGGCGTTCTCCTCAGGGGCCCGTTTCATCCCTTACATAATGCGTCAACACTATTGATTACCTTGCTTTCATTGGCCACTGAGGCAGGAGTATCTCCAGGTTCTTCTTTTGTTGTTGTTTTCTGCTTTCTTCGCCCATCCCTTAAATGATGCTTTTCTCAGAATGGTTGATCAGGTCCTCTTCGCTTCCTGCTTTGGGCAATCTCCTTCGTCATGGCTTCTCCTTCTGTGATCCTACGTTTATTTCCTCAACCCAGGTCTATCCCCTGGCTTAGATTCATGCGTCCAACTACGTATGGGATTCTTCATGCGTCCAACTACGTGCTGGATTTTTCATGCGTCCAACTATGTATCGGATTTTTCAATTTGGCTATATGCAGGCTACCTTTAACTCAACATGTTCATGAATGAATTTTTTGCCTTTCTTCTCCAAACCTGCTTTTCTTCTTTATTATCTAAATCAATGAATTTGTTGTTGTTGTGTGCTGTTGAGTAGATTCTGACTCACAGAGACCCCATGTGACAGACTAGAACTGCCCCATAGGGCTCACTAGGCTGTAATCCTTACTGGAGCAGATCGCCAGGTCTTTCTCCCACCGAGCTGCTGGGTGGGTTTGAACCGCTGACCTTTTGGTTATTTGCTGAGTACTTAACCATTGTGCCACCTAGGATCCTTCAAAAAGATACATTATCCTCTCTATTTATAAATATCTCTCAGAATTTGAGATAGTTTCTCCAACTATTTCTAAAGACATGTCAAGAAACCCCTAATAGTATCTGTAAGTGAGTCTATTCATGCAGTCTTAGAAGGTATCTGTTGTGTGAAAAAATGAGATAGCTCAGTTGATGGAGTAAGAACTTTCTCAGGACTGCTAAGTTGGTGTTATTTTTAAAAATTATGAATGTATTCATTGTTACATCTTTTCCATTTGAGGCTCTGGTAAAATGTGCCAAAGCATCATTGTCAGATATGCTCAAAGGGGCATTCTGTTATTCTACACTGAGTGTCCGTCCATATACCTCACAGCTTCACTGTGTATTAAAAATAGACCCACACTCTCCATTGTTTCATCACAAAAGTTTGGATCTTGTCGGTCCAGAAGTAGGAGGTGCAGAAATTTGAATTTGTTGCTTTGCCTAGCACATGCTTTGCATCAGTGTACGATCTGTGGAATTAATGTGTAATAAACAAATCGTTGTGCTGGTTGTGGCATCTTTTAGAAAGCCATTTATTGTACTCTTCAAAGCACTCTCTCTTGGCACAAAATTTTGTCAGTGAATTTAATTATATTAAGCTAATGTTTAATACCATCCATCGGGAAATGCGGGATGACCCATGTTTTCCAACACGGATGTTTCTGTTGGAAAGCTGTTTTCAATAGGACCTGCACACTCTTCTGCTTGTTGCCAGGAGTCCCCACCCAACATTTGGTTATTGCATTTCACATGACAAAACCGGTTTTAGAAAGCAAAGTGTCGATGATAAAGAGAAAGTGTCCCCTTAACTTGGTTTTACCGGTGAGAAAGAGAGCTTCCCGGAGAAGCCAGCATTCAAAAGAATTTACCTATTTCACACAAAATGTGAATCTGGACCAAACCAACATGTTGATGTTTGTTCAGAAGTATTGCGCTTTTCAACGTTCATTCCTTTTCATCCTTTGCGTGGCAGAACTAGAAAGGCCGAAGAACGGGTGTGCCAAAACACATACTGTGATGGGCGTGCCAGGTAAGACTGAGAGGGCTTGGGATGAGGGCCGCCGCGTGACTTTACGGATGAAAGACAGCTGGGTGGCCACCGTTCTGCGACACCTCTCTGGAATCAGCTCCCTCTTCCAAATTAAAAATATAAGACTGATGTATGATGGCAACCTTGAAATTAAAAAGCTGGAGAACATACAAAAGGACCAGCAAAAAAAAAAAAGCGAGTGATTTTTCTTTAAGTTTATCCCACTTATTGATGGAATTTTTTCCCCCAATATTTCCACCAGTATTGATGGGTTTTTTTTTTTTTCTCTTCATTTCTCTTTCTAAAATGCTGCATTACTTTTATAATAAAAAAAAATATATATGAGAACCTCACTTAGCAGACAATTCATCATTTTTTTTAAAAACTCACCAAATTTAGGCTGATTTAAGAAGACTTAAAAAGAAGAGGATTGACTCTCTAGTGACCTTTTGTTTTAATTGAGATGTAATACACACACGGTGACATTCACACTTTCAAAGTGCCGATGCAGTGTTTTTTGTTAGACTCACAAAATTGTGCAAGTTATCACCATCACGTAAATCCAGAACATTTTTTTTTACCCCCAAAAAGGAACCCTGTTTAGCTGTCACTCCCATAATCCCTCCCCAGTACCCTGAGGCAACCACTGATGTACTTTTGTCTCTATAGATTTTCCTATTCTGGGCATTTAATATAAACGGAAGCAGACAATTTGGGACCTTCTGTGTTTGGCTATTAGAGAAAAGCAATTCAATATCTAAAATGAGATTTAAAAAAAAGTCATATTGTAAAACTTCAGGCGAAACCAAGAAATAAAGATTCTGCCATCAGGTCTTGAAAAGTAGTTTCCATGTGGATCCTGGTGTGGTGGATACTCAGTGTGACTTACTCATGTACACTCATGACCTGTCTCCCCCAGCATCTCATGATTTCCATAACGAGTAAAAGAATGTGTAGGCAGTCAATCAATACAGTTGCTTGTTATTAAAATTGTGCTGAGAGAAGAATGGTTTGACTTACTAGTGTCTCAGGTTAGGTTGGCCTTGTACAAACACAGTCATAAAGCATAGAGAACCGAGAGGGAATTATAACGTTATGGCCGACATTTGCTGAGGGCTTACTGTGCTCCTGGCACTCCATGTGGTGACTCATTTAACCCATAAACACATAGATCAATGTGATAGAATAGTCAAAAATTGTTATTATTAGTTGCCCTTGAGTCAATGGTGACTCATCGCGACCCCATGTGTGCAGAGTAGAACTGTGCTTTACAGGGTTCTCAAGGCTGTGAACTTTTGGAAGCCGATCCTCAGGCCTGTCTTCTGAAGCACTCTGGATATGTTCAAACTGCCAGCCTTTTGGCTGGTAGTTGAGCACTTAACTGTTTGCACCACCCAGGAGCTCCTAGTCAAGAAGTAGACCCATACAAATATAGTCAACTCATCTTCAAAACAGAGAAAAGGCAATTCAGTAGAGAAAGCATAGTTTATCAGCAAATGGTGCTGGGAAAATTAGATGTCCATATGCATAAAAAAAATGCACCTAGACACAGGATTTACATCTTTCAAAAAATTATCACGAAATGGATCATAGACTTAACTGTAAAATGCAACTCTGTAAAACTTCTAAAATATATATATAGAAGAAAAATCTAGGTGTCCTTGGTTTAGCAGTGCCTTTTTAGATTCAGCACAGAAACCACGATCCATGAAAGAAAGAATTGCTAATTTGGACTTCATTCACATTAAATATTTCCGCTCTGCAAAAGATATTGTTAAGAGAGTGAAAACACAAGCCACAGCTGGGAGAAAATATTTGGAAAACACATACCTGATAAGGGACTTTTATCTAAAATATATAAATAACTCTTGAAACTCAGCACTAAAAAGATAAATATTGCAATTAAAAAAGGGCTGAAAGATTGAAACAGACACCTCATCATCTCACCAAAGAAGATATACAGATGACAAATAATCATAAAAATTATTCTCAACATCAGTTTTTCATAGGGAATTGAAAATTAAAACAACAATTAGTTGTTTTACACATCTATTAAAATAACTTAACAAAAAACAAACCTGACCATGCCAATTGTTGGAGAGGTTGTGGAGCAACAGGAACTCTCATTGCTTGCTGGTGGGATTGCAAAATGGTTCAGTCACATTGAAAGACGGTTAGACATCTTGTTACAAAACGAAACGTAGTCTTACCGTCTTCCCATACTATCCAGCAATCATGTTCGAGGTGCTTACGAACCGCTTGAAAATTTACGTCCACACAAAAACCTGCACATGAATTTCATCGTAGCTTTAGGTGAGGGGTAAACAAACTGCACTGCATACCTACAATGGGGTATTACTCAATGAGTAAAATAAAAGAAGTGAGCTATCAAGACACACAAAGACTCTGAGCTTTGATGGTCACTGAACTGTATATGTAGCAGTAGTTGAACTGGTGTATGTTTAGCTGGGTATATTTTCAAAAACAAAAAAAAATTTTTAAAGACACTGATGAGTCTTAAATTCATATTGGTAAGTGAAAGGAGCCAGTCTTAAAAGGTAACATACTGTATGATTCCAATTATATGACATCCTAGAAAAGCCAAAAGTATAGGGATGATAAAAGATCAATGCTTGCCTGGGGATGGAAGAGGACTGGGATATGTGAAGCACGGGGGAGTTTTTAGGGTGATGAAACTATTCTGTGTAATACTATCATGGTGAATACATGACCCAATGCATTTGTGAAAACCCATAGAACTTTCCAGCACAAAGAATAAAACCCTGTTGTCATCAAGTCGATTCTGACTCATAGTGACCCTATAGGACAGAGTAGAACTGCCCCATAGGGCTTCAAAAGAGCGGCTGGTAGATTTGAACTGCTGACCTTTTGGTTAGCAGCTGAACTCTTAACCACTGTGCCACCAGGGCTCCACCCAAAGAATAGAGGTGATAAAAGATCAGTGCTTGCCTGGGGTGGGAGGAGGGTTGGAATACATGAAGTATAGGGGAGTTTTTAGGGTGATGAAACTATTCTGTTTGATACTACAATGGTGAATACATGACAGTATGCATTTGTGAAAACTCGTAGAACTTTTTAGCACACAGAGTGAACTTAGTATATGCACACACAAAAAATAATAATTTAGAAGTCAGAGGATCCAGAATGGAATACAGAACATGATCAAACAATGTCACTGTATTAAAAATGTATAAACAACCTCACTGAGAGGGATGAGGGGAAAATGTTGACCTAAATAACTTTGGAAATGAGTGGAGACTGTGGGACTAAAGGCAAAAGAAACTCCACATAAGCACTGTACTCTAGTTCATAAAGTTGTTTCTCATGGGGATAGGGACTAGCAATCATCATCTGTCTGTCTACTGAGTGGAGCCCTGGTGGTGCAGTGGTTAAAAGCTCTGCTGCTAACCAGAAGGTCGGCAGTTCGAATCCACCAGTCATCTCTTGGAAACCCCATGGGGCAGTTCTACTCTGTTCTGTAGGGTCGTTGTGAGTTGGAATCAACTTGATGGCAGTGGGTGTCTACTGAGCCTCTGGGTGATGCTGAAAGGTTGGAGGTTGGAGGTTTGAAACCACCCACAGGCACCTTAGGAGACAGGCATGACAATCTGCTTCCTAAAGGTCACAGCCTCGAAAATCCTATAGAGCACAGTTCTACTCTGAAATACGTGGAGTCGCTATGAGTTGGAATCGACTCAAGGGCAACTAACAACAATGACAGCAAACATTAAATTTAGGAATGAAGCTTTGAAACTGCTTCCTTTAAAAACAGGAACAAGACAAGATGGAGGACAGACACAGATGGGAGATGGACACAAGATGGAGGATGAAGGACGGACAGAAGATGAAGGATAGATACAAGATGGAGGAGGGACACAAGATGGAAGAGGGACACAAGATGGAGGAGGGACACAGATGAAGGATAGACAAAGATGGAGGAGGGACACAAGATGGAGGATGGACACAAGATGGAGGAGGGACACAAGATGGAAGAGGGACACAAGATGGAGAAGGGACACAAGATGGAAGAGGGACACAAGATGGAAGAGGGACACAAGATGGAGGACGGACACAGATGGAGGAGGGACACAAGATGAAGGAGGGACACAAGATGGAGGACAGACACAAGATGGAAGAGGGACACAAGATGGAAGAGGGACACCAGATGGAGGAGGGACACAGACGAAGGATAGACACAAGATGGAGGAGGGACACAAGATGGAAGAGGGACACAAGATGGAGGATGGACACAGATGGAGGAGGGACACAAGATGGAGGAGGGACACAAGATGGAAGAGGGACACAAGATGGAGGAGGGACACAGATGAAGGATAGACAAAGATGGAGGAGGGACACAAGATGGAGGATGGACACAAGATGGAGGAGGGACACAAGATGGAAGAGGGACACAAGATGGAGAAGGGACACAAGATGGAAGAGGGACACAAGATGGAAGAGGGACACAAGATGGAGGACGGACACAGATGGAGGAGGGACACAAGATGAAGGAGGGACACAAGATGGAGGACAGACACAAGATGGAAGAGGGACACAAGATGGAAGAGGGACACCAGATGGAGGAGGGACACAGACGAAGGATAGACACAAGATGGAGGAGGGACACAAGATGGAAGAGGGACACAAGATGGAGGATGGACACAGATGGAGGAGGGACACAAGATGAAGGAGGGACACAAGATGGAAGAGGGACACAAGATGGAGGAGGGACACAGATGGAGGATGGACACAAGATGGAGGAGGGACACAGATGAAGGATGGACACAAGATGGAGGAGGGACACAAGATGGAGGATGGATACAAGGTGGAGGAGAAAGACAAAATGGATGATGGAGTGCCCATACAAGATACAAGATGGAGGATGGAGACAGGATGAATGGAGGATATATAATATATAATTTAATTATATATGCTATATAAAAAATGAAAACCCTGGTGGCATAGTGGTTAAGAGCTATAGCTGCTAACCAAAGAGTCGGCAGTTCAAATCCACCAGGCACTCCTTAGAAACCATATAGGGCAGTTCTGCTCTGTCCTATAGGGTCGCTATAAGTCAGAATTGACTTGACAGCAATGCGTTTGTTTGTTTGTCTTTAATAAAATATATGTTCTATATAATTAGGGTATATACTCTATATAAATATTATACATAACATATAGAATATATTATATAATTATGTAATACATATACATACATGTAATATCTATACATATAAATATTACATTTCTACTCTGCACACATGGGGTTGCCATGAGTCAGAGTTGACTGGATAACAACTAACAAGATGTTGTTACATGTTGCTCTAGTTCACTGTAGTTCATTTATTCTGTTGTGTAATATTTCACTGGGTAAACAGATTGGGCCTTTGGGTTGTAATTTGCCAACCTCTGCTTTAAGCTACCATTCCAGTGCTATTACTGGAAGCTGTGCTATTATTCCCAGATTCTACATACCTTGACAACATCAGTTTCTAAAGCAAGGGTCAGCAAGCTACATCCTGTGGGCCAAATCTGGCCTGCCGTCTGTTTTTTGTAAATAAAGTTTTATTGGAACACAGCCACAATCATCTTCTTAGATACTGTCTGTGGCGGCTTGTGCACCACAGTGGCAGAGTTGAGTAGTTGCCACAGACACCATGTGGACCTCAAAACCTAAAATATTTACTACCTGACCCTTTGCAGAAAAAGTTTGCCAATCCCTGGATCAGAGTGTGAATAAACGTCTTAACCATCCTAGCCGAACAAATGCAAACAGGGATACCCTGCAGAGGGTTGGTTAGCTGAGAAATGTAAAAACAAAACAAAGCAAAAACTACTTAAAGCTATTTAAAAATATTCAAAACTGAAGCTATTAATGACCTACTGGCCGCATGGAAAAATATTATACTGTGTTTAAAATAATTTGATCTTTTAAACTGGCACAGCCCAGCTGTCAACGACTTTGAGACAGTCACCCCTTGTAGGGGCCAGGTGGGTGTCTCAGCACCCCGTGAAGATGGCAGTGGCTTTTATTGTTAGCTTGTGGTTGTCCAAGGCTTGGATGAAGTCAGAATACCCCAAACAGACCCCCTTCAGTTTTGAGATCAGCACCCAAGGAGAGATGGTGGCCCAGGTAGAAGGTAGGTAGACATGTCCCTTACTTATGGTTCTGATTCACCAGCAAAGATGAGAGAAACCTCCACGAGATGGATTGACATGATAGCCGAATCACTGGACTCAAACATACCAACAATCACGAAGATGGTGCAGGACCGGGCAACGTTTTCGTTCTGGTATACATAAGGCCGCCGTGAGTTGGAGCCAGCTCCATGGCAACTAACAACAGCAACCTGATTCACCAGTTAAGTTTATTTGCAAAAAATGAATCTGTCCAGGCCATAGTTCCCTTTGTTTCTCCCCCGCAACCCCCTTGGTTTTAATTTTAAACAGACAAACTCCTATTCATACCAATGAATGTTTCCATTTTCCAGGACCATCTTCCTGGAATATGAAACTACCTACATTTGTTAAGGTATAAGAGGGATTGACTTTCAGCTCAGCAAACAGACACCTTTTCTTTCCTTAAGCCTTTTAAAGAAGCTATTAGCTTAGCAAAGTTATCCTTAAAACCGCCTTTATTTCTGGCTTCATAACAAAACCACCCTCTACCCACTCTGTTCCTCTGGCCCCCAGAGAGCCATTCTCTACAAAAGAAGTTGGCTGGCTTTTTGCCAGAGAAGTTCTCGAGATTCCAGGGAGGAAGAAGCACCCCCACCCTGAGATGTTCTTCCCCAAATCACTACTCCATGGTCCAGTCTCTCCGGGGAAATCTTAAGAAGGAGCCTCTTTCCATTCCGAAACCCTTTCCTTAAACATAACTTAAAAGATTTAGCCTCGGAAACAAATATTACTTTGGCAAAATAAATAAAAGGACCCCGGCTCTTGTTTAAAAGCTCACTCATTCTCTCTCTGCCAGCCCTCAATGTGCAAAACATGTATGTAGATTTAACAGAATCTCCACCCAGAGATCCTGTCAGCCTAAGGTGATCTGTCACGTCTTACAGCCCAGCGAAGGCTCTATTCAAGCAGCAGGCAGTGTTTGCTGAACTGAAAGGGAGGCCAGACCGAGAGGTGAGCTGACTATGTCAGGCCCCTGTGCCAAGAAGACTGCCCTGTTGCTCGAAGCTCCTGATAACACAGAGGGGCGCTTGTTCCCCACTGCTGCCGCCACTGAGATCCCAGTAACAGAAAGTGCTGGAAGTTGTTGACATTCTCAAATGGCAGGCCACGGCTTTGTGAGTTTATATTAACGACCTTCTGTAAGTTCCAGGGGTAAGACCAATGAAAATAAGAATCACCCATTTCCATGTGTGTGGAATTTTCTAAGCTGGCACACTGGGCACCGGTTATCTGACTTGGCACTCACAGCCACCTGTGAGGTAGGAAGGAAAGGTATCCCTGCTTACCAAGGGGGGAAACCAGGCCCTGAGAAGAGGAGAGGTTTGCCCTGTGTCAACAGCTTCAGAATAAAGATCCCCTGATTCTCAGCTCCAAGTGTAGCAGGCCAAGGGAAACCAGGCCCTTTGTTTGGCAGGAAGTTTTCTGCGTCCAGTGTATTCCGAGTAGAGGATGTGAAATTCTAGTTTGGCTGCTGGAAGGGAGGGGACATCCAGAATCATCTTTCTCCTTGCTTAAACCCAAGATACAAGATATGCTCAACAGTTCTTTCTCTAAAGAGCTCCAGGGAGGGAGCCGTAATCTTGATCCGACCAGCAAGATTTATTTACATGGTGGATTCAGCAGACCAGGAAGCATATGATTAAAATATAACCCTGTGTTTAGGGAACCCTGATGGCGTAGTGGTTAAGTGCTACAGCTGCTAAGTAAAAGGTTGGCAGTTCAAATCCACCAGCCACTGCTTGAAAACCCTATGTGGCAGTTCTACTCTGTCCTGTAGGGTCGCTATGAGTTGGAATCAATTCAGGGGCAACACGTTTGCTTCCGTTTGGGTTGCCTGCGTTTAGGAAGCATTGACTTTCCATTTGTGGTGGTGGAAGATTTGGCAACGGATATTGATGACGGCTCCGCAGGATGTAATTAGTGTCCCTGAATTTTACACATGAGAGATGTTGAATTGGCAAATGGTGTGCTGTCTATATTTTTACAAAAATTAAAAATTTTTTGGAAAAAAATATAATTGAGAATAGAGTCCAATATATTTTGTATCATAACCTAAAGATTATTAGTGATTTTGTTCTGTCAATATAGAACTATTTTTTCCATTAGAGAACTTGTCCCCTGTAGAAAATTTGGTCTACTTGATCAGCACGGTTCCATCTGAATTCTTAAAACATAACCCTTGCTTGGATAGTTTCTGTTTTTGCTTTAAAAAGTTATTTTGTTGTTGTTGTTGGTTGTCATGGAGTCAGTTCCGATTCACAGCGACCCCATGTGACAGAGCAAAACTACCCCATAGGGTTTCCTAGGCTGTAGTCTTTTATGATAGCAGATCACCAAGTCTTTCTCCTGTGGAGCCACTGGGTGGGTTTGAACCACCAACCTTTTGATTAGCAGCCTACTGCTTAACGGTTGCACCACCAAAAACCAAATCAAACCAAACCCATTGCCGTGAAGTCGATTCCAACTCACAGTGACCCTATAGGACAGAGTAGAACTGCCCCATAGGTGGATTCAAACTGCCAACCTTTCGGTTAGCAGCCGGGCTCTTAACCAATGCATCACCAAGGCTCCATTGCACCACCAGGGCTCCTTAAAAATTATTATTATTATTTTTTATTGTACTTTAGATGAAGGTTTACGGAACAAATAGTTTCTCGTTAAATAGTCAGTACACATACTCTTTTAGGACATTGGTTAACAACCCCACGACATGTCAACACTCTCCCTTCTCGAACTTGGAGGACTTTTTTTTTTTTTTTGGTGAAAATATACGTAGCCAAAGATACAGCATACCTTAAAAATTATTTTATGACTGTGAAAAGTTTTTCTATAAATAGACTATTTGCTCTTATTATATTTTATTTTTCTATTTACTGGGCAGCCGGTCAACCCTCCCTCCCACCGTGTATTAGCCCCCACCCATCCCCAGCACACAACCACACACACAGGCAGACCCAACGGCCTGGCTTACCTGCGCCTTTATACATCATACTGATTTACCAGTGCAGGCGTGGGGTGGGGGGCAGTCACAGACTCTGCCAAAATCTTGTGACTGGAAACTTAGCCCCATTGGAGTGGAGTTCACGCTGTTTCACCAGGAAGAGGGTAACATGTCTCGCCTTGACCATGAAACAATGAGAGAAGTGTTGTTAATGCGGATCGTTCTGTGTAACTCGCACCAGGCACTGTAGTCTGGGCTCCCGGGTCTCAGGCTGGGATTTCACTTCCCACCTCTCCCTAGGAGAGAAAGTGATTACAGTGTTCTAACTTAACTGTCTGTGGAAGAACGTTATCTGTCAGCTTCAGAGGAAGTGATCACTTACTCCCCATAAATGTGCCCCACATTTTGCACATTGTTTATTAAAACAACAGTTAAACGCTTGGCTGCCAACGGAAAGGTTGGCGGTTACAACCCACCTAGCGGTTCTGTGGGTGAAAAGACCCGGCGATCTGCTTCCATAAAGATTATAGCCTAGGAAACCCTATGTGGCAGTTATACTGTGTCGTAATGGGTTGCTGTGAGTCAAGATTGACTCCATGGTACACAACAGCAACAACATACACACACACACACACACACACACATACACACACACACACAGAAAAGCACATAAACCATATAAGTACAGTTTAACAAGTAATTATATAAGCAACTGTGCTTTCCTGAATAGCTATAGGTCCTTGGGTGATGTAAACAGTTTGCACGTGGCTGCTGACCTTAAGGTTGGCAGTTCAAACCCACCCAGTGGCTCTGAGGGAGAAAGACCTGGTGATCTGCTCCTGTAAAGATTACAGCCTAGGAAACCCTATGGGGCAGCTCCTCTCTGTCACGGGCAGCCACTATGACTGGACGGCACCTCACAACAAAGGCAACAACTCTTAACAGAGTAGATGTTTCTTATCTGCTTCTTTTTACCCCTCTAGAATTTTCCAGAAATTTCCTGCTGGGCAAACAAATAAAAATTTTACATATATGTTCCTTTTCATCATTAGAAGCTACCCCATACTTTTGGATATAATTTGAAATGGTCTCCTTTGAAAATTTTTTATTATTGTGATTGTGTGCTTTGGGAAAAAAAGAAAAGGAATCAAATAGTGTGAAATCTACCCTTCCACTTTCTAAATAATGTTCATCTTCAGTTTTCAACAAATTTATTTACTTCCATATTTTTGTGATTTCAAGGTCCAAAATTAAACCAGGGCATAATTGAAAAATAGAGGACTGCGTCTCACAATGGAAAATGTTTGAGAAATTCAGGTGTGAGCATAGGCATGACCTTCTCAGACACTCCTTCTCAGCAAGGGACTGACTCCTGGCTAATTGAAAGGAACTTCAGAGTTCAAAAGCCCTCACAGCCACTCTGGAAGGGTTACAGGCTGAGCGCACACAGTAATTGGGACTCCCTGAGAGTTTGGGCAGATTTTGACATGCTGAAGTCTTAGACACTTAGACAAAGTGGTGAGCAAATTCAACTCAAAGTGTATGGAGAAATAATTATATATGTAACCAAATTGCATAGAAGTAGATACATACAGACACACACACACACAACTGTTGTTGTTGTTGGGTGCTGTTGAGTCCATTTTTGACTCATAGAGATCGCATGTCACAGAGCAGAACTGCCCTATAAGGGTTTCTTTGCGGTAATCTTTGCAGGAGCATGTTGCTAGGTCTTTCTCCTGCAGAGCCCCTGGATGGGTTCAAACCACCGACCTTTTGGTTAGCAGCCAGGTGCTTAACTGTTGTGCCACCAGGGCTCCGTCTACACACACAGCAATACATATAAAATTGGTGGCATCTATGAAGTTGGTGTGTGTCGATGTCCTGATTTGACCTTGTACTGTAGTTATGCACAGTGATACCATTGGGACACAGTGGGTGAGGGACACAGGGGCTCTCTCTGTTTTTTCCTTACAGCTGCCAAGTGAATCTACAATAATCTTAAAATTTAAAAAAAAAAGTATTTTATTTATCTTTAATAAAAATTAAAGCAAATATATGGAGGCTGTGCTCCTTTAAAAAATCATCTATATGAGCCCAAATGGTCAACAATGGCTTTAAAACAAAGATGAGAATGTAAGAGGGCAGGGAAACTAAATTAATGGAAACAGAACAACCAGAATGGAAGTACTGAGAATGTTCCAGCATAGCGAAGAATATAAGCAATGTCACTGAACAATTTGTGTAGAAATGGTTGAATGGGAACCTAAACTGCTGTGTAAACCTTTACTGAAAACACAATAAAATATGACTAAAAGAAAGAAAGAAAATATATGGAGAAAGGTAGCAGGGAGATGCATAGTGGTGAAAGCATTCATAATTTTCCACCGATGGTAGATGGCCAGAGAATGTGGGTGTGATTTTTAGGAGCTGAGGAATAAATGAGAGAAGGCTGACGGAAGGTGGAAACATTCTATGTATTTATGAAGAGAGACAGCAGATAAATTATGACAACTGAAAGTAACATCTCCAGGGTTTTTGTCCCTTGACACACACACACAGTGTTGGCTCCCAGCTTGAACAGAAGCCACCAGCGGTTGTCCTGGCTCTCAGCACCGCCATTAAAATGGAATCAGAAGTCTCCACATGGCTTCCCTTTACAACTGTGAAAGCTGAAGTCTGGCTTGTGAACTTCTCAAAACTAAATTTAAAGGTTGTGGTTTGTTGCCTTCTTGGAAGAACCAAGCCTCGGGTCACACTTGCTAATAAGGCTTCGTTTTAAATCCTGAACAACAGGAGGAAAAGGGACAGTCACCGTAGACAAGCCAATTTATGGTCAGCCATATTTCACAGCCCAGCATCATTCTTGTGCTCTCTCCTCAGGGAGTCTGGCATCTTTGATGTCCTTTTCCTAAAGATCCTGCCTTTGCAGGCATAGCTGGAGTGCTGGAGAGCTTCCATTTGCTGTCTAGATTTACTGTCTACCCAGCTCTCTCCCCCCAGGAGGCTGACCCTGACCCGCGTGGACTCTCCTTCTCAACGTGGCGTTTTTGAGATCCAGTCATATTAGCGCCTGCTATAATAGAAATACCACAACTGGGTGGCTTTAACGAACAGAAATATACTTTTTTTTTTTTTTTTTCACAGTTTAGGAGGCTAGAAGTTCGAATTCAGGGCGTCGGCTCTCTCTGTCTGTCGGCTCTGGGGGAAGGTCCTTGTCTCGTCCGAGCTTCTGCTCCTGGGCGATTTTCACGTGGCTTGGCATCTCTCTTCCCCCATCTCTGCTTCTGGCTTGCCTGCTTAAGCTCTTTTAAATCTCAGAAGAGATCAGCTTAAGAGACACTTACAGTAATACTGCCTCGTCACTGTTGTTAGATGCCGTCGAGTCGGTTCTGACTCACGGCGACCCCATGCACAACAGAAGGAAACACTGCCCAGTCCCGTGCCATCCTCACAACTGTTGTTATGCTTGAGCCCATTGTTGCAGCTGCTGTGTCAATCCATCTATTCAAAATGTTTTCACTGGCTAATTTTTTAGAAGTAGACCGCCAGGTTCTTCTTCCTCGTCTGTCTTAGTCTGGAAGCTTAGCTGAAACCTGTCCACCATAGGTGACCCTGCTGGTATTTGAAATACCATGGCATAGCTTCCAGCATCACAGCAACACACAAGCCACCACAGTAAGACAGACTGACAGGTGACAAACTCACAGACTGTCTCATTAACATAACAAAAAACCCATTCCCAAATGAGATCATAACCACAGGTATACCAAAGAAAACCCGTTGCCATTGGGTGGATTCCAACTCATAGAGACCCTATAGGACAGAGTAGAAGTGCCCCATAGGGTCTCCAAGGAGCACCTGGTGGATTACGAACTGCTGACCTTTCGGTTAGCAGCCAAACGCTTAACCAGTACGCCACCAGGGTTTCCACCACAAATATAGGGTTTAGGATTTACAACACATTTGGGGGGACACAATTCAATTCATAACAGATATAGATGTAGATCTGTATATAGATGGGAGTCCTTGCATGGTGCAAATGGTTAACAAACTTGGCTGCTAACTGTAAGGCTGGAGGTTTGAGTCCACCCAGAGGTGATTCAGTAGAAAAGCCTGGCAATCTACTTCCAAAAAATCAGACACTGAAAACCCCGTGAAGCAGAATCCTACTCTACACATGTGGCGTCGCCAGGAGTTGGAGTCGACTTGCCGGCAGCTGGCTGTGGTGGCGGGTGGATCACTGAGCTGTGGGGAGGCAGAGAACAATGCAGTGCCAGGACCAGCACAGGTGGCCCTCTGAGGATCCCTGGTCTCCATGCAGAGGCTCAGCATGACGCAAGGTCCCCAGAGGAGCGTTGGCGAGACAAGCTCCCTGGCCAAGGGAGTGTACCGGGGTGCACACAGCCCTCTGGGAAACAGGATTAAGGAAACATTATTGAGTGCCTACACAAGTATTTACCCACTGCTGTCGAGGGGATTCCAACTCAGAGCGACCCTATAGGACAGAGTAGAACTGCCTCATAGAGTTTCCAAGGCTGTAATCTTTACAGAAGCAGACTGCCACATCTTTTCTCCCTCTGAGTAGCTGGTGGGTTGGAACCACTGACCTTTCAGTTTGCAGCCGAGCGCTTTAACCTCTGTGCCACCAAGGCTCCTTATTGGATGCCTACTGTATACCAAACACCATCTACAACCTTGCAATGGAGAATAAAGGAAAAATGTCATATAGATCATCAGACCCAGATCTGTTCCCTAATTGTTGATAGTTTAGTGGCGGAAACAGACTCAGAACAAGTCCCGGCCATTTAATGAGCTGTGTTCATTGAGTACATCTGCAAAGGGCTGGACGATTTGGAGAACACCATGATTAACCATTCTGGAGGTGCAGGGACCCATGGGACAGGTGCAGGGGGTGTGGGGATGCTCACACAGATGAAGGAGATTCACACGTGAGACAGTTCAGTGTGGAACGGCTCGGGCCCTAACCTTTGATCACTAGACTAAGACTTGTCCCTGGGAGGCATACACGGCAAACGCACTCAACTGCTAATGGAAAGGTTGGTGGTGCCTGGGAAGAAAGGCCTGGTGATCTGCTTCTGAAAAGTCAGCCATTGAAAACCCTGTAGAGCACAGTTCTACTCCGACACACATGGGGTCGCCATGAGTTGGAATCCACTTGACAGCAACTGGTAAGACTTGGTTCAAGGTCTTTGTCTCCCGAAGAACATCTTGCTGTCAACCTAACATAAAATAACGTCATTAGGTCTCTATTCTCTTTCAAAAGGCATTTAATGTACAGGTGTGAACATCTCAAGGTTGGAAAAGACTTCTTTATTTTCAAATAGCTTCCTACTGACTTCAGGCAATATTAATTTTGAGCTCCCAATGTGCCGATATGCAGAATAAACAGGAAGCAGCATCTTTCTTTCTGTGATTGCGAGAAGCAGGAACTGGCAGGCTCCCTTGGTGACTGAGGACGCAAAATTTGATATTTTGGTCATGCCAATGATTAGTTTATGTCCTTTTGGTTTTTTCCACTATACCTTCTGCTTCAGAAATATGTACATACATGTTGCAGCTTTTTCTTCTGCTGCTAGCAAAATAACAAATTGGCCATTAAAGGTTTTAATGTTTTTTCTTTCCAAATAGACGTATAAGCACACATTCAGCAGGGGTTTACAGTTGTTGTTTTTTGTTTTTAATTATAATTGAAAACATTTCGAGGTTGATTCTGGGTGCATGAAGCTTTCCCTCAGCTGATCCCAAAACCTTAAAAATTGGTTCTGAAACTCTGTACAAACGTATTGGGTTAAGTTAGAAATTTTTCATTTCTCCGTTTAATCTCTCATATTCTCTTTTCATAACTCCAATCCTAAATTCCACTTTTAGAATAATGTGTTCATGTCTTACTGTTGCTGTACCAACCTAGCACAGATGTGGTGACGTAAAACAACACCCATGCGTTATCCCAGTTCTGCAGCTTAGAAAGGAGGCCTGGTGGAGCCAGGGTTCAGCGCTCGGCTGCTAACCGAAAGGTTGGTGATTTGAACCCACTCGCTGCTTCAACAGCAACTTTTTTTGTTTGTTTTTTTATTGTGCTGATATCTGTTTAGGTGTTGGTTGCAAAACTTAACCTGGCGATCTGCTCCCATAAACGTTACAGCCTAGGAAACCCCATGGGGCAATTCTACTCTGTCACCTCGGGTTGCTAGGAGTCAGAAGCGACTCGACGGCATCTAACAACAGTGTGGTTTTGAAGTCCAAAGTCAGTCTCAGTGGGCGAAAAGTGAGGTGTGGGCAGGGCTGTGTTTCCTTGGGAGGCCCCAGGGGAGAACTTGCTTCCTTGCCTCGTCCAGGTTCTAGAGACCACCCAAGTTCCTCGCCCCTGGCCCCCTCCTCACGTCACCCCAACTTCTGCTTCCGTGGTCGCATCTTCTTTGCTGACTCTGCGCCTCCCGCATCCCTCTTGTAAGGACCCCGTGATGGCACTGGGCCCATGCGGACAACCCAGGAGCAGCTCTTGTCCTTAACAATACAGTCGAACAACTATTTCCACAGCGTTTACATTGTAGCAGGTATTATAAGGCATCTGGAGATGATTTAAAGTGTACAGGACGATGTGCATAGGTGATATGCAATTACTACGCCATTTTATACAAGGCCCTTGAGCATCCATGGGTTTTGGTGTCCACCGGGGTCCTGGAATGAATCCCTCGTGGATGCTGAGGGACAACAGTACATATGAATGCATATTTTATATATATGAGAAAACAACTGGGTGACAGTTTTTTAAATTCTACTGTTGTGTTTACAGAGCCCTGGTGGCATAGTGGTTAAGAGCTATGGCTGCTACCCAGAAGACTGGCAGTTCGAATCCACCAGCCGCTCCTTGGAAACCCTGCGGGACAGTTCTACTCTGTCCTGTAGGGTCGCTATGAGTTGGAATTGACTTGATGGCAACGGAGGGTTTTTGTTGTTGTTTTTTTTTTAATTGTGTTTATAGGAGTCCCTTGGTGGTGCAAATGGTTAATTTGCTCTGCTGCTAACCAAAAGGTTGGAGGTTTGAATCTACCCACAGGTGCCTTGGAGGAGAGGCCTGGCAATCTGCTTCCAAAATATCACACAGCCATTGAAAACCGTATAGAGCCCAGCTCTACTGTGACACAGATGTGGTCGCCACATGTGGAGTCAACTCAATGGCAACTGTTTTATTTTTTCCATTGTTTTTATATCTGCTCAGGTGTTGGGTGCCAAAGTAACTTAGCCAAAGCCTGAAAACAGGAGATTTAAAACTGCAAAGCTTAGTAGAGAAACCACTCTATGATTTGAATATGTAGCATTAGAACATCCTCCAGACAAGGCGTAGCGGACCCTCCCCTCTTCTTCGGCTGTGTGAACTTAGAATAATAACTGCATAACCTGCCTGAACATATTTCAGTTTCAGATATGAAGATAGTGAGAGCTGGTCTGCCTTCCTTAAAGGGCTATTTAAGGCTAAAGCAGGCTAGGCACCAGGAATGCACTCTCTGAATGTCAGTTGTTTACAAATGGTTTGCATAAGTGATGCATCGAGTCAGTGCTGAGAAATGCTCGTGCTCTTTGGAAAGAATCTGACCTGGGCGTGGGCCAGCGTGTTAGCGGTTTGCAAAGGCAGTATGGTGGGCATGCCCAGCATCTCACAGGTTTGCAAAGGTATTGGTGTTTATCTCACTTCACAGCTGTGTCAATGAAAGGGAGTGGAAGAAGAAAATGGCCACTCGATACAAAGAAATGGCTCCCCCGTAAGAGACAGCTCTAAAAAACTATGAGCAGGTCCCACCTAAGGTAGAAGCTAATGGATGACAAGAAAGAGAAGAAAAAACCAGACTGAAGTCAAAAATGATAGATAAAAATTCAGGCTTATTGGCTTAGTATTTATGTCATACTTAAGTGTGTAAATGCCTCTGTTTTCTCGCTTTGCTTCTACCCAGCAAATATAGTGTTTAGGTACGTTTTGTCCTGCTATCTTAACAAAGGAGTCCCTGGGTGACAAAAATGCTTAAGCGCTCGACTACTAGCCATAAAGCTGGTGGTTCAAACACAACCAGAAGTCCCTCAGAAGAAAGACCTGGCAATCTGCTGCTGAAGGGTCACAGCCTTGAAAACCCTGTGGAGCAAATCTACTCTGCACACATGGGGTCGCCATGATTTGGAATAGACTTGACTGCAACTGGCAACAACAACAGTAATCTTCATAAAAGTATTTTTTTATTTTAATAGATAATGCATGATTAGCTGAATCAGGTGCTACTTGTCTAGGGGGGAGATTAGGAATATTAACCACACCATGACCGGCACTACCATTCACCCAGTGGCAGCTATGGAAATGATAGAAAACATTCTAGGGAAATAACCAGTTCCTTAAAGGAAGTACTCAAAATCATAAGCCTATGAAATGGGAGGTAAGGTCACAGCCCATATTCCTCTAAAAGAATGTGGAAATGTGAACCACCATCTCAAACGTTTTACCATGAGTGACGCTTTTTCAAATGTGTATGCACACTGGTTTACAAAATCCCGATTTAGAAGAGAAAGGGCCCTTCAATTGCCATCCAGTCCCCCATAATCTCGGGAGAGGGATCAGGGGATGGTGTTTCATGGAACCATTCTGAACTGTTTCATTCTTGTCTACGATTCCAAGAGTTTAGCCTTTTCCAGCGTGTGTCAAAATGTTCTGCTTTTAATCAGCTTAATCAGAGTAACATTATATTAGTTCAGCAGTCCGCCGTCTCAGCAGGGAATTTGCACTACGAGAAACATTTTGCAAACACTATAAAACCCAGAATTTCTGTAAGTCTCTAAAACATAATCAGGGTTGCTAATACGCTATGTCAGCAGGAGCAGAGGAAATCTTGAAACTGTAATGAAAGCGCTTACTTCCCTCCCCACACCCCAAAGAATTCTGTGGAGAGTTCCTACAAGAGAATCTGGTTACGCTGCGTATTTTTCATGGCGGCCACGTTTAACCTTGATTTATTGTGTTTTCTTCAAGGTCTCACTTATTTTCATTGCTTGAAACAACTTAGCGTAATCTCCAGTGCTTTGAGGAGGATGGCTAAAGCAAAGCTTACTAATTTCAGTGATGTTAAGATGTAACCCGCCACCCATCTGTCCATTTGTCGCACTGTGGTGGCTTGTGTGTTGCAATGATGTTGGAAGCTGTGCCACCGGTATTTCAAATACCAGCAGGGTCACCCATGATGGACAGGTTTCAGCAGAGCTTCCAGACAAAGAAAGACTAGGAAAAAAGGCCTGGCAATCTACTTCTGAAAATCAGTCAATGAAAACCATATGGATCATAGCAGAAGATTGTCTGATATAGTACTGGAAGATGAGCCCATAAGTCAGAAGGCACTCAAATGGACTTGAGCGCCCCAATGATTGTGAAGCTGGCGCGGGACCGGGCGGGGTTTCATTCTGTTGTTGATGGGGTGGCCATGAGTTGGAGGCAACACTTGACAGCAGCTAACAGCAAATAAACAATTAAGATGAACTACAAGTGGAGAGAGAGGTGGCCTAGTTTCCATGACTCAAGAGGCTACTGAACCTGGATGTGTTAAGTTGGAATAGCCAGACCAAAAGGTATGACCGAATTCAGAGTGAAATGGAGTTGTCGTGACAGTGAAAACTGCCCACAAGCCAAACGCAGTGGAGCGATAGATACCGCTTGTATTTATGAAATGCTGTGTCTACACCGGGCTTGCGTTATGAAATGCTCCATCTACACCGGGCTTGCATTTATGGAATGCTTCATCTACACAGGGCTTGGGATTATAGAATGCTCCATCTACACGGGGTTTGCGTTTATGGAATGCTCTGTCTACACAGGGCTTGCGTTTATGGAATGCTTGGTCTACACAGGGCTTGCGTTTATGGAATGCTCAGTCTACATAGGGCAGCAGGCCATGTACCACACCATGGGATTCACATCAAAACCCAGTAAGATCAGCACTACTGCTGGCCCATTTTCTAGGAGAAACCCGGGTTCGGGTCCTGCCCACAGCCTCACAGATTGGTGAGTGGCCGAGCTGGGAAGTAATCCCAGTTTACTTTACTTCCTCCTCACCCTGAGCTCTTGATTCATGCCACACTGCCTCTGTGGATAGTGTTTGAAGCAGAAGTCACAGATTTGGGGCCACAGAGGCATGGGTCTGAATCCCAGCTCGGAATCTAATGCAACTTTTTTGACTCACAGCCACCTTGTCTGAAGTGCCTGAATGTGGGAAGTACTCTAATTCCGTTGGTTTGTTTTAACATCAGATTATGTATGTGTAGATATTACAGGCTTCTCTGGGTAATGCAAACGGTTAACAAGCTCTGCTGCTAACTGAAAGGTTTGAATCCACCCAGAGGCACCCCAAAAGAAAGGCCTGGTGATCTACTTCCAAAAAAACAAGCCATTGAGAACTCTATGGAGCACGGTTCTCCTCTGACACACATGGGGCCGCCCTGAATCAGAATTGACTCTGCAGCAACTCGTTTTTATATATGTTTACATACTACGAGATGTCTTCATAAATATAAAGCAAGATTTTGCAGAATATACTTACTCAAAATTATTTTGAATAAAACCTATTGACTGATGGGAATTTTCCAATGATGTGATTGCATTTCACATCATTACTTACATATGTTAAATTATTTAAATTTGAACCACTTTAGAGTAACTCATTGCCACCAAGTCGATTCTGACTCATAGCGACCCTATAGGACAGAGTAGAACTGCCCTATAGGGTTTCCAAGAAGCAGCTCTTGGATTGGGACTGCCGACCTTTTGGTTAGCAGCCGAGCTCTTAACCACTGCACCACCAGGGCTCATTTAAATCAGCCAGTGAGGCTTTCTATAAATGTCATTAGACATCAAAGAGTGGAGAAAAGGTATAGACATTAAACTGAACATCAGCCTATCTATTTGAAAGTTCTTACGCTACTATGAATTTTTCCCCATCAGAATTACCCATGTCTGCAAATTCAGCACATGATTTCACCTCTATTACCAAAGGACCAATTTATTTCCAGAGATAATGATACAATATATTAGAAATGAAATGAGACCTGTGAACAGTCAGGTACAACATAATCCTACTGGGTAACATTTCTTTTGAAATACCAATATATAAAATGGTCAGGGCAATCATTTTTCTAAAAGAACATAGTCTCGTTTTTATGTCTCCAATCATTGCTATGCTTCTTAATAGCCTTAGGGTTTCTTTCTTTTCTTTTCTTTTTCTCATTAAACTGAAGAAAATTTATTTCTTCACCATTGTTTTGCTGAAATGAGAAATATGTGAAAATGTATATGTGAATGGGATTCTGAGAAAAAAATGAACCAGATACAGTTTTTGCCTCTTTTCTTAAAAATGACCATATGATTCATTTTTATTACAATGGACACTTTACAGCATTCTAGGTATGGAGAAAACATCAGTTTTATCGTTTATTAGTATCATTTTTCTAGGTCTTGCATACGTAAACCATACAAATCATTAAGTATGAAGCTCGATGAAATTTTACATACAGATATACCTGTGTTACCACCACTCAGCTCAGAATATAAAATATTTTCAGGGTCCCAGAAAGATCCCTTATACTCCTAACAATATCATACCCCTACCCAGAAGTAGCCATTGTTCTTGTATTGGAGTCCCTGGGTGGTACAAATAGTTAAAGCGCTAGGCTGCTAACTGAAGGGTTGGTAGTTCGAGTTCACCCAGAGGTTCCTTGGAAGAAAGGCCTGGCATCTACCTCCAAAAAATTAGCCATTGAAAAGCCTGCGGAGCAGTTCTATCTACTCTGACACACATGGGGTCATCATGAGTTGGATTTGAGTCCACTGCAACTGGTTTCTTTTGGTTACTATGTCACTGAACAAATACACTACAATTTTTTATCCATTCCATTGTTGATGGATATTTGGGTGGTTCCAATTTTTTGCTATTATGGATATGAATATTTTTGTAGCTGTTCTTTGTTGGGCATATATATTCAGTTCTCTTGGGTATATGCCTAGGAATGAAATTTCTGTTCAACAGGTATGCATATACTTGGCTTGAGTTGATAATGACAGTTATCCAAAGTGTTTGTGAAATTCCCACTCCCACTAGTCATATATTAGAACTTCAGCCACTCCACAGCCTTGCAAATACTGGGGATTGTCAGTCTTTTACAATTTTATTTATTATGGTAGCTGGATCACTCTGGATCTAGTTTATAATTTCTTAGGAAGTTATGATGCTGAGAAGCTTTTCATATGTGTGTTGGCCACTTGGAAAATCCTTATCTGAGGGGCGTCTATTCAAGACTTTTGGAAATGTTTGGGTTGTCCTTTTTTTGTAATGATTTGTAGGTGTTCTTTATTTATTCTGAATACTAGTCCTTTTGCCATAATCATATGCTCTACAATGCCAGGAATGACAAAATGAAGAGGAACAGCATGGCATTCACCATCAAAAAGGACATTTCAAGACCTATCCTGAAGTACAACACTGTCAGTGATAGGATAATATCCATACCCCTACAAAAAAGACCAGTTAATATGATTATTATTCATATTTATGCACCAACCACTAATGCCAAAGATGAAGAAATTGAAGATTTTTACCGACTTCTGCAGTCTGAAGTTGATCAAACATGCAATCAAGATGCATGGATAATTACTGGTGATTGGAATGTGAAATTGAGAAACAAAATAAATGCAAATAGAAAATCATAAAGTACTGTGCTGTCTTTTCCATATGAATCCTGAGAAAACCTTTTGAAGTGCTAGACTGAAGAATAGGCAAAACTCCACTCCACTGCGGCTAGAGTCTCCTTGAAGAATTCCGAACCTTCAGTTTGTTAACACATATAATTTATGTGCATTATAAAACGATCTTTTGTTTTCACAAGTCAACATTCTTAATGCAATCTGTCAGAGTGCATTCTCAGGAAATTGCTTTGATGAACACGGCCCGGTCAGATTCTTTTAAGGTGAAGAAAAGAAAGAAAGAAAAAAAACCTGAAACTTTGCGGCAGCAGAAAAGAAAGTAAACAGAACAGGTCTAGACGGACTGCATATTTTTACATCCAGAGTTGCAAATGATTTGGCTTAACACTCGTGAGCCCGATTCCTGCCTCCAATTTGCAACTCAACAGCCCTGATCTTGTTTTACAGCGGATCTATCGGGCCGATTTCAGCTTCTGACACACGCTCACCCTTAGCAGGTCCTGGTCATGCACCGACTTGATAGAATTTCCAGTGTACAGCTGAGAGAGGGGACCTCAGCTTGAGAAACAAGTTACCGTACCTCACGATACACAGCCAGCCTCTCTTGACTAGAGACCCCGCGACAAGATCTCATGTGTAAGAACTGAAGGACTGGGCCTCGGTTAGTTTTAAAATAACTTTTCTGTGTGCAAAGTTACCATAAACCAAACTCAAACCCGTTGCTGTCAAGTCGATTCTGACTCATAGCGGCCCTATAGGACAGAGTAGAATTGCCCCATTGGGTTTCCAAGGAGTGGCTGGTGGATTCGAACTGCTGACCGTTTGGTTAGCAGCTGAGTTCTTAACCTCTGCTTCACCAGGGCTCCCCTATAGCTAACTAAAATACTGGTTTGCCATTGAGTCAACTCCGATTCATGGCAACCCCATGTATGTCAGAATAGAACTGTGCTCCACCGAGTTTTCAGGGGCTGATTTTTCAGAGGTAGATGGCCAGGCCTACTACCTTCCGAGGTGCCTCTGGGTGGTCTTGAACTGCGAACCTTTCAGTTACCAGCCAGGCTTGTTAAACATGTGCACAGACCTGGGACTCCACTATCACCAATACCAAACCGAACCAAACCCATTGCCGTGGAGTCGATTCTGACTCATAGCGACCCTACAGGACAGAGTAGAACTACCTCATAGGGTTTCCAAGGAGCAGCTGATGGATTCAAACTGCCAGTCTTTTGGTTAGCAGTCAAGCTCTTAACCACTGCACCACCAGAGCTCCAAATAGAACTTCGTAAAATTGCTATAATTTCCTATGATATTTAAGACAAATTTCTGGATTCTCTTGTCAGAGGGTGGTTTTCTTCTGTCAAAAGATGGAAAATAAAGTGGCAGAAAGAGCTACAGTAATTGTTTTCTCTGTCTTGAGGGGAGCTTTTGATGTGTTGGCTGTTACCCTAAACATAACGATTCAGACAAAAGCAGCCAGATTTCCCCATTATGTATGAGTACATATGTGAGCACATAGTCACACACACACTACAGGAAAGCTTGGTCAGTGACATCCAATCACTCCACAAAATCAGGTACAGTTTAGAGGGAGATTCTCTTTCTTGGAATTCTCCACACTTTTGTTGAGCCATAACTGGTGTTTCCTTGGGCAAATAGACGAAAATAAGGTTTATTACAGAGATACACTATTCTTATGTAACACAATGTCATATGTAAATAGTAAAGAAAAATCATTAGCAAATATTTTATTTGTAAATGTGTTTAAACACCTGGAAGGAGCCCTGGTGGCGTAGTGGTTAAATTGCTTGGCTGCAAACCAAAAGGTTGGTGGTTCAAACCCACCAGCAGATCTGCGGGAGGAAGAACTGGCAATCTTCTTCCATAAAGATTATAGCCTGGGAAACCCTATGGGGCAGTTCTACTCTATAGCATGGGGTCATTAAGAGTCAGAATCAACTCGAAGGCAACAGGTTATAATGGTACACAATTGGAACAGCAATGTCAACCAGACTTTTTCTTCCAGATGTCACAAGGACGAAAAATGTCCTTCCAGTCATAAGCTGTCCCAGTGCCCTTGCTTTGGGTCTGAAAGGCATTGCTCAGTTCTCTCAAAAGCTTAGGGAATGGATGGATGTTGCTGATTTGCTGCAAGTCAATGAGAAATGTGTCAGAGAAGGAGAAATGAGTGAGGCACAGGCTGGTGGAGAGCCTCGCAGAATATAGCCAAGAAATCTGCCTTTGGAAGGTCCCACAGGTGACAGCCTGCACACGTGCCGTCCTCCTGTGCCACTGCTTGATCACTGCTTGTCTTCAGTGTCAGTGCTGATGGTAACTGGTACTGGTCGTTCTGTGTGTGGGCGTGGGTGTGTGTGTGCGCGTGCGCGCGTGCAAAGGAGCCCTGGTGGTACAGTGGTTAAGCACTCGCTGCTAACTGAAAGGTTGGTGGTTTGAACACACCAGCTGCTTTGATGGAGAAAAGACCTGGCGATCTGCTTCCATAAAGATTACAGCCTATGAAACCCTATGGGGCAGTTCTACTCTGTCACATGGGAGTTGTTATAAATTGGAATTAACTGGACAGCACACAACAACAAGAATGACATATCTGTCTATCTATCTATATATCAAGGCATCTGTTGCAAGCATGGAGCCCTGGAGCTAGGCTGCTAATCAAAAGGTTGGCTGTTCGAATCCACCAGCTGCTCCTTAGAAACCCTATGGGGCAGTTCTACTCTGTCCTCTGGGGTCACTATGAATCGGAATCGACTTAACAGCAACGGGTTTTTTTGGCTTTATTGCAAGCATATATATGTATATACAGTGAAACGTGTGAAAGCCAGGAACTGTGTAAGGTGGAAACCTGTCCAAGAAGAAAAACTGCAATATTTTCCACTAAAAGGAGTGCTAGAAAAATGGTAAGACTGTACCCTGTCAGAGGCAGAAAACTTGCAAGACCCGAAACAACAAGGCTCTCACACGTTTCACTGTATTTCTACGCTTAGTAGTTTGCTTGCAACAGACCCCATTCTCAAGGAAATTAACAAAACAAGATTATCTGTATTTATTTCCTCAACCAACATGTCAGCATGTGGAGGCGTGGGTCATTGTTACTAATTTCTGAAGAAATGCAGGTATTATTTGATCTATCATCTTAATAGGTAATTGCCATTTCAATAACATTTGATAAAGTTTGTGGTTATGATAGGCCTGTGTACACTGCTCAAATAGAGCTTTGTCGTAACGCCTTCAGGAGGACTGTAAGGAAAACCAGGGCCAGAGTGGCGCTAGTTGGTGAAGCAATGCGTGAACCTTCTTCCAGCTCTCCAGCCTGCTATGAGCTTGGGCCGTCCCAACCTCATACTTGACACCAAGGTCGAGTGGGGCTAATATTTATCTTCCTCAAGTTATGCTCTCTTACATGCTTCGCATACTCACTTTTAATTAGTATTTGCAACATGCTTGAAGTTCCTGAGATTCCTGCCTGTGCAGATCAGAAGTATGGCAAGGCATGGTTTGAACACAGTGATTTTGAAGGACTTGGCAAATCCACGGTCAAGGACCACTTGGAAGGGGATGCTAACGTTAGCGCCTGTTTCGGTGATGGCTCTGAGTCGGATTCCACTCGATGGCAAGGGATTTTTTGGGTAGGTGATTTGAAAGCTTCTGGGTTTGCCTTTTCCATCCTTTTTGCTGGAGATTCAGTTTGTGACTCAATCAAATACAATGAGCCCTGGATTCTTAAAAGTAGAGGGGTTGAGGGAGATTGTGTGTAAATTACTCCCAGTTTATAGCTTCTTGATTTATTCGTGAACAGTGAAAACATCCTCCGGTTAACGTGCTTTGAAATATAAAACATTCATGATTATCAGATCATACAGGTCTCCTTGTAAACACTGTGGTTTCAGGAAATAGGTTGAATCTGCCTCCTTTTTCAGAATACTTGGAAACTACATTTAGCATTGCTGTTGTTGTCGGGTGTCGTCGAGTCGATTCCGGCTCATAGCCACCCCACAGGACAGAGTAGAACTGCCCCCATGGGTTTCCTAGGCTGTAACCTCTACAGAAAGGAGCCCTGGTGGCACAGTGGGTAAGCCCTCAGCTGCTAACCGAAAGGTCGGCGGTTCGAACCCACCAGTCGCTCCACAGGAGAAAGAGGTGGCAGCCTACTTCCGTAAAGATTTCAGCCTTGGAAGCCCTATGGAGCAGGTAATCTTTACAGAAGCAGATTGCCAGGTCGGAGAGGCTGATGGATTCAAACTGCCAACCTTTCAGTTAGCAGCCGAGTGCTTAACCATTGCGTCACCAGGGCTCCTTCATATAGCCTTAGGAAAATCAAAATGGCCAACATTTGCCTCTGCTGGAATACTTTTGTAAATTACTCCACTTAAAAATATTATCTCCCCAGGTTCGCTATTATATCAGTAAATACGTGTTCACAAACAATAGCTTATTTTGGAAATTTTGCCCCCTGCACAGGATGACTCATGTAAGGTCAACTATGGACTTAAGTAGGTATTCATATGAAAGAGAATATAGTATTTTTTAGATCTGTCTTGAGCACACAGAAGCATTTTAGTTATGAATAAAGCAAACACTAGACACTTATGTGCTTATTCACTGGAGTCATTTTCTCGGTTAGACTCTGCAAGTCTCAGAGCCTTCCAGGTGGCCACACACACCATGAAGTCATTCTAATGTGGGTTTTGTTTGTCTCTCTAAAATATTGCAAACAAGAGCCAAGTATACCAGAAACAAGGTTTGGAGAGTGTTTGCATCTATTGCATGAATAATGTTGGACACCAAAATATGCTTGTAAAACTGCATTTACTGCAATGCTGGCAAATAAAAATTATATATATATGTATATATATAATTTATTATTATTATATATGAGTTTTTATTTATATATAAAATATGTATATTAAAACCAAAAACCCAAACCCATTGCTGTCGAGTCGATTCCAACTTACAGCAATCCTGTAGGACAGAGTAGAACTGCCCCATAGGGTTTCCAAGGAGCGGCTGGTGGATTTGAACTGCTGACCTTTTGGTTAGCAGCAGAGCTCATAACCACTGCAATACAGACCCTCAAGGAGATGGACTGACACAGTGGCTGCAACAACAGGCTCAAGCATAACAACGATTGTGAGGATGGCGTAGGACCCAGTAGTGTTTCGTTCTGTTGTACACAGGGTCACTATGAGTCGGAACCAACTCGATGGCACCTAAAAACAACAACAACATGTTATATATATATATATTTCTGGTGCATCAAAATAGGCAAAAGGGAAGACCGATGGTTAGTCAAAGCCATGTGTGTTTTCCTTGCCAATGCGTTGCTGGTTGAAAGATGAGTATGCTCAGTGTTGGTTTCTGGCATCAGCAAACCTATTTCCCTGCTACGGGGCTCACTCTCAAAGGCTGAGACACATGGTTTGCAGTCAATACAGTAACGGGCTTTTTTTACAGAGTGTGGGTTAGCCTGTTGCTCATTCTCACTTCCAGCATGAGTTAAGGTGGAATTACAAGGAGAAGAAAGTCTGATAGAAAGGCAGGTTCTTCAGTTTCCAAACCAATGTTAGGACTTTGCATAAAGCTAGAGAAAGAACTTCTGACCTCCATCATAGGAACATCCAAAACAGTAGATGGAAGCTTCAAATCCTTGAATCAATCCAATGACCGTTGACCATTTGAAGTCTGATTATTCCTGTTCTTTTGACGACCAGGGCTAAATTCCCATTGGACATTTAGAGTACTGTTCAGGATGGTAGTTGTATATTCAAACTGCCAACCTTTTGGTTAGCAGCCCAGCTGTTAATCATTGCGCCACCAAGTGGCTCCACAGAAGACTTGGCTATCTGCTTCTGGAAAGATTCCAGCTTATAAAACCCTACGCGGCAGTTCTACTCGGGCACATGGAGTCACTATGAGTCAGAAGCGACTTAAGGGCACACAACATCAATTAATGTAATTAACATTTATTATTAGTATATATAATTAATGTATATTATTATTAATATATGTAACTAACTTTTTTTTTCAATCATTTGCCTAATGTCTGCCTTAGCCAACAGACTATACATTCCATGAGGCAGGAACTGTGAAGTGCTGTTTTGATTTTTGTTTGCTCACTATTTTTTCCCAGTGCTTAACCCAATTCCTGGTACACAGTAGATGGTTAACAAATATTCAGTGTAGAAACCTTTCCGTTTCACGTTGAGGAAGTAACTTAAGCAATGTTATTCTAGACAACCAACAACACATGTTTTTTCACTACTGTTCCTGTACAGTTCCCTATGTATCTGTTACTATGAAGAACAAATAATCCTCAGTCTTTAGTTTCTTGAGCTGTGGAGGCTCATATCCTTTCTTCTTTTTAACATCTTGCCATTGTGTTATTTGTAGTTTGAAATACCATGAAGAATGCAGCATTTATTAATAATAATAAATGCCATTCTAGACAATGAAAGAGTTCCTGGGTTTTGTAAAGGATTAGGCACTCAACTACTAACCACAAAGATTCGTGGTTCAGACCCACCCAGAGGTGCCTCAGAAGAAAGGCCTGGCGATCTGCTCCCATATGATCACAGCCTTGAAAACCCTATGGAGCAGTTCTACTCTGCACACATGGGTTTGCCATAAGTCGGAATGGACTCAACAGCCACTAACAACAACATCTGCCATGAAGGAGTAAGTCATGGTTTTGAGACATTGCAGAGTCAGGAAACATAGACTTGGGTCAGTGAATCCTTTCCTGGGAGGGAACATTTGAAAGGAGACCTGAGGGTTAAGTGAGGATTTCTGTATCTATATCAAGTCTAGTCATCTAAGCCAAGTCCTTGACCATGAAGGTGAAGAGGTTGAAGCTGCAGATGGCTGAGCTAGACAACACTGATCTCGGAACCAAGACCCCACTCTTCCAACTCCAAGTCCAGCTAAGCTTCTTTCTCCTACATCCCATTTTCTCTTCCTTAAAATGTTTGCTAAATTACAAGGTTTTTTCGACTTAAAGTTTCAGAGTTTTCATTTGGCTTTTGTTCTGTGTAGATTCAGTTCAGGTTGGCATGTTTATCACGTGGTGGAAGTCAACCCTTATTTAATCAAAGTCAGTGAACCAAATTCTTTAAAGAATTCTGAACACTGCATCCTTTAATATGACTTAAATCTATCCTGTTAAAGTAGCAAAGGAAAACGTATACCATCCGAGAAAAGTCACAGCTCACAATGAACTCAGCCTCTCAAGGTATATTTCAGAATGCTTAAACATGCTATTTTTATTTTTTTTTCCTGACAAGAACAAATACAGATTTATCTAGAGATTTATTAGCACAACATGCTTTTGCGGGAAAATAGCATGAGCCTAACCTTTTAGATTTACCAAAAAAGGAACAAAAACAACCTTTCCAGTTACCCTATCATTCACAAGATACAGCATTTTTTAAATAATAAACAATATTAAAGGCTTGAGCGATTACTTAAATGTTCAATGATATGCTGAGGTTGTGTGCCATGTATTCCGACTCCTAGCGACCCTATAGGACAGAGTAGAACTGCCCCACAAGGTTTTCTAGGCTGGAATCTTTACAGGAAGAGATCACCAGGTCTCTTCTCCCTTGGAGCCACTGGGTGGTTCCAGCTGCTGACCTTTTGGTTCGCAGCCGAGTACTTAACCACTGTGCCACCAGGGCTCCTGTTAAATAATATAGGGTTCTTTCCATAAGAGACTTTTAGGTCTACTCAAAAAAGAAAACAAATTTGACTTGTTAAAACTGAAATTCTTAAAAATAAAGTATAAAACTCTGCTTTTGATCGTTTTAGCCACGTAAATGGTAATCTTAGTTGAATTTGACGAATAGAACGCATTTAATATGTTAATCTCTCATACACTATTTAGCCACAATGAATTGTTTGAGGTTAGAGAATGGGTAAAGAATAGGAAGTTGCTAACTTTCTTGTTTTTAGACTGATTTGTGTGTGTGTGTGTGTGTGTGTGTGTGTGTGTGTGTGTGTGTGTATACGATTGTTTTTGGCTTCACTAAATTTGTATTGCCAACAATTGCTAAAATGATTATACATACAGAGTGAGCAGAGGCAGGGAGACAAACATCTCATCAGAGTCTAGACTTGGCAAGATTGTGTTTTTGTCTGAATGTACTGTAATGATTCAGAAAGTACGATAGTCTTAGATTTTGGCATGAGTGTTAGAATACTTCTATATCTAACAGTTTATTTGGAACCCTAGAGAAATCCTATGATGCTGATATTGTTATTGTCATTTGCTTTACAGATTTTAAAAAAATGTAGGTTTGCGCTGATGAAAATGTTTTCCAACATTTGTTTTCGACAGTTCAAATTCAAGAATTCTGTTGTGCTAGGCAGCATCTAGATGGCCCCAATGATCCCTGCCTCATGTATGCACGCTCTTATTTAACCCCTCTCCTTTGAGTGAGCACTGGACTTAGGAGTTGCTACTAACCAAACCGAAACACCCATTGCCGTTGGGTCGATTCTGATTCATAACGACCTTATAAGGAGAATATGGCAGAAGTGATGATACATCATATCCTGTTTAGGTTATAAAAGACCGTGGCTTCTGTCTTGGATATTCTCTTCTCTCTCTCTCTCTCCCTCTTTCTCTCTCTCTCTCTCCTCTTTCTTTTCTTTCTCTCTCTCTCTTCTCTCTCTTTTCTCTCTCTGTTCTCTCTCTGTCATTTTCAGATGACTGTGATCTTACATCTGACACAGGCCAGCTAGTCCCACCCTTTGCTGGCAGGGCCATCGTCTCCAGAGAGAAACAATTATTTATACTTCAAAGATGGTGTGAGCTAACCAGTCTTCAGACAGTTTTCCACGTGGAAAAAACATTTAAATAGATGCCCGTCCAGAGAAGGGGGGCCGAAGAGAGGCTGACCATGTCATGTAATGGTGGTGTAGTGGCCATGACTAGTGGAACTACAAGGCAGGAAGCGCGTCCCAGTGCCCTGGCATTTATGATAATCGAGCTGAGATTCCTGACGTTTATACAGAATGCTTCCCCATGTGGCTTTATGGGAGACGGGAGGGTGAAAAAATTTGGTGATGGTCTCTCATGGAGGAATAACATTGCTTATGTCAGCATTTCATCTAGAACTTTGGACTCGTTAAAGAGTCGTTGGCCCACAGACTGTTTTCGGGGGCCATAGGATCTACGGGAACACTTTCTAACACAGCCCTCGCAGGCAAAGAAAGCAGAGCTGGCAGACATATGTAAACTGTTGGCTACATCACCCAGGCTCCCTGCCAGACCCAGGGACGAAGTATGTTGCAAACTTCATTTAGCTGGTGTTGACACAGATTATGGCTTCATTTTCTTTCATTTCACATTATCAAAACCTCAAGCGTTTGAGCACAGTTCTCCTATAACTCCATAAAGGGGTGAGGTATAAGACAAAAATGTGTTGAAAGCACTCCAGAAGACCTCCTACATGGAGAGTTACCTGAGTGGCAGAGTCCAGCGTGGGTCCCTTCAAATCACGCAGCTAACCTGATCTTGGGGCTCGCTCCCCCTTCATGTGGCTCCACATCTAGCAAGATTAATTACTTCCAGGGGGCTGTTTTACCAAATCATTCCCCACAGGAATGGGGCATTTGAAATACTGACCAGGTGATTTATGATTTGTGGTGAAATACTCGTTTAATACCAGCTGTTCTATGTTAGAGTTTTTTCACACTGCAGACAGCTCAGAAATGGTGCGCTGTGGAAATGATACCTAGTGTTTTATCATTAGCTTTCCAGGAGAGCTCATATCATTGTCTCTTACTGTGTAAGCACCTGGGGAACAAGGCTGCTTTGGATAGGAACAGTGCAGTGAAGTAGGATTCCAGGGTCTGAAAGAGTGGTTCCTAGAGCCATGGTTGCTTGTAATGTAAGTTATGGGTAACTGACATTACTCTCCACAAAGAGGAAGGGCAAGGGCAGACTGCAAGCAGAGGAAGCCTACATTTATAACACATGCTTATTTTGGTTTCAGTTTTTACAAATTTTCTGTTACTAAAAGATGCTTGAAAACAGTTTATGGATTAATTAGGGCTGGATATTGCTATTTTCAGTGGCTACAAGAATGGGTAAGATCTGAGTCCTGCCCTCAAGAAGCTCACAATCTACTAGAGATGATAGATAGATGATGCATAGATAGATAGATGATAGATAGATAGATAATGGATGGATGGATGGATCATAGATAGATAATGGATGGATATATGGATGGATGGATCATAGATAGATAATGGATGGATGGATGGATCATAGATAGATAATGGATGGATGGATGGAGCATAGATAGATAATGGATGGATGGAGCATAGATAGATAATGGATGGATGGATGGATCATAGATAGATAATGGATGGATGGATGGAGCATAGATAGATAATGGATGGATGGATGGATCATAGATAAATAGATAATGGATGGATGGATGGATCATAGATAGATAATGGATGGATGGATGGATCATAGATAGATAATGGATGGATGGATGGATCATAGATAGATAATGGATGGATGGATGGATCATAGATAGATAATGGATGGATGGATGGAGCATAGATAGATAATGGATGGATGGATGGATCATAGATAGATAATGGATGGATGGATGGATCATAGATAGATAATGGATGGATGGATGGATCATAGATAGATAATGGATGGATGGATGGAGCATAGATAGATAATGGATGGATGGATGGATCATAGATAGATAATGGATGGATGGATGGAGCATAGATAGATAATGGATGGATGGATGGATCATAGATAAATAGATAATGGATGGATGGATGGAGCATAGATAGATAATGGATGGATGGATGGATCATAGATAGATAATGGATGGATGGATGGAGCATAGATAGATAATGGATGGATGGATGGAGCATAGATAGATAATGGATGGATGGATGGAGCATAGATAGATAATGGATGGATGGATGGATCATAGATAGATAATGGATGGATGGATGGATCATAGATAGATGATGGATGGATGGATCATAGATAGATAATGGATGGATGGATGGAGCATAGATAGATAATGGATGGATGGATGGATCATAGATAGATAATGGATGGATGGATGGATCATAGATAGATAATGGATGGATGGATGGATCATAGATAAATAGATAATGGATGGATGGATGGAGCATAGATAGATGATGGATGGATGGATGGATCATAGATAGATAATGGATGGATGGATGGATCATAGATAGATAATGGATGGATGGATGGAGCATAGATAGATAATGGATGGATGGATGGAGCATAGATAGATGATGGATGGATGGATCATAGATAGATAATGGATGGATGGATGGATCATAGATAGATGATGGATGGATGGATGGAGCATAGATAGATAATGGATGGATGGATGGAGCATAGATAGATGATGGATGGATGGATGGATCATAGATAGATAATGGATGGATGGATGGAGCATAGATAGATAGATAGATTAAGATAGATGCATAGGTTTCATGAAAAAGAAACAGGCACACCTAGGAAAGGAAGTGCATTTGAATCCCCAACAGAATCCTACTGCATGAACACGAGAACACCGCAGTAGAAGACTATCTGTGCTCTTTGGTGACTGTGGCCAACCTCTTCTTGTGTCTCTTTTACTTCATGAGCAATTACATAGCCAGAAGCCATGGCTTGGCTAGGTTCAGTCCAACCATAGCTACACAAAGGAAAAGAGATTGGAAGTACTGTCTTGGAAACTCTGACACCAGAGATCCTACATGGATACAGCTCTGGTTTTGAGACAAGTTTTGAAATTCCTACTTTGGAAAGGTTTTTTTTTTTAAATGCCAAACCTGACAAAAATTAGATTAATCTCATTTTTGAATATTCATGCAAAAAGCAAAACAAAATACCACTAATAAAACCGTTTCCCTTCTTCCAAACCTGCCTTATTATAATTAATTATCTGGCCAAAAGCCAGCCTGATATTTTTATAATATAAATCAGCTCAAGTCATTCTACTTATGAAACCTCCATCATCCCTAAAAGAAAACATAGACTCTCTACCATGGCTTGGCCAACAGCTGGCCTAAGTGTTCAAGATTCATCTTGGATCACTGTCCTTCTGTCAATAGCAGAGGCTAATGTAGGTTTTGTGAGCCCTGAAGCTCGCGGAATCGTTTTTAAAAGAAATGTAAAACTACAAATCTGAATTTAGGTACCAAGAAAACCAAACCAAACTAGTTGCCCTTGAGGCAGTCTGACTCGTGGCATCCCCCATGTGTGACAGAGCAGAACAGCTCCGTAGGGTTTTCAGGGCTGTGACCTTTTGGAAGCAGATCACCAGGCCTGTCTTCTGAGCGCCTCTGGGTAGGTTCGAACCACCAGCCTTCCAGTTATTAGCCAAGCACGTAACCATTTTTGCCACCCAGGGAATCCAGATTTCGATACAGGGCCTTGGAATAGAAGGGGACTTGCAAACAGGGGACTGTGGGGTTTAAGCGTCATTAACTCAGTGATGAAGTCAACACTGGCCATCAATGTACAGCCTCACTGGCATTATCTTTGTTATTTGAAGACGTCAGACCCATCCCCAACTCGAGGCACTTGTGTTACCTCAAAGCTAAAGCCTTCACATCGTTCAGTCCCTGAAAACGCCACCTTTTCCAAAGACGGAGGGGCCCTGGCTTCCACATCTAAAGTAGCCCCACAACACCCCCAAGTCAATGTGTGTGCCGTCGTCTTACTTTGTTTAATCATCCCACAGTCTGGAATTACCGTCGTCCCTCCGTATCCACGGGGGATTCATTCCGGGACCCCTGCGGGTACCAAAATCCTCAGATGCTCAAGTCCCTTATATGAAATGGCGTGGTGTTTGCACATAACCTGCGCACATCTTCCCGTATACTTTAAATCATCTCTAGATTACTCATAATACCTAATATAATGGAAATGCTATGTAAATAATTGTTAATGCTTACGCTTAATGCTTTCTCAGTCTTTACAAACTTTTTGGAACTTTTTTTTTTTTTTTTTTTTAATATTTCCCGTCCCAGGTTGGTCGAGTCCGCAGCTGGTTTAATCCACAGATGTGGAACCCTCAGATAAACTGAGGGCCAACTGTGTATTATTTATACTGGTAGAAAACAGACAGTCAAAAGTAGGTTGAATGTCAAGGGACAGAGTAGCAGGGGTAGGGGGTCTGGGGGACCATGCTTTCAGGGGACATCTAGGTCAATTGGCATAACAAGGTTTATTAAGAAAATATTCTGCATCCTACTTTGGTGAGTGGTGTCTGGGGTCTTAAAAGCTAGCAAGTGGCCATCTAAGATGCATCAATTGGTCCCAACCCACCTGGAGTAAAGGAGAATGAAGAACACCAAACACACAAGAAAAATATTAGCCCAAGAGACAGAAAGGGCCACGCAGACCAGAGACTTCATCAGCCTGAGACCAGAAGAACTAGATGGTGCCCAGCTACCACCAATGACTGCCCTGACAGGGAACACAACAGAGAGTCCCTGATGGAGCAGGAGAAAAGTGGGATGCAGAACTCAAATTTTAGTAGAAAGACCAGACTTAATGGTCTGACTGAGACTGGAGGAACCCCAGATGACATGGCCCTCAGACACTCTGTCAACCCAGAACTAAAACTATTCTGGAGGCCAACTCTTCAGACAAAGATTGGACTGGATTATGGGACATAAATTGATACTCATGAAGACAGTGCTTCTTTGCTCAAGTAGATACATGAGACTAAATGCATACCTCCTGTCCAGAGGTGAGATGAGAAGGCAGAGAGGGTCAGGAGCTGGTTGAATGGACACGGGAAATCGGGTGGAAAGGAGTTTGCTGTCACAATATAGGGAGGGCAACTAGGGTCACAAAACAATGTATGTATGAGTTTTTGTATGAGAGACTAACTTGAATTGTAAACTTTCACCTAAATTACAATAAAAGAAAAAAAATGGGTTGAATGAATGAGTGCAGGAATGAACTAGCTGGACTTGCACACAACAGCTTATCATGGCGGACTTGCATGGAATCTAAGGAGTGGCCCACGTTAACATCAACAAACAGACCAATGAGACTGGCCGTCCTAACAAGTCAAAACAAAGAGAGCCTCTCACGGCTGCATAAAAGTGGGCATCTGAAAAAAGGCAGCATTCATTTTAACAAAATCCCCGAGTAAAATAGGAAGTGTTTACTGCTTTCTTAGTATTTGAGATGGCACGAGAAAAGCCCCAGCCTCATCCTAAATAGTGAAGCAGCAGAGACATTGAGAAGCACAAGCAGAGCAAACAGAAGTGCCCTGTTATCCCCTGATTTTTTTTAACCATGTTGTGAAAGTGCTAGCCACTGAAAAATCTGATAGAAGAGTTTAAAAACCATCAGGAAAAAAATACAAGAATTCATTGATGGAAGAAACTTATATAAAAAGGTCTCTGTACCCAGTTAACACTCTGAAAATATTATGTATGAAAACTGCATTCACACTAGCAAGCAAAATAATTGCATTCGCAGGAGGAAACTTAGCAAGTCCTATGAATGACAAATGTGAAGAAAACGATGAAGCCACAGAAAAGGCTTGAGAAAACGGAGACAAATTGTCACGAAGTGAAATGACCACAGATTGTGGAAATGTTGATATTCCATAAAATTCAAAGCAATTGCAGCCAAATTCCCTCTGTTATTTTTTTTTTTAAGCTGTCTGGGGTAAAAGAACAGTCAGACAAATACTGAAAGAGCAATAAGGTGGGCGTTGGATCATATTGTTGTTCGCATCTGTCAAGTGGGCCCTGGACTCATGGAGACTCTACGCACGACAGAAGGAAACTGCCCGGTCCTGTACCATCCCCAGGATCAGTTGTGGATCAGACTGTTGTGATCACAGGGTTTTCACTGACTGATTTTCTGAAGTAGATCACCAGGCCTTTCTTCCTAGTCTGTCTTAATGTGGCAGCTCCACTGAAACCTGTTCAGCATCGTAGCAACAGGCAAGCCTCCACTGACAGACAGATGGTGGCTGTGGAATTAAACTGGGTCTCCTGAATAGAAGGGAAGGATCATCGGGCTATCACATTGAAGCAATTGACAAGAATAGACAGAATTTGGAATGGAAAGGTAACTCACAAACCAGAATACAGTAACAGATGAAGAGATGCAGGATTTCATAAATCTAGTATCCCAAATCAGTCAGGAAAAGGGAGATTATTCGAGTGAAAACTGGACTCCTATCTCATTCCACACAACAAACTGTATTTTAGATAGATAAAAAATATGTATCTGTAGTATATAGAAATATGTTGTTGTTGGGTGCTGTCCAGTCGATTCTGACTCTAGCGACCCTACAGGACAGAGTAGAACGGCGCCATAGGGTATTCTAGGCTGAAATCTTGACGGGAGCAGATCACCAGGAGCTGCTGGTGGATTAGAACCTCTCTTTGGGTTAGCTGCTAGCATTTAACCATTCCGCCATCAGGGCTCCAAAATAAAACTATAACAGTACAACAGTAAAACATGAGTGACTTTTTTGTAATATTCTTTTGGGGAAGGCATTTTCAAGTATGACAATAAGAAATAAAAGCGTGAAGTTTAAATACCTTGACATTTCAGTTATTCTGTATGGAAAATACACTACATGCAAATCCAAATGACACAGTTATCTGGAATGAAATTGTCATATATCAGGGAGCAAAAAGTTACTAGCCCACCCCAACCCAAATGTTCTTCAAAATCAAGGAAACAAAAACAGGTAAAGATGTGAACAGGCAATCTCCAGAAGAAGAGAGAAAAATAGCCAAAAAATATATAAAATGGTTTCAAGCTCATTATCACCCCTCCTGCCAAAAATAATATTATGAGGTTTTACCTTTTTTTGTATTGTTTTGGAAAAGATTTGACATTATGTTTGCTTAAAGGGGCTGAAGATAGAAACCTTCGTACAATCTTGGTGTATGTTGTAAATTTGTAAACATATACAAATTTACAGATTTTATATACACTATATATGTTCAAATTTAAAGTGCATCTACCTCCTCATAGTGTAGCTGACTTCAGAGAAATTACTATGTAAAAATATTTGCAAAAGTGCACAGACATAGCTAGGTAGAAAACACGTTGTTGTTAAAGCGCTGTGCTGCTAACCGAAAGGTCTTCAGTTCAAACCCATCAGCCACTCCGAGGGAGAAAGATACGGCAGTCTGATTCCCCAAAGATTACAGCTTTGGAAACCCTATGAAGCAGTTCTACTGTGTCCTGTAGGGTCGCTATGAGTCGGAATCAACTTGACAGCGGTGGGTTCTGGTTCTGGATACAAATATATTACTTTAAGAATAAGAAAAATTAAGTAATGATATGCACAGTTCAAGCCAAATGAACTCAGTAAGAAAAGCATCAATTCTAGAATTTAGGAGGCAGAATAGGTGACCTGAATTAGAACCCTTGTTTTTCTTGAGTCCAGGAGAATAAGAAACACGTGCTCTTCAGTTCAAATATAAGAAATGGTTCTTTCATGGGGGGAGAAACAACCTCAGTCTGTAAGGATCTTACAGATACTTTTCTCTCAGTGTGTTCAGATGAATGCCCTTGGAGAAGAAGGTAATAAATACTCCCCTTTCATCCAGTCCTCTTTTCCTGTTCGCCATATATGGAGGAGTGATGCATAGCCATTAAGGTTCAATTTAGAGCCCTGGTGTGCAATGGTTAAGTGCTCGGCTGCTAACAGAAAGGTTGGTGGTTCGAACACACCCAGTGGCACCATGGGCGAAAAAGCTGGCAATCTGTTCCCATGAAGATTAAACCAAAACCAAACCCATTGCCTTAGAGTTAATTCCAACTCATAGCGACCCTATAGGACAGAGTAGAACTGCTCCATAGGGTTTCCAAGCAGCAGCTGGTGGATTCGAACTACCAACCTTCTGGTTAGCAGCTGCCCTCTTAACTGCTGCACCACCAGGGCTCCGTTCTCCTCTGACACATGAGGTAGCTGTGAGCTGGAATTGACTTGACGGCACCCAACAACAACAAGACTCAGTTTAACTGTCATAGAAGAGAAGGTAACTGACATCTAGTCCCTTTGAATGAATGCCATTTTATATTAATATTCTTGCCATAAAAACTTAGTGGCAGAGTCTGGAAAACGTCTTTAAGAATTCTCATAATTTTTTTTATCATGTTGTGTGATGCCAATCTGTAAAACCTAGCATCTGGCTTTTAAGACTTGACCATGGCAAGACTGAGTGAGTTTGCTTGGGGACCAGGAGTGGGTTGGCTTCCAAACTTGAAGAAATATAGCTGGTCTCTCCGGGAGCTGAAGTGTGAAAGATGAAGACAGATAAGCGAGTGTACATGCATCAGCTTCCTACATTTCCTAAGTACTCATTGTTCTTTTCTTAACCCCTAGACTCCCATTAAATTTCTTTATACCTTTAAATATCTTATTTTTTTCTCAAGCTAGACATAAGTGGTTTTCATTCCTTGCAACCCAAGAATTCTAACCATCCATTTTTCACATGTTTACGGCAAGGCAGAAATAACACCCTTCTAGGACAGGTGGACATTGTATTCAGTAAGCAATCTGGGGAAAAACTATTCACTTGGCACTGGGTCAGTTTTACTCCATACCAAGTGTTCTAGCATTTGCGAGCAAGTTATGCTTTGCATTGGGAGATGGTTGACACACGGTGGCATAAAGATGAGAGTTTTTGTTGTTGTAGTGAAACAACAGGTTTAGTCTGGCATGTGATTTTCAGTAGTTGACAATATTTTTCAAGGAAAGATTGATTTCACCCAAAGGTGTTTATGCAGGGAATTTCTGCTATCCATTCAGAATGTTCTTTAGAAATGAGGACGATGAAACTTCATCTCACTTACTTTGGACATGTTATTAGGAGGGACCAGTCTCTGGAGAAGGACATCATGCTTGGTAAAGGTAGGAAGTCAGCAGAAAAGAGGAAGACCCTCAATGAGATGGACTGACACAGTGGCTGCAACAGTGGGCTCAAACATAGCAACGATTGTGAGGATGGCACAGGACCAGGCAGTGTTTTGTTCTGTTCTACATGGGGTCACTGTGAGGTGGAATTAACTCGAGGGCACCTAACAGCAGCAACAACATTCAGAACAAGCCAAGTATGTCAAGGTCAACCTCCATAACCCCAGGCTGACTGCATTCTGTTCTTGCTTGATGGCGCATGGGTGAACGTGGAGCTAATGCGATGCACAAAATCCCCACTCTAGAATTGTTTGCTAGGAGTTTTCTGTTGTTCAGTTAAAGGAAATTGGAAGAATGGAAAGCCTTTTGTCATTTTTTTGTTGTTTGTTTTTTTCCTCCTGCTTAACTGAATTCAATTTGGAACAATCAGACCCAGCTCTGGAACTATGTTGGAAGCTCTTGTAGGTCTCTAACATTTGTGGATTGCTGGATGCCTCAATGTTGGGTTCAAGGAGATGTCTGACCATCTCAGCCTAGCATCCCATAGGGAAAATAACAGACAGGTTATAAGCAGTAACTTCTAGAATCACAGTGGGGGAGAAAAAGTATCTTCTTCCCAACGGCAGATGAACGAAGAAGGGGTACATAGAAAACATTTTTTGTGGGTTTTTTTTTTTGATGGTAAAAATACATATAAAAAACATTTGCCAATTCAAACAATGTTACATGTACGACTCAGTGACATTGACTATATTCATCATGTTGTGCAACCATCACCTCCATCCTTTTCCAAATTATTCCACCCCCATTAACAGAAACGCAGCGCCCCCTAAGCAATGACTCCCCCTCACCCTCTCCTCCCACCCCTGGTAACCGCAAATAAGCTTTGATCTCTTATATATTTGCCTAAGAAAACTTTCTTGACAGAAAACATGGCCTTTTGGCAAATATTGCAGGATGGCAGCAAGTCAGAAATTCTGAGATGTCATGCAAGTTGAAGAAGAAATATTCAAGCAGTTTGCAAAGTATTTTATCCAAATGTTAGGGACCCTCTATTGAGATCTTCATGTGAACTCGAATTTAAGACTAAAGTATTAATCTCATTACTTATGTATTTTTTTGGTCAATTTTATGTTTATAATTTCATCCTCAGCTATACCTGTTTCTTATAAGGACCACTGGTGCCAGGTTAGAAAAATGGGGGGGGGGGGGGCGGGGAGTAGATCAGTTAGTTGTTCTGCCTGTACAGTAGTTTGGCTGCGTCTTCATTAGGTAACAAATGAGTATTGCTAAACTTCCTAGGCGTTTTCTGGCATTATGAACTGATGTTTGTCCTTTGATTAGACATCAGCCTTCACTTTTATGTCTTCCATTTGAAATTTGAGGACCATATTTTGACTTGAGTGTTTGAATTTTTTTCCAATCAATCTGAAAATTGAAATTACTGTATTTCAACTGTGCTATCAATATGTACAAATTCAGCACACATACACACACACACACCTATTCCAACCCTTACAATGACATGAACACAAAGGACTTGCAAAGCAGATGGGAATTATAGTCTAAATTTGGAATTGCATTCTGACCCACACAATTACACAGACGATCTCACAGATCCACAAGAAAACGGCAAAGCCAGCGGAGAAAAACAGCAAGGGATGTAACAGAAAATTCACAGAATTATGAAATGCTTGTAGAAGAAATGCTTGAACTCACACAAAGCAATGGAATGCAGTAACAGAAGAGAGATAACCTTAGGATGAAAAAAATCCGTAAAGAAAGAGAATGTGCAATATTGGACATGGTATGAGGAAACTGATATCTTTATACATTACTAGAGGGACTGTAAAGTAATAGGGCATTGGTGGAAGCGATTTGAGGGAAAATTCATTTTAAATTTGCATACCTGGGATCCAAAATTCCATTGCTGTTTTTCCTAAATTTTAGCACAATCACACAAGATTCACGTACAAGCTAATTATTCACAGCATTGCTTTGTCAAATTATAACCTGTTAACTGCCTAGAAGACCAATATATAGCACTGGTTAGATAAGCATGATGAAATGCAGCTGTCACTGCTAAGAAGGAAGTGGGTCTCCCTTGCTAAAAGAAAGGTGTCTAGTATATGTTTTTAAATGAAAAAGCAAGCAGTACAGAAAATATGAACATTTAATGCATTTTGATATGTGTATAAACATACCCAAAATAACGCACGCATGTCTGTCAGTTTGTCGTACTGTGGTGGCTTGCTTGTTGCTGTGATGCTGGAAGCTCTGCCACCCGTACTTCAAATACCAGCAGGGTCAGTCATGGTGGACAGGCTTCGGTGGAGCTTCCAGGATAGGACAGACTGGGAAGACCTGGCAGTCAACTTCTGAAAAGATTGGCCAGTGAAAGCATTATGGCTAGCAGCAGAACATTGTCTGATTTAGTGCCGGAAGCTGAGCCCCTCAGGCAACGATTGTGAGGCTGGCCAAGGACCAGACAGTGTTTCCTTCTGTTGTCCATATGGTCACTTAGCGTCTGACTTGACGGGCACCTGGCAACAACAGGCTGTTCACACTGGTTACCTTTGGAGAGGGGAGAGAGATGAGGAGAGAGGGGTATGAAGAATGACTTTTTCTCCAGTCTCTGTAAAATAAAAAAGTTCCCCTGACTCATGATGACCCTATGTGTGGCAGAGCAAAACTGTGCTCCATAGGGTTTTCAATGATTGATTTTTCAGAGGTAGATCGCCAGGTCTTTCTTCCAGGGTGCCTCGGGGTGGACTCGAACCTCCAACCTTTTAGTTTGCAGCCAAGCGTGTTAATCGCTTGCACCACCCAGGGACTCGTATTCATTGAATTTATTTTGGATTAACAAAAAGAACATAAGTACTATGTTGGCGTCAATATTCTTAAGAAGATCATAAAATTTATAAATCTTTTCTAACTTTCCAGTGCTCCTCGTCTCATCTGTAAAAATATGATAAAGATGATCCAATGTCACTCTATTTGGGGGACAATTAAATGAGATAATCTGGCAATGGTTTTTTTCAATTTACAAGATGCAGTATATCTATTACTAGTTAGAACTCGGCGCAGTGGCTAAGAGCTCGGCTGCTAATCAAAACGTCAGCAGTTGAAATCCACCTTGGAAACCCTGTGGGGCAGTTTCTACTCTGTCCTATAGGGTCGCTATGAATCAGAATCGACTCGATGGCAATGGGTTTGGGTTTTTTTATGGGACGCATATTGCCAAAAAGCTTATCAAATTATAAATTACATCTCATTGCACATGATTTAACAAGCAGCAGATAGTCTTACTACTCAAATATTTTGCAAATTTAACCAATTGAGAGCATGTAATTTAATTTCTTACAATGTGGATTTCTTTAATAGTGAGGTTGAATACTCTTCTGTATATATTTAAATATATCTGTCTTAGTTCGTGTGACAGATTTATTTTAACGAATAGAACCAGTTGTCTTCTTCATAGTTGTGTCTTTGAAGGTAAACTTAATTTAGTTGCTACTATATGCTATACATTTTGGTAAACGTTGTCACTTAAAAGATGAGAAAATTTATCACAGTCTAATTGGGGTTCAGACATGACTGTATTATTATACTACAATGTAATAACTGCTAATAAAACAGAAGTCAGAGTACATGCTACATGCAAAAAAATGACACTTACCTGAGGCTATGACCCCCCAGACACCCTGCTAACTCAGAGCTGAAGCCACTCCTGAAGTGCACCTTTCAGCCAAAGATTAGACAGGCCTCTAGAACAAACAACCACACGTGTGAGGAATGTGCTGCTTATTTCAATCAAGAATAGGGGACCAAGTGGGCAACATCTGCCCAAAAACAAAGACGAGAAGGCGGGAAGGGACAGGAAACCTGGATGAATGGACACGGGGAACCCAGGGTGGAAAGGGAAAGGGGGAACGTTCTGACACATTGTGGGGATTGCCACCAATGCCATAAAACAATCAGTGTATAAATTTTTGAATGAGAAACTAATTTGTACTGGAAACTTTCACCTAAAGCACAATTTAAAAAAAAAAAAGTTGAATAATAAAAACAAATGACAATTAATTGGACTTAAAAGTGGGGGTTATGGTACTTAGGTTAAGTCATGCAATTGTTTCAACAATGCTCAAGTTACCCAGAATGTCTCTGCAGTCTTTTCTTGGAATTTTCTTAAAAGATTAAGTCACATTCATTTAAATAAACATTTGAGAATCCAGCCTTATAAAGGTGGATTTGGTCCTTTTGAAGGTGGTCGTAAGTTGTCTGGAGACTCATTCCCATAAGAAAAAAGAAGTGGGAGATATCATTCAGCAAAAAGCAGTTTTTAATGTCAAGAAATAAGATTATTTTTACATGTCACCATGCGTGAGTGCCAGTAACAAAATCGTGGGTTCATAGAATCACACCATTGTCTCGTCAGCAAGGCTGAGCTCCTGGGAGATGACAGCGTTGGGTGGTCACCTAGACCCACAGAATCCTAGAATGTCCAACTGGAAAGAATCTTAGAGGACGTCTCACTCAAGCCCCTTGTTTTACATGAGGAAATGAGACCTAGGAGGTGCGACGGCTTTACGGAACCCCAGACTAAGCACGTTGCAGTCTGGGGATGGAAGTAGAACCATCCTCCTTTCGTTCACTCCCTCCTGGAACCGCAGAGCAGTCCAAGGAAGACTTGGTACACACAACTCCTACCTGGAGTGATGCCTTAGCTGCGGGAAAAGCAAAGTGAAGAGATGGCTGTGGGCAGTCCCCAACTAGAACCTAAAAAAGTTGCTGTTAAGTTGACTCCGACTCATGGCAACCCCACGTGTGTCAGAGCAGAACTGTGTTCCCCGAGGGTTTTCAAGGGCTGATTTCTCAGAAGTAGATTGCTAGGCCTTTCTTCTAAGGCACCTCTGGGTGGATTGGAACAGCCAGCCTTTCGGTTGATAGCTGAGAGTGTTAACAATTTGCACCACCCAAGGACTCTGAACGTAAACTTAGAAACACCTGAATGCACTGCAGTATGGATTTTGAGGGAAGGGACTGTATTTTATATGTCTGGTGGCATAGTGGTTAAGAGCTTGGCTGCTAACCGAAAGGTCAGCAGTCAGCCTCTCCTTGGAAACCCTATGGGGCAGTTCTAGTCTGTCCTGTAGGGTCGCTATGAGTCAGAATCCACTTGAAGGCAACGAGGTTGTTTGTTTTTTGTTTGTTTGACAAATGCCTAACTCATAGGAAGTTCTTAAAACTGTCGTTGAAGAGATGTTTAACAGTCTCACAAATGGTGGCTAACCTACTGGGATGAGCTGCATTGTAGTTACTCTTCATCACAGGTAGAAATTACAGTCAGTAGGGGGCCTGCCATCAGGAGCCCGGTTGGCACAAATGGTTTGCAGTTGGCTGCTAACCTAAAAGTTGGCGGTTCGAACCCACCCAGTGGCTCCGTGGAAGAAAGGCTCAGTGAACTCCTTCTGTAAAGTTGACAGCCAAGAAAACCCTATGGAGCTCAGTTCTACTCTATAACACATGGGGTCGCCATGAGTCTGGTGCCAACTCAAAGGCAGCTAACAATGGCAACAGGAGCTTTCCATGCTGGGCAGTATAGTAGGCTCAGATGTGTGAGGCTGGCTACAGCATTTTGAAATGCCAGAACTGATTTTAAATCCCAGTGACGCCCTACAAATCAACATGAATTGTGCCACAAAGCCACTTCTACTTAACATGGTATAACTCCCAATTGGGAAAATCATCTTTGACCAAAATAAATAAAGAGAGAACTTTCTGGATGCACAGGCAGACCTGAAACTCTTGGAATCCTTTTTTTGCACACGTCACATTTATTAAGTATAGTTCTGATGCAAAATTTGAACTTCTTGTTTCTCACGGAAACTCCTGGCCAAGCACTCAGGATGTCACTGAAGTGCCTGTCTATAGGATTGGCTCCAAGGATCCCTGGTGGCACAATGGTTAAGCACTCGGCTGCTAACCTAAAGGTGGGCGATTTGAAGCCACCGAAAGCCTCCCAGGGAGAAAAGACTTGGCAATCTGCTCCCATCAAGTTTATAGCCTATAAAACCCCATGGGGCGTTCCTACTCTGTCCGCTAGGGTTGCTATGAGTCGAAATCACGGGAGAAAGATGTGGCAGTCTGCTTTCACAGGAAACCCTATGCGGCAGTTGTACTCCGTTGTAGAGGGTCCCTAGGAGTCGGAGTTGACTTCATGGCGCCTGACAACAATAACTGCATTGGTCCCAATCAGCTGGTGACATCCTGCATGCCTGAGGGATCCCAGGGCTCCTTGGGGTCCTGCCTGTTTGCTTTTAGAAACCAGAACGCTGACCTTTCCTTGCCTAGCAGCGCGGCTCACATGTTTTCTGTCCGAGAAACCAGAACGCTGACCTTTCCTTGCCTAGCAGCGCGGCTCACGTGTTTTCTGTCCGAGAAACCCCATGCCGGTACAGTTACCTTCTGCAGCCTGTAAAGTTCGCAGAGTACACGTTCCTTTCTCCCACCGCCGGGAAAGGCTGCCGAGCTTTGCAGGCGTGCCAACCCTTGCCGTTGAGGCAAGAGCCCTGACTCTGAGCAACCCACAGCAAGAGACCCCAAGCCCCCGAGCCCGCCCCCAAACAGCATGTGTTAAAAACCATCTGCAAAGCCCAGACAGAATGAATTCCCCTCGCATTTCATTTACACTAACAGAGGTCACAGGGGGAACTGAATTCTGCTGTCAGAGCATCTGTGGGGACGCGGCAAGGTCCACACCAACTCATCGGTGCAGATAACGCTCATGGACATTTATACCTGCAAGCGCTGACGCTCAGCTTCCTCATTCCAGAAAGGAAAGCATCTGAGCAGATAAAGAGATCTTGCCCCAATGAAACCCAAAAAACCCAAACCCGTTGAGTCGATTCCAACTCATCACAACCCCACCTGTGCAGAGTAGAACTGTGCCCCACAGGGTTTTCAATGGCTGATTTTTCTGAAGTAGATCACCAGGCCTTTCTTCCAAGGTACCGCTGGGTGGACTCCAACCTCCAACCTTTCAGTTAGCAGCCGAGCACTAAACCGTTATACCACCCGGAGACTCCTTGTTCCTAATAAGATCATTGAAATACCAGCAGGCACAAATGAAGCCAAGGTTTTCCACCCTAGTTGAGCCCTGGTGGCACAATGTTTAAGAGCTCGGCTGCTAACCTAAAGGTTGCTGGTTCAAACCCACCCAGAGGCTTCATGGGAGAAAGACCTGGCGATCTGCTCCCATAAAGATGACAGCTTAGGAAACTCTATGGGGCAGTTCTACTCTGTAACGTATGGGGGTGCCATGAGTAGGAATCCACTTAACAGCACCTAACAACAACCCAGGTTTAGAACAGCCCAGTTTGGGTGCTGCTCCATGCAATTTTTACACACTAAATATGTTCACTTGGAGAAAGAACTATTAGGCAATTTGTTTAGGGTTATTTATAATGCTAATACAAAGAGTCAGACCTGCAGTTGGAAATACTACAATTATTATATGCCAGTGTGTTAACTATTGTTAAGAAAATAAACCAAGCTTTCTGCTCCTTCACCTATGAAGTCATATATGTAAATTCTTACTTGGTCAAATGGGCTAAATAGCATTCCTCTGTCCTCTGTAGCCAACGTTTCAGATATGTTTATTACCGAAATCGATTTTTTTGGAAAAGTAGAGCCTTCTGTAATGTTCTACGTCTTGAGCGGCGCCTCCTCTGCTTCATTACCTCTGTTCCCTTATCTAATTTTATTAGTAATGATTATTCACTTTTTACTGCCGTTCTACTGGCGTTCTGCCCGGAGGAAGATAGAGGCCTGCTTGAGATCTCAAGTATTAACCGCATTATGAGCAGAACTAATCACTCATGACTAAACTCCATAATGTTAAAAATATGGCTTGGTTGAACCTAAAAGTTAGGCAGTTTGGGGCAATGTGGCCAATCAGTGAGGCATATCGATGTGATGATCGCTGTTTCTTCTAACTTTAAATATTCTAAACTAGTCGTCTGCATTTTGCTACAAGTGGCGCAGTGGTTAAGAGCTACAGCTGCTAAACAAAAGGTCAGCAGTTTGAATCCACCAGGCGCTCCTTGGAAACCCTATGGGGCAGTTCTACTCTGTCTTATAGGATTGCTAAGAGTCGGAATCAACTCGACGGCAGCGGGTTTGGTTTTTTGGTTTTGCCCTGATGTCTTTGGGGTTTTGAAGGCATTTCTGTGATCACAGTAAGCAATATCTGCCATAAAAAAAGGCATGATGTTATCCTATGTAATAACGCTCTCCCCTAAATGATAATTTACAGAAAGTTTGCTTATAAAAATGTTCAGACTTAGCAAGGCTTATAAAAACCATCATTGATGAATTTTTCAAGATTTAATCATTTAATGTTAAGTGATATGGCTACTTATAAATATGGGGAAAGTCCAAGAGATACATCATTTATCCTATAGCTGCTCAGTCTAGATTGGAAGAGAAGACTTTAGTAAACTACATTTGTGTTACTACTAAATTTTAGTAATTGTCGAGGAGGGATTGAGATTGAGTAAAAATAGGTTCTCTCTTCTCAATTAAATTATAACTTACTTTTATCATTATATATAACGAATGTAATTGCTGGGACTCTAATAAAGAATTATAGGGGATCTGAAGGTATTGAAACACAGACATGATGAAATAACAAAAAAACGCAGAAAAAAAAAATGTTGAGCATAAACCGTTTTTGGAAAAAAAACACTAATGAATGAAACTTGACAGATATTGAAAGCAATTGCAAAGTTACAATCATAAAGCAGTGGCATGATGGTTCAGATTTGATAAACATACAAAGTAAATCCCAGAAATGTTTCTAAAGATGAATAAGAAGGTAATATATGATAAAGATAACCAATTAATCAATGGGCCAGGGTCACATTGTCCAATACATGGGATTTAGTCACCGACTATTTTGAAAACAAAGTTATATCTTACCTCAAAATCTACAGCAACAGAATATCCAGATGGGATAAGGATTTAAATATAAAAATATGAGAAATGGTAATAACAGAACAGTGAATAGTTTAACAAATCTGGGATTACGAAAGGCTTTCTTAAAATTGTATAATGACCAAAATGATAAATAAATAATAATAACCAGATAGTCTACATACCAGGGATTGAAAAACTACAGCCAGTGGGCCAAGTCCAGCCCGGGAGTGGAGTTTCTATGCCCTGAGCTAAAAGTGGTTTTCAATTTTTTAAAGGGTGTAAAAAAGGAAAGAAAGGGGGGCAGAGAGAAAGGAAGAGGGAAGGAAGGAAGGGAGGGAGGAGGGAAAGAAGGGAGGGAGGGAGGGAGGGAGGGAAAGAAGGGAGGGAGGGAGGAGGGAAGGAAGGGAGGGAGGAGGGAAGGAAGGGAGGGAGGAGGGAAGGAAGGGAGGGAGGGAAGGAAGGGAGGGAGGGAAGGAAGAAGGGAAGGAAGGGAGGGAGGAGGGAAGGAAGGAGGGAAGGAAGGGAGGGAGGGAAGGAAGGGAGGGAGGAGGGAAGGAAGGGAGGGAGGGAGGAAGGAAGGGAGGGAGGGAAGGAAGAAGGGAAGGAAGGGAGGGAGGAGGGAAGGAAGGAGGGAAGGAAGGGAGGGAGGAGGGAAGGAAGGAGGGAGGAGGGAAGGGAGGGAGGGAGGAGGGAAGGAAGGGAGGGAGGAGGGAAGGAAGGGAGGGAGGAGGGAAGGAAGGGAGGGAGGAGGGAAGGAAGGGAGGGAGGGAGGAAGGAAGGGAGGGAGGGAAGAAAGGGAGGGAGGGAAGGAAGGGAGGGAGGGAGGGAGGGAAGGGAGGGAGGGAGGGAGAAAGGGAGGGAGGGAGGGAAGGGAGGGAGGGAGGAAGGAAGGGAGGGAGGGAGGAAGGAAGGGAGGGAGGGAAGGAAGGGAGGGAGGGAAGGAAGGAGGGAAGGAAGGGAGGGAGGAGGGAAGGAAGGAGGGAAGGAAGGGAGGGAGGGAAGGAAGGGAGGGAGGAGGGAAGGAAGGGAGGGAGGGAGGAAGGAAGGGAGGGAGGAGGGAAGGAAGGGAGGGAGGGAAGGAAGAAGGGAAGGAAGGGAGGAAGGGAAGGAAGGGAGGGAGGAAGGGAGGGAGGAGGGAAGGAAGGGAGGGAGGAGGGAAGGGAGGGAGGAGGGAAGGAAGGAGGGAAGGAAGGGAGGGAGGGAGGAGGGAAGGAGGGAAGGAAGGGAGGGAGGAGGGAAGGAAGGACGGAGGGAGGGAAGGAAGGAAGGACGGAGGGAAGGTAGGAGGGAGGAAAAGGATGAGAAAAAGAAAATGGAAAAGGAAAGAAAGAATAGTATGCAGCAGGGATTATCTGTAACCCCCCAAAACCTAAAATATTCTCTATTTGGCCTTTACAGAAAGTCCATGTCCTCTGCTCTTCACTACACACCAAATAAAAATAAAAATGTCAAAACACCATAAACAATAACAGCCAAGTGAAAATTTGGGAAGGAAAAAAAAAAAAAAGAATTTGACAAACACATGTGCCAAAATGTTATTTGCTTTCAAAGAAAAATAAACCCGTTCCTTGCAGTTTTTGACTCTGGGATTACATATCTGAGATCTTGGAGAATGTTTACAGTTTTGACAGAACTCTGAATCATTCAACACAGACATTTTTCTGAGTATGATTTTATTAACATTTACTGATGATCTATCGTATTTTAACTTATTAAAAAATGTTTTTCAACAATAAAAACGACACATTTTTTTCTACAGATCATCAGTAACCACAACTGGATGATTCCACTTGAAAATCCATTGGCCTCAACTGAGAAAAGAATATGAAAATTATGAGTCACATAGATCAAAAATAGGTGTCGATGATCCCGGCCAGTGCCCCTCATGTGGAGCCACCTCCCATCTGTCAGTGGAGGCTTGCATGCCGCTATGATGCTGAGCAGGTTTCAGGGGAGCTTCCAGACTAAGAGGGACTAGGAAGAAAGGCCTGGTGATCTACTTCTGAAAATCAGCCCATGAAAACTCCAGGCGGGTCACAGGGTCTGATCCACAATCAGTCATGGGGATGGCGCAGGACTGGGCAGTGTTTGGTTCCGTTGTGCATGGGATCTCCACAGGTCGGGGCCGACTCGACAGCAGTGAACAACACTTAAATTCTTCACTATTGAGTGGGAGATTTGGGTGTCTTGGAGACAGCAGCATGGGGGTCCATGTAAGGCAGCACACAGCTAGTGAGATAGATTGACAAGATCATTCCCATCCTTCTGAGGGGGTTTAGGTTAAAGGGGCAACGGAAGAGGACCTTTACGGGGGTGAAGGTGGGGCCGGGAGATGTCCCGGTGACAGATACGAGAAACAGAGGGGCATGTGGAAGTTTCCAGGGAGGGTGGGGCCATCCCAATGGCTGGGCGTTGTTCACGGACAACCGATGAGTTCATAACTAGCTCAAAATATTCATTCATTCATTCCTTTCTTCATATCTATTGTGCACCTACCAATTTCAGGATATTGTCTGTGTACAGGCAGCTAAAAATATAACCTACAGTACGGTTTTTCACACAAGCAATAGTCATATCCATCACCCCATCAATGAAAACTGCCTCTGTCTCTGCAGCTCTGCCGTCCTCTTCATCTCTGAGGCAATTGTACCCATGTGCCCCTTGCATCGAGCTATACGTGCATATCCTGAAACTGGTTTGAGGGGAAGGCGGGGCAATGGAACACATAAGTTGAGTTAAAAAAAATTAACCACCGCTTACTTATTTTGGGCTAGATTTCACTTTTCTTACCTCCCTTTGTGCGTGAGTATTACATGCTGTCCAGACAAAAAGCCAAAACTATGTCCCCATCTATCTTTACAGATGGAAGCTGTGTAGTAAGTATATGGTTTAATGTCTGTATTAGTAATTAGCTGAGGCAGATTATGTAATAAAAATGGATGTGCAGCCATCAACATAAACACCGTTCCCAAAGGTTTACCCCAGGGAGTTTATATTGAATCTTTCTTCAGGGGACAGGTAATTCCATTTAATTCATTGTATGCATTTTCCTTGTATTTCTCTCTCTCCCTCTTTTTTAAATTAGCTTCTAAAGTATAAAGATGAGGCCTAAAAGAGAGTAGGCTTGAAATTGAGATTCTTATTTGATGCTTCATCGATTTGACTTCCGTGATGGAATTTCACTTGGATGGTGCAGGGGAGACCTCTCGTTTGATTATGAACCCATTATTTTGACACCGATTTTAAAACACAGAAGGCCTGCTTACTGCCTGAGTGTTGAAAATAAAGATATCAGCACTGGTGGCTTGTTTATGGACAAGCCAGGCCACCCTGGGGAGTTTCTGACCTGGGTCATATCGGGGAGCTCAGATCAGCAGGGCATGAAGGTCGAGCCCTGCTTTAATTAACCTGAAATCACATGAGCATCACGCAGTGTTTTTAATAATTGCCGTCTCCCTAAGTTGACTCATGGATCCTGCTGCTTCTCAAAGGCTCAGCATAATCACGGCATTGCTCTTTCTCAACCGTGTTTCAAAATGTAAATTTCCTATTTAAAATTTTCTGTAGGTTTGGGTGTGTGCACACAAACAAAATAATTAGTGGTTCATCGTAACTATTGAATATTGCCTGTGTAAGTTGCTCCAAATCATGACAGCCCCATGCACAACAGAATGAAACACTGCCCGCTCCTGTGCCATCTTCACAATCGGTGACGTGCTCCATTCCCTTGTTGCGGCCACTGTGCATTTGGAGTGCTTTCCAGCCTAGGGGGGGTCATCTTCCAGTACTCTATCAGACAGTGTTCAGTTGCAATCCATAGGGTTTTCGTTGGCTGATTTTCAGAAGTAGATTACCAGGCCTTTCTTCCTAGTCTGTCTTAGTCGGGAAGCTCTGCTGAAACCTGTCCACCATGGGTGACCCTGCTGGTAGTTGAAATACCAGTGGCCGAGCTTCCAGCTTCACAGCAACACACAAGCCACCACAGTAGGAGAATCTGACAGATGGGTGGTGAAATGTTCCCTAGCTGATGAGAAGTAAAGCACTCTAAAAATTGTTCATGATGATCCAACAAAGTAAGTCGAAATCCGCTGCAAATTAACAGAGCCATGCAAAGGAGACATTTGCTTGTGTGGTCTTAGAATAGAGCCTTGACTTTGGCAGGGGATGTATCCTGAGGTCCCTGAGAGCTCCAAGTTAATGCGCACTAACAAACACAGTGCCTGCGTTAAGCCACAAAGACAGTAAAGACACTGTCTGCATTGTTTGCCATTATTTGGACAACAAAGATACAGTAAGGCAATGACACTCCCTCCCTGAGACAAACAGCTTTGACAATGACGAGCAGAGAACAAAAAGCCACGTCGATCCAAGGATGGATGCCTGGGGATCTGCTAGTATCACGATGAAGGTAAGGGGCTGGCTGCTGCAGACCAGACCCGCCCTGGATTTGAACTGATGCCCAGGCAAAATTCAGACTCGTGACTGGCTGTGGAATTTTAAGGTCACTTCTGAAAAGTTCAACATGAAAGTTCAAGACTGAGAGCGCTCCCAGCCTGCTGTGTTGTTTGCTCAGAATGGACGGGAGTGACAGATACAGGTCCGATTGCCCACGCCCTTCGTGGGTCCAGTAGGAGAATGGTAAACTTAGAGACTTAATAAAGCATGGAATTCATGGACGCAGCATATTGCCCTGCTGTAAACACGGCTTTCCTTCAGGGCGTCTAACATGGGAGAGCCTTCCATTTCAAAAATGTTAAGCATTTTGCCACCAGTCAATTTTCTTTTGACATGGCAGAGAAGTGTTGTTTTTCAAAAATTCCACAGACACGTCAAATATGGGAGAATCACTGATTGGTGTCTTAAGGCCCCTCTTAGGTTTAAAACAATTTGATTTTCGACATGGACGATGAAAACATGCAGTCATTTTTCTCCTAGGCCTGTGTCAGGGAGCTTCAGGGTATTGTGGTAAAGAAGCTAATACCCGTCGCCACACAAGCAAGCTCACAGGAAATAAGCTCGGCTGCCTGTCTTCTTTATTGCAAGTATGGGAAACACATCCTCAACTGGGAAAGAATGCTTTCTGATGGCAAATGTAAACAAGCTCCTCACTTCCTAATCTATTGTAACTATGTGCATTTTTCATATATTAGATGCCACTTTTCAATATGGACCATTATTTGAAAGATCATTTGATAATGACTTAGATTATTAGTAATGTACTTAAATATGAGGCTGTGGTGGCTCAGTGGTAGAATTGTCCCCTTCTGTGCAGGAGACCGGGGCTTGATTCCCGGACAAGGCACCTCATGCGCAGCCACCACCTGTCTGCCAGTGGAGGCTTGCGTGTTGCTAGGATGCTGAACAGGTTTCAGAGGAGCTTCCAGACTAAGACAGACTAGGAAAAAAGGCCTGGAGATCTACTTACGAAAAACAGCCAGTGAAAACTGTGGATCACAATGGTCCGATCCCCAACTAATTGTAGGATGGCGAAGGACTGGGCCACCTTTTGCTCCACTGTGCGTGGGGTCACCAGGAGTCGGGGGCCGACTCAACGGCAGCTAATAACAACAGCTTAAAGAAATAAAAATCTATTATCTATGAAATAAATCCATCTCAGGGAATTCAGTACTTGATCTGGATCACTCATATTATTACCTCAATGACTTCTTGTGTGTGTAAACTTTAATTAGGCAATACACTGCTGAACTGTGATTTGGTTTCAGGTTCTACATAGTATATTTGCTACCTTCACATCATCCCATGCTTTCGTCACATTTAAAATACTAAAACAGTCACATTTGAAATGCATTTGAAAATTAAAATCTCTCTCTTTTTTAGACGTCTCTTTAAAGAGTCAGACAACGGTGATGACACTGGGCTTTTTAAAATGGTGCGCACGCCTGTCTCCATTCTCCACTTTGTTCTTCGGAGACCACAGAGAGTGAGAAGCCGGCGCATTCCACCAGCGCTCACAGGCACGGTCCTGGGCTGTGGGCTGCGTCTTGCTGATGGCCGAGTTTTGACAGAGCTGTCACAGATGTACCATCCATGGACACACATGGGGCCACCATGAGGCAGAACAGACTGTGAATCAAGTGATTTGGTTTTGGTATTATATGAAACGATTTTGTCACTACTTATCTATTGAGCGTTTTAAATATAGGAGACCAGGAAAAACACCCAGTAAAAGGCAGAAAAGTCACTTAAAACAGAGTCAAATCTTAACATATGTAATCTTTTATTTTTTTAAATAATGAACTCATTTATTTAATTGTTAAACATGACCCATCTTATTAGGGTTAAAAATACACTTGACTCTCCCCTCCCAAGAGCCCAGCGTCCAGTTTGGGGGTGACGAGAACATACTACAGAAATGCTCAGCGTGGTTTGTGTGTTTTGTATGTCTGATTATGAGAACCAGAGTTAGAAATGATTCCAGTGGTTTCGGGACTCAGGGAGCCACCGCAAGAAATGCAGCAAATGGGAAGGCTGTCGGGAGGGACGCAGATTCCTACAGACATTCCTCTCTCTCTTGGAAAGTCCCAAGGCCTCAGAGGGACTCTAATAGGATTGGCATTTGCCATGGAATAGCCCTGGGAATACGAAGACCACGGGGAAATCAATCAATTGGTCATCGATTACCTACGAGGGAGACGCCGCAATAGGCCCAAGGCCGTATCTCAGATTTATTGTAGGAAAATTGTGTTTTGTACCCAGGTTAATATGGCTTAGATGAAGAAACATTTTATATTATTAAGGGCTCCAGGTAGCGCAACAGTTAAGCGTTTGGCTGCTAACTGAAAGGTTGGCTGTTCTAACCCACCAGCGGCTCCACAGGAGAAAAGAGTTAGCGATCTGCTCCGGTAAAAGATTACAGCCTAGGAAACTCTATGGGGGCAGTTCTACTCTGTCCTATAGGGTCGCTAGGAGTTGGAATCGACTCAGCGGTGCCCAACAACAACAAGGGCTCTCTGTATGGGTTTTATTTTGAAAAAAAAAAAAGAAAGTTACTTTGCTTAAGCATGTGGCCAGTGGCTACAGCGGTGGTTCAATGGTGGAATTCCCCCCTTCCATGCGAGAGACCTGGGTTCAATTGCCAGCCCATGCACCTCATGCACAGCCACCACCCATCTGTCAGTGGAGGCTTGTGTGTTGCTGTGATGCTGGACAGGTTTCAGTAGAGCTTCCAGACTGAGATAGAGTAGGAAGAAATGCCTGGCGATATACTTCTGAAAGTCAGCCAGTGAAAACCCTATGGAGCACAGCGGTTCGATCCCACTGTGCCTGGGGTCACCATGAGACAGGGACCGACTCCGTGGCAGCTAACAACAACAAGAGAGACCATTGCTGGTATTTCCTCCTGGAAACTGAAGACCAGCTGACAGGAGGAAAACGAAGATCCGTGAGTGCAAGAGCTCACCAGACATAAAGTAGCCTCTCCTTTAGGTGCGATTCCTAACCAAGGACAGAAGTGCACGCAGAGCAGGACGTTTCCACAAGGCGCGCCGTTTATAGATGAGCGACAGAAACAATCAGCATGCATGCATGCGGTGCTAAATAACAGTATCAGTCAGTCAAGAAAAAGCCAAAGGGAGCCCTTGGGAACATTTCTGAAAGATTTCCATGGAAGAAGAGATTGGCCCCAACTAGAATAAGAGGGAGAGGTTCGCTGGGAGCTTGGAGCTTCGGTCAGTCTCTGCGGGATGAATTCTTTAGTTTGCAGAATGTAGTTTCTAGCCCTGGTGGCACAGTGGTTAAGTGCTATGGCGGCTAACCAAAAGGTCGGCAGTTTGAATCCACCGACTGCTCCTTAGAAACCCTATGGAGCAGTTCTATTCTGTCCTACAAGGTCACCGTGAGTCAGAATTGACCCGATGGCAATGGGTCTGGTTTTTTTGGTTTATTGGTATATGGAGCCCTGGTGGTGCAGTGGTTAAGAGCTATGGCTGCTAACCAAAAGGTCAGCAGTTTGAATCGGCCAGTCACTCCTTGGAAATCCTATAGGACAGTTCTATTCTGTCCTATACGGTTGCTGTGAGTCAGAATCGACTCAGTGGCAACGGGTTTGGTTTGTTTTTGGTATTGTTATATGGATCCCCGGATGGCGCAAATGGCTTCCGCTCATCTACTAACCAAAACGTTGACATTTCAAACCCTCCCAGAAGGTGCTGCAGAAGAAAGGCCTGGTGATCTGCTTCTGTAAAGATTACAGCCAAGAAAACCCTATGGGGCAGTTCTACTCTGTCACATGGGGTGGTTATGAGTCAGAACTGAGTTGACGGCACCCAACGACAACAACATCGAAGGGGAAATCAATGAACATCCCAGGGATAAAGAAGCTTTCAAGGCCTGCTTATAGGATTTGAATTGGGGAAAGGATAAATGTGCCCCGGGTAAAAAATACATATATCTCCGAAAGACTTGGAAGCAGACTTCCGAAGTAGAAGGAAGACCCCTCCTCCCTCACTCTTGACTCACTGACCTGCTTCCAAATAAGAGCACCTGGAAGGGAAAAATGGTAACTGCAGTGCAGAAACCCGGCCAACATGTGCTTCCCCATGGTGACATGTTGATAACATGCACCCCCGATCTGATGGCATGAGAAGGGCCCCTCACCCCTGTGGTCTTCTTCGTCAAACCCAGAGCCCCCATCTAGCATGAGAAGTGCTCCTCACCCCTGTGGTCTTCTTCTCCAAACCCAGAGCCCCCGTCTAGCATGAGAAGGGCCCCTCACCCCTGTGGTCTTCTTCTCCAAACCCAGAGCCCCCGTCTAGCATGAGAATAACACCAGGTAAACTCACATTCCACCACCCATCTGTCAGTTTGTCATACTGTGGTGGCCTGCGTGTTGCTGTGATGCTGGAAGCTCTGCCACTGGCATTTCAGATACCATCAGGGTCGCCCATGGCAGACAGGTTTCAGCAGGGTTTCCAGACTAAGACCAGGAAGAAAGACCTGGCAAACTACTGCTGAAAATCAGCCAATGAAAACCTTAAAGATTATCAAATACTGTCTGAGAATTAGACTCACTGAATTTGGACACATCATCAGGAGGGACTGATCCCTGGAGAAAGTCATGCCAAAGATTGTGAAGATGGTGCAGGACCAGGCAATGTTTCATTCTGTTGTACATGGGGTCACCATGAGTCAGAGCCAGCAACTAACAACTACAAAACCCAAATTGAGGGGATTCTACAAAATACCTGACCAGTCCTCAAAACTTCCAAGGTCATCAAAAACAAGGAAAGTCTGAGAAACTGTCACAGTCAACAGTAGCCTAAAGAGACATGATAACCAAATGCAATGTGGTGTCATGGGTGGGATCCTGGGACAGAAAAAGAACATTAGTGGAGAAACTAGCGAAATCCCTATAAAGTCTGAAGTTTCGTTCATGTGGGGGGGTAAATGGAACTCTCCGTACTACCTTTGCAACTTTTCTGTGCATCCAAAACTGTTTCAAAAGAAAAAGTTAAAAAAAAAATTTAGAGGGAATAGTGGGAGGGACAATGAGATGAGTCATGGTGGTGGACATTCGAATGTGAACTGGTCATGGCAGGAAAACCACCCACCATTGTAGATGAGATGATTAAACAACGACAGCATACTCAGGAGGCTGCTGAACCAAACACCAAGATGGCTTGGTGCCGTAGCTGAAATGGCAAGAAAGATGTAACTGTAGAAGAGGTTTCACAGAAAGACTGGCCAATTTGATATCTGGGCATGGATGATTGAGTTGATAGACGACTACTGAGGGGAAGATCAAAAATGAATAAGGTTTGGAGGCTGGATGATTGGGCAAGTTGCAGTGACATTTACAGAGATGGCACTGTGGGAGGGTAAAGTTGGGCAGAAGGAGGAAGGGTTCAGCTTTAGGACATGTTGACTTGGAGAAAGGATGGGACATCCAAGCAGAGATGGACCTAATGACTTAAGTAATTTTGAAGGCATAGGTGATGCAATAAAACAAAATAACCCAAGGAAAACGTGTGGAGAGACACAAGTTGGAACTCTGTGGCAGAGCTCATGAAATACCATGGCGAGGCACAGTGCCCAGACGTGGAGCTAGACTAGGGCTAGACTGTAAAGGCAGCTTGGGAGAGAACACCTAAGTACAATCTCACGGGAGACGAAAGGATAGAGGGTCCAAAACGGCAAGGAGATGCTCTGCAGAGGCACATGCTAGAGGAACCGTGGCATGAGAACACAGTACAAAGGGCCAGTCATTACACCATGATGGTCACAACTGGTATTTCTACAGGGCATGAGACATGGCACCATGAGCGGGGTCAGTGGAGAGACAGAGAAGGGTGAGTTCTGGGGAGCAGTGGGGATGGACTCAGATTAGAAAGACTAAGCTAGATAGATAGGTTGGTAGATAGATAGATAGCTGCTGTTGGAGTCAGCTCTGACTCATGGCGGCCTGTGTATGACAGAATGAAACATTGCCTAGTCTTGCATCATCCTCACAATCACCAGCACATTCGAGTCCATCACTGTGGCTATTGGGCCAATCCATCTCATCGAGGGTCTCCCTTGCCTTCACTGGCCCTCTCTTCACCAAACATGATATCCTCTTCTAGCAATTGGTCCCTCATCATGGCGTGTCCAAAGCAAGAGAGCCAGACATTGTTCTGCTATGATCCATAAGATTTTCATCAACTGATTTTTGGAAGTAGATTGCCAGGCCTTTCTTTCTAGTCTGGAAGCTAAGCTGAAACCTGTCCACCATGGGTGACCCTGCTGGTATTTGAAATACCTGTGGCATACGTTCCAGCATCACAGTGACATGCAAGCCACCACAGTAGGACAAATGGACAGACGGGTGATGGAAAAAGAATAGAGGTGACACTAAGGAGCTGGAAAAGGAGAGAGCTGCATTATGTTCCAAAAGATCCATGAAGGAGACTGGAGAAGTGGGGGGATCAATGTACCCCAGGGCTTCTCAATCTCAGCACTGTTGACATTTGGGACTGAACGATTCTCTGTGGTGGGGGCGGTCTTGTGCACTGTAGGGTGTCTAGCAGCATCCCTGGTCTCCACCCACTAGTCATTCCCTGTGGTGGGGCCGTCCTGTGCACTGTAGGGTGTCTAGCAGCATCCCTGGTCTCCACCCCTGAGTCATTCCTGTGGTGGGGGCCGTCCTCTGCACTGTGGGGTGTCTAGCAGCATCCCTGGTCTCCACCCACTAGTCATTGTCTGTGGTGGGGCCGTCCTGTGCACTGTGGGGTGTCTAGCAGCATCCCTGGTCTCCACCCACTAGTCATTGTCTGTGGTGGGGCCGTCCTGTGCACTGTGGGGTGTCTAGCAGCATCCCTGGTCTCCACCCACTAGTCATTCTCTGTGGTGGGGCCGTCCTGTGCACTGTAGGGTGTCTAGCAGCATCCCTGGTCTCCACCCACTAGTCATTGTCTGTGGTGGGGCCATCCTCTGCACTGTAGGGTGTCTAGCAGCATCCCTGGTCTCCACCCACTAGTCATGCTCTGTGGTGGGGCCGTCCTGTGCACTGTAGGGTGTCTAGCAGCATCCCTGGTCTCCACCCACTAGTCATCCTCTGTGGTGGGGCCGTCCTGTGCACTGTAGGGTGTCTAGCAGCATCCCTGGTCTCCACCCACTAGTCATTGTCTGTGGTGGGGCCGTCCTGTGCACTGTAGGGTGTCTAGCAGCGTCCCTGGCCTCCGCCCACTAGATGCCAGTAGTGCCCCCTCCCCAGTGGACCAACCAAAAGTATCTTCAGACATTGTCAGATATCTCTGGGGAACCAACCACTTCCTGTTGAGAACCACTGATTTAAACTTAAGGCTGCAAGGAAGAAGGGCAGACTGGGAAAGGGGTTAGAAGGAAGAAGGGCAGACTGGGAAAGGGGTTAGAAGGAAGAAGGAAGGAGGTGCTCATAGCTATTTCTGTAAAGACAGGTAAATCTCGAAATAGGTTGGTAAATATCCCGAAACACAGACGTCAGCATCAGTGCACTCACCAACACCGCCCGCGGTATCTGTTGGACAGATTTCTCAGACAGGAAATATGTGTGTCTCGTGTGTCCTTTCCACCAGGCTGGAGCTTCACGAGTACTAATTCTCTCCCAAAGTGCAAAGAGCTATTGTATTTTTGCAGGCCCAAATCCAGGCTGAGCTGCCTACCGGGCCACACACGGAGTGGCAAATGCCCAGGAAAATTTCTTCTTCAGGTGCATGAGGTGGCACCGTTTGCAGGAGGGCACAGCTGTTTGTGACAGATGTTGGGATAACAGGATCCCGATGGCAGCTCTGTTCTGGGGGCCAAGTGTTCAAAGGAGCTTCTCTGAGTGAGGCAGCATTTTCCAAAGCATCCATTGTCACTGCCTTTTTGGTTGCTTGTCTGGGTGCATAACAGCTGTGTTCTCACGGCTTCCCTCCCTGTTTAAGTGTCTCATTGGAAGCCCATGACGTCCTGTGATTAGGATGTCACCAAGAATGTTATGTGCAACAAAACCAAAAACCAAACCACTTGCCATCAAGTCAGCCCCAACTCATGGCGCCCCCACGTGTGTCAGAGTAGAACTGTGCTCCCTAGGGTTTTCAGTGGCTAGTTTTTTGGAAGCAGATTGCCAGGTCTTTCTTTTGAGATGTCTCTAGGTGGATCCGAACGTCCAACCTTTCAGTTAGCTGCCGAGCACTGAACCGTTTGCTCCACCGGTGGGCTTCTATTCTGAACAAGGACATTCCAAAAAAGAGTCATTTCTAGAAGCTTCAGAGACTCTCAGAAAAAGGCAGCCCCTGTTGGTAAATGATTGCTTCAGGGCTCTTGAAAACATCATCCTGTTGTGTGTGCTGAGCAACGTGATCAGAAGAACGCTTCCTCTGTGGTATGAGAGCCCCAAACCCACAACCCCCGTCTAATCATGAGAAAACATCAGACAGACCGCGATTGAGGGGCATTCGAGAAAATGCCCTACCAAGGCTCACCAAAAGTGTCAAGGCCATGAAATTTTTAACAAATGAAAATGCAAAGAAACTGCCACAGCTCTTAGGAGGCTAAGGAGACATGACATACAAATGCAGTGTGCGATCCTGAGTTGGCTCCTGGAGCAGAAAGAGGTCATCAGTGTCATAACTGGGGAAATCCAAAGAAAGTCTGGAGATACGCGTTCACGTCTTCCTTTTGACAAATGCACCGCGATGGCATAAGATGTCAGCAACAGGGGAAGCTGGGTGAGGAGCATAAGGGAACTCTACTGTTTTTGCAGTATTTCTGCAAATCTAATATAAAACTGCAGAGTAGATGGCGGAGTAGCAGCTGCGGAGACTGGAGAGGCATGGACTGTGGAGTCGATGGAGCAGCTGGGGGGACTGGAGAGGCGTGGCCCGTGGGGTAGATGGAGCAGCCGGGGGGAGTGGAGAGGTGTGGCCCGTGGGGTAGATGGAGCAGCTGGGGGGAGTGGAGAGGCGTGGCCCGTGGGGTAGATGGAGCAGCTGGGGGGAGTGGAGAGGCGTGGCCCGTGGGGTAGATGGAGCAGCTGGGGGGAGTGGAGAGGCGTGGCCCGTGGGGTAGATGGAGCAGCTGGGGGGAGTGGAGAGGCGTGGCCCGTGGGGTAGATGGAGCAGCTGGGGGGAGTGGAGAGGCATGGCCCGTGGGGTAGATGGAGCAGCTGGGGGGAGTGGAGAGGCATGAAGTTCGGTGTGAAACAGGCTGTGAGAACACTGGGTTCATCGTACACAAGCTTTGTAAATGTGAGGAAAATAACATTTCTAACTTCACTTTCCTTTTATGCAAAAGAGAACTAAGAATGCCTATTTCACACTGTTGGGGGTTTTATAAAATAATATAAGTAAATCTTTTGTTCTCGTGTTTGGCGTCGAGCATGCATTTAAATGTAGAATTCTTTTCCCTGGAGGAATCCATCTGCACTCCAGGAACTCTGGATCCCTGAACTGTTTTGTAGGAATTGTCATGTGCGTTGAAAGAATGTGGGTCTCTAGACTGCTGTCCCCATCCCAGCGGAGAGGACCTGGTGGTGAGTCATGTCCAGTGCAACGCATTTCAACCATGTGTCCCACTCTGCCCGCTACAGACAGACTGCGAATGCATGCTCGTGTCTGTCGTAATTCCAGTACCATGTTCCCATACAACATGACCACTGGTCTCCGATTTTGAGAGCAGCAGCTGTGTTTGAAATCCACGCTCAGTGCCAGAGCTCTTTCTCCATCTCGCTAAATGATGTGAGAGGGAGTCTGACAGCTACAGAGTGACACTTCCAAACGAGGGAAGAAAACAAGGTGAAGTTGTCACAAATCACTTAAATAGTGTGTTGAGTTCAGGAAAAAAAGTTCCATTTTATGGTGAAGTCTGATCCTATCCAAACCCGCTGGTAAGCCGAGAATCTGCTCTGTAAGACCTTCCGTTGGAAATGCTCAATGACCACAGCAGTTAAGTGTTCTAAAAGGTACCCTCAGCTCACACTTCATCTTGCTTGGGTGGGTGTTAGGGTCTGGAAGCAATGAAAAATCAACCGGACCAAGCTGAAATGGGCTGTTTCTGCAGTGAAATCAGATCCCACTAGAAGCATTTTTCTCTAAAGACGAGTAAACCATATTGAAAACACAGTGGAGTCAGAACGTGCGTGTGTGTGTGTGTGTGTGTGTGTGTGTGTGTGTGTGTGTGTGTGTGTGTGTCTGTGTGTGTGTGTGTCTGTGTGTCTGTGTGTCTGTGTGGTGTTGGCCTTTGCTGTAGTTAAGTTTATTGTACGAAGAGCAGTTATAAACAGGTACAAGAGCAAGGCAACGCAGAGGGGTTAACAGCAGGGAGACACTGCTGAAAAGCATTCCAGTCGGGATGTAATGGCAGGCCTGGAGAAAGAAGAAGGCAGTCGTTAATTAAACAAAAGAAAGCTTTGGAGTATATGATCTCGGTGGATACTGTACTTATGCCACTTTCTGGTTGGTTAGTGTGTCTTACAAATGCTTTCCAATAGTAAAATCTCGTTAAAAATACAAAGAAAAGAATAGAGATTGTTACAAAAGACAGTTTTGTACCTTTCATTAAGTGTTAGTATTTTGCCACATTTGCTTCAGATATTTTTTTAAAACGTTACAGACACGTAACCTCACACATTGCTCCCTGCCCCCACTCCTCGCCTTCCCACATGTAACTGCAAGCCCTTGTCTGGTTTTTATTATTCCCATATGAGTGCTCACACTTTTACTATGTATCTTCATCTGTAAACAATATGCGGAGGCCCTGGGTGGTGCAAACGGTTGACACCCTCGCTGCTCACCAAAAGGTTGGAGGTTCAAGTCCACCCAGAGGCACCTTGGAAGAAAGCCTTGGTGACCTACTTCCAAAAACTCAGCTGTTGAAAACCTTATGGAGTGGAGCTGTATTCTGACACACATGGGGGCACCATGAGTTGGAATCCACTCCAGGACACCTGGTTTTATCAAAACACAAAGCATTCCATCACCTCAGAAAGTCCCCTCTTGCCCCTGCCTGGTTGGTCTCGGCTTACTTTCCCCCCACGCCCACCCCTGGAGTCAACCACTGTTCTGATTTCCTTCACCATAGATCAGTTCTGACTGTTCTAGAATGTTGTGTAAATGTAGTTATACAGTCTGCTCTCTTTCATGTTTGGCTTCTTTCACTCAAGATAATGTTCTTGAGATGTAGCCGTGTTACGGGAGGCATCAATGGTCCATCCACTGTGTTGCCGAGTAACAGGTTCTTGAGATGTAGCCGTGTTACAGGAGGTATCAATGGTCCATCTGCTGTGTTGCCAAGTAGCGGGTTCTTGAGATGTAGCCGTGTTACGGGAGGTATCAATCAGTGGTCCACCCGCTGTGTTGCCGAGTAGCAGGTTCTTGAGATGTAGCTGTGTTACGGGAGGTATCAATGGTCCATCCCCCGTGTTGCTGAGTACCAGGCATTGCATAAAAATACCACAGTGTGTTTACCCATTCTTCTGTGGACGGACTTTTAGATTTCTTCCAGTGTTTGGCTATTCTGAGTAAAAATTCTATGAACAAGTTGTTGTCTGGATATAATTTTTTCATGTCTCTTGAGTACTAGGAGTGGGATTGCTGAATCATAGCATGAGTATATATTTAACTTTATAAGAAACTGCCAAACAGTTTTATAAAAAAAAAAAAAAAAAAAAAACCATTGCCTTCGAGTGGATTCTGACTCATAGCGACCTTGTAGGACAGAGTAGAACTGCCCCATAGGGTTTCCAAGGAGCGGCTGGTGGATTTGAATTGCCGACCTTTTGGTTAGGAGCCGAGCTCTTAACCGCTGCTTAATGAAGGTAAGTACTTTCCTTGGCCATTGAGGTATCTTCTTGCGGCGTGTCTTAGCAAGCCTTTGATTCGTTCCTTTTTTTCTTAAGGTATGGAAGTTCTTTATATATTCTTCTGGGAAGAAGGCCTGGCTCAGACTTACGTACTACAATTACGTCCTCTTGTGTGTTATTTTCATTTTCCTAAAGGTGTATTTTGAAGAAGTTGTTTGTTTAAAAAAAATCAAATTTATTAACTTTGTGATCAGGACAATCCGTGTTCTCTTTCAGCTTGTACCCACTGATCATATAATATTTTCTTTTACTCCAAAAGTTTTCTAACTTCAGATTTTACACTTAGTTCTCTGACGCATTCAGGTTTATGTTTTTTCCTTATAGATATCCATTGTTCCATCACCATTTGTTTCAAATGTATTTTTTAAATTTTATTTATTTTATTGTTGATAAGAATATACACTAATTCAGTAGTTCTGCATGTCTCGTTTATGACACTGATTATATTCTCCAAGTTGTGCAACCATTCTCACCCTCCTTTTCTGAGTTATTCCTCCTCCGTTAACATAAATTCACTGCCCCCTAAGGTTCCTATCTAATCTTTTGAGTTGCTGTTATCAATTTGATTCCATGTAGATAGTCCTTAAAAGAGCATAATGCTCAAGGCAGAAATTTTTTGCTAGTTAAGCTAAACTATTTTTTGGTTTTAAGACTTCCAGGGATATTTTTGGTTTAAGGCTTAAAGATTATCTGAGGGCAATAGTTTCAGGAGTTTATCCAACCTTCATGGCTCCAGAAAGTCTGGAGTCTATGAGAATTTGAAATTCTGTTCCACGTATTCCCTCTTTTGATCAAGATTCTTCTGTAGAGTCTCTGATCAAAATGTTCAGTAATGGTAGTCGGGCACCATTCAGTTCTGATGTCATGGAAAAGGCAGCAGTTGTTTATGGAGGTAATAGCCACACGTTCCACATCACCCTCCTCCTACTCCTGACTCTCCTTCTTCGTCTGTTGTTCCAGGCAAACAGAGACCAATTGTTGTGCCCTGGATGGCCGCTTGCAAGCTTTTAAGGCCCCAGGCACTACTCAATGAACTAGGAGGTAGAACAGAAGCACTAAACACGTTATTAGGGCAGTAACTTTGGTGTCCCATGAAACCATGATTCTAACCCTCCAAACCAAGGAACCAAATCCTATGAGGTGTTTGGTTGTACCTAAGCAGGCTCAATAGCTACCCAGCAGTGGGGGTGTGCGTGTTGCTGTGATGCTGAACACGTTTCAGTGGCGCTTCCAGACTAAGACTAGAAAGAAAGAGCTGGTGATCCACTTCTGAAAATCAGCCAGTGAGAACCCTATGGATCACAGTGGTCTGATCCCCAGCAGATCACAGAAATGGTGCAGGACTGGGCAGCGTTTCATTCCGTTGTGCATGGGGTCGCCGTGAGCAGGGCCAACTCGACGGCAGCTAACAACAACAGATACCTGAAACAGTAACATTAGACCATTACTGTGAATTTAATGCCACCATCGTTCACCATGAAGAGGGCATACCTGAAATAAATTCATAATTACTATCAAAATTTCGCCCCCATGTCAGGAACCACACTTTGGAAAACAGAAAAGAAAGAGCCGTGTGTTTCTGCCAGCTCCTCGGCTTCCTTTTCCTGCCTAGAAGAAACGTGTGGCTTCCCAGTTATCCACTCCAAGCTACATGAAGAGCAAAGACGAGGGAAGTGGACCTGGAGCCTGCAAGTCTCTGTGTCTCTAATTTCTTTACAGACCAAAGGACACCCCAAAAGAAGGAAGGGTCAGCTGGAGTCAGAGAGCAGGAAAAACCCAGTAAATCTCAAGTATGGTTCTTCAAAATGAAACTCTTCTTTTCTGTTTTAAATAAGAAATGATTAGAAAAGTCTTCCCTGGGTTGACTGTAGTCTCGTCTTCCAACGTAATTGGTAGAAATTAGCTAAAAAACATGAAGCAGGTCCCTGGAAACATGCAAGATTGTGTAAATGGATGAAAACAATCCAGTTTCCCTCGCAGTGACCCTTGTCTCTTTTCTCCCTTTATTTTCTTTTTTCCTCCCCGCCCCCCCTTTTGCTACCTGCCCTCCCCTGAACCTTGACAGACTGTGAGGCTTACAGACACTTCTCAAAAGAGGAGTCATGGCTGCACAACATGGTTAATGTCACCAATGTCACAAAATTGTATGTGTGAAAAATGTTACACTGGCAAATGCTGTGTTAAATTTAAAAAAAAAAAAAAGGAACTTTTCTGACAGATGCCAGAATGGGACTCCACCGAGGATCCTGACCAAGCGGCTTGAAAACAATCTCCAGTCACTCCACCTTTGAACTGCAGTTAACCAAAAACCAAATCCATTGCAGAGACGATTGTAACTTATAGCAACCCTATAGGACAGAGAACTGCCCCATAGCGTTTCCGAGGAGCGGCTGGTGAATTCGAACTGTCGACCTTTTGGTTAGCAGCAATTGCTACGTGTATCAGACCACGAAGACTGATTGTTGTTAGCTGCCGTGGAGTTGGCTTCAGCCCATGGCGACCCCATGTGTATCAGAGTAGAACTGTGTCCCATGGGGTTTTCAGTCGCTGATTTTCTGGAAGCAAATCGACAGGCTTTTCTTCCGAGGTCCCTCTGGGTGGACTCAAACTGCCAACCTTTTAGCCAGTAATCTAGAGCTTAACCCCTTGGGCCACCCAGGGGCTCCTCCTCATCCTAAAAAACTCCAATCCTGCTTTGCTTTGTGGCGTTACCTGGTCTCCAAGTGCTGCCTGGTGCAAAGTGAGTAAGTAAAGCCTTTCACCTCTGCTTGAGTCACCTGAAGAATTTCTGGTCATTGATGGTGGTAACCATTGACTTCCCAACATCTCTGAGAAAGGCTTAACACCACAAGGGCTAGAAAAGGAGTAAATGTGTGTGTATTCTCCTCATGACCTCTGAGCCTTTCTCACCCTCCCCAGGGAACTTCCCCACCCTACCACCTCCACCTGTAGCAACTCCACCCAGTCTCAGAAATCCATCAGCTGGAACTAACAGCACTTTCTCTGAAGTTGCTCTCTTACGAAAACAATACCTTTGTGATGCACTTCTTCCTAATATAACCACATATATGCATGGATTTTTATCCTTATAGATAGATAATAAGCTATTCAAGGGCAGGGACCATACATACCTCATGTCTTAATATCTATCACAATGTCTTATTAGGGTAGGTGGTTGTCTTAGTTATCTAGTGCTGATATAGCAGAAATACCACAAGTGGATGGCTTTAACAAAGAGAAATTTATTCTCCCACAGTCTAGGAGGCTAGAAGTTCAAATTCAGGGCGTCAGCTCCAGGAGAAGGCTTTCTCTCTCTGTTGGCTCTGGAGGAAGGTCTTTGTCATCAATCTTCCCCTGGTCTGGGAGCATCTTAGAGGAGGGACCCCGGGCCCAAAGGACACACTCCCCTCTTGGTTCTTCATTCTTGGTGGTAGGAGGTTCCCCCTTGTTTCTCTGTGCACTTCTCTCTTTTATGTCTCAAAAGAGATTGACTCAAGACACAACCTGAGCCTGTAGATCAAGTCCTGCCTCATTAACATAACTGCCGCTAATCTTACCTCATTAACATCGTAGAGGTAGGATATACTACACATAAGAAAATCACATCAGATGACAGAATGGTGGACAATCACACAATACTGGGAATCATGGACTAGCCAAGTTGACACAAAAGTTTTGGGGGGACACAATTCAATCCCTAACGGGTTAACACATTATTATTCATTGCCCAAATTTGTAATTGGCAGTGTTGTTGTGAGTTGCCCTGTGTCAACTCTAACTCATGGTAGCCCCATGTATGCAGGGTAGAATTGCTCCACAGGGTTTTCAACACTGTGACCTTTCAGAAGCAGATCGCCAGCCGTGTCTTCCGACGTGCCTCTGGATGGATTCAAACCACCAACCTTTTGGTTAGTAGTAGAGTGGTTAAGCCTTTGAGACACCGAGGGACTCCTGTAATTGGCGGTGGATGTTTTTAATGAAGATTCTATCACTCAGCAAAGTATTTCATTGATGACGACTGTCTTCAAACTCAAGTCTAAGAAAGAAGGAATGAGGAAAAAATACATTCATTGTAAGGCATGATTAAAGTAATAAAATCATTCAAATGTGTTTAGCCACTCCAAGAGACTGGTCTTCTCCTCTCTTCGAAATATGTTCTACACGTCTGTCTCAGTTACCTAGGGCTGCTATAACAGAAGCACCACACGTGGGTGGCTTTAACAAACGGACACTGATTTTCTCCCAGTTCAGGAGGCTGGAAGTTGGAATTCAGTGTGCAGGCTCTAGGGGAAGGCTCTCTCTGTCCACTCTGGGGGAAAGTTCTTGTCTCCAGTTCTCTAGCGTTCTTCCCAGGGTGTCTTGGAGATCTCCATGTGGCATCAATCTTTCCGTCATTTCTGCTTGCTTGCTTCTGTGCCTAATCAGCTCCTTTTACATCTCCAGACTGGTTAGGATTAAGACACAGGCTACTCTGATGTGGCCTCATTAACATAACAAAGAGAATCCTGTTGCTAAATGGGATCACATCCACAGGTATAGGGGTGAGGATTCCAAGGCCTATTCTGGGGGGACACAGCTCAGTGCATGCCAGCAGGTCTGTCTCTTCACCGTGAACCACACCATCCCAGAGGTATGCCCTCCTTCCTCTTCACTTTCTATTCAGTCTCATCCCTTCCAGCCCAGTTGAAATCCCGCTTCCTCCAAGGAAATGTGTGCACTCACACTGCAAACAGAGGACAGCTCATTTGTTCTTTTAAATTAAAATGAAGGATGGTAAGTGAGGCACATCTCCGTCCTTAGGTGGTGGCTGTGCTTCTCATGCATAATAATTTGTGCATCCTCCACTAGCTTGTTGTCGAGATGGTGGAAAACAACTCTAAAAATGAGAGGTTGGTCAATTATGAAGCAATGACAAGGCCCTTAGCAAACAGAAGTCGTCTGTTTCTTCCAGAAAAAAGAAAGTAAGTTTGAAAAACACCCAACAGCACTTAAAACACCACTTAACAATGCTTAATTGCCCAGAACTGGGTGTGGAATAGAACGCAGTTTTTTTTCCTAATTGGCTTTGCAGTGAACTTAAAGGCAGGGTGTATGGGAACTACAGCCCCGGTCACGCAGTGGTTAAGACCTCGGCTGCTCACCAAAAGGTCGGTGGTTGGAATCCACCAGCCGTTCCTTGGAAACCCTGTGGGGCAGTTCTACTCTGTCCTCTAGGGTCGCTCAACAACACATGACAACAAGCACAGCATAAGGCAACTCGTCTGAATTCCAGCCAGCAGTGCAGCGAAAGGCAGACAAAACCAACTGCAGCCTAGTGGACTCTGACTCTGGGCGGCCCCGTGTGTGTCAGAGTAGAATTCTGCTCCACAGGGTTTTCAGTGGCAGATTTTTCAAAAGTAGATTACCAGGCCTTTCCTCTGAGGCACCTCTGAGTGCACTGAGCTGTCCCACCGTTGGTTGGTTAGCGGCCCAGCATGTTAACAGTTTGCAGCACTGGGGGCCTCTCCTCAGTCAGGACAGAAGAGGCGAAGCTCTAACAACGTGTATGCACGCTGTTGCAGCTCCCCCACTCCAGGGTTAAAGGCGTGGCCTCAGTGTCCCAAGTTCTCCAGACTTTGTCGCTTGGTGTTTAAATAGGAAATGTGGAATTTAAAAATATGCTTTCTCCAGTACCGATTACTTGCAGAGAAAGCATTGCTTTCAAGACCAGTATTTCTGCTATGGGATGAAAGAGAATTCTCCTTTGATATTCAAAGCCAGGAATTTGATTTGATGGCTTCTTTTCTGCTCCTCTTTTCCTGGAGGCACAAGCTTCAGCCCAAAGGCTAATTTTAACTATGAGAATCTGAAGAGAAAAAAAGAAAGGAAGAAAGAGAGAGAGAGAGGGATGGAGGGAGGGAGGGAGGAAGGAACGGAGGGCGGGAGGGAGGGAGGGAGGGATGGAAGGAAGAAGGGAGGGAGGGAGGGAAGGAAGGAAGGAAGATCAAGAAGAAAAACTGCATCAGATATTATTTTTAAACATTACAATAGGGCGTGTTCATACGGTTGGAAATAAGAGTACAGATATCAACAGGACACTTTGGGACAATGAACATTCCACAAAACTAAGCAACCGCTACAGACGTATTCATGTACACCTGCAGCTGCAGAGGTTGAAGAAAGAAGTTGCCCTTATTGGAAATATTTTTTTTTCCTATGACTTTATCTGAAATAAAAAAGAACAGGGTTTGTTTGAGACACAAACACCACCCACGTTTTCTAGAAGCCGTGAATGTGCCTCTCGAAACAACCGCCGCTAAGTGTTGATGTGATAAAGCAAACTTTTGTGTCTGTTCTGGTTTTGTTTTGTGATCCTTTGTATTCCGATGACTTCTCATCTAGGGCTGACCTGCCAAGTCTACCATCTTTTTTTTTTTTGTAACTGTTGCCGAAGGCAAATTTTAGTTTTTAGAAGCTAAAGTGTTTTCTAGACGTTTTTATAGTTCCAAACCGAATAACAGATGCAATTTATATTAATAGCAGAAACAGCGATAGTGTATCATCTTTTTTCAAAAAGGCAGATATATTTTCCCCTAAGTTATTGGTGATTGAAGACAGAGAAGTTTTGCTGAGATGGAAAGGAAAGGGGCTTGAATGCACGTGGAGGTGTTTTCGGAACGTTCACGTGGGGCTGGTGGGCTGGAGCAAAGCCGGTTCACCTAGTTATCATGGCAGGAAGTGGTATCGTGTGGCTCGGAGCACCCCAGGAGAGCTTGGGGAGCTATTACACACACGACTGATGGGGGAACAGACCAGGGGCATGCCGGCCTCTCGTGAAATATTCACACATGCTCTCTTAACTCACTCAAGATTGACGACTCAGGAACCCAAGGACAGGAATACAAATCTTATTCCTCCGGTTCCTTGTCTGAGACAACACCGAGCGGTCCGTTTTGCAGTGTGTGCAGGCGCCAAAGTGGGCTGGGTTTGGAATGTTTACAAGTGCTTGCCTCTGTGTATGGGGTGGTATATGGAAAACCACTCAGCAGTCCACCGTCTGCACTCTCTTCTTCAGCTGCTCCCGCCTGATGCGCCACATGCAGGCAACAGATAAAACTTGCAGGCTGAGGAATCCGCTATCTCCACTTGGGATTCTGCAGTTCTTTATCCATCAGGAGATATATACTGCTCAACCAGAGCAGCCATATTTTAGGTGCTGTATGCTGCAGTGGTTAAGAGCTCGGCTGCTAACCAAAAGGTCAGAGGTTCGAATCTACCAGCTGCTGCTCAGAAACCCCATGGGGCAGTTCTACTCTGTCCTATAGAATCGCTGCAGGGTCGCTATGAATCAGAATTGACTCGACGGCAGCGGGTATGGTTGGCTTTGGTATGATGACGTATATATGGAGCCCTGGGGGTACAATGGTAAGACGCCGAACTGCTAACTGAAAAGTCGTCGGTTTGAATCCACCAGAGGCTCTGCAGAAGAAAAGGCCTGGTGATCTGCTCCCGTAAAGATGGTCGTTACTGTTTTTGTTGTTAGGCCTCCTCGAGTAGGTTCTGGCTCACAGCAACCCTATGTACAACAGAACAAAACACTGCCTGGTCCCGCGCCATCCTCACAATGGTTACGCTTGAGCCCGTTTTTGCAGCCACTGTGTCAATCCGGCCCTTTGAGGGTCTTCATCTTTTTCGCTGACCCTCTACTTTACCAAGCATGATGTCCTTCTCCAGGGACTGGTCCCTCCTGATAACATGTCCAAAGTATGTGAGACAAAGTATAATCACCCTTGCTTCTTCTAAGGAGCATTCTGGCTGTACTTCTTCTGAGACAGATTTCTTCTTTCTTCTGGCAGTCCATGGGATATTCAATAGTCTTCACCAACACCATAATTCAAAGATATCAACGCTGTGTGGCAGTTCTACTGTGTCACACGGGGTCGCCGTAAGTCGGAATCAACTTGATAGCACACAACAAGACAATGTATATCTTCCCACATTTTAGCTCATTAAGAGTAAAACATTCTTGGTTCTTCTATTTTACCAATATACATATAGAATTAAGTAAATATTTTTAAAAGGAGGCAGTGGTGGTTCCGTGGTAGAAATCTCGCCTTCCATGTGGGAGACCCAGGTTTGATTCCCAGCCAGTGCAGCTCATGGGCAGCCACCACCTGTCTGTCAGTGGAAGCTTGAGTGTTGCTGTGATGGTGAACAGGTGTCAAGGGAGCTTCCAGACTAAGACAGACTAGGAAGAAAGGCCTGACGATCTATTTCTGAAAATCAGCTGATGAAAACCCTATGGATCACAATGGTCCAATCCAAAACCGATCATGGAGATGGTGCAGGACTGGACACCATCTCATGCCCTAGTGCCTGGGGTCTCCAGGAGCTGAAGGCCGACTGGATGCAGCTACCAACAACAACAAATATTTAAATCTACAGTTATCCTTTTCTCCATCTGAGCATTACTCATATCGGAGAGGAAAAATCCATAGCAATTTAGAAAAACGTCTTCAGGCAAATAACATCATGGACTGTGTATGAGGTTTTCAATGAACACAATACAAAATGGGTTACTGGGTGTCCATGTTGATATTTATGGGAAATAACAAATATTATTCACTTCATATCTAGTGGGCATTTGGCATCTATATTAAGGATGCTTCTCATGTTGATTTTAAATGGCTTACATTTCTGGAAGAAGTAATTTAATTGGAGTGTATGGGGCAAACATGAGGTAAGGCCTTTTTGGGAAAGTTAGGGTGCCTATGAAAAATTTTGTTCCGTGAACCTGTAAGTTTTCAAACTTCACAGTTGTTAGCTGGTTGGTGTTGAGCTGGCCCCAGCTCATGGTGATGTTATATATAACAGAAGGAAACCTTGCCGAGCCCTGCACCATCAGCACTGTCGTCGGTGCGTGTGAGCCCATTGTCTTGGCTGTTGTTTCAGTTCATCTCATTGAGGGTTTCTCTATTTTCACTGACCTTCTGCTTTACCAAACATGGTGTCCTTTTTTAAGGATTGGTCTTTCCTGATAATGTGTCCCAAGTAAGCAAGATGAAGTTTCGCCAGCCTTGCTTCCAAGAAGCATTCTGGTTGTATTTTTTCTAAGACTGATTTGTTCCTTCTTTTGGCAGTCCACGGTATGTTCAGTATTCTTCACCAACACCGCAGTTCAAATGCATTAATTCTTCTTCTGCCATTGAGTGGATAGAACTACTTGTAATATTCTTAAAACCCACCAGACATTCCAAATAAGAATGACTGGCCGTCTGTTTTATTCAAACCTATTTTCTGCCTCTACTATTTCCATTGCCTCAGTGGCTTCTCCCCAGACTGGGGATTAAAAACTGCATTTTTCCCATACAGAGAAAGACGATTGGCACCAACCAAGGATTTCTGGTCTAAATTCCTCAATGCATAAGTCACGTCGATACTATTTCTGAAAAATCAATAATGACATTGAACTCCTGGAATAACTTGAGCAGCTTGTGTGCATATACTTAAGCTTGGATTCTGTCATTGGAAGCTAAGATGGAGTTAATTATTTTTGCATATTTCATTCATTTGATAATGCTACTTGTGTGAACATGTTATGTGAAAGTTGGGAATAACAATGGAATGAAGCATGTGCCACATTATACTATAATTCACCATGTATAAATAAGCACATGGTAAAACGTGTATTATTGAAGTTCAAATCTAGAAAAGCATGAGAAGTTCCAGCTTTTACACTTGGCATTGAGCTTTGCAGAAATTTTGCAATTGCTGTTAGAAGCTCAGGAATCCCAGACATAACGCAGGCAGCAATGGTGTAATCCCAAACAGCTTGAGAAACCTAAATATTATCAGGCGCGTTTCTGGGTAAGGTAAGTTTTACCGCACTCCATGTTACAAGATATTTGGCTGTGCCCTTGCTAAATGTTTACCATAAGTTCTTGTCCTTCACCTCTGCTTTCCCAGAACCCGGGCTGTGTGTATCATATCACCTCGTTGGACAACACAAATCTTTCAGAAAGCAGGATCCATCGCTAAGGTCAGCTCCGCCAAAAACTTCAGCCGCTATGAATTCACAAGCAACTTATTACTCAGAGTTTAACTCCAACACGTTAACTTCTTTATTTGACAGTTGTTTAGGGTTATTCTTCAGTGATCCCAGTTCTCATCTCTATTTCTCTTTTTGTTTTTGTAACTTTTTATTCTGATGTATTTTCAAACATACAGAAAACGTCTTAGTGCAACAGCTACCCTAAACACCCAGTCAGATTGAGGGCTTGTTAACATTTTCCCACTTTTTCTTTGCTTTATTACTCTCTCTTTCTATCCTTCTGCTCTCTGTGTGTTCTCGTACATGCACAAATATACACACATACACGCACACTCACATCTATATATAAAACATATGCAACTATGCATATTTTTCTGAACCACTTGAAACTGACTCGCAGATCACACTCCCCCACAAAAAACCAAACCCATTGCCATTGAGTCAATTCTGACTCATGGCAACCCAGGTGTTACAGAGTAGAACTGCTCCGTAGGGTTTTCTTGGATATAATCTTTACAGAAGCAGATCGCCAGATCTTTCTTCTGTGGTGCCACTGGGTGATTCGAACTGCCAACCTTTACGTTAGTAGAGGAGTGCAAATTGTTCACACCACCTAGGGACCTTAGGTATTCTCTGAGAACGAACTGAAATAAATAAGACCAAGTATAATGAATGGGTTTCGTTCTATAAAAAATTGGTAAGCTGAACATCTATGTTTAACTTCAGAACATTCTGGCAGACACTTTAACCATCGTGTGTCTGAGTTCCCAGTGGTCGAATGCTTACTTTGCGAGTATCATTGAAATTTCCTGTTTATGATGAGCAGGGATCCTCCCACCCTACGAGTCTTTACCTTGGTCTTTGTTTCGATTTCAGAAGCTGTAGTAAACAGTGAGTCTCCTTCCTCTTTCATGTGGCAGCCTGTTAAATATTTGAAGAGAGCTCTCAGCCTCGTTGCGTTCTGTCTTCCTTGGCTGGATACTTCCAGTTTCCACCTCCGTCTGTTTTTTTGAAGCCCTGTCTTCACTGTTGATTTGCTCCGTTCTGGGCCCTCTGTGCAGTCTGCGTCATGAAAGGTACCGATGCTGATTAATTAGTTACGGCTACGCACTCAGCTGCTAACCTAAAGGTTGGAGGTTCAGGTCCACGCAGAGATGCCTCGGAAGAAAGGCCTGGTGATCTACCTCATAAAAATCAGCCACTGAAAACCCTATGGGGTACAGTTCTGCTCTTACACATGGGGTCACTGTGATGGTTACGATTGTGTGTCCACGTGGCTGGGCCACGATTCTCAGCGTTTTGGCAGTTGTATGATGTGGGGATCACTTTCCTGTTCATATTGGAGATGTGATCACCCCACGATGGGGTCTGTGGTGCGTGGTACTGGCAGGGGAGGGGCCTGTGGCAGCTCACTGCCCCCTCAGCCTTCATCTCTCCGCGCTCTGCTGCCTAGTCCTTCCTGCTCTCCTTGCCGGGGCTTTTGGCTTGCTCTGGATCCTGCAGCTGGTTCCTGTTCCTCATTGCTATCTTGAAATACATTCATATTTATTTTGCTATTAAAATGTCAATAAAACACTTTGACTATGCAAAGGCATTCAGTTGTGTGGATCATAACAAATTATGGATAACACTGCAAAGAATGGGAATTCCAGAACACTTAATTGTGCTCATGAGGGGCCTGTACCTAGATCAAGAGGCAGTCGTCTGAACAGAACAAGGGGATACTGCAAGGTTTAAAGTCAGGAAAGGTGTGCATCAGGGTTGCATCCTTTCACCATACCTATTCAGTCTGTAGGCTGTGCAAATAATCTGAGAAGCTGAACTATATGAAGAAGAACGGGGCATCCCAGGATTGGAGGAAGGCTCATTAACAACCTGCAATATGCAGATGACACAACCTTGCTTGCTGAAAGTGAAGACGATTTGAAGCACTTAAACTGGTGAAGATCAAAGACCACAGCCTTCAGTATGGATTACACCTCAAAATAAAGGAAACAAAAATTCTCACAACTGGGCCAATAAACAACATCATGATAAACAGAGAGAAGATTGGAGTTGTCAAGGATTTCATTTTACTTGGATCCACAATCAACACCCGTGGAAGCAGCAGTCAAGAAATCAAAAGACGCATTGCATCGAAGTGTTGAAAAGCAACGATGTCACCTTGAGGACTAAGGTGGGCCTGACCCAAGCCATGGTGTTTCCGATTGCCTCATATGCATGTGAAAGCTGAACGATGAATAAGCAAGACCGAAGAAGAATTGATGCCTTTGAATTATGGTGGTGGCAAAGAATATTGAATATACCATGGACTGACAGAAGAACAAACAAATCTGTCTTGGAAGAAGTACAACCAGAATGGTCCTTAGAAGGAAGGATGGCAAGACTATGCCTCACATTCTTCGGATACGTTATCAGGAGGGACTAGTCCCTGGAGAAGGACATCATACTTGGTAAAGTAGAGGGTCAGCAAAAAAGAGGAAGATCCTCAACGAGATGTATTGACACAGTAGCTGCAACAATGGGCTCATGTGTGACGATTGTGAGGATGGCACAGGACCAGGCAGTGTTTCATTTTGTTGTACATGGAGTCGATATGAGTTGGAAGCAACTCAATGACACCTCACAACAACAACACATTTTGTATATGTACATATTTTATATATACACATATTTTAATATATACACGTTTAATGTATATGCATTTTAATATATAAAATATATTAAGAATAAATACATTTTATATGTATGTACACACACATATATATGTGTGTGTTTTTGTCGCAGCGGCGGCGAATGTCGGGACAGTGGAGACAGTAACCAACACAACTCTTACAGAGAAGTGGGGCCAGGAGGGTCACTCTGAGGAGTCGACCCCGGCTTCAGTCCCAGGAGTTTATGTATAGTCAATACAGCAAGCAGTGAAGCAAATAACAGAACAATGGGCTTTGGGTGCGGACAAGGGAGAAGGAATTCAGGTAAGCAAGCCAATCAGTAAAGGGACAATAGGTTTGGGAAAATAAGTCGTGATGAGTCTCAACATGTTGGGGATAAGTCTCAACATGTTGGAGACAAGTCTCAACGTGCTGTGCAGCATAGAGGCCTGTGGGAGCTGCAGTTGTCAATAGTGCAGCCATGTTTAAATGGCATATATCCCCACATTTCCCCCCTTTTGTTTAGTTAATGGAATAAGAATCAAGAGGGTTTTCACTGGTCTAACAAGTGTCTGTTAGGACAAAGTAAAATTTTTCTCTACGAGATAAAGTCCAAGATTATCTCAGCTACTGTCTCCACACCTCAGGGCCTGGAGTCTTAGTGAGTCCTTGTGAGCCCAGCTACAGCTGGGGCACACTCCATATGTTTAAGGAGGAGAAGTAGCATAGCTATGAGTAACACCTGGACTTAGTCGCCTAGATGGCGGCCATAGCAGGCTCTTTAAACTCAAGGTGCTGGTTTTCCACCGGATACCATCTGGTTCTTCACCAGGTTACTAAGTAAGAGCGATGCTCTTATCAGTTGCATAGCCGGAGTGAGCAGACTCAATGTGCCTTCCAGGTGTGTAATAGACAATAGAGGATGATCTTATGAGGATAATATAATCCTCTGCACTAGTAATATCCTGACTGTTGGACCCATGGGTTTCCTCTGACCCTCATTTTTGTCAGATAAACACTAACTTTTAACATCCACTGAAATTACTATTCTTAAAGGCTCAAAGATTTATAAAGGCTCAAATCAAAGAAACAATGATTTACATAAATTTACTATCAGTTGGAAAGGAATCATCTAACTTAGAAATCTATCTATACAGAAGCATCTAACTAGGAGAAGCAGAAAATATAGAGGAATTTACACATAACAAATTTTCATTGGGAACTTACTGATTAACAAATTACTGATTAACAAGATAATATAGGATGACTATTGAGGATTGATTATCACGAGGGAAACCATAGCTAGAAACAGATTTTCAGGTGTAAGTGGGGCACCTGTAGTTGAGAGGATATGCTCAGCTTTGGAGTAGAGGACTTTCAGATCTGCCAATGTTACTGGTAGTGCAGATCTCCCTTGTTCAGTGTTCATCCCCGGGGGAAGAGGTGCCAATGTCAGTTGTAGCTCTGGAGTCGGATCGGGTGGTGGCTCCAGCAGCCACAGCAGGGGCAGTGGCGGCGGTTCCAAGAAGGGAAGGGGCGGAGGTGCAGGGCAGAGTGTGCCGGCATGCGGGGGAGCTGCAGCGTGGGGCACATCTGGAACCCCTAGTCTCAGCTGGAGTGCAGAGCCCACTCTCGCCTGCCCAGAGCCTCCAGGCAGGGCCGTCCCGGGCGGCGACTCCCCAGGCGACCAGGCCAGCGAGCCCGGGCAGCGGCAACCTGGGACTGGGCTCAGAGTGCCGCGGGAGGGATGGAGCACGGGCTGCACCGCAGCGGGAGTGGGAATCCAAAGTGGGACCTGTAGGAGACAAAACAGCCGCATACCCTCACCCCCAGGTTAGTAATTTTGCAGGTCCTTGCCAGACTAGGGGGATTTTTGAGGATCTTTATAGAGGACCCTGTGGGCGAGGTCGGGTGTCAAAGGGGATAAAATGTCATTCTGCAGCAGTGCGACCATCTTTGGCAACCGATAAAAAGTTAAAAATAAAGAGAGCTTTGGCAAGTCTTTCATTCTGGTTACGTACTCTAGACCCATCATCTCCCCCCTTTTGTTTATTTAAGAGCTGTTTAAGAGTATAATGGGCACGTTCAATTACGGCTTGCCCTTGAGGGTTATAAGGAATGCCAGTGGTATGAAGAATATCCCAAGTGGCACAAAATTGTTGAAATTTAGCTGAAGTATATGCAGGACCATTATCAGTTTTAAGAGCTTGGGGACATCCCATAGTTGCAATGGTTTGGGTGAAATGACAACAGGCATGAGTAGAACGTTCTCCATAAAGGGCTGTAGCATAGAGAAACCCAGAATATATTAGCCAAATTAAAGCCTTTACTACAGTGGGGACACTTTTGGGCTGGAAGTTTAGTGTTGGCATTTTTGTTTTTTAAACTGTGACAGTCTTTCTTGAAATGTCCAGGTTTACTGCACCCAAAACAGGTGGCAGTGGATGGATGGACAGCTGCCGCCAATACTTATGCCTTATGAGTTTCTGTGCCAACATTTTGACATGCTCTAATAGCTTTGTCTGATACCTTAAGCTTAGAGGCTTTTAACAATCCCAACAACTGGGTTATGTGTTGACGCTGCTCAGGAGAAAGAGAATTCCCCCATAGTGAGGAGGAATAGGAAAATGAAGGAAAGAATGATAGGAAAGCTCCTGGCCCAAAGCCTGAAATCCCTTGAGGGAGTGTACGAGAAAGCCCCGCCGCTCCTGGGGCTATAGCAGCCCGAATTGAGAGCGTCCGGGAAAGTTCTGCCCGCAGAAAAGCCCCGCCGCTCCCGGGGCTGTAAGAGCAGCCCGAAATGGATGTGTCCTGTACTTACCACCTTCAGGGATTGAGTGCGAGGATGTCTACAGCGCCCTCACACGGGGCACCATCTGTCGCAGTGGCGGCGAATGTCGGGATGGCGGAGACAGTAACCAAACACAACTCTTACAGAGGAGTGGGGCCAGGAGGGTCACTCTGAGGAGTCAACCCCGGCTTCAGTCCCAGGAGTTTATTTATAGTCAATACAGCAAGCAGTGAAGCAAATCACAGAACAACGGGCTTTGGGTGCGGGCAAGGGAGGAGGAATTCAGGTAAACAAGCCAATCAGTAAAGGGACAATAGGTTTGGGAAAACAAGTTGTGATGAGTCTCAACATGTTGGGGACAAGTCTCAACATGCTGTGCAGCATAGAGGCCTGTGGGAGCTGCAGTTGTCAATAGTGCAGCCATGTTTAAATGGCATATATCCCCACATATTTTTATATATATAAACATAAGTATATTTTTATAACTATTTTACATTGTTTGAGGTTGCGTTACACATCAAATGCACACGTTCTTTTCCTTCTAATGCTCCTTTAGAAAACCCATAAGGAACTGGTAAGTCTGGCCTCACCTTCAAAGCTAGCTATTGAAGGCTTGCTGGGGGGAAAACCACCCTTATATCTGCCCATTTTCCCTTTTCATCTCTTAACAGCCAACCTGATTGTATTAGTCAGGGTTCTCCAGAGAAATAAATTTAACAGGAAATGTATACACGTACATACAAAGGTCCCTGGGTGGTGCAAATGGTTCACACTCAACTACTAACCGAAAGGTTGGCAGTTTGAACCCACCAAATGGTACCTAGGAAGAAAGGCCTGGCAACCTGCTTCTGTAAAGATTACAGCCAACAAAACCCTATGAAGCAATTCTATTCTGTAACGCATGTGGTTCCCATGAGTCAGAACTGACTCGTCAGCAGTGGGTGTGGTTTCAGCTTTTATTCACATATAAAATAGAGAGGATTTTAAGGAATCGGCTCACACGATTATGGGGGTTGGCAAATCTAAAATCCGTAGTCCATGCAAGCTGGAAACTCCAGCAAGATAACTATGTGACAGTTTTGAAGCAGAATTTCTTCTCATCAGGGAACCCTCGGTGTTTGCTCCTATGACCTTCGACTGGTGGGATGAGACCCACCCATATTATGGAGGGTGAGCTCCTCCTTCACTTAGAGTCAGCTGACGAATCACAGCTACAAAATACCTTCCCAGCAAGACCCGGACAAACAAGTGGATACCACTGCCCAGCCAAGTGGGCATATAGAATTAACCATCACACCAATAAAAGCATCTTTAGTCTTTAGAGGAAGAAGTCATGGCTGCCTTCAGTTTGAACTCACCTCTATTATGACACTTATTGCTTTCCATCTTCCCTACTAAGTTAAGAGTTCCTTGACAACTGGGGACAGAAAACATTGGTGATGAATTAAAACCCGTGGCCATCGAATCGATTCTGACTCATAAGGCTCTTCTAAATGTCCTGTCCTTCATAAGCATTATTTTATCCTTACAATAAAATCAGCCTAGAAACCACATGCTAACAATAACGGAATCAAGCCTTATAAAATCCATTTTAGAATATTCTGATTTTTAGTCACATTAAAAAATATAAAACCTTCACTATCTTTTAATCATTTACACTTTGGAACTATTATTTTATCCATTACTCTTCTATATGTTATTAAATTTCATTTTAAGTGGAAAAGGTTAATATTTAACTCAATCGTTTAAATGCTGTTAATACTAATGTTGCCTTTCTACTTTCTAAGGGGAAAAATTTTCAAGTTCAATTTGAATCTTCTTAACTTTTATTTCTTCACTGTTGGAAAAGTACACTCTAGTGGCATGGGCTATCCTAAAAGTAAGATCGTTCAAAAGTTATCCATGTCTAACCTAAATTTCGTTTGGGGATTCGTTTGAACACATATCTGTAACACGTATGGAATGCATGACAATTAAAACACAGATATGAAATAGAACTGGAGAGACTGGAGACATAAGTGAAGAAGGAGAAAGAAGGAGAAGGAGATGATCTTTCTCAGCCTTCTGGTCCACCCCTTCTCAGCAAACCCTCTTCCCTCATGTCCACTTTAGCAGGATTTCATTGTCTCTAAAATGGATAGAGTGTCTATCACTGGAGGAGTTGCTTTGACTTTCTTCTATGTATTTTGCACTTCTGGATCTTCACTCCCAAAAAGCAGGTGTAGTTACACTAAATGAGTGAGTGAATAAATTTAGGAAATCTTTGCTTTTCAATTAGAAAACAGTTCTATGCTCATTCTTTGAAATTCAGATTGAATTCCAGGACTCTGTTGCTGTGCCCTCCTGTATGGTTCCGTAACGCCCAGTTGTTGCTGATGGGTGTTGCTGAGTCCATTCCAACTCATAGCGATCCTATAGGAGAAAGCAGAACTGTCCCATAGGGTTTTCTAGGCTGTACATCTTCGTGGAGCAAATCACCCGTGGACCCGCTGGTGGGTTTGAACCACTGACCTTTCAGTTAGTAGCCAAGTGCTTAACCATGCACCACCAGGGCTCCTTTAATGCCCAGTACATACTAGCATTTAAAATTCACATGGAAATGATCTTTGGATATGTCTATACACCTGAGTTGAAACCGACTCCACAGCACCTAACAACAACATACACACGGCCGGATTCCCAGGGGAAGAGATGCAGTGTCTTTGTGTCCCCAGCTCATAGTACAGTGCCTGGCACTGACCAGATGCCCAAACCTCATCTACCCATCCTGGACCACAAAGCAACAGCACTCATGGTGACTGGCTATCCACATCAACTGGAGGCTTGTTTTGAACCCACAATGTAGCTATTTTTTGGCACGGGAGCCCTGGTGGTACAGTGGTTAAGAGCTTGGCTGCTAACCAAAAGGTCGGCAGTTGGAATCCATCAGCCACTGCTTGGAAACCCTATGGGGTTGTTCTACTCTGTCCTATAAGGTGGCTATGAGTCGGACTCAACTCGAGAGCAACGGGTTTGGTTTTCAGCATATATTATATATATATATTAATGGAAGGGCTGTCAGCAGCTTGAGAAAGGGCTTGATTCACCACCACTTGACAAGCATGTCCAATAGACTCTGCCAGCTTCAAGGCAAGATCATTCCTTTACCTCAAACAGTAAGGATGCATATGCAAATAAGAAACCCGAGGAATCTCCTCCATCACAAGGCTGCCTTACCTAAGAGATATTCTGGTAGTATTGTCCGTAGAGGCTTCACGAAAAATAATGCTTTTCTTATCTCATAATGTTGTTGTTGCTAGATGCTGTCAAGTTGGCGTCGACTCATAGTGCCCTACATACAACAGATGGAAACACTGCCCGGTCCTGTGCCATCTTCACAATCATTGCTATGTTTGAGCCCACTGTTGCAGCTACTGTGTCCGTCCATGTCACTGAGGATCTTCCTCTTTTTCTCTGACCCCCCTCCACTTTACCAAGCATAATGGCATTCTCCAGGGACTGGTCCCTCTTGATAATGTGTCCAAAGTATGTGAGATGAAGTCTTGCCATCCTCACTTCTAAGGAGCATTCTGACTGTACTTTTTCCAAGACAGATTTGTTCTTTCTTCTGGCAGTCCACGATATATTCTACATAACCACAAACTGTTCAGTTGAATGAGCAAAACAACTTAAAATATTTAAACATCATTTCTATATGATCCCAAAGAATGAGTCTGGCTAATTATTCTGACTAGTTTTTTCATGGAATCCACTAAGTTTCATAAGTAACATTGTCCCAGGGCACAGTTTACCACTCGAGTGAATGCATCACCTCTGAAGTGGCTCCTGACTCAGAACGCCTGCAAACTTGATACCATAAGACTAGGGAAGCCTGAGAGAGGTTCCCGCAGTTTAAAGTACAAACACTCTTGTTATTCTTCTCAATTCCACTTGAGAAAGACCAGATTGTATCATGTGGGTTTCATCTCCAGTTGTATCTCTTTGCTTTCTAAGTGTTTACTCTCTGATAGCAATTGGCCTGTGTCTTAAGCTGGGCTCTCTAGAGAAGCAAAACCAGTAAAGCGTATAAATGTCTGTTTAGAGAGAATTATATAAAATAAATGGCTCACACGGTTGTAGAGGCTGGAACCTCTCAAATCTGTGGGTCAGACTGGAGGCTTCTCCTGATTCACATAGCCACAGGGGCTGGCAAACCCAAGATTGGTAGGTCAGACAGCAGGGCTCTTGCTCACAGGCTGCAAAGACTGATGAATTCCAAGATCGTCAGGCAAGACCGTAAAGCTTCTCCTGATTCACACAGCCACAGGGGCTGGCAAACCCAAGATCGGCAGGTCAGACAGCAGGGCTCTTGCTCACAGGCTGTGAAGACCAATGAATCCCAAGATTGGCAGGCAAGACCGCAGGTAAGCTGCTAGCTCAAGTCCCAAGAACCGGAGGCCAGACAAACAAGAGCCAGCTGCTGGATCCAGAGTGAGCAAAAGCCCACAAGCCTTGCCAAAATGTCCACTTACGTTCAGTGCAGGCCCCCCCACAAGGAAGCTTCCTTTCAACTGATTCACTCTCAGCTATCGTTGAGGTGATCACATTATATCAAATCTCATCATGGAAGTGATCATATCATCATACAACTGCGAAACCACTGAGAATCATGGCCCAGCCAAGTTGACACACAACCCTAATGATCACAGCATGCTATAGGACTTAGGGTCTGTATGAGCAGATCAAGTGGAGATGGCAGAGGGACATGTACCCCATTATACTGTCTCTGGTACATGGCAGCAGGAGCATTAGACCATCCTTAAAGAGGCTAAAAAATACTGCCTTCTGGGAATCCTCCGTTTTCCATCAGTAAATGCTACAGAGGTATGAACCTCTGGCTGATGTTTTCAGACTTAAGCTTCACCTGTACTTTCTAGTTTGAAATGGCAGCCACCAGTTGCCATGGAGTCAACTCTGACTCATGGCGACCCCATGTGTGTCAGAGTAAAACTGTCCTCCACAGAGTTTTCAGTGGCTGATTTTTCGGGCATAAATTGCCAGCCCTTTCTTCTGAGGTGCCTCTGGGTAGATTCAAACCTTCAACCTTTCAGTCAGCAGCCAAGCGCATTAACTGTTTGCACCACCCAGGGACTCCATGGAGGAAGACTTAAAAAAAAAACCAAAACTCAGTGTTGTAAAGTTGATTCAGACTCATGGCGATCCCATGTGTGTCAGAGTAGAACAGCCCCATATGGTTTCCAAGGCTGTAATCTTTAGGGAAGCAGACTGCCACATCTTTCTCGCACGGAGTAGCTGGTGGGTTCCGACTGCTGACCTTTCAGTTAGCAGCCGAGTGCTTAACCACTGAGCCACCAGGGCTCCTCTGAGGACATTAACCAAGTTGAATTCAGAAGCACATATTGAATTTTGTAGTTTGGTTCTGGTTGGATGCCTTTTTTCTTCTCAAACCAGAAAATCCATGTAAACCCACAGTAAATCGTACCACACAGCATGGGGTATGTCAAACTTTTAATGTTAACTTTCATTTCTCAAAAGAGAGGTTGCTGAGGTACTAAATTGGACCGTCCCAACTTGGGTTTCTGCTGCTAATGTTGTTGAAAAAGAAGGTTGTGAGATGAGACAACCTCAGCGTCTAGCCAGGTCTAAATAAGACTCAACGTGGACGTGGGACCTCTAACATCTGTCAGCTATTGCTTTGAGATGCTTTATTGGGTGAAAGTAAGGGCTGGGGAAGACCCCCTTTGCAGCTGTATATTTAACAGACTAGGCAAAGCCATTTTGCTCCTAACTCACCAAGCAGGATGGCATGTGACTTTATCTAAAAGTCTAGGTTGCAATCTGTTAGAATACAGGTTTTGTCTTCTGTGAATATATGAAGTTCTCACCAAAAAATGTTACCAGAATACTCCAGATATTTCTATTCCGGTAAAATTAAGTAACAGAGTTAAGGAGCCTGGGTGGTGCAAGCAGTTTTTGATCGGCTGCTAACCAAAAGGTTGGCAGTTCAAATCCACTCAGTGGCTCCATGGAAGAAAGGTCTGGTGGTCTGCTTCCGTAAAGATTACAGCCAAGAAAACCATATGGAGCAGGTCTACTCTGTAACACTTGTGGTCTCCGTAAGTCCAGGTCCAACTCGACGGCAGCTAACAACAGACATGAGCTGTTAAAGTAGAGGTCAGGGAAAATGAGGGAAACCCTCCATGAGATGAACTGACACAATGGCCTCAACAGTGGACTCAAGTGTACCGATGATCTTGATGGCACAGGACCAGGCAAGGTTTTATTACTACATATAAGGCCAACATGAGTCAGAGCAACTCAATGGCAACTAACAACAATGGTGGACATGAGAAGAGCAAAGAGCAGGAGAGAAAATGATGTGTTATTTTCCAGTGTGTGTGTGTGTGTGTGTGTGTGTGTGTGCGCGTGTCTCAGGAGCAGATATTGAGACAAATATTTGAATGCAAGTAATTTGCTTGGGATGTGATCCAAGGAAACACAAATGGGGAGAGGGGAAGTAGACCAGGGCAAGAGGCAATAAAGGGTGCCTTATCCAGCAGGTGACCACTGTGGGCAGCTGGAGTGTAATCCCACGGGGGCTCTGGGAGGTGAGGCAGAGCAGGCGCTCAGGTTCTCCCTCTGAGGGGGGAGGGGCGGGGCTGTGGAGTCATCAGCTCTGCAGCTCACTGGCTGAGGCTGAGGCCCTGATTCCCTGGCAGGTTCAGCATCCTGTGCTTTGGTGGAGGTCTGGTGGCTGGAGCAAGCTCTCACACAGAGACGCAGATGCTGGGAGCTGGACATCAGAGGCACCATATGCACGGGAATTGGAAGAGCCAAAGAAACAACATCGAGCGTGCTTTGACCAAAGGAAATCCTAATAAAATCTAAAATGTCCAGCTTTTACACAACACTTTAATAAGCAAACAAGGCTAGATATTAACATGACAAGAAGGACCCCAAATGCCGAACCATTTGTAAATTAAGCATTATTCTATTAAACAGCCCCAGATCAAAGAGAAATGCCAAATTACCCAGAAAGCATTGAAAAGGTAAATTCTGTATGTCAAAGGCTATGACACACATATTTATAGCTATCTAAGTTTTCATGGAGGAGCCCTGGTGGCGCAGTGGTTAAGCACTCAACTGATAACTGAAAGGTTTTATGTTCTAACCCACCCAGTGGCTCTGAGGGAGAAAGACCTGGCCATCTGCTCCTGTAAAGATTACAGCCTAGAAAACCCTATGGGGCACAGTTCTACTCTGTCACCTGGGGTCACTGTGAGTTGGAATCGATCACATAGCGCACAACAAGATTTCACGGCTTCACACTAGAAAGAAAAAGGACAGACTATAAATGAACAACATAGTCAATGAAGAAACTAGAAAAAATAGAATTAAAGAGCAAAATAAAGGAGAAAAGAATAACTATAAAGGTAGAAATTACCCAAACAGTGAAAACAGCAGAAATCTAAACATGATTTAAAATTAACCATAAAACAGTAAAATCACCAGCGACTTAGACTGAAGGACGAATAAGAGGAAGCAAAAACATAAATGAGGTTATGAATAAAAAAGCAATGTGAAATAAACAGTTATGAAAGAAAAGAATTAGAACATTTTGTGCAACTCTGTGGCAATAAATACGAGAATTCTAAAGAGAATGTTTGATTTATTTCCTGGAAAAATATCCAAAATTGCTTCCCAAAGAGGTAGAAAACTGACTGGACAAAGAATGCCGGAAGGCATTGAAAAGGTAATGAAAGAGATGCTAGGTTACAAAATAAGACACACTGGGCCCAGATGGTTTAACAGCTGAGTTCTATTTAGGCTTTAAAGAACAAATCATTTCTATGTAATGTAAGCTCTTCTAGGCTGCAGAAAATGCTGGAAAAACCCCGATTTTATGATGTTACCATACCTTAATGCCAAAACCTGCCAAGGGAATACCAAATAACTGAAAAACTATAGAATCGTTGTATACGGTTAGCCTGCATGATTAGATGCACAAATTCTAATAAATTATTTGCTGGTAGAATCCAGCATACCCAAGAGAATGGACAGTATAGTCAACCTGGGATGCAAGAACGGTCTAAGATGATTTATTCCGTTAACTGAAGAAGAAAACCATCTGTTTACATTCATGGTGGCTAATGATAGAAAAATATTTGATAAACTCAGCATCTATTCCAAAGTCTAAGATAAGACTAGAAAAAAATGACAGAATTATGAAACAGACTGTTCACCAGCAAGTATCATAATAAAGGAGCTCTGGTGGCGCATGGTTAAAGCACTCAGCTGCTACCTGAAAGGTCAGTGGTTTGAACCCACCAGCCGCTACACTGGAGAAAGATGTGGCACTCTGCTTCCTTAAGATTGTTGTTGTTGTTGCTAGGGGCCATCGAGTCGGTTCCGACTCAGTGACACCGTGTACAACAGAACGAAACACTGCCTGGTCCTTCACCATCTTCACAATTGTTGCTAGGTTTGAGCCCATTGTTGCAGCCAATGTGTCAATCCATCTCATTGAGGGTCTTCCTCTCTTTTGCTGACCCTCTACTTTACCAAGCAAGATGTCCTTCTCCAGAGATGGGCCCCTCCTGATAACATGTCCAAAGTACATGAAACAAAGTCTCGCCATCCTCACTTCTAGGGAGCATACTGGCTGTACTTCTTCCCAGACAGATTTGTTCCTTCTTCTGGCAGTCCATGGCATATTCAATATTCTTTGCCAGCACCATAATTCAATATGCATCGATTCTTCTTTGGTCTTCCTTATTCACTGTCCAGCTTTTGCAAACATATGAGGTGACTGAAAAATACTATGGCTTGGTTTGGTCTTTGGCAGCATATTCGCCCAATTCAATGTGTCATTTGATTTCTTGACTGCTGCTTCCATGGGTGTTGATTGTGGATCCAAGTAAAATGAAATCCTTGACAACGTCAGTCTTCTCTCTGTTTGTCATGATGTTGCTTATTGATCCAGTTGTGAAGATTTTTGTTTTCTTTATTTTGAGGTGTAATCCATACTGAAGGCTGTAGTCTTTGATCTCATCAGTATGTGCTTCATGTCCTCTTCACTTTCAGCAAGCAAGGTTGTGTCATCTGCGTAACACAGGTTGTTAATGAGTCTTCCTCCAATCCTGATGCCCCGTTCTTCTTCATATAGTCAGCTTCTCAGATTATTTGCTCAGCATACAGATTGAACGAGTATGGTGAAAGGATACAACCCTGACGCACACCTGTCCTGACTTGAAAAAACGCAGTAGCCCCTTGTTCTGTTCCAACCACTGCCTCCTGGTATATGTACAGGTTCCACACAAGCAAAATTAAGTATTCTGGAATTCCCATTCTTCACAATGTTATCCACGATTTGTTATGATCCACATAGTTGAATTCCTTTGCACAGTCAATAAAACACAGGCAAACACATTTCTCTGCTCTCAGCCAAGATCTGACATTAGCAGTGATATCCCTCATTCCACATCCTCTTCTGAATCCCGGCTTGAATTCTGGCATTTCCCTGTCAATGTACCGCTGCAACTGTTTTTGAATGATCTTCAGCAAAATTTTACTTGCATGTGGTATTAATGATACTGTTTGATAATTTCCACCTTGTGTTGAATCACCTTTCTTTGGAATAGGCACAAATATGGATCTCTTCCAGTTGGTTGGCCAGGTAGCTGTCTTCCAAATTTCTTAGCATAGACAAGTGACTGCTTCCAGTGTTGCATCCATTTGTTGAAACATCTGAATTGATATTCCGTCAGTTCCTGTAGCCTTGTTTTTTGCCCATGCCTTCAGTGCAGCTTGGACTTCTTCTTTCAATACCATGGGTTCTTGATTATGTGCTACCCCCTGAAATGGCTGAACATTGACCAGTTCTTTTTGGTACAGTGATGCTATGTATTCCTTCCATCTTCCTTTGATGCTTCCTGCGTCATTCAATAGTTTGCCCATAGAACCTTTCAATATTGCAACTGAAGGCTTGAATTTTTCTTCAGTTCTTTCAGCTTGAGAAATGCCAAGTGTGTTCTTCCCTTTAGGTTTTCTATCTCCAGCTCTTTGCACATGTCATTATAATACTTTACTTTGTCTTCTAGAGCTGCCCTTTGAAATCTTCTGCTCAGCTTTTTTACTTCATCATTTCTTCCATTTGCTTTACTTACTCAAGGTTCAAAGGCAAGCTTCAGAGTCTCTTCTGTCATCCATTTTGGTCTTTTCTTTCTTTCCTGTCTTTTTTATGACCTCTTGCTTTCTTCATGTATGATTGTCCTTGATGTCATCCTATAACTCGTCTGCTCTTCAGTCATTACATTCAATGCGTCAAGCCAATTCTTGAAATGGTTTCTAAATTCCGGTGTGAAGTACTCAAGGTCATACTTTGGCTCTCGTGGACTTGTTTTAATTTTCTTCAGCTTCAACTTGAACTGGCATATGAGCAATTGATGGTCTGTTCCACAGTTGGCCCCTGGCCTTACTCTGACTGATGATATTCAGGTTTTCCACTGTCTCTTTCCACATATGTAGTCGATTTGATTCCTGTGTATTCCGTCTGGTGAGGTCCACGTGTATAGTCGTTGTTTCTGTTGTTGAGAAAAGGTATTTGAATGAAGAAGTCATTGGTCTTGCAAAATTATCATGAGATCGCCAGTGTCGTTTCTATCACCGAGGCCATATTTTCCAACTACCAATCCTTCTTCTTTGTCTCCAACTTTCACATTCCAATCACCAGTAGTTATCGGTGCATCTTGATTGCATGTTTGATCCATGTCAGACTGCAGACGTTGGTTTAAAAAAAATGTTCCATTTCTTCATCTTTGGCATTAGTGGTTGGTGTGTAAATTTGAATAATAATCGTATTAACTGGTCTTCCTTGCAGGTGTACGGATATTATCACTGACAGCATTGTACTTCAGGATAGATTTTGAAATGTTCTTCTTGACAATGAATGCAACGCTATTGCTGTTCAATTTGTCTTTCCGGGCATAGTAGACCATATGATTGATTCAAAATGACCAATACATTTCAGCTCTCTAATGTCTAGGATATCTTTCTTCAAGTGTTCCATTTCATTTTTGACAACTTCCAGTTTTCCCAGATTCATACTTCATGCATTCCACGTTCCAATTATTAATGGATGTTTGCAGCTGATTCTTCTAATTTTGAGTTGTGGCACATCAGTAAATGAAGGTCCCAAAAGCTTGACTCCATCCACGTCATTAAGGTCGACTCTACGTTGAAGAGGCAGCTCCTCCCCAGTTGTATTTTGAGAGCCTTCCAGCCTGAGGGGCTCATCTTCCGACACTGTATCAGACAATGTTCTGTTGCTACTCATAAGGTTTTCACTGGCCAGTTTTTTTTAGAAGTAGATTGCCAGGTCCTTCTTCCTACTGTATCTTTGTCTGGCAGCTCTGCTGAAACCTGACCACCATGGGTGACCCTGCTGGTATTGGCAGTACTGGTGGCATAGCTTCCAGCATCATAGCAACAGGCAAGCCCCCATAGAATGACAAACTGACAGATGAGTAGTCCGTAAAGATTCTTCTCCCTAAAGATTACAGCTTTGGAAACCCTATGGGGCATTTCTGCTCAGTCCTGTAGAGTCACTACGAGTTGGAATCGTCTTGACGACAGTTGGTCTGGGTTTTGGTTGGTGTGCAGTGGTTAAGCGCTTGGCTGGTAACTAAAAGGTCGGCAGTTCAAACGCACCTGTCACTCCACTGGAGCAAGATGTGGCAGCCTGCTTCCATAAAGATTACAACCTTGGAATCCTATGGGGCAATTCTGTTCTCTCTATAGGGTGGCTATGAGTCAGAATCGACTTAATGGCAACGGGTTTGGTTTTTTTGGTTTGATTGTCATAATAAAGAGAGAAGCAATTAATGTTTCTATAAACCAAGGGGAAAACAGTGATGCCCGCCATCACCCCTGCTCTTATTCAGTATTGCTTGGAAGTTCTTGATAGAGCACAAAGATCAACAGAATGAAATCACTGTTAGAATACTTTTTAAGAAGATACAAAAATGTTCAGTATGCAGATTCTAACACTACCCACCCCACCAGAGAGTTAAAAAATCAAAGACATAATAATTTAAAGTAATTAAGAATTAGTGGTGGAATTTAGTATAATAAACAAAACAAACCATATCAAACAAAATTGCATTCTTATCCTAGCAATATCAGAAAACAAAAAAGCTAGAAAAAAGGGATTCATTCATAACAGCAGCCAAAACTACAAATGCCTGACTCTATATATGTAACAGAGCCCTGGTGGCACACGGGTTAAGTGCTCGGCAACAACATGTACGTACATATGTGTATATATGTATGTGTGGGTGTGTATTGAATATAGATGTGTGGGTGTGTACACACACAACAGCTATATGTAATCCAGGAGCTATATATTCATGGTGAAGGATAAAACCATGTCCTGAATAAATGTAGGAATATAAAAGGTTCCTAGACGGGAGTATGGGATAAAAATGGTGCTTTAATATTTATAGGTGAATTTAATATAATTCCAAGCAGCATTGTTTATTAAAAAAACAAATAGAAGAATGCAGTGGGAGACATAGGAATGGATGCTCTCTCCCCAGTTTCCTGGCGCGCAGTGCAGTGCAGTGTATCCAGAAAATATGAAAATGCATGTTACGCTGGGGCCCAGCTCCCTTCCCTGTGGAGTCAGCTGTAATCCTGGGCTGTTTCCTTTCTTCCATCCACAGAGGTACACGTAGCAGTGAACTGGGCGAAGCAGTGCCCCCAGCAAGGCACTGAGATCAGGCAGGCTATCTCTTGTCCCCAAAATCAGTCCACTAGACTTACACATTCCTACTTAAAACACTTCCGGGAAATCCATATACACACGTGGGGTTTTGAGAAAACTAAGGAACCTGACCACGTAATTCTTTTAAAAGCCAACCACGTCGACTTTTAAAAGTCATTATTAAAATTGTCTCACTCTTTTTGCTGCTTCTCTTCACAGCTGTATTCTTCACGGAGCCCTGTGGGTGACGCAAATGGTTAAGTGCTCAGCTACTAACTGAAAGGTTGTAGGTTCTAGTCTCCCCAGAGGCACCTTGTAAGGGAGGCCTGGTGATCTACTTCGGAAAATCAGCCATGGAAAACCCTATGGAGCAGAGTTCTACTCCGACACACATGGGGTCGCCATGAGTCGGCGTCAACTTGACAGCAACTGTTTTTTTGGTTTGTTTGTTTTTTGTATTTTGCACTTACAGACACAGCGTGAGTGGCCAGGCAGTTTCGTATTTCTCCTTTTCAGCTGGCAGAATGACATGGAAAGTTGTTCCCACAACTCATGGTGGAATTTGCACTTGAAGCTCGAACAACGTTATTCTGCAGTGTTATTTTAGGCTAGTAGACGACCAATTTTTTTTCCGTCCTTTCTTAATCCTGATGTCAATTTGCAGTGTTGTTTTTCCCCCCGCTTAGGATAGTGCTGCTTTAAAAATTGTAATTTATGTTTTGTTTACGTTCTTTCTTGTCTACATGATTTTTTTAAGGAAAGATATAGTGCGTCTGCTAATCATTTGGCTTTAGACACAAGATGGTATATTTTAGAAAAGCATGATAATAAATATTCCTCTTTGAAGCACAAAATCTATTCTCTTCACCCCGTACTGCAAACTTCTCTCAGTTCTGAGCACCACAATGCATCCCACCATGGTGGAAACTACCCCCCTCTTTCTGGAAATAATTTTAAATTAAATCATTGATTTATTTTATTTTTTCCATATATACTATTATGCACTAAAGGGCTTTCTTAAAATATCATTCTGAGTTTTGTGAATCAGCGAAGCCAGATATTTTCAGCGCATTATTGCATATATATAAAAAATGCACGTGAAGTTCTGGTCAGTTGTTTTGATAACTTTAACTTGAACTAATATGAAATAAATGGGAAAAACATTTTTAAACGCTGTTTTTTTAATAGTTGAAAAACAACTCCTTCTTCAGGAAACAGTTGCTAGATGTGATTAACGTGGTCATTGGTTGCCATCAAGTTGATTCCAACTCACAGAAGTTCTATAGGAGCGGGTAAAACTGCCTTCTAGGTTTCTTAGGCTGTAATTTACTTTACGGGAGCAGATCGCAGTTCTTTTCTGCTGGGGAGCATGATGATAAAAAGATCATGGTTTAAATCGATGCGTGAAGAACTTGCTAAAAATACAGTTTTAAATATAGTGTTTTAAAGCTGTGGTGAGTGAGCCAAAAAGACGCAAAGCAAATGCCAGCTTTCTGGCAGATTTCAGGTGCCAGCTACTGAAATCAGAATCAAAGTTTTATTCATATTCTGTTGTCTATTTGGAGCCCCTGGGTGGTGCGAACGGTTAACAAGCTCGACTGCTAACTAAAAGGTTGGAGGTTCAAGTCCACCCAGAGGCACCTCAGATAGCCCTGGCGATCTACCATTGAAACCAGCCATTAAACACCCTACGGAGCACAGTTCTTCTCTGACACCCATGAGGTCGCCGTGAGTCGGAATCAACTTGATGGCAACTGATTTGGTTTGGTTTTTGGCTTTGTCTATTTGGTAACAGGGACTGTTGGTTAACAAAGGAAGCAGGCAGATTACAGATTCTCACTTCATTCTTTCACAGGATTGCTCCTCTCACTGCCAATTAAAATATCTTAGGATGCTGACAATCCTTTTGCAATTCTGTCTAACATTTATTTTCTCTAAAATTTACCCATAAGATTTTATGACCTTTATTATTATGCTTTAATATAAATAATTAACACAGCTCAAGAGATGAAAAAGAAAACAGAAGTAAATAAAATATCCCCAATAATGGAAAATTTTAAAATGACTTTGTTTCGTATATAAACCTAAGGGCGTAGATGATTACAGATAAACAATATATATCTTTGCACATAAAATCATATTTATAACTCTAATTCTTAAATGTCTTTCAGTGAGCACGCTTACAATATACATTTCAGCTTTGCACAGAGAAGATGTGGCAAGAGCTCTTCATTTGATTAATTAATGTGTCACGTTGCTATCTGGGGTGGAAGCAAGATGAGCTGTATCATAGACGTGTTCTTAGAGTCTAAGAATGCTTCCCGGGTATCAGCCAGTTTGAGCTAACATCTAGCATGAGTTCACGTCAAATTGCTAAACAAAATCAGGATACTTTACCAGGTTGTGTTGCCTTAAGCTTATACATTAATACGCCTTATGTTCTGATTATGAAGGGAAAAAAAATCCGTCCTCAGACACAATAGATCTAAAACGTACGCCTGCCCAGAACAAAACGTTGCCCAGTCCTGCGTCATCCTCATAATCGCTGGCACGTTTGAGTCCATTGCTACAGCGATTGTTGCCAGTCCATCTCACCAAGGGTCTCTCTAACCCTCTACTTCACGCAATAGGATGTCCTCCTCCAGCAGCTGATCCCTCCTGTTGATGTGTCCAAAGCAAGCGAGTCACACAATATTCTGTGGTGATGCGTAGGGCTTTCACTGGCTAATTTTCAGAAGTAGATCACTAGGCCTTTCTTTCTGGTCTCTCCTAGTGTGGAAGCTCCACTGAAACCTGTCCACCATGGGTGATCTTGCTGGTATTTGAAATAATGGTGGCATAGCTTCCAGCATCACAGCAACACACCATAGCCACCACAGTAAGATGAACTGACACAGGCAGGTTGCTTAATACAGAACCATTAAATGGGCAGAAGGTTTTCCAATCCGTCCCAAATGCCAACAGTTTGGGCATCTGTCCTAGCGGCGTTTGCTTGCACGTTCCTGTGACCACTGTCCCAGCTGCTGCTGCTGGCTGCAAAGCTCCACAGAAGTTGTTCTGATGCAGGAGTCCCGGGAACATGGCTATGTGGTAGCACCAGCAGTGAGAAGATCAACCGAACTTCCCAAGAGAACTGACTCAATATTCAGCAATCTCTTTCACAAAGGCTATAAATTCACTCTGCACATAACTCCAGTCTTTGTGTTTTGAAATCCTGATAGTTCTTGTCTATATCTATTATTGTTTAAAATTTTTAAAGAGTTTATTTGGACAATCAGGCATTTGAAGGGAAAACTAACTGGGATTTATTTAGATGTGAGACAAATTATTCTACATGCACCAAGAACCCTGTCCAAAAAAGTTATGAGACTGTCCTTGGTTTTATGATGATAAATGAAAATTGTTGAATCCTATAATCAAATAAGGTGTCAAATTTTAAAAATTATTGTGTTCAACAGTAAATGCAAAATTACTCCCTGGGATATGCAGATAACGCTTGAATGGGCATGCCACTAATGGAGAAAGGCACACTTTTCCCCAAACAATTTTTTTCCTCTCTCCATCTGATGTTAATCAAAACAATCCACAGGCAAATTTAGTTTTAAAAAGAAGACTAGCTGTGCATATATACCTGTTACTTTAAGAACCATAAGGAGAGAGGGAAACCAAACTTTGTTCAAAATAAGCTTTCTTTGGTTTTCCCAGTAGTGTGGGTTTCTTGATCTTGAACTGCACATACAGGGCATCCTATGTCTATCTTCAAATTAGCATGATTTTTGCTCTCAGTCTTTGGCCTTCATGGGCCCCACCAAGAACTGGAGTTTCCCCAGCTGCTGCTTAACACACGTGGGACTGATTGCATACCAAAGCAGCCATGGGAACACCAGAAGATGACAATGGTCTCCCTCATTTTAGTTCTTTATTAAATCTGTTAATAAATCTGTCAGTACTGACTCATAGTGACCCTACAGTACAGAGTAGAACTGCCCCAATAGGGTTTCCAAGGAGCAGCTGGTGGATTCAGACTGATGACCTTTTGGTTAGCAGCAGAGCTCTTAACCACTGCACCACCAGGGCCCCAATTCTTATTGTTGGTAGTGGTGCCGTTGAGTCAGTTCCGACTCATAGCAACCCTATAGGGCAGAGTACAACTGCTCCATAGGGTTTCCAAGGAGCAGCTGGTGGATTTGAACCACTGACCCTTTGGTTAGCAGCTGAGCAGTTAACCACTATGCCACCAGGGCTCCAATTTTTTATTAGGTGTCTTTTAATAATATTTAAGAAGTATTCATCTTTAATAGCCATTCTATAACAGTACAGGTAGAAGTAAAAAAAAAAAAAATTGATAGAAAGATGAATGAGGAAACAGTGCTTTCTGAATGCAATCAATATTGTAGGCTACCATGATGTGTTTGAAGCTCAGACTGAGAAGATACCTGAACGTCCACCAGCACCAACCTCGGCGCTAACTAGCTTCCATTCCCTGGGATAGGGAATGGAGGGACAAAGAAGATATAAGACATGCAAAAAACAATTAGCAAAACGAAAGAAGTAACTCCTTCCTTATCGATAATTACGTTAAATGTAAATGGGTTAAACACTTCAAGCAAAAGGCAGAGTGGCAGAACAGATTAAAAAAATGATCCATTCATATGCTGTCTTGTACAAGAGACACATCTTAGGGCCAAAGGCACAAACAGACTGAAAATGAAAGGATGGAAAAGAATATTCCATGCAAACAGGAACCAAGAGAGCCACTGAGTCACAGCAACCCTATATTACTGAGTAGAACTGCACCATAGGGTTTCCAAGGAGTGGCTGGTGGATTCGAACTGCCGACCTCTTGGTTAGCAGCCAAGCTCTTAACCACTTCGCCACCAGGGCTCCCAGAAGAAAGCAGGGGTGCCCACAGTGATATCAGACAACATAGACTTTAAGTCAGAATCTGTTATAAGAGAGAGACGACAGATGACATTACAGAATGATAAGAGGATCAATTCATAACGTCTTGTGCCAAGATTTCCCAAAATCCCCAAAAGAATTCTAACTGTGCCATGCTATTCCAGACACCACGGATGCTGCATATTAGGACAGGGAAAGTGATCTGAGGATAACGCTGCATTCAATATATATGTTGTATAGGGGGGCATCCTCTAGTAGCTGAAAGAGGCAAGGAAACCCCACAGTCCTACCGACACCTTGGTTTTAGCCCAGTGAGGCCTGTGTCAGCCTTCTGACCTTCAGAACTGTAAGATAATAAATATGTGTTGTTTGAAGCCAAGTTTGTGTGTGGTCATTTGTGACAGCAGCCACAGGGCACCAGTATGGGCACTAATGGTGTAATTAAAACTGTTTTCAGTGCAGGGAGTATAGACACATCTGGATATGGTATTGAGGCTGGAAATGGCCTAGATCCCTTGGAATTTCTACATTCAGTTATCCCGTCAGGCAGTGTGAGCCACTCGTGTGTTTTGTCATAGCTATTTGTCTATATGCCTCACTTTTTCTGTTTGCTCAAGAGTGGTAAGTCTAGAAGTGTATCTTGTCAAACCTGGTATCACTCACAGAGCTTACCAGTACCACCTGCCATTGAGTCAATTCCAACTCATTGTGCCCCCATGTATGTCAGAGTAGAACTGTGCTCTGTAGGGTTTTCAGTGGCTGGTTTTTCAAAAGCAGATCACCAGGCCTTTCTTCTGAGGCACCTCTGAGTGAACTCAAATCTCCACACTTCCAGTTAACAGCCATGCGGGTTATCTGTTTGCACCATTCAGCTTACTGTCTATGTATTAACACTAATAAATATAAACACGTCCTCATGTTTCCCTTTTTAAAAATTTTTGTATGATCTCTTCTATTAGCCGTTTGCTTTCTTTTTCCACATTTACAATATTACCTGCAACCCCACAATTTTGTTGTTATTCTAAGACCACTTACTCTGCTTACTCCAGGCTCTTCTGGAACTGACTTAACTCCATTAGTGAACAAAATGAGGTGAAGAAAAGTTACCAATGACCAACATTTACTTGGCCAAATGGCCTCAATCAGTCTGCTTTGGCCCTCATCAAATTGCAGAACTATCTCAGGCAACTGGCCTATTGAACTGAGGACACTGGCTGTCTCTGAATAAACTTGAAAACATGCCAAGCATTGAATATTTGCCTGCAGTTAAAAAAGAGAGAAGGAGAGAGAAGAAAACTCAAGCTATCCTTCTTGTTGTATAGAAAAATATGCAAGACCACGACAGTGTGGGGAGCCCCAACTTTACAAGAAAATTAATAGGGAGTCCACACAAGTCACAAATGGAGAGTATTTAGATGCTAATGACACGTGGGATCTAAGTTTCTTGAGTCGCTTGTGGAGTGATGCCTGGATTGGACCTCCGGGCTCAGTGTCCAGTTTGGCCCTGGGTGACCCCAGGGCGGCACTGCTGAGTCATCTGTATCCAGCCGTTGTTGTCTGCACTCCCAGGGCTGGAGCACCAGGACTGAAATTCTGAACACACGTCATCAGTCAAGGGGCCCTGGGTAGCACAAACACGCTCGGCTGCTAACTGAAAGGTTCGAGTCCACCCAGAGATGCCTCGGAAGAAAGGCCTGCCGATCTACTTCTGAAAAAGCAGCCACAGAAATCCTATGAAGCACAGTTCTATTCTGATATACATGGGGTCGCCAGGAGTCAGAGTCAACTTGATGGCAACTTGGCTTGGAGGTGGTGGTGCAAATGGTTAATGCACTCAGCTGCTAACCAAAAGGTTGGAGGTTCAGATCCACTCAGAGGTGCCTCAGAAGAAAGTCCTGGCTATCTACTTCTGAAAAATCAACGATTGAAAACTCTATGGAGCACAGTTGTAGTCTGACACACATGGGGTCGCCACGAGTTAGGGTCAACTTGACGGCTACTAGTTTAGGTTTTTTTTTTTTTTAAGTCATCAGTCATTCCATCTACGTCCCCCCACTTAACGACTCGCTGCTGTGCAGAGCAGTCAGCCCCTACATGTGTCCCTACTCTGACAAAGCTGTGTCTGTGGACTCAGTTAAACTCTCCTCCTTTCTGCCAGAACTGATGGCGAGGCCCCCACAGCCCTAGAGCCCAACCTTTGTCTCCTGTGTCTGAGAACCCCCATGCCTGCGGATCCTGGATGGACATCAACAGAACTCTCTGGAGCCAACTCCTAAACGTCCCGTGGCGGGGCGCGCAGAGGGAGACCAGCTGCACAGTAAAAAGGCCCCGGCAGACACGTTCTTGAGGCCATGAGGAACACATGTGAGAGTCCTCTCTTTAAGACTGCACGGAGACCATGCTCTGTCTCTGTAAAAGACGCGTCTCCAGCTCTGGATCCGGTCTTTGGGGCTGCAAACGCATGTTGATATAAGCTGATCTCATGTGCCCAGCAGGGCTGCGGTGGGCTGCTCATGACGCCGACCCCACTGGCACAACTTAGCATCTGCTGCCTGTGCAGCAACCCGGCGTGTTCCTTTGCTTCCTACAGGTGCTGGGCCGTCAGCAACTGGAGACATGCCCGTGTTTGGCTGCTGGCTGTCCTGGTGAAGCTGGCACTGGCCCAGATGGGACCACACAGCACCTGTAAGGGCCCGTGCATGAGGGCACAGAGCTCCTTTTGTGCACAAGGGAGCTTCGCACTCACACCTGCTACGGAGGAGGACAGCTGCCTTCGGGGTCGGTGTCTGCCTCAACGGATGGAGCAGGCTTGGCTGGGCCTTCGATGGGTGTCGCTGCTGGGAAGCTCAGTGAGAACGCCAAGGAAACTTGGCCAGAGGATGTTGGGAGAGAATGACAACTCGCTGGCACCTCCTTCCAGGCCTGGGACCAGAGTCACACCCTGCGGTGTTGGATGAATGGAGCCTTGGAATTGAGCTTGACCATAAAGACAGCATGAAAAGGCTTGGCACCTCGAGGCCTGGAAGACAGGATGTCTTTTATCAACTACTCCCTGTAGGATGGCTGCCTTGGGAAACACCATCCTGGTACGTTCATTCGGTTATCATTAGATTTTAATCCGCTGCATGCAATTAATCTGGAAAAAAGTTGTAATGATTCTCATCTGCTCAAACAATGCTGTGTATTCCATCCACTCATCATTCACTCAACTCTTTTTAAGTTAAGGGAAATAATTACTTAATAGTGTTTGCATTTAACATCTGGTATAGTTCATTCAAAGGCGCCCTGGTGGCGCAGTGGTTAAGTGCTCAGCTGCTAACCAAAAATGTCAGCAGTTCGAATCCACTAGTCGCTCCTTGGAAACCCTATGGGGCAGTTCTACTCTGTTGTATAGGGCCACTATGAGTTGGAATCGACTTGATGGCACTGGGTGGCTTTTTTTTTGTTTGTTTGTTTGTTTTTTTTGCTAAGGGGAAGGTTGGTGGTTCAAACCCACCAGCTGCTCTGAGGGAAAAAAGGCCTGGCTATCTACTCCCATAAAGATTGTTGTTGTTGTGTGCCAAGTGAATTCCGACTATAGCAACCCTATAGCAGAGAGTAGAACTGCCCTAGAGGGTCTACCAGGCTGTAATCTTTATGGTAGCAGATTGCCAGGTCTTTCTCCCATGGAGCAGATGGTGGGTTAGAACTGCTGATGTTTTGGTTAGCAGGCCAGTGCTTAACCACTGCGCCACCAGGGCTCCTTCACGGAGATTACAGCCTTGGAAGCTCTATGGGGCAGTTCTACTCTGTCGTATAGGGTCGCTAGAAGTTGGAATTGACTCAACAGCACCCAACAACATAGTTCATTCAGTAATCACTTATTTCTATAAAAATGTAATAAAAAAAAAATAACCGAGGAACATTTGCCTGTGTAAAATGGCTGCAAGATGCATCTTCCACTTACATGCTCATTTGATTTGGCAGATACTGAGTGCTCAGAAGGGTAGGATTGGGCCAAATCTAGTAACCTCACGACTTTCATTATACGGCAGACTGGAAAATTAAGTCATGTAAACCTGCAGAAAGGGCTCCTTCTTAATCCTCTTCTTAAAACCTGCCACCTAGACTTCCAGGTTCACCATCCAGTTGGCTTTCCACCCAAAGAGCCGGCCAAGTGGAAACAAAGCAAATATTTGCAGCTGCCAGGGTGGTGAACCCTTGCAAACAAAACTGAAGACTGTATGAATACAGTAATTGTCGTCACGTCCTCAGACAAGGCCTTGAAAGTACATCTCTTAACGTTTCTCAAATTTACTCAGAAACCAGAAAGTAGGGATAATTTTCTGAGTAGAATAATGAAACAATTACAATGTTGTCCCCAGTTAACTGAATAGGAGAGCGTCTTAGCTATTTAGTGCTGCTCTAACAGAAATACCACAAGTGGATGGCTTTGACAAACAGAAATTTATTCACTCACTGTTTAGGAGGCTACAAGTCCGAATTCAGGGTGTCAGCTCCTGGGGAAGGCTTTCTCTCTCTGTTGGTACTGGGGGAAGGTCCTTGTCATCAATCCTCCCCTGGTCTAGAAGCTTCTCAGCGCAGGGACCCTCAGTCCAAAGGACGTGCTCCACTCCTGGCACTGCTTTCTTGGTGGTGTGAGGTCCCCATGTCTCTCTGCTGGCTTCTCTCTTTTATATCTCAAGAGATTGCCTCAGGACATAATCCAATCTTGTAGACTGAGTCCTGCCTTTCTAACACAACTGCCACCCATCCTCCCTCATTAACATCATAGAGGCAGGATTTACTATGTATAGGAAAATCACACAATACCAGGAATCATGGCCTAGCCAAACGAGAAGATGAGGTGGGTGCCATTTTATCTACTGCTGGATGATTCTAAGATGGATGTCTTAGCTATATCTAGTGCTGCTGTCACAGAAATACCACAAGTGGATGGCTTTAACAAAGAGAAATTCTCTCACAATCCAGGAGGCTGCAAGTCCAAATTCAGGGCATCAGCTCCAGGGGAAGGCTTTCTCTATCGGCTCTGGGGGAAGGTCCTTGTCATCAATCTTCCCCTGGTCTAGGAGCTTCTCAGCACAGGGACCCCAGGTCCAAAGGACGTGCTCTGCTCCCAGTGCCTCCTTCTTGGTAGTATGAGGTCCCTCTCCTCTCTGCTGGCTTCTCTCTTTTATATCTCAAAAGAGATTGACTCAAGATACAACCTAACCCTGTAGATTGAGTCCTGCCTCATTAAACTAACTGCCTCTAATCCTGCCTCATTAACAACATAGAGGTTAGGATTTACAACACGCATCAGATCACAAACTAGTGGACAACCACACAATACTGGGACTCATGGCCTAACCAAGTTGACATACATTTTTGGGGTACACAATTCAATCCATTCCAGGGAGTGAGAAGAGCAAAAAAGGAAAAGCTTCTGTAAAAGAACTTAAATGTTCCCCGTGTTTATCACCACGCCTGGCAATGGTCAAACCCATGAGTACTGACAGAATGTTAACTGCAGCCACGTAGCAAAGGTCTTCACTTCCCCACTGAGAATTTGGACAACCCCACAGGGCAGTGGGTCTCTCTCTGGCTGCACATCAGAATCAATTCTGAAGCTGTCAGAACATTCCAGGGCCTCGGCCCCACCATCCAGATTATGATTGGATCAGTCAGGTAGAATTCAAGAAACAGAAACAAAAGAAAAAACAAGAACACCTCAGGCATATCAAGTCCCCCTGGCATTTCATTTGCCTTCTGTCTGTACATACCAGTTACCACTGAGTTGACTCCGACTTATGGTGACCCCATGTGTGTCAGTAGAACTGTACTCCACAGACTTTTCAGTGGCTTTTTTTTGGAAGTAGGTCACCAGGTCTTTCTTCTGAGGCACCTCTGGGTGGATGTGAACCTCCAACCTTTCAGTGAGCCATCTGCACTGCCCAGGGATTATATATATTTAGTATTATATACATTTAGTATCATAGACATTCCATAGAAATATACATAGCATGTCATACATGTATGCAGAATGTTTGATACATATAAACACCCAGGCACAAGCACGTGTATGCACACATACCTGCTACACGCCATAGCACCTTTTGTAACTTGAGGTCATCGGAGATGGGCTGGCAGGCAGTAGAGCTGAGTGGTTAACTGTGAGGATGGATGCCGGAAGCAGACGGCCTGGGTTCATTTTCGGTCCCTGCTGTTCACCAGCTACATGACCATAAGCAATTAAACCATCAGGGCCTCCCTGTTGCCAGCTTTCCAATGTCTCCGGCCTCATAGGGGAGTTGTAGCAATAAATGGACTAATGCAAGGAACACATTTATCCAAGTGCCTGACAGTCAGTTGTCCCTCGGTAACTGTTCGCTGTAGAGATTAGTGTTGTTAGCGGTCTGGGCGGTCAACTGAAACAGTGGTCTTGTGGGTGACCCAGCACAGTATCAAGTTGCCCACCAACAAGGGAAGGTGTGATGGTTTCCACTATTCATAATGAGCCCAACTGCATCTGACGGGCTGTTCTTTGAGACGAGAAGGGAGGTTGCCGGGATGACTCAGCCAAGTCAGCATCAGCTGTATATTGCCAAGGACTGGTGCCTTAGTGAACCTACGGATCACGCCCAACGGGCTGTCGTTGACTGCCCTTAAACCACGAGAAGCTGCCTCTTTAGGCGGGCAAACCAGGGTAGACGAAAGGCTAGAGGTTCAAGTCCACTCAGAGATGCCTCCGAGGAAAGGCCTGGTGAGCTATTTCCAAAAAGTCAACCGTTGAAGATCCTGTGGAGCATAGTTCTGTGTTGACACACAAGGGGTCGCCATGAGTCAGAATCGATTCACTGGCAACTGGTTAGCTGCCTCTTTGAAAGCAATTTTACAAGGCAAGGAATTAGATGTAAGTTCCATTAACAATGCCCTACGAGATCGAAAGCTATTATTTTCACTAGCCGTATGTTTTACCAGCGTTTCCCACAACAAATGCCCAATCCCGCCCAGAAGGCTGATGAGAGACACCCACCTGAGTCTACACCTCTAAGCGTGTGTGTATGGATGTGCATGCATACGCGTATCTATATCTGTCTATCTAGCTCAGCCAAGCAAAAAGTGAAAAATTAAAGACCTTTAGTTCACCGTGGTGCAAACAAAATGTCCTGTTCCATTTGCCTCTTCTCTTCTTTAGCTTCACATGCAGGGACGTACAGAACATTTACCATTCAACATCTCCTCAGGGTTTACACAAGTGGATTGCAACAATCGGCACCCATTAGAATCATCCACTGGGGTGGGGGGCTGTTTAAATAGCACTGACGTCCAGGCCTCCCCCAGACATGGAGGTGCCGGAGGACATGGGTCTTCTTAAAAGCTCCTGCGGGGATTCTGGAAGGCAGCCAGTGTTAACAACGTCTGACCTAGGTAACAGAACAAAGACAAACTAGTTGCCATGGGATCCACTGTGACTCCTGACAACCCATGTGTGTCAGAGTAGAACCGTGCTCCACAGGGCTTTCAGTGGCTGACTTTTCCGAAGCAGATTGCCACGCCTTTGTTCTGAGGCACCTGTGGGTGAACTTCAGCTGCCAACCTTTCGGTTGGTATTTGAGCGGTTCACCGTTTGGGCTCCCCAGCACGCCCTGAGCCCGTGACCAGGGCCATGCTAGCAATCAGAGCCGACTGCTCAAAACTCAGTCTGTATGTGCTACATTCCTCTGCAACCGGACTCTCTCCCCTCCTGTGGGCAAGGACTCACTTTGTCAACCAAAACGCATTTCACTGGTCCTTCTCTCCACCCCCTCAACTCCGTCAAGTCCATTCCAACTTACAGCGACCCTATAGGACAGAGAGGAACTGCCCCACAGGGTTCCCAAGGCTGCAATCTTTCCAGATGCTGACTGCCACATCTTTCTCCCGAGGAGAGGCTGGTGGGTTCGAACCACTGACCCTTCCGTTAGCGGCTGAGCACTTGAACCACTGCACCACCAGGGCTCCAAATCCACTTCTAGACCATGAAAATGCACCAGGATTCCTCACAGTAAGATGATTATTTTTCAAATCTATAGATTTCACTCACACATAGATTCAGTGTCACTGAACAAGACAGAGTTTTCAAGACAGCCTTGTGTGAGACGGAATCCCTTTAGGAAAACAGTGAGCTGACTCAGATTCAAGACAGCATCACATACAGGCTGCGCTGATCATTTCTGTAGCACTAATGGTAAAATCTGCAGAATATAAACTGTCTCCAGCCTTAGGGAAAGGTGCAGAAATACACCATACCCCCTTAAAACTATTTTTCGAGTATTTGCGTGTCCTTCAGATGTTTGTCTGCGTAAAACACAGTGAGTTGTACACACGTGATAGAACTGCACGGAACCACGCTCACACATGCATGTTAGACTTCACAGAGCGCTTTTACATGACTAAACCCAAGTCACAATAACCATGAAGTAAGGGGCAAAAGCCATACTTTGGATCAAAAAATTAAGGCAGAGATGGTCACATTCCAGACGTCCCAACACAACAGAGAACCTCGTTCTTTCCCGCTGAAATTCAATTCTCTCTGTTTGTTTTTAATTTTCTCTGTCATCCACAGCTGTAAAATGATGCATGATTTTACATTTCCCTTCCCCTAATGCCTCTGGGGAGGGGTCAGGCAGTGGCGGTTCAGTGATAGAATTCTCACCTTCCATGCAGGAGATCCAGGTTCGATTCCTAGCCAGGGCACCTCATGCACAGCCACCACCGGCCTGTCCGTGGAGGCTTGTGTGTTGCTGTGATGCTGAACAGGTTTCAGCAGCGCTTCCAGGCTAAGATGGGCTAGGAAGAAAGGCCTGGCCATCTACTTCTGAAAGTCAGCCAGTGACTACCCTAGGGATCCTAATGGTCTGATCCCGTTGTGCATGGGGATGTCAGGAGTCTGGGGCTGACTTCACAGCAGCTAACAACAACAACGTAAAAAAAGGGAAGGCTAGAAGACCCCCGCGGACACTCAGGAGTCCCCGCCTGAAAACTAAGTCATTTTTATTCCTCTTTGGCTCATCCCTACATCCAACAAGTCTTGTCCACTCCTCTCCTAAAACGTACCCCTGATCTGCTGCTTCCCCCCACCTCCACTGTGACCCCTGCATTCTTCTCTGCTGTTCAGTCCTTCCTGGACTAATGCCCCACCCTCTCCGAGCCCACCCCTCAGCGTTTGTGCTCCCCCAGGTCTCGGTCTGGGTGCTCCCCCCATTCTCCAGTGGCTGGCTTCTCTTGGTCCTTCAGGTCAATCCTGCAGCAGAGTCACCACGGTCCCCCCCCAACACAACGTATCATTCCTTCTTCTCAGTGGCCACCACCTGCTTGTTCACACTGGTTAGTATTTCTCTACCGTCATCCATCCCCTACTAGAATGAAGAATCCATGAAGCAAACAGTTGGTGTTTCTCCAGCAGGGCAGCAGCTCCGGAAGACGACCTCGCCACCATTTGTCAAACAAGTGGATCAACACAAGACGTCAGCAGTTTTACAAAGAAAACAGAAATCTGATCCAGGGCCCCTCAGCTAACACCACTGTATTTCTCATCCTTTATGGGACTGCCTTCTGACTGTATTTCCAGATGATCCTGAGAAGTGAGGACGGGGAGACTTGGACTCACTTACTTTGGACACGTCATCAGGAAAGACCAATCGCTACAGAAAGACATGATGTCTGGTGAATAGAGGGTCAACGAGGGAAACCCTCAGTGAAGTGGATGACACCGTGGCCACAACAATGGGTGTAAACACACCGAAGACCATGAAGATGGTGCAGGACGGGCACCGTTTCCTTCTCTGACACACGGGGTCGCCAGGAGTCGAGGTAAACTCAATGGCAACTAACAGCAAGTGGAACAGTATTCTCCCAGTTCGTTCAGCAGACATGCTATCAGTCTGTTGTTTGTGAAAGTTGGACTGTACTAACCTGTCAAAATTCTTCTTGGTTACTGAGGTTTGAAAGCCTTCAACATATGACATAGGATACGGATGAATGCCTATTAGCATTGCATATATCTAGGGTTTTATGGCCACATCCTCGGGACAGGGGCACAACTTAACATTGCAGAACTTTTCAGAAGAACTAGATGGTGCCTGGCTACCACTACCGACCGTTCTAATCAGGGCCACGATCAATGAGCCCTGGTAGAATGGGAGAAAAATGTGGAAAAGAACATCAAATTCCTTTAAAAAAAAAAAAAAAAAAAAAAAAACCTACTGGACTGGTTGAGACTGGAGGACTCCCAGAGACTACTGCCCTGAGATACTCTTCAAACCTTGAACCGAAAGTAACCCTTGAGGTCACCTTGTAGCTAAATAACAAATATTGGCTCAAAAAACAATGACTGTTATCCCTAAGTATCATGTGCCTTTAAAAAAATCACCTATATGAGACCACACAGTCAACAATGACTTTAAAACAAAGATGAGAATGTAAGCGGGCAGGGAAACTAGATGCATGGAAACAGAGCAACCAGAATGGAAATCATGAAACGTTCACACATCGTGAAGAATGTAGCCCATGTCACTGAACAACTTGTATAGAAATTGTTGGACGGGAACCTAAACTTCTGTATAAACCTTCACTGAAAACACAATAAAATACTGTTTAAAAAAAATTCAAGACAATGAAACAGAAAAAAATAAATGTAGATATTTGATGAAAAAAAATCTGCAAAGAAAAATATCTGACAGAAGGAAAAACTGTAACTATGATGAAAAGACCCTGAAGTGTTGACTGTCAAACTGCGAAATACTTTCATTAGAATGAAATGCTGTCTGGTTAACATTTACCAGACCTCAGATTCCATTCATAGTGACATGGAAAGCTATGCTTTTTCAATTCCCTGGCAAAGGGAACACTCGGCGTTTCTTCTTAAGTGAGGAAAACAAAGCATGTTTCTTTAGGAAATGAGCAAGTCGCTAGGCAGGTTTAAGGATACTTTATTACTGAGCCAGTATGTACAACTCTAACATGAAAATAATGAGTCACAGAATATCAGACTATTTACAATACTTTTTTTTTTTTTTTTACAAAATGTTTTTTTACAAGATTACTTCTCTCTAAATACCGTGACAGACATACACAAAAATCAAATGTTTATTTTATTACATACATAAATAAATATTGACTTTAACTGACCATTATAAGGAACAGGATTTCTACAGAGCATTTGCATCGGAAGATGGCAGTTCTGTTATCTGCACACTACAGTGTAATTAAGGGGAGAAAACATAACTTTACATATAGACTCTGTTAATCACTCTGTCAACTGTATAGCTTGCTAGACTATTCAGTGGAGGTCAGACAGTCGTTGAAGAGTCCGTGTCCTACCTGAAACATTGAGTGTGGCCATGCAAAACCATAGATAAGCGTCCACGACGTTCCATTTACACTGTGGAATGAACTGGAAAGTACATGCAAGCGTTATTCAGCCTCTTTGTTCTGGTTATAATGTGAAAATGGGAAAAACAATCTTGGAGTTATTTGGAAACATAGGCAAAAGTACCCTTGAGGGAAGGCGTGGCATACCGAGTAAGAGAGGGCATTAAATAAATACATCCGTACTGCAGATGACATTTACCGAGGCACGGGACAGAGGTTATGTCTGTAGTTGCAGTCTACAGACACAAGTCAAAATTCAGTCCTTTGACCAGGTATTACAGCGGACAGAAAAGAGCCAATTTAGACCTCTGAATTCAAGCGTAATCATTTCCTGGCTATTTCTTAGTTCCCGGGGTTTGCTCATACAATTTGTTCAGTCTGCCAGTCAGGGCAAATCCAAAGTATTCATAGATATTTCTGTGTTCAGTAAAGATGTTTCTACCCAGTGAAGATAATTCTACGGCAGTGGTTTAAACCGGGGGTGATTTTGCACTTCGAGGGCCACTGGCAATGTCTGGAGACACTGTGGTTGTCACAATTTGGAGGAAGGTGCTAGGGACGTCTAGTGGGTGGAGGACAGGGATGCTGCTCAGTACCCCCCAAGGCACAGGACGGCTCCCGACACAAAGAATGAGCCGGCCCCAAACGTCATTAGCGCCCACAGACACCCTGCTCAATGGAGTCCTTATGTGTTCTAGGGTATGAACATACTTTTAAACTCTGGATTTTGTTTCATAAACATTCCGAGAAATTATCTGTCATAAATCTTTTCCTCTCTAATATGTCATACTAAAACAATCAAGGACTTCAACGGGCACACGTTCATTTGTAAAAACCATTCTATGAGTTCCAGTTAGAAAAAGATGATGGCAGAGAGAAATTCATTATCTAGGAGTTAGTGTCATAGATGAAAATAATGCACAGAGCCGCGGTGTATATCTGCTTAACCACCTGCATTTGATGACTTAATTGTTTTTATGAGCTCAACCTTTCAAACAGTAAATACTCCATCAATTTCTCATATTAGATAAATGCACCTAATTTCAATAAAACATATCAGAGGGTTAGACACTGAAACTACTTTAATTAAAAAAAAACACAGATTTTGTCACTTCATCGGGGTACTTATATTTTAAAAAATGAAAAATATATATTTTTGCTTATCTGATTAATGTTGGAGATGATTCGTAGTGTTTTTCTTCTACAACAGTAATGAGATTTAAATTGTTGAATATCAGAGCAAAATCAGATGCTCAGAAGGGTTGGTTTAGATTTCTTAGGGAAAGTATAAGCTTCAGAACATTTATCCAAACTAAAAATATAGTTGTCAGTATCTATTACCTAGACCAAAGAAGAAGAATTACATTTTATAAAATTAAACATATAATAATTTAATAATATTTTGTATCTATCTGTATACTCCTGTAATTTTTAACTATACAACAGTACAAAAATTTGATGGCCCAAATAATTGCATTTGGTCGTAACAAATTAAGGTAAAAGATAAATTTGTAGTCAATCATTAGAAGTTTAATTTTTTGAAATTTTAAGAACTTGAATTCCAGATGCTGGAAGAAATAGTCGTTTTAAAGACGATTCCTAGGGTGTTTGATAAATCTCAGAAGGATTTTGATGAAAGAAGTTTCCTGTTCTCTCCAGTCAGAGCATGTAACCTTGGGAGCAGGTGAACTTAAAACACTGTGATCCATCCACCCAGTGTGTGTTAGGAACTGCAGGGAACCACTCAGAACCAACAGAAACCTGCATTCTGAGAGTTTTGATTTTACGCCCTTGCACAAAGCTGCAAACCATCACATAGATCATCAGCTTTCAGTGTTTTAATATACAAGAAACAGCTATTTTTTTTAATATGTGTTATTGGGTACCCATGTTTATAAATCGTGCTTTCTGAAGATATGCATCGACTTGTTAACAAAGGCGGGCTCCTCTGCATTCTGTACTGCATCTGCCATCAGTCAGAATCACCTCCACGGCGACTGGGTTTTCAGACCCTGCGGTGCAAGCTCCATCAAGGCAAGGAGTTGTGAGCTGCCTACCGCTGGCAGCACGGCCAGGAACCTGCTCACACTCCGGAAATAGCAAAAAATGACAAGGGGCAAGTCCTCCCATCAAAACCTTGCATATAACATTGGGGATTTTCCCAGTGTACGGATAACATTGGGGATTTTCCCAGTGTACGGATAACATTGGGGATTTTCCCAGTGTACCGGTAACATTGGGGATTTTCCCAGTGTACGGATAACATTGGGGATTTTCCCAGTGTACCGGTAACATTGGGGATTTTCCCAGTGTACGGATAACATTGGGGATTTTCCCAGTGTACCGGTAACATTGGGGATTTTCCCAGTGTACGGATAACATTGGGGATTTTCCCAGTGTACCGGTAACATTGGGGATATTCCCAGTGTACGGATAACATTGGGGATTTTCCCAGTGTACCGGTAACATTGGGGATTTTCCCAGTGTACCGGTAACATTGGGGATTTTCCCAGTGTACCGGTAACATTGGGGATTTTCCCAGTGTACGGATAACATTGGGGATTTTCCCAGTGTACCGATAACATTGGGGATTTTCCCAGTGTACCGATAACATCGGGGATTTTCCCAGTGTACCGGTAACATCGGGGATTTTCCCAGTGTACGGATAACATCGGGGATTTTCCCAGTGTACGGATAACATCGGGGATTTTCCCAGTGTACGGATAACATCGGGGATATTCCCAGTGTACCGGTAACATCGGGGATTTTCCCAGTGTACGGATAACATCGGGGATTTTCCCAGTGTACGGATAACATTGGGGATTTTCCCAGTGTATGGATAACATCGGGGATATTCCCAGTGTACCGGTAACATCGGGGATTTTCCCAGTGTACCGGTAACATCGGGGATTTTCCCAGTGTACGGATAACATCGGGGATTTTCCCAGTGTACGGATAACATCGGGGATTTTCCCAGTGTACCGGTAACATCGGGGATTTTCCCAGTGTACCGGTAACATCGGGGATTTTCCCAGTGTACCGGTAACATCGGGGATTTTCCCAGTGTACCGATAACATCGGGGATTTTCCCAGTGTACCGATAACATCGGGGATTTTCCCAGTGTACGGATAACATCGGGGATTTTCCCAGTGTACTTAGATGGATATGGAAGCTAGGAAGCTTCTCCATTTGTAAAATGTTTAATTACGATACAATGCTCTTTTATCACAGAATTAACATTAATGGGCAGAATGTATTATCCTTCTGACCTTCAGTATAGAATCATATCCTTATCCGCCACTGGTGAGCTGTGAGAACAATTTCTTCGGGGATTTACATCCAGGGTGTATGCGTATATATGCGTGTGCCTGTGTGTATAGACCACACATGCTTATAAGGAGGCAGACAAACACATCTACATAATTTCAAACCATGTATGTGAGTATTCCCTAAAGAAAAACTAAATTAAATATTGCTGTTTGGGGTCACCTCAATATAGTCTGCAACACGATATATGATACCATCTTTCGACTTCACTGAATGCCATAAATGGGTAATTTGGAACACGAGAAACTTCCCAAATAATAGGATACAATAACACTTGAAAGAATAAAGAATAATTAAAGGCAAATAACTCTGTCTTCTAGCAATCAAAGCCCTTTTTACATTACTGAGAATATTCTAACACACAGATAGCTTCCTTTGACTATGAAAAGGTGTATTCAGTAAAGTCTTGACAATGTTCACCAGTTGGGATTATTTCCTTTTAAGCAACAGGTTTTGTGAATGTTCAAATGCATAAAGGCTCCAGAACAAAATGTACCCACCGCTGTTTTCTGCTTTGAGGAAAACAAGGAAAAATATAAATAAGCTGAGCTATTAGGACAATCTCTCATATTATAGGAGCGAATATTAAAAACAATATCTGATATGAAATACTGAAAAAGAATTTTAGTTTCCCCAAGGCAAAATCTAGTTAGCAGCATAACGATGTGGAACGTCTGTTCCTCAGGGTATCTTTTGTAAATCATGATACACAGATGGAACCTTCAGTTGTATGTGTATAAGGAAAAGCACAGGATGTTCCAAGTGGCAGCATTTTTAGATTCACTGCTGTTTTCCACATTACAAACTGTCAGTAAAAATCACAGGCAATAAAAAATCATCTTACGAAAGATTTTAATAGTATAATAAATAGGGCCCAATAGCTTCAGCATCTCAGTAGATTTTGTAGATCAAATCATTCATTTAATCAACAAAGTGCATTTTGTTGATTAAATCCATGCTCAGTTTGTTTGCCAATTGTGTAAATCTGTTACACTTATTTGAGAATCTGCCCCTCCGAAATCAGTGAAATGTCAGTTCTGCACTACATCCACAGAGATTAGCCAGACTGTAAACGGAGCTCTTAAGAACCAGCAAAGGAAGCAAACTTTACCGTTCAATAAGCCTTTTCTGCATTCTCACAGGGGTTCAGCTCTCATCTTCACCGGCTGACCGTGTGTCGCTTATTTCCTGGTGCATCTGAGGTTGACATGGGTACTTACTGTGCGCTTATGTTACGTAGGAGAGGGGTGTCCCCTGGGAAATACCTACTGCTGCTATAAGTCCATGTGTCTAGCCGTTGCAGTTCAATAAGCGTGCACTTGTTCCATCTTTAGTATCTCTCTGGAGAAGGCTTGTAATGATGTGGGGGATGATGTTTTAGATGAGTTCCTAAGCAGTGACAAAATACACACGCGTCATTTCGCTTGATACATACTGAATACGCAGATGGAACGCGTTCATTTGCAGTGAAAGCATTCCTGTTGCCGTCGAGCTGATCCCGACACATGGCGACCCCACGTGTGTCAGAGTAGGACTGCACTTAGAGGGTTTTCCAGGGCAACGGCTGTGGTCTTACTGAAGCCTGGCGCCACTGTGTGGATTCAAACCACCAACCTCTGGGTTAGTAACCAAGCACTTAACCATTTGTGCCGCCCAGGAATTCCCAGTGAAAGCACCGTTGTTGTTAGGTGCCGTCTGGTGGATTCCAACTCACGGCAACCCTGCGGGACAGAACAGAGCTTCCCCTCAGGGTTTTCTAGGCTGCAGTCTCTCTCCTATGGAGCCACAGGGTGGGTTTGAACTGCCAACCTTTCGGTCAGCAGCCAAGTGCTTAATTGTTGTGCCACCAGGGTTCCTTAGTAAAAGCGTTAGGCCCAGGCAAATGTTCCCTCTTCCACCCACGTCTCCCATCCTGTGCTCTAAATGTGAATGCGCAGACATATATTCGTGCGCTCTCTCTTCCCAGTTAGCCCCTTTCTCCTTCCCTTGCTCCCTCTCCAGTATCACAAAATACCCCGGAAAAGAACACTAGCTCCTTTCCTAAAGCTTACAAATTATTCAAGCAAACCACAACCCTTTGTATGTCTTTAAAACATTTTTTAAAAATTCAAAATACTTTTCTTATTGTTCAGGAAGCACTGAGTTTTTGTTTACGGTGGAAAATTTGGCAAGCAAAGGATATTGGTGACGGTTGTACAAGATGACGGATGGAACTGAGCTCACCAAACAGTATATGTGAAAAACGTGGAAGGGGAAATATATTTTACAGCGATTTAAAAAGAAAAAAAATTGCCTTAAACAGAATTTCAGTGGAGGCATAGCAGGAAAGCATTTTACCCAAACTTCCCGCACATAAAGGGCCATCAAGCCATTCCATGGTGATGGTTTCTGCTTTCCTTAAATTATGAGCAAAGGAAGTTATTGGGGTAAATTTGATCAATCCCTTAAAACCTTACTGGGAAAACTAAGATTCCTTGTCAATTTTATTATCAATACAAAAATTTTTATCATTGATTTTTAGGTTTAAACCTTGAAAAAACAAAATACATAATTTAAAAATCAGCAGGAGGCTACTAGTGTTGAAACAGTAGGTGACAATTTTTAAAATCTTACTTGATTTAGCAACAAAACGAAGCATTAAATCAAGTGAATTTTTTAAAAATATCATCTTACAGTTTCAAAACTAGTAGCTTCTTGCTGATTTTTAAATTTAGTATGACATCAAGGAGACTGATTTGGATCATATCAGGAAGAAAATTAATATAATAAAGTAACATACGTGCAATAAGGAAATAATCTCTTTAGTAAAACATTAATTCCCATAGCGAGCGTGTTGTGATTGAAAATTTTAACTTTCTTTTCCTAATTTCAGATTGATATGAGACTATAGAAATTTTCTCCATCTGTATTTATGGTTTAAAAGACAAGCAAAAAGCATGTATTATGTAGGAGAGAAATGAAATGAAGGAAGAGAGAGAAGGCAGGCAGGCAGGAGGAATGAATGGAGGGAGGGAGGGAGGGAGGGAGGGGTAAGGGAGGGAGGAGTAACAGAGGGAGGGAGGGAGGGAGGAGTAAGGGAGGGAGGGAGGGAGGGAGGAGTAAGGGAGGGAGGAGTAAGGGAGGGAGGAGTAAGGGAGGGAGGAGTAAGGGAGGGAGGGAGGGAGGAGTAAGGGAGGGAGGAGTAAGGGAGGGAGGGAGGGAGGAGTAAGGGAGGGAGGGAGGGAGGAGTAAGGGAGGGAGGAGTAAGGGAGGGAGGGAGGGAGGGAGGGAGGAGTAACAGAGGGAGGGAGGGAGGGAGGAGTAAGGGAGGGAGGGAGGAGTAAGGGAGGGAGGGAGGGAGGAGTAACAGAGGGAGGGAGGGAGGGAGGGAGGAGTAAGGGAGGGAGGGAGGAGTAACGGAGGGAGGGAGGAAGAGGTAGGAGAGGGGAGGGAAGGGAAAGGAAAGGCAGGCAGGCAGGAAGTAGGTAAAAACAAAGGAAGGTATGGAGGGACGGAGGGAGGAAGGAAGGAAAGAAAGAAAAAGGAAGCAATCAAGATCAACTGTCTAATCTGTGCTGGAAGTAGTCAGAATACAAACAACCCGTCTAAACCAGCCTGCAGGAGAGACTTCCCATCAGGAAACTCCCCTATTCCACGCTCTTGTTGTTAGTTGACATCAAGTCATTTCCAACTCAAGGCCACCCCTGTGTGCAGAGAACAACTGTGCTCCACAGGGGTTTCTAGGCTGTGACCTTTTGGAAGCAGATCGCCAGGCCTTTCTTTTGAGATGCCTCTGGGTGGGTTCCAACTGCCAACCTTTTGCGCCACCCGGGGACCCCCTATTTCACAGACAGCAGCAACAGTTTCATCTTTAGCGTGTCTCAGCCCACACAGCAGCACCGCGCTCTGCCCGGCACTCACTGTGCGCTGAAGACGGCGGGAGCTCTGGGGTCCTGAACGTCCTGATGGTGGCCGGCCCTTCCCCTCCTGCGGTCAGCACCTGCACTTCCAGCCGGTACAGGGTGGATGGCCTCAGATTAGGGACGGTGAGGACATAATGATCCTGAGGAGGCAGCGTAAACAAGACGCTCGTCAATGGCCTCTGAAAACAACACACAACTGGACATCTGCTGATGACAGCTGGCTCCCCACGTGAGCACAGTCTTATCAGTGGCCACGGGGCTGCTTTGGGAAGCCACGCTGAGGGCACAGAACGGTCTCCTAACTGACGGCAGCTCTCTGTCCTATCGTTTCTGAGCACCTCGCTTTGTTCTTGGCAGCCTAGGACCCTGGGCAGAGTGCAAGTGGGAACCCAATGCCAGTTCTCAAGGTCCACCCCGGGACTTCGGGTTTTATTCCTTCCCGGAAGACTTTCCCATGGTTTTAAGTTCTCAGAGGCACATCTTGTGATGTGAGGTCTTGATAATCCGAATTCCCGGAACAAGCCAACTGTTTTCCTTAACGCACAGTTTCTGCCTGTGCCCATAACTGAAATGTTTCCTTTTATGCCAACACATTCTTCTCAAAACTCACTAAAACCTAAGACAGTCACAGAATGACTGCTTTCTAATTCCAGGGAATTTCTTCTTCTGGGGTTTAAGGGTTTTTTTTTTTTTTCTTTTTCTTTCTTTTTGCATTTTGGAGCAGGGCTTGGCTATCCAAGGGACACTTTCAGAGAGTGTAAGAGCCCACACGTGATTTTTTTTTTTTTTCCTAAACCAAGGAACTGAGTGGCTTGGAAGACAGGCCAACTGGACAGGGCTGCAGCCAAACCTGACAGGGAGAAAAGACAACTTGCATTTTTTTCCCCCAATTTAACACTTCAAACAGGCCACCTCCGCTTGGAGCAAAGGGACACGGGGGTTAACGAAGACAGAAGAAAATGGCTAAACCACTTGCATGCAAAGGGGACAGCAAAGTCTGTTGAACAGCTGGCTCGACTAATTAAAGTGAATCTAGATGATTAAAAAGAAAGAAAAAAAAATTGCTGTCCAGTCAATCCCGACTCCTGGCGACCCCATGTGACAGAGTGGAATTACTCCATAGGGTTTTCTTGGCTATAGTCTTTACGGAAGCAGACTGCCAGGCCTTTCTTCCTTGGTCCCTCCAGGCAGGTTCTAACCACCAACCCCTAGGTTAATAGTCAAGTGCAAACTGTTTGCGCCACCCAGAGAGCTGAATCTAGATGATAGTTTGTACTATTCCTTAACTATTCACAGTAACACTTTTGATGCACTGTTAATATTTGCAAATACTCTCAGAAGACGAGAATATAGAAAGAAGAATCAATCGTATGACACACCAAACCAGTTGTCATGCAGTTGACCCTGCCTCATGGCGACCCCATGTATGTCAGAGTAGAACTGTGCTCCACAGGGTTTTTAATGGCTGATTTTTAGGAGGTAGATCACCAGGCCTTTCTTCTGAGGCACCTGTGGGTGGACTCCAACCTCCAACCTTTCTGTTAGCAGTTGAGCACAGTAACCATTTGCACCACCAAGTAACTCCGAACCCACTGACACCGAGTCGACCAGGACACATGGCGACCCCATGTCTGTCAGAGTAGAACTGTGCTCCATAGGGTCTTCAGTGGCTGATATTTCAGCATTAGGTTGCCAGGCCTTTCTTCCGAGGCACCTCTGGGTGGATTGGAACCTCCAACTTTTCGGCTAGCAGTGGAGCCTGCTTACTGTTTGTACCCCCTAGGGACTCTGTGTGGCACACAGCATAATAGAAAGACCTCAAACAGCAGTGCCAAGTGAGCAATGGATGGGCGCCAACCGCCCAGACAAGGCGGCCGAGCAGCACCTACCGAGGGCAAAATCTGGGATTGCGAGATGATGCTGTTGGGCAGGCTGTTCTGCCTGCTGTCTGTCGTGACCTCTGCCCAAGTCACCTGAAACCCGGTCATGGGCTGGGAGAGATCTGCCCTGGCCATCCTCCAAGAAAAGTGACCCGTGATGTTAACATCTTGGACAACGAAGGACGCAGAAAGGTTCTCCGGCTTGGCTAGCACTTTGGGAAGCACCTGGCCTGCAAATGCAAAAACAGAATGCGGGGTTAGGCTCCTGGGGGGGACAGTGAAAGGAGGCACTGTTTTATTTTCATCCTGGGAATTTCGGGGAGCCACTCTGTGGAGACGGGAGGGGCGAATGGGACCTCGTTCTTTAAGGCTGGCTTCAGACAACCGCCTCCTGGGCCTGAGGGAGAAGTGTGAACACGTGGAGCACAGTCTCATCCCTTCAGGCGATGCGCTTCTAACCCCTTAGGGATTATTTTTAGAGACCTTCTTCAGGGATGGAAGGCCGAGAGAGACATTCAGACTCTGGCTGGCCTTGGCCATTTCTTAGAGAAGAGCAGTAACTGCAGTGAGAAAGGTGGACAGTGGCTGGAGGGGGCTCTCGGCTACAAGTCCCCACCGCAAGAAAGGCATTCTGCAAGAAGAGGTGAGGGCGAACAGATGGGTCTGGTGGGTGGGTGTGGGAAGCGTGTGAGAACTCACATGGCAGAAGTGTGGGATCAAAATGAAATTGTTTACAGCCAAGTGCACTGAAGTGCAAGCAGTCTATACGGGGTTGGCTTCATTTCCAAAGGGGTAATACTGACGGCAAAGGAGCTCTTTTCCACGCTGTTAGAATTATAAAATATTATGTGTATATCCAAGCTGGACCATCACATTATAATTCAGAAAGAAGGGCGCGTTGCGTTTCCACGGTCTCATGAAATGACGGTTTGGAAACGTTTTCAGCGTGTGGCTAACTAACATCTGGGACGCGCCATCCAAGTTCTTCAGGTGAACACGTACCTGCCTCGTCCGGGCAGCTGGCGTGCTTGTGGCTTTTCCGCTTGAGAGCGGAGCAGGGTGGAGTGGTAAAGAAAGCAGTCTCCACCTTCACGTGGCCCTTGGGCCGGATGGGCTGGACCATCACCTTATATTTGCAGGAAAACGACAGATCCTGAAGAATGATATAATTCTCCTAGAGTAAGGGACAAAGAATATCTCGAGTCAGTTTCACTAGGGATAAAGAATTGGCAGGAGATGAAATGGTACTCCAGCAAGGGTATTTGCCTATATATGGGGCGTGTGCAGTGTGGCTTGTGTAAGAAATACAGAGAGGACGCTGTCCACGTTTTCATTCATTACGATTGTGAAACAGTCCTGTGGCTGTACAACCCATCCCGCAGAATTAAGCAGCGCCTGGGTCTTTCTGCATCAAAGCGCCCAGCTTCTAATGTTCACAACCCACGCTCTGAGCTGGCGACAGGATGGGTGGTAGTGCAAAGCTTTAAATACAAAGCTATGTTGCTGGAGGTGGTGCTTTTTTAATATGAGAAAAATAACTCAAGCTTCTCTCAATCATGGGCTTGGTTTATATGTAAGTTTTTCTTGAAAAAAGTTGAAGATAGTCTTTCAGAAATATCTTCCCCCTTTTTAGAATGCTGTTATTGCTTCCTGTCACAAAGCTGTGATGAAACATCAATACGCCAAACACGCTAAATCACAAAGGAGTCAGAATCTCAGACTAGATTTTTACAGTAACATCCAAATATGGCCTTTACGGTTCTAACACTTCGGTAACTATGTTTCTTTCATATCTGGCTGTTAATCAGTTGCCATGGAGTCAATTCTGACTCATGGCGACCTCATGTGGGTCGGGGTAGAATTGTGCTCCCCAAGTCTTTCAATGGTTGATTTTTTTTGGAAGTAGATTGCTAGGCCTTTCTTCTGAGGCAACTCTGGGTGGACTTGAATTGCCAACCTTTTGGTTAGCAGCCAAGTGTTTAATTGTTTGCACCATCCAAGGACTCCGAAAACAGTGGCCATCGTGTTGATGCTGACTCATGGTGACCTCATACATGTCCATAAGGTTTCCAGTGGCTGAACTTTCAGAAGCAGATCTCCAGGCCTTTCTTCTGAGGCACCTCTGCATGGACTTGAACCTCCAGTCTTTTGGTCAGCAGCTGAGAGCATTTAGGAAGCATGGTAGACCCAACTCAACACAATTCCCAACTCAACACAACTCAGGCTAGACAACCAGAGTCTACTCTGTGTCTTTGGGAGTCTGAGTGTTTTTCTTTAGGAATGAACCCACACTTTATATGGAAATACACTGGAATCCAGGGGTAGCTGTCAAAGATTCTGCAGCTCAGACATTCCAGGAGCGCTGTCATGCGGCATAGAGGACAGCCAGCTGTAGTAGCAGGTAAGTCAGCCGACGTTACATTGCAGCATGAAAATGGATGAACTGGATCTACGAGTCATTTACACATGGAACCAGACAACCTGATAGCCTCCAGCAGGGTGTCCCTTCAGGACTGGGATGATCTCTACCAGGCAGGTTATATATGCTCAATTAAGGAGCTGTTATCATTTTCAGTTCCTGAGGACGAGAAGCCTAGGATTGGGCAGCCGCAGGAAAGTAAGCTAGATTCCGTATGTTCCCAAGGCAAACAGAAATCAAACAAGAAAAGGCTGTGCCCCGGCCACAAAAAAAAATTAATAAATCTAATTTCTGTTTATTTCTATCTCCCCTATTTAAGTAGGCTTCCATTTTTTTTTAAATGTCTATTTTCATTTCTTACTAACAGCCACAAACATTGGGAAGAATGTAAGGATAAAGAAAAAGGGCAACTCTGGTGAAGGTGGGTCTCAAACTACCTTGAAATCCAGCTGTGTTGTTTCTGCAAACCCACTGACCCGTTTTTATTTTACGGTCTTAAAGTTAGTGATCAGATATGATTAAAAAAATATTGTACTGGTAGCTTTAGAAAATGCTCAGAAATACAACATTCCTGTAAAATATCACAAACCAACACTTTGCATAGCTGAGGTCATGTTTTTGGAACTTTAAACTGTCCTAATATATTACATATAGCTTGCGGTCACCAACATGTTTTATAATGCAGTGCCCTCTTAAATATTTTCTGTTGGTCTTTTTGGTTCTGCTCTGTAACTCATGCATTAACCCCAAATATTTGGAGTAGTGCTTTGAAGAGTACCGACAGAGTTTGCTATCACCAACAGGTTTAATATTCCCTTAAAGTTAAAAGTCAAAACACTGAGCACGGTATACAGGAAAGAAAACATCTTTCATTAACTGGATGAGGTGGTGGTAGCCAGGAATACAGAGAAGAGAGATAGTGGATGACGCTTAGTATCATAGAGATATTGATTGGTAAAACAAAACCTTTGATCCTTGTGCCAAGTCAAAATTCAGAAAATAATTCAAAGGATTTGTTCAGTTAAGATGAAACATACAGATGCTCACAAGCATCCTCCCCGCCCCCCACTGACCTGGAATTTCCTGAAGAACTTTGTCTCAGTTCTGTATTTGAAGACCTGCCATGTTTTCCCAACAGAATAAGCTCTCCATGATTTGTTTTGTTTTTATTTTTATTGTACTTTAGAGGAGGTTTACAGAACAAATAGTTTCTCATTGAACAGTGAGTACACATATTGTTTTATGACAATGGTTAACAACCCCACGACATGTCAACACTGTCCCTTCTCCACCTTGGGTTCCCCATCACCAGCTTTCCTGTCCCCTCCTGCCTTCTCGTCCCTGCCCCTGGACTGCTGTGCGCCATTAGTCTTGAACTCTCCAGGTTCTGAATGGATGAAAGGATGAGTGAGTGTTGTGATCTCAGTGTGCATTGTAAAACTAACACCTGTCTGTCAGTGTGTCGTACTGTGGTGGCTTGTGTGGCGCTATGATGCTGGAATCTATACCACCAGGAGTACAAACACCGGCAGGGCCACCCGTGGTGGACAGGTTTCGGCAGAGCTTCCAGATTAAGACAGACTAGGAAGAAAGGCCTGGCAATCTACTGCTGAAAATGAGCCAATGAAAACCCTATAGATCACAACAAGGCACTGTCTGACTCACTTGCTTTGGACACGTATCAGGAGGGATCAGTCAGGAGGAGGACATCGTGTTGGGTGAACAGAGGGCCAGTTAGGGCGAGGGGGACTCTTGGTGAGACGGATTGGCCCAATAGCCACAATGATGCATCTGAACATGCTGAGGACTGTGAGGATGAGGCAGGACGGCAACATTTTGTTGTGTTAGACGTCAGGCGGCCATGAGTTAGAGCTGACTCAGTGGCAGCTATCGATCTACCTATCTACATACATACATGTCATTGCTGCTGTCAGCTGGATCTCGGCTGAAGGCAGACAATACCAGAAAGATGTTGATCTGTGTGTCATTGACTATGCAAAGGCATTTGACTGTGTGGACCATAACAAGTTATGGATAACACTGCCAAGAATGGGAATCCCAGAACACTTCATTGTGCTCATGAGGAACCAGTTGTTGGGACAGAACAAGAGGGATACTGCATGGTTTAAAGTCAGGAAAGGTGTGCGTCCGGGTTGTATCCTTTCACCATACCTAGTCAATCTGTATGCTGAGCAGATACTCCGAGAAGCTGGACTATAAGAAGAAGAGAGGAGCATCAGGATTGGAGAAAGACTCATTAACAACCTGCATTATGCAGATGACACAACCTTGCTTGCTGAAAGTGAAAAGGACTTGAAGCACTTACTGATGAAGATCAAAGACCACAGCTTTCAGTATGGATTACACCTCAACGTAAAGAAAACAAAAATCCTCACAGCTGGACCGATAAGCAACATCATGATAAACGGGGAAAATACTGACATTGTCAAGGATTTCATTTTACTTGGATCCACAATCAACGTCCATGGAAGCAGCAGTCAAGAAATCAAATGACATATTGCATTGGGCAAATCTGCTGCAAAAGACCTCTTCAAAGTGTTGAAAAGCAAAGATGTCACTTTGAGGATTAAGGTGTGCCTGACCCAAGCCATGGTATTTTCAATCACCTTGTATGCTTGTGAAAGCTGGACGATGAATAAGGAAGACCAGTGAAGAACTGATGCCTTTGACAAATCAAAAAAACAGAAAATAACAAATGTTGGAGAGGCCGCGGGAAGACTGGAACTTTTATGCACTGCTGGTGGGAATGCAAAATGGTACAACCATTTTGGAAAACAGTATGGCACTTCCTTAGAAAGCTAGAAATAGAAACACCATATGATCCAGCGGTCCCACTCCTAGGAATATATCCTAGAGAAATAAGAGCCGTCACATGAATAGACGTATGCACACCTGTGTTCACTGTAGCATTGTTTACAATAGCAAAAAGATGGAAACAATCTAAGTGCCCATCAACAGATGAATGGATAAACAAACTATGGTACATAGACACAATGGAGTACTATGCAATGAGAAAGAACAACAATCAATCTGTGAACCATCTCATAACATGGATGAAACTGGAGGACATTATGCTGAGTGAAATAAGTCAATCACAAAACGACAAATATTGTATGAGACCACTACTGTAAAAACTCATGAAAAGGTTTACACACAAAAAGAAACAATCTTTGATGGTTAAGAGGGATGGGCGTGGTGAGGGGGAAAATACTAAACAGACAACAGATAAGTGATAACTTTGGTGAAGGGTAAAACAGTACACAATACTAGGGAAGCCAGCGCAACTTGTACAAGGAAAGGTCATGGAAGCTCCACAGACACATCCGAACTCCCTGAGGGACTGAATTGCTGGGCGGAGGGCTGTGGGGACCATGGTCTCAGGGAACATCTAGCTCAATTGGCATAACACAGTTTATAAAGACAATGTTCTACATTCTACCTTGGTGAGCAGTGTCTGGGGTCTTAGAAGCCCGTGAGCTGCCATCTAAGATACTCCACAGGTCTCACACCTTTGGGAGCAAGGGAGAATGAAGAGAACAGGATAGAAGGAAAAGATTAGTCCAAAGGCATGATGGACCACAACTACCACGGCCTCCACCAGACTGAGTCCAGTACAACTAAATGGTGCCTGGTTACCACCACTGACTGCCCTGGCTGGGATCACAATAGAGGGTCCTGGACAGAGCTGGAGAAGGATGTAGAGCATAATTCTAACTCACAAAAAAATGACCAGATTTACTGGCCTAAAGGAGACTGGAGAAACCTCAAGAGTATGGCCCCCAGACACCCTTTTAGCTCTGTAATGAAGTCACTCCTGAGATTCACCCTTCATCCAAAGATTAGACAGGCCCATAAAGCAAAACAATACTAAAGGGACACACCAGCCCAGGAGCAAGGACTAGAAGGCAGGAAGGGACAGGAAAGCTGGTGATTGGGAATCCAAGGTCGAGAAGGGAGAGTGTTGACATGTTGTGGGGTTGGTAACCAATGTCACAAAACAATATGTGTACTAACTGTTTAATGAGAAGCTAGTTTGTTCTGTAAAAAAAAAAAAAAAAAAAAAGAATTGATGCCTTTGAATTATGGTGGCGAAGAATATTGACTGTACCATGGACTGCCAAAAGAAGGAACAAATCTGTCCTGGAAGAAGTACAGCCAGAATGCTCCTTAGAAGCAAGGATGGTGAGACCATGTCTCACATACTTTGGACATGTTATCAGGGGAGACCAGTCCCTGGAGAAGGACATCATACTTGGTAAAGTAGAAGGTCAGTGAAAGAGAGGAAGACCCTCTACGAGATAGACTGACACAGTGGCTGGAAAAACGGGCTCAAACAACAATGATTATGAGGATGGGGCAGGACCAGGCAGTGTTTTGTTCTGTTGTACACAGGGTCACTATGAGTCAGAACTGACTTGACAGCACCTGACAACATCTACCTATCATCTATTTATCTATCTGTCCATATCTGCCTACCTACCACCTATCTATCATCTATCTGTCTTTCTATCTGTCTGTCTATCATAATGTACTTATCTATCATCTATCTTGTGAGGATGAGTCACCCCTAGACAGAGTGACTATTTACAAACTCTGTCCAATGACACATCAAGATTAAGTAAGTTTAGAGTCAAATAGTACAATCTTCTACTTACGTGTGTCATGCCAGATGACTTCTCAGAGCTGATTGTTCCGTTGTGGGAACATAATTCTGGGAACCACTGCACATGGTATCGGTTGATGCTGGAATCTACAATATCAAAACACACGAACAAAAAGAACAATCTAGAAGTCACATTCTACATACTGCAATGTTGTCAAAACTTGTGAGAATAGAAAGGGAGAAAATAACATTTAAAAACTGCATAACAAGCCAAAACGAAACCCACTGCCCTCAGGTCACTTCCGACTCATGGCAACACCGTGTGTTACAAAGTAGAACTGCTCCATAAGGTTTTCTTGGCTTTAGTCTTTATGGGAGCAGATGATGGTTGAACCAAACGAGGTATGCAGGTTTTGTATAATTATAGTTATTATTCAGTCATTAAGAACTGTGATGGCTGATTTTATGTGTCAACTTACTAGGCAAAGGCTCCCAGTTGTTTAGTCAAGTGTTAGTCTAGAAGTTGCTATTAAGGTATTTACATGTGATTAACATTTACATCGGCTGATTTTCAGTAAAGTAGATTATCCTCCACAAAGTGGGTGACCTGACCCAATCAGTTCAAGGCCTTAAAAAAGAAAACTGAGGTTTGCCAAGGGAGAAGGATTCTGCCTCAAGACTGTAAACAGACATTCTGCTGCAATTCCCAGCCCACTGCCTAATCTACAGATTGTAGACGCTAGATTGCCAACGTCTCGAGCCCACGCCTGACCACAGATTGTGGACACTACACTGCCAACGTCTCCAGCCTGTCACCTGACCTACAGATTGTGGGTGCTAGAGCAGAATTAAATGAAATAGAGAATAGAAAAACAATCGAAAGAGTTTTAACAAGACCAAAAGCTGGTTCTTTGAAAAGATCAACAAAATACATAAACTGCTGGCCGAACTGCAAAAATACAAGAGAAGAAGCAAATAACCCAAATAAGAAATGAGACAGGAGAGATCACAATAGACCCAACTGAAATTAAAGTACCATAACAGAATACTATGGAAAATTGTACTCTAACAAATTTGAAAACCTAGAGGAAATCGACAAATTTCTAGAAACTCACTACCTACCTAAACTAACACAAACAACTAAATAAACCCATAACCAAAGAAGAGATTGAAAAGGTAATTAAAAAACTCCCAACAACAACAACAAAAAAAAAGCCCTGGCCCAGATGGCTTCACTGGAGAATTCTACCAAACTTTCAGAGAAGAGTTAACACCACTACTACTAAAGGTATTTCAGAGCAGAGAAAAGGATGGAATACTCCCAAACTCATTCTATGAAGCCAGCAAAACCCTGATACCAAAACCAGGTAAAGACACCACAAAAAAAGAAAATTACAGACCAATATCCCTCATGAACATTGATGTGAAAATCCTCAACAACATTCTAGCCAATAGAATTCAGCAACATATCAAAAAAATAATTCACCATGATCAAGTGGGATTTATACCAGGTATGCAGGGATGGTTCAACATTAGAAAAACAATCAATGTGATCCATCACATAAACAAAACAAAAGACAAGAACCACATGATCTTATCAGTTGATGCAGAAAAGTCCAACACCCATTCATGATAAAAACTCTGAACAAAATAGGAATAGAGGGGAAATTCCTCAACATAATTAAGGGCATTTATACAAAGCCAACAGCCAACATCATCCTAAATGGAGAGACTTTGAAAGCATTCCTCTTGAAAATGGGAACCAGACAAGGATGCCCTTTATCACCACTCTTATTCAACATTGTGCTGGAGGTCCTAGCCTGAGTAAATAGGCTAGAAAAAGAAATAAAGGTCATCCAAATTGGTAGGGAAGAATTCGAAGTATCTATATTGAAGATGGTATGATCTTATACAAAGAAAACCCCAAAGAATCCACAAGAAAACTACTGGAACTAATACAAAAGTTCAGCAAAGCATCAGGATACAAGATAAACATATAAAAATCAGTTGGATTCCTTTACACCAACAAAGAGAACCTCGAAGAGGAAATCGCCAAATCGATACCATTTACAATAGCCCCCAAGAAGATAAAAAACTTAGCAATAAATCTAACCAGAGAAGTAAAAGACCTATACAATGAAAACTACAAGACACTACTGCAAGAAACCAAGAGACCTGCATAAGTGGAAAAACATAACCTCGCTCATGGATAGGTAGACTCAACATTGTGAAAATGTCAATTCTACCCAAAGCGATCTACAGATACAATGCGATCCTGATCCAAATTCCACTGGCATTTTTTAATGAGATGGCGAAACAAATCGCCAACTTCATATGGAAAGGGAAGAGGCCCCAACTAAGTAAGGCATTACTCGAGAAGAAGAACAAAGTGGGAGGCCTCACACTACCTGATTTTAGAACCTATTACACCACCACGGTTGTCAAAACAGCCTGGTACTGCTACAACAACAGATAGATAGACCAATGGAACAGCACTGAGAATCCAGACATAAATTCATCCACCTACGAGCAGCTGATATTTGACGAAGGCCCGAAGTCCATTAACTGGGGAAAAGACAGTCTCTTTAACAAACGGTGCTGGCATAACTGCATATCCATCTGCAAAAAACTAGAACAAGACCCATACCTCACACCATGCACAAAAACTAACTCAAAGTGGATCAAAGACTTAAATATAAATTCAAAAACGATAAAGATCATGGAAGAAAAAATAGGGACAATGCTAGGAGCCCTAATACATGGCATAAACACAATACGAACCGTAAGTAGCAATGCACAAGCACCAGAAGAGAGACTAGATGAATGGGAGCTCCTAAAAATCAAACCCTTATGCTCATCCAAAGACTTCACCAAAAGTGTGAAAAGACAACCTACAGACTGGGAAAAGATTTTTCGCTACAACAAATCCGATCAGCGTCTAATCTCTAAAATCTACAAGATACTGCAAAACCTCAACAAGAAAAAGACAAATAACTAAAAAATAGGCAAAGGATATGAACAGGCACTTTGCCAAAGAAGATATTCAGGCAGCTAACAGACACATGAAGAAATGCTCAGGATCATTAGCCATTAGAGAAATGCAGATTAAAACTACAATGAGATATCATCTCACCCCAACATGGCTAGCATTAATCCAAAAAACACAAAATAATAAATGCTGGAGAGGTTGGGGAGAGACTGGAACACTCATACACTGTTGGTGGGAATGTAAAATGGTACAACCACTTTGGAAATCGATTTGGCACTTTCTTAAAAAGCTAGAAATAGAAGTACCATACGATCCACCTATCCCGTTCCTTGGAATATGTCCTAGAGAAATAAGAGCCATCACATGAATAGACATATGCACACCCATGTTCATTGCAGCACTGTTCACAATAGCAAAAAGATGGAAACAACCTAAGTGCCCATCACTGGATGAATGGATAAACAAATTATGGTATACCCACATAATGGAGTGCTACGCAACAATAAAGAACAACGATGAAGCCATGAAACGTCTTATAACATGGAGGAATCTGGAGGTCATTATGCTGAGTGAATTTAGTCAGTCACAGAAGGACAAATATTGTGTAAGACCACTATTATGAGAACTCAAGAAAAGGTTTAAACACAGAAGAAAACATTCTTTCATGGTTACGAGGGTGGGGAGGGAAGAGGAGGGTTATTTGCGAACTAGATAGTAGATAAGAATCATCTTAGGTGAAGGGAAGGACAGCACACACTACAGGGGAAGTCAGCACAAATGGACTAAACCAAAGCTAAGAAGTTTCCTGAATACAATCGAACACTTTGAGGGACAGAGTAGCAGGGGTAGGGGGTCTGCGGACCACGCTTTCAGGGTACATCTGGGTCAACTGGCATAACAAAGCTTATTAAGAAAATGTTCTGCATCCTACTTTGGTGACTGGCATCTGGGGTCTCAAAAGCTTGCAAGCGGCCATCTAAGATGCATCAATTCGTCCCAACCACCTGGAGTAAAAGAGAATGAAGAACACCAAAGACACGAGGAAAGTATTAGCCCAAGAGACAGAAAACAGCCACATAAACCAGAGACTTCATCAGCCTGAGACTGGAAGAACTAGATGGTGCCCGGCTACCACCAATGACAGTCCTGACAGGGAACACAACAGAGAGTCCCTGATGGAACAGGAGAAAGGTGGGGTACAGAACTCAAATTCTAGTAAGAAGGCCAGACTTAATGGTTTGACTGAGACTAGAGGAACCCTGGAAAGCATGGCCCCTGGATTCTCTATCAGCTCAGAACTAAAACAATTCCCGAGGCCAACTCTTCAGACAGGGATTGGACTGGACTGTGGGACATAAAGTGACACTTGTGAGGAGTGTGCCTCTTAACTCAAGTAGATACAAGAGACTAAATGGGCAGCTTCTGTCCGGAGGTGAGATGGGAAGGCAGAGAGGGTTAGGAGCTGGTTGAATGGACATGGGGAATCGGGTGGAAAGGAGGAGTGTGCTGTCACAGTATGGGGAGAGCAGTTAGGGTCACATAACAATATATGTATAAATTTTTGTATGGGAGACTACCTTCAAATGTAAACTTCATTTAAACTAAAACAATAAGAAATAAAAATAAAAAAGATGTGAGAAAAGCTATCGAATCCATGCAAGAACAAAAACATTTTCCTCAGACTTGAAAAATGGGGATTAATCTCTGTCCCCTGTTAAATACTGCTGTAATAAAGTTCCCATATCAGAAGATTCGTGATGTGGGCTTTGCCTTCCCCCTTACATAAGTGCATCATTGTATTTCCATATATTTGACCCCTATTGAAAGATTTGGAGCTCTGGTGGTCTAGTGGTTAAGAGCTGGGCTGCTAACCAAGAGCTTGGCAGTTCCAATCCACCAACTGCTCCTTGGAAACCCTATGGGGCAGTTCTACTCTGTCCTATAGGGTTGCTATGAGTTGGACGGCAATGGCTTCCTTTTTTTTTTTTCCTAAATTGAAAGAGAACTCGGTGCTGTCAAGGATGAGCAGGAATGCTGAGCGTTTAAACATTTTCACTGGTAGGTGGGGCAGCACATTTTCTGTACGTTTCTTTATTTTGAACAATAAGTTTAAAAACAGACAAAATGAAGAGGAGCGCCTCCCTGAGTGCGGGAGGGAGGTTTTGACAGCCTTGGGTTTACCAGCCAACCCAGAGTGGCCATGGAGTGTGAATCTGCACCGCGTTTCCTGGTGATTAACATCCCGTCCTCCGCGTTCGCGCCAGGCGTTGGATGGGCGCCTCCAGAGAGGGGAAGCTCTTTGATGGAATTGGGTTGATCTTGTGGGAACTTGCTTTGTGCACTTTGGAACCAGAAAAGAACTTTAAAGTGGAGAAAATCAACAAATATAAAGAGGGCACAAACAAGCTTTAGTTAAAAGAGAAATCACTTAACAGGGGTTTTTAACTTTCACACAGCCGACATCAAGGAATTTTTCTTAAAGAATTATACATTATACATAAGCATGAAGCCGGTTAATGAGTGAGTCTGTATTCATCCATTCAGCAGACGGCACCACTGGAAGAACAGGAGTGCCATACCCCCCCAGGAGACGTGGCCCTCATGCATCTTACGTACTTGTGGGGCCAAGCAGATAATAAAATGCATAAATAAATCTATGTGAGAAGATAGCAAGGCTACAGATAAGTACAGGAGGAAGGTAGGACATACTGAAGAAGGGTTACAGTTTTAAATGAGGTGGCCAGCATGTCACACAAGGAGGCTGACTTTTGAGCAAAGACCCGGAAGCGGTTGGCGGTGGCCATGCGCCGTGCAGACTCCGAGGGGAGGGTGTCCGAGGCCAGTGCTGTCCAGCAGAACTGTCTTTGATGATGAGAATCTTCAGTGTGCTGACCACCAGTTACATATGCTGATTAAGCCCATGAAATGTCACTAGCACAACAGAGCAACCAAATTCTTAATTTAATTAATTCAAATTTAGATTTAATTAACTACAGGTGTCTAGTGGGGCTACCGTCCAGTCAGCCCCCAACTCGTGGCGACCCTATGAACAAAACACTGCCCAGTCCTGCGCCATCCCTATGATCAGTTAAGGATTGGACCATTGTGATCTGTAGGGTTTTCAGTGGCTGAGTTTTGGAAGCAGATCACCAGGCCTTTCTTCCTAGTCCATCTTAGTCTGGAAGATCTGTTGAAACCTGTTCAGAATCATAGCAACACTCAAGACTCCACTGACTTATGGGTGCTGGTTGTGCTTGAAGTGCATTGGCCGGGAATCAAACCTGGCTCTCCCTCATGGAAGGCGAGAGTTCTACCACTGAACCACACTGTCCCCCAATAGTGTTTTGATTGTCCCTTAACGAAGTGCTGTGCTTCAGTTAGGTGACAGCCTCCTTGGGTTTCAGTCATTACTCTCAGTGACCCCTTGTACGGGGATGACTTTCCAGCCGTCTGCAGGGGCGTGGTTGCACGCGATGAACACATCGCTGGGCTTTGAGAGCATCTGAAGAACGGAACAAGCTCTCAGGACGACAGAGAGGCCCCCTCCGCTTAGCTGCCTCCACACAGCTCTGCCTGGCCAGGTCTGTAGACTTGCTGAAGTGCTGAGAATTTGGGGGCCTTTAACAGCCAGCCTTCCTTTTGTGTGCTGAATTTTAATTCTAAGATGGCGAGCGTACAAAATCCATGGGGAAGTGACTGGTGACTTTTAGAAGAAATGGAGCAATGAAGGTGAAATGACATAAAATACAGAACGCGGCGGGGCTTTCTGAGACGGAGAACCGGAGTTACTCGGCACGCTGAATCCCAGTTAGAAACAGAACTTGTCTTCCAGCCTTGAAACTCAGGGGCTGGTGTAAAGGAAATGTTCCAAAATCATTGATTACATGTGAATTCCTAAAATCACAGAAGTTTCTAATGATCAACAATGCTGGGGTACTGACATTACAGCTCTGAGAGACAGCGGCCATCCTCGGCTCCCCAGAACAACCGTTGCCATGACAAAGAATTGAAGGGTGCCGTGGCAGGGGCGGGGGGTGGGGGGATACACTTTGAAAGAGATCAGAGAAGGCAAATGCCATCAGGACAGGGATTTTTGTGTCTGGTTCTTTGCAGTCTCTCTAGCACCTGAAACACCCTGTTGCCCTTGAGTTGATTCCGACTCATAGCGACCCTACAGGACAGAGTAGAGCTGCCCCATAGGGTTTCCAAGGAGCGCCTGGTGGATTCAAACTGCCGACGTTTTGGTGAGCAGCCAAGCTCTTAACCACTGTGCCACCAGGGCTCCTAGCACTTGAAATGGTGTCTAGCATATAGCAAAAAAAACAAAAAACCATGGCCATCGAGTCGATTCCAACTGATAGTGACCCTGTGTGTTACTGAGTAGAACTGCTACCTAGGGTTTTTCTTGGCTGTAATCTTGACAGAAGCAGATCACCAGGCCTTTCTTCCACAGTGCCTCTGGATGGATTCAAACTACCAGCCTTTCAGTTAGGGTCCAGCACAAACAGCTTGCGCCAGTCAGGGACCTCTAGTATACATTAGGTGTTCAATAAATATCAGTTGAATGATGCCTTCTCATCGATCAGTACCTTGTTCTCTTGATACCTGTAAAAATGTTGGGGTGTAACAGGACTTTCTCATTCATAAAATTAAAGTAAGAATTATTGACTGTCTTCTAGGCACAAAGCACCTCTATTGACAGTACAATTAAGAATGATGAAGGTTTGCTCTCAGTCTGAGTGCATTTTTCATGTTTAGAGAATAAAAACACTAAGTCTAAATCCAGAAAGACAAAGACCATCAATTGTGAATTCAATTATCATGCAGTAAAAATCACCTAATGTCAGAAGAATAATAGAATTACAGATTAATAAAATGAGCTAAGTGAAATAAATACTGCTTTCAAGAAAATGGGCATTCTTCTGTAAATTCAGATTGACAACATTTCTTCTCTTGTAGAGGATTCGTCATTATATACTAGCACAGCAATCCAACCGCCATATGCATTCAGCTGAGAAGGGCTAATATTTGAAGTTTAATCTGTTTCTCTATAAAACGATACACTACCTCATAATTAATAATATAAAACTTGAAGCTCTCTCGTTGGGAAATTCTCAGGGAAATCAATATAGTTGTGCTTTCAGATTCCTAAGTCCAAATCCAAAGCCAACATCCTGCGCACCATCCCTTTCAAGAAACGTGACATGTGAGAACCAATTTCTGTTTACAATTTGGTCTTGATTAGCGAACATAATTCTTTTCTAACCCTATCTGTCACAAGCATTCAATCCTTTTCAGTTTTCAATTCAGTGCATCACTGGTGAAAATAGGTTATAATTCAAGAACATTCAGATACCTGTGTGAAGGAGCTGAAAACCACTGGAGATGGGTCTACTGAGTTACATACAGAATATCTAATTTCTCACTTCACAGAATCAGAAGGGGCCAGAAAATCCAGCTAATAGGTCCTTTTCAACGACAGAAACTGAATTCATATTTCCATCCTATATGGCACTTATATACTAAGTAGCGCTGACAGCTGTCACCGAGTTTGTCCTGACTGATGGCAATCTTACGGTTTAGTAAAACCGAACACTGCCCAGTCCTGTACCATCTTCATGATCACTGGTATGTTTGAGACCATTGGTGCAGCCACCATGTCAATCCATCTAATTCAGGGTTTCCCTCATTTTTGCTGACCCTCTACTTTACCAAACACGATGCCCTTCTCTAGCGATTGGTCTTTCCTATTGACATGTCCAAAAAGTAAGCCAGTCAGAACAGTGTGTCAATTTTAAAGGCGTCTCCTTTTCTACACGTGAGAGTTAGGAACATGAACATGTTTTGTAAGTGTCTGGGAAAGCTTTGGTTTGGGTTCCATAGCTCACAGGGGAACAGCATAAGAGGCTTCTGAAAGGGGAAAATGTGGAATAAGTGTGGATCACATGCTTCCTACTCTTTTTACTTTCGACTTCCCCAAACATTCGACCATCCCTTCTACCCTGCACTGTACCACAGGAAGTCCCACTGTGTTTTGTATGTTAATTAGGCTCTCCAATTTAAAATGAGAAGAGAAATAGATGGACTTAATTTAAGGAAAAGGACTTTTTGAAAATGTGAAATGCTACTTGGAGGATGAATTGTTCTCAGTACAGCAGGCCCCCCTTGCCGAGGGAGATACATTACCAGACCTCCTGAGGATGCCTGAAACCGAGGCTAGTTCTGAATCCTGTATATACTGTGATTTGTCCTGTACATACATACGTATGATAAAGTTTATTTATAAGTTAGGCACAATAAGAGATTAACAACAATAACTAATAATAAAATAGAACAATTATAACAATATACTGTAATAAAAGTTATGTGAATGACAGAGCAGCACAACGTGAGATTGTATCATGCTACGTGTTCGTTTAACATTTTGGAACCGAGGCTGAACACAGGTAACTAAAACCACGGAAAGCAAAAACACGGATAAGGGGGGACTCCTGGGGCTGCTGTACCCAAAAGAATGGATAAGGGGGGACTCCTGGGGCTGCTGTACCCAAAAGAATGGATAAGGGGGGACTCCTGGGGCTGCTGTACCCAAAAGAATGGATAAGGGGGGACTCCTGGGGCTGCTGTACCCAAAAGAATGGATAAGGGGGGACTCCTGGGGCTGCTGTACCCAAAAGTCAGTGGGCTGTGCAAGCCACTAGAAATCACTGAACGCTGGACACAGTGGAAATCTCTGACACTGGAGTAAGGGCTTTGCACTCTAAAACCCACTGCCGTCGAGTCGATCCCAATTCATAGCGACCCTGTAGGACACAGTAGAACTGCCCCATAGGTTCTCCAAGACTGTAATTTTTACCGAAGCAGATTGCCACATCTTTCTCCCACGGAACGGCTGGTAGGTTCGAACTGCCAACCTTTCAGTCATCAGCCAAGCACTTTAACTGCTCCACCACCAGGGCTAGCTCCAGTTAAAACCCATATTTCTACCACAAAGCTATTTCCTCAGCTCTACCCATGTATTTCTGACTGCTTACCAGACTTGGGCAAATCTGCTGCAAAAGGCCTCTTTAAAGTGTTGAAAAGCAAAGATGTCACCTTGAGGACTGAGGTGCACCTGACCCAAGCCATGGTGTTTTCAATCGCCTCATATGCATGCAAAAGCTGGACAATGAATAAGGAAGACCGAAGAAGAATCGATGCCTTTGAGTTATGGCATTGGCGAAGAATGTTGAATATATCATGGACTGCCAAAAGAATGAACAAATCTGTCTTGGAAGAAGTACAGCCAGAACGCTCCTTAGAAGTGAGGATGGCGAGACTATGTCTCACGTACTTTGGACATGTTATCAGAAGGGACCAGTCCCTGGAGAAGGGCATCATGCTTGGTAAAGTAGAGGGTCAGCAAAAGAGAGGAAGACCCTCAACAAGATGAACTGACACAGTGGCTGCAACAATGGGCTCAAACATAGCAACGATTGTGAGGATGGCGCAGGACCGGGCAGTGTTTTGCTCTGTTATACTGTGAGTTGGAACTGGCCCAATGGCACCGAACAACAACAATATTATTTTCATAAAGGGCTTAACGTACTTGGTAGAGTCGTGAGTATTAGTCTATCTAGATGTTTTTACATGACATTCCTTTTTCATTCCAAACTTCTTTTGGAGGATTTGCAAAACAAAGGAAAAAGCTGGCTTTATGAGGCAGTCTACCAAACTAAAGTCAAACCCATTGCCGTTGAGTCAATTCCGACTCATAGCGACCCTACAGGACAGAGTAGAACTGCCCCATAGGGTTTCCAAGGAGCAGCTGGTAGATTCGAACTGCCAACCTTTTTGGTTAGCAGCCAAGCTCTTAACCACTGCGCCACCAGGGCTCTAAGGCTAAAGGGGATGAAGTACCAGCCGTCAACCCCAGGACACTGATCCCTAACCTGTCAACTGCACAAGCCCTCAGGAAGCTAAAGCCAGATGAAATGCCAGGGTACATATGTTTCCACACGCTTTTAGAGAAAATGCATACGGGGGGTGTCAAGTGCTTCCACTCACTTCCAAGAAACGGTCATGGTCAGATCCACTTCAAGGATCAGTGGGTGAAAGAAAAAAGGACAAAGGAAACTAGGTTCACATTTCTGGCATGAATATTTAGAGAGGGAACACAAGAAGAAACAGCAAGGGACTGGAGCAGATTGATGGGCTACTAAAAAAGAAGAAGAAGAGGAAGAAAGCCCTGGCGTATCAATAAAGGTTTAGAGTGAATCTCTGCCCCCCAAGTAAGAAGCAACGCTATAGTCACAGTGGTTTCATCTGAGGGCTTCAGTGGCCAATTGCGGACTCTCACTGCACAGGATAGTGTCCTCTACAAATACATTTCCCGTCAGTTCTATCTTTGGAACCAAGGGTTTGGTCAACCTCAAAGAACATCCTCAAGCCAGCGTGGACGTGTACTTATTAAATGCTGGCTCGATGCTGGTCCAGGTGAGGAAGCACTCCCAGGTGTACAGTGTCTCAGAGACCGGAAATGGGTCTCCTTACCACAGGCAACTGAAGTAGGAAAACAAGCCACAGCTGACCAGTACTAGGCACTAGGTCACCTCTGCTAGGTCGGCTCATCTCTCCCAGCTGTGCTACTTGGTGGCCCAGGGACCAAGCCATTAAACATGAATCGAGGGGGGTATCGATTTTAGAGCCACGATCAAGGTCAACTCTTTGCCTCTGGAACTGATCTCTTTATGGTCAGATGCATAATTTTATGCATTATAAAGGAAATTGGGTAATACTAAAACCCCTCCCCCCAAAAAACCCAGTTGCCGTCAAGGTGATGCCAAGTCATGGCAACCCCACGTGTGTCAGAGGAGAATTGTGCTCCACAGGGTTTTCAGTGGCTGATTTTTCAGAAGTAGATCGCCGGGCCTTTCTTCCAAGGCACCTCTGGGTGGACTCGAATCTCCGACCTTTCAGTCAGGAGCCAAGCACACTAACTGTTTGCAACACCCAGGGACTCGTGGGTAATGCTCTGTACCCTGATAGTTATTAGTACATATTTATAAAATCCTACTGCCTATTGTTTCCATAACAATTTCTATAATTGAGAAAACCACTGATATTCCACGCATTTATTTCTAACTCTGGATCACTTAAAGCGTGACGGAGATCGATTCCTTTTTAATTGCCAATTTCAAGTAGATACTTGTCTCACAGCTTTCGGACTGCCAACTGAACACTGGAAACGTTTCTAAAGGGTCGTCCTTTGTTGGCCACAGAGGAGACGCACACTGAGAGATGGTCCTAAAACAACACAAAGCCTTACACGGCTCAGGCTCAACGGCTCTCCTCCTCCTTCTGGCGTCCCGTCTCCTCCCTGCCTTGTGGGAACTCTTCATGACTCCATCTCCAAGAAGACTCCTAAGAATCTTCACATTCACAGCAGGCCCTGGGCGGTGCAAACAGGTATGCTCTCGGTGACTCACTGAAAGGCTGGAGGCTCTAATCCACCTAGAAGTGCCATGAAAGAAAGGCCTGGCGATCTGTTCCCCAAAAAATCAGCCATTGAAAACCCCATGGAGCATAGTTCTACTCTAATACACATGCAGTCACCGTGAGTCAGCGTTCACTCAACAGTAAGTGTTTTGTTTGTTTCTTGTTTTACTTTGGGCGAGGCACATTGTATATATAATCTCATTTAATCCTCACAGCAAACCTAAGGGTGATCTGTTATTTGCCCTTTAATTCATCACCTTCGTAGAATAAAGGACAAAAATGCACTCATCATCTCACTAGATGTAGGAAGAATATTTGATAAAAATTCAGTGCTCATTCATACTGAAACTTTGCAAATTGTTACAGTAGGGAATTTTATTCTTCCAATAAAGGATGCCTTCAAACGCCTGACCAAAAACATCACTCCTGCTGTACAGAAGACTAAAAATCTCAGCAGGTATTAAGGAAGAAGCAAAAAGCTACAAGTCTGGGAAGGAACATTCCAAATCGTCATTTTTCCTAGACTACATGATTGATCGTATAAGAAAACTGCAAAGGAATCATCAGATAAAATGTTATGACCTTGATAATTACGCTGAAACCTACGAGAGCCCAACTCGAGGGGACTGCCTGGTTTTTCCAGGTCTCGCAAGTTGTCCGCCTCTAACAGGGTGCAGTCTTACTACTTTTCTGTTGCTCCGTGTTACTGCCAAAGATTTGAGTTTTCCTTCTCTGACAGATCTCTGCCTTACACAGGTTCCGGCTTTCCCAGGTTTTACTGTATAACAGTATTATTGGGCTCAGTCAGGACATAAATATAAAATGTATGTACAAGCAGAGGACCCAGGCGGCATAACGACTAAGTGCTCAGCTACTAACCGAAAGGTTGGCGGTTCGAACCCACCCAGAGGCTCTGTGGGAGAAAGACCTGGCAATCTGCTCTGGTAAAGGTCACAGCAAAGAAAACCCTATGGGGATGTTCTATTCTGTCGTATGGGGCCGCTATGAGTCGGAATGGATTCAACGGCACCCAGCAATAACAACACACATACAAGCAACGCAAGTTAGAAAAGGAAATTGAGAAACACTGTACCATATACAATAGGACTGAAATAAACACAGATATCTTGGGATAATCATAGTAAAAGATGTTACAGCCTCTTCATAATATAAAACATTACTGAAAGTTTTAAAACCTGAATAAACAAAGGAATATATCATGTTTGTGGCTTGGAAGGCTGGATATTTTTAGATGTGAATTCTCCAATCATTGACATATAGATTCACTGCAATTCAATAAAGATCCCAGCAGATTTTTGTGGACGTTGACAGATTCCTTCAAATATTTATATAAAAATAAAGGGTCAAGAAGAGCCCAGACAATCTTGAAGAAGATAAAAATTGGAGTACTTTTACAAACTAATATCAAGAATATTTATAAAGTTACAGTAGTCGGGACAGTGAGGTATATGCACAAAGGTGGAAATATGGCCCAATGACACTATAGATAGTTTGAAAATTAACCTGTCTCTCTGTCTCTCTATGTATATACACACATACATATGTATTTATATATATGTTATATATATAATATCTATACAAATATACATATATATGTATTTGATTTAATTAAGGCAAAAGTGGTAACTCAGAGCTTTGGGGAAGGGATGACTTTTCAATAAATGATGCTGGGTCACTTGAAATCATTAGGGATAAAAATAAAAGAACACTGACCCCTACACTGGCCCATACACAAAACTGAACTCTGGGTGAAAGTCAGTCAGAGACAGGGAGAGGTAAACCCATATACCTCCAGAAGATAAGAAAGAAGAGTATCTTTGTGAGTTTTGTGTGAGCAAAGATTTCTTACAGAAGACACCGAGAGCAGTAGACGAAACGAAATGATGAATCAATCCTCTCTAAGAAAGGAAAAAAGGGGGGAGTGGCTCAGAGTGGTAGAAGATCCTTGCATTCACGAAACTGACAAATGACTCATACGCTCAACAGATAAAGAACTCTTCTGCTGATTTCAAAATGGCCTAGAAACTCCCAAGAATCAACATCGACCCATTCAGACATCAAAACAAGAAGATATTTTAAAAAGAGGTATTTCAGTGCTTTGTTAGGGATGCTTTATTTCGCATCAACGCTGTGGCCTGACGTGCCCTTTTTCACAAGTATCTTCCTGTCACCATGCAATTCCAAACACACCCCAAGAACATTTACGTACCTTCAGTCTTCTTCCAGTAGACCTTGACTTGCAGCTGGTTGTCCTGGTAGAAGGGAGCCCCGATTTCCAGAAGCCGAGTGGGCCGTCTTCTTTGGAAAGGGGACTGGGTTTGAATCACACCTTTTCCAGTTTTCCCAAGGGATTCCTCTACAACAAAGTCAAAGTACAGCATTCTAACTTACTTGTCAAAATGATCATACAACCTAAAACGAATCCCACTGTACTTAATTCCATTTATTTCACGCCAGTGCCAGGTTTTTAAAGTAAAATATAACATAACTGCAGATTCTTCCATGTTCATGTTGATGACCTTGTCTTCATGATACACTGAAATGCCCAAAAATACACGTAATCCCAGGATTTAAGTTGGTAATCAATATGAATCCACCATGCTTGAAGGATGCTCTAACGAAAGTAACAAAGTTAGGACATTTCGGGGGGAAAATAGCCTTTGTCTCAATAGGACATTTTTATGTAGTTATGAAAGATATTAAATAATTTAAATAATATTAAATCACCAATTAATGGAAACAATAGATAGCTTTTCACAGAAATGCTGACATTATCCATCAATACATTATCCATCAAGTCCAACTTTGTCAAATTAGTAGCAAAGAGTCCAAATTGAATCAACAATGGTTAAATGCCAACTTCAGTCACAGCACTCAATAACCGGTCTACACACTGCTTAAATTAGTGACAGACACCCAGAAGTCTGACAGGTATTAAACTGAAACAACAGAACATTCAGCAAATGGAGTGGAATGCACTGTCGACAATCCATTAGAATAAAGAATAGGATGTAAGGACAGGTTCCCTCACTCATTCATTCCTTCTGTAAACATTCAGTGACTGGGCAGTGCAAATGGTTAACATGTTTGGCTGCTAACCAAAAGGCTGGAAGTTCAAGTCCACCCAGAAGTGCCTCGAGAAAAAGCCTGGTGACCTACTTCTGAAAAATCAACCATTGAAAACCCTATGCAGCACAGTTCTACTCTGACACACATGGGGTCACCATAAGTCAGAATCGACTCAGTGGCAACTGGTTTCTGGTTTCCTAGGTACCAGGCACTGAGCTAGAAGCTGGGCATTTTCTACTTGACGGGCTCTGGACATAACAAAAGACATCTCTACAGAAAACTATACTACAAAATGGAAGCCACGTACACAGTACCATAGGAGCATAGTCAGGGAGGGAAGGAATCATGTGCACCTGACAAACTCCTGCTGTCTCTTCCTGGAACAAGTGCTGACAGACTTTCTGATCAATGAGTTGTAGGAGTAGATGGCAGAATTGGTTCAATCTGAGCTGATGCTCTATGAAGAAACCAGGGCACATTAGGAAAGACTAGATGAGAACACGTGTGCGTGCTCATTAAGGCTTGCTTTTTTAACATTAACTTTTTATTCCTATTATCTATTTAAAAAATGCATTCCATATACACTCATTACAAAGCAAGGACAATATAAAAGTGAAGAAGAATGCATTCTAGTGTCGGCAAAGAATACTGGATACGCCACGGACCGCTGGGGAAACAAATCTGTCTTGGAGAAAGTACAGCTAGAATGCCCCTTAGAAGTGAGGATGATGAGCCTTCATCCCCCTTACTTTGGACAAGTTATCAGAAGGGACCAATCACTAGGAAAGGACATCATGGCTGGTAAAGTAGAGGGTCAGCGTAAAAGAGGCAGACCCTCCGTCAGACAGACTGACACAGTACCTGCCTCAATGGACTCAAACAGCAACGATTGTGAGGACGGCGTGGGACCAGGAAATGTTTTGTTCTGTTATACATAGGGTCACCACGAGTAGAAGCCGACTCAATGGCAGCTAACAACAAGAATGACCCCAAGCCCCAAGAGTCCCCTCTTCAATGGGCGATGGAGGTATGCTGCTATGAAATAAGCCGTGATGAAGTGTTTCCCTGAATCGCTCCATTTAAACTTTCTCTCCTCGCTCATTTCTTCCTGTGTCCCTGTCGAGGGTCATGATCTGGCTCTAGATTTAGTTTCCCTTTTTTTTTCTGTTTGAAGCTAGCTGCATCCTCACCTGTTTGTGCCATGAACTACAACTCATTCCTAGAGCCGGTCGGGCTCATTTGTATGTTTAGACTACTGATTCCTTCACGTCGGAATGCACCAGGTCTTCCTGAGGTCTTTCTGTCTGGTGCAAGCTCCTCTGTCCTTCCAAACGCCCCATGAGCTCCTATAATGGCTCCTTGGTGAATGTCCCTCAAGGGGATCTGAAACAAGCCTCTCTTCAGTTCTCCTCTATTTTTCCATCTCGAACACCTCGTTTTCTTTAATTTGTTCTTCCTTTGTTGCCTTCTTTCTGAATTCCAAATAACCCAAATGTTGTTGTTGTTATTGTTGCTGTGTGCCATCAAGTTGATTTCAACTCATAGCAACCCCGTGCGATAGAGCAGAACTGCCCCATGGGGTCTCCAAGGTTGTAATCTTTACAGAAGCATATAACCAGGTCTTTCTCCTGTGGAGCCACTGCAGGGGTTGGAACAGACCACCTTTCAGTTAGCAGCCGAGCACCTGACTATTGCACCTCTAGCCAAAAGAGCCCTAGGTTAAGAAGTTCGGCTGTATTGATGATGCTCTGATAGCAAATGAGACGTCGAAAGTTTTCTAATAAAGTTTATGGTGAGATTTCTAATAAAGCTTAGAGTGAGATTCACGTTCTTGGGCAGGTGGGAAGAAGGGAGAAAGGTGAGGAGGAATGGGAGTGAACTCCCAATCTGGGGGGTAAGGCAGCAACAATCAAGGGAAGCTGGGGGGCCCCCAAAGAAAAACTGCATCGACTATTTTGACTCATACAGGTGTGCTCAATAATTGATTCACTCAGAGGATGTGATGAAAAGGGCTTGTTGTTGTTAGCTGCCTTCAAGTCAACTCCAACTCATGGCCACCCGATGAACAACAGAATGAAACACTGCCGGGTCTCACTCATCCTCATCATCGCCAGCATGACTGAGTCTGTTGTTGCCTTCCAACCTAGGGGCTTCATTTTCCAGCACTATATCAGACAATGTTCTGCTGTAATCCATAGGGTTTCCATTGGCTAATTTTTGGAAGTGATGGCCAGATCTTTCATCCTAGTCTTAGTCTGAAAGCTCTGCTGAAACTTGTCCACCATGGATGATCCTGCTGGTGTTTGAAATACTGGTGGCAGAGCTTCCAGCATCACAGCAACACACAAGCCACACGCTATAGAGCACCCAGACCAATAGCCCAGTAAGCTTAGAGTCCAGGAAAGGAGGCAGGGCAGGAATTGGAAAATCACAGGGCTCCTGGCCAAACCCATCACTTTCTTGACACCACCATGGAGTTAAGGAAGCTTCCTGGTTATAAGTAAAGCCGTTTTTAAATAACTAATTAGGATTTAAGATTTTTCACAAACACATTTATGTTTCTCATTTCTAAATAGTATGTGCTATTGAGAAGTCGGAGCCCTGGTGGCACAGTGGTTGACAGCTCGGCTGCTAACCAAAAAGTTGGCAGTTCAAATCCACCAGCTGCTCCTTGGAAACCCCACGGGGCAGTTCTACTCTGTCCTACAGGGTCGCCATGAGTCGGAATTGACTTGACGGCAATGGGTTTGGGTTTTTTCTGGTACTGAGAAGTCACCAGCGTGTGGATTGTATTGCATCCCCCTAAAATGTGTTTTGAAATCCTGGCCGCTGTGCCTATAAACCTGCTCCTGTTTGGAAACAGCGTTTTTCTTTTGTTGTGTTAATGAGGGCAGACCACTATGGGGTGGGTCCTAGACCTAATGTCCTAAGATAAAGTGAATGAGGGTGGTGATGTCCAATCTGAATCCAAGTTCTGAGTTATTAAAAGAGCAGAATAGACACTGAGACACACATAGTGGGGGAGGGGGAGAGACAGATGCCATGTGAGGTCCCATCTACAAGCAAAGGAACGCCAAGGATCGCCAGCAGGCACCAGACACCTGGAGAGGCTCACTGAAGGAATCAGCACAGTCAAGATCCTGAGTTTGACTTTTAGGCTTCAGAACTGTGAGAAAATAAATCTCTGTTCTTTAAAGCTCCCCACTTGTTGTATGTCTGTCAGGGCAGCACTCGAGAACTAAGACAAGAACCAAGATACAAGTTTGGATACTGTGTTTAACCTCTTTGTGAATTTTGTCTTCCTGCTATATCCCATAGGAGCCCTGGTGGCACAGTGGAGAAGTGCTAGGCTGCTAACTGAAAAGTCGGCGGTTCAAACTCACCAGCCACTCCGCGGGAGAAGTGGGAGTCTGCGTCTGTAAAGATTAGAACCTTGGAGAATGAAGAAAACTAAAGATACAAGGGAGAGATGAGTCCAACGGACTAATGGACCACAACTACCATGGCCTCCTCCAGACTGAGTCCAGCACAACTAGATGGTACCCAGCTACCACCACTGACTGCTCTGACAGGGATCACAATAGAGGGTCCTGGACAGAGCTGGAGAAAAATGTAGAACAAAATTCTAACTCACAAAAAAAAGACCAGACTTACTGGCCTGACAGAAACTGGAGAAACCCCAGTAGTATGGCCCCCGGATACCCTTTTAGCTCAGTGATGAAGTCACTCCTGAGGTTCACCCTTCAGTCAGAGATTAGACAGGCCCATAAAACAGAATGAGACTAAAGGGGCACACCAGCCCAGGGGCAAGGACTAGAAGGCAGGAGGGGACAGGAAAGCTGGTAATGGGGAAGGGACAGTGTTGACATGTCGTGGGGTTGTTAACCAATGTCATAAAACAAGATGTGTACTAACTGTTTAAAAATAAGTTTGTTTGTTCTATAAACTTTCATCTAAAGTACAATTAAAAAAAAAAAAAAAACTAATAAACCAAAACCAAACCAGTAAAAACAACAACAACTCAGTTTAGGGAATGGTGATATTTACACACATCACCCCACCCACCCCTGCTAAAAGAGCATAAAATCTAAAATACAGGAATATACCCAAAAAAAAAAAAATTAGAACTTTGGAAACCCTATGGGGGAGTTCTACTATGTCCTACAGGGTTGTTATGAGTCAGAATTGACTCGACGGCAATGGGGTATTACTACATCCCATACAAACTTTTATTTTTAATTGTAGACGTGAGCACATATTTTTACACAGCTTAAGATTGAATCACTGTTGCTTTACTGAAATGAATTCAGAGCAGAAATGCATCAATCTGAGTATGGCTGATGCATGCCACAGGTAAAGGACAAATGCACTTCCAAGACCACTACCAGTCCTAGAAGAGTCCTGGTGGAGCAGTGGCTAAGCACTCAGCTGCTAACCAAAAGGTCAGAGGTTCGAATCCATGCAGCTGCTCCATGGAAGAAAACACCTGGCAATCTACTTCTGTAAAGACTGCAGCCTAGGAAACCCTATGGGGCACTTCTACTCTGTCACATGGGGTCACCAAGAATTGGAATCGACGTGAAGGCATCCAACAACGACAGCCAGTCCTAGGAGTATGTCCCTCCCACTAAGACTGTCTTCTTCACTTTCAGGTATTAAAAAAAAAAAAAAAAAATCATCTCTGTCATATTCTGAAGAGAGATGAAGGCTGATGTATGCTCTTTAAGGTCGTAAAATAAGTTAGGAGTATAGAGTATGTACCCTATTTTTTTAAAACATCAAAATTCTGAGTAAATTTGCAGTTTGGGATATTCAGAGTATTTTCTCTCCACTCCATTTCTATTTTGGTGAGCTAGAAGAATATTCCAGTTTCATGAGGCAACTACAGAATGAACATTATTTGGGATGTATCGACCCTGGAAATAGTTCTCCTGCATCAAAAAAGGCAAGCTAAGTTTCTATTAAAGACAGCGTTCTATCTTGCTTCCTTCGAGGGGCCCTTCTGTAAAACGGTACCAACAGTCAGCCTACCGTGGTGGAAATATTCGTCATTACGACACCTAGTAGCCTGTACACTTGGAAAATTATAATTCAAAAAGTAATTTATATGCTGACACTCCCTAGTCTCCTTCTATAAAGTATAATTTCCCCTGCTTACACTGTAAAGTTGTAATTATTGTTTACTTTTAGCAGGTCCATGGTGAAATAGTATTCTTGTAAAAGCTGTATACCACTGTTTATGAGATTATATATCAGCTTTGGGATATAAAATCCCGGCAAACATTCAGCTAGATGCTGCCTAGTCCTGAGACCCGGGAACACCTGTTACTACAAGCGCTTTGCACTATTACTTCTTTTGCCACTCTTCTTCCATTACTTTGCAGAATCCACTGAAATGGAATCCGTCAATCCTTAAGGATAAAGTGGCCTTAATTAGGTTAATCATCGTCTCTCTTCACTGGTCAGGTATTATCTCGTTTTTAAAGATGCTCAGGAGAGGGCCGTAACACTGAATCAACCACTCAAATAGGCAGCATCCTGTTTGTCATGATATGAATATAATTTGTCACAAAATAACTCTTTCTCTGAACTTGGTGTCTTACCAACTGACCAGAAATCCTACCAGTAAAGAGGTTTCCTCCAGAAGAGTCAATCAATAAAAACACACACTCTTGAATAATATAGTTAAAATCTGTAAAGGGCTTGTGAACCATCAGAAACCTTGGTTGCTGGGAAATGAGACCAGTTAACTATCTGCACCACTGGGGACAACTATGTATCACACGGTGTACAATCGATCATATCAGATTAGAAAGTATCCCCCGCCCCCACATGAGGCACAGTAATGGCAAAACTAATAGGCACACAATATCAGTGTGACGGATGAATGCATGAATACATTAAAAAATGAATGAAGTTAGTAAACACATAGAAATGTTTCCAAGAGAACTTTTATGTAAAGGTTGCACCGCACCCAGACTCACGCATAAAGATAACACTGTTTCAAACCTGTTCACTTCCCAAGGAGGCTGTTCATTTCTCACACAGGTAGCAAGCCCTATTTCTAGAGCTTCTTTTGAAAACATCATTTCAAACAAACCTGCTCGTCTGGGTCCAACTGTTTCCCAGGTGGTGGGAGATCATCACCAGCAACTGTGGCATCTGGCTCTACAGAGCCAGCCTTGCCCGTCCTAGGCGCAAACAAGCTTCTAACATGTTCTTTCTCCACTAGGCCCGCAGTCATGATGCAAGGCAGGTCCCATAGGGCTCTGCAGCCACGAAGTCGACACCCCTGGTGCTCCCGACATGGGGCCCGTCTCGCCGCTGCTCTCTTCCTCTGTCCCAGTTCCCTGAAACCTTCTCAGGACCCTCTGCAGGACCCTCTCAGACCCTCCGTTCTAATCAGGATCCACCTTTTCCCAAAGCAGAACAATCAGCTAACTCATCTCCTGGCTCAGAGATGAGGGGTGCATAAGGCTCTTCTTTCCTTCTGCTCAGACCATGGCAAACGTACTAGTTAAGAAGCTGGAAACGGGGGGAGCTAGTATGGAAATGACATAATGACTCCACTCGGTGGAGCATGAGGCAGCCTTTCAGGCAGAAGTTGTCACACACACACACACACACACACACACACACACACAAGGAGTCAGGAGGGATAACAGAGTTTATAAGACTGCATGCATTCTCTGACTGCCCACCAGGTGCTATCACGTCCACTCCGACTCATGGCGGCTCCCCGTGTGTCAGAGGAGAACTCTGCTCCATGGGCTTTTCAATGGCTGACTGTTCAGAAGTAGATCACCAGGCCTTTTCTGAGGTGCCTTCTGGGTGGACTTGAACCTCCAACCATTTGGTTAGTAGTCAAAGGCGTAACTGTTTGCCCAACCCAGGAACTCCTGAGTCTCTGCTTATAACTCCTTAAAAGCAAGTATGCATACGTACAAGGACCCAAAATAAAGTAAATATAAAAACAGTTACTATGTCTGAATGATACCCACTGCTGTCGAGTTGACTCCAACTCACAGCGACCCTATAGGACAGAGTAGAACTGCCTCATAGGGTATCCAAGGCTATAAATCTTTATGGATGAAGACTGTCACATCTTTTTCCTGTGGCTGGTGGGTTCTAACCGCTGACTTTTGGTTACCAGCCGGGCGCTTAACCATTGTGCCACCAGGGCTCCTGTGTGCATGATACCTGATAAACATTCTCATTAAATTTCCATCATGACACCAAAACATTGTCAACAACAGATAAAACTCTGAAGGAAAATTCCCAGGCAGACTATTTACCACAGTCTAAGTTAAAAGGATTACTGGCTGGATGACTTACCATGTAAAGCTGCCAAGTCAAAAAGTCCGCTCAGTAGGTTGCGCCTTGATCTGATAATGTGTTTTCTAGGTCAAACATAAGGAGCCCTGGTGGCACATCCGTTAAGCGCTCAGCTGCTAACCAAAAGGTTGGTGGTTTGAACCTACCCAGTAGCTCCCCAGGAGAAATACCCAGCCATCTGTTCCCATAAAGACTACAGCCTAGGAAACCCTCTGGGACAGTTCTATTCTGTCACGTGGGGTCACTACGAGTCGGAACTGACTCACAGGACACAGCAACAGCAATAGGTCAGACATGCTAGAGAAGAACTGTACGGCCACTTACTGTTGCGGGCGGTTTGCATGGACGTGAAACGAAGAGACACCTTGGCACTTTTGAGGCGCGTCTGTCCCCAGTAGGAGATGGCCTGCAGTTCCACCATGTAGCTGCTGTCCGGCTGCAGCCGCTCCAGGATCACAGAAGGGTGGGACTGCAAACAAGAGAGGATATATCCAGACTCACCATAAGCCCCCCTGATCTCTCGTCTTCACTGCCAAAATGCACGCGCGCAGGAGACATTAGGACACATCCAACTCCTCTAGCTTACGTGTGTCTACGATTTTCTAAGTCCAGAAAGTTTTCTACATCTTTAGGGTCTGAAAAATAATTTCATAGAAAGGCCAAAACATATTTTTTTCTAATTATGCTCCTAAATCCAATGAATGGATCTTCCCAGTTCCCGTGGGACTAACTAATTTGGCGCCCGCTTGTGGACTCTAGCTTGCAGAGTAAAGAAAGCTGCTTCTAATGAACAGGGGCTATGTCGGTACATTCTGTGCCCCGTGATGGTACCTGGGAAAAATAGGCATTGGGAGCAGTTGATTTCTTTGAAATCTCTTCCAAATCTTCTGTGAGTAAATTCCACCAAAAGTTAGAAAATGTATCAACCAGAAAAAATGCTGGAAGATTTTTTTTTCTGCCATCATGATTGTTAATGTCACTCTTACTGTGTGTGACATTCAATATTAAAGGAAGCAAATCAAAACAACGTAACTGGCCAATAGCCTGAAGCCGCACAGGAATCTGTTGACTAAGGTCAAGAGGCCAAGTGACATGTCCAGGTGAATACCACTAGTTAACAGTGAAGTCAAGGCTGGAGTCTGGGTCTCTTAACTCTGAACTAAGTACTTTTTCTAGGGTAGAAGGGTCCCTTATGAGAACTTGTAATTAAGGGAATAAAGTTGCTGTCTTAGAATCCAAAACCCATACCAAAATATGCTACATGGGATGATATCACATGACTCTTGGGCCAAAGGAAGACCTGTGTACACATGGTCAAATTGGTGTGCTGTCTTTACCAGAATCCCGGGGTGGTACAAACAGTTAACACGCTCGGCTGCTAACTGAAAGGTTGGAGGTTCAAGTCCACCCAGAGGCACCTCAGAAGAAAGACGTGGCCATCTACTTCAAAAACTCAGCCACTGAAAATCTTATGGAGCAATTCTACGCTGACACACTTGGGGTTACCTACTGGTTAGCTTACAAAATGGGAACTGACTGATTCCCAAGAAGAAAGGAAAGTACTTTCTCAGGTTCTTTTGTACAGGTAGTCCCCGACGTAGACGACACATTCCAAGTTAGGACTAACTGCACTTAGGACTGTGTTTTTGTACATTTTAGCATCAGTAACATGTACTAATACAGTGTTGCAGCACATAATCTGCTGATGTTATCCTTCTCAGATGTTCACTCATAGATGTTCAATGTTACGATTTATAGATACTGACTAATAAAAGGCAATCATAATGAAAACAAAAAAAACCTTAGGTATTCGACTTAAGTCAGAACCGACTTACAATGCAGTCGTCAGAACGAAACCCCACTGTAAGTCCAGGACTACCTGAATTCTTCTCATTTCCAATCCTAATTCTCATTTGACCAAACATTCATATTGGGAACTTCAAGGATTCACATGACATATAGCTTTCATCTTGTGGACTGAAAAATACAAGTCACTCAAAAAAGTGACCCATGATTTGGGTTGCTCTGGGTCTATTTCCAATTATAATCGAATTTGCTGTTCGCATGGTATTTACCTGATTGATCTGTGATAGAAATGAACTGCAAATTATCCTACTATCCCTTGATGCTATTGGGTTATTAATGGATGTGGCGAGAGGGGGTCAGCACTTCATCTGTGACATTTTGTTTTAGATTTCTGTGATTCCACAACTTCAGCTCCTCAGTTATTTCTATGACATAGGTATGCAATACTAACCATCACTTGGTGTAAAGCCCTTCATAATAAAAGATGGAACTGCCAAAAGTTTCCTTAAAATTAAAAAACAGAGTGTGACGACTAAGTACCCGTGATGAGAACTTTTGGAGACATGTTATATAATACTAAAGGGCATCTTTAGTGCCAACAAAAAAGCCTCATCTTTTTAAAAGCATTTTTAAACATTTGTCTATTTCTGGAGTCACTTTTGTCAATTGGGGGGGAAGGTGTTCATGTAAATTTTGTAATAAGCAGGTAAAGAAACATACTAAAAGAATCTGAATAACGCCTTTTACTGCAGTAGACATTTCATACAATTCAACACGTTGACTGTCATAGAGATCTCACTGCAGAAAATGGTTCAATGAAGATTTTATTTCCTGGTATCTCGGTAAAAAAAAAAAAATTATAAATTCTTTTAATCAATGAGAAAAACATAGTCTCAAACACGCACATCATTCTAAGCTGTTTAGTGTTCTGCTGATGAGATTACAGATGGAAACACCACGCAACAGGAAAACCAGGAACAGTTGCTTTTCAATCTGCAAGAAACTCTAAAACAAAGATCCAGCTGTATGGATACTCTGCGTTGTGTTATTGTCAACTGCTAGGCAGGCAAGATGGAAACCATTAAATTGTTCCTTTGATTGCTGGTCATGGCTGCCATTTTGATAAGAGTACAAGTGTCAAAGGAGCCCTGGTGGTGCACTGGTTAAGCGCTCAGCTGCTAACTGAAAGGTCGGCGGTTCGCACCCACCAGCTACTCCACAGGAGAAAGACATGGCAGTCTGCTTCTTTAAATATTACAGCTTTGGAAACCCTACGGGGCAGTTCTACTCTGTCCTGTTGAGTCGCTATGAGTTGAAACCGGCTGGACGGCAATGGGTTTGGTTTAGGAATCTCCAGGTGGCACAAACTGTTAAGCACTCAACTAGTAGCTGAAAGGTGGGTGGTTAGAACCCACCCAGAGGGGTTTCGGAAGACAGGCCTGGCAATCTGCTTCTGAAAGATCATAGGCTTGAAAACCCTACAGAGCAGTTAGTTCTACTTGCACGAGGGGTTGCCATGAGTCGGAGTCAACTGGATGGCAACTAACTACAACAACAACAACAGGTCAACCAAAACTCAGTGGTTTTCACTGTAAAAAGACAAAACTGTCGACATGCTCTCTATTCTCTGAACTCCCCCATCAAAGCAAAAACGATGGAGAGTTTTCAACTCTTCCTTCTTTTGGTTCAGCAAAGACCACCTATCAGGTCATTTGCTGTGAGTTCAAACGTTCCCACCACCAAGAACTCGACTCCTCCTTCTGGTTCCCACTCACCCCGTCCGTAGTCTTTCTCCGCTTCTTTTTCGTGGGAACAAGGGACTTGCTGCTCACTGTCCAGCTCCAAAATACCTTGTAGTGATGCACGGGAATATCCGGTTCTTCGGGAAGATCCCAAACAATCGTCACTGTCACACTCCCGTCACTGTTGATGGTGGAGTTTGCAAGCCGGAGATTAGCTGGAGCTGGTGGTGGGGACGGATCTGAAATCCCAGTCAAAGGACAAGCCGTATTAGTCAGCTACCAAGGATGACAACAAAACGGAGACAGTTATACATGGAAATCACAATCGGGTCAAGGCATGAAGCATTGCTCTTCAAATGCAGAAAAGCTGAAAACAGGCACTAAGCAAAAACCAGTTGTCATGGAGTCGATTCTGACTCGTGGTGACCCCATGTGTGTCAGAGGAGAGCTGTGCTCCATAGGGTTTTTAATGCTGTGATTTTTCAGAAGTAAATTGCCATGCTTTTCTTCTGAGGTGCCAAACTATCGGACTCAAACTATCAACCTTCCAGTTAGCAGCCAAGTGTGTTAACCATTTGCACCACGCAGGGACTCTGAGTGAGTACTAAGTAACATTCCCCTTTTTATGGGATCTTAATACAGTCTATAAAATACAGCCTATAAAATCATAAGATATGACATTTTAGTCCAATTTTGTAATATAGAATGATCCTTCTAGGCATTTCCATACCACCATAATCCAGGCAAACTTCTGTTGTCTTGAAATTAATAATTTTCTATAAAACACATTAAAGTTCAATGTAGATTAATTGGTCTGAACAGATAAACAGACCTGAATCACTTTTAGAAATTCTGAAAAGGAAAAGATAGAAATCCAGTTCAGACAAATAACTGTTTCGTATCATAGTAGCTTTTGATCCTTGCACCAGCCAAGAGCAACAGAGACTGATGAGCAAAAACAAATGGTGCCATTGTTTATCCACATTACAAACTGGGTGACTTATGGATAACATCCATTTTTGTAATTTTACCATCTCTGGTTTGTCTCATAAGCCAAAGCCTTTTCAGCTGTCGAGAGAGAGATTAAGTTTTGGAATTATTACTCTATAAATCCCCATTTAAAATATATATACATGGAGATGACCAAATATATGTTAAGCTAGAGGGTCTCTCCTTCTTGTTCTGCCACAAACTGAGCAAATATAGATGCCTCTTGCTACACATGATTTACAGAGATTTTGTTTTCAAGATGCCTGCACACACACACACAAAAAGAATGCTGTGAATAATTCTAATACTACCTGCATGGAGATGCAAAGAATATCTTGTTGCTGTTAGTTGCTATTGAGTTGACTCCAACTTGTGGTGACCCCATGTGTTACAGAGTAGACCTGTGCTTCATAGGGTTTTCTTGGCTGTCATCTTAACAGAAGCAGACCACCAGGCCCTTCTTCTGCAGAACCACTGAGTGGGTTCAAACCACCAGCCTATAGGTTAGCGGCCAAGCGCAAACCATTTGCACCACGTAGAGACCTTAAAAAATACCTAACTCGATATACGTAAAGAAGACTGGAGGAAAACGGTCCACGTCCGTCCTCTCAGGATAGCCTGCGTTTTTTGAATGACGAAAACAGCAGTTTTTATAGATATATTTTTTATTTTTCTCTAAGGTATAATAACGTCTGAAGTTTTGGTTAGTCACTTTTAAAAATGGGAAGGTTTAGTACTTGGTTTTTAGGCAAAGGAGCTAAACTGAAAGCATATTGATAATGTAAGTTTCAGGTAAGGGGCTAAGTTCAAATGATACTACGAGATTAGGTTAATTATGTGATTCTCAGATAATCAGTATTAATTATCTCTTGGGGGATCCCAAGACTCACTCTGGGACATGCTAAGTCATCAGTGAGTCCAGATTGTGCCCAGGAAGATATATGTTTTAGGTATGCACACAGGAATTATGAAGTAGATGACCTGCCAGACAGAGCTGAAAAGCACCACATCTGTGGAAACATACCAAGAGGTCTAAACATCACTTAGTTTCCCAGAAGCAGGAAAGCACCTGTTCCTGATATTATATTTAAAAAAAAAAAAAAAAAAAAACAAACTGTTGCCATTGAGTGGATTCCGACTCATAGTGATCCTATAGGACAGAGTAGAACTACCCCATAGGGTTTCCAAGGAGCAGCTGGTGGATTCGAACTGTCAACCTTTTGGTTAGCAGCCAAGCTCTTAACCACTGCGCCACCAGGGTTTCCTCCTGATATTATAGTGATGAGAGATACACGTTTCCCTGCTTTGCAGGTTCAGCAGGGCCGTCTGAGGGACTCACTTCGATCATCAATGTTGACACCATTGATGACTCCCTTCCCTTTGAAACGCATTCCTATCTTGGGTCCCAGGCCACCACAGTCTACCGGATTTTCCCCTCTAGCTCCTCCCCTGGAGTCCCTGGGTGGCGCAAACAGTTAAGCACTGAACTAGTAGCCAAAAGGTTGGCGGTTCAAACCCACCCAGAGGTGCCTCAGGAGACAAGCCTTGCAATCTGCTTTCCAAAGCACACAGCCTTGAAAACCCTGTGGAGCAGTTTTACTCTGCGTACGCGGGGTCGCCACAGTGGGAATCAACTTCACAACAACGACAGTGACTCCCCACGGCACCGTGGCCAAGCAGGAGAGCATCCCAGCATCTCAACGGGACCTCTTCGCTCATCATCTTCACCCAGTTTCTAGAGATTTCATCCAGACTCTCACTCTAAAATCATCTTCACGTGGCAGACTCGCAAGTCTGCCTTCAGCGTAGACTGAGCCCCTGAACTCAGACTGTAGGATTCAAGGGCCTTCCTGTTGGCTCCGCTGGACGTCTCATAGGCATCTCAAAATGGTCATGTCCAAACCAAAATCAGGATGCCTCCCACCCCCATCACCCCCCCATGCTCCATCCCAGATGACCCCATTCTCTTCCAGCCGTGCATCCCCAAAACCTTGGAGCTGCATATTTCTTTTTCTTCCACATCCCTTGAACAAATCCTGTTAGCACTACCTTCAGAATATATCTGTAATCGAACTGCTTCTGGCCACTTCCAACACCTGGCCCAAGCCACCACCATCTCTGGCTGATTCCCGCAAAGGCCTCCTAACAGCTGTCATTTAACCACTGGCCCCGCCTCCCTACTGCTGCCTGCTCGCTGGAGCCAGGCAGTTCTTTACTAGACTAACCACATCAAGGCTCTCCTCTGCTGGGAAGCCTCCGATGGCTGCCTGCTCACTTAGAACCCAAGTGCCCGGCATCATCCCAATGCCTTCATGGTCTTTCCCATGCACACATCACCTCCCAAACCTCCCTTCCTTGATCCCCACTTGATGCCTCTGCTCCAGCCACACCAGTTTCCATGGTCCTCCTCAACGTCTTTGCCTGAAGACGTTCCCCACAGATGTCTCCGCGGCTGGGACCTCATCTACTTCAGGTGTCTCCTCAAACGTCTCCCTGTGTTAAACAGCTGCAAGCCCTCTCCTTCTCCTCCAGATACCTCCCCGTGACTTCCCTCTGTGTTACTGCTCTCCACAGCCTTATCACCAACTGACTTGTTATATAAAACTGGGTGTTGGAGAATCAACACCAACTCATGGCGACCCCATGTGTGTCAGAGTAGAACTGTGCTCCACAGGGTTTTCAATGGCTGGTTTTTCAGAAGTGGATCACCGGGACTTTCTTCCAAAGTGCCTCTGGGTGGACTCAAACCTCCAACCTTTTAGTTAGAGGCTGAAGACATTAACTGTTGGCACCAGAGTTATTTTATACCTTGTTGTTTATTCACTCACTGTCTGCCCCCCTCCCTATAATGAAGCTTCATGGTGGGAATAATTTTTATCCTTTTTGTCTCTGCTGTATCCCAAGAGTTGAGAAGCATGCCTAGCACATAGTAGGTGCTCACTATACATTGGTTCAGTGAATGAATGAGTGGATAACAGCATTCTCCTAAATGTTAACTTTAATTTTTGAGCTGATATTTCGGTGTCAGTTTTTAACCCTGCCCATTGGAATAGCTAAATCATAACAAGATCATCAACTGAACTGCAAAATTTAAGGAGTGCTACTCCCAGCTCAAAATAAAAGCATCAAAAAGCAAACATTCCTTTCTTGTTGTATAAGCCAAGCATTAACCTACAAAAAGGAGTTACAGACCTAATCTGCAAATGAATCATCACTTCAAGGGAGGAGAGAAATGAAACTATGTGAAGAAAATACCAGCCATTCACGTTTTCAGCGACGCACCTGAGTATCTATATGCCGGAAATAAGTCATGACGTGAATTGTCCACATACTGTAGGTTTGTAAGGAAAAACTCCAAACCACTTCCTCCTCTAAATAAATTCCAGCATTTAGAGAGTCCAACAGTCCTGGGTAGTTGGTCCTCTTCCTTAATCTACATATCCACTGCATCATTATTTACTGCCCTGGAAAAATTTCTTACACGCTAGATGTGATCAGAGTGGGCCCTGGTGGCATACCGGTTAAGCACTCGGGTGTTAATCAAAAGGTTGGCAGTTCAAACCCACCTAGTGGCTCCACAGAAAGACCTAGCAATCTGCTTCCGTAAAGACGTAAAGATTTCAGCCTAGGAAACTCTATGGGGCAGTTCTGCTCTGTCATATAGAGTCACTATGAGTCAGAATCAACTTAATGGCACCTAGCATCAACAACAGATGTGATCGTAATAATCTGGAATAAAATGATCTAATTTGCAAAAATAAAACAGTATATGGGGAAATAACGCTTATAAAATATGAATTAATATATATTTTTTAATACTTAAAAGTAAGGCTCATTTTGACTGTTTACAAGACAGTGCACTTCCACTGTCCAGATGCAACATCTCACGTGCTTTCTCCCCCAAAATAATCATATATATATACATACTATAACATATATATATATATATCTATAGTCCCTGGATAGTGGGAACGGTTAATGCACTCAGCTGATAATTGAAAGGTCGGAGGTTTGAGTCCACTCAGAGGGGCCTTGAAAGAAAACCCTGGTGATCTACTTCTGAAAAATCAGCCACTGAGAACCCTTCGGGGCACAGTTCTATTCCGACACACACGGGGGTTGTCAGGAGTCAGAGAGGACTCCACAGCAACTGTTATACATATACAGTATAAAACCTGCGAAAGCTGGAACCTGTGTAACACGGGAACCTGTCAGAAAAGGAAAACGTCAATATTTTCCCCCAGGAAAGCGAGTGATAGGAAAGTGGTAATACTGCGCCCTGTCAAAAGCAGAAAACTTGCAAGACCCGGAAAAACAAGGCAGTCCCATTGAGTTCCGGCTCTCACAAGTTTCACCGGATAGACTATATCCATTGCTGTCAAGTTGATTCTGACTCACAGCGACCCTATAAGACAGAGTAGAACCGAAGCAAACTGCCACATCTTTCTCCTGCAGAGCAGCTGGTAGATTTGAACCACCAACCTTGCAGTTAGCAGCCGAGTGCTTAATCACTGCACCACCAGGGCTCCTTATATATACATACATATACTTATGCACAAAACAATCCCGTATTATGGTAAAGCCCTTAGCGATTATTTATTTCAAGTATTTTCTTTTTACCGGTAAGGGCATTAGGGTAGAGAGGTGTTAATGACTTGCCCAAAGTCATTCAGGTAATTTGTGGCTGAGGATCAAGAACAGAATGAAGCGAGAAAGAAGCAATTAGGGTACCAAGAATACAACACACCTACCCACGCTACACGCTCTTCAAGTGCTATGTTTCATTAGCATAATGACGGACCAATGTCCCCAAAGAAAGTGAAGACTTAATGCCCTTTTATGGGGAAAGTGATCATTGAGAAACCTTTTCTGTTAAGGTGTAAAGAGAATAAAGATGTTTGGCTTTGCAGACCACAGAGTCTCTGTGGCAACTCCTCAGTGCAGCCATTGGAGCTTGAAGCATCCATAGACAAGACAGAAGCAAATGAGTGTGGCTCTGTTCCAATAAAACTTTATTTACAACAACAGGCAGTAGGCCAGATGTGGCCCACAGGCCAGTTTGCCAACCTCTGGTCTAGTGTATTTCAAAAGTAGTGATACCCTTAGCTTTATGAAACTTAGCATGAGCACTAAGTTTATTTTTTATTTTATAAACACACGGTTGTGTTTTGTTGATTAAATGTTGGCATTATTGTTCCCATTTTATAGATAAGGATTAGATAGTTTAATTCGCTTGTCAAGAAAGTAAGGTGAGGAGGGTCAGATGCACATCAGGGATACTGGGGTCCAAGACCAGGGCTCTCCAACTTCCCTCTGAGCCTTCAATCAGAGCACCCCCAGCCCCCCACCCCAGGTCACTTCTCTTTTTGCTTCACTCTCCTCCCTCTTTACCACCCTCATGATTATCTACAGAAACACACTGCAGAAAGCAAGCGTGCTCTCAAAGACAACCGAATAGGAGGGCTACATTATCTTCCCATTTGTGTGCAATCTGAGCTCCAATGCAAAACACACTGAGTATTTATCTTGCATATGGGAGTTCAGCCTTGGAGAAAAACAGTCCCTTTGATTAGCAAATGTCTGGGTGCTTTCAGCAGAGGAAGACGGAACATTTGGGTTTCTGAAAGACAGATTTAAGGTTTCAACACGGAGCCTTTTGCGGTTCATGCCCCAAGTGCGAAAGTCACACCCGCAAAGGTTTGGCACAATGGAAGGTCTTTGCGCCTCCGGTGGGTACGGTGACAAATCAAACCACCTACCACCCCTGAGAAACGCAGGTCCATTACTGTCCTGATGTGACATCTCCTGGGAAAGGGGCGCTCTCATCTGTGCCAGGAGAAACCCCAGCACTTTCTGTGAGGCGGGCTCCTCCAGGTTTTCAGAATGCACTGTTCGTTGAATATGAAACCCTCCCCCTGCAACTTAAAACAACGACTGGTTTTTGAGTCAAATAATCATAAGTAGCCAGGATGCTCCTTAGAAGCGAGGATGGTGAGGCTGCCTCTCGCTTCCTTTGGACACGTCATCAGGGAAGCTGAGTGTCTAGGAAAGGGCGCCATGTGTGGCAGAGGGGAAACAAAAGTGAGCCACGTGCTCAGGGAAATGGATCGACATCACAGCTGGACAGCGGGCTTACGCACACCAACAACCGAGAAGATGGCACAGGACGGGGCAGTGTTTCGTTGTTGGAGACAACTCAACAGTAATCAACAACAAGTATAAACAAGTATGCAGACATATAGAGACGTACGCAGAGGCACAGCAAATATTTCAATAAAATGAATGTCGATTGTACTTATCTGATTTCCACAAATCCTGTCCAGAGATCAAATTTCCCACTGAAATGCTTCCTAGAGGTAGCTCTTAAAGTATTTGTGATCATAAGAAATAATATTTTTCAAGCAATGAGGTAACTATGTCACAAATTCTTGAATTAAAGAGATTAGCTGTAATATTAAAGACTTTTTTATTCCCCCACCTGCCCCACAAAAAAACACCCTGCAGTATCTGAAGCCGCATTGCAGGCCCATTTCCAACCATGAAATAGTTTCAAGACATCCGCACAGCCCCAGCCCGCCTCGGCACACCCGGAGCAGCTGTGAGCAGCAGGAGAAGTCACAGGTCCCCGGAGAACAACAGGGGGCTTTATGATCGCCAGGGACGTCTGTTCTGGGTTTGCTAACACTCCGTAATGTATGTGTAGGATAACATCCATGGGGATACTTGGACGCTGTGTAAACAACGCTGCCTGCTCCCTCTTCCTCTTTAATGGAGCCTATGCACGTGGGGAAATAAGGGGAAAAAGATGTATGCAAAACTTACAACGTGGAGGGAAGTGAATCTAATAACTCAAAGACGATAATACCTATTGCTGTGGAGTCGATTCTAACTCACAGTGACCCTATAGGACAACGTAGAACTGCCCCGCAGGTTTCCAAAGAGCGGCTAGTGGATTCGAACTGCCGAGCTTTTGGTTAGCAGCCGGGCTCTTAACCACTACGCAACCAGGGCTCCTTGGGGAAGTGGGGATTAGCAATAAAAATATACACAAATGCTCTTCAACAGGACGAGGAAAAGTCTGAAACCGAGGTAGCCATTTATGATCAACTTAGAACCCTCTATAGAAGTGAGTACACTAAGGGGTTAGGGTTAAGCAATGAGAAAATAAATTAGTTAAAAGGAAATTAACCTAAAACTGTAGCCAATCCTTTCTGGAAAACCACAAGACCAATTTGGTATTTAAGCACAACCAGAAGGAAGATAGCGACAAGGCGTTTGGCCTTTCCAGGAAAATCCAGATTCGATGGAACCCATGAGAGCCAGCCAGTGAGCCTCAGCTAAATGAAACCTGTTTCTTTTTTTGGTTTTTTTCTTTCTCACTTTCATTGTAACTTTTACTTTCAGAGGTGTTAACGGTTGGTGGAACAAACCTCACTCCCTTTCCCTAGAGCCAGCTTTCAATAATCAAAGGTGGCCCTCCACCCAACCCAAATACATTAGCAAGCTGCTTGCTCTTTGTATAGACTTATTTCCAAGGCAGTAATTCTTTCTTAAAGCAATTTTAAACTCCTAGGACACTTATCACTGGTAGCGTTTCAGCTCTGGGGTCTGCCAGGGATAAACGTGCTGTTATTGACTATAAATGTACCATCCTTTGAAACACTGCAATCAACAGTAACGTATTTGTTCTACTGCTGCTTTTATAAGCACGCCTGAAATTCTTATTTCCATACAGATTTCATTGTGAGAGGCGTTTAAGGTGTTAGGTCTTACACTCTTGCAAACCAAAATCATCTGCATCCAATTCATAATCGAGTCTATGTTTTCAATGGAGCTGTGTGACAGAATGATGGGCGCATAGAAGATCAGCTAAATGCTTCAGGATCATTCCTGTAGGATGTATCTCGTTGTTGGGGGCCGTCAAGTCAATTCTGACTCATAGCAACCCCGTGTTACAGAGCAGAACTACCCCGATAGGGTTTTCTAGGCTGTAAAAGAAGAGGAATGGATGCCTTTGAGTTATGTGTTGGTGAAGAATATTGAATATATCACGGACTGCCAGAAGAACTCACAAATCTGTCTTGGAAGAAGTACAGCCAGAGTGCTCCTTGGAAGCAAGCACGGCGAGACTCTGTCTCACATACTTTGGACACGTTACCAGGAGGGACGAGTCCCTGGAGAAGGACATCATGCTTGGTAAAGCAGAGGATCAGTGAAAAAGAGGAAGACCCTCAACGAGATTGATTGACACAGTGGCTGCAACAATGGGCTCAAGCGTAACAACGATTGTGGGGATGGCACAGGACCAGGCAGTGTTTCTTTCTGTTGTACACAGGGTCGCTATGAGTCGGAACCGACTTGATGGCACCTAGCAACAACAACAATAGCAATCTTTCCGAAACAGAAGGCTAGGTCTTCTTCCACAGAGTGGCTGCGTGGATTTGAACTGCCAACCTTTGGGTTAGCAGCCGAACGCTTAACTGTTGTGCAACTACGGCTCCTTAGGATGTATCTAAAGGACACTTAATTTCTTTCAGGATGGTATCAAATCTTTCCCTGCCCCGCTTAGTCTCATCAAGTATACAAAGTCCATTTCTGGGAAAAACATTTTTAACAACTTTACTGAAATATAATTTACATACCATAAAAACTCACTCCTTTTATGTATATAACTTGATGGTTTTTAATATTTACTGAGCTGTCTGTCCCTCACCATCATCCAGTTTTAGAATGACTCCATCACCCCAGTAAGATCCTTCGTGCCTTATGCGTAAAATGTAAAGGCAGAAATAAAGCTCTGTTTGGTGTCTTTGGCTTCTCCTTTCATTATCTGTTTTTCTCAACTTCAATTCTATCAGGATGACCGGTGTCCTTAGGGCTAGAGCATCTACCGCTTAGAACAGTCTGTGTGCGGAAAAGGGCCTGTCTTAGTTACCTAGTGCTGCTATAACGGAAATACCACAACAAACAGAAATGTATCTTCTCACAGTTCGGGAGCCTAGAAGTCTGAATTCAGGGCACCGGCTCTAGGGGAAGGCTTTCTCTCTCTGTCGGCTCTGGGGAAGGTCTTTGTCTCTGTCCAGCTTCTGTTCCTCAGGTCCTTGGTGATCTTCATGTGGCGCGTTATCTTCCCTTCCATTTGTGCTTGCTTCCATTTGTGCCTGATCTGCTCTTTTTATATCTCCAAGGTGACTGGCTTAAGACACACTCCACACTGCCATGGTCTCATTAACATAGCAAAGAAAGCCCTGTTCCCAAATGGGACTACATCCACAGGTGGAGAGGTTTCCCATTTATAACACATATTTTGGGGGAACACAATTCAACCTCTAACAAGGCCCAAAACGTATCAATCCCATTGAAGTATAAATGATTACACCCTTTCTGGAAATTTCTGTAATCTCAAAGAAAAAACAAAGGCGTTCCCTTAAACGTTCTCTTCTTTCAGTCACTTCCACGTTTGTCATTGGCAATGCCATTCCTTCAGCAGCTCAGGACAAGAGAACCTTGGAGTCATGCTTAACTTCGGCCATTTCCTAGCGGCCACCAGCAAATCCTATCATACTCACCTTCAAAGCACATCCAGACTCAATTCCCTTCTAGCTTTACCCACATCACCATCACTTTTCACCAAGAATATCTCATTAGCCACCTGACTGGCATTTCTGCTTCGGAATCCCGTCCCATAAAAACCTAACTCACCTCATGTCAATTTTTTGCTCAACATCTCCCAGTAGCTCCTCCGTCTAACTCAAGAGTAAAAGCCATGCTCTTTACAATGGCTATGAAGGGCCAAGAAATCCACTTCCTCCTTTTGCTCAGGCTTCCCTTCCCACTCCCTTCCTCTGATCTCCTGCTTAACCCACATCAGTAAACCACCTGCCCTTGAGGGGGGTCCAACTCATGGCAACCCATGTGTGTTGGAATAGAAATGTGCTCCACAGGGTTTTCAATGGCTGATTTTTCAGAAGTAGATCACCAGGTCTTTCTTCCGAGGCACCTCTGGGCAGACTCAAACTGCCAACCTTCTGGTTACCAGCTGAGCACCTTAACTATCTGAGCCACCCAAGGACTCCTCAGCCTGCACACTCTTCTGCTATTCTACAAATATGGCCGCTCACTTGCCTAGGGACCTCTGCAGCTGCCATTTCCTGGGCATGGAATGCTCTTCCTTCAGATGGTTGCAAGGCAGCCTCCTTCAGATAAACCTTCATTGGCCACCCTCCCTAAAACTGTACTCTTCCCCCCACACCTCCTGTCTCCTGTTCTTTATTTTCCTCCTTATTAGTTATCACTAACAACCCTACAATATTTGAGTGTTGGTGGAAGGGGCCACCGAGTTCATTTTCGACTCATAGTGACCCCTCGTGACAGGATGTAATCTTTACAGGAGCAGAGCCAGGTCTTTCTCCTGTGAAGCCAATGGGTGAGTCTGAACAGCAAGTGCTTAACCACTGTGCGACCAGGGCTCCTATACTATTTACTTATTAATCTTGTTTACTGTGTCTTCCCACCTTCAGTTAGAGTATGTGTACATGTGTGTGTGTGTGTGCGCGCTTGGGTACGTGTGTCTGTGTGCATGCATGCATGTACAGTTGTGTACGTGTGTCTGTGTATGAGTATGTATGTACATATGTGTTTGTGTATATGTGTCTATGTCTGTGTGTTTGTGTGTACATGTGTATGTATGTCTGTATATGTGTGTGTGTCCATGTTTGTGCATGTATATGTGTCTTCATGCATATGTGTATGTGTATGAGTATGTGTGTATATGTGTGTATGTCTATGTTTCTTCACGTGTTTGTGTGTACATGTGTATGCCCGTGTATGTGTGTGAGTAGGTATGTGCGTGTGTGTCTGTCTTGTGTTTGTGCATGTGTATATGTGTTCATATATGTGTATGTGTGAGTATATATGTGTTTTCTGTCTTGTGTTTGTGCATGTGTATATGTGTTCATATATGTGTATGTGTGAGTATATATGTGTTTGTGTATGAGTATGTGTGTACATGTTTGTGTATGGGTTTATGTCGTGTGTGTATGTCCATGTATATATGTATGCATGTTTGTGCGTGTGTGAGTGTGTATGGGTTTTTGTGTGTATGTCTGTGTATATGCATGAGTATTTACGTGTGTGTTTGTGCATATGTATATGTGTGTATGTGTTTATGTGTGTATGTGGGGTGTATGTCCGCGTACGTGAATGAGTGTACGTGTCTGTGTGTGTATGTGGGGCACATGTCCGCGTACGTGGATGAGTGTACGTGTCTGTGTGTGTATGTGGGGCGCGTGTCCACGCACGTGGATGAGTGTACGTGTCTGTGTGTGTATGTGGGGCGCATGTCCGCACACGTGGATGAGTGTACGTGTCTGTGTGTGTATGTGGGGCGCGTGTCCGCACACATGGATGAGTGTACGTGTCTGTGTGTGTATGTGGGGCGCGTGTCCGCACATGTGGATGAGTGTACGTGTCTGTGTGTGTATGTGGGGCACGTGTCCGCGCACGTGGATGAGTGTACGTGTCTGTGTATGTGGGGCGCGTGTACGCGCACGTGGATGAGTATACGTGTCTGTGTGTGTATGTGGGGCGCGTGTCTGCGCACGTGGATGAGTGTACATGTCTGTGTGTGTATGTGGGGTGTATGTCCGCGTATGTGAATGAGTGTATGTGTCTGTGTGTGTATGTGGGGTGTATGTCCGTGTATATGAATGAGTGTACGTGTCTGTGTGTGTTCCACACGAGCAGATACTGTTTGTCCTTTTCTTCACTTGCCTGACACACAGTAGGTGGCAGAAACATTTGTTGAAAAGAAGAAGAAATGAATGTCTTTGTCAACCAAAACTGGAGATGGGACTCTAATTTCTAGACTTAGAAAGTGCTCAGGGGCAGCTGGGAAGGGTTGGGACAGCCTGGCCTTACTGCTTGCCTGGAATGGATGCCACCTAGGCAGCAAGCCCCCGCCGCCAGCCCCTCCAAGAAGCTCTGCTCAGATTCTGATGATGGAGCAACAGCACAGCTCTGCAGACTCCTGGGCGCAAAGCCTCCTTCCCCACCGCTAGGAGGCACAATGTGCTACTGCTCTGTACAGACATTCAGGGTCCGCCTCCAGGGGCGATCACAGACGTTCAGGGTCCGCCTCCAGGGGCCATCACAGACGTTCAGGGTCGGTCCGCCTCCAGGGGCGATCACAGACGTTCAGGGTCGGTCCGCCTCCAGGGGCGATCACAGACGTTCAGGGTCGGTCCGCCTCCAGGGGCCATCACAGACGTTCAGGGTCTGTCCGCCTCCAGGGGCGATCACAGACGTTCAGGGTCGGTCCGCCTCCAGGGGCCATCACAGACGTTCAGGGTCTGTCCGCCTCCAGGGGCCATCACAGACGTTCAGGGTCTGTCCGCCTCCAGGGGCGATCACAGACGTTCAGGGTCGGTCCGCCTCCAGGGGCCATCACAGACGTTCAGGGTCGGTCCGCCTCCAGGGGCGATCACAGACGTTCAGGGTCGGTCCGCCTCCAGGGGCCATCACAGACGTTCAGGGTCGGTCCACCTCCAGGGGCCATCACAGACGTTCAGGGTCGGTCCGCCTCCAGGGGCCATCACAGACGTTCAGGGTCGGTCCGCCTCCAGGGGCGATCACAGACGTTCAGGGTCGGTCCGCCTCCAGGGGCCATCACAGACGTTCAGGGTCGGTCCGCCTCCAGGGGCGATCACAGACGTTCAGGGTCGGTCCGCCTCCAGGGGCCATCACAGACGTTCAGGGTCGGTCCGCCTCCAGGGGCCATCACAGACGTTCAGGGTCGGTCCGCCTCCAGGGGCGATCACAGACGTTCAGGGTCGGTCCGCCTCCAGGGGCGATCACAGACGTTCAGGGTCGGTCCGCCTCCAGGGGCCATCACAGACTTTCAGGGTCCGCCTCCAGGGGCGATCACAGACGTTCAGGGTCCGCCTCCAGGGGCGATCACAGACGTTCAGGGTCGGTCCGCCTCCAGGGGCCATCACAGACGTTCAGGGTCTGTCCGCCTCCAGGGGCCATCACAGACGTTCAGGGTCGGTCCGCCTCCAGGGGCCATCACAGACGTTCAGGGTCCGCCTCCAGGGGCGATCACAGACGTTCAGGGTCGGTCCGCCTCCAGGGGCGATCACAGACGTTCAGGGTCGGTCCGCCTCCAGGGGCGATCACAGACGTTCAGGGTCGGTCCGCCTCCAGGGGCGATCACAGACGTTCAGGGTCCGCCTCCAGGGGCGAGGGACCGCTTCTGTCTGATGTCGGACTTGTTCTGGGCTCACCAGGCCAGAGCTTGTAGACAACGGAGCAGATCCTAACCCGTTCTGACCACCAGATGTCTGGACTGCATTTGAACCATGAAGCTCCAGGTGAGTATTCTAAACATGTTTACTGATCCTGGCTTCTCACTCACTATCAATTATTTATCCTCACTCATCTTCCTAGAACACGTCAGACCAGTTGGAGATGCAATCTTAAGACAGGTTGGATGGCTTCATCTATAATTTCATTTTACAGCTTGCTTGGTTAGTGTATTTGCCTCCTCTGTGGGGGAGGGTGGGGAGTCACTCTTTTCGTTTTTTAAAAAATGGCTTTTGAAAAGAGAAAGTTAAACATCCACACCATGCACTATAATAAAATCCAAACATTAGGTTATTTGATTGCATGTTTTATACTTGAGCCATATGATTATGTAGAGAATGTGGCAGCAATATCACAAAGGGAGAATGGACAGACTGACTGAGACACAGAAGCTTTCCTACTCATGGGACAGAAACTGAAATCTATAGCATCCAGTGAAAACCTCCCTAAAGTGAAAGACAAACGATCAAAGATATGTCCTACATTATGCATTAATATCATCATGCATTTTGTTTACAATAAACTTAAATTAGCTTCCAGGAAAGAAAATAACTCCTGGTAAGTAAGTGAACAACTGGATTAATGGGCATGTATGAAACTATATCTTGATGATTAGCCAAGCAAATTATAATTAATTTAGAAGGCACACAGCTATACAGACATCTTTGGAAAATCAAATATGAAAACATTGTTCACATCTGGTCAAACTATGTCCTGCAACTGTCGCAGACTAAGCTAACAACTCATGCAACATAGAATTCAGCGGGTTCCAGAGAAATTTTTACATAATGGGATAGAAACTGAACAAAATCACAGCAATGATAACGAGACTCAGGAGGGGTTTAAATTCTGGGTGTCACGAAACAAAACTAAGAAATTTAGCCGCAAACAATTATTTTGGTACAGTGACTGTGTGTATCCCTTCCACCTTCTTTTAATGTTTCCCGTGTTATTTATTTTTTTTTACCCATAAAATCATGTTGGGTAAAGTAGAGAGCCAACGAAAATGAGGGAACCCTTAACGAGGCAGACTGACACAACAGCCTCAACAATGGCCTCAAACATACCGACAATCATAACAATGGCACAGGACCCCGCCACCTCACACATAAGGTTACCTACCACGAGCCGGAGCTGGCTTGATTTCACATTTGCATTAAGAACAGGGACATGGTCTAATGTAGTGAACACTAAACCCTTCTCTCCTAAAATAAAACGAGCAGTGCTTGAAGCATAGTATCTTGAGGAAAAATTCAAAAGACGTTGGTAATAGGAAATTCCACTTCAAAGTTTAGGGAACCCCATTTCACTATCTTCTGAGCTCTCTTGAAGATAAGGCTACTGATACCCTTAACCACACATTCACACAGTAACTTCAAACATAGCTGAGCTCCCTGGTTAGAACAGCAAAGCCACCTGTTGGCAAACCACAAACATGGACGTGTTGATGACGAATGTGCATTCCATGTGTGCACCATGGAACATGCATGCCGGTGGCAAGGACGGACACTGACCTTTGGAATGAGGAGGTGCTCGCTGGGGGGCAGGGAGACAGGGAGGGACACTGACCTTTGGAGAGCAGCAGTGTTCACTGGGGGGCGGAGAGGGACACTGACCTTTGGAGGAGCGGAAGTGCTTGCTGGGTGCGGTGAAGCCCCGGGTCCCGTGCACGTTGACAGCGGCCACTCGGAACTGGTACCACCTGCTGGGTCTGATGTCGGCCAGTTGGATCCGCTCGTCTGTGGTCTGGGGGGAAATGGCACAGAGCACAGAGCGGCTTTTTATTCTGATATGTCAGTCGGGTCTGTGTAAACACGTGTGCTAACTCATGGCCAACCCAACTCAGCCTTGACCTCCATCTGCCCTTCTGGACTAACCATGCAGGCTATGAAGAGCTGTCAGGGAGCAGGGGAGTTCTAGGAAGGCAGGGCATGCGGGAACAATTTTTGATCACCCAATTCCATTCATGGATACTTTTCAACCCAGAGGGTTGAAGATCTCTGGAAATCAAAATTTTAGGCAAATACTTGGACAAATTTTTATACCTGGTGATTAAATACAGCATTCAAGGGATTTGATTAACAAAAAACACATAACTAAACCAGTCAGTTGATCTAAAATTGATTCTGACTCATGGTGACCCCATGAGTGTCAGAGTAGAACTGTACTCCACAGGGTTTTCAATGGTTGATTTTTCAGAAGTAGTTTACCAGGACTTTCTTCTGAGGTATCTCTGCATGGACTTGAACCTCCAACCTTTTGGTTAGCAGCCAACGGTATTAGCTGTTTGTGTTATTTAGGGACTCCAAAAAGGGGCAGGGGGAAAGGATATGTGTGTGTGTATATATATATGTATACATACATATTCTTTAGTATATATATTTATATTTATAATAAGTAAGCTAATCATGACATACAGACAAGAAAATGAAATTATCTTTAAATTATAGAAAGAACATGGCTCTATAACTTGCAGGTCAGATTAATTTCAAAAACAGATATGAAAAGCCACACACTTAATGAAAGCTGGTCATTTCTAGGGAGTAAACTGCCACCCATCACTTTTTTTCTTTCTTTGAGGAAGTCACATAACGTGCACAGACCCAGTTCTGGTCCTGGCGGGAGAGATGTGTTCATCTATCCTTTGTGAAAGGCTTGTCCAAAGAAGAAAGCTAGACGCTGAGGAAGGTCGCTGGGTTTTGCTGTCTCTACTGCCACAGCCCCGAGATCTCAGGTTAACTGTCACAGCCCTCACACTTTCTCCTTCATCAACCTAAGGGGAAATATACCTACCTGCAAGAATGTTCGATGCTTTGTTGTCAATACTAGACCTCAGAACCCTTGCCTTGACTTCCAGGGAGTCAACATCAGCAGTCCATAGACCGCCTCAGATCTGCCTGTTGGCTCTCAGTGGGTACAGCTGCCGAAACAGAATCAAACTGGAACCCCCAGACCTCAGTGTATACTAACTTACTGAGAATGAGCGTCACATCTTCTTTCAATAGCTAAAAGAAGCTACCCAGTGCTGAGATCAGAGGTAGAACATGACCACTTAAACGGTGCTTTCTGCCTGATAGGGAGGCATCTGAGACAAAACCCTCACTGACTCCATTGTTTAGAGCTTTAGCTGTGAATTTCAAAAGCTGAAGTCAGCGTGGCATCCGCTAGATTAACAGCCAGAGAATGGACGAACACTGGTGGTCTTAATTAGAGGAAATAATAATTCAAGTTCTCTCTTCTCTCCAAAAAAAGACGAGGAAAAAATAGGTGATCTTATTATCAGTTACTTGGAGCCCTGGTGGCACAGTGGTTAGAGAGCTCAGCTGCTAACCAAAAATGTTGGCAGTTCGAATCCACCAGCCACTCCTTGGAAACCCTATTAGGGTAGCTCTATTCTGTCCTACAGGGTCGCTGTGAGTTAGAATCTACTCCACGGCAGTGGGTTTGTTTTTTTGGTTTTTTGGTGGCGTTGTTTGGTTTCAGAAACTTTTAAATAATTTTGAAAATTCACAAACGAGACTCCTGTTGTTGAAGGGAGCGTACCAAGCAAATGAAATTGAATTTGAGGCAGCATCTGTGCAGATTTATGCTTTATTAAAAGCAAATTCTTTGTTACCAAATGGGTATAGAACAGGATTACGTTTTCATGACAGTAAATTTATTCGGCCAGGATTTTTCTAATCTAAGAAGTTTCTTTGACATCAAACTTCTCACCTACTCGTTGCAGGGTCTTTAAATTCTGTTAGGGTTTACCCCTTTGAGATACTCCTAGTGGGAAAAGAAGTGAATTCCTCCTCTAAACACTTGGACATTGAAATCTAGTCTGTGTTTACTTTTTAAAAATGGGACACTAGTCCGTGGAGGAAGACAGTCTGATCAACTGAAGGGGAGACTTTCTCCCTGTAGATGTAAAGGTGCAGGCGGCAGTTTTGGTTGCTGAAAAGCACGAAGGCGTTCTGCTTTAAGAATTACTCTCTTTCTACAGCCATGCATCTTCTTGCACCTGGTAGTCCATTTAACAGCCCTTAAAAAGAAAGAAACTCTTTCGGTTTTCTCGTCCCAGAGACAGCAGAGGAGGAAGCTCTGTGAAGATAAACTCCAGCAGTGCTGTCATGCAGGTGGCGTGTTAGCGGTTAAGTCAATGGCGAAGAAGAAGACAGCACTTAGTGAAGATTTATGAGCTGCTGGCTCCTTCTCCCTAAGTAATTTTGTGATATGAATCATACTCCCTGCTCCAAGGTCCTTGTGTGCCATAAAGGCTTGAATGTGGAAGAAACAGAAGAGACGTCATGGAGATGATCGGATATCAACTTAACTGCTCCTAGCAACGCTGCATTTCCCTTCCTCGAGTCAGTTTTGAGTTCATCTGAAGGAAATGTACTTCTTGGAGAAAGATAAATGTGAGCAGGCACATTAAAAAGTTCTCCCTCTTGTGCATGGGTTTGCAGCAAGTTAAGCCAATAGCCAAGTTTCTAGGTCTACTGGGTTATTGCTGTGGAACTCATTCTCTCGTTTCTGGTATGATATTATTTCTACACGTCATTAAGTTATTTCTGTAGTCAACCTGGAGTCCCTGGTGGCGTGAATGGTTAAGCGCTAGACTACTAACCAAAAGGTTGGTGGTTCGAACCCACTCGGCGGTGCCTCAGAAGAAAAACCAGGTGATCTACTTCTGAAAGGGCACAGCCATAAGAACACGATGGTGCTCGGTTCTACTCTGACACACAAAGGGCTGCCATGAGTCGGAGTCCATTTGACGGCCAATGGTTTGGTTTGGTTTTTTTGGTAGTAAAACTCTTTTGACTGAGGCACAGCAAGCTAATTTTCATGTGAGTACTAGACGCTACGTCAAAGAGAAGAAATAAATACCTCAAGCACTAACCTCAGCCACGGTCTGCCAATGTGTAGCATCGTCTTCACTCGGATGGATTCCGTAATTCCATCGTCTCTGCACCACGTAGATCACAGGCTCGATGGAAATATTGAATTTCGAGGACCACTTAATCTCCAGCTGTCCAGACGACAGTTCTGTGAATCGTAACTCTTTCCTGGGCTTCAGGGGGACACCTGCAATGGGACCATGTCAATTAAAACAATCTGCTGGTGGCTCCAACAGAGGTGAAAGTTGAGGAGGAAAATCCACGGAAGAGACCAGTCTCATCAGATGACAACTGATACTCGCTTTCAAAGCCTTTCCTAAGTGTGGCCTCTCCATAGCAAGGCTTCATAATTGAGATCCTCTGACAGAGAGTTCAGCCCAGCACATTTCAAAATCATTAGCTCCTTTTCTTTTAGCTTTTCCTTTTTTACTGTGGTAAATACATACGCAAGGAACCCTGGTGGCGCAATGCTTAAGTGCTTGGCTGCTGACCAAAAGGTAGGCAGTTTGAACCCACCCAGCAGCTCCACGGGAGAAAGACCTGGAGATTTGCTCCTCTAAAGAATACAGCCTGGGAAACCCTCCGGGGCAATTCTACTGTGTCCTATGGGGCTATGAGTCCTAATGGGCTCAAGGGCACCCAGCAACAACAACAATAAATATGTATACCACCAAACATTTGCCATTTCACTAATCTTCACGTGCACTGGTCCAGTGACTTTAAGTATGTTCATCATGTTCCACCATCACCATGATCTGTTCCCAAATTTTTCCATCACCCTTTATGGCAACTCAGTGTCCTCTAAGCACTGAGGGATTTAAAGTGATTCCTGACTCTGAAGAATCCACCTAGCAGCTCCTCCAGAGAAAGACCTGGTGATCTGTCTTCAGAAAGATCACAGCCAAGAAAACCCTATGGGGCAGTTCTACTCTGTGACATGGGGCGACTATGAGTAGGAATCGACTCTGTGGCATCCAACAACAATAATCTCAACAGCAATCTTTTAAGTGGATCCTTCTAAACAAATAATGTTACCAAGTTCTATCAGTGGAGCTTAACAGGAAAACTCACACAGGAGACATCCCTAAGGAGTTCTGGATAATTTTTCCCATATAACACCCTCCCTTGCTACTGACGTATTCTAAGGTCATTTTAACAAGTTTCACAGGTTCACTCCCCTTTCTATCCCAGGGAGTTCTCCTTTTAAGGAAAAAATTGCACTGCTAAACCTTCTCAAGTGGTCACACCTCACAAGAGTCATTCCCCAAGCCTTAGTCTTTCGGATTCCCCAGTCGATTGCTTGGATGTTCTTGTGTAGACTCATGGTTTAATAAGGGAAAATGATGAATTTATAATGTTTGGTTTTGGCATGACTGAGTGCATTGCTTCAAAAGTCCCTCACAGGTGTCTCATCTTGGAGTGATTCATCATTCGGATTTCTATCTTCCCCCTACAGTGCGTACAAGTTGTCTGCTGACCGAAAGATTTAAGAACCACAGTTCAAAATAGTAGCCATTATGGAAATTGGATTCTAAAACAAATGTATAACAACAATAGGATGTGTAAAACACGCTGAATTAGCTAGAATCTATAGCACCTCATGGGTCAACGCCATCAACACCAAGAACCCCAGTCGCCACTGCTGTGATTGTCTGTTGAGAATGAGCATTTGCCTAAAGCACTGAAAACTGATTTGAAAATGTGAGTTCAGAATGCTCTGTTTCTCTTTCCATTTCCTAGGTTTGAACAGACAAAATACAAAACACAAAAACGTAAGTAAGATTTGATGCACATTAGTAACATGGCTGAATTTCAACTCTTAACTGCATTTTGATCTGAATTCATGTTAAGTCTTATTTGGGGAAATTTTAAATAACTCGTCAAACATTTAGTTAGGTAGATAGAGTGGGATAATTAAAAAATAGCATATTCATATCTAACCAAAAAGTCACTGATTTCAAAAAAATATTTTTTAGAGGATGTATCCCGCCACACCTACTGCACTCTCCATTGTGATTTGCTGACGAGTTACATCTGCACGCTGGCCTCTGGTTTACCATAAATTGGTGGCACTTGATTGTTACTCTGGCTTTGTGACAAGGGTGAAGGGTTAATTATCTACATTCTGAAACAGGTAATTGAGTCTGAGGAAGATTAAGTAAGTTGCCGGGAGCTATGATCTGATCTCAGGTTTCTCTCTGAATTCTCTGCTCATCCCACATTAAGGATTTGGAGAAGCTACACAGACAGAGAGAGAAAGAGGTGGCATTGATAGATCTGCAGGTCCCTTGGGCATCCTTATTTCATTGTCCTCAACTTTCCCAGCTGACCTCAGAATTCTCTTTTGCTGACTCCCGTTCTGCTGTCAAATGAATGCTTTTCAAGCCTGCTTCTTAATCCCTTTCTCTCAATCCATACCAGGACTGACCAGTTGCCGTGGAGTCCATTCTGACTCATGGCGACCCCGTGCGTGCAGAGTAGAACTGCTCCAAAGGGTATTCAAGGCTGGGATCTTTCGGAAGCAGATCGCTAGGCCTTTCTTCCGAGGTGCCTCTGGGGGGACTCGAACCTGCAACCTTTTGGTTACCACAGTCTCTTTCTCTAATTCCCTCTTCACAGTATTTTGTGGTTATTTTTCTAGAGTAGACACCAGAGTCTCTCCTTCACCTTCTCTAACCCTCCAACTGCATCCTATTTTCTATAGGTCCAGGAGTCCGTGGGCATTGTAAACAGCTAACTCACTCGGCTCCACAAGAAAAAGAGCATATTTTGGAGAGAGAAATTTGAGATGCGACTTGTGTGGAAAAATCCACCCAGCAGTGTTGTGGAAGGAAGGCCTGGCAATCTGCTTCCATAAAGATTACGCTCAAGAAAACTCCCTGGAGCAGTTCTACTCATTATCGCATAGGGCCACCATGAGTCGGAATCGACTTCACAGAAGTGGAGGGGGTTTTGGTATCATTTATTGCTGCCCCTTGAGAGAATCTATCTATTGAGAAGACAGCAGCAAATATCTGTGAAAAGTCTTTTCCCTCCCAGTTATTCCTTAAGTGGCTCTTCAGCAGAGAAAGGCTTTCCATTGTCACAGCAGTTGGAGTAAAAGTTCCAGTATCTTCGTTCCCAGGAAGGATTCTTCAGTGAAGAATGAGAAAGTGGGCTAGGCTATTCCTTCAGCAAACATTTACTGAACGTTTGCCATTGCAGAATGTTCTGTGCTGGGACATTCTGAGGTGTGGAAATGAAGGAGACCATGCTTCTTGACCTTGGTAGGGAAGACAGCCCTCGTGAAATGAGCCTGCAGCCGCAACAGGCTGCTAAATGCGCATCTGAACAGTTACAGGATGCATCTGGAGTGGCTGGTTGAATGCAGTCTTTATTTCCAATTGGGAGTGTTCGGGAAAGTGCCACAGAAGAGTGGCATTTGGTGTGAATCTGGACATATTCAAGAGTCTAGCATCAGAAAACAGAAAGACGTTTCAGGATGAGACAAAAGGCATCAACAGGTCAGGGTAGGATGAAGTACCTGGCGGTGTGTCTTTCTAGGAAAGCTAGGGTTAAAGAGCATTCGTGGGACGAAAATGTAAGATGTGCCAGGAGATAAAGTGAAAGAAAAATGGGAGCAGATCTTGAAGATAGACGCCTTGAATGAAATGCAGGGAAGTTTCCCTTGACTTGGTAGAGAAAACCAGTTGGCGTCAAGATGACTCTGACTCCTGGCGACCCCATGTGTGCTGGAGTAGAAATGTGCAGTAAAAGAACTAGATGTTGGAAGGTGCAAGGAGAAGTCAAAGGCTCTAAGACTCCTTAGCTGTCTGAAAGAACTGAATTATCGTTTAGATATAAACCACAAGAGAAGGGGTGTATTTTGGGGGGAGGAATTTGAAGAGAAGGGGCGTATTTTGGGGGGAGCAATTTGAGATGGGACTTGTGTGGAAAAATTCAGCAGACAGGTGAAAAGGGAAGTCTTCAACCCAGATACGGCTGGAGGTAGGTTTGAGAATGAGCTGCTCACGAAGATTCCAGCCATGAAAACAAATGCAATCTTATAGGTCAGTAGTTGAGCACAAACTGTGCCACCAGGGCTGCCAGAAAATGATACAGATCTCTTTTCCATCATGTCTACATTACATTTAAAGAGTCCTTTTTTAAAAGCCAATCCCAAATAATAAAAGCAGCGACATAAATTTTTACGAGACAGCACAGTTTTGTTGCACTGACAATAGAAACTTTACAGTAGTTTTTTTTAAAGGGCAGTTTCTCACCTGATGGAAATTAACAAACTTCAGTCTTAATCATTTTAATCAACAACTAGCTTTCCACTCCCCACCCCCCCACCCAGAAAAATGCTACCAAAATTTGGCGGTGGTTGTTTGTTGCCATGGAGTTGACTCCGACTCACGGCAACCCCACGTGTGCAGAGTACAACTCTCCATAGGGTTTTCAAGGCTGTGACCTTGCAGAAGCAGATCACCAGACCTGTCTTCAGAGGCACCTCTGGGGGAGTTCCAACCGCCAACCTTTTAGCTAGCAGTCGAGTGCTTAACCATCTGTGTCAGCCGGGGGTTCCCAAATTTGTTTGGAGGGATGAAAAACCAATCTTGACAAGATGATTGTATTGTATCTTGTGTTCAAGGATGACAGGTGGGTGCTACAGAAACAGTTTTACAGATGAGGGTGTGCAGATACTGGAAAAGTGGGTAACCTTTGAGAACATTTCAACGTTCATTTTGTTCTGCGGTGCATGGCGAAGAGAAGCTGACCTGTGAGTTCTGTAAACTCATAAAGCACCTTCTTCTGAGTGTTCCAGGACCACCTTTCTCCTGGACTCCCCACTGTCAAATCCCCTACAGGAAATAAAGCTCCGGCCAGCACTAGCCAGTGAAGTAAACTGTATTCATCAGAAGCAGACCCAAGTATCTGCATCCCCTCGCCGAAAGGTTTTAATCTTGAATATCATTCAACTACCAGCAATCTTAATTGAACATAATGAGCATCGGGGCGGTGTCAGTTCAAATTTCTTCATTTAGAAATGTCTTTAATTATGATGTACCATACTCCTGCCATTTGCAAGTTAAGAAACGGTCCATCTGCTTTGCATTAGGGTCAGTTGGCTTCCCTTGATTGGAAGTAATTCCCAGGCTGGGCTGTAATTGTGCGCAGATGGGCTCAGCCCCCCAGCCCTCCAGCCCCCACGGCCCCTGCTCACAGTCCTGAGAGCTGACCAGCGTCCCGATGGCATAACCAGATGTGCAGACTCGGTCTCTCCTCAATGTGTTTTTTATTACGTAAATGAGTAGAATCGTTCTTTTCTAAAATTATTTTTGAACAAATTAGTCTTCTGAAATCTAAACAATTCTGCTGAAAAACTAAAAACTGCTCTCATGTGGCGCCCTGCAGTATGTGACAATATTGGTGCTTTTTTTTTTTTTTTCCCTTTGCAGCTTAACAAGTATTCTGGTGAAATCAAAGCAACAGCGACCCAACGCCTTCAAAATTGTTGACAATATATTGATAGGAAAGCCAATGACCACAGACAATCGGCAGCTCGTGTACGTCTTGTGGTCCTGCTGAGTCATGTAAAAACGCTTCGGCCATGTGTCTAGGAGTTTGGAAAATGTAGCGAGATGTGCTGTTCTGATATGAATCACTACTTAACATCTCTCGTGAAGACAGTCCATTCTCGAGAACCTTGTATTTGCATAAAGCGAACATACTGAATCATTGTACTCGAAACGTTAAACGTTCAGTTGTGAGAAATCACACTAGTCCATCTACAAAGGACTGGAGTTTCAATACTTCACAAACTAAGATATTCGTGGAAAAATTAAATCAACTCCATCCTCAGGCCTTCTGGAAAAGAAACACATTGATAACATGGCCGAATTCTTGGTTTGTCCATGGTAAAAGGGAAAATACAGATAAATGAAAGCTACAAATTAGTCTGAAACTTTATCTTTGGGGGAAAAAAATTAACTTTTCTTTTTCCCTACTCAACTCATCTGCCACCGCTGGGAGTCAGGAGAAGCAGGGTGTTTGGGCAGTAAAAGAATGAAGCGGATCACTTTCTGAGGGAAGACGGTGTAACTAAGCTGCAAAACGGACTTGTAGTGGGAAAGGAAGAGAGTCAAAGGGAAATCAGTGCTCCAGTATGCAGTCATGGATGTTTTACGGTGGAAGGTCAGCTTTTTAAGCGTCTCACAACTACATTAACGTTTGCATTTAATAGAACTAGGACCTTTAAAACCCACTGCTGTTGAGCCGATTCCACCTCATAGCGACCCTACAGGACACGGTAGAACCTATGCACAGAGTTTCGAAGGTTGTAATCTTTACGGAAGCAGACTGTCACATCTTTCTCCTGCGGAGCGGCTGGTGAGTTTGAACTGCTGACTTTTCAGTTAGCAGCTGAGCACTTAACCACTGCGCCACCAGGACTACTACTTTTTTTTTTTAAGCACCTTTAGGTATTTTAAGTCAAAACCAATTCCTTTGCCATCGAGTTGATTCTGACTCATAGCGACCCTACAGGACAGAGTAGAACTGCCCCATGGAGTTTCCAAGGAGCGGCTGGTGGATCTGAACTGCTGACCTTTTGGTTAGCAGCCATAGCTCTTAACCACTGAGTCACCAGGGCCCCTCATGAGGACAAGGATTACACAGATCTGGCAGTAGTGAAAAGAAAAAGGCAAGCTCATTTCTCACCAGTTTGTTTTGGGCAATATGGGGGTAATTTGGAGGAGAGAACAAGGGCAGTGGGTGCCCCAAGGTTTGCCAAGGTTGAATTTCGAGTTGTTTGGCTATGTGTTGTGCCTCTCACAAATCCAAGTGCTGAGTCAGAAAGGGTTGTCTTCCCAGGGAGCTTTGGGCTTCGGGCACCCTCTCCTCTCTCAAGAGTAGGTAAACAGCTTGACTCCTGGTTAGAAATGCCCGTGGCCACGTTTGGGTGCCTGATTAGCTAGGATTTCCATTGAAGGGCAGCAGGAAGCTCTATCTGCCCTCCTCATTTTCACACATGGGGTCACTGGGTGGTGCAAATGGTTAACACCTTCAGCTGTTAACTGAAAAATTGGAGGTTAGAGTCCACCCAGAGGTGCCTTGGAAGAAAGGCCTGGTAATCTACTTCCGAAAAATCAGCCATTGAAAACCCTAAGAAGCGTAGTTCTACTCTGACACACATGGGTTGCCATGAGGTGAAGTTGACTAGACGGCAACTAGTTTAACTGGTTTGTTACACATGCTAACTTATTTATTGGTATTCTCAAATGCTCCCAGAACGTGGTGCCCAGTCTCCTTGATGGGCTACTGACAAAGCAAGGGGGAAATGTCTACATGTATATATACACATAGAGAGAGAGACAGCCCTGGTGGCACAGTGGTTAAGAGCTCAGGCTGCTAACCAAAAGGCTGGCAGTTTGAATCTACCAGCCATTCCTTGGAAATTCTATGAGGCAGTTCTACTGTGTCCTATAGGGTCGCTATGAGTTGGAAATGAGCCGATGGCAATGGGTTTATATATATATATATATATATATATATATATATATATTTTTTTTTAACAACAACATATTATCCTATTTATGTTCATTATCCAAAAGTCATGGCCAGCGCAACAAGTTAAGAGCTACTCTGCAGTAGAAGAGTGACTTCAACACCTAAAAAAATGAATTCTACCCTATTTGGCTAAGCGTAGGTTTAAATTGTCAATGTCTTTTCGTAATTAACCGTGTATACTATCTCCTCCTAGAATATCTCCCTTATTCTTGGTGAACCAACCACATTTGAAATTCATACTGACTCTATAATGCTTTCATATAAACAGCATATTTTAATTTACGTTACCTCTTTAAAGTGTCCTACTTTTAAAACACAGCACGTTTTTACAAATGGCTTCAAAACAATAGTTCTAAACGCATGTTTCATGGTAAACGCTAATACGAAAATAGCACACGATCCACAATAACAGGTGAGATTCCGTAATAACAGTCTTTAAAAATCTTAAAAGGTTTTAGATTTTGCAAAAGTGACTGAATATTATTTATAGTAAAAGGCGTGAAAACAGTAACACTTTAAATCCATTATGGAAAAGTCACTGGGTAAGAAGAAGAAAAGAGCAATTATTTTGAATTTGAGACATAATACTTACGTAGGTTTCTCAGAGTCCTAGGCGAAAAAAAGAAACCAGATGACTTGTATAGATTTCAGCTGACGGTATTTCCAAGGGGGAGCTAGAGAAAAATGGGGCAGCTACGTTGCTTTCAAGATGCCCTGGTGGTGCCGTGGTTAAGCACTTGGCTGCTAACTGAAAGGTTGGCGGTTTGCACCCATCAGCTGCTCCATGGGAGAAAGATGTGGCAGTCTGCTTCTGTAAAGATTACAGCCTTGGAAACCCTATGGGGCCGTTCTGCTCTGTCCTGTAGGGTCGTTATGAGTCAGAATTGACTCCATGGCAGTGGTTTTGGTTTTTACTTTGCTTTCGAAAGATCTGACTTGCGATGAAGGTAAGGATGAACTTCTGAAAATAGGCAGCCAGCACTTAATTCAAAACTGGTACGGCTGGTGAATATTCTTTTACTCACATTAAAAAAAAAAAAAAATCAGTGTATCAGTATGTACAAATACTATACATTTGGGGGCTGTGCGTGTGTGTATATGAGTGTGTGTATGAGAGAGAGAGAGAAAGTTCTATTATTACCTCTACTTCTAATGAAGAATGACCGCTAATCAACCTAATGCTTGATTGCATTTTATACTTGAAATTAGACAAAAAAAGTAACAAAATGTTATGCATCATTGTATAATTTGATAGCATCCAAAACTATACAACTGGTTTGGCATAAAAGAGTTTAATCACATTTACAGAAAAAGGCAAGTGACATTTAGCATCAAAGAATTTTTAAATGCTCTAGAAACTGCTTTCGACTGTAAACTTGCCTCTGCTAAATTGTTCGATGGAATCCTCATCTTTTGGAGGGCGGCTCTTTCTCTGCCTGTGAACTCAAGATGCTGTTGTTGTTGTTAGTCACTCTCAAGTCGATTCCAGCTCATGGTAACCCCATGAGTGCAGAATAGAACTGTGCTCCATAGGGTTTTCAAGGATGGGATCTTATGGAAGCAGATAGCCAGGCCTGTCTTCTAAGGCACCTCTGGGTGGGTCTGAACTGCCAACCATCTGATTAGTAGTTCAGTGCTTACCTGTCTGTACCACCCAGACACTGAACTCAAGAGAATTAATCAAAATATCCGAAGTCTATACAATGACATTCAGGTTCTTAGATTATACTAGAAGAAAAACACAACACTGTACATTTAGTAAGCATTTTAACGTGTGTCCCCTGTGCTGCTCCCACCCTCCCACAACTCTTTTCCAAGGATTTAAAGTCCAGTCACTCCTATGTACCCAGTAGAGCTTAAATGATTCATTCTTACTGGGGAAAAATGCAAAAAAAAAAGTTTCTGAATTATTGCTGTCCTAAAACATGTCAAATTAAAAAATGAATTAATACGAACAATCCACCCTTCTCTGTCTCAATGTGAGTTATGGCATGTAAATATTTTCAGATGCTTGTATGTGGCACAAGATAAACTTTCTTCAGGTTGTATATTTCCTTGGGATTTGCACGTCTGTGATTGGCACCCTCCCCATGCACACAAGGACTCCTGTGAAGATGACGTCCCCTCGGAACCCGGAACCCACAGTGTGGCACCTTACCTTTGTACAGAGTTTTGGGCACTTGGCAGGTGTGCCCACACCCATTGGAACAGCATTTCTTCACCCCGGAGCACTCATTGTCCACTTCGCAGCTTTCCACGCAGGCGGCAGCGAACCCGCTGGCCCTCTCAGGGGCTGGGCAATCTCCTTGCTTCACAGACAGGATGTACTTGAGGAACTCACAGCTGGTCAAGCATTCGTAGTTCTTCTTGGGGAAGAGGGGCTGAGGGAGCAAAGAACAGAAACAGGCTCCTGTTAAAGACAGAAGAATCGGACCTCCATGCATTGGAAAAGCAGCCCAGCATGCTTAGACTGTCCAAATTCCCCTGGAGTATTTCACAAAGTAAATGGATCTGCTCTCTCTTCCCTATAAAAGTAATGTTTCTGCTAATCTCCCAAAGGAAGATGACCTATAGTTACGCCTCTATATTGCGTCAAACAGACACGTACCATCTAGGTGCGCACACAGTCACAGATGATTCCTTCTATTTCAGCTCAAAGTTGTCAAAGGATTGACTTCAAATATTCACAATGCATGATGAGTACATTTCGGAGAGAGAGAGCGAAACGGGGCAGCTACCCTGCCTTCGAGAGATCTCGCTTGTTAGCAAGGTGTTAGGGGTTGAATCGTGTCCCTGAACATAGGTGTTGGAAATCCCAACCCCTATACTGTGGTTACAATCCCAGCTGGGAATGGGTTTTCTTTGTTATGTTAATGAGGCAGTATTATTATGGAGTGTGTCTTAAATCAATCTCTTTTGAGATATAAAAGGAACAGATTAAGCAAGCAGAGGTGGGCGAAGGTAGGTGCCAAGCCACATGAAGATCACCAAGGAGCCAAGAAACAGAAGCTGAAAAGAGACAAGGATTTTCCCCCAGAGCCCACAGAGACAGACAGCCTTCCCCTAGAGCCGGCACCCTGAATGCAGACTTCCATCCTCCCAAACTGTGAGAGAGAGAATAAATTTCTGTTTGTTAAAGCCACCCACTTGTGGTATTTCTGTCACAGCAGTACTAGATAACTAGGACAGAGGATAAGGATGAACTTCTGAAAATAGTAAGCCAGCATGCAATTCAAAACTGGTATTGCTGGTAGTACTTTATTCACATTCTTTAAAATACATTTTAGTATTTAGAAATAATATAAATTTGGGGTGTGTGTGTGTGTGTGTGTGTATGTGTGTGTGTAAGAGAGAGAGAAAGAAGAATCTGTTATTCCTACTTTTAATGAAGAATGACTGCTATGAATTCTAGTGATTGACTTTGTTTTACTCTTGAAACAGGTGGATGGATGGATGGATAGATGGATGGAGATAAACATATATATATGTATACATTAGAACACTTGTTAGCGCACTGTGTATGTATATTAGAACGACTTGTTAGCACACAAAGGTATACATATAATCTCTTTGCTGACCGGTCCTCCTATTATTTCCCCCACATACTCTAAACACTGATCAAAACCGTTCAGCAGCAGCCTGTGGGACTCTTGACCTCATAATGGTAATGCATTTATCGATGTTCTATCACGAAGTTTTCTAAGCCTCAGTTAACTGAACGTATTTTAATATTATCCAGACTTTAGAGTTAATGTGCAGAGTCTTTTATCAATATGAAATCGTCAATGAATTCTACAGTAAAAGAACATGAATTTTCTTTGAAAATCAACCTACCCATATGTTACCCATGAAACAGTTGGGTCCTGAACAGCATCTTCCTGATGGCATTTTGGCTAAACCCCTAATCAATCAAATATTAGTGACAGCAGGTAGTCCTTGATTAATTAGAGGGATAGCTTAGTGAAAAAGCATAAGTGATGGGAAAACTCATTTATCCAATGCATATTTTTCCTATGGCTTCTGGAAGTGCCCACCCGAGGGAAAAAAGGGAAATGACATTCTCTGTGCTCTCACCCTCTTTGTGCCTTACAGAAGAGGCCAAGACACCCCCACCAGCCCCAGCCCAGGCCCAGACCCAACCTGAAGCCCGAGTCCAACCAAAGCCCTAATGCTACTTTTGTCTTATGTAAGATGGTGGCCGAGACAGCCACCCCACCCCTAAGCTTCACCCTAAGCCTCCATTTGTTTGCGGAAGACGGTGGTCAAGACATCCGGACCAGCGCCACATATAACCCCTAACCCAACTCTATTCCTACCCTTCCTTGCCTTATGTAAGATGGTGACTAAGGCAGGTGCCTTAACACTAACCTTCACCCTGTCTCCTTTTGCTAATAGAAAATGTGGCCAAGACAGCTCCCCAGGCCCTACCCTTGGCCCTCTAAATCTGCTCTCACCTGGAACCTTCTCTCCCAGTCAGCTACCATTTCCCAGTCCTCCTTTACAAATCTGTGTAGGAGCTAGAAATGTTACGTACCATGAGAAAGATGTTTGCAGCCTCAAATAATATTGTTTCACAGCCACAATCATCTTTCTCATGTTTACTTCTAAGTTCAATGCACATCAAAGCATTAATACTTCCTTATGATTCAACACAAGGGAAATACTTTATTTTTTGTTCTTAGACCCATTAACAAAAGAAGGAAAGTAGCAACATTAGCTACAGTAAGTATGGTTCCAAGGTTCCACTAAGAATTCTCAATATCAATACAAACAGTATTAAGAGAAATGCAACCAGAATGTTCCTTAGAAGCAAGGATGGCAAGACTTTCACTTGTTTACTTTGGACACATCATCAGGAAAGACCACCTACTAGAGAGGACATCATGTTTGGCAAAGCAGAGGGCCAGCCAAGGGGAGGGAAACCCTCCGTGAGATGAACTGACACATTAACCACAACAGTGGACTCAGACACACCAACAGTCAGGAAGATGGTGCAGGTCAGGCAACCTTTCACTCTGTCATCCAGAAGGTCTTCACGAGTCGGAGCCAACCCAATGGCAACCAACAACAAACTATGCAGCCATGTATTACATTTAAAACTAGTGTAAATGGCATAGACTGAAGTTGTGTGTGTGTCTCTATTTAACAATTTCACAAATGAAACTAGAAGAAAGGCTGTGGTTCAAACATTGAATTATCACAAACTTTCAGTTGGTTCATTTAAATTATATATATATTATATATACACACACATACATATACATGCATATATATATTTAAATCAACTCTACATGTATGTGTGTGTGTGTATATATATGTGTATATATAAACCAAAACCAAACCCACCGCTGTCAAGTTGATTCTGGCTCATAGCAACCCTGTAGGACAGAGCAGAACTGCCCCGTAGGGTTTCCAAGGCAGTGTATCTTTACGGAAGCACACTGTCCCATCTTTCTCCCTTGATATACATACGTAGATATAGACACATATATACATATACACGGATACGTACATATATGTATGTATATATGTAAATCAACTCTACATACATATGTACAAATTAAACTCTACATGGATATGTATATGTGTATACACAAACACACACACACATTTCAAGCATCGGCAATTCTCAGGGCTTTTCTCTCTTACTCCATTTCACAGTTCATTCTTCTGTTGGCCACTATAGGTATTTTACTTCATTGGCTTTTGAAGTTCTAAAGTTAGATCCAAACCTAGGCTGGCAATCAGAGAAAGAGGCTAACAGATCTGTAACAAATACACGGAGTATACCAGCTTTCTTCTTTCTGCCAAGTGTATACACCATGTGCAGTGAAAGAAAACGCTGATTACCAGAACCATTGGCCCTACCACATGCGTGGACTGGGCTTTTACTAAATCTTGCAAGCATGTTTGCTAACTTGGAAATCATAATGATTTAGTTTGGACTGTGGTATAACCAAATAAACTCAGTTCAAAATTCTTCACATATGAAAACGGGATGACTCAAGAATCAGACGAAGTGACAAGTTGTTATAATTAGTTATGTGCCAGCTGCCACACACTTGAACTGGACAGGAAAGCAGAGATAGGGCCTGGTCACCTTGATACTTGCTTACTGAGCTATTGTGGCAGAATTTAAACATAAACAAACAAAACAGTGGCCTTTGCAGACCTTAACCACTTTTTCCCAGTCAGCACAAAAGAATGATCACAAGTAGCTCAATCATTCTGATATTGCAGTTGATGTGACAGTTGTTTTGTAAGAATATTCTACATTCTTCCTTCTGATGAAGACTCAAAAAGATTTCTGTCATCACTGTGTTGTTGTTGTTAGGTGCTGTTGAATCCATTTGTAACTCATAGCGACCTCCTGTGACCGAGTAGAACGCCCCATAGGGTTTTCTGTAATCGTTACAGAAGCAGATCTGCAGGTCTCTCTTCTGAAGATTCACTAGAGAGGTTTGAACCATCAACCTTCCGGTTAGCAGCCAAGCCCTTAACCGTTGCGCCACCGGGGCTCCTTTCATTGCTTTGAGGATCATGGAAATAAGTGTCGTCATCTTTGCACTCTGGGTTTCCAGGCCAGTACATGATCTTAAAATAATGCAAATAACCTTGTGAATATTAAATAAGATAATGTACACAAAGAACTAAGCACTACTGTAGAAAGCTGGCCAGCACTAGGAGCTCAATAAGGGTTACGCTGGTGTGTTTTTCCCCTCGTTGCTACAAGTTTACTATTGAACATGTCAAAATTCCTCCATTATTCTTACAAAAGCTTTATAATACCTGAAGACAAAATGTTGACTCTGCTTCTTCTATCATGTGACTGTCCACTATAACCCTACTTGCTATTGCCAAGTTAAGTAAGCACTGTAATCTTCAAATAGGGAACTGTGCCTTGTTGAAACCTGTAATAAAAAAACAGCCCAACATTCGTGCTTAAATAAAGATCAGGAAAGTTGTAAACTGCCGTGCTAAAATGTGGATTTGGTACACCATCTTACAGAGAAGTACTGTTTAATTGTTTTATTATTTATATTTAACAAAGGGAAATGTTGATGGCCACTATTGATTATCTTGGGCTCAGTTGAAAAAAATATTGGTGGTCTGCATATCAACTGGAGAACACATGCTATATGTACACGAGGTTGGTCTCCATGTTATTAATCATACGAAGCACTTCTCATTCATTAATCTGAATGGGAATTTACCAGTTTAATGGAACACGGGGAAAAATGCATACAGGTCAGAAGAAATAATGCGTGAATATTAATAATCTAGAGAGGAAGAAAATCTGTGAATTGGTCCCTTAAAGGCCACTAAAAACCCTGTGAATAAGAGGTCATTTGGGTATCAGAAAAGTAAGCTCTGACCATGGGGCATGTAATATTTCTTGTGATAATATAAATTAATCACTCGTACACTTGTCAGTAGGGGTGCAGAAATATTAGGAAAGGAGTGAATTATTCAAACTAGTCTGAGTGTAATGGCCATCAACTCCCATGGTACATGATGAACAAGCATGACAGCACAAATACATCTCATCTCTTGAAGCTGAAAATTAAAATGTGTTTTTGAATGCCTTAGCTGGGCACTGGGCTAAGCTGAACTCGAAAACATGTATAAAATTTATTTCCCTGAGGCAAGGGGCTAAACATAAGATAAAATACCAACAACACCAGGTATCAGTTCTTGAAACACTTAAAAATAAGACAGTATTACTTTCATTTTGTTTGGTATAAAATGCAAGTATTGTACAGTAAAATAATTTGAGTGCCAGTAATGGAATGGTGGAGATCACATGATAGAATTTTCCAAGACCAACGACCTATTCGTTGCAAATACCTTTTTTCAACAACATAAATGTAGACTATACATGTGGACCTTGCTTGATGCCACACACAGCAATCCAATCGACTACATCTGTGGAAAGAGACAATGGAGAAGCTCAATATCATCAAGTTAGAATAAGGCCAGGGGCCACCTTCAGAACAGACCATCAATTCCTCATATGCAAGTTCAAGCTGAAGCTGAAGAAAACTAGAGCAAGTCCACGAGAGCCAAAGTAACTACCCTGAGTATATCCCACCTGAATTTAGAGACCATCTCAAGAATAGATTTGACGCACTGAACACTAATGACCGAAGACCAGGCTAGTTGTGGAATGACATCAAAGACATCAACCAGAAAGAAAGCAAAAGATCATTAAAATGACAGGAAAGAAAAAAAAAAGGCCAAAATGGATGTCAAAAGAGACGCTGAAACTTGCTCTTGAACGTTGAGTAGCTAAAGCAACTGGAAGAAATGATGAAGTAAAAGAGCTGAACAGAAGATTTCAAAGGGCAGCTTGAGAAGACAGAGTATTATGATCAAATGGGCAAAGACCTGGAGTTAGAAAACCAAAAGGGAAGAATGTGCTCGGCATTTTTCAAGCTGAAAGAACTGAAGAAAAAGATTCAAGCCTTGAGTTGCAATAGTGAAGCATTCTATGGGCAAAATGTTGAATGATGCAGGAAGCACCAAAAGAAGATAGAAGGAATACACAGTTACTGTACCAAAAAGAATTGGTCAATGTTCAACCATTGCAGGAGGTAATATATAGTCAAGAACCGATGGTACTGAAGGAAGAAGTCCAAGCTGCACTGAAGGCACTGGCGAAAAACAAGGCTCCAGGAATGGACCAAATACCAACTGAGATGTTTCGACAAATGGGTGCAGTGCTGTAGGTGCTCACTCATCTATGCCAAGAAATTCTGAAGACAGCTATCTGGCCAACCAACTGAAAGAAATCCATATTTGTGCCCATTCCAAAGAAAGGTGATCCAACAGAATGTGGAAATTATCAAACTACATCATTAATGTCACATGCAAGTAAAATTTTGCTGAAGATCTTTCAAAAACGGTTGCAGCAGTATATCGACAGAGAATTGCCAGAAATTCAAATTGGATTCAGAAGAGGACATGCAACAAGGGAAATCACTGCTGATGTCAGCTAGACCCTGGCAGAAAGCAGAAAATACCAGAAAGATGTTTACCTGTGTTTTATTGACTATGCAAAGGCATTCAACTGTGTGTATCATAACAAATTATAGATAACATTGCAAAGAATGGGAATTCCAGAACTCAGCATTATGCCCATGTGGAACCTGTACACAGACCAAGAGGCAGTTGTTTGAACAGAACAAGGGGATACCGCACAGTTTAAATTCAGGAAAGGTGTGCGTCAGGGATGTATTCTTTCACCATACTTACTCAGTCTGTACGCTGAGAAATTAATCCAAGAAGCTGGACTATATGAAGAAGAAAATGGCATCAGGATTAGAGGAAGACTCATTAACAATCCGTGACATGCAGATGACACAACCTTGGCTTGGTGAAAGCGAAGAAGACTTGAAGCACTTACTGCTGAAGATCAAAAACTATACAGCCTTCAGTATGGATTACACAGTACAAAGAAGACAAAAATCCTCACAACTGGACCAATGAGCAACATCATGATAAACAGAGATAAGACTGAAGTTGTCAAGGATTTCATTTTCATTAGATCCACAGAATAAACGCCCAGGAAGCAACAGTCAAGAAATCAAATGGTGACTTCTGGCAAAATGGCGCTCTAGGCAGAAGCACCACACCATCTCTCCACAGCAAAGATCCAAAAAACTAAGCCAAACAGAGAAAACAATCCTGAAACCCTAAAACATCAAATAGAGAGATAAAGAACTCAGCCAAGCACCAAATGGAGTGAGAAAACTGACAGAGAACAGACAGAGAAGAGAGATTCACACAGAGGTCCCCTATCAGCTAACACAGTGTGGATCTGCCATCTTGGACTCCTATCAGAGACCAGCAAACAGGTGGTACGAGAAAGCCGCTTCACGGAGCTTCCAGCGGGAACAAAACAACCGGTAATTTGCAATATATGCTTTCCCACCCCCTACCCTTCTCCACCCCCACTCGGCCTCCTCTACTTCCCACGGCCACAGTCTCTTGTCCGGAAGGCACCGGCTGCTTGGATTCCACCCACCTGAACGGGCCAGCTTGCTGAGTGCCATTTGTTGGCTGCTGGTGTTGCTTTCTAACGCTTCTTTTGATTTCTTCCTTATCTCTCACCACCTCCCCCTCCTTTCACTCAAATACCTGGCTCTGTGTGCGATCTTTGCTTCTTCCTGAGGGGCTGCGAAGCTCCATTTGAGTGTGGAGCTTCTTCCTGGTCTGTGCTGCCGCGCTGGTGGGATCCTGGGGCTTTTGTTCGTTTGTTTGTTTTGAATTGTTGGTTTGTTTTCTTTTCCTTTTCTTGAGTCGGGAGCCCATTCTGGCCAGACAGTGCTGCATGGCTTGGAACCTACCCCCTCAGCTTGCGCAGACGTGCAGAGGGATCCCTGAGATCATTTCTTTTTTTGTTGGTTTTTTTTTTTCTTTCTGTTTTTTAGGGGGCTTTTCTTGTTCTTTTTTTTTTTTTTTAATTTGTTTTGTTTTCTTTTTCCTTTTTTGTCTTTCTTCAGTACTCAGTTTCTCGTCTCTCTGTATCTTCCTTCTCTTTCTGTTCCCTGAATACCTGGTGTTGTATACCGCTACGCCTTCAAGCCAGGCTGTACTGCAACACCTGAGAACAACTTCCCCAGACCTCACAGCCACACCGGTGGGATCCCTGGGAACTTTGCTGTTCTTTTCCCTGTCTGATTTTTATATATTCATTCTTTTCTTTTCTTTTTTCCTCTTCCCCTTTTTGTTTTTCCCATTTCATCGTCTCTCATCTCTCCACTCCAACAGCAAGCTCCCCTTGCATTCTTTTTTGTTTGTTTGTATGGTTTTGGCTCCTGTTCCTCTCTCCTCCCTCCCATGTCCATCTTAGCTCCACACATAACAATCTACCCGCTACATCCTGCCTACCTGCGCTGTGCACTTAACATCACACCAGCAAGCAGCACAGGCACAGCCTACCGAAACCTGCCCTGCATGCACTGATTATGGACCAGCCCTGGTGGCTGTAGTAACTGCCACAAACAACCTGTCCCAGAAACTCCTCTTCAGCTAGACCTGCCCTGCCGTACCATATCTGAGTGACTGACCCTGCTAATTGGAGAAGGAGGTGAAAAGTATTGTGACCACAGATGAGGAAACAACAAAGAACACACAGACCCTCTGCTCAGACATAGCCAAATTAAAAAAAAAGGGGGGGATGAAACACACAAATCTACAATCAATAAACGAGAAAAATAACTACTGAAAGCCCCGAAGACAGCAGACAATATCAAAACATTTACAAAAACAGGGCAGGATGGTTCCAGTAGGTGTCCAAAATAAAACACCAGATGACTTTCCAGTGGAAGAAAAGGCACTAGAACTACCTGATAGGGAATTCAAATCTCTAATACTCAGAATTTTCCAAGAGCTGAAGCAAAAAGCAGATAAAAATGAGGAAAAAAATAGACAAATTCATGCAGAATACAGACAAAAAATTGGAAGAATTCAGGAAAAGAATGCAGGAACAAAATGCCAAAATAAATACACAATTAGAAATTATACACAAACAACAATTAGAAATCAAAAAGATAAACAACAAGATTTCAGAAATGGATGGTGTCATAGAAGGGCTGAGAAGCACATTTGAAACGGTGGAAGACAGGACCAGTGGAATTGAAGACAAACACTTGGATACAATTCTGTTTGAGGAAAACTCAGAAAAAAGAACAAAGAAAAATGAAGAGATCCTGAGAGTTATGTGGGATAAAATCAAAAGCAAAAATTTGCAAGCGATTGGAGTTCCAGAACAGGGGGAGAAAACAGAAAACACAGAGAGGATCGCTGAAGAACTGCTGATAGAAAACTTCCCCAATATCATCAAAGATGAAAAGCTGTCCATCCAAGAAGCTCAATAAACCCCATATAGGATAGACCCCAAAAGAAAATCACCAAGGCGTATCATAATCACACTCGCCAAAACCAAAGACAAACAAAAAATCCTGACAGCAGCTCATGAAAACAAGAAGTCACATACAGAGGAGAAGCAATAAGACTAAGCTCAGACTATTCGGCAGAAACCATGCAGGCAAGAAGGCAATGGGATGACATATATAAAGTCCTGAAAGAAAAAAATTGCCAGCCAAGAATAATGTATTCTGCAAAACTCTCGTTCAAATATAATGGTGAAATTAGGTCATTTCCGGATAAACAGAAATTAAGGGAATATGTAAAAACCAAACCAAACTTACAAGAATTATTAAAGGGAGTTCTTCGATCTGAGAATAAACAACTTCAGCTCACAGGCAGAATCTAGCATGCAGGATTGTACCAGCCAGATACCAATCTAGGAAATGAACTCTCAAGGACTATTCAAAACCAAAAGAAATACAACAGGGAATCAGACCAGTTAATCAGTAAATGACAACAACATCAGAAAAATAAAAAGAGGGAATAAATGGCATAGGTATAGAACCCTCTAATGGAGAGGAAGGCAAGGCGATACCAAGTAATGGTAGACTGCTTCAAACTTAGGAAGATAAGGGTAAAATTCATGGTAACCACAAAGAAAGTTAACAAACATACTCATAAAAATAAAGAGGAAAAACAAAGTCTCAGCAAAAACAAAACCTACAAAGGCAAAAGAAATGAAAAAAAAAAAAATCCACAAACAAAAGTAACTCAAGACAGAAGAGTAAGAAGAACAAAGAAAACGTCAGCGCCACAAAAAAAAAGCACTACAAAATGACAGCAACAAACTCACGTCTATCAATAATTACACTGACTGTAAATGGACTCAATGCACCCATAAAGAGACTGAGAGTGACAGAATGGATAAAAAAACAGGATCCATCAATATGCTGTCTACAAGAGACACACCTTAGAAACAAAGATGTGAATTTATTAAAAGTCAAAGGTTGGAAAAAAATATATCAAGCTAACAACTACCAAAAAAGAGCAGGTGTGGCAATACTAATCTCAGATAAAATAGACTTTAAAACAAAATCCACCCTAAAAGACAAAGAAGGACACTACACAACGATTAAGGGGACGATCCACCATGAAGACATAACCGTAATAAACATCTACACACCCAATGACGGGGCTTGAAAATACATAAAACAAACTCTAACGACACTGAAAAGAGAAATTCACAGTTACACAATAATAGCAGGAGACTTCAACACACCACTCTAGTAAAGGACAGAACAACTAAGAAGAAACTCAGCAAAGATACAGAAGACCTAAAGGGCACAATCAGCCAACTTGACCTCACAGACATACATAGAACACTCCATCCAACCGCTGCAAAGTACACATTCTTTTCCAATGCACATGGAACGTTCTCCAGAATAGACCACATCTTAGGCCACAGAGCAATCCTCAACAAGATCCAAAACGTTGAGATAATTCAAAGTATCTTCTCTGACCACAATGCCATCAAGGTAGAAATTAACAACAGAAAGAGCAAGGAAAAAAAATCAATTACATGGAAACTGAATAATACCCTGCTTACACATCAGTGGGTAATAGAAGAAATCAGAGATAGAATCAAAAAATGCCTAGAATCAAATGAGAATGAAAACACATCATACCAAAACCTTTGGGACGCAGCAAAGGCAGTCCTCAGAGGACAATTTATAGCAGCAGATGCACACATCAAAAAAGAAGAAAGGGACAAAATCAAAACATTAACTACAGAACTCAAACAAATAGGAAGAGAACAGAAAAAAAAAGCCCCCAGCCCCCAGAAGAAAGGAAATAGTAAGGATCAGAGCAGAAATAAGTAGAGAACAGAAAAACAATAGAAAGAATCAACAAAACCAAAAGTTGGTTCTTTGAAAGTATCAACAAAATCGACAAACCACTGGCCAGACTGATAAAAGAAAAACAGGAGAGGACGCAAATAACCCAATAAGAAATGAAATGGGGACATTACAACAGACCCAACTGAAATAAAAAGGATTATAACAATATTATGGAAAAACTATACTCCAACAAATTTAAAAACCTAGAGGAAATGGATAAATTTCTAGAAACACACTACCTACCCAAACTACAACAAAGTGATGTTGAAAATCTGAACAGACCCATAACAAGAGAAGAGATTGAAAAGGTAATAAAAAAAAAATCCCAACCAAAAAAAGCCCTGGCCCAGATGGCTTCACTGGAGAATTCTACAAAACATTTACAGAAGAGCTTGTACCAGTACTACTCAAGCTATTTCAGAGCATAGTAAAGGAAGCAACACTTCCAAATTCATTCTATGAAGCCAGCAAAATGCTGATACCAAAACCAGGCAAAGATGTCACAAAAAAAGAAAATTACAGACCAGTATCTCTCATGAATATAGATGCAAAAATTCTTAATAAAATTCTAGCCAATAGAATTCAGCAGCATATCAAAAAGATAATACACCACGACCAAGTAGGATTCATACCAGGTATGTAAGGATGGTTCAACATTAGAAAATCAATCAATGTAATCCACCACATAAATAAAATGAAAAAAAGAATCACATGATCATCTCAATTGACGCAGAAAAGGCACTTGACAAAGTCCAACACCTATTCCTGATAAAAACTCTCAATAAAATAGGTATAGAAGGGAAATTTCTCAACATAATAAAGGGCATCTATGCAAAACCAATGGACAACATTATTCTTAATGGAGAGAGGCTGAAAACATTCCCCTTGAGAACAGGAACAAGACAAGGATGCCCTTTATTACCACTCCTATTTAACATTGTGCTGGAAGTTCTAGCTAGAGCAATAAGGCAAGAAAAAGAAATAAAGGGCATCCAAATTGGTAATAAAGAAGTTAAACTGTCCCTGTTTGCAGATGATATGATACTATACACAGAAAACCCTAAAGACTCCACGAGAAAAATCTACTGGAACTAATAGAAAGATTCAGCAGAGTAGCAGGATACACGATAAACATTCAAAAATCAGTTGGATTCCTATACACCAGTAAAAAGAATGATGAAAAGGAAATCAGGAAATCAATACCATTTTCAATAGCCCCTAAAAAGATAAAATACTTAGGAATAAATCTAACCAGGGATGTAAAGGACCTATACAAAGAAAACTACAAAACACTACTGCAAGAAACCCAAAGGGATCTACATAAATGGAAAAACACACCATGCTCATGGATAGGTAGACTCAACATTGTGAAAATGACAATTCTACCCAAAGAAATTTACAAATACAACGCAATCCCAATCCAAATACCAACAACATTCTCCAAAGAGATGGAAAAACTAATCATTAACTTTATATGGAAAGGGAAGAAGCTCCAAATAAGTAAAGCACTACTGAAGAAGAAGAATAAAGTTGGAGGACTCATACCACCTGACTTCAGAACCTACTATACAGCTACAGTAGTCAAAAACAGCCTGGTACTGGTACAACGACAGATACATTGACCAATGGAAGAGAATTAAGAACCCAGATGTAAATCCATCCACCTACGGTCACCTGATCTTCCACAAGTGCCCAAGATCCATCAAATGTGGAAAAGACAGTCTTTTTAACAAATGGTGCTGGCAAAACTGGATATCTATCTGCAAAAAAATGAAATAGGACCCATACCTCACGCCGTATATAAAAACTACTTCAAAATGGATCAAAGACCTGAATATAAAGCCTAAAACTATAAAGTTCATAGAAGAAAAAACAGGACCAACACTACAGGCCTTAATACACGGCATTAACAGGATACAAACCATAACCATCAACACACAAACCCCAAAAGATAAGCTAGATAACTGGAATCTTCTAAAACTCAAACACCTAGGCTCTTCAAAAGACTTCACCAAAAGAGTAAAAAGAGAACCTACAGACTGGGAAAAAACTTTGGGACAGTACAAGTCAGACAAAGGTCTAATCTCCATAATCTATAAGAAAATCCAACACCTCTACAACAAAAAGACAAATAATCCTATTAAAAAATGGGCAAAGGAAATAAACAGACACTTCACCAAAGAAGACATTCAAATGGCCAACGGACACATGAGGAAATGCTCGCGATCACTAGCCATTAGAGAAATGCAAATTAAAACCACAATGAGATACCATCTCACCCCGGCATTACTGGCACGAATCAAAAACACTGGAAATGACAAATGTTGGAGGGGCTGCGGGGAGATGGGAACTCTTATGCACTGCTGGTGGGAATGCAAAATGATAAAACCGTTTTAAAAAAGGATATGGCGCTTTCTCAGAAAGCTAGAAAAAGACATACCAGTCGATCCAGCAATCCCACTCCTAGGAATATATCCTAGAGAAATAAGAGTCGTCACTCGAATAGACATACGCACACCTAAGTTCATGGCAGCATTGTTCACAATAGCAAAACGATGGAAACAACCTAGGTACCCATCAATGGACAAATGGATAAACAAACTATGGTACATACACACAGTGGAGTACTATGCACTGAGAAAGAACGATGAATTTGTGAACCATCTCATAACATGGATGAAACTGGAGGACATTATGCTGAGTGAAATAAGTCAATCACAAAAGGACAAATATCGTATGAGACCTCTATTGTAAAAACCCACGAAAAAGTTCACACACAAAATATAACAATCTTTGTTGGTTACCAGGGATGGGAGGGGTGGGGGGAAATACTAAATAGGCAATAGATAAGTGGTATCTTGGGTGAAGAGCGAGACAGTACACAGTACAGGGGAAACCAGAACAACTTGTACAAGGAAAGGTCATGGAAGCCCCATAGACACATGCAAACTCCCTGAGGGACTGAATTGCTGGGTGGAGGGCTGTGGGGACCATGGTCTCGGGGAACATCTAGCTCAACTGGCATAACACAGTTTATAAAGACAATGTTCTACATTCTACCTTGGTTAGTAGCGTCTGGGGTCTTAAAAGCCTGTGAGCAGCCATCTAAGAAACTCCACTGGTCTCATCCCTTCGGGAGCAAGGGAGAATGAAGAGAACAGGATACAAAGAAAAGATTTATCTGAAGGACTAATGGACCACAGCTACCAAGGCCTCCACCGGACTGAGTCCAGTACAGCTAGATGGTGCCCAGCTACTACCACTGACTGCTCCGACAGGGATCACAACAGAGGGTCCCAGACAGAGTTGGAGAAAAATGTAGAACAAAATTCTAACTCACAGAAAAAAGACCAGATTTACCGGTCTAAAGGAGACTGGAGAAACCCTGAGGGTATGGCCCCCAGACACCCTTTTAGCTCAGTGGTGAAGTCATTTCTGAGGTTCACTGTTCAGCCAGGGAGTGGACAGCCCCAGAAAACCAAATGGGACTAATGAGGCACAGCAGTCCAGGGACAAGGGCCAGAAGGCAGAAGGGGACAAGGAAGCTGGTGATAGGGAACCCAAGGTTGAGTAAGGATAGTGTTGATGTGTTGTGAGGTTGTTAACCATTGTCATAGGGCAACATGTGTACTAACTGTTATATGAGAAACTATTTTGTTCTGTATGCCTTCATCTAAAGTGAGAATAGCAGCACAACTGGAAGAGCATAGTCGATGTCACTGAACTGTGCATGTAGAAATTTTTGAAATGGTGTGTCTTTGGCAGTGTATATTTTCACCAAAAATAAAAAATAAAAAGGTCAAGAAGGGAGAGGGTTGACATGCCGTGGGGTTGTTAACCAATGTCATAAAATAATATGTGTACTACTGTTTCATGAGAAACTATTTGTTCTGTAAGCCTTCACCTGAAGTACAATTCAAAAAAAAATCAAAAAATAAAAGAAACCAAATGATGTATTGCACCAGGCAAATCTGCCGCAAAACACCTCTTTAAAGTGTTGAAAAGCAAAGATGTCACTTTGAGGCCTAAGGTGCGCCTGACCCATGCCATGATATCTTCAATTGCCTCATAGGCATGTGAAAGCTGGACAATGAATAAGGAAGACCAAAGATGAATTGATGCCTTTGAATTCGGGCGTTGGCAAAGAATGCTGAAGATACCATGGACTGCCTGCCAGAAGAGCCAACAAATCTATAATTAGAATGAGCCTTAGAAGTGATGATGGTGAGACTTTGGCCCACTTACTTTGGACGCGTCATTAGGAAAGATCGGTCGCTTGAAAAGGACATCAGGGAAAACGAGAGGAACCCTCAGTGAGATGGACTGACACAATGGCCTCAACAATGGAATCAAACGTACCAACCATCATGAACATGGCCCAGATCCAGGCAACGTTCTGCTCCGGTATACATCAAGTTGCTGCGTATCCGAGCTGACTCACGGGTAACTCACCGCAACAGCAGCATATGGGCCTCACTGCACCTTCTCTTTTGCAAATGCTTAATGATCTTGGTCATCTCTTAACACCGATAAAAGTGGGTAGAATTTGCTTAAAAAATAAAAAAGGGACTTTTCAAAACTAGCATACTTTATTATTACAGATATTAGTCATGACTCAGTCTTAGAAGAAATACAACCAGAATGGTCCTTACAGGATAGCAAGACATCAGCTCATTTACTTTGGACACGTCATCAGGAAAGACCAATAGCTAGAAAAGGACGTCATGGTTGGTAAAGTAGAGGGTCAGCGAAAATGAGGGAAGCCCTCCATGAAAGACATTCACACAACAGTTGTAACAATGGACTCACACAGATCAAAGACCGTGAAGACGGCACAGGACTGGGCAGTGTGTTGTTCTGTTATACATGGGGTTGCCATGAGTTAGAGCCGACTCGATGGCCTTGCAAACGTACACGTTGGTTCAAAATGTACGTAACAGACCACTTCAGCTGCAAAGGAGAAAAATCTAGCGTTCTTAAGGGTCTGAACTTTTAAGAAGTGAAAAGCTTATGTTCGTGGCAATGTACACTTTGTATGAATTATTAACCAATACTGGGAGTTATCAGGAGGGTGGACAGGGTCATATGAAGTCTATCTCAACGAATGACCGGCCTTACAATGCAGAAACAGTCATCAGTGTTTCCAGGGCTCAGCCCATTGCAACGTAACAGTTAGACATTTACTGCAAAACGCAACTGGGACAACAAACACACAGAGACTTATAAACAGTCAAAGCAACTAAAATGCAACATGGAGGCCTGGGTTATTTGACCGCTGGGCTGTGGCTGTTGGACAAGCTGCTCACATTAACTCGTAGCTGTTAATGTTCCCCACCTTTCAGCTTTCAGTCGACCTTTCCTGCCAGAGCTGATCACAGCTCCTGCGCGCATGTCCCATTTTAATGAACTGGGTTTGGTTCAGAAGACGTCACAGGTGTTTTTGAAGACAACAGCAATGCACACGCCCGCGGCCACACACAAGGAGTTTCCAGGGAGCAAGGTTTCAGATAGCCTTTAGTTATTTCTTCCTTCTCGGGCATCAGACGCAAAAATCACAACTCCGAGTCACCGATATTCAGGGATGTTGTTGTTCGTTGCCGCTGATTCGATTCCGACTCATGGTTACTCCATCTGTGCAGAGTAGAGCTGTTCATAGGGTTTTCAAGGCTGTGTGACCTTTCAGAAGCAGAGGCCAGACCTGTCTTCTGAGGTGCCTCTGATGGGGTTTGAACCACCAACCTTTCGGTTAGTAGCTGAGTGCTTAACTGTTTGCACCACCAGGGACTCAGTGTGTTTATAAAACAAACAGCAAAGCACACCTTGTTCCTCGTAACAGCATACGTCAGTTCATATGGATATATGGGGTGTGCACAGGAAATAATGCAACCTAAAAGTAGGGAGGCATTTCATGCAACAGAGAAAAGAACCCAGGGCTGGCCTCTCTCGTCTTGTCTTTGCATTAATTTATCTTCTTTTTTTTCCTGCTGCCTCTTCTCTGTTCCATGACTCAAGGGGCTGGATTCCCTTCTTTCAATGGGGGTGACCCCCACTGAGCCACACCCTGTGCAATCCCTTCCCCTTGAGCGCAGAAGGACCAGTGACTCGCTTCTAACCAACAGAACACAGTGATGGTGATGCTGTTATGTTGTTTTCTGTAAGACTGTGTCATAGCAGACTGCCAAGTGAGACTCTCCTGCTGGCCTTGGAGGAGCAAGCAGGCATCCTTTGAACTGCCTATGGAGGAGGCCTTGTGGCCAGGACTGTGGGTGCCTCCAGAAGCTGAGGGAGGACCTCGGCCAACAGCCAACAAGAAAACAGGGCCTCAGTCCTACAGGCTCAAGGAAAGGAGTTCTTGAGAACAACCAGAATGTCCACAGAAGTGGTGTCTCCCCAAGTTGAGCCTCTGGATGAGAATGCAGCCTTGCTAGACCCAGCTACACCATGCCCACAGTCTGACCCAGAGAAACTGTGAGATCGTAAGTCACTAAGTTTGGGGGTAATCTGTTACACAGCAATGAACCAGTAAAACCAGCTGCCATCGAGTCAAATCCAACTCATTGCAATCCCAAGTGTTTCAGAGGAGAACTGTGCTCCACGGGGTTTTCAATGGTTCGTTTTTCGTAAGTAGATCACCAGACTTTTCTTCTGAGGTGCCTCTGGGTGGACTCAGAAACCAAGCGTTTGGTTAGCAGCCAAGTTGTTAAGCATTTTCATCAGTCAGAGATTCCTACCCCACAGTAGATAACTAATATAAAGATATTAAATTTAATGTCAAATAAGGAAAGTTTAATCAAAATACTTTTAAAAAGCAGAGCTGTCACTTTGAGGACTAAGGTGCACCTGACTCAAGCCATGGTATTTTCAATTGCCTCATACGCATGCAAAAGCTGGACAAAGAACAAGAAAGACCGAAGAAGAATTGACGCCTTCGAATTATGGTGTTGGCGAAGAATATTGACTATACCGTGGACTGCCAGGAAAACCCTGGTGTCGTAGTGGTTAAGTGCTATGGCTGCTAACCAAAGGGTTGGCAGTTTGAATCCACCAGGCGCTCCCTGGAAACTCTATGGGGCAGTTCTACCCTGTCCTATAGGGTCGCTGTGAGTCGGAATCGACTCAACGGCAACAGGTTTGCTTTGGGTTTTACGGACTGCCAGAAGAACAAACAAGTCTGTCTTGGGAGAAGTGCAGCCAGAACGCTCCTTAGAAGCGAGGACGGCAAGACTTCATCTCTCGTACTTTGGACATGTGATCAGGAGGGACCAGTCCCTGGAGGAGGACATCATGCTCGTTAAGAGAGTCAGCGAAAAAGAGGAAGACCTTCAATGAGATGGACTGACACAGTGGCTGCAACAATGGGCTCAAGCATAACAATAATTGTGAAGACGGTGCAGGACCAGGCAGAGTTTTGTCCCGTTGTACACAGGGTCGCCATGAGTAGGAACCGACTCGATGGCACCTAACAACACCAAAGCAAAGTTTTGATTGGTCCCGGAAGAAGCCAAACTATTTTGATAAAACAGCTGGATAATATGTCAGCTACCTTGAGGGCAGAAACTGTATCATTTTCAGCATGTAAGAAAGGGCTGGTTACAAAAGAGGCATTTGAGACTTACTCTTCTATTTGGTCCATCATTAATTCATTATCTCAGCTGTGGATGTCAGTACCAGCACAACTGAGTGCATAGCCTTGAATATCTGCCAGGAGTTCTATGTATTATTTAGGCATTTTAATGTTCACAATTACAGCCTGTTTCCCAGGATGTCACTGATGACAGCCCTCAGGCTGGACGTGCTTCTAACAACAGAACAGCGTTGTGCAAAAGTTGACAGAGCGACCAGCTGGTCACAAAATGCTGAGCAGCAACTTGCAGAGCAAAATAAAACTGAGATAAGAAGTAACATATTGATCACCTTGGTTACTGAGAAACACTTTCGTTCCACTTCTGTAAAATAGCATTGTACACTTTGGTAAACTAACACGAGAGCAAAGTTGAGTCAATTCCGACTCATAGCAACCCCCAAAGTGTAGTGGTAGAGCTGTGCTCTGTAGGGTTTTCAATGGCTGATTTAAACAAAAAAAAAATTTTTTTTTTACATTTTGGTCAAAGTATACACAGCCAAAGATATACCATTTCCACAATTTCTACATGTACAGTTCAGTGACATTGACTACATTCTTCAAGTTGTGCTACCGTTCTCACTATCCTTTTCCAAATTATTCCACTGCCATTATCTTAAACTCAGTGTTTCCTAAGCTTCCCATCCAACCTTCAATGGCTGACTTTTTCAGAGCGGATTGCCAGGCCTTTCTTCTGAGGCATTTCTGGGTGGATTCAAACCGTCAACCTTTCAGTTAGCAGCTGAGCGCTTAACCACTTGAGCCACAGGCACTCCACATAACACTATGACCCTGTGAGATTGCCCACGGGATGTCTACCAGTGCAGTACCTGGGTAGCTGTCAGAAGACAGGGCTCTAGACTTGGGCTCCCAGCTGGGGGGCTGGCCCTAGGGTAAGCCATCTGACTTGATCAGTCTCTACTCCGCAGCCTTTCATACTTCCCCACACAGCTTTTGAGGACCTACTATGCACTGTGCTTATCTCTAGGGTTACTGGGAAGAGCAATGAGGACTGTTGACGCACTGTACAAAGTGAAGAAGGGCTATCATTCCCCTCATCCAGAGCCCATATCCTTAGGATCCAGTCCCTGTGCCTTCCAAGGAGAAAACCAGACTGCAGGGTCACATGAGCACCAACTGCAGTGGGAGAAGACCAACTGCTATGTCTGTCTGGGTCGCCTGGGAAGAGTCCCCTTCCAGCCCTAGTTCAGTTCAAAGAAGCCCCCTATCATAGCCCCATTTCATCCTGATGCTGTGCAGCACCTATTCTGACTCTCTCCCAAGACCATCAACAGAGCCTCCTGAACTGCCACAGTGGACTTTCAACTGCGGTTCTCCACTGGCCCTCATGGACTTTCAGGTTCTCCTTATTTCTGGAGGCTACTATGCCTGGGGGGCAGTAGTGGGTCAGTGGTAGAATTCTCGCCTTCCATGTGGGCTGATGCATCTCATGCACAGCTGCCACCCATCTGTCAGCGCAGGCTTGCATGTTGCTAGGATGCTGAAAAGGTTTCAGTGGAGCTTCCAGACCAAGATGGCCTAGGAGGTAGAAGGAAAGCCCTGGTGATCGACTTCCAAAAATCAGCCAGTGAAAACCCTGTGGATGCCAACAATCCAATGTGCAAACCACTTGGGAAGATGCAGGACCAGGCAGCATTTATCCTGTCCTGCATGGGTCACCATGAGTCGGGGGGTTAACTAGGCAGCAGCTAACAACAAGTGTGCCTGGAAGCAGGCCAGAAAGGACTTTCAGACTCTCCTTACTTCTAGAGGCCACCACGCCTAGAACAGGGCAGTCCATCTGGTCCCCTTGTCTCCCTGGCTACATCCTAGCAGATGCCAGGCTGGGGCAGAGCCTGAGCCCTGGTTTGCCCTCAAGGAGACAGACTCTGTCTCCCTGCCTTCAGCACTATTGGTGACTTTAGACACAGGTCTTCCAGGAAGCCACAGTCTGTGTGTGATCTACCTGAGAGCACCGGTGGTCTAGACACCTCCCACACATCTCCACGTGCAGGAGCCCTCCACCCAGGGCCTGGGGAGCCTGAGAGGAAGCAACGAGATGAAGTGTCTGAGCAACCTGCTTCCAACAGTCGGGGCTGCTTCTCCACAACGGCATGGAAGGTGCAATATCACACAGAGAACTACGCCCAGAACAGCCGCAGTGTAGGGTGGGAGGAAGGAGCCTTGGCGGTGCGGTGGTTAAAGCACTGGGCTGCTCACCAAAAGGTCGGCGGTTTGAACCCACCCAGCAGTTCCACAGGTGAAAAGACCTCGTGATTTGCTCCCATAAAGATGACAGCCTTGGAAACCCTATGGGACAGTTCTACCCTGTCCTACAGGGTCGCTATGAGTCAGAAAAGACTTGACACCTAACAGCAACAAGGTGGGAGGGGGATGGCAAGAGTTTGTACTTCTAAACAATGTCTAGTCTTCCATGTGTGAGTAATACAGTGTATTATCTTGGTGTCTGCTTAACAGACAATGGAAGCAGTGGGTGGCTAGGTCTTAAGAACGCTCATGGTTTTGTTTCCTTTTCTTTTCTATGTGAGTTTAGTTACTCGTTCTCACTCTGCTCCTCCTCCTCCCTCTCCCTCTCTTCTTCTTTTCTGTCTCCCTCTCCCTCCTACCCCCTTCTCTCTGTCTCTATTTCTCCAGAAGTGAACTGATATCCCCAGGCTGCACAGGGACAAGGGTGCCCTTCCCTGCCGACAGCACCCCCACCCCGGGCACCACCAGGCTGTGGTCAAGCGCTGAGAAGCGCCGGCCGTGCCCTGTGGCTCTCTTACCTCACAGAAGCTTTGGCACTGATGCCTCCGCTGGTCCCAGGACTCCTTGCAGGGCTCCAGACACTGGGAGAGACGAAAAACAAGAGAAAATCAGCCACAAAGAAGACACAAAACCAAGGGGAAAAATCCACTGGTGTGCACTGCCTTCCACGCCCATGTTTCCTGGTCAGTTAGGAAATGCAACATCTAAGCTGAGTATTTTAGCTGCGCGTAATATGAAGTCAGCAGAAGTGTCATTACAGAACCAGGACAAATGTATGTGCGTGTGTATATATATATATATATATATATACTTTAAACACAACTGGGAGAGAAAGGTTGCACGGTCTGGAGGCGGCTCACGGGAAATGCAGCAACATTCCTGATAGACTCAGAATAATTCAGATAAAAAATATTTTTATTCAATAAGAAATACTTTTTAAAAGATTTTCTTTCAGGGGAATTATTTTTCTCAAACCGTTACTATTCAGTATCAATTTCCTTTATTAAATTGACAAAATACTGTTATTTCTTTGGTAAAGAAAACCCAGTGGCGTAGTGGTTAAGAGCTACAGCAGCTAACCAAAAGGTCGGCAGTTTGAACCCACCAGCTGCTCCTTGGAAACCCTACGGGGTCCTATAGGGTCACTATGAGTCGGAATAGACTTGATGGCAAGGAGTTTGGTTTGTTTGTTTTTTTAATACTCTTAGAAAAAGTGATTCAGTGGAATTGCACTGTGCTAAAATACGTGCATATGCACATGTGTATATATGTGTGTGTTGTGTGTACACACATATATACACACACCTATGTGTGTGCTGTATGTGTATATGGAATTGCACTGTGCTAAATACATGAATATGCACATATGTATGTGTGTGTATAAATAAAACAAATATATATATTTGTTAACATGTATTTAGTGCAATTAATTCAAAAATAATTTAAATTCATCCACTTTAATTACTACTGATCACATAACCAAAACTTACTCTACTATATACGGTTAGAGTTAGAGTTACATATATATAGTTATAAATTAATGAGAATAAGCAGGCCTCACTGTTGAAAACGACTGCAGTAATTTATTGTAATAAAAAAAATCACTGTTCAATAAACAAATTATGCATATATATATAACATAATTATTACTCTATAGTGTAAATATAGTAATAAATTATATATACACACATATATAATATGCTTAAATAAACTTTGATACATTTATAAAGATATAGATACAGATGTAGATATATCAAAGATAACAGCCAGGACTCCTTGTTGAAACTACAATGTTACATTCATATCCATGGAGATTGGATTATTCAGATGATACGTTTAATGCAATATAAAAATCAGCTCCCGTGTAGCCAAAGTCAGTCATCTAAATATTGGCATACCATTGACTCTCATAAGCTCATGATGATTTTCTCTATGTGATTTTTATTCCTTTGTTGGTAAATAAATGTTCCTGTTAGGGTCAAACTTACCTTTTAAATTTTCAAACATTTATAATGTAACATTCAGGATGGATGATATACCTATACCATTTTGTCACTCTGTTTTCTAATAATCCCCCCTCCACTGTAAAATTAAAATACAGCGTGAAGAAACACTGGAAGATTGTATGGTGAAACTGGATTTTCAAATAAACATTGCCAGTTTCCAATCAGAAATCTATATGAAAACCAGTGACGCTCCTGTGCCGAGCGTCAGGCGTTTCTGAGTGTGCTACTCTGGACGTGATCTCTGGCCACGAGCATCCGCACTCCCGGAGTTTTAGAAACACACACCCCTCCACACCTGCAGAGTCAGGGCCCCAGGATCTCCCTGGATGTGTTCGGCTGGGAAGTCTGCATGCTGCTAAACTTTCAGAACTGCCATAGCATTTGATAAAAACAAAGGGTCCATAAAGGCTAACTCATTCATGAATGTTGCATGTAAACAATTCATTTTTCATCATTTTAATTAAAAGAATCTTGAGTTCATCAATGATACCTCCCCAATACTGACATGAGCTGGGCCCCCGTTTATTTGTTTTTACCTCTCTCAAGCGTGACCCCAAACAATACGTGAATTATCACCACTAAAATATTTCTCAAGGATACCATTTTTCTGACAGCAGTGAAACAGTGTTTGAAAACTTGTTTATCTTACATATATTACTAATCCTTAAAGAGTTATTAGGTTAGTTTCCTAAAGGAAGGTCAATACCTTATCTTTATTTTTAATATTTTTTAAGACATTGGCTCTTAAGTTTCCAGACTCCTTTTTTGGTTTGTTTGTTTAGTTTTGTTTTTTATGACACTGGTTCTTTGTCAAAAAAGTTTAGTAGTCATTTAATAAGTATGCTTGAACTAATCTCTTCTCAAGGTCATTTGCAATAAATAAATAGCACTCTTCCAAATACCTTGAAATTTTATTTAGTTTGAGATTAAACTGTGTTTTATTAAAGCTGCACCAATCCACAAGATCAGCTACTCCCAAGTTAAGTCTTTGTCATTTCACTCAAGAAATACCCAGCAAGCATTTATTCCTTATAAGAAACTGTTAAGTGCTGTCGTGCATTGAATTGTGTCCCCCCAAAATATGTGCCAACTTGGCTAGGCCATGATTCCCAGTAGTGTGTGACTGTCCTCCGTTTTGTGAGCTGATGTAATTTTCCCCTGTGTGTTGTAAATCCTAATCTCTGCCTGTGGCTAATGAGGCAAGATTACATTATGTTAAAGAAGATTAGGGTGGGATGCAACTGCCCTTACTCAGGTCACAGCCCTGATCTGACGTAAGGAGAGTTTCCCTGGGGTGTGGCCTGCGCCACCTTTTATCTTACAAGAGAGGAAAGGACAGAGAGGCAAGCAGAGAGATGGGGACCTCCTGCCACCAAGACAGCAGTGTCAGGAGCAGAGCGTGTCCTTTAGACCCGGGGTCCCTGCACTGCGAAGCTCCCAGACAAAGAAAAGATTGATGACAAGGACCTTCCCCCAGAGCCGACAGACAGAAAGCCTTCCCCAGGAGCTGGCATCCTGCATTCGGACTTCTAGACACCTAGACTGCGAGAGAATAAATTTCTCTTTGTTAAAGCCATCCACTTGTGGTATTTCTGTTAGAGCACCACTAGATGACTAAGACAAGTGGTATGTGTCTCACAGTGTATCAACAAAACTATGCAGTTCTTGTTTTCTGCCACTGGTAAAAACATAAGCCATGAAAATCTGCTACTATATGTGCATATAGTTGCATTTTCTTAACCATACACTTATAAATGCATAAAAAGTCTTAATCCTTTGAGATCTCCACAGTCACACATAACCTATTTCTTGAAAGCTCGTGGAACACGCAAATAATTTATATAAAACAAATATCATTTACAAAAATTTGGGCATGCTTGGACATTCTAATGGAAGCAATACATATTACACTTGTCTTCTTGTTAATCCATATCACTTCCATCAGGGTATGCAATTCATTTAAAGCTCTATTACAATTGCACGCTTGCATTTCCAGTAACCCCTGATCAGCAGTGTCTGAAGACACACCTCAAGACGTTATTAATGACAGCAAACATTTTCTTTTAATAATCCTCTATGAAAACTACCTGACAAGCATTGCCTGGCTGCAGCCATCAGAATAAATCTTTGCAGGATAAACTGGCCCAATTTTATTCTGGTGAATCTTTAGGATTCTCTTGGTCAGTTAAAACGATTCCATCTCTCTCACGGTTTAGAAAAGAAAAACACACTTTCTATTTCTTCAAATAATCAAAACGACACGCCAAACAAGGATAGTCCCAGATCTGTCTTCTGGGAAAGAACAGAAAGTGAGAGAAATAATAATACTACAGACAAACAATGGCTTTGGAATTTATCACCTATCACTGTTCTAAGTGCCAAGATCTTATATTGCCTAAAACTATAAAATACAGCAACCAAACTTAAGAGTTTAGCAAGCGTCTTAGGCTTTCAAGTTTTAGAACGATCAACTGTTGAAATCATTTCCTCGTTGGCTACTGTTTCAAGCCCAATAAAGAAAAACTCCAAACTTTAGAGAAATGTTTAAAAAAAAAAAAAGGGGGGGGGGGGATGAAAACGAATCACGTGTTGTACTTGGAATGTAGATAGCAATTATTTTTTACTTAACCTAGAATGATACATTCTCAATATCATTTGCTTAGACATTTCAATTTCTCTATATTAATTTTATACATTATATGTAATATATAATTATATATAATATAAAAAGTCCCTGGTGGCGCCACTGTTAAGAGCTCAGCTGCTAACTGAAAGGTTGGCATTCTAACCCACCGAGTGGCTCCACAGGAGAAAGACCCGGTGATCTACTCTTGTAAAGATTACAGCCTAGAAAACCCTATGGGGCAGTTCTGCTTTGTCACACAGAGCAGCTCTAAGTCGGAATCCACAGCACACAACAACATTTATAATAACATAAGGTGTAATCAACATATACTTCTATGTTATTTTTTATATTGTATAACATTTATAAATTTTTATGAGCAACACCAAGGGTTGGCACACTCAAATGGTCCAGGACCCAAGCAAAGAATGACCAAGTATAAAGGAGGCAGAGTACAGCAACTGGGACGATGAGAATGGTACACGGGACAGCCCGCCCAGTGGGCAGTGACAACTGAATATTCTCCACCTCGCTGCCTGCCCATTGTGGTCCGAGGTTTTCCAGGGTGCTCCACACTTCACAGAGAAGCCAGTGATACCAATTTCATGGCAATTCTTCTGCTTTTCAGATGTACTACACAGGACTTGGTATTGACTGCAATTTATTTACAGCATAATACGCTAAATGTCTACTGAAAACAGGGAATACCAGAAAGATGTTTACCTCTCCTTTACTGACTATCCAAAGGCATCTGACTGTGTGGATCCTAACAAATTACAGATAACATTGCGAAGAATGGGAATTCCAGAACACTTCACTGTGCTCATGAGGAACCTGTCCATAGACCAAGAGGCAGTGGTTCGAACAGAGCAAGAGAGTACTGCATGGCTTAAAATCTGGAAAAGTGTGTGTCAAGGCTGTATTCTTTCACCATACTTATTCAATCTGTATGCTGAGCAAATCATCTGAGAAGCTGGACTGTATGAAGAAGAATGTGGCATCAGGATTGGAGGAAGAATCATTAATAACCTATAATATGCAGAGGACACAACCTTGCTTGCTGAAAGTGAAGAGGACTTGAAGCACTTACCGATGAAGATCAAAGACTACAGCCTTCAGTATGGATTACACCTCAACATAAAGAAAACAAAAATCCTCACAACTGGACCAAGAAGCAACATCATGACAAATGGAGAAAAGATGGAAGTCGTCAAGGATTTCGTTCTACTTGGATCCACAATCAACGCTCATGGAGACAGCAAAGAAATTGAAAGATGCATTGCATTGGGCAAATCTGCTGCAAAAGACCTCTTTAAAGTGTTAAAAAGCAAGGATGTCACTTTGAGGACTAAGGTGCACCTCACCCAAGCCATGGTGTTTTCAATTGTCTCGTATACATGGGACAGCTGGACAATGAATAAGGAAGCCCAGAGAAGAGTCGATGCATTTGAATTATGGTGTTGGTGAAGAATACTGAACATACTATGGACTGCCAGAAGAACTAACAGAATGCTCCTTAAAAGTGAGGATGGTGAACCTTCCTGTCCCATACTTTGGACATGTTATCACGAGGGACCAGTCCCTGCAGAAGGATATCATGCTTGGTAGAGGGTCAGTTAAAAAAAAGAAAGACCCTCAACAAGATGGACTGACACAGTGACTGCAACAATGGGTTCAAACATAGCAATGATTGTGAGGATGGCCAAGACCAGGCAGTGTTTTGTTCTGTTGTACATAGGGTTGCTATGAGTCGGAACCAACTCAATGGCACTTAACTACAACAATTTTTTTTTTCTTTCTCTAAGTCAGTGGCTCTCAATTTGGCATAATTTTGCACACCCCGGGGACTTTTCTCAATGTCTAGAGACAATCTTGTGTGTAACAAACTAAGAGGAGGTAGGGAGACTGGCATCTAGTGAGTAGAGGCCAGGGATGCTGCTAAGCACCCTTCTACACACACGGCAGATTCCCCTTCCTCCCCCTGCCAGGATAAAGAATTGCCTGGCCCCAAATGTCACACAGGTTGGTGCTGTAAAACCCTGGACTGAGTGCAACGGAAAAGCAGTAAATTATCCATCCTGAGAAACAGCTCTCCCAGGACAGAGGGGTAAATGCTACTCTGGACTGTGACTTCCCATCTTGTATCAATCAATTCCGTATATTTCAGTCACAATCATCCTTCTAAAATATGGCTTTGCTAATGTGAGGTCCCTGATAAAACTAGCAAATAACCACCAAATTAAGGGCTGAGTATGTGGTTTCACATTCAAGACATCTGGTCAACCAGCAAATCCTGCCTAATCCGTTTCATTAGCCTCCATGGGAATTGCCTGCAACGAAGTCTGTCTCTTCTCCCACTCTGTTGCTGTACCTCTTCCCTAAGGAAGACCGATTCTGTTCTGCACTCACATCAGCAGCCACTGTTTTTGTTTGACTATCACTGTTCACATAGCACACACTGATTTCTCCTCTCTGCTAACAGATAGCATTTACTGTCCCCTCCAAGGGCCCCCCATTTTACTTCTGGCAGATACGCAGAGACTCTAAGTCGTCCTGAAGTCACTCTATCGTAAACAGACTATAAACTCCCCCTCTTTAGTAGGGAATACAAGGCGTACGGGACTGAGGACGCAGATGCAAGGACGGACTCCAAAGAATAATCCCTGTGCCCCATGGAACAGAGAGGAACAGAGGAATAGAAAGCCTTGGTTTGAGGCTGGACTCTGCCATGTGTTTGCTCGCAGTCATGACCAAATAGAATCGATTACTTAGCCTCAGTTCATTTATTCAAATACGAGAAGGTAATCTTCCATATTAGCTTGTTAAGATATTACTGGACATGTGAAGAGTGCCAGGACCTTTACGGATTATGGAAAACTTTTATAAATATTTCTGAAATGGAGTCTCATACCAACGAACCTATGGAGGTAAGTAAAACTGTGTACTATAATTCTAGATTGTAAATGTTACATGCTAACAGTTTAAAAGCCAAAAACGAACAAACCCATTGCCTTTGAGTTGATTTTGACAAATAGCGACCCTATAGGACAGAGTAGTACTGCCCCATGGAGTTTCCAAGGAGCGGCTGGTGGATTCAAACTGCCAACCTTTTGGTTAGCAGTCAAGCTCTTAACCACTGCGCCACCGGGTTCCACTAGCGGTTTATGGAGGAGAAAACCATGGTGTAGAGAAAATGAAGAAACAAAGCTAGTGAGAATTTGAACTCACACTTTGGCACACTGGAAAGCTGGTTCCATTAGAAAGCACTGCCCTATTTACGCTGCATGACTGCAGAGGTTTAATGAGCTGATATATGTAAAAAGGATCTGTAAACTGAAAAGTACTTTGCAAATCTATGGGATTACTCAATTATTGTGATCTTTGAGAGGACTCTGTTCCAGGATGCCCTAAACCCGTTGCCACTGAGTCGATTCTGACTCATAGTGACCCTATAGGTGCTAGCAATTCCAAGGCATTTATGCGATGACAACCAACAGGACTATTTCGCATCGCAAAAAGAGGGATCCAACCTCTATGAGCTAACTTATTGACAACAAAAGAAGCGATTGATTCTGCTTCGCTGAACGACCCTCTGACCAGTTTAGCACAGAATTCCATACCGTATATTTAACCAAACACTTCCATAAAAGTGAAACAAAGGAAATTACATTACCTAAGACAGCAATCATAGTAAGTTCTGAAGCAAAGAAGGTTCACACCAAATTTAAGTTTTCATACAAGCCCAACAATCCAGGAAGTACAACCCATAAATTGTTGTGTGCCGTCAGCTCAATTGGACCCATAGTGACTCTGTAAGATAGAGCAGAACCGCCCCATATGGTTTCCTAGGCTGTCCCGTTTACAGGAGCAGATCACTAGGTCTCTTCCCCGCTGGAGTGCCTGGTGGGTTCGAACAGCCGATCTTTCAGATAGCAGCCAGACTCTTAAACACTGCGCCACCAGGGCTCCTTCCGCCCATAATTCCGTTATGCTAAATAAAGCGAACCGTCACCAAAGCAAAGCATCCAGCTCTCCGTACACTGCAGCCTGTCCAAATCAACCCCTGTGAAGTCAACAACGTGGATTAACATTTCCTATGTTGCTATGGGTCAGAATCGACTCGATGGCAATGGGTTTGGTTTGATGTATGTGCGATGTGCTCTTCTAGCCATTAAGGTTGAGAGACGGGGCCAAAGTCACATTCTGGCCTGATGCCGTATATGATCTCTCACAGGGAAAAGCACACAGATAAACAAGCCCAGGCGATAAAGAATGAAATGAGTGACGGAAGAATAGCGTGCCAGAAGGAACAAGCAAACAAAAAGTAACACTGTCATGCCAAATGGGCTAGCCGGAGAGGACATCATAAAATCGGACACCATGAGTCAGCTCAGAAGGACAAGCAGGGCCTGAGTGTCGGTAAGCAGATCTGGGGCTGCACGATCCCGTGTGAGGGAGGGTGATGTGTGGCTGACGGAAGGGAAGGAGAGGTGGTAGAAAACAAGGCTAGAATCATAGCCGCTTGGACTTCGGTAAGGAACCACTGACACTCTTACAGGGAGTCGCTTGCTCCAGTCTACGTTTAGGATGACCTGAGTACCAAGATGGAAGATGACTTAGAAAGAGGCGAGAGATTGCAAGGAGTCAAACAAAAGTGAAAGTCTTCATAAAAACCAGTTGCTGTCGAGTCAATGTCAACTCATGGTGAACCTATGTGTGTCAGGGTACAACTGTGCTCTATAGGGTCTTCGGTAGCTGTGATCTTTCAGAAGTCGATCACCAGGCCTTTCTTCTACCTCTGGGTAGACTCAAACCTCCAACTTTTCAGTTGGCAGCCGAGCAGCACATCAACCATTTGTACCACCTAGGGGCCTCTCACATCCATTTCTAGAGGAACAATTAAAAAAACCCATTGTCGTCAAATTGATTCCGACTCATGGCAACCCCATGTGTTACAGAGTAGAACTACTTCATAGGGTTTTCTTGCCTGTAATCTTTATGGAAGCAGATCACCAGGCCCTTCTTCCATGGAGCCACTGGCTGAGTTCAAACCGCCAACCCTTACATTAGCTGAGCACAAAACTTTTGTGCCACCCAGAACAATAAATAAGCAGAATTTATTTTGGTTTTCTCATAATATTTCCCCAATACTTGCCTTTTTTTCTCTTTCAATTGTAGAAAAAGGTAAACTTCCTTTAAATCTAGTCTCCCAAGCATGTTCCAATAATTGTTTTAAAAGTGCCAAATTTCTTGCCAAAATTCCAACTACTATGGTTGGGGGTGGGTGGGGTGTGGGAATAGCTCTGTGTGTGGCCAGAAGACAGAATCAGAAGGAAAAATTCAAGGCCAGGACACGGTTCATTTTGTAGGATACGTGTTATACTTTCCCAAAAATATTTTCTGTTGCATAATAAAAAATAGATCAAATAAATGATGTATATTCCATTTTGTCTGGATTGTTGCCTAGATGTAAGGAATAAGCTTTGCATTCTATTTAAAAAAAAATCAGCCTTTTCGGTTCATGCAGGTATATATCCATAGCCTATAATAATGTTATCAATGGAAGTTGCCAAAGAACACTTCTGGTTTCTGAATTAATAGCAGCAACTTTCTCTGGGAAACTGCAGATGTGTTTTTTAGATGGAAGTGGGTATTCCTGTCCAATACATTTCCTGAAATACGTGCACCCTATCGCCTAGAGAAGTACCATGGACTCCCTCCAGCTCTAAATTGGTGTAGAAATTGTTACAATCCCGTGTGTCGAAAAGTGCACTGCGTCTTGCCAAAATATCAAAATCTTTTGGCCAGCAGCCCGTGAAAGCACAGTGGAACAATGGCGGCAGGCCAAAACCACGAGGATTAGCGCACCAGCACGGCACAAAGACGCCACGCCCAAGATTTTGCTATCATAGATCAACTGTCTCTAAAACAGTCAGAGGATAATTGCTCTCCAACCATGATGCTTATCAAGAAACCTGGGCCCTGTTTACCACTGCGATTTTTCACAGTGAAGGCAGCTCCCACATCGAGACGTTTCTAGCTTCAGTGGAATGGCGTTCAGAAACAATGACAAGAAAAGAATCACACCGAGGAAAGACGTGAGTCAAGGGCGTGATTGCCAATGGAACCAGAAGTACTTAACAGGAAAGCAGCACAGCCCAGAATCTCGTAGACTCTGGAAAGCTGGATCTCATAGGCTCCATAGAGTTTCCAGTTGCTGGTTTTTCAGAAGTACATCACCAGGCCTTTCTTCTGAGGCACCTCTGGATGGAACGGAATAGCTAATCTTTCAATTAGCAGCTGAGCACGTTCACCTGTTGGACTACCCAGGAACTCCATTTTGTTTGTGCTGTGTGTTGTCGATGCCGACTCATATGGACCCTATAAGGACAGGGTAGAGCTGTCCCATAGGATTTCCAAGCAGTGGCTGGTGGATTCGAAGTGCTGACCTTTTGGTTATCAGCTGAGCTCTTCACCACTGCGCCACCAGGGCTCCAGGGACTGTCGGCTTATTTCCTCTGAGAAATTAAATCTATTTGTCTGCAAGGTGAGGGACTGCAATATGTTCTAAGAAAGAGCTTACAATGAAACGTGTCCTTGCAGTATGAAGAATTGGCAACAGAGTCAACACGAATCCTCACCAGGGAGAAGCAGCTTGTAACACTGACAATTTGATGTCTAACTGTGTGATTTGGCTGTCTGGCGTGTCAAGCTTGGGAAGGGCACCCCATGCTCTTGACAGGACGGGGGGAACGGGGTCTGGTGAGGGCTCAGGCATTTCCTGTCTCCCTGCCAGATGGAATCACGCCAGCATTGTCAACAGGAAAGCCCCCCCCCCGAAGATGTCCGTGCCATCCTGGCCAGCCCCATTCAACTTCACGTCATGCGGTAGGCCTGCTCAAAGCTGATGGATCACAAGTAATATTCCGAACTTCCCAGAAGCTGAACAGGGAACGCTGAAGTGGAGAATAGATGTTAGTTATGGATGGGAAACCCTGTGGGTCATAGGACCTAGGCTGGTCTTCAAGCCGAACTCAGGACCTGCACAATGTCACTTGGATGTGTAATTTTGTTCTCCCTTGTCCCTCGCAAAAGAGTGAGGCCCTTCTCTCCACGGGAAGTCCATTCCAATAAGGTGACAATTAAGGCTATTTGTGAAGTGAACCAAAACCAGCACCAAGAGCAAGCTCGGTCGGTGTGGATCAGAATGAAGGCGTGTTTCGTTGTCCTAGTCTTTCAGGAGATTTTGCACAGGGTCCACAAGGGCCTTTTCTTTACACTGTGGGCAACACAGACCTCAGGGTCTCGTGCCCGTCCCCTCACGACTCCCTCGATCGGACGTGCACAATTAAGGACCCAACCAAAGAAGGACCCTCTTCTCACGGCTCAGCATTCCACCACTCAGCTAACTGAACGCTGTCTGACTAACTCTGCTTACAGCTCCTTCTCCCACTTGTTCATCAGTTGCCTTGCTGAAGCACATGTGAGCGTAATTGGGGGGTCAACACAAATGCAGAAAAAGGAGGCACGATGCGATCATGGAAACATCCTATGTACGCCTGGTACAGTACGGTCGCCAGGTCCCCGTGTGGTGCAAAAAGTGGGTGCTACACTACTGACCTAAAAATTGGCGGTTTGCATGCACCCAGCAGTGCCATGTAAGGAAGGCCTGGCAATCTGCTCCTGTCAAGATGACAGCCAAGAAAACTCCGTGGAGCAGTTCTACTCTGTCACACCTGGGTCACCATAAGTCAGAGTGACTCAACAGCAACGCACTTGCTTTGGTTTAATATGGTAGCTACCAGCCACATAGGGCTACTGAGCACTGGAAATGTGGCCAGACAAACAAAAAACAAAACAGCTGCCATCGAGTCGATTCTGACTCCTGGTGACCCCATATGTTTCAGAGCAGTACCACACTGCATAGGGTTTTTAATGGCTGTGATCTTTTGGAAGTTAATCGCCAGGACTTTCTTTTGAGGGGCCTCTGGGAGAATTCAGACCTCCAATCTTTTGGTTAGTAGCTGAGCGCTCAACTCTTTGTCCCACCCAGTGGGCCAAAAACCAGTTGTCGTCAAGTTGATTCCAACCCATGGTGACCCCATGTGTCTGTTGTTGTTAGGTGCCGTCAAGTCAATACCAACTCACAGTGACCCTACAGGAGAGAGGAGAACTGCCCCATAGGGTTTCCAAGGAACTGCTGGTGGATTTGAACTGCCGACCTTTTCGTTAGCAGCTGAGCTCTAAACCACTGCACCACCAGGGCTCTCCATGTGTGTCTAGCGGCTACCATATTGGAGAATACAGATTGAAAGCTTTAAAGGAAAAGCGCAAAAATGTACAGTTAACATCCATTCCACCCTCCTTCTAGCAGGAGAGGGTTGTTGCTGTTGTTGGGTGCCGTCGGGTCGATTCCAACTCACAGCGACCCCATGTGACAGTAGGACTGCCCCATACAGCTTTCCTGACTGTAATCTTTCTGGGAGCAGACTGCCAGGTCTTTCTCTCACAGAGTGGCTGGGTGGGCTTGAACTGCCAACCTTTCAGTTAGCAGCCCAGTGCTTAACCATTATGCCATCAGGAGAGAGCAGAAAGTAAAAACTACATTTCCCAGGTGACCTTGCCGTAACGATTCTGAATTGAATTAGGTATGGCAATTCGATGTGCTGATGCAAGATCTGAAGGCAGAAATGAAGCAGAAAGTGTTCACGACTTCTGCTGTTCAGAACCAGTGTGAACGAGCAAAGACTCTGCTATGGTGCTCAAGTCTCCATCTGCTGCTCCCGGCTGTCCAGAAAGGCTTCATGGAGGGAAGCTTCTGGATCCTGACAAAGCTGCTCCAGGGAGATTTCAGAGACAACAGAAGGGTCAGCTCAGTCTCATTCCCAGTCATTCCTGCAGTCCCGGGACCCATTCCTTCAACCCTTCCAATCATTTTATACTCAACCAATCCCCTGTATTAAATTCCTTCCAGTGTACATCCCTAGAGTGGTTTGTTTTCATCATGAACACTGCCTGATACCAGCCACTAAGACGAAAGATGTGCACTCAAATTTAACCCTGACACTACGCTAAATGCAAAGAATGGAGCCACCACTTCTCGGATGGTCTGCTGTGTTACCAGGATTCCTGTACGACCCTATCTGATTCTCCCTTCACCTGGGTACTTCCCAGTCTCCCTCCCTTCCCTGCAGACATTCTTACTGACCCACATGTATCTGCCTGGCACTCAGCTAGACAGGAAGAACACGTGGACTGTGATGGTTAATGCTATGTGTCAGTTTGGCTAGGCTGTGATTCTCAGTGGTTTGGCAGACACTATGTAATCACCGAGAAGCCCTGGTGGTGCAGTGGTTAAAGCGCCCAGCTGTACATCTAAAGGTCTGTGGTTCAAACCCACCAGCTCCACAGGAGAAGAATGTGGCAGTCTGCTTCTGAAAAGATTACAACCTTGGGGACCCTACGGGCAGTTCTACTCTGTCCTATAGGGTCACTATGAGCCGCAATCGACTCGACAGGAATGGGTTTGGTTTTGTGTTATCCCCTTCCATTCTGTGATCTGATATGAGCAGCCAAGCAGTTAAAAGGGGAGTTTCCTTGAGGGTGTGGCCTGCGTCCAGCATATGAATGGATGTTCTGGCATTGCTCGCTCTCTCTCTACTCCACACTCTTCTCTTCACTGTCACCGGAGGGCCCTGAGACCTAAGTCTGCACAAGTCTCCAGCCTGCTGCCTCACCTGCAGACACTGGATTCTCCAGCCTCTGCAACCCCACGAGCCAGCAGGGCTCCCCAGCCTGCCCCGTGACTGCAAGCTTCAGACTCACCAACCCCCCGCCCCCGCCCCCAGTCCCGTGAGTCAGCAGAGACCTCCAGCCGGCCACCTAACATGTAGATTTCAGATTTGCCAACCCTCACAATCCCGTGAGTCAGCAGAGACCTCCAGCCTGCTGCCTGACCCATGGATTTGGCACTTGCCAGCCCCCACAATTGTGTGAGCCATTTCCTTGAAGTAAATCTCTCTGTATATATGTATATATACCTTTCGGTGGTTTTTGCTCCTCTGGAGAACCCAGATTAAGGCATGGACACGTAAGACAGTCTGCCTTCTTTGACTTAGTGTGACGAAGGAGACAAGCGATCAAGCCACTACAACACGGTGGGCTCAACCTATGGGAGAAAGATGGCTAGAAGCACAGATGGAGAGAACCTAACTCGGCGTGGGTTCAAGCAAAACTCCCTCTGGACAGGCAGAAAACAGAATACAGAGTAGGACGAACAACCAGGCAGAAGCAGGCAGAATGGAAGAAGAATATGTTCTAGACAGATTTGATCTTTTTCAGGATGAAATTAAAGCTGTAAATCTGAGCGATGGAGATCCACCCCTAAGGGTTTCTGTTCCATTCTGGAATGGGAGGCATCAAGGATTTATACGACACAGGTGACTCAGAGTGAATTTTAGCTCCAGTGAAAATGGAAGCTTAGTTCCTATCAATCCTCAGAGTAATCACTGAATGTGTTTCCAGAAGCCTAGCAAGAATGATGTAGAAGTGTAGAACAGAGGAAAGAAAACAACCCTGTTACTGAAGAATTCTATATTACAGCGGTGTCACTAGGGAGGCGCGGAGGGCGCGGACTACTGTCCCCTTGGGAGACACGCTCAGAGGGGCTGACACCAAAATGAGTCTATAACATTTTGAGGCAGTGTTTCTGCAGAAATCTATTATTTTTTATAAAAATATCCCCGTATCTAAAAATCAAACACTTACGCTCATCAAAAGACTTCACCAAAAGCGTAAAAAGACAACTTACAGACTGGGAAAAAAGTTTTGGCTATGACATGGATGAATCTGGCAGGCATTATGCTGAGTGAAATTAGTCACAAAGGACAAATATTGTATGAGACCACTACTATAAGAAGTCAAAAAATGGTTTAAACACAAAAGAAAACATTCTTTGATGGTTACGAGGGTGGGGAGGGAGGGAGAAGGGAATTCACTAATTAGATAGTAGACAAGAATTATCTTAGGTGAAGGGAAGGACAACACGCACTACAGGGGAAGTCGGCACAACTGGACTAAACCAAAAGCTAAGAAGTTTCCTGAATACAGCCAAACACTTCGAGAGACAGAGTAGCAGGGATGCGGGGTCTGGGGGCCATGGTTTCAGGGGACATCTAGGTCAATTGGCATAACAAGGTTTATTAAGAAAACGTTCTGCATCCTACTTTGGTGAGTGGCGTCTGGGGTCTTAAAAGCTTGCAAGCGGCCATCTAAGGTGTATCAATTGGTCCCAACCACCTGGCGTAAAGGAGAATGAAGAACACCACAGACTCCATCCGTCTGAGACCAGAAGAACTAGAAGGTGCCTGGCTACCACCAATGACCACCCTGACAGGGAACACAACAGAGAATCCCTGATGGAGCAGGAGAAAAATGGGGTGCAGAACTCAAATTCTAGTAAAAGGACCAGACTTAATGGTCTGACTGAGACTGGAGGAACCCCAGAAGACATGGCCTCCGGATACTACGTTAGCCCAAAACTAAACCATTCCCAAGGCCAACTCTTCAAAGATTAGACTGGACTATAAGACATAAAATGATACTCGTGAAGAGTGTGCTTCTCAGCTCATGTAGATACAATGAGACTAAATGGGCAGCTCTTGTCCAGATGCAAGCTGAGAAGGCAGAGAGGGTCAGGAGCCGGGTGAATGGACTCGGGAAATCAGGGGTGGCAAGGAGGAGTATGCTGTCACAGTACAGGGAGAGCAACTGGGGTCACATAACAATGTGTGTATAAATTTTTGTATGAGAAACTAACTTGAATTGTAAACTTTCACTTAAAGTACTATATATATATATATATATATATATATATATATATATATATATATATATCCCTGTAGTTAGTTATAACAACAAAAACATTTTTCGTAAGCCCAGCTTACATGTATCAGTGTATCAACAAGGCTAAAACTCTATGCTGATTTACTTTGTGAACCTTCTAACGCACACTGGTCAGAGGTATCATTGTTACCCAATTACAATGATGCTTCCAATCACATGGTTTCATCTGCACACGCTAGAAGCACGCGCCATTGTTTTCATAATTCCCAGTGTTTTTATGGTCGTTGATTTTATCAAATTTTCTGCTGTTTTAGCTACAATATTGTGGTAATTAGTATTTGTGAACCCGCATCAATAAATTTTTGAGAATAAAGTAGTAATTAAAGGAAAAGAAGGAGTGATATATGGGAATTATGATTTATGAGTAACATTAGTACAAAAAACATTACTAAGGATTCTGTATGGTCTGGTACTGGAGGAGGTCCATGGGGGGCGGTGACACCATGAGTTACTGCACTGGGTGATCCCAACCCTAGTGACGCCACTGCTCTGTTCTCTTTATCAGAGACAAATGACCCAGCCTCAGTATCTCCAAGTCATTTAACGATCTCACAAAAATGATGTGGAGAGGGCTGCTTGACCTAATGGTAAAGTTCTCTATGAAAAATTTCATGCAACTTTCTATGGGGTCACACCTATACTATAACCAACACAAGGATGTTCCTGACACAGATGGTGTTGGAAATTGACCGCTTTCTTCCATTCTTAGTGAGCTTAAATGTAATCTCACTTACAGATGAAATTATCTTGGAAATTTTTGGTAAGGAATACAAACCCTGCAAATCTGAACAGGGAGCTTCACGTGATTAAATATCACTACATTTAACAGTATAACTGTGCAAGGACACACAGAGTAGTAAGAGACATTTCTTTTACAAGTTTTATTCCTTCCTTCCCAACGCATTCAGTTTACTGTACACATATCTATTCATTAAACTGGCCGAACCAATCCGTTGCCTTTGAATCGACTCTGACGCATAGCAACCCCCTGCGTGTCAGAGTACAGCTGTGCTCCACGGGGTTTTCAGTGGCTGATGTTTCAAAAGCAGATCACCAGGCCTTTCTTCCGAGGCACCTCTGGGTGGACTTGAACCTCCAACCTTTTGGTTAGTAGTCGAGCACTTAACCATTTGTACCACCCAGTGACTTAAACATTCCCAGAATAATGTAGCAGTGAAGTTCAACCAAGACATTGCTAACTGGCAATAATGTAGCCACTTCACTAAGAGCAAAACATGTTTCCATTATTCCTGCCCTCATTGTCTCCGTTATTCCTGCCCTCATTTAATGTGTTTGTAATTTCATGAATGTTTTCCTTCTGTTTCTTTGATACAACAGAAACACCTAAATATCTGTGAAAATCACAGCCAATTTATTAATTTTAATTGTTGTTGTTAGGCGCCATCAAGTTGGTTCTGACTCATAGCGACCCTGCGTACAACGGAAACAAACACTGCCCAGTCCTGCACCATCCTCACAATCATTATTATGTTTCAGCCCATTGTTGCAGCCACTGTGTCAATCCATCTCACTGAGGGTCTTCCTCTCTTTTGCTGACCCTCTACTTTACCAAGCATGGTGTCCTCCCCAGGGACTGATCCCTCCTGATAGCAAGTCCAAAGTAAGTGAGATGAAGTCTCACCATCCTCGCTTCTAAGGAACATTCTGGCTGTACTTCTTCCAAGACAGATTTGTTCATTCTTGTGGCAGTACGTGGTATATTCAATATTAATTTTAATAGGAAATGTGATTTGCTAATATGCAGAATCTTTATTGCAGAGAGACTGCATAACAAAATAAAGCATCCGAATGGCGTCTTCTATATGAAATGTCGCACCCAATGTGTTTAGGACAAGGATGTCACTGGAGATGCGATGTCTGTCTGATGAGGCCCTTCTATGGACTGGCGAGGCGGTTTCTTCTCGTGGATGTAGTCACTGCTGTTCTTTATTCATGAGCTAAGCTGGTGTACTCGGGCTCTCCGCTGACTCCCCGACCACCCCCCCCCCAGCCCGTCCCACCCAGAAGACGGAACGAGCCAGCGCCCCGCATCCAGTAACCCGCCGGAGCCTCGGAGACCACCTAACAATCAAAGACGGGAAGAAGGCCGCCTTTGTCCGGCTGCTACTTTGCTTCTTGCTGGCTGCCTGCTTCCTTCCCAGCACCACCACGCTGCATCCCGCATGGCTAAGCAGCCCCAGGCCGGGCCTTTTCACAGCCAATTTCACGGCCTGCTCCAAGGCAGGGCAGCTTCTCTGGGACCTGAAAGGCCCGAGTCTGGGGCCTGGTTGAGGATCAGGCTAAGGACCGCATTTGGGCAGCATATAGCTGTGTGTCTCCTGTCAGGGGGAGGGAGAGGAAGAGGAGCCGTTTCAGACAACCAGCTCCCTTCTGCCCCTTGACCGTGTGTCAGCACATAGAAACCACCTCACCGCCCATGCACCAAGGGCCCTTCTCAGGGGCTGAGGGCTCCACGTCACTGTTAAGACGAAAAGCAAAGCAGAGCTTTGCTGGGGCTTTTTTTTTTTTTTTTTAACTTTATTGTGATGAAAATATATATAACAAAACATATGCCGGTTCAACAGTTTCCACAAGTACAGTTCAGGAATCCTGATTACATTCCTCAAGCTGTTCAACCTTTGCCACTATACTTTTCTGAGTTATTAACACAAACTCACATCCCCCTAAACAAAAACTCCCCTTTCCTCCTGCCTCTGGGCCCTGGTAACCACTAATAATCTTTGGTTTGTATGTATTTGCCTACTTGGTGTAAGTGGGATCATACAGTATTTGTCCTTTTGAGACCGACTGACTTCACTCAGCCTGATGTTTTCGAGGTTATCCACGCCGTGGCCTGCATCGGGATTTCGTTTCTCTTTATGGCTGAGTAGTATTCCACTGTACGGACAGACTGCGTTTTGTTTATCCATTCATCTGTTAATTAATGGGCATTTCTGTTATTTTCACCTTCTGGCTATAGTGAAAAGTGCTCTAATGAACACTGCTGTTCAGAGTTCTGTCTGTGTCCGTGACTTCACTTCTCCTGCGTAGATACCTAGGAGTGGGATTGCTGCGTCATCATTTTGAGGAACCGCCAAACTGTTTTCCCCAATGGGTGTACCATTTTACTCAGACTTTTTAGCAGCATAAAGGGTCTGTGAGAAATCATCAGATTAGAAAGACTGCAGATGTATTTCTCATTTTTCTCCACCTGCAATAAAATCGTAGAGCTTTGAAATTAATAGTTTAGGTTTGGAAAACCTGTTGCTCTCTTAGGAAACACTCACTATTCAAGGTCAGTGAAGAATTCATTCTATTTAAAAAAGTCTCTGTCAAGACAAGTTTTATAGGACACGATTTATATCTATTATGTGTCATACGTTACAGACATGATTTTTTTGTCCAGAAAGAAACTACTGGATAGAGATTGCTCCCAAAAAAAATGAAGTCTTTGAATACGGCCAAAGTCAACAGAACCGACTTTCTAGTGTAATTACAATCTATGTTTGCAAACTATGCAAAGCGATCTTTTCTCATCGTAACGGGGTTATGTCCCCTTCTACAATGTCACCCTCTTAGATATTTATCTCAACAGTTCAGTCTTTATGCAGAAGAAAAAGCCCTCTACAATGATGAGAAAATTGGAAACAAGTAGGCCAGTCAGACATATGGGATGCCCAGAGAGTAAGGAATTTTACAGGGGAAAAGCAATGAAAAATAAAATATGAATCTGGGCAGTATTTTAAACATAATCAGACAGACACATATACATACAACAACAGAGGAATGCACTGCCAGCTAACGAGTTCGTTATTGGTAAAAACCAAAAACAGAGACAAACAAACTCGTTGCCGTGGAGTCGATTCTGACTCATAGCGACCCTGTAGGACAGAGTAGAAGGGCCCCATAGGGTTTCCAAGGAGCAGCTGGTGGATTTGAACTGCTGGTTAGCAGCCCAGCTCTTAACCACTGTGCCACAAGTGGACTAAGCGTGTGTATCGACATCTCTCGTGGTGTGGCTTTGGTCCTCCCCTATCCCCACATCCCGCCAAGATTCGATTAAGTAAGTCTGAAGTGTTGTTTTTGTTGGACGCGTCAAGTCGATTCCGACTCATATGGACTGCATGTGACGGAGCAGAACTGCCCCGTAGGGTTTTCTAGGCTGTAATCTTTATGGGAGCAGATCGCCAGGCCTTTTCTCCTACGGAGCTGCTGGTGGATTTGAACCACCAACCTCTTGGTTAGCAGCTGAGCACTTAACCACTGCGCCACCAGCGATCCCCAGGTGTGAAGCAGAGCCCAGGAAAATGCACTGGAGGGCGTCCCAGGTGACCCCTATACAGGCTGAATTTGAGAATCACCATCCAATGGTAGCAATGACCTCAGTTTACATAGAGGGTAGGAATAGACACCGGCCACATAAAAGCGAGGAATGTCATGAAGAACTTTAAGTGTTTCTTCCTTTCATGTAAATTTTGGAACCGTCAGTTTTCTTGCAACATATTTAGCAACCCAGAGAAATAAGTCTAGAAAATGCTAGAAAGCAGTTACATTATTTTAACATTCAGTGGGCAACTGAAACACTTTTTCTCCATGTGTTGGTCACCTAGAGAAAATGACCTCTTGGAAATTTAATGACTTCTTGAAAAATCAATAAATTCTGGACATAGCAACGCAAGAGCTGGCACTCAGGTACGAATTCCTAACACTGCCTAATGTTATCCAGAGAAGGTCCCTCTGTTGGGGTAAAAATGATGTGTTTCCAACTTGTAATCACGTGCCCTTTTTTAATGAGTCGATTTCACAAAATGGTGTATCATCCCGAGATAGCTTTGACTGCAATTTTTAAGCTTAATTCCTGAGTGACACGAACGAATTGCAACGTAACTCCCATCCTGAGTTATTCTGTAGTTGTTCTGCTCTGCTTCTGTTTAAGATTTAAGTGGAAGAGCATACCATTTATGCAAAGCGCCATTCAGCTTTAACATTATATTAGCAGATGTCTTTCCCATATGTAATTTCAAAATGAAATGCTTTTACCAGAAAATGACTCAATTCCAAACCTACAACCGTTAAAATGCAGCCCATTAGTCCCTCTGGAGAGAAGACGGGTGAGTTCCTGCTGGCTGGGAGCAGGGTGCAACCCCACATGGTGGAGGGGGGTCAGGGCCTCAAGCTGCCCAGCACACAGGAGGAACGTCCGCGCCTGTATCAGAAAGGTGAACAGAGAGCTTTCCGCAGACGCTGGAGGGACACTGGTTGACTAAGATTTTCAACTGCTGGCCTTCCTTAAGAAGCACTTCTTGCGTGGATCCTCAGACTACCCTTACCGGGGCTTTCAGTTATTTTGGTTTCAGTAAACGACCTTGCCAAACATAGTGGAAGAAAAGCCCAGTGATCTACTACCGAAAATCGGCCAGTGAAAACCCTGTGGATCACAACAGTCCGATCCCGTCATGCATGGGGCGGCCATGAGTCAGTCAGGGGCTGACCCAAAGGCGGTAACAACAATTGATTCAGAATCCAGACCTTCAACTCCACAGTATCAATTTCTGAATAACATAATCCAGACTGAAATTCTGACAGGGAGCCGAAACAAGCGTGTGAGAACAGAAGCAATTTCCCATCACAACAAATCAAAGGATGAGAGAAGAGGAACAGGAAAACAAATAGCAATTCTAAATAACATTTGGTGAAAATAACTTCAGGGTTTACAAAGTACGGCCACACATCATCGCTGCTCTGGATCATATTCCTGTGGTATTTTTGGAATATTTACGTAAAATAAAGGCAGAACTCAATCTGTTAGCTTTTTAGCGGGCTGAATATGCTTCTAGCTAGACGCTATCTTAGAAACAGTGCTCCAAAGCACTCCCCTTGAGAATGGGAACAGACAAGGATGCCCTTTGTCACCACTCTTATTCAACATTGTGCTGGAGGGCCTAGCTAGAGCAATTAGGCTAGAAAAAGAAATAAAGGGCATCCAAATTAGTAGGGAAGAAGTCAAAGTATCTCTATTTGAAGATGAGATGATCTTATACACAAGAAAACCCCAAAGAATCCACAAGAAAACTACTGGAACTAATAGAAGATTTCAGCAAAGTATCAGGATACAAGATAAACATACGAAAATCAGTTGGATTCCTTTACATCAACAAAGAGAACCTCGAAGAGGAAATCACCAACTCAATGCCATTTACAATAGCCCCCAAGAAGATAAAATACTTAGGAATAAATCTAACCAGAGACGTGAAAGACCTACACAATGAAAACTACAAGACACTACGGCAAGAAACCAAAAGAGACCTGCAGAAGTGGAAAAACATACCTTGCTCACGGATTGTTAAGACTCAACATTGTGAAAATGTCAGTTCTACCCAAAGCGATCTACAGATACAATGCGATCCTGATCCAAATTCCAACGGCATTTTTTAATGAGATGGAGGAACAAATCACCAACTTCGTATGGAAAGGAAAGAGGCCCCCAGATAAGTAAAGCATTACTGAAGAAGAAGAACAAAATGGGAGGCCTCACACTACCTGAATTTAGAACCTATTACACTGGCACGGTAGTCAAAACAGCCTGGTACTGGTACAACAACAGATATACAGACCAGTGGAACAGAGAGCAGGTAGGGTCACATAGCAAAAATTTTTGTATGAGAAACTCACTTCAACTGTAAACTTTCACTTAAAGCACAATGAAAAAAGAAAAGAAAAAGAAACAGTGTTCCCCTAGCCACAAGCAATAAGCAAAGACAGTTACCACGCTCAGCCTCCTTGAGAAAAGGCCCAAGGCTTTCACAAAGTTGACTGACAGGGTGAAAAATGAATCCTTGCATTACCCAGATCCCCTCATCAGGCTCTTCCGAGCCAAAGAAGCACTGTGAACACGTACATTCCAATTATACTTCATTTCAAAGCTCTGACATCCTCTACTCAGCTCGGCCACCTCATTGGGGGCAAATAAAACTGACAGAACTTCCCACTTACACAAGGCATTTGAAATCCAGTGAAGTTCACCAAAATACCAGAATGTGATAAACTGACAGAAGAGCCAATTAAAATAATGCTTCCCAGGTTAGTCTTCATAGTTGCGAATAATGTACATGTTTCTGAAGTCAACCAACATGACATATTAAGACAGATTACCTAAAGATAACTATGACTAGGGAAGCAAATTTACCTGGACCAAGGAAACATTCAATAAGCATTCAAACTAAGTAAGTATCCTCCGTAATCCTGGAACCTAAAATAATCAAAATAACTAAAAAACAAAGTCAACAGTCTTACAATTTTGCTGTAATTAAATCAAGCTGAAGAGTGAAATTCTTTAATATCCATTCTCATGATATTCTTTACACTGACTATATATTATGACTGCATAAAATTGGGGGGCCATAGAAATTTGTCACTCTATTATATCAAGTAAAAATATTAAAATACCGTCATTAACCTCTGGAAGGTCCAGATTTGGTACTGTAAAACCTGTGAAAGCCGGAACCTGTGTAAGGCACGAACCTGTCAGAGACGGAAAATGCAAATATTTTCCACTAAAACAAGCAATAGGAAAGTGGGAAGACTGCTCCCTGTCAAAGGGAGAAAACTTGCCAGACCTGGAAAAACAAGGCAGTCCTGTCAAGTCCCGGCTCTCACAGGTTTCACTGTATGAAATAGCCATTCATAACTTACATACTCATTTCTTTGGGTCAGTAACATTTATGTCTTCCTCCTTTCGTCACACACAGATTGGCCCTGGTGTACGGTAAACAACATCACACAGAACCAGATACACCCTACCAGTTGCCGTTAAGTCCCCTCTGACTCACGATGCCCCCGTGTGTGTCAGAGGAGAACTGTGCCCCACTGGGTTTTTGACAGCTGATTTTTCAGAAGTAGATAACCAGGCCTTTCTTCTGAGGCACCTCTGGGTGCACTCGCACCTCCAACCTTTGGGTTAGCAGCCGAGCAGTTAACGCTTGCACTCCCAGTGCCTCCAGATGCATTCTCGGTGTTTACTAAATAAACAGTGACTTCATGAGTGAGTAGTTACTTAGATTTCTTTTCTGTAATGTAAAGAAGCAAAAGGTGGGCCCTGTCTCAAGGAATCCTCGTCTCATCGGTAGACCATCAACCTAAACGGTCCCAGTGCAAAAAGGTGTGAAGATATGAGGATCCAGGAGACAAAGGCAACACTGGCCTCCCAGGGATGACACCTGAATCCTTCATTCCACAGTATTTGCAAAGGGACCTATCCTTAACTCCAAGATGCTTCATAAAATGCAAAGCCAAATCTACTCTCTGTCTCTCTGCTGGTGAGGTGGAGATATGGGTGGGATCACTGGGACCTGGGAGTGAGGGAGAGAAAACAAAATCCAAGGGTTCGCAGACCATAACTCAGAGCCAGAGGGCCTGGGTGATGCCATTTTTCTGCTGAATACTTTATAGCCCAGGGGTTGAGATGGATGACTAACTCAGTGGCACAGGAGTTGACCTACGGGGCTCACTCGGGCCAGCACACCTTGCAAGCACACCTTCCGCAGCACCCCTGCAAAGCAGGACTTGAAGACACAGCGCAGCATCGCCAACCCTCCATCATGCTCCAGAGGGTCACCATCCAGTCAACACACGTCCCTGGCAGACAGAGAACGGACCTACCACTACATTCCTCTCTCCTCCCCTGCTCTGTCTTTTGGTAAAGTCTTATTACCCTCTTCTCTTCTATCCTTGAGGACCAGATCTTTGTCTTTCTTCATAGCAGGATCCTCAGTGTTCAGACCCATGCTTTCATAGGCATGGGGTGGTGGGTCAGTAGTACAATTCTCGCTTCCACTCAGGAGACCTAGGTTCAATTCCCAGCCAATGCACCTCATGGGCAGCCACCACTCGCGTGTCAGTGGAGACTTGCATGCTGCTATGCTGCTGAACGGCTTTCAGCAGAGCCTCCAGACTAAGACGGACTAGGAAGAAAGGCCTGGTCATCTACTTCTGAAAATCAGCCCAGGAAAACCCTACGGATCACAATGGTCCAATCTGCAACTGATCATGGGAATAGCGCATCTCGTCCCGTTGTGCATGGGGTCCCCATGAGTTGGGGGCCAACTGGACAGCAGCTAACAAGAACGCAATGAATGAATACAGCCATAAAATTCCATCCACCTCAGCCCTCAGCATACGAACAAGACCTACAATTTAGAAGTTCTCACAAAGAAGAAGGTGATCTCAGCTTCTGCCTGCCCAAAATGGCGCTCCAACCAGTACCATCTATTGCTGAGATCCACCTTCTCAGCAGGCTGCTGAACCCTCACTGGGCTAGGGACAGAAGAGTATTTTCCATGAAGCTTCAGGGCTCCTTGCCTGCACGAGCCTCTCCAAGGCCCTCATTCAGGCACTAGAAACGTACTTACTTAGAAGGATTGCAAAAATAAGGTAGTCTGATTTACTTTTCTTAAAGAGGGACTGCCAAACTCTGTGAGCATGCCGGAATCCCGCACTGGTTGCCGGCATTACAGTTGGTGACGGTTTGGCCAGTGTTTGTCGCCTCTTCTGCCATAATGGCTGGCTGAGCCATGAGCCACTGCTCCACTATAAGTGCAATCCCCTTGTTAGACTGTGACTTTTTCGGGAGGCTCCATGTTGCCTATGTCTCTCCTGAGAGTTTCCCAAGCAGTTAAGGCCACCATGGCATTCCTGCGCTTTCCTTTAGAATGTGGTCAAAAGCCTATCTACCGATGGACTTCCCACTTGCCCTCCATAAAGACACCCCAATGGGCTCTTAGCTAATCATGAAGACCCACATGAGGAACCAGTTGTCCTCGAGTCAACTCCAACTCCTGGTGACCTATGCGTGTCAGAGTAGAATTGTGCTTCACTGGGTTTTCGACGGCTGATTTTTCGGAAGTAGACTATCAGGCCTTTCTTCTAAGGCACCTCTGGGTGGACTGAACCACAAACCTTTTGGTCAGCAGCCACGCACATTAACGTCATGTGAGGAACCAAAAACCCAAACCAAACCCGTTGCCATCGAGTTGATTCCGACTCTTGGCGACCCTACAGGAGAGAGTAGAACAGCCCCGTAGCGTTTCCAAGGAGTGGCTGGTGGATTCGAACAGCTCACCTTTTGGTTAGTAGCTGAACTCTTAACCACTGTGCCACCAGGGCTCCATGTGAGGCACAGGAAGTGTCAAATCACATTGTATTTGTGAAGGAGAACACCACTGTCAGAAATCAGAGAGAGCTAGAGACCGTGTTAAGTAGAACAGCCTTAGGAATCACAAAATGAGAGCAAAAGAAGACAGGGTATACTACTCTGGGCTATAGTCTGAAAACGATACACATCTGGATGGTTACGAACACCATCTGCAAGAGGCCATCTTTTAACCACACTGCCAAATCAAAGTAGAAGGAGAGGTGCAGACGGGGAAAAAAAACGATCTGATCTGTAGGCACAGAGCAAGTACTGGGTGAAAAAGGATTTGAAAAGGAGTCAGGGTTCAACAGAACTAGTTTATCAATGAAAGACATTTCAAAGCCTTACAGAGAAAAATTACTAATGCCCATTGCTAATTAATCATTCTGCGGATTCTCATGCAAATGGCTTTGGATAGCTTTGATCCTCACTGACACCTGAAAGAAAGCTCAGTGTCCCAGGACCAGAGAATGAGGGGACACGGTGGCATGCGGGAACTCACAGGCCCCTGCACGCTTGCCTACACCCTGGGAACTCGGGGTTCGGGGGCGCCCAGGGGGTGGCCAGGCAGCAGACACCCAGGTTCCCCCTCCTCTGGGCTAGGAATCCAGTGACGGCTACAGTGTGTCCCTTCACCCCCAAACCACAAAACAAGTACCTCGATGCCAGGAGAATGGCCTTCTCCTGCTCTCCTCCTTAAAAACAATGCAAATAGCCTCCTGTTGTTGCTGTGAGCTGCTGTCAAGCTGACTGACTCATGGAGCCCCTATGCGTGTCAGAGTTGAACTCTGCTCCACAGGGTTTTCAACTGCTTAGTTTTCAGAAGGAGATTGCCAGGCCTTTCTTCCAAAGCACCTCTGGGTGCAGTCAAACTTCTAACCCATAGGTTAACAGCCGAGCAGGTTAAACATGTGCACCACCCGGGGACTCCAATCGAGACTATACGGCCCACAAAAGCCCAAACACCTGTTATGTGGCTCTTTAGAGAAAGAGCCCGCCGACCCCCAGTCTAATTCCTCTCCTCCTCCCCAAAAGTCCGCCGGGACCTGCAGCACAACAACACTCCTCAAATGTCTCTTAAAAGGAACTGAAACTATCCACAACAGTCTGCCCTGGGAAATAGTCTGCACTCTCGAATTTATTCCTTTTATCCCAGAAGGCACTTTCAATACCGTCAGCAAAATAGGGTCCTGGTGGTTCCAAAGCAAGTTTATTGCCCCTGGAGAATGCCCAGCTCACACAGAGTGGAGACGTGGTTTCATCTGAGGGGGCGTCCTTCAGGCCAGGCCACAGACACCATCAGCAGAGGGAGTGGGCTGGGCGACAGGCCCTGTGGCTCCCAGGATGGCAGAATCAGTACTGGCCTGTTGGCGCGGACACCAGCAGTGGGGCTTGCCAGGAGCAGCAGGAGGTAAATATCGGTGGGTGCTGAACAGAACACAAGTAAACAACCAGAGAACTCAAAGGGGCCGCGCAGGTTTTAAGCCAGTGTATCTGCTCCAGCCTTTTCTTGCATAACCACAGCCAAGGATCAACTGGCAGACTTGAACTGTTGACCTTCTGGTTAGCAGCCGAGCTCCTAACAACTATGCCACCACAGTCATAGGCAATGGAGCAAGCCAAGCCAAGATGAAGGATCTGCCGAGCAGGGGAAGTCGGTGGAGGTGAAACGAGAAAGAACTCACCCAGTGTTGACTCTTGGTAACTTCTGTCATCCGTCTTTGTTGGTATCTTCTGGTAACGTCCGGAGAAGATGCCTCTGTAGTCCTTCGGGTGGTGCAAATGGTTTGTTTTCCACTACTAGCCTAAAGGTTAGTGCCTTGGAAGAAAGGCCTGGTGATCTGCTTCCATAAAGATCACAGCCAAAAAAAACCCTATGGAGCACAGTTCTGCTCTGACACACACAAGGCTTGCCATGAATTGGAGTTGACTGTATGGCAATGGATTTTTGGTTTGGTTGTCCTTTTGGGGAGGTGGGAGTCAGTGGGGGGCTGACGTCCCTCTCCCCACCCCTCAGCCCTCCTCTTAAAGCAAGGATTCAGCAATATTATTTCTATAAATGTCCAGAGAGCGGATATTTCAGAAGGGGCTGGTTTCATCGGTGTGCGTGCAACCTGTGCAGTCACCCAGGGCCCACGTTTAGAAGGGCCCCGCATTTAGCTTAATGCTCTGCTGTCGTCATCTTTAAAAAGCAAAGACATCAGTATAAGGACTAAGGTGCACCTGACCCAAGCCATGGTCTTCTCAATCGCCCGACATGCATGTGAAAGCTGGACAATGGAAAAGGAAGACTGAAGAGGAATTGGTGCATTCGAATTATGGTGTTGGTGAAGAATATTGAGTATACCATGTGTTGTGGATTGAACTGTGTCCCCCAAAAATGTGTGCCAACTTGGCTAGGCCATGATTCCCAGTACTGTGTGGCTGTCCTGCATTTTGTGATCTGATGTAATTATCCTCCATTTTGTGATGTGTTGTAAATCCTAGCCTCTATGATGTTAATGAGGTGGGATTACAGGCAGTTACATTAATAAGGCAGGACTCAATCTACAAGATTAGGTTGTATTTTGAGTCAATCTCTTTCGAGATATAAAAAAGAGAAATGAGCAGAGACAGAGGGACATCATACTTCCAAGAAAGTAATGGCAGGAGCACAGCGCATCCTTTGGGCCCTGGGGTCCCTGCGCCAAGAAGCTCCTAGACCAGAGGAAAATTGATGACAAGGACCTTCCTCCAGAGCCGACAAAAAGAGAAAGCCTTCCCCTGGAGCTGGCACCCTGAACTGGGACTTCTTGCCTCCTAGACTGTGAGAGAATAAATTTCTGTTTGTTAAAGCCACCCCTTTGTGGTATTTCTGCTACAGCAGCACTAGATAACTAAGACACTGTGGAAAAAACACTGCAAGATACGCAGACCATGCAATGAGCAAAATCAGGTGCAAGTGTAGAGGGGTCAGCTTGTCCCCCTCTGGGGCAGATATAGAAGTTTAAACTCTTAACAGTATCCTCATGCATATTAAGTAAATGACAGCACCTATGCTCACTGATGGTTTTGCCATTTAGATGAGATTAATATGGATAATGTGATTAAATGGAAATATGCAAAACTCACTAATTTTTGCGTTGAAGATAATGGCGATAGAATAATTGGAAAAGGACAGTGAGAACAGCAGCACAAAAGGAAGAATGTAATCGATGTCACTAAATTGTACACGTAGACACTTTTGAAATAGCGTAACTTCACTAAAAAAAAAGTCCTCCAAGGTCGAGAAGGGAGAGTGTTGACATGTCGTGGGGTTGTTAACCAATGTCATAAAACGGTATGTGTACTGACTGTTGAATGAGAAACTATTTGTTCTGTAAACCTTCATTTAAAGTACAATAAAAAAAAACCTTTTTTTTTAAACTCACTAATTTTATATTCAGTAGGATTAAAAGGCAATAATAATCTAATGACACAAAAAACCATACCCAGTGAACCCTCATACACGGAGGGAAAATTAGCTGTGACCCAGAATGGCTCCCCTGTATGGCTGGGACAGGTGACCCAACAATGGTCTATTATACTAAGAGGACCCACCTACATCCCATCCCACCCCTGCACTCTCCCAAGTGTGAGGCAGGAAGGGGCCGGCCATTCCCAGCGCTGGCCAGTCACAGAGCTGCACTCGGAGGTGAGAAATCCCTAGTCCCCACAGCGCTGTCCAACCGCAGTGAAAAGGGACAGTTAACACCAGGAGCTTTCTACTCCTAGAAAAACAGTGTTGTTACTGTTGTGTGCCACTGAGGCGAATCTGGCTCCGAGCGATCCTGTAAGACACAGTAGAACTGCCCCATAGGGTTGCCAAGGCTGTAATCTTTAGAAAGCAGATCGCCAGGTCTTTCTCCCAAGGAGCCACTGGCGGGTTCCAACTGCAGACCTTTTAGCTGGCAGCCGAGGGCTTAACTACCACGCTGGCAGGGCTCCTTAAGAAAAACAATAATGGAAGGAAATGCACCCCCCAGCCCCAAATATTAATACATGCAATATTTTTTTCTCCCCAACTATTTCCACTCTCTGACGATTTTGAGTGGGTGTGTATTGTCTTTATCGTGAAAACAATATTTTTCATAGTATTATGAATTCATTAAGACAATTGCAGAAGTCTAAAATATCAAATTATTTAATTATTACCAGTTGCTGTTGGGTTGACACTGACTCATGGTGACACCCCGTGTGTCAGAGTAGAAGTATGCTCCACAGAGTTTTCAGTGGCTGATTTTTTGGCAGTAGATTGCCAGGCCTTTCTTCTGAGGCACCTCTGGGCAGACTTGAACCTCCAACCTTTCCACTAGCAGTTGAGCGAGCACATTTACCATTTGCACCACCAGGGACTCACATTGAGACCACTCAGTATGGACATGGATATTTCAGGACTTGCTCAAATGCTGGGGGTCCAATTCAATAACACATTTTTTTTAATACTCTTTACACATAAGTTACTAGTATTGGAAAACAAGCGCTCACTTAGTTTGACCTTCAAAATTTTAAAGCAGGTAATTGTGGCAATTTCTAACATGCTCATTTCGACGAAGTGGACTATTTTTTATGAGTCTTCAAAATTAAAACACTGATACTGGTCCGATCCAACTCTCCCACACCGCACCAGACAAAAAAGGAAGAAAAAAATCGTAATGTTCAATCTCACTGTATACTCTGTGACATATATTTGTCAGTATAAAGAGTCTCCTTGTTCATATTTAATAAATTTTATATCAGCCATTCAAAACCCTACAGAGTACAGTTCTACTCTGACACACACACGGTGCCTTCATGAGTTGGAATCAACTGAATGGCAACCAACAGCAGCAAGGAATCATATGGGAGAATGGGGAAGAGAAGGGTCTCACAGGACAGGGTAGAACTGCCCCATAGGGTTTCCAAGGAGTGACTGCTGGATCTGAACTGCCAACCTTCTGGTTAGTAGCCGAGCTCTTACCCTCTGTACCACCAGGGCTCCAGAAAAAGATCTACAATGTTAATGTTTGCACTATTAGCAATTCTGCCATTTCCAAGGCAGTATTAATTAAGTTTGTCTGTATCACAGTTGTTACATAAAAAATAAAATAGCACTGCTGTGTCCTGAGAGAAAATTTACACACACACACACACACACACACACACACACACACACACACACACACACACACACATATGCAGGGAATCACAGAACCTGCCAAGTTGTGAAGTATGTTTTCAAGATTTAACTTTAAAATGTGGATGCACCATTATAGTTGGTTGCAAAGGAAATTTAGGAAAGTTGAACTTTACACCGCAAAACATGATGTGATGTCTAATCCACAACGATAACCTCAGCAGGAAATACTCAGCATTCTCCAAATGCACAAGAAGCAGAGACGGACAAACTGGTTTTGTAGGCGACGAAAGGGCAGCGCCCATCCAAAACGGGAGGAGATTTGCACGGGTGTGGTAAGCGCTCTTGGCTCTGTGCCTCTCTCCGTCTACAGACATTGTCTCCATAACGGGAAAATCTGACCCCTTCACATGGTTCTGTTCACCTTGTGTGGCCTGGGAGGAGGTCCAGGGAATAGGGACAGCTGAGGGCATCGCTGGAGAGCCACTCTCTCACCCCCCACTCCAAGCAAACACGCCAAGTGTCCACAACAGGAACTGCCCGGGAGAAAATGCATCCAGCTCAAGGTTCATCAGGGCTTCCAATTGGTTCATTTTGGTTTGATGCTCTGCTGAGAAGCTGCATTTCTACCCTAGCTATACTGAATCAGAATCTACTTGTTAACAAATTCCCCAGGTGATTCTTACAGATTTTGTTAACATGTAGATTCTGATTAGTATATCTGGGTGGAAATGCAGCTTCTTAGCAGAGGGTCGAACCAAAAGGAACCATTTCAAAGCCCTGAGGCTAATCTGATCGTGGTGGTGGTGAGTGGTTAGTTGCCACTGAGTCGTCTCCAGCTCACGGCGACACCACATACAAGAGAACAAAACGGTGCCCGGTCCTGCGCCATCTTCGTCATCATTAGTATGTTTGACTCCACGTTGTTACAGCCACGGTGCCAGTCCATGGAGGGTTTCACTATATTTAAATATTAACATTCAAATATATTTTTCCAGTAAAAAATATGATGTCAAGGCATGTAAAATCAGACAGGAGATATTTGTATCAAGGTACAAACTACATTTCCGTTCTAGATGTTACTGAAAGAGAGTATGACTTTTCTGCACACAAATTCCCGGTCCATTTTATCACAATGAAGATCCAGTACTTGGCAGTGCTGGAGAAGTCAATCAATGTCCACGTCTACCATGAGTTACATGTGTTTTTATTTCTCAGGAAATATTTCTGGAGGCTTATACAAATCAACCTTTTGTCAAATACACTGACACTTTTACATCTTTTACAGTTTGATACCTCCATGTGATGGGACAGTGGTGGTTGAGGGGTAGAATTCTTGCCTTCCGTGTGGATTCCCGGCCAGTGCCCCTCATGCGCAGCCACCACCCGTCTGTCACTGGAGGCTTGAGTGTTGCTGCTGTACTGAACAGGTTTTAGTGGAGCTTCTAGACTAAGAAGACAATCCTACGGATCACAACGAACAGTCCGATCCACAACCGATCGTGGAGATGGGGCAGGACTGAGCAGTGTTGCATTCTGTTGTGCATGGGGTCGCCATGAGCGGGATGGCACAGGACCGGGCACCGTTCCTTTATGTGTGGGGTCACCGTGAGTCGGGGGCCAACCCAACAGCAGCTAACAACCACCTCCACGCTACGTGGAGCCAGAAGACCATTCATGAGAAAATCTGACAGAAATTCATCATCTTAAATTCCACTCAAAAATTGCCCCCCAAAGATATCACAAAAGTTGACTGCTATCCACACACCCTACCCCAGCCCTCTTTCCACCACATCTTTCCCCTGACATGAGAAAGAATTAACACTGGACCCACCTAGACCCACCACCGGGTGCTTACAGACCAACTTCGCCACCAGGAAAATGTCAGGTTCTCAGTGGTGGCTCATGTAAACGCCTCTACACTGAAGACCACTCGCTGCTAATGCCCATATCTGAGCATATAAATCCCCAATCTGCCAGCCGTGTTCCCCATGAATAGTCTATTTAGGTTGGGTTTAAAGCAGTGGGAAGCCGACCCACGCCAGAGAGCTCCCTTGTAAAGTGACCGGAGGTCAGTGTTATCATCTCTATGAGCTGCCAGCGGGGCACTTGTCCCCAGAATGTGAGGCATTCATTCATAACGAGCTGGCTGCACTCAAAGGCCCCAGAGTCGTGGGCGAGAGGCTTATCTCCTGTCTGCTGCATGAAGTTCTGAGAACCAGATGCCCTCCCTACTCAAGCGGCCAATGAAGCCCCCCACAAGTCTGTTAATTCATCAGCGGGGTCTTCAACCTGAACACCACTATCTCCTGATTTTAACAGGAAAGCAAACCAATCAGAGCATGTCTGATCTCACAGCTAGGACAGCATCACTGTCACGCGTGTTCTCCCCGGAAGCAAACAGCAAGAGTGCCAAATAAAACCTAGCGATGTCAGAAGACCAACAAAGAAATTAAACCTCTGTCCCGGTGGCATATGACCACATAACACAGTATGTCATATCGAACATCAGTGAACCGTTCAAGCGTACACACGCACATTAGATATAACACACAACTGTAGCAAAAGACAGCTACTTCTTACATTGAAATCATCTGTAGTTTGCACTTCTTTTAACACTAAAATATTAAGGGGATGTAACATGATTTTGGAATCCCTGGGTGGCACAGTTAACGCAGTTGGCTACTACCCGAAAGGTTGGAGGTTCTAGTCCACCCAGAGGTGCCTCAAAAGAAAGGCCTGGCTATCTACTGACAAAAAATCAGCCACTGAAACCCCTCTGGAGCACATTTCCATTCTGACACACATGGGGTCGCCGTGAGTCAAAAGTCCACTGGACAGGAACTGTTTTGTGTTTCGTTTTGTTTTTTTAACAGGATTTTAAGATAAAATCTATATTTTAACACCATGACTGTACCACCGGGATAAATCTATCTTTTGGCATTACTGTGGTAAACAATGCATAATGCTGTGAGCATAACGAGCAACCCTTAATTGAATGTGTTTTTAAGCTGGTAAGTGAAACTACAATGTGGCTGTTTTCTGTATCTATGGATGTTAGCAGGAATGATGTTTTGGCTGTTCGTTTCTCATAGACTGACGAGAGATTTTTATGTAATGTGACGCTGCTTTAAGATCTTTCCGAGCCGTGAAACTCGGCGGCTTGTCCAGGTCCTGCTTACCATGAGTACAACATTTGTTGGAAAGGAAAGTGTCCGCCAGACAAGGCCAGAGAGATTTTCCAGGTTTTTCAAACATCGCACCTTAGTCTGTGCAAAGTGAGCTCAGAGCAGCCCTGATGGCAGGCCAGCCCCCGACACTCAGGATGACATCGGCCGTGAGCTCCCGACAGCACGCACATCAACACATTTCCATACGGTCCTTGCAGCTCTGTGTGTGGAGAGCTTTAAGACATTGATAGTGGGTTCCTTTACGTCTTGAAATGTAAACTGAAATTAACTCATATTTTGAGAGGATCCTGGTAGCTGAGTATCCCCAAATCACTGCATAGAGGATGTCTTAGCCTCTTAGTTCTGCTGTAACAAAAATATCGCAAGTAGGTGGCTTTAAAAACGGGTTTCTTTTCTCACAGCAGAGAAGGCTTGTTATTGGGTGCCGTTGAGTCGATTCTGACTCACAGTGACCCTACAGGACAGAACAGAACTGCCCCCTAGGGTTTCCGAGGCTGTAATATTTATGGGAACAGACTGCCAGGCCTTCCTCCTGTGGAGTAGCTGGTGGGTTCGAACCACCAACCTTTCGGTTAGCAGCTGAGTGCTTATCCACTGCCCCACCAGTCTGCATTTAGAGTGTGGCTCCAGGGGAAGGTCCTTCTTTGTCTATTTCAGCTTCTAGTAGCTGGCAATCCTTGGCGTTCCTGGGCTTGTAGATGCCTCCGCCTCCATCATTATCAGACAGTGTCTGTCTCCCCATCTGTTCCTTCTGGGTCGACTCTGCTCTCTGTACAACACACAAGGGTTAAGGCACAACCTACGCTGATATGGCCTGATTAACGTAACAGAGAAACACCTACTCCCAAACGGGATCACATCCACAGGTACAGGGGGTTAGGATTCCAACACACGTTCTGGGGGAGGGGACACAATTCCAACCATAACAAACCAAAAACCAAAACCACACACTTTACTGTCGATTCCGACTCCTAGCGACCATACAGGACAGAGCAGAACTGCCCCATGCAGTTTCCAAGGCTGTAATTTTTACGGGAGCAGACTGTCCTATCTTTCTACTGTGGAGTGGATGGTGGGCTCCAACCACCGAGCTTTCGGTCAGCAGCTGAGCGCTTCACCACTGCACCACAAGGGCTCCTTCTGATCCGTAACCAAAAAAAACTAAACCCGTTGCCATCGAGTCAATTCCAACTCCTAGTGACCCTACAGGGCAGAGCAGAACTGCCTCATAGAGTTTCCAAGGAGTGGCTGGTGGATTAGAACTGCCAAACTTTTCGGTGAGCAGCCATAGTTCTTAACCTTAAGTCACTTTCCAGAATGAGCGCAGCTGACGTGTGAGAGAGATGGAAGGAGCAATGTGCAGTTGCTTCCAGGATGGAACAGCAGGGCCCCAGAACAAGGCCAGGAGGGTGTCCTGAGTCTGACACCCTGACGGGCAGACCGGCCTCCACAGGCAGCTCCCACCCCTGCTGAGCTCCAGATTCCAAACCGATCTGTGGCCCCACCCTGGGTGTTACACGGCAGCTCCTTATTCTCAGACAGTCTTCCATCACACACCAAATGCCACAGCAAAGAGCACCAGCTTCCGAGAAGGGCCCATAAACACCTTTTGGCTTCTTTCTTCTCTTTCTAACAAGAAATTTGTGGTCTGGGTTTTTGGTTTTTTTCTTTTCTTTTGACCTGGAAGACTCTATGAGGCTTCTTCACATTTATGTGGCAGAAACAAACAAAAAGCAGAATCAAAGTATAACTCTATTGACAGAGTGCAGAAAATACCTCCTCAATGTCTCAACTAATTTAGGTTTCCAAAAAGATTTATACTCACTACATTTTTTTCAGAATGTGACAAAATGCCTACCTCGTTTATCTGTGGTATTGTTTATGTCAGCATTTCTGTGATCCACTAGTCCTATCCTTATAAAATCAACAAGTTTCACAAATACAAATCACCCTTAAAATGACAGAAGATTCTAAGTGATGTGACTACTTTATCAACTGTGTAGTCGTACGGACACATATGATGAGGATGAAACTCTAGGCCCGAGGGGCTCATAATAAACTGTACACATGCTTCACTCATGTGAAAGTCTTAATCCACACAAGGGGACCTCTGATTCGCCCTATACTTCTGTGGAGCCAGGAAGATAGAGAGACTCCAAATGGATTCTCTCAGGCGAACTATAATATTTATACATTTTATCTTCGTACCTATCACCTGTCTGTCAGCGTGTCCTACTATGTGTTGTTGTGACGCTGGAAGCTATGCCACTGGCCTTTCAAATACCAGCAGGGTTACTCATGGTAGACAGGTTTCAGTGGAGATTCCAGACTAAGACAGACTAGGAAGAAAGGCCTGGCGATCTACTTCTAAAAGTCAGCCAATGGAAGCCTTACGGATCACTACAGGGCATTATTCGACTTGCTGGCTTTGGACACATCATCAGGAAAGATCAATTGCTGGAGGAGGACAACATCGTCAGTGAAGTAGAGGGCCGGCAAGGGCAAGGGAGACCCTTGGTTAGATGGATTGGCACAACAGCAGCAACGCTGGACTCGAACATGCCAGAAATTGTAAGAATGATGCAGGACCAGGCAAGGTGTCCTTCTGTTGTACATTAGGTGGCCGTGAATCAGTCAGCTCAACGGCAGGATCCACCTACCTCCCTACCAGGCCATCTCTTCCCTGGCTGGTAGAGCAGCAGATCCTCAATTCCTCGGCCCCGTTTTGACTGTAGAGTTGTTGTTCTCACGCACATGTGGGCCACAGAAGGACGTCTAGAAATGAAGTCTAGCATGCTTGGGCTACTGTACGACCTGATACAAAGAAGGAGGTTTTGAAAATCCAAAAGCTACGGATTTGGCAGGCCTCGACCAGCACACATGCCTTTTCGAACGTTAGGAAAGAGACTCCCAAGGATCGCGTAACATAATGTAGTCCACATTTTCATAGGCATCATGTTCTAGGCCAAAACACGTGGTGAGTCAAACACTGTTCGTGTGCCGCCGGCAGCATTCAGCGTGGCAAGCCGAATCTCAAAGGGCGTCCCCAGATCCTCCACTACAAGAAAGGCTTCCAGCCACTTCACCGGAGCTCATACTCTCTAGGTCGCCGTCCAAAGGTAGTCCACCCAGACGCATGGTGATGCCCTGGAAACAAGGACAACAGCAGTCTCTCTCTGAAAGTGGAACTGAAAATCTCCATGGGCCTTAAGCACTGGGAGCGTGCACTCATTAAGATATTCCTGCATAGCGTGGTACTGGTACAACAGCAGATACATAGACCAATGGAAAAGAATTGAGAATCTAGACATTGATTCATCCACCTGTGAGCAGCTGATATATGACAAAGGCCCAAAATTCGTTAACCGGGGAAAAGACAGTCTCTCTAACAAATGGTGCTGGCATAACTGGATATCCATCTGCAAAAAACTGAAACAAGACCCATACCTCACACCATGCACAAAAACTAACTCAAAATGGACCAAAGACCGAAATCTAAAATCTAAAATGATAAAGACCATGGAAGAAAAAAATAGGGACAACGCTAGGGGCCCTAATACATGTCATAAACACAATATGAACCATAATTAACAATGCACAAGCACCAGAAGAGAAACTAGGTAACTGGGAGCTCTGAAAAGTCAAACGCTTATGCTCTTCCAAAGTCTTCACCAAGAGAGTCAAAAGACAACCTACAGACTGGGAAAAAGTTTTTGGCTACAACAAATCCAATCAGTGTCTAACCTCTAAAATCTACAAGATACTGCAAAACCTCAACAACAAAAAGACAAATAACCCTATTAAAAAATGGGCAAAGGATATGAACAGACACTTCACCAAAGAAATGCAGCTAACAGATACATGAGGAAATGCTCACAATCATTAGCCATTAGAGAAATGCAAATCAAAACTACAATGAGATACTATCTTAACCCCAACAAGGCTAGCATTAATCCAAAAAACACAAAATAATAAATGTTGGAGAGGCTGCGGAGAGACTGGAACACTTATACACTGTTGGTGAGAATGTAAAATGGCACAACCGCTTTGGAAATCGATTTGGCGCTTCCTTAAAAAGCTAGAAATAGAAGTACCATACGATCCAGCAATCCCGCTCCTTGGAATATATCCTAGAGAAATGAGAGCCATCACACGAATAGATATACGCACACCCATGTTCATTGCAGCACTGTTCACAATAGCAAAAAGATGGAAACAACCTAGGTGCCCATCAAGGGACAAATGGACAAACAAATTATGGTATACCCACACAGTGGAATACCACACAACGATCAAGAACAACAATGAATCTGTGAAACATGTCATAACAAAGATGAATCTGGAAGGCATTATGCTGAGTAAAATTAGTGCTTCTTAGCTCAAGTAGATACATGAGACTAAACGGGCAGCTGCTGTCCGGAGTTGAGATGAGAAGGCAGAGAGGGTCAGGAGCTGGTTGAATGGACCACGGGAAATTCGGGGTGGAAAGGAGGAGTGTGCTGTCACAGTACAGGCAGAGCAATTAGGGTCACATAACAATGTATGTATAAATTTTTGTATAAGAGACTAACTTGAATTGTAAACTTTCACTTAAAGCACTATAAAAAGAAAAAAAAAAAAAAGGTATTTCTGTATAAGACGCCCATGTCACTGGTCCCTAAACTAAACACTTTCTATCTCAACAATCCAGGTTAGAAATACTTAGGAAGAGTCTCTCTTTGGATGCCCTAAATTTATACTCCTTGCTTTTATAAGCAAAATGGTTTTTTATCTGATTTTTTGTTTATTTAACCCAAATGGCAAACTAGCCACCTTTAGGTTATAGTGTCAGCAAACTGATGAAGCGGCAGTACTGAGTTCCTAGCCATCTGGGTTCACGTTTTATTTTTATTTCCTCTCCAAAATAGCTTATTCAGGTGAGACAGCACAATAACTGCCGAAAGAAACCCTAGGCCGCTTTGCGTTTTGTTTTGTTTTCAGTACGAGCGAAAGAAAATCAATGTACATGCATTACATCATCTATATTTGCATAAACGAATCTATACTTGCAAAATGGCCCTTCCAAATACGAAAGAGAAAATGGCTTGATACTTCTTGTAAAATGTTGCTTCATTTGTCCATAAACGCTGTTGATGGGGGCGGGGGGTCAGGAGGAGGGGCTTGTCTTCTTTAATGAGATGTGCCAGTAAAAGTATACGTATGAAAGCATAATCTGTAAATTCATAAAGATCCAGGAATTGTCAGATAACTGTTCAATGAGAGACACAGAACATCTGTCTTTCTGCCCCTTCCAAGATGGAGGGCTGAAATGTAAAACACGCTTTGGGTTTTGAGAGTTGGCCTATTTCTAATATCGTCCATTGGCCAATTCAATCTTTAAAAACTATGTCAGAGAAGAAGGCAGAGCTGGAGCGGAAAGAGCATTAGCCCGGGAGCCAGAAGACCCAGCTCCACTCCAGTAACTTGGGCGTGGTCAAGCCAGGGTTTCTTTGAAAACATATTAATTTATTCACATATTATACCAGTACCAGTATTAGTTCCCGTGGAGTCGATTCCAATTCATGGCGACCCCCTGTGTGTCAGAGTACAACTGTGCTCCATAGGGTTTTCAATGGCTGATTTTTTCGAAGTAGACCACCAGGCGTTTCTTCTGAGGTGCTTCTGGATGGACTCGAACCTCCAACCTTTTAGTTAACAGTCAAGTACTTAACCATCTGCACCACCCAGGGGCTCCATTCACATAAGACAGCCAAATGAATCACTGACACTCGTCTGTGTAATCTTTTTGAAAAACTAAGAACTTATTTGTTTTACAGGATTTTTGCAAAAAATAATTTGAGAGTATCTGCCAGCTATGGAGTAGTACATAAACAGAGGGTACTGTGGTAACAGTATGACTTCAATGACAATTGTAATCTCCCCAACCCAAGGCAGAGATTGCCTATAGAGAATGAATCCAGAATCTGCAGAACCTCTGTCTTAGGCTGGGTTCTCTAGAGAAGCAAAACCAGTGAAGAGTATAAATATATATATAAAGAGATTTGTTATCAAGGAAATGGCTCACATGGTTGTAGAGGATGGAAAGTCCCAAGTCCATGGGTCAGGATATAGGTTTCTCCTGATTCACGCAGCTGCAGGAGCTGGCGGATGAATCCAAGATTGGTAGTTCAGAGAACAGGACTCTGGCTCATAGGCTGTGAAGATGGATGAATCCCAAGATCGGCAGGCAAGATGGAAGGTAAGCTGCTAGCATAAGTCCCAAGAACCAGAGGTCGGATGAACAGGAGCCAGCTGCAGGATCCAGAATGAACAAAAACCCTGCGAGCCTTGCCAGAAAGTCCACCTATATTGGATGCAGACCACACCCCCAAGGAAACTCCCTTTCAATTGATTGGCTGCTCACAGCAGATCCCATCATGGAGGTGATCACATTATATCAAATCTCATCATAGAGGTGATCACATCATCATAGGACTGCCAAACTATATCATAACTGCCAAACCAGTGAGAATCATGGCGCAGCCAAGCTGACACACAACGTTAACCATCACAACCTCATTCAAAGAAATCTATTTCATGAGACTATCACTTTCCAACTCTCACTCTTCCTCACCTCACTTCTACTTGTGTCTTCTCTCCGTTCTGAGGCAGCGCTGTGCCATAGAGCTGTCCACGTGATGGGTGGGAGTGGTCTATATTGGTGCTGTCCAATATGGTACCGCTGGCTATGTGTAAATAGTGAGCACATGAAACATGGCTAGTGCAGACTTGTGCCACCTTCACCTCAACACTAGTGACATTTGGGCCAGGTCACTCTTGGCTGTGGGGGGTGTCCGGTGCATTGCAGGGTGTTAGTAGGAGCATCCCTGGCCCCACCCACAAGATGTCAGTAACACCTCCCCAGAGGTAACAACCAAAAAATGTCTGCAGACATTGTCAGATGTCCCCTGGGGGACAAAATCACCCCTATGTGAGAACCACTGGGCAAGTGTGATTTAAGAACTAACTTTTAAATTGTATTCTATTTAATTTAAATTTATATAGTAGTATAGTTTAGCTTACCCCTCAGTGGAGTACATTCCAACCCACAGGGCCCTCAGAACAGAGTAGAACTGTCCCACAGGGTTTCCAAGGCTGTAATCTTTACGGAAGCAGACTGCCCCATCTTTTTCCCGCACAGCAGCTGGTGGGTTCGAACCACCAACCTTTCAATTAGCAGCCCAGTGCTTAACCACTGCGCCACCAGGGCTCCTGGCACTCCTAATGGAAGGAGACCTGGTGGCACAATGGTGAAAGCACTTGGCTGCTAATTGAAAGGTTGGTGGTTCGAACCCACCAGCGGCTCTGCAGGAGGAAAGACATGATGCTCTGCTCCCGTAAAAATTACCGCCTTGGATACCCTACGGAGCAGTTCTGTCATGTCCTACAGGGCTGCAATGAGTCAGAACCGACTTGACACAACAACAACGTAGTTTAGCTTAACGATAAAGAAGGTCTGTCTTGGGCATTGTGCTCTTTTAAGACCTGTCTATATGGGATCAAGCTGACAACAGCAACTCAGACTATTCGGTAGGAACCTTAGGGGGCAGTGAGTTTATGTTAGTGGAGGAGGAACAACTCAGAAAAGGAGCGTGAGAAGGCTGCATAACTCGAAGAATATGATCAACGTCACTGAATTGTACACAGAGAAACTGCGGAATCGGTGTATGTTCTGCTGTGTATATTCTCAACAAGAACAACAAACATAAAATAAATTATAAAAGAAAGAAAACCTTATAGGTCACAACAACAACAAAGAAATTCAAACAGTATTGGATATACTTACTACTAAAAGAACTATTTAGCGGCACTGGCACTAGCAGCCACCACCTTGTCGAGAGTTACCTGAAAGCTTACTAAGGTTGTGATTAAAAGTCACGCGTGGCTGTTAACAAGTATGTCAGCAAATTCGGGATTTTTTTTTCCTGAAAGGGCTAAGGATGGGTTAAACAGTCTAAGCGTTTATTCCCTTTACGCACGGTTATTTATCTCCTGTCTTTAACTCCGAGCAGTAAGAGAGAGCAGGACTTAGAAATGGGTAAAATGGTACAGAAGTAATCATAAAGCGGGCAAAATCACGCCCCATTATCCCCAGGGAGGGGATAATGAAAGGGACAGATTTCCCTCAGTGGAAGGGTCCACAACCAAAGAGAAACTAACAGCCATGACCACCCCAGGCCTCTCCTGCTGGGCCCTGCCCCAGGCCACACCCCACCCCACCCCACAGCCTCGCACCACCCACAAGCACGTCTGGCTTGTTCCTCACCACGGGAGCGGCCTGGCCAGGCAAGCTGTCTGCACACCTCTCACCTCCCTCACTGGGCTCTGCGCCAACCCTGGACCCGTCAATATGGTCACAAGGTCACATCCAAGCCTTTGAAGAGTTTAGTAACAATCAACTTTCATTTGAGGAGCAAAGAAAAAAAAAAAAAAAGAAAGAAAAATTCCTCTCAAAATGAAATAAATGCATAGGTTAGGGAATCCTTTAAATTACTGAGTGCCCCAAAGTCAGTCCAAGTTCAAAGGAAATTAAAAAAAAACTGTGTCCCTCATAATTTCAAAGGAGAGTGAAGCCCAACTGTTGACAAATGGAATGTCTTGGTTCCAAATTCTATCTTTCAAGAAATGTACGTTGTACAAATATCACATGATGAATGGGACTAACGACACCTAGCATACATGTAAAAAAAACGGAAACGGCAGATGTTTATATTATTTATATATATGTTGTTGTTGTTACTGTCGGTGGGTGTCGTCAAGTCAATTCCGACTCATAGTGACCCCACGTGACAAAGTAGAACTGCCCCACGGGGTTTCCGAGGATGTAATCTTTACTTAATCTTCATGTACTTTGGACATGTTATCAGGAGGGACCCATCCCTGGAGAAGGACGTCATATTTCATAAAGTAGAGGGTCAGCGAAAAACAGGAAGACCCTCAACGAGATGGACTGACACAGTGCAACGATGGGCTCAAACACAGCAGCGATTGTGAGGACGGCGCAGGACCGGGCAGTGTTTCCTTCGGCTGTACACAGGGGCCCTGTGAGTTGGAAAGCACTGGACGCAACCTAACAACAACAACATTTACAGAAGCAGACCACCAGGTCTTTCTCCCACAGAGATGCTGGGTGAGTTCGAACCACTGATCAAGCTGTTGACCATTGCACCACCACCAAAAAGAAATGTATGTACATTGTTTGAAATAAACAGTATTCAGTAAGGTGAAAGACATTCAAATTCTATCATATTTCTCCTCCAAATATTTGGAGAGTGAATTTTCTAGAGGTTTCTGGCGCCAGGAACAGGAATTTAAAGCACTAAGAAAGAGCAGGGGCGTTCAAGCCAAACAGTCCTGTAATTTGGCCCCTACCCGGCAAGTTTCTGGAAGCTGAATTCCATGTGAACCCCAACCTTCTAAACTGTGAAAGGAGGAAATAGAAGCCCCTCCTCCCTGGGTTGTCGCAAGGACTGACAAGAACTGACTGAGTAGGTTGTAAGCTCCACAGTGGCGCAGTGGTTAAGAGCTATGGCTGCTAACCAAAAGGTCAGCAGTTCAAATCCACCAGCTGCTCCTTGGAAACCCTGTGGGGCAGTTCTCTGTCCTATAGGGTCACTATCAGTTGGAATCGACTTGACAGCAATGGGTTTGGTTTTTTCAGTAGAGGGATGGTGGTGGCTCAGCGGTAGAATTCTCGCCTTCCATGCAGGAGACCTGGGTTTGATTCCCGGCCAATGCACCTCAAGGGCAGCCACCACCTATCTGTCAGTGGAGCTTGTGTGTTACTATGATGCTGAACAGGTTTCAGTGGAGCTTCCAGACTGAGACGGATTGGGAAGAAAGGCCTGTTGATAGACTTCCGAAAACCAGCCAGTGAAAACCCTATGGATCACATGGGCCCAATCCTCAGCCAATCGTGGGGCAGCTGTAGGACAGGACAGGGCTTCGTTCCCTTGTGCACGGGGTTGTGATGAGCCGAGGTCCACTCGACAGCAGCTAACAGCAACAAACTTGAGTAAAGGGGCTTTCCTGAAGATGGCCCACTTGGAGCCCTGCCCTTCTAGGAGCACCCAGGAGTCCCACAGGTTGTAAACCAGTCTCTCTTCCCAAGCAGACAGACACATAAACAGGTCACCCAAATGGTGGAGCAGATGAAAGAGGTTTACAATGGAAACACAAACCATTCGCTGTGGGAGCATGTGGGGCTCCACGGGCCATATAACGTGGAGAGAACACACCTCCCTAAGTGAACAGCTACTAAAAGAGAGCAAAACAAACATCTCCCTTCAATTACCAAACAGAAACTCTCAGGCATCTGTTAGGTTCAAGAGCTTTCCAATGGGTTAGAAATAGTTCTAAAACCATTCATTCATATGAGCAGACTCAACTCAAGATTCCTCGAGGCTAAACAATGACATTGTCTCACCAAGCTTCCTCTCAACAAAGGGGAGAAGTTTACATAAATAAAAACTTGGCTTCAGAAGACACAGTATGATCACACCAACCTCCTAGCCACACGTGCGCACACACCCGTGCACATGCGCCGAACACCTATGGACGCATTTGCAGAGAGATGGGAGAGGGCAGCAGAGAAGCTGGAATCTTGGTTTTCCATCACCAAAAATTAGTTGCCAATGAGTCAACTCCAACACACGGTGACCCCATGTGTGTCAGAGTAGAACTGTGCTCCACAGGGTTTTCAATGGCTGGTTTTCCAGAAGTAGATCACCAAGCCTTTCTTCTGAGGTGCCTCTGGGTGGACATGAACTGCCAACCTTCCAGTTAGCAGCTGAGCTCTTCACTCTTCACGTTTGCACCTCCCAGAGAACGCTGTAACACAGGGATGTCAGCACAGTGGCACACTGCAACCTGGATTACATTTTCCTGGCAAATACAGTGCCAGGGCTGAGAAGAAAGTGGTTTAGAAGCGATCCAGGAAGGTGTCCCTGCCTACTTGATTGAGCATTCCATCTGAGTTCGTTCCTATTTATAATATTCTCCATTACCAACGGGAAAACAAAAGTCCTGAGGAGGCGCGTTGCCTTTTTGTTTAGAAATGACAAAGGCACAAAGTAAGGGGACGTCCCCCCAGTGTGATGGAGGATGTTGCAGAGAGGGCTGCATTCTGAAGCTTCAACATGCAGCAAGCGGATGCTTTTGCTGAGAATTGGCACTGGGTCTCGGAGTTTCGGCCTGTCTTGACAGAGGTGATCGGAGTACTCTGCGATGCTGCTTCGCCCGAGACTCTGGAGATGGCCAAGATTTACAGCTGATTAGCCTGCATAGCTGAGTGGATTTTTCTAAAGCTTCTAGGAAGGGATTATTTCTGCACCCAAAGAGGCCCAGAGAATAGAGAGCCCGGCTCACGGGCCGTAATGTGAGTTCCCGGGACCGCAGTACACTGTGCTCAGCGAAGCAGATAAAGCAAAGTTAAAGAAGCATTTAGTGCTGCAGAATGCCGGCCTTAATAAGTATCTTTTTGTGGAAGGATTTAGGAGGAGGGGAGGGTTACCCTCAGTGCAGGCATTATTTCCTCGTACAAAAAGGGAAAATGTGCATACAGTTGGATGTAAAAAGCCAAAACGCTCGCCTCCCTGGCCCCTCCCCGGGAAAAGCTGCTGAACGCACGCTCCCAAACGCCAACGCATGAATCTTCCCAGCTTAATGGTCCTCCGGCCATTGTGCGGCTCCTTGGGAAACGCAGCCCATTCGTCTGCAACTGACCAAGTTCAACCTCTGAGCTGTGAGAACGCGGGGCCCACAGTCATCAAAGGCCCACCTTCACCAGCCAGCGGAACGGGGACCGCGCGGCCCTCTGCTCCCAGCAAAGCTTCCGTGGAGGACATGAGAACAGCCTGCAGAGAGGAATCGGTGCGCACCCGCACGCTCCCAGGCTCAGGAAGTGACCTCTGCCTGGTTAGCGCAGGGCTCGTCCCGGCCCCTGCGGCTGACACGCTTCTCGCAAACAGTGTTCCTTGTGCGGAATGGGCTGCAGACATCATCCCTTGTAACTCATGGAAGCTTGGCACAATGCCCGCAACAATGAACACCAACATATAAACAATCCTAAAGACAATACAAGACTGAGCAACGTTTAATTCTTTTAAAGCAGGGTTTACTGTGTGCCTAGAGATGCTCAAGGGATCTCCCTCACCACGTATCCTTTTGAGGGTCTGTGCTGAATCTTTTGCTTGCTAACTGTCTTTCAGGTAATCAGTTGCCACATCAGAAGTGATTTTTCACACACACACACACACACGCACGCACCATCAGCTCCCGTGTTTGCACAGATGACCATTCAGCCAAAACAATGGATCAAGCATGACAGCGATCATGAAGATGGCGCAGGGGCAGGCAACGTTGTACACGGGGTCTCTGTGAGTTGGCCGACTTGACGACACAACGCACACCGTTTCATAAGGCAGCTTCATGTGGTCCCATTTTTCCAACCGCCATGCAGTCTCCTCTGGTAAAGCTCAGCATGTTCCCCAGCCTGTCTCCAAATTTGACTATACCCACGCCTGTGAACTGAGCTCCGGGAACACAAAAAGCGGCATTTCGGCTCACGCTTTGTCTCTCGTCATTTTACTGCAGTTACAGAAGCTGAAATCCGGTGGCTCAGCACCTCTCTCTCGGCTTAAGATTTTCAGTAGTCGATCCCATAACCTAAGGCAGCCTGAGACAGCCCTTTCTACAAATCAACAGAAACATTTACCATAAAAATTACAGTGGAAGAGAAAGAGAGAGAGAGAAAGGAAGAAAGAAAGAAAAGCTTTACATAGTGCACGCTTTGCCATTTTTTCCACACAAATGGCAAATGAACTTCAGCACACTGGTGGCTCTGCTCTGAAGGGGCCAAAGCGAGGGACGCGCTTTCTTCATTGTGTAGTTTTAAAGACAGAGTGCACACTTTGCCATTTTTTCCACACAAATGGCAAATGAACTTCAGCACACTGGTGGCTCTGCTCTGAAGGGGCCAAAGCGAGGGACGCGCTTTCTTCATTGTGTAGTTTTAAAGATGATTCTCTGACCTCTGCTCTCTATGGCTCGGACTCTGCGGAGCGGAGCGGGGCCAAACCCCTTTGGCTCTAACGACACACGCACATAAAGGCCCTTTGCCCCGCTCCATTCACCTCATTTCTCGCCAGAGTACGTTTGTGCTGCACTCACCCCTGCTTATCACATTTGAAATTCCATGCGACACTGTTATCTTTCCATCCCGGCTGGAAGACCCTCGGTGTGAATACAGACATCACTTCACTTATTTCTGCTTAACCATGAAATCGTGGATGAAAGCGTTCAGGACACTAAACGACTTGTCGGTGGGAAGTTTCCCCCACAAAATGACGCCGTTCTAGTTATTTGCTATTTGATGGATTTATGTCTTTCTCAGTGGCATTTCTCATTCTTAAGAAGATTCAAGGCAGTTTACGACCATCCGTATGAAACAGCCAGAAAACAAACATTAGGTACGTGAGACAATGACATAAAGGAAAATTAAAACGGGGAAAAGGGAGTCAGGGATAAAAGCTAGTTCACAAAATAGATGCAATTAACTTCAACACCGTTGTTAAAGTTAAACCAGTTATCCGCTGCCGTCGAGTCAACTCCGACTCATGGTGACCCCATGTGTGTCAGAGCAGAACTGTGCTCCACAGAGTTCTCAGTGGTTGATGTTTTGGAAGTAGATTGCTAGGTCTTTCTTCCGAGGTGCCTCTGGGTAAACTCGAACTTCCAACCTTTTGGTTAGCAGCCCAGTGCATTCACTGTTTGCACCACCCAGGGACTCTGCTGAAGTCAGCCTATTTTATTTATCTCTTAGCTTTCCAACAGCCAATTCTAAGAGGAAAACACTATCAGGAATGAAATCCACAGTATTCATACACTAAAAATCTACCAGTTTCTCAGGGAAGCACAGTTAGTCCTGATAATGCAACCCGGATGGATGTCTTCCCAAGTTTGCTCCTATGGAAGACGGCATATAATAACAGAACAGTATCTTCAAGGACCTCCCCAGAGGAGCCTCAACAGCTCGTTTGTGAGGTGGTTCCCGAGGATAGTCCACACCATACAGTAGCAGCATCCAGCAACCCATGATTCGGTACAAGGGTTCTGTAAAGGGCTAGTTTGAAATGGCAAAGGGACAAGATTTAGCCCCATAACCAAGGCACAGCTTGTAGGCAGGCTGGAAATCATACCTCCGTCAGGCCTATAGAAACACTGCTTCCCTCTGAGGGCTTCTGGTACCACAAGCATACAATGAGTTCCATGTTCTGCTCCGTGCCGGTCCGAGGAGGGTGGCAGTTGTGTTGACACTTAACAGCCATTTCATAGCCAGGAGGACTGTTGTAGGTCTGACATCATTGTGAAAATTTAAAGTCCTAGTGAGGACATCTGTCTGAATAAAAAGGCAACACTACCACTGGCTGGGAGCCCTGGTGGCAGGAGGGTTAAGTGCCTGGCTGCTACTGAAAGGCCAGCGGTTCAAACCCATCAGCCACTCAGCGGGAGAACGACCTGGCCTGGCGGTCTGCTCTGGTAAAGATTACAGCCTAGGAGACCCTATGGGGCAGTTCTGCTCTGTAACACATGGGGTCACCAGGAGTTGGAGTCAACTCAACGGCACCCAACATTCACAACACCACCTCTGCCTAAGCACGCATTGAGGAAGCAAAGAGGGTACTTGACACAGACCCGCTGAGAAAAAATTATTTTCTCTTCAAACCCAAAAGAAAATAGGAGATACGACCTCAGCAGCGTATCTCATATGGCACAACTGCAATATTTTAGGCTGAAGAGGAGTTCAAGACAAATGCTTAGCTTAGCCATTAAACACACACACACACAGATACACACACTCACAGATGCACACACATACATGCACATACACAGAGACACACATGCAGCTACATGGACACACACACGCATATGCACATACACACACATGCACAAATCTGCATCCACACATACACACCTGCACAGACATACACACACATATGCGCACACATACACACATGCATATATGCACATACACGTACACACACAAATATATGTACATGCATACATACACAGGCATACCCCCACATACACACAGATACATACACTCCCTCAAATTACCCCAGGAACACCTAGCTTTGAGCAATTAATCATTTTAAGGATGTTTCTGAACCCAACTAGTTGAATAATGGATGCACCAAGGTAGTTCAATGAGGTTATTTACGGGATGAAGGAGGTTCTTCCCATCTAACATGTGAAAGGTGGGAAGTAGGGAGAAAAGAAAAGCATTTTAGCTTGCAGTAATGACTCTACAGCTCTTCCTTCGGGCAAGTTAGATAGCAAGAAATTGTCCACGTTCGCCCAGCAGGGCTAAAAGTAAGTTATTTTGCTGCCATGACTGCTCTTTTAAAAGCATGTTCTTGTTGTTAGCGTCTATAAAGTCGGCTCTGATGCACAGTGACCCCACGTACGACAGAATGAAATGTCACCCAGTCCTGCGCCATCTTCACAATCATCGGCATGTTTGAGTCCAGTCAGACAATAGGGTTTCCACTGGTGAATTTTCAGAGATATCACCAAGACTTTCTTCCTAGTCTGTCTTAGTCTGGAAGCTCCACTGAAACCTGTTCACCAGGGGTGACCCTGCCGATATTTTAAATCCTGGTGGCATAGCTTCCAGCATCACAGCAACACGTCAGCCACCACAGTACGACACACAGTCAGATGAGCAGCGGCTTTAAAAGCATAGAGAAATAGTAAGTAGTTTCCAAGGTAGACTGTGCACAAACACGAACCCGGTTTTCTAAGAGGAATCCCTGCGGAGGATTTGGTACAATAACCGCCAAGAGCTGGAACATCACACACAGGATTGCCTACAGGCTGGGGTCAAAATTCAGCACATAGCAAAGTGAACGCAGACCACCTAAACAGAAGTAAGAGTCTCCATGCAGGACAGCCTATTCTGACTTCGTCTTCCACTGAGGAAGGTCAAGCCACTAGCCGAGTCGTGTGTGATGCCCATACACTGGCCCACCCAGTCAGCATGGGCACTCTCTGCCAGCGGAGGTCCAACCCCAATGTCTGCAAACAACTGGTGAATACATTCCAACTTCAGCACATCTGTCCGTCAGACGACAACGGCCATGGCATGCATCTGGACGCGGATGAGTCTCACGTGTCAGAGGACAACGGCCATGGCATGCATCTGGACGCGGATGAGTCTCACGTGTCAGATGACAACGGCCATGGCATGCATCTGGACGCGGATGAGTCTCGTGTGTCATACGACAACGGCCATGGCATGCATCTGGACGCAGATGATTCTCACGTGTCAGACAATGACCATGGCATGCATCTGGACGCGGATGAGTCTCACGTGTCAGAGGACAACGGCCATGGCATGCATCTGGACGCGGATGAGTCTCACGTGTCAGATGACAACGGCCATGGCATGCATCTGGACGCGGATGAGTCTCACGTGTCAGACGACAACGGCCATGGCATGCATCTGGACGCAGATGATTCTCACGTGTCAGACAATGACCATGGCATGCATCTGGACGCAGGTGAGTCTCACGGGCTGCAAACCCGTTCCCTCCCCGAAGCCAGCCTAAGGACCCCTTCCTCAATGGTGAGCCCAATCAAAGCCTTCATCTGCATCTTCCTACAACAGATGCAAGGAGAAATTCACAGTGACAGATTAGGAAAGGGACTTGCAGAAAGACTTACATCGAGGTACTGGCTTTTTCCCTTCCTTCCCATTTGTTTCCTCTGAAGCTTGCAGCAGGTGGAGGCGCCTTTCACACTTGTCCAATTGAGACAGAAAGTCAGAAGCACAATGAGCTACCAGCATGTCACATATGGGGCTTAAATCTCCATAAACACCTGCTCTTTTCCTTAAACACTGATTGGCTGCGTGCTTAGCGGGAAGCTTTGCATGTTGTTTCAGCAGATAGGCTGGTTTCTATGCTAAAATAAAAAATAACCTGGAATGTTCCAGTGGCCACAGGCTAATGATCACCCCAATGCATGCTAATAGGTGTGATACAAGTTCTCAGCATGAGGGCAGAAAACACTCACCCTAAGAATGACAGGACTCGGGGGCTAGTCCTGACACCCCTTAGTCTGCCTGCACTGCTGGAGGCTCAGAGGAGAATGGTGTTCCCATCCCAGGAGTCTGTGACAGTCTCTAACTATTTACATCATTAACCTATCCACCTGCATTCTCCTAGAAGCCACCCGGCTGGAAGCCTGCGGCAGTTGCTCACGAATGCTGGGACTGATTCCTCACCATTTAGGAAGTGCTGCTTTGAAACTGGGTGTCTGTTTAGCTACCCCATTTGTAAGTTCCCTTTTGGGGCTGTTTCACATTCTCTCACTTTTTTTTTTTTTCCCATTTCTGCCTTTGCATCAGAGATGATATCCATTTTAACGTCACTGTAGAACCACCACCATCAGCCATCTGTCAGTCTGACATACCGTGGTGGCTTGCATATTGTTGTGATGCTAGATGCTATGCCACCGGTATTTCCAATACCAGCAGGGTCACCCAGGGTGGACAGGTTTCAGTGGAGCTTCCAGACTAAGACAGACTAGGAAGAAAGGCCTGGAGATCTACTTCTGAAAATCAGCCAGTGAAAACCCTATGGATCACAACAGAAGACTGTCTGATATAGCGCTGGAAGATGAGCCCCCTAGGTTGGAAGGCACTCAAAATACACAGTGGCCACAACAGTGGACTTGAGCAGACCAACAATTGTGAAGATGGTGCGGGCCTGGGCAACATCCCATTCTGTTGCCATGAGTCGGAACCGAGGTGATGGCAGCTAACAACCACCACAGAGCAACACTGGATGGAGTACTTGTAAGTGCTGTTGTACCTCTAGCTGTGGCTTAGGTCTGCGGGTCATTTGAATTCCAACTGCATGTAGACTGTGAAGTTCAAGAGGGCTCCTTTAAAAACAGCCTCCATGTCTCTCTCCATGTCACCAAGGCTGACCTGGTGGTCTCTGAGGTACTTAAAATCACGTGCTTTAGTGGTGGGATGATATAGGATAGTCAGACAAATTAGTATCCGACGATGTTTATTAATCATGCTAATATAATATTGTATGTATAGGTTTCTTCCTCAAGGGAACAGTCACTGAACTTCCACACATGCTTAATAATTTCTTCACGTTCAAGACAAATTTTAACCTCACTACTGGCTTAAGGAAATAATAAAATACTAGTTGCCACGGAGTTAATTCTAACTCATGGAGAACCTATCTATGTCAGAGTAGAACTGTAATCTGTAGGGTTTTCAATAGCTGATTATTTGGGAGTATACTGCCAGGCCTTTCTTCCGAGGTGTCTCTGGGTGGACTTGAACCATCAACCTTCCAGTTAGCAGCTGACAGTGGTAACTCTTCACCACCAAGGGACTCCAAGGAAACAACAGAATACTTCTCTTGTCTGACCATCAAATCGTATTTATTAGTTTCTCCTGAGAAACAATGATGAGATCATTACTCATTGTAATAATGGTAGTGGTGTCAGAAATAAAGGGGAATTAATTACACCATTTGAGAAGATTTCTAAAAGAAATCATCCCCTCCATTGGCACAAACCTGCACTTTCTGACAATCATTGTCAGAGTGCACTCATCTATGAAAGAGTCAGTAGCTCCCTAAAGACAAGAGATACTCAGTGCACATCAACTTTGCTCTTGAAATTGAATGGAGCCCTCATAGCGCAGTGGTTAAGAGTTCAGCTGCCAACCAAAAGGTCGGCAGTTTGAATCCATCAGCTGCTCCTTGGAAACCCTATGGGACAGTTCTTCCCTGCCCTATATGGTGATTATGAGTCGGAACTGACTCGATGGCAACAGGTTTGGTTTATGGAGGGAAATCCACAATGAAACGGGCCGACACAATAGCCACAACAATGGACTCAAACATACCAACGATCGTGAAGATGGCGCAGGAGCCGGCAGCATCTTGTTCTGTTGTACATGTGGGCGCCATGAGCTGGGAGCCCACTCGATGACAGGTAACAACAGCCGCATAGTGTATAAGAGATCTGAAATCTCCATCTGTTGTTTATTAGAAATGCCAAGACATAAAAATGCTTCACGTTGGTTCTTGGGTACTTGGGCAGAGTGCACCCCCATGCCTGGTTCACAGGTGTATGAGTGTACGCCTGAGTCTCCACTTTCCTCCTGAAGATATGTGTTCCTTGGGCTCTGTGGATTTACAGTCATTACCACATAAATCACAGAAAGCATCAAACACAAAACAAAAGCCTTCACCAGTCACATGCGGTTTTGTTTCAGAGGCTGACCCTTATCCAATAAACTTCACAAATGTTGAAGGAGGCCATCCAGATGATTACGCAGCCCAAACCAATCTTCCTCGCCTCTAAATTTGGCTTTGAGGACACCTTGAAAATTACTGAGACTTTGGGGTTGTAGCCCTTACGAGAACCGAACGAACTCCTACTGAGATCAAAGCCCCATTCTACGGCACCTGGTTTGGGCCCTAAATTACTGCTTTTCAACACATGCACTCAAAACCAAACGGGAAACAAAAGTCAGAGAGTGAGTTCCAGCACCCAAAGGGAGAAGGTAAGCGTGCATGTTCCTGACAGAAATGGGGGCAGTCGCCAGGTTGGCAAAGCAACGCTTCAAAACATACATTTTTTAAGTAAGGGCGTAGCTCTCAACAAATGTAAATGAACATGCGCAAAGGTGTAACTCATGAAATACCGAGGGAGCCAGTAATACCTCACAACGAATTTGAAGGAAAATTCCAGGAAAGGTCAACATAAACATGACTCTATACACAAATGCAAATACAAATATATATGCAAGAAGGAAAAAAAGAATGGCGTGATGAATTTGCATAGATGCAAAAACACTCCGTTCATGGGGTGAACATCACTTGCATCCCACTGGACACAAGTCATTTGCATTTGCAAAGACAAGAATCATGTGTATTATTACCAGCTTTCTACCACTTACAGAGCAGGAAAAGCGCCCAACAACAAACAGTGGAGATAATCTAGAAGGATGCACCAGGCAGGACACCCAGGAACCTTTTCTTCTGCCTGTTCTGAAGTCTCTTGCCGTTTTTCCTGACTCTAATAATCACACTTCAATGCTGCATATTCTAATGTTAATTGTGATATATTTTGTTTTCTTATATTGTTATTTCTCACTCACTCATTCATCAGCTCTTCACAGATGGTCCACAAAATTCCATAAGTGATGTCAGGAACTCCTCATTTTTGCTTGGTTTCAGGACAAGGAGATATGACTTTGTACTGACAGAAGAAGGCAATTGCATCATTCTGCTGAGTTTCGTGCATGTGAATGCAAAGGGGTCAGAAAACTATGGCTGTGAGCCCAATCTGGTTGGCAACCTGTTTTTGTTCAGCTGGTGAGCTAAGAATGCTTTTTTAAATTTTTAAATAGTAAGGATAAAAATAAATAAAATTGGAAAGAGGCGGAGCCAAGAAGGAGGAGTAGTCAGACGCTTCCGGTGGACCCTCTTACGACAAAGAAAAACAAGTGAAACAATTATATATGACAATCTAGGAGCCCTGAACATCTAAGGCAAAGCTGAGGAACCAGACCGAGTGGCAGGGGGAGGGAGAGATGGTTCAGAAGCAGCAAGGAGTTGCCAGACCTGACCCAGTGAGAGCCTGAGCCCTTCAGGCCTGAGCAGCTCATGGGAGAGCAGTGAGGCAGGAAAGCAGCTGTGCTCAGAAGGCACGTTTTCTGCACCAGGAGAGACCCAGCGCCAGAGAGTCTACTCGGCCACCCGAAACAGTGAGAAGCAGCTCTGGATTGGCAAAAGATAAGTACTTGTGTACGGCCTACCACATGGATCAAAAACACCCCCCTTAGGGAACAATCTCTCTTCCATTTACCTCCCTGTTCCCTGCTCTGCACTGGGTCCTGGACCGGCTTCAGCAACTGCAGAGCCCCTGGGCCAGAAGTAGGATCTGTCACACGCCCTAAGCCATTCTCCTGGCCTTGCAGAGTGAACAAATTAACAAACAGGGGGAAAAAATAAACTGCCGGCTCCCCTAAGCCAGGAACCCAGGGTAGGCACAGCTCATTTGCCTAGGCACAGACATAAGGGATTCACGGACTTTGAGTGCCTTTCCCCCTGCAGAGACTTGTGTGGGCCCATCTCAACAGCGTAGGCCCTTGTTACCGCAGTACAACAGGGTATGTACCTGCAGTCTAACTTCAACTCTTTCAGCTAGGAAGTGGCAGGTTTGTGACATTTGACACTGCTCTGCCCATTAAGCAGGGTCTTCACCTACCCAAATCAGGCGCAGAAGGACTGGTGGCTCCACCCACGCCACCTAGCCACCTGCAATAGGGGCCCAAGAATAAGAGATGTCCCCTAGTCTTTACAACCAACAGCACTGGGTGATTATAGCCCTGCTGCAAAACCCAACCACCTACGTGCTCTAGGAAAGAGGGACACACCTTCCTCCTGGACTCTCGGGGGTGGCCGTCAGTCCCCTGCCTTGCTCAGAGTGTGACCCCTGTTGCAGCCAGATGCCTGTGCTTACACCAATCACCCATGCCTGTCTAGGACTGCAGGTAAGAGCCTACACCACACACTAGGTGGCTATCTACCTGGGCACCTGAGCTGAATCCATACAGGAGGGTTGGGCAGACTCCTGAGCTCACATACATAGTAACAGATCTAACCATCTGGTGACAGGACATTAGAGCTTCAAAGGTGCCAATAATCAAACTAGCTCATACGAGCAGCCTATTTGGGCATATCAGAACAAAACAAGAAGCTAGGACACAGAAAGCAAACAGTAACATCAGATAACAACCCAACTAGAACACAGGACAGAGCAACCAGATATCAACCCAGATAGGGAAGTCACAAAAGTAAATCAAAGCTAAAACACTAAAAACTGGGAAACAGATGTCAATATGCAAAAGATGACAACATTAAAACAAAAAAGAGGGACTTAAAAAATGTAGACATAGATTTTGCATATGGAGAGGAAGTCAAGGCAATATAAAGACATAAAAGACTGGTATAAACTTAGAAAAATAGGGGTAAATATTAAAGTAACCACAAAGGAAACCAACAATCCTACAAGTCAAAATAAAAAACTAGAAAAATATAAAGACTCAGCAAACACAAAATCAACAACAATGAAAAGAAAATACATAAAGAAAAGTGCCTCAGCACAGAAAATTAAGTGGAACAAAGAAACTGTGAACAACACACAAAAAAAAGACATCAAAATGAAAGCACTAAACTCATACCTATCAATAATTACGCGGAATGTAAATGGACTAAATGCACCAATAAAGAGACAGAGTGGCAAATTGGATTAAAACACGATCCATCTATATGCTGCCTTCAAGAGACGCACCTTAGACTTAAAAGACACAAACAGGCTAAAACTCAAAGCACAGAAAAAAATATATCTAGCAAACAACACTCAAAAAACAACAGGAGTGGCAATATTAATCTCTGACAAAATAGACTTTAAAGTAAAATCCACCACAAAGGATAAGGAAGCGCACTATATAATGGTTAAAGGGTCAATACACTAGGAGAACATAACTATAATAAATATTTACACACCCAACAACAGGGCTACAAAATACATAAAACAAACTCTAACAGCGCAAAAAAGAGAGATAGACAGCTCCACAATAGCAGTAGGAGACTTCAACACACCACTTTCGGTGAAGGACAGAACATCCAGATAGAAGCTCAACAAAGACACAGAAGGTCTAAATGCTACAATCAACCAACTTGATCTCACAGACATATACCAAACACTCCACCCAAGAGCAGCCAAGTATACTTTCTTTTCCAATGCACATGGAACATTCTCCAGAATAGACTACGTATTAGACCATAAAGCAAGCCTTAACAAAATCCAAAGCATCAAAATATTACAAAGCATCTTTTCTGACCATAAAATCATAAAAGCAGAAATCAACAACGCAAAAAACAAGGGAAAAAAATCAAACACATGGAAACTGAACAACACTTTGCTCAAAAACCACTGGGTTATAGAAGACATTAAGGATGGAATAAAGAAAGTCATAGAATCAAATGAGAATGAAAACACATCCTACCAGAACCTCTGGGACACAGCAAAAGCAGTGCTCAGAGGTCAGTTTACAGCAATAAATGGACACATCCAAAAAGAAGAAAGGGCCATAATCAAAACATTAACACTCCAACTGGAACAAGTAGAAAGAGAGCAGCAAAAGAAGCCCTCAGGCACCAGAAGAAAGGAAATAATAAGTAGAGCAGAGTTAAATGAAACAGAGAATAGAAAAACAATGGAAAGAGTTAACAATACCAAAAGCTGGTTCTTTGAAAAGATCAACAATATTGATAAACCATTGGCCAAACTGACAAAAGAAAAACAGGAGAGGAAGCAGATAACCCGTATAAGAAATGAGATGGGTGATACCACAACAGACCCAAATGAAATTAAAAGAATCATAACAGAATACTATGAAAAACTGTACTGTAACAAATTTGAAAACCTAGAGGAAATCGACAAATTTCTAGAAACTCACCACCTACCTAAACTAACACAAACAGAGGTAGAACAACTAAATAAACCCATAACAGAAGAAGAGATTGAAAAGGTAATTAAAAAACTCCCAAAAAAAAAAGCCCTGGCCCAGATGGCTTCACTGGAGAATTCTACCAAACTTTCAGAGAAGAGTTAACACCACTACTACTAAAGGTATTTCAGAGCATAGAAAATGATGGAATACTCCCAAACTCATTCTATGAAGCCAGCAAAACCCTGATACCAAAACAAGGTAAAGACACCACAAAAAAAGAAAATTACAGACCAATATCCCTCATGAACATTAACGCAAAAATCCTCAACAACATTCTAGCCAATAGAATTCAGCAACATATCAAAAAAATAATTCACCATGATCAAGTGGGATTTATACCAGGAACGCAGGGAGGTTAAACATTAGAAAAACAATCAATATAATCCATCACATTAATAAAACAAAAAACAAGAACCACATGACCTTATTAATCGATGCAGAAAAGGCATTTGACAAAGTCCAACACCCATTCATGATAAAAACTCTCAACAAAATAGGAATACAAGGTAAATTCCTCAATATAATTAAGGGCATTTATACAAAGCCAACAGCCAACATTATCCTAAATGGAGAGACTTTGAAAGCATTCCCCTTGAGAACAGGAACCAGACAAGGAAGCCCTTTATCACCATTCTTATTCAACATTGTGCTGGAAGTCCTAGCCAGAGCAATTAGGCTAGAAAAAGAAATAAAGGACATCCAAATCGGTAGGGAAGAAGTCAAAGTATCTCTATTTGCAGATGATACGATCTTATACACAGAAAACCCCAAAGAATCCATAAGAAAACTACAGGAACTAATAGAAGATTTCAGCAAAATTTCAGGATATAAGATAAACATACAAAAATCAATCGGATTCCTTTACACCAACAAAGAGAACCCCCAAGAGGAAATCACCAAATCGATACCATTTACAATAGCCCCCAAGAAGATAAAATACTTAGGGATAAATCTAACCAGAGACATAAAAGACCCATACAATGAAAACTACAAGACACTACTGCAAGAAACCCAAAGAGACCTGCATAAGTGGAAACATACCTCACTCATGGGTAGGTATACTCAACATTTTGAAAATGTCAGTTCTACCCAAAGCGATCTATCTACCCAAAGCAATCCTGATCCAAATTCCAGCAGCATTTTTTTAATGAGATGGAGAAACAAATCACCAACTTCATATGGAAAGGGAAGAGGCCCCGAATAAGTAAAGCATTACTCAGGAAGAACAACAAAGTGGGAGGCCTCACACTACCTGATTTTAGAAACTATTATACCACCACAATAGTCAAAACAGCCTGGTACTGGCACAACAACAGATACATAGACCAATGGAACAGAATTGAGAATCCACACATAAATTCATCCACCTATGAGCAGCTGATATTTGACAAAGGCCTAAAGTCTGTTAACTGGGGAAAAGACAGTCTCTTCAACAAATGGTGCTGGCATAACTGGATATCCATCCGCAAAAAACTGAAACAAGACCCATACCTCACACCATGCACAAAAACTAACTCAGAATGGATCAAAGACTTAAATATAAAATTGATAAAGAGCATGGAAGAAAAAATAAGGACAACACTAGGAGCCCTAATACATGGCATAAACAAAATACGAACCATAAGTAACAACGCACAAACACAAGAAGAGAGACCGGATAATTGGGAGCTCCTAAAAATCAAACACTTATGCTCATCAAAAGACTTCACCAAAAGAGTCAAAAGGCAACCTACAGACTGGGAAAAAGTTTTTGGCTACAACAAATCCAATCAGCATCTAACCTCTAAAATCTACAAGATACTGCAAAACCTTGACAACAAAAAGACAAATAACCCAATTAAAAACCGGGCAAAGGATATGAACAGGCACTTTGCCAAAGAAGATACTCAGGTATCTAACAGACACATGAAGAAATGCTCACGATCATTAGCTGTTAGAGAAATGCAGATCAAAACTACAATGAGATATCATCTCACCCAACAAAGCTAGAATTCATCCAAAAAACAGAAAATAATAAATGCTGGAGAGGTTGCAGAGAGACTGGAACACTGATATACTGTTGGTGGGAATGTAAAATGGTAAGATCACTTTGCAAATCGATTTGGCACTTCCTTAAAAAGCTAGAAATAGAAGTAACATACGATCCAGCTATCCTACTCCTTGGAATATATCCTAAAGAAATAAGAGCTGTCACACGAATAGATATATGCACACCCATGTTCATTGCAGCACTGTTCCCAATAGCAAAAAGATGGAAACAACCTAGGTGCCCATCAACGGACGAATGGATAAACAAATTATGGTATATCCACACAATGGAATACTATGCAACGATAAAGAACAATGACGTAGCCGTGAAACATCGTATAACATGGAGGAATCCGGAGGGCATTAGTCAGTCACAGAAGGACAAGTACTGTGTAAGACCACTATCACGAGAACTCAAGAAAAGGTTCAAACACAGAAGACAACGTTCTTTGATGGTTACGAGGGTGGGGAGGGAGGGTGAGGGTTATTCACTAACTAGATAGTAGACAAGTATTATCTTAGGTTAAGGGAGGGACAGCATGCACTACAGGGAAGTCAGAACAACGGGACTAAACCAAAGCTAAGAAGTTTCCTGAATACAATCAAACGCTTTGGGACATCGAGGTCAATTGACATAACAAAGCTTATTAAGAAAATGTTCTGCATCCTACTTTGGTGAGTGGCATCTGGGATCTTAAAAGCTTGCAAGTGGCCATCTAACATGCATCAGTTGGTCCCAACCACCTGGAGTAAAGGAGAATGAAGAACACCAAAGATACAAGGAAAGCATTAGCCCAAGAGACAGAAAAGGGCCACATAAACCAGAGACTTCATCAGCCTGAGACCAGAAGAACTAGATGGTGCCCGGCTACCACCAATGACCACCCTGACAGGGAACACAACAGAGAGTCCCAGCTTGAGCAGGAGAAAGGTGGGGTGCAGAACTCAAATTCTAGTAAGAAGACCAGACTTAATGGTCTGAGACTGGAGGTACCCCGGAAAGCACGGCCCCCAGATTCTCTATCAGCCCAGAACTAAAATGATTTTCGAGGCCAACTCTTCAGACTGGGATTGGACTGGATTGTGGGATATAAAGTGATACTCGTGAGGAGTGTGCCTCTGTCTGAAGGTGAGATGGGAAGGCAGAGCGGGTTAGGAGCTGGTTGAAAGGACATGGGGAGCCAGGATGGAAAGGAGGAGTGTGCTGTCACAGTATGGGGAGAGCAATTAGGGTCACATAACAATGTATGTATAAATTTCTGTATGAGAGACTAACTTGAAATGTAAACTTCATCTAAACTATGACAATAAAAAAAAGTGAAAAAAATAAAGAAATAAAACTGTGGCATGTGAAAATTTTATGAAATTCAAATTTCGGTGTCCATAAATAAAGCTTTATTGGCACACAGTCACGCGCATTCATTTACATATTGTCTATGGTTGCCTTTGCCCTACAACAGTAGATTTTAGTAGTTGCCATAGAGACGTTATGGGATGCAAAGCTGAAAATATTTACTATCTGGCTCTCTAGAGAAATCGTCTGCTGCCTTTTGGCACACAACACTGGGTTTAATGGAATGGTATTTGGAAAAGAGAAGCAGCTAAGAGAAAGAGGTTCTCTTAACAACACCAGACGGTTCATTAACATATCCTGACTTCTATTCTGTGACTAACTACCAGGGTATCTTACCATTGAATCAAATCTACTGTCAAATGCTCCAAAATCATTCCTAAGCTGGTCTTCACTGAAATTACGTGCAACAGAAATAGCAAGTCCAACAATAAGCCCTTTCTCCAAGATAGGTTGCCTTGGGCATGTTTTATCATTGCTTTGGGCCCCAGATTCCTCAACTATACAATGAAAGAGTGGCACTGGAATATGTGTTGTCCTTCTAGCTTTAGCACCCTCTCTTCATCCTGCCTCCACAGTAATCCCATTGCCCTGTGTCACCTGTGTTCCCTCCCCACCAGCCATCTCACTCTTGCCCAGTCCTAAGGTCCATATGGAGCCCCTCGGTGGTACAAACAGTTAATGCTCTAGGCTGATAACGGAAAGGTTGGAGGTTCAAGTCCATGCAGAGGCACCTTGGAAGAAAGGCATGGAGATCTACTTCTGGAAAGTCAGCCATTGAAAACCCTATGGAGCACAGTTCTACTCTGACACACATGGGGTCGCCATGAGTCGGAGTTGACTTGACAGCAAGTGGTTGGTAAGGTCCCTATGAATCAGAACCGAACATTGTACCGTGACCAATGATCATGAAGATGGTATAGGACGGGGCAATGTTATGGTCTGTTATACGCAGATTTGCCATGAGTTGGAGCCAACTTGATGGCAGCTGACAACAACCCAACAACAACATGCATATGTGGCTGTCTCACTCCATTATGTCTCTCTTTCTTAGTCAAACATTTCCATTCAAATGAGTACCAAATAGGTTATGAGACAGAAAACATGAGCCTCAAGATAGTGAGCAGAAGCTGAAAGGGGTGTGGCCAAGTGGACATTAACCAATGGATGGAATGAGTACAGAGAAACAGCAGAAAGGGAAAAGAATTTGAATGAGGAAAGAGATGTGAGGCCAGCAAAGAGAAAAGCAGAGACAGGTCCTAACAAAGCACGAGTACTCTTGCAGGTGATGGAAGGGAAGAAGGTGGTCATGGGCTGTCCTCACAGTATCAGGGACTCATAAAGGAGATCGCATGGATTTTGTAAAACGGATGAAGTAAGAAGCAGCTGGTGATTTGCTTAGCAAGTCAAAAAGTAAGAGCAAAAACCAAACTGTTTGCAAAAATTGATACCTGAGCTAAATTTCAGTCTAGGATGATTAAGGGCAAACCTTTTAAGTATAGATAGATCTCTACTAAAAAAAAAAAAAAGGTGCCCTTAGAATAATTTATTTTTAGTACTTCGATTTTGTTGTTGTGTGCCATCATGTAGATTCTGACTCAGTGACTTCAATTTTAGTAGTAACTAAATAATTGTCGTTGTTGGGTGCCGTCGAGTTAATTCCAACTCATGGCGATCCCATGTGTTACGCAGTAGAACTCCAGTGATTGATCCCTCCTGATGACATGTCCAAAGCAAGTGAATCGGAAAATGTTCTGTTTCGACCCATAGGGTTTTCAATCATTGGCTAATTTTCAGAAGTAGATTGCCAGGCCTTTTTCCTAGTCTGTCTTAGTCTGGAAGCTCTGTTGAAACCCGTCCACTCTGCTGGTTTTTGAAATACCAGTGGTATAGCTTCCAGCATCACAGCAACACGCAAGCCACCACAGTAGAACGAACGGACAGGCGGGTGGTAGATCAAATATGTATGTGCCCAAATCTCCCCATCTATAAAATGGAGTTACCATCTCTTACCATTAACCTTGTTAATCTAAGGATTAAGAGGGAAAGCGTACATTGTGCTTCATGATGCTCAAAAGAAATGCAAACTATAGTTATCTCAACATATCCAGCTGTGGTAACACTCAAAGGAGGTAAACTTCGGTTAACATGTAAGATTCATTCTCAAGAGGTCAGACTAAAGACAACGCCTACAATTATGTTAGCTTACCAATATATTCTAAAGTGGTTTTTGCAGTGAGCTGTGATGTATTGATTCCTTCTTGCTTTCAGGTAAAGGGAATCGATTTCTTTTCTTGTGAAATTCAACGTCTCTCATGTCAACCTTGATCATTCACTTACAAAATATGGTTTAAGACTCTGTAATCCCTAGAGGTGTAATTTTCTTTCATTAGGATGTTAAAAAAATAGTTCAAATGAACCTCTTCTGTTCAAATTGCTTTTAAGTCTATAAAAAGAATTCATTTCTTGACAAGAAAAGGAGAAACCAAAAAAACCCAAACCAGTTACCGCTGAGTTGATGCTAACTCGTGGCAACCCCACGTGTGTCAGAGTAGAACGGTGCTCCACAGGGTTTTTAAAGCTATGACCTTTCAGAAGCAGATTGCTTTCTTCCAAGGTGCCTTTGGGTGGATTCGAACCACCAAGCTTTTGATTAGTAGACAAGCACTTAACCATTTGGCTAATACAACAAAGTATCATCCATGTAATGCCCAACTAATACACAACTGATCAAAAGTACTACTTATGAAATTCAGTTGGCCTCATGGCATTTTTTTTTTAAATATAAACAGAGAGCTTTGCCTGCAATGATTTTATGAACAAGTCACACAAAACCCCAGTTGAGAAACAATTCATGTAATAGATACCAGTGTCTTATCAGCAAAAATGCTTATATACTATTATGTAAAAAATCAGACAGAAGGATAGTCAGACAGACATTTCATTCTGCCCCAGATCAGGAGGTAAGCAAAGCTGGTCTGCACCAAATTACTTCAAATTCCCATAAGAATTCTGCTCTATTTTTAATAACACCCCTGTATATTAAATGATATAATGTGGGCATGATTGCAGGAATGCATCATTCTAATGGAGTTTTCTGCTTAAGAGTATTATTCTACAGTTATTTACTTTGACATAATGTGTTTGAAAGACCTTTTAAAATAATGATGCTCTCCATAAACGTCCAATTTCAATAATACTACGAATTCCTCAGATAAAATTCTGGTTATAAAATGAGGGAGTACTGTACTTTTAAGCCTATTAGTAATGTCCGTGAAATAAATCTCATTAAACACCATTATGATACCAAAGGTTGTTTCAGTATTTTACTGAGCTTTGTAAATTTTATTAATTTATGTATGTAATCTGAATATGAAACCTATTTCTCAACTAAAGCTAAAGTACTACCTCATATATATTATATAAACGAATAAAACGACAAAGTTTAGAAAAAGTTTTTGCAGCAAGGAATACTCAGAAATAAAATGCAAACTATTTAATTTTTCTTGTTGCCGCCGTGTACCGTCAAGTCCGTTTGGGCTCATAGCGATCCTATAGGACAGAGCAGAACCGCCACATAGGGTTTTCTAGGCTGTAATCTTTACAGGAGCAGATCGCCAGGTCTTTTCTCCCGAGAAGTGGCTGGTGGGTTCGAATGGCTGACCTACTGATTAGCAGCCAAGCCCTTAACTACTGCATCACCAGGGCTCCTCAACTATTTAATCAGAGAACCAAACGATTTACCAGCAATTCCTACAAACCAGCCAAAACTACCAATGAAGTGAATGCAAGTAGACCACATTCAATCTTCTGGTCTAACCAAAAGGCAGTTTTTCCTTCACAAAAAGGATTTAAAAAGTACAAAGGAAACAGAAAACTAGGCAGTTCATAGAAATATTGGGTTGTGGGTTACAGGAATCTAGACATACAATAAAATGGCACAGAACTATTAACACACACATTGCACCAATGCCAACTTCATGATTTTGACACGGTTCTATAATTCCGTCAGATGGAACCATCAGTGGGAACGGGTGAAAGTACAGGGGACTTCTCTGCACCATCTTTACAACTTCCTGTGAATCTCTCCTATCTCAAAACAAAGACGTTTTGGAAAATATTGACACAGACATAGGAACCTACCTTAGAACACTGCTTGTGACTCTGGCACCAGACCAGGGGGCCATTGTTCTGCAAAAAAAACAAACAAAGACAGAAACATTGACTCAGGAAATCGTTTGCTAATTGAAAATACACACACACACACAGACACACACACACAACGTACGTCTGTGTGCACATGAGCATGATTTTTAACTACCTCTGCTAACAGAAAGCCAATCTGGCAAGCCCTGATAGGGTTAAAAGGGAAACCTCGATTCTAACGTGAATGCTATTCCGCCGTTGACTTCATGCTATTAGCAAACACACAGAAAACAACAAAGATCCCAAGCTGCCTCTAAAGGGGAGACGTCCATGCCAACTCTCACGGTGCGTGAAGCAATGGGATGTCAACCCGCCAGCGAAGGCACACAGAACTTCTTCCACAGTGAGCAGTTTTGGTGAATTTACAAGTCGGGCATCCTGGAGGTCCTTGACCTCAACCAACACAAAGGGACAAACGGCTGAGCTTGGGAATCAGACCCCCAGCTTAAAGCCTAGACTTGACAACTTCAGTCTCTTCTGTCCTGGAGGAGATAAGGGGCGCTTAGCAGCCCTTCCTTCACTGCTCCGCTCTCCTGCGGGAAGACAGCTTTTCATCAGGCTCAGCCCTAGCTCCTCAACTGGAGTGTAGCCCTGGGGACCAGACTTCATGTTTCCTCTTGGACGCTCTTTTCACACGAGCAACCAACGCAGCTGCCGGATCTCCGGGAGACGGCACCCACCAAAGGCCACCCGAGGGTGACTGGGGCTGCAAAAGTCGAGGTGGCACCTGCCACCTGCCCCCAATTCATGGTTGCCCAAACATTACAAATGAGATAATACGCCTTTGGTTTTTATTATTAGAGATTATTACATCATTACTACACTAGTGATCAGCTGTCTGTGACAAGCACCTGCCTTGGCATGTGACTTATTCACCCCACATTATCATCTCGTAGAATGACCCATTTTGTTGTTGTTGTTGTTAGCTGGTGTCAAGTCGGCCCCAGACTCATGGTGACCCAAGCACAACAAATCAGACCCTTGTGATCCATAAGGATTTCCCCGGCTGATTTTTTTGAAGTAGATCACTAGGCCTTTCTTCCTAGTCTGTCTTAGTATGGAAGCTCCACTGAACTTAGTCTAACCAGCATCCTAGCAACATGCAACCCTTCACTGACAAGAGGGGTGGTGGCTGCCCATGAGGCACATTGTTCAGGAATTGAACCCAGGTTTCCCACATGGAAGGCAAGAATTCTATACCCCTGAACACCACTGCCCCATTTACCCATTTTACAGGTAAGAAAACTAAGTCGCAGAAGCCCAGTAAAATACCATAGCCAGGAAGCCAGTGATTGTGAACAGAACACTGGATGAACCGCAGTTAAACAGAGGGGTGATGTTTGCACTGGGCATTGAAGGGAAGTCCAGCTTTATCATCTCGGAAGGAAAGCACCAACAGGGCCCGGGCAGTCCTGAACGCTGTACGCTAACGAGAGAGCAGAGCAGTTTGCTGGGCTGGAGCAGAGGACAGGAGATGAAAAAGTGGATAGAAAGCAGGTTACAGGGCATTTGGAGTTCTCTCTGGAATTAAAATTTATTTAGTAAATGTCAGAGGTTAAAAAAGAAAAGAGGAGAGATGTGAGAAGTCCTGTGCAGGGCACATCTTGTTAGCTGTCAGCCCACCCTTCGCTGTAGGGAAAATAGCCAAACCTCAAAAAAATGATGAGCCCAGCGAAGACTCTTGCTCAGCCTCCTCACTTTCCAAACGCCAACCGCAATCTCCTGAAGGCACCTTCCCTCCCGCTCTGAATCCCAACGCTCCCTAGCCTATCAAACCCCCACCAAAACGTTAGCTCAGACACCTATCAGAAGGAGAAGGCAATCAATAGCTACAGCCTTGAATTGTTCACATTTTATCGGGAATTAGTATCAACACACTATCTCAATCAGGGCGATTTCATTTTAAGCACAATTTTCCACTGATCATACAATGAAAAGCTCTGTGCTTGTACAGAAACATTGAGGGCAACAGCGTGCAAGCATGAAAGATTATCACGATTATAATGACTTTTTTATTAGCGAAGAGGGTTTGTCATAGGATTGTTGGGAAGATTAAAAAGATAATCCATGCAAACTATTCAGCAAAATGTTTTGCACATGGTTAGATGTCAGGAAAAAAGTCCGTTGTTACTGAAGATGTTGTTTTGTTGTTGTTATTTGACATTATTACTGTTACTGGGGGTGGAGGGACCCAACCTAGACTTAAAATCTGCCAGCTCTTACACGTAATGCTTGCCCTAGACCAGCTCCCAGCTCTCACAAGTAATGCTTGCCCTAGACCAGCTCCCAGCTCTCACAAGTAATGCTTGCCCTAGACCAGCTCCCAGCTCTCACAAGTAATGCTTGCCCTAGACCAGCTCCCAGCTCTCACAAGTAATGCTTGCCCTAGATCACCTCCCAGCTCTTAGCATAACTCTTGCCCTAGACCAGCTCCCAGCTCTTAGCATAACGCTTGCCCTAGACCAGCTAAGTTGATCTTAAGCATGAAGGTGGGGAGCGGAGCTCCTGATGGTTTCTCCACAGATGCCAGCAATCTTGCAATGTTTGCTAATATGAAGGGTGGGCAATGGTATGGAATGTTTGCTTCAATTTCCTTTGTTGTCTATTTGTATTTTCTTTACAGTGAACTCTCTGTACCTTTCCCCATTTCTATTCTAGATTGTTTACCATTTCCTTATCAATTATAATAATGATAATATGAGGGGGCAGTGGTGGTTCAGTGGCAGAATCCTTGCCTTCCCATGCAGAAGACCCAGGTTGAATTCCCAGCCAATGCACCTCACGCGCAGCCACCACTCGTCTGTCAGTGGAGGCCTGTGTGTTAATATGATGCTGAACAGATTTCAGTGGAGCTTCCAGACTAAGACAGACTAGGAAGAAAGGCCTGGTGATCTACTTCTAAAAATCACCCAAGGAAAACCTTATGGATCCCAAAGCCCTGATCCCGTTGTGCATGGGGTCACCACAAGTTGGGGCCCAACTCAACGGCAACTAACGACAACAGAATAGAAATAATAATAATATACTCATCATTAGTACCAATTAGGTTTATTAACGCTTTATCTGTAATAGGTGTCAAAAAATTACCCAGCGCACCATCTGCCTTTAGAATTTATTCACTTTTTTTTTTTTTTTGGCAGAAATTTTTTATAGGTGCGTGCACACACACATTTTTCCCCAAAATGTGTCTCTACTTCCTTTACAGCTTTTGGAGTTGCTATTTTTCTTAAAACAATTTCCCCATGACAAGGCTCTGCAGCTGCTCTGTGATTCTGCCTTTCTTACCCAAAGTTTCCCATGCTTTTTGTCTCTACAAAGACCTTCTAAGAAGCCTGTCTCATGGCGCTGGGGATATCAGTAAGCCCACGATCCACACTGGCCACTTCGTTTGGGCCAGGTGTGCATGAATGTTGCACCCTCCACCTATTCTGCTTACCTGTAATGCTCTGAGCAGGAGAGCAATGGAAAAATACAAGAATCGAGTACATTTCGACATCCTGCCTTAGGGCAAGTTCTTAGTTGGGGGGAGGGGGTTACAATATCCTTCCCTAGCTAAACCACTTGACAACAAAAATAAAATACTGTATTTGCAATAAAGTCTTGTTCTGGCTTAGAGCCAGCAAAGATGAAGTGTCAGAGTACATTAGGCTACAAAGATGTTTGCCTTTGGAGATGCTATTGTAACCCCCAGCTAGGATCAGACAGTGGGACTTTTGTAATTATATAAAGATTACATCCTGTTATTTTATTGGTTTAACGAGATCAAACATGAATGCTAGTCAATCCAACTTTCAAAGAGTTTATGTAAGTTCCTGCAACTGCATTCGGCATTAATTCAATGATATTTTCAATGTCCCTCCGCTTGTAGTCTTTTGATTTTTTTTTCCTTAAAGAAAAATAATTCTTCAAAAGACTCAAGTAAGGAAAGCATTTGTTCACTCGAAGACAGCCCATAAAGGCAAGGAGGGAAATAAAGGAAAACCAGTTGTCTATACACACCCACTTGAAAGGCTCTTCCTTGCAGAAGATGAAGCCCCCAAGAGAAAAGAGAATTATAAAGGATCCCACCCACTGCCTTTAACATGACCAGGTGCAGGCTGACGGCAGCGTGGAACAACCCCCGAGGACTAAGCTGTTTACATCACCAAATTATCGTCCAACAGCAGGACAGAACTGCTGAAACTGCAGCTATCCCAGAAAACCCACGGCAGAGCTCAGCATATCGGTCACCTTGACGACACTGTGAGCGATTAGCTGTGACTCTAAGGTAATGCTTTTGTTTTCACGTTAAGTGTAAGTTTTAAAAAATGAAAAAAAAAAAAACAAGTTGTCGTCAAGTTGACTCTGACTCATGGCAACCCCACGTGTGTCAGAGTACAACTGTGCTCCACAGGGGTTTCAATGGCTGGTTTTTTGGAAGTAGATTGCCAGGTCTTTCTTCTGAGGCGTCTCTGGGTGGACTCGAGCCTCCAACTTTTTGGTTATCAGCCGAGCATGTTAATCCTTTGCACCACCCAGGAACCCCTAAAAAAATGAAAGGATGGGTTAAAATGTAGGATTTCATTTTAATCCATAATATTTTGCAACTGTGGTATAATATAACAGATTTCATTTATTATTACAAGGATATTCTTTTCTCTTGTCAGGATACTCAGAACTGCCTTACTTATTCAACACAAGCTAAATAATAGAAGAGTCCAAGAGAATAAAACTGAGAATAGTTATTTCCATCGCCCGAAAATTTTTAATAAATACACCTTTGCTAGGGATCAGCTGGTAGTCCAAGGTTAAGCATGCAGCTACTAACCAAAAGGTTGGTGGTTCAAGTCCACCCAGAGGTGCCTGGGAAGAAAGGCCTGGTGATCTACTTCTGAAAAATCAGCTCTTGAAAGCCCAGTGGAGCACAGTTCTGCTTTGGCACACGTGGGGTCATCATGAATCAGAGTCGATGAGACAGCGGCAACTGGGGTTTTCTAGTCCCTTTTAGAATGATGGAGCCTTGGTGGCACAGTGGTGAACAGCCTGCCTGATAAGCAAAAGGCTGGCAGTTCGAATCCACCAGCCACTCCTTGGAAACCCTATGGGGCAGTTCTACTCTGTCCTCTAGGGTCGCTATGAGTTGGAGTCGACTCGACGGTCACCGGTGTTTTCTGGTCCCTATTAGGATGATGGGACTCAATGTAGAACCAGAAATATTGGCCTGGCTTAGGACTTTTAATCTCCTCCAGGAGGGTATGTCTCCATCCTCAATTCACTCTTGCCACCTCAATGATTTCAGATATGTAACCTCTAAACTATATTTGAGATTAAAGCTTACATTTTCAGGAGAAAACTCTGATACATTGTGCCCTCTCCACACAATCGCATAAAACCCCGGAAGACTTCAAGATGGAAGGAATGAGCTGTGCTGAAAGAAATCCTACTTGAAGTAGGTTTGGAGGGAGCACTGCACGTAATAACTAAAACTCAATAAATGGCTGGTATTACAAAATGAGGGCAGCGTGCGCCATCCGGACCTGCTATAAAACAAGCAGCTAACACACTGTTCACGGGAAACCTCAGAGATAGAGACGCGCCTGTGTAGGGATCACTCTCGCTCAGCCCCTCCCTCCCGGAAGGACTAGGGAGCCTGCCGATGAGCACAGCGGTGAAAGCACGCAAGCCCAGACAGCACTCCAAAGTGGCTCCTTCTCTCCTAAACGCTGTGTGCATTCTGCTAGCTCCAGGAGCCTCTCACCAATCGCCGTGTCCGCTTGTCTATATTGTAAATATTTAGGGAAGAAAGGGACCAGCCTGGAAGGGGGCCGTGGGTAAGGGGGCCGTCTGCTTCAAGTCACTGCCAGGGTTGGTAACTGTTAGTGGCCATGGTTGAACAACATGAAGAACATAGCTGATGTCACTCAACTGTGCGTGTGAAGATTGTAAAAATGGCCAAAGTTTTGCTACGTATATATTTGTTGTTCTTGTTCTTGTTAGTTGCCACCGAGTTGATTCCTACTCATGGTGGCCCCATGTGTGCAGAGCAGAACTGTGCACCCTAGGGTTTTCGAGGCTATGACTTTTCAGAAGCAAACTGCCAGGCCCGTCTTCATAGGCACCTCTGGGTGGGTTTGAACTGCTAACCTTCTGATTGGCAGCTGAGCGCTTAACTGCTTGCGGCACCTATATATTTACTACGATAAAAGAAAAGAAGTACTATATGTGAGCCACCTAGCACAGACTGGTCTTCAAATAAATGCTAGTTACCTTGTGGCATAGTGGTTAAGAACTCGGCTGCTAACCAAAGAGTCAACAGTCCAAACCCACCAGCCGCTCCTTGGAAACTCTGTAACAAAAAAAAAAACCAAACGCACTGCCGTTGAGTGGATTCCAACTCATAGCAACCCTACAGGACAGAGTAGAACTGCCCCATAGGGTTTCCAAGGAGCGCCTGGTGGATACGAACTGCCGACCTTTTGGCTAGCAGCTGAGCTCTTAACCACTACACCACCACGGTCTCCTGGAAACCCTACAGCGTGGTTCCACTCTGTGCTATACGGTCCTTAGGAGTTGGAATCGACTTGATGGCAACAGGTTTGGCTTTTGGTTTTTCGATATTATTGTTAAAAACTTTTGCTGCAAACGTTATCTCCAAGATGGGCAGCTGCAGGTGGCCACGCACACATCTGTTTCCAACGCTTTCTGTGAAGTCCCCTAACGCTCACTTTAATAACTTGTTTGTGGTTGAGTACTGCTCAGGACACAAGACAGGGACAGGAGACGGGATACGGCAGCAGGGCCAGGAGGGGATCCAACAGGGCAGAGAGACAGAAAGGGTCCCAAGAGTCTAGGGTGGATGGCATACCAGGTCTCCCAGCATAAATGTGCCAATTAAAGACTCCATTAAAGTTGAGTATAAAAGCACATCTGCTTTTGTTATCCAGGAGGCTGAGGCAGACCCCTGCCCGGTGTAGGGTTCTGACAGCCCAGCCACGCAAACACATGACCCCAAGACAGCAGGCAGCTGTCAGGGGACGAGTCTCAACGGTCCCCCGGTGGGCGAATGAATGCAGAGTTGGCGGTTCCGGCAGGACACCATGCCTAATGACGCAGCTTTGGCCCAGATTTCATGGCAACCAGCGGCACTGTGCGACCTAGGATCTGAGCTCCCGCTAACACTGAGATTCCCAGCTACACCCACCATCCACGGTAACTGGAGACAAAGAACAGAAAAAAGGTTGGCAGAAGGGAGAGGGACAGTGGGTTTTGGAAAAGAGGTTGATAACCAAGATCCACTTCATTGGACCTTGTGATGGATGGACTTGTGTCTCACAAAAAGATCTGCTGGAGTCTTCACCCCTGTACCAGTAAACGTGACCTTGTTTGGAAGTGAGAGTCTTTGCAGATGTTATCATTTAAATTAACACGAGGCCATAGATTAGAGTGGGCCCTGATCTAATCTGGTGTTGTTGGGTGCCATCAAACCAATTTTTGACTCATAGAGACCCCATGTGACAGAGCAGAACTGCCCCATAGGGTTTCCAAAACTGTGGTCTTTACAAGAGCAGACTGCAAGGTTTTTGTCCCGTGGAGCTGCTGGGTGAGTTCGAACTGCCAACCTTAACCGTTGCACCATCAGACCAAAAACCCATTGCCGTCGGGTCAGTTCGGACTCATAACAACCCTACAGGACAGAGCAGAACTGCTCCATAGGGTTTCCAAGGAGCAGCTGGTGGGTTCAAACTGCCGACCTTTTGGTTAGCAGCTGTAGCTCGCCATAGCTCTTAACCACTGTGCCACTAGGCCGCTGCACCAACAGGGCTGCTTAATCCAATCTCAGTGACTCCGTATAAGGAACAGAGAGACAGATGAGGGAGACACCAGGTGAAGATGGCGTTCTGCTTCAGCTGCACGCCAAGGAACACCCAGAGCTACCGGAAGCCGACAGAGGCCAGAAGAGATCATCCCTTCCAGATTTTGGAGAGAGCACGGCACGCCTGATGGATGACCTGACGTCTGGCCTCCGGGTCTGTGAGACAGTAACTTTCTGTGGTTGAAAAGCACCCACCTGGTGGTATTTCTTTACGGCAGTCCTAGGAAACAGTGACACACAGACGGACAAGTGCCCTCTCAACAATCCCAGGCAAGACCCTGAGACAGTGCATTTCACTGAGACGCAAATGCCCACACGGTATTTCACTGACACACACAGTCTGACAGTCTCTGACATCAGCGTGCATCCTACGATGGACACAGTCATTCCGGCTGGTGACAGTCACGACATAGGGGTCATCCCTTCATACGTGTGAACTTGGTCATAACTGTGCACGCTATCACCGTTTAAACTGACTTGTGTACCTTGTTGGTGCTACTGTTGGCAGATGTGAGTTTTAACTGCCACTTAAAATGTCATTGAAGTGATCAGACTACGATTCGGCATTGAAAGGAAAAATTATCATGTGCACAGAAAAGCAAAGAAATACAGAAGTGTGATTAATATTAATTTAAGGAAGACTGAACTTCCCTATCTTCTTGCAAAGTAATAACCAATTCTTTACAGCATGTAGGGAAGGAGTATACTCACACAGAGATGAAGCTGGGCTCCACCTTATTACTGTCATATGAGCAAAAGGATTGCCAGTGACATGCCGTTGTTGTTGTTGGGTGCCGTCAAATCCATTTTGACCCACAGCAACCCCATGTGACAACGCAGAAATGCCCCATAGGGTTTTCTTGTCTGTAATCTTTACAGGAGCAGATCACCAGGTCTTTCTCCCACGGAGCCACTGGATGGGTTTGAACCACCATCTTTCAGTTAGCAGCCCAGGGCTTAATCGTTGCGCCACCAGGGCTCCTTAATGTCATGCTAGAATATGCAAATGAAGGCAGAAAAAAAATCACCAAATCTTCTGGGCTACATGAAAGATATTACAAAGCAAGAAGATATTGGTTTGACCAAATGATGTTTCATGGAAGACCATCATTAAGTCATGTGTCATAATTCATAATCGGTCTTTTTTTTTTTTTATTTCTGAAAGGTACATAAAAACGAAAGTCCTACCGATGAAACACGATAAATAAAGTTTTGTTGCCTCCCACAAATCCCCCTTCTTCTCAACCCTGGCACATCTTGGAAGACCCTCTTTCGAGGGCTGCTCCACTTTGCTCCAATGTGCCTCCAGGAAAGGACTCCTGAACTCACTCTCAGTGATATATCCAACAGATAAACGCTTTGTGAAAAACGAGGCTATAATTGAAAGGGACAGGGTATCATCATCAGGGAATGTATGGAAGTCTGCCCACACCACAAACACCTAAAGTAAGCCCAGTATCAAGTGTGATGATCTCCACATGGAATATGTATATAGGATTTCTACTGACATGACCCTGGGGGATTGGGGGCAGCTTCCTGTGCCCTTCCATTTTGTCACTGAAACCAGAACGGAGGTCATTTTCCAAGAGAAGGGAGCTAGTGGGGGAGGGAGTTTAAAGAAAGAGGTGAAAATTTGGATAAGGAGGTGGGAGTTGACAAGAAGTACATCACAAAGATTGATGGGTAGTAGAGAAGAATTTTGTTCTAGCTGTGTATAGCACGATTTTGTCCCAGCTGTGTACAGGAGGATTTTGTTCTAGCTGTGTACAGGAGGATTTTGCTCTAGCTGTGTACAGGAGGATTTTGCTCTAGCTGTGGCTGAGAATTATGGATTTGCTATAACATCACTCCATACGGTTGTGTGATTTTCTTTGACAGTGCCCAGACACATCCAAGTAGGCAGCTGTTATAAGTCAATGGGTTCAGGGTTAGGATTTTGCATCTAGAGAGTGGCCAGAGAGCAAGAAGATGAGACCACGGACAAAAAGGAAAAGAAGGAAAGTGACTGAAATGATGTATCGCGGAATCCAGACAGGACTGAAGAAGTGAAGTCAAGAAGGTCCAATAGAACGCTGTGCTTCCAAACTTCCTAGTGGAAAGAATCACCTGTGGAATTTGCTAGACACAGAGACTCCCGGGACTGCCTCAGCGGATCCAGACCTGACCTTGAAATTGGATTAACAGAGGCCCAGATGTTTCTTAAGATGCACCAAACACAGCAAACACGAGGACAGTCGAGTGCCTGAACTTTGAAGCATGAAGGAATGAACACCTTGTGATCAGTGACGCGGGGCGGTCGTAGAAAGTGAAGGAAAGTACTAGAGCGGTAGGTGTTTGTACTCTGAGTTGGGAAATTGGAATTTAAACTGTCTAAGGTACGAGAGTTCCGGCCGATCATTAGGTTCAAGGCATGTCAATGGCTGGAGCTGCATCTACCTCAGAGAAGGATGGTTTTGTCATACAACGTAAGAGAGAAATTGTCTGGAAGAAGAAACTGGGGAGTGAGGACGCCAGCCCACCATCACCACTGTAGCGGACACTGTGGTGTACCACCCAGATACCCCCCGTCCCCAGTGACCAAAGCGAAGATCCTCCCTGCTGCTGGGAGTGGTGACAGCAGACAGCTCACAACTGTCCTCCCGGGACAGAACTGCACTCGGGTTCTAGAGAGCTCATTAGCTATCTAAGGCCACACTCTTTAGGGGGCAGCCAATACCCAACAACTTGTTGATGCCAGGGTATGAAGGACCAACCTCCTCGCCCCAATTCGGGACACCTTTCAAGGTATTCCCAACAACAGCGTATGCCGTGGGGTTAGCTGAGGCGTTGTGGCAACTTCCTGGCAAGCCAAGTCCTCCATCTGCCCTGGGCTACTTCCTTCCCTGCCCCTCAGGTACTGAGCCTGAAAACACTGCCCCACAGCTTCCTGCACTCAAATCTCAAAGTCTTAGAAAAGATTTCATTTCAGGAACAACACAAGCTGTGAAAACCAGTCCTCCTCACGTATCTGTCACATAGGAGGGAACGAGCTGTCTCCAGCGGAGAGAGTTGAGGAAAAAGCCAAGGGTCGTCAAAGGCAGGAAGACGGCGGGTGGGGGGGGGCACACTTTGTGGAAAAGGTGGGGTGTGAGGGGAGCAAGCCTACGGTGGCTGGGTGCAAGAGCTGCTTGGACAAGGAGCCCTTCCAGGGCTGGAAGACAAAGGTGGAATCACGTCAAACAGCTGGTTAGCTGGCGAGCGTTTTAGCCCCACAACACGTCTCCTCAACTCCAAGTCCCAAGTTCTTTCTCAGTCGGCTGAGCTGGTCTGGGGTGCAACTACAATCCACCTCTGGCGCAAACAGGTGCTCAGCTACTAGCAGAAAGGTTGGTGGTTCAAACCCACACACGGAGGCACCCTGAAAGATAGGCGTGGCAATCTGTTTCCAAAAGGTCACAGCCTTGAAAACGCTATGGAGCACAGCTCTACTCTGCACACATGGGGTCGCTGTGAGTCAGAATCGACTCAACGCCAGCTAGCAACAGCAATTCACTTCAGGTTGACAGACATCCCTCGAACCTGAGAGGATTGCGTGCTGTTGAAGATATTCACCAGGAAGACGACGCTGTGGCTTCAGTGTGTTGCTGGCAGCTAACTTTCACCTATGCTTTTTAAAATAACTTTGCAACAATTAATAGGAACAACAGTAGAAACTCTTTTTAAAGAAACAAATGTCAGCCTCATTCCAAAGCTCCCACGAAGAATTAAAATCATTACCAAAGCAGAAAAAAATGCAAGATTACCATAAAAAAAATTCAAAAGCAGTGCACAAGTCTTGATTACATCCTTTACGAGAACTCTCTGGAAAGTCTATGACGAGACTGCAATTTTACAAACAGCTCTAAGGAGCCCTGGCCGCTCAGTACTTGGCTGCTAACCGAAAAGTCGGCAGTTCGAACCCAGCAGCTCTGCAGGAGAAAGATGTGGGTGGCAGTCTGCTTCTGTAGAGATTACAGCCTTGGAAACCCTGTGGGGCAGTTCTACTCTGTCCTACAGGGTTGCTAGGAGTCAGAATTGACTCAACAGCAACGGGTTTTTTGGTTGTTTCAGTAAACTTTAAGCGGCATGTAATGACTGGCAATGTTTTGGAGTCCTCTTAGAGCTTTCTCTCCTCAATTGTTGCTGTTGCTGTTGTGTTCTCACCGTAGGATGTTTTATACACGAGCTTAAGAGAAAAACGACCTGGATAATTTTAGGGAAAACTAAAGTTGTTTAAAAAAAAAAAAAAACTTTGCCATCAATTTCAACTCATGGTAACCCCATGTGTGTCAGAGTAGAACTGTGCTCCATAGGGTGTTCAGTGGCTGTGACATTTTGGTAGTAGATCGCCAGAACTTTCTCCCGAGGCACCTGTGGGTGGATTTGAACCACTAACCTTTCGGTTATAGCTGAGGGCAAACTATCTGCAGCACCCAGGGACTCCAAAAGTTATTAAGCAGTTGCTAAAACAATGACATGAAGAAGTGTTTTAGCTACATCAGGATTCAACCTCGTCCTACCTGGGAGAGGTAGTCTATAAGAGATGCTCTTATTGATAAGCAATTGAAAACCATTGTGTGCATTATTTTCTCAAAACGTACTGAAGGTGCCTGGCATTCTGACGTCTCCATGGTTAATCATCTGAGCCCGGCAGGAGTCCAGACCTCCTCTGGGACCTCCTACTAAATCCCCAACAGTCACTTCTTCTGTGCAGAGCATTTGCATCAGTGTGGGCATTTCTGCCAGCCCCTCCCGGTAAGATGACAAGATGGGTTTGAACACGGCCAAACCTGTTCTCTAAATGCAACTGGGGCAGAACACAGGACCCAGCGTGTGATCCCAAATACCCACTCAAGATGTCTGTAAGCTGCAGAAATCTGACTCAGATGATGTCATATAATTACAAATCACAGTACACCTGTGAGGGTCATTCAATCTATCTCCTGGCTGGAAACGGGACAAAAGTGGCTCATTAATGATATGTCACTGTCTCATAATACAAGGAACTTTGCAAAGGAAAGGAGTTACAGTGTCCCCATAACGTGCTGCACAGCCATGTTGACTTTTCCAGCCACGATCTCCTAGCAAAACCTCTTGAATCCATTAAAGAGCAAAGGGATGAGGAGCTGCGTGTCATTAACATGTGGATTTTCTGTCTGCTAGCACCGCATCCTCTAATAAACTAAATCCTCTAACAACTCCTCTCCAGAATATTTACAAGGCCTGAGAAAAAGGTCAAAATCAGAAGAGGTGACCCTGCTCAGGGTGCATCCGGTCTAAGTATTATGAAGTAAGATTCCACAGGCACTTTGAAATTCCATAATATGCAAGGGCGGGACCAAGATAATGACGCAAACGGTCCACATCTGGGCAGTGAATGTGAGAAGGGGCCTGTCTTAGTCAACGAGTGCTGCTATAACAGAAATACCACAAGTGGGCGGCTTTAACAAACAGACGTTTATTCTCTCACAGTCTAGGAGGCTAGAAGTCCAAATTCAGGGTGTCAGCTCCAGGAGAAGGCTCTCTCTCTCTGTCGGCTCTGGAGGAAGGTCTTTCTCATCAGTCTTCCCCTGGACTAGGAGCTTCTCCGCGCAGGAACCCTGGGTCCAGAGGATGCGCTCTGCTGCCGGCGCTGCTTTCTTGGTGGTATGAGGTCCCCTGTCTCTCTTCTCACTTGTCTTTTATATCTCAAAAGAGACTGTCTTAAGACACAGTCCAATCTCGTAGATCTTATCAACATAACTGGTGCTAATCCATCTCATTAACATCATAGTGATAGGATTTATGACACATAGGAAAATCACATCAGATGACAAAATGGTGGAAATCACACAAGCCCGGGAATCATGGCCTAACCAAATTGATACACATATTCTGAGGGACACAATTCAATCCATGACAGGGCCTCTTTGAAAACTGCCTCACTCATGTCTGAGGGGAGTTCCCGGGTAATGCAAACAGTTAATGTGCTCGGCTGCTAACCGTAAGGTTGGAGATTCAAGTCCATCCAGAGGAAGAAGGCCTGGTGATCTACTTCCAAAAAATCAGCCATTGAAAACCCTATGGAGCACAGTTCTACTCTGACACACACAGGGTCACTATGAGTCAAATCAAATCCACAGCAACTGGTTTTTAATGTCTGAGGAGTAAGGACAGCAAAGAATGAGGGAGACGACCATGACCACTGATAGCACAAAGACCCAGAAATACCACGTCTAGGACTGTCTGGTGATATCTGTTACTCATTGTCACGGATTTGAATGATACGTGAAAGTCATCAGTCATAGTGACAACACAGGATTCTGAAGGAAGTTCTAGATTGTAAGAACTGCAAGAGTTATTAGAGATTCAAGGTCAACATTCTCTCTTTCTAGAGGAGGAAATCAGGGTCCAGGAAGCCTAAACTTTCACCCTAGAAAACTCATGATTCATAGAATAAAGAATACTTCAACAGAAAATGCACTTAACTTGAAGTCAAAAACTATTTCACATTATAGGTCAAGCATCCACTCTAAGTTGTGAGTTCTCAGAAGAATTCCATTCTTCATTTCTAAATGAGAGGAATAATGTTTTACTAATGTTTAATCAAACCATTTTATTTCAATTGCCTCATATGCATGTGAAAGCTGGACAACAAATAAGGAACACTGAAGAAGAACTGACACCTTTGAATATGGTGTTGGAGAAGAATACTGAATATACCATGGACTACCAGAAGAACAAACAAATCTGTCTTGGCAGAAGTACAGCCAAAATGCTCCTTAGAAGCAGGGATGACGAGACTTCATTTCACCTACTCTGGACATGTTATCAGGAGGGACCAGTCCCTGAAGAAGGACATCATGCTTGGTAAAGTAGAGGGTGATTGAAAAAGAGGAAGACCCTTAAAGAGATGGACTGACACAGTGGCTGCAACAATGGGCTCAAACATAGCAACGATTGTGAGGACGGTGCAGGACCGGGCAGTGACTTGTTCTGTTGTACACAGGGTCGCTATGAGGTGGAAATGACTTGACTGCACCAAAAAATAACAACAACAACGTTTTAATCTAAGATGGTCCCAGAGATGTTTATGAGGACTTCCTACGGTCATCTAAAATCAAGGCTACAATCGAGAGGGCAAGACACAAGGTCCATTGACGCGAATGCTTTGACCAGAAGAAACCACAGAGAGTAACTTAGAAGAACGGCCGGGAGAGACCTGGAGTCCTACCTGTCTCATGTGATGACCCGCAGAGAAGTCAGAATTCCAAGAGCCCTCTATCCTTTTTGACACAATAATACAGAAAATGGTCTTCGGTTGCTTCCGAATAAGAGGTTTTACGATTTTCTCCGTCATTGGGTTGTTTTAAGCCTTGTCGAGGTCATGCTATCCATTGAATGCAGAGAACCAATACAATTCTTTAATGCAGGGTTGCACTCAATTAAATTTGTCCCCAGTAACCCTCTTTCAGAAGATATGAAAATCCAATAGTTTTTAATACTATTCTTGAAAATCCAAAACAAAATATTGTAACTAAGAGAAATCAAAGTGATGGGCCAAAACACTACATTGCTCCAACTCCATCCCCAACCTGCCCACAACTGATAATCCCTGCTTTCATATTTTTATGTATATTTTCCCATTTGCTTCAAAAGTCACTATCAGTACTAATTCCTCAACGCTGGCCTCCTCAACACCTCCCACGTTCCATCCAGTCAAAAGCACCCACTTACCGGCCCTCTCACCCCATATCTGTCAGTTTGTGCTACTGGGGTGGCTTGTGTGTTACTGTGCCACCAGTACGTCACACAGCAGTAGGATCACCCATGGTGGACAGGTTTCAGCAGAGCTTTCAGGCTAAGACAGACTAGGAAGAAGGACCTGGAAATCTACTTCTGAAAATTAACCAATGAAAACCCTATGGATCACAACAGAATATTGTCCAAAATAGTGCTGGAAGATGGGTGCCCAGGGTGGAAGACATTCAAAATACCCAGTGTCCACTACAACGGACTCAAGCATACCAATGATCACAAAGAAGGCACAGGATCAGACATTGTTTTATACTGTTATAGACGGGTCTCCATGGGTCGGCACTGACTGGATGGCAACTAATAACAACAATCCAGCTTCCCAGGTGTCTTATAGCATTCAGTAACCGAAGAAGATGGTCCTCTTTGTAATGCCATATGTGATAATTTGGATGTGTGTGCTTGTGTGTGTATAATTATCAACCAAGTCAAGTCTGTTTCTGCTTCTGAACCTTAAAGAGAGGACTTGGGCAGATGAAGAGTTCACCACGGTGGTGACATCCAGTGCATTTCAGGGCCCCTGGGGCTCCACTTTGTCCTGGCCTCACCTCAGTCTACGGCCGTCTTCATAAAGCACAACCATAAAACAAGGTGCCATCAAGTCCATCCCGACTCATGGCGATCCCATGTGTCTCAGAGCAGAACTATGCTCCATAGGGTTTTCAGTGGCTGATTTTTTGGAAGTAGATCCCCAGGCCTTTCTTCTGAGATGCGTCTGGGTAGACTTGAACCACTAACCTTTCAGTTAGCAGCTAACCGCGTTAACCATTTGTAACACCAAGGAGCCCAGGTGGTGCAACAATTAAGCACTTGGCTGTTAAGCGAAAGAATAACAGTTAGAACCCACCCAAAGGCTCCGTAGGAATAGCTGGTCAGTTCGAACCACTGACCTTTTGATTAGCAGCTGAGCACTTAACCACTGTGCTACCAGGGCTTCTTCCTGTAAAGATTACAGCCTAGAAAACATTATGGGGCAGTTCTACTCTGTCACATGGGATCATTATGGGTTGGCGCCTAACAACATTATGAGATGGCATCTAACAAAACAAAAACAACACCCCCCAAAAATAAAAACCGAACCAAACCCATTGCTATCAAGTTGCTTCCAACGCATAGCGACCCTATAGGACAAAGCAGAACTGCCCCATAGGGTTTCCAAGGAGCAGGTGGTGGATTTCAACTGCCAACTTTTTGGTCAGCAGCCAAGTTCTTAACCACTGTGCCACCAGGGGTCCCAACAACACTCAGAGACCTCAACTATGTTGTTGTTGTTAAGTGCCATCAAGTCTGTTCCGACTCATAGCGATCCCATGTGACAGAGCAGAACTGCCCCATCGTGTTTTCTAGGCTGCAAGCAGATCACCAGATCACCACCTTGGAGCTGCTCGGTGGGTTCAAACCACCGACCTTTTGGTTAGCAGCGGAGCACTTAACCATCGTGCCACTAAAAGTCAAAAATCAAACCTACTGCCATCCAGTCACTTCCAACTCATAGCAACCCTACAGTACAGAGTAGAACTGCCCCCACAGCGTTTCCAACACTGTAATCCTTATGGAGGCAGACTGCCACGTCTTTCTCCTGAGGAACAGCTGGTAGGTTCAAACCACTGACCTTCTGGTTAGCTGCTGAGTGCTTAACCATGAGCCGCCAGAGCTCCTCAAAACAACTATAGGAAGATGTCATTTATTGCTCATGAGGACAGTCAAAGGCATTGGTAAACCACCTGTTTTTGTTTTGTTTTTTTTTATTGTGCTTTAAGTGAAAGTTGACAGTTCAAGTCAGTTTCTCAAACAAAAATTTATACACACATTGTTATGTGACCCTAATTGCTCTCCGCATACTGTGACAGCACACTCCTCCTTTCCACCCGATTTCCCATATCCATTCAACCAGCTCCTGACCCTCTCTGCCTTCCCATCTCACCTCGGGACAGGAGCTGCCCATTTAGTCTCGTGTATCTACTTGAGCTAAGAAGCACATTCTTCACGAGTATCACTTCATGTCCCATAGTCCACTCCACTCTGTCTGAAGAGCTGGCCTCAGGAATGGTTTTAGTTCTGGGTTGACAGAGCCCCGGGGGCCATGCTTTCTGGGATCCCTCCAGTCTCAGTCAGACCATTAAGTCTGGTCTTTTCGCTAGAATTTGAGTTCTGCACCCCACTTTTCTCCTGCTCCATCAGGGACTCTGTTGTATCTGTTTTTCAGAGTAAGTCCTTGGCAGCTGGGAGGTGTGACAGGTGCTATCCATTGTTCTTAATGAGCTGTGCCCAGGAGGCACACTGATGCTTAGTATCTGGCATGCCAACCAGCAGAGGTCAGAGATTAATGTCAGTTATCAAGCTAATTGCTGACAAACGTTAGCAGTAGCCACGGAGCCTAGGTCTCCGGATAACATGAACTAGAGTGAGCCTACTGCTATCACCCCTGGAGCCATCTTCAAAATCTCTACTTGAGAAAACCTAAAATGCCCCACAAATGGAAACAATTGCCTCCGTGTGAATTTGGTCTTAGCTGCTTAGTGCCGCTGTGACAGAAATACCACAAGTGGGTGGCTTCAAAGAACAGGAATTTATTTTCTCACAGTTCAAACCCAAAACCAAACCCACTGCCATCGAGTTGATCCCGACTCATCGCAACACCGCAGGGTTTCCAAAGCTGTAAGTCTTTACGGAAGCAGATGGACACATATTTCTCCCTTGGAGTGACTGGTACATTCAAACTGCAGACCTTTGGGTTAGCAGACGAGCACTTTAACCACTGCACCACCAGGGCTCCTTTCCCACAGTTTAGGAGGCTAGGAGTCTGAATTTAGGGCCTCGGCTCTGGAGGAAGGCTGTCTCTCTCTCTCTCTCTCTCTCTCTCTCTCTTTGGGGTAAGGTCCTGGTGTCTTTCAGCTTCTGCAGCCCTGGCATTCCTTGGTTCCTTGTTGATCTCCAAGTGGCATCCATCTTCCCCTCCCCCATCTGTGCTTGCTTCTGTGTCTAATCTGCTGCTTGTAGAACTCAGACATGATTGGGTTTAGGACACAGGCAAGCGACACTGATACAGCCTCATTAACATAACAAAGAAGGCCCTATTCCCTACCAGGATTACATCTTCAGGTACAGTGGTGAGGAGTCCAACACATATTTTGGAGGGACACAATTCAGTCCATAACACGTTCCTACAGAATACTTTAGTAGCACGTCTTGAATACACTGAATAAACCCTAGGAGCATCTCTTGTAATGGTGAGCCGTATCTACTGCCTTGACAGATACATTAACCGGGGGATTCAGGATGTTCGCTTGGTTGAGTTTCATTTGTAGTAAGGAAAATCCAAGCGGGAAAAAGATGAATTACTGGAAAAACATGTTTTGCCCATTCTCACTGACTTCAGGAAGTCTCTTATTGTCATCACATTATTTTTCTGTGATAGATGATGTCTCTTTGTGCTCTTCCTTGTAGTGATGATTAATTAATCAGAATAAAATGGAGCTCCTCCTAGTCTATTATGCCCTGACTTACGTGGTCTTCTACCTCGGGTGGCATGGTTCTGCATGTTTTTAATATGACCTTCGCAAGACAGCATGCTCCCATGAGAGGTCACTTGAGAAATCACGATGAATTAAATGTTATGTAAGAGAAAGAGTAGTCACTCCAAGAAAAGGCCTTGCTTTGAAAAAAAAATGAGTTCCAAGAGAACTGTATTAACCGCGGAATTAGAAGCACCCAGCCTCTGGAAGTCAGGTATGTTTTCACAGTAGAATAGGCGACCTGGAACGAAAGGACCTTCTGCTTACACAACACCTAACCAGCAGTTATACCTTCCATTTACGTTCCGCTGAAGCTGTTCACATGCATCTGCTGGGAACAGAAAACCTTTAAGCGACCACAGCATTCAAGAGAACTGAAATTTCATTCTTTAACTATCAAACGAGAGATTTTTTAAACAAACTTCAAAGGGTGAGTTTTTCATTATTACTTTCTGTGGCTGGCAGAGCTGCCGTCTGGAGCCCCGGGGTTCATGGGGTGCACTCGGTTCACTTCTGAACCCCTGTCTGCAGTGCCAGGCCTCACTCGGAGCCTGAGTCACCTTCTCGTCGTCATTGTGGCTGGGGGCCATGGACGCAGTTTCAACTCACAGCCACCCCATGCGCCTCAGTCATCTAGTGCTGCTATAACAGAAATGCCCCAAGTGGATGGCTCTAACAAATACAGATTTATTCTCTCACAGTCTAGGACGCTACGAGTCCAAATTCAGGGCACCAGCTCCAGCAAAAGGCTCTCTCTCTGTGTCAGCTCTGGAGGAAGGTCCTTGTCATCAATCTTCCCCTGGTCTAGGAGCTTCTCAGCGCAAGGACCCCGGGTCCAAAGGACATGCTCCACTCCTGGTTCATTCTTCACGGCATGAGGTCCCTCTCCTCTCTGCTTCTCTCTTTTATATCTCAAAAGAGATACAACCTAATCTTGTAGATTGTGTCCTGCTTCATTAACATAACTGCCTCTAACCCTGCCTCATTAACATCATAGAGATTACGACTTACCACACATAGAATAATCACATCAGATGACAAAATGGTGGACAACCACACAATACGGGGAATCATGGCCTAGCCAAGTTGACACACCTTTTGGGGGGACACAACTCAATCCATAACACCATGTGACACAGCAGACCTGTCCCACGGAGTTTCCTAGACTGTTTAACATTTACGGGAGCAGATCGCCAGGTCTTTTCTCCCGCAGAGGTGAGTTCAGAGGCTTAAATGTTTGGTCCAGGTCTCCTCATCATCATAATAACGGCTAATACTTAGGCAGAGCTCAGACGTGCCAGGTTTGATTCTAAGTAAATTACATTCAGCCCGTAATACAACTCAGTGAAGCCATACTGCCATCACCACCGTTTTCTAGGGAGGGAACCTGAGGCAAACATGGTCTGAACGAATGGTTGGAGACAGCAGTTTTTAGAAAAGAAAAGAAGCTTATTTGCAAAGAAGCTGCAAAGGAATCAGCCCTTAGGACTAGCTCCCCAAAATAAAAAGCACTGCATGTATTTAAAGGAAAAGATGCAATACTACCAACTTCACACTAGCTGGCTCATGGTTGAAAGACATTGATTTTCTTATAAGATTATCACTTCCACACACGCCATGACGTATCTTCAGAGTCAATGTTGTTAAGGACAGAAACAGATTGTTTGCATTCAGGATAGAGCCACTTAAAAGAACCGTCCAAGGCTTCATTCATTTTGGTGACTAGCATTTGACAAGGAGCCCTGGTGGCACAACAGTTTAGCACCCAGCTGCTAACCTTGAGGTCGGTGGTTCAAACCCACTCAGCAGCCCCACAGGGGAAAGACCTGGTGATCTGCTTCTGTAAAAACCACAGCGTAGGAAGCCCTATGGGGCCCTTCTACCCTGCACACATGGACTCGCTCTGAGTCGGAATCAATTCAGCGGCACCCAACACCCACAGCATTTGACGAGGTGACCCTGCTCTTCCATGGCTATCTCAGAACCCACACCCTGTCCCCTGACTCTAAGTTACAATGTCCATGTTTCCCACAGTGGAGAAGCTCACAGTGTCCGTGTGGCCTCCAGAGTCACTTCCAGGAGAGGTCCAACAGTCAGAAGGTGGCAGAACCAGCGGGGAGATCAGGCCGTCTGTATCCAGAGCTCGCACTGGGAACCGCCCCTCCCCTGAGCCTGTGCCACGTGGTGCAATACTCCCTGTGTGCATCAGTGTCCCCCTGCACGAGGCCACGCCCCTCGAAAGCCGAAGAGTGGGCCTGGGGCATCTTGGCAAACCCAGCACTCGGCAAAGTCCCTGGCACAGAGCAGCCACTTACTATTTCCTGAGAACAAGAAACTGCATAATGTCACAACTGCCGTCCCTTTGTCCATAAAGCGGAAACAAAGCATTTTTTATATAATTGCCTTTTATAGAAACGAGTGCTTTATTCTTTCCTGAATTTCCAAGTGAAGGCATAAATGAGCACTTTTCCAAATGACAAAATTATAAGCAAAAGAGATGAATGAAAACATATTCAGTGTGTTGGTTCATATCTCAAAGTTTAGTCTTTCAAATAGGATGCCTTAATATTTAAGGAGCCCTGGTGGCACAATAGTTAAGCACTTGGCTGCTAACCCCAAGGTCAGTGGTTCAAGCCTACCCAGAGGCTCCGTGGGAGAAGAGACCTGGTGATCTGCTCCCATAAAGACTACAGCCTAGAAAATCCTATGGGGCAGTTCTACTCTGTCACATGGGGTCACTAGGAGCCTGAATCAACCCAACGCACAGCAACATTTAATAAAAGAACCACTTATTGGTGTAAATTTAGACAGAGTCAAACAAACAAACAAAAAACCTGGTTGCAAGTTGAGTCAATTCCGACTCATAGCAACCCTATAGGACAGAGTAGATAGAACTGCCCCATAGGGTTTTTGAGGAGCGGCTGGTGGGTTCAAACTGCCAACCTTTTGATTAGCAGCCGAGCTCTTGACCGCTGCGCCACCAGGGCTCCTAGATATAGTTAGAGATATCTAAATACAGATATTGAACTAGGGACACACAGATGGAGACAGGCATGAAGTAGAAAGACATATTGGTTCTCAATGGGGGTGAGTGTGCCCCCTCAAGGACAGTTGGCAACAAATGGACATTTTTGGTTGACTCTGCCCAATGGGAAAATAACTTTCCAGATGTCAGCCATTTCTGGAATGATCAGTTGTGTTTTCAAAAGGGTACAGCCAAATGCCAACCTAAAACGAGAGAGAGGGAAAGGAGAAGGGGGAAGAGAAGGGGACAGAGAGACAGAGAGACAGAGGGAGGAAGAAGGAAAAAGAGAGGGGGAGGGAGAGAGAGAACGACAGAGGGAGGAAGTGCGACAGAGGGAGACAGGGAGAGAGGGAGGCAGGAGGGAGGGAGAGAAGGCATCGGAGGGCCTACTATGTCTAAGAACCATAAACGCAGCCGGGGGGTACGTACATATTTTGGACTGTAAAGGCAAAGTTCTAGTTCTAAAGGGCTACAATTGCCCAAAACATGGAAGGGAAAGTGGGAAACAGAGTCTACTTCAAACAAGGACTATTTTTAATGGTGGACATTGTTGGTGGCGGTTGCCAGCTAGTCGATTCTGACTCACGCTTGACTCCCTGTGTGCTCGATACTGAGAGAACTCAAAAGAAACACGGTTTCCAAACCATTTTCACAGCCCCCGACCTCCTCTTTCCTCTCATCCTTTGGGAAGGTAATCCTCGGTGTCGGTTGCCACTGCGTTGGCTCGGACTCATGGCGACCTTGTGTTCAACAGAATGAAACGCTGCCCGGTCCTGCCCTGTCCCCATCATGCCCAGGGCCATTGTTGAGACTATTTTCTCAGTTCATGTCAGTCAGTAACTTCCGTATAAATAAACCTGGCATTCTTGTCATTAACAAACGTCAGCTCAACTCTAGAAGGCAAGCCCCAGGTTTATGCTATGATGTAGTTTGTAAATTTGCCTTTATTGGAATCACCAAATGGCGGGACTGCTGGGCAAGAATGAGTGAAGCTCGACGCCTGCACACCATTCAGTCTCCACACAGCTGTGTCATCTGCTGCTCATGCTTCACCTGTAGTTACTCCTCTGATGTTGTTAGCTGCGGTCAAGTAGACTCTGACTCATGGCGACCTGACAGACAACAGAAGGAAACACTGCCCGGTCCTGCACCATCTTCATGATCACTGGCATGTCTGAGTCCATTATTTTGGCTACTGTGTCAATCCATCTCTAAGGTGACCAAAACTCCATTGACTCGGGGGAAAGGCCATCAAGTGAGAGAGAAAACATCAGTAATCCAGGGCAAAAATCAGGAGTCTCCACAAAAAAAAGACCAGATTTACTGGCCTAAAGGAGACTGGAGAAACCTCGAGAGTATGGCCCCCAGACACCCTTTTAGCTCAGTGGTGAAGTTACCTCCGAGGTTCACTGTTCAGCCGGGGAGTGGACAGCCCCGTAAAACCAAATGAGACTAACGAGGTATAGGAGTCCAGTGACAAGCGCCAGAAGGCAGAAGGGGACAAGGAAGCTGGTGATAGGGAACCCAAGGTTGAGTAAGGATATTGTTGATGGGTTGTGAGATTGTTAACCATTGTCATAGGGCAACATTTGTTGTAACTGTTAAATTGGAAACTATTTTTGTTCTTCATCTTAAGTGAGAATAACAGCACAATTGGAAGAGCGTAGTCAGTGTCACTGAACTGTGCATGTAGACATTTTTGAAATGGTGTATCTTTGGCTATGTGTATGTTCACCAAAAAAAAAAAAAGGGTTGAGAACTTAGAGGGTTAATATGCTGTGGGTTTGTTAACCAATGTCATAAAACAACATGTGTACTACTGTTTCATGAGAAACTATTTGTACTGTAAGCCTTCACCTGAAGGACAATTAAAGAAAAAAAAAAGAAAAAGTCAGGAGTCTCCCCCACAGGCGAGGCAGTGGAAACGCGAGCATCTCCATAGCACTTGTTTGCACAGAGACTTCTCTGCTGCTGGGCCCCTCCTGACTGTGAAGAGCCTTGGTATTTTCATCCTGCAGGAGTCTACTCATGGTTTGGAAAGCACACGAAGGGCCCTTCAATGCGAGACTTGCCGGCATATTTGCTTTGTGAGAACAGCACTGGACACTCTGCCTGGGGCGGTGGCGGGGAGTCTGGGTGGTGTGTCAGCATAAGATGTGTATCGTCTTCAGAAGCTCTCTCTGTATTTGAGGTCTGCAAGTCTTTGTCAACTTTCTTCCTAGTCAACAAACGATGACAAACAGTATACATTTTAAGACAGTGCTTCTATTCCCAGCACTATCTGCTTTTTCAAAAGGCAGCTGGAGCACTTATTTAAGACTAGAAAAGGCTGTCTCTCTTAATTAGATGTTATTCGTGAATTTAAAAAGAATCGACGAACAGTCATCGGGTAAGCCATCTAGGGAACAGACAAAATCCCCTTTAAACTGGAAGCTTGGTTTTTGTTTGTATTTTGGAGATTCTCAGCTCTTGCAGTCTTTCTTTGAGAGAACGTGACAGCGTTCTCTCCTGTAAGAATGTAACCCATCTGGTTTACTTTTAGATAAACATAGCATTTGCCTTAGGAATGGTAGGCCTCCAGAGGGCGAAGGCACGTCACAATAATGCAAAGTGGTCCAAATATATGAACTATTAATGCATTCAAGTCTTAGAGTGAATTGAAAAAAAGGTGTAAACTGCAAACAAAAATCTGGAGAAAACATCTCTCAATTTCAGGAGTAAACAAATTCCCATCAGTTCTCTTGTGCCCAATACTAGCAGGATTAATGACAATTTTGGAAGGTGATGGATCACCCTGCAAATGAATGTTTCTCCCTTCATTAAACAGCCTGTTTCACGTTTCACCTCCGGACTTAGAAGCTGTCATTTCTCTGGATAAAACCAGAAATTATCTATGAAATTTAAAATGTAATGGCTGATAAATGGATATGAAATTGGGGGAAAATAATATATTTTTGTCCTCTAAAGGTAAATTTGAGATCACGTGCATACAAATTAGGAAAATATACTTTCCTAAAATAAAAACCCCCATCATAGCTTTTTGAGGCCTCTCTAACAGGATATTATTTTCTCAAGTTGGCAGGACATTAATAACTTGGAGAGGAAGAGAACTTATTAAAAGACAAAAGACTACAATTTAAAATGAAAGGATGAATAGAATGTGAATTAAGAGTTTCAGAATTTTTTTATTTTTGTTTTTTCTTGATAGGCTACTCTTTCTCAGATTCTGCTTGGATACAGACTTCAGTGCTTTGAGGACTAAAGAACTCCAGTTCTTCACGTTCTTACCATTTTCTTTTCAGGCGCAGCCTTGAGAGTTTTCTAAATTCTTTTCTCAAAATTCCTCACCGCCTGACTTTTATTTCTGACAGAGCCACTGGAAATAATCATGAAGTGTAAACACACACACCCCGCCAAAACCAAAACAAAAGGAAAGATAGCAAGGACACAGAGCACGCGCGGAGTTCTTGGAAGGAGCTGTCATCCACACACAAGCTACAATTACCACTTAGGAATACTACAGACATGTCCCACCACCGTATGTAACAGCAGTGGGAACCAAGGAAGGGTAACGCTGTAGTACAGAAACTTTGTTACTCCCACACAACAAACCCATCCTTTATGAGGTCAAGTAGTGCAGCTGGTCCAGGAACATGTCAACCCTCACAATAATACTCCACTATTGTCTTACTTGGAGTCCATGGGTGGTGCAAATGGTTAAGCCCTCAGCTGCTAACCAAAAGGTTGGAAGGTCGAGTCCACTCAGAGGTGCCTTGGAAGAAAGGCCTGGCGATCTCCTTACAAAAAGTCAACCACTGAAAACCCTACAGATCATAGTTCTACTCTGACACACGTGGGGTCACCATGAGTTGAAGTCAACTCGACAGCAACTGGTTTGGTTTCGGGTATTGTCTTAGTTGTTGCTGTTGTTATCCACCATCGAGTCAGCCCAGGCTCATGGCAACCCCAGGGACGACAGAAGGAAATGTTGCCCAGTCCTGTGCTGTTCCCAAAAGCGGCTGCTGATTGGACAATGTTCCACTGTAATCCATAGGGTTTTCACGGGCTGATTTTTGGAAGTAGATCACCAGGCCTTTTTTCCCAGTCTGTCTTAGTCTGCAAGCTCCACTGAAACCTATTCAGCATTATAGTAACATGCAAGCCTCCAGTGACAGATGAGTGGTGACTCAAACCCAGGTCTCCTTCATGGAAGGGGACAAGGGGACAATTTTACCACCGAACCACCACTGCCTCTGCTGCTATTGCCATAAACAAGAGGAAATTTTGGTGGCCCTAAACAAAGGCAATCTATGAGAAAAAAAACTACTCTTCACCTAAGAAATTAGTCAATACCCATTATAATGTGTTAAATAATTGCACACGATATATGAAAAAAAAGATGCATCATAACGATAGTTGACGATAGATTATAACAGCTTCTTTCTTCACTTCAACAATGCTTTGTGATTATCTGCATAAATGTCTGCCTCTCTAGTACAAACTAACGTTCTTGAGGGTAGGAAATACATCTTATGCTGGGTCCGCACACCCTCAGATACATGAAAGGTGTCTGTGTGTGTACAGATTCTTACTGGCTGGAAGCATGACTGGGTAGATGAAGGCACGGAGGGTTGGTTACTGGTGGACTGATATCTTTAAGGCCTTTTCCGTCAGACCAGGAGGCTGTCAGTTCTGCTGATGCGCCTCCAGCGGGGGACGAGAGCTTGAGAGAGGGGGATGTCTCTCCCCAGTCTCAGTGATTCTGCCTGCTATCATGGTCCGGATTTCCCCGCAGTCTTCTTTCCCTGTTTCCGTTCTGAAAGACAGGACGGCGGAGTCTAAACGCCTGGGAGTACAACAGTCTGAGTTTTGCTCCGAAGCCTCGGTCACCTCACTCTCAGAACTTCAGTTCCCTTATCTGTACAACTCAGAGTGCTTGCGTGAAGGACAAGCAGATACTTTATGCGAAACTAACTTGCCAACACCAAATCAATATAAGATGCGACCCTATACACTCTCTCTCCTCTGGCCCAGTAATTCAGGAGAGCTACAAACGGTTAAGCGCTTGGCTACTAACCAAAAGGTTGGCAGTTCGAGTCCACCCAGAGGCACCTTGGAACAAAGCCTTGGCAATCTGCTTGTGACAACTCAGCCGCTGAAAGCCCGGTGGAGCACAGTTGTACTCCGACACGTGTGGGGTCGCTGTGAATCAGAGGCGACTCACAGGCAACTGGTTGGTTTTTGTTTGGTTTAGTTTTGTATGTTTCTTCCTTTGGATCGACCCCCCTGCCCCTCACAACACAGAACAAGAGTGGGAAGGTAAGGCAGATCAAGACAGCGGGAGATGGGGTGAGCAGCCCCCTCCGTCCCCATCTCACACCCTCCCGGGGCTCTCTGTAGGGGCCGCCAAGGACGGTCCCAGGGAGCAGCTGGGAAGCGGGAGAGCGGCCGGAAGTGTAGCCTGAGGCCCCCCAACCAGCTCTGCAGAAGCCGGGGAGACAGCCATAGACCCCCTCTCCGTATGATGGTCTAGGCACGCTTAGCCTGCCTTGCACAGTCAAGGACTCAAGCTCTGTGACAGCTCACTCCCTCGCCAACCAGCTCCCAAGGCCTGCCTGCTAGCTGAGGGGCTGATGTCCCAGACCCGACAGACACACCGTGCTCTTGCTGTTTTTGTTAGCTGCCTTCGAGCCCACTCAGACTCATGGCGACCCCATGTGTGCAGAGGAGAACTGCTCCACAGGGTTTTCACACCTTTGGGAAACAGATCGCCAGGCCTTTCTTCCAAGGTGCCTTTGGGTGGGTTTGAACTGCCAACATTTCCTTTCAGCTCGTGGTTTAGTGCTTAACCCTAGGACACTTTCTCTTAACACATGGAGGAAGATGTCCTCTCCTCTGGGGCCTCACAGGCGCATCTCTATCTTGCGGACGTGCCTGCTCTTGGACTGAATTTGTCTTAGTTCCCACCAGGCTACACATTCCTCCTGGGCAGGGTTTTCTCTTTGGAGCTGCAGCCGTTCACCAATATTAGCTAAAATAAATGGAAATGATAAGTCGGCGCTTTAAACAAAAAAAAAACTCACAGTCCTGCTTTTCCATGAAATCAGATTAAAGTGAGACACTGCACTGCTTCCTGATTCCTTTCTACGCCATCTTTACTCACTGGCTACCAGGGATAACTAACTTAATCCAACCCTCTCCACCAGTCAGTGAAACCCTTTGAAACCCTGTGTGAAATCTTTCTAGAAGACAGAGGGGACTCTAGGTCTTGGTGGATGTAGCATCCAGTGGAGAAGGAACTGGAGTCCAGAACTTAGATTCAAGATTTCAAACAACCCAAGCAGAAATGGTCCATTCTCCTGAGACGCTGGCAGAAAGCACCACCACACTGTGGTGAATCTGAGTTTTTCTCCAGCAGCTCTGGGGATGCCGGCCTTCTGCTGGCGGCCTGACGCCTGGAAGAGTTATGGCTATCCTTATCTAACGAGAAGATGAAGACTTAATACCTGCCACACGCTGACAGACAACAGGCTTGCGAAATACGGAGTCCAGGGTAAGTGAACTGGAAATGATGGACGGGGCGGACTTTGTATCTCTAAAGGTCTGTGAGGCAGGACGGTGCACCAAGAATATAGTCTCTGATAACTTTACTCAGATAATGCAAGAAGACATTTTCAGCTCCTCTGGGCCTACGTCACGTATAAAATATCTTACAACAAACAATGGGCGTGCACTCACTGACTGCAGGATCACCTCCACCTCTGCCTGTATCACAGGCCGATTTCTGGGGGCAACACCAAGTACTCCACAGGAACGTCTCCATTTCTGAGTTAAAGTGGGCAGTGCCCACCACTGACGAGTTTCTCTACCTTAAACCTAAACCTTTATGCCTGTTTACAACAACACACCAGGCTAGGTTATACAGAGAAATCCCCTCAGTCCATTTCAAATAAGTACGTTGTGGTTAGCTGCCGTCGAGTCAGCTCTGACTCACGGAGACCTCATGCATGACAGAATGAAACATTGCCCAGTCGTGCATCTAACGATATGGTGCACAGTGTCATGAGAATTGGAATTGCTGCCTCTGGAATATGTGCGTCATAAGCTCCATTGCTATTGTTGTTGTTGTTGGGTGCCGTCGAGTCGATTTTGACTCCCAGAGACCACATGTGACAGAGCAGAACTGCGCCATAGAGTTTTCTAGGCTGTAATCATTCCAGAAGCAGATCGCCAGGTCTTTCGTCCGCAGAGCTACTGGGTGGGTTTTGAACTGCCAACCTTTCAGTTAGCAGCCAAGCACTTAAGATGTGGTGCACAATGAAATGAATGTGATTTATAACGTTCTAGTAACGTCACAACAAGGCCGAGGTTTAAACCATTTTCAGAGAGAAACATTATTAAAAACCTGAAGATTTGCAATGAATAGCAGAATGTTTCGTTTGGGTCAAATTCAGAACTTTTTAGAAAATCAGCCAAAAGTCTACTGCCCCCGACCAGAGAGGAGACAGGCCAAACGTGCCGCTGCCCTTTCTTCCAGGGCATCTCTGAATGCCTGGCCTCCTGGCGTATGGCATAAAGCTGGCTGCAGGGCAGACACACAGTGTGACAGGACATGTTCACCACAAAATCGCTCGCCTGAAATCTGCACGCCTGCGGCTGCTTTGTAGCTGCTCAGGTTTTTGATGCGCTAATTGTTTGTTTACTTTTCCTTGGAGGAGAGGCTGGTCTAAGTGGAATGAGTTAATCACCAGCTTAGTTCTCTCTTTTGCCAAAACAAACAGCTTCCAATTCTTGCTAGGAGAAGCCTCTGATCTCCAATCAGCTACCTGAAGAAACCTATCAGTGGTACTTTATAGGGTGAAGAATGTCCCATTAAACAAGAATCAAGATCTTAACGCTAATAAAATTCTAGAAGCTTAGAGCCAAGGGTGCCAGTACCTACGACTCATCTTCCCACAGGATTCCAGCCCCACTCTCCCTCAGCTTTCCAGAATTCTGGCAAAGAAGCTGACACACTCCCCCTCCTCTCCCGCACACCAGTTGCCATCAGGTCACCTCTAACTTATGGAGACCCCGCGTGTGTCACAGTAGAACTGTGCTCCACAGGGTTTGCAATGGCTGCTTTTCTGCAAGTAGATCGCCAGGTCTTTCTTCCAAGGCACCTTGGGGAGGACTTAAACCTCCAATCTTTCGGTTACCGGCCAAGCACATAACCATTTGCACTGCTCAGAGATTCCATCTTGCACACACGGTACTATTCTTGCTCAAACCCTATTCTCTTGAACCTCCATTGAGAAACCACAAGCAGAGAACGAGCAAGTTCCGGGGCTGCTCGTTCTCAGCGGATTGAGTCTATTCTTTAGGCTCTGAGATTCAGCACTGCCGTCGGCACCATGAGCAGCATCGGAGGAGGCGAGAGGGATGCCTCCGCCAAGAGACACCGCTCCCAGGTTCAACTGTCGCTGATGTGAGCTGCCGTCGAGTTAACCCCAACTCATAGTGACCCCGTGCACAATGGAACGAAACGCTGCCCAGTCCTACAGCATCCCCACGATCAGTTGGGTACCGAACCACTGTGATCCACAGGGTTTTCATTGGCTGATTTTTGGAAGCAGATCACCAGGCCTTTCTTCCTAGTCCGTCTTAGTCTGGAAGCTCCACTGAAACCTATCGAGCATCCTAGCAACATACAAGCCTCCAGTGACAGACAGGGGGTGGCTGCACATGAGGTGCATCGGCTGGGAATCAAACCCGGGTCTCCCGCATGGAAGGCAAGAATCCTACCACCGAACCACCACTGGCCCCCCGACCTGAGTTGAACTACATTTACCTAAAAAAAAAGACAGAGTTTATTCAGGCATAACCTTCCTTCTCTCCTTCTTTAATCTTCTAGTGAAGCTAAGAAAATAAGAGTACACAGGTTTATTTCCAAGTGAGCGTACATCAGCTTCGTGTCCTTTAACATGAGGGAGGGTCCAATGAGGAATCACATGCCAAGTGGGCTGAAGCCCTTCCAAGGTCTCTGTGCCCTTGAGACAGATATATAGATAGATAGATAAACCTGTGAAAGCCGGACCTGTGTAAGGCGGAATTCTGTCAGAGAAGGAAAACTCAAATATTTTCCACTAATAAAGAACCATACAAAAGTGATTTGACTGCACCCTGTCAAAGGCGGAAAACCTTCAAGACCCAGGAAAACAAGGCAGTCCCATCGAGTTCCGGCGCTTAGAGGTTTCACTATATTCGCAAACGAGGGCGGGCTTCATGGGGTGCCACCAGTCCAGCTGCACAGATCCCTGATGGCCCACACTCACAAGGGGGACCTGCCTGTGGGGTCTCATGCTCTGCAGTGGCCACAGTGAAATTCTGGGTAGTTGTATCTGTGAGTTTGTGTTTTGCACGTGGAGCATGCACTGGGGACCTGGGCCTTGGATCACGCACTGTCCTGTCCCACCACCTCCTCACCTCCCCAGGTTGGTTCTCTGCTGCCCACTCCACCACCCCCAGTACCCTAGTCCCCCCCCGGTCTCCTCCTCCCCTCTCCCGTCTCCACAATCACTGCCACCCTCTGCTGTCTACAGGGGTCTGGATGTGGGTTCTGGCAGAGGTGGGGCTGTGTGTCCCAAGGTGTGTTGAGGCAGCTGTCCCCTCCCCATGCTGGTGGCACCATGGCCTGTTGGGTGGGTGGCCGCCAGGGGCCAGGATACCATGGAGGTGATTTCCTCACCCAGCCTCGATCCCGGCACCCAGCCCACGCCGGCGCCCATCCCACCGGGAAGCCGCAATCCACGTGGAGACGGCCCGTCTGCTGTGGGCTGGGACAGCTGGGCCACGGGAACAGGAGCCGCCTGGCTAGAGGTCCTCAGGCCCACCCCAGGCCAGGTAACATCTCCTCTCCCTCCCTGAAATCACGTGTGAAATCCCTTCCGAATACAGAGGAGACTGGAGGTCTGCTGGATACAGTGCCCTCGGCTGCATGCTTAGCTGTTGTTGCTGTTAGTCTGTTCTGACTCCTGGCGACCCCATGTGTGCACAGCAGGACTGCTCCATAGGGTTTTCAAGGCTGTGACCTTTCAGAAACAGATGGCCAGGCCTGTCTTCCGAGGTGCCTCTGGGTGGGTGCAAACTGCCAACCTTTCGGCTAGCAGTCGAGCACTTAACTGTCTGTGCCACCCAACTGCCTTATAAATGCAAATATCTGAACTACCTGGTTATTCGTTAGACGGGGTAGGAGGGGAAACTGGTGGCTGTTAACCAGAGCAAGCATACGTGTGCTGAGGCTCCAGGTGCCTGTGGAGGTCTGCATTCACCCACGCCCCGGGGAGCTCTCCATGCCTTGGGGACCTTCTCTTCCTCCTTCCAACCTCCTCGAGTGCTTGTCTCTTCTAGCCGTGGGCAGGCATCCTCCAGGGACGAGGCACAGAACACCAACTGTCTAATGCCAGTGATCCTGCATACAAGTTAAATCTGCCGATATCTGCATTTAAAACAGGCATCACACAAAATAAAGATGAGCAGTAAAATTCATACTAGTAATTTAAAATTTTAATCTTTCTTTACTTAGAATGAAATTAAAGAGCAAATTTAAACACCATGACAAGTCTAGAGAAAGACCACAGAAGAAAGGAAAATGGTTTATATTTTTGTCCCTTTAACACTTTCTTGCTTTTTGGACAAGGGGTCCCATATTTTCATTTTGCATTCTGCAAATCACATAGTCCTTAAGTAAATTAAGCAACTAACCAATGGAAGTCCCTGGGTGGTGCAAACAGCTAATATAAGATAGACAGGTAGTGTCATGGACTGAATTGTGTCCCCCAAAAATATCTGTCAACTTGGCTAGGTCATGATTCCCAGTATTGTATGATTGTGTACCATTTTGTGAACTGATGTGATTTTCCTATGTGTTGTATATTCTATCACTATGATATAATAAGATGGATTGGTGGCAGTTATATTGATGAGATCTACAATATTAGGTTGTGTGTTAAGCCAATCTCTTTTGAGATATAAAAGAGAGAAGCAAGCAAAGAGGCAGGGGGACCTCCCACCACCAAGAAAGCAGTGCCAGGAGCAGAGCATGTCCTTTGGACCTGAGGTTCCTGCGCTAAGAAGCTCCCAGACCAAGGGAAGACTGATGACAAGGACCTTTCTCCAGAGCTGACAGAGAGAGAAAGCCCTCCCCTGGAGCTGACACCCTGAATTGGGACTTGTAGCCTCCCGGACTATGAGGGAATACACTTCTCTTTGTTAAAGCCGCCCACTTGCGGTATTTCTCTTAGAACTGCACTAGATGACCAAGACAGAACTCATCTTCCTTTCAGTTTTAAATCCTAAACTCTTCCGGGTCGGGGGCAGTGTGGGATACTCCAGGCGGCCCCAGTCCCTGCTCCCACTCTCATCCATCAGCACTGTGGGCCCTGGGCTTTCAGGCATGGTGATGGCCACTATGCGCAGGTGTGGAGGGACCAGGTGTGCACCCTGCTGCTCTCTCATCCAGACGCTGCAGGGCTGGGAGGTTCAGGGAAGGACACTGGAACGGGGTGGAGAAGATGAGAGGGCAGTCTCTTCCGCTGCACAGCGACACTAGGTCACTCTGCCCCTGAGGGCTCCCAGTCTCTACCTGCACCACGAATGCCTAGCTTGTGTTCTTCCTAGCCAAGCCCTGGCAGCTTTCCCACCTGAAGGTCCACACAGCAGGCTGGCACCGAGGCAGCAGCAAGCCTCCCCCTTCATCAGAGAGAGGCCCAGAACTCTGCAGGCGAAGCCAGAAGTAGGCTCCTGCTCCAGAAACAAGGTTCTGATTGAGGATCATCTGCGCCAGTCGGTGCGTGTGGCAGCACCGATGGAAGGGCTTCTCCTAAGGCTTCCTCTAGCCCAGCCTGTCTTTCTAGCCAAGCCAACACCAACTCAAGGCAACCCCATGCGTGTCCGAGAGAATGGTGTTCTATAGAGCTTTCAATGGCTGATTTTTCAGGAGATCACCAGGACTTTCTTCTGAGGTACCTCTGGGTGGACTTGAACTGCCAACTTTTCAGTTAGCAGCCAAGCATTTTAATGGTTTGTACCAGCCAGGGACTCTGGCCCAGCCTTACTCTCCCACTAATAATCAGCCACAGCTCGATTCCCACACCATCCTTCCAATTATTCAAAAAGGGGATGAACTGGGAAGTCTGAGCTTCCATAAGGAGATCACACTGCTTTGTTATTTTGCTGTGTGTGTTTTCCCAAATCTTGAGAAAGTTTAATCTTTGTCATTTAGATAAATCAGATAGGCATTACCAGGTGACGAACGGCTCTGCAACTGATTACAAAAACAGCAGTTACTAAGTCCTAACTGAGTAATTTGCAGCTTATTTCACCCTGGCTAATTAAAACGTAATCAGCATGGTTTGGCAATGTGGGTTCTGTCAGCAGTTTCTCTTGGGAGGAGAAAGGATGCCAAGAACCACAAGAAAAGCCTTTCATGGGAACTGGCTTGATCTAACTGCTTCTTTAGTCCCTGAAACTGTAAAACAAATACATTACAGCAACCGACAATTCAATATATATTAAGAAAAAAAAAGATACTCTTCCTCTCAGGGGAGCGGCCGCTTTGCTTTGTTTTCTGTTGCTGTTTCAACAACAGTGCAGCATCTTTTAAGAGCGTAGCTTTCAGGGCAGACAATCTGAGACCAGGTGCCTCGGATGAGTCGTCTCTTGGAGGCCCCCCTCATTTCACCCAGAGAGGTGCTGAAGCCCAGCAGGACCACAGAGCTCGGTAGCTTCTCTGAAACCTACTAGACCTTGCTTCTTTGACTTCTTGTCCTTTAGGTGCTGTGGAGTCGGCTTTCCACTCATTTTGACACATTAGCGACCCCATGTGACAGAGTACAACTGCCCCATGGCGTTTTCTAGGCTGTAATCGTTACTGGAGCAGATCACCAGGTCTTCCTCCGGCGGATCCGCTGGGTGCGTTCGAACCGCCAGCCTTTCAGTTAACAGCTGACCACTTAACTGTTGAGCCACCAGGCTCCTCCTTCTTTGACTGAGAACACAAAACCGCACACTCTCTCGCACGCGTTGGTTCGATCTCTCTAACATCCCAACTTTAAGGCCTCTTGAGCCGCTGGAGAGAGGTTTTTCATTCGCTCGCACACAAGCCAGAACCTCCCTAATGGCTACGCAGATCGCCCCAGACCACCCCCGATATTAAAGCGCCTCCTGGGTCAGCCCAATCCCCGGGGCCCAGCGGGAGGCCGCTTCACCCGCCCCGGAGTGTGGACGCAGGTCATTCCTAAGGGCAAAGGACTCGGCCTCCAAATCCCCCCGCCCCCCACCACGCGCCGGGAGCTCCTGAGCTCCTCCAGGGGGTGCAGTGTCCCCTGAGGCGAGCAGTTGCGATCTTGGAACAGGTGGGCAGCCTAGGGGAGAGGCGAGAGGGCAAGGGAGAGACCGTGAAGGCAGGCCAGAGAACTAAGGCGTCGGAGGAAATGATTCCAAAGCTCGCGTGCTCCAACCCGCTGGGAAACGCAGCTGCGGGACACAAGACGACCTATTCCCGGCGCCGCTCCGGTGAGCCCACCCGCACTTGGGTCTCCGCCCGAGTCTCGCTGGGTCCTCGCCCCGGCGGCCTCCCGCAAGACCCTGGCAAAACACGGGCATCGATCGTGGTGGTCCCTCAGCGCACCCGCCCCCCCCCCCAACACACACCGCCTCCACCCTCAAGCTGAAGGCACCTAGGTGTGCGGGACGAGAATGACCCTGGAACACACAGACATGCCATCCTACGCCCCGACCCTAGGCAACCCTCCCTCTGCGCCCCCACGCAATTCAGGAGTAACTAGACCTTGAAGCTATGGGGTTCAGGAGTGGGGCGCGCACAGACACCCCCACAACACACACGACGTGGCCCAAGCGCCCTCCTAGGGGGCTCGCAGAGGGCGCAGCGAGCTCGGGGTAGCAGAGTCGGAAAGCCCGCGCCCCGGAGAGACAACAGTGCCGCCCACGGGCACCATCAGGGCTGGGCAGGTCGTGGTCCCCGGGCGCACGGGCGCGCCACCCTGCCTCGCCGCCCGGGAAAACGCGTAAACTCGTACGCCCACCCTGGAAATCATGACACTGTCCCCTCCCCAAGGACACCGCCCTCCGTTTTCCGCGGGGCAGGAGGCAGGGAGTCGAGAACAGATGCTGCCGGTTGCTTTGCGCCCGGGCGCAGGAGGCTGGAAGGAGGGTCCCGAGCTCGGGTTTGAAAATCCACGCCAAGAAAGCGGGGTCTGCGGCTGGGAGGGCGGGAACTTGGGGCGCCTCGGCGGGAGACGCGACCCAATGCGCCTCCCGCGGGCTCTGGGGTGCCCGGGGTCCTCGGCGGGCGAGAACTTGGGGCGCCCTGGCCGGGAGCGCAGCCCGGTGCGCCCCCGCGGGTGCCAGGGTGCCAGGGTCCCGGTACCTGGAAGTGCTGGAGGAAGGCGGAGATGCGCGTGATCTGCAGGCTGAGGCACCTGGAGGCACAGCGGGCGCGCTGGATGCTGCCGGCCGCCAGCGACTCATCCAGGCGCCGCGCCGCCAGGCAGCCCCCGGCGGCCAGCCAGAGGCACAGGGTCAGGGCGGCGCCGGGCGCGCTGGGCTCCATGGCTGCGGGCGGGCTCCGGGCTCGGCGGCCACTCTCCGGGACCGCGCGGCCGCAACTCGGCGGAAAGTTCAATCAGCTCCTCGCGCCCGCGCCGCTCCGCGCCTCGCGGGTGGGGTGAGGGTGACAGGCGGCCGCGCATTGGCTGGAGGGACTGTGAGTGACAGGGCCAGGGGTGGGCGGTGGGCAGGCCTAGGGGCTCCTAGGGCCGCCTCCCCGCGGGCTCCCCACTGCCCGCAGCCCGCCCTTTCCAGGAGGACGTCCGCTCCGCCCGGTCCTCAGGTGTGACCGTGGCCTGGGTAAGCGGTGTCCCCTCCTGGCCGAGGGCGGGTGGAGTGGCAGGAGGGCCTGGGGGCCCCTGGGCGTTAGAACCGCCAAAGGGACGGCGGAGCGCCCGAAGCTGTCTGCTTACTGCCCAGCCGGCTTCTTCACGCTTTCTCGTAGCGCAATTCCACTGTCCTCAAATCCTGGGAAAGCGCGAAGGACGAGAATGAAATGCATACAAGACGTGCCGAGAGGGGCACAGGGGCATTTGACTGACAGCTCCCCTCCTTCCCTCCCTCCCTTCTTCCCTCCTTTCATTCCTACCCTCCTTCGTTCCTCTTTTCCTCCCTTCCTGCCTGCCTGCCCCTCTTTCTCTCCCTCCCTCCCTCCCTCCCTATCACCACCTGCGAAACAATCCGAGTAAAAAGCTAGCTGACATTTGTTCAATAGACACACCCACCTGGTCTACTCGGGTGTCTGTTTTTCTAGTGAGCGCCACACCCCCAGGATGAATGAATTACTGAAAACAATTCTTTCTTACACTTTTTCTCCTCCTCACACCCCCTGTACTTCCCCCAAGCCTCCTGATTCAACCTTTTTAGCTCTGGAATCACTCCCTCCTCTCCTGGAAACCTTTTCCAATTTGCTTCCACCCCACATGTGTCCTCTCTCCCCTTGAAAGAGACGCAGCCTTTGTAACACACAGCTTTAGATGGCTGCCCCTGGGGGCCATGGCAAACATCAGTGCTTCCAGCCCCCTGGCAGGCAGGAGAAGCCCCTGCCCCCAGAGCGCTGGGATGAGATCTGAAAGGCTGCGCTTGGGGTGGGGATACTGATAGGACTCAATCAGGTAAAAAAAAAAAAAGACTAGCGCACACTCTCACTTTCAAACGCAGGACACGTGATAGCCACCTGCATGTTGTTATACAGAATGCTACTTTACCTTCTGAAACACAGTGCCTCAATGAGCACACAGACAAGTACAGCTACATGTGTGTCTATGCATAAACCTGCTAGGACACATCTCAAGGCTTGGATCCCCTCTGCATAGAGCCCGACACATCTCAAGGCTTGGATCCCCTCTGCATAGAGCCCGTGGAGCTGCCAGTTACAATGTCCAACCCTGCCCCCCACCTCCGATTCTCCTGCATATCCTTCACTTTGTGAGTTGGAGATCTTTCTGTTAACAAATTACAATGACAACCGTCTGTAGTTATTCCATTATCCCTGTGACCCTCTTTTCAAGCACATCCCCTGACATGTATATTTCTTCACAGAGTTTAAATCAGCGAGGCCAACAGAATGAATTGCATGGTGTCTTTTTCTATGAATTCCAAAATCACAGAATTGTTTTGTTAAACAGGGTCTCTAGACAGGGCTGAGTCGGGGCAGGGGGAGGGGTGCAAATGGTAAACGTGCTCAACTGCTAACCGAAAGGCTGGAGGTTCCAGTCCACCTAGAAGTGCCTCAGAAGAAAGGCCTGGTGATCTACTTCCCAAAACTGAGCCACTGAAAATTCCATGGAGCACAGTTCTATTCTGACACGCACGAGGTGGCCATGAGTTACAGTAGCAGGGCTGGCTTCATGGGCATGTGGCCTGTGCAGTCCTACATGACTCCATGCTCAGAAGCACCCACACCTGGTTGAACGCTCTGCAGTCGCCATCTTGAAATGCTTAATACTTGTTGAACACGCTTCCCTGAATTTTCATTCTGCACCGGCTGTTTGTTAGCTGCTGTCACGTCAATTCTGATTCATGGTGGTCCCACGTGTGCAGAGTAGAACTGCTCTATAGGATGTTCGAGGCTGTGACCTTTGGGAAGGAGATGGCCAGCCCTGTCTCCCAAGGCACCTCTGACTGGATCTGAACTTCCAACTTTTCAGTTAGCAACGAGTGTGTTAATCGTTTGCGCCACCCAGGGACTCCCATTTTGCCCTGTTATTGTTGATGCTGTGGGCCATCGAGTCAATTCTGACTCATAGTGATCCTGTAGGAGAGAACAGAACTTCCCCATAGGGTTTCCAAGGCTGTAATCTTTACAGAAGCAGACTGCCACATCATTCTCCCGTGGAGCAGCTGGTGGATTTGAACTGCCAACCTTCGCAGTTAACAGCCAAGCACTTAACCACTTCACCACCAGGGCTCCTTCCATTCTGTACTAACCAAAAACCAAACCTGTTGCTGTTGAGTCGATTCTGACTCATAGCGCCCCCACAGGACAAAGCAGAACTGCCCAATAGGGTTTCCAAGGAGCAGCTGGTGGATTCAAACTATCTTTTGGTTAGCAGCTGAGCTCTTAACCACTGTGCCACCAGAGCTCCACTAGGCCCAAAAAATTATGTAGCTGGTCTTGTCTGTAGGTGTTAGCCATGACAATATTATACTTGAGCTGGAAACATGAAAATTTAGACCTAGGCTCTCAGGAGCCACACTGCAAATGAAAATCTTTTCAACTATGTTAAAATACTCAGTGCTTGCAATGACCAAATAGCTAGCTGTGATGGCCCCCAGCAGGTCATGCCTAAAGCCCTCGGCCCGTGGATGGAGGAGTGACTTCTGAACACACGGTGTGTCTCCTGAACGTTATCACTTTCGTTCGGGAATCACGAGCAACATTTCCAAAAACTGCAGTAGATCCTTCCACGGTGTTTGTTTTGAGTTTTAAAGCTAAGCGAGTAGCTGGTCTTGGTGAAGGCAAGCGTTTACGCGTGCCTACGTTTTCTTATGGTGCCTTTGACTCATAATTTTGCATGTCCTATCATGAAATTTATATTCTAGAAAGTGAAATAGTAAAGCCAAGCCTGCTGTGCTTTTAAACGTAGCTTTCAAACATTCAAAGGGCTCACTGTATTTTGGGGGGAAAAAAGCAATGTGTGTGTTACTTATATGGGTTCCACAGCAGATCCACTTTCATGAATAAATGCATTTTATAATAAACCACAAGAGAGAACAACTCATCAGCTGAACAGAAAGTTTAGGACTACCTTATTATGCATATGTTAAAATAATACTTGGGGTTATATCGCTTTCTTCCTTTAGAATTATCGTAGACAATCTCTTTGATTATGCAGGCTTTCCTCACGCTATTTATTTTAATTGCAGTTTAAAGAAACTCTTACACATTTTAGCGAAGTCAGAATAAACAGTAGAAACGGAGCCTTTGATTCCGCTCAGCTTCTTATGCAGGTGGCCCTGGAGGTGGCCCCGTAGAAGCTAACTTTGGACATAGGTGGATAAGCCACACCTGAGCTCATGCAAACCTTGAGAACAGGTGTATGGCAAAAGCATGATGGATAAACAGATGGGTGGGGATCGCTCAGGTGCAGTTAGAAAGAAAGCGCTTAACAGGCCTTTCTCCAAAGTTGACTTAAACCCCATGGCCTGAACTCGTGTGGAGAAGAAACAAACCTTAACACTGACTCAGGTTGGACTTAGATCGACACATCTGTCAAGGAGAAGAGCAAAGGGGCCCATCTGACTGTTACTAATGTCTATGTGAACAAAGATATTCCAAAATGTGGGGCCATCTTGGTCAGGCTACAGAAGACGCACACAAAGGCAGACCCTCACTCTGAGCCGCAGCTTCTAAATGTTAGTTATACTCTTCCTTGAATTATGATTATTGGTTTCCTTTTTTTTTTTTTTTGAGAGCCTAACAAGCATCTGCCCCTGGATGGTGCAAACGGTTAATGCACTCACTGCTAACCAAAGGGTTGGAGGTTCCAGTCCCCAGAGGAGCCTCAGAAGCAAGGCCTGGCAATCTGCTTCCAAAAAATCAGCCACTGAAAATCCTGTGCAGCACAGTTCTACCCTGGCACCCATGGAGTTGCCACGAGTCAAAGTCAACTCGATGGCAACTGGTTAAGAAGCACCTGCGAAGCTTGCTAACGGCAAATCCCAGGGTCCTCCACGCTCAGAAATTCTGGTTCAGTGCCTCTAGGCTGTGGCTTTGAAACCTAAACCTTTAAACCAGCCCCGAGGAGATTATACAGCCAGTCGCCCGGTTACAAATGTCCAACTTACAGACCTGTACATGTCTTTGAAGGTTATGTAAATGTGCCCTCACTTTGAAACGAGTGAACCAATCTCTACTCACAAAAACGTCTTCATCACAATCACCTTCACTTGCTGCACACACAGCGTTCATAGCTTCAGGCCTTTTCTTGCACTAAATAAGCTCCATGAGAACAATATGCACCTGTGTCAACTCACCTACACATTTAACTTAAAGACTTAAGGACAGAGTTAGGAATGGACATCCTTCATAACCCGGGGACTGCCTGTACAGCAAGTGACGCACACACTACAGTTTAGAGGCACTGATTTAGAAAACATGTATCTCACTAATAAACAAAGTAGAAGCTCTGATTTATATACCACCTATGACTTCACTTTCTTCAAAGTGCCTTTTCTTATGTATGTCTGTGTTGGTATGGATTGGATAGAACACTTTATTTCTTAATAATCACCTTGATATAGTTTGTCCAAAACATTTAGCCAAGACACTCATTGAGTTGTTTGTTTCTCAGACAAGCAACTTATCTCTTTAAAGGTTTCCAGCTACATTTGCTAAGGATAAAAAAATGAAGGAATCAAGTAAACCTTTCTGTGACGGGCCCTTCCTTGGAAAAGCAAATTGAAAACTTGCTGTAGAACTGGGGAAGAACAAACACTATCCTTTGATGGCATGTGAGTCTTGGTGACAATACCATCCCTGGTCATTGGTTATGAGAGCCATTGGTTATGGCGGCCACTGATTATGGGGACCACTGGTTAGGGGGGCCATTGGTTATGGTGGCTACTGATTATGGGGACCACTGGTTAGGGGGGCCATTGGTTGTGGGGACCATTGGTTATGGGGGTCATTGGTTATGCGGACCACTGGTTATGGGGACTATTGGCTATGGGGGCCATTGGTTATGGGGACTAGGTTACAGAGACCATTGGTTACAGGGGGCATTGGTTATGGGGACCACTGGTTATGGGGACCATTGGTTACAGGGGTCACTGGTTACAGAGACCAATGGTTATGGGGGCCACTGGTTATGGGGACCACTGAAGTGAGAGGAGGGAGCCCACACCAGTTGCTGATTTCCTGTCTAGCTGCCTCCATTTGATGATGCAATAACGTGCATCTTCTCTCAGAAACAGGCACTTGACCCCGTGAAAAGCAGAAGTGGCAAAAGCAAGAAGAGTTTCCTGTGAGGACCCTGGCCCACACCCACCTCTCTGTTCCCGGGCTGAGTGCTCATAAGTTGGCTGCCCGCTCTTCCCCATCTTGTTAGCTGTGTTGGATCCTCTGGCAGGCTTCATTCCCTTCCACGCAGCTTTGGACTGGATGATCCAGGGAATGCTGAGAGAGAGATTTAGAGAGGAAAAAAAGTTAGTGAAATGGGGAGTGTGGGACACAATTAATAACGAAATGTCAGGTTTACATTTTTTGCAGTATGATTTCAGACAAGAAATGGGTGTACTTTGATGGTATTGAAGACCAATTTAATCATTTTACAAATGAAAATGATAGCTTTTTGCATAAAACCAAAAAAACCAACACCACTGCCATCTAGTTGATTCTGACTCATAGCGACCCTATAGCACAGAGCAGAACTGCCCCCTAGGGTTTCCAAGGTTGTAATCTTTACAGAAGTAGACTGCCACATCTTTGTCCCGTGGAGCAGCTGGTGGGCTCAAACAGATGGCCTTTCAGTGAGTAGCTGAGCATTTAACCACTGTGCCACCAGGGCTCCTTAGCTTTTTGTACAGGGCCCTTAAGATTTCCACTCTTGTTTCCACAAAAAAACAAAAAAACAAAAAAAAAAACCAACTGCTTTCTTTTATTATCTTGCAATGCTAAATACTTTAGCTGGGAGTGGTCTGAGCATAGAGCATGGTTTTCTCTTCACCAAAACTATCCATTTCACTTGCAGTCTATACAGGTGTAATTATATTATTACTAAGCACCTCGAGGCTTACTCAGATTCTACTAAGAAGTATCAGATAAGAAGTATCAGATAGAAATATGTTTTCTATTAATTTTGTGCACTAAAGAATATCTTAATTTTTTTAACTTTGTTTGCAAAATATACAAAGTATTGTCAAACAACACAAGTTCAGACTATTCCACAGGTACTTTTCAAAAATTTGTCTCCTTATACCTTTCTTTGCCTTCCCCAGTCACCACTACATGTTGCCATCGAGTCAATTCCGACTCATGGCAACCCCATACGTTAGAGTAGACCTGTGCTCCATATGGTTTGCTTGGCGGGTCAGCTTTACAGAAGCAGATCACCAGGCCTTTCTTCCGAGGTGCCACTGGGTGAGTTCGAACCATCAACCTTTATGTTCGTAGTTGGGCACAAGCCATTTGGGGCACTAATCAGTGTTATATCTGTCTAGTATTTGTTCTGCAGCCATGCTACCAGCCTCTTCTATGTGAAGCCACCACGAGGGTTGTATTCCCTTCATTACGTAATTACTAAAATGTGTGACTTTTATCGGAATGTGTGTTTTCGTGGTTCAGGGATCCAGTCTATGGCAAACTCAGTGTTCAACTGTGAATGCTTCTTCCCTCCCAGCACCCTCGCCCCGGAAATCTCTAACTTGAGCCTGTGTCATGGATGACCTCTGCTGATTTGGCTGTCTTACCAGCACAGCTGCTGGACCAGGCAAGGGACGCTGGGCTTTTGAAACACAAAAGCCTGGTGTCTGATGCCAGGGAAAGTGAACACGCTGGAACACTTGACCTAGCTGACTAGGCGATTCATTCGACACTACTTCTAATGTCAACAGCGCGGCAATAAACAAGCATAATGGGGCAGGGCTCTCAAAGCTCAGACTTCATCGCAAACATGCCTGCTAGTTAGTGGCAAACGCAGGGAACTACTTAAAACATAAAAAGAAACGTGTGCATTTCTGCTTCTTGACAAGACCAAAATATTGCTTGCTTGCCTCAAACAGACTTTTTGAGAGGCATGAACAAACTAAAAGAATCTCAAATGATATCGTTTTAACTAAGAACTACCTTTCTCCCTCCTGAATTGTTTACTTCTCACGGGAAATGCATGATGTATGTTTTCAGCAAAATTCCTACTTCAAGTCTTGTGAAATTAGACCTTTTTTCACTTTTTAAAATAAAGCTCAAATGAGCAATCATGTTTTCATTCTTAAGCATGAACAGAAATTTTCAGGTGCTCTTCAGAAATATTTAACTCTTTTCTGTGAAAAGATTGAAGTCTGTTTTTCCTCTCTGCTGTTTTCCAGCCTGCTGGAATTTACACGGAGCCATGTGAATACCAATGGTTTGGAGAGAAGCCTCTGAAAAGAGCCATTTTTTTTTTAATGGGAGACAGCGCCACACACCGGCCATGTAAATAAAATGCTCAAGGAACAGGAACAGCACCCGTCTGTGATAACCTAGTTTCCAGACAAAATTGTTAATTCTACAGCATAAATCTGACTGCGGTAATCCTGTGATGTTCTTAATTAATACCAACCGGATTCATTCAGTGTGGATTTTAACCTAGGAAGGCTTTGCTGTGGAAACACTGTCAAAATGAACAGAACTAGTGAAATTAGCATAATAGTCTTCAAGTGATTTTTTTTTTTCCTAGCCTTTAAACCCTTCTCAAACTATCCCCTATGAAATTAAATGACAGAGGCAGACTGTCTATGAATTTTATGAAGAAATTTCTGTTCGGAACAACCTCTTCACAGCTCATGTGTTCCTCGGTTCTTATAATTTCCTAAAATATGAGAACATATGAATAAAATGGGATGCCAGGGAAAACCCAAGCAAAGAGACTCAGCAAGCTTTATCTGCAGTGCTGGCAAACATAAAGAAGACCCAGAACCTGCCTTTCAACACTCACCCGCCACCTTAGACAAGATAAACCAGCCATCAAGAGATTAAGATAAGCATGTTTAAGATTAGAGGGAAGCAGCGCTGTGTTATCCTAAGACCAAGTGAATAGGACCTATGAATATAAACAAGTCATTAACTGTTTCCTCGTCAAAATCCACAGGGATTGAAACAAAAAATCCTTTGGAACCAAATATCAAACAAAACAAATAAAAAAAGCTTTGGTTTAGTTCCGGAATTTTCTATAGTGTCTACTCAAACCACTTGGAGAATATTCTGATCTCTATGGCTAAATGTTGGGCATTTCAAGGAGTCTGAAATTGAAGACTGTTCCCATTGCTTCTCTTTTCCATCCCATTCTATGGGCCTCCTAATACCCACTCCCTCTGTACACGCTCACACAAAATGTCCATTTTGAGTTCCAGAGAATGTCGAGGCCAGGAATTCGTCTTGCTCATGGTTTTCTTAGCAATCTGTGTTCCCCTGGGAAACACTTCTTGGTGACAAACAGTGGAATATCAAAGGTGGTAAATGGGATTCTCCTAATGTTTAAGTGAGATTCCTAGTGGAAATACTTTCTGTAGGGTCCTTCTGGATATTACCTCATGTAGAGAAGGCATTGGTGATGTTGTATCAACTTCTAACAAAGAACTTATATGAAGAAACAGATATTTATTCAACCAGTTTGTTTTTATTTGACAACAAATAACTAGTAGCTACCATTTTCAGTCAGGCCGTGTTCATCCACGAGAAATTTACTTGAACACCTTGTTATTCATAATGCTATTTACATATGTGAGGACCACGCTAGGAAAAATGTTCAGTAGAGCACCATCAGACAGGCAGACACGTACCTGAGTCACTGACATCATAAGCCAGTTAAGACGAGTGGGAAAACCGGAGAGCTGGTTAACTCAGGTTCGTAAGGTATCAGAAGTAAAGTATCGCCCCCTGGCAGTAGGCCCTAAGAAGGAAATGAAAAGCCATTTCTTTAGAATATGCTCAGAGCAAACGAGAGACCATTCCTCACTTTTCATGTTTACAGTATTGTTTTTAGAGAATTAGATGCACGTGTGATTGCTTAAAGGAGCCCTGGTGGTGCAGTGGTTAAGCACTCAGCTGCTAACCAAAAGGTCCAAGGTTTGAACCCACCAGCTGCTCTGCAGGAGAAAGATGTGGCTGTCTGCTTCCGTAAAGATGGCGGCCTTGGAAACCCTATGAGGCAGTTCTACTCTGTCCTACAGCACTCCTATGAGTCAGGATCGACTCTGCAGCAATGGGTAATAGGTTATTGCATGTTTAATACCAAAGGACTATTTGCCCTGGATTGAGGCTTTATTTTCCAAATAAATTTTTGAAACCGTAATTATGATCATTATCATTATGTCTGCAAAAATTATAAAGTTATGATCTTTTCATAACTGCCTGCTCACACCGTAAGGAATCCTGAGGAATGATGTAGCTCAGAGGCCAGAAAGGGTGACGAACATCGGTTTGGAATCAGGCCTGTGTTGAAATCTCAGTTGTAGCAACTAACAGCTGGGCCTCCTCCGCAAATCTTTTCACCTCTCTGCCTCTCAGTTGCTTGCCCTTGTAAAATGGACATGGGAACAGAAACGACCTCCCTACTTGTTGTGAGGTGATGTTTCTGAAAGACTGAGAACAAACCTTCCATGGTAAATTATACGTGCGCCGTCTTGGCCAGGTAAACACAACATCCAGAGTATTAGCCAATTGGTTAATAACATAATATTTTTCTTAACGGTTGTTATTAGGTGCCGTTGAGTTGAATTTCCACTCCTAGTGACCCCTGTGACAGAGCAGAACCCGCCCCATAGGGTTTCCTAGGCTGTGAGCTGTACAGAAGCAGATCGCCCCGGAGCAGATCATCAGCCTTCTCTACCGTGGAGCTGCTGGGTGGGTTCGAACCACCAAACTCATGGCTAGCAGCCGAGCACTTAGCAGTTGTGCTACTAGGGCTCCTCTTAACTACTCTTTCTCATATTAGAGTTTCTCAACCTTGGCAGTACTAGCATTTTGGGCTGGATCATCCTCTGTGGTGGGGCCATCCTGTGCACTGTAGGGTGTCTAGCAGCATCCCTGGTCTCTGCCCACTAGTCATTCTCTGTGGTGGGGCCGTCCTGTGGACTGTAGAGTGTTGAGCAGCATCCCTGGTCTCCACTCACTAGTCATTCTCTGTGGTGGGGGCCGTCCTGTGTGCTGTAGGGTGTCTAGCAGCATCCCTGGTCTCCACCCACTAGTCCTTCTCTGTGGTGGAGGCCACCCTGTGCACTGTAGGGTGTTTAGCAGCATCCTTGGTCTCCACCCACTTGTGATTCTCTGTGATGGGGCCGTCCTGTGCACTGTAGGGTGTCTAGCAGCATCCCTGGTCTCCACACACTAGTCACTGTCTGTGATGGGGGCCATCCTGTGCACTGCAGGGTGTCTAGCAGCATCCCTGGTCTCCACCCACTAGTCATTCTCTGTGGTGGGGGCCGTCCTGTGCACTGTAGGGTGTTGAGCAGCATCCCTGGTCTCCACTCACTAGATGCCAGTAGGTGTCCCCCACCCCCCCACAGGGCTCAAGCTGTGAGAACCAAAAATGTCTCCAGGCATTGCCCAACGTCCCCTGGAAACAAAACTGCCCCTAGTTAAGACCCACTGCTTTCCAGCAATGCATCTTATGGTCCGGAAGAATCTATTCCTACTAGTGGAAGGGTAGGGTTTTTTTTTTGTTTTTTTTTTTTTTTTTAAATAATCTCTGATGTGGACCGTAGTTTCTGAACATGAAAACCAGGTTGACTTTCCAAAACAATTTCTCACTGATTCTTTCAAAAGTTTTTGCTGTTGTTGTTGTTGTTGTGCCCCATCGAGTCAACTTCTACTCACAGAGACGCCATGCGACAGGGCGGAACTGCCCCATAGGGTTGCCTGGGCTGGAATCTTTATTAAGCAGATCTCCAGGTCCTCCTCCCTCCCGAGGAGCTGCTGGGTGGGTTCCAACCACCAGCCTTCCCCTTAGCAGCCGAGCACTTCACCGTTGTGCCACCAGGGCTCCTTATTTAACAAAAATGGTCCTGTGGTATATAAATGATGACAGACTAAAGGGCCAAGCAAATACACACGACAATGGCCATCTGCCTCTTGGCAGTCTTCAAGTTAGGATATTATCCAAAGGGAACTCACACGACGGATCTGAGCCCCAGGTCATTTCTATATACCTGCTCAAAAACTCCACCTGATTAGAAACACCCTCTTCAAGACTTTTTTTAGTGCTTGTTGCATAAAATTACATTGTGGAGAGTTATATTATGCCTTCTTTTCTTTTTTAAATCTTTATTTTTTTAGTGAGCTTTCTTGAGGTGAATTTACATGAAATGAAATTGGTTTACATAAAATAAAATCCACAATGATTTCATGATTTGGGGAGTAGTCATATTATCGTAAGGAGCCCTGATAGGGCAGTGGTTAAGCGCTTGGCTGCTAACTGAAGGGTTAGTGGTTTGAAGCCACCCGGGGGCTCTACAGGGGGAAGACCTGGCGATCTGCTCCCGTAAAGATTACAGCTAAGAAAATCCTATGGGGCAAGTCTACTCCGTCACATGGGGTCTCTATGAGTCGGAATGGAGTTCGCAGCACCTAACAACAACAATATATTATGGCAGTATTTTCCTGCAGAACTTTTAATTTAGTGTAATCAGATGTATAACTTTTGCCGTTTAAGGCTGTCGGGCTTATGTTTTTCTTTAAAGGGACATTTTTATTCCCAGCATGCAACTTGGCTGGGTACTTGAAGCCTTCTCGCCTGCAATCCTGGTGGAAACGGGCCAGCAGGGGGCGGCAACAGGCTGACCCAGAAGGGAGCACGGACTCTGCCCCCAAAGTCAGTCAGAGATGAAGAAGAAGGGTCTCGAAGCCCACTCTTCAGACAAAGATTAGACTGGACTATACAACAAAAAATAATTCACATGAGCAGTGTGCTTCTTAGTTCAAGCAGATACACGAGACCATAGGGCGGCTCTGTCTGGTGGCAGGATGAGAAGGCAGGAAGAGACAGGAACTGGCTGAATGGACACAAGAAACCCGGGGTGGCAAAGGGGAAGTGTGCTGTCACGTTGTGGGGATTGCAGCTAATGTCACATAACAATATGTGTGTAAGTTTTTGCACGAGAGATTGACTTGAGCTGTAAACTTTCGCCTAAAGCACAATTTAAAAAAAAAAAAAAAAAAAAAGAAGGGTCTTAAGCTTAGTCTGAGGTGAAACAGGTCCAAGCAGAAAGGTGCACAAAGCATTGCTGATTTACCCTTCAGGAAAACCTCAACAGGCCAAGAGAAGTGAGGAACAAAGACCGCAGACCATCGCCCGAGATGAGAACAGATCCTGGGTTAGATTAAAGATGAATCCAGGGTTAGAGAAATATTTCTTAAGGCACCGAGTACATTAACCAAGTGGGGGAGGCGGGGACAGAGGGAGGGAGGAAAGAACCAGGAAGGAAGGAAAGTTTGATTCACTCAATTTTATTAAAATTAATACTTTCTGTTCACCAAAAGGCATCTTAAAGAAAGAGACAAATTACAAAGTGGAAAGAAATATTTTCACAATGCGCACGACTGACAAGAACAAGAAGAAGAATATTGACTTAATTTCTACAACTCAATGTAAAAGAGCACAAAGCCATCAACAGAAACATGGACAAGAGGCAGGAAGAGGCCCGGGCAGTGAGGAAACACTTATTTCTAAGACGTATGAAGGGAGGTTTGGCATCATCAGTGATCAGAAACAGCATCTTACATGAGACCACAGTGGATATCCATGTGCAGCCTTGGTCTCAGCCACAACTGGAAGGCCTGACAACAGCAACTCTTGGGGAGCAAGGGGCTCCACACCATCTTCTATGCATTGCTGGTGGGCGAGGTAAATGGATGGAGCACTCGGGAAAAGAGTTTGCATCATCTCCAAAAAGCTGACCACTCACAGAGTGGAGGACCCCTCAATTTCACCCCTTGTGCAACCCAAGAGAAGCTACTGCCCATGGATTATAAAAACCACAGAAAGGCAAGTTCATACAGATCAGCCCAGAAATCAATCCGATGCCCATCAGTGGGTGAGCAGACACATAAACTCCAGTGGACTCACATAATGAAATAGCATATGTCAGTCAAAATAAAGTAACTACAGAGATGGACAGTGTTAAAGATCCAAATATAACTTAAGTGAAAACAGTTCCAACAGATTACATACGGCAAGACACCCATTTTTAAAGTTAAAAATAACTGGAGTGAAAAACACAGTGGTTAGTAAACATAAAGACATAATGAGTTACATAAAAAGGGAAGAGAAAGGGGCGGTGGACATGGCTGACAGAATCCTGGAGGGGCAGGCAGGAGGGTTGGCGGACTGTCCAAGGCCCGGCTTTTATTGGTGGTGATGGGCTGTGCTCATGTCCACTGCGCTATGAAAAATAACATCGCCTGTTGCAAAAATGTTCACTCTGCTTAGCCCAGCCTTTTGGGCACTTTCTGAAGAATCACCTGAAGTCTACACTACGAACATTTAAATTCTAGTATTAATACTGCCATCCTAGAACATGCCAACTTGAAAAGGTAATACAGTAAAACCTGTGAAAGCCAGAACCTGTATAAGGCAGAAACCTGTCAGAGAAGGAAAATTCAAATATTTCCCACTAAAAGTAGAGGCAGAAAATTGGTAAGACTGCACCCTGTCAAAGGCAGAAAACTTGTGAGACCTGCAAAAACAAGGCAGTCTCGTTGAATTCCGGCTCTCACAGGTTTCACTGTAATTAAATAGCTAAAAACCAGTTGCCATCAAATCAGTTCTGACTTGTGGCAACCCCACGTGTGTCAGAGTAGAACTATGCTCCATAGAGTCTTCCATGGCTGATTTTTCAGAAGTAGATTGCCAGGCCTTTCTTCCAAGGCACCTCTGGGTGGACTCAAATCTCCAATCTTCCGGTTAGCAGCCGAGCACGTTAGCCGTTTGCACCACCCAGGGACTCCCATTTAAATAGCTCGCTGAATGGATATAATGGGCCACATCTGGAGCAATGCTGAAAATGTCATGGATCAGAAACCATGACTTACCTAACTCCATGTTCCTAAAATTCAATTTAAAAATATAATGGAGTAAAAATAACTAAATACCAGTCATCACCCGCTTATTTAAGCAGCAACTGAGGTCCAAAGCTTCTACAATGGGATTAAATGCATTATTTATAGAAAAAGTGAATCAAAAAGCAATTCTTTTTTCTGGGTGCAAAGTCAGAGAAGAACAAGGTTTAGTAACCAAATGCAATTCTTTGGAACAAAAAGGTACCGTCCAAATGACTGAAAAGTGTTGATATTGAGAACAGCACAGCCTCAGACGCTGCAGAGCTGTCTCGAATCCCTAGTCAAACACTACGTCACCGTCAGAAGAAATGAGAAAGTAAAAAGTACAAGAAACGGAACTGAGTCACGGGGAGAAAATGACTCCACATGATGTAAAAGGCCAACGGTGGGAGTCCACAGCCCATGATGTGGTCTTCTACTGGGCTCACTGTGCCTGCCCCCTGCTACGGCAGATGGGAGCTGGAGGAGCATCAGCATATAGGTGATATTCCAGGCCACAGGCTGAATGAGCCGACACACAGGGAGCAAGTGTGGACAAAAAGAAAAGAACTCCAAGGAGGCTTAATGATTAAAAGGGCATCACGAGCCAGAGCAAGAGTTGTTTTGGTTAGGTGCCAACTCACAGTGACCCTAAGTACAACAGAACAAAACACTGCCCAGTCCTGTGCCATCCTCACAATCATTATTATGCTTGAGCCCACTGTTGCAGCCACCGTGTCAATCCATCTTGTTGAGGGTCTTCCTCTTTTTTGATGACCCTCAACTTTACCAAGCATGATGACCTTCTCCAGGGACTGATCCTTCCTGATAACATGTCCAAAGTATATGAGACAAAAATCTCGCCATCCTCGCTTCTAAGGAGCATTCTGGCTGTACCTCTTCCAAGACAGATTTGTTCGTTCTTCTGGCAGTCCATGGAATATTCAATATTCTTCGCCAACACCATAACTCAAAGAAGGAGTTACTACAACAATATCACCTTCCTCATATCCATCATCAGGAAAGACCAATCCCTAGAGAAGGACGTCATGTTTGGTTAAGCAGAGGGTCAGCAAAAATAAGGGAAATCATCCATAAGATGGATTGACAGAATGGTTGAAACAATGATCTCAGACATACCAATGATCATGAAGATGGCACGGGACGGGGCAACGTTTCATTCTGTCGCACGTGGGGTCGCCAGGAGTTGGAGCTGACTCCATGGCAACAAACAACAACATATCCACGGCTTGGGGACATATGGAAAATGCAGAGTATTTGCGGGCAAATTTTAAGCAATGTAATCTTAGGAACTAATAATATGTGGGAACATCTATAGCTCTATCCTCATCTGAGGTATTTCTGTTACTTTTACATTATTGAGTTGTTTTCATTTTGTTAAGGGAATCCCATGTGTTACAGAGTAGAACTGCTCTGTAGGGTTTTCTTGGCTGTCATCTTTATGGAAGCAGACCACCAGGCCTTTCTTCCACAGTGCTAACCTTCAGGTTAGCAGCCGACTGCCAACCACTAGTGCCATCCAGGGACCCAAGACTTAACTACCTTTCATTTGCTTGGGTGAGTTTTAGGACAGAAATTATCTTCAAGTAGGATCTTTTCCATGTTACTAGAAGACCATTTGTCATATAAGAAATGACCTTCTGCTTCTATCCTAACCACATGACTAACCCAGGGACAGGTATGGGCAGAGAAGAGAAAGAAAACAACAAGAACAAAACAGAAAAACCCACTTGCGCTTATTTAGTTAAGGCAAATGGAAGTAAATAAACTAATAATCTAGAAGCAGAATGTTAAAATCCAAACCTCAATTAATTATTCTAAAAATTAATTTTTAATAATTCATGCACAGCTATTTTTATGTCTTGGTTTTTATTTGCAGAGAAATGATAAAAATCTTCTATTTAGACTGGCAGATTAGCAAACTAACAGCACATGACACTATAGAAATCAACTTAATTGTATTGAGTGGCATTTCTGAGGAGTTGCTGGAAGGCTCACCAGTAAGACATGGACACAGAAGTTAAGCACTGGTACAAAAACGTCGAAACAAAGAAGTATTCCAGAACTAACTATCTGAGGCCGAGTACTTTTTTTTTCAATGCATATTTATTTCCTTACCTAAGTGAAAGTAAACCCTTTTTAAAAAATATAAGCAAGCACATGGGAATCCACGGAGTCACTGCTGCTATATCATTCTCAATGAGATTAGATGTAGATGCGTTAAATGCACGAGGAAGAAAGGCCTGGTGATCTACTTCTGAAGATCAGCCAACGAAAACCCTACAGACCACAACTGTTTGATCCTGTTTACAGGGGGTCACCACGAGTTGGGGGGCTGACTCCACAACAGCTAGCAACCAGGGGCAGACTATCGCACAGTGCTTACCATGCTTACTAGATCTTTTGTAGTGAACAATTTCACATAACCCATGTGAAACTGTTCACTAAAGATTAGTAAATAAGCACAAGTAAGCCCATGCTTACTTTGCTTACTGGGTCATCTGCCCCTGTCAAGGCCTGTAAATTCAAAAAGGGGCTTTGACTTGCGAGCAGCCATCAGGGGACATCTAGGTCAACTGACATAACAAAGCTTATTAAGAAAATGTTCTACATCCCACTTTGGTGAGTGGCGTCTGGGGTCTTAAAAGCTTGGAAGAGGCCATCTAAGATGCATCAACTGGTCTTAACCCACCTGGAGTAAACGAGAATGAAGAGCACAAAAGATGCAAGGAAAGTATTAGCCCAAGAGACAGAAAGGGCCACATAAACCAGAGACTCCATCACCCTGAGACCAGAAGAACTAGATGGTTCCAGGTTACCACCAATGACTGCCCTGACAGGGAACACAACAGAGAATCCCTGACGGAGCAGGAGAAAGGTGGGGTGCAGAACTCAAATTCTAGTAAAAAGACCAGACTTAATAGTCTGACTGAGACTGAAGGAACCCCATAAGGATGTTCCCTGGATTCTCTATCAGCTCAGAACTAAAACTGTTGCTGAAGCCAACTCTTCAGACAAAGATTAGACTGGACTATGGGACATAAAATGATACTCGTGAGGAGTGTGCCTCTTAGCTCAAGTAGATACAAGAGACTAAGTGGGCAGCTCCTGTCCGGAGGTGAGATGAGAAGGCAGAGAGGGTCAGGAGCTGGTTGAATGGACGTGGGGAATCAGGGGTGGAAAGGAGGAGTGTGCTGTCACAGTATAGGGAGAGCAACTAGGGTCACATAACAATGTGTGTATAAATTTTTGTATGACAGATTGACTTGAGCTGTGAACTTTCACCTAAAGCACAGTAAAAAACTAAACTAAAAAGAGGCTTTGATTCTGTAGGAAGGTGCTGTGGGGTTGGGAGAGAGACAGATGCCAGCCATACCTAGAAGCAGAATCTCTAATGTGGTGGAACAATGTGACATTGTTCACTACAGATGATCTGGTAAGCAAGGTAAGCACCATGCTTACCGTGCCTACTGGATAACCTGCCCCTACTAACAACAGCAACAACATCCACAACCACTTTTAACACAAAGAAGGTAAATTAACTAGTGTGGTCTCCATTGCCCGTGTCACATCACTTAAACCAGCACTGCTCAATGCTGGTGCCAATTCGTCACTAAAAACACCGAGCCCACAACCCACCACCAGACATTCTCATTTAACGGTCTGGTGGCTTAGGTAGCATTACTTCTTCAAGTGCCCAGGTGATTCCGACGCAGTCAGGGTTGAGGACCAACAAGACGAATATTTTTTTTCCCCTTAAACTCAAATGGTGAATTTGAGAAAAACCGAGAATTTGAGAAAAACAGTGTGGGAGCCGGAGTTTCCCAGTGTCGGCACTATTAACAACTGGGGCCTGAGGACTCCCGTGGTGGGGGCCATCCTATGCACTGTCGGATGGGCAGCAGCATCCTGGACTCACCCCACTAGGTGCCAATTAGCAATCTTCCCAGATGCAACAATCAAAACTGTCTCCACACGTGGCCAATGTCACCTGAAAGGCAAAACTGCCCTCCTTCCCAGGTTGAAGAGTCCCTGGGTGGTACAAATGGTTAATGGGCTCAGCTGCTAGCTGAAAGTTGGAGGTTCGAGTCTACCAGAGGCACCTGCGAAGAAAGGTCTGGCGATCTACTTCTGAAAACTCAGCCATTGAAAACCTGAAGGAGTGCAGTTCTACTCTTACACACAGGGGGTTGCCGTAAGTCAAGGCGACTCCATGGCAACTGGTTATGGTTTCTAGCTCACAGCTTGGCTGTGAGACTTAAACGCACTAATCCTTATTCCACGTGCACGATGCCTGGGAAATTATAAGCACACACTGAAAGTACTTCTCATCTAAATCCATAAATGTCTTCCTTTACTCTATGGTCCAGCCGAATTCATCTTCACTCTGATATCTTCCATGAGGAAAGAAAGGGATACAAGCTAAAGGAATGCGTATTTCTCATTCGATGTTAAAATCCATTTAGGGTTTCAAAGAGAATAAATAGCTCTGAGAGATAAGGCAAAAAGCTAGAGAAATGAACGAGGTGCTCCATTCCCTTCACCAAAAATCTTCGATGGAGGCCATCGCTTCTAATATGGCGCTAAAATACTCCTCAAAGCTACCTTGCCGTCAGGACAGACACTATGACCACCACCCCAGTTACCACCTGGCCAGGTTCTCTTTTCGTGTTCTCAGTGTGCGTTGCCAGTCCTTATTTCCAATTCTTACCAGATTTCTAGAAGACACGTTAACGGCAATTCTAGAAGCATCGTCATTGTAACTTTACCATTACCTTGAGGGACTATACTGACTTCTGTTTTTCATGTAAGGGGCTAGTCTAGTAAATGGGAAACTTAAGTGAAAAAGAAATTGTTGGTTCATGACAAAGTGACAAAACTGGGGTCATAACGATGTTGATCGATCACTAGTGGTTAGCTGGGTGTTCGAAGACTAGCGCACACATTAATGTGACCCAAACCAAACCAAACGCCTTGCCGTCAAGTCGATTTTAACTCATAGTGAAGCTATAGGGCAGAGTAGAACTGCCCCATTGGGTTTCCAAGGAGCAGCTGGTGGATTTGAACTGCTGACCTTTTGGTTAGCAGCTGAGCTCTTAACCACTGTGCCATATGACCCGCTAGGAATGAATGAAATATAATGCATGGTGCTTTTTATGAGACTATTAGAGTGCGTATGTTCGTTGCTATAAAATGTGAGTGCCACGTTTTATGTCTGTTTATGACGTGCTGTAGACAGCTTAAAACATGTTAAGCGTTTTGACTGTTGCCTCCCCTGCTGTATTGAAACACTCTGTTCTTAAAGGGCTGTTTACAATCCCCGTCACCATTCATTGGTTCAACATTTTAACAAAAAGTTAGAAGACATGGTTTCCCTCACCTCTGTGTCCCATTCCCTAGAGAATTACTTCCTATAAATATATGCTTATGTTTGATGTGGTTTGTTTCCATAATGTTCAAGGAGAGTCAAGTTAAGAGGTCACTGAAATTTTATGCAAACATTAGAGTCACAGTGAAATCTGAATTGGGGGCTACATAACTCAGCATCTCCCAGTGGGTCTGGCACCTTCTCCATCTGACCTGATACGTGTTAATGCAGAAATTTTAAGCTGTTGCAGTACATGGCACTTCCGATTTCTCAGTTAATAGTCACTACTCGGTAAGGGAAGTGTCATCACCTTAGGTTTGTTGTTGTTGTTGTTAGATGCCGTCAAGTCAATTCCAACTCATGGCAACCCCATGTGACAGAGCAGAACTGCCCCATAGGGTTTCCTAGGCTGTAATCCTTATGGGAGCAGGTTGCCAACCAGGTCTTTCTCCCACAGAGCTGCTGGGTGGGTTTAAACCGTCAACCTTTGGGTTCGCTGTTGAGTGCTTAACTGTTGTGCCACCAGGGATCCTTACCTTAGTCTGACCGATAAGGAAGGGAAAGCTCGGGAAAAGTAGATAATCTGTCCAATGTACACAACATTGCGTAAGCGTAGAACTGCTATCCGAATCCAGGTCCAACCACTCCACAATTCATGCTTTTTGCATCAGACCATCCTGCCAAAAAAAAAAAAAAAAATTAACAAAATTTTTTAGTGTAAGGAAGGGAGAAATTGAGGGGTAGAATCAATTTATTGATTGTTTCATCTGTAATGACTTGGAGTCAAAGCTAATGTTAAAATATTATACATTAGCGATAGATTTATGAGTAAAAAGGCAAACACTAAGAACAATAGTATCACTCCAGTGAACGATTAAAAATATCTAACAACCAGTATAAGAAGAGTAGGCCCCCTGGGTGGTGCAAAGGGTTGGCACTTAGCTGCTAACTGAAAAGTTGCTTGTTGGAGCCCACCCAGTGGATCCGCAGAAGAAAAGACCTGACAATCTGCTCCCTGAAAGACTACAGCCTAGGAAACCCTATGGGGGCAGTTCTACTCTGTCACATGGGGTCCCCATGAGTCAGAAGTGACTCGACAGCACCCATCAACAACATAACAAGGGTAGGCTCCTGGGTGGCCCAAACAGTTTGTGCTTGACTACTAACCAAAAGGTTGGTGGTTGGAAACAACCCATGGTGCCGTAGAAGAAAGGCCTGGCAATCTGCTTCTGTAAAGATTACAGCCAAGAAAACCCTGTGGAGCACAATGTTACTCTGTAACACATGGGGTCCCCATGAGTCGGAATGGACTCGATGGCAATGAATTGTATTCTGTTCTGTTTTGTTTATTATGACAAGGGTGCCAACCAATCCAAATGGATGAATGGACCATTGAGAGTGAAGGTGGGATAGAACCAATTCATGCATGTGCTGAACAGGAGGCCTGATACACTGAAATAAAATCAGATGCTGCAGGGGAAGGAAGGGGTGGGGGAGGAAGGGGAAATACACTAATTATGTTACTGTTCATAGTAAAGAATAGATACTGTCTAAAGAAAGGGAGAAATAAAGCTATTATACAAAGTTATATGGGGTTGCCCTGAGCCAAATGACTCAATGGACTAGTGGTGGTAGCTCCTCTGGCAGGCCTGCTGTGGTTCTAGCCTCCACCAGCTGGTGCGGCCCTGGTTTCGGGAATCACTGCCTCCTACCTCTGTTACAGGAGGCCCTGGGTGGCGCACACAGTTAAGCGCTCTACTACGAGCCAAAAGGCTGTCGGTTCAAACTCACCCAGACGCACCTTGGAAGAAAGGCCTGGCGATCTGCTTCTGAAAGTTCATAGCCTTGAAAACCCTGTGGAGCACAGTTCTACTCTGCACGCCAGTGGGGTCACCGTGAGTTGGAATTGACTCGACAGCAACCAACCACGGCAGCAAGACCCTGTGTCCCTCCCCTCAGCTGGTACTCGCTTCTTTAGGCTGCTCTCCTCTGCTCTGCCTGAGCATCTCTGCTGGCTCTCCCATCACCTCTGTATCCACATCCCTGAAATCAACTTCCTCTCTTGTAAAGACGCACAGTGGCTTCCGTCTTCCCAGAAGACCTTGAAATAGGCAATTCTCTTTATTCGGTTTTTCACTGTTGTCTGGGAATCAGGGCTGAGAGGGTGAATCAAGGCCATGGGCAGTGACATGTTCATGTCCCACAATGTGATGAAACCAAATAAACTCAGCAGACCAGTAGGGTTAGCAGAACAACTCTCCGTTATAGCTTTTTTTCGTTATCTGAGAGATGCACACAAATCACCATGCAGACAGAGGCAATAATCGGATGTGCAGGGTAGTCACAGCCATAGATGGCAAAGTCGTTTCCCATGAGATTTTAATTACGTGATTTCATTACACATTAAATTTACCTCTGTGTCCTCGTCACCCAGCCCAATGCCTGGGATGTAATGGTTATCTGATAAATGCTTATTTAATGATGAAATGAATGAATGATTATATTAAATACCAGACAAAGATAGCGCAAAAATTCCGGCAACCTGTGAGCATCTGGATAAAGAAAAAGCCCCCTAGTTAGACTGCCCCATGGGGTTACCAAGGAGCAGCTGGTGGATTTGAACTGCCAGCTTTTTGGTTAGTGGCAATAGCTCTAAACCACTGCACCACCAGGGCTCCTAACACAAACATGCTCAGGACAAACATGCTTTGAGTCACTAGAGGAGGGATTTTCAGTGAGATCTCTGAGCACCTGGCCCGCCAAGTCCCCCCTAACCATATCTTCAGTTCCTGGCTCCTCTGCAGTCTGGAGGACTCGGAGCAGGCAGCATGATTGTTTGATCATCAGGAGGAACAGGGAGATACTCACAACTCCGACTTCTATGGGAACAGTCAGCACCACGAGTTTTCAGGCAACCAAACCAAACCAGCTGGGTCAAGTCCTTCCCGACTCACAGCGACCCCATGGGAGTCAGAGTAGAACTGTGCTCCGTGGGGTTTTCAATGACTGATCATCAGGCCTTTCTTCCAAGGCACCTCTGGGTGGACTCAAACCTCCAGTCTTTTGGTTAGCAGCTGAGAGCCTTAACCATTTGCACTACCAGAGACTCCAAGCTTAAGGATGCCAAATGTTTAATGGAAAAACACACTGGGAAATAATGAACGGGACATGGAAGGCACTAAAGATGCTTCTGGACTATTTTTGGGCAATTCTGGACTATTGTCCAGGGCTGAGTGAGTACCAAGAGGAGGTAACAAAGATTCGAGGGGAGTTCTGGCCCGTGGTTTCAGCAGAACACATCTCCATGAAATCCTGTTTGTTGTTAGCTGCCAGCCAGTCAGCTCTGACTCACGGCAATCCCATGTACAACAGAACGAAATGCTGCCCAGTCCCGCACCATCTTCACGATCATTGGCATGCTCCAGACCACTGTTGTGGCCACTGGGTGTTTTGAGCGCCTTCCATCCTATTGTGATCCACAGGGTTTTCATTGGCTGATTTTCAGAAGTAGATCACCAGGCCTCTCTTCCTAGTCTGTCTTAGTCTGGGAGCTCCGCTGAAAGCTGTCCACCATGGGTGACCCTTCCGGTATGTGAAATACTGGCAGCTTAGCTTCCAGCAACACAGCAACATGCAAGCCACCACAGTACAAGAAACTGACAGACAGTGGAGGGTTTGGGTCTAGCTGCAGAGAATTTTATGTTTGCCACAAAAGCCCCGTTTATACGATACACTTAAAATAAACAAAAGCCCTGGCTTTTCAGCTAACTGCCACCTGTCATGTGTTTGCAGTTGTGGCTCTTGTTAGATGTGAATCCTACAAGAATGCAAATTCATTTTTAACTGTAATGTTCCCACAACACACTCTTGCACAGTGTAACCCAAACGCAAGCCACCTACAATAAGAAGCAGACTTCCTCATCAGAGCCGAGGTACTCTCCCCTCATAAACCATATCTGGTCATACGTGCCGTGGGCCATGTGATTTATTGTAGCTGAGCTTTTCATGCTCTGCCAAAAGGAAGATGAGAAGCTCAGGTGTCAGTGCCACCCAGTTGGCCTGGCAGAACAGGAGGGGACCCACACATGTCTTCATCACCATTGTGCCCAAGGACATTTTTTCTCCTCACGCTACATCGATGAGTTTGAGTACGAGTACGAACACAGTTTTCATTTCCTAGTTTTTCTTTTCAGATGCACAAGTTCATTAAAAAAGAAGAAAGGAAAGAAAAAAAAAACAGAGAGCAACATTATCCAATCTCTCACTGAAATATATTCAAGAAAGAACAGAAACCAAGATTTTCTGTAGACATAAACAAGGCTCTAAGTACAGGGACGCAGGACTGGGCAACATTTCGTTCTGCTGTACATGGCTCACCGTGAGCTGGAACACATGGCTCACCGTGAGCTGGAGCACATGGCTCACCGTGAGCTGGAGCACATGGCTCACCGTGAGCTGGAGCACATGGCTCACCGTGAGCTGGAGCACATGGCTCACCGTGAGCTGGAGCACATGGCTCACCGTGAGCTGGAGCACATGGCTCACCGTGAGCTGGAGCACATGGCTCACCGTGAGCTGGAGCACATGGCTCACCGTGAGCTGGAGCACATGGCTCACCGTGAGCTGGAGCACATGGCTCACCGTGAGCTGGAGCACATGGCTCACCGTGTGCTGGAGCTGACTCGAGGGCCACCACCAACAACATATGTAAAACGCAGTTTTCATCATTTGAACTTTAGGGTTTTTTAAGTCTCAGACTCTCCAGTGTGTGTTCACATATAATGAAAAATGACTGATTACTTGAACAAACTGTGGCACGGTATCTAACACTAGATTTTAAAAAAGATGCTTTTTCTCTAGTTATTTCTCTTCCAGCTATGAGTTTAACAGTAATCCCAGAGTACTGAGCCTCGCTTTGCCCTTGGGAAGGTCCTCTTTGGGTTTGTGTGGTGGGTCCACATGGTCTTTTCGTAGAAACAGAGAATCTTCAAGTTCAAAAGGACCTTCACCATCAGCTGGTCCCAAATCCACTGAGACAGAAAGTTGAGCAGTGGGTGCCAGGTACTGGGAGAGGGGCAGGGGCAATGGGGAGGGGCTGCTTGATGACATGGGCCTCTTTTGAGGGTAACAAAGACGTTCTGGAATTAGATAGTAGTGGTGGTTACACAACTTTGTGAATATATAAGAACTACTGAACCGTGTACTTTAATAAGGTGACTTTGATGGTATGCGTGTCCTATCAATAAAAGTAGACAAAAGTCAGCTTTATGCTAAGGTTCTTTACACACACACACACACTATTAGCACCTTGTGGTCTAGCACATGTATACTAATAGCAAGTATCATATAAAGAGCCCCCCGGTGGTGCAACGGTGAAGTGCTCAGCTGCTAACTGAAAAGTTGGTGGTTTGAAGCCAGGCAGCAGCTGCCTAAGAGAAAGATGTGGTGATCTGCTCGCATAAAGATCGCAGCCATGAAAACCCTATGGCACAGTGCTACTCTGTCACATGAGGCACTGTGAGTCGGAGTTGACTGGATGGCACCCAACAACAGCAACATCACATAAAGGATGCCTACGTGCACACAGACACACACACACACACAATCAGCCAGTCCACCTACGCCTACAGTAACCCCCACTGCAACACCCCTGCTGCACGGTCATCGAGCCTGTGTTCAGATACCCCCGGGGATAGGCAAGGCACCACCTTTCTAAACAGCCCCTTCCATCTTGGGATGCATCACCCACAAGGAGGGAATTCTGCCCAACCAGTTGAAACGGGCCTTGCTGCGGCTTCCACTCTTTGGTGCCAACGTTACCCCTTGGAGTGTTAGAAAACGACCTGATCAGTCTCCTTATTGAAAAGCTACCATGACTACAACTCACCTGTCACTCCTAAACCATCTCCACTCTATAGATTACCTCCGTTTCTTTAACCAGGCATCACGCAACACGGATTTGCGTCATCTTCCGCATCAGTCTCCCAGGATGTGTCCGGTTTGTCTGCGTTCCCACAGAGGTGCGGTGTCCCGTGCTGAAAGCAGGGCTCCCCCCCCCCCCCCGTTGCCTGTGGTCACCCTCGCAGAGCACTGCGCACATCCTACCCTGAGCATGTGGTCAGCGCCCAGCGGCGGTAAGATCAGAGGTCGACTCTAGTAGGGCTGCCAGATAGAACACAGAGTCCCCAGTTCAGCTGGAATTTCAGACAAACAACAAATACTTCTTTAAATATAAGTATATCCTATGCAACGTTTGTATAACGTAGAAGCCTCAGACCATACCGAAATTCAGGAGGAGAGATGCGGCTCAGGATCACAAAGCTGATTCCTACGAGGCGGCAGTCAGACGTACCTCCTCTCTTCAACTTTCCCACCTTTTCTGAAACTAACCGCCCCGCCCCTGCTCCCGGCCACCACAGCACTCTCTTCTTCTCTGCTAGGTTCTCTAATTCGCTCCAGTGGCTGCACAGAACTCACAGGCCATACTCACAATGATGTGGTTTATTAGGGAGGTAACAGGCTACAACTTGGGATCAGGACCAACTTGGAAGTCACAGGCTCAGAAGACCCGCTGCAGTTCTTTAACAGGACAGCTTCCAATCAACACAGCTCTCAGCTTCTCCTCCACCGCACCCACAGGCAGGCAGCCCTCCTCTGGGTCGTGCCCACTGCCAGGCCTTCTCTCGGCTGTACCCTGCTTGGGCAAGTGTTAACAGCTCTTTAGTTCCACCACTAAGTGCCCAGAGAGGTACCCTACTCCAGCAGTAGGCCTCCTGCCCAAAGGCACTCACCTCTCTCACTCCTTGGGCCGGCAAGCCCACTGCAGCCACCCTGCACCAGTCTCCTGGTTCCTGCTGTTTGTACTGCTGCTGCTGTTTCTCTGCCACTGGGCTCTGCTGTGGTTGCCGTTACTTCTCACCATCTCCAATGTTACAGCTCTCTCTCTCTGTGTCTAGGAGGTTCTCACCACAGGGACCCTGGGTCCAAAGGATATGCTCTGCTCCAGACTATTCTTGATGGTAGTGAGGTCTCCCTCAACCTCTGCAGAACCGACCCTATGTAAGCCTACTCCTTGCCAATTTCAAGGCATGGCCCTCCCACCAGGATCACTAATGACCAATCCCCTCAGTAGGCCATAGTCACTTAATTCGCAGAATAATCGACCAATTCCTGCAAGGTCACTTGATTCTATTGGGTGAACCAATCCCTTGCAAGACTGTGGCCCAGCCAATCATTCTGGCAGAATTGTAAGCCAGAGGAGGTCAGAAAAGCCACATGTAAGAGAAGCCCACAGCTCTGCCGTTTGGGAAGTACTTACACTAAAAAAATTTATTTGTTGTTTAGCTGAAAATCCAATTTAATTGTGTGCCCAGAATTTTTACTTAGAAAATCTTGCGACCCTACTCTCAAAAAACGTACACTTCTTTGGAAGTGGCACAGAACAAGGGCACACTTCAATGACCAAAGAGATTCAAGAACATCTGAAATTCCTTTAGTCACTCATTCATTCTTCCATTTGATATTAAGCCAGACCATGTGCTAGACCCAGGAAATGCAAATAAAAACACGTAGTGGAAGTAACACATGTTGTAAAACAACCGCAGAGCAGTGTCACAAGCTCCCAACGTGTGGGTGATAGAATGCAGAAAACTTGGAGACATGTTTCCTGCAGAGGCTGCAAGGGAGGCTCAGAGAACGCAGGCAGACAAAGAGATTTTTTCTCTGTGAGGATGCGGAGAATCTCCACCGGGGGAATTGTGGGAGATGAGTGGAGGACAGGGTAAGCTAGACAGAGGCGTAGAGGCATGAAGGGAGCAACCAAGTGCCTTGATTCCATAAATGTTTAATACCTTTCTACTACTGAAAGCTGTTACAAAATACTGGAGGCCTCCTCCAATATCACGTTGCTGTTGTTCGGTGCCGTCAAGTCAGTTCTGAGTCATAGCAGCCCCATGTATAACAGAACGAAACACTGCCTGGTCCTGCGCCATCCTCACAAATCGTTGCTATGCTTGAGCCCATCGTTGCAGCCACATTGAAGGTCTTCCTCTTTTTCACTGACCCTCCACTTTACCAAGTCTCCAGGGACAGGTCCCTCCCGATAACATGTCCAAAGGACGTGAGACAAAGTCTCGCCACCCTTGCCTCTAAGGAGCATTCTGGCTTGTACCTTCTTCCAAGACAGATTTGTTCATTCTCCTGGCAGTCCCTGGTACCTTCAAAATTTTTCGTCAACACCACAATACAAATGTGTCAATTCTTCTTCAGTCTTCTTTATTCACTGTCTGGTTTTCACATGCATATGAGGAGACTGAAAATACCATGGTTTAGATGAGGTGCATCTTAGTCCTTAAAGTGACATCTTTGCTTTTCAACACTTTAAAGAGGTCTTTTGCAGCAGATCTGCCCAATGCAGTATGTCATTTGATTTCTTGACAGCTGCTTCCAGCATCATATGCAAAAACATTTCAGTCAGGTTTGGACAACCGTGAGCACTTCCTCAAGGTTGGAACGACAGATGCTCTACTGGATAGAATAGTGCTCCACAAAAATTCATGTCCACCCAGAACCTCAGAAAGTGACTTTACTTGGAAATAGGGTCTCTGCAGATGTAATCAAGTGAGGATGAGGTCATACTGGAATAGGATGGGCCGTAAATCCAATGGCGGGTGTCCTTAATAAGGTCATGTGAAGACATGGAGACACACAGAGGGTGGCATGTGAAGATGCAGGTCCAGATAGAGTGGAGTGATGCTTCTACAAGCTAAGGACACCAAGGATTGCTGGCCAATCACCAGCACTTCAGGAGAGAGGCATGGAATGCATTTCTCCCTCAGAGCCTCCAGAGGATCCAACCCCATCGATACGTTGACTTCAGACCTCTAGCCTCCAGACAGTCCCTACGTGACACAAATGGTTAAGCATTCATCTACTAGCTGAAAGGCTGGTGGTTCAAACCCACCCACAGGCACCTTGGAAGACATGCCTGGCAATCTACTTCCGAGAGGTCACAGCCTTGAAAACCCTATGGAGCAATTCTACTCTGCACACAGCCACAACAGCCTCCTGAGCTGTGGGAAAATAAATTCCTCTTGTTTTAAGCCACCTAGTTCGCAGTGTTTTCTTACGGCTGCCCCCAGGAAAGGAATACAGGGGCCTTGAAAGACTGCTCCTCTTTTCCTGGGGGTCTGTTCCCCTCTTTTGCGGAAGGGGCGTTTCTCAGTGGTGCAAACAGTGAACACGCTCGGCTGCTAACTGAAAGGCTGGAGGTTCAATCCACCCTGAGGCACCTTGGAAGAAAGCCCTGGAAATCTACTTCCAAAAAATCAGCCACTGAAAACCCTAAAGAGCACAGTTATACCGCGACACATCAGGGCGCCATGAGTCAGAGTTCATGCGACAGCACTTCTTTGGCTTTTACAGAAGAATTCTCTCTTCTACCTTAAAAAGGACACGCTACCATCAGTTTCCAAAAAGGAAAATAAATGTGTGTATAAGTAAGTAAGGAGACCTGGTGGCGGAACAGCTAAGTGTTCGGCTGCACACGGAAAGGTTGGCGGTTCAAACCCGCATAGGGGCTCTGTGGGAGAAAAGATGTGGCGATCTGCTCTCTTAAAGCCTAAAACACCTTATAAAGCCATTCTCCTCTGTTGCACGGGGTCGCTATGAGTGAGAATGGACTTGACGGCACCCAGTAACGACAACATGTGAATAAACAGCAGCTAGCATCTGTTAGAACTTTAAGCTTTGGTCTGGGAATTCTTTCCCTAACTATTGAAATTCCCCAAATCAGGTTAAAATTCATAACTTTCATTATTATTGTCCTGTGTGAGATGTTTGAATCTGGTGTCTAGCATGGTAGTGAGATATTTCTTTATCTGCATGTTAAGATTTACAGGTACACTTGATCAAATGGCTGGAGAGATTAGAGACGTTTTCCATTCGATAATTTAGTCCCTATTTACCCAACCGCCAAGCATCTGGCGAGTGACCAAAGATAGGATTTAGCAAAGCTGGCTCGCTCACGCAGGAAATAAGGAGCCGACAGATAAAGAAAAATGGCAACTTTGTGCCTCAATGGCAACATAAACTATTCAGAAGGGACATTTATCCGTTCAACAACAAGGACTGCTTTGCTTCGCTCTCTGCCCCTATAACCAATCTTCTTTTTCTAAAACCAGGGGCTTTTGCTCTGAGAATTTATGTGTTTATCTGTAAGGAGTCTCTCTTGAATATCTCTATGAGATTTCCTTTATTCTTGGCATATATTTCCTCTTGATCCTGGGGGAAGATAATAATAATAACCAAGTGACCAGCTAATAAGGCATGCTTGGAGGTGAGCTAAGGAGATTTGATTTCATGCCCATTAACAAGACGTTGGCACAGGTGTTACGTGAGTCCTGAGGCAGGTAGGTAAAGACTGGGCAAATGTCATCCCTTAAAATACAGTGCTAAAGCAGTGAACTGTCTGATTTCATCCTACCTGATATTTTTAAAGGATGTAAGTCAAAAGAGATTTGACTGGTTAATTAGTTAACACCGAAAGGCAAAGGGTGGCTGGTTAGTTTCTAGAAAATGGAAAGCTCGAAGGAATTTCTCCACCTCGACTCTTTAACTAGTCAGAGAGTTAATTCCTGTGTTTGTATAAAAACCCAGGAAATGCAGAATTACTGTTTTCTTCGTGTTTATTCTTTCAATTATCAAGCATTCATTTACTGGGTGTCTCCTATATTCCTGGGAGTGGGCCAATTTCTGGGAATAAAACTATGACTATAAAACTATAAAATTTCTGCACTCAAGGGGTCACGGAGGTCCCTGGGTGGTGCAAATGGTTTGCACTCGATGGTCAACATAAGGGTTGGCGGTTCGAACCTATCCAGTGGCTCTGTGGAAGAAAGGCTTGGTGATCTGCTTCTGTGAAGATTACAGCCTAAAGCATCCTATGGGGCAGTTCTACTCTGCGACACATGGGGTCGCCATGAGCCAGAATAGCCTTGATGGCAACGGGTTTGGGTTTTTGGCTGAAGGGGAAACAGGTAAGTAAACAACATCCATAATACGTGGTTTGAGAGGTACCGGACCACTACAGAAAGGAGGAGGCACAGAGGACCTTTTGAGAGCCAGCCAGTGACGCCTCAGAAAAGGTGAGGCATAAATGATCTTCGACCCAGTCTTAAAAGAAGAAGTGAGCATTTGCCGGGCTTACATGAAAGAAAAGAGTAGTACAGACAAAGGATAGACTAGTATGGTTACTCAGCAGTAAATAGGTTCCATCTTTACCATTTACCAACTCATTCCTGAGGAGTTCCTGAGTGGTGCAAATGGTTAAGTGCTCAGCTGCTAACCGAAAGGCCGGTGATTCAAATTCACCCAGAGGTGCCTCAGAAGAAAAGCCTGGAGATCTAATTCCAAAAGATCACACCCACTGAAAACCCTATAGAGTGCAGCTCCACTCTGACATGCATGGGGTCGCCATGAGTCGAAGCTGATTTGACAGCAACTCGTTTGGCTTTTAGCTCATTCCTGGGCAAAAAGATTTAGCTCTCTATTCCTCTGATAATGTCTAATCTGCCCACAGACTATTAAAAGGATCACATGAGATAATAGACCTAAAACACTTAGCCCGTGGCCAAGAAATGCTGCTCCTCCCAAGCACACCCATGACTTTAGTTACACACCTGGATCCGCCTGGACGGAGAGTGGACGGGGTGCTGCTCTCCTGTCCTCTCCCCCAGAACAGCGCGAGTAACTCCCTGAGCACCGCTCACTCCATGTGCCTTTTGCTTTGCTGATTTTGCTTTGTATCCTCTTGCTGTGATACACAACAGTTGGGAGTACAACTACATGCTGAGTCCTGGGAGTCCTCCTAGTGAATCAATCACTAAACATGGGGGTGGTCTTGGGGACCCTCAACACAGCAGCCCATCACAGAAACCAACTCTTCCCCAAGAAAGAGAAACAACAACACAATAAAATAATGTCATCTTTCTCTCTCTCTCTCTCACACACACCCCCACCCCAAACAAGCAAACAAACCCCACTTCCTTTTGTCTAAGGGAGTCCTCCAGGAAGTTGCATGTTTAGAAGTGATAGACAACCCCTACTTAATTTTCAATTAACCAGAGGCTTAAAATGCAGCTTAAATACATGGGAGTGGGGCATTAGTCAATTTGATGACAAAAAAGAGCTTTTTAAAGTACACTATAGTCCAAAGCCAAGGAGCCCTGGTAGCAACCTAAAGGTTGGCAGTTTGAACCCCCCAGCAACTCCACAGGAGAAAAGACCTGGTGATCTGCTTCCATACACATTACAGCCAAGAAAACCCTATGGGGCATTTCTACTCTGTCACATGGGGTCCCCATGAGTCAAAATTGACCCAGCAGCACCCAACACAGCATAGTCCAAAGCCACTGAACATCAAATGCTTATTACCTACAGCATGGGGTATTTTGGTTTTGGGTCTTTAAATCTGAATCTTACTTCACATACAAAGTAAAATAACATGCAAAGAGTATTTCTAAAGACACTGATAATAAAGAAAGTCTCACCTTCAGCTTTCAGCTATCAAAGTTAAGAAGCGTTTTTAACTCAGTCCTATTGACTTCATCATAAGATTCTTGCCTGGCTGCCAGAAAACCAAAATGCAGCCTGTCAATAGATAATGACTTCTTGGGGTGGGAAAAAAATTGCAATCCTATTATTTCACTGACATTAAAAAATAATGTTCTCTTGTTTACTCCAATACTTCTTCCAAACTGGGTAATAATTTTTAGGCAACAGTTAACTGTTCTGGATCACTTGTTCCTTTACAGCTGATTTAACTAAATAGGGAAACGGATGGTGTGCTGTCTTCTGGCCTGATGGAAAAGATGACCTTCTACGAATCTGTAAATGTCAACTTCTATGAGCGCAAAGCTGTCCCCGATGCATCTGAATCATTCCTGCACTAGCCTGCAGACCAGCAGTGACAACCTCTCTCATTTTAGAGAAATAAAAACAACTCCAAAGACAAATCCACTCCCCCCCCCCACCATAATCACTATAAAATTTGAATTTTTTCTTTCAAAATTGCTTTTCAAAACGTTCCCATTTCTTTAGACAGGTAGTAGCATCACAAATGCTTCCAAGAAGAGAACACATTTTAAACCATAGTTTTTAAAAGATGCATGGTATACTAGGCAGCTGGTTCCTGGTCTCAAATATCTGAAGATCCGTGTTGTTGTGAGACTACACGGTTCTTGATAAAAACTAAAAATCTAGACCAATGCCGACTTTGCTTGTGCACCACAACCTTCAAAAGGCACTTACCCACTTAGAAAATACAAATTCATGAGACAATGATAGACCCTAAAAGGTCCACTTTGTCCTAATACATGAAGCCAAAATTAGAATAAAAAGCCCAGGTGCAAAGGAAGCCCAGATGGCCTTTTCCAATGTCCAAACAGATCATCACGGGAGTGAGAAGTCTAGCAAGCTGGTGTGATGGCTGTCATACTTTCCAATTTACTACCACTGGACGTAACTTTGTAAGTGACTCCCATAGTTATGCTGGTATTTCTAGCTGAGAAAAGGATACACAGATCATAGAAAATCCCAAACTAAATCCTACTGATCAGGCTCAAATGCTTCAGAGAGGACAAGAAGGAAAAGACTAAATAAGGCCCACTGGATGTTAGGTTAGACCATCCTTTGATATCTGAGTTGAATCCCTGGTGGTGCAAACTACTGATGCTCTGGCTGCTGACTGAAAGGTTGGAGGTTCAAGTCCACCCAGAGGCATCTCGGGAAAAAGGCTTGGTGATCTACTTCCAAAAAGCCAGCCATTGAAAACCCCATGGAGTACAGTTCTACTCTGACACACATGGGGTCACCATGAGTTGGACTCAACTCAAAGGCCAACTGGTTAATTGGCTGAGATCTGAGAGAGAGCCTTTTGGAAGGCGACATGAGGGTAGAAAGACTAGATTAGATCAGGTTGAGAAAACCATGAGATGTAAGACTGTAGACTCCATAGGTATTCATAATCTTTGCAAGAAATGTGGCTATGAAAGGAGAAGGAGACAGGTAGAGAGGGGTTCAAGCTTAAGGGGAGACTATTTTTTTCTGGAAAGGAGATCCTTAAACATTTCTTTAGGTTTTTATGACCTGAAGCAAAGGAGCTTGTAGAAAGGGCAACTAAGACTAGAGGAAAATAGATGGGAACGAACGGGGAAGGGATGCTGGAGAGAAGGCTCTGAATGTGGGCTGAGCAATGGCCTTGGAGAGTGGGAAGAGTCCTTTTGTCTAAAGCAAGAGGAAAAATGAAAGGAGAACTAGGAAGCTCAATGACGGAAATTAGATGAGTTCCAACTTGATAACCGTTTTATGTTCTTCAGGATAAAAATGATACTTAATAGCTGAGGATGCAGGGAGACAGGAGTCGGAAAGGGAGACTAAGTGAACAGTAAAATATGGCATAGCCACCTTGGGCACTGAGGGAGGACCTGGTGAGAGGGAAGTAAAAGCATCTCTAAGGGGCCCCGTGGACCTGGGTGGAACCAGAATCCACAGCGTTGCCCAAAGGCACAGTGTTTAGATTTGTTTCTGGTTAGTTGGTTGGTTGGCTGGTTTTTTTTCCCAGCAGGGCTTGGCTGTCTGGATGTTGGAACAGAAAGAGCAGATGGTTGTCTTGATCCAAGGTTAGGCTTTGCAAAGTGGGCAGAACAGGAAAACAATATAAGGTCTTAAATTTTTGGCAGAAGAACTGTTGAGGTAAAGACCTAACAGGTCTTGTATGCCATTTGGTTGATTTTCTCTGACTTTAAATGGTTATTTTTGTCCATCTTGTTTGGTTTCATCGTGGCTTTTTGGGGAGCGGATTTGCCGAGTTCCTCACACAGACATTCCAGAAGTCCTGGATATTAGTATGCATCACTCCAAACAGATGTACGAGGACTTATCACCGTGAGAAACGCCAAAGGAAAAAAATTAACAGTTTTCTTCCCTGTTAAATGTAAGAGAATATTTAATGTATTAATGTGAATTACAAATCTATGAGAGGGATCATGGCACTCAGCAGTAGCCAAACTCAGCTGACTGAGAACCTGGGACGTCTTCAGGAATCTGTCTCAGTCTGGGTTCTCCAGACGAGCAGAACCGGTGAAGTGTATGTAAATATATATAAAGAGAAATTTACTTCAAGAAAACGGTGCACAAAATTGGGAGGAAATGGCTCACACAATTGTGAGGAAATGGTTCACACAATCGTGGGGTCTGGCAAGTCCCAAATTCGTGGGTGAGGTGACAGGCTGAAGCCCTCTGCTGGCTCATGTGGTCGTGGAGGTTGGCAAATCCAGAATCTGCAGGTCAGGCAGTAGGCCACAGACTTCTGCAGGCTTACGTCCCAAGAACCAGAGGTCAGCTGACAAGAAGAGTGCAGGGTTGAGAGAGAGAGAGAGCTTTGCTAGAACATCCGTTTATATACTGGAGGCAGGCCACACCCCCAAGGAAACGCCCCTTTCCACTGACTGGCTGCTCACATCAGCTCACAAAATGGAAGATGATTACACCGAGTTTCCCAAACCACTGAGAATCACAGCCTGGCCAAGTGGACACACAACATTAACCACCACAGAATCCAACGATAAAAATTTTTAGGAGATCAATAAAAATCTTCAGAAATTTCACGTTTTATATGTATATATAGCTATTGTTGGCTTGTGCCATGGAGTCAATTCTGACTTATGGCAACCCCGTATGTTATAGAGTAGAACTGCTAAATGAAGTTCTTTCTAGGCTGTAACCTTTCGGAAGCAGATCACCAGGATTATCTTCCAGTGTCGCTGGGCAGGTTCAAACTGTCAACTTTTCGATTACCAGCTGAGCGAAAGGTTACCAGCTAAGCTCAAACCCTTTGCACCATTCAGGGATAGATACACACACACACACAGAGTATAGAGAGAAAGAGAGAGTCTGGGTGATGCAGTGGTTAAGTGCTCAGCTGCGAACCGAGAACTCAGCAGTTGGAACCCACCAGCCACTCCGAAGGAGAAAGATGTGGCAGTGTGCTTCCGTAAAGATTACTGCTTTGGAAACCCTATAGGGCAGTTCTACTCTGTCCTATAGGGTTGCTATGAGTTGGAACTGACTCTACAGCAGTGAGTTTGGTTTGGGTTTATATATATTCCCATATTATAGTAAAATCAATCAGGTCTAGAACGAGGTGTGAGACCAGTTCAGAATCTGCTGCCAACTAGCTCTGCAACTTTTGTGCAAAGCAGTGAAGTCCCTGGGTTTCTATAAGGTGGAGTATGTGGACTAACTTCACCTTAAAAGCCCCAGGAAGTTATGATGCCATGGACCATATGCTTCTCATCTTTATTAGGGAGCTATACACGATTTTGCACATTTCCTGTACTATTTAAAGGAGCTCTCCTTCCTCCACCACATACAACTTTTGAAACTGTCCTCATTAGTTCCTCTCTGTTGCATTCGGATGAATGACACCTAACTCACGCAGGTTTTTAAGGGAGCATCGCTGAACTCTCAGGAGCATAGTCTGGTGTGTATGATTTCTAAAATATTCACAGCATCTCAGAGACAACCCTGAATGATCAATGGCTTCTACTTAAATGATGATACACTGCTTCCCACTGTCAAACTTGGTTTTGCAGGAGATGTAAAGTCCCCTCAATCCCCTTTGATTTGCGATCCTACTTTAATATCTCTCAAGTGAATTATGTAATTCAATAATTTAATTGATAAAAAGTGTATTTGTAATCTTTATTTTCAGGGTTCTTTTTTTTTTTTTTTTTTGGTTTCATAACAATAACAGAAAAAGATCCACAACTAAGTTCATTTTCTGGATTAAAGTTGGGAGCCCTTGGTTTCATTCTGGAAAAACCAGAGTTAGTTTAGAATGCACTGAGTTGTCTGTGATGATATTTAAAAGCTGGAGGAGTTGAAGCTCCACAACGATTGTTTTATTTTTAACTGTAACCCACCTTCGGTTTACGTAATGGGTCTGAGAGTGCACGGCTGTTTTTATTTATAGCCTAATGGAGGAATCTCACTTGTCAAAGACGCTATGACAAATGGGCGTCCTGTGCACATCACATCCTGTGGTGTGGCTTGTTTCTAAGCCAACAAAACATCAGGCAACACCATGAAAATCCTTTCTGCCGCGAAGAGATTGAATTATCATCCTTCTCAAGTTCTTACTCAGGGACTATTTACAGGAGAAGTGCACATGCAAAAGAGTTACATTAATTTATATAACATGCTCACTGTTTTTACTTCAGAGAAGAAAGTCAAGCTCATCTTCAGACCTTGGTACCTATGACATTCTGCAGTAATATACTGCAACCATGGACATACAGCAAGCATGCAAAAGCCCCGGCAACAAACAACTGGCTGCCAGTGGGGAGGTGTACTTTAGGGGATTTCACTAAAGTAGCAGGGGTGTGCATAGAATAGGACCACCCGCCTGACCTTTGTCTAATGTGGGTTACTTGTAAGGCTGCTATCAAAATGCCACCCGTTAGGGATTGAATTGTGGCCCCTCAAAAGATACGCTGAAGTCCTAACACCCTGTACTGGTGAGCGTGACCTGGTTTGGAAATAGGGTCTTTGCAGGTGTTATCAGGTAACAATGAGATCATACTGAAGTAGGCTGGGTTCTAACCAACATGTGTGGTGTCCTTTTAAAAAGAGGAGAGAGAAAACTATAGAAGAATTCTGATCAAAAGAGGGGTAAGTATGGAACAGAATTTTAAATTCTCAATGGATCCAGAATTTCTGGAGCCATCGAGTCAGGATGAACCCCCAACACTATTGCCTGAGATAATCTTTAACCTTTAAACCAAAAATATCCACTGAAATCTTCTTTAAACCAATAAATAACTTACTTTAGTTGGTAAAGTATATCTGTTTTGGGCTTTGTGCTCTCGTGAAGAATTACCTGTGTGACATCAAATTGACAATGACAGTTCAAAAGTTTAGAGGGGAAGCTTGGGGGCAGTGAGTTTAAGATAACAGTGGTAGAATAATTTGGAAAGAGAACGGCAACACGATAGTACAACTTGAAGAATGTAACAAATGTCACTGAATTGTCCACGTAGAAATTGCTGAAATGGTGTATCTTTGGCTGTGAATACTTCCACCAAAATAAAAAATTTTTTAAAATGAGGAGAAGAGACACAGCAGGAAGGTGGAAGACAGAGGCAGAGACTGCAGTGATGCACCTACAAGCCAAGGATTTCCAGGAACCGGGAGAAACTTGGAACAGGCGAGAAGATGGTCCCCTGGAGCCTTCAGCGAGAGCGCGGCCCCGCTGACGCCTTGATTGCCAACTTCCAGCCTCCACAACTGTGAGAGAACGCACTTCTGTCGTTGTAAGCCGTCCATTGTGTGGCACCCTGTAATGTCGGTCCTAGGAAACGGATATACCACCCAATACAAAACTTAAGCACAATTAAACCTCCCTGCCTTTACAGAGCAGTTACCCTTTTCTTTATATTTGGTCTTCCCCCTCTTACAGAATCACTCAGAAATTGTCTCTTTATTCTACCAAATCTAGACAAAATCGAGGGATTGTTGTTGCCACTTGCTACTTATCCAGCTCTCTCACCAAGCTGGCATTAGATGTACGTATTTTCCGACATACAAGTATACTAGTGTTCTTTCCGAGCAATGGCGACTAAAAGGTACTGAATGGGAGACGCTGGCTACTTCTTCAAGTCAGTAAACTGGCTCCCTGCTGGTCCTTCCCATTTACATTGGCTGTGGGAACCCCAGGGGCGAGCCTCAGGTTGTCAGAGTCTTCATTCTCGTTGCCATAAGGTTGGTTGGCTGATGGTAACAGGATACACCCAACGTGTGGTCATCTCAGGGTCCAATGCATTCATCTGCCACGCAGTGACAGCCTCATCAAGTAGGGCCTATTTGGGAAGGTAATGAAATACGCACTCACTTTTATTTCTCCTTTGAGCTTACTGGTTTCCAAATGCAATTATGCTCATAAAGATTTCTGACCAGGTGAACAACGGATCTGTTACTCACTTTACAAAGCGAACAAACCATTATTATGAAGATAAATTTAAAAAACGATTCTATGTAGAAAATTTTATTTGCGTACCTATTTCATAAGACTCTCAAAAATTTTTCTGTGCACTATATTTAGATATTTTGAATTCAGCGATATAGTCAGATGTTTTCTAAGAAACATAAGCATTTCTATGGGGAGATTAACTGAATTATTTTTTACTTTTTTTTAAACATTATTTCACACTGTTATATTTTTACTTGTTTCTGAGAGATGAGTTTTTCATAATAAAGGTTCCCTTTCCTTTATCTTTGGTCTTCCCCCTCTTACAAAATCGCTCAAAATTATCTGTTTATTCTACAAAATCTAGACAATTAACAGGCTTACTTTAAAGTTAAGCTAAATTATCAATTTCCCTATAGTGGATTGATTTGTTTCCCCAAAATATATATGTTGAAGTCCTAGACCCTGGACCTGTGAATTGATCCTGTTTAAAAATAGGCTTTTTCTTGTGTTATGTTAATGAGGTCATACCTGAATAGGGTGGGTCCTAAGCCTAATCACTTCTGAGTTAGAAAAAGGGCAGAAGAGACACAGAGACACACACGGGGGAAGACGCCCTATGAAGGCAGATACACATGGCAGAGGCATCTACAAGCCCAGGAAAGCCAAGGATTGCCAGCTACTAGAAGCTGAAACAGACAGAGAAGGACCTCCCCCTGAAGCCAAGCCATGAGTTCAGACTTCCAGCCTCAAGAACTATGAGACAACACACTTCTGTTCTTTAAAGCCACCCACTTGGGGTATTTTTTGGTTACAGCAGCGCTTGGTGACTAAGACACCCCCCACCAGCATGACAATTTTTCAGCAGCTGGGAAACAGAAACAAATGATGAAATCACAAGTAACACTGACACCACCGTACAGCACCTGCAAGCCCCTTTCTGTCACTTCATTCCAGGGAAAGCAGCAGCTCAGCCCGCCTGGTCCAGGTGTCTGTCTCTGAGGGCTTAGCAGTGGAGTCACTGGGGCAGAGACTGAATGTCCCCATTAAAAATTTCCAGTCTCAGTACTTGCCACCCATCTAATGCAAGTGATGTTAGCACCTTTTGTTTCATGGACAATCTCACATAGAAATAGCATTTCATTGTGCAGCTTGAAGACAGGGATTTCAATATCTGATAGCAGATGGGCTTGCCTGAAGCTATTTGAAAATACTTTGTAGTCTATTTACAGACTTGGCTTCATCCAATGAATGTGGAAACCATCTCAAGAAGATGGTCACTTATCTGAATAATTACCAAAAGCTAGCAAATGCGCAGCCTTGGAAACCCCACAGGACAGTTCTACTCTGTCCTATAGGGTCACTAATAGCCAGAATCGACTCGAGGGCACCCAACCACAACAGCAAAGGCATATGCAGCAAGGCGCTGAAACTACCAACGACTGTGCAGATGGCGCAGGACTGGGCCACGTTTCCCTCTGTTATACACAGGGTCCCCGTGAGGTAGAGCTGACGCCGCAGCAACAGCAACAAGCAAATGCATGCTCTTTGTATCGAAGCACACCTTGATGTTTTTGAGAAGATATTTTGAGAACTGACAACAAAAGTTTTACCATACTCACTGACAGATATACAAGACATGGCAGAGAATAAAGAGCTGGTATAACCCTCTCTGATACAATGACTATTCCGCACGATTATGAACATTCTTATCTTATAAGGGCTCAGCACAGTTGCTTCAACTTGCTCATTCAAAGAAACGATGCAATGAAATATAAAGAAAATATTAAAATCAGATTCTCAAACTGTACTGCAAGAATGCAATTTTCCAAAAGTAAAACCAACGGACATGCCTACTTGTGTCTGAATTACAGCTTATTCTACGGATGGTCTTGGCCACAGCGCCTGTGTCCACAATTTTCAAGTTCTGTATATTCCAATACCACGATGTTTCTTGCCCGTGTTTCTTGAAGAGAGGTGCAAATGGAAATATAGACATGCTTCAACTATCAGCCACAGCACATGGTTCTCCCAATTAGTCAGTGCTGAGTCTGAAATCAAGTCATTTTTTTTGTTGTTAGCTTTGGGAAATGATAACTTGTACAGTTGCTCTTAATCTAAACCATACTAACTCCTAACGCTGGGCTGAAGAAGAGCAGGGTGGGGGATGGCAGCATCTGCACCTCTCTACCCTTCTGCCCAGAGGTCTTGGAGCTGTCAGATAAGCAGGGAGGACCGGGAAACAACAGGGATGTATTAAAGCTGTGGTTTGCAGAATGGAAACATATTATACAGCCTAAGTATTTCCTTACGTTGTATACGTGGCTGTGTATAACTCAAACTTGAGAGCTGTCAAAGCAAACCTCACAGCTGGGAAAGGCTGACAAGGAAAAGGTCGAGCCAAGCAAACATAGCCTGTTTCCCAAGGACAGGGATTTTTCAGTTCAGTTAAACTTCCGTGGCACCTAAGTCGCTTGATGCAGCGACCCATGGAGCTGGCACAGAAAACACTTCACAATGATGTGTGGTTGTTGCTGTCTGTCAGGTGCCGGCAAGTCAATTCTGACTCACTGCATTAGAACCTAATAATTTCTAAGGGATTTAGTGAGTTTTCTATTCTATTTGCTTCACCCATTCTGTTGGAATTTCTATTAATTTAAATTTATGATAAATGCATTGAATGGTATGTGGTACAACCAGTGCTATGTGGTGAAACACTAAGTTTCATGGACAATAAGTAAAAAGTCAGCTTTTAAAAATCATTACCAACCAGGTCAGAGAATACGCGCCATCATCCACCCTGGGGTAAACGCTCTTGAATCTTTGTGAAGGCTTACATACTCAGGGTCTCTCCAGAGCGACAAGAGAGTGATAAAGTCAGACCCTTCAGCAGAATAGTTACAGGCAATGTGGAGCTTCATTGCTGAGAACAGGGACTTCATTAACTCTCCTGAGTAAGAGTGGAGAAAGAAGATATTCTTCAGGACTGTTTAAATAAATGTCAATCTGTTTATCAAAACAGAGAAATCTGCAAGCATTTCCAACCACAGGGGACTTTTGAAAATATATGAAAAACATCTGCTAATGTGTTTAGCTGAATATTATTAAAACTGTAGGCAAACCCTGGGGAGACCTTTGGGTCTCGAGTCCCCCAAAGCATCCTTGGGAGCAGCCTATTTGATACGTCATTGTGTGTACAAATTTATTCCACTATAAATATAAAACCCATTGCTGTTGAGTCAAATGACTCATAGCGACCCTACAGGACAGAGTAGAACTGCCCTATACGGTTTCCAGGGAGTGCCTGGTAGATTCGAACTGCCAACCTTCTGATTAGCAGCCGAACTCTTAACCACTGCGCCACCAGGGTTTCCATTCTGACTCATAGTGACCCTATAAACCTGTTGCTGTTGAGTCAATTCCGGCTCATACCGACCCCATAGCAGAGTCTAAATGGAGCCAACTCAGACCTCCATTAGAGAGCTTCTCCCATGGAGAGCTGTAATTGTAAATATCCATAACCATTTCTTTTGACTATAATAAAGCAAAAGCCTATAATTTGCATAAATAATAGGATCAGCATAAAAATGAAGGCATTTCATGCTACTAATGAAAGACAAAGTATTATCTTGCAAGTTGAATGACTGATGATCAGGTTTGCTCCTGTGAATGATCAAAATATCATTGGAGCCTTCAGTTACACCCTCAGAGCCAGGACCTAACACCAAAGCTTGCTTTCAAGAAATAGAATTTACAGTTAATGATCACTGAAGGCTTTAGGTGTCAAAGACACTTTTATTTTCTCTACATTTAGAGGTTTAATTTGATGTTCAACAAAATGAATTGACTTAGATGTAAACTTCACGTCAAGCTGCTAAGCAGAACTAGATGCTAAATATTCCAGGGTAGGATTTGTAGCATAGAAGCCTATTTTTATGAGTAGGACATTATAAATGCTACCTTTAATGAATGAAAAATAAAATATATATATTTTTTACAACCGTCACTATCATCAAGTTCAAACACAAAGTCTCAGTAAACTGAGTTCCAGGGACAGGTGGGGTTAGGTAACGCCAAGCATAGTAACTAAGAACCAACAGTCCAGTTGCTCTTCTTAACATAGGGTTCTCACCAACACGAAGTCAGCAACTCACTCTACCTGTAGAACACAAATAATAAAAAAGGAAGACAGAAGAAGAACCGACGCATTCAAACTGTGCTGTTGGCAAAGAATATTCAGTATACTGTGGACTGCCAAAAGAATGAACACATCAGTCTGAAAAGAAATATAACCAGAATGCTCCTTAGAAGTAAGGATGGAGAGACTTTGGCTCACGTATTTTGGACATGTCATCAGTAAAGACAAAAGGACATCACGTTTGGTAAAAAGAGCATCAGTGAAAACAGGGGAAATCCTCCATGAGACGGACTGACAACAACAACCACAACAATGGACTCAAACATGCCAACGATCATGAAGACGGCACAGCACCAGGCAACATTTCGTTCTGATGTACGTAAGGTCGCCACGAGTCTCAGCCGACTCAGCGGCAACTAACAACGAGATGATATGGGTGAGGAGACCAAGTTCAGAGAGGCCAAGGAATTTGCTCAAAGTCAAACACCCAGTAGGAGGCAGAGCCAAGGGATGTGATCCTTAATACTTACTAAGTGAAGAACTCAGTGAAGAAGAGAAGCCAGTAAAATAGGCTAAGAAGAATCTGAGGCAGAAGAAGACCAAGCAAAAAAGGATGTCACTGAATCCCAAAGAGGGTTGAGTTTCAAAGAGTAGGTACAGTTATCAATTGTTAAATGACACAGTCAGGCAAGATAACGCATCTGCCATAAATCGCCATCCAAACACTATCAGGTTGTGCAGGCATATATACACACACTTACAGAGTTTATATCAGAATTTAAAAGCACACACTGGGTTTGACACTCGGGATTCATCGAGAACCTCTGCTGGAGTGCGGGTGGGGGAGCGGAAGCCAGACAGCAACATGTTGGGAAGGATTTCGAGTTTGAGGAAGTGGAGCCAGAAAGGACAGAAGGAAGGTAGTATGGTTGTTAAAAGCAAAATATTTTAAGGGTGAAGGAGTCTTGGACTTGAGCACAGCTGTAGGCTGGAGGACTTGAGTTGGTACACAGGTGTTTTACTAAGGAAAAGAGAGAGTCCAAGTATGAGATGGGGGAGAGAATGAATGAGTTGGCCTTGGAGTAGAGAGGGGTCCATTTTTCTTCTAAGATAGTGTTCCTCCACCTTGAGGGTCTAGAGACTGCCATGAGAATCTAATCAAAGCCGTAGACCTCTCCCTAGAAAAACAAACACATGTAAACATACACAAAATTATATGATGCTAGGGAGTTCCTCCTAAAACTTCCTGACCAAATAATTTATCCTCTAAAAGATGCTGATATTCACAAAATGAATTTTAATTTAACTAGGCAACCTATATTTTTATTTGCTAAATCTGGCAACCCTAACAGTAAATAAAAGCTGTACCTGTCCATGAAAGGGTAAGCATTAGATGAGAATGAATTAATATTTGCACCCATTCATGAATAATATAACAAAATACAAATAAGCATAATAATTCTATTTGTTATAACTCAAGGAAAACTTAGTGGAAAATCCCCTTGATCAAAGCAAACCTTTGATCGTCTGCAAAATAAAGGCTGGTTCAGCATATGCCAGACATATGTGAGTGTGCATGGCTACAAGAAAGCATGGTAAACATATCAGAGTCAAAAAGAGCCTCTGAAGTCGTAATTGCAGCATCTGAAACCTCCTACTAGATAATTAATCTAGCTTGGCACAGACTAACCCAACATACCTGCGAGCTTTGTAATATACACTGTATGCAAACCTAAGTCATCTATCAGCAAACAATTTCTGTAAAGGGCCATATAGTAAATAGTTTCAACAGTCTCTGTCACAACTACCCAACTCTACTGTGATAGTGCAAAAGCAGCCATGGACAGTTCATAAAGGGATGGGTGCATCTATGTTCCAATAAAACTTTATTTACAAAAATAGAAGGAGGGCCAGATTTGGCCCATGGGTTCTACCTAGTTTGCCAATTTCTGATCTAAGGCAAAAGAAGTTGGTTGGTAACTTCTTACACCATTGATAAGCCTTTTTTTTTTTTTTTTTTTTTCTTTTTCCTCAAAGGAAGAAGAAGCAATTGCAAGAGTCACTTAACGGTGTCAAACTACTCTAATAAGATATCCAGGAAATTTGCAAGGCTTGGTTTGGAGAGTAATGGTATAAAAATTCAAACTCTTCATTAAAATTGAAGCTATGAGGAATTAGCTACCTTATTAATGAAATAAACTAGCTTGCTAAATAAGATCTAAATTTTGAAGGGTAAAAAAGATTAACAGGTCAATTTTCCCATAGTGGTTTAATCACAATTATTATCTCCTCTTTCCAAAGCTCACAATAATGACATTTAAATAAATGTCTTATCAATCCATAAGGACAAACAGAGTGGGGGAGGAGACAGTCGCAGAGGCAATTTAGACAAATTTCAGAAATTTGGAAGTGGATGGAAAAGCATTACCTGATTAAGAAAGCTAGTAAAATTGTGATGCAGGCTCTGTGGACAGGATCTGTCCCTGTCTTAGGAGTGGGGCACAGCTACACAGGAATATTTCAGTCCATACGGAGATGCTCAGAATTCACATGTGTTGTAGAGTGTGGGCAACGACCCAGGTGGCAATTTTATTTTTATTTTTTTAACATCTTCAATCTCAGTTTTCTATCATTCTCAATTGTCTTGCCAGAGTCTGGTAGCAAAACAAAAGGAGTATCATTAAGAAATGTTGAGCATGAAAAGCTGTTTTTTCCCCGCATTTCGATGTAAACACTGCTTTGTAGCTATCCCAATGGTGTCACCAGTGACACAGAAAAACACCTTCCAGCAGTTGACTCATGCAGGCTAAGAATTCTGAGCTTAGTAAACACAACTGACAGGTGACTAGGTCTACCAAAGCTTCCAAGTTGCTTTGGATAAAATCACAGGTAAAAAATTCTATGGAATCTTTTAGATTTGGTGTGTTTATTCAATAATATAGTGAACCCCTATTTTATGAAAACAAGTAGTAATATATTTACTTAAATTGCAGTCAATTCTCACCTTATTTCATCTTATAAAATGTTTAATATTGTTTGATGTTGTTAGCTGCTTTCCAGTTGACTCCTGTCATGGATTGAACTGTGTGTCCTCCCCAAAATATCTGTCTACTTGGCTGGGTCATGATTCCCATTATTGTAGGATTGTGTACCATTTTGTAATCTGATGTGATTTCCCTATGTGTTGTAAACTCTATCACTATGATGCAATAAGATGGATTGGCAGGAGTTATACTGATGAGGTCTACAAGATTAGATAGTGTCTTAAGCCAATCTCTTTTGAGATATAAAAGAAAGAAGCGAGCAGAGACATGGGGTGACCTCATACCACCGAGAAAGCAGTGCCAGGAGCAGAGCATGTCCTTTGGACCTGGGTTTCCTGCGCTGAGATGCTCCCAGACCAAGGGACAACTGATGGATCACAAGGACCTTTCTCCAGAGCTGATGACCTGAATTTGGACTTGGGGCCTACTAGACTGTGAGCGAATAAACTTCTCTTTGTTAAAGCATCCACTTGTGGTGTTTCTGTTACAGCAGCACTAGGTGACTGAGACAATCCCCAACTCACGGCGCTGCACAACCTAACAAACGCTGCTCTGAGCTCCATGATCGCTTGTGGATCAGACCGCTGGGATCCACAGGGTTTTCACTGGCTGATTTTCAGAAACAGATTGCCAGCCCTTTCTTCCTGATTTGTCTTAGTCTGGAAGCCCCACTGACACCTGTTCAGCATCATCGCAAGGCACAAGCCTCCACTGGCAGACGGGTGGTGGCTGCACATGAGATACACTGACCAGGAATCAAACCTAGGTGTCCCACATGGAAGGGGAGAATTCTACCGCTGACCCACCACTGCCTCATCAATATTCTACCTCCTCCCATTAACAACACGGAAGGGGAGAATTCTCCCACTGACCCACCACTGCCTCATCAATATTCTACCACCTCCCATTAACAACATGGAAGGGGAGAATTCTCCCACTGACCCACCACTGCCTCATCAATATTCTACCACCTCCCATTAACAACATGGAAGGGGAGAATTCTCCCACTGACCCACCACTGCCTCATCAATATTCTACCGCCCATTAACCACATGGAAGGGGAGAACTCTACCACTGACCCACCATGGCCTCATCAATATTCTACCACCTCCCATTAACAACATGGAAGGGGAGAATTCTACCACTGACCCACCACTGCCTCATCAATATTTTACCTCCCATTAACAACACATAAAATTACATACGAGCCGCTGGGCTGATTAATTTTTTAGCTGTGTATACTTTTTTTTTTTTCATTAAATAAAGAGGAAAAGTAAGAGGAGGATGTCAAACAGAATTAATGGAATTACGTCTGAAATTTTTATAGATGACTCAATTATTCCCCAAAGTCAAACACCAGCACACATGTTTACTGTAAGAATATTATACCATTTATCATATCCCTCACTTTATAAAAACTTGCAGTTTTATAGAAAACATCCCACTGCACAACTGCAAATTAAACAAAGTAAGAGCGTATGGATTTCCTTTTCTTTTTATAACCTATAATAAAAATGGAGACATTCACCGTATCAGCTCTTGACTGCTTTTGGTAATCTGTCTTACAAATGCACACTGTAATTTATTCCTCATTATTTCTTACAATGTTCTTTGTAACACATGTTAACTCATTTATTTGAATTACATTGTTATTTTCGGAACAATTTCGTCTGACTGTTCTGACGGAAAGGAAGTCTGATAGGGCTGATTAGTTTGAAAAGAGGACTGGTTTGTTAAGTATGCTACCTGGCAGAAATTTTACATATATTGAGTGATCCATATATGCAGACACAAGCTTTTGACAAAAACATTGTAAAATCATTGTTAAAATAAAAACATTTTATTAAGAAAGGCAGTACTGGAAAAGGTTTATAGTATTCAACAATACTTAGATTTTTCTCAGCCCTAAGTCTATTGAATTAACTGAGTGCCTCTAAGTGAAAAAACAGAACAAGCAAAATTAATAATCATTTGGTAAGTCTTGTTATAACTTTTTTTTTTTTTTTTTTTACTTCATTACCAGGATTTGAGAATTTGAAAAAGTGAATAATCATAGTGATGGGTAATAAATCCTTTTGAAAATCATGTTTCCATGTCTTTCTTTTCACAAAATTGGAGGATGACATAACAGAGTAATGAGCAGACAGACCATTTGAAAAAATGTTTGATGATGCTAAATCCTTGTGTCACTTTTTGCATATAACTGAGCCCTGGTGGCACAAATGGTTAAGCGCTCAGCTGCTAACCAAAACGTTGGCGGTTCAAAACCACTCAGCAGCTCCAAGGGAAAAAGACTTGCTCCCTTAAACCCAAAACTCATTGCCATTGAGTCGATTCCGACTCATAGCGACCCTATAGTACAGAGTAGAACTGCCCCCACAGGGTTTCCAAGGAACGCCTGGTGGATTTGAACTGGCGACCTTTTGGTTAGCAGCCGAGCCCTGAACCATTAGGAAACCCTATGGGGCAGTTCTACTCTGTACAATAGGGTGGCTGTGAATTGGCATTGACTTGGCAGCACACAACAACAACAACAGGGTTTAAGCAGTTCTACGCCTTGCATTTCCATCTACTTATTTACGGAAACAAATTTTCTTACAAATACAAGAAACCGATTTGCTCATTTGGTTACTTAAAAAAAAAAAAAAAAACAACTAAACCCGTTGCTGTTGAGTCGATACAGACTCATTGCGACCCTATAGGACACAGCAGAACTGCACTGCCCCATAGAGATTCCAAGGAGTAGCTGGTGGATTCAAACTGCTGACCTTTTGGTTAGCAGCCTGAGCTCTTAACCACTGTGCCACCAGGGCTCTGCTAATTAGGTTTCACGTGAAAATTTCCCCAGGCAAGTCCTATGTGTAGAATTAAGATTTTGACAAAAACATATGCAAAATACATGTTAATATTAAATACAAATAATATTCATATAGGGCAGTGGTTCTCAAATGGAAGGGGGGTTGCTCCCCAGGGGCCATTTGGCAATGATTAGAGACATTCTTGGTTGTCACAATTGGTGTGGGTGTGGGTACTACTGGTATCTAGCGGGTAGAGGCCAGGGATGCGGTGTTGAACCCTGCAATGCACAGACGGCCCCCACAGCAAAGAGTGATCCAGCCTCAAATGTCAAGAGTGTCTAGGTCAATAAAACCTTGATCTATGGATATATAAATAAATTTAGAACAGAAAAAATGAAACCCCACTGATCTCAATAAGAGATTAATTTCCAAATAATTTTTATTTCATAATCATCAAAATGTATAATACGTTTTGTTGTTTTGGCTAACTATATAATAATATCAATGTAGTGATAACTCAAACTACAGAACATTTTTCAAACTTAAGAGTCTTATGGTTACAAGAATTTTTTAAAATGTAACATTTTAAATAATATAATTTGGTTTTAGATAAGTAAAATAAGTCATCAAAAAAAAGATCTTCGAGCCTAAAATGATATTTAAGACAAAATTATCTGAGAAAAGTGGTATTTAAATGAAAATCTAAGGAAGAAAAGAAATGGTGTAAAATTTCCCACTGTTAAAGTAGAGCTTTTTCAGTTTTTTTTTTTAATTAATTAAAACAGATAACAAATTGGTACAGTAATTAGGCATGTTTAAAAGAGGGGGTGCTGTAGCTTTAGTTTTAATTGTCTACATTTACAATATGCTGGAAATACCACCCTTTGCATCTAGTTAAAATTATGACGTAAAGTTTTAGCTGTAACTTAAAATATGCTCAGAGCTATACAGGGCTGCAAGATTTTTGTTAGAAAATGTTCAAGCAAAAATTTGAAGATGACCATGTACAGGACTGATCTGATTCCCTAAAAACAGACTTTTGGGCAATTAAGATTACCCTTGTGGCCGTAAGGAGTCCCTGGCTGGTGCAAAAGCTGAACGCACTCAGTTGCTAACCAAAGGGCTGGAGGTTCTAGTCTATTCAGAGGTACTTTGGAAGAAAGACCTGGCAATCTACTTTGAAGAAATCAGCCACTGAAAATCCTATAGAGCACAGTTCTACTGTGACGCACACGGGGTCACCATAAATTGGGGTCATAAGGGGCTCTAGAACAAGGGGCAGAGAGAAGGTCCTTCCTTCTTAGGTCACGTGTCTTTTTCCACCTCTTTTAGCCAAAAAGCATCTTGAACGGTAACATCTCAAATCCAAATAAACTAGTCAGTCTGGATATTAAAAGCTTTTAAATAATTCTCAAATTAAAGCTCTGGGGTAACTAATATTTTGAGACAATGAGATCTAGGCAAAAAAAAAAAAATTAAGAAGAATTCTGCAATCTTAGAGTTAACCCTTTAATGATCCAATTATTTTCTGCTTTGAATTTTTTGTTGATACCATGTGTTTTCATCAATGGCAGCAGGCTGAGGTATGGCATGTGTCTCAATTTTTGGTAGATAGTATGGTGTTTTTTTTTTTTGTTACCACAAGCCTATACCCTTAGTGTCCCTTGGTAGCCATGATGTACCATTGGTTCTACCCCAGAGTCCACACCGGGGTCTACTGGTACATACGTGTACCAGCACCTATGTGTACATATGTTCAACAAATACAAATTTTCAAAATTTTTATTCTTCCTACTAAAAATTCAGACACCTCATACAATGCCCTGTAAAAACAGTAATTCGCAACACACCATTTCTTCCGTTTCAAACAGTCACAGAGACCCCTGCCTTGCGGCAGCTCCCACTATCAGTGGGACAGCAGCTTCCCAATGAACCCCAGAGGCTGAAAAAGTTCATGGTTGCTATATGCACCGGCAGGCATGAAAGGGTTATTAAAGAGTGATTCTTCTGTATAAAGAGAGATGATCATGCAAATGTGTCACTGAATTTTTAATGTAGATTTCATTCAGTGGGTTAGGATATATTTATAATCATCTCCCTTTAAAGAAGAAAGTAAGGCATTTATCGGAGGTTGAGAGCTTTCCCTACTTAGTGACACCCAAGGGCTGGCAATCTGAAGGCTGACTCCACTTTCTCTCGAGGGCAGTTGAACAATGTTTAAGAAAATCTAACACAAGATGGCAGCATTTCCATCTTCTACTTCCTGGACATATAGAAGTATGGAAAAAACAGGAAGTTTCGATAGTGACCCCCCCCCAAAAAAAAACACCTACGTTAAAGTCAGTATTGATAATGGGCACAGAAATTTTCTATACACTTTAAATATGTGACTCATTTTTCCCATGTAGTTCACTTAAAAAATAGTTTTCTTATTTGTTGAAACAGCCTCCTATAGCTAGGTTACCTACCTGTATTAATACTAGTAGTTGAAGAATACAAGGAAAAAGAAAGAAAAAATTAATGAAATTGCTAGTGTATAATAACATCAAATATGGTTTAATTCAAAGTAGATTAGCAGGCCTTTCTTCCTAGTCTTAGTCCAGAAGCTCTGTCACAACCTGCCCACCATGAGTATGAAATACCAGTGGCAGAGCTTCCAGCATCACAGCAACACGCAAGCCGCCACAGCACCACAAACTGACAGGTAATGGATATCCCATAGCAGGTGGTCATTAAAATAACGGTACTAAGTGTTACGAATTAGTTTCATTAGGATTGCTCGTGAATTAGGATCCTCTGTAAAATGGAGACTCCTTGTAGGAATGTTTCAATAAAAAGGCCAACACTAAGAAAAACTAGCAAATTTCCACCTTCTGTGCTTCCTCTTTCTTCATGTTGCTGCTACAGCCAACGAAATGTCAGGCCAATTACACCTTTAACAAAAAAAAATTCATATATCCATTATCTCTACCATTAGAGTCCCTGGAGGATGCAAACAGTCAACATGCTCAGCTGCTGAATGAAAGGTTGGCAGTTCAAGTCCACCAAGAGGCACTGGCAATCTGCTTCTGAAAATTCAGCCACTGAAAAGCCTATGGGGCTCAGTTCTACTCTGACACACATGGTGTCCCCATGAGTCTGAGTCAACTCGATGGCAATTTGTTTTTGTTTTGTTTCGTTTTTTACCTCTTCCCTTGTGATTAGATTTTACACATCATTGTGGACCAGTAAATAAGAGAAAGGAATTCATTTTTCTAGCACATCTCTGCCAATGCTCATTAAAACAAACTTGTCCATTTTATTCTCTTGTCCGCATTTTACAACGCAAAAACCGAGCAACAACGCAAAAACCGAGCAACTGATGACTAGGTCAGCTGCTGTGTGACAAAGGTCACAGAGCAAGGGAAAGGTGGATCTGGGGACTGGGTCCGCCTGATGTCAAGGTCTGCGCCCTTGCTCATGCTCCAGGCTGCTCAGACGCCCCGCATCCCCTCGTCAGAGGAGCTGCAAACACGAGCTGAACAAGCAAAAACCAAAACTGCTGCCGTCGAGTCAGCTCCAACCCATGACGACCCCACACGCGTGCGTGGAGAACTGTGCTCTGGAGGGTTTTCAGCGGCCGATGTTTCAGAAGTAGATCAAAACCAAACCAAACCGATTGCCGTCAAGTTGATTCTGACTCCTAGCGACTCTACAGGACAGAGTAGAACTGCTCCGTAGAGTTTCCAAGGAGCAGCTGGTGGACTCGAACTGCCAATCTTTTGGCTAGCAGCCGAGCTCTTAACTACTGCGCCGCCAGGGCTCCAGAGAAGTAGATCGCCAGGCCTTTATTCCAAGTTGCCTCTGGGTGGACTCAAACTGCCAACCTTCCACTTAGCAGCTGAGCACGTTAACAGCCTTCCCCACCCAGGGACTCGGAAGCGGAGCAGAAAGGACGTTTTGCAGAATGCTGCCGAAAAGCTGAGGCCACAGGTAATGCTCCGTGGAAATCAGCAGCAAAGCCTACCCCGCCCCCCACCTCCACCCCAGGGGCCAACAGGCCCGAAGGAAAATTCCTTCTCCCCCTCCTGTCAGCGCACTCCCAAGGGCCGGCTCTCCTCTCCTGGGGTTTCTTGATCCTACTCAGCTTCAAAAGGAGCCCTGGTGGTGCAAAGGTTAAGCGCTCGGCTGCTAACTGAAAGGTCAGCAGTTTAAACCCACCTAGCGCCTCTGCGGGAGAAAAGACCTGGCAATCTGCTCCCATAAAGATTACAGCCTAGGAAACCCCATGGGGAAGTTCTCCTCTGTCACACAGGGTTGCTATGAGTCAGAACCGACAGCAACACTCCGCTTCAAACCTCGGTCCCCACAGTGTTCCTGAGCTTGCTCTCAACCTGCCTGGACCAGCCTGTCCTCGTCTCCTGAGGCTCTGACTGCCCTGTTTATTTCGGAGGTTCAGAATGCAGTTCAGGCACTGCGCCTCCAGACATCAAATCCTCCTATAGTCCTCATGAAAAATAAGTAATAGGGACACTACCAATCCATCGCCTTTGAGTCAATTCCAAGTCATATCACAGCGGCCCTGTAGGACAGAGAACTGTCCCATAGGGTTTCCAAGGCTGTTGTAATCTTTACAGAAGCCGACTGCCACGTTTCTCCCCCGGAGTGGATGGTGCACTCAAACCGCTGACCTTTCGGTTAGCAGCTGAGCGCTTTAACCACTGTGCCATCAGGCGAAGTATTTTTGTCCCTGCAAGTTTGGTTCCAGTCCCTGGGATCCTGTAGGATCCATCCTGTCCTGGTGATGGCACTGTGGGTGTGGAAACCCCAAACTCCCTGCGCTGTTTGAACGTCATGTTTTCTATTGCAGAGCCTGGACTGCAGAGCTCCCATCGCCAGACCCCAGCTGCGCTCGCTCCAACGCCCTTGTGGACAGAGGGTTGTATTTTATCCCACACATTGGACTGGCAAGGGGTCTGTAGTCAGCAAAATAAAGCAAAGCTGGCTGCTTCCCATGAAAGACCGAAATCCCAGCGCTTGCTCCCCAGGGCGCAGTGCACAGCTACGGATGAAAAGCCCCGCCACTCCCCTCACTGCCCCCTCCTCCTTATGTAACGCTTCCTGTTCCCTGCCCCTGAAATGGGTGTGAGGTCCCAGACAGTGTATGGAATGTGGAGTATGCACACTTACTGAAGGAGTCCCTGGGTGGTGCAAATGGCTGCTCACCAAAAAGGCTGTTTGTTTGAGTCCACCCAGACGCACCTTGGAAGAAAGGCCTGGCAATCTGTTTTCGAAAAATTAACCACTGAAAACCCTATGGAGCACACTTCTACTCGGACACACACGGGGTCATCATGAGTCAGAGTCAACTTGATAGAAACTGGTTTGGTTTTGGGTTTTATTCATATGTGAGCACACTGTCCGACTGACTTGCTTTGGACATGACACCAGGAGGGATGATTTGCTGGCAAAGGACATCGTGTTTGGTGAAGTAGACGGCCAGGGAGGGGAAGATGGGCACAACAGCACAACAATGGATTCAAACACGCCAGCGCTCGCGAGGGTGCCACAGCACCAGGCAACATTTCCTTCTGCCGTACGAAAGGCCTCCACGAGTCAGAGTCATCTCCGTAGCAGTTAACAGCAACGTACCTGGGTGGCGCAGCACCTTCCTGCTAAGAAGTCCCGGCGGCGCAGCGGTTGACCACTCAGCTGCTAACTGAAACGTCTGCAGTTTGAACTCACCCAGTGCCTCCACGGGAGAAAGACCTGGCGATCTGCTCCCGTAAAGACTGTTGTTTGCCATCAAGTCGATTCCAACTCAAAGCGACCCTATATGACAGAGTAGAACTGCCTCATAGGGTTCCTAGGCTGTAACCTGTATGGGAAGAGATCAATGGGTCTTTCTCCCTCGGAGCCACTGGTGGGTGGGTTCGAACGGCTGACCTTTTGGTTACTGCTTAATCACTGCACCACCAGGGCTCTTTCCCGTAAAGATTACAGTCTAGCAAACCCTACGGGGCCTTTCTGCTCTGTAATACATGGGGTCACTATGAGTCAGAATCTGCTCGAGGGCACATAACATCACCTGCCTTCTATTCTCTTCACCAGGAAACCTGTACCCATTTCAGGGACAATCATGATGATGAAGAGAAGCACCAGGCAAGATTACTACCTATTTAGTAAAAGGTAAAAGGCACCCTGCATGCCTTTGTCTTTGTGTTCTTATTATTCCTCCTAACTCTTGTCCCGTGCATCCACCCTGCAATCACTAATACACCATGCTCCAAAAGCTTCCTTCTCTCTGCACCTCATCTGTCTTTTCCCTTAAATTCCCCTTCTCGCAATTACTTGAGCTCTCACCCACAGGAGAAGAGCAAACTCAGGAACTAATTTGCACCAAGGTAAATACTACTAGCCACTTAGATTAAATGTGTTACTTCTCTTCCCAACCACCCTGCAACTCCCAGAATTTAAATTTTAAAAGAAGTTAATCCTTGCGCCAAGGGAACAAAGGCTTAATTGCACTTTTCCAAAATGTCCGGAGTTTTTCTCCTCTGGGATTTTGTTAACACTTCTCAGAATTCTTAGAATCCCTCCCCCATCAATGCAATTCAGTCCAGTTCCTTCTTTGTCCATTTCTGTTCAAATTCCACTTCCTTCATCATAGCAGTCCTCTGTCTTTGGAACAGAGTCCCTAGGCGGTGCAAACGGTTAATGCGCTCAGCTGCTCACTGAAAGATGGGAGGTTCAAGTCCACTGAGAGGTGCCTCAGAAGAAAGGCCTGGCAATCTACTTTGGAAAAATCAGCCATTGAAAACCCTGTGGAGCACTGTTCTACTCTGACACACATGGGTTACCGGAGTTGGAGGCAACTCTATGGTAACTGGTTTATTTGGGTTTCTGGAACGCATGCAATTACTATCATTGAATGCGTCAAGAAAATGTTCCTACGGTTGTCCTGAATTCTTATTTATTTCTTAAAAAATTGTTTAACTCATTTTGTGCTTAAAGTAACATCTGCCTACTAACTTGGGCACTCTTTGGGGACCAGGATGGTGGGTTATATTTCAAATAGTATTTAGCCGACTGTAGGCTCAGCATGAATATTTGTATCAATAGAAAAATACTGGTAAATGATTTAGATGAGAATGAGAAGTATTTGGGGCACAGGAAACTATTTTAGAACATTCTATTTACAATGAGGCTGATAAAATTTATGCTACCTATAGCTCTGCATACTTCCTTTGAATGATTTGAATATATTTAGAGCTTCTATTTTCATCTCCACTATTAGAAAATGATGCATGTGTGTCAGAGAAGACTATGCTCCATAGGTTTCTCTAGGCTGTGGCCTTTCGGCAGCAGATCACCAGGCTTGTCTTCTGGGTGGGTGGCATGGAACCACCAACCTTTCAGTTAGTACTCAAAGTCTAAACGGACCGTGCCACCCAGGGAGTCCGTAACTGCAAGGCAGGACCTCACAATTAGGGCACTGGGGGCAAAAAGACAGGCAGGGAAGAGAACACACCGTGGGGGTCCGCAGAGTCCCAAGCAGACAGATGCACCAGGAGTGACCCACGGCGGTTTGGTGGTCCCCTTCGGGGAGGGCGGAGTGACACAATGAGCTAGAGGGGAGGATGTGTGTGGCTGGGCTGCTCTGCTGGGTGATCCGGCTACACGGGCACCCGTAGCGAACAGTCATCAGGCTGTACACTTATAATACACACATTATGAAAAACACCCTGTTGCTTTCATCTTATTTATTTATTTATATATTTATTGTACTTCAGGTGAAGGCTTACAGAACAAATAGTTTCTCATGAAACAGCAGCACACACATTGTTTTATGACATTGGTTAACAACCCCACAACATATCAACTCTCTAACTTCTCAACCTTTTTTTTGGTAAAAATACACATAGCCAAAGATACACCATTTCAAAAATTTCTACATGCACAGTTCAATGACATTGACTACGCTCCTCCAGTTGTGCTGTTATTCTCACTTCAGATGAAGGCTTACAGAACAAAATAGTTTCTCATTTAACAGTTACTACACATGTTGCCCTATGACAACGGTTAACAATCTCACAACACATCAACAATATCCCTACTCAACCTTGGGTTCCCTATCACCAGCTTCCTTGTACCCTTCTGCCTTCTGGCCCTTGTCACTGGACTCCTGTATCTCGTTAGTCTCATTTGGTTTTACGGGGCTGTCCACTCCCAGGCTGAACAGTGAACCTCGGCGGTAACTTCACCACTGAGCTAAAAGGGTGTCTGGGGGCCATACTCTCGGGGTTTCTCCATTCTCCTTTAGACCCATGAATCTGGCCTTTTTTTTTTTTTTTTTTTTTTGTGAGTTAGAATCATGCTCTACATCCTTCTCCAGCTCTGTCCAGAACCCTCTGTTGTGATCCTGGTCAGAGCAGTCAGTGGTGGTAGCCGGGTACCACCTAGCTGTACTGGACTCAGTCCGGTGGAGGCCTTGGTAGCTGTGGACAATTAGTCCTTCGGACTAATCTTTTCCTTGTATCTTGTTCTCTTCATTCTCCCTTGCTCCCGAAGGGATAGGACCAGTGGAGTATCTTAATGGCCGCTCACAGGCTTTTAAGACCCCAGACACTACTCACCAAGGTAGAATGTAGAGCACTGTCTTTATAAGCTGTGTCATGCCAATTGAGCTAGATGTTCTCTGAGACCATGGGCCCCACAGCCCTCCGCCCAGCAATTCAGTCCCACAGGGAGTTTGGATGTGTCTACGGGGCTTCCATGACCTTTCCTTGTACAAGTTGTGCTAGTTTCCCCTGTATTGCGTACTGTCTCACCCTTCACCCAAGATACCACTTATCTATTGCCTAGATGGAGTCAAACTTGTCTCGTGTTTTTAGTAAACAACTTTGCTTTCTCTTTTCTACAAATTTGCACCTTACAAAGTGGTATTCTTCTATCAGTTTGTCTATGGTGCTGTACGATTTTTCCTCCTCAATCTGCATGCCATTTTCAAACTTTCTGAAATTCAAGAATTTCTCTGAAAAGTTGTCCTATAAAGTATCTCGAATCTCTTTAGAAGTATTAATTAAGAAGTTATAGAAAACCACATTTTACTGCACTCTATAAACTCAGTAATTTTATCTGCTCAAGATAAAACTGATATCAATTGTAATTTAACTTTTTCAAAATAGTTGGAATTTTTTTTTATTAGAATAAGGTAACTAATAATAAAAATGCTTTTCCATAGCTACTTTATAGAGGCTATTAGAATTCAAAAATCAGTTTCTAAATTCTTAAAGCCACGTATTTTAATGCATGGAAACTAGTCCCCTGACACTCAACGTCTTGGTAAACCGTGAAGACTGTAAGGGCAGAACCAGCGATTAAGGCTACAAAAAAACAAAATCTGGAGTTAATTTGTGGTGTCAATTAAACTGTAGGTTTTATATCAATTTGCTTAAGTATTTAAAGGGAAAGGAAGCATAAAGAAATCTGTGCCAGGTGGATAAACACAAAAATGACGGGCCCTCCTTTAATGTTATGTATAACTCCAAAAATAAAAAATAATTATAATTACAGAATATGCTTTTACATACACCATGGACTGCCAGAAGAACAAACAAATTTGTCTTGGAAGAAGTACAGCCAGAATGCTCCTTAGAAGCGAGGATGGCAAGGCTTTGTCTCACTTACTTTGGACATGCTGTCAGGAGGGACCAGTCCCTGGAGAAGGACATCATGCTTGGTAAAGTAGAGGGTCAGAGAAAAAGAGGAAGACCTTCAACGAGATGGATTGACACAGTGGCTGCAACAATGGGCTCGAGCATAGCAATGATTGTGAGGAAGGTGCAGGACCGGGCTAGTGCTTTGTTCTGTTGTACATGAGGCCGCTGTGAGTCGGAAGCTCTCTCCGGTAGAAAGGGCAGTATTTCCATTGTTTTACAAGCCCTATTTGAAGACAACTCTAAGAGTCACTCTGTCTTCCGCTCTGGACTAACAAGGATGACATTCATTACAGGGGATACTATTCTCCCAAAACCAGGTCAATTCCAGCTGCCAGTGCTGAGGAAGACATCACTGCCTTGCGCATTACCTGGTCCTGCAAACAATAGTTCATTATGAGGGCACGCTATCAGGCAACATCAAGCTACCCTGGAGACTAACTCTCTCCTCCCTCCAAGATCTCCTCCCTTCAGTACAGCTGCCTTCCTGAAAATTTCAAGGCACAATGCATTTTCACAATTAACCCTGTTATGGATTGAATTATGTCCCCCAAAAAATATGTGCAGTAAATCCCAACCTCTGTGCCTGTGGTGAGCCCTGGTGGCACAGTGGTTAAGAGCTCTGCTGTTAACCAAAGGCTTGGCAGTTCAAATCCACTAGCCGCTCCTTGGAAACACTATGGGGCAGTTCTACTCTGTCCTACAGGGTCACTGTGAGTTGGAATCGACTCCATGGCAACGGGTTTGGGTTTGGGTTTTTTTTTTTTTTTAAATGCCTGTGGTTAAATCGCATTTGGGAGTGGGCTGTCTTATACCAATGAGGAAGGATTAGTGTAAGGTGTATCTTGAGTCAATGTCTTTCGAGATATAAAGGAGATTAAACAAGGGACAGAGCAGAGATGGAGGAAAACTGATGCCAAGCCACATGGAGATCTCCAATGAACCAGGAAACAGAAGCCGAAGAGACAAGGACCTTTCCCCAAGCCAACAGAGAGAGAAAGCCTTCCCCTAGAGCCAGCACCCTGAATTTGGACTTCTAGCCTCCTAAACTGTGAGAAAATTAATTTCTGTTTGTTAAAGCCACCCACGTATAGTATTTCTATTGCAGCAGCACTGGATAACTAATACAAAGCCATATTGTAAAGACATAAGGAATACAGCCTACACAATTATTTTCAAGGACTGTAAAACATTCCCATATTGTCCGTTATAAGTCACATCTGAAAATTATAGGTTTACATTTTGTGGTGCTATATCCCTATACCCACATCCCTGGTGGCACAATGGTTAAGCGCTTGGCTGCTAACTGAAACCCATCCAGTGACTCCATAGAAGAAACACGTAGTGATCTGTTCCCATAAAGATTACAAGCAAGAAAACCCTATGGGGCAGTTCTACTCTGTCACATGAGGTTCGCTATGAGTCAGAGTCGACTCGATGGCACCCAATAACAACAACCCACATCCAACTGACTTCCACAAATGGCAACCCTGTACACACTATCAGAAGACCAAAACACATTCAGTACTCTTTTTTGTCCTTAAAAGGAAAAGCTATTATTTGGCAAAAGACGAATAAGCCCATCCCTCTAGAGGCCTGAATTCATTTTGAATTCTGATCTCTTTGATTAGGTACGGAAACCCTGGTGGTGCAGTGGTTATGAGCTACGGCTGCTAACCAAAAGGTCAGCAGTTCGAATCCACCAGGCGCTCCTTGGAAACTCTATGGGGCAGTTCAACTCTGTCCTATAGGGTCGCTATGAGTCAGAATTGACTCAACAGCAACAGGTTTGGTTTTTTTTTTTTTTTTTGATTAGGTACAAAGCCCAGCGAATCAAGTTCCCCATACGAGGCGATGCCCCCTGAGCCAGGGAGAAGGGCAGGGTCGGGGAAGAAGAATAACATTGAAGTTTCAATATTGAAGGTATTATTGAGATTTGATGCGATAACTTCTCACATTCAATCACAATAATATGACTGTTTAAATTAACCAGAGGTACAAGAGAACGAAAAGCGGGCGGAAACATCCGAAAGACCGTTCCCTGTTCAGAGCAAGAGAGTAGAAAGTGTTGACAGCTTGCCTGCGTGACAGGGGAGAATGGCAGATAAGTGTGTGCCGATAAAGAAATGACAATGTCAGTGAGAACAATGCAGGAGAGAAGATCACAGCGGAGGGGATATCTGAGAACATGGAGAAATCATCCCCTCATTCCTGTCTTTTTATAGATTAATCTCCTTGCTCCCTTCGGCAAGTCGGCATTGCCAATTCTAACCCCTGCAAAACTGCAACAGCAACATGCAGCCAGAGCCTAGAGGAAAACAGGAAAGGCCCAACGGCCCCATCAATTGCAACTGCAGCTGCTTCAAGAACGAGATCCTAGAAGCCGGGTGAGAAACTTGCTTAAATGAGGCACTGCTCCCTCGTCAGGAGATTACGGTCTCTGCCTTTAAAGCTGGCAGCTGGGATCTAGCTCTGGTAGAAAGGGTCAAGTGTGTACCTGAAAATACTGGGAATGGATTGTGGGCTTCTACATCCTATGAGAAGTGAGCATTTTTTTTAAAATCTTTTCTCGGCTTCTCTGTGAGATGCTGTACAGTTTGTTAAGACGGGAGCAGCTGAAGCTAACAGGGTGAGAGGCCTGCCTCTCTTGCTGAGCCCAGTGAGGGTAATTAGGTCTTCTAGCTCCATGCGCGCTTTAGAACGGAGAACCTGCGTGCTTACTTATAGCTTAGAATCGATGGCCTGCTCAGCGTCTCACTGTCCGTAATTGTCTCAATGTTAGAATTGGGCAAAGAAATGGCTCTGCGATTAATGCATTTTTTCTGTGTCAGAGACCTCTAAATCAAAGATACTTCACTCTGCCATGCATGCCTGTAACATAGACGTGCACGCACGTACTCACATGCACACACATTCGTATGCACACACTCACACGCACACATTCACACGCACACACACTCGCTTCCACACACACACATTCTCGTGCTCTAAAGCGCACACACATTATTGGATAGAACAGCGATTCTCTACTGGGGAAATAAACATAACCCTTTAACGTGAGAAAAGAAAAGGTGCTATTTTCTCTCCTGGAACTGGTAGTGTTTTCTGACCCTGCAATTTTCGTTCCATGTCAAAATGTGTACAGTGTTGGAGAGGGGAACAAGACCATACAGACTTTAACACCTCGTACCTGTAAAGATCTTTTATGTCTCTGGTTAGACTTATTCCTAAGTATTTTATCTTCTTGGGGGCGACTGTAAATGGTATTGATTTGGTAATTTCCTCTTCGAGGTTCTCTTTGTTGGCGTAAAGGAATCCAACTGATTTTTGTATGTTTATCTGGTATCCTGAAACTTTGCTGAAATCTTCTATTAGTTCCAGTAGTATTCTTGTGGATTCTTTGGGGTTTTCTGTGTATAAGATCATATCATCTGCAAATAGGGATACTTTGACTTTTTCCCTACCAATCTGGATGCCGTTTATTTCTTGTTATAGCCTAATTGCTCTGGGGAGGACCTCCAGCACAATGATGAATAAGAGTGGTGATAAAGGGCATAAGAAAATGGTTTTAATGTAGCCACAAAATTCTCTGGTAGATTCCTTCCCTACCAGAGATAGCTGTGATAACCTGGTAGCCACTGGATCTTAATCTGGAGGCACCAAAGAAGATCTTTATTTCCTTGTCCCATTTGTGGAGCTTGAAATAGATTTGTGCCATGATATCATTCTCGCTGTCGTCATGTTATGCATGAAACCAGCCTACGGACGCTCACTGTTTTCTCACGCTGTTAGAAGACATGCAGACATCCTTGATCCATAGGTAGCACCTCTGTCATTTGTTTCTTGCTTGTATTTTCAGAACAATTATTCTAGATAACTTGTTTTCTTCTGCCATATTTGTGAACATTTGAAACTGATAATTCCTGCCACTACTTCTATCCCTACTGGTGACCCAGATTTTGCCCTCAAGTGGGCAGTTATCATCATATGTCCCTATACTTCTATTTAAAAATATGTATCTTGTTTATTAAGAAGCTCCTGGTGGCACAACAGTTAAATGTTCAGTTGCTAACCAAAAGACTCGCAGATCGAACTCAAACTCAGTGGCTCCGTGGCAGAGACCCTGAAATCTGCTCTTGTAAAGATTACAGCTTCGGAAACCACGGGGGGCAGTTCTACTCTGTGACATGGGGTCACATGAGTCAGAATCGAATCAATGGCATCCAACAATATTTTGTTGATTAAATTATCTTTGTCAGAGAATGCGTTATCAACACAAGCATTTCAAAATCTGTGCTCAGCATAGTATAGAATTAAGATAATTTCTCCCTGCTTCATTCATCTGCTGATGATTCAAACCCATCTTTTGAAAAATATTGTTTTAATGACCTGCCTATCAGTCTCATTTGGAGTACATTAGTGATAATGATATGCAGAAGTCAATATTCTTTATTACCCTAGTAAACTGAATTTCTTAACCCATCTGACAGTTTAAAATTGCCATTGGGAAGAATGTGACTTTCAAGGAGAACCAAATGACATTTATGGTGGTGACTGATTATCAGCATTGGAAGCCTGCATTTTTCTACGACAGTAGAGGAAATAATTTAATTAGTCTGTTATTGTACACGTTCTGATTTTAATGCATTAACTTGTGGCCTGTGGCTGATGGAGAAAAAAATGAACACTAACTCTTTTTGACTGTGGGATGAATTGGACGTTCCAGGGCAGAAAAATTAATTATAAATGCTCTCTGTTTAAGATTGCCAGATTTTTTATGATAAATGATGTAATTATTAGATGTCTAGTATACAAATAGTCATGCATTGACATTTCAGCTTATTAATTCCAACATTCACCACTGTGGATAACATATTCATCACATTTAATGACTCAGTAAAGGGGGAAAAAAACATTGTTCTCCGAGTTCTCCCTGTGATTTTCAGGCAGTAAATTCCTGAAGACACGGAATGCTCAGGCACAAAATTTCCGGTGACAGCCTCGTGTTTCACTCGGAGCCCAGACCAAAACAAACCAAAAGAGCCTGTGCAAAGCAGGCTAAGGCGACAGAGGCAGAGACAGACTTCTACAAAGCTTTGACCTCCGTGAAGTCTGCCTCCTCCCAGCTGGCCAGTTATCTCCGTCCCCTCTACCCATTTCTGGGGGTGGGTGGGTGCCCAGTGCCTTGACACTGACTTCTAGGGGCCCAGGGGCTTCTCCCAAGAAATGCCCTCTCTTGTAGACTAAAAGGAGCCCTGGTGGTAAAGCCCTGTGAAATACTCAGCTGCTAACCAAAAGGTCAGCACTTTGAACGCACCAGTGGTTCTGCAGGAGAACGACCTGGCGATCTGCTCCCGTAAAGATGATAGCCTAGAAAACCCTATGGGGCAGTTCTCCTCTGTCAGATGGGGTCACTATGAGTCGGACTCGACTCGACTGCACCCAGTAACAACAACTTATAGATCAGTGGCCCTATTCCTTTGCAACATGAAGACAACTGCGTAACATCGAAAGAATTCAGGGACCCCTCCCCCACGCGTCTGTCAGTTTGTCGTAGTGTCGGGGCTTGAATGTTGCTGTGATGCTGGAAGCTATGTCACTGGTATTCAGATAGCAACAGGGTCACTCATGGCAGACAGGTTTCACCTGAGCTTCCAGACTAAGACAGACTAGGAAGAAGGACCCGGAGGTCTACTTCTGAAAAGAATCAGCCGGTGAAAACCTTACAAATAGTAGCAGGACATGAACATTGTCTGATATAGTGCCAGAAGATGAGCCCCCCACAGGCTGGAAGGCACTCAAAGATGATTGGGGTAGAGCTGCCTCCTCAGAGTAGAGCCAACCTTAATGATGTGAATGTAGTCAAGCTTTCGGCACCTTCATCTGCTGATGTGGCACGACTCAAAATGAGAGGAAGAAGTTGTAAACATTCATTAATAAATGGAATGTGGAATGTACGAAGCATGAATCTGTGAAAATTGGAAGTCATTAAAAATAAAATAGAACGCATAAACATCGATATCCTAGGCATTAGTGAACTGAAATGGACTGGTATTAGCCATTCCGAATGGGACAATCATATGGTCTACTATGCCGGGAATGACAACTTGAAGAGGAATGGCATTGCATTCATTGTCAAAAAGAACATTTCAAGATTCGTCCTGAAGTACAATGCCGTCAGTGATAGGATAATATCCATACACCTACAAGGAAGACCAGTCAATATGACTATTACTCAAATTTACGCACCAACATTAAGGCCAAAGATGAAGAAATTGAAGATTTTTACCAGCTTCTGCAGTCTCAAATTGATCGAACATGCAATCAGGATGCATTGATAATTACTGGTGATTGGAAGGCGAGAGTTGGAAACAAAGAAAAAGGATCAGTAGTTGGAAAATATGGCCTTGGTGATAGAAACGATGTTGGAGATCACGTGATAGAATTTTGCAAGACCAACGACTTCTTCACTGTAAATACTTTTTTTCATCAACATAAACGGTGACTATACACATGGACCTCGCCAAATGGAATACACAGGAATCAAATCGACTACATTTGTGGAAAGAGATGACGGAAAAGCTCAATATTATCAGTAAGAACAAGGCCAGGAGCCAACTGTGGAACAGACTGTTAATTGCTCATATGCAATTTCAAGTTGAAGCTGACGAAAATTAGAACAAGTCCACAAAAGCCAAAGTATGACCTTGAGTATACCCCACATGAATTTAGAAACTATCTCAAGAACAGATTTGACGCATGGAACACTAATGACCCAAAGACCAGATGAGTTGTGGAATGACATCAAGGCCATCATACATGAAGAAAGCAAGAGGTCATTAAAAAGACAGAAAAGAAAGAAAAGGCCAAAATGGATGTCACAAGAGACTCTGAAACTTGCTCTTAAACATTGAGTAGCTAAAGCGAAAGGAAGAAATGATGAAGTAAAAGAGCTGAACAGAAGATTTCAAAGGGTGGCTCCAGAAGACAAAGCAAAGTATTATAATGACATGTGCAAAGAGCTGGAGTTAGAAAACCAAAAGGGAAGAACACGCTCAGCATTTCTCAGGCTGAAAGAACTAAAGAAAAAATTTAAGCCCCGAGTTGCAATAGTGAAGGATTCTATGGGCAAAATATTAAACGATGCAGGAAGCATCAAAAGAAGATGGAAGGAATACACAGAGTCATTATACCAAGAAGAATTGGTTGACATTAAACCATTTCAAGAGGTACCATATGATCAGGAACCGATGGTACTGAAGGAAGAAATCCAAGCTGCATTGAAGGCATTGGCGAGAAACAAGGCTCTTAGGAATTAATGGAATATCAATTGAGATGTTTCAACAAACTGATGCAGCACTGAAAGCACGCACTCATCTATGGCAAGAAATGTGGAAGACAGCTACCTGGCCAACTGACTGGAAGAGATCCATATTCATGCCTATTCCCAAGAAAGGTCATCTGACCAAATGCAGAAATTATCGAATAATATCATTAATACCACATGCAATTAAAATTTTGCTAAAGATCATTCAAAAGCGGCTGTAGCAGTACATCGACAAGGAACTGCCAGAAATTCAGGCTGAATTCAGAAGAGGACATGGAACCAGAGATATCATTGCTGATGTCAGATGGATCTTGGCTAAAAGCAGAGAATACCAGAAAGATGTTTTCCTGTGCTTTATTGACTATGCAAAGGCATTTGACTGTGTGGATCATAACAAATTATGGATAGCATTGTGAAAAATGGAATTCCAGAGCACTTAATTGTGCTCCTGAGGAACTCGTACAGGGATCAACAGGCAGTTGTTGGGACAGAACAAGGGGATACTGTGTGGTTTAAAGTCAGGAAAGGTGTGCATCAGGGTTGTATCCTTTCACCATACCAATTCAATCTGTATGCTGAGCAAATAATCTGAGAAACTGGACTATATGAAGAAGAACGGGGCATCAGGATAGGAGGAAGACTCATTAACAGCCTGCCTAATACAGATTACACAGCTTTGCTTGCTGAAAGTGAAGAGGACTTGAAGCACTTACTGATGAAGATCAAGAACTACAGCCTTAGTGTGGATTACACCTCAACATAAAGAAAACAAGAATCCTCGCAACTGGATCAAACAGCAACATCATAATAAATGGAGAAAAGGTTGAAGTTGTCAAAGATTTCATTTTACGTGGATCCACAATCAACACCCATGGAAGCAGTAGTCAGGAAATCAAAAGATGCATTGCACTGGGCAAATCTGCTGCAAAAGACCTCTTTAAAGTGTTGACAAGCAAAGATGTCCCCTTGAAGACTAAGGTGCGCCTGACCCAAGCCATGGTATTTTCAGTCACATCATATGCATGGGAAAGCTGGACAATGAATAAGGAAGACCGAAGAAGAACTGACACCTTTGAATTGTGGTGTTGGTGAAGAATATTGAATATACCATGGACTGCCAGAAGAACGAACAGGTCTATCTTGGAAGAAATACAGCCACAATGTTCCTTAGAAGCAAGGATGGCGAGACTACATCTTACATACTTTGGACATGTTGTCAGGAGGGATCAGTCCCTGGAGAAGAACATCATGCTTGGTAAAGTAGAGGGTCAGCAAAAAAGAGGAAGACCCTCAATGAGATGGATTGACACAGTGGCTGCCAACAGTGGGCTCAAGCATAACAACGATTATTGGCATGGCACAGGACTGGGTAGTGTTTCGTTCTGTAGTACACAGGGTTGCTAAGAGTCGGAACCAACTGGATGGCACCTAACAACAAAAACAACTCCCCCATGACAATAGATGTAAGAGACATGGCTTAGGAAGTACATAATGTTTTAAAATCCAGTAATGCTTTCAAATAAATTGTATTTTTTTCATCCTACTTGTAATGATCAGTTTTATGGGTCAACTTGGCTATGCAATTCCCAGTTGTCAAATCAAACCCTAATCGGGATGTTACTGTGAAGGTATTTTGTAGGTGTAATTAAGGTCCATAATCAGGTGACTTTAAGTAAGGGAGGTGATCCTTTCTGATTCTGTTGAGTCAATGGAATCACAAGGATCCTTATAAGAGGGAGGCAAGAGGGCCAAAGCCAGAAAAAGGAGATGTGACAATGGAAGCAGAGACTGGAGTTATGCCCTTTGAAGATGGAGGAAGGGCCCATGAGCTAAGGAATGTGGGCAGCGTCTGGAAGACGGAAAAGACAAGGACATGGATTCTCCCTTAGAGCTTCCAGAAGGAATCAACCCTGCCAACATCTTGACTTTAGCCCAGTGTGACCCATGTCAGACTTCTATCCTCCAGAACTGTAAAATAATAAATTTTTGTTATTTCAAGTCACTAAATTTGTTACAGCAGCAATAGGAACCTCATACACCACCTATTTGAAAACTCATTGTGTAAACATGTGAAATCTATCATTTATGCCATCTACAAACACCGCTTCCACATACATATGGCCTTATGTCCTCTTTGCCAGAAGTCTGTCACACCTCTAGAGCACTGCCCTGGGCTAAACAGGCAAGCATGACCCTGCCACACTTCTCCTGCTGACCCCTGGTAAAGGCCACACAATCTCGCTCCAGGCAGCGCCTTGCAGGTATGCAAGATGAAACCTATCTCCTTCGCAGTTGGAGACCTGTATCTTTTTCTTCTTGCTACAGAACAACAGAAAACAAATACATTACCTTACAAAAGCATTCTCCCATTGTTGTTGTTAGCTGCTGTCCAGCAGGCCCCCAACTCATGGTGACCCCACGCACAACAGAACAAAACACCGCTCAGACTGTTGTGAGCCACAGGGTTTTCGCTGACTGGCTTTCGAAAGTAGATTGCCAGGCCTTTCTTCCCAGTCTGTCTTAGTTTGGAAGCTCCTCCGAAACCTTTTTAGCATCATAGCTACTACACAAGCCTTCACTGACAGACAGGTGCGTTTGGCCAGAATCAAATCCGGGTCTCCCACAAAGAAGGTGAGAATTCTACCACTGAATCAGCACTGCTCCCTGTGCTTCCATTAGCCACATGCCTAATTTATTTAAATGTAATTCTCTCAGTCCCCTCTAAGTCAGTTTTCCTACATATTCACTGTGAGGATTATTCACTGTGCATTCAAGACACAAGAACACAGAACGCTAAAGTGTTTCCCCTGCTTCATTTAACACTATTCATCACCCCAAGCACTGGGTCTATACCGCCCTCGTGCCAGTTTTTAGCTTGAATAAAGCCTTCAAAATCATTTTGCTCTTAGAATTCCTGCCAAACCTGTTAAATGATTCCTGAGACTACACCATCTGTTGTATTATTTGGAGTGAGAAGCAAAAGAAAAACAAGGAACGTGAAAAGGTGCAACATGGTTCTGATTCAGGGGGATGAAGCCAAAACACCCTCTGTATCTTCACCCTTGTTGCTGTTGCTGTGTGTTATCAAGTTGGTTCTGACTCATAAAGACCCTACAGGACAGGACAGAACTGCCCCATAGGCTTTCCAAGGCTGTAATTTTTACGGAAGTAGATTGCCATATCTTTCTTCCGCAGAGCGGCTGGTGGGTCGAAACCACTGATGTTTTGGTTAAGAGCTGCGTGCTTAACCACCGTGCCACCAGGGCTCCTGCCTCACCCTTCCTAGTAACACAGAATCACTTTTCCAGCTTTGTCTTTTGAAGAGAAGCACTGCATTCATTCCGGAAACAGCCAAAGGCAAGAAAGGCCTTCCTCTATCGAAGTTCTCCCAAAGGCAACGGAACAGGCGGTAGTACCCGGCCAACTATCTTCTGACTGGCTTAGCTGGCTAGAAAACCTATATTAAAGCTGGCTTATCTAGAAGCCAATTACTCTTTAAATCACTTGTAAGAACTTAATGGGGGGAGGGGGTCTGTAAATTTCCATGTGAATGGGCTTGCCTTATTAGCACCTCATAGACAGTCTCTGCTCATGCATGACCAGTGAACAGAACTTTCCAGCTGAAGTGGGAATTCCAGCTGCCTTCTCTGCAGTCTGAATGAGTAATCTTCTCTACTGCCCCCAAATTCCTCTCATTCTTTGGCTGTCCCTCTCAAAAAGTCATCCTCTGTGGCTTTTGCTAATGAGGTGAACCAAGAGCCTCTGCTAAGAGGGACGTCTGCGCCCCTCTCTTCAGGGAAGTGTGGGAGGCAGCATGGGGCTGTGTCTAACACCCTGCAGGGATACAGGATGTCCAGGTGGTATACCCCCGGCAGCTCACAGAGTTGCAGTAGTGAAGGATTCTATGGGCAACTCACAGCGACCCTCTGTGACATGGAACTGCCCCATAGGGTTTCCTAGACTGTAATCTTTATGGGAGCAGAGAGCTAGGTCTTTCTCCCATGGAGCCACTGGTGGATTCAAACCACTAACCTATAGTCAGCAGCTGAGCACTTAGCCATTGTGCCACCAGGGCTCCTTGTTAGGCTGCTAAATAACCTGAATGCTGCAAATGACTGTTTCAGGGTGTCAGTCAATTGCTTACATAAACTATCCTGCTTGGGAACTTATGTTTCCAGAGCAGGTGAATAAACGTTTGCTGAGCACTTAGTAGGTGACAAACTGTGTGCCAGGTACTTTTGGACACACTAACTCAGGAGCATCAGCCTTTCTCATCTACTCCATCAGTCTAGGCCAAATAAGCCACGAGGAGGAGGAAGACAGACCTTATGTGCGACATTTCGGCGCTCCACCCTTGATGACTGTGTTAGATGGTGGGCTCAGGAAAGCCTGCATACATTCTCCTCTCCTTCAACCAGCTGCTGTCAAGTTGACTAACTCATGGCAACCCCATGTGTGTCAGAGTAGAACTGCGCTCCATAAGGTTTTCCGTAGCTGGTTTTTTTTGGAAGTAGATCGCCAAGCTTTTCTTTCGAGCCACCTCTGGGTGGACTCAAACCTCCAACTTTTCATTTAGCAGCCGAGCACGTTAACTGTTTTCACCACTCCTGTCCTTTGGCTTCTCATAATTAAAGAATATTCAGCTTGTAGATGACTATTTACTGAGTGCCTACGATGGACCAGTGCTAAGGACATAAAGTGAACAAAACAGAAATGGTCTTTGCCCTTATGGAGCTGACACTCTAGATCAGGGGTCAGCAAACTATAACCTGGGCCCAGAAAAACTGCTCTGACAGGGATCACAATAGAGGGTCCTGGACAGAGCTGGAGAAAAATTCAAATTCACAAAACAAGACCAGACTTACTGGTCTGACGGAGACTGGAGAAACCCCAAGACTACGGCCCCTGGATGCTCTGCTGACGCAGAACTGAAGCCACTTCCGAAGTCTACCTTTCAGACAGACAGGCCTATAAAACAAACAATAACACACAAGGAATGTGCCTCTCACTTCAATCACGTATACAAGACTACATGGGCTACACTTGCCCAAAAGCAAAGACGAGAAGGCTGGAAAGGACAAGTGAATGGGACAAATGGAAATGGGGAATCCGGGGGGAAGAGGGAGAGTGCTGATACATTGTGACGATTGTAACCAATGTCACAAAGCAATTCGTGTATAAATTGCTGAATGAGAAACTAATTTGTGCTGTAAACTTTCACCTAAAGCACAGTAAAATTTTAAAAAAAACAAGTAAAAAAAAAAAATCTATAACCTGGGGGCCATATCCAGGTTGCTGTATGTTTTTATAAATAAAGTTTTATTGGTACACAGCCACACTCATTCATCTGCCTATGGCTGCTTTTGCGCTACAATGACAGAGGTGAGTAGTTGCTACAGATGTTATGGCTCGCAAAGCCTAAAATATTTACTATCTGGCTCTTTGCAGAAAAAGTTTGCTGACCCCTGGTGGTATAGATCTATGCGTACTGGGCAGTGAAGTCTAAGGAATTCCATTCTTTCTTTCTGTTGACAAATACCCAAACTGGATTAATCACTTATCCTGCAAGAATGAAAGGAACCAATGAGGGAGGGAAGGAAGGAGGAAAGGAAAGAAGGAAGGAAAGGAGGAGGGAGGGAGAGAGGGAGGGAGGGAAAGAAGAAAGGGAACTTCTAGCAACAAAAATATTAACTATAGGAACTACGAGAAAAGATAAGAGGTTGCATCTGCTTTTGGAAGAAGAAGGGGCAGAAAGTCCACAAGGAGCAAAAAGGTGAAAGGAAAAGACATCACAAGAATAAATGCAAATGCCAGCTGAGATGAAAACTAGGCTCAGTGACATAAGGCCACGCTGCTTTCATGGAAATTCAAACTGCAAAACCAGAATTAAAACTTACAATATATGGCAAAAGAGCAACACTGACAAAGAGAAAAACCTAAATTGATGAAGTAGAGAGCAAACAAGATACTCTAAGAATTCAGAGAAAAAAATAACAAAGAAATAAAAAGTATAAGAGAGTTCCAGAGGAAAGGAAGAGAGACTCAGTGTAAAGAAATCGATTTTCTATCGGAAGCCACCAGAATAACTGAAAAAGAAGCAATTACGGTAACTTTGACTGAGGAACTATTATGTCTTAGACACTGTGGTAAACACTTTATGCTCATTATCACTTTTAATCCTTACAAGAACCCTTTAAGACACAAACTAATTTATCCTAGTTTTTCAAATGAAAAATTAAAAGAGTTACAGGGAATATGTAAATTACCCATCATTTGCTAGTAAATGGACAAAGTAGGGCTCATATCCCAGGCTAATTATATTTAACATGCAGTATCCTGTATCCCAAGGAGCCTTGGTGGCACAGTGGTTAAGCGCTCAATGCTAACCAAAGGCTCAGCAGTTCAAATTTACCAGTCGCTCTGGGGAAGAAAGACGTGGTAGTCTGCTTCCACAAACCTTGGAAACCCTGTGGGGCAGTCCTACTCTGTCCTATAGGGTTGCTATGAGTAGGAATCAACTTGACAGCAGTGTTTTTTTTGTTTTTTGGTTTTTTTCTGTATCCCACAAGGAACTCTGGCAGCGCAATGGTTAAGCACTAGGCTGCTAACGAAAGGTTGGCAGTTCGAACCCAGCAGCAGCTGCGTGGGAGAAACGCCTAGTGATCTACTTCCATAAAGATTACGGCCTAGAAAACCTTATGGGGCAGTCCTACGCTGCCACATGGGGTTGCTATGAGTTGAAATCAACTCCACAGCATCTAACAACAGCAACACTAACCTAAAGGCTGGCACTTCAAACCCACCCAGCAGTGCTGTAGATGAAAGTTCTGAGTATCTACTTCCGTGAAGATTACAGCCTAGAATCCTGCGGGGCGGTTCTACTCCGGCACACGGGGTCACTACGAGTTGAAATTGGCTTGACAACACCTGACAACAACAGCAATTCTATATCCCTAATCAAAGAAACAAAGAATAAAAATCCTGCTGAAGGAAAAACAAATTGGTCCCACTTTGTAGATAAAAATGATTCACTCTTATTTGTGTTCCAAAAACGTAATGAAGAGCAATTCATGTGTACACACATTTTGTCACTTTTTTGAGAAACAAGGAAAGACCCTATAAATTTGGGGATGATTATGGGCACCCTATGAATCAATAATGGGATTTGGGAAAGCAACTGGTATGACCCAGGTGGCGCTAATGAGAATCACCGCTTGGCTGAAAGAAGGCAATGGTGCTCTGCACGCATCCAGACACAGCTGAGATATCCTCTAGTTCTAGGAGCCACTTTTAAGGACTTTGATGAAATGAGTCAACTCAACAACTGGTTTTTGTAATTCAATCCTCCCATGAGCCCCCGTGATGCAGTGGTTAAGAGCCTGGCTACTAACCAAAAGATCAGCAGTTCGAATCCACCAGCAGCTCCCTGGAAACCCTGTGGGGCAGTTCTACTCTGTCTTATACGGTAGCGATGAGTTGGAAGCGACTCAAAGGCAACAGGCTTGGTTTTCTGTTTTTTTGGTATGTTGTCAGCAAAAGTAATATTCAAATGATTTTCTGGGCAGTGAGTGTAAGGTTTTGCTTAAAATATTAGAGGAAGCACCATTTCTTTTTTTTTAATCACAAGTCTATGGCTTATAGAATAATGCAGCCTATTTCAGTCATTATTGTCATGTGGGCATTATTATTTTACAAACTTGGCAGAAAAGAATAATCAGAGTCTAAAGATAACTCTCTAAAGCCACTCTGAACTGCCCCTTGAAGGGTTTTGGATGCTTCCAAGAGCTGAGTAGAAGCTCAGCCCTCCTAAGAGAACAAGCGTAGCCAAAAGAAACAAACAAGCAGGAGCGGCAGTTTCATACTTGGCGCCGCTCTTGAATTAGTAATGCAGGATGATCAAATGGAATAAGTTATAAGTTTTGTTCTGAATATGCTGAAATGCTAATGATTTTATGAATACCCAATGTCAATTATTTATTCATTATTAACACTCCACCATCAGATTAAAAAGAAGATGCATGTGTGTGCTCTCTGCTCCTACTGCTCTCTCTCTCGTCTTATTACACCGCCCCGTGGCTTCGTAGCTCATGAATGATTTAATGCAATTTGAAAACAGAAATCGCAATCTCAATACAGACACTAAAGTTGATATGGGGTGGCATTCTGTTACGGTCTCGGGTTGTTTATCAAATTTTCATAAGTGGTAAATATTTGATACTTTTTCTAAGATCTACTTTCAAGTTCGGAGTAGTTGTATGTGATCTTCTGATTAACTATTATTCTAACTGTGAAAAAGAGAGTCGACTCTGCATGGCCTTCAATTTCAAAACTTTTGCTTATTTCAATATTTTCATCTGACTTTAGAAAATGCCCGGGAAGGGGTGAATGCTTCTATATAGGAAATGTTTCCTTCAGGAAGGCGGGAGGCAGAAATTTCACACATTCAGGTATCACGTGGCTTACAAAGAGCTTTCATCCTCTCACTTCAACCTCACAAAATCCTCCCAGCCAGCTGTGATTAATTCCCTCATTATACATAAGAGAACAGAGGCTTACACATTTCGTGAGTTTTCCAAAGTCTAACAGTTCTCTAATGGCACAGAGCCTGGCCTCAAAACATCCAGTTTCACTTCGCTCCGCCCTGAGGATGCTGTTAGCCAAGACAGGGATTTGAAGATCGGCCCCAGCTCAAATGATTTCTGATCCTCCTTCTCAAAGGCAAACATGGAGAGTGATACTGTAGCTGATGATGAAATTGAAAATGTGCTTCTGGAAAGACTTCTGTGGTCTTCACCTGGAAGTCTACATATTCCCTATGGTGCTGATATGAGAGGACAAGTAAATTACATGCTGTAACTACAGAGCTTGTGTCGGAAATGGCTGTGTGCCTTCTCAGGAGATGGCACGATGCCTCGTGTGAGATAACCACTAGGCATTGACTTGACTCCGACTCATGGTGACCCCATGTGGGTCAGAGTAGAACTGCGCTCCATAGAGTTTCCATAGCTGACTTCTTAGAAGTAGATTACCAGGCCTTTCTTCTGAGATGCCTCTGGGTGGACCTGAACCTCCAACCTTTGGGTTAGCAGCCGAGCACATTTAACCAATGTACTACCCAGGGATTCCCGTGTGAGATAGCCATGTGATAATATCTGTGGACTGAATTTGTACTTGAACCTCCTTTGGCAGGATATATTAATGATTGTTGGCTGGCCTCCCATGGACTCAGCTGTGCAAAGCTTTAAAAAAAAAAAAAAGTTTATTTAATCCATTTAGCTTAACAAGTAGGTGATCGATGGAATGAAAAAGAATCAGACCGACTGACCATTTTTACTAAGTTACCCAACAGACTTCTCATTTCAATTAAGCAACCAGTCAGCTCAATCCAGTCATGTAGTACTGAGGGACACAGACCTGGGTCCCGGGCGAGGACAAGGGCTGGCTCCAGCAACCCCTCCTGGCTTTAGTGCCCAGACCTGGGAAAGGAAAAGAGCAATCAGCCCTCCTTTGGACATTTCTGTGTGGAAATAAAAAAGTGTGAACAACTTGTCCATCCCTAAACCTAAAAACTGTCATTGGGAAGTCAGAAAAATCCAGCAATATGAGTTCTATCTTCACCAAACTCAAGGCCCAAAACTTCATAGAACTGTGGAGAAAGTCCACCCAATCAATGGAATTCAGAGCTAAGAAAGAAGCCGCTGAGTGGCATAATTGCTGTGATTAGTCAGACGGTGTAATTACAGTAAACACATGATAAATTGCCACGGACGCATGTAATTGCAGAGCATAATGATGTTATTATGATTTCCGACGATATAATTTGGATATATAATAAATGCCCGTAACAATATTAAGACATTTTTCATTTGTGAATTTCTTTCAGTCCCTGGTTTGGCTTTCTTACATTTTCTAGGTTTAAACCTAAGTCACACAGGAAATGAGCCCATTCAGCCCACGAAATGAAAAGTGGGTATTATCCAACATGATACCTTGGTGAGAAGGTAGACAGAGAGATAAAAAGGATTTGAAGTGTGAAGTAGGTCCTCAGGATGGTCCTAAACCTCCATTATAGATAATGGCTGAAATGCAAGAAAATACTTGTACGTATATGGATGCTATTACACCTACGTTCCATTCTGATGGACTTTATAATTTTACCATAAGTTTACTACTGAACTCTCAATGAAAATAAGCTTTCCTGAAAATAACGCCACCGGCAGCATCTTTGGTTTAAACGTTCCAAAGAGGAGACAATGTTTTTAAGGTATCTGCACATTGGATTTATATGTGTGCAAATTTTCTATCACGTAACAGTAGGCTGATAATTTATGAGTTGTCTCGAATTCTTTTTAGATAAGTAGAGTCTGAAAAATCGAAAATTTTTTTTTTCATAGAAATGGTGAACTGGAAGAGTTCTTCGAGTGGGGGTGAAGAGACCCACAGTTGAAGGGTCCGTGAAGTCCCTTCGTTCAATATGCTCTACATATGACGGGAAGTGCATTTTCCTTGGGGAGGAGCTCGGAGCTCTCATCAGTGCCTTCAGTGGGGTCGTGAGGCCAGAAAGGTCTACCCTGGAGATTTTCCCCACCCACCTTCACTCGGGCTGGAATCATCTCTACGAACACTTGACGGATCTTAACTCCACAGCTGCTTCAACCTTTCTAGTCAAGAGGCTCTAACAAATCTTTGAAAGAGCTTGACTTGTTCCATTATTCATAAGACACTCCAGTTGTTAGAAACATGCTCCCATATATTGATCATAATTCCTCCTCATCATAACTTGTGCCTTTTTGTCTTACTCTCTCTTCTAAGTGAAAGCCCTCTAAATATTCGAAGCCAACTCGTAAGTTCCCCCTCTAGCCCTGAAGATCCCACCTTGCTCATACTCTGTGGATCACCAGTCCATCAAGATTCTGTGTACTTGTTGCTGTTAGCTGCCTTCGGGTGTGCTCCAACTCATGGCAACTTCATATATAACAGCACAAAATGGTGCACGATCCTGCACCATCTTCATGATCGTTGGTATGTTTGAATCCATTTTTGGGGCTATTGTGTTAACCCATCTCATGGAATGTTTCCCTTGTTTTCGTTGATCCTCTACTTTACCCAGCATGATGTCCTTCTCCAGGGACTGGTCCCTCCTGGTTAACATGCTGAAAGTACATGAGACGAAGTCTCGCCATCCTTGCTTCTAGGGGCATTCTGGCTGTACTTCTTACAAGACAGGCTAGTTTGTTCTTCTGGCAGTCCATGGTATATTCAGTATTCTTCACCAACACTATAATTCAAAGGCACCAATTCTTCTTTGGTCTTCCTTATTCATTGTCCAGCTTTAAAATGCATATGAGGGAAGTGTGGTCAACATGGCGGAGTAGTTAGATGCTTCCTATATCCCTCTTACAACAAAGACCTGGAAAAACAAGTGATTTGATTCTATGTGAATATCTGGGAGCTCTGAACAAGGCAAGGTTAAGAAATCAGTCTGAGTGATATGGGAGAGGGAGGCCGTTTGGAAGAGGTGAGGAGGGTCAGAGCTGCAGCCCCCAAAACCGCAGCACCGCAGCCACGCTGGTCCGCTGTGAAGCAGGCAAACAGCTGTGCTGTGCACACGCTTGGGAAGCAGTTTCCACATCGAGAGAGACCCGGCAGCAGAAATTCTGCTTGGATACTCCGAACCAGTGCAGAGCAGCTCCCAAGAGGCTAAGACAAGTACATGCGTGCACATTTTCACGGGGATTAAAAAAAAAAAAAAAGCCCAGCTGGTAAAAACCTCTCTCCCTTTTACCTCTTCCCTCCGTGCTCTGCACCGGGAGTCCGCTGGGCAGAAGTAGATCCCAGAAGGCACCCTGACCCACTCTCCTGGCCTTGGAGAAGGAACAAATAAGCTGCTGGCTCCCCTAGGCCAGGAACACAGGGTTGGCACAGCTCCTTTGCTGGACACAGGTATCAGGGGTCCGCAGACTCTGAGTGCCCTACACCCCTGTATAGACTTGTGGGGACCCATCTCAACAGCGTTACTCCTCACTGCCACAGTACAACAGGGCAAACATCTGAAGTTTAACTTCAACTGCTTCAGCTGTGAACTGGCAGATCTGTAACCCTCGAAACAGCCCTGCCCCTCAAGCAGGCACTTTTATCAATCTGCATCAGGGGCCTGAGGACTGGTGGTAGCACCTAAAGCACCTAGTCACCTACTACAGGAGTTCATGAAAAAGTGGTGCCCTTGAGTCTTTACAGCCAACAGAGTGGGGTGCTCATAGTCCAGCTGCAAAACTCACCCACCTACTCACCCTAGAGAATACGGACACGCTTTCCTTTCAGACTCTCAGGGGCAGCTGTCAGCCCCCTGCCTGGCTCAGCATGTGATCCCCTACCATAGCCAGAGTCCAGTGCCTGCACCAATCACCCATGCCTCTCTAGGACTGGGGGTGAGAGCCTGCATCACACACCTGGTGGCCAACTGCCTGAACACCCCAGCTGAACCCATATAGGAAAATTTAACAGACTCCTGTGTGCACATATTTAGTTACAGAACTAACTACCTGGCGACAGGGCATTAGAGATCCAAAGGTGTCAAATTCAAACACACGAGCAGCCTATTTGGGCATATCAAAACAAAACAAAATAAGAAGCTAGGTCTCACTAAGCAAATACAAAATAAACTTATAATAAATTATCGATGGCTCGGAGACAACAGTCATTATCAAGTCACATAAAGAGGCAGTCCATGATGGCTTCAGCAAGCTCCAAAAATAAAGAATCAATAAATTCTCTGGAGGAAGAGAACTTCTTGGAATTACCAGAGGCAGAATACAAAAGATTAATATACAGAACACTTCTAGAAATAAGAAAGGAAATTCTACAGAATGCAGAAACATCCAGGGAACATACAGACACAGTAGTAGTGGAACTTAAAAAAGTTATTCAAGAACATAATGCCAAATTTAATAGGCTGCAAGAATCCACAGAGAGACAGGAATCAGAAATCCAGAAGATTAACAATAAAATTTCAGAATTAGACAACTCAATAGCAACTCAAGGGAGCAGAATTAAGGCAGTAGAAGTTAGAATTAGTGACACTGAAGATAAAGCTCTTGATGCCAACTTATTTGAGGAAAATCAGGTAAAGGAATTAAAAAGAATGAAGAAACTCTAAGAGTCATGTGGGACTCTATCAAGAGAAATAACCTACGAGTGACTGGAGTACCAGAACTGGGGGGGATAACAGAAAATACAGAGAAAATTGTTGAAGATTTGTTGACAGAAAACTTCCCTGATACCATGAAAGATGAGAAGATATCTATCCAAGATGCTCATCGAATCCCACATAAGGTAGAACCCAAAAGGAAGTCACCAAGACATATTATAATCAAACTTACCAAAACCAAAGATTAAGAGAGAATTTTAAGAGCAGCTAGGGATAAAAGAAAAGTCATCTACAAAGGAGAGTCAATCAGAATAAGCTCGGACTACTTAGCAGAAACCATGCAGTCTAGAAGGCAATGGGATGACATACTTAAAGCCTTGAAGGAAAATAACTGTCAGCCAAGAGTTATATATCCAGCAAAACTGTCTCTCAAATATGATGGTGAAATTAGGGCATTTCCAAATAAGCAGAAGTTCAGGGAATTTGCAAAAACCAAACCAAAATTACAAGAAATACTAAAAAAGTCCTACGGTTAGATAATCAATAACACCAGCTAACAACACAAGACTAGAACACAGAACAGAGCAACCAGATAGATATTCACTCAGATACGGAAATCGAAAATACATCAAAGCTAAAACATTGAAAATAGGGAAACAGATACCAATACGTAAAAAAGGACAATCTTAAAATAAAAAAAGAGGGACTTAAAAATGGAGACATTGATTTTCTATATGGAGGGGAAGTTAAGGCGATATAAGGTAATAAAAGACTGGTATAAACTTAGAAAAATAGGGGTAAATATTAAGGTAACCACAAAGGAATCTAACAATCCTACAAATCAAAATTAAAAAGTAGAAAAACATAAAGACTCAGCAAACACAAAATCTACAACAAAGAAAAAGATGAAAAAAAAAATACATAAAGAAAAACGACTCAGCACAGAAAATTGAGGTGAACAAAGAAACTGTGAACAACACACAAAAAGAGATATCAGGATGATAGCACTAAACTCATACCTATCAATAATCACGCTGAATGTAAACGGACTTAATGCGCCAATAAAGAGACGGAGAGTGGCAGATTGGATAAAAAAGCATGATCCATCTACATGCTACCTACAAGGGACGCACCTTAGACTTAAAGACACAAACAGGCTAAAACTCAAAGGATGGAAAAAATGTATCAAGCAAACAACACTCAAAAACAGCACGAGTGGCAATATTAATCTCTGACAAAATAGACTTTAAAGTAAAATCCACCACAAAGGATAAGGAAGGGCACTATATAATGATTAAAGGGTCAATATACCAGGAGGACATAACTGTAATAAATATTTACACACCAAACAACAGGGCTCCAAAATACATAAAACAAACTCTAACAGCTCTGAAGAGAGAGATAGACAGCTCCACAATAGTAGTAGGAGACTTTCAACACCCCACTTTGGAATGAAAGAAGCTCAGCAAAGACACGGAAGAGCTAAATGCTACAATCAACCAACTTGATCTCATAGACATATATCGAACACTGCACCCAACGGCAGCCAAGTATACTTTCTTTTCCAATGCACATGGAACATTCTCCAGAATAGACTACATATTAAGCCATAAAGCAAGCCTTAACAAAATCCAAAACATCGAAACATTACAAAACATCTTTTCTGACCCTAAAGCCATCAAAGTGGAAATCAACAACACAAAAAGCAAGGAAAAAAACTAAAACACATGAAAACCGAACACCACCTTGCTCAAAAACTACTGGGTTATTGAAGAAATCAAGGATGGAATAAAGAAATTCATAGAATCAAATGAGAATGAAAATACATCCTACCAGAACCTCTCGGGCACAGCAAAAGCAGTGCTCAGAGGTCAGTTTATAGCAATAAATGCACACATCCAAAAAGAAGAAAGGCTCATGATCAAAGCATTAACCCTACGACTGCAACAAGTAGAAAGAGAGCAGCAAAAGAAGCCCAAGGTGCCAGAAGGAAGGAAATAATAAGAATCAGAGCAGAATTAAATGAAATAGAGAATAGAAAAACAATTGAAAGAGTTAACAAGTCCAAAAGCTGGTTCTTTGAAAAGATCAACAAAATTGGCCAAACTGACAAAAGGAAAACTGGAGAGGAAGCAGATAACCCATATAAGAAATGAGATGGGTGATATCACAACAGACCAAACTGAAATTAAAAGAATCATAACAGATTACTATGAAAAACTGTACTCTGACAAATTTGAAAACCTAGAGGAAATGGACAAAATTCTAGAAATTCACTACCTACCTACATTAACACAAACAGAGGTAGAACAACTAAATAAACCCATAACAAAAGAAGAGATTGAAAAGGTTATTAAAAAAACTGCCAACAAAAAAAGCCCTGGCCCGGATGGCTTCACTGGAGAATTCTACCAAACTTTCAGAGAATAGATAACACCACTTCTACCAAAGGTATTTCAGAGCATAGAAAAGGATGGAATACTCCCAAACTCATTCTATGAAGCCAGCATAACCCTGATACCAAAACCAGGTAAAGACACCCCAGAAAAAGAAAATTACAGACCAATATCCCTCATGAACGTTGATGCAAAAATCCTCAACAAAATTTTAGCCAATAGAATTCAGCAACATATCAAAAAAATAATTCACCATGACCAAGTGGGGTTTATACCAGGTATGCAGGGACGGTTCAACATTAGAAAAACAATCAACGTAATCCATCACATAAATAAAACAAAAGACAAGAACCACATAATCCTATCAATCCATGCGGAAAAGGCATTCGACAAAGTCCAACACCCATTTATGACAAAAACTCTCAACAAAAGAGGAATAGAAGGGAAATGCCTCAGTATAATTAAGGTCATTTATACAAAGCCAACAGCCAACATCATCCTGAATGGAGAGACTTTGAAAGCATTCCCCTTGAACAGGAACCAGACAAGGATGCCCTTTATCACCTCTATTATTCAACATTGTGCCGGAGGTCCTAGCCATGGCAGTTAGGCTAGAAAAAGAAATAAAGGGCATTCAAATTGGTAGGGAAGAAGTCAAAGTATCTCTGTTTGCAGATGATATGATCTTATACGCAGAAAACCCCAAGGAATCCACAAGAAAACTACTGGAACTAAAGGAAGATTTCAGCAAAGTTTCAGGATACAAGATAAACATACAAAAATCAATTGGATTCCTTTATACCAACAAAGAGAACCTTGAAGAGGAAATCACCAAATCAATACCATTTACAATAGCCCCCAAGAAGATAAAATACTTAGGATAAATCTAACCACAGATGTAAAAGGTCTTTACAGAGAAAACTACAAGGTACTACTGCAAGAAACTAAAAGAGACCTGCATAAGTGGAAAAATATACCTTGCTCATGGATAGGTAGATTCAACATTGTGAAAATGTCAATTCTACCCAAAGCAATCTACAGATACAATGCAATCCAAATCCAAATTCCAGCAGCATTTTTTCATGAGATGGAGAAACAAATCACCAACTTATATGGAAAGGGAAGAGGCCCCGAATAAATAAAGCATTACTCAAGAAGAACAACAAAGTGGGAGGCCTTGTACTACCTGACTTTAGGACCTATTATACCGCCACGGTAGTCAAGACAGCCTGGTACTGGTACAACAACAGATACATAGACCAGTGGAACAGAGTTGAGAATCCAGATACAAGCTCATCCACCTATGAGCAGCTAATATTTGACAAAGGCCCGAAGTCCATTAACTGGGGAAAAGACAGTCTCTTTAACAAATGGTGCTGGCATAACTGGATATGTATATGCAAAAAACTGAAACAAGACCCATATCTCACATCATGTACAAAAACTAACTCAAAATGGATCAAAGACTTAAATATAAAATTGAAAACGATAAAGATCATGGAAGAAAAAATAGGGACAATGCTAGGAGCCCTAATACATGGCATAAACACAATACGAACCATAAGTAACAATGCACAAGCACCAGAAGAGAGACTAGATAAACGGGAGTTCCTAAAAATCAAACACTTACGCTCATAAAAAGACTTCACCAAAAGAGTCAAAAGAAAACCTACAAACTGGGAAAAAATTTTTGGCTACGACAAATCTGATCAGCATCTAATCTCTAAAATCTACAAGATACTGCAAAACCTCAACAGCAAAAAGACAAATAACCCAGTTAACAAATGGGCAAAGGGGCCATCTAAGATACTCCACTGGTCTCATCCCTTCGGGAGCAAGGGAGAATGAAGAGAACAGGATACAAGGAAAAGATTAGTCCGAAGGACTAATTGTCCACAGCTACCAAGGCCTCCACTGGACTGAATCCAGTACAGCCAGATGGTACCCGGCTACCACCACTGACTGCTCTGACCAGGATCACAACAGAGGGTTCTGGACAGAGCTGGAGAAGGATGTAGAGCATGATTCTAACTCACAAAAAAATAAAAAGGCCAGATTTACCGGTCTAAAGGAGAGTGGAGAAACCCCAGAGTATGGCCCCCAGATGCCCTTTTAGCTCAGTGGTGAAGTTACCACCGAGGTTCACTGCTCAGCCTGGGAGTGGACAGCCCCGTAAAACCAAATGAGACTAACGAGATACAGGAGTCCAGTGACAAGGGCCAGAAGGCAGAAGGGGACAAGGAAGCTGGTGATAGGGAACCCAAGGTTGAGTAAGGATATTGTTGATGTGTTATGAGATTGTTAACCGTTGTCATAGGGCAACATGTGTAGTAACTGTTAAATGAGAAACTATTTTGTTCTGTAAGCCTTCATCTGAAGTGAGAATAACAGCACAATTGGAAGAGCGTAGTCAATGTCACTGAACTGTGTATGTAGAAATTTTTGAAACAGTGTATCTTTGGCTATGTGTATTTTCACCAAAAAAAAAAAAAGAGGTTGAGAATTTAGAGGATTAATATGTTGTGGGGTTGTTGTTATCCAATGTCATAAAACAACATGTGTACTACTGTTTCATGAGAAACTATTTGTTCTGTAAGCCTTCACCTGAAGTACAATAAAAAATATATATATATATTTATAAAAAGATTCAAAACGCAAAAAAAAGAAAAAGGGCAAAGGATATAACAGGCACTTCACCAAAGAAAATATTCAGGCAGCTAACAGACACATGAAGAAATGCTCACGATCATCAGCCATTAGAAAAATGCAGATCAAAACTACAATGAGATATCATCTCACCCCAACAAGGCTAGCCTTAATCCAAAAAACACAAAATAACAAATGCTGGAGAGGTTGTGGAGAGACTGGAACACTTATACACTGTTGGTGGGAATGTAAAATGGTACAACCATTTTTGGAAATCGATTTGGCGCCTCCTTAAAAAGCCAGAAACAGAAGTACCATACGATTCAGCTATTCCGCTCCTTGGCATATATCCTAGAGAAACAAGAGCCTTCACACAAATAGATACATGCACGCTCATATTCATCACAGCACTGTTCACAATAGCCAAAAGATGGAAGCAACCTAAGTGCCCGTCGATGGACAAATGGATAAACAAACTATGGTATATCCACACAATGGAATATTATGCAACGATAAAGAACAATGATGAAGCTGTGAAACATCGTATAACTTGGTGGAAGCTGGAACTTATGCTGAGTGAATTTAGTCAGTCACAGAAGGACAAATACTGTATAAGACCACTATCATAAAAACTCAAGAAAAGGTTTAAACACAGAAGAAAACATTCTTTGATGGTTACGGGCATGGGGAGGGAGGGTGAGGGTTATTCACTAACTAGATAGCAGATAACAATCATCTTAGGTGAAGGGAAGGACAGCACACACTACAAGGGAAGCCAGCACAACTGGACTAAGCCAAAGCTAAGAAGTTACCTCAATACAATCAAATACTTTGAGAGACAGAGTAGCAGGGATGCGGTGTCTGGGGACCATGCTTTCAGGGGACATCTAGGTCAACTGGCATAACAAACCTTGTTAAGAAAATGTTCTGCATCCTACTTTGGTGAGTGGCGTCTGGGGTCTTAAAAGCTTGCAAGCAGCCATCTAAGATGCATCAATTGGTCCCAACCACTAGGAGTAAAGGAGAGTGAAGAACACCAGAGACACAAGGAAAGTATTAGCCCAAGAGACAGAATGGGCCACATAAACCAGAGACTTCATCAGCCTGAGACCAGAAGAACTAGATGGTGCCCAGCTACCAGCAATGTAAGTCCTGACAGGGAACACAACAGAGAGTCCCTGATGGAGCACTAGAACAATGGGATGCAGAACTCAAATTCTAGTAAGAAGACCAGACTTAATGGTCTCACTGAGACTGGAGGCGACCCAGAAAGCATGGCCCCTGGTCTCTGTATCACCCCAGAACTAAAACAATTTCCAAGGCCAACTCTTCAGACAGGGACTGGACTGGACTGTGGGACATAAAGTGATACTTGTAAAGAATGCGCCTCTTGGTCAAGTAGATACAAGAGACCAATGGGGCAGCTTCTGTCCAGAGGTGAGAGGGGAAGGCAGAGAGAGTTAGGAGCTGGTTGAATGTTCATGGGGAATCAGGGGCGGAGGGGAGGAGTGTGCTGTCGCAGAATGGGGTGAGCAGTTGGAGTCTCGTAATAATGTATGTAAAAAAAAAAAATTCTGTATGGGAGACTAACTTGAAATGTAAACTTCATTTAATTACAACAATTAAAAGAAAAAAAAAGAAACAAAAAAAAATGCATATGACGTAACTGAAAACACCATGGCTTGGGTCAGGCGCACCTTAGTCCTCAAAGTGACATCTTTGCTTTTTAACACTTTAAAGAGGTCTTTTGAAGCAGATTTGCCCAATGCAACGCGTCATTTGATTTCCTGACTGCTGCTTCCATGCGCATTGATTGTGGATCCAAGTAAAATGAAAAAAACCAAACCTGCTGCCATTGAGTAGATCCCAACTCATAGCAATGTTATAGGACAGAGCAGAACTGCCCCATAGGGTTTTCAAGAAGCAGCTGGTGGATTCGAACTGCCAACCTTTTGGTTAGCAGCCAAACGCTTAACCACTGTGTCACCACAACTACCTAGACTAGGGGTCAGCAAACATCTTTTGCAAAGGGACAGACAGGAAATATGCTTGGCTTTGCAGGCCATAAGGTTTCTGTCATGACTATTCAACTCTGTCATTGTAGTGCAAAAGCTGACCTTATGTCAATTTACGGGATGGCTGTGTTCCAAAAAAACCTTACTTACAAAAGCAGGTGTCAGGCTGCGTTTGGTGCATGTGATTTGCAGATTCATGATCTAGATGAGTATGAAGCATAAAAGAGCCCTGGGAAACTATGAATGCCCTTATCTGCTAACTAGATTTTGCTAATACATCTTAACATTTTTTTTTAAACAATGACGCATGCTATCAATTTGTATTGAGGATGCAGCTAACAAAATGCCCTAAATCAGCACCGTCGGACAAAACTTTCTGTGATAATGGACACGTTCTCTCTATCTGCATTTTCCAACATGGTAGCCACTAGCTACATGTGCCTACTGAGCACTTGAAATGCAGCTGGTGCATCTTAAAACCCATTGCCTTCGAGCAAATTCCAACTCATAGCGACCCTACAGGACAGGGTAGAACTGCCCCGTAGGGTTTTCAGGGCTATAAATCTCTACAGAAGCAGACTGCCTCATCTTTCTCCCACAGAGCAGCTGGTGGGTTCAAACCACTGACCTTTTGGTTACCAGTCGAACATTTTAACCACTGCACCACCAGGCCTCCTCTGGTGTATCTTAGGAATGGAATTTTTAAATTGTAATTAATTTACATTAAAATTTACATAGTCATATGAGTAGCTACCATACTGGGGAGCACAGCCCCGACACATTGTTTTCCCATGCATGCTCCCCTTCAACTCCACCATACTCATTTACAACACTCTATAGTATGTTATGGAGTCCCTGGTGGTACACACGGTGAACGTTCAAGTCCACCAGAGGCACCTAGGAAGAAAGGCCTGAGGATATACTTCTGAAAAATCAGCCATTGAAAACCCTTTGGAGCGTAGTTCTACTCTGACACACATGGGGGCGCCATGAGTCAGAGTCTACTTGAGGACAAATAGGACCTGGGACATTACATTTTATTAAATTTTCAAATAAAATAGTTTATTATCATCTCAGCAAACATAAACCTTGAAGCATTATGGAAGTTCAATAAATACTGATGATGATAAGTAAATTGAATCATTACAGATAATGAAAAAGCATGACAGAATCTGAGACAGAATTATAATCAGTTTTGTTACTACTGATGTAGATTTTCCATGGAAGTAGGAGCCATGAGCACATAGCCGGACAGGTTTTCATGATTTTAAATTATTTTAATGAATTTCACATTTTGGATATTTATCTGAAGTTAATTCAAGCTTTTCCTATTTGACATTCTCCTGCCATGAATATTGATAGGTTTTTCTGTGGTATGAATTTCCAAGTGCTCTTTTTTTTTCTTGTACCTTGAGGGTTCGGATTTTAGCATGCATTGTTTATTGCTTAATTTCATTTTAACTCTGCAGAAAGGGGAAAAGATCATTTCATCCTAGTTCTCGCTGTGAGAAAGAAATGAACCAGAAAACTAACCAAGAAAAGAATTAAGAACCCCAATGGGCTATAAAGTAAATGAGCTCATGAACTGAGCACACAATTATTACTCAAAATACATTTCTTTATTGCATTCATTCACTTATCTATTTAACAGAAAAGAGCTCTTAACATTGGAGACATAAGAGTGAACTGAAAAAATGTGGGTTCTGCCCTCAAGGACCTAACATCTCGTGCAGATGACAGATATTTATCAGGGCTCCTCAAAAATAAAGAACCATTTACAAGATATATTTTGGAAAATTCCACAGCACACCAAGGGAGTGTGACCAAGGGGCCTGAGTTGCCCAAGAAGAAGTGACATTTGAGGTGGCATGTAAAGACTGATTTCAGAGCCTCCCAGACAGAGCAGAAGCAAATACATACTAGCGTGAAGGAGCATGCTAGATCAGAAGACGTGGGAGAGGTGGCCAGAACTGGACATAGGGGTTAAAGGCAGGAATCTAGTCCCTATCTGTTACGGACTAACTGTGCCCAGTAAGAAGATCTTGACGTCCTAACTCCTGTATGTGTGAACGTGACCTTGTTTGGAACGAGGGTCTTCGCAGATGTTACCGATTAGGTTACCATGAGGTCATGATGGACAAGGGTGTGTCCTAATCTAACGTGACTGGTGTCCTTATAAAAAGAGAAGAGGTGCAAACACAGACACAGAGGGAAGACGGCCGTGTGAAGACGGGCAGAGAGTTGAGTGATGCAGCCACAGCCAAGGTACGCCAAGGACTGCCAGGAACCACCAGAAGCTGGAAGAGACAGGGGAAGACCCTCTCTAAAAGTCATCAGAGAGGGCATGGCCCTGCTGCCACCCTCAACTCAGACGTCTGGATCTGTGAGACAATACGTCGCCAAGCTTGTGGGACTTTTAGTTACGGCAGGCCTAGGAGACTCAAACACTGTCCCAAGAGGAATGGGGCCCAGTGAGAAGGACGGGGTGGGGGACGTGGAGGTGGAGCATTTGGAAATGATCTCTCCTCCAGCTGATGTGTGGACACAGGCTGGGGGCAGAGTGCAGATGGTGAGTCCAGCCTCCATGCGTTTGCTGCAGTCCAGCAGAGGAACGACAGCATCTTGGACTGTGGGAGGTCAGAGCAGAGATGGGAAGAAGTCAGGGTACCTGAGAGGTATCAGAAGGTAAAGCTGTCAAGGTTGGGAGAAGGAATGCAAGTGAGTAATGAGGGAGGTGGGCATGGCATGGGTGGCACAGGATGCTGGCGTGGACAGCCGTGGGGGGGGGCCTCCAGTCACTGTGAGAAGAGCCACTGGGGTTGTCAAGAGGACCAGTGTGAGTGCTCATGAGAAGTGGTGGTCACAGAATCAAGCAAACTCTCGAGAGCTAGTGGTCAGCATTAGGGAATAACAGCATCAGGAGCTCGGCTGCTAACCAAAAGGTCAGCAGTTGGAATCCACCAGCCGCTCCTTAGAAACCCTATGGGGCAGTTCTACTCTGTGCTGTAGGGTCGCTATGAGTCAGAATTGGGTTTTGCACAACAATAAATAACTTAAAAACAGGAAGCCCTTCTTTGTGTTGGGGTGAAGATATATATATCTCCACAATCCATCAGTCTATCATACCGTGGTGGCTTGCCTGTTGCTGGGATGCTGGAAGCTATGCCACAAATACCAGCAGGGCCACCCATGGTGGACAGATTTCAGCAGAGCTTCCAGACTAAGAAAGACCAGAAAGAAAGGTCTGGAGATGTACTTCCGAAAATCAGTCAGTGAAAACCCTATGGATCAGAACAGAACGTTGACTAGCCCCCTAGGCTGGAAGGCACTCAAAACACACAGTGGTTGCAACAAGGATTGTGAACATGGCACAGGACCGGGCAGTATTTCAGTTCTATTGCACATGGGGTCACTATGAGTTGGGGCCAACTAGATGTCGATCAACAACATCTCTGTCTTTCTCTGTCTGATTGTCTATCTATCCACACATATACATACAGACACACACATACTGTATATATAAATACCTGTGTGTGTGTGTGTGTGTGCGCGCGCGTGTGTGAGTACACACAGTGACACCTGTGTGGGCCAGAACCCAGTGGACTGGTCTGGTTTTTCCAGGTCTTGCTGGTTTTCAGCTTTGGACAGGGTGCAGTCTTACCACTATTATAGCGCTCATTTTAGTGGAAAAGATTGGAGTTTTCCTTCTTGGACAGGTTTCTGCCTTACACGGGTTCCAGCTTTAGCAGGTTTTACTACATATGGAGTCTATATACATACGTATATACATATGTATGTAAGTGTATATGCGTATGTATCTATATCTCTATATGTTTATATACAGATAATTTGTTTTACGTATATATAAAACATATATTTGTATATACCTATGTTTTACTGTATATATATGTGTGTGTGTTTAAAACACAATTAAGGTGCACAGTAAATCCCAAGATTTTTACTTGTTCCCCCCTTAAGGGCCCTGTCTGATTTCCAGGCGGCCGGGACACTTGCCTGTACCCCTCTCTGAGAAGCCACCCTGCCCTCAGCTTGCACAATTATCCAGTTCAGGAGAGGTGCCTGTGGCCACGGCAGGCAGCCAGTTCCCCTCAAATGCGCCAGGTGAACACAGCAATGTTCCCACTGACTTTGGAATCAAAAACGTCAAACAACTGCATTCTATAGATTCCAAGTTTTTGCTTGTTTGTAGAGTATATACCCTCATCCCTGCCTCCCTGGGTGGTGCAAATGTTAGCACCCCCGGCTGCCAACTGAAAGGTCGGAGGTGCGTGTCCACCCAGAGGTACCTTGGTAGAAAGTCCTGGTGATCTGATTCTGAAAAATCAGCCGTTGTAAACCTTATAGAGCAATTCTACTCTGACACACATGGGGTCACCTTGAGTCAGAGTCATCTTGATGGCAACTGGATGTCCCCTCTCCCCTCCCAGGCCAAATCAATGTGATTTTACTATGCATTAAATTTTCCTAATTGAAGTATTTGTAGACATTTCTCCTCTATTTCCCCATAAGGAGCCCTGGTGGCACAGTGGTTAAGCGCTCAGCTACTAACTGAAAGGTCAGCGGTTCGAATACAGCAGCCGCTCTGCAGGAGCAAGGTATGGCAGTCTGCTTCCATAAAGACTGCAGCCTTGGAAACCCCATGGATCCGTGCTACTCTGTCCTATAGGGTCGCTATGAGTTGGAATGGACTCGACCGCAGTGGGTTTCTTTTTGGTTTTGTGTTTTAATTTTTTATATTTCCCTGTACACTCTGGTATGAAAGGCAGAAAAGCAGGGACGTACATTCAGCATATTCCTGGTCGCCTCAAGTATCTGCACGTGACTTTATTAGCATTTCTCAGATTGTAACAATTATTTGATTGCGTGTCTGTTCCCATCCCTGACTTGGAAGTGAGGTCCTTCAGGATGGAGGTCAATGAATAAGACTTCTGTCTTATTTATTAAATAAGACAAATAAGACGTAGGTCTTATTCTAACGTAGTACTTAATGCCTATCTCAAGGAGGGACCTCAATACAAGTTTGTTAAGTGACAGAAAGAGAGAGTGAAGGGAGGGGAGGGGAGGGGAGGAGGGAGAGGAGGGGGGAGAAGGGAGAAAGCGCCAGTGATTTTCTGGTTTCATACTCAGCCTTCAGCCCTAACCAGACTGACCCGCTTCCCCTCTTTAATCTTTCCTAATGGCCTCCATTAACCTCCCACTTTGGCCTTGCAAGGATTGAAACCTGGCATCAGACATTACTGATAAGCCATGAAGGGCCTGATAAAGAGTAATGGTCTAGATACTGATCTGTCTCCAATCTGCAGATAAGGCAGATTAGCTCTGGAGGGTCTTTCAGGGTTGCTAATAAGGATTTGTGGGTTGCTGATAGGATTGCAAGGAGCCCTGGTGGTGCAGTGGTTAAGAGCTCGCTGCTAACCAAAAGGTCAGCATTTGGAATCCACCAGCCGCTCCTTGCAAACCCTACGGGGCGGCTCTACTCTGTCCTACAGGGTCGCTATGAATCGGAATTGACCTGACAGCAATGGGTTTGGTGGGTTTGGAATAAGGATGACAGCGGCTGAAGTTTTCCATGGTGTTTTCACAGTCAAGAACTATACACTTCACTTAGAACTGTGAGCATCAGGTGTCATCCCCAAAGTACTGTAAATTAGTATCCATTAGCCAAGCATCTTATCTCAAAAATGTCCTCATCTGCAGTCTAGTGTTTGATCTGAACAACCTCCATAACCAGTTACCTTGGTTATTAGTTATCTCCACCACCCACGCGTAAGTTTGTTATACTATGGTGATTCATATGTTGCTGTGATGCTGGAAGTTATAGGTCATCAGAATTTCAAATACCAGCAGGGTCACCCATGGTGGACAGGTTTCAGCAGAGCTTCCAGACTAAGACAGACTAGAACAAAAAGCGTGGCGATCTACTTCCAAAAATCAGCCAATGAAAACCTTATGGATCACAACAGAACATGCTTGCTTTGGACACGTCATCAGGAGAGATCAATCTCTGGAGGAAGGTATTATGTTTGGTGAAGTAGACGGCCAGTGAGGATGAGACCCTTGATGAGCTGGGTTGGCACAATAGCCACAACAATAGACTTGAACATGCCCACCGATCATGCAGATGGTGCAGGACTGGGCAATGTTTTGTTCTGTTGTACATAAGGTCCCCATGAGCAGAGCTGACTTAATGGCAGCCATCCAAAAGGTTGGCAGTTTGAATCCACCAGCTGCTCCTTGAAACCCTATGGGGCAGTTCTACTCTGTCCTATAGGGTCACTATGAGTCAGAATTGACTTGACGGCAATGGGTTCGGTTTTGTTTTTTTTATCCATCTATCTATGTATTAGTTATCTTTTGCTGCATAACAATATTATCACAAACATAGCATAAAACAACACATATTTCTCATCTCAGAGTTTCTGTGGATCAGGATTCCAGGCACAGCTTAGTGGGTCTTCTCTTTAGGCTGCATCAAGGTGTTGACCAGGGCTGAGGACTCATCTGAGGCTTGACTGGGGAAGGCTCTAGTTCTGTGGTTATAGTATTGAGGGCTACAGTTTCTCACTGGCTGTTGGCCAGAAGCCACCCTCATCTCCTAGAGGAGGCCCTCATTCCTTGCCACGTGGACCCCACCACATGGCCATTTCCTTCACCAAAGCTAGCAAGGGGAAGAAAGTCTCTTCACAAGATGGAGGTCAGGGTCCCACGTAATATAACCGTGGAATTTCATCTCATCAACCTTGCCATAGTCTGTTGGTTAAACGCCAGGTTACAGTCCCACCCACACTCAAGGGGAGGGATCATCCAAGAGTGTGACCACCAAGAGCAGAGCTCATGGGGCATCTGAAGAGTCTGTTCACTACACTTGCCACTTTGTTGCTGGTGCACAGAAATGCCATTAGCTTCTATATTGATCTTGTTTTTGGCAACCTGCTAAAGTGCATTATTCATTCTGACACTTTCTTAGATTCTTTAGCATTTTCTATGTCACTAATTATAGCATTTGCAAATATTGGCAGTTGTTTCTTTTCTCCAGTTTTTAGATTGTATTTATTTTGTTCTTATTTTTCTGCTGGCCAGGACTTGTAGTACGATGTTGTATATTGTATATTGCTATAAATGACAGCAGGCTTCTTTTCCTTGTTCATGATTTTTTGCTTGAGTATGACTTCCGCTATAGCATTTTTGAAGATATGTATCAGTTGAAGGGAATTCCCTCTATGGATAGTATTTGAAGGATTTTTTTTTAAGATCACAGATGAATTTATCTTTTCCTGTATTTACTGAGAAAATTACTTGAGGATTTTTCCATAAATCAGTTAACAAAATGGATTAGATTAACAGATATTCTCACCTTGAATATAAGAAAGATCTTTTAACCATTAGTGGTTACAAATTTTCCCACCAAAAAAAAAAAAACAGTAGGCACAACAATTATATGGATGACTTCCTCTATCTAAGAAACACGTATTTCAATCTTATACAACACCTTTCAGTATAAAAACAGGGAACACACCCTCTCAAATTGAATGAGGTTAACGTAATCTTGGTACCTAAAGCACACAAAATAATGTAAGACTAAAAAAGGATTAGTCTGTGTGCTTCCATTTATATGAAATGGTCAGAAGAGGCAAATCAACAGAGACAGAAAGTAGGTTCCTGGCTGCTTAAGGCTGGAGGGAAGGGAGAATGGGGAGTGACTGCTAATGGGTATGGGATTTCTTTTTGGGATGAAGGAAATGTTCTAAATTGAGTGTGGTCACGCTTGTCCAACTGTGAGTATACTCAAAAGTCATTGAATTGTATACTTTTAATGGGTTAATGGGTTAATTTTATGTATGTGAATTATATCTCAATAAAGCTGCTTTTAAAAAGTATTAGCCAATCTCATTCATGAATATATACGATGTGTATATATATACACACCATATATATATAGTACATATGTATGATGTATTGCATTCAGCAAATCTGCTGCAAAAGGCATCTTTAAAGTGTTAAAAAACAAAGATGTCACCTTGAGGACTAAGGTGCGCCTGATCCAAGCCACGGAATTTTCATCACCTCAGATGCGTGTGAAAGCTGGACAGTGGATACAGGCAGCTGAAGAACAACTGGTATCTTCGAATAATGGTGTTGGCAAAGAATACTGAATATACCAGGGACGGCCCATAAAGGTTACAGCCATAGGAAACCCTGTGCGGTGGTTCTATTCTGTCCTACAGGGTTGCCTGAGTCGGAATTGACTGGATGGCAGACAACAAGAGACAACAAGTTGGTATTATCTAGCAAATTTGAGTTTCCACATACTCTGCCACCTAGCCATTCCACTCCTGGGTATGAGACCCTAGAGAAGAAATTTCACAACCTGGTGATCTGCTGATGTATCTTTGCCGTCATTTGTCCGTGCTCCCTACACTAGATGGCACTGTGCAGTTCATTATTAAGCATACTAAAAAAACTCTTTGGAAAGGAAAATATAAAAAAATCGTGGAAGATGCCTCACAAGGCAGCACCTAAACCGCGTGCCAGCATTCTGCTCAGCTGGTTGACATTGGGCAAGGAGAGAGCTCACCTCCTGGACTCGCCTCACAGTCAGTCCACCCCAGTGTAACGTTAGGATGACTTATTCACAACTTGCATTTTTTCTGCGTTTTTCTCATTTTCCTACCTTTCAACCTGATAAAAAGCTAGATTTTTAGAAATGTAAATTGGCTCCTCATGAAAGTTAATGATGTGCACATATGCTTTCTTTTGAAACGTTTCAAAAATACACAGCTCAATGCTTAAAAAATGTCCCCATAGATAACGGTGCTGGAATGGAGTCGGCTCTCCATTCACCCCACTCACCTCGCCTGCTTTTTCTTGCCTCCTCCTTCTGCTGCATATAGGCCTGACACTCGGCGTTTGAATGTGCTTTCAGTAGGTAGGGTGGGTAAAGGTTCCACTTTTCCAGGACTAAGGGGGCCTAGGTGGTGCAAACAGTTAAAGCACTCAGCTGCTAACCAAAAGCTTGGAGGTTTAAGTCCACCAGAGGTACCTTGGAAGTAAGGCCTGGTAATCTCCTTCCAAAACATCAGCCATTGAAAACCCTACGGGGCACAGTTCTACTCTGACACACATGGGGTCATCATAAGTCAGAACTGACTCGACAGCAACTGGGTTTCTGGTTTAAGAGGGTTTAAAACCAGGATGGCTTGGTCAACCTACTAATTATGGGCATCATGGCGGTTCATCGTTGGCATTATCCCAAGCCCCCATCTGACAAGTCCTTTGCACACGTGCACACACCGACCCGAGTTCTTACACTTGAGAGCCTAGCATAAGACGAGGAACGTTCCTCAGCCCACAGGGCTCTGTACATTCCATCAGAATGATGCCTTTGAGTTGCTGGCTGGCACTAAAAGAGAAAAACATTTTCCAGGATGCCTTCCAGAAGCGGAACGATTTGGCTGTGTCCAAAATTTTAACAAGAGTGACTACAGAAATGGAATGACTTGGAACAATCCCTTAAAAGTGCACAGAAAAAATCTCCAGGCAAAATGCTGAGGCAAATATGGTGCCAACCTGGTAAAGCAGAGGCCCTGTATTGGATGGGAGGGCTGGCTTTTTCTAAAAAAATGTAAAGGACTAATAATACACAGGACTCTTCGGGTGGTGCAAAGGGTTAATGCGCTCGGCTGCTAACCAAAAGGTGGTAGTCTGAATATGCCGTGAGGCACCTCAGAAGAAAGGCCTGGTGATCTACTTTTGAAACATCAGCACTTGAAAATCCTATGCAGCACAGTTCTACTCTGACACACATGGCGTCACCATGAGCCAGCATCGGCTCGACTTGAAGGCAACTGATTTTACTGGTTAACAAAATGCATGGATCTAAGGTGACGACTCTATAGCTATAGTATCCAATGCAATTAGAGACATTCATTCAAAGGCAGAGTTTTGATGTGGATCTAAAATGAGATATAAAAGAAGATCGTTGTTTCCAGTGAAGTGCAAATTAACAAATGAAACTACTGATGTATTAGGTGACGATGATGGTGGTTATCTGTATTATCTGTGTTACCTCCTTTAACCTTCATAACTAACCTATGGGGTATGCACCCTTATCTCCACTTACAAACAAGAGATTTGGGGTGCACACTTGCCCACCTCTGCACAGGTAAGGGATGGAGGCAAGTTTTGAATCCAGCTCTGTCTGACACAGGAAAGTGAGCATTCCCCCACCTCTCCTCGCTGTCTCTGGGGTACCTGCCAGGGCATCTGCAATCTGCAATCTGGTCTGCTCAGGAACTGTTACTCTAGGAAGCCACTTCCTGGGCACCGACTCAGCATACAGGACCACCCCAGTGTAGATCACACAGCTTTAATGTCCATTAGAGGTTCTGTGGTGCCCTGCTGGTGCAGTAGTTAAGCACTCAGCTGCTAACCTCAAGGTCAGTGGTTCAAACTCACCAGAAGAGCCACAGGAGAAGGATGTGGCAGTCTGCTTCCGTAAAGATTACAGCCTTAGAAACCCTATGGGGCAGTTCTACTCTGTCCTACAGGGTTGCCATGAGTCAGAATCGACTCGACAGGAATGGGTTTGGTTGTTTTTTCTTTTCCAGGGATTCTTTCATCAAAGTCTTTGTTTTTTAAAAAAATACATAAGTGTGTGCGCGTGTGCGTGTATGTATATGTATATACGTATATTTTGTTGTTAAGTGACATCACGCTGATTTTCAACTCATATAGACTCCATGTGACAGTGTAGAACTGCCCCAGAGGGTTTTCTAGGCTGTAAACTCTACAGGAACAGATCGCCAGGTCTTTCTCCCATGGAGCTGCTGGGTGAGTTCAAACCGCCAACCTTTCGGTTAGCAGCTGAGCTCTAAACTACTGCATCACCAGGGCTCCATATCTATATGTATCTATATGATAATGCTGTTGGTAGGTGCTGGCAAGTTGGTTTTGACTCATAACGACCCCACACACAATAGAATGAAACACCACCTGGTCCTGCGCCATCCTCACAATCATTGCTATGTTTGAGTCCACTGTTGCAGCCACTGTGTCACTCCATTTTATGGAGGGTCTTCCTCTTTTTCACCGACCCACTACTTTACCAAGCACAATGTCCTTCTCCAGGGTCTGGTCCCTCCTGATAACATGTTCACAGTACGGGAGATGAAGCCTCACCATCCTTGCTTCTAAGGAGCATTCTGGCTGTACTTCTTCCAAGACAGATTTGTTCCTTCTTCTGGCAGTCCATGGTACAGTCAATACTCTTCGCTAACACCACAATTCAAAACCATCGATTCTTCTTCAGTTTTCCTTATTCCTTGTCCAGCTTTCACATGCATATGAGGTGACTGAAAATACCACAGCTTGGGCCAGGCACACCTTAGTCCTCAAAGTGACATCTTTGCTTTTTAACACTTTAAAGAGGTCTTCTGCAGCAGATTTAACCAATGCAATATGTCGTTTTGATTTCTTGACTGCTGCTTCCATGGGCATTGATTGTGGATCCAAGTAAAACGAAATCCTTGACAACTTCAATCTCTTATCTGTTTTTCATGATGTTGTTTACTGGTCCAGTTGAGAGGATTTTTGTTTTCTTTACACTGAGGTGTAATCTATATATAAATATCTATATATCTATATATATACGTGTGGCCCCGGTGGCACAGTAGTTAAGAGCTACGGCTGCTAACTAAAAGGTCAGCAGTTCAAATCCACCAGCTGTTCCTTGGAAAACCTATGGGGCAGTTCTACTCTGTCCTCTAGGGTCAAGATGAGTCAGAATCAACTCAACGGCAATGGGATATATATACACAGATATACATTCATATATATCTATATAGATATATTTATATCTAAATATCTATAGATACAGATATTTATCTATATCTATCCATAGAGATAGAGATATATCTATATCTAATATAAATATCTGTATCTCTATATAAACCCATTGCTGTCAAATTGATTCCGACTCATAGTGACCCTGAAGGACAGAGTAGAACTGCCCCATAGAGTTTCCAAGGAACAGCTGGAGGAACTGCCGACCTTTTGGTTAGCAGCTGAACGCTTAACCGCTGCATCACCAGGGTTCCATATCTCTATAGATATAGATATTTATATTACCAAAAAAAAAAAAAATCGCTGTTGAGTCAATTTTGACTCATAGCAACCAAAGTGCCCCATAGAGTTTCCAAGGGGCGGCTGGTGGATTCGAACTGCTGACCTTTTGGTTAGCAGCCAAGCCCTTAACCACTGAGCCACCAGGGCTCTGGATATTTACATTATATATAGACAGATAGATATATAATTACTCAAAATGAATAGAGTCCACACTGTAGAGTGTTTTCTACAGATTTTATAAAGCAGATAACATAAGAAAACCAGAAATAATATGTAAAAATCCCAGCAGGAAAAAAGACAGTGAGGGGAATTTAATAAACTATTTTCAGTGACTCCTCTAACTTCACATCTCACTTTCAAAGGCCCTGCTCCACTGCAAGCTGAGTGGCTCTTACCAGTGTGCTGGGGTGACACACTACTTCGATGAAAGGTTTTATTAGGGGTGATGGGAAAATAGTCCATTTCTTTCTGAGACCAGGCCCTTACATTCTGTTAAGTGTGATCTTCAGAAGCAGATCAACATCTGTCAGCATTTCTCTTTATCCTAGCAGGAGAGGCAGATCTCATTTTTGGAAGACAATTGAGCTTTTATTTAGGAGAAACTGGATATGTAAAAGTCAAGCCAAAGTCCTAGTCTCACATGGAGAAGTTCAGAATAGGGAGGAAGCAAGACGCTGGGTTTGTTAGTGGAGGAAACTTCGCCACTGTGGGCAGAAGGGTACTGCTCTGACAGACTGTTGTGAGACTGGCGGTGGAGAGGGAGGGCCTCCTGCTCTCTGGGAAGACTGGAAGGGGTCTGGAATTCCCACTGGTGGGATAAATTAGGACACACAGGAAGGCTGAAGGCCAGGAAGAAAGGTGAAGCAGGTGGATTCTGGGAGCTTTGGTGTATGACACGTGATGCCTGTGTTGGTTTGCTGCATTGTAATTCCCTTATACTAGCCTCACACCTTCAGTGAAAGTCCATGCAGGAGAGGATGTGAATACATAGTTGTGAACTTAGATGTAGGTGTATGCATAGACATACATATAGATGTAGATGTACACAGAGAAGTGTAAGTACAGGTATGGGGAAAGGTATAGGTGCTGTTGTAGATAGGTATGTAAATGTAGACATAGTTACAGTTATATTTACGGCTGTAGTTGTAGTTATAGGCATAGACAAAGGGTCAGGTGTAGGTGTAGATATAGTTGTAGACACAGGTGTAGGTACTGACATACACAGACATAAGTGTAGATGCAGGTATAGATGTAGACCTACATGTAGACATAGGTGTGGGCAGAGACCTACACGTAGATGTAGTTATAGGCATAGACCTACGCATAGATGTAGGTGTAGATGTAGTTGTCGATATAGGTGTAGAACTACACATATATAGATACATGTATAGGTACAGATACAGGCATAGGTGCAAGCATTTAAAAAAAAAAAAAAAAACCAAACCCACCGCTGTTGAGTCAATTCCAACTCATAGTGACCCTTAAAAAACAGAGTAGAACTGGCCCATAGGGTTTCCAAGGCTATAAATCTTTATGGAAGCAAACTGCCACATCTTTCTCCCAAGGACTGGCTAGTGGGTTCCTACCTCTGACCTTCTGGTTAGCAGCTGAGTGCTTTAACCACTGCATCACCAAGGCTCTGTGGTACAAGTATAGATGTAGATACAGTTGAAGTTATATTACAGTCATAACCATAGAACATAAATAAAAAATATCTTTTTAGAAATAAATAGAAGTAGGTATAGGTACAGATAAAGACATAACTATAGATATAAATAAAGACATGGAGCATTGGGGCTGGTACTCATGGGTACTTTCTACTTACGATGTCAACCATATTAAAGTTGAGAATTCAAACATTTATATGAGCTCATTCTTGTCTGTGGGTCTTTTTAAGTACTCCTTTACTGTTTCTCAAGGAGCCCTGGTGGCACTGGCTTCTAACTGAAAGGTCAGCTGTAGGAACCCGCCAGCCACTCCACATGAGAAAGATGTGGCAGTCTGCTTCCGTGAAGATTGGCAGCCTTAGAAGCTCTACGTGGCAGTTCTACTCCGTCCTATACTGGTGCTGTGAGTCAGAATTGACTCGACGGCACTGGGTTGGGTTTGGTTTGGCCTTAACAAGGTATCACAAACTGGGAAGCTTAAAACATCAGAAATGTATTGTCTCACAGTTCTGGGGGCTGGAAGTACAACTCAGGGCATCAGCCCAGCCACGTTCTGTCCGAAGGCTTGAAGGAAGAATGCTCCTTGTCTATTCCAGCTTCTGGAGGTTCCCAGCAAACTCTGGAGTCCCTTAGCTTGTAGATGTATCACCCCAATCTCTGTCTATGTCTTTATATGGCTGTCTTCTCTGTCTCTGTGTCTCTTCCTTTTTCTTTTTTAAGGTCACCACTCATAGGATTAGGACCGGCCTACTACAGTATGACCTCATGTTCACTGATAATATCTTCAAATACCCTATTTCCAGACTAGGTCATGTTCTTAGGAACAAGGGTTAGGACTCCAATATATCTTTTTGCGGGGGCACAATTCAATCCATACCAGTAGCTTAGACTGAAAAGATGAGCAAAGATATGCTTCGTTAGAAAATACGGTCTTATTTTCATAGACACAAAATAAATATTTATTTTAAAGTACAACATATCTCCAAAATTAATTTGTGTTCCCAGTTCTACCAGCTACTCTAATTAGTCACCATATTCATTAAGTGTGAAAAGTGTTACTTTTATGAACTTCCCAAGAATACTTAAATATAAGTCACTTAAAGGCATATGAAAGGTCAGGTAGCCATAGCAACCAGCTATGATAATATAATACCTTTGTTTGTACAGCAGCTGGGCAAAGAATTTTATAATTATCTTGCCTTATTAAATGATTTCATAATGATCTGTCATGCTCCTTCTGTATTCACATCAAAAGTAAATTTTTAATTTTCTGAGCATATATATTTTAGATGATAAATGCTAACATCATTTTATAAAATATTATCTGTGGCTACATGTTTATTTTACACCTTCCACTGTCAGAGTAAACAGAGTTAGAAAAAAAGTCAAGCTAGTGTCAATTTTAAGGAGGCTTAATTTAAATGTCTAATTTATACAATTCTTTCTTGGTATTTATATTGCTTAAGTAAATAGAATTGATCATGTGGATCTGAGATATCATACATACCACTTTATTGCCCTCATATTCCTCCAGTTAATTGCAATAAAAGTAAATGAGGCACAATGGTCTATTTAGAAATTGAGACCTCTAACAAAAAATAAAATTCACTCATCAAAAATTTCTTTCTTTAAAGCAGAAGGGGACAAGGAAGCTGGTGATAGGGAACCCAAGGTTGAGTAAGGATATTGTTGAAGTGTTGTGAGATTGTTAACCATTGTCACAGGGCAACATCTGCAGTAACTGTTAAATGAGAAACTATTTCGTTCTGTAAGCCTTCATCTTAAGTGAGAATAACAGCACCATTCGAAAAAAAATTTCTTTCTTTGATGCTCTGCAAATAAGTTCGGAGAGCAGGTGTATAATCTCCAACCTGGATTCTCAAAGGAAGGAAGGGCCAATAGTGCTGGTCTGGGCCCCCCAGGGTGAAGGTGCAGAGCTGAGAGCTTCACATATTGAGACGAAACGGTAGTGATGATGCAGATAACTCAAACAGTAGAAAGCTGAAGGCTCAGTTTTGAACAAAATCCACGTAATGAGGTGAAATCCATGCAAAAGATAGACAAGAGCTGGGATGTGGGTCAATTTGTAAGATCTGAAGTGGAATGAGGGCATGAATTTGACACTATGGGTAAGTTCTAGGTGAAGACCACCAAGGGCTTGACCAGCCAGCAAAGCAAGAGATGGTACAGATATTTGTGTGGTGAAGAAACACCCGTAAGTATTACCCAGGCGTGATGAGACTTCTCTAGACATCAGTGCTTTGGGAGATCAGAATTGGTCTTGAAGGGCAGATGAGAACTGGAGTGAAAAGGTGCCAGCAGGTAGTAAATCTCTCTTGGGGATCCTTATGGAAATAATCTAAAAATGAAACATCTAAAGCACTGAGATTCTTCTCAGAATATTACTTCCAATAGTAAAAAATTAGAAAAGAACTAAACATATATAATAAAGGCATCACTAAGTAAATTATGGCTCATTCATTGGACAGACATTTGTACAGAATAAATTGGTGTCTTAACAATGATAATAATAAAAGTTAGCTGGGAAACAACCATAGGTAAGGGAAGCTAGTTAAAATCTCTCACATATTAAGTGAAATGTTTGTCTAATAAGATAAATTTTAGAGCTAAGTCTATCCTTTTGTTTGCAGGGCCTGGATATCTTTCATGAGACAGAGCACCACAGTCTGGATTTTTTGTTCTAAAATTTCCCTGGAAGCTTTCTGAGGCTCCTAAAATCAGTGACACTGGAATTTTTAATGACCACATGAGTGACTCCTACAGTACTCTTTCTAACTACGTGCTAACTTTGAGTTTCAGTACATTAGTCTTAGATTTATGGAGCTCTGGTAGCCCAACAGTTAAGTCCTTGGCTGCCAACCAAAAGGATGGGGGTTCGAACCCACCAGCCGCTCCGCAGGAGAAAGACCTGGCAATATGCTCCCGTAAAGATTACAGTCCAGAAAACCCTATGGGATGGTTCTACTCTGTCACACGGGGTCACTATGAGTCCGAATCAACTCAATGGAACACAACAAGAAGAAGTCACAGCCGCTGGTCTACAATCAAGAATGACCCACAGCCGCTGGTGTGCAACAGGAAATGACCCACAGCCACTGCTGTGCAACAGGAAATGACCCACAGCCACTGGTGTGCAATAGAGAACGACCCACAGCCACTGGTGTACAATTGACAATGACCCACAGCCACTGGTATGCAATTAAGAATGACTCATAGCCACTGAGAAAGTCATTGTTTGAGGGCAGAAGCCCCAGCATTTTACAAGTTTCGCTTTAAATGCTGTAAGACAAAAACTGGCCATTTTTTAAGTTTCTAACTACTGACCCTTTTGTATATATACTCTTGACAATGAATTCGGAGTATTTACATGGATGTCTACCATCTACTTTGAAATTGTGCCCTTTGACTTCACCCCTCACTTTGGTGTCCAACACCTGTCCTCTGTGAGTCTTAACCCGAACTCCAAGCTTACCCTCCTGTTACACAGATCAGCAAATGATTGCAGAAAGCGATAAATCCTCTAGTGCGTGTAGAAGTCAGGCACCGTGAAGGCAAAGACCATGGACTACACTCTGCCTTGAAAGCTGTCCTCTTCTCAGACCTCCCTCCCTTGGATGCACCTCTGGGTACACGTCAGCTTCTCTGGGGCATATCCTAGGAGTGCGGCTGCTGGGACGTGGAGTAGGCATGTTCCACTTCACTAGACATTTGCAAACTGCTCACACACATTGTCTTTGCCAACACAATGTTGTCAGACTCAGAAATTTTGCCAATCTGATGGATATGAAATGTATTTTTATTTTAATTTGCAAATCCCCAAATACCACGATCTTGAGCATCTTTTCAAGTTGTTACTGCTATTCCAAAAAATTGCTAAGCTGTTGTTGCTAATTCACATAATTCAGTGAAATTTCCATTCAAAAATCTTTCTTCATTTTTATTTTAATATCTTTGGCTTTTTTCCAACTGATTTGTTGAATTTTTATATTATTGAAAATAATGCCTTGGTTGCGAGGTGGGTGAGTGGGTAGGTAGGTAGGTTAAGTCGGTAGGTAGATAGATACAGATGTACAGCTAGACGTCAAGCTATATATACACAGCAGATATCTATCTATTCTGCTTTTGTAACTTTGACTTTTAAATATATGGTGGCTGATGTCACGAAGAAATTTTAGACTTTGATATAAACATATATATCAACCTTTTGTTTGTGAGTTTTGCTTTTATGTGTATGGATTTTTAAAAATTATATTATACCCTAAAATTTTAATATCACAGACAAGTAAAATTTTGCTGAAAATACTTCAAAAACGGTTGCTGCCGTACAGCAAAAGGAAACTGCCAGAAATTCAAGCTGGATTCAGAAGAGGATGTGGAACGAGGTACGACACTGCTGATGTCAGATGGATCTTGGCTAAAAGCAAAGAATACCAGAAAGACGCTTACCTGTGTTTTATTGACTATGCACATGCATTTGACTATGTGGATCATAACAGATTATGGATAACACTTCGAAGAATGAGAATTTCAAAACAGAACCTGTACACAGACCAAGAGGCAGTCGTTTGAACAGAACAAAGGGATACTGAGTGGTTTAAAATCAGAAAAGGTGTGTGTCAGGGTTGTATCCTTTCATCATATTTATTCAATCTGTATGCTGAGCAAGTAATCTGAGAAGTCAGACTATATGAAGAATGCAACATCAGGATTGGAGGAAGACTCGTGAACAACCTGCTTTACGCAGAGGACACAACCCTGCTTGCTGAAAGTGAAAAGGACTCGAAGCACTTACTGATGAAGATCAAAGACCGCAGGCTTCAGTATGGATTACACCTCAACATAAAGAAAACAAAAATCCTCACGACTGGACCAATAAGCAACATCATGATAAACGGAGAAAAGACTGAAGTTGTCAACGATTTCATTTTACTTGGATCCACAATCAACGCCCATGGAAGCAGTAGTCAAGAAATCAAAGGGCACACTGCATTGGGCAAATCTGCTGCAAAAGATCTTTTTAAAGTGTTGAAAACCAAAGTTGTCACTTTAAGGCCTAAGGTGTGCCTGATCCAAGCCATGGTGTTTTCAGTCACCTCCTATGCATGTAAAAGTAGATCGTAATGGATACAACACCGTCTTGCCCTGGAAAGGACCAACGTCCACTGAATACCCCAGATGCTCAAGGACTACAGAATAATCCAGAGAAGCCCATTTGCTTGAGCCAAGTCAGCATCGTTCAGCAGCACACTTTCTAAAAGGGAAACAGTGGAATTTCCCACCAGTAACCAGTAATCTGTCCCCCATCAGCAGGGCTTCAGACTGATTTGAACCAGTTCAGTCACGGCTGACGAAGCAAAACCAGAACAGACCCTAATTTTTACAATTTGGGTGATTCGTCATGACAACCAGAATGGGAAAAATTACAGGTCAAAGCCCTGGAATGGGAGACTCGGAAGAGGTGTAATAAACCCTTTCAGGAGCCTGATTAATGAGACTGGATTATTGGCAGGACCGTGGAGAGTGACACGCATTCAGAGCAGCGCAGTGGGCCACCATCTTTGAGCGGGGCACCGCTGTTTACAACTCTGTTCAAAACCCGACGGGCAAGACATTTGGTTGCTATGCAACACGTACGCTGCCCTTATTTTCTAAGAGGGAGATTAGGTTTCTAGCAGGGCTTAGACCTGTAATTTTTCCCATTCCAGTTATCATTCTGGTTCATCCAAATTTTAAAAATTTGGGTCTGTTCCGGTTTTGCTTCCTTAGCCGTGACTGACCTGGAAGAAACAGTTCAAAGCCCTGCCCAATAGAGCTAGGATTGTTCCTGGCCTTGCTCTTGAATGCCCACCAACTGAAAACAAACACCATTTAGGAGGGGGGAGGATGCCTCCGCCTTCATGGCTGCTCACTTCACTGAGCCAGCCCTGCTATTAACATCTGAATAGCTCTGATGGAATCACTTACCAGCACAGCTTCACCTAAATAGGGATAATGTTAATGAGGATAAAATGTGGCTGATTAATAAATTTGATTGAAATGAAATAACCTTTCCTTATTCACCGGGTAATTAAAGCCATCAAAGGACACCCAGCTGTGATGGGGAACGTCCTATAATAGGCCAAAATACAATGAGCTGTCATCTTGGTGAAAATACAGCAGCAGTCTAGATAGAATTTGCAGAGAAAGTAGTGCTTTTAAAAAAAAAATCGCTTTTTCAGTAACGGTAGGATTTTTCATGAGTGCCTGGGAAATGTTTTCACTTTAGCTGCAGCAGCATAAAAACATGGGACTGAAAAAAACCATCCCTATGGAATACAAAGTAGCAGGCGAAGATCTATCTTACGTGCCCTTAAACATCCTTTGAATTCCGATTAAACGTTCCCCCAGAGCATACAGTATCCGTCAGAGAGCAGGGCTCAAAGGCGCCAGCTGACATTGAGTTGCTCTGATGTTACTCTTGGGGAAAGAAAAGATGAGCAATGTACTGTCCCTAAAAAGCCTCTGTCCTCCTTCTTTTGGCAGCAAAGCAAGCAATCCTATCCAAGTAGCTGAGACGGAAATCAATCCCCACTTGAAGGCCGATGATAAGGTTTTCCTACACAGGACTGACTGACGAGGACGCTGGACTTGACGGCCTCCATTCCAGCCAGTTAATCAACAACGTAATGCAGTCTACGGCCATTGCCAGACTTCCTTCTCCACTCCTTTCATCAAAGACACTAACGACCAAACCTCCAATAGTCATCCTCCATTCTAGGGAAGGGAACTTTCCAGACCTATTCCAGGCAGAGTCCTGGGTTCAAATCCATGCCCACAGCCCTCTGGCTTTGTTGCTGTTGTTGTGTGTCGTCAGGTTGATTTTCAATTCATAGGGACCCCATGTGACAGAGTAGACCTGCCCCATAGAGTTTTTTTGGCTGTAATCTTTATGGGAGCAGATTGCCAGGTCTTTCCTCCACAGAGCCACTGGGTGGGTTCAAACCATCAACCTTTCAGTCAGCAGTTGAATGCTTAACCATTGTACCACCAGGGCTCCTTACTGTTGGGAGCCATCAAGTCAGTTTTGACTCATAGTGACCCCAAGTGGCAGAGCAGAATTGCCCCACAGGGTTTCCTAAGCCATAATCTTTATAGGAACAGATCGCCAGGTCTTTTACCTTTGTCAGCTTATTCAACCTCTCTGACCCTCAGTCTCCTCATTCCACTATTAATAGCCCTAGTCTATTTCCAGAAAGCATGAAACGCTTGCTATATAAAAAGTACACAAGCACTTCAGAATAGTAGCTAACATATAATAAGAGCTCATTACTGGGCAGGCACTAGCTACCTAGAGAAAGTGACCCTAACCTCTCTAAACAGCTGTTTCCTCATCTGTAAAATGAGGATAACAATAATACTTCCTAATTAGCTCCAGGAATTGACGGAATACCAACTGAGATGTATCAACAAACGGATGCAGCACTGGAGGTGCTCACTCGTCTATGCCAAGAAATTTGGAAGACAGCTACCTGGCCAACTGACTGAAAGAGATCCATAGTTATGCCTGTTCCCAAGAAAGGGGATCCAACCGAATGCGGAAATTACCAAACACTATCATTAGTATCACACGCAAGTAAAACTTTCCTGAAGATCAGTCAACAGTGGCTGCAGCAGTACATCAACAGGGAACCGCCAGAAGTTCAAGCTAGATTCAGAAGAGGATGTGGAACCAGGGATATCTTTGCTGATGTCAGATGGATCCTGGCTTTAAGCAGAGAATACCAGAAAGATGTTTACCTGTGTTTTATTGACTATGCAAATGCATTCTATTGTGTGGATCATAACAAATTATGGATAGCGCTGCAAAGAATGGGAATTCCAGAACACACTTAATTGTGCTCATGAGGAACCTGTGCATAGATCAAGAGGCAGTTGTTCAGACAGAACAAGCAGATACTGTGTGGTTTAAAGTCAGGAAAGGTGTGTGTCAGGGTTGCATCCTTTCACCATACCTGTTCCATCTGTATGCTGAGCAAATAATCCAAGAAGCTTGACTATATGAAGAAGAAAGGGACATCAGGATTGAAGGAAGACTCATTAACAACCTGCAATATGCAGATGACAGAAGCTTGCTTGCTGAAAGTGAAGAGGACTTGAAGCACTTACTGATGAAGATCAAAGACCACAGCCTTCAGTATGGATTACACCTCAACATAAAGAAAACAAAAGTCCTCACAACTGGACCAACAAGCAACATCACGATAAACGGAGAAGAGATTGAAGTTGTCAAGGATTTCATTTTACTTGGACCCACAATCAACACCCATGGAAGCAGCAGTCAAGAAATCAAAAGATACATTGCACTGAGCAAATCTGTTGAAAACAACTTCTTTAAAGCATTGAAAAGCAAAGATGTCACCTTGAAGACTAAGGTGCACCTGACCCAAGCCATGGTGTTTCTTATCGCATCATATGCATGCAAAAGCTGGACAATGAATAAGGAAGACCAAAGATGAACTGATGCCTTTGAATTGTGGTGATGGGGAAGCATATTGAATATACCACGGACTGCCAAAAGAAAGAACAACTCTGTCTTGGAAGAAGTACAACCAGAATGCTCCTTAGAAGCAAGGATGGCGAGACTACGTCCCATATACTTTGGACATGTTATCAGGAGGGATCAGTCCCTGGAGAAGGACATCATGCTTGGGAAAGGAGAGGGTCAGCAAAAAAGAGGAAGACCCTCAATGAGATGGACTGACACAGTGGCTGCAACAGCAGGCTCAAGCATGGCAATGATTGTCAGGATGGCGCAGGACTGGGCAGTGTTTTGTTCTGTTGTACACAGGGTCACTATGAGTCAAAACCAACTCGATGGCATCCAACAACGATCGCAACGACAATTGGGTTGTGGCGGGAATTAAGTAGGTTAGTACATGTAAGTGATTTAGTGCCTGCCAAGTCATGGGTTCTATATAAATGTTACCTCTTATTCTGATATGTTTGCTCTACAGTGCCCTCTGGGTCATTAAAACAAGACTAACAGAACAAGACTACACAGTGGTATGATTAGTGCTACCGTAATTGAACAGAAAAGGTGACTGTGAGCTTCCTACTTGTGGTTAGCTACCGTCAAGTAGCCCCCAACTCATGGCAACCCCAGTCCTGTGCCATTCCCATAACTGGTTGGGGATGGGACCATCAGGATCCATCCAGTTTTCATTGGCTAGTTTTCAAAAGTAGATTGCCAGGCCTTTCTTTGTAGCCCGTCTTAGTCTGGAAGCGCTGCTGAAACCTGTTCAGCATTATAGCAACACACAATCCTACACTGACAGACGGGTGGTGGCTGTGCATGAGGTGCACTGGTTGGGTATTGAACCCGGGTCTCTTGCATGGAAGGCAAGAATTCTACCACTGAACCACCACTGCCTCCATGAGCATCGTAGCAGTCACTGCAAAACAAAATGTACTACACCCGCTCCTAGGAATATATCCTAGAAAAATAAGAGCCATCACACGAATAGACATAGGCACATCCACGTTCATCGCAGCATTGTTCACAATGGCAAAAGGATGGAAACAACCTAGATGCCCATCAACAGATGAATGGATAAGCAAACTATGGTACGTACACACAATGGAGTATTATGCAACGATAAAGAACAATGATGAATCTGTGAAGCATCTCATAACATGGATGAAACTGGAGGACATTATGCTGAGTAAAGTAAGTCCATCACAAAAGGACAAATATTGTATGAGACCTCTACTGTAAAAACTCATGAAAAGGTTTATACACAAAAATAAACAATCTTTGATGTATGAGGGAGGGGAGGGGTGGGGATGGAAAAACACTAAATAGACAATAGATGAGTGGTAACTTTGGTGAAGGGTGAGACAGTACACAATACTGGGAAAGCCAGCACAACTTGTACAAGGCAAGGTCATGGAAGCTCAACAGATACGTCCAAACTCCCTGAGGGACTGAATAACTGGGCTAAGGCTGTGGGGATCATGGTGTCCGGGACCATCTAGCTCAACTGGCATAACACAGTTTCTAAAGAAAATGTTCTACTTCTTACTTTGGTGAGTAGCATCTGGGGTCTTAAAAGCCCACGAGCAGCCATCGAAGATACTCTACTGGTCTCACTCCTCCAGGGGCAAGGGAGAATGAAGAACTAAAGATACAAGGAAAAGCTTAGTTCAAGGACTAATGGTCCACAACTACCATGACCTCCACCAGACTGAGTCCAGCAGAACTAGATGGTGCCCAGCTACCACCACTGACTGCTCTGACAGGGATCACAACAGGGGGTCCTGGACAGAGCTGGAGAAAAATGTACAACAAAACTGTAACTCACAAAAAAGAGACCAGACTTACTGGCCTGACAGAGACTGGAGAAACCGCGAGAGTATGGCCCCTGGACACCCTTTTAGCTCAGTAATGAAGACATTCCCGAGGTTCACCCTTCAGCCAAAGATTAGACAGGCCCATAAAACAAAACGAGACTAAACGGGCACACCAGCCCAGGGGCAGGGACTAGAAGGCAGGAGGGGACAGGAAAGCTGGTAATAGGGAACCCAAGGTCGAGAAGGGAGAGGGTTGACATGTCGTGGGGTTGGTAACCAATGTCATAAAACAATATGTGTACTAACTATATAATGAGAAGCTAGTTTGTTCTACAAACCTTCACTAAAGTACAAAAAACAAAAAAGGTACTACAAAGCACTTCCTGGGTAATTAAAGAGAGGCTGTCCTTCAGAGCACACCACTGACCTCCTGGGGCCTATATCTAGAGGGGTTTACCGAATGGGCTTCTCCGTGAGTGATGTGAAATGACATGAGGCGCAGAGACATCAATGAGGAGTTTGCAAAAAGAAAAAACATTCCTCTGTGTCCTATTAATGTAACAGTGGAACATAACCCATAGCTACATCAGCTTTGCATTTTAATGCGACTCACAGCACAGCAAAAACCTAGGAGAGGTACACGGTGGTCCACAATCCTAAAAGATTATGCTCGACTAGAAATGTACAGAAGACTAGTAGCCCCGTCATAGAACAAAAGGGAACTCGAATTAAACCACGTCAGACAGAATTGGTTATCTGGTTTTGGATTTGGAGACGGCCTCTAATGAGACTGAGGTACAGCTTCATGCTTGAAGTGAAGGTAATGAACTAGATGTAATTAATTAACAGGTCTATTAACCCAAATACTATCGTGATACACTGTGTAGTGTTTAAAAAGGGAATTCTACAGGCACCAACGAGGGTCCAGCACATAGCGTATGTGGGGTTAGGAAGACGAAAGCTCATTTTCTGTCCTCGGGAAACATGCAGCTTGTTGCTGTTGTTGTCCGCTGTCTTGGAGTCAGCCCTTGACTCATGGTGACCGCATACACAACAGAAAGAAACCCTGCCCAGTCCTACGCCAGCCTCATGATTGGCTGTGGATGGGACTGTAGTGACCCGTAGGGTTTTCACTGGCTGATTTTCAGTAGATTGCCACACCTTTCTTCCCAGTCTGCTTTAGCCTGGAAGCTCTGATGAAGCCTAGCAACGTGTAAGCCTTCATTGACAGATGGGTGCATGAGGTGCATTGGCTGGGGATAGAACCCCGTTCTCCCACATGGAGGGCCAGGATTCTACCACTGAACCACAGCCATTCCCTGGCTCTGGAAAAAAATGTTTAATTCCACACTGAGAGGTGATCCTGTTCCCTGGGGATACTTCACTCCGCACTCGCCTCTCTGACGTGCTCAACGCCCACCTGCAAATGATCCGCCTGCAGTTCCTGCGCCTTTCCTCCTGCTGAATGGCGCCCATCAGACCTGGCTGTCCGCAGCTCTTTGCCCGAAGGGCAAGCCTCTGAACAAGAGAGACTTGAGGATGGTTCACCTCCCAGCCTGCTCTCTGTTCTCGCAAGGGCAATTCCCACTGCAGTGATTCCGAACTCAAAGGGACTTTTCTACTCTGAAGAGGATGCTCCGACTGACAAGGGATTAAGTCCTAAGTTTCCAACAACAGAATCTCCTTCTCGTTTTCTTGTTCTTTTGAGTATGACTGAAAAACATGAGGAAGATTTTTTTTCCAGCTAGTTCATCATTTTGGAAATGTTTACATACGGAGCCATACATCACCAAACAGTATGGTTTTGATTTATTGAGTTCATCGCTTTTATCAAATACCATTAATACATTTGATAGTGTTGAAGCCTCACATCTGTGCTCCCCCCATGAGGCTGCTGTGCTCCTTATTTTGAAATAATTGTAAATGCATTAACTTGAGAGCTGCAAAACCACACGCCGTTTGTTTCAGAATGTCTTCTTGCCCGGAAATGCCTGTTATCCAGTTCAAACGGAGAAATGAGAGTCAGGCCAGTGGAAATATGGCACAGAGCACCGGCAAGCTGGAGAGCTGGAGGGGGCGGGTCGCCATGAGTTGGCATCTAGTCCATGGCAATGAGTTTCAGGGGTTTTTTTGTTGTTGTTTTAGGGGGTGGCGGGAGGAGGGAGTTCAGGGTAGTGGTGGGGGGGGGTTAGGGAGAGGAGTTGGGGAGGAAGTGGGGAGGGTAATGGCAAAATGGAAGAACTAGCGGGTGGCAGGAGGGGAGAGTTGGGAGGACAAGTTGGGGAGGGTGGAGGGAGGGGAGAGTTGAGGAGGAATTGGGGGGGAGTTGGAGGGTGGTAGGAGGGGGTTTGTTTTCAAGACTCTCTAAACCATGTTCTGAAGAGAAATTATCATTCTATTTTTCCTCATTTCATTTTGGCTTGTCTTTCTTCTTTTTTTTTTCTTGTACTTTTCCACAATTTATCTGGCTGCTGACATTTTATTTCTCCCTTCTATTGAGACGTTAGATGTCTTCTCTTCCCCCATCTTCCGCAATTTGGTGGCTGTTTCTTCTCGTATTTTTATTCCTCTTTTTATAGTGCTCCTGCCCCCTGTGTCATTCTTCTCATTTGAGTCCGCTTTCCTTTCTGTGTTTGATGTACGGGTTGGCTTGAATTGTATCCTCCGATTCAGCTTTACTAGGCCATGATTCCCAGTATTGTGTGGCTGTCCTCCATTTTGTGACCTGATGTAATTATCCTCCATTTTGTGATAAGTTGTAAATCCTAACCTCTGTATGTTAATAAGGCAGGATCAGTATGGGGTATATCTTCAGTCAATACCTTCCAAGAGGATGTGACTCAAGTCACACTCTTGCTCAAGTCACACCCTTGCTCAAGTCACACCCTTCCTTGAGTCACACCTTTTATCTTACAAGAGATGAAAGGAGAGAGAACAGAGCAGAGAGGGGAGGGACCTCACTATCACCAAGAAAGAAGAGCCGGGAGCAGAGAACGTCCTTTGGACACAGGTTTCCTGCACTGAGAACCTCCTCGACCCAGGGGGAGACTGACGCCAAGACACGTGGAGATCTCTAAGCAATGCCGGGCCCACAGATGCTGAAAGGAGACGAGGACCTTGCCCAGAGCCCAGAGAGACAGAAAGCCTTCCCCTGGAGCTGGCACCCGGAATTTAGACTTCTAGCCTCCTAAACTGTAAGAGAGTGAATTTCTGTTTGGTAAAGCCATCCACCTGTGGTACTTCTTTTATAGCAGCACTGTAGAGATAACTAAGACAGCGTGGACTGATGGCAGTTCTCTGAATACTTGTGCCACATGCCCAGAACAGCCTCAGGGGCCAGGAGTGCAATCAGGATTCTGGGAGCAGTGGTGTGAGCCTGAGTCTCAGCCCTGTGGTGGCACACAGAGAAAGGCTGTGCCTGTTTTAGTGACGAGAGATGGGGTAGCTGCATGGAAAGATGGATCGTTAAGGTTCACTGGGCACAGGCTAGAAGTGAGACAGGTAGAAATAATGGCACCGATACCCATCCCTTAATGATCTAATTTTGTGCATTCAGTATTCAAGCAATAAATAGTAAGATATTCACATTGAATAGAAGCCTCTCATTTTAAGTCCTAAGAACCCTCCTTCCATGCTGTGAATTTCCATGCCTTCCATGGTCAGTGTTGAACGTCATGTCGGCATCTTCCACGTAAATTCTTGTGCAGATCAAAGGCCCACCCACCTGCATCGCCAAGGAGGCCAGGCCTGCAGGTTTACGGACAGGTGGGCAACCAGAGCATCGAACTAGATTGAGTTCAAAAGGCTATTCACAACCTCAACTTAAATTCTTACTATTGAAAGAAATCTTAGAGTGCCTTTCCCCAAAGAGCAAAGGGCCAGTCTCTGCTTCCTTCTCTTCTAAATCTCTGGCCCTCGGGTCTACTGTTCCATAATGTGTTCACCAAGGGATACAACTTAGAGTCTGCTGTGTTGATTGAATTGTGTTTCTGATTTCTCACCCCTCCAGGCAGCCCGTGCTTTGTCATGTGACTGTGTATTTTCTCCCTTCAATGGCACAGTTTTCTCCTTCCTGCAGTGATGCTGGGCTTGGCAGCTGCTTTAGTTTCCTATCGCTGCTATAAAAAATTACTGCCAACTCAGTGGCATAAAATGAAACAAATTTATTATCTTACAGTCCTAGAGGTCAGGGAGTCGAGTCCCTGGGCGGTGCAAACAGTGAACATGTTCATGCTCACTGAAAAGTTGGAGGTTCGAGTCCACCCACAGGTGCCTGCAAAGAAAGGCCTGGTGATCTACTTCCATAAGACTGTAGCCATTGAAAACCTTATGGAGCACAGTTCAACTCTGACACACATGGGGTCACCATGAGTTGGAGCTGACTTAATGGCAACTGGTATAGAGGTCAGACATCCACAGACTGTTCTTACAGGGCTAAAACCAAGGTGTTGACAGGGCTGTTTGTTCTGGAGGCTCAAGGGGTCGATCCATCCCTTGCCTTTACCAGCTTCTGGAGACTGTGCTCCACCTTTGCGTCTTTTAAGAGCAGCATCACTGCAGCCACTGCTTCCATCAGCACTTCTCATTCTCTTGCTTTGACCCTCCTGGCTTTCTCTACAGGGACCCCTGGGATGACACTGAAGTCACCTGGTTAATTCAGGATACTCACCTCATCTCAAGGTTCTAAGGTGATATATTCATGCAGGACCAGGCAGTGCTTTGTTCCATTGTCACTGTGACTTGGGGGCTGACTCGGTGACAACAAACAACAACAATGTACCTGCCTGCATTTGGAGGATGTGGCTGGAGAAGCAAGTTGGAGGTTTAAGGTTAATGACACACTACCTTGACTTTCAGGGACAACCCTGGCTGGAAACATTCCATCCAGCATTTCAGGTCATGGGATCGCCAGCGTCACCTGATTTGAGGATCGGAATATAAGGTCATAGTGTTCTGACGGCTGGCTGCAGGTTGGTAATTATGTATTCTCCACTTGAGCAGCCCAACAATGGAGCTGATTTTGTTGTTTTTTTTTTTTAAATCTCTACAAAATGTTTTAAGGTATTTTCCAAGCAGAGACAATTAAACCCGAAAGGGACTAACTCTGAAATATGCACATTCCTCTGAAAGTTGAGTATAATTTTCACTTGCAAAAGAACACGTAAAACATAACTGGAAAGCATTCAATGCAAAGATCTCAGCTTTTTCAGAGTTGTGATTTTAATTGCTGGGATGAATGTCGATGCTGCTTTAGCAACAGAATCATCACTGACCCGAAATTCTCTCGTTTCCACACCGATTCCTGCAACACTAAAGACAGCTTCAGAGCTGAAGGAAGTTTCCCCACAAAATGCCAACTTGCTCTGATCCCTTTGGTACATTTCACATCAAAAGCTATTGATTAGAATTATCAGTTGCCATCCAGTCAACTCCAACTCGTGGCGACCCCACGCGTGTCAGAATAGAAATGTGCTCTGCAGGGTTTTCAATGGCTGAGTTTTTAGAAATAGATCACCAGGTCTTTCTTTCGAGGCATCTCTGGGTGGACTTGAACCTCCAACCTTTCAGTTATCAGCAGGGCATGTTTACCATTTGCACCACCCAGGGACTCCATCGATTACAGTATTAAGATGAAAATGATTCTAAGCAATGCTCACAAAATATACTCTATTATTCCGTCTATGCTTGTTACTCAACAAATAATCATTGCACCGTTTGGGCTTCTTGACTCATTCAAACTAACAGAAGGAAACAGTCTCATTGTTTATAAAGTAAAATTCGTCATGGAAATGGCTCCAAATAGTTTAGGTCTCAAAGTCTAGAATAATAGCCAGTACTGAAAAGTAAGAGAAGCCTTAATGCAAGTTATTTATATATATTCTGGCTCTTTAAAATACTTAATTTGTCAAATACTCGATGACAGAATCTAAACCAAATTAATGGCTACTGCCAATTTTACTGGGATATTGGTTTAGACAGTGCTACCAAAGTCCGATTTTCACTGATGAATGAAACATGGTGTAAATAATTTCAAATCACTGTGTTAACTCTCTTACTTACTCCCACCCTTTGCATTTATTTTACAACTTTAGGATGCCTCTCTTTTATTTTTTTTGGTTGTACTTTCTTCCCTCCCTTGTCTAAGCCTACCCTCAGGAATGCTCTTCCAATCCTTCATGCCACAGTGTGAATAAATTTAAGTTCACATGTAAACACTCTCAAGACAAGGCTGCCCTGTTTTTGTAAATAAAGTTTTATTGGAACACAGCCAACTTACACATTGTCTACAGCCTTGGTTACTTTGGACATGTCATCAGGAAAGACCAGTTGCTAGAAAGGATGTCATACTTGGTAAAGTAGAAGGCCAGCGAAAACGAGGGAACCCCTCAATGAGATGGACTGACACAACAGTCACACCAATGGGCTCAAACATATCAAAGACCATGTGGATGGTGCAGGGTCGGGCAAAGTTTCAGTGTGTTATATATAAGGTCGCCATGAGCTGCAGACAACTCCTTGGTAACTAACAATAACTACTTCTGAGCTACCTCAGCAGAGCAGACTAGTTGTAACAGAGACTATACAGCCCGCAAAGCCGTAAGTGTTTACCATCTGGTCCTTCACAGAAAAAGTCTGCAGACTGTCTTAAGGCTTCTCTCTCAATAAAAGCAAAAACAGATGAAACAATCCCCACATCATGCTTACTTTGTATTCGAAATCTATAGGACATAGGACAATAAACAGCACAGTTGTGTGGGCTGTCAAAGGAGCCCTGGCAGCGCAGTGGTTAAAGCACTCACGTGCGAACCAAAAAGGTCAGTGGTTCAAACCCACCAGCTGCTCTGCGGGAGAAAGATCTCGCAGTCTGCTTCCATAAAGATTTATAGCCTTGGAAACCCTATGGGGCAGTTCTACTCTGTCCTGTAGGGTCGCCATGAGTCGGAACCAACTCTTTGGCCGTGGGTGGGTGGGATGTCAACAGACTCAGATTCCACATTGGGTAGGCCACAAATCCACTTTATATCTGGGTCCTACACAAATAATGAGTAGTGGTTTCAGAGGTCACATTTTCCACGGCTGCATGTGAATATCTGTATCTGTATACTAACATAGGGGTCCCTGGATGGTACAAATGGTTAATGCACTTAGCTACTAACTGAAAGGTTGGAGGTTCAAGTCCACCCAGAGGCATCTTGGAAGAATGGCCTGGTGATTTACTTCCAAAAAAAAAATTGGCCTCTAAAAACCCTATAGGTCATAGTTCTACTCAGACACACATGGGGTCTCCATGAGTTGGCATCAACTGGATGGCAACTGGTCAGGTTTGGTTTATATTTACATATCAACCTCTGTCTATTTTGGGTCTTGTTTATTTCTGTGCTCATAACCTGAGTTGTTAGTTTGTTTCAGGACATGCAAAACATCCACTTATTCCCAGACGGTAAAGTTTAAGACAGATAGATGTCTCAGTAAATATTAACTAAAGTTTCATTTGCAAAGTTAAGTGCTTGACTGATTTTGCTGTCTACCATGTGTGGGTTTCCTGAGTCATCCCTAAAACTGCTGTTTGCTGAGGAACAATCTGGACCCGGGCATCACAGAACCCAAACCTACGAGTCGAGGTGCTATAAACAGAGATGATCTGTTCCTCAGCCCCCAGTTAGTCTTTTCTCTCTCCTGTTCCCACAGCTGTTCCTGCCTCTAGGACAACAGAGGAACAATGCCTACTAGTAACCAAAGCCATGTGCCATGGTTGCGTTTCCCACTTCTTACTCTTGATCGTTCAGCACCTGATTACCCTGTCTCAGATTTCTATGCACTTGCCAATCCTGCCGCTTACCTTTTTATCATTTGTTTGTACGTGGGGTCACCATGAGTCAGAGACGACTCAACAATGGCACCTAACAACAAGAGCAACCATATGGAAGAAAGCAAATGACAAAGAAAGTCGGCCCAAAGCTCCGACTAGGTTATGCTGGACAATTTCAAGAGATCTTTTACAACCTCTTTCTCATAACCATTTGAATTTTGGGTGCAGCACAATCCCCGAGGAAAGTGTAAAATTCCTTATAAATGAATGGAGAACATCTTGGGTCAGACTCTAAGGACTCCTTGGCGCGCCTACTCTAGCTAGCCTGACTTTTAGAACACGTGTGCCACACAAATGTAAACAATCTATGTTAATCTACACGCTGTCCCAGGTTGGACTGCAGCCAATTGCAATCTTTTTATTCATTCAACAAATATATATTGCACACGTTCAATATGTCAGGCATTGTTCTAAGCTCTCCAAGAACGCAGGTGCCAACAACATAGCAAAAAGCCCCTGCCCAAGAGGAACTGCCATTCTGATGAACTTCTCTCTCCAACGTGGATAAATAACCACGATAAAGGGGAAATCTTAACGGTGACATTGGGAATCTCGGGTTATTAGCAAGCTAATGCTCTTCTTGCAGATCTCAGTGAACTGTCGGCCTGTTAACTGTGCTCAGTGTGTCTTCTTCTTGTCAAAGCCTTCTCTTTGTTTTTTCCACATAGACAAACGTCTCTCCTTTCTCTAATTTTTTTTCCAAATGCTTCAAAGAATTCAAAATCACCCAGCTGTCCTAATTCCAGTTTTTAACAAGAACAATGTCCCTAGTCACTCACCCAGGAGATAATCATTGAGCAGTTTTCCAGTTTTCTGTTGCTGCATGAACCATCCCCAAACATCAAGTGGCTTACAATGATAGTACTCACTTAGTTCACTCATGAACCTGCATTTGGGCAGGGTTCGGTGGGGACGACCCATCTCCATTCCCAGTGGCATCAGATGGGGCAGCTCAACAGGGGGCTGGAGAATCCACTTCTAATGTGGCTCACTTACTGCGGTCACATGAGTGCTGGCTACTGACTAGGGGAACTTAGCTAGGTTGTCAGCCTGGGGCCTCAGCCCCTCTCCACATGGGCCCTTCTATAGGGCTTCCTCAGAACACGGCAGCTGGGTTCCAAGAAGAATCGTTTCAGGTGACTAAGGTCTAATCTCTAAAATCTACAGAATACTCCAATACCTCCACAACAAAAAGAAAAATCATCCAATTAAAAAATGGGCAAAGGAAATGAATAGACACTTCACCAAAGAAGACATTCAGGCAGCTAACAGACACATGGGGAAATGCTTGCCATCACTAGCCATTGTTGTTGTTTTTGTTAGGTGCTGTCCAGCTGGTTCTGACTCATAGCGAACCTATGCACCACAGAACGAAAACACTGCCCAGTCCTGTGCCATGCTCACAATCATTGTTATGCTTGAGCCCATTCTTGCAGGCACTGTGTCAACCCATCTCATTGAGGGTCTTCCTCTTTTTTGCTGACCCTCTACTTTACCAAGCGTGATGTCCTTCTCCAGGGACTGATCCCTCCTGACAACATATCCAAAGTATGTAAAACGTAATCTGGCCATCCTTGCTTCTAAGGGGCATTCTGGTTGTACTTCTTCCAAGACAGATTGTTCATTCTTTTGGCAGTCCATGGTATACTCAGTATTCTTCGCCAACACCACAATTCAAAGGCGTCAATTCTTCTTCGGTCTTCCTTATTCATTGTCCAGCTTTCACATGCATATGATGCAACTGAAAATACCATGGCTTGGGTCAGGCGTACCTTAGTCTTCAAGGCGACATCTTTGCTTTTCAACACTTTAAAGAGGTCTTTTGCAGCAGATTTGCCCAATGCAACGTGTCTTCTGATTTCTTGACTGCTGCTTCCATGCGTGTTGATTGTGGATCCAAGTAAAATGAAATCCTCGACAACTTCAATCTCTTCTCCGTTTATCATGATGTTGCTTATTGGTCCAGTTGTGAGGACTTTTGTTTTCTTTATGTTGAGGTGTAATCCATACTGAAGGCTGTGGTCTTTGATCTTCATCAGTAAGTGCTTCAAGTCCTCTTCACTTTCAGCAAGCAAGCTTCTGTCATCTGCATAACAATCCTCCAGTCCTGATGCCCTGTTCTTGTTCATATAGTCCAGCTTCTTGGATTATTTGCTCAGCATACAGATTGAACAGGTATGGTGAAAGGATACAACCCTGACGCACACCTTTCCTGACTTTAAAACACGCAGTATCCCCTTGGTTCTGTCCGAATAACTGCCTCTGGACCTATAGAAAGGTTCCTCATGAGCACAATTAAGTGTTCTGGAATTACCATTCTTTGCAATGTTATCCATAATTTGTTGTGATCCACACAGTCAAATGCCTTTGCATAGTCAATAAAACACAGGTAAACATCTTTCTGGTATTCTCTGCTTTCAGCCAGGATCCATCCGACATCAGCAATGATATCCCTGGTTCCACGTCTTCTCCTGAATCCGGCCTGAATTACTAGCAGTTCCCTGTTGATGTACTGCTGCAGCCACTTTTGAACGCTCTTCAGCAAAATTTTATTTGCATGTGACACTGATGATACTGTTCGATAATTTCCACATTCAGCTGGATCCCCTTTCTTGGGAATAGTCATAAATATGGATCTCTTCCAGTTGGTTGGCCAGGTAGCTGTCTTCCAAATCTCTTGGCACAGACGAGTGAGCACTTCCAGTGCTGCATCTGTTTGTTGAAACATCTCAGTTGATATTCCGTCAATTCCTGGAGCCTTGTTTTTCACCAATGCGTTCAGTGCAGCTTGGACTTCTTCCTTCAGTACCATTGGTTCCTGATCATATGCTACCTCTCAAAATGGTGTTGAACGTCAACCAATTCTTTTTGGTATAGTAACTCTGTGTATTCCTTCCATCTTCTTTTGATGCTTCCTGCATCATTTAATATTTTCCCCATAGAATCCTTCACTATTGCAACAAAAGGCTTGAATTTTTTCTTCAGTTCTTTCAGCCTGAGCAATTCCAAGCGTGTTCTTCCCTTTTGGTTTTCTATTTCCAGGTCTTCGCACATGTCATTATAATACTTTACTTTGTCTTCTCGAGCTGCCCTTTGAAATCTTCTGTTCAGCTCTTTTACTTCACCATTGCTTCCTTTTGCTTTATCTACTCAACGTTCAAGAGCAAGTTTCACAGTCTCTTCTGACATCCATTTTGGTCTCTTCTTTTTTTCCTGTCTTTCTAATGACCTCTTGCTGTCTTCACGTATGATGTCCTTGATGTCATTCCACAACTAGTCTGGTCTTCAGTCGTTAGCATTCAATGCGTCAAATCTATTCTTGAGATTGTCTCTAAATCAGGTGGGATATGCTCAAGGTCGTACTTTGGCTCTCGTGGACTTTTTCTAATTTTCTTCACTTTCAACTTGAACTTGCATATAAGCAATTGATTGTCTGTTCTGCAGTCAGCCCCTGGCCTTGTTCTAACTGATGATATTGAGCTTTTCCACAGATGTAGTCGATTTGATTCCTGTGTATTCCATCTGGCAAGGTCCACGTGTATAGTCGCTGTTCATGTTCGTGAGAAAAGGTATATGCAGTGAAGAAGTCATTGGTCTCGCAAATTCTATCATGCCATCTCTGGCATTGTTACTATCACCAAGGCCATTTTTTCCAACTACTGATCCTTCTTTGTTTCCAACTTTTACATTCCAATCATTGGTAAGTATCAATAAACCCTGTCTGCATGTCCAATCAATTTCAGACTGCAGAAGCTGGTAAAAATCTTCAATTTCTTCATCTTTGGCCTTAGTGGTTGTTGCGTAAATTTGAATGAGTCGTATTAACTGGTCTTCCTTGTAGGTGTATGGATATTATCCTATCACTGACAGCACTGTACTTCAGGATAGATCTTGAAATGTTCTTTTTGACAATGAATGCGTGTGCTGGTTAAGATTGTGTGTCAGCTTGGCTGGGCCACGATCAGTGTTTTAATGTAATCACTCCAATGATTGAATATACTCTGAGTAGCCAATCAGATGAAAAGGAGTCTCCTTGGGGGTGTGGCCCGCATCTGTATATGAGCAGACCTTCTGGCTTTTTGCTCTCTCTGGATCCTGCGGCTGCTTCCTGTCGTCTCATCTCCTGTTCTTGGGACTTGAGCTGTCAGCTTGTCTGCTGAACCTGGGATTCGTCGATCTGCACAGCCTGTGAGTGGGAGCACTGCTCTCCCACCTGCTGATCTTGGCCTTGCCAGCTTCTGCAGCTGTGTGACTTGGGAGACGCCTCTACCCTGATCCACGGACTTGGGACGTTCTAGCCTCTACAATCATGTGGGCTGTTTCCTTGATATAATCTCTCTATATATACATATATTTATACACTTTACTGGTTTTGCTTCTCTAGAGAACCCAGCCTAAGACAATGCAACACCATTCCTCTTCAAGGTGTCATTCCCGGCCTAGTAGACCATATGATTGTCCTTTTCAAAATAGCCGCTATCAGTCCACTTCAGCTCACTAATGCCTAGGATATCGATGTTTATGCATTCCATTTCATTTTTGACGATTTCCGATTTTCCTAGATTCATACTCCGTATATTCCACATTCCGATTATTAATGGATATTTGCAGCTGTTTCTTCTCATGTTAAGTTGTGCCACATCAGCAAGTGAAGGTCCCCAAAGCTTGACTCCATCTATGTCATTAAGGTTGACTCTACTTTGAGGAGGCAGCTCTTCTGCAGTTGTCTTTCGAGTGTCTTCCAACCTGGGGGGGATCATCTTCCAGCACTGTATCAGACAATGTTCCGCTGCTATTCACAAGGTTTACACTGGCTAATTCATTTCAGCAGTAGCCTGCGGGGTCCTTCTTCCTAGTCTGTCTTAGTCTGGAAGCTCAGGTGAAACCTGTCTGCCATGGGTGACCCTGCTGGTATCTGAATACTGGTGGCATAGCTTCCAGCATCACAGTAACACTCAAGTCCCCAAACTACGACAAACTGACAGATACGTGGGGGTCACTAGTCATTAGAGAAATGCAAATCAAAACTACAATGAGATACCATCTTACCCCGACATTACTGGCATGGATCAAAAAAATTAAAAAAATAACAAATGTTGGAGAGATGTGGGGAGACTGGAAGTCTTACGCACTCTTACAGGAATGTAAAATGGTACAATCACTGTGGAAAATGATATGGCACCTCCTTAAAAAGCTAGAAATAGAAATAGCAGAGGATTCAGCAATCCCACTCCTAGGAATATATCCTAGAGAAATAAGCATCATTACACGAATAGACATATATGCACACCCATGTTAACTGCAGCATTATTCACAATAGCAAAGAGAAGGAAACCTAAGTGTATATCAACAGATGAATAGATATACAAATTACGGTACATACACAAAATGGAATACTATGCAGTGATAAATAACAATGATGACTCTGCAAAATATCTCACGACATGGATGAATCTGGAAAGCATTACGCTGAGTGGAATAAGTCAATCTTGGAAGGACAAATATTGTATGAGATCACTATTACAAAAACTCAACAAAAGGTTTACACAGAAAAAACCATCTTTGATGGCTACAAGGGAGGGGAGGGGTTGGTAGGAGAAATCACTAACTAGATAGTAGACAAGTATTAACTTTGGTGAAAGGAAAGACAATACACAATATAGGGGAAGTCAGCACAACTCGACCAAGGCAAAGCCACAGAAGCTCCCTAGACACACCCAAGTTACTGTGGCTGAGGGCTAGGGACCATGGTCTCAGGGGACATCTAGGTCAACTGGCATAACATAGTTCATAAGGAAGATGTTCTACATCCTGCTTTGGTGAGTAGTGTCTAGGTTCTTAAAAGCTTGTGAGTGGCCATCTAAAATACATCTATTGATCCCATGATGTTTGGAGCAAAGGAGAATGAAGAAAACCAAAGACGCAAGGGAAGTATCCATCCAAAGGGCTAATGGACCACGTGAATCATAGCCTCCACCAGCCTGAGCCCAGAAGAACTAGATGGTGCCCAGCTACCACCACTGACAGCTCTGACAGGAATCACAACGGAGGGTTCCAGACAGAGCAGGAGAAAAATGTACAACAAAATTCAATTTAAAAAAAAAAAAAAAAGACCAGACTTACTGGTCTGACGGAGACTGGAGGGACCCCCGAAACTACGGCCCCTGGACAACTCAAAACTGTAGCCGCTCCCAAAGTCCACCTTTCAGTCAAAGATTAGACAGGCCTATAAAATGAACAATAACACACGTGAGGAACGTGCTTCTTAGTTCAAACAAGCACAGGAGACCTAGCGGGCAACACCTGCCCAAAACCAAAGATGACAAGGCAAGAAGGGAGAGGAAATCTGGACGAATGGACACAGGGAACCCGAGCCATAAAGGGAAAGGGGGAGAGTACTAATTTGTGCTATAAACTTTCACCTAAAAGACAATTTTAAAAAATCCCTTAAAAAAAAAGTGAGAGAGATCAAAAGAAAACTAGTAAGCAGTGACGGGGCCCTGGTGTCACAGTGGTTAAGAGCTACGGCTGCTAACCAAAAGGTCAGCAGTTCAAACCTACTAGCCGCTCCTCGGAAACCCTATGGGGCAGTTCTACCCTGTCCTATAGGGTTGCTATCAGGCGAGGCAAAGGGTTTGAGCAAGCGGTGATAGGGTAAGATAGATGCCAAGATCCATGGAGATCGCCAACGAACCAGGAAGCAGAAGCTGAAGAGACAAGGGCCTTCCCCTAGACTAACGGAGAGAGAAAGCCTTCCCCTAGAGCTGGTGCCCTGAATCCAGGCTTCTATCCTCCTAAACCGGAAGAAAATAAATTTCTGTTTGTTAAAGCCATTCGCTTGTGGCATTTTTGTTACAGCAGCACTAGATAACCACGACACTCACCTAAGGTATAAAATGCTGAAAATTCAGAGTAATAATAGAATAAAAGGTTAAATGTCTTTTGTCTCGGATGCCTGATTGTAGTGAGATATCTAGACTGTTTCTTCTCAGAAACACAAGCCCAGACAATAAAGCATACGGGGGATGGGGGGAGAGTAGATGATAGACACCGTTCTCTGAAACATTTTTCCTCTCTTTGTGAAGTTATCATGAGCTACTCTGACGTGCAGATAGGGAAGGAAAGCGGAGAACAAAACATGTTAAAGACTTCAGAGTTTAAGTAGAATAGAAAAACATTCATTTCACAAAGGCCAAAAATGTAGGATTATGGAGAGGATCTAAAAATAATCTGGTAACAATTTGATGCACACAAGACAGCAGAGAGTAAGAAATTTTTCTAAAGATCGCTCTTCCAAATTAAAGCTAATTTTACCACAGGATTTATTTTTCAAGTCCCTTGGTAGTGCAAATTGTTAACATGCTTGGCTGCTAACCAGAAGGTTGGACGTTCAAGCCCACCCAAAAGCACCTTGGAAGAAAGGCCTGATGATCTACTTCCAAAAAATCAGCCATTGAAAATCCTATGGAGCGCAGTTCTATTCTGACACACATGGGGTCACCATGAGTTGGGTTCATCTTGGCTGGAATTGGTTATTTTTTCAACCAGGGACTTTCTACACACCTTTAGTCATCAGGTAAGGAAGGCTCTGGACACTGAGGTGTCCTTGGGTTACGAGGCCTCTAAGGCCCATGGGAAGCTGAACGAGCTTCTAAACAGGCTCCTTTGCCATCTTCAGGGGAAATTATCTGTAGTCCAACTACATCTTCCACAGGTCCATGGAAGAGCAAACACTCCAATGGGACAAGGTTTTCCTCTTCACTCTGTTTTTGTTTAAAGGGTTAAATTTAGTTTATTCCAGGAGCCATAAGGACAACTTACACTTTATTTGTTTATTCTCTGAGGCGGGAAATCTCTCTCATTACTGATTACTAGCTTTCTATTGACTCTGTCATGTGCTCACTTTAGCCTTAGAGACCTGGTTTTTAAAATAAAGTAAGATTTTGGACGGTATTTAGCACAGGCACAGAGATCTAAACTGCGGCGGGAGGAGGGCAGCAAGCCTTCAATACCTCTGCAGGCAGCTCCACTGCGTGGGAAATCTGCAATCCAGGGATAAACTGGCTTTAAATATCATGGGTAATATTTGTATATAAAAACCTTATATAACACATCAAAGGCAATGACTCCAAATATAAGTGCCTATCACAGTGGGTCTCTCAAAAATACTGTTCTTTGGGGCTAAGTGTTTTTGTCCTAAGCGTGAAAAATGAATGCATAAGAAATAATTCGATAGAGCATCTAAACTGAAGTGGGAGAGATTTACATTTTAGCTTTTGCTGCTGGCCATTCTTCCTGCTCTCTTTCCTGTGGGGACAATCGTGTGCGGGGGCAGACATTGGCTGAATCTGGAATGAGGGAAGTAATAACACAGGAAACAATCAACTGGAAATTGGAGCTATTTTTCTTCCTTATTTAGAAAACAATCCTCTCCTTCCTCCCGGGGGAAAAAAAAAAAAATATCCCACTAAAATTGTTTTTTACAGGCAACGGCGCTTATTTATATAAAATAGATGGTCAAGCAGAGTTTACTTGTCTCGCTACGCTATCCTTCAATTTGGAGAGAGGCTAACTGGGACGATTTTCACCAAGAAACCGACACTAACTGGTGAAGAGGCAGCAGACAACATACATGTGATCAGGAAACAGGTGTCACAGGAAAACCAAACAGCATTACACGTGGATTGGAGCTCCCTCGGAGTATGATCCTGCTCTCATTTACCTAGATCACGTCCATAATAACAATTTGGGTGTAGGAGAAATGAAGGCCTCCTACCTCCCTTCCATTTTCATTACTTAATAGCAGAACTATGAGCGCCTTTAGAACGAAAATGCTTTCACTGGTGGAAAGAGCAGCAATGAATGGACGAACGATTGTTGCTATTGTTAGTAAGCTCCGACTCGTGGCACCCCTGTGTACAACACAAAACACTGCCCAGTCCTGCACCATTCCCGTGATCACTTACGGATCAGACCATTGTGCCCCATAGGGTTTTCATTGTCTGATTTTTGGAAGTAGATCACCAGGCCTTTCTTCCTACTGTCTTAGTCTGGAAGCTCTGCTGAAACCTGTCCACCACGGGTGACCCTACTGGGATTTGAAATACTGGTGGCAAAGTTTCCAGCATCACAGCAACACACAAGCCACCACAGTATGACAGACTGACAGACAGTGTGTGGAACGAGTGCTTTACTTATACCAGAAACAACCAGGGGATACAGAAACACCGTCAGAGGAAAACATGGCTGTAAGCTTGAAGTATAAAGGAAGGCAGATGAGTTTTCAGAAAGTGGGCAGGCTGTTCGGCCTCTCTAGGTCTCATTCAATAATCTGTGGAGTTAGGATAAAAACAGTCCATACCCAGATGGCTGGATTAGGATTAAACAGTAACGTGCACCCAACGTCCGCCCAGTGTCTAACACGTCCTACAGGCGCAGTCAAGGTGGCAGGAGACTCAGGGCTGAACGAGAACTAACCAGGGCTGTCAGTCTGGACCCCTCACTGAAAATACTGCAGCTTAGAATCCAAAGCACGTCTCCCTGCTCTCGGGACGTGCTTCTCTAGGCCAGAGCGTTGCAGGATGCACCCATCCTTTATCCAGCACATGTGGTGGTAGGCACAGCGGGGAGGCATGAGATACAGTTCCTGCCTGTGAAGACTGCCCAGTTCTGGGAGACAGAGATTTAACTGAGCCCAGCTGGGGGCAACGTTGGGCATTCATCCATTTTCCGAAATCTGACTGGGAGGAGAGAATGTGCCCATGTGTCTGGGGCACAGCAAAGAGGTCAGTGGCTAGTGCAGAGGTAGCAAGAAGCAGAGAGAGAAGAATCAGTGAGGAGAGAAGAAAGTAACTGTCTTAGTCATCTAGTGCTGCTATAACAGAAACACCACAGGGGGTGGCTTTAACAACCAGAAACTTATTTTCTCACAGTTTACGAGGCTGCTGTTGTTGTTAGGTACCGTCCAGTCGATTCTGACTCATAGTGACCCTATGTACAGCAGAACGCAACACTGCCCAGTCCTGTGCCATCCTCACAATCGTTGCTATGCTTGAGCCAACTGTTGCAGCCACTGTGTCAATCCATCTCGTTGAGGATCTTCCCCTTTTTTGCTGACCCTCTACTTTAGCAAGCTTGATGTCCTCCAGGGACTGGCCCTCCTGACAACATGTCCAAAGTACCTGAGACGTAGTCTTGCCATCCTTGCTTCTAAGGAGCATTCTGGCTGTATTTCTTCCAAGACAGATTTGTTGTTTAGGAGGCTAGAAGTCGAAATTCAGGGTTCAGGCTCTAGGGGAAGGCTTTCTCTCTGTCAACTCTGGAAGAAGGTCCTTGTCTCGTCTGAGTTTCTGCTCCTGGGCAATCTTCATGTGACTTGGCATCTGTCTTCCCTCAGCTCTGCTTTCTTCTTTGCTTATTTAATCTCTTTAATATCTGAAAAGGGACGGACTTAAAACACACACTACACTAATCCTGTCTCATTAACCATAACAAAGACAATCCATTCCCAAATGGGATTATAACCACTGTCATAGAGGTGAGGATTTACAACACATATTTTTGGGGAACACAATTTGATCTGTAACAGGAACCTTGAGTCAGCTTGCTAGTTCTTGTAGTCAGGATTTCGATTTTGCCTCTGAGCAGAGAAATGAGGTAAATCTTTTATTGTAGCAGGGTTGCTGGTAGGCATGCTGTGCACAGTCAGGGGTCAAGGGCAGAAGCACGGGGGGGGGGGGGGGGGGGGCGAGTGATGAGGCTTTTGCAATAATCCAGGTGAGGGATCACGTGGTGGAGGTGGGGATAGTGAGCAACAGTTGAATTCCGGGCACAATATACTTTACAAATGGAGCGGACAGACCCTTATGACGGATTACATGTGGGTGTGTAAAGAGAGAGAAGTCAAGGATAACACCAGATATTTGGCTGAACAACGGGGAAGTGACATTGCCATTCATTGAGGTGCTGTCAGCTAGCAATCCATATATACCCTGAGGCTCTGACAGCTATGTCTAAGGACTCAGGGAGCCCTGGTGGTGCAGTGGTTAAGAGCTACAGTTGCTACCCAAAAGGTCAGCAGTTCAAATCCACCAGCTGCTCCTTGGAAACCCTATGGGGCCGTTCTACTTTGTCCTATCGGGTCGTTAGGAGTCGGAATCTACCTGACGTTAACAGGTTTGGTTTTTGGTTTTGGAGGTTGCTGAGATCACGTTCATGTAACTTTTATTATAGCATATTGTTCTAGTTGTTCTACTTTATGATTAGTTATTGTCAATCTGTTACTGTGCCTAATTTATCAATTAAACTTTATCGCAGATATGAATGTATAGGAAAAAACATAGTATATATAGAGCTTGGTACTATCCGAAGTTTCAGGCATCCACTGGGGGTCTTGGAACGTATCCCCCACAGGTAAGGGGGGCCTCCCGTATTTTCTCCCTCTTTACTTTCAATTGTATTTTTGCCACCCAAGCTCCTCCTACGGATAAGTTCTAGAATCTCCACTTGGGTGTTGCCAGCCACACGCACCCTGAGAAAGAACCGCCAGGCTTGAAACTAAGTCAAATTGGGACCAGATGTGGAAGGGCCAGTGAGAAGAACACTGTTCTGTTTGTTTCTTCCCACTCTTCTTACTAGGCGAGTGTCATTTCTTTTTCCCTTTTGTATGAGCTGGTATCAAAGAATAGTTCATATAACTGTACCATGGAGCCCTGGTGGCGCAGTGGTTAAGAGTTCGGCTGCTAACCAAAAGGTCAGCAGTTCAAATCCACCAGTCGCTCCTTGGAAACCCTATGGGGTGGTTCTACTCTGTCCTCTAGGGTCGCTATGAGTCGGAATCGACTCGACGGCAACAGGTTTACGCAGCAAAGCTGGACAGGATAAAAATTCAAGTGGTTGCTTCAAATGGCCACTTAACTCAGGTTGCTTTGATCCTCCCATTGGACCGTTTAGGAACTTGAATACATCTTTTAGGTTGCTAAAAAGATACAGCAAGACAAGTCCCGAGACCTGAGAATTCAGGGATAAATCGAAGCGGGCTAATGTTATTAGTTACAGGTATTAGGCACAAGTAGTTTTAAAACTGCCCTGCATGCTTTCCTGGTTGTTGCTATTGTTAGGTTGTGTTGAGTGGGTTCCGACTCATAGCGACCCTACGCATAACAGCAGGAAACACTGCCCGGTCCCGCACCACGCTCACGATTGTGGCTACGCTTGAGCCACTGCTGCGGTCACCGTGCTCTCCTAGTCTCACGAAAATGTCTGATGACAGTCTCTTCACCCGCCACCATAACACGAGGGCGGTCGGGCTTACAGAAGTGCAGTAACTTACTCAGCGTTAGAACTGGTAACTAGGATTCTGACGATGTCACTGCAAAGTTCACCAATTGTTTTCACATTTCACTAAGCAGTTTTAGAAGCCTCATCCCCCATATTCAAGAAAACATTACCATAGGATTTTATCAGCGAGTCTGAAAGTATACACACATCTATAGCTCTTATCTCCCACCACTGCTACTTATGGTCACCTTGCAGTAGTGGCCTGATTCCCTCCAGCTTCTAAGACCCAGGGCCATAACTATGAACCCCTAGCAGGAGCTTCAGCCCCACTTCTCCCAACACAGGCACTGGGACCAGTATGGCCCGAGACCAGTTCCTTTTTTGTGTTTCTCTCTTCTTCCCTTCCCTCTGGTGCTTCTCTACCTTGACATCAAGTCCCTGGGACCTGTCCCATCTCATTCCTGCATCTGTTCCCCAGCCTATGAGCTCACCAAGTCCTACTGCACTGTCATCCCCAAAGTCAAACATTTCCCCTGCAATGGTCCGAACTTTGGGGATGTTGCAACAGACACCCTGGCTCAGTCTTGGACTCAGTTTGATAGACAGACAGATAGATAGATAGCTACCATCGAGTAGACTCTGAATCATAGTGGCCTGATGTACAACAGAACAAAACATTACCTACTCATGCATCATCCTCACAATCACCAGCATTTTTGAGTCCATCCTTGTGGCTACTGTGCCAATCTATCCCACCAAGGGTCTCCCTCGCCCTTGCTGGCCCTCTACTTCACCAAACACGATAAACTCCTCCAGCAATTGATCCCTCCTGATGACAAGTCCAAAGCAAATGAGTTGGACAATGTTCTGTTGTGATCCATAAGGTTTTCATTGGGTAATTTTGGAAGTAGATCTCCAGGCCTTTCTTCCTACACTGTCTTAGTCTGGAAGCTCTGCTGAAACCTGTCCACCATGGGTGAGACCTTGCTGGTATTTGAAATACCAGTGGCAGAGCTTCCAGCATCATAAGAACATGAAAGCCACCACAGTACGACACGTTGACAGAATCCCTATAACATTTAACACACTTCTTAGAGAGCAGTTATTGTCGTTGGGTGCCATCGAGTTGATCTGGACTCACAGCGACCCTACAGGACAGAGTAGAACTTCCCCGTAGGGTTTCCTAAGTGGTAATCTTTACGGAAACAGATTGCCAGGTCTTTTTTCCCACAGGGCCACTGGTGGATTTGAACCACCAACCTTTCGGTTAGTAGCTGAGCACTTAACCACGGCTTTATCCAGGATCCAAATAGGGGAAAAATGCCTTTTCAGAGTACCGTGTGTGGGAAAGCCTTCATCTGCACTGCCATCATTTAGAATATCAGATAATCCACCTTGGAAAAGACAACAGAGCTGTCGTTAATGTGGAAAACCTTCCTAAGCCACCTGGACCTTATTCAGTATCAAAAATTTCATCCAGGGAAAAAACCCATGCTGAGATGGATGCCTCTGGAATGTGACATGATTTTTTCCACCACAATAGAAGACATACTGGAGATGAAGCCCTAGAATGGCTTTAGTCCTCAGATGGCCTGTAGGGTGAGTCAGAGACTCAACAACGGGAAGAAATGCAACAAACACAATAAAAGTGGGGCAGCGTTATCGTGTGACTCATGCAACACAGCTCCTTGCTTTGAGCTGATTTCTCACTCAAGTCACTGGACAACTTATATTCCTCAAACACAGGCTGCGTGTCCCTGCCGTAGGGCACTTCCCAATTGTCCCCTCTGCCCGACATCATGCAGGTATCCGAGGGGAGGGGGGAAACTTCAAGTCTTTGTTTCAGTGTCAATGAGGCCAATCAAGATTGACTCCATGGATTTTGTCTAAACAGCTGGGATAAAGGAGCTTTCATTAACTGTGGTGTTGTTAGCAAAAAATCAGCATGCATTAGAGAAGTGTTGCAATAGCTATGTATTTACAATACAAAGGGGAACAAGAAAGAAGGAGGACAACAGGGAACAGTAGGGTCATTCAAAGTGGAAATCACAAAGAAGGTGATGTTTGGACCCTGATTTGTTCTTGGTACACTCATGATCCCTAGAAGCGAGGATTGAGGATCGTGAGACTTTGTCTCATTGACTCTGGACATGTCATCAGGAGGGACCAATTCCTGGAGAAGGACATCATGCTTGGTAAAGTAGAGGGTCAGTGAAAGAGAGGAAGACCCTCAATGAGACTGACTGACACAGTGGCTGCAACGACGGGCTAAAGCATGGCAACAATTGTGAGGATGGCGCAGGACTGGACAGTGTTTCGTTCTGTTGTGTATGGGGCCACACTGAGTCAGACCTGATTCGATGTCACCTAACAACAACAGCACACTTATGTTACCCAAGGCACACTCACCCTTATTATGCATTTCAGTGCAATTGATTACTGATTGATTACTTTTGTGTGGCTTTTCTAGCCATGGTTTTGTAACTCCCACCCAGGGGATTGGGCAGACTGTGTGATAGTGTAATCCAAGGAGATTCATCAGTTCTGCCTTAAGAAAAAGCAAAAAGGAGGAGCCCACCACCACCAAGGAAGAAGAGATCAGCCGGAGAGACCCAGCAGCAGAGACCAGGGAGCAGGAAATGGCATAGTAGGTTTCCCGGCCCACAGAGAGAGAAAGCTGAGTGCCCTTGGGCAGAGACTGAGGGCCAGGGAGAGGCAAGCACAGCTGGGGAGAGGCTGTCCTGATGGAAGAACTGTATCCTGAGTGTTCCTCAGCCTGAACTGTAATTGTTACTTCCCTAATAAACCCCATAATTGTGAATATGGTCTGTGGGTTGTGTGTGGCCATTGCAGCGAATTACTGAACCCAGTAGTGAGAGCCATTGAAAACCCTATGACTTGATTAGAGTAAACTGTAGAGAATGATTTTATATAGTAAAGATAGGCTTCATTGTTAATTTTGCATTTTATTCTGCTAAATGAAATTGAGGTGATGAGTATGTTATGCTAAAAGAATCATAAACTTCTACTAAAACATATTTTATTCTTTACCCTTTAAAAAAAAAAGCAAAAAGAAACAAAACCCTATGGAACACAGTTCTACTCTGACACACGTGGGGTTGCCATGAGTCCATTTCGACACTACAGGCAAGTGGTGGTGGTGGGTGCTTACTTTTAAAGCCATTCAAAATATGTTTATACTGCAATCCAAACAAAAGGGTAAGTTCCATTCTTCCATTCAAGTGAAGGAAGATTTGAAGGTTTAGTGATATACATATCATGATCTGTTGGAATTTAAGGCTAACGAACTTTACTCCAAAACACACCATAAAGTTAAAATAGAATTCTTACTGCCCAGAAAACATGTGACCTTGTCAGCTTGGATTATTTTTGTTTTTGTTTTTTGGAAAGCTCCTCAACCTAGGCTGATGGGAATACTCTTTTTGTTGCTAAGGAGATTTATTTAATTTGTAAAGGTCAGTCATGATAGTTATGGTTTGTGGCTTTTTTTTTAAGGTTCCCCCTAATTCTAAACTTTTCCCCCAGCAGGTAATTTATATTTTTTTGTGATAATGAAATTTTAAAAAAAATTGTGATTATGCAAGCATTCAAAGTAAACCACTCATGTACTCTCCAAAAAAAAAAATTCAGTAAATTCTCTTAAAAACTAGAATGCAAAGAACATTGACCTGATTAAGAGGGAGAGAAGTACCACACAAGAACCCGGGGTATGCAATTAGACCAGTAAAATTTATAATTAAAATTAAATCATTAATAATGATATAGTTGAGAAGTATAACAAATGTCATCCAAGTGTTCTTAAAATAGAGGACGCATAATATAAAGGTCTAAATTATTAGAATGAAACATAAGAAGTGACTTGTGTTGAGGGGTAGAGATATTTCCTTGCTTCTGCAGAGAGAAAGCAGAATAATTATTTAACTCTTGGCATTCCTGGAAGAATATAGGCTGGAATATGGTTGTTGGTGATGTAAAGGAGTCAGGAGCACAGAAAAGTGTTTTCTCTTGCTCCAGTGAGAAGTCACAGGGGTCCATGGAACTCAAATACGCGGGCATACAAGTATAAAGTTGTTATTAGCTACTGCTGAGTAGGCCCCACACACAAGGGAACAAAATACCGCCTGGTCCTGCACCATCCCCACTGTGATCCATAGAGTTTTCACTGTCTTAGTCTGGATGCTCCGCTGAAACCTGTTCAGCATGATAGCAACATGCAAGCCTCCACTGCCAGCTGGGTGGTGGCTGTACTTGAGGCGCATGGACCAGGAATTGAACTGGGTCTGCCTCCCAGAAGGGGAGAATTCTACCGCTGAATCACCAATGTCCTCTAGCAGTTTGTGATCTTATGACTTGGTCCTGTGGGTCAGTATGTCTTTGTGCTTGTGCTGTGTGTGTATGTATTTGTGTGTAGTGTGTATTGTGTGTGTTATATGTGTACTGTGCATGCGTACTGTATGTTGTGTGTGTGTTGTGTGTGGTATGTATTATTTGTGTTGTGTTTGCATATATGTGCCTACTGCATACGTGTTGTGTGTGCATATTATATGCACGTTGTCTGTGTGGTGTGTGTGTGGTGTGTGGTGTGTATGTGAGTGTGTTGTGTGTGTACTGTGTGGTGTGTATATTGTGTGCATTGTGCGTGTTTTGTGTGCGGTGTGTGTTATGTGTATGCTGTGTGTGCTGTGTGTATATTGTGTGTGTGTTGTGCGTGAGTTGTGTGTATACTGTATTGAGTGCTATGTGTGTGGTGTGTGGTGTGTGTATATTGTGTATGCTGTGTGCATATTGTGTGTGAGTTGCATGTACACTGTGTGTATTGTGTGAGTGTTGTGTGTGCAGGTGTGTTGTACGTATATTGTGTGCTGTGTGTGTGTGGTGTGTGAGTGTGTGGTGGGCGTGGGACGGACAGGAAGGAAGGGAGGCAAACCTCATCACGCTCAGTCCTAGGCTTACAGCTAAGAAGACACTCGGCCGTCACCTCATCACACACGCGCTCAAAGAAGAGGAAAGGGAATACACCGCACTCCCGTGAGCCACACACACCCCCCTCTCTGCTCCTACGGGCATTCACAGTGCCAGGAGGCGCTCACAAAGCTGCTACTCATGTCTAGGCAGAGTGTATCTAGATTTTTTGTTAATGCCCTGTTTAAGAATCTTCTTTTTCTTTTTGTAAACACGTGCACGTTTTTTCCCCAATAAAACGTAACTAATAAAAATGAAATAGAAAAACCTAACAATTACAGATAGAAACGGGAGGCGAAAAGCAAGCTGGAGGGGGGATCAGTCGTGGGTGTGCTGTTTCTTGTGCCGACTCCCCCAGCAATGCTGGCCCTTCATCACGCATCAAACGTCAGAAAGCGTGAAAGCTCCCGGGGTGGGGGGTTATTATGTCACCAGTGCTTCCATACAGGGTGAGCTGGGAGGCATTTTCCAGGTAAGCAAACTGCTGGGTAATGAGTGTGCTGAGCCCCACGCTTGCAGAAATGTTCCAGGAATCTATTTCCTGGGAAACAGAATTCAACGCTGCCGTGGGGTGTGGCAGCGAAAGGCACAGGCATACAACAGCCTGCAAACGCAGCCCTCCACCTCTTCCTCCAGGCAGGTGTTTACACATTGCCTGAAGCCTTTTAAGTGCAAGTCAAGACCGCCCTCCCCAGCACTCTGTGCCACATCCTCCACGCTCACCCGGGCGGTTCCTGAGCAAAGCCCACCTGTGAGAACGTCACACCACTTGCAGGCCCCCCCTCACGACCCCGTCAGTTGTCCAGGGTGGTAACTCCTGCCCCAGGGGGATATCCCACTGAAGCTACCCTGAAAGCCTCTTCCTGTCTTCTGGCTGCCCCTGGGAGGGGGGTCCTCCACACTTTATGAAGTGGTCTCTGGTTAAATGAGACACCTGCAGATTTAAAGACCTGCTCTCACTGGGAACAACATTCACTACTTAAAGCTAATCAGGGTTAACATCCCATTACAGATTAAAAAAACAGTCAACACTGAGTGCACTCTGACTCACGGAGACCCCATGTGTGTCAGAGTAGAACTGTGCTCCGCAGGGTTTTCAGTGGCTGATTTTTTGTACGTAGGCCTTTCTTCTGAGGCACCTTTAAGCAAACTTGAACCTCTGACCTTTTGGTCAACAGTGGAGCATGTTAACTCCTCGCACCACGCAGGGACTCCACGTAACAGATACCCTTGGTCCAAACATACCAAACCCTAAATAGAAAACTCAGGCTAATAATTCAAGGAAGTCAGGAACCCACAGGAGTGTGTGCGTTTTTCTTCTGTGTTCACTGCTCCAGGGGGATGAGAAGAGGCCCAGGCAGAACTGCCCTGAAGTGGAAATGGTGAAGGATATATGCCCACAGTCAACCTATAGGTTCGCCTCACTGCTGCAGCCCATCTGTCCGGTTGGGGCCACATGCAGCTGGGTTAGTTAAGGCGAATTTTAAATAGCACAATGTAAGCATCACCCAGAGGAAAGATGTGTCCTAGAGTTGAAGCCCCAGACAACAGTCCAGGGCAGGACAGTGGGGAAACCATGCACCGCTCTGTATCCTAAGTGACCTCAGCGTGAGTGACTAGAGCAATCTAAAAACAAAACAAAACCAGTTGCCATGCAGTTGACCTCAACTCATGGTGACCTCATGTGTGTCAGAGTAGAACTGTGCTTCACACGGTTTTCAATGGCTGAGTTTTCAGAAAGAGATCACCAGGCCTTTCTTATGAGGCACCTCTGGGTAGACTGGAACCTCCAACCTTTCAGTTAGCAGCTGAGCGTGTTAACCATGTGCACTACCCAAGGACTCCAGGGCAATTTATAATTCCTAAGTTCTACCTTCCACAACGTGACTGAAAGATAGTGAGACATAACTTAATCGCCTGTCCTTCCAAGGTGCCCTCAGCACAGCCACTGTGCTCTGCGTAGCGTTCCTCACCCACACTGCCCTCCCTTGCATAACCTGTGTCGGTCTCTCTTTCTAAACTCAGGAAAGCACCTGGTTCATGTTATCAAAGCAAACGCTTCCCTGCAGCGGCTCTCCCAGCTGAGCGGCCGAGAATGTCAGAGCAGCTGTAATGCTGTATCTCCAGGGTGACCGCTCTCATTGGAAATGGATGAAAGGACAGGGATCTGTCGGGATTTTTCCACTGCTTCTTATTCTGCTCACACGCAGATGAAGCCCAGTGCAGGATGTGTGCAGCCAGATTCTGAAATGGTCTGGGGTCTTCTCGACATAAATTTAGGGCAGAATATGTCTGCTGAAAACTCAAAAATCACACTGGATATCAATAAGTATAATAAATGTTCATGAGAAAATTTGACCCCTACAAAGATCTTTAGTTACAGACATCAGTGCTGGATAGATCAGGCTTTTATAAACCAAAACTCGTCAAGCCTCTCACTGAAAGATAGCATTTAAATAAGCTTAAAACATTGTGTCTAGAACCCGACAGTACTGTTCCTGCTACAAATAAACACATCTTTGGATTTAGAAATATTTCTTTAACTGGCTAGCTTTTCTCTAAGTTAATTAACATTAATCTTCAAAATACAGGAGTCCCTGGGTGGTGCGAACAGTTAACACGATCCTTGGAAGACAGGCCTGGTGATCTACTTCCAAAGCTCAGCCACTGGAAACTCTCTGGAGCACAGTTCTACTCTGACCCTCACGGAGTCACCGGGAGTCAGAATCGATTCAATGGCAACTGGTTGGTTTGGTTTGGTTTTAAAATACACGTAACTTTTTAGGGAGATTGTTGCCTCTCTCTGAACTGGAAGTATTTTATCTCATGTCCAATGATACAGCCCTAACAAAAATGGCCAAGAGCTAAAATGCAGAAAGATTGATAACTAGTTTTTCTACGGAAAAATCAACATGCAAATCCATGTTACAAAGCAATGATTTGATTTGCATTAAAGCCAATGGTTATGAAAGTAGCCATATAAGATTGCTGTAGGATGGAAGATTTCTTGCAGGCAAAGAACCAGAGAACCTGAGGAACTACCGGTGACCTTGTCATTTGGTCACCACCCTTGAGGACTGAAGTGAAGATGGCCTCACAGAAAGTGTGAGTGGGCAGCAAGGATGGGGAGTGACCAGAAAAACCCAACAAGTTCTACCATTCTTCATTCCACTGGGTTAAACATTTTCTTCACATGTGCCTAACAGGAAGGAATCCTCTCTTAAACTTTCCACAAAGCTTCTCACATCAGCCATGTACCAAAGGGCAGGCATGGCAGGGAGTGGAGTAGGAGCTGTTTGCCCCAAGAGGTTGTTACGGATTGAACTGTGTCCCTCCAAATGAAATGTGGAAGTCCTAACCCTCGTACCTGTAAAGGTGACCCCGTTTGGGAATAGGGCTTTTCTCTTGTTATGTTAATGAGGTCATACCAGATTAGGGTGGGTCCTAAACCTAATCACTTCTGCATTATAAAAAGAGCAGATAAGACAGACGTCATGTGAGTCATCTACACACAAATGAACACCAAGGATTTTCAGCAGTCACCAGACACTAGGAGGGAGACCCACAGAAGGAACTGATACAGCCCAAACCCTGATTTGCACTTTTAGCCTCCAGAACTGTGAGAAAATAACTGTCTGTTCTTCAGGGCCACCTTGTGATATCTTTTGCTATGGCAGCACTAGGTAACTGTCTTCGTTTGCTAGTTCTGCTGTAACACAAAGTATGTTCCTTGGCACCTGTCTTCCTCTGTGTGTGTGTCTGTGTCTAATCTGGTCCTTTTAAAATTCAGAAGTGATGAGGACACACCCTACTCTGGTATGGCTTCATTAACGTAACAAAAAGAAAACACCTATTTCCAGACAGGGTCATATTTACAGGTCCAGGAGTTGGGACTTCAAAACATATTTGGGGGGACACATTTTAATCCAGCAAAGTAACTAAGCCAGAGGTGGAAGATTTTATCATTAACATTCTATAGGATGATCGGTGTGTGGTGACGGTAAAATGAAGGCAGACTCGTGGTCTGTGTTATTGTAGCTTTTTGAACTCCTGAGCTCCTGTCCTTGGCGTTCCAGCCTGCTCAGGCATTACTTTAGTGCTTGCACCCTGGATCGGCTGCCCCCCTGCTGCCCACCCCATGCAACCCCATCTCAACCCATAAACGCACACTATCACTAGGTGGCGAATATCACTACCAATAACGCGAGGTGCGGTGTTGAGCCTCAGGGCAGCTCAGTGGCTTATTCAAAGATGCTCCCAAGAGCACACGGGGACTGGAGGTCAGCCATACACTGCTTACCACACCATGGGCGACATAGAAGTTACCACATTTTGAAAAAGTCATCTGCTAATCTGTGTTTCCAAACGTCTTCTTGCTGTTGTGGTCGTTAGTTGCCATCAGGTTGGCCCTGGACTCATGGCGATCCCGTGCGCAACAGGATCACACTGCTGTGATCTACAGGATTTTCAGTGGCTGAGTTTTTGGAAGTAAATTGCCAGGCCTTCCTTCCCACTCCATCTTAGTCTGGAAGCTCTGCTGAAACCTGTTTGGCATCATAACAACACACAAGCCTCCAGTGACAGACAGGTGGTGGTGGCACATGAGATGTACTGGCTGGGAATCAGATTCGGATCTCCCGCATGGAAGGTGAGAATTTTGGTACTGAACCCACCACTGCCCCCAGGCCAACTGTGTTAGCAGCATTTTGTCAAATAAAATAGTATCCCCACTGCGGGTGTTCATTTGAGACAGAACCAAAGCCTCCTCTGCTCTGTGGCCCCCACACAAGTCTTGAGAAGACGACCTGGGCTGGAAACTGGGGTCTGGGGATACAGGGACGATCCAGGACATGTTGACAGGCAGTGGACCCGGGCCCCAGGCAGTCAACAGGTCCCATGATGGCTTTAGATGTCCGGCAGCAAAGGAGAGGCTGTGTGTGGCAGGCGACACACCGTGTCGGCTTTATTTACTATTCTGGCTCATTTCAGTCCTACGCGAGGAGCTAATTCTATTCCCAAAGAGCATGGAACTTGATTCTCTCCGTTGAGTACTTCCTTCAGGGTGACTCCAAAGCTTCTTTACAAACTGTGCTTGTATTTCACTGCCTTTCAATTTCTACGACCAGGGATGACCTTTCTAGGCAACTTGGAAGGGGAAAATAATTTTCATGTCCAAGTTTAATTCTCATGGGCTTGATCCTATAATTATTGTCCCTTGAAAATATGAGCTTAACCTTAGGACACTGGTGAGCCTCTGTGTTATTAATATACGCCCTTTTCCTTGGCCTTGTGAAGGAGTTCCGAGAAGCCGGAGAGGGCCTGGACTTTTGCCAAAGCTTCTCTGCTGCCTTTCACTGTGGCCTTTCTGAATCTCTCCACCTTCCTGTCCCTGCAGTGTGGGTGGAACTGCTTTCTCTGCCCAGCTCTGGGTTTCTGTAGCTCTGTTTCAGCCTCCCGCTGTCTGACCTTGGCTGGGAGGTGCTGTGGCTGGCAGAGCTGAGCCAGCTACTCCACGAGAGGAAGGCAGGAAGGTCTCCAGGTCAATGAGCAAGAGACACCTGCCATCCCAGGGATTTCTGCAAGTCATCTGTCTGCCCGGGAGACACACCAGAGTGAAAATAAAACAAGCTGGCAATCTCTCCACTCTTCTGGAATTGCAACTCTTTTTGGAGGCAAGAAATCTCTTCCCAGCCATTCTTCTCAGCATATATGAACCTAGGGAGTGTCCTCCGGGGCAGTCACCCCGGGGAACGCTGGTGGAAGGTTAACTTTGCCATAGTTTCCCACTGTTGTTGCTTGTAGGTGCCTTCGAGTCAGGTCCGACTCCTAGCGACCCCACACGCACAACGGAACCAAACACTGCCTGGGCCCGCACCATCTTTACAATCGTTATGCTTCAGCCCATGGCTGCAGCCACTGTGTCAGTCCATCTCGTTGAGGGTCCTCCTCTTTATCGCTGACCCTGTACTTTACCAAGCATGATGTCCTTCTCCAGGGACTGATCCCTCCTGATAACATGTCCAAAGTATGTGAGATGCAGTCTCCCCATCCTTGCTTCTAAGAAGCATTCTGGCTGTACTTCTTCTAAGACAGATTTGTTCGTTCTTTTGACTGTCCATGGTATATTCAATATTCCTCGCTGTCACGGATTGAACTGTGTCCCCCCAAAAATGTGTGTAGCAACCTGGCTAGGTCATGATTTCCAGTATTGTATGACTGTGTAATCTGATGTGATTTCCTTATGTATTGTAAACTCTATCACCATGATGAGGTTATATGTGATCTCCTTATGTGTTATAAATTCTGTCACTGTGATGAGGTTATGCTGATGAGGTTTACAAGATTAGATAGTGTCTTAATCCAATCTCTTCTGAGATCTAAAAGGGAGAAGCGAGCAGAGACACACGGGAACCTCACAGCACCAAGAAAGCAGTGCTGGGAGCAGAGTGCATCTTTTGGACCTGAGGTTCCTGCACAGAGAAGCTCCCAGACCAAGGGAAGACTGATGACAAGGACCTTCCTCCAGAGCCAACAGAGAAAGCTTTCCCCTGGAGCTGATTCCCTGAATTTGGACTTGTAGCCTACCGGACTGTGAAGAACTAAACTTCTCTTTGTTAAAGCCATCCACTTGTGGAATTTCTGTTACAGCAGCACTAGGTGACTAAGACACTCACCAACACCACAGATCAAAGGCATCAATTCTTCTTTATTCGTCCTCTAGCTTTCACATGCGTATGAGATGACTGAAAATACCATGGCTTCGGTCAGGCGCACCGCAGCCTTCCAGCCGACATCTTTGCTTCATCAGAAGAGGTGCCTTGGAGATGTTCATTCCGTGCAGTCCGAACCCCACTGTTGTTCTCACACTATCTTTAAATGAACTCAGTGTTGGACAACGGGGATAATTACCATCTTCTCTCATTTTGGAATCCACAGATCATGGTACATAATCATAATTTGCCTGCTTAAGGCCACTCTCTCATGGTGTGTGTGCTAGGCGTAAACGCAAGCATCCATGTGGTCATACCTGTCTTAGTTACCTAGTGCTACTTTCACACAAATACCACACGTGGGTGGCTTTAAGGAACAGAGTTTATATTCTCACCATTCAGGGGGCTAGAAATCTGAATTCAGGGCACCTGCTCTAGGGGAAGGCTCGCTCTCTCCCTCTGTGGGAAGATCCTTGTCTCTTTCAGCTTTTGTAGCCCTAGTGTTCTCTGGTTCCTTGGTGATTTCCACACGGCATCTATCTTCTCCCCACTTGTGCTTCCTTGTCTCAGGAGCCCTGGTGGCGCAGTCGGTATGCACTCGGCTGCTAACCTAAAGGTCGGCGGTTCGAATCCACCAGCTGCTCCGTGGGAGAAAGATGTGGCAGTCTGCTTCAGTAAAGATTACACCCTTGGAAACCCTATGGGGCAGTTCTACTCTGTGCTATAGGTCACTATGGGTCAGAAATGATTCTACAGCAACAGGCTTTGTCTCAGTGTCTACGCTGCTCTTTGTATCACTCAGAAGGGATCAGGCTTAGGATGCACCCGACACTGACATGGCCTCATTAACATAACTAAGAAAACCCTACTCCCAAATGCCGTCACATCCTCCGATACAGGGGTCAAGACTCCAACACATATTTTGGGTGGACAGGATTCAATCTACAACAATACCTAATGTATGTATCTAAGTTCTCCTTTGTCCACCTTCTTCCTCCCACCCCTCCATAAGCAGCCGTCCTGATGTACATTTGTTGTACATATTCATGTAAAGAGTATATACTTGTTTTTAGCTCTAAATGTACATCTGCATTATGTATTTTTGCTCTGTGTGTTCATCTATGATGAGTTCAGTTGTGTTGTGCTACAGATGACATTCTGTCCCTTACTTCTTTTTCACTCAATGCTGTGATTTTGGGATCTGTCCATGATGCAGCATACACACATGGTGCAGGGCTTCTGACTGCAGCAGAGCATGCCAGTGTGGACCCTCTGCCTTCACCCGTCCTCACCTCCAGTGATGCCCCCAGCTCCTGGCCAGTACACGCCACACCACGATGAACCCACTTGACCGTGTCGCCTAGTGGACCTGTTGTGAGAATTTATTTGGATTATTACCCAGAGAACAAATGTTGGGTCATAGGTTTTTGCAATACTTAATCTGATTAAATACTATGTATTTTGTACTGTTTCCATGTGGGTCTTTGTCTGTGCTTTCTGTGGTGTCCATTTGTGTTTGCATTTGTCCTTATGTCTAAACTATGCTGTGTTGATTACCACGGCTTTTGTGCATACCGTAACGTCCGTTAGGGTTTCCTCTTTGCTATTTTTTTCATTTTCATGGACCTTTATTCTTCGATACAAACTTCAGAGTACGCTTCTCTGGTTTCTAAAAAAAATTCAACTGGAATATTGGATTTACAGATTAATTGAGAGAATTTAAATCTCTATCATATTAAACTTGTCCTGTCTTGGGACAAAAAGGAATGTCTATCCGTATATTCTGATCCTCTTTATAAGAATTTTACATTTTTCTCCCTGGCATTATGCATAAACAAACCTGATCATTTTTGTTTATATTGTGAATGGTATCTTATCTTGGATTACATATCTAAATCGCTAGTGTAGAGAATTGCTCCTGATTTTTCTAACTTTATCTTGCTTCCAGCAGTCTTACTAAACTTCAAAGTTACAGCCGTTTGTCTATTGACTTCGTTGGTTTTTGTAAGTAGATGATCTTTCCATCTGCAAATAATATAATACAAGAAGTCCTATTCCATACTATAAGAAAGGTAAAAGAAATAAGTATAAGGATTAGACTATTTTGGTATATGCTCTGTGAGTTTTAAAACAATTATATATATCATTGGCTGGTTATAGAGTTCTCCTTAATTATAATATTTCAAGCTTATTAATTATATCATTCAGATCTTTGATCATGGTGCTTATTTTCTTGTCAGCTTGATCTAACCATTTCTTAGAGGAACAGGTTAAAATCTCAAACTATAACTGTTGGTAAATCTCTTTCTCCCTGAATATATATTCACAATGAGTGAGTCTTTTTATGCTGCTGTCCCCTTCATAATATAGTACCCCACTTTGTCCTCTGTGACACTAAGGATCTGAATTCTAATTTGTCACACTTTAAGTTTGTTACATCAGCATTCTTTGGCGCGTATCTGACATCCTCTTTTCATGTTTTCTCTCTCTTTTGACTTAGGCATGCCTTTTATAGACAACAAATCATTGAATCTTCTTCCGTAATTTAGTCCTTACCCCTCCATCTTTTAACTGGTGAGTGTAACATATTTACTTTCTATACTGACTGACTTCCACCATCTTATTTCATGTTTTCCATTTGCTATATTTTATCTTTGCTTTCATCCTCCTTAGCTAGTTTTTGTTGAATAGATGAAGTTTTTCTCTCCTCCTACTGATTTAAACACAATGCATTCTATTTTTCTTCTTCCCACGGTCACCTTTTATTAAGATCCATACTCACTATTGGTTTTTTAAACTTATTAATATCTAGACCTTTCCCCTATCAAGACATAGATTTGCGCAAGTTATCATGTCCCTTTGGTCCCCTCACTATATTGTCCCTTGTTTGGTGTTGTTGAGAATTGTAATTCTGGGTGAGTAGGATATACTTTGCTTTTTTCTTTCCTTGTCATAGCATTTTTAGACAACAATAAAGTTCCTAACATACATATTTCTACACTTTTTCAGTATGTGTCACAGTCTTCTGGAGCTGAGCTCTTCCTCAGACTGTTTTCAAAGTGGTTTTTTGTCTAGCAATTTTTTCTATTGTCTCCCCTGTCCTGGTACTCCAATCACTCATAAGTTTTCCCTCTTGATAGAGTCCCACGTAATTTTTAGACTTTCTTCATTTTTTAAAATTCTTTTATCTGATTTTTCCTCAAATAAATTGGTGTCAAGGATTTTATCTTCAATCTCACTAATTCTGACTTCCACTGCCTCAATTCTGCTCCTATGACCTTCTATTGAGATGGCTAATTCTGAAATTTTATTCTTCATCTTTTTGACTTCCAGTTGCTGCCTCTGTATGGATTCTATCAGCCTGTTAATTCTGTCATTTTGTTCTTGTATTGTTTTCCTGAACTCCTCTATTGCTTTGTGTGTTCCTTGGCTTGGTCTGAGTTTTGCCTGATCTCCTTCCTGATATCTTGGAGAGCTCTGGATACTAGCATTTTGAATTCTATCTCAGATCAATCTATTACCTTATCTTCCTCTGGCAGGTTTCCTGGTTCTTTATTTTGGTTGCTTGCTGGAGCCATCTTGGCCTGCTTCTTTATGTGACTTCATATTGACTGTTGTCTCCAAGGCATCAATAAGTTGTTGTATTTATTGTATGCTTGTAACTGTGTCCTAACTTTTCATTTTGTTTTGTTTTGTTTTGACATGCCCAACTAGGCTGGGCATGTGTGCTACTTTGGTTATTGGCGTCTTTGAAGCTCTCACTTCCTATCTCCCGGCAACTACTAGGTGTGTGAGTCCAGGAGTCTGTTCACTACTTTTGTGCAGGTGCAGCACAGGTATCCCGGCTGTCGGTCACCGAGTGTGTGGTGCAGACTCTCACCTACAGTTGAAGACGGGCAGGGCTGCATAGGGGTGTTCAGAGCAGGCACAGATATCTGGGTGCAGTGGGAGACTACGTGTAGAGCAAGGCAGGGGGCAGAAGGCTGCCACCGGATGCGTTCCTGGAAGGTGTATTCCTGTCCCCTAGAGCATGTACTGTGGAGGGGAGGGGTACTACAGTCAGTCCTCGGGCATCCAGTAATGTTGGCTGGAGGGATTGGGAGGTACTACTTATTCTCAGAACCCCTGTTGTGGGTGGCTAGATGGAGTGGGTGGTACCATCAGCCCTCAGGCCCCTGATATGGGTGGGTGAGGTCTCTGCTTAAGGGACAGGGTGGTGTCAACTGTCATGAATCTGCAGCTCCCCCTTGGCTGCTGCAGTTGAAAATGGGCTTCAGGTGTATGCCCTGCTGTTTTATGCTAATGAGGGCATGGGTTTTGAATCGGCCCACACATGTCAGGGAGGGGTGGAGGGTGCTGCAAGTCTGTGCATGCCTTATGCCAGTGGCTGGGCAGAAGGGCAGGGCCTCCCTACCTACCCTGAGTTCTGGCTTAGGGGGTGCGGCAGGTGTTGAATACTGCCCGACTGGTGTCAGAGCGGAGTGGGGTAGGTGGGTGGGTGAGGGAAAGGAAACACTTCTCCACTGTGAAACTCTGTTGGGGAAGGGTTATTTTGCCCCGGGCAGTAGGTTAGACACTTGCACTTAACTTCCACACGTCCAGCACCACTTCCATCCAGCTCCGGAAGCATATGCTTCTCACCAATGTGGTGAGACATGTCCCTAACGCTACTGCTCACCTCAGCCCGCATGCATCAGCCAAACCAGCCAGTGGGGCACTGGCAACCTCAATGACTGGCACTTCTTCGCTGCTTCTGAATTGGCTCTCCTTCTCCCTGCTGCTCAGTCTGACTCTTCAGCTTTGTCTTTGATGATCAAGGCTCCTAGACCGTCATATATAATCGATTCACCTGTTTTTTCGGGTCTTTGTTGTAAGAGCGACGACAGGAAGCATTTGATTATTCCACCATCTTGGCCTTGCCTGTCTGGCAATTTTTTTGGAAACTGGCATTCCTGAAAATATTTTTATGACATTCTTATATTTAAGTAACAATTTGGCTGAACAATGAATAAGGAAGACCAAAGAAGAATTGATGCCTTTGAATTACGGTGTTGGCAAAGAATACTGAACATAATTTTAAAATATTACTCTGACTTCTTATAGTTTGTGTTGATGTTGAGAATTATATTGTCAATTTGATTCTTGTTCTGTGGAGGTCTGTTGCTTTCTGTCTGGAGCTTCTTGAATTCTCCTTGTTTGGGATTATTAATTTTCACTCTGCTATACCTAAGTGTGGAGCCCTGGTGGTGCAGTGGGTAAGAGTTCAGCTGCTAACCAAAAGGTCAGCAGTTCGAATCCTCCAGCCGCTCCTTGGAAACCCTATGGGGCAGTTCTACTCCATCCTATAGGGTTGCTAGGAGTCGGAATCTACTTGACAACAATGGGTGTGGTTTTATTTTATTTTATTTTATTTTTGGTATATTGTTGGCAAAAATAATATTCAAATGATTTATTATGCTTGTGTTCTCGGATCATATCTTTCTGTAATTCTGCCTCAGAAAGTATATGTTTTGCAGTTTCTTTTCTTTGTGGTGATTGTTGTTTTGAGTATCTAGTTATTTTTGTCTGTGAGTGTATGTTATTCTAGGACAGTATTCTCACTTGGAGAGGGGATACTGTCCCCAGCGGACACTGGCCATGTCTGGAGACATTTTCATCATCACCACAGCATGCGGGAGGATGCTACTGAAATCTCGTAGAGGCCGGGGATGCTGCTCAACAGCCTACGATGCACAGGAAAGTCCCCACAGCAAAGAAAATCTGAACTCAAATGTCGCTAGTGTGGCAGCTGAGAAACCCTGGCTAAGGTATCAGCTGCGCTGTGTGCTGGCATGAGGCTGAGTCCCCAGGCGGGAGACTCAGCAACACAGAGCCACCGTGGGACACTCGCTTCCCCTCAACAATGCCAGGCAACCTCCTACACGGTTCCTCTAATGCTCTTGTCTGTGTGCGGTCTCCTGACTGAGGTCCCTCTGTGCTGGGTGTGTGGAAGGGGTGTGAGTAGAGGAGGGAATGCCCAAGACACACCCCTTCATCAGTTCCTCTACCCTGGAGGGGGTTCTGAGCTGCCCTGATATGACACTCCCCCTTCCCCCAAATAGCAGGCTCTTGCAACAGATTCCTTGTAGCAAACAGGCAGGCAATGACTCTCCAAACGTAGTACAGGGGAAACGCAGGAGGGGAAATTAACTCTTTCTCCCTATTTTCTCACTCCATCACCTATCTGTCAGGATGTCACTGTGGTGGCTTGTGTGTTGCTGTGGTGCTGTAAGCTATGCCACTGGTATTTGAAATACCAGAAGGGTCACCCATGGTGGACATATTTCAGTGGAGCTTCCAGACTAAGACAGACTAGGAAGAAAGGCCTGGTAATCTACATCCAAATATTAGACAATGAAAACCCTATGGATCACAACAGGAGATTGTTCGAGACTTTGACTCCCTTACTTGGGACACGTATCAGGAGGGACGGCCATTCTCCCATGTTGGTAAAATGCAGGGCCAGTGAAGGCGAGGGAAACCGTCCATGAGATGGACTGACTCAACGACTGCAACAATGGACTCAAGCACACCAACCACCACGAAGACGGCGCACGACCAGCCAACGTTGCCTTCTGCTGTACAGAATGGCGCCATGACTTGGAGTTGACTCCACGGCAACTAACAGCAGCAGCAATTCTGTCATTGCCCCTTTGGCAGCTCTGATCTCAGGTAAATAAAGCAAGTGCCCACCCCTAGCCCCCAAGGGAAAGGCATACATTTGTCCCCACCATCTGTCAGTTACCCCAGGGAGCTGTGGAGGCTTCTTATGGGCTTTCTCCCCGCTTCAACCTCCCCTTCTGCTTCCGCCACTATCTATGGTTGTACTGAAGGCAGAAACCAGTAGCCCTTGCTCATTTGCCACTATCTCAAGAAACTCTATCAACTTTTTAAAAATTATTAATTATACGTGCCCTGTGAAAACTCTGAGTCAGAACTGACTCAATGGCAATGCATTTTTTGGTTTGTGAAAACTAAAATATTGAAACAAATATCTCTATAAATTCCATTTTCTTGGTAAATGGATGATGCAATAGATTCTGTAACTGATTGGAAAATGTAAATTATATTCAAGAAAGCTCATCTCTTTGCAATCAGCGGGCGACAGGGAGGGAGAACAGCTTAACTGCACAAGTTGCCTCATTTCAAATTAATATTTTTTCAAAAATGTTTTGAATTAAATCCAATGACTATTCTTAAACCCACGCTATATTCTGTTTCTACACTGCTAGATGGAAATCAGCTTCAAAGATGGGGACTACATTTATGAGTTGGGTTTGCCTCCACTTTGGACAGAAAGTTATTTTTCCCTTGGTTCTGACAGATAGCATACACAGAAGTATCTAAGTCATGAGAAAAACTAAGTGTGTTTTCCCCTTTGCATTTCTATTCAATACTGTTAAACATCACAGCTCCTTTTTTTTTTTTATCTCAGTGAACACAATCTCCTTCCCAGCAACTAATAACATTAATCAAAGCAGTCTTTTATGACATTTAAATAAATGCATTTTCTTTTCCACACACAAGGACAATACAGATGATCTATAGAGACTGGATATTTATCATAGTGATATATTTCTGTTATCACACCGCCATTATTTAGCCATTGATTCAGGAAAGCAAACTGCTTAAGATATCAAGATATCATGATGGCAGAGTAAAGCAAAAAACAAGCTTGTAGAAACTCAAAGATGCTTCCACGGCCCACTTCCTATTTTACTTCTAGAGATTACTTCTATGGCTTATAATCATACTTAAAATTCAGATTTAACGTTAAAAGCTTTTTTACCCGAGAAAGCAGTTTTTCACATAAACGCATGGTATACAATCCAAATGATGCATTTTAGGGAGAAAAAAGGAAACAAGCTTAACAAACTCTGTTAAAACTAGGTTTGTATACATTCAAATATCTAAGGGAAAAAAGGGCTACTTCTCAACCTGTCCCTCATTTAAAGGAGCCCTGATGACACGGCATAAAGCGTTTGACCGGTGGTTGGCAGTTTGAAACCACCACTGACTCTGTAAGAGAAAGACGTGGCACTCGGCTTCCATAAAGATTTACAGCCTTAAAAACCTATGGGGTGGCTATGAGCTGGAACGGACTCGACGGCAATTTAAGTTCAGTTTTTTTGTTTTATCGCTCATTTATTTTGGTGGCTTGGTACATAACCATTTTCCATAATCTGTCAGAGGAGATCAAATAGTAAAGTAAAGCCAATTATTTATCAAATTCTTGAAACAGGAAATGTGAGTGTAAATATTTTTGAAAATTCTACTATGTCATAAGCATTGCTGAGCAGAAAAATCTCCAAATTTGAGAAACGCAGCCCAGAGATCATCACATAGGAAACTCAAGTAAAACCTGGGTAACTGTTAGAATTTTATTCAGGAAGATTAATGCAGTTCTGTGAAGTATATTTTATGACAAAAAAACAAGGAGAGCAAGAACATCTGTATTCTCCAGATAACACAAAAATTAATCAAGACACAGCAACTGCCTTCTAATTCGGGTATTCCATTTTGGGGTTTGTTTGCTTTAGACCAGGGGGTAGAAAATATTACAACCCACAAGACAAATCTGGCCCTACCTGTTTTGGTTAATAAAGTTTTACTGAAACACAACCATGCCCATTTGTTGATGCACTGTCTGTGGCTAAAAAGCCAGAATTGAGACCGTCTTCGCCAGGAAGGCTGAAACGTTAACTATCTGGCCCTTCACAGAAAAGGTTTGTGACCTCCGTAATAGGCCATGGGTAAACCCATACATGAAGGCGTGCGGGCTCAGTGGTAGAACTCTCACCTTCCACGAGGGAGACCTGGGTTCAATTCCCGGCAATTCACCTCATGTGCAGCCACCACCCATCTGTCAGTGGAGGCATGTGTGTTGCTAGGATGCTGAAGAGGCTTCAGGGGAGCCTTCAAACTAAGATGGACTAGAAAGAAAGGTTTGGTGGTCTACTTCTGAAAAATCAGCCAATGAAAACCATATGACTCACAACGGTCCAAGCTACAACCCATCATAGGGATGGCCCAAGACGGGGCAAGATGTCATTGTACTGTGCTTAAGGCCACCAAGAGTCGAGGACCAACTCGACAGCACCTAACAATGACAACAATAAACCAATACATACTAGAGCGACTGCTCCGCTCTCCACTGCTGTGTTATCAAGTGGTTGCTGGGGTACTCCCCCCTCCCAGCAAGGCTGTCTTGGGGCCTGTCAGGAGGTCTTCCCCAGAGCTCAGACACTATGAGCCATATCAGCTCATCCCTTCTCTCCTGTGAGCTGGCCTGGGCAGCGCTGCCCTGCCCGTGGAACTGGTCTTCTAAATGGCCTTATACCTTGAATATTGATGAATTCTAGCATTATCTGCACAAATATTCCCTTTGATCTAAATTTGGATAAGCAGTGATTCATACTTTTGTTGGCAACATGAGAACCTTGATTAGAATCAATAATATAGTTGTCATCAAGTAAAAAAACGATTCCAACAAACGCTCCGCAGCCATGTTGGATAAATGGATACAGTCTTGATTTATTAGGGAATGGCTGGATGCATAGCAAAAGGCAAAGATTTTTCAGGTTGTTTTCTAGATACTGGTAGAGCGTACAATTGATTTAGAGGACCATTAGTGTTGCTATGGTCCTAAGCATTTTTTAATTGCCTTTGTTGTTTCTCCAGTAATCTATGAGTTATTTAGGAATACATTTTTAAATTCCTAGACACACGAGTTTTTATTAACTATCAATTCATTGTTGATTTCCAATTTATTGCCTTTGTCCATTCTCTATATTTGGGGTACAAGTTAATGGCACTGTTTAAATCTTCCATGTTTTCCAATACTGTTATCTTGATCTACCCATTTCTGACAAAAGCTTGTTAAAATCTTAAACTTATGAAGAACGTGTCCATTTCTCTTGGTAATGGCGTCTGTTTTCCCTTCTGGAGTTCAAGGTGCATACAGTTTCACAGTATTTTGTCTTCTCGGTGCAGTTGTCCTTTTTTGTATCTAATGTAGCATCCCATTCTAACAAAATAAGTAACTGTTGCATTAAATTCTATATTGTGAGACATTAGTATTCTAAGCCTTCGTTTAATTGTATTTTCCTTGGCTTTGTTTGAGCTGTGATTTAGCAGGCAGATTCATGCACACTGACGGCGATTACTGACCTAAATATTAGGACTTATTTTCATCATTTTATTGTGTTTTCTGTTACTATACTTTTGTTTTCTTTCCTTTTTTTCTCCTTCTGCTTTTTTTTGTAACTTTTTATTTCCTTTTATTTCTTCTCCATTTTGGTCGTTATATATTGTATTTCTATACTACCGGTTATCTTCATTGTTATCTATACAGGTGGGTCCCCGACTTATGACATATTAGAGTTACAACAAACTGCACTTAATGATCATCTGTTTCGGGGTTTTCCTGTTTTATCTTATCATCAGGTACTACATACAGTGTTGCAGCACATAATTGGCTGATGTTATCATTCTCAGATGTTCACGCACAGAAGTTCAATGTTATGACTATACAGACAACCCTCACTAATTTTCTGACTAGAAACACCATCCCCATTCCCAGGGATAATCCGGATGACCAGAACCTCCCACAAGTGGAGTTATTACCGCAACTGACAAAATGCCAACATTGTTCAACTCTTCATCGTCAGAGAAAATGCTTATGATCTGTGTATTTTTTCATGTTATATATGTATATGTGTATTAAAATATATCTGTAAGTATATATATAAAGTTTACAAACCCCAAAGGCAAATAAAGATTAGATTTCTGCAGATACCAATAATAAAAGGCAATAATAATGAAAACTAAAAAAGAAATAAATAAATGAGGTATTTGACTTAACGTCAGAACCAACTTACAACGGAGTCGTCAAAACAGAAACTTGTCGTAAGTTGGGGACCACCTGTATTAAATATTAAGTTTTCTAACAAAACCTGAAGTTATTCAGTAATTGTGTACCTCAGCAGAATGCTACATTCCTATCTTGTTATTGTTGCCAGAGTTTTTATTTTAAATGTTTTAATACAAAAATTCTATTATTATAGTTAGCATTTAATTACCTGCATTGGTATTATTTTATCCACTTCTGTGCAGTGTTTCTTTCTTGAGTCCCAACCCTTATCTCGGGGACCACTTACCTTCTTAATGAACCACATCTTTGACTATTTCTGCAAGCTCTACTTCTACAGTCTATGTATATAAACTCTGTGTCTGAAAATATCTTTGTTTTACGTTTGCTCTTGGATGTTAAGTCGGGAATTGCTTTCCTTTTGCCCTTGCTTGCTGTAGATGAGTGTCTGCTCGCAGCTGAATTGTTCATCCCTTGTAGGTATTCTGATGTTTCACTGGGGTAGCTTTTAAGAAGCTCTCTTCATTCTAATGTTCTGCAGTTAGCTACTATACTAGGGAGCCCTGGTAGCACAGTGGTGAAGTGCTTGGCTGCTAACCGAAAGGTCGGCAGTTTAAACCCATCCAGCCATTCCGCAGGAGAAAGAGGTGGCAGCCTGCTTCTGTAAAGATTTACAGCCTTGGAAACCTTGCTGGGAAGTTCTACCCTGTCCTACAGGGTCGCTATGACTCAGAATCGACTTGACGGCAACAGGTTTGCTTTCTTTTTGGACTACATACTAAGGAGTCCCTGGGTGACGCAAACAGTTAACTACTTGACTACTAGCTGAAAGTCTGCCGGTTTGGACCCATCCAGAGGCACCTCAGAAGAAACGCCTGATGATCTACTTCCAAAAAATCAGCCACTGAAAAGCCTATGGAGCACAGTTCTCCTCTGACACACATGGGGTCACCATGAGTTGGAGTTGACTCAAGGGCAACTAACAACAACATTGTGGAGTGGATTTATATCTGTCTTTCCCAGTTTACAGAGTGCACTCTGATCTGAGTACTTTAATTCTGAACAGTTCTGATTATAACTTCAGTCTGAAAAAAATACATCAGCTGTTATCTTTTATAATATTGCATCTTTACAATCCCATCCATTCCCCACCTAATTATTTTTTATGGAACTACCGTTAAATTTTGCATGCGAAAGCTGGACAATGAACAAGGAAGACCGAAAAAGAATTGATGTCTTTGAATTATGGTGTCGGTGAAGAATAGTGAATGGACCATGGACCGCCAGAAGAACTAACAAGTCTCTGTCTTGGGATAAGTACAGCCACAGTGCTCCTTGGAAGCGAGGATGGTGAGACTTTGTCTCACTTACTTTGGACATGTTATTAGGAGGGACTAGTCTCTGGAGAAGGACATCATGCTTGGTAAAGTAGAGGGTCAGTGAAAAGAGCAAGACTTTCAACGAGATGGATTGATACAGGGACTGCAACTATGGGCTCAAACACAGCCATGATTGTGATGATGGCACAGGACCAGGCGGAGTTTTGTTCTTTTGCACACAGGGTCACTATGAGTCGGAAGCCACTCGATGGCACCGAACAACTGTTAAATTAATATTAGAGTATCTCACAGCTCCTCTTATATATTTTTTACATTTATTTTTAAATCTGTTTTCTTGTTATTCTTTTTTTCCTAATGTTTCAACATGTACTGCAGTGCTGTAGACTGAATTTTACCACCCCAAAATACGTGTCCCAATCCTAACTCCTGTACCTGTAAATGTGATATTGGGAAATAGGGCTTTTTTTTTTTTTTTTTGCTATGTTAATAAGAGAAATCATCAGAGAAAGAGAATAGTGGGGGTCCTCAGAGCAGGGTCCCCCGCAGCATTCTTTTGCTGTGTAGGTGTACCTCTTAACTGGTCTCTCCATTATCCATGACTTTAAACACAACGGATGGTAGGATGACTTGTTTGTCATCAGCCTCAGCTCTCACCTAAGCATGAGACAGGTCCTCAGGTTCCCTCTTGGATGCCTAAAAAGCAGCAGCTTAGCATAACTAAGGAGTCCCTGGGTGATGCAAATGATTAAGTACCCCACTGCTAACCAAAGGGTGAGAGATTGGAGTCCACCCACAGGTGCCTAGAAGAAAAGCCTAGCAAACTACTTCTGAGAAATCAGTATTGAAAACCCTACAGAGCACAGTTCTTCTCTGAGACACATGGGGTCACCATGAGTCAGAGTCATCTGGACAGCATCTTTTTTTTTTTTGGTCAGCATGACCAAACACACTCTTGTATCCAAGACGCTTTCAAACTTTGCCTGCCCTCCAACCCCGATGCTCAGTAAATGGCATCTACAGTCAACAGTCTGAGCATAATCCTTAATCGCACCTACTCAGATCTAATCCCAAAGCCTAGAAATTCTGTTTTCTATAGCATATATCTGATCTGCCCAGGCTTACTCGGCCCTCCCGGTGCAGGCCAGCCTGCTGTCTCACTTGGTCCACTGCAGTTGCCTTGGACATCACCCACGCTCCTAGCTCCCATTTTGACCAGGACCATCTCTGAAAATGTACCCAGGTGATGTTGCTCAATGGCTCTTCATGGTGCTAAGGAGAAACCTAAACAACTAACCACACAAGAACTTCAAGGCCACTCCTAATACGGCCTCCGTTTACCCCTGCAGCTCACGTCTTTATTCCTTCTGTCTTTCTCACACACACACAAACACACACACAAAGCTACAGCCTTGCCTAAGCTCCTTCGGCAACTCAGAATGCACTTCACTCTCCCTAGCCTTGGTGTCTTCCCACGGCCGTGTCCTCTCTGTGGAACGTCTCTCCCCTGCCTCAATCTTGTCCATCTCTTGGATCTCATATCCGACATTTCTTCCTCTTTGTCTTGCCCAGGCCATATCTTCCTCCTTACCAACACTGCTGCTGTTGTTGTGAGTTGCCCTCGAGTTGATTCTGACTCATGGCGACCCTATGTGTGCAGAGTAGAACTGCTCCACAGGGTTTTCAAGGCTGTGATCTTTTGGAAGCAGATTGCCCGGCCTTTCTTCCGAGGCACCTCTGGGTGGGTTCCAAATGCCAACCCTTCAGTTATTAGTAGAGGGCTTAACCATGCGCCATCCAGCCATCCAGCCACCTTACCACCATGAACTGGGTTACTTTCTCCCTGACTTGCTCCTCTAACACAGGGACTTGCCCTACTGGAGCACTCCACAGGGTATGGCATCGTAATTGCTTGTTTATTACCTGTATCTCCCGTTTAAATGTAAATCCTTTAAGGAGAAGGACCGCATCTATCTTACTGATCTCTGACTTGTCAGCGCCTGCCTGCCTGGGACAGTGCTTAGCATACTGTTGTTGTTATTATTAGCTGCCATGGAGTTGTCATGTTAATGAGAGAAATACAACAGTGGGGCTCCTCAGAGCAGAGCTCTTGGCAATATTCTCTTTGCTGTGTAGGTTAACCTCTTAAATGCACAACGGAATGAAACCTTGACCGGTCCTGGGTCATCCTCCTGATGAGTTGCAGATTAGACCATTATGATCCGTAGGGTTTTCATTGGCTGATTTTTGGAAGTAGATCACCAGGCCTTTCTTCCTAGTCTGTATTAGTATGGAAGCTCTGCTAAAACCTGTTCGGCATCATAGTGATACGCAAGCCTCCACTGAAAGACAGCTGCGTGTGAAGTGCACTGGCTGGGAGATGAACCCAGGTCTCCTGCATGGAAGGCAAGCACTCCACCCCTGAACAACCACTGCCCTCTAGCACATCATCGTTGTTGGTGGCCTTCGAGTTGATTCTGACTCACGGCAATCTTAAGTGTGTAGGGTATAACTGCTCCACAGAGTTTTCAAGGCTGTGAGCTTTCGAAGGCAGATCACCAGGCCTGTCTTCCGAGGCATACTTAACGTGCCACCCACCCACCTATCACATCATTAGGCCCCAATAAGTATTTGTTAAGGAGCCCTGGTGGTGCAAACGGTTAAGTGTTTGGCTGCTAAATGAAAGGCTGGCTGTTCGAACACACCCACCAGCTCCACGGGAAGAAGACCGGCCATTTGCTTCTGTAAATATTACAGCCAAGAAAACCCTATGGGGCAGCTCTAGTCTGTAACATATGGGGCCATCCTGAGTCAGAATGAACTCGACAGCACCCAGTGACGACGAAGTATTTGTTGAATGGCTGATTGCTTAGTTCTGGTGTGCTTTGCTACTCCCTTGGCACATATCATGTAAGCACCTCTGAGACTTTCTATGTCCACAGACTGTTTTACAATAAACATTTGATTGATGGAGACCTCTACTTGTTTGGTGCACACAAAGTTCGTATCTCCAGCACCAGCGGCTGGCTTCCACCTAGCATTCTCCCAAGTGGGAGTGCCTTCCACGTCTTCTGTGCTACTTCACACCAGCCTATAGAAGTCTGATGTTAACGACTTCCAACAGAGGGAAGCGCTAACCCACAGAGACCTCCAGCTGAAAAAGAAAAAAAAAAAAGGATGAGCCTTGTTGAATCTTACTTGGCTCGGGAACAAGTTATAAATTTTAGCAGCACCTAGGGAAAAGGCCACTTCATCCCCCTGGAAATGTGAATACACAATTACAGAAAAGCCAACTGAAGATATGAGCAGTGTTTGAAAACTTGTTCGAATTTTCCTCAAGTCAGAAAGTCAGCGGGGCTCACGGAAGGAGTGGGCTGGTGTGATGGGACTGCAGAGAACTTTGAGCTGAGCGCAGCCTTCAGCCAGCTCCTCAGCAGGAAGTGCCCAGTGTCTCGGAGGAAACAGCACCTCTGGGGACAAAATCATCTCTCTTCTATCAATTACGCTGCGAGGCCGTTACATAATAACTTAAATGAGCTCTGGAAGGAAGCTGTCTCACCCCTTCCCATCCTCACAAATTAACCAGGGAAAAACTTCAAAACCCAAACCATTATTTAAAAAGGCACTGGGAAGACTGGTGTCATGCAGAACAGTCGTCACACGGCCAGCACATGGGAGGACAGGACATGCGGAAGGAAGAGGAGCTGAGGAAATGGAGGATGGATTCCAGCTGAAGGTTCCTTCTCACTCAGGTTCAAGTGTGTCGATAGGTGTGAAGGGGTGTTTGAAGGCATCATTATACAGACATCTGAATGTCTTGTGGAAAGTAATAGACTCTCAACATAACTTTTAACAGACACTTTTCTCTACTAAATTTGCAATAATTTATCAAGTAATTCACAGTGGTATGGGATTGTGTCAAAGTGCATATGAGCATCGTAAGCCCTAAGGGGTAGAGATAGAAGGAGTCTTTTCAAATACTTCATATAAATTTTCAATCTAAAGGGGCAAGGACTAGTTGAAACAATGATAATATCAACAAGGAGGGAAGTTTGGGTGATGGCTGATTACAAAATAGTAAAAGCATTAGCAAAATAGTAACATTTTATCTCACTGTTATTCCCATTAGCTTTCTCTAGGTAGAAAGTGCAGATCATTTTCTACCAAGGATCACTTGAGTTGCCTGGTTTAATTTAGCAAAGAAGGCAAGTAGGACCCAGGGACCAGGGAGAAAGGTATATAGAACCCCATGCACAATGGAAGGAAACCCTTCCCGGTCCCTGCATCATCCCCATGATTGGTTGCAGTTTGGACATGATCCACAGGGTCTTCATTGGCTGATTTTCAAAAGCAGATCACCAAGCCTTTCTTCCTAGTCTATCTTAGTCTGCAAATTCCACTGAAACCTTTTCATCATCTTACCAACATGCAAGGCTTAAGTGACACACAGGTGGTGGCTGAGAGCGAGGTGCACTGGCCGGGAACCGAACCCAGGTCTCTCACATGGAAAGCGGGAATTCTACCACTGAACCACCACCACTGCCCCCCTAGGTTGGCTAAATTAAGGTATCACAGCTCTTGGCTAATTTACACATCTATCAATAATTCCCAAAGACCAAACAATCCTTTTCTAAGTGAAATGTATCTGGAAACTTTCTGATCACTTGAGGGGTCTGTTGGCAGGAAGAATTACCAAGAACCCTCAAAAGGACATTTGAGGGACAAGGGAATCTGGGCTACTGTTCTAGGCTCGTCACATAGCCTACGTGGGGATGGTGAGGACCTGGTTCTGGCCATGTTGGTTACCCATCACCTTGGGAACATGACTAGTTGAGTGAGGAAGGATGAAGGAGCCTTAACTCTGGGACCTAAACATATATGAAACTTCTTCGCTGAGCACAGAAGCTGAACAACCGTCCTGAAGAACCGCTGAGGACAGTCCATCTGCATGAACTCGCAAGAGGACATCAGAATGCACAGGGGCAACTTCTCAGCAGTTGAAGCAACAGTGGCTAAAAAAGGAGCCAATTATACAGTTCGACTTCCATGTTGTTGTTGTTGTCGTCAGGTGCCATCAAGTTGGTTCCAACTAATAGCAACCCTATGTACAACAGAATGAAACACTGCCTGCTCCTGTGACATCTTCACAATGGTTATGCTTGAGCCCACTGTTAGAGCCACTGGGTCAGTCTATCTTGTTGAGGGTCTCCCCTTTTTCGCTGACCCTCTACTTTGCCAAGCATGATGTCCTTCTCCAAGGACTGATCCTTCCTGATAACGTGCCCAAAGTATGTGAGACACAGTCTTGTCATCCTTGCTTCTAAGGAGCATTCTGGCTGTGCTTCTTCCAAAACAGATTTGTTTGTTCTTCTGGCAGCTCATGATATATTCAATATTCCTTGCCAACACCACAATTTAAAGGTGTCAATTCTTCTTCGGTCTTCCTTAATCATTGTCCAGCTTTCACATGCATGTGAGGCAATTGAAAACGCCATGGCTTGGGTCAGGCATACCTTAGTCTTCAAGGTGACATCTTTGCTTTTCAACACTTTAAAGAGGTCGTTTGCAGCAGATTTGCTCAGTGCAATGTATCTTTTTATTTCTTGACTGCTGCTTCCACAGATGTTGATTGTAGATCCAAGTAAAATGAAATCCTTGACAACTTCAATCTTTTCTCCATTTATCATGATGTTGCTTATTGGTCCAGCTGTGAGGATTTTTGTTTTCTTTATGTTGAGGTGTATTCCATACTGAAGGCTGTGGTCTTTGATCTTCATCAGTAAGTGCTTCAAGTCCTCTTTGCTTTCAGCAAGCAAGGCTGTATCATCTGCATAATGCTGATTGTTAATGAGCCTTCCTCCAATCCTGATGCCCGTCCTTCTTCATATAGTTCAGCTTCTTGGACTATTCGCTCAGCATACAGATTGAATAGGTATGGTGAAAGGATACAACCCTGGTGCACACCTTTTCTGACTTTAAACCACGCAGCAACCCCTTGTTCTGTTCGAACGACTGCCTCTTGATCTATGTATAGGTTCCTCATGAGCACAATTAAATGTTCTGGAATTCCCATTCTTCTCAATGTTATCCATAATTTGTTATGATTCACACAGTTGAATGCCTTTGCATAGACAATAAAACATAGGTAAACAGCTTTCTGGTATTCTCTGCTTTCAGCCAAAATCCATCTGACATCAGCAATGATATCCCTGGTTCCATGTCGTCTTCTGAATCTGGCTTGAATTTCCAGCAGCTTCCTGTTGATATACTGCTGCAGCCACTTTTGAATGATCTTCAGCAAAATTTTATTTGCATGTGATATTAAATGATATTGTTCAACAACTTCCACATTCTGTTGGATCATCTTTCTCTGGAATGGGCGTACATATAACCTCTTCCAGTCGGTTGGCCAGGTAGCTGTCTTCCAAATTTCTTGGCATAGACAAGTGAGCACTCCCAGCACTGCATCCGTTTGCTGAAACATCTCAATCAGTATTCTGTCAATTGCTGGAGACTTGTTTTTTGCCAATGCCTTCCGTATAGATTGGACCACTTTCTTCAGTACCATCTGTTCCCAATCATATGCTACCTCCTGAAATGGCTGAACATTGACCAATTCTTTTTGGTATAGTGTCTCTCTGTACTCCTTCAATCTTCTTTTATGCTTTCCACGTCATTTAATATTTTCCCTGTAGAATCCTTCAATATTGCAACTCGAGGCTTGAAATTTTTGTCAGTTCTTTCAGCTTGAGAAATGCCAAGCGTGTTCTTCCCTTTTGGTTTTCTATCTCCAGCTCTTTGCACATGTCATTATAATACTTTACTTTGTCTTCTCAAGCCACCCTTTGAGATCTTCTGTTCAGCTCTTTTACTTCATCATTTCTTCCATTTGCTTTAGCTACTCGACGTTCAAGAGCAAGTTTCAGAGTTTGTTCTGACATCCATTTTGGAAATCCAAAATGGATTTCCATGAGGCATTTGGAAACATGACTGGCTTCTCTGACCTGAGAAGTGAGGGGGATTTTTTTCTTCCATTTACGATTTTTTTTTTTTAAAGTAGTTTCTTTTATTTTTGTTGTTGTTGTTGAAAATATACACAGCAGAATATACAGCAATTCAACAATTTCTACGTGTAGAATTCTGTGACACTGATTACATTCTTCAAGTTGCACAGCCATTCTGAACCTCCTTTACCAAATTGTTCCTCCCCATTAACATAAACTCACTGCTCGCTAAGGTTCCTATCTAATCTTTGGAGTTGCTATTGTCAATTTGATCTCATATAGGTAGTTCTTTAAAAGAGTACAATGCTCAAGGCAGATATTCTTTACTAATTAAGCTAAATTATTGTTTGGTTTAAAGAAGACTTGATGGGATATTTTTGGTTAAACATTTAAGATTATCTCAAGGCAATAGTTTCAAGGGTTCATCCAGCCTCAACGGATCTAGAAAGTCTGGATTCAATGAGAATTTGAAATTGTATTCTGCACTTCCCCCATTTTGATCAAAGATTCTTCTACAGAATCTTTGATCAAAATGTTCAGTAACGGTAGCTGCGCACTATCCGGTTCTTCTGGTCTTGTGGTGTGAGGTGGCTTTTACTGAAGCCTAACGTGACTATGTGACCTGAAGGATAAGCAGTAAGCATTCTCTGCCTGCATCTGAATATCATTCAGTGCCAGGGAGGTAGACCTCCACCTACTCTTCCTCATGTGGCCAACTGGTCACCCTCAACAAAAATAATAGCAAGGATTCAGGCACGTTTACACCAGTGTTCACTGGAGCACTAATAACAATGCGCAAAAGATGGAAACAACCTAAATGCCCCTGCACTAATGAATGGATGAACAAAATGGGGTGTATATGTGCAATGGGATATTATCCATAAAGGGAAATAAAGACCTGATACATGCTACAAGATGGAAGAATCTTGAAAACATGTTAAGTGAAATAAATCAGTCACAAAAGGACGAACGCCATATGATTCCACTTATATGAAATATCTAGAACAGGCAAATGTGTACAGACTAAAGTTATTAGTGGTTACCAGGAATGGGCAAGAGGGAAGGGGATAAGGAGACTCAATGCTTTGGAGACACTGAGCTTCTGTTAAGGGTAACGGAAAGAGTTGGAAATGGATAATGGTGACGGCTGCATAACCCGAGGAATACAATTAATGTCACCAAATTGCACGTGCGAAGAACACTGCAATGGTTAGTTTTCTTATAAACACAATTACCACAATGAAGAAAACAGCAACACCTGGCGAGACAGGATTGCTCAATAACACCCTCTGTCCGGAACAGACAAATCCTCTAGAACCCACGTTGGTCTGCAAATATTAGGTATGCCACCCTGGTTTAAGGTGCTTGAGAAGGATGATCTGGGCTAATGATTAATTTACTTAGCATATATATCTTCATCAGGAGGGAAAAGGGAAAAGCCAGGCCGGTCAGGAATTAAATTAATGACAGCTTGCAAACGAGGGGATTTTACAGCAATGAATTTTCAATGTCGTAAGATGTTTTCCTTCTTCCTATACCACCAGTGTTATTTAATTCACAGCCTGTGTGCCGTTCCATGTTCCCACAGCAACAATATTAACCTTATGTAATCCCTTCACATGATCACATTATACATTTGACACAGAATTTAGCAGTTTGCAGCTGCGTTTCGGGGTGTACTGAGGTCACAGTCTGGTAAGTGGTAGGGCACAGTCATATACGAATGTTTTGACTCTTATTCAAGGGTTCTCTCCATTACATCATGTAAAATTGGGGTCTCCCTCCATTTCTTCCCAGCCCCTTTGATCTCCCTCCGACATGCTTGCTGTTACCCCTACGCTACGGACTCTGCACTTCTGGTCTTTGTGCAAAGGTCTTGCTGCTCCCAGTTCCTGGAAGGCACAATTTCTAAATATTGAAAGTTTTACAAGAAACAAAACAAAACAAAACAACCAGTTGCCCTTGCATCAATTTTGACTCACGGCAACCTCATGTGTGTCAGAGGAGAACTGTGCTCCATAGGGTTTTCAGTGCTAATTTTTCGGAAGAAGATAGCCAGGCCTTTCTTCCAAGGTGCCCCTAGGTGGACTAGAATCTCCAGCCTTTCAGTTACCAGGCAACAGTGTTAAAGCTCCCTGGATGGTTCTTTCTTTATAGGGTCACTATGAGTTGGAATCCACTCAACGGCAATGGGTGTTTTCAACAGGTGGGGTGGTGCAAATGGTTAATACACTCAGCTGCTAACCAAAAGGTTGGTTTCAAGTCCACCTAACGGCTCCTCAGAAGAAAGGCCTGGTGATCTACTTCTGAAAAACCAGCCACTGAAAACTGTACAGAGCACAGTTATACGCTGACACACATGGGGTCGCCACGAGTCAGAGTCAACTTGACAGCAACTGGTTGTGAGTTCACCTATCCCTTAGCACCCATCTCTAATGCCACTTACTCCATGCAGGTTTCTCTGACATGTCAAATCCCACAAGCGTTTACACAGTTCTGTCTTCCAACATTTACCCACTTCTCCTTTACTACATATTCGTTACTTGTATTCAAATCTTATTTCTGCAATTCCATTTAACAGCAGGGAATAAATCTTCTTGATGACTCTAAGCTTGTTTATCCACCGGCCTGTAGCAGACACTGGATCACAAAAGCATCACATTGTGATTATGTACTAGCCAGGCTAAGCCAGGAGCACTTGAGGGAGAACGATATATTTACCTTCAGTGGCGTGATTTGGGACGTGTTAGGAAGTCTTCCCTACACTGAAATGGATTCTCCTCCCATAGCACCACCAGCCTGGAATTCCACCCATAGAAAAAATAATTTCCCACTGAGCATCCTCCTCTCCAAATGCTGCTTGTCAAGGGGAAGATAATGCCTACTTAGTTCACATTTGTCTATCAGATTGTTTTCCTGGGGCAAAAAGAGACACAGAAGAGAGAGAAAGGACTGGCTGCTTAGCAAGGAGGAAAGACCAAAAAAGAAATGGATCAGAATGGAAGTTGGAAGGATCTAAAACTAAGCTAAGTGACTGATGTCACACGTTTTCCAAGGCAACAATGGCTGTCTTAGAATGTTACTCGCTGGGGCTGAGTGTTTTTTTGTCGAGCAGCCACTGCGCAGAAGTTGTCCTGAGAGTGGTGTAGCAACGGAGCGCACAGTTGATAGTATTACCTGTCTACGGACATGGTCCCTACTGGCCGGTCATCTTTGCAAAACCCTGAGACTCTTCCCACACACTTGAAAGTGTGGCCCCCAGTAGCACCTTTGATTTCAATTACTGAATTTCTTTTTCTTTCCATCTAAAATAGATTCCCAGGCCCAACATAACCAGGCTAAGAGTCCACCAAAGCCAATGCTCTACATGACGTGGAAGATAATTTGAAAATGAAAATAGAATTACTGCACATATTAGGGAGGGGATACAAATGTGACTGCCAAAATCTCACCCGGGGCTCCATTTCTCAAAGAGCCCAGCGGACTTGCTCAAGACATGAGTGCGTCAAAGTTACGCACGTCCCCACATGCCAGAGAAAAGGCAAGAGCTGGCCAAACCGGGTAATGGTGTGTGCAAATGACGAACGGAATGTACAATCACCTAACGGGTTTGCTCAGGAAGGAGATTATTGAAGCTACCATGGGTTTTTGCTGGCTGAGCAGATGCAAACAGCATATTTTAAAATTTTCCACTGTGTGTTTTTCTATTCAGGGAAGGCGTCGATTAAATAGCTGTAATGAGAGACAGAAGCTTCTCAAAGTTCACTGACTCATTTCAGTTTTGGATGATTAGAGCAGAAGAGAAATAATTCTATAAACGCTTTTCACTGCATGCACGGCAGAAGTGAACCCATCTGCAGTGGTGCATAATTGGCTCACCTGAAGGTAATTAAACAAGTCACTGAAAATGAGGGAAACGCTCCATGAGATGGATTGACACAGTGGCCACAACAATGGGCTCAAAGATACCAGCGGTCGTGAAGATGGCGCGGCACCGGGCAACATGTCGTTGTGTTATACACAAGGTCACCATGAGTCGGAGCTGACTCCATGTCAGCTAACATCAACCAGGTAACTGCACCACCCAGGGACTGAGATAAATATTATATAAAGACTTTATTACCAAGTCTCCTTCGAGGTGGATGCTCAACTCATGGTATTTCCCTAGTCTCTAACGCCTGTGGTTAGGAAGGTGTGATATCAGTAATGCGAAAAGTTTACGCTTTATGTATTTTATGTGCTTTAAATCCAAGTGAATCGATAGGTTTTGTCTTTTATCATGTAACAAAGAGAGCATCGTAGGACATGGGAAAGGACCACAAGAAAACACAGGGCTCTAAATCCATTGAAAAGATTGGAATTAAAAAATGCTTCCGTTTAGACTTTTCCCAATGGCTTGAAAGTGATTCACAATTGGCCCTTCGAGACGGCGTGGCCACACTTGATCAGTACGCTAACACCGTCAGATACAGTCAAGGCTGATCCTCCTTTCTTCTTCCAAAACACACTGACTGACAGCGGTTAGAGAGAACGAATCGGTGTTTGTTAGCACGCTGGTAAGTCACAAACATTTACAATATTATAACTCTGGACACCTTGGAAACAAATAAATAACAGATGCCAAAATACAATGCTAGTACATAATGCTGTTCTTCCTGCCATTTCAGGAGAATATCAGAGAAGATATTTCAAATGCATGAACAAAAATATACATATTGTGCAAATATCAAGTACTGTAGCCGCAAATACTGAAGACAGATTATCTGGCTTACAAATCACTCATGTTACAAGCTTATTCTATTTTTCTTCCTCCTACTACCCAGCTTTTGACCTGTCTACAAAAAATAAAATGCTGTTCCAGATAGGAGTCCAATGAGAAGTGAATTATATAATACTAGCCGTTTATTTTTGCATGTAAGATGCTCTTGCCAATTTGTGGACAGCTAGAAGAGAATTTTGAGATAATGTGTTTTGAGATAATGCTAGATCGTATTGATTTATGCTTTCTCTCATCTCTCTGCAGTGATAGTTGCAAATTATGCAGCTGCAAATAAACTCTGTGGTGTGTATTTCTTCAAAAAAATACACCCCATTTGAAAGAAAACGAAGAATACATGAAGAAAAGGAGAGAAGATACTCTGATTACTTTGGGGAGATGGCATGTGACGGGTAGAACTTGGTGTAAATCATACTATTACTTTTAAAGCTTCTTTAATTAAGCAATTTTGGTGCTTTGTTTTGACTATAGTTGTTGGTTGTTGTCAAGTTGATTCGAGCTCATGGTGACCCCATGTGTGCAGAGTAGAACTGCTCCATAGGGTTTTCAACACTGTGACCTTTTGGAAGCAAATCCCCATGCCTGTCTTCCAAGGGGCCTCCAAGTGGGTTCAAACCACCAACCTTTCAGCTAGTAGCCAAGCACTTAACTGTCTGCACCACCCAGGGACCCCTCTGACCATAGTAAAACCACATAAAACCCTATTCGTCACTTTAGGTAATGTTAAAGACCAGGGATCAGCAAACTTTTTCTGGAAAGGGCTAGAGTATAAATATTTTAGGTTTTGTAGGCTAAAACGTTTCTGTTATAACTACTCGACTCTGCCTGCACAGCTCAAAAGTAGCCAGAGACAGTATGTAAATGAATGGGCATGGCTGTGTTACAATAAAATTTTATTGGTGGTGAGTTGAACTTGGCCTGCTGGTGGTAGTTTGAGGTCCCCTGCTATAGAACAAAGGAGCCCTGGTGGTCCACACAATGGCTAAATGCTAACTGAAAGGTTGGTAGTTCAAACCCGCCAGCTGTTCCTGGGGAGAAATATCCTGCTGATCTGCTCCCATAAAGATTAAAAAAACAAGCAAGCAAACCCACTGCCATCGTTGATTCCAACTCATAGTGACCCTATAGGACAGAGTAAAACTGCCCCACAGGATTTCCAAGTCTGTAAGTCTTTACGGAAGCAGACTGCCACATCTTCCTCCCAAAAAATGGCTAGTGGGTTCGAACCGCCAACCTTTCAGTTAGCAGGCAAGTGCTTTAACCACTGCACCACTAGGGCTTCTTTCCCATAAAGATTACAGCCTAGGAAACCCTATGGGGCAGCTCTACTCTGTCCTATAAAGTCGCTATGAGTTGAACTGACTTGATAGCACACAATAACAACGAGCTATAGTATAGCATAAATCTACGCTACCCAAAATGAAGACATCTATAGAAGCAAGGAAAATCAACTAAAATGCATTTACAAAGCCTGTGGGAGCAAAGAAAATTTCATTTGAAATAAAACAAGTTTAGCTGCATTTTTCAGTAGCTACCAAAGACTGAGTAACTTCTGAATCATCATAAAAGTTAACTTAAAATGCTAGACTTCTCCTTGCTGGAATGCTCTTCTGCAATAGGGTAAGGAAAGTCATAATATCTATAAGCCAGCTCTCTCTGTCAAGCACAGCAGAACACTTTCCAAGAGAGTGCAGGAAGATGAGCCCCCTGGGTTAGAAGGCACTCAGAACATACAGTGGCTACTACCACGGACTCAAGCATACCAGCGATCATGAAGATGGCACAGGACCGGGCAACATTTCATTTTGCACATAGGGTTGGAGCTGACTCAACAGCAACAACTACAACATTCTTCTCTACTGGGAGGCAGCACCCTAGCATACTGGCTGAGCAACCTTGAGCAAGTTCTGTCAGCTCTCTAGGGCTGTCTCCTAGCTTTAAAAATGAGGATAATGCTGGTTCCTCCTAGGCTTCATGGGAGCTGCATGAGATGAGGCAACAAATGCCCTTAGGCCAGAGTCCACATTAGTGGTTCTCAGCTGGGGGCGATTCTGCCCCCCAGGAGACATCTGGCAATGTGTGGAGACAGTTTTGATTGTCAAAAATTGGGGGATGGCAGGGACATGAGCCTGGTATCTAGTGGGTGAAGACCTGGGGTGCTGCTAAACATCCTACAATGCACAGCATAGCCCCCACCACAAAGAATGATCCAACCCCAAAGGTCAATAGTGCCCAGATTAAAAAACCCTCATCTACACAAATACTTTATGGTGCTGGTGAAGAATATTGAATATACCATGGACTGCCAGAAGAACAAACAAATCTTTCTTGGAGGAAGTACAACCAGAATGCTCCTTAGAAGAGAGGATCACTTACTTTGGACACGTTATCAGCAGGGACAAGTCCCTGGAGAAGGACATCATACTTGGTAAATAGAGGGTCACCGAGAAAGAGGAAGACCCTCAAGGCGATGGACTGACACACTGGCTACAGCAATGGGCTTAAGCATAACAACGATTGTGAGGATGGCAAGGACCAGGCGGTGTTTCGTTCTGTTGTACGTAAGGTCGCTATGAGTTGGAACCGACCAGACGGCACCTAACAACAATGACACAATGACACGTATACAACACTCAAGCAATATGTATCATCATCATTCTTTAAAAGGGATATTTATTCAAACTTAGTATATACTTAGACAGAAACTCTAGACTAGTAACTCTTCCAAAAAGAAATACTGACTTGAAAGGAAAACGAGTAATTCTCTATAAAGCTGAGGTCAAGACAGTGAATATATAATTAGAACAAATCATCATTGACTTTTTTCTCCTAAAGTTTCCTGAAAAACTGTTAACATCCAAAGATTTTATGAAGCTCCCTGAAAATCCTGCTTATACCTAGAGTCCTAATGTGGTAATCACTGATACTAAAAATAACAAAGAGCAAATGTTTCCACATTTTTCACCACCAAAAAAAAAAAAAAAAACTTTCAAATCTTAAAATACACTTAAAAAGACATATTTAAATGCTGTTAGTTGCCCATTTGAGTCACTTTACAGAGACAGCCTTTATTTAGGTGTGTGAGCCCTGGTGGCACAGCAGTTAAGCACTCAGCAGCTAACTGAAAGGCTAGCGGTTTAAATCTACCAGCCACTCCGTGGGAGAAAGAGGTGACAGTCTGCTTCCATAAACATTACAGCCTCGGAAACCCTGTGGGGCAGTTCTACTCTGTCCTACAGGGTTGCTGTGATTCAGAATCAACTCGATGGCAATGGGTTTGGTTTGGTTTGGTGAGCCCAAACAGGTTTTCTAGCCTTTAAAAGGATCGCTATAGATTTCTCCTTAGATGAAGATGGGATAACAAAATGGAAGTAGTAGAATAGTTTCCATCATAGAGTGAGAATTGATAAATGTTCACTCCCCACAGGTCCTTCTCCCTAAACCCCCATTCTCTGGACAGAAGTAAACAAGTGAAATGTAGCGCCATGTGACTCCATTTAGCTTGACCAATAGGGACATTCTGCTGTATGTCTGGGCTTCTCAGACCTGCGGTATCTTCATCAGTGAATAGACCTGTTCCACCACCAAGGCCTCTTCTAGCTCGAATGTGCTCTGGGCAAGCTCGATGGCCAGTCGCTTATAGGACAGCCCTAGTGAAGGGCCTGGGGAGACTCTGTAGGCTGTTTCTCCCCTTCTCCTGAAGTCTAAGGCCCAGAATAACAACCTAGAGTTAGCCAGCCTGGCCATCAGGTAAGTGGAAGCCACTGGCAGAGTCAGCAGTCTGCAGGGAAAGCTAAGCATCAGGTATTTTACTTACTCATTTAGAATTTATTCATACTGCCAAAAGCAGTCCTTGAAACAATGTTAGCGTGATCCAATTTGCATTTTTCGGTTGTTTCATTTCCTTTATTTTTGTTTTGTTTCTCTTTTTGTAACAGCTTTATTGAGATATAATTTACATCCCATACAACTCACCCATTTAAAGTGTATAATTCGATTATTTTTAGCATATTCCCAGAGTTGTGCAACCATTACCATAATCAATTTTAGGATATTTTCATCATCCCAAAAAGAAACCCTGTATATTTCAGCTGTCACTCCCAATACCTTCACCCCCTACAGAGTTTGCTCTCTGTCCATTTTTCTTATTTGAAATTATTCACTATGTTTCCACTCTAGTCCTTAACTGGCAGCAACCTTTACTTTAGAGTTGAGAGAATACTTGGCCTTGGATGCAAAATTTAAAAGTTTAAGGGGAAGCCAAACAACTCAGTTATCAATAAAAATAATGTGTTAATGCAATACCTGAAAAACCAGAAAAAATGCCAAAAATCCACGATCAACAAATACCAACATCTGAAATAAAGACAAGACCTACTTGTATTTGCACAACTCAGCTCCCTGCCTCCCCAAAACTCTGCCACGTGCAAAATCAGGCAAAAGTTGATCAGTCTGATTTTCTTAAACATTGCCTCAAAAATGTTATTTATCTTGAGGACTGAATTTTTTCCGTGCCTCCTCATATTTTGCACTGAGACAAGTAACTCATTCCCCTTACCTTCATCCTGCCCTTGATACTGTCTTTTTTCCCCCTTCATTTTACCTTTTCTCTTATAGGCTAGTGTCTGACTTTGCTAGTGCTGCTGTAACAGAAATATCACAAGTGGGGGGCTTTAGCAAATAGGAATTTATTTTCTCACAGTTCAGGAGGCTAGAAGTCCAAACTGAGTGTGGCTCTAGTGGGGGGTCCTTCTTTGTCTATTTTAGCTTCCAGTAGCCGGCAATCCTTGGAGTTCCTGGGCTTGTAGATTCATCTTTTGTCAGATATAGTCCGTCCTCCCTCTGTGTCTGTGTCTTTGTGTCTATGCTGCTCTTTATATAACTCAGAAGTGGGTGGGTTTAGGATCCACCCTACCATAGTATAAGCTGAACTGACTGATTATATATTACACTGCATTATGGAAAATGATTGCTTTACATTACTTTACATTATGGAAAGTGGTTACATTACATTACAGCATGTAAGATGATTACATTATATTACATTACGGACCGCAATTACATTACATTGCATTAGATTACATTCACAGGTATAGAGGTTAGGCTTCCTACACATATTTGGGAGGACACGATTCAATCCATAACAGCTAGTCTAAAAGAGAAAACAATTTTAAAAGGATAGGGAGGTTGTTAAAACAGAAGCAAGAAAATTAGACTGTCCACAGGATGGATAATCAGCTCCTGAAGAACTGAAGCATGGGTTGTACACACTGGAATAACTCAACTCCACTACCTGACAACCAGAGTTTCTATTAGTGCAAGTGGCCACTGGGGCGTGCTATTTAAACTTGTGTCAGACACCGTGTTTATTAATGATTTTGGGGACAAGGTAAGTAGGGAGGTAATAAAATTTGCTGCCATAAATGTATTAAGTTAGTAAAAATTATAGAGGAGCATAAAAAGCAGAGACATCTAATACGGCATGGTGATTGAAACACATGATAAAATTTAACCCAGAAAGGAGTAAATTAAGGACTAAAACACAGCGGCACTTAGGAAAATAGCTAATGCTAAATGGCCCAAAGAAGCTGTTCAGATGTTGCAAGGTTCAAAACGTGCACAAGACAGGGAAAAATCCAAAGAGATACCATTGCAGTAGCCTTGATGCTTTAAGGAAACTCTTCCTTAGAGAGTAGCTCCCCATCAGAAGCCTCCCCTAAAATGATTCCATTTGATCAAGGAGCCCAAGCTGGGGACATAAAAGTCCTGAACACAGTTCTATTTTAAATAAGAGGTCCAGTGAGGTCAATTCAGCTCAAAAAATAAGGAGCTGCAAAAGAAAGGTGCAGATGACACATGTCAAAACTGGAGTCTTTATGCTCAGTGTGTGCGGACAAATGAAGATTCCTTCAGCCAGTGAAGAAGGAACAAGAAGAGTGAGACATGATGGTAAACTAGAATCTCACGTGTTTAGTAGTCATGGAACGCAAGAGCACGATGGTGCAAAATGGGCCAATGATACTGAAAACAGAGTGAGCAAATCTGTTTCCCATTAGAGGCACAATGAGAGCTACTGACACCTACCGGTAAGTAGTGCTTGGGGTGCAGGTCAAAAGGGAACCTCAATGGGCTGCAGTGACCACAGGCAGATAGGAACTGCAGCAGCAGGGAAGTGGGGAAAATCCCCAAGGATGATGAGTATCTCAGTTCACGTCGCACCACGGGAAAGGACTAAGGGCTTGAAGGCTGCTTTCTGTGTCTACCTGTGCTAGAGCTTTCTGTCTGCGCCTGCTTCCACTTCTGTTTGCGTTCTAGGAGTCCTACTTCTATAGGCTCCCACAGCTCCTGGCTTCTAGGGCAGCTTTTCTGGTACAACAGCTTCCAAGGTCCAGCTCCAGCGCTGTCCACAACGATGCCTGGAGTGAGAGAATTACAGTGGAGTTCAGGACACACCCTCCGTGTCACTGCAAATCCCTCTCTATCACTGGCTTTTGAACTCGGGGTGATGTGTCAGTGTTGCTACCTCCATTATGACTGGCACATGGGTCACCTTATCCAACATGGGGCCTCACTGTATCCACTTACAGCAAAGAAACCAAAGGTGAAGAGTACCAAGTATTAGCCTGGCTTTAAAATTAGCAAGTGGATTCTTTTTTTGTGTGTTGTGGTCAAGGATCCTGGCTAATCCTGGAATGATGGAATGTGTATCAGGACTTCACAGGTAAGAAGGAAGAAGATACTCAGAAGAAAAAGGCCCAGGTTAGATCTAGATAATCACCTATACTGATTTGGAAGAAAGGCCTACTGACCTCCTTCTGAAAATCAGCCAATGAAAACCTTACAGACCACAAGAGAACACTGTCCAACTTGCTTGCTTTGGACATGTCACCAGGAGGAATCAATCACTGGAGGAGGACATGTGTTTAGTGAAGTGGAGGGCAAGCGAGGGTGAACGACACCCTTAGTGAGATGGACTCAAGCCACAACGGGCCTCCAACACGCCGACAATCATGAGGATGGCTGAGGACAGGGCCGTGTTTCACTCTGTCGTATAGAAGGTTGCCGTGAGTCTGAGCTGCCTCAGCAGCAGCTATTAGTATCACCACCACCACCATCAGCAGCAGCAGCAGCACCATCATATTGATTTAGTGCCTTTAAGTCCCGAATGTCTTTTAGAATCTCCTTATTTGATCATCATTGGCATATATCATCAAAGTCAGGAGGAGAATCCCAGTAACCTGAGGCCTGGCTGAGAGGCCAGGTTTGCAAGGTCTCAACAGTGAAGACAGACAGCCCTGCCTCCACCCGGGGACCTTAAGCATAGAGGTCGCTTCAAGTCACGTTGGTTCTAAATGCCCTCATTTGCCACCCCCCAAAGACAAGAGGGAGGTGTTGCTGAAAGTGCGTTCTTTGGGTTACAGTAGGCAAGGCAGCGACAGCTTCCTACTGTAGCATAAACATGTAATCACGGTCAGCACTAATTAAGGCATCAAACTTGCCTTAGATATGGCCTACTTACTGAAGGTGGTGCATGCTAGTAAGTCGAGCGCCACCTAGCACATTGTCCGACAGCCACCTGCTAATGTGGAGCAAGGTTCCCAACCTGGGCTATGGGCATTTGGGGCTCTAAAGTTCTTTGTGGTACAAACGATTTGCACTTGACTGCTAACCTAAAGGTTGGTGGTTCGAACCCACCCAGCAGTACTGGGGAAGATAGGCCTCGAAATCTGTTTCTGTTAAGATTATAGCCAAGAAAGCCCTATGGAGCACGTGTACTGTGTAACACATGGGGTCGCCATGAGCTGGAATCGACTTGACAGCAACTAAAAATAACAGCTATGAGGGCCATCCTGTGCACTGTAGGGTGTTTAGCAGCATCCCTGGTCTCCACCCCTGAGTCATTCTCTGTGGTGGGGTCGTCTTGTGCACCATAGGGTGTCCAGCAGCATCCCTGGTCTCCACCCGAGTCATTCCCTCTGGTGGGGCTGTCCTGTGCACTGTAGGGTGTCGAGCAGCATCCCTGGTCTCCACCCACTAGTCATTCTCTGTGGTGGGGCCGTCCTGTGCACTGTAGGGCATTTAGCAGCAACCCTGGTCTCCACCCACTAGTCATTCTCTGTGGTGGGGCCGTCCTGTGCACTGTAGGGTGTTTAGCAGCAACCCTGGTCTCCACCCACTAGTCATTCCCTGTGGTGGGGCCGTCCTGTGCACTGTAGGGTGTCCAGCAGCATCCCTGGTCTCCATCCACTAGTCATTCTCTGTGGTGGGGCCGTCCTGTGCACCGTAGGGTGTTTAGCAGCATCCCTGGTCTCCACCCACTAGTCATTCTCTGTGGTGGAGGCCATCCTGTACAATGTAGGGTGTTTAGCAGCATCCCTGGCCTCTACCTTCTGGATGCCAGTAGCATCCCTCTCTAGTTTTGACAAACTAAATTGTCTCCAGACATTGCCAAATGTCCCCTGAGGGGGCACAATAGCCTCATCGAGAACCACTGATGTCTAGCAGAGTCCACTCACATTCAAGCCCTCAGGAGGGAAGGAATTTACCAGACAACCTCAATGCCAGGCCCCTAGCTCCATGCCACAATATTCAAGTACAGATGACTAAAGAAACTTAAGAAGACCCTGAACACTCCTACCAATGTTGGCAAATGTTTGTCAGGATGAGCCGGCAAATCATTTCAACATGATGCTTACAACGTATTTTAAAAGACATTGGATCACCCTGAGGCAAGGAAGCAAGCCACCATCAATCTGTGGGCTTAGTGAAATTCCTAGGCAACCAAATTGTTTAGGACTAAGTAGAATTCAAGACAAAGTTTCATCTCCTAGTGGCCTCCAAGTAGGCTTGGAGAAACACGATCCGCACACCACGGGCTTTGATGTTTTCTCGTTGTTAGCAGCCGCCAAGTTGCCCCCCGACTCATGACGACCTCAAGCACAACGGAACAACACACTGCCCAGCCCTGTGCCATCCCCATGACTGCTTGTGGATCGAACCATGATGATCTGTAGGGTTTTCATTGGCTGATTTCAGAGGTAGATCACCAGGCCTCTCTTCCTAATCTGCCCTGGTCTGGAAGCTCCACTGAAACCTGTTCAGCATCACAGCAACATGCAAGTCTCCACTGACAGACGGGTGGTGGCTGTGCATGCGGTGCCTTGGCTGGGAATGGAACCCAGGTCTTCGGCCTGGAAGGGGAGAATTCTACCACTGAACCACCACTGCTCCCATGGGTTTTGATGGTCTACCAGGAAGGCTCTAGGATGGTCATGGCTCATGATGCCTGCTTTTGCTGCCTAGGAAACAAGCTGACCCAGGTTGTAATGTTGTGGATGGGGTGAGGGAAGCAGAGCTTGGCAAGCTTTGATCTAGGTGTCTTACTGCCTTGATCACTGTAGTACTCTTACAGCAGCTAAAATGCACGCATGCCTTTGCACGGGGACTCAAAGGTGCAGGCAGGTCCACAAAGTCATAGAAAGGTGCCCATGGTGGCAACCCAGGCGCCTTCCCTCCACGTGGGCCAAGGTGCTCTTGCCCACGCTGCTTGGTAAGAAGAGCTGGGCTGGAAGACTTGGCCAATTTGCACTTTGCAGGCTTCTCACTAAATGGTGACAACTATGGAAGGAACAGGTGCAAAGCTTTTTTAACTTGATTATGTGCTTTATTACACGCCCTATTTCAAAGCTGATCCCTGTGAGTACTGTGCTTTTTAGACGAGTACCCATTTCAACAAAGAACCCTGGTGCCACAACAGTGACGTCCTCAGCTGCTAACTGAAAGGTTGGAGGTTCAAATCCACCAGCCCACTCCATGGGATAAAGACCTGGCAATCTGCTCCTGTAAAGATTACAGTCTAGGAAACCCTATGGAGCAGTTCTACTCTGTCATATGGAGTCCCCATGACTCGATGCCACCCAACAACAACAACCTATTTCAATAGCTCCGTAAAGTTACTCTCTCATTTCAGATCACATCTTCTCTGCAGAATCTGGGGCTCTTCTGGGACCCATGGGATACTCGAAGGCACTCTTCTAGCTGGATCCCAGTTGGAAGGACAGAAAGGGAAAATGTTAAGGGGCAGAGAGGCCTGGCTACCGGCCCACTTGAAGAGCTGGCTCTGGATTTGAAAAGCACAGGCAGCTCCCTTCTGCCTTTGAGCCACCAAGCCCATTTCCATTTCTTGGATGGAGTTCAAGTCCCTGTCAAATTCCCCCTAATGGCTAAACTGTGGGGTTTCTTCTCAACCCAATCATTATATTCTGTGTCTTCAAAGTGCAGCCCTTTGAGCTTAGCTCTTGGTTTTCGGAGGGTAAGCATCCTTCTCTATCTACTCAGAAGGCACCATTAGTCTCTTTTGTACACCCAATGCTGCTAATGACACTTAAACAATTATTAATGTCCCAAATTGAATCCTATTTTGTTGTTGCCCATTAAGCTTGATTACTGCTGATTACTTCAAATTACACCATCACACGGGTTCACTTTAGCATACATATAAAAATACCTCCTCTTACAGACAAAGATGTCCTTTATCACCACTCTTATTCAACACTGTGCTGGAGGTCCTAGCCAGAGCAATTAGGCTAGAAAAAGAAATAAAGAGCGTCCAAATTGGTAGGGAAGAAGTCCAAGTATCTCTGTTTGCAGATGATATGATCTTATACAGAGAAAACCCCAAAGAATCCACAAGAAAACTACTGGAACTAATAGAAGATTTCAGCAAAGTTTCAGGATACAAGGTAAACATACAAAAATCAGTTGGATTCCTCTACACCAACAAAGAGAACTTCGAAGACAAAATCACCGAATCAATACCATTTACAATAGGCCCCAAGAAGATGAAATACTTAGGACTAAATCTAACCAGAGACGTAAAAGATCTTTACAGAGAAAACTACAAGACACTACTGCAAGAAACCAAAAGAGACCTGCACGGGTGGAAAAATGTATCTTGCTCAAGGACAGGAAGACTCAACATTGTGAAAAATGTCAGTTCTACCCAAAGCGAGCTACAGATACAAAGCAATCCTGATCCAGATTCCAATGGCATTTTTTAATGAGATGGGGAAACAAATCACCAACTTCACATGGAAAGGGGAGAGGCCCCAGATAAGTAAAGCATTACTGAAGAAGAAGAACAAAGTGGGAAGCCTCACACTACCTGACTTTAGAACCTATTATATTGCCACTGTAGTCAACACAGCTTGGTACTGGTACAACAACAGATACATAGACCAATGGAACAGAATTGAGAATCCAGACATAAATTCATCCACCTATGAGCAGCTGATATTTGACAAAGGCCCAAAGTCCATTAACTGGGGAAAAGACAGTCTCTTTAACAAATGGTGCTGGCATAACTGGATATCCATCCGCAAAAAATTGAAACAAGACCCAAACCTCACACCATGCACAAAAACTAACTCAAAATGGATCAAAGGCCTAAATATAAAATTGAAAATGATAAAGATCATGTAAGAAGAAATAGAACAAAGCTAGGAGCCCTAATATGTGGCATAAACACAATACAAACCATAAGTAACAATGCACCAACACCAGAAGAGAAACTAGATAACTAGGAGATCCTAAAAATCAAACACATATGCTCATCAAAAGTCTTCACCAAAAGAGTGAAAAGGCAACCTACAGACTGGGAAAAAAATTTTTGGCTACGACAAATCCGATCAGCGTCTAATCTCTAAAATCTACAAGATACTGCAAAACCTCAACAACAAAAAGACAACCCAATTAAAAAATGGGCAAAGGATATGAACAGGCACTTTGCTAAAGAAGACATTCAGGTGGCTAACAGATACTTGAGGAAATGCTCACGATCATTAGCCATTAGAGAAACGTAAATCAAAATTACAATGAGATACCATCTCACCTCAATTAGGCGAGCATTAATCCAAAAAACACAAAACAATAAATGTTGGAGAGGTTGTGGAGAAACGGGAACACTTATACACTGTTGATGGGAATGTAAAATGGTACAACCACTTTGGAAATCGATTTGGTGCTTCCTTAAAAAGCTAGAAATAGAAGTACCATACCATCCAGCAATCCCACTCCTTGGAATATATCCTAGAGAAATAAGAGCCATCACATGAATAGATACATGCACACCCATGTTCACTGCAGCACTGTTTACGACAGCAAAAAGATGGAAACAACCCAGGTGCCCATCAACAGACGAATGGATAAATAAATTATCATATATTCACAAAATGGAATACTATGCAACAGTAAAGAACAACGACGAATCTGTGAAACATAACACAGAGGAATCTGCAGGGCATTATGCTGAGTGAATTTAGTCAGTCACAGAAGGACAAATATTGTATAAGACCACTATTATAAGAGCTCAAGAAAAGGTTTAAACACAGAAGAAAACATTGTTTGATGGTTACAAAGGTGAGGAGGGACGGTAAGGGTTATTCACTAACTAGATAGCAGACAAGAAATTATCTTGGGTGAAGGGAAGGACAGCACATACTACCGGGGAAGTTAGCACGACAGGACTAAACCAAAGCTAAGAAGTTTCCTGAATACAACTCAATACTTCAAGGGACAGGTAGAAGGAGTAGGGGTCAGTAGGAGGGAAGTTAAAAGCTGTGTCCCTTTCAGGGGACATCTAGGTCAACTGGCATAACAAAGCTTATTAAGAAAATGTTCTGCATCCCACTTTGGTGAGTGGCGTCTGGGGTCTTAAAAGCTAGCGAGTGGCCATCTAAGATGCATCAATTGGTCCCAACCACCTGGAGTAAAGCAGAATGAAGAACACCAAAGTCATAAGCAAAGTATTAGCCCAAGAGACAGAAAGGGCCACATAAATCGGAGACTGCATTGGCCTGAGACCAGAAGAACTAGACGGTGCCCAGCTACCACCAATGACCGCCCTGACAGGGAACACAACAGAGAGTCCCTGATGGAGCGGGAGAAAAGTGGCATGTGGAACTCAAATTCTAGTAAAAAGACCAGACTTAACGGTCTGAGACTGGAGGAACCCCAGAAAGCATGGCCCCCAGATTCTGTGTCAACCCAGCCCTAAAACCATTCCTGAGGCCAACTCTTCAGACAAAGATTAGACTGGGCTATGGGACATAAGATGATATTCGTGAAGAGTGTGCTTCTTAGCTCAAGTAGATACATAAGACTAAATGGGAAGCTCCTGTCTGGAGGTGAGATGAGAAGGCAGAGAGGGTCAGTAGCTGGTTGAATGGACACGGGAAATCCGGAGTGGAAAGGAAGAGTGTGCTGTCACAGTACAGGGAGAGCATTAGGGTCACATAACAAGGTGTGTATAAATTTTTGTATGAGAGACTAACTTAAATTGTAAACTTTCCCTTAAAGTGCAATAGTAAAATAAAATACCTTGCCTTGCACCACCCACCCTTCCCCAAATTTTTTTAAGAATGAGATGCAATCTTCTGCTTTTGTCCAAAGCCAGAGCCTATGTTTCTAGGCATCATTTCCTATTTTTCCAATTTGCATTGGGAAAGATTTTGAACTTGAAGGCATGTGGGCCTCCTCTAGTTTTGGTTTTGGTCTTTTCATCAGCAATTTTGAGCCATTCCATGTGCGTCTCCAGGAGCTTGTGGGGATCTGTAAGCTGCCCCCCTCCTTGATCTCACTGGATGCTCACGGGATGCCTTTTCCTACATTAACGGAAAAACTAAACCCAAAAGTGTCACCATATTGAAAGGGAATTTCTGTGTTGGCAGGAGTCCATGGGAGATACAAAGGGTTAACACACTTGGCTGCTAACTGAAAGGTTGGAGGTTTGAGTCCACCCAGAAGCACCTTGGAAGAAAGGCCTGGCAATCTGCTTCTGAAACATCAGCCACTGAAAACCTCACGGAGCTCAGTTCTACTCTGACACACATGGGGTCGCCGTGAGTCAGAGTCGACTCGAGGACAAGTGTGTTATTTTCAGTGTTGGCAGAAGAAGACATGCTCCTCCCCTGCCGCCACTTCTCACACTGCCTGACCCCTCCCTCAAAACCTTAATTAAAGCCTCCCTCCTCGTTCTTTCAGTCCCCATTTGACTACTTCCTATCCCTTTGGGATTGATTTCCCACTTATGTTTATATTCCTCTCATTTTTTTTAAATCTAATTTTGGATGTCCAAACTCTTTCTCAAACCAAGACAGCAGGAAGTATAGGCTATTTTTAAATCACTCTTCCCTCGAGGACTAAGCCTAGAGTAGCTTTGCCCACAAATGGACATAATCAACTGTTGTTTTATCTAATGTCCAGAAGCATTCTAACTTTCTAGACTGTGCACTTCTTGAGGGCAAAGGTGGCATCTTGTACATCTTTCTGTCTTTGAAACCTTGCTCAGAGCTCGGGTACAGGGTAGATTCTCAAATATTTGTTGGATGAAATGAAAATAATTTTACATTCTCCCCTAAAATAGAGCTCACTCATGCCTTCACTGAATATTGAATGGAAACCAATTATGTTTCAGGGTCTGGGATATCAGCATAAGCCATACAGACTAGTTCTTTGCTCATATGGAGTTTAAATTCTAGCAGAGAAGTCAGACCAAAAAAAAGCAAACAAATTGAAAAAGTAATTTCATAGGGTGGTAAATGCTATGAAGAAAATAAAAGAAAGGGATGTCCTCATGGTCATGGACAGACTCTCTAAGGTTGTGACACTTGAACTGAGAGCCTGAATGATTAAAAGAGGAACCAGCCATTTTAATTTGTAGGAAACAAAGTTAGGGGGAGTAGCAAGTGCAAAGATCCTGAGGTGCTAATAAATTGGCACTTTGAAGAAGTCGGGTATAATTTGGGATTTTGAGGGGATAGGAAATAAAGACAGCGAGTAGCAGGGCCGTTGTGTCAACTCATCTCTAGTCCCCATTGATAGAGTTTAATAGGAGAAGAGTCAGCCCCCTTGGTGAGCAGCAGAAAAAGAAAGGGGTTGTGTTATACTCTCTGAGGAGGCCTTTAATTAAAGTAACAGAAGTGAGTAATGCCCTTTGGGTCTCATTGCCAATAATAACATGATGTTGTCTACTCAAGGCTCCCATGTCCACCATACACTCATGCATCAGGAAGCTGCCTCCCCGTCTCTGTCAGGGGAGAGTCCTTGTCATGCGCAATGACGAGTCCATTGAGGAAAGCTTGGTGTCCTAACTTACAGTGCAAGCTGTCTCTCTGGATCACGCCCTGCTGTGTTCAATCCTGGAGGGGAAAGTTAGAGTACACTGAGAAGAAAAACACCCAACCACACCTCACCTTCTCTACTGGAGCATTATCACTTATTTAAGCTGAAGCCAAAATCTCACAAAAGAAAGACATCTTGAATTGTCCCTGATCTGAAAGTTTCGAGATAAAGAAGCAAACCTACTTTACTAAATAGGTAAATAAATAATTGAATGAGACGTAATTTCACACGTGTCAGGCTGGCAAATCACAGAAAGTGTGAAGAAACTAAGAATGTGAGAAAATAGGAAATCTCACCCATGTCTGGTGGGAGCGAGGCTAGTAGGACCCCTCTGGAGACAGCTCTGCAAAATCCGATAACGTTCAAGATTGGCATAATCTACGACCAGCAATTTTCCTTCTAGGCATATGCTATAGGGAAATTCTCCCATGTACCCACAGAAAAGGGGTACACAGATGTTTACTGCAGCACTGCCTGCTGTAGCAAACAACAGATCAGACAAACAAGAAACCTAAGATGCATCAGTAGAGAATGTATAGATTATGATAAACCAAACCAAAACTGTTGCCATCAAGTCGATTCCGACTCATAGCGACCCGACAGGACAGAGTAGAACTGCCCCACAGGGTTTCCAGGGAGTGGCTGGTGGATTCCAACTGCTGACCTTTTGGTTAGCAGCCTGAGCTCTTAACCACTGTGCCACCAGGGCTCCTAGATAATAATTTGTTCTTAAAATGAAATATTACCCCCAGACCAGAAGAACTAGATGGTGTGCAGCTGCCACTACCGACCGCTCTGACTGGGCTCCAAACAGAGGGTCCTGGACAGAGTGGGAGGAAAAATGTAGATCAAAAAATCAAACTCACAAAAAAAACCAGACTTACTGGTCTGAAAGAGACTGGAGGAACCCTCAAGATGATGGCCCTAAGACACCCTTCTGACCTGGAACTGAAGCCATTCCCAGAGACCACCTTTCAGCCAAACCATAGGCAGGCCCATAAAATAAACAACACCCCAGAGGAACGTGCTCCTTAGAACAATCAATTATACGAGAGCGAAAGGACAACATTTGTCCAAAAGCAAAGATGAGAAGGCAGGAAGGAGTAGAAAATCCAGACGAAAGCAAACGGGGAACCCAGGGTAGACATGAGGAGGGAGAGTGCTGACACACTGCGGGGAATCCAACCAATGTCATGGAACACTTTACGTCCAAACTACTGAATGGGAATCTGATGTGCTCTGTATACTTTGACCTAAAGCACAAGAAAAAACATTGTTTTTAAAAAGATGAAATATCACACGGCAATTAGAATGAAGAAAGCACAACTACCTGTAGACCTGAAAACACGATGTTGAATGGAAACAATAAAAGTGAAAAAGTCTTTGGTAAAACAGAGCATTTGTGTGAGTTTATTAAAAGTCAAAGAGTCCTTGTGTAGTAAAGGTCTGAGCAGATGGGTGAAATGGCATCGACCAGCTCCGCAAGAGAGGAAAGACATGGCAGCCGGGGACCATATCTGTAACACTGAATTACTTTTAAAAAGCTCTGAAGCACATGTGACGAAATGGGAAACATTTATTAAAGTTTGTAAATGGATATCGTCTTATGAATTCGATTTTAGAGCATTCAGAGGCCTTTTGGCAATAACGGTTCAGGAGTGAAGAGATTTGGGGGGGGGAACTGTGAAAGCTAAAAAATAACTGTAACATCATCCGGATTACCAAAGCAGCAAAGCCACCCTTGAAAAGTAACAACGTTCACATATTATTAAGAACTTCTTGCCTTTTTTCCCCGGAAGAATTGTGACTTCAATCTCTACCAAAGTAATCTCTGTGTTTGTCTTCAAAAAAGAGTTCTGTAATAAACCTGAGAATGTATTTTGTACTGTTTTTCCTGAGATCTTATTATTAACAACAATATTTCTGTATTAACCATTATTAAAAGGAACCTGGAAAGTTCTTGGCAGAAATGCCTGTTGCGGTATTGGGGCGGGGGGGGGGGGGGGAGGACAGGGGAATTGCTAGAAAATATCACAAAAACAGAATTAGTATTGGTTAGTAAGGAACTTATTCACCGGTATTTTAAGGAGCCCTGGTGGAGCAGTGGTTAAGCGCTCAGCTGCCAGCCAAAAGCTTGGCGGTTCAAACCCACCAGCTGCTCTGCAGGAGAAAGATGTGGCAGTCGGCTTCCATAAAGAGTAAAGCCTTGAGAACCCTATGGGGCAGTTCTACTCTGCCCTATATGGTCGCTATGAGTAGCAATCGACTCAGCGACAATGGATTTAGTTTGCTTTTATTGGTGCTTTGGTTTGGTTTTATTGGTGCTTAAAGAACATGCAGTTACGTTGGAGAAAATGAGTAAGACCTTATCATCAGATAGTAAGAAAATATCTCTCTTCCTCTTTGCGAAATGTCAAAAATTGTTTAGACCCTAAAATTGTAAACAGGCTACTATTGAGTTTCCAAGCTGCTAAAATACAAACTGGGGTGTGCAGTAGCAATAAGGGAACATCAATAGTCATGATACATTTTTTTCCAAACATGTAATTAGCAGGAATGATGATTCTAAGAACAAGAGATGTCTCTTTACACCCACTGGGATAATATATAAAAATATTCCCTACTAGTCCTACAATTCTTAAACAGAAGGAAATGCTGCAAATTGCCCGTTCAGATCTCATTCGCTGGATGGTCTGTCATCATTACATTAACTAAGTCGAAATAACCAACAGGGAGTGTCAGTCACTGAGCACTCTGTATTTGTAGCTTCTGCTTCGCTCCTGCTCTCTCTCTTCAGAATATTCCTTTGGCCAATCAATACCGCATGATAAAGGACTTGAGCTGTGCAGAGTTGGCCTCTCTAAATGCTTGCTGACAAATACAGAGAGAGAAGGAAAACAGGCTGGCTCTTCCCGGAAAACATGAGCACCAATGCCTCCAGGCTGACAAAATTCATCCAGAAGAGAGGTGGCCGTTAACCTCACAGTCCAGAGATGGGAGGACTGGAGGGGAAAATCTGGGAATGTGGATGAGCATATGAAAACTTACTACTTAAAAGTGCCAGCCCCGCTGTTCTTTTACGTCCACACAGCAGCTCCCCAGTGAAAAAGCCCATTGTTCTGTTGGGTAAGAAATACCAGAGGAGACTCATTTCTTAAACACATGACAAGCAAACGACTCCTAGAACGTGGAGGGTTTACCCAAGTGGAATGAGTTAACTCTTTCGTGATCACAACCGCTGCTTCTAATTTCATTAGCCTCACAACAGGCTGATTCTGTGAGGTCTTTGTGCACAGAACTAGCTAATTAAATAAAGAGTTGTCTCATTTAGCATCTTCAGTAGCTCAGTGGTAGAATTCTCACCTTCCATGCAGGAGACCAGGGATTGATTCCCACCCAATGCACTTCGTGGGCAGACATCCCTTATCTGTCAGTGGAGGGCTGCATGTTGTTATCATGCTGAGCAGGTTTCAGCAGAGCTTGCAGACTAAGGTGAAGCAGGAAGAAAAGACTGGCAATCTACTTCCCCAAATCCACTGATAGAAACCTTATGTATCACAGCGGTCTGATCCTCAGTCAATCATGGGGATGGCACAGGACTGGGCAGCGTTTTGTTCCATTGTGCATGGGGTCATCATGAGTCTGGGGGCCAACTTGATGGCAGCTAACAACGACCAGGTGTACAGAAGAACCTTCGTGTTGATTTAGCTTAGGGGAAAGACTCTCTCCCTTCCAAAGCCGACCTGCCTTCCTTCCATCCTTCTCTATGAAACTGCACCCCTTCTCTCCGTCAACGACGTGCTCAACACGAGCTTCAATGGACCCTGCTCTCTGGATCCTAACGCAGGTTTCTATCTCAATCCAATCCAAATTGGGTGTTATTTGTCTTGAAATGTGTTTTCCCCACATTCCCGTGGTTTCTTTTACAAAAGGCTGCTTCTGTAAATGGACCAAGGAATGTATCTTCAATGCAAGGAAAACTCCAGAAGCAAAAACTACCACTGACGTTTAGTCATTAGATCTTAGTGATGCATTGTAGAGGAAATCATGTGGATTGCTTGTATTTATTAAAAAGTAATGGCATGTGTACAGAAGACAGCACAGTTTAGAATTTATGCTTATTACACATGTAGAAATAAAATAATCACCAGTAAAATACATAAGTAGGTTTCTAACTTTCTATATTACTTTGCTATTTATACAGCCTATTTGAACTCTGTGTAATTTCACTTGGTTGCACACTAAAACTGCAAATCAAAAAATAATCCTATTATCTTTGTTATTAAAAGCTCTCATGTATCTGAAAGATGATTCTATTAAATAAGCAAAATAAAGGAGAAACTTAGGTCACAGTTTCAAAAGGAGGCCAGACCACGCAAAGGTCATTGACACTGACATCTCTAAGCAAACTAGCAAGAGACGATGTGGCCTAAAGCTTTCCGTCAGTCCTAATCTGTATTAACATTGCTTAACTAATCAAGCCAGTTTGATTTTATAGCCTGTGCCACTTTGTCTAAGAGTAGAATTCAGTGAAGGCTGTAAGTGAAGTGGTTGAAGCTTCATTTGCTCTCAATTAAGTAATAAAGCTATTAGACAAAGTATTTAAAATTTTCTATAGAACCCATAAGATCTACTTGTATCTATTAAGAGAACTGAGGTTGTAAAGGCCCCCTCCCACCTCTCTCACACTGGGGGAGGAACATGGTAAACACCAATTCTCAGTAAGAAATTATAAATACTCTACAAAAAAAGATGATGAACGGACATTCATATGCATCCAAAATCAATACATCTTCATAAATTATACCCAGTAGCTGAAATGTCATTTGGGCCAGTTTTCTGCACGCTTGCAACAAGGAGGAGATTTGAGGAAGATGGCAGGAGGGTAGAGTAGGGGAGCGGTCTGAAGAGGCGATGGCTTCAGAGTAACCAGTACTGAATCCTTCTGGCCACAGTCTGCAAGTGGGACCTCCTGGAGCAACCAAACGTTTATGTTAATGACATCTGGTGTGTTGAAACTCACTGAGATTGGGAGAGTTCAAAGTGCTGTTACAGACCAAACACTACCAGACGATTTTTCTTTTTTATAAAAAGGTGTATTCTGGATTTTTAAAAAAATGAAAACATTTTAACACACATCATAAATATCCAGGCATACGATCAGTCTCCTACATGAATAACATTTCACCAAGTTAACTCCATTAACTTCCAGCAGATCACAATTCAATTCGATGCAATCACTGAGCATCCCAAGGCACTGTGCTAAGTGCTGCAGATGAAAAGCAGGAGAAAATAGCATCCCTGCTGTCAGGGCACTCACAGTCTAATGGGAAGAAAAATTACACAAACAGCCAGTTAAAGTGAAATATGATCAAGGCCGCACCTAGGAGAGCGAGGAGGCACTTCTGCTGCTCTGTTTGGATTGGGTGCAGGGTGAGGAGGGAACCAAAGAGCTACAGACAGACAAAGGGACATCGGAACTGGACGGACCACAGTTCGCCAGGCTGAAATGAAACACGAGGAGGGACGTGCCAGGCCAGAGGAGCAGGATGAGGCGGGCGCAGGGTGAGGTGGGCGCAGGGCGAGGCGGGCACAGGGCGAGGCGGGCGCAGGGCGAGGCGGCGCAGGGCGAGGCGGGCACAGAGGGACAGGTGTGGAAGACTGGCCGGGGAACTGTGAGCAGGCAAAGGCAGGCACAGCACAAAACATGTGGAAGAGGAAACGTACTTGAGTAAATATTTTTTTATTTCCTTTCTTAAAAAAATGCAGGACTTCACTCTGACGCTTGCATTGGAAACTAAGTATAGCTACTTCACATGTCTAGGGATTCAGCCTGGCAAGGAGGCTGCAGGAGTAAGACAAATTCGGTACGCCCTCCGAAAGACTGGACAGCTCTGTCTACTTCTTGGCCAGAACAGCAGAAAAGAGGACTGCTTGCCCAACACGAAGCTCATCATGGAAAGAAAATAAACAACTGAGCCCACGACGGGTCTTCAGAATTCTCACGCGAAGGCTGCCTTCGAGTTTGAGTCTTACCTTTGGGTCTTATTTTAGGGGTCTCAAAAGTACATAGTTTAAATAATATTTTTATTTGATTTGTGTTCTTTCAAACTACGAAAGTATGATCCTTGGAAAAAAGATAATTATTAAAAAAACAAAAAACAAGCCAACAGTCTCCCCCTGCCCACCTAGTTTCACTCTACCCGCTCACATGTCCACACACCAGTGCCTGGGAGGAGTTTTATGTCTATTCTGTCACACTTTCCTCAATGCAGATTGTTATGCATTGAATTGTGTCCCCCAAAAGATGTGCTGAAGTACTAACCCCTAGTACCAGCAAATATGACCTTGTTAGAAATAGGGTCTTTGAAGGCGTTTATTAGATAACACGAGGTCATACTCATGGCTACTCAGTGGGATGGGTCTTAATCCAGTGTGAGAGGTGTCTTATAAAAGAAAGAAGAGATACAGAGGGACGGGGTGACAGCCATGTGACATTGGAGTTAGGCTGCAGCTACAAGCCAAACACCGCCTGGGGCTACAAGCCTCTGAGAGAGACAGCACGAGCCTGCCAACACCCTGAACTTGGACTTTAAGCCACCGGAACTGTGAAACACACACAACTGCTGTTCTGGTAAGCCACCAAGTATGCCGTACTTTGTTCTGCCTGCCCTCAGAAACTAGGATGCATACATTGTATACAAACGTAATTATATCCCTTTCAATAAAAGCAATTTATAAGATGTTTAGCAAAATGGGTTTTAATTTTGAGAACACTGGGAGGCTCATAAATAACTCCTAATTCTTAAAATAAGTCCTGAAAAGTCAATTTTTGGTTTGAGAAATATGGATAGCATAGTTCTGGGGGAGTAAGGAAAGTTACACCGACATTTAAACATACTACTGGTCTTTGTGTTAAGGATTACAATGCAATTGGTGGCACATTTTCAGGAGACTTTAGTTTCTACACCACACAAATACCCAGGACGGTATGTCTAACCACCCACAGAGCCTTCCAAAAGAGTAGAGAGAACCAAATACACCCATTCATCAGTGTCCAGCTATCAGGTGAATGAAATAGTGTTTGCTGGTTGACTGACAAACATCTGAACCGGATAATCTGAATATGTTCAAATGCCCGTATCTATCATCTTCCCAATATCACTGAAATATTTTAAAGTCAGAGCAATTGCCTGGTTGTCACATTCCAAGCAGAGCCTGCAGAGAATTATAACTGTTTTCCATTGTTTAAAGCATTTATGTATATATAAACGTTCTTCCACTTCATCACTTTCTTCAACAGTGACGGGAGGTGTGCTCAGACAGCGAGCTTCCTGGGGGTACAGGCCATGCTGCCCTTGACTCTGTCTTCCCCTCACTCCCTGGGAGGGTCCTAAACGGAATCAGCTCTAGTGACCAAGTTCAGGATGACCCCATGTGTGTCAGAGTAGAACTGTGCTCCACAGGGTTTTCAATGGCTGATTTTTCAGAAGTAGTTTGCCAGGCCTTTCTTCCAATTATGCCAATTTTTTGATTAGCAGCCAAGCGCATTAACCATTTGGACCACCCAGTGGGCTGCTAAGGGAAAGGTTGGAGGTTCGAGTCCACCCATAGGTGCCTGGGAGGAAAGGCCTGGCAATGTAATTCTGAAAAATAAGCCATTGAAAACCGTATGGAGCACAGTTCTACTCTGACTTGAAGGCAGTTGGTTATAATTTTCTGTTAAAAGCCTCCAACACAATTAAGATAGGGAAAAAAGCCTTCCAGTTTCCTTTTTTTTTTTTTTTTTTTTGGTAGAAGTTACAAAAGCTGGGAAAAAAGAGACCTAGTAATTGATCATTCTACAGCATAACTGAAAAGGTGATTTAATCTAATATACTACAAAATGCTATCATGTAGCTAGAGCATGACGGACTTAAAGACTAAGGACTTAGGGGCTGAAAACAGTTATAAACAACTACAAGACTTTGTTCTGAGTGTTCAATTGCTCTATTATAAAATATCAAGTGCCAGAAAGCTGGAGGGATAGGGATTTGGCTGGAGGACACTGAGGCTCAGAATTTTAACCTCAAGTTCCCCTGTCCTCAGACTCTAATTTGGCCAAGAGGGACACTGAATTATGTACTCATGTAACCATCCAATTCTTGCTTCTGAACCCAAACTAGCTGGTGACAAGAGCTGGTTCTCTGGGGACTGCCTTCCTTCCACGTAAAATAAGAACAGAGAATGGAAGAGTATAATTCCACATTTGTTCTGAAAATAGGACACGCTACATAAATGATTATTAAGGTTCTCTGCCAGACACTGAGAAATACATCCTGATCTAAACCCTGCTCTGGTCTAATTTAAAATCTAGCTGAATCACAGAAGCTATGGTTTGCTCTGTCTCCTCGACTGGGCCTTTGCATTTAATCTTCAATATCCTGCAATGACAAACCTCGACAGCAAATGGCATCCATTCTCCGGTGAAGCCAAAAGGCTTTGGGGAAATGGACATGGGGCTGACCTCCGCAGGAAACGAACCCTTCAAAAGAGCCATTGTTGTGCTTTAGTGGCTCAGCCCTATTAACAGTCGATTCAAACAACATGCTGAAGAGTGAAGAGAGTACCCTATTCTTTTCATATTGTGATAAAATGTAGAAACGAAATGAATTTGGGTGCTGGCTGAGCAGCCAGTGGCCTCCAACCACAATTCAACAGGACTGATAAGAGGCACTCTCAAGCTCAAATGAGTTTATGCTTTCGGGTCATTTTAATCCCGCTGTTCTCTTCCAGAGACAGAACCTTCCTTAAAAGCTTTATATTGTGATTAGATGATTAGAGTGGTAGGGCTTACACAGTATTTTCCCTTCAGTGGAAGACTGCAAATATTGAATGACTTTTCAACAAATATTTGCCTAAAGGAAAAAGCTTTCATTTTCCTTGGTGTGATCCCAGCCGAGGGCTTGGCAGACCCCTTGACTGGATCATTGGACTCAGCTGCTTTCAGACAGCTGGTCTAGCCAGGCAAGCGAATGCGTTTGAAGTACTTTTAGCCAAAAAAAATATAACTTTTCTTTCCAAGGCAGCATGAATTTTTTGTTCATAATTTTTACTGTGGTGAAATATATGTAATAAATATTTTGATGAAAATAATTCAGTGACATTAACTACATTCACGATGTTGTGCAATAATCACCGTTAACCATTTCCAAGGTGTTTCATCACCTTTAGTAAAAACTCCGTACCTCTTAAGCAATACCTCCATGTCCCCCTCCCACCTACCCCTGTTGTTGTTGTTGTTGTTGCTAGGTGCCATTGAGTCGGTTCTGACTCATGGTGACCCCATGCACAACAGAACGAAACACTGCCCGGTCCTGCGCCATCCTCACAATCGTTGTTATGCTTCAGCCCATTGTTGCAGCCACTGTGTCAATCCATCTCGTTGAGGGTCTTCCTCTTTTTCGCTGACCCTCTACTTTACCAGGCATGATGTCCTTCTGCAGGGACTGATCCCTCCTGATAAATGTGTCCAAAGTATGTAAGACGTAGTCTCACCATCCCTGCTTCTAAGGAGCATTCTGGTTCTACTTCTTCCAAGACAGATTTGTTTTTCTGGCAGTTGATGCTATATTCAATAATTTTCAATGACTCTATAATGCAAGGGCATCACTTCTTCGGTCCTCCTTATTCATTGTCCAGCTTTTGCATACATATGAGGCAACTGAAAACACCATGGCTTGGGTCAAGTGCACGTTAGTCCTCAAAGTGACATCTTTGCTTTTTAACACTCTGAAGAGGTTCTTTACAGCAGATTTGCCTAATGCTATATGTCAAAAGTTGATTTGGCCTCTATGCATTTGCCTATTCTGGATATTTCATATAAGTGGGATCAATATTTGTCCTTTTGTGTCTGACTTATTTCACTCAGCATAACCAAAGCTGCAGCTCTTGAGCACAAACTGATGTTCATGAGTTCATTTGTGGATAACCAGCCACACTGGCACTGAGATTGCTGAGAGCCCCGCATGTTACAGGGGCTCACTTTCAGGACATCCAACATCCCTGGGGATACAGCCCAGGCTCTCTGCTTAATATTTTGTGCCAGGCCCACCGAGAAGCTAATGCAGTACAGCCCATTATTTTTTGGCCCAAACCAAACCCTCTAAACCATTTTACTGCATCATTTCTTTGCCATTTCCTAAAAAAAAAAAGAAAAAGAAAAACTACTGCTTACATATCAACAGATAATGGAGAGATTTTTTTCCCCCTTTTGTTTGTAGCTATTTTATCATTTCTTCCAGTTCTTTAAAACGTTAGCTTTTAAACTCAAGCACTCATGAAATTTAAATTAGAGCTAACTGCTAGTCCATTTAGAACAAATAAATAGCTCTTTTGTATTTAAGGTTCTCCAAGGTTTCCCGATCTCCAACGACAACCTGACCCCTTAAAAAAAAGAGAAAAAGTAAATGATGTCTTCATTTTTTTATTAGAGACTCTCTTCTTTCAACAAGTTCGTAAATTGTATTTGCCAGTATCATCATTTTCCTTCCATAAATAAATCCTCTAGCCATTTACCTTTTCCTGTGTTGCTGTGTGCCATGAATTCCAACTCACAGTGACCCTATATGACAGACTAGAATTGCACCACAAGGTTTTCTAGGCTGTAATCTTTATGGGAGCATACCGCCAGGTCTTTTCTCCTGTGGAGCCACTGGGTGGGTTCGAACTGCTGACCTTTCAGTTAGTAGCTGAGCACTTAACCACTGTGTCACCAGGGCTCCTTCCTACCCTTTCCTAGTTGGTATAAAATTTCAAAATGTCAAAATCCTTTTCAATATTCTGCATGAATCCTTGCTTTTTTTTTTTTTTTTTTTTTATAATGAGCTATTACAAGTGATGAATAGCCTCTAGAAAATGTATTTGGATGAACGCAACTTATAAAAAGTAAAATGTTTGCTTAAAGAAAGAAGCCCTAATAAGGCCATCCAAAGTTACCATAGCAGTGCCAAAAAAAGGCCTGGCAATGCTGACTGACAAAAAGCCTGTGGCTCTATGGAACCAGAGGGTGCTGGTTTTCTGTTCACTTCTGTTTTGTGTTTCTTTCTTTCCCCTTTCCTGCCTTCTTTTTGATTATTTGAGTATTTAGAGCATCTCATTTAATTCATCTCTTGGGTCTTTGACTAAATCTCTTCATACAGACTTTTAGTGCTCGCTTTATAGATTATGGAGCCCTGGTGGCGTAGTGGTTAAGAGCTCAGGCTGCTAACCAAAAGGTTGGCAGTTTGAATACACCAGCCACTCCTTGGAAACTCTATAGGGCAGTTCTACTCTATCCTGTAGGATTGCTATGACTCGGAATCAACTCGATAGCAATGGGTTTGGTCTCTGGTTTGGTTTTATAGATCATAACATACATACTTCTGTTTTCCCAGTCCACTGAGAACTAATATTTTGCCACTTCAAGCAGAACATAGAAATCTTACAATCTATAGGTCCCTTTATTCTTCTCTTGTTTTGTTGGAGATGTCATATGCATTACATACAGTACATTGAAAATCTCACCAGATAATGTTATAATGCTTTAAACCATCATAAATAGCCTAAAGAACTTAAAAAGAAACCAAACCAGTTGCTGTCAAGTCAATTCCAACTCATGGTGACCAACTCATTCATGTCAGAGTAGAACTGTGCTCCATAGGGTTTTCATAGCTATGCTCTTTCAGAAGCAGATCACCAGGCTTTTCTTCCTAAGGGTGGGTTCAAACCATCAACCTTTCAGTTAGCAGCTGAGCACTTAACCATTTGCATCACCCAGGGACGTAACAAGAAACAGTTTGTTGTATTTCCCCAGATAGTTATTGTTTCTGTTGCTCTTCCTTCATTTTTGATATTCCAATTTTGCATCTAGTATCATTTCCCTTCTGTCTGAAGAATTTTTAGCATTTCTTTACAGCAGGTCTACTGGTGAAAAATTCCCTAAATTTTCCATCATCTGAGAATGTCTTTACTCCATCTGTATTCATTAACGACATTTTTAATGGAGGTAGAATTCTGGGATGACAGTTACTTTGCTCAGCACTTTAAAACTGCTCCATTGTCATCTTGCCTCCATGGTTTCTGATGAGAAATCTGCAGTCATTTGAGTCACTGTTCCCTGACAGGTAATGTGCCATTTTTCTCTGTCAATTTTAAGATTTGTTCTGTCTTTGGTTTTCAGAAATCAATTTTATTACAATGCTTCTGGGCATAGATGTCTTTGATTTTATCATGTGAGGGTTTTTCTTCGCTTCAAGAATCTATAACCATGTGTCCTTCACCAAAGTTGGGAAGTTTCCAACCATTATTTCTCCAAAAAAAATTTTATACACCACATTTTGTTTTCTTTTCCTCTGGGACTCAGATGCTAGGAATGTCACAGCTTTTCATATTGCCCACGGGTACCTGAGGCTCTGCCCATGTATTTTCAGTCATTTCCCTGTGCTGTTCAGGATACACTGTTTCTGTTCAGTTTAGCTTCAAGTTTACTGACCCTTTCCTCTACCATTTCTCCATTCTGCAACAAAGCCCACTCCGTGAAGTTTTTTATTAGCGTTATTGCCTTTTTCAGTTCTAAAATTCTCACTTGTTTATTTTTTACAGATTCTATTTATCTGTGATAGTTTCTCTTTCTTTTTCATTCATTTCAAGCATGTTTATCCTTACTTCCTGGAGCATGGTAAAACAGGTGTTTTGAAGTCTTTGATAATTCCAACACGTAGATCATCTTGGGTTTGAGATCTCTTGATTGTCTTTCCCGTTAAGAATTAATCAGAATCTCCTGATTCTTTATATGTTAAGTAATTTTGGATTAGAAGCTGGACATTTTGAATATTATAGTATGAGACACTGGCTTTTGTTAAATCCAGTCGTGTTTGTTTATTTGCTTGCTTGCCTGCTTGTTTGTTTGTTTTAGCAGGCAACCGGGTAAGGTTCAGGCCGCAAGTTCTGACCCAGTTTCTGTGGGCTGTGTTTTCACATTAAGTTCAGTTTTCAAAGACTTTGCTGTACTATGCGGGTCTTTCCCATGTGTCTACTACCCAAGGGCCAGTTAGAAACCTGAGGAGTGGTCTACCCTTTACCTTGGTTTGCACAGTCTGTGCTGTCCTGTTTCATGTCAGCTGTCGTGACCCCAGGATGTCACACACAACTTTATGGGGGACCTTTCTTGAGTTTCCTCCTTTCTGCAATCTGTCTCTCACTGTTCAGCTCTCATGCGCTCCCCGTTTATGGTCCTCTGGTTCAAAAACCAAAGCTTTAGGCACCATGCTCTGTGATTAGGTCCGCCCTCGTGGCAAAGAAAAAGGAGGCTAGAGAGAGACCAAAAGCAAGGATGCTCCTCCCATGCTCCTCACAACACCTCAGGTCAGAGAGAAAGAAAACCTTGCCTTAGAGGTAGGTGTGGGCTGCACCAGTCCCGCTGCCACTTCTGCCACTGCCACTAACGTGAGGTCGAAGCTTTGGGAACGGTATTTGCCTGGGGCTAGTGTAGAAAAGAACAAAAAGAAAAAACAAGAAATTTCACCTATTCTTTCTGTCCCACAGGACCTCCTTCCCACTCAACACTTGTGTGCAGTTCAGGGATTTTCACAATCAGTGAGTCCAGGCCAGGAGATAGGGAAGATAAAAACTAAACACAAGAAACTCACTACTGGATTGGTTGTACATGGAGTTCTGCTTTCTTTCCCCGATCTGCCTGCTGCTATTTGTCGTATTCCTGACTCAATCTCATATGCAATGTCCAGCGTTTGTAGCTACATTTAGTGAGAGAGACAGGGTGGAGTACGATTACACCATCTGAACCAGAATCAGAATGCAATTAGAGAAGCTTTAAATCTTCTATTGTGAATTTTGGCATCTTTCTGTCAGTCTCATATCTGTACCATTATCACAAACATGAAAATTTAATTAGCATCATCATGATCATCATCATCATCTTAGTAATTAGTCACAGTGCCAGTAAATATTCTATGTACTATATACTCAGAGACATATATGACAGCATATTAATTTGGAACATCAAATCCAGTTGCTTCATACTTCATCCAGAAACGTGTTTCTTTCCCTTTCATTCATTGCCTTGTTATTGGCACACACATTGGTCACTTCCACTCGACTGTGAACTCCTTCAAAAATAGAAGCTATTCTGAGCAGTCATCTAAGATCCTCCACTGGTCTCACCCCGTCTGGAGCAAGGAAGAATGAAGGAAACCAAAGACACAAGGGAAAGATTAGTCCAAATGACTGACGGACCACAAGTACTACAGCCTCCCCCAGACTGAGTCCAGCACAACTAGACTGCTACCACCACTGACTGCTCTGACAGGGATCACAATAAAGGGTCCTGGACAGAGCTGGAGAAAAATGCAGAACAAAATTCTAACTCACAAAAAAGAGACCAGACTTACCAATCTGACAGAGAGTGGAGAAACCCTGAGAGTAGAGCCCTTGAGAACCCTTTTAGCTCAGTAATGAAATCACTCCTGAGGTTCATCCTTCAGTCAAAGATTAGACAGGCCCATAAACCAAAACAAGACTAAAGGGGCATACCAGCCCAGGGGCAAGGACTAGAAGGCAGGAGGGGACAGGAAAGCTGGTAATAGGGAACCCAAGGTCAAGATGGGGAAAGTGTTAACATGTCGTGGGGTTGGTAATCAATGTCACAAAACAATATGTGTACTAATTGTTTAATGAGAAGTTAGTTTGTTCCGTAAATCTTCATCTAAAGTATTAAAAAAACAAAAAAACAGAAACTATGCCTTATTTATTCTGGAAAACCTACTTCCAACACTAAACACAGTGATCTTCATGTAATTGGTGCTCAATAGTCTGTACCAAGCCACGGTTGTTTAAATTACCTCATATACATTCAAAAGGTGGATAATAAAAAGGGAAGACAGAAGAACTGATGGATCCAAACCCAGGTGATGGCAAAGAATATTAAATATACCGTGGGCTGCCAAAAGAACAAACACGTCAGTCTTAGAAGAAATATAACCAGAATGCTCCTAAGAAGCAAGGATGGCAAGACTTTAGACTGCTAACTTGGGACGTCTGAAAGACTGATCACTAGAAAAAGACATTATGTTTAGTAAATAGAGGGTCAGCAAAAACAAAGGAAACCCTCAATGAGATGGAGTGATCCAATAGCCACAATGGATTCAAACACACCAGCAATCATGACGGTAACGCAGGACCGGACAACATTCGTTCTGTTACGCGTAGTTGTCAGAGCCAACTCGATGGCAATTACCAACAGCAACAACAAATCCTTACAATAAGCAAGACTGAAAAACTAAGGTTGGTGAAATATTTTTAGGTCACATCATTCATCAGAGACTTGTATTTTGAGGATCTATCTAGGAGCCCACAATTAATGACTTTCTGGGTTTTCAGGTAACTATAGAAAAAAAGTTAAGGTCTGGAAACCCAAACATCCTCATGTTTATTTAATTTTTAACAGACTAACATTGACTAAGCATTCTTCTTTCATCCAATATTTTCTTCTACTTTTTATGTGGCAAGCTCGTGTTTCCTCTTTTATTGCTTTATTAATATTCCAGTTGCAGCTTTCCAGGGCATTCTTGTAACTAGATTCTTTCCAATGGCTGTCGTGGGAGATGTATATTTTGCACATGTGAAAAACATCCCCTGTGGAATTTCATGCAGCTGAGGCTTTTCCAACAGAACTAAAGCAAATATTTGAGACTTCCCTTTTTTGTTGTTTCTGTTTCTGCTTTTTGTTTAACAGTCCATGTACTTCAGCTAACCATATACACAAAACCTTGCCTTTTCCCCGTTACTTGTCATCTGCTTCTTAGCTCTTCTTTTCTTTGACATGCAGTGTCATTTTAAAAACCACTATCCAATTAGAATCTTTAAATAGCTTTGAAGCAAGGCTGTTCCAAGGCAAATGCAAATATGTAATAACTGGGTAAATGGAGTCTTTCCCATAACATTTAAATCCTTCATGGATTAACATATAAATAAATCCCTGTGGAGGTAAATTTATCAAATTTAATTCCACAAAATATAAGAAGGAATATTCAACACCTGTAACCACGGGCCATTGTTTTTGTGCTTCCAGACACAGAATCAATTTTCCTGTATTGCACAACGTAAAAGAGCTCTCTTCAATTCAGACTCGGTATGTGCAATATCTAACGGGCATTTCACCTGAAGAGAGGCAGAAAGCAGGGTACCATTTTGGCTCAAAAAGCCCCATGCATACAGACGGCCAGGGGCAGCTTCGGCAGGGTGCGCATCAGAGGTGACAGGAGCCAGGATGGAGAGCTGGGCTCGTGTGTGAGATGAAGAAAGCTGTCAGGCAGCATCATCCCATGTAATGAGGAGATGGCCAAGATGGACAGAAACACCTCTCTCTCTATATATATACATATATATATGTAAATCTCTAAATATAATATGTATATACATATCTATAGAGAGAGAGAGTATGGATTACACCCTCAACATAAACAAAAATCCTCACAACTGGACCAATAAGCAACATAATGAAAAACGGAGAAAAGATTGAAGTTGTCAAGGATTTCATTTTACTTGGATCCACAATCAGTGTCCATGGAAACAGCAGTCAAGAAATCAAACGACGTACTGCACTGGGCAAATCTGCTGCAAAAGACCTCTTTAAAGTGTTAAAACGCAAAGATGTCACTTTAAGGACTGAGGTGCACCTGACCCAAGCCATGGTGTTTTCAGTCGCCTCATATGCATGCAAAAGCTGGACAATGAGTAAGGAAGACTGAAAAAGAATTGACACCTTTGAATTGTGGTGTTGGCGAAAAATACTGAATATACCACGGACTGCCAAAAGAACGAACAAACCTTAGAAGAAGTACAGCCAGAAAGCTCCTTAGAAGCAAGGATGGCGAGACTTCGTCTCATGTACTGTTATCAGGACGGATCAGCCCCCGGAGAAGGACATCATGCTTGGTAGAGGGTCAGCAAAAAAGAGGAAGACCCTCAACGAGATGGACTGACAAAGTGGCTGCAACAATTTGCTCAAACATAGCAAGGATTGTGAGGATGGCGCAGGACTGGGCAGTGTTTTGTTCTGTTGTATACAGGGTCGCTATGAGTTGGAACCGACTAGATGGCACCTAACAACAACAACATATATTTTACACAAAGGGGGAAATCTGTTTCCTGTTCAGGGCTTGGAGAAGATTTACTATGGTAAACAGAATAAGGGCCCCACCCAAGGACTCCTCTGACTGCATAAAAATCCGTTGCCATCGAGTCGATTTTGACTCTTAGTAACCCTGTAGGACAGAGTAAAACTGCCCCATAGGACTTCCTAGGCTGCAATCTTTACAAAAGGAGCCCTGGTGGTTCAGTGGTTAAAGCGCTTGGCTGCTAACGGAAAGGTTGGCAGTTCGGACTCATCAGCTGCTTTGCAGGAGAAAGATGTGGTAGTCTGCTTCTGTAAAGATTTATAGCCTTGGAAACCCTATTGGGCAGTTCTACTCTGTCCTATGGGGTCGCTAGGAATCAGAAGCGACTCGATGGCAATGGATTTTTGGTTTAATCTTTATGGAAGCAGATGGATGCATCTTTCTCTCGGGGAGCAGCTGGTAGGTTTGAACCACCGACTTTTCAGTTAGCAGCTGAATGCTTAACCACTGGCAATCTATTTCTGAAAAATCAGCCACTGAAAACCCTATGGCGCACAGTTCTACTCTGACGCATGTGGGGTCACCACGAGTCGGAATGACTGGACAGCACCTGGTACCTCTATCTGCAAGTCTAGAGGAAGTCTCAGTACAGCCTCTCATTTTACAAAATGTATCTAAACTCAGCTACGGTATTTTGCAATTGTTTTCTAGTAAAGTACTTACAAGGTTACGTACTCATCTTCATTTTACAGAGAGTAAAAACGGCCCAGTTCTTAACTGGGGGACTCAACTGTCACAGCAGAAATACTCAGGCAGAGTTTTCAGAGAGTACAAGGTACTATCTGTACATTGCAATCTCTACTGAACTCACCGGATTGACTTCACAATCCCGTCTATGCAAAACGCAGAAGAGGACCTAAAAACGAAGCTGAAACAACGCATGCTTATCTTCCAAACTGTCGACTCCTCGAACACACCTGACTAAGTTCATAGCCTTACCGAAAGTCTGGCTACAGTTGAAACCAGGTGTGTCCCCAATAAATCAGACTGCCAAATTCACTAGAACTTCACTGCTGCTCTGCTCACCTTCTTCTCTGTGTTGTTGTTGGGCGCTGTCTAGTCAATTTTCGACTCACGGTGGCCCAGTGTGACAGAGTAGAACTTCCCCTTAGGGTGTTCTGGGCTGGAATCTTTACAGAAGCAGATCGCCAGGTCTTTTTCCTCTGGAGCCACCGGGTGAGTTCAAACCACCAACGTTTTGGTTAGGAGTCGAGTGCTTAACTGTTGCACCACCAGGGCCTTCTCGTGCTCCCTGTCATGGATTGAATTATGTCCCCCCATAATGTGTGTCAACTTGGCTAGTCTATAATTCCCAGTATTGTGTGACTGTCCACCATTTTGTCAGCTGATGTGATTTTCCTGTGTGTTGTACATCCTACCTCTACGATGTTAATGAGGTGGGATTAGCAGTAGTTAGATTAATGAGGCAGGATTCAATCTACAAGATTAGGTTGTGTCTTAAGACAATCTCCTTGAGATATAAAAGAGAGAAGCGAGCAGAGAGACATGGGGACCTCATGCCACCAAGAAAGTAGTGCCAGGAGAAAAGCGTGTCCTTTGGACCTGAGGACCCTGCACTGAGAAGCTCCTAGTCCAGGGGAAGATTGATGACGAAGATCTTCCTCCAGAGCCAACAGAGAGAGAAAGCCTTCCCCTGGAGCTGATGCCCTGAATTCGGACTTCTAGCCTACCAGGCTGTGAGAGAATAAACCTCTGTTTGTGAAAGCCATCCACCTGTGGTATTTCTGTTACAGCAGCACTAGATAAGTAAGACACCCCTCAAGAATGACTATAGGACCTCTGAGGCTCCCAATCCCGGCCTGCATTTGCAGATGATGGTTTGCCTGTTGCTTTTAATGCACCACAGCTGCTGAGAAGCACCTGCTTTGTCTGCCCTTGTCTAACATGCTCACGGAGGTCTGGCCTCAGCTCCCATTAAACGTAGATCATCTAAGGCATTCACGGTCACTGTCGATCTGCCAGGCTTCATGCGAACAAAGCGTTCCTATTAAATTTAGGAGGTATTTTGAGCAAACATCAAAAGGGGACTAGATCCATATATACCAGGGGTTCTCCATCTATAGCTGGGGCCTCTTTAGCTCCCCCCATCCGGGGACAGTTAGCAATGTCTGGAGACGGTTTGGACTGTCACAACTGGGGAGAGGGGTGTTCCTGGCCTCTAGTGGATGGAGGTCAGGGATGCTGCTCAATCTCCTACCGTGCACAGGAAGGCCCCCAACACAGACAGTGACATGGCCCCAAATGTCAATACTACCAGGTTGAGAAATTCTCGCTCATGGAACACTGCGATGATTTAACATTTATCTCACCACCCCTCGACTGTTCCAAATGTCCCCCTCAGGTTGCTGGAGAGCCTCTCTGAGTATGTCTTCCTTTTTCTTCCTGGAGGATGCTGGGAGGAGAGAGCAGTCTGGTGCTTTATCCCTGGCATCATCATTGACAGGGCGGTCAGGCCTTCTCCTGCCCCAAGAGGATGCTGGGAGGAGACAGCAGTCTGGTGCTTTACCCCTGGCATCATCAGCAGGGCGGTCAGGCCTTCCCTCCCCCGAGAGGATGCTAGGAGGAGACAGCAGTCTGGTGCTTTATCCCTGGCATCATCATCAACAGGGCGGTCAGGCCTTCCCTTCCCCCTGGAAGATGCTGGGAGGAGAGAGCAGTCTGGTGCTTTATCCCTGGCATCATCATCGACAGGGTGGTCCAGCAGTACAGCTGGGGTGGTTTTGTTAGCAATAAATTACACTTATACAATAACAAATCTCACCAGGGCTTTTGTTTTATTTGGGTCACTCTGCAATTTTAAGAGAACATATTTCAGTAGAGTGTCACCCAAATGAAAAGACCTAAAAAGTTACACCCTTTATTTAGTTGCTCCCCACGCACGGGGTCGAGACCCTGGAGCATTCGTGGGGCAGTCTTTCCAGACTCACCAAGCAGTATATAGACCAGAGCTTCTCAAATGTTAGCATGGGTATGAGCTTCCTAGGGCCGCCATAACAAATTACCACGACTGGGGGTGCTGAAAACACCCGAAATTTAGTATCTCACAGTTCTGGAGGCAGAAGGCCAAAATCCAGGTGTCAGCAGGGCCACGCTCTCTCGAACCCACCTCGAATGTTTCCCCTTCTATGCAACAATTCCCTCATGGCTTTTAAATGTGTAAGGCCCTATTCCTCCTCTCAACCACTGAGCACATTTACTGGTCATGTGGAATTCCCCTTACATTGCGGCTGTTTGGTAAGTTATGGTCCCCGTCACACTATTTCTCAAGGCTGGGGACAGTTTCACGCCTGTCTGTATGATATGTAGTACTCAACGTACATTGATCATATTGAGCCAAACAAAACTGAAATAAATGAAGCTTTTTTATGTTCAAAACCGCCCCTTAAAAAAGAGGCAAATGTAACGAAAAAGCCTCCAAAGCACACAGTACTCAAACCCGAGCAGCTCTGCTAAGTGGTAATTTACGAGGTCCTCAGCGCTCGGCTCTCGGCTTGTGGAAGACAAGATTGGGAATGATGGCCCATGCCCCACAGAGAGAGGTGACTGGCCTGCTACATTTTTGGGTTTTCCGCACTTACAGAAACAGGTTTATAATTTGCATAGTACAGGCCAGCTCCTTTCTAATTCATACGTAGATAACCCTGGTATGTATATTTTAGTAAAGTAACGCATTTATTTAATCCCCGAACATTTCCATAAGTCCTTGTTAGCTCTGGTGGCGTTTCTGATGAGCATTTCTCTGCATACAACTGCAGGTCACTGCAGAGAACGGAACTCAGACGTCGAAAAGGAACTACCAAGTGTGACTACAAAGTAATAGAAATAACATGAAATAATATAAGTAAATGCCTCCTCCTCCAACGTATCCTGTAGGAAGCTGTACATATATTGCTCAAAACACTTCTAAAACTACTTTCAATAGTTAGGGCGCACTCCTATAAATATTCTCAAAGGTGGAAAAACTCCATAACATAAGGTAAACATGTTTTCCTTTTTAATTTAAAAAAAAGCTGTTAAACATCAATTTTGGGGCCAAAATATACAATATATGTATATATAACCAACCCATTGCCGATGAGTCAATTCCGACTCATAGTGACCCTACAGGACACAGTAAACTGCCCCATGGGGTTTCCAAGGAGCAGCTGGTAGATTTGAACTGCCAACCTTTTGGTTAGCAGCCATCGCTCTTACATACAATATCTAATGTATATAAAAAAACAAAAAAACCAAACTCCTTGCCATCAAGTTGATTCCAACTCATAGTGACCCTACAGGGTTTCCAAAGAGTGGCTGGTGGATTTGACCTGCTGACCTTTTTGTTAGCAGCCGAGCTCTTAGCCACTGTACCACCAGGGCTTCTACAAAAATTATATATTAAAGATACACTTAACCGGCTGCCGTTGAGTCAATTTCAACTCATAGTGACACTATAGGACAGAGCAGAACTGCCCCATAGAGTTTCCAAGGAACGCCTGGTGGATTTGAACAGCAGGCCTTTTGGTTAGCAGCCATAGCTCTTAACCCACTACACCACCAGGGTTTCCATAAATACACTTACTCCTAACTCATTGGAAATCTTGTTATGCAACATTTCACATTTACGAAAACTTGGAAAAAATTCTCAGACAGCACCTCTGATGATCTAGGCCCCACACAGGGCCGCAGCTGGCCTGGGGCACCCTCCACGGGCCACCCCAGTGGTCCTGACAACAACTGGGCCATGCGATGGACAGCAGTCCATGGGCAGCAGGACTCCTTCCCCGGTTTGTCCAAGATGTCTCAGTCCAGCCACAGAGGGCACAGGGCAATGGCAGGACATGCAAGGTCACAAGCAGGCGGGGGAGGCTGGGTGAAGGCCCTTCCTGGGAAGGTTGCAGGGGAGGCGGGAACGGAGGCAGAGGGAAGGAGACTATGCAGGGCTGCGGGGCCAGGGAGGATTCACCCAGGGTGGGTGATGGGAGACAGTGAGCAGAGGATGAGTGGGGTCTCCACTCAGGGCGGGTGGTAGGAGATGGGCAACACCCAACCCCACCACCCCCACCACCCCCACCCCTTCCCCACCCCTCCCCACCACCCCTCAACCTCCGCAGGCTCCGCAGAGTTGGGGAAGGTACGGGGGGATGGGGGACTGCTGCACCACACACATCCTGCGATGTGCCCAGGGTGCTCAATGGGTAGTGTGCAACCAGGGGGACGTCGCACAGAGAAAGGGCACAGCCCTCAACTTTCACAATGCCAATTTTGCGTAACACCCTGTCTTTGGAACCTAACCGTGTTGATAAGTGAAGACTGGGTGCATTAGAACCTGCTTGTTTATATGTACAAAGAATCCTGCTAAGGTTTTCCTTGGGATTGAATTAAATATACAGGTAAATTTTCAGAGAACTGGCAATGTAACGATATTGGGTCTTCCAATCCATTAACACAGTATGTCTCTCCATTTATTTAGGGTTTTTTTTTTTAATCAGTATTTTGTAGTTTTCAGTACACATCCTTCACATGTATTCTTAGATTTATACCTAAATATTGGGGGAGAACTGTTATAAACGGTACTTTAAAAAATACTAGTTTTCACTTGCTCATTGCTAGTGTAAAGAAATGCGATTAATTTTGTATGTTGACTTTGCATCCCATGACCTTGCTAAACTCATTTATTAGCTCTGAAAGTTTTTATTTGTAGATTTGTTGGGATTTTCTAAACAGAATTTCTACATGTTATCTGAAAAGAGGGATAGTTTGTTTCTTTCACCTTATTGTACTAAAATACGTATTTAGCCATTTTTAAGTGTACAACTTAGTGACATTAATTACATTCATCATGTTGTGAGACCATTTCCGCTACTCATTTCCAAATGCTTTTCATCATCCCAAACAGAAATTCAGTACCCCTTACGCACTAATTCCTTATTTCCCCCTTCTCCATACCCTGGGTAACCACTAATAAACTTTGGTCTCTATACATTTGCCTAGTCTAGATAGTTCAAATAAGTGGGATTGTAAATATTTGCCCATTTGTGTCTGATTTATTTCACTCATAATGTTTTCAAGGTTCATCCTCGTCACAGCATGGATCAGAACTTCACTTTTCTCTACGGCTGGATAATATTCCATTGTATGAACAGACCACATTTTGCTCATCCATTCATCAGCTGATGGACACTTGGGTTGTTCCCATCTCTGGACTATTGTGAGTACTGTATTTTTACACAAATAACCCATGCCTGCTGCGTTTGTTTGCCAGCAACACCCTCCATCCACGAGTCATCCTCAAAAGAACAATATGCTAATTTTCCTTCACCATGAATAAAAACCTGTTGCCACCAACTTGATTTCAACTCATAGTGACCCTACAGGACAGAGTAGAACTGCCCCATAGGGTTTCCAAGGACCAGCTAGTGGGTTTGAACTGTCTACCTTTTGGTTAGCAGCCTGAGCTCTCAACCACTGCACCACCAGGGCTCCACGTTAAAAAAAAAATGGCATAGTAAGGTCTATGAAAATACTTTACGAGGGGAAGGTGCAGCCAACAAACAAATGCAGAAGGCATGTGTTACCTGCGTTAAAAAAATATGGTAATGATGCAATGAACACTGTTGTACATGTATCTATTTGAGTTCCTACTTTCAATTCTTTGGGGTATTTACCTAGGAGTGGAATTGTTGGGTCATAAAGAGAGAGAGTTTTATTTCTTCCTTTCCAGTGTTACTGGCTTTTATTTTTCATTGCCTTATTCATAATTGTTATCTTAAGAATATGACTCTTCCAATCCATAAACATAGTATATGTCCCCATTTACTTAGGTCTTCTTTAATTTTTCTCAGAAATAGTTGTAGTTTTCATGGTAGAGGTCTCATAAAACTTTTGTTAAATGTATTCTTAGATATTTTTTTGATGCTATTATAAATGTAATTGTTTTTAAATTCATTTTACTATTATTTACTGCTGGTTTCTAAAAGTACCATTGAAATATAAGAATTTTGCAACCATATAAATCAATTTATCCCACACCTACCAGCCGTTAAAGTATAGTTGCATAATTGCTACAGTGTTAAAATGTTTTTTTAAAACTGTCATATGTGTCTAGAGATATTAATGAAAAGTTTTTTTAAATATTTACTTGCATATTTACTCTTTCTGATACTATTTTTTTTCCCTTTCTGAAAGTTTTTGTTTCCTTCTAGAATCATCTCCCTTCAATGTGAAGAAATTCCTTTAGCACTTTTTGTAGTATAGTCTGTTGGAAACAAATTGCATTCATTTTTGTTTACTTGAAATTGACTTTTTATAATTTTATTCTTAAAAAATATTCTCATTGAATGGAGAATTCTGGGTTGACAGATTTTTATTCTTTCATCACCTCTAAAATGTTGTTTCAACATCTTCTGGTCTCCAAAGTTCTTTATGAAAAGTCAGCCATCATTTGTATCATCATTCCGCTGTATGGAAAGTGGTGTCTTTTCATGGCTAATTTTAAGTTGGTTTCTTTAACCTTGGACTTCAATAGTTTTACTATGATATACCTAGGTGTAGTTTTCTCTGTGCTTATCTTGTTGTAAGCTTAAAGATTAATTTTGTATATGGGCTTTGTGTCCTGTGGATTACAAACTTGAACTGGTTTTCTTGAATTGCATACTTACATACTTCTCCAAATTTTTAGACATTATTTCAGAAATATTTTTTCTGTCCCCTTCTTTCTTGCTTCTACTCCTGAGATTCCAATATGTTATATAACTTAATATTGTCATACATAGCACTGAGGTGCTAATACTTGAATTTTTTTCCTCTGTTCTTCAGATTGAATCAACTCTATTGATATATCATCAGATATACTGACTTATTCTTCTATTAACTCCACTATGCACTTAAGATTTTTTTATTTAAGATTTTCTATATTTTACTTTCATAATTTCAATTTGCTTCCTTTATACAGTTTCTAGTTCTCTGCTGAGATTTCTTATTTGTTCACTAATTTTGAGTATATTTTCCTTTACATCTTTAAGCACAATTACACTAAGCTGCATTAAAATCCTTATCTGCTAATTTCAAAACGAGAGTCATCTTGAGTTGACTACCATTGGCTGACTTTTTCTTCAGTACAGGCTGTATTTCCCTATTTATTTATATGTCTAGTAGTTTTGGGTATACCCCTCAATGTCATGAATGATACATTATGGAGATGCTAGATTCAGTTATGTTCCTCTCAAGAGTATTATTCTTTTGTTTTAGCAAGCAGTTAACTTGGATGAACTCAAACTGTCTCTTCTGAAGTGACAGTAGCTGAAATCTTTGTGCAGTTCTTTTAGCCATAGCTGGGATGCCTGGAGTCTGCTCCGTATATGTGTAGCTTAGAGGTCAGCCAGAGATTTTCACTGAGTTTACAAAAAGAACTTAAAGTTACCCCTCTGGGCTCTCTCCTTTCTGGGATAACCCTTCTAACTTTTCAGCCACTATGACTGCTGATTCTTCAAGCCAGAAAGCTTTGTTCTCAGAGTTGTAGCCATCCCACATGGTGTAGACTTGAACCTGTCCTCAGACAAAAGCCATGATAATGGGAAATTCACCCATAGTCATTCCCTTCTTCCAAGTATAGACTCTCTATGATGATTTCTGTTTGATACACTATTCATTGCCTTCCAAGTATATACTTTCCTTGTTGCATCTGATTGTTTTTCAGCTCTTCCACATATTTGCTTTTTTTAAAAAATATGTGTTCATAGTTTAGAGTTATCTTTATGAGGATTGGTCCAACAGGAACTATTTCTCCATTTTCTAAAACTCATTGCTCACCTATTATAAAAATAAATATTTTATAATGCCTCATTTAATATTGAGAAATTAAAATCAGAAATAACATAAACTACAATAAAGCTTCTGGACCTAACAGAAGAACTCAGCAATGTTGCAGGTAGAAGATCAACACACAAAAATCAGCTGGGTTTCTTTACACTAACAGGGAGAAATCTGGAAAAAAAAAAATCAAGAAAACAATACCATTTACAATAGCCTCAAAATAACAAAATACCTAGAAGTAAACCTAACAAGGGATATAAAATACGTAAAACTATTAAACACTAATACAAAAGACTAAAAGAGACCTACATAAATGGAATGATATTAATGCTCATGACTTCATACTGCGAAAATGTCAATACTACCTAAAGCAATCTATAGGTACAAGGCAATCCCAATCCAAATTCCAATAACATTCTTTACAGAAACAGAAAAACTAATCACCAGCTTTACATGGAAAGGAAAGAGGGCCCAAATAGCCAAAGCTATACTGAAGAAGAAGAACAAAGTAGGACACCTTACGCTCCCCAGTCTCAAAGCATACTATATAACCACAGTAACCAAAACAGCCTGGTACTGGTTCAATGATAGACACATAGACCAATGGAATAAAATTAGGAAATAAATTCATCTGTTTATGAACAACTGATTTTCAACAAGGGATCAAAGTCCATTCAATGGGGAAAGAAATAGTCTCTTTAACAAACGGTACTGGAAAATTGGATACCCACTTGCAGAAAAATGAAACAGGACCCATATCTTGTGTCATACACAAAAACTAACTAAAAATAGATCAAAGACCTAAATGTTAAAGCTAAAATAATAAAGATATTAGAAGAAAACATAGGGTCAAAATTATGGGACCTAATTTTAAAAAAAAATAGATTATCAAACACTACTACAAATGCATGAACAACAGAAGATAAATTAGATAACTAGGACCTCATAAAATTTAAAAACATATACTCATCAAAATACTTTATCAAAAGATTAAAAAGACAGCCTACAGACCGGGAAAAAATCTTCAGGAATGACATATCCAATAAACGTCTAACTTCTAAAATACAGAGAAAACTTCAACAACTCAACAACAAAGAGACAAAAAACACAATTAAAAAATGTGCAAAGGACATGAACAGACACTTCACCAAAGAGAACATCCAAGCATCCAAGAAACACATGAAAAGATGTTTGAAGTCATTAGCCATTAGAGAGATGCAAATCAAAAACTACAATGAGAGATCCTCTCACCCCTGCGAAAATGGTGCTAATTAAGAAAAAAAGAAAGAAAATAATAAACGCTGGAGAGGATATGGGGAGATTGGAACCCTTACACACTCCTGACAGGATTGTAAAATAGTACAACTATGGAAGACAGTACGGTGCTTCCTCAAAAAACTCTAAATAGAATTACATTATAATCTAGCAATCCCACTTCTCCATATATACCTTAGAGATCTAATAGATGAGACACTAACAGACAAGGCACACTAATGTTCACTGCAGCACTATTCACAGTAGCAAATAGATGGAAACAACCTAAGCGAGGTACACACAAGCAATGAAATAGTACACAGCAATAAACAGTAATGATGAGTTCTCAAAACATACTATAACATGGATGAATCTGGAGGACATTATGCTGAGTGAAATAAGTCAATCACAAAAGGACAAACAGTGTATGATACCATTTTTATAAAAAGACAAGAAAAGCTATACAGGCATCTCCCCCTTTTTGAAAGTTCGCTTTATGCCACTTCGTTTTTACAGAAGGCCTACATTTGCACCTGTTTTTGCTAACAGAAAGAAATTCAAAGAGGATTTTCACTTTTACAAAAAAAGACAAAAAGCAGAAACAGTGTTTGGTGTTTGTTTTGCAGCCAGCCGTTGAAGAGGCAGCACATACCCCCAGCATCGAGAGTGGCATCGCGAAGCTCCTTCCCTGGGAACTACGCTCAGCATCAAGTTTATACAGGCCGTGTATTTATGATATCCTTCCTGCTTTTACTATATGTTAGTATTCTTTTAGGTATTATGCATTATTTGGTATGATTCGAAAGGTTATCTTTTGGGTCTGGAAATGCTCGAAAAATTTTCCCACATAAATTAATGGTAATGGCTTCTTGGCTTTACACAATTTGGGCTTACAAAAGGTTTCTTAGGAACACTCGACTTTCAGATGGTGGGAGAAACCCGTATATACAAAAAGCAAAGTTCATTGGGATAGGGATAGGGAAGCACTGTTGGGATAGTGTTGCTTCTGTTGACAGCAGTGGTGTCATCAAGTCACTTCTCATAGCGACTCTACATACAACAGAATGAAACACTGCCTGGTCATGCACCATCCTCACAATTCTTGCTATGTTTCAGTCCACTGTTGAAGCCACTGTGTCAATCCATCTCATCAACAGTCTTCTTCTTCTTCACTGACCCTCTACCTTACCAAGCATGATGTCCTTCTCAAGGGACTGGTCCATGTTGATAACATGTCTGAAGTACGTGAGATGAAGTCTCACCATCCTCACTTCCAAGGAACATGCTGGCTGTACTTCTTCCAAGACAGACTTGTTCGTTCTTCTGGTAGTCCATGGTATATTCAATATTCTTTGCCAATGCCGTAATTTAAAGGCGTCGATTTTTCTTCAGACTTCCTTATTCATTGTCCTGCTTTCACGTGCATATGAGGCAACTGAAAACCTCATGGCTTGGGTCAGGAGCACCTTAGTCCTCAAAGTGACATCTCTGCTTTTCCACTCTTCAAAGAGGTCTTTTGCAGCAGACTTGCCCAACGCAATATGTCATTTGATGTCTTGACTGCTGCTTCCATGGGCATTGATTGTGGATCCAAGTAAAATGAAATCCTTGACAACTTCAATCTTTTCTCCGTTTATCATGATGTTGCTTACTGGTTCAGTTGTGAGGATTTTTGTTTTCTTTACGTTGAATTATAATCCATACTGAAGGCTGTAGTCTTTGATCTTCATCTTTAATTGCTTTAAGTCCTCTTCACTTTCAGCAAGCAAGGTTGTGTCAGATGCATATGGCAGGTTGTTAATTAGTCTCCCTCCAACCCTGACGCTGTTTTTTTCTTCATATAGTCCAGCTTCTCAGATTATTTACTCATCATACAGACTGAATAAGTATGGTGAAAGGATACAACCCTGACCACGCCTTTCCTGATTTTAATCCCAGCAGTATCCCCTTGTTCTGTTCGAACAACTGCCTCTTGGTCTGTGGATAGGTTCCACATGAGCACAGTTAAGTGTTCTAGAACTCCTATTCTTCACAACGGCTATCCATAATTTGTTATGATCCACACAGTTCAATGTCTTTGCATAGTCAATAAAACACAGATAAACATCTTTCTGGTATTCTCTGCTTTCAGCCAAGATCCCTCTGGCATCAGCAATGATATACCTCATTCCACAGCCTCTTCTGAATCTGGCTTGTTTTCTGGAAGTTCCCTATCAATGACTACTGCAATTGTTTATGAATTATCTTCAGCAAAATTTTACTTGTGTGTGATATTAATGATACTGTTCGATAATTTCTACATTCTGTCGGATCACCTGTTTGGAATGGGCACAAATATGGATCTCTTCCAATGGGGTGGCCATGTAGCTGCCTTCAAAACTTCTTGGCATAGACGAGTGAGCATGTCCAGCACTGCATCTGTTTGTTGAAACATCTCAATTGGTATTCCGTCAATTCCTGGAGCCTTGTTTTCCACCAATGCCTGCAGTGCAACTTGGACGTCTTCCTTCAATACCATCAGTTCTTGATCATATGCTACCTCCTGAAATGGCAGAAGGCCAACCAATTCTTTTCGGTACAATGAGTCTGTATATTCCTTCCATCTTCTTTTGATGCTCCCTACATCATTCAATACTCTGTCCATAGAATCCTTCACTACTGCAACTTGAAGCTTGATGTTTTTTCTTCAGTTCTTTCAGCTTGAGAAATGCCAAGCGTGTTCTTCCCTTTTGGTTTTCTAACTCCAGGTCTTTGCACATTTCATTACAATACTTTATTCTGTCTTCTCAAGCTGCCCTTTGAAATCCTCTGTTCGGCTCTTTTCCTTCATCATTTCTTCTATTCACTTTAGCTACTCTACATTCAAGAGTAAGTTTTAGAGTCTCTTTTAACACTCATTTTGGACTTTTCTTTCTTTCCTGTCTTTTTAATGACCGACCACTTGTTTTCTTCATGTATGATGATGCCCTTGATGTCATCCCACAACTCGTCTGGTCTTCAGTCATTAGTGTTCAGCACATCACATGTGTTCTTGAGATGGTCTCCAAATTCAGTTGGAACATACTCAAGGTCGTATTTTGGTTCTCATATACTTGTTTTAATTTTCCTCAGCTTCAACTTGAACCTGCATATGAGCAATTGATGGTTTCCTCTATAGGTGGTTCCAAGCCTTGTTCTGACTGATGATACTGAGCTTTTCCGTCATCTCTTCCCACAGATGTAGTCAATTTGATTCCTGTGTATTCCATCTGGCAAGGGCCATGTGTATAGTCGCCGTTTATGTTGGTGAAAAAAGGTATTTGCAATGAAGAAGTCACTGGTATTGCAAAATTCTATCATGCAATCTCCAGCATCATTTCTATCACCAAGGCCATATCTTCCAACTACAGATCCTTCTTCGTTTTCAACTTTTGCATTCCAATCACCAGTAATCATCAATGCATCTTGACTGCATGTTTGATCAATTTCATACTGCAGAACTTGGTAAAAATATTCAATTTCCTCATCTTTGGCATTAGTGGTTGATGCATACATTTGAATAACAGTCATATTAACTGGTTTTCCATGTAGGCGTACGGGTATTATACTATCACTTACAGTGCTGTACTTCAAGATAGATCTTGAGATGCCCTTTTTGACAATGAATGCGACACCATTCCTCTGCAAGTTCTCATTCCCAGCAGAGTAGGTCATACAATTATCTGATTCAAAATGGCTAATACTAGTCCATTTTAGCTTACTAATGCCTAGAGTATCAATTTTTATGCATTTCATTTTTGACGACTTCCGAATTTCCTAGATTCATATTTCCCACATTCCACGTTCCAATCATTAATGGAAGTTTGCAGCTGTTTCTTCTCATTTTCAGTCGTGCCACATCAGCAAAGTTCCCAAAACCTTGACTCCATCCATGTTATTAAGGTCAACTCTACTTTGAGGAGGCAGCTCTTCCCCAGTCATCTTTTGACTGCCTTCCAACCTAAGAAGCTCATCTTCCGGCACTGTATCAGACAATGTTCCATTTCTATTCCTAAGGTTTTCACTGGCTAATTCTTTTCAGAAATAGACTGCCAGGTCCTCCTTCCTAGTCTGTCTTATTCTGGAAGCTCTGCTGAAACCTGTCCACAATGGGTGACTTGCTGGTATTTGAAATACTGGCAGCATAGCTTCCAGTATCACAGCAGCACCCAAGCCACCACAGTAAGGCAAACTGACAGATGCGTGGTAGCTCTAGATAGAAGACACTTGTTATTTTTGGTGATGGGAAAGGCAGCACTGAATGTGGGAGAAGTGCACACAGCTTGACCAAGATAAATGATGTCACTAAGAAATACATAAGCGAAAAAGATGTTTTTGGTAAAGGATATGACAAAAATTATTTTGTAAGAACACCAACACCAACCGAAAAATGTGTGTATGGTTACATATGTATGGATAGATGCATATAGTTAATGGGTATGAATATTTGTGTACGTATGTATGCACAGATAGATGTATCTATATATGTTTACATGCATGCATGTGTGTGCATGCATATATATATATATATATATATATTCATATATATAATTAACCACATGGGGGATACAATTACAGATACTTCTTAGACATGACCAAACACCTCACAGAATTGGTTTTCTGGATTCGGAGGCTCAGAACCGTAGTCTCGTGGGATATCTCAGTCAACTGGCATAAAGTTCATAAAGTTTATATGCTACATCCTAGTATGGTGAGCAGCATCTAGGGTCTTAAAAGCTTGCAAGTGTCCATCTAAGATACAACTATTGGTCTCTACTCATCCAGAGCAAAAGAGAAAGAAGGAAACCAAAGCCTCAGAGAAGAAACTAGCCTAAACAAGTCTAATAGTCTACACAAACCATGACCTCATTTACCTTGAGACCAGAAGAACGAGACGGTGCCCAGCTACCACTACTGACCATTCTGATAAGGACCAGAATATATGGATCCTGATGGAATGGGAGAAAAATGTGGAACAGAACCTCAATTCTTAAAATCTCCAGACTTACTGGACCACTTGAGATTAGAGGATTCCCTGAGACTACTGCTTTGAGATACTCTTTAAACCTTGAACTAAAACTATCCCCTGAGGTCATCTTGTAGCTAAATAACAGATTGGTTCATAAAATAAACAATCTCACCTGTGAGTACTGCACTCCTTTAAAAGATCATCTATACAAGACTAAATGGGCAACAGTTAGTCTAAAGCAGGGCTTCGAACCGGTTATTTTCAGTTTGACCCTGTGCTGAGAATTTGCACTTCGACCTTAGATATATTGAATCAGATTCTGCATTTTAATAAGATCAAAATGTAGAATCTGATTCAGTATATCTGGGGTCGAAATGCAAATTCTCAGCAAAGAGTCAAACCAAAAAATAACTGGTTCGAAGCCTTGCTGTCAAGCAAAGATGAGAAGGTAAGGGGGCAGGGAAACTAGATTACTGGACATAGAACAACCAGAACAGAATTAATGAGAATGTTGACACATTGTGAAAAACAACTAATGTCACTGAACAATCTGTGAAGAAACTGTTAAATGGAAATCTAATCTGCTGTGTAAACTTTTACAAAAACAAAATATTATTTAAAAAATATAAAATGAACTATAAACTTTCAACATTAACAAAATAATGTAACATAGAGAAAACATAAAAGAATAGTAAAAATATGTATGTTGGTGTGTAATTCTGTGTCATGTCCATATCACGGGATGTGATGAAGACATCAGATGTTTGCACATGTACAGAATCAACATCAATGCAGCCATTACAAATTTAAGCTGACTCAGCTAATTTTATTGGCAACTTAGCCACCATGAGTGGCACAGTTGTTGGCGACATGATTTTCCAAAATGGTGAAATCCTCTTTGTAAATTTACAAACAAACGACATGCAGTCTACCACTAAATTATATAAGAGTGCAATCCTGGAAAATTCCAGTGAGTATTAACACTGAAAAAAAAACACTCTGCTTAATATGGAAAATGGTGTAATTCTAAGCTCAGATAATTAGAAACAGGTTTTTTTAAACGTATTTTTTGGAAGTCAAAATGACATCTGGATTATCATGCTGGATTGTTCCATGTATTTCCAGAACACCCTCTCACCCCCATCAGATGCAATACACATCTCCAATCATCAAGACAATTTTGTATATATATCTCCCCAAAATTTCCCTGGGGGAGAACCACCAAGCTTAGTTATAGTTCATTGCCTTATAATGTGTTAAATATAGTTAATTATATGGGTTTTACTGTAGAAACTACTTTTGGCTCAGATGCAATCTTCAGTGATCTGCATCATGTATAGAGGTTATATAGCAGAAGTCACGTGCTTATGGCCTGAGAGACTGGAGAAACCCCAAGAGTATGGCCCCCAGATACCCTTATAGCACAGTAATGAAGTCACTCCTGAGGTTCACCCTTCAACCAAAGACCAGACAGGCCCATAAAACAAAACGAGACTAATGAGGCACACGAGACCAGGGGTATGGGCTAGAAGGCAGGAGGGGACAGGAAAGCTGGTAACAGGGAACCCAAGGTTGAGAAGGGAGAGTGTTGACATGTCGTGGTGTTGGTAACCAATGTCATAAAATACTATGCGTACCATTTAATGAGAAACTAGTTTGTTCTGTAAACCTTCAGCTAAAGTACAATTAAAAAAAAAAAAGAAAAAAAGCAGCCAGGTGGTTGTTTCCAGAGCATGAAGCACACTGGGGTCTGACAAACACCCTCAGTGTGTCACAATCAATTAGAAAGCCATTGGGGTGAATGAGTTTCCAACACTGAGAAATGCCACTGGCATCTGGTAAACAGACAGCAGAGACTGCATTCCTTGCCCATCCAGCTGCCTTTGAGCTACTCTTTCCCTCCGATACCAAATGTAATTCCCACTGGCTTCCAAGGCAGCAGTTCAGAAGGAGCTGCCCATTCTTTGAGACTAAAAATATATTCTGTTCTCTTCATGCAGCAGGATTTCTTGTGACCCTACAACAACTTTCTGTGTAACTCAAAGAGATGAGAATGGCACACCATGATTGACCAGCTTCAGCAGGAACGCTTTCTATATGGATGGAACACTGGGCACACATACAGAAGAACAGACAGATCTAACCAAAAGCTTCTTCTTCAGCATGATAGCAAACTTTTGATTAGTTTGACCCATGCTTAGGCAAAGCATCCCTGATATAAACAGTCCACTCGCTATTAGGACAGGAAATTAGTACTTGGAACTAGTACTTGGAAATCGTATATTGAAGAGCTACACAGTGGAGTTGTGAGTTCTAAACTATTTGCATAGTTCTGACATTATATCCGAGCCCTGGCAGCACAGTGGTTAAAAGCTCAGCTGCTAGCCCAAAGTTTGGCAGTTCATTCAAACCTACCAGCCACTCCTTGGAAACCTTATGGGGCAGTTCTACTCTGTCCTATAGGGTCACTGTGAGTGGAACTGACTGGACGGCAACGGGTTTGGTTTTTTGGTTAATGTTATATCGACGAGCATTGATGGTTCAGTGGTAGAACTGTCACCTTCCATGTGGGAGACCTGGGTTTGACTCCCAGCCAGTACACCTCATGCACAGCCACCACCCATCTGTCAGTAGAAGCTTGCGTGTTGCTGTGATACTGAACAGGTTTCAGCAGAGCTTTCAGACTAAGACAGACTAGGGAGAAAGACCTGGCAATTTACTTCTGAAAATAAGCCAGTGAAAACCCTGTGGATCACAACAGTCCAATCTACAACCAACCAAGGGGATGGTGCAGGACCAGGCAACATTTCATTCCATTGCGCGTAGGGTTGCCATGGGTTTGGGGCTGACTCAAGGGCAGCTAAACCAACAATAAGGTTACATCAGACAGTAATGACTCTGCAGTTGAACAAGAATGAAGAAGCATTTAAAAAAATATCTGGCGCAATTTAAAATTCAACTAAAACATCTTTTTTCTTTGAAGAAATGGAGACAGAATTATGGATTGTGATAACATATTTCAGCAGAAGTAGACCAGCATTAACAATATATATCTAGTTAATGTACTTATTCTAACTATTTTATACAACAAAAAACTTGTCATGAAAGTAAAATCTGTCACATTAGAGTTTTGAAAATCAGGTCATATATGACCTGATCCAGGAGCAGCTTACTGAAGGAGTGGTAGAGTGTACATTTTTTTATGTAAATATTTTCCTATTTTTTTTTGGTTTGGTAAATATAGGTATTTATGTGCCAGACTGGGATGTCCTGAGAATAGGTGTTTCCAACTATAGAGTTTAAAATCACTATGTTAGCATAATTTTACAGCAATAGTAAATTGGAAGTTTAATTTGCAGTCCACCTAGACAATCGAAGTCAAATACGCTGATTTCTTAGCTAGACAGTAAGAAGCTGCATTTGGTTCTGTTTTGTTGAAGCACCAGGTGTTTTTTATCTGTCTGGAAAATCACCCAATTATTCTTACTCATCAATTAGTATTATCTTTGAAGACTACCTAAGCATTCTGCACCCTTCTCAGCTTAGACTAAAAAGGGAACAACACTATGCACCAAGCTGACCAAACCGACATACACAGATGATGTGATGGTTAAGGTTGTGTGCCAGCTTGCCTGGGCCATGATTCTCAGTGGTTTGGCAGTCACGATGTAGTCTGGCGGTTACATAAGGATGTAATCACCTCCACGATGAGATCTGATATAACCACCTCCATGACAAGATCTGCTGTGAGCAGCCAATCAGTTTATATACATATATATAAGGAGTAGAACTGCCCCATAGGGTTTTCAAGGAGTGGATGGATTCGAACTGCCAACCTTTTGGTTAGCAGCCAAGCTCTTAACTGCTGTGCCACCAGGGCTCTGTAAGACAGATGACTACATACTACAACTGAACTAGACACATTCACCAGATTGGACCATATGCTGAGACCTAAAACAAGTCTTAAAACAACCGGGATCATACAGATGAGAATGGAATGAAATTAGAAATCAATAACAAAAAGATTAAGATTCTATCTTCAAATATTTTTAAATTAAGCAACACATGTCTAAATAACTGAAAGGCCAACGAAGAAATGACGGGGGAAGTTAGAAACTATTTTGTAGTGACTGATAATGCAAATCGAATGTACCTGAATGTGCTAGAGACAGCTACAACAAGGCTTAGAACAAGCAGGCAGTGTCACTGGTTGAAGGTGGCATGTCAGTTTTTCCCACCTACGTGCCACATCATCGTCATTTTCTGACGTTTAGGAAGGACCACTGTCTCCTGAATGAACTTAACAGAAAGAGCACCTTCATTTTTTCTCCCTTCTGCATCCTAACATGCCCTTCACTGGACTTGTAATGTACATCGTGCAGCTATGGAGTTGTCTGGCTGTGCTTTGGTATGGTTGGCATATTTCTAGATGTTTACCGTCCTTTAGCTGTCCTGAGATCGAACAAAGACTGACTTTTCTTTTACGCTTGTTCTTCTTTCATTTGACTGACTGCTTCAGGAACAAGATCTGACATACAATCTGATTAAAATACCAAATACTCATCTATCCCATCTTCTTCAAGTGTCCTCAGAAAATCTCTCTTATATTAACAAAAATCATTCATGCTGCATCATCGTGCATATACACCCGCCACAGCACAGAAGGTAAGGCTCTTGGGAACACCCAAATGAAGGTCATTGCTGAATTTCCACCTAGCCAGACCTCAAACGATGGATGGAATACATGAGACCGCCTCATGACGAGTTGTGAATGGGCCAATAAAAGCCTCACTTGGCCCCCACCATTCACTACAGTTTGAGTGGTAGGACTGCCTTCATGACTAAGGTGGCTCCAGATCATCACCTTTCACCTTTCTATCCCAAAGCACAGCTCACTAGTGTCCAGCCAAGCAGACACCAATCTCACCCTGTGAACCACAGTGCTACTCTCACACACAGGGTCCCTGAGTCAGAATCAACTCGACGGCAATGGGTTTGGTTTAGATGGAAGACGATATAAGGAGCTGAAAATAGACAGCATCTGATATGGATATTTCAGAGGACATTTTAGGAGCTGTTATAACGTCTGGATAATAAACTTGGAAATCTGAACTTTTGTCCAAAGCACCCAAAAAAGGATTCACAAATAAAGCCTAAAGAAAGCAAGACCTGATGACATTTATAAGAGACTAGAAACTTGGTGGCTTTCCCTGGGCAGCACAAGTGGTTAAGCACATGGTTACTAGTCATAAGGCTGGAGGTTTGAATCCACCCAGAGGCGCCTCAGAAGAAAGGCCTGGCGATCTACTTCCATAAGGATTACAGCCTTGAAAATCCTGTGGAGTAACTAATAACAACAGAAACTTTGTACATTATCTAATGTTATATTAGCTTTAAAAGAAGAAAAAAACCTATAGTTATTAGCAGTAAAATTCTTAAACCAAAGAGTCTCAGTGTGTGTTTTAGAGAGAATTATGTAGTGAAAACCTGGGGTGGTGGGAAGGGGCCGAGCTGGGCTGCTTCCTCCTTACATAGTAAAGCTGGGGGAAGAGAATGCCCAAGTGGGAGAATGAAGGGATCTACAAAGAGAAGAGGGAAAATGGATCTTCTGCACAGAAGAAAGCCTGGGGCTTTGGAACTAATAATGGCTTTGGACCTAACAATGTGAGGCAGTCCCAGCTGCTCTAGGCACAGATCGCCTCCAGAATATGCATATGCGTTGTGTGTATGCATGTGTGTTGTGTGCACGTTGTATGCTGTATGTGTTGTGTGTCTTGTGAGTATGCTGTGTGTGTTGTATGACTGTGCGTTGTTTGTAGGTGTGTATGAGTGTACCCGTAACCGAGGCTCTCGCCACACTACTCGGATGGCAACAGCCATCACCCAGCCTAGTGATTACTCAAGAGTCATAAGGTTAGAATGACTTCTTTACTTCTGCTTTAAAAAATAAAAATAAAAAATTTGACTTTTCTATTGTCACTAAATGAGAAAATAGCAAAAGGAAATGTCTGAAGACCAAAACAGAGATCCCCTATGCAAAACCCATTTTCAGGTTTACAGAGTAAGACTGCATGCGCTAGAACGTGTGCTAGACTGCATTAGCCCATGATCCAGAGCTCATATAGGGTGGATTGACGGGAGCACAGAGTCATGGCCCAGCGCGTGTCCCCACTCCCTCCATGATCTTTCAGTGCACTGGCACCCCAGGGACCACAGCAGACAGGGGCTCAGTTAACAGCCCAGTGCGTGTCCTCACCCTGTCTGAACGTCTTAGGCTGGGTTCTCCAAAGAAGCAAAACCAGTAAAGTGTATAAATATATACATAGATTTATATTAAAGAAATAGCTCACGCAGTTGTAGAGGCCGGAATGTGGGTCAGGGTGGAGACTTCTCCTGATTCATGTAGCCGCAGGGGCTGGTGAACTGAAGATCAGCAAGTCAGATGGCAGGGCTCTGGCTCACAGGCTACAAAGACCAACGAATCCCAAGATGGACATGCAAGACGGCAGGTAAGCTGCTAGCTCAAGTCCCAAGAACTGGAGGTCAGACGAACAGCAGCCAGCTGCAGGATCCAGTGCAAGCCAAAGCCCCTGAGCCTTGCCAGAAAGTCCACTTACGTTTGATGTAGACCACACCCCCAAGGAAACTCCCTTTCAACTGACTGGCTACTCCCAGCAGACCCCACCATGGAGGTGATCACATTATATCAAATCTCACAGAGGTGATCACATCATCATACGACTGCCAAACTACATCATAACTGCCAAACCACTGAGAATCATGGCGCAGCCAAGCTGACACACAACCTTAACCATCGCAACAGCCTTCCCTCCTTCTGGTGGGCCTGGCTCCCCAGAGACCACGGTGGATAGGGGCTCAGAGTCAGGGCCCAGCGCAGGTCCCCCACCCCCTCCACGGCCTTCCCCTCCTTCTGGTGGAGGAACATCTGCTTCTGTCTCTCTTCAGTCCCATCACAGGCCCCCCCGTATGACCAAGTTCTATGCTGTGCTCCCTAACGCTGCTACTGAGGGTCTCAGTTTCTACCGCCTTTGCTTCTCCATCTGAGCGGTCTTACCCGTCCGTGATCCCCTCCTACCCTGCACACAGTCACCTTCCCTCGTGCTGACTAGTAAGTGTGCTGCCTCTAGATGCGCTGCGTGTTGCGCAAAAGAAAGGCTCTCGGTAGGTCAGCTCTAGCCATCTGCAACTCCCTGCTAGTCCCTCTCCAAAATAAAATACATATGCAAATAAGTCTACAGACACACATTTCGGAAATTACTTTATTCCCAAAGGTCATCGGATTTCTCTATTTCTACTCACTGGAGGGAGTCCGTATAAGGAGGAGGGTGAAGAAGAGATTTTTCTTTGCTGGTAAACTTCACTGAAAATTTACTTCTCTCTTGCTCTTTTACAGGAAACGCTAACTAGACCCACTCATCATCTAATTAACATTTGCATCAAAGGGTCAGTTTCAAGTAATGAGCAACAAAAACATAAATGAATATTTCACTTCTAAGTGAGCTCCCCCCTGGAGCTTTCCGAATAGTTCATTTCTGGAGTCAAATGCCGACCTGCATTCCCACCCTCGAACAACGAGAAATGGCAAGCAGGAAAAGAATAGGCACGTGCCGTAAACGACTTAATGTGCTGAAGGGCTTAAAGTCAACTTCAGAGGTTTCCAGGTGGTTTGATGTTTAGTATGTAAACCCTGGTTCTATAATTCCAGAGGAGGTAACTACTCATTATGAACATTTTTTATAGATTCCCTTTCATACACTTCCACCAGGAAGAGCTGTGTTTAAACTGCCTTAACACAGTCTGTGGATTTTGTTCACGCGGCAAGAGCACGTGTGGAGTTTAAAGGATAATGATAGTCTAAAAATACCAATGATTTGCACATCCTTTTCCATCTCAGGGCAACTGGATTTATTATATATTTTTACTCATTTGTCAGGCATGGAGAAAGTGCTTCACATGAACTCTCCAGATACTGTTGTGATTCTACAATAAAGTCAAAATCTCCATTTATAAATTGAACCTCACTGCGTGTGTTCTCCGTGAGGCAATGGAGCCTAGTCTTCCTTTCAGCCAGATGATCACTTTACCGCCTCTAACTTTAATCTCCAGCTTGCATTTCAGCCTTTCAGCAAGTGGGGTCATGGGGAACATCTCTGCCCAATTTCTTCAGAGAATGGAATACATTCTGTGAGTCTGAATATATAGATTACCCGTCCATCACTATTACAGCAGTTCCTTACCTGGACATCTGATCAATAGCACAAACACTTACTCACTTGGCCTGTCACAAATTTTCTTCAATTGCTTTTAAATGTAACCACACAACAGTGAACAAAGAGGAGAGGGAAAAAAAATCTGCATCTACACACACACGCATATATGTCTACATATGCGTGTATGTATGTATATATACATATATATATACACACATGTATATAGCCAAACCTGTTGCTATCAAGTCTATTCTGACTCATAGCGACCCTATAGGACAGAGTAGAACTGCTCCATAGGGTTTCCAAGGAGTGCCTGGTGGATTAAAACTGAGTATGTGTGTATGTATGCATGTGTATATAGCTAAGAAGATAGTTTATAGGTTGCATTCATGTGAAAATATGAAAACATCTTGTCTTAAATGTTGTGGAAAGGGATAAAATTTACACAAGTTATTCATTTATACAATATGGCTCTCCAAAATGTGTAAGAGAAAGACCACTGTTAACAACTGGATCCAAAGGGTGAATCTAAATAGTTTTGTGATTTGTGAAAAGGTAACTTTCCAGAAAAGTCCTTTCCTGTACCGTTGGGTGTTCCTTAGACTGTATAAAATAGGAATTAGAATACCTGTTTCCAGGTGTGCTATTCAAAATATGCAACCACCAGCATGGTACGGTTGCCACCCAGTGAAAAGGAGACAGTGACAGTGCATCGTGGCCACAAACCACTGGTTGAGACGCACCAAGGACCTCAGCTGACAACCAGCCCTGTCTAGTTCACAGTGCTGGCACGTCCTTAGGGTTGGGGATGAAGTGCCCTTGGTAGAGCCTGGCGCACAGGATGCACCTAGAAAATATCAGCATGGTCCAAATCAGGTCTCCAGACACAGCAGGGCTAGAACACAATTGGAGGCAGAGTTCTGAAGAGCTGCCTCCAAATATTAAACACATTAGTAGGCAACCTAGTGTCTACTTAACACCAAGTTGTCCAAAAACTGGGTGTGAAAACTTCTCTTTACTCCTCACTTGCAGTCTGAAGGTGGGAATTGAGAGAAACGTCCAGCCCAGGTAGAAACCACAGTCAGAGATGCACGGAGAAGCACAAACAGTGATAGACATGGAGGCTTTAATAGCCACGGGTCACTCACGACAACTAGAGGGAAGTAGATGAAAAATCCTCCTCCTTCTACAACTATACAACTCAGCTGTAAACACTACGGAGCTGGAAGACTAGAACTATATGCAATTTGTACAGGTGTATCTGCTAACATTCTGGGCTGCTGTTGTTAGCTGCGGTTGAGTCAACTGTGACTCATGGTCATCTTATGTATAATAGAAAGAAATGTGGCCTGGTGCTGAAAAGGTCTCATGATTGCTGGTGTGTCTGTACCTTCCCACTCTGTGTCAGATCATGTTCTGTTGTAATCCATAAGGTTTTCATTGGCTGGTTTTTGGAAGGAGATCGCCAGGCCTTTCTTCCTAGTCTGTCTTAGTCTGGAACCCTGCTGAAACTTGTCCACCATGGGTGACCCTGCTGGTATTTGAAATACTGGTGGCATAGCTTCCAGCATCACAGCAACATGCAAGCCACTACCACAGGACAAACTGACAGATGGGTGGTAGATATTCGATGTGCTTTACACTAAAAATAAATTGTCGGAAGAATAGAAATTTCCAATTTGTTAATTAGATATTCATTGAGTGCCTCTCAATGCCAAGCACTCCTGACACGCTGAAATTGCTTATTTTCAGGAATTTCCAGTAAATGTTTTCAGGAGCACACATCTATTGCACAGTGCACAGTATGCACCATCTCATTTCTTGAAAGGAAACCTCAGGTCCCCCCGCTGCCCCCGTGGCCATGCTGGCAACAAGGAGAAGGCTGCCTCAGTTGCAACGGAGATGACAAGGATCTTGGGTGAAGTTCACAGTCCAGAGCTTCAGGGACAGCACAGCCAGGGGCTGTAGAGGCATAAGCTGCTGCCACGTAGACTCAGGAGCTGCCAGACCAGAGACAGTATGAAGCACAGGAGGAAGCCAAGGGCAGAGTTGAGAGAACCAGCAATGATGGAATGATTGACCTAAATTCATTAGAGTATTTAACAAATCCACCACAGCCAACAGAATCTTACACCATCTCAACTGGCTAGGAAATTAATCCTGGCATGACTTTAGTCAAAGAGCGTGATTTGATGAATCCAGACTATCTGAGTAATTGCAGCTATCAGCTGAAATAACAGCAGGGAGATGGAGATACACGTGTATTCCCTCATGGCTGCCGTGCAACTTTGGTAAAAGCAGGCTATTGCATTTTTCTCATTTTTATGAAACTTTTCTGCCAAGGTTTTATGTCTGAGATTCAAGTGTTGGCTGGTGGTAATCTCCAATGACCAATTACTTTCCACTGCAAAAGGAGTTCATGCATTTCAGAGACTTTTTTTTTTTCTTTCTGAATTATGATTTAACATTATAGAGAACAGGTTATAGAGAGAAGTGGATTCTTTAAGAGAGCTTTATGGTGATGGCAGACTTCTGGTTTTTTACATACTCATAGAAGATTTGGAAAATAAGTTGTAAATGGATTTATTAAACCACTGTCCACTTATCTAGCACTGGGAATCCATGGATTGAAATCACAAGGTGTGTGCCAAAGAATTTGTTTTATTTTTTGACTGGAGAAGTTATGAAGCGATAGAGAGACATGTGGTCATATGTTAGGCTTCCTTTATCTTCAGCAGAAGAAATAAAACCCAAACAAATGCTGTTCCAAGCATGAAGTCATAGAAGGGTGAGTATTGGTTGGCTAATGGCCACACAGTTAAATCATTCCTGCTTAAAAGCTGTGGTATTTCAAATCACTGCTCACAGTAGAATAGAAAATGCAGCATAGCCCCTAAGTCCATTCTGTCTCAAGTAAAATAAGGGATCTATACCTATGGGGCAGTGACATCCTAGTGCTAGGGACTTATTTCAGTATCTGCCCTTCTAATGAATACTGAACAATGAAAAACGAAGAGAGAAGAATAGATGCATTCGATCTTTGGTTTTGGCAAAGAGTATTGGATATACCATGGACTGACAGTAGAACAAAAAATCAGTTTCAGAAGAAATACAACCAGAATGCTCCCTAGAAGCAAGGAAGGAAAGGCTTTGTCTCATTTACTTTGGACATATCATCAAGAAAGACCAAAAGAAAACCCTCTTTGGTAAAGTAGAGGGTCAGTGAAAATAAGGGAAACCCTCAATGAGATGGGCTGAAACAACAATGGGCTCAAACATACCAAGGATTGTGAAGATGGCACAGGACCAGGCAACGTGTCATTCTCTTATAAATGGGTTCACCATGAATCTGAGCCGACTTGACAGCTACTAACAACAACAATAAATGCCAAAGTATATGTTTTGGTCTCTTTGGCACATGTCCTCAATACTGAGCACCTGTAAATTCCTGGCACTAAAGTAGACATTAGGAAAGAGAGAAAAAAGAAGAATCCAGATCCCTTGCCTGACAGAGCCAAAAATAAAATTTGGGTTGTATGGTTAAAATGGAGACTAGGGGAGACAACCCAGCCCTTCTGATTCCAACAATGAAAATGTCTTAGAACCATCGAATTTTGGAGCTGAGAAAAGACCTCCGAGGCCACAAACTCCAGACCTTCCTGTTGCACAGATGAGAAAATTAAAACTCAGGAAATGTAAGTAATTTTCTCCAAAATGGCTGTTGTCTAATCACCTTGAAGCAATGCATGCTGTCCTCATGTGGTGGAAGAAGAACCAGATAGTCATGCACTCGAAAGCTAACTGCCCATTTGTGATTATTGGTATCCGTTGGGAATCCCCTCTGACCTGCTTTGGCTCCATGGCTCTGTTCACCGAGGTTTTAGTGAAAGTCAAGCACAGAATGGAGACCTTAGAAGTAAATTTTGCTACTGTTACTGAAAAACCCGCTGAAAACACTACTGGTTAACTACTGGTTACTGTGAATTAGAAATAATGGACAACTACAGTTTTTTAATGCCATGTCTGTCAGTTTGTGGTGCTGAGGTGGCTTGCGTGTTGCTGTGATGCTAGAAGCTATATCACCAGTATTTCCAATACCAGCAAGGTCACCCATGGTGGATGAGTTTCAGTGGAGCTTCCAGACTAAGACAGACTAGGAAGAAAAGCCCGGGGATCTACTTCCAAAAATTAGCCAGTAAAAACCCTTATGGATCACAATAGAACACTGCCCCAATACAGTGCTGGAAGATGAGCCCCCTAGGTTGGAAGGCACTCAAAACACACAGTGGCCGCAGCAATGGAATAGAGAATACCAGTGATTGTGAAGATGGCACAAGACTGGGTAACATTTGTTTCTATTGTACATGGGATCACCATGAGTCAGAGTCAACGGGAGGACAACTAACAGCAACATGTTTGTTTTCCTGGCTTATGTTCCATGCCACCTCATTAGCACGAATAAAATTTTGCTTCCATAGTAATTCTTTAAGTCAGTGGGTTCATTGCTCTTCTTAAGTTTGATTAAATCAAGAACTTTTATAACCCACCCAGTAGTACAATGTATTGTATTCCACTCAAGTTCTTATTATAAAACTACGTGCCATTTACCAAGCAATTACTTTGTGGAAGGCATTGTGTGAGTACCTTTATTTACATTATTTCTTAACCTTATAGCTATCCCAAAAGTAGGAATTATCATTCCCACTTTATAGATGCATAACTTTATCTTCAGAGGGATTAAGCAATTTGGCCAAAATCGCACTGAGGACAGAGCTAGGAGTTCAAACTCAGAGCCCTCTAGTTCCAAAGACAGTTTCTCCGGCATACACCACAACCTCTAGACCCTGCCAGTTCTTCCACAGTCACAAAGGCTTAGTTCTTCATTTATTTGAGAAAAAGATTACCTGATTTTCAAAAGAAGCCCTGCCTATCATGGCATCACAACAGAAAGATAATTAAAGGTCCCTTGCAGGGGCTGCAAATCCCTCAAGCACCTATGAGTAATTAAAGCTTTCAGAGACAGCTAGAAATGGGGAGCTGAGCTGCTGGATGATGTGGCTGAGAAGGAAATTGGCAGCTGAAGGTCACAGAATGTCTGGAGTAATTTCAAACCCACCATGCAGAGCAGTAAGAAAGGAAAGCCTCTGTGAACACGTGAATATTAATTAAATATATTCCAGGGCAAGTCACAGGACAATGAGGCGGGCACCACACAGAGGCAGAGGAAACTCTGGTACCTTCTCCTCAGGCGGTTTTGATCAATAGTTTTCAAAAGAGGTGGCCAGGGCTACCATGAGAGATTTGGAGGTCAACTTGATAGTGTCCCTCCTCTCAATCATCACATGTTCTCTGTATTACATCTGCTGTTCAACCCCGATTTTTTACTCTCAGGAAGACTGCACTGTCAACTTTGAACCTGTTCCCTTTAGTTCTTGCTCAAATCCCTCACCAAAAAACTTCTTGGAAGAATACTATTATAAACAGTGTAAATGATTAATGCTCTTGGCAGTTAACCAAAAGGTTGGAGGTTTGGAGGCAGAGCCAACATGGCGCCATAGACAGAAGCACCATGCAGTCCCTCCACAGCAAAGACCCAAAAAACTAAGTAAAACAGAGATAAACATCAATCCTGGAACCCAAAGCGTCAAAGGAAGAGATAAAGAACTCAACCAAACACTGAATGGAACAAGAAACTGACAGAGAAAAGAGAGCGAGGAGAGATACAGAGTGGAGGTCCCCTATCAGCAAATGCAGCATGGATTCCTCATCTTGGACTCCTATCAGAGACTGGAAGATAGGGAGTACAGGAAAGTAGCTTCATGGAGCTCCTAGCAGGAGACAGACCACCCGGTAACCAGCAATACTCACTTTCTAATCCCCTACCCTTTGTCCCCCAGCTTGGCCTCCGCTGCTCCCCAACAGGCTTTGGTCGCCCAGCAGGGGAGGCGTTGGCTCTGTGCCACTTGGATTCGCCCTGCTCACATCAGCTGGATCCTTCAGTTGCTGCTATTGCTTTTTTAGGCTTCTTTTGGTTTCTTCCCTCTCTCTTACCTCCTTCCCTTCGTCTCAAACACCTGGCTCCGTGTGCCATCTCCGCTTCTTCTTAACAGGCTGTGAAGTGCTGCTCAGCTGGAGAACTGCTTCCCCAGTGCATACCGCCACACTGGTGGGATCCCCAGGGCCATTCTTCTTTTCTTCTTATTTTTCATTGTCTTGTTTCCTTTTTGTTTTTCTTCATTTCTCGGTTTGGTTTCTTCTCTCTCTCTACTTACCTTCTTTTCCCGTCTCCTGCATACCTGGCACTGTGTGCCATCTCCGGACCTTCTAGACGAGCTATACCACACAGCTTGGGAGCCACTTCCCCGGTCTATGTCGCCACACTGGTGGGACAGCTGGGGGCATTTCTTTTCTTCTTCTTTTTTTTAAACTTATTATTATTTTTATTTTTTTCCTTTTTGCTTTTCTTCATTTCTCATCTTTCTCTACTTTCCTTCTTTTCCTGTCTGCTGGATACTTGGCGCTGTGTGCCATCCCTGCCACTTCTAGACAGGCTGTGCAGTGCCTAGCGGCTTGGGAGACACTTCCCCGTCCACACCGCTCAGCCAGTGGGCTCTTTGGGGGAATTTTTTTTTCCTTTTCTCGATTTCCTGACTCTCTCTACCATCCTTCCCTTCTTCTCTCCTGAACATCTGGTGCCACGTGACATCTTTGCTCATTCTACATGAGCTGTGCAGTGCTGAGCTGCTGGAGCGCCACTTTCACGGTCCATGCCACCACACCGGTGGGCTTTCTCGGGGCGTCTTTTTTTTTTTTTCTTTCTCTCTTCTTTTCTTTTCTTGATTTCTTGTCTCCCTCTGCCTTCCTTTCTTACTCTTCTCCTGAACACTTGGCACCATGTGCCATCTCCCCTTCTTCTTGATGGGCTGTACAATGCCACTTGGCTGGGGACCCACTTCCAGTGGGCTCCCGTGAGGCATTTTTTTCCCTTTTCTTTCTTTCCTCTTTCTTCTTCTTTTTTTTTTCTTCTTGGTTTCGTGTCTCTCTTTACATTCCTTCCACTCCTTTCTACTGACCACCTAGCCTCATGTGCCTTTCTCACTCCTTTTTTTAAAAAATCAGTTTCTTATCTGTCTCTTCCTTGCTTCCTTTCGTTTCTCCTACCCATGTAACTGCATGGCACATATCTGTCCCTTCTTGATGAGCTGTGCCTGACCGCCTGGCTAGAAAGTCACAAGTACACAGCTTCCCTGGGTCTGTGCCACTCCAGTGGTAGGCTCCCTCAGGACTGTTTTTTTTGGCTCTTGTTTCTCTCTCCTCTTTCACTACTTTCTCATACCCACTTAGCTCCACACATCACAACCTCCCCACTCCCACCTATCTGCACCGTGCACTGAACACCACACCCCTGAGCTGAACAGGCATGGTCTACCGGAAACTGCCCTGTACTGACACCTGGTGCCACCCTGTCAACCCCAGTATGTGCCACAAACAACCCACCCCAGACTCTCCCCGTCAGCTGGACCTGCCCTGCTACACCATAGCTGAGCGACTGGCACTGCCCATTGGACAAGGTGGTGAGAAGTATAGTGCCCACAGACGAGCAAATAACAAAGCATGCATGCTCGGATATAACCAAATAAAACAAAAAAGTAGGACGAAACAAACAAATCTACAATCAATAAACAAAGAAAATAACTACTGAACGCCCCAAAGACAGCAGACAATACCAAAACATATAAAAAAAGTAAAAATAGGACAGGATGGTTCCAGTAGCCATCCAAAATAAAACACAGATGAATTTCCAGTAGAAGAAAAGGTACTGGAACTACCTGATAAGGAATTCAAATCTACTGAAACAATGGAAGAAAGGATCAATTAAACTGAAGACAATACTGGATACCACTTAGTCTGAGGAAAAATCAGAAAAAAGAACAAAGAAAAATGAAGAAACCCTGAGAATTATGTGGGATACAATCAAAAGCAAAAATTCGCGACTGATGGGAGTTCTAGAATAGGGGAGAAAACAGAAAACACAGAGAGGATCATTAAAGAATTGCTGACAGAAAACTTCCCTAATATCATAAAAGATGAAACGCTGACCATCCAAGAAGCTCAATGAACCCCATACAAGACAGACCCCAAAAGAAAATCACCAAGGCATATCATAATCACACTCGCTGAAACCAAAGACAAAGAATCCTGAGGGCAGGTCAAGAAAAACAAAAAGTCACATACAAAGGGGAACAGTTAAGGCTAAGCTCTGATTACTCATCAGAAACCATGCAGGCAAGATGGCAGTGGGAAGACATATATAAAACCTGCAAATAAAAAAATTGCCAGTCAACATTTCCTTAAAAAGCTAGAAATAGAAGTACCATATGATCCAGCTATCCCGCTCCTTGGAATATATCCTAGACAAATAAGAGCCATCACACAAATAGACAATATGCACACCCATGTTCACGGCAGCACTGTTCATAATAGCAAAAAGACAGAAAACAAACCTAGGTGCCCATCAATGGACGAATGGATAAACAAATTATGGTATATCCACACAATGGAATACTATGCAAAGATAAAGAACAACGATGAATCTGTGAAACATCTTGTAACATGGAGGAAGCTGCAGGTCATTATGTTAAACGAATTTAGTCAGTCACAGAAGGACAAATATTGTATGAGAGTACTATAATAAGAACTCAAGAAAAGGTTTAAACACAGAAGAAAACATTCTTTGATGACTACAAGGATGGGGAGGGAGGGGGAGGGTTATTTACTAACTAGATAGTAGATAAGAATTATCTTAGGTGAAGGGAAGGACGGCACACACTACAGGGGAAGTCAGCACAACTGGACTAAACCAAAGCTAAGAAGATTCCTGAATACAATCAAAACACTTTGAGGGACAGAGTAGCAGCGGTAGCACTCTGGGGACCATGCTTTCAGGGGACATCTAGGTCAACTGGCATAACAAAGCTTATTAAGAAAATGTTCTGCATCCTACTTTGGTGAGTGGCATCTAGGGTCTTAAAAGCTTGCAAGTGGCCATCTAAGCTGTATCAATTGGTCCCAACCACCTGGCATAAAGAATAATGAAGAACACCAAAGACACAAGGAAAGTATTAGCCTAAGAGACACAGAGGGCCACATAAACCAAAGACTTCATCAGCCTGAGACCAGAAGAGCTAGACGGTGCCCAGCTACCACAAATGACCATCCTGACAGGGAACACAACAGAGAGTCCCCAATGAAGCAGGAGAAAGGTGGGGTGCAGAACTCAAATTCCAGTAAGAAGACCAGACTTAATGGTCTGACTGAGACTAGAGGAACCCCAGAAAGCAGGGCCCCTGGATTCTCTATCAGCCCAGAACCAAAACAATTTCTGAGGCCAACTCTTCAAACAGGGATTGGACTGGACTGTGGGACATAAAGTGATACTCGTGAGGAGCATGCCTCTTAGTTCAAGCAGATACAAGAGACAAAAGGGGCAGCTTCTGTCCAGAGGTGAGATGCGAAGGCAGAGAGGGTTAGGAGCTGGTTAAATGGACATGGGGAATCGGGTTGAAAAGAGGAGTGTGCTGTCACAATATGGGGAGAGCAATTAGGGTCACATAACAATGTATATATAAATTTTTGTATGGGAAACACCCTTTTAGCTCAGTGGTGAAATTACCTCCGAGGTTCACTGTTCGGCCTGGGAGTGGACAGCCCCGTAAAACCAAATGAGACTAACGAGGTACAGGAGTCCAGCGACAAGGGCCAGAAAGCAGAAGCGGACAAGGAAGCTGGTGATAGGGAACCCAAGGCTGAGTAAGGATACTGTTGATGTGTTGTGAGATTGTTAACCATTGTCATAGGGCAACATTTGTAGTAACTGTTAAATGAGAAACTATTTTGTTCTGTAGGCCTTCATCTTAAGTGAGAATAACAGCACAATTGGAAGACCATAGTCAGTGTCACTGAACCATGCACGTAGAAATTTTTGAAACGGTGTATCTTTGGCTATGTGTATTTTCACCAAAAAAAAAGAGGTTGAGAATTTAGAGGATTAATATGTTGTGGGGTTGTTGTTATCCAATGTCATAAAATAACATGTGTACTTCTGTTTCATGAGAAACTATCTGTTCTGTAAGCCTTCACCTGATGTACAATAAAAAAATAAAATTAAAAAAAAAAACACAATTCAAAGGCAAAATAAATAAATAAGAGTCACTTCCTTCTGGGTAAAAAAAAAAAATTGCTAGTCAAGAATAAAACATCCTGCAAAATTCTCATTCAAATATGATGGTGAAATTAGACATTTCTAGATAAACAGAAATTAAGGGAATATGTAAAAAGCAAACCAAACTTACAAGAATTATTAAAGGGAGTCCTTCAGTTTGAGAACAAAGAAATCAGACGACAGCCTGAATCTAGGACAAAAGAGTACACCAGCCAGATACCAACCTAGGAAATGAAGTCTCAAGGATTAATTAAAACTAAAAGATTTACAACAGTGCACCAGAGAGGTTAATGTGCAAATGACAACAATGTCAGAATAAGAAAAGAGGGAATAAACTGTATAGGTATAGAACCTTCTAACGGAGATGAAGGCAAGGTGGATACTAAGTAATAAAAGACTGGTTCAAACTTAGGAAAATATGGGTAAATTTCAAGGTAACCACAAAGAAAGTTAAGAAACCTACTCATCAAACTAAAGAAGAAAAACATAAAGTCTCAGTAAACAGAAAATCAGAAGAAATGAAAAAAAAATCCACCAACAAAAGGAATTCAGCACAAGAGAGTAGAAGAACAAAGAAAACGTCAGCACCACAATAAAAGCGCTAAAAATGACAGCAATAAACTGATGCCTATAAATAATTATACTGAATATAAATGGCCTAAATGCACTCATAAAGAGACAGAGAGTGAGTGACAGAATGGATAAAAAAACAGGATCCATCAATATGCTGTCTACAAAAGACATACCTTAGAAAGAAAGACATAAATTTATTAAAAATCAAAGGATGGAAAAAAAAGTATATCAAGCAAACAGCTACCGAAAAACAGCAGGAGTGGCAATACTACCCTCAGATACAACAGACTTTAAAACAAAATCCACCATAAAAGACAAAGAAAGGCACTGTATCATGATTAATGGGGATGATACAGCAAGGAGACATAACCATAATAAATATCTACACACCCAATGACAGGGCTCCAAAATACATAAAACAAAATCTAACAGCACTAAAAAGAGAAAATGACAGTTCCTCAGTAACAGTGGGAGACTTCAACACACCACTCTCAGTAAAGGACAGAACATCTAGAAAGAAGCTCAACAAAGATACAGAAGATCTAAAGGGCACAATCAGCCAACTTGACCTCACAGACATATACAGAACACCCTACCCAACAGCTGCAAAGTACACATTATTTTCCAACACATACGGAACATTCTCCAGAACAGACCACATCTTAGGCCACAAAGCAACCCTCAACAAAATCCAAAACACTGAGATAATACAAAATATCTTCTCTGATCACAATGCCATCAAGGTAGAAATTAACAACAGGAAGAGCAAGGAAAAAAAAAAATCAATTACACAGAAACTGAATAACACCCTGCTTAAAAACCACTGGGTAACAGAAGAAATCAAAGATGGAATCCAAAAATTCCTAGAATCAAATGAGAATGAAAATACATCATACCAAAATCTTTGGGACACAGCAAAGGTAGTATTCAGAGGTCAATTTATAGCAACAGATGCACACATCAAAAAAGAAGAAAGGGACAAAATCAAAACATTAGCTACACAGCTCAAACAAATAGAGGACAGCAAAAGAAGACCATAGCCACCAGAGGAAAGAAAATAATAATCATCACAGCAGAAATAAATGAATAGAATAGAAAAACAATAGAAAGAATCAACAAAACCGAAAGTTGGTTCTTTGAAAGGATCAACAAAATCGAAAATCACTGGCCAAATTGACAAAAGAAAAACAGGAGAGGATACAAATAACCCAAATAAGAAATGAAATGGGGGACATTACAACACATCCAACTGAAATAAAAAGGATTATAACAGAGTATTATGAAAAACTATAACAAATTTGAAAACCTAGAGGAAATGGACAAATTTCTAGAAATACAATACTTACCCAAACTAAGACAAAATGATGTTGAAAATATGAACAGACCCATAACAATAGAAGAGATTAAAAGGTAATTTAAAACAAAAACAAAACCTCCCAACAAAAAAAAAGCCCTGGCCCAGACGGCTTCACTGGAGAATTCTACCAAACATTCAGAGAAGAACTTACACCAGTACTACTCAAACTTTTCAGAACACAGAAAAGGAAAGGATACTTCCACATTCTTTCTATGAAGCAAGCATAACCCTGATACCAAAACCAGGAAAAGACACTACCAAAAAAAAAAAAAAAGAAAATTACTGATCAATGTCTCTCATGAATACAGATGCAAAAATTCTCAGCAAAACTCTAGCCAATAGACTTTACAATCATATCAAAAAAATAATAAACCACAACTAAGAGGGATTCACACCAAGTATGCAAGGATAGTTCAACATTAGAAAATCTATCAACTTAATCCAGCACATAAATACAAGAACAGAATCACATGATTATCTGAATTGACGCAGAAAAGGCATTCGACAAAGTCCAACACCCATTCTTGATAAAAACTCTCAATAAAATAAGTATAGAAGGGAAATTCCTCAACATAATAAAGGGCATCTATACAAAACCAATATCCAATATCATTCTTAATGGAGAAAGGCTGAAAACATTCCCTTTGAGAACAGGAACAAGACAAGGATGCCCTTTATCACCACTCCTATTTAACATTATGCTGGAAGTCCTAGCAAGAGCAATAAGGCAAAAAAAAAAAAAAAAAAAAAAAGAAGAAGAAGAAGAAGAAACAAAGGGCATCCAAATTGGTAATTAAGAAGTTAAACTGTCCCTGCTTGCAGATGATATACTATATACAGAAAACCCAAAAGACTTCACAAGAAAACTACTGGAAGTAATAGAAAGATTCAGCAAGAGAAGCAGGATACAAGATAAACATACAAACATCAGTTGGATTCCTATATACCAGTAAAGACAACGATGAAAAGGAAATCAGGAAAATAATACCATTTATAATAGCCCCTAAAAAAATAAAATACTTAGGAATAAATCTAACCAGGGATGTAAAAGATCTATACAGAGAAAACTACAGAACACTACTGCAAGAAGCCAAAAGAGATCTACATAAATGGAAAAACATACCATGCTCATGGATAGGTAGACTCAACATTGTGAAAATGACAATTCTACCCAAAGCAATTTACAAATACAATGCAATCCCAATCCAAATATCAACAACATTCTTTAAAGAGATGGAAAAACTAATCATTAACTTTATATGGAAAAAGAAGAGGCCCTAGATAAGTAAAGCACTTTTGAAGAAGAAGAATAAAGTAAGAGAACTTGCACTACCTGACCTCAGAACCTACTATACAGTTACGGTAGTCAAAACAGCCTGGTACTGGTACAACAACACATACATTGACCAATGGGACGGAATTGAGAACCCAGATGTAAATCCATTCACTTACAGTCACCTGATCTTGGACAAGGGCCCAAAGTCCATCAAATGAGGAAAAGTCAGTCTTTTTAACAAATGGTGCTGGACGTCCATCATCTGCAAAAAAAATGAAACTGGACCCATACCTCACACTGTACACAAAACTAATTCAAAATGGATCAAAGACCTAAATATAAAACCAAAAACTACAAAGATTATAGAAGAAAAAATAGGATCAACGCTAGAGGTCCTAATACATGGCATTAACAGGATATGAACCATAACTAACAACACATAAACTCTAGAAGATATGCTAGATAACTGGGATCTTCTAAAAATTAAACACTTATGCTCATCAAAAGACGTCACCAAGGAAGTAAAAAGAGAATCTATAGACTGGGAAAAAATTTTGGGCTATGACAAATCCGGCAAAGGTCTAATCTCTAAAACATACAGGAAAATCCAATACTTCTACAACAAAAAGACAAATTATCCAATTAAAATATGGGCAAAGGAAATGAACACACACTTCACCAAAGAAGACATTCAAGCAGCTAACAGACACATGAGGAAATGCTCAGCATCACTAGTCATTGGAGAAATGCAAATCAAAACCACAATGAGATACCAATTCACAGCAGCATTACTGGAACGAATCAGAAAAACAAAAAATAACAAATACTGGAGAGGCTGCAGGGAGATCAGAACTCTTATGCACTGCTGGTGGGAATGCAAAGTGGTACAACCAATTTGGAAAATGATATGGTGCTTCCGTAGAAAGCTAGAAATAGAAATACCATACGATCCTGCAATCCCACTCCTAGAAATATATCCTAGAGAAATAAGAGCCATCACACAAATACACATATGCATACCCATGTTCACTACAGCATTGTTCACTATAGCAAAAAGATGGAAACAACCTAGATGCCCAACCTAGATGAATGGATAAATAAACTATGGTACATAAACACAATAGAGTACTACTCAATGATAAAGAACAATGATGAATCTGTGAAGCATCTCACGACATCGATGAATCTGGAGGGCATTATGCTGAGTGAAATAAGTCAATCACAAAAGGACAAAGATTGTATGAGACCAGTACCGTAAAAACTCGTGAAAAGGTTTACGCACAAAAAGAAACAATCTTTGATGGTTACGAGGGAGGGAAGGGATAGGGATGGAAAAACACTAAATAGACAATAGATAAGTGGTACCTTTGGTGAAGGCTAAGACAGTAGACAATACTGGGGAAGCCAGCATAACTTGTCCAAGGCAAGGTCTTGGAAGCTCCATAGACACATCCAAACTCCCTGAGGGACCAAATTACTGGGCTGAGGGCTGTGGGGACCATGGTGTCTGGGAACATCTAGCTCAACTGGCATAACATAGGTTATAAAGAAAATGTTCTACATTCTACCTTGGTGAGTAGCATCTGGGGTCTTAAAAGCCTGTGAGCAGCCATCTAAGATACTCCACTGATCTCACCCCTCTGGGAGCAAGGGAGAATGAAGAAAACTAAAGATATAAGGGAACGATTAGTCCAAAGGACTAATGGAACACAACTACCACGGCCTCCACCAGACTAAGCCAGTACAACTAGCTGGTGCCCAGCTGCCACCAGTGACTGCTCTGACAGAGATCACAATAGAGGGTCCCAGACACCGCTGGAAAAAAATGTAGAACAAAATTCGAACTCACAAAAAAAGACCAGACTTACTGGCCTGACAGAGACTGGAGAAACCCCGAGAGCATGGCCCCCAGACACCCTTTTAGCTCAGTAATGAAATCACTCCCGAGGTTCACTCTTCAGCTAAAGATTAGACAGCCCCATAAAACAAAACAAGACAAAAGGGGCACAACAGTCCAGGGACAAGGACTAGAAGGCAAGAGGGGACAAGAAAGCTGTTTTCTCCCTATATCAATGGGTTTCCCCATTCAGCCTCTCTTTCCAATGCCTTCCCAAACCACAACCCATTGCCGTAGAGTCAGTTCCCACTCAGAGCAACCCTATCGGACAGAGCAGAACTGCCCTATACAGTTTCCAAGGAGCAGCTGGTGGATTCCAACTGGAGACCTTTTGGTTAGCAGCCAAGCTCTTAAGCACTGAGCCACCAGGGCTCCAGTGCCTTCCCAGTGATCCCCTACTCCTCCACCCCCATTTCTAAACAACTTCTTCTTTGCTTGCTTATGAATAAACTCTGATTCATCCACTTTCTGTACTTAGATCCCATGACAGGGATCAAGAATAGCATCATAAAAATGCAAATTACAAAAAATATGGCCAAATAGTAAAGCAGCATCTCTAAATATTGAAACAAAGGAGTGGTGAGGTCTTAGTTTCTGAAAGTACTTTCAAGTCATCTGACCACCCTGGCCTTAGGGCAACATTTGTTGAGGCAGGAGAAAAAGTTGTTATGGTGTTCTTGCTTTAAATAGGGCTTGTGTTAATGGCGGGGGGGTGGGGGGTGAGGAATGTTCTCAGACATGGCTAAAAAGAGTTTTCCAAGATTTATTTCTCTCCTGGTGATCAAAATATGTGCGGTAATGTCTGCATTTGCAAAAAAAAAAAAAGCACAGTATTTTCCCTCAGGTTACAAACTCGTTGAGAGCCTCTGTAACCTGCCGCTTTGTCTTCAGAGCAATTGAAGTGAAACTAGGGCTTGGAGAGAAGAGAAGCACGCAGTCCAACTGCAGGAATCCATGGCAGTGCTGTGCATTTTTCAAAATACTAACCTTTCTTTCCCTAGTGTCAACACGGCCTTTCACGTGAAGTTAAATAAATGGTTTTTTAAACTTGTCTCTTGGGACAAAACCCACACTGCACATCACGGAACATTCTATCTTCCAAAGACAGACTGCAAGATCTAAATTACTCATCATACACCTTAACAAGAGAAGCTCATGGCTAGTTAACTGCAAATAACCTGGCCTTGGTCCCTGGTACAGACACATTAAAATTATCGGTTATTTCTGTAGTTAATCTCTTACGGAAAAAATTCTCAGTCATAGAATGTGTCTTTTTATGACAATAAGTGATATATTGCTATTGCTGTTGTTGTTGTTGTTGTTGGGTGCTGTCTAGTCAATTCCGACTCACAGCAACCCTACATGACAGAGTAGAGCCGCCTCATAGTGTTTTCTAGGCTGTAATCTTTACAGGAGTAGATCACCAGGTCTTTCTCCTGCAGAGCCTTTGGGTGGGTTCGAACTGCCAACATTTGGACTAGCAGCCGAATGCTTAACCACTGCGACACCAGGGCTTCTGAATAAGTGAGATAGCATGAAATACTGGATTTGGAGCTAAGAGTACATGGAACAGTAAAGAGGAAAGAATTGTATTTCTCAAAAACTTGCAGGATGTCGATGCCCACAAATGATTGAAAAAACATTTCCAATGAGTAGGAGGTACAGGGCTGGGGCCAGGGTGGGGCAGGTGAAGCACTAGCTGTGGGTGCAAAATTTAAGGGGCCCAGGGCCTGTGCCTCACTCTCCTTCCCCTTGTCTTGGCCCCATTTGGACCTATTGTCTAACGTTGAACAAGTAAGTCATTTCACCCCTCACTGGATTTGGGACTTCCTTCCTCATATGCATGCAAAAGCTAGACAATGAATAAGGAAGACTGAAGAATTGATGCCTTTGAGTTATGGTGTTGGTGAAGAATATTGAATATACCACAGAGTGTCAAAAGAACGAACAAATCTGTCTTGGAAGAAGTACAGCCAGAGTGCTCCTTGGAAGCAAGGATGGTGGGACTTCATCTCACATACTTCGGACATGTTGTCAGGAGGGATCAGTCTCTGGAGAAGGACATCATGCTTGGTAAAGTACAGAGTCAGCAAAATACCCTCAACAAGACAAACTGACACAGGGGCTGCAATAGTGAGCTCAAACTTAACAATGATTGTGAGGATGACCCCGGACTGAGCAGTGTTTTATTCTGTTGTACACAAGGTCGCTATGAGGAAGTGACTCAATGGCGCCTAACAACAACTCCTGTAATCATATTTATTTTGTTGTCGGATCTTTTATTCTATTATTATAACTTAAAACACTGGTAGTGGATTGCTACATGCAATGGATTCTCTGATGTGTATACTGAGGAATTAAGGACAAGAAAGCATGCAGTTTTTCTTGTTGTTGTTAGCAGATGTCAATTGTGAGATTAGGTTGTAAAATGCCTGCGGCTTCCCTCTTGGGCGTGCACTCCCAGTTTCTTGCTCACTCCATGAGCCACCCCATGGAGAGGCCTCCACAGTGAGGAAATGATCTCTCCAGCCAACAGCCAGCAAGGAACGGAGGCCCTCAGCCCAACATCCGCGAGGACCTGAGTCAAGCCAGCAGCCACATGGGTGAGCTTGGAAGCAGATCCTCCTCCAGGTGAGCCTTGAGACTTTGCAGTCAACACACTGTATACAGCCTGTGAGAGACCCCAGCCAGAGGACACAGCTAGGCCACACCCAGACTCCTGCCCCATGAACACCGTGACATCATCAGTGTTTGTTGCTTTGAACTGCTAAGTGTTGGGGTGATTTGTTACACAGCAACAGATAGCTAATACAGTCAGCTTTTACTTCTTCTCACTTAAACAGTTACTGTGGAGTCAACTTTGACTCGTGGTGACCTCATGTGCGTCAGAGTAGAACTGTGCTCCTTAGGGCTTTCGATGGCTGATTTTTCAGAAGAACATTGCCAGGCCTTTCTTCCAAGGCACCTCTGGGTAGACTTAAGCCACTAACCTTTCAATTAGTAGCTGAGCACTTAATCTTTTGCACCATCCAGGTACAATTCTTCTACTTGCCATTAAACAGAGCCACCACTCAGCAACAAAAAGAAAAAAGAAAAAAAAAGGATACCACCCAGGCCAGGAGAGGAAAAAGCCCGGACGACCCAGCATCTAGCCAACTCTCAGTGGAGACGCAGGAATTCACCACGGTGAGAGGAACAACAGCGTCGCAGAAGACTCAGACATAGACTCAGGGTTTGAAAGCAAGCTCACTCCAGTCCAAAATAATTGCTTCATATTGTTTTCCTTGATTCAAAGGGAGGCTATGATTGTAACATTCATTTGTCTTGCCTGTCATTTACGTGACCATAGGGTCTAATATGGTCTGGAAGGGTTCTTTGTTATGGTTCTACTCTTTTCTTATCAGTTTTTTTAAAACACAATGAAAACTGAAATGCCACAAATATGTCAACTTGGCATTAGATGCAACCAGTTTAACGTGGCACTTAGCTAAGTTCAATCGTGACACTGTTTATGGATGAACTTTTTACGTCATAAATCACATGTAGGCTAATCACAATCCCAAATGGAAGTGGCATTTCAGTTGTCCTATAGCTCAGCTCCCCACTGAACGTATCCATAACGAAATAGGAAGATAATAAAATCACTCTAGAGGCCAGGGTCTAGGATTTGTTGTTGTTGTTAGCTGCTGTTGAGTCAGCTCCAACTTATGGCAACTTTATGTACAACGGAATGAAATGTTGCCCTGTTCTACGCCATCTGCACAATCATCGATATGTTTGAGTCCATTGTTGAGGCTACTGTGTTGAGGCTATCCTGTCTCATTGAGGGTTTCCCTCATTTTCGTTGACCCCGTACTTTATGAAACATGATGTCCTATTCTAGCAAATGCTCTTTCCTGATGACGTGTCCAGAGTTTCCTTTCTTGGGTGAGTTATATGCCCAGTACTTGTTGTTAGTCAGTTGTAACTCATAGTGACCATATGTATGCATAACGGAAGGAAATGTTGCCTGGTCCTGCACATGATTACTGGTATGTTTCAGGCCACTGTTGAGGTTATTGTCATCCATCTCATTAAAGGTTTCCCTCATTTCTGCTGGCCCTCTACTTGTCTAGTATACACTTTCAACATTCATAAGCAACCCTCACTTGCATGTCCACAATAGCCAACAAAGCCTGCGTGAAACATCCCGTGGAAGAGCAGTCTGCGTGGTGAATGAGGGCTTCGCTTCCCTGGGCAGGGCTGGTGGCTGACTGCCTGAAGTTTCGTACATTTCAACTGTGGGGTGTACTCTTCTGCTCCTCACTGGACTGCAAGGAGTCATCCAGAGAGAGCTGGTTTCAGAAAGCATACAGGACCGGCTTCTAACAATGAAATCACCAACCTGCTTGCAAACTCTGCTCCACCCAACGAAGTGTTTACAGTCACCGGGACTTCCAGGAGTCCCTGAGTGGGGCAAATGGTTAAGCGCTTGAGTACTAACAGAAAGGTTGGTGGTTCAAATCCACCCAGAGGTACCTCAGATGAAAGGACTGGCAATCTGCTTCTGAAAAATCGGTTACTGAAAACCCTATGGAGCACAGTATCTACTCTGATACTCATGAGGGCCCATATGCAGGAATTCGATTTGACAGCAACTGGTTTGGTTTGGTTTGGTTTCTGGGGGGCTTCAAGAAAAGAGGTGTCCTCTCTTATGGAATCATATCTAGACCCAAAACAGAAGCAAGCCAATGAGAACAATGCCTATTACTCACCTCCTCAAAGCAAGATGGGCACAGTGACAGCTGATAATCAACTGTTGTAAATAAGACAACTCTGCACTTTTATCCTGAAAGCCTGTCTGTATTACTGCCTTATCATGGCCCCTAAATTCCAAAAGTTCCCCCCTTTTTACAGGTAGATCATCTAAATTCTCATACATTAGATCTAACCAAGAAAAACTTAATAGAAATCAACTTGAATACCCTACATATTTAGCAGATGATGATTACAAAGAAGTTAAATACATACAGCCTACTTTAGGGTGATGCTAGAATGAACAGAACAGCTGCAGTCGAGCAGACCAAAACTCATGGTGACCCTGTGTGCGTCAGAGCAGAACCGTGCTCCACGGGGCTTGCAATGGCTGCGTTTTTGAAAGCAGAGTGCCAGGCCTCTCTTCTGAAGCACATACAGGTGAGTGCAAACAGCCAACCTTCTGGCTAATAGCTGAGCACGTAACCATCTGCACCACCCAGGGATTCCCAATAAAAGTCTGCAAAATAATGCACACTGTACACTTTTCCTATTTGTTCTAATTAGAATTTATAATTACTTTACAACATAAAAAGTAAACATTGACTTTGGGGTATAATTTTCAGTGGTATATGCCCTGTGTACAATGAAGGGTGGAGTTCCTGGGTGGTGTAAATGGGTAACATGCTAGGCTGCTGACCAAAAGGTTGAAGACTCAAGTCCACCTCACAAGAAAGTCCTGGTGATCTACTTCTGAAAAAGCAGACATCGAAAAACAACCCTACGGAGCACAGTTCCACTCTGACACACACGGGGCTGCCATGAGCTGGAGTCAAATGGAAGCCAACCAGTTACAATGAAGGATATTTGTAAATTAACAAACGAAATAGCTCCGATGACTCACCAAAACAAGAGCAAAGCTAAACAGCAGTGAGCACAGTAACAGAGCCGAAAACGCCTCGTGAATACTGCAGCATATTCCCTCAGACCTTCATTAGCTATAAATATTTGGGTAAGCCCCGAGTAACAGAGTAGCATTTTGTCTAAGCAGGAGTAGGTATTAACTGGCTATATTAAACCTTTTACGTTTCACAAATAGCACTTCCAAGAGTAGCTCCAGCTCTCTTCAATTCAGCTAAAACGTAACACAGCTTCCTGAAAGTGTACTGTGAACCCTGGAGTGTGGGAATGATCTCTGTCCCCTGTTGGACCTTCATCCTGTCTGAGGGTCTGGTCAGCATAGGGAGTTAGAGAGATCATGGTTGGTGGTTCAAGAGATGACAGCACACAGTGTTGCTATAGTGACAATTGTGGATGCAGACTTCGGCTAGAAGGAACCTCCCAGTGGGATTAGTCATCCACATTACCAGTAGAAATGCTTTCTGGTAAAAGCAGGACGAGAAGAGCTGTGAGAGTCCCCAAAGGGCCCAGTTGCCATTTCCAGTCAAGTGGCCTTCCATACAAGAAGATGCTTCCGATAAAACCAGCAGAGTTGATCATATTTATTTCCCTCGTTAAAGTCATGGAAAAACAAGTGACTGTGTTATAGGTACAGAAAACACTGATCTGTAAAACCATGTAAAACACAGAAACTCAACATGGAGAGCAGACGATAAATGCTAGATCAAAATCAGATGAGGCCATTTCTCCAGCCAAATCTGCCATTCTGAAACTACCAAGTCAGGAGGCAACTCAAATCCACTCCGCTGTCACTCCATATCTCATGTAGAAACATTTTAGGACAAAGTGTGGAGACTAGAGAAACTTGCCCCTCCCTGCCTCCCCTCACCAGCAGCTGCAGCCAGAGACAGAAGACAAGCTCTGAGGTCAAGAGGTGATTTCGCTAGCAGAGCTTCTCAAATCTTTTCTCTGAATTTGCCCAACAGCAGCAGCGCCGAGTGAACATTACTGGGGAAGTGGTGGGAGAGGCCATAGCAATCCTACCTACTAGTGAGACACTGCTCTTTTCGAAGATTGTATTTTTTATAAATTATGACTTATCTCAACAAATTAACGTAAAATTTGCCTTTTAAGTCATTATATAGCCATGTTGGATTTAATATCATAAAGAGAGTTTAAATATAAATGGTAGCTCTAGGATCTCTGGGGAGATGGCTTGTTCATCTTATGGGTTTTGAGATCCCTGACACACTTCCCCACACGCCTGAGAATAACCTACAGGCCAGGATGATACAGGAGGTTAATGAATTCTAAAGTCTGATGGCTCAACTTGACGACTTACAGCATTGAAGCTCACTTTTGAACACTTAACAAACAAAAAAAAAAATCAAGCATTTTGCTAAAAATGGTCAGAGCCCTTCCTTCTGTGGATATGGTATCCTCTATAAATCCTGCACTGATCCCGTGCCTTGTCTACGTCACACATTGTTCTATGTACCCCCATTTCATCTCTCAGCTCTCACTGGTAAACTCATTAGAGGCAGCTACTGTGCCTTATAAGATCCCTGCATGGTGCAAATAGCTTGTGCTCGACTGCTAACTGAAAGGGGGACCTTGTAAGAAAGGCCTGGCAATCTACTTCTGAAAGATCACAGCCATGAAACCCCTATGAAGCACAGTTCCACCCTGTAACACACGGGGTTGCCATGAGTTGGGATAAACTCTATGGCACCGGCTTAGGTTAGGTTAGGCCTGTGTCTTATCGTTTTTTCACATAACCTACTGCATTTAGCAAACAGATTCTCTAGAACAGTGACCAAGAGAATTAAGGAGTTTTTACAACAAAGACACTTCCTATTTACCCCAGTTCAGGAGCCCAGTCGGCAATGCAGAAGAACCTTTAGATCAAAGCTATTACTCTGGCCCTCCTCTGAGGCACCTCGGAGAGTATAAATTCACGAACTTGCAAAAAAGCAAGATAATCTCTTGCAAAAGTCTTTAGGAAGAAGGTGAATTTAGGGAACAAAAGAGAAAAACTGTCAAGTCAAACCTCTGCAGTACAGTTTCACTGTTTTGGTTAAAATAATTTTTCAAATAGCCAGAACCCTTGACATGCAGACCATTTTTAAGTTCAACATTAACCTGCTAAAGCATGAATCCATAAACTGTGGTCCTTGTCTGTTATGGTTTAATGCCCCCTTTAGCAGAGGAAAGGTGGCTTTCATTAGAAGACCATTCTGTTTCCTTGGTAGAGTAGTTAGAGGACCACATGCACACCATACTACTCTTTGGGAAGAAGACACACTCATTTTTAAAACGTTTACTGCCACTTTAGCGGTCAAAAAGGATTTCCGACAGCGGACATACGTTAAATACTGAAAGGATCTAGTCTAATTGCCTAAATTCAAAGCAAAATATTGAGCCTACTCTGCAACATCAGATATTTATTGGGATTACAAGAGAGAGCATGGCGGACGTTCAATGCCTTCGAAGAGCTTATACTTGACGCTTTTTCTAAAAATGAATGAAGGCAGTGCCACACACTGAAAGCCCAAGCTGAAATTGGGTGACACACATATTTTACTTTGCCTGAACACTATTAACAACTACAAAAATACCCCAACTGTTATGGATTGAATTGTGTCCCCTAAAAATAATGTGTTGTAAATCCTTACCTCTATAGCCTGTGGTTATAATCTCATTTGGCAATGGGTTGTCTTTGTTAGGTTAAGGGTACAAGGTATGTTTTCAGTCAATCTCTTACAAAATATAAAAGGAGCAGATTAAGGAAGCAGAGATGGGGGAAGACAGATGCCAAGCCACATGGATACCTCCAAGGAAGCAGGAAGCAGAAGCTGAAGAGACAAGGACCTTCCCCCAGGGCCGACAGAGAAAGAAAGCCTTCCTCCAGAGCCGGTACCCTGAATTCAGACTTCTAGCCTCCTAAACTGTGAGAAAATAAATTTCTGTTTGTTAAAGTCACGCCTTGTGTTATTTCTGTTATAGCAGCACTAGATAACTGAGACACCAACTGAGCTGATGTTTAAAATATAGCAAAAACAATGCAGAAACCCAGATTCCAGGCAGTCTTGAGTATCAGAAGTTGTGGGACACTGAGCCAGCATTCACGGCAAGAACTGACTGGAGTCAAGTAGCAGCTGCTGCCCCTCAGAGCACAGGCTCTGCAGTTCGCCACACTCCCCACTGCACCCTATCGTCTCTGGCACTGAGAGCTGTTGCATCACAACTGTTGCTTTTCTTATAATAGAATTTTTTTCTCTGTCCTAACGTCTCTATTAAATGTGGTAAAAACAAAAGGATGTTGAAGATGTCTCCATTCTTACGTATTTCATATGTAAATGGACCACTTTAGTCATTTACATTTTGGAAACAACTCAACAGCACACAACAACCACCTGTAGAAGACTGAGTCCTCAACCACTGCACTCAGAGGGTTATGTAACCACTTGCAAGGAGACCTCACCTGCACTTTGTTATGAGGAATTTGAAAAACAAAATCTGATGTGCCCTGTCAGCTCAATCTCTACATACATATGGTGGGGCAAGGACCAAAGGGACATAAATTGCAGCAATGCAAGGCCATTCTGCCATCTGTCCTTGACAGTGTTAGGCAGCTTCACAGACTGGAAAAGCAAGTGGTGAGAGAAGCATTTCCCATCTCTAAGTGGCCACAGAATCTCTGGGGCAGATGCCAACTATGGCTGCCCACATAGTCCCTATACCCAGATCACTGAACTGAATAAAAGCAAGACTCCCACATGGAAACACAAGGTAAGCTGTCTGCCCTCTGTCCTTCCAAACATGAAGAAATTTCCAGCTTCTGCCTAGGATAGAGAAAGTGGAAAAGAGCACCATTCCTATCCTAACAACACATTGAAAAAAAAAAAAAGCTATATAATCTACAAAATCATTACTTTCTTTGAACCCATCAGAGCTAAGGTTGTAGGGTAGCCAACTAGGCTGAATGTGAGAAGAGACAGGTGCCCCCAAGGAGAGAGGGCATGCAAGTCCTGGCTCAAATACAGCAGAGTACAGGAAGGTGTCTGTACAAGCAGTTAATAAGAATTTGATTAAAATTTTTAATGAATTATTAAAGGCTGAGGGTGGGCTAGCATAAGAATAGAGAATTCCTGTGACTACAAACACAGGGAAATTTGTACCACTCACAGGTTCTTCTCCACGGACCTTGACCATGTCCTCATGAGAAAGATTGAGGTCAGATGAGGCATAGGAGGCAGTCTCCCTGTGTTATGACTGGGACCACATGAGACATAGGAGAAAGTCTCCCTTGGTCATGACTGGGACCACACGAGACATAGGAGGAAGTCTTTCTTGGTCACGACTGGGGCCACACGAGACATAGGAGAAAGTCTCCCTTGGTCATGACTGGGACCACACGAGACATAGGAGGAAGTCTTTCTTGGTCATGACTGGGTCCACACGAGACATAGGAGGAAGTCTTTCTTGGTCACGACTGGGGCCACACGGGACATAGGAGGAAGTCTGCCTTGGTCATGACTAGAGCCACACGAGACATAGGATGAAGTCTCCCGGTGTTATGACTGGGGCCACACAAGACATAGGAGAAAGTCTCCCTTGGTCACGACTGGGGAAAAGCATGATGACCTCCAAGACCACCCTCCCCTAAGGAACAACAAGCTCAAGCTACTGAGAGAAGAGTAGAAAATCCTGTCACCCAGGAAACAATGAAGATTCATTGCTGCTGGGGAAAGAAAAAGAAAATAACCTTCTATGACTGAAAGAGGGTCAGAAAACCACTCTGGGGTGAGATCATTAGAGATCTATGGCTGAATAGGGCAGGATCACAGAGAAAGTCCCCTCCTCCAAGGCCAAAGAACACATGGCTTGCTGGACCAGGATAACAGAAAACCCACTGTTCTCCCACTACCACCAGGATGGTAAGCACCATCTAATAAGCAACAGCAGTCCACCACAGGGGGTAAGGGGTGGAACATGGGGACAAAAGCAAGGAGACAGACCCTCTCTGAGGTGCAGGCACACAGGGAAAGTTTAAAGCTGAGGGTGAGGCAGGTACATGAAGAAAAACTTTCCAGAAAACCAGCCCCCACCTTAAACAGAAGGTAATGCTAGAGGGATTTGAAGCTTTTGGTGCACTGAAGTTATACCACAGTAACAATAACAACAAAAATCAAGCTCATCTCCTGACTGAACTGACTCAACCCAAACGTTAATGGCCTAGCATTAGAAGAGGCGTGCCATTTCCAGGCCATTTACCTCAGTTCCTACTCTATCACACATGATGTCCAACATTCAATAAAAAAATTATGAGGCACATAAAAACAGCGAGAAAAAAACACTTCACTGCCAAGAGGAACAGCAGTCAAAATAACCAGACTCAGAGATAACCATACGTTGGAACTATCAGAGAATTAACTATGAATATATGTTAAAGGTGCTATTGGAATATGTGAACAACATACATGAACATGCAGATGGAGAATTTCAGTAGAGATATGGAAACTCTAAGAAATATTCATACGGAAATGCTAAAAATTAAAAACAAAATAAAATGACGATAAAAACCCGGTAACAGAAATAAAGAATGCCTTCAACAAGACTCATCAGTATACTCAGCACAGCCAACTTAAGAACTGGTAAACTTGAATACAGGCCAATAGAAGTTTTAAAAAGAAAGAAAGAAACCAATTGCTGTTGAACCAGTTCTGACTCATGGTGACCCCATGTGTGTCAGAGTAGAACTATGCATTATCCAAACTGAAATACTAAGAGAGGAGAGGAGAAAAATGAAACAGATCACAAAATCCAAGACTTGTGCGACGATATCAAATGATCTAACTACGGTGACTGGAATCCTAAAACAAGAAGAGAGGCAAAACAAGGCGGAAGAAATATTCAGAGATAATAGCTCATAATTTCCAAAAAAAGATATCAAATCACAGTTTCAGTAAGTTCAGAGAACTCCACCCAAGTTAAAAACATGCGTGAATGTGTGCACACACACACGCACACAGCCCTAAACACATTATAGTCAAACTGTAAAAACCAAAGGTAAAGAGAAAATATTAAAGGCAGCCAGTGAAAAGAGGAACAATAATAAAAATTACAACAGACTTCTCATCAGAAAATACGCAAGTCAGAAGACAGTGGAGTGACACCTTTAAAGTGCTGAAAGAAAAAATGAGCAAACAAACAAAACCTGCCAATCCAGATTCTAAACCTAGAGAAAACATCTTTCAAAATGAAACTGAAATACTCTTTCAGACAAACAAAACTAGAGAATTCATTACCAGCAGAAATGCACTATAAGAAACATTGAAAGAAGTTCTTCAGATAACAGGAGTATGAGAACAGTTTGTTCTAAACAAAGAAATTAAAGATTTCTAGAAATGGATAAAACAAAGATAAATATAAATGACATCTTTTCTTATTTTTCATTGCTCTATAAACAACTGACTGTTTAAAGCAAAAATAGAAGCAATTGTATCATGTGTTAACAGCATATGTAGAAATAAAATGTATTCAAAAAACAGAGAAAAACATAGAAGGGAGGAATAGGAGTATATTGTTGTAAGGTTCTTACACAATTTGAAGTAATATAATATTACTTGCAGGTAGACTGCAACTAAAGTAGCATATTGTAAACCATAGCCAATAAATAAAAATGTTTTAAAAAGAGTATAAGTAATAAGGCAACGATGGAGCAGAAATTAGATCATATAAAAATAATTACTCAAGATCTGTGAACTAACAGATATATAATGAATTAAAGAGAAACTGGAGCTTCCTAAATACTTAAAAATAATTTTTACAAAAAGATAGAAATAAGTATAAAAACTGAGGATTCAAGCTAAGCGCTAAGTACCTACTAGAAATAAACACTAATAAAACACAAAGACTAACCATCTGTTTAAAAAAAATAGGTTCAACCATTAGAGTAAACACTAATTACACAGACATGACTGAAGATTTGGAAGAAGCTGTGACAGAGAGTAACTCCTGTTTAGAGAATAAACCATCTAATGCGTGCCCATTATCCATCTAGCAGCTTAAGCTATTGATTCTAATTCATTCCTTACCCACATTGTTAACACTTTATTATCTCTGACCTTTAACTGCTGATAGAAAAACTTCTCTAGAAAAGCTTAGTAAAAACAATTTCACTTCATTTGGTTTTAGTCTCTGAACATGAGTCAAATGGATCAGTACAAAAATAAGTGGTCAGTCTGGTTCATCAAGCATGGCTTAGACATTCCCCAAGAGACGGAATCAGTCCTTCCAGTTTTCTCAAAGTGATCCCTAAAAAGGAGACTGCACTAATTCAGTTCCCATTATAGAAACAAGATTTAATGTTACTATAATTTGCCTCTACATTTATATAGTCCAAGATTTAATCATAATTCCACATCTTGTTAAAAAAAAAAAATGCTGGTGTCATGGTTTGAACTATGTCCCCCAAAAAATATGTGTAGCAATTTGGCCGGGCCATGATTCCCAGAATTGTATGGTTGGCCTCCATTTTGTGATTATAATTTTATGTTAAAGAGGATTAGGGTGGGATTGTAATACCACCCTTACCCAGGTCACATCCCTGATCCAATGTAAAGGGAGTTTCCCCAGGGTGTGGCCTGCACCACCTTTTACCTTACAAGAGATAAGAAAAGGGAAGCAAGCAGAGAACTGGGGACCTCACACCACCAAGAAAGCAGTGCCAGGAGCTGAGCGCGTCCTTTGGGTCTGGGGTCCCTGCGCAGAGAAACTCCTAGTCCGGGGGAACATTGATGAGAAGGCCGACAGATGGAGAAAGCCTTTCCCTGGAGCTGACACCCTGAATTTGGACTTTTAGCCTACTTTACTGCGAAGAAATAAATTTCTCTTTGTTAAAGCCATCCACTCGTGGTATTTCTGTTGTAGCAAAACTAGATGTCTAAGACGGTTGGTACCATCTTCCTTCACCTCTTCATTCCCTTGATGAGCTGTCACTAGTCTATGTAATTTATTCATGCTTGAAATCAGAAGACTTCCTGGTCTTCAGAGATATTTATATCTCTTTCTCAAAGACTATAGCCTTCAGTATGGATTACGCCTCAACATAAAGAAAACAAAAGTCCTCACCGCTGGGCCAATAAGCAACATCAAGATAAATGGAGAAAAGATAGAACTTGTCAAGATTTCATTTTACTTGGATCCACAATCAACACCCACAGAAACAGCAGTCAAGAAATCAAATGATGTACTACTGCATGGACAAAATCTGCTGCAAAAGACCTCTTTACAGTGTTAAAAAGCAAATATGTCCCTTTGGTGACTAAGGTGCCCCTGTCCCAAGCCACTGTATTTTCAGTAGCTTCATATACATGTGAAAGCCAGACAATGAAAAAGGAAGACGGATGAATAATTGACTCATTTGAATTATGGTGATGGTGAAGAATATGGAATATACCAATTGACTGCCAGAAGAACAAACAAATCTGTCTTGGATGAAGTACAGCTAGAATATTCCTTAGCAGCAAGGATGGTGAGACTTTGTCTTACGTATTTTGGACATGTTATCAGGAGAGACCAGTTCCTGGGGAAAGACATCATGCTTGGTAAAGTAGAGGGTCAGAGGGGAAGACCCTCAAAGAGATGGACTGACACAGTGGCTGCAATGATGGGCTCAAGCATAGCAATGACTGTGGTTGGTGCAGAACCTGGCAGTGTTTCATTCTGCTATACATGGGGTCACTATGAGTCAGAACTGACTTGAAGGCATGTAACAACAAATACCTCTTTCTGTGTAATTTGGTTCTAAACTATATATTTAAAAAAATCTCCATTACATTCATGATTACTTGAAACAACAAAGTAATAGGTCACAATAAAGTTAGTATAAGAAAAAAAAAACTTATAAAAACATAATATTAAAAAAACTTACAGTATAAGAACAATAAAATTTCCCATGTATATTTCAATGTACTCATTTAGGATGTAATTGTAAAAATGCCAACCTCAAACATTCATTTGATATTCAGATTTTTATTTTCAAATAGACCCTTTTCTGAAACGCAACATTTCATAGAAATAGTATTTCATTTGGAGGCTTCTGAGTTTTCTATCAGCCCATCAGCAAATATTTCAAATCTAGAAAGGAAATATTCTAGGTTGAGAAGACTTCGTAGAGACGAGAGGGTGTAGAATACGCAACACATCATGTTCCCTTCCTGGTTCAGTTGCTAACCACTCGGGTGAACTATGTATGAAACTGCCAATACCGGACTACTTTTGACCAGCAAAATTGGCAGTTTCATAAGGTCCAATAGCTTTACGACCTGGACAAGTAGCATAACATCCTTCTTATTGTTTCCTCATCTAAAACTAAATGGTTGACTTACTAGATTTTAATTTCATTTCCTCGTAAAAAAGTACGTATGTGGTCCTGAAAAACCAAAGGAAGTGAAGACATCTGTCTTAGGCTGGGTTCTCTAGGGAAGCAAAACCAGTAAAGCATATAAATATATATAGAGAGAGATTTGTAACAAAGAAACAGCTCACGTGATTGTAGAGGCTGGAATGTCCCAAGTCCGTGGATCAGGATAGAGGCTTCTCCTGATTCACGTAGCTACAGGGGCTGGTAAACCCAAGATTGGCAAGTCGGAGAGCTGGGGTCTTGCTCATAGGCTGTGAAAATCAACAAGTCCCAAGATTGGAAGGCAAGACCACAAGGCTTCTCCTGATTCACACAGCTGCAGGGGCTGGTGAATCCAAGATCTGCAGGTTGGAGAGCAGGGCCCTTGCTCACAGGCTGTGAAGATCTACGAATCCCAAGATCCACAGATAAGCTGCTAGCTCAAGTCCCAAGAACCAGAGGTCAGGTGAACAGGAGGCAGCTACAGGATCCAGAGGAGGCAAAAGCCAGAACGTCCACTTATATTCAGATGCAGGCCACAGACCCAAGACAACTCCCTTTCAACTGACTGGCTACTGGCAGCAGATCCCATCATGGGGGTGATCCCATATAAACACTGAGAATCATGGCCCAGCCAAGTGGACACACAATCTTAACCATCACAACGTTGATCCAAGGAGTTTAGTCTACTCAAAACAAAAAAAACAAACCCATTGCCATCAAGTCAATTCCGACTCAGAGCAACCCTATAGGACAGAGTACAACTGCCCTGTAGGGTTTCCAAGTTGCGGCTGGAGGATTAAAAGCGCTGACCTTTTGGTTAGCAGACGAGTTCTTAACCACTACGCCACCAGGGTTCCCTAGTCTACTCAGGGGAGGTAAAATAGATACAAGTAAAAATCCTAAATCCTACAGATCTAGTCAGACAATAAAGGGCCCTAAACCAAACGAAACCAAACCAAGCCTGATGCCCTCGAGTCGATTCCGACTCATAGAGATCCTAAAGTGATTTAAAAGAAAAAAAAAAAAGATCATGAATGTGTTGGTCAGAAACGGAAAATGAGAAAAGTTTGGAATTTATCTCATCCTAATAAAGCAACTTCTGTTAATACAAATGAAGTCACTTCACAACCATCCTGATTTCAATTACCTGCTTTGTGACATATCCAGGGTCATCTTTCAAAGCTGGGCAGTCTGGCTACTGTGTGCCAGTGTAAATAGTTAAGATTGCCTGTAATACTTCATAACTAAGAGTGACAGCCTCAGCTCCAACTCCCCTATTTCCTTGATAAACCCAAGACCACAAAACACACTTTTCCCAGACCTGCCTAAATAGCCTGTTTTCTTGCTAAATCCAACTCTATAGAACATATGTGCCTAGGACTTGTTTACCCTTTTCCAAAAACTGATAACACTTAATCTTAGCAGAACAACTGTCTCAGTCCCAGCCCTACCACATTCCTGTTCCTCCTTTTCTTTTCCACATGACCAACCCAAGTGCCTGTCGAACCAATGTGACTCATAGCGACCCTACAGACCCTTTAGGACAGAACAGAATTGCCCCATAGGGTTTCCAAGGAGTGGCTGGTAGATTTGAACTGCCAACCTTTTGGTTAGAAGCATGAGCTCTTAACCACTGGGCCACCAGGGCTCCCAAGTGCCTGTAACATCTATAAAACACACATACGCTTAAAAAAAAAAAAAACCCATTGGCCGTCAATTCTGACTCATGGCAACCCCTTGTGTTACAGAGTAGAATTGTGCTCCATAGGGTTTCCGTACGGAAGCAGATTGCCAGGCCTTTCTTCCATGTGCTGCTGGGTGCGTTCGAATGCCAATCTTTAGGTTAGTAGTCCAGTACAAACCGTTCGTGCTAGCCAGGGGCCTCTGCAACATCTATAGCTTATGCTAATTGCAGATTCTTGCAGCCAGCTCCTAGAGTGCCGAGAAGAGGCCAGCCATTTCTACCTGCTGACCCTTTATCTGCTGACAACAACAGGCTCAACACACAGTTTCCTGAGTAAGAGAAAGAAAACAGAAGTGGCTGAATGATCTGCTAATGGGCTGGCCTTCGATGGGGAGGAGGAGGAGCACAGGACTTCCTGCTTTACCGATGAACGGGCACACAACCTGCGGAGGCTCACGGGCCAGAGCTATTTCTATCTTCTCATGTTCCTTTCCCTCTCCTCGTTTTTCTGGCACGTCCAGTGTTTGGCGGAGTTTGGCGGTAACAAACTTCAACCAGAACACATGTGCTTAGGGTGCCTGGCTCCCATATTAAGTGACCTCATCCAATCCACTCCAGTTCGTTCAACAAACCTGAAGTTTTCCATGGAAGCCCTGACATGAGAAATTGGGGAGCATAATAAAGTATCCTGAGGGTGGCAAGTTATACTGTCTACTTGGCGATTTGCTATAAGAATTATTCAGTATAAAACTGTGATGTCTGTATCTTCTTGTTAGCTGCTGTCGAGTCGGCCCCAACTTAAGGCAACCACATGCACAATGGAACCAAACGCTGCCCGGTCCTACACCATCTTCCTAATTGCTTGTAGATCAGACTGCTGTGATCCATAGGGTCTTCACTGGCTCATTCTCAGAAACAGATCGCCAGACCTTTCTTCTCAGTCCGTCCTACTCTGGAAGCTCCACTGAAACGGGTTCAGCATCATAGCAACAGGCAAGCCCTCACTGACGGATGAGTGGTGGCTGTGCATGAGGTGTAATGGCCAGGAATGGAACCCGGGTCTCCTGCATGGAAGGTGAGAATTTTGCCACTGAACCACCACTGCCCCCATGCAAGTGTCTCAGTTAACTTTAATTCATACACTAGAGGTGCTCAGTTAGCATAATCAGGAATCCACGCTGCACAGGTAGCTTTTGGGCATTTCAAATATTGTTACTGAAATGGACACCAGGAGGCTTATTAATTAGAGACATGAGTGGTGTTCACCATACGCCGTTGGCCAGAAGGAGGTGTACGAATCAGCAAGCGGGCAGATGAACTGCTTTAGAGCAGAGCTCGCGAGGCAGAACCTCATTACATCGCTACCTCGTTTCCCTGCGTTAAGGAGAACCCTGTGGTGGGTGGCCTGACCCAACTGTAAAGTAGCCTGTTCCTGTCTTCAGAATATTACTGTGTAAAAAAGATACGCCATTATAGTGTAGGAAGCACAGAAGTATAATCATTTATAAAAGTACAAAGGGAAATATTTAAAAATTATATTATTGGCTGAAATTAGAAGAAAGAGAAACGTGCTAACTTTTTCATTACTTGGAGTAGAAAAATAGTAAACGATGCCTGAAGAAACAAAGAACTAAACACCTTCTATAAGTTTATAGCTTTAAAGGTAACCACTAAAACAAAAATATACACCTCACGACTGCTATGAGTTGGAATTCACTCAACGACAACGGGTTTGGTTTAAGATATCAGAAAGGAGCCCTGGTGGCACAGTGGTTAAAGCACTCAGCAGTTAACCAAAAGGTTGGCGTTTTGAATTCACCAGCAGCTCCGCAGAAGAAAGATGTGGTAGTCTGCTTCCACAAAGACTGCAGCCTTAGAAACCCTACGGGGCAGTTTTACTCTGTGCTATAGAGTCACTAAGAGTCGGCATCAGCATCGACTCTACGGCAACAGGTTTGGGGTTTTATTTCTTTTTTAGGTATCAGAAGTATGCACCAAAAGCAAAGCACATAGACCACACAGAGAATTACTTTTTATAAAAATGATTAAAATAGAAAATACAACAAATTAATTTGAGAGTGTTATATACAAATACAACACTTTCATCAATATATGAAAATGGGGTGAATGCTTACTAAAGACATACTTGAAAATCTAACCCTTCAAAATGCACACTGTTTTGGTTATCTACTGTTGCATAACAAACAATCCCAAACTTATGGCTTAAGACAGTAATTCATCATTACTCATCATTCTGTAGGTAAACCAGGCTTAGTTGAGGGATTCTAGGGGTTTCTCATGTGGTTGCAGTCAAATGGTGGCTGGAGCTGAGATCATCTGAAGGTTCAGCTGAGCTGAACATCCAAGACGATTTCTTTGGCCACGTATCTGGTTCTCAGCTGGGTAAGGCTGGCATCTCTCTCTCCTTCTCTCTCTTCTCCAAGAAGTCTCTCTACATACTTAGCTTGGGCTTCCTCCCAACATGGCAGTCTCAGAATAGTCAGCCTTCTTTCATGGCAGTTGGCTTCCCCAGAGTGGGCGTTCTAAGGGACCCAGGCAAAAACTACAAGCTTCTTACGAGTTAGATTTGGACATCTTGCAGTGTCCCTGCCTCCATATTCTACTGGGCAAAAGCCAGTCCAGAGCCAGCCTAGAATCAAGGGTAAGGGACTACACAAAAGGGTGAATACCAGGAGACATGGCTCATTGCCAGGCAGCTGGGGTTCCATGTGGAGACCGGTGACTACCTACCACACACATAAATCAAAGTATTTCAAAAAGACAGAAAATAAAAGAATGGTAAAGGTATAAGACATGACAACACAAAGAAAGCTGAGTTTGCAATCTGAATAGTAAAAGGTGCAGAATTTGACAAAATGCCACAAACAGAACAAAAAGGGTACTTTGTAAGTTCCAGTTCTTAGGAATATATAGTAATTGCAAATATCAATATACCAAATAACTTTCACAAAACAAAAATTATAGGAAACAAAAATACATCTGAAGTCAGTCATATCAATTTCCCCCAATCCATGAAAGAGCAAATACACATTTTTAAATATCTCATTAATATAATAAGATAGATCTGATTGACAGACTTCAAACTTGGCAACCTAAAAATGATAAACACCATCTTTTCAAGTGTCCCTGTAATGGTCACAGAAAAGATCATACATTAAGCCATAAGTAAAACCTCAATTTATTTTTAAAAACAGAAGTACTACAGAAAACATTCCATGATTAGAGTATGAGTAAAATCAGAATAACAAAATCAAAAAGAAAAGGGCTTTGGGGGCTAGAAATATAAAAACAACTTTTAACTATCTGGTCACAAAGGAAATTAAAAATGTAAATGCAGAACTGGAGAAAGCAATGATAATAAAATCACCATTTACCAGACCCTCTGGGATACAGCTAACCTGATTTAGAAGAAAAACTGTAGCCTTACATATCTATTCTTCATAAATATTCATTCTTAAAAATGAAAGAGTTAAAAACAAATAACTTAAACATTGTTCTCACTTAGTAAAAGAATAATGAAAGAAGTAAATCAGAAAGAATTATAAAGATAAAAGAAGTAAATGAGTTGCAAGCAAAAATCATACAACTAATAAAATCAAAAGCTAATTTTCTAAAAACTGTATTAAGTCAGACAAACTACTAGCTTACCCCATTTAAAAAGGAGAATATATAAAACTAAAAAAATGAAAATGAAGGCAATCATAAATCCAGAAGAAATTAAAAGATTAATGTCTTATGCTTGTTCTCTAGAGGAACAAAACCAGTGAAGTGTATTTATATCAGAGAAATTTATTTCAAGGTGTCTCAGTCATCTGGTACTGCTCCAACAGAAATACCACAAGTGGATGGTTTTAACAAAGAGAAATTTATTCGCTCACAGTCCAGTAGGCTACAAGTCCAAATTCAGGGCATCAGCTCCAGGGGAACGCTTTCTCCGTCAGCTCTGGAGAAAAGTCCATGTCATCAGTCTTCCTTTGGTCTGGGAGCTTCTCTGTGCAGGAACCTCAGGTCCAAAGGACGCACTCTGCTCCCAGCACTGCTTTCTTGGTGGTATGAGGTTTCCATGTGTCTCTACTCGCTTCTCTTTTATGTCTCAAAAGAGATTGCATTAAGACACTGATCTTGTCAACCTCATCAGTATAACCTCATCACAGTGATAGAATTTATAACACATGAGGAGATCACATATAATCTCATCATAGTGGTAGAGTTTACAACACATAAGGAAATCACAGCAGATAACACAATCATACAATACTGGGAATCATGACCTAGCCAAGTTGCTACCCACGTTTTTTGGGGGACACAATTCAATCCATGACACAAGGAGATGGCTCGTGCAGTTGTGGAGGCTGACAAACTACAAATCCATCGGTCAGGCATCAGACTGAAGGCTTCTCCTGACTCACGTGGTCGCAGGGGCTTACAACCCCAAAATCTGCAGGTCAGGTGGCAGGCTGCTGGCTCAATCCCAAGAACTGAGGTCAGAGGATCAAGTCAGATACAGGGTCAAGAGAGAGCAAGCTTTGCTAGAACATCCATATATACTGGACGCAGGCCACACCCACAAGGAAACTCCTATTTCAACTGCTTGGCTGCTCACATCAGATCACAAAATGGAGGATGATTATATAATACCTGCCAAACTACGGAGAATCACGGCCTACCCAAGCTGACACATAATAACCTTAACCATCACAATTAATAAGAGTTTAATCCAATGTAAGTAAATTTTAAAAACTTGATGTAATAATTTCTAGGACATCAAAACTGACAACAGAAAAGGTAGAAAATCAGATTACTTAAATGCAAGTAATGTAGAAAATAGTCAGAGACACTCATCAGAAGTTCCAGAGGGTTTCACAGGCAAATTCTGCCAAACATTAAAGAAATAATGAACCCAAAGTTATTTAAATTGTTTTTGGACACAGAAAGAGAAGGAAAAGACCAAAATTCTTTCTATAAAGCTATATAATATTAATATCAAAATCTTGCAAAGATAACAAATATTCTCATTTATAAATATTAATTCAAAAATTCCACATAAGATATTAACACCAGGATCCAACAGAAGGTTAATAAAATAATACACCATGATCAAGTATGTTTTCTTCCAGAAATGAAAGGTTAGTTAAACATTATTCAATATTTGGAGGGTAACTCCTCATATTACTAATTGAAGTAGAAAAATCAAATGATCATTTCCATAGACACCAAAAAAGGGCATTTCTAAAAACTCAAACATCATTCTTTATAAAAGGACTCAATAAAACAGAAATAGAATGATAGCCCTTAACTTAAACTTAGTCCATATATTAATGGTGAGGAAGAAGCAACACTGTCCACTGCCATCACCATTACCTATCTTACTGGAGACACTAGCCCACTCAAGTACATACGACAAAGGAACCCAAGAGTAAAATTAAAGAACAAAGGGAAAATCAATGCTATTTGCAGATGATGGGTATGCACCCCAGATTCCAAATCAAATTTCATCTGAAGGCGCAGAAAGGTAATGAAAGTAAGGGAAAAGGTGCAACAAACTAAAAGAGAATCTAGTAAGATAACAGAGCACAAACTTAATATGCAGAAACCAACAGCACTCATACATGGGAAAAACAACTCAGAGGAAACGCTGGTCTAAATGACCATGCAATAGCAACAGAAGGTAAAACATTAAGGAACACGCAAGAAATAGGGATGCCTGTTAGAGGGAGGGAAGCATTAAGGCTCCACAGAGAGACAGAAAACAAACGCAATCGCACACTGTGTTCTTGGCTACCAAGACTCAATACTGTAAAGATGTCAGCTCGTCCTACAGTGTCTACAAATTGAACATTCCAATAAAAACACCAACATCGTTCAGGGAGGGAGGCTGGGTAATGGGGAGTAATTAGACAGCGGATTTTGGTGTTTATGTGGAAAAATGAACAGAAGAGTCAGGGAAACTTTAAACTAGGAAAGGAAAGAGGGAGTCCAGGTATTAATATCAGAAGATTTATGTCAGATATTAAAATATGAAGCCTCAGTAATAAAAACGAAGTTGTACTGGCTCATGAAGAGACTGACTCCCAGAACTAAAGAGAAGGCGGAAATGCAGTACCCAACGGCTACAGGGACTTAGTGTTTGATGAAGGGACATCTCAGGTCCACAGGGAAAATGAAGTTCTCCATAAACAGTGCTGAGACCCTGGGTCAGTATCGGGCCCACACTTCACATGACCCGCTAAGATGAACTGGAAGGGATCACAGGCAGAAGTTGAAACAATACACCATTAGAGGGCCAGGACACAACATGGGTATGTTCCTTCATAACCTTGGAGTCCGGGAGGGCTTTTTACTCTGATTTAAAATTCAGAAGCCAAAAGAAAGGAAAACATTAACGACTTTACCTATATAAAAATAATAAGCCTCTTTATGGTAAAAACAAAACCCACAGGCGGTTGTGTATAACAGAGTCTTTTATTTTCCCCTCCTTCCTCATCTCCTCTTTGGGCTGATGCCAGGGGAGTTAGGACAGGATGAGAGATGGAGTGAGCGCGGGGTCTGCTCTCACCCCCGTATTCCATTCCACCCCTCCCCCCTCCTTGCTCTCCAGGCCCCTGAGACCCCAAGTCTAGCCAGCACGCGTGTTGACTGAGAGGAAAAGAATTTTCAGTTGAGTGAGAAACTTGAGTTTTGAAATGGACAGCCCTAATAACCAAAAGAAGACTCTCAGTAATAACAGATATGAGCTATCATAAAAGGTATCCTGGAGAGGCCTCGCCATGCGGTGGGACAGAGGGGTTCCACGGAAAAGAGACGCAGTTTCACATCTATTCCTCAGCAAGTTGAGGCTACTCAAAAGCCCAGGGGCCCTTCTATAGCTCCTAGTGACTTATCAATACACAGACGCTATTGTTGTTACTAGGAGCCCCTGGGTACCCAAATGGGTAAGCGCCTGACTAGTAGCCAAAAGGTTGGAGGTTCAAACCTGCCCAGAGGTGTCTCAAAATGAAGGCTTGGCGAACTGCTTCCAAAAGGTCAGAGCCTTGAAAACCCTATGTGGCACAGTTCTCTGCACACGTGGTGTTGCCGTGAGTCGGAACTAACTCATTGATAGCTAACGTTGTTAATGCTCAGAGAGCAAGCTCAGCGTAAAAACAGGCAAGATGACAAGGAAGCAGTTTACTCAATGAGAGAAAAAGCTTCCTAACAGCCAGAGCCACCACTCAGAGCACCTTGCTGGCCTGGGATCGTTGGGCCATTGGGACGGGAGGTTGAGGCTGGGCGGCCAACAGTAACTATGAAAGAGAATTCTTCCATTGGGTGGGAGACCTCTGAAGTCCTGGAGAACCTCTGAAGTCCTTTCCAACTCAAAGTCTATGCATTCCTCATTCTTTCCCTCCAAACAAAATACTTCAGGGTGTGTTGTTTGCCCTTGGCTAACCTTGCCAACAAAAGCAGAGTGCAGTGAATGATTCAGAAACCTCCACTCTCGACTTCTAATGTCATGCCATGTTCATAGCGCAGAATGCTTTCATAGGTGCTCACTTTCGTCTTCAGTTCCAGTGTTCTCTACACTCAAGTCTTTTTTGCTGAAGGCACAGGAGGGAGATTTTGAGTTCTGTGGGAAGAACCAGCTTATGGCTGAACCCAGGAACAGAGGTAAATGCACAAAGTATAACTCCCATTCCCAGCCTCAGGAACTAGCTAGCACATCGTTGTCTGGGCCAGTGGGGAGCAACACTGCTATGTATCTGCTCTTCTTCTGTTACCCTCTTAGCCTTCTTTAACAATACATGGCTAAATATCAAAAGGAGTCCTTGGGTGGTGCAAAAGGTTAATGAGCTCACTGCTAACCGAAAGGCTGGAGGTTTGAATCCACCCCGAATTGCCTCGGAAGAAAAGCCAGGTCATCTACCTCTGAAAACCAGCCACTGAAAACCCTATGAGACACAGTTCTACTCTGACACAAATGGGTTGCCATGAGTTGAAGGAGACTCAACGGCAACTGATTCTGGATCATTGAAAAGGTTCTTTATCTTACATCTTACCTTTTTTTCCTGTCGCATCAGTACTCATTCATCTCGCCTCTGCTTTTTTACATGGTTGATTTAGAATGGCAAATAAGCTGGCTCGAGTCTTCCAGGACAAATTGCACACGGGTGGCTCCCTCCTTGCAGATCAACAGTATCCCCAGCTCTTCTGACACTGTTGTTTTTTGTTATTACGTGTTTTCACTGAGTCTGGTTTCCAGCAGAAATGGTGTATCTCTAGCTTGTTGTTGTTGTTAATTGCCATAAAGTCACCTCCAACTCATGGAGACCCATGTATAACAGAATAAAACATTGCCCAGTCTTGCACCATCTTCACAATCTTTGATATGTTTGAGTCCACTGTTGTGGCTATTTTGTCTGTCAGTTTGTGGAACTGTGGTGGCTTACATGTTGCTGTGATGCTGGAACTATTCTATCAGTATTTGAAATACCAGCAGGGTCACCCATGGTAGACAGGTTTCAGTGAAGCTTCTAGAACAAGACAGACTAGGAAGAAAGGCCTCGTGATCTACTTCCAAAAATTAGCCAGTGAAAACCCTACAGATCACACCAGAACGTTGTCCGACTCATTTACTTTGGACACATCACCAAGAGAGATCACAGCTGGAGGAGGACATCACGTTTGGTGAAGTAGAGGGCCAGCAAGGGCGAGGAAGGCGCTCAGTGATAGGGACTGTCTTGATAACTGCAACAACGGACTAGAGCGTATCAAGGATTGTGAAGATGGCACAGGACTGGGCAATGTTTTATTCTGTTATACACAGGTTGCCATGAGCTGGAGCTGACTCTATGGCAACTAACAACCACCAGCTAGAGATACAACATTTCTGCAGGAAACCAGATTCTGTGAAAAAGCATCACAAAGATGACACAAGACCGGGCAACATTTTGTTCTGCTGTAAATAAGGTCATCATGAGCTGGAGTCCACCTGACAGCAGCTAACAACATTAATTTCTTTTCAGTTTATAGCTGAGGATCTACATCTGGCGATAGAAGTGTAGTGACCATTTTGTTCTAGATATTTTCTGGGGTGATAACGTAAACATGAAGCCCTGGGGGCAAAAGGCTGGCAGCTCGAATCCATCAACTGCTCCTTGGAAACCCTATGGGGCAGTTCTACTCTGTCCTATAGGGTCGCTATGAGTCAGAATCGACTTGACAGCAACGGATTTGGAAAGTAAGCATCTTTTCAGCCTTCAAGCTGGCAACACAACATGGACTCCATGGAACTGAATCTCGTCAGCAAAGGGAACAGACTGCTCAGGAAAGGTTCCACGGATGATGCCGTCGCCTCCCTAACCTGGCTGGTGAAGACACAGATGGCAGAGCAGGAAAAGCAATGAGTACGAAATAGAGATACTAACGATGCCAGGGAGCTGTTTACTACAAATACTGTCTCTGGCTTGTCTGTGCAATGCTAGCCTGGTGCTACATGCTCAACGCAGCTAGTACCGACAGCAGAACATTTTAAATATCAAGCAAGCGCGAAAGACAAAAAGGAAATCGTTTTGAACAAAGTCTCAAGGCATCCATTCGAAACGCATTAGGGTGAAAATGAGAATTTACTGGAAATTTGCCTAGAGCTACATCCCTACAACAACATTTTAAACGACTGCCTCTCCCAAAGCTTACCTCAGATTCTGCATCCCCTGGGTCCCTCTCCATTCCTTCCCAGCTGGGCAAGAGCATGGGTGCTGACATCATGAAGTCTCGGGTCTGAGTCAACCTTGCGCAACCTTGAGCAAGTTATGGTCTTCCCTGAGCCTCCGGTTCCCCATCCATGAAATGGAGACACTGAAATCTACTGTTCTAGGAACGTAGCAAGATTTTTAAAAGTATTCAAATGCACAGCGCTCAAGTAAGGTTCAAATATACTGAGACCCTGGTTCCCCTTTCTGCCTTTGCATACTCTCACTGATAAAATGGCTGTCCAATATGACCTAAAAGTCAGAGTACAGGATTAAGCAAACGTGCCTCTTTTAAAAAATCATAAAGATCTATGACAGAGTTTAGCAAACTTTTCCTGTAAAGGGCTAGATAACAAGTATTTGGGGTTTTGCAGGCCTTATGATGTCAGACTAAATCCTGCACTCTGCCATTGTAGAGCAAACACAGCCAAAGGCAATATGAAATGAATGGGTGTGACTGGGTGTCATAAAACTTTATTGACAAAAGTGGGCCAGGGCTGTAGCTTGCCAACTCCTAATCTATATTTTACTGCTAAAAGTAGACTCTTGGTTTCAGATTTAGTTATACTAAGTAAGTTATTTAATGGTAGAAGATCAGAGAGGAAAGAAAATTGAACCTAAAAAAAATTGAGTCCTGGCCTTGACACCGGGAGTGATAAACTGAAGAGGAACAGCATCGCATTCATCGTCAATCAAGATCCATCCTGAAGTACACTGTCAGTGGTAAGATAATATCCATACACCTACAAGGAAGATCACTTAATTCGACTATTATTCAAATTTATGCATCAATCGCTAATGCCAAAGATGAAGAAATTGAAGATTTTTACCAACTTATGCAGTCTGAAATTGATCAAACGTGCAATCAACATGCAATGAAAACAGAACGCAGAAATTATCGAACAATATCATTAATATCACTTGCAAGTAAAATGTTGAAGATCATTCAAAAATGGTTGCAGCACTCCATCCATAGGGAACTGCCAGAAATTGAAGCCGGATTCAGAAGAGGATGTGGAACAAGGGATATCATTGCTGATGTCAGATGGATCTTCTCTGAAAGCAGAGAATACCAGAAGGATGTTTACCTGTGCTTTATTGATTACGCAAAGGCATTTAACTGTATGGATCATAACAAATTATGGATAACATGACAAAGGATGGGAATTCCAGAACACTTAATTGGGCTCATGCGGAACCTGTCTGTACATGAACCAAGAGGCAATTGTTCAAAGAAAACAAGGGGATACTGCGTGGTTTAAAATCAGAAAAGGTGTGTGTCTGGGTTGTTTCCTTTTACCATATTTGTTCAATCTGTATGCTAAGTAAATAATCCAAAAAGCTGGACTATATGAAGAAGAACGGGGCATCAGGATTGGAGGAAGACTCATTAACAACCTACATTATGCTGATGACACAACCTTGCTTGCTGAAAGTGAAGAGGACTTGAAGCACTTACTGATGAAGATCAAAGACCACAGCCTTCACCATGGATTACACCTCAACATAAAGAAAACAAAAATCCTCACAACTGGACCAACAAGCAACATCATGATAGAGAGAAAATACTGAAGTTGTCAAGGATTTCATTTTATTTAGAGCCACTATCAATGTCCATGGAAGCAGCAGTCAAGAAATCAAATGATGATTTGCATCGGGCAAATTTGTCACAAAAGACCTCTTTAAAGTGTTAAAAAGCAAAGATGTCACTTTAAGGACTAACGTACACCTGCCTCAAGCCATGGTATTTTCAATCGCCTCATAAACTGGACAATGACTAAGGAAGACCAAAGAAGAATCGACGCATCTGAATTACGGTGTTGGTGAAGAATATTGAATATACCATGAACTGTGAGAAGAACAAACAAATCTGTCTTGGAAGAAGTACAGCCAGAGTACTCCTTAGAAGTGAGGATGGTGAGATCTAATCTCAGGCACTCTGGACACGTCATCAGGAAAGACCAATCCCTGGACAAGGACATCATGCTTAGCAAAGCAGGTCAGTGAAAAAACAAGACACCCCTCAACAAGATGGACCAACACAGTGGCTGCAGCAATGGGCTCAAACATAGCTGCAACTGTGAGGATGGCGCAGGACTGGGCAGTGTTTCATTCTGTTGTACATGGGTTGCTGAGTCAGAACTGACGCCACCTAACAACAACAACACACATACATCAAGAGTCCCTAAGTGGCAAAAATGGTTTAGCACTGGACTACTAGCTGAAAGGTTGGTGGTTTCAACCTACTCACAGGCACCCATGAAGACAGGCCTGGCGATCTTCTGAAATATCACAGCCTTGAAAACTCTATGGAGCGGTTCTACTCTGAACACATGGGGTCACCATGAATTGGGTTCACCTCTACAGCAACTAACAAGAACAGCAACATATACACATACATAACCATACATATATTATTGTTCTTGTTAGTTCCCATGGAGTCAGTTCAACTCATGGTACCTCATGCATAACCGAATAAAAAGCTCCTGATCCTGCAGCATATATTATTATGTGTATATATCTTATGTACACACACACACACACATCTTATAGCGGTGTCATGTTTTTTGTTTAACTGACAAGGGTGCATGATCCTTGAAGCTTACAGACCACTTCTTTAAAATGCCTGGTCCAATCCTGCCCCAACGCCACCTTCCCACTCTCCATCCTACATCACAGTGAGGTCTACACCAGCACTAGCATCATCCTCTTCTTCACCACTGGACCCCCATGATGTTCAGGTCCAAACTGCTTGCGGTAGGCGACTTCCAAGAAGGCCCTAATGATGCCCCCTCCTGGTATTCACACCCTTGTGTACTGTATTTTTCACAAATAACATGCCCATGCAAATAACACATCTTCACATATAATGCACATAGCATGCCTAGGAAAGGCTGTGAGGTTGGCAAAAAAATGTGTAACATAGACATTATTTGCATAAAAATATGGTAGTCCCCTCCCCTTGAGTGTAGGCAGGACCTAATGACTTGCTTCTGACCAATAGAATATGGCAAAGGTGATGAAATGATACTTCACTGATCTGGTTACAAATGACCATGACTTCCATCTTGCTGGTAGACCCTCAAATGCCTTTTCAGCTTTAACACTTTGAGGAAGCAATCTACCATGTTAGGGTGGCAGCCCATGTGACAAGGACCTGAGGGTGCCTCCAACCAATGGCCAGCTAGTAACTGAGGCCCTTGGTCCAACAGGCCCCAGGAACTGATTTCTGCAACAACCTCATGAGCCTGAAAGCAGATCCTTCCCCAAGGATCTCACACTGTGAGATAATAAACGTGTGTTGTTTGAAGCTGCAGACTTCTGGGGTAATTTGTTATACCACAAGAGAAAACTAATACGATGCTTCTTCACCAAGCCTCTTGAGATTTACTATCCCCAAACATTCCTGTTCCCATTTCTGTGCTTCTGTCTTCACTCTCATGTCTTCCTGACTTTCCTTCTTGCCTTAAAAATTCTGAGGTGTACTGGATGGTGCCTGGCTACCACCAACAACCGCCCTGACAGGGAACACAACAGAGTCCCTGATGGAGTGGGGGAAGGGTGGGATACAGAAATCAAATTCTAGTAAAAAAAAAAAAAAAGCCAGACTTAATGGTCGACTGAGACTGGAGGAATCCCAGAGGGCATGGCCCCCGGACTCTCTGTTAACCCAGAACTAAAACAATTCCTGAAGCCAACTCTTCAGACAAAGACTGGACTGGACTGTGGGACATAAAATGATACTCGTGAAGAGTGTGCCTCTTAGCTGAAGTAGATACAAGAGACTAAATGGGCAGCTTCCGTCCGGAGGTGAGATGAGAAGGCAGAGATGATTAGTAGCTGGTTGAATGGACACAGGAAATCAGGGGTGGAAAGGAGGAGTGCGCTGTTACAGTACAAGGAGAGCAATTAGGGTCACATAACAACATACGTATAAATTTTTGTATGAGTGACTAACTCACCACTTCATGGTTTTCCTCCTCTCTGGCACTCTTCTTCTGTCTCCTGCAGGTGCTCTTCTTCCTTCACCTCTTCTTCCTTCACTCATCCTTTAAAGAGCATCCCATCTTTAGCCCTCTTCTCTTCTCACTCTGGGTAACTTCATCCGTTGCTATACGATGAGTTTTCAAATATATACCCTAGCCCAGATCATTTATGGAAATTTATGGCCATAAAGACAACTGCATCAGGGGCATGTTTACTTCAAACTCACTATGTCCAAAACTCAACTCAAATGACAAGTGTTAAAGCAGCACTGCCATCTATACTTGATTCCACGCTAAACTCCTGCTCCTCTGTAGTGTAGTGAATTACTTAATACGGCCCTTCTACCATAGTCTTTGTGACTCCCACAAAGTGATTTGGTGGGACTATGCAAATATGGTATTTGGGGTCCATCAAGGGGATTGGACAGTCTGCAAAGAAAGCAAATAAGGTGCATGGAACCCTGAGGGGGTGGAGCCTTGCAAATGAGGTGTATGGAACCCTAACAAGGGGATTGGTCAGTTTTGTCATCCTGCTAGGCTAAGAAGAGAGCCAATCCCAGAGCAGAGGAGGACCTAACTACAACCAAGCAGAAGAGATGGGAGTGGAGCCATCCTTTGGACCCAGGATCCATGCGCTGAGAACCTCCTAGACCCAGGAAACAGTGAGAGAGAGCTCTAATACTGGAGACAGTGCGAGATGACGAGAAGCAATGGCAGAGAAATGGTGGCAGCAGAACCAGGAGACCAGCAGGAGATAGTGCGGTGGGCTTGCCAACCCACAAAGTGAGAGAATTGAGTACCTTCGGGCAGGAGACTTGCTGGTAGAGTGGGATGCCTCCAGTTACTTACTGGTGGAGCTAAAGAGCTTTGTAACACTTGGTCAAGCAGGGAAGAGGCCAGGCCAAGAGTGAGAGGGCCAGAGAGAGGTCTGCCTGCAGGCATGGCTGAGAAGCTGTCCTGATCCAAGAACTATATTCTGAGTCATTTTTGATCCTGAATTGTAAACTGTTACTTCTCTAATAAACCCCATAATCAGGAGTATTGTCTGTGAGTTCTGTGTGGCCATTGCAATGAATTATCAAACCCAGTAGAGAAGCAGAGAGTGCTGTGGGAGGGACGGCTTGGTGTCAGAATTGGTGAAAAGGTTGGGGAGAGGAGGCACGTCTGACCTCCACCTCATAGGAATCAGCCTTGGACTGCTGTTCCTGATTCTCATTCTGCCTTGTGAAGAGAGTGGCGGTCAGATGCTGCCCCCACACCATTCATACAACCTCCCTCACCCCTAATCAAGTTACTCAGCAAATCTCTCTAATCCATCCACTGACCGCCACCCAAATCTTGGATGACTAGACTAGCCTTCCACCTAGTGTCTCTGGTTTTACCCAAGCCTCACTAGAATCCACTTTTAGAAGAGTGGTCTATCCAAAACATTCATCCGATCATGTAATTTCCCAGTTATGAACGTTTAATGATCCCCTCCATCACTTGTAACATCTTGTATTAACCTCCTTTTGCTTTTTCCCAGTGAAAAAGCACCCTCCTCCAACCATTCTGAGCTACTTGCAGTTTTTGGAATGTACCATGCTCCTTGGTAGTTTTAAATGAGTTATTTCATATGCCTTCAAAATTTTACTCCTTCTCGTCTCCTAATTTCTCCTAGTTCATCAAGACTCCACTCAGCATCACTTCCCTCTGCGGTCTCTTTGGACACACCCAGGCTGGATTATGTAGCTGCCCTGTGCCTCTGCATCCCTCAGCACCTTGCTCATACCTTCTCCCAGTGTCTTTATGGCCTGTTCATTTGTCCAACTCATTCACCAGATTGTGGTCACCTTCAGGGCAAGCAAGGATTGAGTCCTTCTTCGCATCCTCAGTGCTTAAGGTAATGCCCTCCCACAGTAGGCACTCAATAAATATTTACTGAAGAAATGAGAGTTTTGCCCAGAAGCATCAAAATCAAGTAAAGTGCTATTTTTCTATTTGTTTCTCCTAGGTGTTGTCTTTCACAAAATTACAGATTGCTGTCATGTCATTTTGAGTTACTTCTCCATCAAAACACACTGACTCTATCTGTTTGATGGCCTGTCATCTGTCAGTCCTTGAATTCATTGTGTCATTTCTCTATCTTCCCTCTGGTCTTTTTCCAAATTATGTCTTTCAGCTACTAAAGGGTCTAAAATATTTATCATGATATTTCTGTGCCCCTTTTCATCTCACTGGTTTATTTTTATAAGATATGATGCTGTTGAAGTAGACTCTGAAATCATCCAAGAATACAGCACAGGATTTGAGTTATTTTCATTGACATCTTGAAAATAATAGTAACTCAGACTGACTGTATTTCTCAAAATTTAAGAACATGGACAGCTTTATTTACTCATTTGTGATTATCTTGATGGAATTTTGTCATTAATTAGTTTTCATTTACACAGAATAAAATTCCATTACTGATGGTGTATTCCCAAACAGCCCTAATGTGTATATATGTAGAAAATACCAATAAAAACCATTTTAACCCGGCACAACATATTAATAGCTGATGTAAGAAAATATAACCTCATTCCTCAAATATTTTTATGAAATAAAGAATGACTTCCCCGAAACCAAATTTCATAGAACAAAAACATACATTCTGATATTGTTGCCTTAATAAATGCTAAACCTAGATGACCTTTTTTTCTTGTCAACTCTTCATTTCCAGAGGTTGAATAGCCATCAACATTTTCTCCCAAGTAAGAGAACTTACAGATGTATAATAGCCTCAGGGAGGTTTGTATTTGGATGGGGAAAACAGAAAGCTCAGACAGCAATGGCTTAAACGAGAGGGTGTGATTTTCTCATACAACAAGAAGTCAGGAGGTGGGCGTCCAGAGCTGGTGAGGCTGCTCACTGATGCCTTTAGGGACCTGTGTTCTCTCTGTATGCACTCCTCTACCCTCAGCATCTTGCTCTTTGTCCATCATGATGTGACCTCATCATCAATGGCTGAGGCACACCCAGGCATCCAGGCAGGAAGAAGGTGGAAGGGCAAAGGATGAAGGGCATGCCAGCAGAGTTTCTCTTTTTACCAGGACAGTAAATGCTTTCTGGGACCCCATCTGGAAGATTCCCACTTACACAGCATGGACAGAACCAACATATCGTGGCTCTAGCTAGTTGTGACCAAGGAGGTGAGAGCTATGGATGGGTGTTGGGTCAGCAACTGTTCCTTTCACAATGTGGAGGTCTAGCAATCCGTAACTGTTAATGGTAAAAAAAAGAAAAGAAAAGAAGGGAAAAAAAAAAGAACTTGTTTTATTTTATCATTTTAAGCCTATACTTACTGTGTCATTCTAGACATTGGAAAAAACAGAGAGAGAGAGACAGAAAGAGCCTAGGTCTTATTTCCTCCCCAAGCTCACTATTTCATTTAGGATTCTGGGATAAAGACCCACCCTGTATGTTCACTAGTAAGTATTTCTGGTCCATGTGTTGCAGTCATTAGTTCAAACAGCAATGGCTAAAACAAGGAGGGTGTAATTTTCTCACATGGCAAGAAGTCAGGATCCTGGCATCCATAACTGGAAAAGGTGTTATCACAGGAGAGTCCACAGCAGGTAAGACTATTTCCAGCATGCACAAGAGGCTCACCAGAGTTTGCAACTAGAAAGACTCCAAAACAGGGAGGAGCAGAACACTTGTCCTTGAGAAATTAAATTATTTCTTGGGGCCCTAGAGGGATTAATCCCCATGGTGAGCTAGACATTTCCTTCAAGGCCATGTGGACAGTCCAGAGTTTTGAAGGCAAATGGACTTAGGTTCTGAATGCAGAGTTTTGGGCAAATTACTGGCTCTCTTTGAGGTTAATATCTTCAATTGTAAGATGGGAATAATTACCCCCAACTCATATTGCTGTTTTGAAGATTTATGAAACAATGAGTTACCCAGGACTTCCTGGCCTATTGTAGTTTCAAGTTTTCTCCTTTTCACCTTTCTCTTTTGTATTAGATCAGAAATAAGAATTGAGTGGGAGTAGCTAAGAAAGCTGAAAGTTCAAATACAGAAAAATCTCAATTTATAGAATTCTTTTAGACTCTCAAGGAGCCCTGCTAGCACAGTGATTAAGCACTCAGCTGTTAACTGAAAGGTCAGCTGTTCAAACCCAGCAGCCACTCCACGGGAGAAAGATGCGGCAGTCAGCTTCCATAAGGATTACAGCCTTGAGAACCCTATGGGGCAGTTCTACTCTGTCCTATAGGGTTGCTATGAGTCACAATCAACTCGATGGCAACAGGTTTGGTTTTGGTTTTGGTTTTAGACTCACACATTGCTGCAGGGAGCACAAATTTTTACAACTTCTATGAAAGTTAATTACATTTCCACGACTCTCAGAATCGTTTTTTAATGAATAAAGAGGAGGAAACAAGAGTACACATCTATATTTCCTATTTGCTTAAAGAAATTCAGGAAGCATATACATGATAAAAATAAAAGGGATTACCGGAGAGTATGGATAGGGCAGGGAGTATACAGAAGCAATAATTTTCACTATATATATTTTATGCTATTTGACTTTAAAACATATGAGGATATTATCTAGTCAAAACATAAAATACATAGTTCTCAAAAATGGGTCTTTTAGGCTCAATCAAGGGCAATATTTCTGGTTTGTGTTCAGTGAATGCCATGAAAGATAAATATAACATTGTTAGGAAAACACCAAAACCATGGTTGATAATAAGAAATACTCTCCAATTAGTTTGTTGCATCTTCATTCCGCACTCTAGGCCCAGGTAAAAACTCTGGGTCCATTAGATTTTACTGCAAGGACATAACAAAGGAACTGCAGAACCACCCATAGTAATCCTGGAAGACAGTCAAGTTCCCAAAAGTCTGGGAATCTCCCAATCTCAAAAAAAAAAAAAAAAAAGGAAATGAAGTAGACTCAAAACCAAAGACTCATGAGTTAAGATATTAATACTCATCCAAAATCTAAAGTACATTATTAGACAGAGTTTTCAAACTCTGTTCTGATGTTCTAATGAGCATCATGAATTACCATAGATTCACTAAAACAATAATCATCAGTATAACCCATCCCTTTCTTGATAGAGCCACCAGTCAACACTGGGAAGATGTTGAAAACATGGACCCCACTGACTGTAAAGTTATTCATAGACATATCTTTGTGGGGAAAAAGAGGATATATTACCTGAAGTAAGGCGTCCACAAGGTGGTTGTTTTTCGTTTGTTTGGTTTTGGTCTTGATTTTTTGTTTTTGTTTTTTGGTTAAACTGCTATACCCAAAATAAGATCAATTAAAAGATAGGTGTTAATTGTAGAACAGCATTTTGCAGTGAGATAAAGACTCTGTCCTTAGCCTTGGCCTGCCCAATATTAAAACTGCTACTTAGAAGGAGAAAAATGCAAAATAGAATATCAAATTCTTGTGGACTTCAGACTTTCTGGAGCCATAGAGGCTGGATGAACCCCCAAAATTACTGCCCTGAGATAACCTTTAAACCTTAAACAGAAAATAACCCCTGAAGTTTTCTTAAAACCAAACACTAGTTTAACTTAACTAGCAAAAAGTATCTGCCTTGAGCATTATGCTCTTTTAAGAACTATCTATATGGGATCAAACTGACAAAAGCAAATCGAAAGACTAGATAAGAACCCTAGCGGGGCTTGAGTTTATGTTAATGGGGAGAAACAATTCAGAAAAGGAGAGTGAGAATGGTTATGCAGCTCAAAGAATGTAATCAATGTCACTGAACTGTACATACAGAAACTACTGAATTGGTGTATGTTTTGCTGTGTACATTCTCGACAACAAAAAATAAAAAATAGGTTTTTTATATTAGTATTTTGAAATGTCTGTGGATTACCTACTTTGGGAACAACAGTCCATTAAATGAATCATAGACTAAAGATTCAACATCATTTCTACAAGGGTTAAAGGATGAATAACAGTCGACTCAATGGAGCATCAACATTATACACTGCCTGGCACTTAGTTGGTCTTTGTTGTTGCTGTTAGGTGCTGTCTAGTCAGCTCCAACTCATAGCGACCCTATGCACAACAGAACAAAATGCTGCCTGGTCCTGCGCCATCCTCACAGTCGTTGATACGCTTGAACCCATTATCGCAGCCACTGTGTCAATCCATCCTGTTGAGGGTCTTCCTCTTTTTCGCTGACCCTCTACTTTACCAAGCATGATATCCTTCTCCAGGGACTGATTCCTCCTGATAACATGTCCAAAGTATGTAACATGTAGTCTCGCCATCCTTGCTCTAAGGAGCATAATGGTTGTACTTCTTCCAAGACAGATTTGTTCCTTCTTTTGGCAGACCATAGTACATTCAATATTCTTCACCAATACCACAATTCAAAGGTGTCAATTCTTCTTCCATCTTCCTTACTCGTCTTTCAGCTTTCGTATGCATATAAGGCAACTGAAAACACCATGGCTTGGATCAGGAGCACCTTAGTCCTTAAAGTGACATCTTTGCGTTTTAACACTTTAAAGAGGTCTTTTGCAGCAAATTTGCCCAATGCAATGCGTCTTTTGATTTCTGGACTGCTGCTTCCGTAGGTGTTGATTGTGGGATCCAAGTAAAATGAAATCCTTGACAACTTCAGTCTTTTCTCTGTTCATCATGATGATGTGTATTGGTCCAGTTATAAGGATTTGATGCTGTAGTCTTTGATCTTCATCAGTAAGTGCTTCAAGTCCTCTTCACTTTCAGCAAGCAAGGCTGTGTCATCAGCATAACGCAGGTTGTCAATGAGTCTTCCTCTGATCCTGATGCCCTGTTCTTCACATAGTCCATCTTCTCAGATTATTTGCTCAGCATACAGATCGAATAAGTATGGGTACAACCCTGACACACACCTTTCCTGACTTTAAACCACACAGTATCCCCTTGTTCTGTTCGAATGACTGCCTCTTAGTCTATGTACAGGTTCATCATGAGCACAATTAAGTGCTCTGGAATTCTCATTCTGTGCAGTGTTATCCACAATTTGTTATGATCCACAGAGTCGAATGCCTCTGCATACTCAATAAAACACAGGTAAACATCTTTGCAATATTCTCTGCTTTCAGCCAGGATCCATCTGACATCAGCAATGATATCCCTGGTTCCATGTCCGTTTCTGAATCTGACTTGAATTCTGGCAGTTCCCTGTCAATATACTGCTGTAGCCATTTTTGAATGATCTTCAGCAAAATTTTGCTTGCATGTGATATTAATGATATTGTTCGATAATTTCTGCATTCGGTTGGATCACCTTTCTTGGGAATAGGCATATATATGGATCTCTTCCAGCTGGTTGGCCAGGTAGCTGTCTTCAAAATTTCTTGGCATAGACAAGTGAGCACTTCCAGCACTGCATCCATCTGTTGAAACATTTCAACCGGTATTCCATCAATTCCCAGAGCCTTGCTTTTTGCCAATGCCTCCAGTGCAGCTTGGACTTCTTCCTTCAGTGCCATTGGTTCCTGATCATATGCTACCTGTTGAAACGGTTGAACGTCAACCAATTCTTTTTGGTATAGTGACTCTGTGTATTCTTTCCATGTTCTTTTGACGCTTCCTGTGTTAATATTCTCCCCGTAGAATCCTTCAACATTGCAACTCGAGGCTTGAATTTTTTCTTCAGTTCTTTGAGAAATGCCGAGCATGTTCCTCTCTTTTGGTTTTCTATCTCCAGGTCTTTGCATATGTCATTATAATCCTTTACTTTGTCTTCTCGAATTGCCCTTTGAAATCTTGTGTTCAGCTCTTTTACTTCATCATTTCTTCCTTCTGCTTTAGATACCTGTTCAAGAGCAAGTTTCAGAGTCTCTTTGACATCGATTTTGGTCTTTTCCTTCTTTCCTGTCTTTTTAATAACCTCTTGCTTTCTTCATATGTGATGGCCTTGATGTCAACCCACAACTCTGGTCTTCTGTCATTAGTGTTCAATGATCAAATCTATTCTTGAGATGGTCTCTAAATTCATGTGGGATATACTTAAGGTTGTAGTTTGGCTTTCGTAGACTTGTAATTTTCTTCAGCTTCAGCTTGGATTTGCATATGAGCAATTAATGGTGTGTTCCACAGTTGGCCCCTGGCCTTGTTCTGACTGATGCTATTGAGTTTTTCCATCGTCTCTTTCCACAGATGCAGTCGATTTGATTCCTATGTATTCCATCTGGTGAAGTCCACGTGTATAGTCGCTGTTTATGTTAGTGGAAAAAAAGGTATTTACAATGAAGAAGTCATTGGTCTTGTGAAATTCTATCATGTGATCTCTGGCATCATTTCTATCACCAAGGCCATATTTTCCAACCACCAATCCTTCTTTGTTTCCAACTTTCACATTCCAATCACCAGTAATTATCAATGTACCCGATTGCATGTTTCATCAATTTCAAACTGCAGAAGTTGGTAAAAATGTTCAATTTTTTCATCCTTGGCCTTAGTGGTTGGTCTATAAATTTGAATAATAGTTGTATCAACTGATCTTCCTTGTGGGCGTATGGATATTATCCTATCACTGACAGCGTTGTACTTCAGGATAGATCTTGAAATGTTCTTTTTGACGATGAATGCAACGCCATTCCTCTTCAAGTTGTCATCCTCGGCATAGGAGACCATAGGATTGTCCAATTCCAAACGGACAATACCAGTCCATTTCAGCTCACTAATGCCTAGGATACTGATGTTTATGCATTCCATTTCATTTTGTACAATTTCCAACTTTCCTGGATTCATACTTCGTACATTCCACGTTTCAATTATTACTGGAAGTTTGCAGCTGTTTCTTCTCATTTGGAGTCATACCACATCAGCAAATGAAGGCCCCGTAAGGTTGACTCCATCCCCGTCATTAAGGTCCAGTCTGCTTTGAGAAGGCAGCTCTTCCCCAGTCATATTTTGAGTGCCTTCCAACCTAAGGGACTCATCTTCCAGCTCTGTATCAGACAATGTTCTGCTGCTATTCATAAGGTTTTCACTGGCTATTTCTTTTCAGAAGTAGACCACCAGGCCCTTCTTCCTAATCTGTCTTAGTCTCAAACTTCAGTTGAAACCTGTCCCTGCTAGCACTTGAATACTGGTGGCATAGCTTCCAGCATCACAGCAACACGTAAGCCTCCACAGTACAACAAACTGACAGACCCGTAGGCCTTTAATCCAATAATATTTAACAGAGACAAATGTAAACTCATCAACATAGGCTCCACAACTCACCAGAGTAAGCACTATGAGGAATCTTTGGTTTAACAGCATCCATGCAACAATCACCCATAGCTCAAGTTGTCTCAAAGCACAATATTAACAAGAGCCAACAGAGAGAACCCATGGTCTACAGAAAAGAACAGCAGCTTTTTCTCCTGAAAAATGTTCTGTGTGTCACTAGTTTTCTACAACGTTAACAGATGGTAAATGATAAGGTAAAGGGCTTCGTGGTCAAAAATTTGTAGAAAATACACAGTGAAACGAGGTTAAGCAGACTTTCTTCCTGTGAGCCTTCAAGATGTTAGTCCTTGTGTGACTGACTTATTTCACTCAATGTAATGTTTTCATGGTTCATCCATGTTGTGGCACGCATTGGGACTTCATGTTTTTTAATGGCTGAGTGACAGTCCATTGTATGAATAGACCACATTTTGTTTATCCATCTGTTGATGGGAACTTGGATTGTTCCCACCTTTCGGCTATTGTGAATAACGCTGCTATGAACATTGGTATACACGATTCAGTTTTGGGAATCAAATCAAATATGGCAAAAGTGATGGGATGTCTCTTCTGAAAATGGGTCATAAAAGACTGTGACTAATCTATAAAGACAGAACGCAGACTAGTGGATTTCTAGGGTTGGTGGAATAGGGAGACTGGAGTGACAGCCAGAAAACATGGGGTTTCTTTTGGGGTGGTGAAAACGTTCTGAAATTGATTGTGATGATGGTTACACAAATCTGTGAATATACTAAGAACCATTGAACTGTACAACTTAATTCAGTGAATTCCATGGCACATAAATTATACCCTAATAAAGTTGTTACCAGAAAATAAAAACAAAACACTGTGACTTCCATCTTGCTTGCATTCTCTCTCTCTAGCTCTTCTCATTTGCTCACTCTGATGAAACAACTGCCATGCTGACAGCTGCCACGTGGAGAAGCCCACGTGGCAAGGAACTGAGAGAGCCTCCAGAAAACAACCAGCAAGGGATTGAGGCTCTCAGACCAAAAGCCTGCAAGAAAGTGAATCCTGCCAACAATGATGTGAGTGAGCGGAAGCAATCCTTCCCCAGCCAGGCCTGGAGATGCCCATGGCCCCAGCCCACACGTTTTGACTGCAGTCTGTGAGAGACTGAGCCAAATAACCTTGCTAATTTTCCCCTAGATCTTTGATATACAGAAATTGTCAGCTAAAGCCCCTAAATTTGGGGGTTATTTGTTACGCAGAAACAGATAACTAATACACTTCAGTAGAATCCAGCTATTCTTGACTCCATCTTCCTTTCTTTGCCAGATCGCTTTTTAGCTTTCAGAATAGAGCTTTGCATAAACTCACCAATGTGATGCTTCACGATGCGGACCTTCCTGCCTCCAGGCCTTTCCTCTCTCCATTTTCCTCACCTAGAATGCCCTTTCCCTCTCTTCAGTAGGAATACAATGCCCATACCTCCTTCAAGCCTTGTATTTCCTATAAAGCACAAAACCCACTTTCTACCCACTCCTATCTCCAACCCAAGGTGACTTTCCCAACTAGGAATTTCTAGGGCACAGTTTAATTTGTTGAGCCTTAACATCACATGCTATCTTTCTTGTACAGTTGACCATAAGAATGATTTTCTTCTAAGTTACTTTTCAGGGGAAAATAAAGTTTACTGTTTTCTCTCAATATGCATATTTCTGTATAAATTTTTATAAATGTGTATTTATTTATCTTTTGCTTTGTTTCAATTTTTATTTGCTTCTCTGCTATATCCCTTTTCATATTTCTAAGAAATCCCCATTTTTGTCCTTTTGAGAGAAATACATTGCATTGTGTTTTTCACATATTTAAACTTACCTAACTTAGTTATCTAGTGCCACTATAACAGCAATACCACAAGTGAATAGCTTTAACAAAGAGAAAGCTTACTTTCTCATAGTTTAGGAGGCTAGAAGTCCGAATTCAGGGTGCCAGCTCTGGGGGAAGGCTTTATCTCTCTGTCGGCTCTGGGGGAAGGTCCTTGTCATCATTATTCCCTTGGATCTTGGGGTTCCCCAGCACAGGGACCCTAGGTCCAAAGGACGTGCTCTACTCCTGGCTCTTCTTTCTTGGAAGTATGAGGTCCCTCTCCTCTCTGCCCACTTCTCTCTTTTATACCTCAAAAGAGATTGACTCAAGATACAAACTAATCCTGTAGATTGTGTCCTGCCTCATTAACATCACTACCTCTAACTCTGCCTCATTAACATCACAGAGATTAGGATTTTTAACACAATAGGATAACTACATCAGATCACAAAATGGAGGACAACTACTCTATACTGGGAATCACACTCTAGCCAGGTTGACACAAATTTTGGGGGACACAATTCAATCCGTAACATTCCACTCTTTGGCCCTCCCTCCAAAAAATCATGTACTTGCCACATGTAAAACACATTCACCCCATCATATTATCCCAAAAGTCTGAAGTCAACTCTAAGTGCAAATTCCATCCTGGGGTAAAAGCATTCCTCATCTGTGAAATCTAGAATACAAGTTATCTGCTTCCAAAGTACAACCGTGAAACAGGCACAAGACAGACATTTCCATTACAAATGGGAGAAACTGGAAAGAAATATGAGATGACAGGCACCAAGCAAGTCCAAAACCCAGCACAACACATTACATTAGCTCTCAAGGCTTAAAAATAATTCTCTGTTCTCTGAGACCATTTAGGCAATGCCCTGCCCTCCTGACTCTGCGTGTTGGCCATGCCTTCTGGACTCTGGGTGGAGGCACGTCGGCCCTGGGCTTCAGCTCTGCCTTCCAGGCCCACTGGGACAGCAACTCTGCTCCCTTGGCTGTGGACAACCCATTCTCCTAGTTCATCTGAGTGGCAACCCTATGCCCTCAGCCCCAGCAGGCCCCATTCTTCTGCCCCTTGGGCATGGTATCCCTGCCCCTCAGCTTTGGGCAGCTGATCCAGCCCCATCTCCTGGCACTTGTGAATGACAGCTCCACACTCCAGAACCAAGTTGGTAAGGATCTGACTCTTTGAAACCTAGGAGGCTGTGGCCACACCCTTTGAGACCCAGCAGGCCCTGGTTCCACCCTTTGAGACCCCCAAAGGTCATGGCACCACCCTTTGACAGTGAGGCAGCTCTGCTTCCCATGCTCCTAGTCTCTTAAGCTTCTGCTTCCTGGTTCCTTGGCTTCTCAGCCTTAAGGCGCTCAGCTCTCTCGCTTTGTGGCTTGGCAAGCCTAGCTCTGCCGACAAGTGCCTGGAGGCACCCCACTACGCCAGGAAGCCTCCTGCCCAAAGGCACTCAGCTCCCTCGCTCTGTGGGCTAGCTCCCATGTCGTCTTGTACCAGTCTCCTAGTTCTGCTGCTGCTGCTTCCCACTGTTCATACTCTCTCTAGTGTTATATGTCTCCTTACTTCCTTCTGAATTGTCACCAGAATGGTCTTTGATGTCCATAATTCCACCAATAGTCTCTTCAAGGCAATCTTGGCTTCTACTATTAAGCACTTGAAAACTCTTCCAGCCTCTACCCATTACTCAATTCCAAAACTACTTTCACATTGTAGGTATCGGTTGGAGCACCACCCCACTCTTGGTACCAAATTCTGTCTCAGTTATCTAGTGCTGCTATAACAGAAATACCACAAGTGTATGGCTTTAACAAAGAGAAATTCATTCTCTCACAGCCTAGGAGGCTAGAAGTCCAAATTCAGGGGGCCAACTCTGGGGGAAGGCTTTCTGTCTCTGTCAACTCTGGGGGAAGGTCCTTGTCATCAATCTTCCCTTGGATCTGGGAGTTTATCAGTGCAGGGACCCCAGGTCTAAAGGACACACTCTGCTCCTGGCTCTTCTTTCTTGGTGATATGAGGTCCCTCTCCTCTCTGCTCACTTCTCTCTTTTATATCTCAAAAGAGACTGACTCAAGATACAACTTAATCCTGTAGATTGTGTCTTGCCTCATTAATATAACTGCCTCTAACCCTGCCTCATTAACATCAAAGAGGTTAGGATTTACAACACACAGGATAATTACATCAGATCACAAAATGGAGGACAACCACACAATCCTGAGAATCACAGCACAGCCAAGTTGACACACATTTTTTTTTGTGGGGGGAGGGCAGGCACAATTCAATCCACAACACTACCCTTATTCAATTAGTAGCAATTTATATTTCCAATTGTTTGTTATACTGTAACTCTGTATTTACTTTTTATTATTCACCACTATGTGTCTATTTTCAGTTTCCCAAATGTCATTTAAATTCAGCCACTGTAGCATCAACCATTTTGTATCCTGTCCAGTACCTGTACCTGGATTCACATCAGATTTACCACCTCTCTTAGGCTGAGAAAGTTATTACAGTTTTTCAAGGGCTGAACTTATTGCCAGACATCTGGTGGCAAAGGAAAAATTGGTTCCAAATTTGGAGGCTCTAATTCAAGATGAACTTCATTTCAATGCAGGTCCCTTGGATGAAATTTATATGAAAATGTTTTTGTAGATAAATAAAAGTTAATGCCATAGAAAATCAATAGGGATGGAATACACTAAGAGGTTAATAACGAGAGGGAAAATATCAAGAAATATTTTCCAGGCTAACATACTTGATGGCTGGCCAAAGTCGTCGTTAACTAATTTTAGACTTCTCCAACCGCTCTCCAAGGGAAATAGTTTACATTCCACTCCCATATACCCACGAGCTCAAGTGATCTACAATCTGATTTCTGCTTTGTAAACTCAGATACACTTTAACATAGCTTCTGTGTTGTGACTCTACTATAGAACACACTTTGAGAAAGCAGTTCATCAAAGTTAAGAAAGCACAATTTGAAAGCCAATTATGTCTGTTTTTCACAGTTGATATTTCAAGGGCTCTCTGGCTTATAAAATTGTCTATACTCTACAATGCCATTAATTTAAATTTGGTTTACAGCTAAATTTCTTAAATAATAAAAAAATAAACAAATATACAAAAACAGATTATCTATTATCTCTTTTTGTTAGGAATTTACTTAATGATTCACAAGGACAAACTGGCCTTACACACACACACACATGCATCCAGTACTGCCTGTGTTCTCAGAGTCTCTCCAGGGCTGCGAGCCCCTGCAGAACACAGCACCCCCTGACTCATCAGCGTGTATGTCATATTCTCAGTGAATGTAAGCAAGGGCAGCACACTGGGACGCAATCCTTCAGCAAGGGTAAAGCAGAATTTCTCCTGGCCTCAGAAAACTGCTATATACCTACTCTTGCTGAAAATCAGGGCAAGACTTCATGCTGTTTGCTTTCACATGTTGCTTCCTTTAATGCATATCTCATTTCATACTGGACAAGCAAAGAAAAAACAGACTCCACCCATATTCAGCCCCCGTCCAAACAGAAAGCAACCAAATCCACTGTTTATAATGTGGGCATTCTAGGAACTCTTCCTGGCTCCTGCTGATAATCAAAGATCAGTCTTCTCATCCTTCCAGAGCCCTGTCCGTCCATTCCCACCACACCTCCAACACCTGCAAATCTCACAATGCACTCACAGTTTCCCCAAATGTCACTCCCCAAGAAGGTCTCCAAGTGGGGCTGAAAAGCAAATGCAGAATTCATTGGATCTTTAGTTCTACTGCTGTGTGTTTTTGGCCTTGGTCTGCAGACATCAGGAGTAAAGTGACACTCGGGGAAACTAGGTCCCCATGGGGCCCAGATTCTGAGAACAAGAGTAGAAGGAAAGAGGCCGCTCCTCCGGAGTGAAGTCCCAGTGAGTCAATAAAAAACACTTGCCCTGGTTAAACTCTACAAGCTTTTATGTTTAAGATTTCAAGGTCTTGTTCTGCTTGCAAGATGTTGTATAACTGACTCAGGGACTAAGCAAGATGAGGAATCATTTTTTTACATGAATTCTTCCTTTTCTGTTGCCACCTTTAAACTTCCATTCTGCCCTCCCCTGCCCTACCATTTCCTACTTGCTTCTCTTATTAAAAAAAATGATAATAATAAGTTACACCCAAATAATATTAGACATGTTCTTCTAAAAAGTTAATGTTGCTTAAATTGAACAACAGGGGGGCATATTCATTAAGAGCAAACTAAAATTTCTGCTCTGCTGCTTACTTGCTGTGTGACCTTGGGCAAGATACATAACCTCTCTGTTCCTCAGTTCCTTCCACATTACATGGGCCGAATGACAGTACCTATCTCATGCGGCTCTAAAGCATTAAAACATGCAAACCACTCATAACAGTGCCTGAGACATAGGAAGGCCTTTATCAGGGCTCTTAATATGTGTAGACACCTATTGGGATACTATCACATCTTTATCATACCATTCCATGCTCCTACCTGAGAGCTCTCTTCTACCAAGTGCTAAGATACCACAGCCTACTAGTTTTCCTTCTAGTTTCACAACTAGCCTTTCTCAACCATCTTAACCAGTTCTACTCTTTCGACTCAACTCTCAAGGCAGGTATTCCATTGTGATATCATGAAAAGCCAAATGGACTCAGAGTCCTTTGTTTGCCCCCTAAAATGAGAGGGGACATATTTCAAACTGTCTTCATTCATTCACTTCATTCATTCCTTCATTACGTGCTAGGTACCGTACTAAGTCACTGTGAAAACAGAACACTAGAGAAGGAAGAGGAGAAAGAGAGTGGAGAGAGCAGAGAGGAGGGAGGAGGGAGGAGATGAGCCACCAATAATGTAATAACAATAATGACAGGCGTTTCTGAAGCCTTCAGGTGCACCAGACACTGGGTGGAGGGATTCCTGTACATCACCTCCGTCAGGTAATACTCAGAACTCCCCTGTGATATCTGCGCTGAAGCCCATCATGGTCAGCAAGCCACCTGGTCTACTAAGCTTAACCAGGGGGATTGTTTTTTAAAAATGGGGGGTTGGGCAAGCAAATTCCCAACTCTGACTTATATCCCGTAATCCTAGAATAAAGAACATTTTCTAACATAAATTGGTTTGGATTCAGCACAGATTACATAACATCATGACAAACAGAAAATACTGAAGTTGTCACGGATTTCATTTTACTTGGATCCACAATCAACACACTAGGAAGCGGCAGTCAAGATATCAGACGACATATTGTATTGGCCAAATCTGCTGCAAAAGACCTCTTTAAAGTGCTAAAAAGCAAAGACGTCACTTTGAGGACTATGGCGCTCCTGACCCAAGCCATGGTATTTTCCATCACTTCATATGCATGTGAAAGCTGGACAATGAATAAAGAAGACAAAGAATCTATGCCTTTGAATTATGGTGTTGGGAAGAATACAGAATATACCATGGACTGCCAGAAAAATGAACAAATCTGTCTTGGAAGAAGTCCAGCCAGAATGCTCCTTAGAAGCGAGGATGGAGAGACTTCATCTCATGTGCTCTGGACGTGTTATCAGGAGAGACCAGTCCCTGGAGAAGGACACCATGCTTGGTGAAATGGAGGGTCAGCAAAAGAGAGGACGACCCTCAAGGAGATGGAAGATAAAGCGGCTGCAACAACGGGCTGAAGCAGGGCAACGACCGCGAGGATGGCGCAGGGCTAGACACTGTTTCGCTGTCGAACGAGGGGTTGCTATGAGTCAGAACTGACCTAATGCCACCTAACAACAAAAACAACAGCTGTGGAAACACTCTCGGCACTTTAAGAGCTTGTCTGTGAGGGAATATGTAAATACAGATACAGATATAAAGATACAGATGATATAGATACACATATTGATGATATAGATACAGACAGACACACTTGTAGAGTATGAACATCGATTTATAAATATCAAGCATTCAAAGCACTGAAATCTATGAAGTGCTAGAAAGTAATTTCCACAAATAACAGATTTTATAAAGTCTACAGTGCAAAGAATGTATCTATAGGGCAATCCAGCCAAATGGCTCCAGGATACACACTGGATGACCCATTATTTTAAAGAAAGCACCGGCCCAGGGCCAGTGAACTCAACAGGACACACAAATAACAAACAGTGCTGAAGACAGAGATGTCATTTCAGAGAAGAAGGCAAAGACGTCCAAAATAAAAATGAAATAACCTTCCTAGATCACTGAAATGAACGGGCTGCCATTTCCAACAGCTAACCTCACACAAACAGCTAACCTCACACAAACAGCTAACCTCACACAAACAGCTAACCTCACACCAGTCACGACAAGAGCCAGGCAAGCAGAAGAGCGCGTGGGGCCCAGTATCTGAAGGAAGCTTAAGCTGGGTGAAGACAGCATCCGCAAACAAGGAGATTTATTACGAAGCAGAGTCACCCAACTTCCTCTTTCACAGGAATTCGTAAGAGCAAACTTCACCCTAGAGTTTTTAAAGTGAAGAAGAAATTTATTTTCATTAGCCAAAAAGTCCATTTGGCTCCAAATCAGCGCTAAATGTGCCTAAGCAGCCCGAGAGGAAAGCTGAGTATTTAGTTATTTATGTCCCATCTCTTCCCAAAGGGTTTGGAAGAAGGAGCGAAGCTATTAAGGAGGACGCCACATTTTCCAGTGTTATCCTTACCGATGGTATACATTGCTGTAGTCACTGACAGAGTGCTAGCAAAAACCACTTGGCAACTTGGAACTTTAGGCCGCATGGGAGACTGAGCTGACACAGACAGAATGCCTCCTTCTACAAGACATTGCAACGTAAAGGGGGGAGAGGGGAGTGTGTGAGAAAGTGTGTGTGTGTGTGTGTGTGTGTGTATGCCTACAAAAGCAGGAACCTGTATCAGGTGGAAAACTGCCCGAGAAGGAAAACTCAAATATTGTTCACTAATAGAGAACGACAGAAAGGTGGTTAGATTATACCCTGCCAAAGGTGGAAAAGTCACGAGACCGGGAAAAACAAGCTAGTACCATTGAGTTCCAGCTCTCACAGGTTTCACTGTATATATCCTGAATCCCTGCGTGCTGCAAACAGTTAACATGTTCAGCTGCTAACTACAAGGGTGGAGGTTCTAGTCCACCCAGAGGCACCTCAGAAGAAAGGCCTGGCAATCTACTTCTGAAAAATCAGACACTGAAAACCCTCTGAAGCATGGTTCTCCTCTGAAACACATGGGGTCACCATGAGTCAGGGTCGATTTGACAGCAAATGGTGGTTTCTGGACATTGTAATTCATGACAGCTCATTTTAATTAATGACGTGGTGGTGGGATCATTTATCAGAGTAGGTGGGAACCTGCTTTGCACATCTAGTCCTTTGAATTTGTGCCACTGCAGCTGGATTTGCTTGATGACGTACGAGAATCAGTTTATTGGGGCCATGGTTCTGTGGCTCAGAAGCAGGAAAACACACACACCACACACACACACACCACACACACACACCCCCCCCGGACTACTTCACGTGGTGCTCTGGTTAATGCCTTACATAGCACAAAAGCAAATTCAAACCACAAGTCAGTAAACCCCACGCACTGTCCTCCTGCGACCCTACTTATTGGGGCTCATTTTCACTTTTCTTCCCACCTTCAGCCATGTTCTGTGAAGCCATAAATAGAACCAAGTGTCTTTTTAGGACATATTTATTGCGGTGTATTTTTTCTGCCTCCTGCCATCTTATTATGTTATCTCGCCAAATGCCAGAGAAACATGAAACAGATGTTCCAAACAGGAGATACCACAGAGGGAACTTCCCTCACAGCCACAATGACAGGGACACTCTCAGAACCCAACTGTGCTCGCCTGTTGTGCTATTTTGAGCCCTGAATGTTCAGGGGAGAGACAGACTCACATACAAAATGTAGAGCTAAGTGTCTCTCTGTGAAATAATGCAGAACGTGAACAGAAAAACACACCTTGGGGGTGGAAGGAAAGGGGAACGGGGACTGATTGCTTAGGGGACACTGAGCTTCTCTTAAGAGTGATAAAAAATGTGGAACCAGATAGTGGTGATTTTTGCGCAAACGATGAATGTAATCAGTGTCACTGAATGGTACATGTAAAAAATGTGGACCTGTCCACACACACACACACACACACACACACACATATACGAAGAAGCCCTGGTGGAGCAGTGGTTAAGCACTCGGCTGCTAACTGAAAGGTCAGCAGCTCGAACTCACCAGCCGTTCCCTGGGAGAAAGCTGTGGCAGTCTGCTTCCGTAAAGATCACAGCCTTGGCAAAGGCACAGAAGCTTCCTAGACACATTCAAACACCTTGAGGGACCAAGTTACTGGGGCTGAGGGCTAGGGACCACGGTCTCAGAGGACATCTAGGTCAAATGGCATAACATACTTCATAAAGAAAATGTTCCACATCCTACTTTGGTGAGTAGCGTCTGGGGTCCTAAAAGCTTATGAGCGGCCATCTAAGATACGTCTATTGGTCCCAGCACATTCGGAGCAAAGGAGAATGAAGAAAACCAAAGACACAAGGAAAATATTAGTCCAAAGGACTAAGGGACCAAATGAACCACAGCGTCCACCAGCCCGAGCCCAGAAGAACTAGATAGTGCAAAGCTACCACCACCGACCACTCTGACAGGGATCACAATAGAGGGTCCCAGGCAGAGTGGGAGAAAACTGTAGAATGAAATTCAAATTCACAAAAAAAGACCAGACTTACTGGTCTGACGGTGACTGGAGGAACCCCAAGACTATGGCCCCCGGACACGCTGCTAACTCAAAACTGAAGCCACTCCCGAAGTCCACCTACCAGTCAAAGATTAGACAGGCCTATAAAACAAATAATCACACGTGTGAGGAACGTGCTCCTTGGTTCAATCAAGTATACGAGACCAAATGGGCAATGCTTGTCCAAAAGCAAAGACGAGAAGGCAGGAAGGGACAGGAAACTGGACGAATGGACACAGAGAACCCGGGGGGAAAGGGATAGGGGGAGAGTGCTGATACAATGCAGAGACTGCAACTAATGTCATAAAACAATTTGTGTATAAAATTTCTGAATGAAAAACTAACTTGTGCTGTAAACTTTCACCTAAAACACAATAAAATTAAAAAAAGAAAAAGATGAAGATTTAAAAAAAAAAAAATTCCAGCCTTGGAAACCCTATGGGGCAGTTCCACTCTGTCCTATGGGGTCACTAGGAGTCAGAACCAAATCGACAGCAATGGATTTGGGGTATATATAATTTTTTAAAACAATAAAAAAGGGAGGGGAAGAAACCACACCTTGGCAGTTAAGATTAATAAAAAAGAAAATGAGAGGTCACAGTCCTCTAATTACAGAAACTCTGCAATAATAACCAAGTTTCCTTGTGGAACTAAGACAAAAAGCTATGCGAGCATGCTGTCTGGAAGGAGCATACTCTTGCCTGGTGCACAGACATTTTGGTAAACAAATATTTTTCTGTTGGTATGGTGTTATGTTACTGTGATGGATTTCAACTAAGTTTTCTGTCTAACATATTTACCAAGGAGGCTGCCCATTCTCAGATGTACACAAAAATCCTTACCTTACAATGCGTGAGGAAGAAGAATGGGAATGAGAAAAATAATAGGAAGGAGGAAAAAACAGGAATTTGTAAAATCCTAACTGGTTCACTAAACATACTTAAGACAGGGAATTTGATTCTTTGCTCTCTTGTGGAAATGTATGCCTCTTCCTAGAAGTACAATCAGGAATAATAATATAGCTCATAGGCTTCCAGTTCTAAAAAGGAGACCTGGTACGTATTTCTATTGCCTTTCCCTCTTAAGACATACTAAAGGAATGGTAAACAAACAATAAAAATAACAATTCCATGAGAAAGAAAATTTTATGGTGGGAAACTATCAGCAGATGTGCAATGTGAACAAAATTCTAGAGCAGGGTTTCTCAACCATGGCACTACCGATCATTGGGGCCGGATCATTCTCCGTGATGGGGGCTATCATATGCACTGTGGGGTGTTGCACAGAGTCCCTGGTCTCTACCCACTAGATGCCAGTATCACCCTCCCAGCCATGAAAACCAAAAGTCTCCAGGCCTTGTCTAACATCCCCTTGGGCACCACGGCCATGGATGAGAACCACCGGCCTGAAGGACAGAGGGCACGTGAAGGAAGGTTTCCTCACGCAGCAGAGGCAAAGGGACTGCAGCCTAGAGCGCATGCAGAGGGTGTGCCAGTGCAGGGCACAGCCAAGCTGTGTGGCAGGTCACCCAGGAGAGCCTGACAGGAGGCTGCCTACTGCACAGCAGGGCTCACAGAGATGGAGTTCAGAAGCAGAAAACACTGGGATCTAGCGACAGTCATAGGCAGGACAGTGCACTAGCCACATGCAGAAACACACACGAGTACACACATTTTCTCTCTCACACATACACTCACACACACGCACACCCACACATACGCATGTATTTTCTCACACTCACACACACTGATGTACACATGCATACACATACTCACATGCTTTCTCTCACACACGCACTCACACACGGACATACATGACACACATGCACACACTTTCACACTCATGCACGTATGCACACATATTCACACACACTTTCTCTTACACAAACACGCCTACACATGCATACACTCACACATGCATGCACATTCCCACACACTGCACTCTCACGCATGCACAAACATGCACACATGCAAATACTCTCACATGTATACACACATGCACACTTTCACACACACACATTAACACTGTCACACTCACACATACTTTCACACTCACATGTACACACACACATATACATTTTCTCTCACACACCTGCACACACACTTTCTCACACACACGCACACACTTTCACGCACACATGCGCACACATACACACATGCAAATACACATATACACACACTTTCACACACATGTATACATCCACATGCTCACACACTTTCGCACACTTGCATGCTCACATTCACACGCATGTACACACACACATGTACACATTCTCACACACAAGCATGCACTCACACACACACACACTCTCTCACACAGGTATGCTCATACACATACACACACACACACACACACACACACACACACACACTGCAGGCAGAAAGCGTGCAGCCAGGCATTTATTCCTGAGGTAAAAGCGGAGGGTTCTTCTACGAAACTGAACGAGCAGCTTGGAAAGAATTCTGTCATCTGTGGACAGTACCAAAATCCTAGCACTGGGTGGCTAGTAGGATATCGGCAGGCTCCCAGAATAACACCTGTGACACTTGTGAGGGCAAACGGAGCTGGCCAGCCAGCAACCCCTTCCTCATACAGAGCCATCAACACCCTCCCTGTCTCCTGCAGAACGGGTGAGCCAGAATCGTAAGACACCCGGGGAAAGCATGTAGCGTGGACCAGGAAGGCTAAGACAAACAGAAATCCTAAACACCAAGGAAAGGGAGATGGATGGGGGGAAAAGCTGAAAAAGAAAAAAATAAACTGAACATGCTCAGAAATATTTCATATACTTCAGTCAAAAACAAAATCAAGACTCTACTTATTAAAAAAAAAAAAACATTTTTTAATCAGAACACAAGAGAATACTGAGAAATCAGCACATGATGTCCAAAATTAGAAGATTTATCCATCTAGACAGTAAACTGACTAATAGAAGTTCTAGACAAAGAGAACAGAGAAAATAGGGAAGGATGTTTTCCAAGAAAACTATAAAAGAAAGCAGGTTATTGTACCTTCAATTTAAACAGGTCCCCTGAGTGCTGAAGCAGATGAATAAAAGTGATCTTCACCTGGCACATCTTTGAGCAATTCTAGAAGAGCTGATCTCATACAACATGTTAAAAACAAGGAGTAATATCTTCAAAGTCCTGACAAAAACACTAAAATGCCATGCAGTCAAACCCGTACTGGAGTATAAAAACAGGGGAAAGAAAGTTTCAGGCTTGCAAAAACACAGTTTACCACAGACAGTTTCTTAAGAAGGGTTTGGCTGTCACAAAACTTGTCCGTAAACCAAGAAGAAAAAAACATTCAATACAGGCAACAATGACGCCTACCCACAGGAGCCAAGGCAGGCAGTCCCAGAAAGAGCAATCAGTAGACTGAGGCAGGAGGATGGAATGTTCTAGAGTGGAGCCAGGAGATGTGCATTTAGAGCAAGCTTTTTGAGAACAAAACGGAGATGTTTCACACTAGATAGAACAGGTCCCCCCCCCCCAAAAAAAAGCTTTGCAACATTTGGGGTCACCGTGAGTCTGAATCTACTTGACAGTAACTGATAGGTTCTACTGCAGTGCACAAAAAACAGCTTCCATGGAGTCAACTCTGACTCATGTGACCCCACGTGTGTCAGAGTAGACCTGTGCTTCACAGGGTTTTCAATGCTGGTTTTTCAGAAGTGGATTGCCAGGTCTTTCTTCTGAGGCATCTCTGGGTGGACCTGAACCTTCAATCTTTTGGTTGGCAGCTTAGCATGTTAACTGCTTGTAGGGACATGATAAAGACTAAGATACAAGAGTGGCATATAATATGAATCAAAGGTAAAGGCAGAAAAACAGTAACGTTATGGGATGAACATAAGATCATGTGTCACCCAAAAATACATGTTGAGATAGCTGTGAATATAAACTTGTTTGGAAATAGTGGTTTTCTTTTGTTATGCTAATCAGGCCATACCAGGCTAAGGTGGGTCCTGAAACGAATCCCTTCTGAGTGGTGTCTTATAAAAGGGAATCTAGACACAGAGAGACACACACAGGAGGAAGACAGGTACCATGTGATGACTGAGGCAGACACATCTACAAGCCCAGGAAGTCCAAGAAATGCTGGCAGCCACTAGAAGCTGAAACACACAAAGAAGGACCTGCTCCCAGAGCCACTGCCCTGAATTCAGGCTTCTCAGCTCCAGAACTATGTGAAAATCAATTCCTGTCCTTTCCAGTCACCCACTCGGAGTCTTTTTTGTTACAGCAGCGCTAGGAGACTAAGACAAACAAACTAGGAGACCCTAACCCACTGCTCTACCGCAGGGGCTGAGCCTGAGTCAGGCCCAAGCTGGGGACGGGAGGAAGCTTCCACTCGGTGGAGAGACTGTGGTTTTGCTACTGGACTTGTCTGGACTTTGTAATACCTGAGTTTGCGACTGCTCTCCAGTAGAGCTGTAGGGACCACCAGGGGAGAAAAGAGACTCACCAGGGCATGGAGAAAAGCAGAGGCCAGAGGGAAACCAAGGTGGTTTATGCTAGCATCCTGCCAAGTTCAACTCACCCAATGCACCAGCTATAACTGCAAACCTTGAAAATGCTGCTTGTCATTTGCCCATTTGCTCTTGGTTCCACCGACACCCTTCTGGGACTGTTCTTTACGGTAAGGCCTTTGATATTCAAGTTGCAGCTTCATTTGGGAGCTTGCTCTAAATGCGAGTTTTCTGGCCCCACCCTAGAACTAGGGAATCAGAATCTGTATTTTATCAAAACTGGGTTGGAACATGACAACAATCCACATGTGTTTTTTAAACCTCTAAGTTGGTGGTAGTTTGACACACAGCACTGGACCGCTGATACAACAAGTTAAGACTGGAGATAAAATAAAGAAGGGGAAGAAGTAGTGAGAAGGACTACAGCTGAAGGAGATTACCAACCCTCACAGCAACAGGCCAGCAGATGATATTTAAATTTCCTACATCCAGAATGAGTACTCTGGAACTATGTATAGAGATATGGCATAATCACTAAGTATTAAAGCAGAAATAATGACAAGTGTATGTGTGAATGGGGAGGGGTGGGTCTGTGGATGGTGTTGTCTCCTTGTAAACACTTTATTACTCTTTGATATTTTGACCATAAGACAAAAATCTATTTTTATTACATTTTATAGATGAACAGAATCTTATTACTGTGAGAACTCATAAATGTTTCTTGATCCAACACCCCAATCCCAGCAGTAAGGGACAGAATCTCAGTCTCTTCTGCAAGCAGTCCCCAAACCCATCCACAGCACCCCCATGGAGAAAACCTGGTCTGAATTACTGCCTGAATTATAAAGTCAGAAACAATCACACAGCACAAGCGTTGGTAAACTAGACCAATGAAGAGGAAAGTCCACGGGAATTAGTCAGACGTATCTTTTCACTGAAATCTTTGCATGCTGGCCAGGTGGGAAATCAAAGAACTAGAACATATCTCAAATTCCAAGCCTCCCCAGACCTCAGTTTATAATCCACAATATCAGAGCTGCTTTCCATTCTAAAACGCCATAAATTATAGCTTTATTATTTTTCAAATACATAGATGATGATGATAGTTGCTGTCGAATGAGTTCCGGCTCACTGTGACCGTATTTCAACAGAACGGAACACAGACCACTCCTGCATCGCCCTCATGATCACCGGCATGTTCAATTCACCATTGCGCTATTGTGCCAATCCATCTCACCAAGGATCTCCCTTGTCCTCACTGGCCCTCTGCTTCACCAAACATGATGTCTTCCTCTAGTGACTGATCCTTCCTCATGATATGTCCAAAGTTGTTGTTGTAGTTGTTAGGTGCCAGTTGAGTCGGTTCTCACTCACAGTGACCCTATATACAACAGAACAAAACACTGCCTGGTCCCGGGCCATCCTCACTATCGTTGTTATGCTTGAGCCCATTGTTGCAGCCACTGTGTCAATCCATCTCGTTGAGGGTCTTCCTCTTTTTCGCTGACTACTTTACCAAGTATGATGTCCTTCTCCAGGGGCTGATTCCTCCTGATAACATGTCCGAAGAACATGAGACGTAGTCTCACCATCCTTGCTTCTAAGGAGCATTCTGCTTTTACTTCTTCCAAAACAGATCTGTTTGTTCTTTTAGCAGTCCATGGTATATTCAATATTCTTCAAAAACACCACAATTCAAACGCATCAATTCTTCTTCAGACTTCCTTATTAATAGTCCAGGTTTCACATGCATATGAGAAAATTGAAAACTCCATAGCTTGGGTCAGGCTCACCTTAGTCTTCAAGCTGACATCTTTGCTTTTCAACATAATGCAGGTTGTTAATGAGTCTTCCTCCAATCCTGATGCCCATTCTTCTTCACATAGTCCAGCTTCTTGGATTATTTGCTCAGCATACAGACTGAATAGGTATGGTGAAAGGATACAACCCTGACGCACACCTTTTCTGACTTTAAACCATGCTGTATCCCATGGTTCTGTTAGAACTGCCTCTTGATCTATGTACAAGTTCCTCGTGAGCACAATTAAGTGTTCTGGAGTTCCCATTCTTCATAATGTTATCCATAATTTCTTATGATCCACACAATCGAATTCTTTTGCATAGTCAATAAAACACAGGTAAACATCTTTCTGGTATTCTCTGCTTTCAGCCAGGATCCATCTGACATCAGCGATGATATCCCTGCTTCCCTGTCCTCTTCTGAATCCAGCCTGAATTTCTGGCAGTTCCCTGTCCATGTACTGCTGCAGCTGCTTTTGAATGATCTTCAGCAAAATTTTACTTCTGTGTGATGTTAACGACATTGTTAGGTAATTTCCACAATCAGTGGGATCACCTTTCTTGGGAATAGGCATAAATATGGATCTCTTCCAGTTGGTTGGCCAGGTAGCTGTCTTCCAAATTTCTTGGCATAGACGAGTGAGCGCTTCTATTGCTGCATCTGTTTGTTGAAACATCTCAATTGGTATTCCACCAATTCCTGGAGCCTTGTTTTTCGCCAATGCCTTCAGTGCAGCTTGGACTTCTTCCTTCAGTACCATCGGTTCCTGATCATATGCTACCTCCCAAAAAGGTTGACTGTCTGACAATTCTTTTTCGTACAATGACTCTGTGAATTCCTTTCATCTTCTTTTGATGCGTCCTGCGTCGTCTAATATTTTGCCCATAGAATCCTTCACTATTGCAACTTGAGGCTTGAATTTTTTCTTCAGTTCTTTCAGCCTGAGAAATGCCAAGCATTCTTCCCTTTCAGTTTTCTATCTCCAGCTCTTTGCACATATCATTATAATACTTTACTTTGTCTTCTTGAGCCACCCTTTGAAATCTTGTGTTCAGCTCTTTTACTTCATCATTTCTTCCTTTTGCTACTTAGCATTCAAGAGCAAGTTTCGGAGTCTCTTCTGACATCCATTTTGGACTCTTCTTTCTTTCCTGTCTTTTTAATGACCGCTTGCTTTCTTCACGTATGATGTCTTTGATGTCATTCCACAACTCGTCTGGTCTTTGGTCACTAGTGTTCCAATGTGTCAAATCTATTCTTGAGACGGTCTCTAAATTCAGGTTGGATATAGTCAAGGTCGTACTTTGGCTCTTGTGGACTTGTTCTAAATTTCTTCAGTTTCTACTTGAACTTGCATATGAGCAACTGATAGTCTGTTCTGCAGTTGGCCCCTGGCCTTGTTCTGACTGATGATATTGAGTTTTTCTATCATCTCTTTGCACAGATGCAGTCAGTTTGATTCCTGTGTATTCCATCTGGCAAGGTCCACATATATAGTCACCTTTTATCTTGCTGAAAAAAGGTATTTGCAGTGAAGAAGTCGTTGGTCTTGCAAAATTCTATCATGCGACCTCTGGCATTGTTTCTATCACCAAGGGCATATTTTCCAACTACCAGTCCTTCTTCGTTTCCACTTTCTGCATTCCAATTACCAGTAATTATCAATGCATCCTGATTGCACGTTTCATCAATTTCAGACTGCAGAAGTTTGGCCTTAGTGGTTGGTGCATAAATTTGAATAATGGTCGTATTAACTGGTCTTCCTTGTAAACGTATGGATATTATCCTATCACTGACAGCACTGTACTTCAGGATAGATCTTGAAATGTTCTTTTTGACAACAAATACAACGCCATTCCTCTTCAAGTTGTCATTCCCGGCATAGTAGATCATGTGATTGTACGATTGAAAATGACCAATACCAGTCCATTTCAGCTCACTAATGCCTAGGATATTGATGTTTATGGGTTCCATTTCATTTTGACAATTTCCAGTTTTCCTAGATCCATACTTTGTACATTCCACATTCCAATTATTAATGGATGTTTGCAGCTGTTTCTTCTCATTTTAAGTCGTGTCCAAAGTAAGCAAATCGAATAATATTGCGTTGTGATTGATAAGGTTTTCAGTGGCTGATTTTTGGACATAGATTGCCAGGCCTTTCTTCCTAATCTGTCCTAGTCTGGAAGCTCTGCTGTAATCTGTCCACCATGGGTGACCCTCCTGGTATTTGAAATACTGGTGCCATAGCTTCCAGCATCAAAGCGACACATCAAGCCACAGGAGTGGATTACCCAATAGGCAAGGTAAGCACAGTGCTTACCTTGCTTACCAGATCATCTGCAGTAAACAATGTCATGTGGGTTTCACCACACCGTGAAACTGTTCACTATAGATTAGTAAGGAAGCACAAGTAAGCCCGTACTTACCTTGCTTACCGGGTCATCGCCCCTGTCCGCAGTGGCAGACTTGAAAAGAGGCTTTGAGTCTGTAGAAAGGTGGTGTGCAGTTGGGAGAGAGACAGATGCCAGCCACACCTAGAAGCAGAATCTTTGATGTGGTGAAAAAATGTGAAATTGTTCACTACAGATGATCTGGTAAGTAAAGTAAGCACTGTGCTTATTTTGCCTATTGGATAATCCACCCCTACCAAGCCACCATACTACAATAAACAGACAGAGAAGTGGTGACAAATACGTACAGAAACTAGAATATTTTAAACTTAAGTAGATGCTCCAAAATGCTCAGCATTAATGAATTGCTAAGAATGTTATACAATTATCATTTCAAAGCATCAGCCTAATTCACCAGCTTCATTTGTTTGCATTCTTCTTACAAGGCTTTTATGTAAACTGACTCTGATTTATTCTCTTTCACCAGTAAATGTCAAATATTATTTCTACTATATATTTTCTTAGTGAAGTTACACTTTTATAAAAAGTACAAGACGATTTGTTTGCAAACCTAGCAACTAGCAGAATGTCACAAAGTATTTATTACTTTTTAATTATATTTAATGTTTATTTTTTATAATATTCATAAGAAATCAAAATGTATCTCTTATGTATGTAATTTCCATCATTAATTATTGGCTAACTAATGTAAGTAATGAAGAGGTAGGAAAACTATCAATACATCATTTTACTTTCCTAAGTCACAATTAGGAGTCCCTAGGTGGCACAAATTGTTCAGAGCTCAGTTGCTGACCAAAAGACTGGAAGTTCAAGTCCACCTGGAGACACCTCAGAAGAAAAGCCTGGCAATCTACATCCAAAAAATCAGCCATTGAAAATCCTATGGAGCACAGTTCTACTCTCACAGACATGGGGTCACCATGAGTTGGAATTGATTCAACAGCAACTGGTTTTTGTTTAAGTCACAATTACAAGTCAATGGCAGTGAACTTCCATTTTTTCTGGTTCTCAGTGGCCAGAGGAGCTTACCTTAAAAATCTCTCAGTCACATGGAGGTTCAGTAAAGAACTTTATATTTGCTTTAAAAGGGGGGAGGGACTCTAAGAAAGTGTTTCGGGCATTACAGAACCATGAGATTGTCAATTCCCTCCAGTCAAAGACCACCGGGAAACACTTGTAGGTAATTAGAGTTGGGTTTATCAGGTCATTGCAACAGGGGAGAAGAAACACCTTGGGGAACCATGACATCTCAGCATGAGTGTTACAAAAGCCTCATTCTAGAATATTGGCTACATTAGGTGATCTGGGGAGGATTCAAAAAGTGGGACTTTATACAACAATTGGTCTCTATTTGTCTGGAGCACTAGAAGACGACGGAGACCCAGGAATGGAGGAAAAAATGGGCTGCAGGTCTAATTGCCTCCATGGACTATTATTCTTTTGCCATGAGACCACAAGAAGTAGTTGGTGCCTGGCTACCATTACTGAACGTTTTGATCAAGGACCTAATAGATGGATCCTGATCAAAAGGAGGAAAAATGTGGAACAGAACACTGAATTTCTATGGAAACCAGACATCATACTGGATCCATTGAGACCGGGGGAGCCACTGAATCTATTGTCCTGAAATAATCTTTAAACCCTGAACCAAAACTATCCCATGAAGTCATCTGTAAACAAAACAACAGCTTAACTCAATTAATAAAGAATGTCAGCCTTGAACATTTCACTCTGAAAGAATTAAGTACATGCGATCAAATTGACAACAGTAACTCTCAAGCACAGATGAGGACTTTAACGGGCACAGAGAGTAGAAGTGAATGGTGGTGAAACAGGGGTGACACCATGTGAACAATGTAACCAATGGCCTTGATCTCTACATGTAAAAATTGTTAATGAGCATATGCTTTCAACAATTTTTTTTTTTTAAGTGGGGCTTTGCTTTGGAATGGATGTTGTCAGAAAGCAGAGGTCACTATATAATTGGGCATCTTCTTAAATGTCGTCCAGCAGTCAGGAAGCGAAGTTAACGCAGTAATTATTAAAGCGGCAGCATTCACTCATGAACCAGGACAGGGGGAAATCTGGTCATTGCTGTGGTTGAACAATGTCTTGTCTGTGCTCACACGCAATTGTAGAGAGGTCTTATTTGTTCTTTCCCATCATAACCACACAGTGGCCTCGTCTGAGGCCGGTGCTCTCTGACACAGTGTTCAGCTGAACAGCTCCGAGACTGAGCTGTGTCAGGCCAGCTGCCTGCTGCAAGGGGCTGCTTTTCCTTCCCAACAGTGACACCGGCCCCAGCCTCACCTAAGGGGAGACCCTGTCTCCTGCTACCTAAAGTCACAGAGTCAGCTTCTTCCGGCTGGCCACAGCCATTCTCTCATGCTGGTTCCAAGGAGAAAAGTTACTGTGCAACCTATGCCATTCAAAGATTTAAACTCAGTTCCCGCATAAAATTCTCCCCTTCTGAAGGCCTAAGCTCTCTGCGGCCCCAGTTCCCGAATGGAGGAGGGACTCACGTGGAGGTAGGCATCATATTCAGTATAGTCAACTCAGGGCACCAACCAACCAGAGTGGATGCCTGTTAGGTCTTGGGGGTCCCCTGCTTTGCATGGCTCTAATTCTTTAGTTGCTGGGTTTTAGGGAGCTCCCCAGTATCAGGGGAGAGGTAGGGCTTCTGGAGCTCACTCCAGAGGTGGGCACCCAGGGTGAATTACCAATGTATCCAGAAAGTGTCCAATAATTTAGCAACCGAGAGAGCTGTCCTGGCACAGACTGCTGAACATCAGCCCTTCTGGGAGGTCAACAGAACACCCAGCGCCGAGACTGTCTGGCATCAGGAATGACCGGAAACTTTTATTTATCCTTATTTTGTAAAAAAGAATGACCCTGTCAAATAGCCCATGTTTTAAAATGTGAGCGTGCTCCCTTATGTATTTGCTTTCTAACTACAGTCAGTTTAAATGTTTTAAAGATTGACAACGAAGAAGAAACTATTTACAGATGTGTTTTAAAGGTCTTGCAGCCCTGGTGGCACCGTGGTTAAGAGCTCGACTGCTAACCGAAAAAGGTCAGCAGTTCGAATCCACCAGCCAATCCGTGGAAACCCTATGAGGCAGTTCTATTCTGCCCTATTTAAAAAACCAAAAATAAAAAAACCTGTTGCCATCAAGTCAATTCTGACCCATAGCGACCCCACACCCTATAGGTCCTATAGGGTTGCTATAAGTCAGATCAACTGGATGGCAAAGGGGTACGGAGGGAGTTAAAGATCTTAAGGTTCTCTTTTAGCTGTAAAGACATATTTGATCTTCTTCATAGAAGTAATGTTTCTAGTCATGACTAAAAGCACAGAAAATTCAGTCATGTCTACAAACTTAGAGATTACTAAATAAATGGGCTATTAGTTCATTCAATCCAACTTTTTTTTTTTTTAAAGTAGTCTTTTCAACAAGAAGAGCCAACCCAGTAAGAGCCCATCAAGTTAGACAAGAAGAGAGGATGCCATTGACTTGTTAGGGTCTTCAGCAATATTAGCAACTCCAACAACCTAGACACACCCAATGGAGTCCCTTGGTAGTGCAGCGATTAATGGGCTTGGTTGCTAATCAAAAGGTTGTCAGTTAAAGTCCATCCATAAGCCCCTGGGAAGAAAGACCTGGAGACCTACTTCTGAAACATCAGCCACTGAAAACCCTACAGAGTACAGTTCTACTCTGACACATGGGATCTCCATGAGTAGGAATCAACCTGATGGCAACTGGTTTAGATACCAAAAAAAACACCACTAATATTATTCATTCTGGTTGTTTTCATTTGCTCGCTTTTTTAAAATACGATCGATCTTTTTTTTAAAAAAAATGTTATTTCTAATTGTTCAATTTTTAAAAATTTTAAATCAGCATTATCATTGGATAAATCCAAACAAAATATTTTGGAAACATGGTTTCCTCTGAGCAATTAGCTAAAGTTAAGCAATTATCTAAGGCTGGCAGTTTGAACCCACCCAGTGACTCCATGGGAGGAAGCCCCCTGACAATCTGCTCCCATAAAGATGACAGCCTAGAAAACCCTATGGGGCAGTTCTATTCTGTCACATGGGGTCACTATGAGTTGAATTTGACTTGATGGCACCTAACAACAAGCAATTATCTATTAGATTAAGAAAGTTCATTTTTTAAGGCCATTTTTATTAATGAACACATACCAAAATAATTGAAGTTCATCCTAATTGCCCATTAGACTAGGGGAATAAAACATTTCTCAGTAATTTATGCCTCCATAAAAAATCCCAACCCAAACCCCTTGCCATCGAATCGATTCCAACTCATAGTGACCATATAGGACATGGCAGAACCACCCTATAGAGTTTCCAAGGCTGTAAATCTTCATGAAAACAGACTGCCACATCTTTCTCTCACAGAGTGGCTGGTCGGTTTGAACCACTGACCTTTCGATTAGCAGTGAACACTTTAACCACCGTGCCACCAGGGCTCCTCTATGCCTCCATAAACCAAAAAAAACCAAAAAAACCAAATCCATTGCTGTTGAATCAATTCTGATTCATAGCGACCCTACAGGACAGAGTAAACTGCCCCAGAGGGTTTCCAAGGAGCAGCTGGTGGATTCGAACTGCTGATCTTTTGGTTAGCAGCCATAGCTCTTAACTACTGCACCACCAGGGCTCCTATACCTCCATAGTATTTCAAACTATAATAACAGTTTTTGTTAAGAAATTCTTAACTTTATTCTGAAAGAGTTTAAACTTTAAAGAAGAATGGCGAGAAGCCTAGGATGGACTCCCATATACTTTTCAACAGATTCACCAATTGATAACATTTTGCCCCATTTGCTTATTATCTGTGTGTGTGTTTTCTGAAAAACCCATTTAAACGTGACTTGCTGACATCATGCCCTTTACCCTTAAATACTTCAGAGTGTATTTCCTAAGAACAACACATTTATCAAACTGCAAAACTGAATATCGATATATTACTGTTGTGTGGTATACTGTTCATATTTGAATTTCACCAATTTTCCCCACAAATTCTTTATGGAAATCTTTTTCCCTGATCCAGAATTCTGTGATCCACATTGCATTTAATTTTCACATCTCTTTCCTTTGTCTCTAAGGACATTAACATTTTTAAAGGGCACCGGCCACTTGTTGAGGAGAATGCTTTCAATCTGGGCTTTCCTGATGCTTCCTCATGATTAGATGCAAGTTCTGGATTTGGGGTAGAAATGCCCCAGAGATGAAGCCATGTCCTGTCGGGGCAACACATCAGGAGGCAGTAGCGTCACTAGGGTTGGTATCACCCAGTGTGGTAACTCATGGTATCACCCCCTCCTGTGCAATGAATTACTTAATGTGGCCCTTCTAGCCATGGTCTTCGTGACTCATACATAATGACTGAGTGGGACTATGCAAATAAGATATATGGAACCAGTGATGGTTGGGGTTATGTGTCAACTTGGCTAGGGCATGATTCCCAGTACTGTGTGACTGTGCTCCATCTTGTGATCTGATGGAATTATCCTAATTATCCTCATTTTATGTGTTGTAAAACCTAATCTCTATATGGATTAGTCTAGGGTGTATCTTGAGTCACAGCCTTGCAGGAGAGTGTGACTCAAGTCCTACCCTTACTCAAGTTACGCCCTTCCCTGGGATGTGGCCTGCATCCAAAGTACATTCATATGTGGGTGCTCTGGTGGGGCTCTCTCTCTCTATCTGGATCCTGAGTCCAGTTCATCACTGTCTGACCTCCAGTTCTTGGGACCTGAGCCAGCGGCCTTGCATGTGCTCTGCCAGTTCTGGGATTCGCCAGCTTCCGCAGCCTTGTGAGCCAGCAGCCTATGGTCTGACCTGCCCATTTGTGTTCTTCGGCCCCTGCAGCCACGTGGGTCAGGAGAAGCCTATGCCTGACTCACGGATTTAAGACTTGCCAGCCTCCACAACCACGTGCAACATTTCCTTAATTCGGTTGGTGAGTTCTGTGAGACGTTGCAGTTAATTAGGGAGCCCAAAGACAGGAGGGAAGTACTGAGAGGAGGAGGAGTTGATGTGAGAAATGATAGAGTGGGACAGCAGTCTGGAGAAGTTGGACATTTAGGACAGCTTTAACCTCTGCCTCATAGGAACCAGCTTTGTGCTGATCCTTATGGAAGAAATTATTCATTTACCCCTCTCCCCCACCGCCTCGGGTGGGCAGGGCCAGCTGGGAATGTCCCCATGGGCAAAGCAGCCTCGCCCCCCCCCGCCCCCCCCCCCGACAGGGCCAAGCACTGTGCCACACAGCCCCAAACTTCCCAGTCCCGCCATGCAGCTCCCCACAGCTCCTCCCCTTCCCCACTGGCCAAGGCAGAGACTCTCCTCTCTGCCCAATGGCAGGCACCGCGGCCCGCTCACACCCTGACTGGCAGGTGACGGGGACAAGCTACCACACTGGATGTTGGGTGACACCAACCCTAGTGATGCCACTGCCTTGGCGGACCCCCGCCCTGCAACACGGGCCCACCCGCCGCCACCGCCGTTGTGGACCCCGGGGTCATTCTGGTGTCTTCCCCTCTGACAGTGTCAGGGGGTATGATCCACACCCCCTGCAGCTCCCCACCTAGTGATGCCACTGTCAGGAAGCACATGTCATCTTGTCCCACTAATGGTGGTGATAACAAATGAGAATCGTTTCTTAAGCCCGTTTCTTAATGCTTCCTTTTGCACATATTATTGACAGAAATACTTATTGACCACCTAAGAAAACACATAACGTGCATGTCCCAGCACCTTCTTGAAGAGCTCTGCCTCTATTACATTCCTTTTCTATTTCCCCGGCACAAGTTGCTTCTGCCCATCTATTTTCATTTCCCTTGAACAAAATGGGAAAGAATAGACAGGTTGGCGCAGATGGTTGTCACAGTGGTGATGACTGCACTCAAGAATGGGTGTACAAAAATATTCCACTTGCTGAACCTTCCATAGGAGAGAGCCTGCCTGTGTCTGAAATGCCAAAAGCGATTGTACTCGGAGGATATATTTAGAAATTGATTATTTTAGCTTATTTCGGAAAGCAAGCTAGCTGTCACAATGGAATACACATTAAACAACGCATTAATGGCCTCAGATTTAGAGCCAGCAGAACTAAAAATGGAACAACACAACCCTGCCCATAGATAGAAATTTTGCAAAGCCAAACGACCGGATCTGGGACTGGTGGAGCCATTTGGTTCCGCTCTCCAACCCGCGATATGGCAGACTGAACTGAGAACTTCCCCTCACGACTATTTTCATACTCTTTGCCTAAATAGCTACAAGAAAGGAATGTTCCCAGCTTCCACTGGGAACTGCTGCTAGTGTCTCAGGATACTTCCAGGACTGACACTTACTTCTGGCTACCTAAAACTTCTCCTACCACACTTTCCCTGGTCTCATAATGTGAAATAGAGAATAGGTGATCATTCCTAAAAAAACCTTAAGGTGGGGCACATGAGGAGAGTGAGTGGAAAGCAGGAGAGGAAGGTCCACTCCACTGAGCTCAAAATACTGCCTATTCATAATGACAGAATCTGAGGGTAATGGACTGATCAGATTCTGCTCTCCAATGCCACACAGCATTCGAACTGAACTGAAAACTGTCCCGTAAAGTTTTTTCATAGCTTTCACCTAAATACCTCCAAGAAAGGAACTTTCCCAGCTTCCATCGAGAACTGCTCCTAAAGTTTCAGGGGACTTCTAAGTGTGAGCATTTAAAATGGGACCCCTGAAGTTTCTCCCTTCATATTTCCTATGGTCCCAACCCATGAAGAAGGAGAGGACTATGGGCCATTCCTAAGAAACATGCGACATCAAAAGAACTAGATGGTACCCAGCTACCACTACCAACTGCTCAGACTGGGATCACAACAGAGGGTCCCGGACACAGCAGGAGAGAAATGTAGAACAAAAAATCAAATTCACAAAAAAAAAAAAAAAAAGAACAGACTTGCTGGTCTGAGAGAGACTGGAAGAATCCCCAAGACTACGGCCCTTCTGACTTGGAACTGAAGCCATTCCTAGAGACCACAATTCAGCCAAATCATAGACAAGCCCATAAAATAAACAATAACACTCGAGAGGAACATGCTCCTTGGAACAGTCAGTTATACGAGATCAAAGGGGAGACATATGCCCAAGAGTAAAGATGAGAAGGCAGGACGAAATAGAAAATCAGGACAGAGAGAAATGGGGAGCCTAGTACAGAAATGGGGGAGTGCTGACACATTGTGGGAAATGAAAGAAAATACAAAATGCAGGACTCTGAATTTCCACCTCATGACTCTAGAAGGAGAAATGAAGACTGCGGAAGTGTACACGATCGTGATCAATCTCTGCTCCCTGTGTCGTGTGCGGGATACACGATGGTGATCAATCTCTGCTCCCTGTGTCGCGTTTGGGATACATGATGGTGATCAATCTCTGCTCCCTGTGTCGCGTGCGGGATACCCGATGGTGATCAATCTCTGCTCCCTGTGTCGTGTGTGGGATACATGATGGTGATCAATCTCTGCTCCCTGTGTCGTGTGCGGGATACCCGATGGTGATCAATCTCTGCTCGCTGTGTCCCGTGCGGGATACACGATGGTGATCAATCTCTGCTCGCTGTGTCGCGTGCGGGATACCCGATGGTGATCAATCTCTGCTCGCTGTGTCCCGTACGGGATACCCGATGGTGATCAATCTCTGCTCGCTGTGTCGCATGCAGGATACACGATGATGATCAGTCTCTGCTCGCTGTGTCGCGTGCGGAATACCCAATGGTGATCAATCTCTGCTCGCTGTGTCGCGTGCGGGATACCCGATGGTGATCAATCTCTGCTCGCTGTGTCCCGTACGGGATACCCGATGGTGATCAATCTCTGCTCGCTGTGTCCCGTGCAGGATACATGATGATGATCAGTCTCTGCTCGCTGTGTCGCGTGCGGGATACCCAATGGTGATCAATCTCTGCTCGCTGTGTCGCGTGCGGGATACCCGATGGTGATCAATCTCTGCTCGCTGTGTCACGTGCGGGATACACGATGATGATCAGTCTCTGCTTGCTGTGTCGCGTGCAGGAAGACAATGCCCTTCCATGCTCATCCTAGCTTCAGTCCCACCGGAACTCTTATGGTGTCACTATGATATGCAAGCTGTCTCCTAACTCCACAGGGGAAAGCTTTGATTATGGAAAATAAGTAACAGTTTATGAGGCTCTCATACTTGCCTTGAACATTAATGAATGGTTATTTCCCTTCTAGCTTCTGACATTACAGGTGTCACATAACACCATCAGCCTGTTGCAGCATGATGGTGAAGACTTCATCTGCTAGCAGACAGAACAGAGACCGCATCACCTGTCCAGCACTTACTCTCAATGGAACGCTAAGCAAATGCGCACGCAGCATTTTAAAGCTAAGTAGGCTAGCAATGAGAATATCTCAGTGCCTAACAATAGAATAACTGAGCTCAAAAATGGTCACTTACACCAATAGCCACTGCAACACTATTCACAATAGCAGAAAGGTAGAAACAACCCACGGCCATCAACAGACGAATGGATAAACAAAATGTGGTCTATCCATACAATGGAATAATATTCAGCCATAAAGAGAAATAAAGTTCTGACACATGCTACCACATAGATGAACCCTGAAAATATAATGTTGAGTGAAATAAGTCAGACACAAAAGAACAGGTACAATATGATCCCACGTCCATGAAATATCTAGAATAAGCAAATGCATAGACACTACAGTAGATTAGTGGTTACCATGGCCTGGAGTTGGGGGGAAAATGGGGAGTTATTCCTTCATGGGTATTGACCTTCTGAGTGGAGTGATAAAATAAGTTTTGGAAATAGTGGTAATGGTTGAACAACATGGTGAATGTAATTAATGTCACTGAATTGTATATGTAAAAATGGTGGCACAGTACACATTGCTATTTACTCGATTAATAACTAATTGGGTGGTTATTCAACAGAAGAAAAAAAAAGGCAGGGAAAAGATATGAACAGAGAATTCATAGAAAAGAAAAGAGAACTGGTTTTTGGTCCCATGAAAATATCTACAACCTCAAACACGATCACTGAAAAAAGGTATCCCAGTATGGTTTCAGTGTGCATTTCTATCAAAAGTGAAACAAGAAAGCTTTTGAGTGTATAGTTCACTTTAAAAAACAGAGAAAAAAACACACGCACACACACTAACACATATGTAAATGTGTGTGTACATATTTAAAATAGCTCCAGAAAGCGACACAAGAAATTATAATATGCACTGTTTATTTAGAATGGCAGGAAGATTTTCCACAGTATACCCTTTTATGTTTGTAAATTCTCAAACCACATGAATGTATTACCTACTACAAAATTAAATTTTAAAAAGTGGGACGAATTCTATTGAAAACAAAGGCAGGAAAGAGCAAGGGAGCCCAAGTTCCAGGTCCGACTCTGTCACTAATTAACAGGGTGAACTTGGGACAGTCTCTTAGACCCACTGAATATTCTGACTGTGGAGAATGTCAGAAACTGTCTCATTCCACACTCCAGTTTCATAAGAAACAGAAACACAGAATAAATTAAGGGACTAAGTTAATATCACACACAGTCAGTATATGGCAGAGCCAACAACGGCTACCCATGCATCAGTTTTTTAATTACAAATGGGAGTGCTGCCATTGAGAGAAGGAAAAGACAAGCCACACAGACTGGGAGAAAACACTGGCCAATCATTTATCTGACAAAGTGTTTGTATCCAGAATATATAAAGAGCTTTAACAATAAGAAAGCAAACAAGTACCTTAAAAGATGCTTGACATCATTAGCCATCAGGGAAATGCAAATTAAAACCACAATGAGATCCCACTACACATTTATTTGTTGTTGTTAGGTGCTGTCGAGTAGATGCCGACTCACAGTGACCCCATGTGACAGATGAGAACTGCCCCATGAGGTTTTCTAGACTGTAATCTTTATGGGAGCAGATCACCAGGCTCTTCTCCTGAGGAGGTGCTGGGTGGGCTTAAACGGCCAACTTTTTGGTTAGCAGCCAAGGACTTAACCATTGTGCCACCAGGGCTCCTTATACATCTATTCAGAATGACTTAAAAAAAAGAAAAGAAACTGACAATACCAAATGCTGGAGCAGACATGAAGCAACTAGAACTTTCACACATAGCTGGTACATAAAATGTGCAACAGTACAACTACTTTAGAAAACACTATGGCAGTTTCGGTAAAGTTAAGCATATAATGACCATGTTGTTGCTATTGTTAGGTGCCCTCAAGTTGGTTCTTACTCATAGCGACCCTATGTACAACAGAACAAAACACTGTCCGGTCCTGCACCATCCTCACAATCAATGGATGTTTGCAGCTGTTTCTTCTCATTTTGAGTCGTGCTACATCAGCAAAGACGTACAGCCAGAATGCTCCTTAGAAGCCAGGATGACGAGACTTCATCTCACATACTTTAGATAGCTTATCGGGGAGACCAGTCCCTGGAGAAGGACATCATCCTTGGTAAAGTAGAGGGTCAGCGAAAAGAGGAAGACCCTCAACGAGATGGACTGACACAGTGGCTGCAACAATGGGCTCGAGCACATCAATGATTGTGAGGATGGCCCAGGACCAGGCAGCATTTCGTTCTGTTGTACACAGGGTTGCTATGAGTGGGAACCGACTCAACAGCACCTAACAACATTATTCTGCTTGAGGAAAAAAAACACTTTAAAATCATTTTGTTGCTTATCTCACCTTGTTTAGCACTGAGCACAGAGCAGGAGCTCAAAAATATTTATCCAATGTGACCAAAAAGAAAACTTCAATTCAATCCCAAAATTTGTCTAAATGATTAGTGTGTGTCCATGCACTGAGAAAACTCAACAGGTACTAAGAGGGATGGGAGACAAACTCAAATCAGTCCTTTGTTCTGATTAAAATTAAATCTGTTAAGTGACCATATCAGAGTTGGCTTTAAATCAATTTTTTAAAATTTAATAAAGAATTCAAAAAATGCAAATTAACAGGACTATATTTGATCTATTTGAGAAACTCCACATATGTTTTGGCTGGTTTTTAGACATCAGTCAAATTTTAAATAGAGTTCCAAAATGTTAGGAGTATATTTCTCTCATTTGCAAAGACAAACTGGCTGATGAAAACCAGTGGCTTTAGACCAACCAACAGCAATTAATTCAACAGATGTTTGAATAAACATCATTAAATAAATTAATACAGAAGACATAATTAAGACATAATAATTATCAGTAATTACAGTATAAACACATGGTCTAAAAATGTCAATTCATGCCTGTGAAATTCTAGAAACAATGTTGATGTAAGTTTCCCATCTGCATCTACATAGTGGCCATATAAATGCGACGAACAGTAGTAAATTCCTGAAGGATACTGAAATTTAAGTAGGGAATTGTCCTTATTTATATTTGTTTTCATTTAACTTTAATCAGAATTTTTGAAGTATTATTATGGTAAGTGTTTGATTATACTTCTCTCTTAATTTTTTACTTATAAAATAGAGAAAATTATTCCTTAACACTAGATTTAAAGTATTTGTGTTAGTCACAAACATTTCCAGGAGCTGCTATGATGCTGGAAGCTATGTCATTGGTATTTCAAACATCAGCAGGGTCACCCATGGTGGACAGGTTTCAGCGGCGCTTCCAGACTAAGACAGACTAGGAAGAAAGGCCTGGTGATCTACTTCCCAAAAAATTAGCCAATGAAAACCTATGGATCAAAAGAAAACATTGTCCAACTCACTTGCTTTTGGACACCTTATCAGGAGGGATCAATTTGGAGGAAGACATTATGCTTGGTGACTGTTATGGATTGTATTGTGTCCCCCCAAAATGTGTGTCAACTTGGCTAGGCCATGATTCCCAGTATTGTGTGGTTGTCCACCATTTTGTGTTGTAACTCTTAACCTCTATGATGATAATGAGGCAGGATTAGAGGCAGTTATGTTCATGAGGCAAGACTCAATCTACAGAAGTAGGTTGTACCTTGAGTCAATCTCTTTTGAGATATAAAAGAGAGAAGCTAGCAGAGAGGAGAAGGACCTCATGCCACCAAGAAAGAAGAGCCAGGAGCAGACCTTTGGACCCAGGGTCCCTACGCTGAGAAGCTCCTAGGCCAGGGAAAGAATGATGACAAGTACCTTCCCCCCAGAGCCGACAGAGAAAGCAAGCCTTCCCCTGGAGCTGGCGCCCTGAATTCAGACTTCTAGCCTCCTACACTATGAGAGACTAAATCTCTGTTAAAGGCATCCACTTGTAGCATTTGTTATAGGAGCACGAGATAACTAAGACAGTGAAGTAGAGGGCCAGTGAGGCTGAGGAGACCCTAGGTAAGATGGATTGGCACAGCAGTCTCAATGATGGACTCAAACATGCCAGAGACTAGGAGGATCATGCAGGACCGGGCAATGTTCCATTCTGTCATACATAAGATCACCATGAATCAAAGTTCTTCTCGACAGCAACTAACAACCATCGCCACTTGTTAACTGGATGATCTTGTAACCAACTCAAATTCTTGAAGCCAGACTCCTCATACGTGGAGTAAAGATAACCATTCTAACCTCATAGGTTTTATTTAGAAAATTACATAAAATTATATATCTAATGTGCCTGATTCCATACCTAACACATAACCAGAATTTCAAGAATGATAGTTATTTTTAATGTTGGTTGGTGGACATACCTGCATTAATTTGAGACCCCTTTCTAGACGACCAATATATCCTCTTAATCAAGTTCCCTCACATGTTAATGTGTAAAGGAATTTCTTGTGAGGCTTATTCAATTGCAAGTTCCCACCCCTACCGGAGGTTGGTACCTCTACATGGAACCCAAAGAGGCCTGGTGGTGCAATGGTTAAGTGCTCGGCTGCTAATCAAAAGGTTGGTGGTTAAAACCCACTTAGCAGCTCCATGGAAGAAAGACCTGGTAATTTGCTGCTATAAAGACTACAGCCTAGAAAACTCTATGGGGGCAGTTCTACTCTGTCATGCAGGGTCGCTATAAGTTAAAAACCAACTCAACGGCACCCAACAACAACAACGTGGAACCCGGGAGCCTGCACTTTAAACCACTGCTCCTGGTCATTTTGATGCCTGTGGCCACAGCTTAGGGTCAGAGGGCATGATCTGCCTCACCAAGGAACAAGAGGTCTTTCAAAGGCAATGATGACTTTAGACATTGACGGTGGCACGTACATGTCCCCCTTTCCCACTCCTCAAGTCAACCCCCACCACCATGACCACCTACCTCTTCACTCTGTGATGATGATGCTCTAAACCCAGAGCCCCATCCTGTCTGGAACCTCCCACTGGGGCTGCATCACTGCTTCCCCACTGCCTGCCCCACCCCTAGACCCCGGCCCCTCCAGGCCACCCTCTCCTCCAGGAGGCAGACTTCATGCCCACAAGCCTCATGCACATTTGGGCCGCATGGACTGAAACTCTGGTGAAATGATGCGCCCATGTGTGCCTCTGGGAGAGCAAAGTAGAGAGAACGGCTCCAGCTTATGTTTCCAATCTTTTATACAACTTCCAGCACAAACAAATGGAACATTTGCCTGTTCACCCTTTGCCACAAAAATCAATCTGCTTTATTTATGTACGTTCCATTTACAGCCGCGCCTTCTTGCATTGTTTTTGAGCGGCTATTTAAACCAATTACTGAAACTTTCACCCATTTCAATGATTCCATCCCCCTCACTCTGCTGCCAGCTCTGGGCACTCAAGATCGTGTTGCCCAGAGCTGACAAACCTAAATGTTCACCCAGCTCAGCACTTCTTTGCTTCCTGACCTTGAGGATATTCTCTACCCCTCAGAAAATGTATTCTCATATGTAAAACAGAAACAATGTATCACAGATTTATCATAAGGATTAGATAAGTAGACACAGAAAGTGCCCACGTGGTGCCTGGAATATAGACAGTGCTTAGGAACGTTCTTCCTTCTCCCTTTCCTTCCTTCCTTCCTTCCCCGTCAGTAGGCAGGAAACATGTCACACGCTGCTCTGATTTCCCACCTCTCCGTAATTTCCTTTTTCTCTTTAAATACAAGGTGTCGTGGGTTGAATTATGTCCCCCCAAAAATGTGTGTATCAGTTTGGCTGGGCCATGATTCCCAGTATTGTGTGATTTTCCCAAGTGTAGTAAATCCTGCCTCTATGATGTTAATGAGGGAGGATGGGCAGCAGTTGTATTAGTGAGGCAGGACTCAATTCACAAGACTGGATTGTGTCCTGGGGCAATCTCTTGAGATATAAAAGACAGAAGTGAGCAGTGAGACAGGGGGATGTCATACCACCAAGAAAGCAGTGCCAGGAGCAGAGCGCGTCCTTTGGACCAGGGTCCTTGCGCGGAGAAGGTCCTAGTCTGGGGGAACACTGATGAGGAGGCCGAGAGAGAGAAAGCCTTCCCCTGGAGCTGACACCCTGAATTTGGACTTTTAGCCTACTTTAACTGTCAGGAAGTAAACTTCTCTTCGTTAAAACCATCCACTTGTGGTATTTCTGTTATAGCAGCACTAGATGACTAATACACAAGGGAAGACACTGTCCCATAAAAAGAAGGCCCAAACAAAGGCCTTGAATAGACATTTCACCAAAGAAGAAATACAATGCTCAATAAGCACATGAAAAGATGGTCAACATCAATAGTCCTTAGGGAAATGCAAGTCAAAACTACAATGAGATATCACTTCATCTGCACTAAGATGGCTATAATTAAAAAATGGAAAACAGCAGGTGTTGGGGAGGATGCAGAGATACTGGAACCCTCATCCATTGCTGGTGGGATTATAAAATGGTACAGCCGCTGTGGAAAACAATTTGGCAGTTACTCAAAAAGTTAAACATAGAATTACAATACCATCCAGCAATTCCACTCCTGGGTATACACTGTATTTTTATGCAAATAACACATGCTTTATACTTTTTTTTGCCAATCACTCAACCCCCTCATGTGTTATTTTCCTAGGTGCATTATGAGCATTATATGTGTGGGTGTGTCATTTACATGGACGTGTTATTTTTTAAAAATATGGTACCCCAAAGAATTGAAATCAAGAACACAAACAGATACTTGTACACCAATGTTTGTGGCCGCATTACGCACAACAGCCAAAAGCTGCAAACAACCTATGTCCATCAACAGACAAATGGATAAATAAAATGTGCTACATAATACAATGGAATATTATTCAGACATAAGGAGCAATGAAGCTCTGATATATGCTACAACATGGATGAACCTGAAAAACATTATGCTGAGTGAAATAAATCAGTCACAAAAGGACAAATACTGAATGATCCCACTTATATGAAACATCTAGAATAGGAAAGTGTATGGAGACCTAAGTTTACTGGTGGTTACCAAGGGCAGGCACAAGGGAGGGAAAAGGGGACTCACTGCTTAGGGGAAAGTGAGTTTCTGTTAAAGGTGATGGAAAAATTTGGAAATGGTTAGTGGTGATGGTTAAACAGCATGATGAACGTAATTAATGCCACTTAATTGTACAGGGTTATCGAAAAAGAGGAAGACCCTCGACCAGATGGATTGTAACAGCGGCTGCAACCGTGGGCTCAAGCATAGCAATGATAGTGAGGACGGGGCAGGACCAGGCAGTGTCTCGTTCTGTAGTGCACAGGGTCGCTATGAGTCGGAGCCTACTAGACAGCACGTAACAACAACAACAACAATTGTATGTGGCGCGGTGGTTAATCACTTGGCTGCTAACCAAAAGGTCAGCAGTTCAAATCCACCAGCCGCTCCTTGGAAACCCTTTGAGTTCTACTCTGTCCTATAGGGTCACTATGAGTTGGGATCAACTCAATGGCAACGGGTTTAGAGTTTGGTTTTGGAATTGTACGTGTAAAAACTGTTGAAATGGCAAATGTTTTATTATATATATTTACTACAATATATTTTTAAAAAAGGAGAGCCCAGAGTACTTTGAGAAAGTGACTAACTTCTCCTAGTTCCACTGATCATCTGCATACTGGGGAAGATAATGTTGGCCTTAGGAGTTTCACTGAGAAAGTGCAGCATGATAACCGCTACCAAAAGCCCAAGAGAGGGCCAGTCACAGTAGGTGTTCAATAAATGCTAGCTCCCTCCCGGATGTGCTGGGGTCAGAGCTCTGAGTCTGCCCTGCACCCCAACCATGGTGCTTCAGAATTACTCCCTCGCCCTCCCCAAGAAGAAAATAAAACTTCCTTCCTTCAGTGCAGTTGTCTGAACAAGGCACTAGGAGAACATTAATCTGATGAGACAGAAACACACCATGTTATCAGTCAAGTTCCTTGGGCTCCTGGCAGGTTTTGCATTGTAAGAGAGGAGCTTGTTTGCACACAGAGTTATCACTGGAGACCCAGCAGGCAGCTTAAGGGAGGAATATTTGGACAGCTTCTCCTTTCTTCCCCACACACCACAGGCTCCAAGTACAAAATTCTCCACTGGCCGTGGACAGGCCTGCTCCCCACGCAAGACCAAGCTTCACTCTTGCTGCCTCTGTTCTCGGACCAAGTGAGCCTCAGAGTGTAACCAACAAAGTCGCTCTAGATTTCTGCTTTCCCAGCCGAAGTCCTGTCTCTGAGGCACTTCACTTCCATTCAAGGTGGTTTACCTACTGGGCACAGGGCTGGGATCAGAGAAGTGGGGTTGGAGGCTGGGAGCATAATCCCCAAACTTCACACTAATATCTGTTCCTACTTGTCAAATACTCAGTGAATAGTTCATGGAAAAATGAGTGTCTGCTCATAACTTTCATTAAAAAAAAAAATTCACAGGGCACTGCAATCTTTCACACTATAAACACTGGTGAACATCTTATAAATGTTTGTATTTTGCTTACATATAACAAAAATAATCCTCTAAAGGCAGGTAAAGGGAAACAGCAAAAGTGAGACCTCTTGCAGTTTGACTCAAATGGATTTTAGTAAAATTCTTAAAAAAGGATAGAGTTTCTTTAAAGATTAGAATGATGGGTGATTGAGTGAATGGATAGATCAGATGGGTAGCTGGTAGACGGATGAGTAGATGGATGGGGTGCGCAAATGAGTGGGTGGACAGACAGATGGACGGACAGATGGATGGATTAATGGGTGGATGGATGGATGGATGGCTCGGTGGGTGGGTGGATGGATGAGTTGGGTGGGTGGGTGGGTGGATGAATGGATGAGTGGGGTGGGTGGGTAGATGGATGGATGGATGAGTGGGTAGATGGATGAGTGGATGGATGGATGGATGGATGAGTGGGTAGATGGATGAGTGGATGGATGGATGGATGGATGGATGGATGGATGGATGGATGGATGAGTGGGTAGATGGATGAGTGGATGGATGGATGGATGGATGGATGGATGGATGGATGGGTGGGTGGGTGGGTGGGAGGGTGGATGGGTGGTTGGGTGGGTAGATGATGGATGGACTGACTTATACAGAGGAAGAGACAAAGACCCAAACCAAAACCAAACCCACTGCCACCTAGTCGATTCCAACTCACAGCGACCCTATAGGACAGAGTAGAACAGCCCCATAGGGTTTCCAAGGCTGTAATCTTTATGGAAGCAGACCACCACATCTTTCTCCTGAGAGACAGAGACAAAGAGAGATAAAGGAAGAGACAGAGATTTGCAAATTGTGGAGAAACAAATCATTTTGTTCTTCCTGACACCGTCCACCTCAAGTCCCCTCCCTGCCTTCTCACAGCCTGTTCACTATTCAAGTTCTGGTTAGAGAAGCAGTGGAGATAACCTCTGTGCCAACTTGGAAATAAGATTAAGTTTCAGCATTTCTTTTAAATTGCATAGTTTCACCAATAAATTCCTGTCACTCCAAGCTCTTGTAACCTGGCCCACTTCATGATTTCCTCCCTTCCACTCAAAATTCTTTAATTTTCTAATTGCTTCCCAAATTCAATACTTACTCCACAGTATGTTTTCTGAGTTCAGGGGCATACTGCTGGTGGTTGTATTAGATGCTGGTGGTGCCCCACCGACATCCCCCTGGGTCTTACATCCAGATGCCCAACAGCTGACTTCTAATTTCCTGAGGGCTGTCTCTAGTGACTACAGGGTGTGCCTGAAGACTTGCAGTGCTAGGGAATTAAGCTCCACCTCCAGTAGCCCATCACCAATGACTGATGGGAGTTGGTGGGTCAATACCCCAGCTCCCTTACTCCTTGGGTGGAGTAACTTGGGGTATGTGTTCTATAGCATGGGGCACAAAGTTCCAGTTACCCTCAGGGAAACTTGGCTTGATTACACATCCTTTTGCGGATGCCTTCCCTTCCCTGTCTCATTTCCTCCACTCCCCTCCCAGTGTTTTCTGAAACCAAAACCAAAAACCAAACCCATTGCCGTTGAGTCAATTCCGACTCATAGCGACCCTATAGGACAGAGTAGAAGTGGCCCACAGGGCTTCCAAGGAGCAGTTGGTGGATTCGAACTGCTGACATTCCGGTTAGCAGACGCAGAGCCATAGCTCTTAACCACTGCGCCACCAGGGCTCCGTTTCTGAGACCATCTTCCCAATAACCTACTTGCAATCAAATTCTTGTCTCAAGTCTTTTCCTACGGGAATGCAAAGTAAGAAGGGGGTCCATCAATGATTAAGCATGGGCTGTTGTTGTTGTGTGCTGCTGAGTCAGTTCTGACTCACAGCAACCCTACAGGACAGAGCAGAACTGTCCTGTAGGGTTTTGTAGGCTATAATCTTTACAGGAGCAGACTGCCAGGTCTTTTCTCCTGCAAAGCCGCTGGGTGGGTTAAAGCTATCCACCTTTTGGTTAGCACCCAAGTGCTTAACCATTGTGCCACCAGGGCTCCTTAGGTATGGATTACACTTCATTCAAACAGTATTTTCAGTTAAAATCACTATCCCAACAATTATGAGGCATCCACTCCAATAACATCATAAACATTTGAAAATCATCCTTATGTTTCTACAGAATAAAATAATCACAATATTACCATAATAATATCACTAGATCAGGAGAAGGATGTTTCGAACCAAATAAATTTACATATGAAAGTAGCAAAAATATCTGCAGCTGAGGGGATGCGGTTGGCCCCAGAGTGGGTGTGAAATGCTGCAAAGCGTGTCTGCACTGGACATAGCATAGCAGTGTCCTTCCTGCAGTGCTGTGTGGGACCAGCGTGGCTGAGGACACTTCAGAAGTCCCATTCAGAACACTCAGTGCCATGGGGAAGGTCTGAAAGGGTGAGGGCCTCATTCCCGGGAACTCCTCCAGCTCCCCCATATCCTGACGCACACTCTGAGCACCTGACAGGATGCACACTGGGAAAACACCCCCATCTTTTCATCCCTGATCGCTATGGCGTAAACAGTCAACTTTGTCTTCCCGAAAGTCAAAAAGCTGTGCATGTCTGGGCTTCCCAGGCAGTGCTTTGTGCTGGTGTCCGTCCTGTATGTTGCAGGATGACAGCACAGGATAACTGATGCGTGGTATTCCCACAGAGACATGAGAGGAGCCACAGACCTGGGGATTAGGATGTGGTGCCTTTACTAAACTGGATGGGAGTAGCACTGGAACAAAGCATGGCATTACACATTTTAAAGGTTCAGCAATGTTGTTGTTGCCGTTGTTGTTGTTAGGTGCTGTCGCGTTGATTCTGACTCATACCGACCCCGTGTACAACAGAACGAAACACTGCCCGGTCCTGCGCCATCCTCACAATCGTTGTTATGCTTGAGCCCACTGTTGCAGCCACTGTGCCAATTCACCTCCTCGAGGGCCTTCTTCTTTTTCAATGACCCTCTACTTTACCAAGCATGAAGTCCTTCTCCAGGGACTGATCCCTCCTGATAATATGTCCGAAGTATGTGAGACATAGTCGCGCCATCCCTGCTTCTAAGAAGCATTCTGGTTCTACTTCTTCCAAGGACAGATTTGTTCATTCTTCTGGCAGTCCATGGTATATTCAGTATTCTTCAACAACACCACAATACAAAGGCGTCAATTCTTCTTCAGTCTTCCTTATTGTCTTCCAGCTTTCGCATGCATATGAGGGAACTGAAAGCACCATGGCTTGGGTCAGGTGCACCTTAGTCTTCAAGGTGACATCTTTGCTTTTCAACACTTTAAAGAGGTCTTTTGCAGCAGATTTGCCCAGTGCAATGAGTCTTCTGATTTCTTGACTGCTGCTTCCATGGGAGTTGACTGTGGACTCAAGTAAAATGAAATCTTGGACAACTTCAATCTTTTCTCCATTTATCATAATGTTGCTTATTGATCCAGTTGTGGGGATTTTTGTTTTCTTTATGTTGAGGTGCAATCCATACTGAAGGCTGTGGTCTTTGATCTTCATCAGTAAGTGCTTCAAGTCTTCTTCACTTTCAGCAAGCAAGGTTGTGTCATCTGCATATCCCGGGTTAATCCTGATGCCACATTCTTCTTCATAGTGTCCAGTTTGGCAGTTCCTCAAAAAAGTTAAACATAGAGTTATCATATGACCTAAGTATATACCCAAAAGATTTAAAAACGGGGACTCAGAGACTTGTACACAAATGTTCATAGAAGGACTATTCACCAGAGCCAAAAGGGGGAAACAACCCATGTCCATCAAGTGATGAATGGATAAACAAAATGTGGTATAGCCACACAATGAAATAATTAGGCAATATAAAGGAATGAAGCAATGATACATGCTGCAACATGGATGAACCTCAAAAACATTATGCAAAAAAAAAAATATGCTAAGTGAAAGGAGCCAGTCACAAAAGACCATACAAATTGCATGATTTCAATTACATGATATGTCCAGAATAGGCAAATCCATAGAGACAAAAAGTAGCTTAGTGGTTGCCCAAAGCTGGGGGAGGTGGGGGGGAAGAAATGAAGAGTGACTGCCAATGGGCACAGGTTTCTTTTTGAGATGATGCTACAAAATTGAATTATGGTGATGGTTGTGGTTATAATTACAATAATTATTATTACCATTATTATCTATTATTATGGTTACTACTATTAATAATTCTATGGCCTACAAGTACAAGAAAAATCCCCTTTCCCTGGATCCCCTTAGTGAGAGTCAACAAACCAAGGCCAATGGGCCAAGTCTGACCTGCTGCCTATTTTCATACATGGAGTTGTACTGGCACACAGCCACATCCATTCACGACACACCATCTATGGCTGCTTTCTTGCTATGATGGCAGAGGTGAGTAGCTGCAAGAGAGAGTTTAAAAGAAAAAAAAGCAGCTACCCTCAAGTGGGTTCTGACTCACAGTGACCCCATGTGTGCTTGGTAGAACTGTGCTCCACAGGGTTCTCCATGGCTGATCTGTGAGAAGCAGATCATTCTCCCCGTTAACTAACCAACAAGATGATAAAGAAAAACAGGTGTTGGGCACTCAGGCTATCAGGTTAGCCTCCTGGTCGGCTAACACTGTCATCAGGCCTTATTCTCCTAGCTCATTAGGCACTGTTAGATTTTAGTTTGAGGGAACACTGTGGCTATTTGAAAACAACCGACATTACAAGTTCTACTGCAGTGAAAATGGAATAAGTTTCATGGAGTTGCCTGCCTCCCCAAGCACCAATTTGCCCAACTGATTGAGGAGCCCTATTTCAGCCGCTCTTTTCAAAATGGGTTGGATGCTGTCACACATCAGGGCTGTCTTCCACCACAGTGGAACGTTCTTCAATCTACTAAGGTAATAGGGTAACTGGTATCTGCATTTTTTTAATGTTGATTGGGTTTTTTTTTTTCCTACCAAAAAAAAAAAAAAAGGAGAAACGAAGGGCTGTAGTGTGGAAAGCAGGAAGGGAAAGAGATAGAGGTAAAGAGAAAGGAAGAGGTAGAGGCAGAAAGGAAGAGGTGGTGGGAGAAAGACAGATCAAACCTATGGAGAAAGAACCCATACAGGCCCCATATCCCTCACACAGCTGTCCATCCCCTCACATGTGGGTCTCCAAAGTCACTTTTGCCCATGTTGTGTGGAAGAGATCAGCATTAAGGTAACCACAAGTAAACTTGCCAAAAGAAAAGCAGTCAGGGAAAGAACATAAGCCTTTTTGCCTCTTCCAAGGAATCAAACGATGACTTGAGAACAGCGCATCAAAAGACAGCTGAAGCTTCAAAGCTTTCCTTGTGATCAGAGGAGGGAGTGAAGGGAAGAGGGGTCTCAGACAGCGGGAGAGGAGCCTGCAGTCAGTGTGGAGCCCGGCTTAAAGAACCACTAGCACCAACAGTTAACTTCCACTTTGAAAATCCACTTTAGGCCTCTCACTGCAAGCTTTGTGGAAAACTCTTTAACAAAAATGAGGCATTTTCACAAAAACACTGAAATCAAACTCTACTGACAAACATCTCCCCTTAACGCTTTCCAAAGAGCGTCTCACCGTACTCCACGTGTATTAAACTCAATTTCAGGAGATTGCCCCAGAGACCAGTAATATTTTCAGTTAGATCATAGTGAAATAATTTTAAACCTATTTACTCTGGTGCCATTTTAAAATGTGACTTTTCTACAACATTCCCAAGCACTGGAAAGAAGACTATTAGCCAAACGTATCCTAGATTCTTAGAACTGGGTGACCTGTTTCAGTATAATTGGTCAGAAATTGCCTCTCCCTTTCTCTGCTGCCATTATAAAATATTTCTCCCTTTACCTCATGTTTTTCAGAACACTTGTGGTGTGTAATTGCACAGAGGTAATTCTATAATATTCAAGTGTGGCAGTGGAATGGATTCTCCATAATTACTTGAAAATAACTGAGCAATAATGCCTCTTTACGGACGAAAGCCATTGGACCTCTTGCAAAGGAAAATTCTAAGAGCAGTGGTGTGTTGTTCCCAGTAACTGTGTAAAGCGTCACCTACAGTACTGACTCCCTCTTTTCTGTTTTGGAAACATCACCAACATCCCTAACTCTAAGGCAGTGCCCTTGAAACACTGCGCTTCCCAGAATACTTTCTCCTGAGTTCCTCATTTCAGAGTGGTTCTGAGGGAAGAAATCAAAAGACATCAAGGGCATAATACAGTCCCATACACATAACAGGTGTCCGATAAAAAGTCGTTTTAAGAATTATGTATTTACAATTAATCCCGATCCAAATTCTACCAGAATTTTTTAATGAGATGGAGACACAAATCACCAACTTCATATGGAAAGGGAAGAGACCCCATATAAGTAAAGCACTACTTAAGAAGAAGAACAAAGTGAGAGGCTTCACACTACCTGATTTTAGAACCTATTATACTGCCATGGTACTCAAAATAGCCTGGTACTGGTAAAACAACAGATACATCAACGAATGGAACAGAATTGAGAATCCAGATATAAGCTCATCCACCTATGAGCAGCTGATATTTGATAAAGGCCCGAAGTCCGTTAATCGGGGAAAAGACAGTCTCTTTAACAAATGGTGCTGGCATAACTGGATATCCATCTGCAGAAAACTAAAACAAGACCCATACCTCACATCATGCACGAAAACTAACTCAAAGTGGATCAAGGACTTAAATAAAAAATCGAAAACGATAAAGATCATGGAAGAAAAAACAGGGACAATGCTAAGAACCCTAATACATGACATAAACACAATACAAACCTTAAGTAACAATGCACAAGCACAAGAAGACAGACTAGGTAAATGGAAGCTCCTAAAAATCAAACACTTTTGCTCATCAAAACACTTCACCAGAGGAGTTCCGGCAAAATGGCGCTCTTGGCAGAAGCACCACACCGTCCCTCCACAGCAAAGATCCGAAAAACTAAGCCGAACAGAGAATACAACAATCCTGAAACCCTAAAACATCAAATGAAGAGGTAAAGAACTCAGCTAAGCACCAAATGGAGTGAGAAAACTGACACAGAACGGAGAGCGAGGAGAGATTCATGCAGAGGTCCCCTACCAGCTAATGCACCGTGGAACCGCCATCTTGGACTCTTATCGGAGACCAGCAAACGGGGTACGAGAAAGCAGCCTCACAGAGCTTCCAGCAGGAGACAAAACAACCGGTAATTGGCAATATACGCTTTCCCACCCCCCACCCTTCTTCACCCCTACTCGGCCTCCTCTGCTTCCTGCGGCCACAGTTTCTTGACCGGGAAACAGGGACTGCTTGGATTCCACACACCCAAGCAGGTGGCTCTCTGAGTGCCATTTGTTGGCTGCTGGCGTTGCTTTTTTTCCGCTTCTTTTTATTTCTTCCTTGCCTCTCCCCACCTCCCCCTCCTTTCGCTCGAGTACCTCGCTCCGTGCGCCATCTTTGCTTCTTCCTGAGGGGCTGCGGAGCTCCGTTCGAGTGTGGAGCTGCTTCCCGGTTTGGGCTACCACGCTGGTGGGATCCCGGGACTTTTGTTTGTTTGTTAGTTTGCTTCTTCCTGATATACGCTTTCCCACTCTCTGCCCTTCTTCACCCGCACTCGGCTCCCTCTGCTTCCCGCGGGCACAGTCTCTTGTCCAGAAACACCAGCCCGCACTAGCTGGCTCTCTGAGTGCCCTTTGTTGGCTGCTAGTGTTGTTTTTTTTTTTTTTTTTCCGCTTCTTTTGATTTCTTACCTGCCTCTCGCCACCTCTCCCTCCCTTCGCTCAAGTACCTGGCTCCGTGTGCCATCTTTGCTTCTTCCTGAGGGGCTGCGGAGCTCCGTTCGAGTGTGGAGCTGCTTCCCGGTTTGGGCTGCCGCGCTGGTGGGATCCCGGGACTTTTGTTTGTTTGTTAGTTTTGAATTGTTTGTTTGTTTTCTTTTCCTTGAGTTGGGAGCCCTTTCTGGCCACGCTGAGTTGCGTGGCAGGGAGACTCCCCTTTGGCTTCCACAGACATGCGGAGGGATCCTTAAGGGCATTTCTTTTTACAGTGGTTTTTTTTTTTTTCTGTTTCTTTGGGGGCCTTTCTTCTTCTTCTTTTTTTTTTTTTTTTTTTTTGTTAATTTGTTTTGTTGTCTTTTTCCTCTTTTTCCCTTTTTGCTTTTCTTCATTGCTCAGTTTCTCATCTCTATATCTTCCTTCTCTTTCTGCTCCCTGAATACCTGGCGTTGTATACCTCTACACCTTCTAGCCAGGCTGTACTGCAACACCTGAGAGTGACTTCCCCAGACATCATAGCTGCACCGGTGGGATCCCTGGGAACTGTGCGGTTCTTTAACCCTTCTGATTCTTATTTATTCATTCTTTTCTTCCTCCTCCCATTTCTGTTTTTCTCCATTTCATAGTCTCTCATCTCTCCACTCCGACGGCAAGCTCCCCTAGCATTCTTTTTTGTTTGTTTGTATGTTTTTGGCTCCTGTTCCTCTCTCCCATATCCATCTTAGCTCCAAACATAACAATCTCCCCACTGCATCCTGCCTACCTGCACCATGCGCTTGACATCACACCAACAAGCAGCACAGGCACGGCCTACTGGAACCTGCCCTGCACTGATTACTGACCCGCTCTGGTGGCTGTAGTAAGTGCCACAAACAACCCGTCCTAGTAACTCCTCTTCAGCTAGACCTGCCCTGCCATACCATATCTGAGTGACTGACCCTGCCAGTTGCAGAAGGAGGCAAAAAGTATTGTGCCCACAGATGATCAAACAACAAAGAACACACAGTCCGCCTGCTCATAGTCAAAATTTTTTTAAAAAGGGACGAAACAAAAAAATCTACAATCAATAAATGAGAAAAATAACTACTGAATGCCCCGAAGACAGCAGACAGTAACTAAACATTTACAAAAACAGGACAGGATGGTTCCAGTAGGCATCCAAAATAAAACACCAGATGACTCTCCTCTGGAAGAAAATGCACTAGAACTACCTGATAGGGAATTCAAATCTCTAATACTCAGAATTCTCCAAGAACTGAAGCAAAGAGCTGACAAACATGAGGAAAAAAATAGACAAATTCATGGAAAATATGGACAAAAAATTGGAAGAATTCAGGAAAATAATGCAGGAACAAAATGCCAAACTAAATTCACAACCAGAAATTATACAAAGACAACAATTAGAACTCCAAAAGATAAACAACAAGATTTCAGAAACGGACGATGTCACAGAAGGGCTGAGAAGCAGATTTGAAACGGTGGAAGGCAGGACCAGTGGAATTGAAGACTAACACTTGGATACAACTCTGTTTCAGGAAAACTCAGAAAAAAGAACAAAGAAAAATGAAAAGACCCTGAGAGTTATGTGGGACACAATCAAAAGCAAAAATCTTCGAGTGATTGGAATTCCAGAACAGGAGGAGAAAACAGAAAACACAGAGAGGATCATTGACGAACTGCTGACAGAAAACTTCCCCAATATCATGAAAGATGAAAAGCTGGCCATCCAAGAAGCTCAACGAACCCCATATAGAAGAGACCCCAAAAGAAAATCACCAAGGCATATCATATTCATGCTCCCTAAAACCAAAGACAAACAAAGAATCCTGAGAGCAGCGCGTGAAAAACAAGAAATCACATACAGAGGAGAAACAATAAGACTAAGCTCAGATTATTCAGCAGAAACCATGCAGGCAAGAAGGCAATGGGATGACATATATAAAATCTTGAAAGAAAAAAATTGCCAGCCAAGAATAATATATCCGGCAAAACTCTCGTTCAAATTTGATGGTGAAATTAGGTCATTACGAGATAAACAGAAATTAAGGGAATATGTAAACGTCAAACAAAACTTACAAGAATTATTAAAGTGAGTGCTTCGATCTGAGGACAAACAACTTCAGCTCACAGGCAGAACCTAGGACGCAGAATCGTACCAGCCAGATACCTATCTAGGAAATGAACTCTCGAGGACTATCCAAAACCAAAAGAAGTACAACAGGGAATCAGAGCAGTTAATCAATAAATGACAACAACATCAAAACAATAAAAGACCATCTCACCCCGGCATTACTGGCACGAATCAAAACCACTGGAAATAACAAATGTTGGAGGGGCTGAGGGGAGATGGGAACTCTTATGCACTGCTGGTGGGAATGCAAAATGCTACAACCATTTTGGAAAATGATATGGTGCTTCCTCAGACAGCTAGAAATAGACATACCATTTGATCCAGCAATCCTAATCCTAGGAATATATCCTAGAGAAATAAGAGTCATCACTCGAATAGACATATGCACACCTATGTTCATGGCAGCATTGTTCACAATAGCAAAACGATGGAAACAACCTAGATGCCCATCAACAGATGAATGGATAAACAAACTGTGGTACATACACACAATGGAGTACTATGCAACGAGAAAGAACAACGATGAATCTGTGAACCATCTCATAACATGGATGAAACTGGAGGACATTATGCTGAGTGAAATAAGTCAATCACAAAAGGACAAATATTATATGAGACATCTATTGTAAAAATCCATGAAAAAGTTCACACACGAAATGTAACGATCTTTGTTGGTTACCAGGGATGGGAGGGGTGGGGGGGGGTACTAAATAGGCAATAGATAAGTGGTATCTTGGGTGAAGGGTGAGACAGTACACAATACAGGGGAAACTAGCACAACCTGTACAAGGAAAGGTTATGGAAGCCCCATAGACACATCCAAACTCCCTGAGGGACTGAATTGCTGGGCGGAGGGCTGTGGGGACCATGGTCTCGGGGAACATCTAGCTCAATTGGCACGACACAGCTTATGAAGACAATGCTCTACATTCAACCTTGGTGAGTAGTGTCTGGGGTCTTAAAAGCCTGTGAGCGGCCATCTAAGATACTCCACTGGTCTCATCCCTTCAGGAGCAAGCGAGAATGAAGAGAACAGGATACAAGGAAAAGATTAGTCCAAAGGACTAATTGTCCACAGCTACCAAGGCTTCCACCGGACTGAGGCCAGTGCCCGGCTACCACCACTGACTGCTCTGACCAGGATCACAACAGAGGGTTCTGGACAGAGCTGGAGAAGGATATAGAGCATAATTCTAACTCACAAGAAAAAGACCAGATTTACTGGCCTAAAGGAGACTGGAGAAACCTCGAGAGTATGGCCCCCAGACACCCTTTTAGCTCAGTGGTGAAGTTACCTCCGAGGTTCACCGTTCAGCCTGGGAGTGGACAGCCCCATAAAACCAAATGAGACTAACGAGGTACAGGAGTCCAGTGACAAGGGCCAGAAGGCAGAAGGGGACAAGGAAGCTGGTGATAGGGAACCCAAGGTTGAGTAAGGATAGTGCTGATGTGTTGTGAGGTTGTTAACCATTGTCATAGGGCAACATGTGTACTGTTATATGAGAAACTTTTGTTCTGTATGCCTTCATCTAAAGTGAGAATAGCAGCACAACTGGAAGAGCGTAGTCGATGTCACTGAACTGTGCATGTAGACATTTTTGAAATGGTGTATCTTTGGCTATGTGTATTTTCACCAAAAAAAAAAAAAAAAGGTTGAGAAGTTAAGAGGGTTGATATGTTGTGGGGTTGTTAACCAATGTCATAAAACAACATGTGTACTTCTGTTTCATGAGAAACTATTTGTTCTGTAAGCCTTCACCTGAAGTACAATTAAATAAATAAATAAAACTACTTCACCAAAAGAGTCAAGAGACAACCTACAGACTAGGAAAAAATTTTTGGCTACGACAAATCCTATCAACATCTAATCTCTAAAATCTACAAGATACTGCAAAACCTCAACAACAAAAAGGCAAATTACCCAATTGAAAAATGGACAAAGGATATGAACAGGCACTTCACCAAAGAAGATATTCAGGCAGCTAACAGACACATGAAGAAATGCTCACGATCTTTAGCCATTAGAGAAATGCAGATCAAAACTACAATGAGATACCATCTCACCCCAACAAGGCTAGCATTAATCAAAAAAACACAAAATAAATGCTGGAGAGGTTATGGAGGGACTGGAACACTTATACACTGTTGGTGGGAATGTAAAATGGTACAACCACTTTGGAAATTGATTTGGCACTTCCTTAAAAAGCTAGAAATAGAAGTACCATACGATCCGGCTATCCTGCTCCTTGGAATATATTCTAGAGAAACAAGAGCTGTCACACAAATAGATATATGTACACCCATGTTCACTGCAGCACTGTTCACAATATCAAAAAGATGGAAACAACCTAGGTGCCCATCAAAGGACAAATGGATAAAAAAATTATGGTATATTCACACAATGGAATACTATGCAATGATAAAGAACAAGAATGAAGCGGTGAAACATCTTATAACATGGAGGAATCTGGAGGGCATTATGCTGAGTGAATTTAGTCAGTCACAGAAGGACAAATATTGTACAAGACCACTATTATAAGAACTCAAGAAAAGGTTTAAACACAGAAGAAAACATTCTTTGATGGTTACGTGGGTGGGGAGGGAAGGGGAGGGTTATTTACCAAATAGATAGTAGTTAAGAATTATCTTAGGTGAAGGGAAGGACAGCACACACTACAGGGGAAGTCAGCACAACTGGACTAAACCAAAGCTAAGTAGTTTCCTGAATACAATCAAACACTTTGAGGGACAGAGTAGCAGGGGTAGCAGTCTGGGGACCATGCTTTCAGGGGACATCTAGGTCAACTGGCGTAACAAAGCTTATTAAGAAAATGTTCTGCATCCTACTTTGGTGAGTGGCGTCTGGGGTCTTAAAAGCTTGCAAGCGGCCATGTAAGATGCACCAATTGGTCCCAACCACCTGTAGTAAAGGAGAATGAAGAACACCAAAGACACAAGGAAAGTATTAGCCCAAGAGATAGAAAGGGCCACATAAACCAGAGAATTCATCAGCCTGAGACCAGAAGAACTAGCTGGTGCTCGGCTACCACCAATGACGGCCCTGACAGGGAACACAACGGAGAGTCCCTGATGGAGCAGGAGAAAGGGGGGGTGCAGAATTCAAATTCTAGTAAGAAGACCAGACTTAATGGTCTGACTAAGACTGGAAACCCCAGGAACGCACGACCTCTGGATTCTCTATCAGTCCAGAACTAAAACAATTTCCGAGGCCAACTCTTCAGACAGGGATTGGACTGGACTGTGGGACATAAAGTGATACTTGTGAGGACTGTGCCTCTTAGCTATAAGCAGATACAAGAGACTAAACGGGCAGCTTCTGTCCAGAGGTGAGATGGGAAAGCAGAAAGGGTTAGAAGCTGGTTGAACGGACACGGGGAATCAGGGGTGGAAAGGAGGACTGTGCTGTCACAGTATGGGGAGAGCAATTAGAGTCACATAACAATGTAAGCATAAATTTTTGTATGGGAAAAAAATTTTAAAAAAGAATTGTGTATTTAAAAAACATTCTGACCGAGGGAGAAGGAGAAACAGAAACAGGAGGAGGAGGAATTGGAATGCCTCCATGAACAACTGCCTCCTTTGCCATGAGAGCAGAAGAACTGGATGATGCCTGGCTACCATTACTGAACATTTTGATCAAAAAGTCTATGAACAAATCATGATCTATCAAGAACTATCAATATAACATCAAATCGACAACAGCAACTCCAAAGGTTAGGTAGTAAGGTTGGCGGGCAGTGAGGAGTTTATGTTAATGGGGGTAGAACAATTCAGAAATGGAGGCTGAGAATGGTTACACAACTGGAAGAATGTAAGCAATGTCACTGAATTGTACGTGTAGAAATTGTTGATTTGATATATGTTCACCTGTGTATATTCTCAACAATGAAAAATAAATTATTTTTTAAAGTCATTTTAACAATTATGTATTTTAAAAACTTGCTGACAATGTTTCTTCCCCCCACACCCAGAAAGAAGGCAAGACACGCGTACTTCTAATCGCCCCATCTCTTTATCTCTGCTTTTCCTCTGTGGAAAGTAGAGGATGTTCCCCAATGCCTTAGGGATTGTACAACTACATTTTTGTAAAAACAGCTCAAAATACTTGAGTGGAAGTTTCCACCTAAATAAAAACATCATTATTGAAACCCTAGCCCCAAGGATGATGCCTCTAATAATGAGTCTTCTAAAATATTTTTCCAGTCATTTCCTAAGCCTTGATTCCCAAAGAATTCACAAACCTCAGGCAAGAGATACAAAAACAAAAAACCTCAAGCCCATAGATACAGAAATCCAAAGGCAATCTTATAAAGTGTTTGCACCTGTTGTTATCATATAGCCTCTTGTCAATCACATCCACCCTTTCCACTCTATCCAGACCCAGGTGCCACCTGTTGTTGTTGTTAGCTGCCGTTAGTAGGCCCTGACTCATGGCGACCCCACACACAACGGAACGAACCGCTGCCAGGTCTTACACCATCCCCACGATCAGTTGTGGATAAAACCATTGTGATTCATAGGGCTTTCATTGGCTGATTTTCGCAAGTAGGTCTTTCTTCCGACTCCATCTTAGTCTGGAAACTCCACTGAAACGTGTTCAGCATCCTAGCAACACTCGAGCCTCCACTGACAGATGGGTGGTGGCTGAGCATGAGGTCCATTGGCTAGGAATCAAACCAGACCTCCCACATGGAAGGCGAGAATTCTACATCTGAACAACCACTGCCTTCAAATGACACCTACATGTGCCTTTTTCCGTATTTGAAAAGATTATGGAGATAATGCACAAATCTGTAAATAAGGAAAGAAGGCTATATATATTTCCACTGAGTGTTTTTTAATTTTATTTTTTCTTTGCTGCTACACTCAAGTTATTTCTATAACGCGCACCCAAGTTGGCGAGCCATAAGGCAGTAACTCTGCAGAGAAGCTATCACCTCCCTACATGTCTGATCCTGATGTTTATTTCCCTGAGACAGGTTAAAGACTTCTAAAAAATGACTCGCTGGTTTTTAACACAACCAGCTTCACAAAAACAGATGGTGTCTGACTCGGCTAATTGGATGACACAGACAGCATCTCATTCCCCAAACGAAACTGTGTTTTGATTAAGCCCTCTCCATACCACTTCGCTCAGCCACCAAAGTGATTCTGCCTAGATTTTGTTCTCCTCACAGCACCCATCCTTCCTTTCGCTTTCCTTGCCTCATCCCTCTTCTACCCTCAAGCCAATTGTTCTTGTTTTTATCTACACTGATGAATAGGAATAAAGATGGAAGAACACCAGAAGTTAGGCAGTAACTCCTAATGAACCATAAGAATACCTGAAAATCTGAAACCCTTTCCAAGTGAACACTGTTAACTGCCCAGCAAGTACATGGGAATGCATTTGTTCTAAACACTGTAATCTTGCCTAGCTCTGAATGACCAGGCCAAGACATGAAACTGGAGAGTCTTTCCATACTTGGATTCGAGTCACCAACTCCCAATCGCCCACTCGGCACAACTGGAGGAGAAGTATCATGCAGGCTCTCCACCAAGCAGATGCACCAGACCAAAAGTGAACAAGAATGACTCTTGAATTCACTCTGTCTCTCTATACAACAACACATCCTCAACGGCTGCCTTACGGCCTCAGCCCACCATCAGTATAAGTCCAGCCACGGTACCCACCCTCCCAGATTTCCCCATGGATAACCACTGGACTGTGGGACCAATCCCCCCCAACATATACACAACCACACTCACACACAACCACACACACCAGGATATTTAATTTTCCAAAACAACAGAACCCAAACGAATGATGAGAGGAAGGACCATCTGTAAGCAACAGGTTCGTACACAGCGAATTTAGTTCTCCTCTGTCCCATTCCTTTGAGCTTACTAGAACTAAAACGCCCAAACCAACAGCCCTTGAGTGCACTCCGACTCATGTGACCCCATGTGTGTCAGAGGAGAACTGTTCTCCATAGGATTTTCAATGACTGATTCCTTAGATCACCAGGCCTTTCTTCCAAGGCACCTCTAGGTGGACTCAAACCTCCAACCTTTCAGTTAGCAACTGAGCGAGTTAACTGTTTGCACCACCCAGGGATTCCCTAGCTGTTCTTACCTGGGACATAACACAGTCCATGTTTCGGGCCCAGTTTCACTAAGTTATAAAGGTGGGTTGCATACCCGTCAGGGCATAAGGTTTGGACTCATTTTAAGTTCCTGTGACTGTGTTAGTTAGACTAAGGCCTCACCACCATTCTACAACACCCCTATCAGATTCTAGGATGAAGCAGCTGCAGCAGTGGCCCAGCTTCTGAATGCCCCCAAATCTCCACAAAAAAATGAACAGAACAGCCAGACAGCAAAACCACACGCAAAAAAATCACACGCAAGACATCCACAATGAGCTCAGGTGACAAGGCTTACAAGTATCAGTATCTTGAAGACTGGTAAACAAAGTTAAAAAATCAAGCATGTAACCTGACTTTCTTCCATGTATGAAGCCACCAATGTACCACTGGGCAACCAAAGACTAGATGAGAAGCAGTGACTCCTTATAAAGTTATTACAGCTAATAACGACAGCAAATATATATATATATAGCTATCAAGTCAACTCCCACCCAAAGCTATCCTATAGCTAATAAATGAAAACAGAACAATGGAATTAGAACATCACCATTTTGCAATCACCAATGAATTAACAGATCTAGGCACTGCATGCTAACAGCTGCCAACATTACAAAAAGAGCCAAACTCAGATGTTATCATACCTCCTGAGGAAAGCACACGACATCACCTAGAGCCTCGCCCAAAGGATTGAGCTTCTACACCCAGCTTCGGGAAATACAGAGAACAGGGGAGAAAAGTGCCTGGCACCCTGAGGAAGCCACTGACCACGTCCAGACTTTGGGAAGCTTAGTAAGTCTAACAACCAAGGTCTTCAATGGAGAAAGTGTGAGAGATAATAAAACAAGCAAAATGGAACAAAGGAGAAAGTTGTAGATTAAAAAATATTTAAAACACATCAAATTATAAAATAGAACCCATAATGTCTAGGGATACATACGTAGGTGATGGAGCAATTCAGAAATGTCACGAAGTGATCACTATAAAAGCTAGGATAAATGAATAAATAAAACATAGCTTATCTATACGTTGTTGTTAGGTGCCATCAAGTCAGTTCCGACTCATAGGGACACTATGCACCACAGAACAAAACACTGCCCGGTCCTACACCATGCTCACAATCGTTGTTATGCTTGAGCCTACTGTTGCAGCCACTGTCAATCCATCTCGTTGAGAGTCTTCCTCTTTTTCACCGACCCTCTACTTTACGAAACATGATGTCCTTGTCCAGGGACTGATCCCTCCTGACAACATGTCCAAAGTATGTAAGATGTGGTGTCACCATCTTTCCTTCTAAGGAAAATTCTGGTTGTACCTCTTCCAAGACAGATTTGTTCGTTCTTTTGGCAGTCCATAGTATATTCAATATTCTTCAACAACACAACAATGCAAAGGCATCGATTCTTCTTCAGTCTTCTGTATTCATTGTCCAGCTTTTGCACGCATATGATGCGACTGAAAATACCATGGCTTGGGTCGGGGCACCTTAGTCTTCAAGGTGACATCTTTGGTTTTCAACACTTTAAAAATGTCTTTGCAGCAGATTTGCCCAACACAATGCGTCTTTTGATTTCCTGACTGCTGCCTTCCATGGGTGTTGATTGTGGATTGAGTAAAATGAAATCCTTGACAACTTCAGTCTTTTCTCCTTTTAACACTTATTACTTATTGCTCCAGTTGTGGGGATTTTTCTTTTTCTTATGTTGAGGTGTATTTCATACTGAAGGCTGTGGTCTTTGATCTTCGTCAGTTTAAGTGCTTCAAGTCCTCTTCACTTTCAACAAGCAAGGTTGTGTCATCTGCATATCACAGGTTGTTAATGAGTCTTCTTCCAATCTTGATGCCCCTTTCTTCTTCATATAGTCCAGCTTCTCAGATTATTTGCTCAGCACAGAAATTGAATAGGTATGGTGAAAGGATGCAACCCTGACACACACCTTTCTTGACTTTAAACCACGCCTCTTGATCTGTGTACAGGTTCCTCCTGAGCACAATTAAGTGTTCTGGAATTCCCATTCTTTGCAGTGTTATCCATAATTTGTTATGATCCACACAGTCAAATGCCTTTGCATAGTCAATAAAACACAGGTAAACATCTTTCTGGTATTCTCTGCTTTCAGCCAGGATCCATCTGACATCAGCGATAATATCCCTGGTTTCACATCCTCTTCTGAATCTGGCCTGAAGTTCTATCAGTTCCCTGTCGGCATACTGCTGCAGCCACTTTTGAATTATCTTTATCAAAATTGTACTTGCGTGTGATATTAATGATATTGTTTGATAATTTCCACATTCAGAGGGATCACCTTTCTTGGGAATAGGCATAAATATGGATCTTTCCAGTCGGTTGGCCAGGTAGCTGTCTTCCAAATTTCTTGGCATAGACGAGTGAGCACTTCCAGTACTGTATCCCTTTGTTGAACCATCTCAATTGATATTCTGTCAATTCCTGGAGACTTGTTTCTCGCCAATGCCTTCAGTGCAGCTTGGACTTCTTCCTTCAGTAGCATCGGTTCCTGATCACATGCGACCTCTTGAAATGGCTGAACATCAACCAATTCTTTTTGGTACAGTGACTCTCTATTCCTTCCATCTTCTTTTGATGCTTCCTGCATCGTTTAATATTTTCCCCATAAAATCCTTCACTATTGCAATTCGAGGCTTGAATTTTTTCTTCAGTTGTTTCAGCCTGAGGAATGCGGAGCGTGTTCTTCCCTTTTAGTTTTCTATGTCCAGCTCTTCACACATGTCATTATAATACTTTGTCTTCTCAAGCAGCCCTTTGAGATTTTTGTTCAGTTCTGTTTCTTCATCATTTCTTCCTTTTGCTTTAGCTATTCAGTGTTCAACAGCAAGTTTCAGAGTCTCTTCTGATGTCCATTTTGGTCTTTTCTTTCTTTCCTGTTTTTTTTTAATGACCTCTTACTTTCTTCATGTATGATCGCCTTGATATCATTCCACAACTCGTCTGGTCTTCAGTCATTAGTGTTCAAGGTGTCAAATCTATTCTTGAGTTTATACATACAGTAGAGTATTATTCAGCCATAAAGAGAAATGAAGTCCTGATAACATGCTACAACATGGATGGACCTTGAAAATATTACGAGTGAAATAAGTCAGACACGAAAGGACAGATATTGTAGGATCCCACTTATGTGAAATATGTAGAATAAGCAAATGCACAGAGAACCAAGTTTACTCGTGGTTGCCAGGGGCTGGGGGTGGGAGACAGGCAGTCACTGTTTAGGAGCATGGAGTTTCTGTTTATGGTGATGGGAAATCTGGCGACAATTATGGATACTGGTTGCACAACCAGACATGTATAATTGATGTTACTAAAATGCACAGTTGAAAAAGTTAAATTGGCAAATGTTGTGTTATATCTATTTTTATAACAACAAAGAAGGCAGGGGATCACTAAGGTCCCTACTTTCATCCACACTTCCTCTTCTCTCCTTTCTGGAAACCCACCATATATTTCCTGGTTTGTTGGGATACCTGTCCTCTCCTCAATGCCCACCTTTCCCAGACTTTCTGTCGAGAAAAAAAAGCCCTCTATTTTCCCTAGGATGTTAGGCTTCTGAACACCAAAGCCCAAAAGAAACCCTCCAGTTATCTTCTGCTTTTTTATAAGGAGTCCCAGCCAAGGCACTTCCTGCACAGCCACCACTTGTCTGTTTTGTGGAGGCTTGCATGTTGCTAGGATGCTGAACAGGTTTCAGAGGAACTTCCAGACTAAGAATGACTAGGAAGAAAGGCCTGGTAATCTACTTCTGAAAATCAGCCAGTGAAAACTCTATGGATCAGAATGGTCTGATCCATAATGGACTCCAACATGCTGGCAATTCTAAGAATGATGCAGGACCAGACAACATTTCATTCTGTTGTACAAGAGATCGCCATGATTAGGAGTCGACTAAATGGTAGCTAACAACAACCTATTATATTTAATAAAGATAGAGGAAAAATAAATCTATACGTCTCAGAAACAGATACATATGATCTCATGGGCCAAAATAAAAAAGATAAGAACATAAGAATGTCTCCAAATTTTGCTTTCAGAATTTGCAAACCTGACTCCTTTTATCTTTTGCTTAAAAGAGTTCATTCTTGCATTGCATATGTGGCCTAGAACACCACGAATCTAGGCTCCAGGCACCAAAGAAATATGAAAGGAGCTGAAGAAGTCATGTGCAAACACAAGCCAACAATCATTTTTAATAATTTACAGTGCCAGAGACAAGGCGTGTTTCCATTTCTGGCCTCCCAGCAGAAATTCTCATATATGAACCGTTTCATACCTGCGAGTCCAGGTTAGCCTGCCTTCTTAATCACTGCTATACACACATGCAGGCACCTTCCATTACAGCGTCAACAGAGGCATTCCCATCACGGATACAGGTGGGTTAGCAGAAAAAAGCCGCCATGCTGGTGAATGAATAGGCAGAGCCTCTGTAAGCAATACCATTTGAAAGCAGAACACGTGTTAGAGCACTAAACCGAATGGCCACATACAATAAAGAGATTTCTTAAAGAAGATCCCTTGCCCATACCCACAGGTTGACAGCTTTGAATGCTTACTCTTTTTTCTTTCTAGCTATCCTTCTGACAGGGTCCTTGGGTGGTTAACGCACTTGGCTGCTAACCAAGAGGTTGGAGGTTCAAGGCCACCTGGAGTTACCTCCAAATAAAGGCCTGGCGATCTCCTTCTGAAAATTCAGCCATTGAAAACCCCACGGAGCACAGTTGTACTCTGACGTACACGGGGTCGCCATGAGTCAAGGCTGACTCAATGACACCTGGAATCCTGCTGACAGCATTGCTTGCTCTTATCCTGTGTTGCCCAAGCGAGCCAGCTTCTTCACCCTGCCTGTCTCCTTCTGCCATGCCAAGGGATTTGGGTCTGCAGATGCTATCTCTTTGCCAACATCCTGTTTAAATTATCGATATAGAGGCTGGGACTTTGGAAAGCTATCATCTTTGAAATCACTGTCAGGCTGTAGTTTTGCAAACTGCAGGGTACAGGCACTTCAATATTTATGCTCCTTCTAGCCACACTGAGTAAATGAGAATCTGGAATACCTGCGTTCTCCAAACCATCTGCTTCACTGCATTTTTTAAAATGAGTAGGTGGGGACAATTTATGAGCATTTTCTCCTATCTCTTGTTGCTAGGGAGACTCCTTTTTTGGTAGGGATAATTCTAGTGTCTCAAAAGAACCGGAGAGCAACCTTCCTTCCTCTCTTTCTTCAAGTAAATGTTTTCTCGGGAAAGCTTTCCCCCAAGTCACACGGGACACAGTCTCCAAGGACATCCTCAGATTCCGGGCTGGTCACCAACATGGGAGGCTAAATTTTCCCAGTCACTTGATACTGAGCTGAGAAGTCCCCAAAGCCTGGCTCACAAAGCTAAATGACTGCTCTCACTGCGTGTGTTTTACAAGGTGCTGTTTGTCATTCACACACGTAAGACTCAGGGGAAAATGAAAAGATCCGTTCTGCCCCATCAAACTGGCAGCTTTTCTACGGAAAGAACCCCTTGTGTGCTGAAGACAAAACAAAAAATAATTATCCCGCACAACTAAATGGTGCTCGGCTACCACCACCAACTACTCTGACCGGGATCACAATAGAGGGTCCCGGACAGAGCTGAAGAAAAATGTACAACAAAATTCAAACTCACAAAAAAAGAACAGAATTACTCATCTGATAAGACTGGAGGAACCTCTGAGACTATGGGCCCCAATACTCTTTTAACTCAGTACTGAAGTGACTCCGAGGTTCACCCTTCAGCCAAAGAATCAACAGGCCCACTGAGCAAACGATAATACACATAGCTCAACCATGTATACGAGACTAAATGGGCACACCAGCCTAGGGGCAGGGACAAGAAGGCAGGAGGGGACAGGAAAGCTGGACGAATGGAAATGGAGAAGCCAAGCTCTAGCAGGGTAGAGTTTTGCCACATCTGTGCTTGTGTGGTCTGAGTGTGTCATCCATGTTACCAGAAATGCATCTATCAATATAAAACCCAAACCATTACCACCACCACCACTGCTGTCAAGTCAGCGCGGACTCCTGGAGCCCCATGAGAGTCACAATAGAACTGTTCTCCACAGGATTTTCAATGGCTGATTTTTTGGAAGGATGAAACACTCAGACCGTGCAAACAGACCATAACAGCCAAGATACTATTTAAGATTTATTAGCTCCACAGGCCATGATTTACTGAATCCTTGAAACTGATGAAAAAAAGAAGGAGCTATTAAAGAGGAAAGGAGAAGAAATGATAGAAGACATTATACTACCATTAAATGTAGAGTTTCAAAACAATATGTTAAAGAGAAATACATTTCATAATATTAAACTTAAACACAGAATACAAAATTATATATTTGTATGTGAGCAAAATGGTTAACAATTACTTTAAAACAAAGATGACAGTGTAAAGGGGCAGGGAAACAAGATTAATGGAAACAGAGCAACCGGAAAGGAAGTAATGAGAACGTTCACACATTGTGAAGAATGTAATCAATGTCACTGAACAACCTGTGTAGAAACTGTTGAATGGGAACCTAAATTGCTGTGTAAACCTTCACTGAAAACACATTTATTTTTAATTATGTATTTGGTTTAATCATAACTTTAGAATACAGATTTTTACTTAAAAAAAAAAAGGAATGGAAAGAAATCCATAAAAATGTTGGCAGTCAATGTGTTTGGGTGGTGAAAACAACCAATGATTTTTTTCCCCACTTCTTTACTGTTGTCAGCTTTTCATATTTTTTTATGATAACCATGAGGTTGTTATGTATTGAACTGTGGCCCCCCAAAATATGTATTGTAAATCTTAACCTCTATACCTGTGGTTATAATCCCACTAGGGAATGGGTTTTGTCTGTTGTGTTAATAAGATAGTATTAGTGTAAGGTATGTCTTAAGTCAATCTCTTTCCAGATATAAAAGAGATTAAACAAGCAAAGAAGAAAGCAGAGCTGAGGGAAGAGAGATGCCGAGTCACATGAAGATTGCCCAGGAGCAGAAACTCAGACGAGACAAGGACCTTCCTCTAGAGCTGACAGACAGAAAGCCTTCCCCTAGAGCTGGCACCCTGAATTCAGACTTCCAGCCTCCTAAACTGTGAGAAAATAAACTTCTGTTTGTTAAAGTCACCCAGTTGTGATATTTCTGTTATAGCAGCACTAGATGACTAAGACGTTGTTTTGTTTTTATAAAATGGAAAATGCACTTTAAAATACACATGAAAAGTAGAAGGCGTCTGTAACTTGCTGAGGCAGAGAGAGTTGCTGCGTCAGTTTTCAGAATCGAGTTCTCACGCGATTGGTGCTATCCACATACAGAGCAGAGCGCGGTCTCTCCCAGGTTTGCTGAACCTGCCGGCTGTCTACCAGATAGACGAGGTATTTTTATTAGACCATCCTGCAGAACATACGACACACACACACCATCAGGAAAGGCTCCTGAAGCCTAGAAGGACTCCGGAAGGAAACCCAGGGTTAGGGGGAGCCTGGGAATCACTCAGGTGCCCCAATCAGTGTCCTTAGAAGAGGGGATGGCCAGGTTACAGCCAGACATAATTCATGCCCACGGGCCTCTGGTCTAGGATCCCTTCCCAACCTAAGAATGACGGACAGCTGGGGAGAACCCAGACACACAAAGCTTAACGAAAGTGCTTTCTAACTGCATCCCCAGTACGAATGTGCTGCAGCTTCAAACAGTCCCAGGTGCGGCCTCAGAGCAAATTTTCAGATCCCAGAAAGGCAGAAGCCAACAGACATTCAGAAGAATACTCGCTGTCACCAAGTCGACTCCGACTCATAGCAACCGTGTCGGACAGAGTACGACGGCTTTGTAGGGTTTCCAAGGCTGTAGTCTTTATAGGAGCAGACTGCCACATCTTTCTCCCAGAGATGGGCTGGTGGGTTCCAACTGCAGACCTTTCAGTTAGCAGCCTAACGCTTAAGCACCACACCACCAGGGCTCCTTATTCAGAAGAATAGAAAAAGTTATCCCCCAAATGTCAACTTAGCCTTTGGCTGTCCTTTTGACTATCTTCAAGAAGAATCTTTTTTTAATGAGCTGCACCAGCTTTCAACCTTATGTTGGTCACTTTGTATTATAAACACCAAGAGGCACCAAGGGGTCAGCAGTGTAAAGGCCATGGGCTATAGGATCACATGGGACTGGACTGACGTCTGGGCCCCGCCTGCTCTGTGTGAACGTGTGATCACACTTCTGCCACCAGCTAGACGTTCCTCCTCTGCAAAGCGAGGATAATGGTACTTGAATTACGAGGTTGCTGTGAGTACTAGAGGTATAATGAGTACAACATGCTTGCCTAGCACAGTGCTTTCTGGTGGTGGACACAGAGGGGAGGTGCTAATCCCAGTGGTAGCAGCAAGAACTGACTTCTTATTAGCTGCCGTTAAGTCGGTTCTGACTCATGGCAACCACAGATACAACAGAACTAAACATTGCCTGGTCCTGTGCCATCTTCACGATTGCTGGTCTGCTCAAGTCCACTGCCGTAGCCTTTGTGTATTCTGAATGCCTGCCAACCTAGGAGGCTCATCTTTCAGCACAATATCAGACAATCTTCTGTTGGGATTTGCAGGGATTTCAACAGCCGATTTTCAGAAGTAGATTGCCAGACCTTTCTTCCTAGTTTGTCTTCATCTAGAAGCTCCACTGAAACCTGTCCACCATAGGTAACTCTGCTGGCATTTAAAATACCAGTGGCAAAGCCTCCAGCATCACAGCAACATGCAAGCCACCACAGTACAACCAACTCTCAAACAGGTGGTGGATTATCTGACTTAATCAAGGAGAAATCTATTCCCCCATTTCAAAGGCCCAAAAGGGAGAAACACATTGCTGAGTATAGGGCTCCTGTAACAAAGTATCACAAAGTGTGTGGCTTATAAAAACAGGAATGTGTTGTTTCATAGTTTTGGAGCCTAGGAATCCGAATTCAGGGTGTCAGCAGGGCCATGCTCTCTCTGAAGTTTGCAGGGGAAGATCCTTTCTTGTTTCTCCCAGCTGCTAGTAGCCCCAGGCAGGCCTTGGCTTGCAGCTGCAGCATAACCCCATCTCTGTGTCCATCTTCTTCACGTGGACATCTTCTGTGTGTGTGTGTGTGTGTGTGTGTGTGTGTGTGTGTGTGTGTGTGTGTGTGTGTGTGTGTGTGTGTCTGAGTCTCCCCTTTCATAAGGACACCATTCGGGTGGAATTAGGACCTACTCTACTCCAGCGTGACCTCATGGTAACTGGTAACATCTTCAAAGACTCTATTTCCAAACAAGGTCCCATTCACCGGCACCAGGGTGTTAGGACCTCATCGTATCTTTTGGGAGGACACAGTTTAATCCATAATAAGTAAAACTGACATCACGTCTTAGGAAATCAGTTTGTCATAATCGATGATACAACTATCCCATCCCTGGCTATGAACCCAAGCAAAACACAGCACATGGGTACCAGGAGGCATGAAGGAGAATGCATTCAAAGCAGCATTGCCTGTGAAACTGAAAAACTAGAAACAACCTTGATTCCCTACAAGAGGAGAATGGATAAGCAATTGTGGCATAGATACTCTGTGAAATATTTTAAAGACATCAAATTGAATGAACCACATCATAGACAAACCATAGAAACAAAGTTGAGTGGGGAAAAAAAAGTCACAATAGGATATTTTTGTATGAATCGCAAAAACGAGCAAAGTACATTATATATTATTTACTGAACATAGTATTATACACATATAGCGCTCACTAAGGGGCAAAAAGGAGCCCCGGTATCACAATGGTTAAGCATCTGCCTGCTAACCTGCCTGCTAAACGAAAGGATGGCAGTCAGAACCGACTAGCAGCTTCACGGGAGAAAAGGCCCGGCCATCTGCCCCCTGTAAAGTTTCAGCCTTGTAAAATGGCAGTAGTAATAATAGCATCAGAACCTGTGTAACTTACGGGGGTGGGAGAATAATGCGAACCAAGATCAGCACAAGGCTGATCCCTATGAGGTTTAGGTCAGACATTCCTCCACTCTCCAACCTTTTACCAGTTCTGACACCAGCTGTCCCTCCCACAGCACTCTACTTCCTCTGCTGGGTTCGATAATCTATTGCAATGGCCATACAGAACTCAGAGACTATACTTGAATACAGTTAAACAACAGTTAAGTGGTTTATTAAGGAAGTAACAGGTTACAATTCAGAATCAGGATCAGGAAGCATGCAGGTAAAGTTACCCTTCTTCAGTGCAAGGCAGCTCTCTCAGCTCCTCTCAATCCTACAGGCCTCCGCTCGGCCCCCTCAGGACAGGCTCCTCTTGACCTTGCCATCTGTCACTGCTGGCTCTGTTGCTGGGTCCCTTCCAGGCCTCTCGCTGTCTTCAGTGGTACAGCCTTTAACCCATGTTACAGCTCTTCCAGGAGGTTCCTTGCCTCTTCTCTCTCTTTGCTTCTCTCCTTTCTTCCTTCTGCTTCCTCCGGCTGCGTCTCTTCCTGCTTCTTCCTGTCTTAAAAATTACCTCTGTGGGGCTGCCTGCATGTATATACACAACTCCTAGTCAATTTCAAGGCATGGCCCCTCTCAACAGGGGCCACAAACTGACCAATCCCCTTTCAGTAGGCCACAGACACTTCATTTGCATAGTAGGCTATAGTTACCTCATTTCATAATCTATAGTCACTTCATTTGCATAGCCTACTGACCAATCCCTATAAAGTGCATACCAATCACAGCACCGGCTGCTGCCCAGAACCAGACAAAAAGTATCAAACCATCAAATTGTTTACAGCTTATCCAGGAAATGTCAATCAACCTGGACAAAAGTAACAAACCCTCTGGGATAGAAAACTAGGCCAACGGTAACTCCTCAAGGTTTAGAGGGAAAAAAATCTCTCAAACTGTTTTTCCAAAGAACCAAAGTAAAATGCTACATAAAGGAACTCATTTCACCTCAACCCTAGAAAACACTACGGGCAAGTTCTACTCTGTTAGATAGGGTCGCTAGGAGCAGGAACCCAATGGACGGCACACAATAACAACAAAGGGCAAAAAAAAAGGAGAGCTTCAATTCAATTATGAGGCTCTTATCTCTTTTTCAAGGAGTCCCTGGGTGATGCAAACAGTTAAGCACTCAATTACTAACTGAAAGGTTGGTGGTTCTAATCCACCTAGAGGCTCCTCAGTAGAAAGACCTGGTGATCTACTTCTGAAAGGTCACAGCCTTGAAAATTCTACGGAGCACAGTTCTACTCTGACACACATGGGATCTCCGTGAGCTGGAATCAAGTCCATGTCACTGATGTTAGTTTGTTTTTAATCTCTCTTTCAACTCAGGGCCTAGAGCAAACATTTGCAAAAGGGTGTTGTGCCCTTTGTTATTTGTAAAAGGAACCCAAGAGCAGTGGAGAGAGGACCCCGTTCAAACGTGCACCCTCCCAGGTCGCCTCCCAATCTCGGGGGCTGTTTCTATCTCTGGAATTTGCTTGTCTTGAACTTTATCTTTCCTTTGGACACCGGTGTTATCTCTATTATTTTTCCAAAGAGAACAGAGAGCCATTCAAAAAGCTGTTTATGTTCCTAGAAAAGAAAAATAACCATTTTTTCCCAAAATTTACATCACAAATTACATTTCAAACCCAATGGGACAGTCTGTTTCTTTTATATTCAAATGACATCAACTTCTTTCCAGAAATAAAATTAAACTGCAGTTCACTCCTCAGCTTAAAAATAAAAAACCTTTTGAAACAAAACAAACCAGGGAGATACTGCCTATAAATTTGTCTTCATTTTAGATCTGCTCCACCCCTCAATATTTAATGCTGATATATTTTGATACATATTTATACACTGCATATAGTATTTCTTTTTATAAATATTTATATACCGTATATATAAAATGCATATGATATAAATACACATTTATAATATACATATTTATAAAAGCTTACATGTGAATGTATATATTATATGTATTATGTAAATATATATTACATACGATATCTGATTATAATTACATCTATATTTTATGTTTTAGCTGTATATCTGTTATATGATGATCCAGATAAACAATAATATATGTAATTATGTATAACGTTGGTGTTGTTAGGTGCTGTAGAGTAAGTTCCAACTCAAAGTGATCCTATTATGTACAACAGAACAAAACACTGTCCAGTCCTGCGCCATCCTCACAATCATTGCTGTGCTTGAGCCCACTGTTGCGGCCACTATGTCAGTCCGTCCCATTGAGGGTCTTCCTCTTTTTCGATGACCGTCTACTTTACCAAGCATGATGTCCTTCTCCAGGGATTGATCCTCCTGGTAACATGTCCAAAGTAAGTGAGACGTAGTCTCGTCATTTTTGCTTCTAAGGAGCATTCTGGTTGTACTTCTTCCAAGATAGACTTGTTCGTTCTTTTGGCAGTCCATGGTATATTCAGTGGCAACCCTGGTGGCATAGTGGTTAAGTGCTATGGCTGCTAACCAAAAGGTCGGCAGTTCGAATTCACCAGGTGCTCCTTGGAGACTCTATGGGGCAGTTCTACTCTGTTCTATAAGGTTGCTATGAGTCAGAATCGACTCAATGGCAACAGAGTTGGTTTGGGTTTTTTTGTTTTTTGTTTTTTGTTTTGGTGTATTCAATATTCTTTGCCAACACCACAATTCAAAGGCATCAATTCTTCTCTGGTCTTCCTTATTCATTGTCCAGCTTTCACATAATATATGAGGTGACTGAAAACACCATGGGTTGGGTCAGGTGCACCTTAGTCTTCAAGGTGACATCTTTGCTTTTCAACACTTTACAGAGGTCTTTTGCAGCAGATTTGCCCAATGCAGTGCGTCTTCTGATGTGTATTTTTTTTCCTTTTTAAAGATTTTTTGCTGTGCATTAGGTGAAAGCTTACATAGCAAATCAGATTCCCAATCCATAGTTTGTACACAAAGCATTCCATGGCCTTTGTTTCGTTCTCCACAATGTGTCTGCACTCTTCCCATTTCCGCCCTGGTTTCCCCATTTCCTTTTATCCTGATTTTCTATCCCTTCCTGCCTTCTCATCTTTGTTTTTAGACAAATATCACCCTTTTGATCTCATGTAATTTGATTGTTCTCAGGAGCACATTCCTCTCGGGTGTTACTGTTTATTTTATGGGCCTGTCTACTGTCTGGCTGGAAGGTGGTCTCTGGGAATGGCTTCAGTTCCAGGTCAGAAGGGTGCCGCAGGGCCATAGTCTCAGGGGTTCCTTCAGTCTCTGTCGGACAACAAGGTGCTGCATAAATGTATGAGAATGTTGTAAAGTGGGGCTTCAAACAGAAGAAATTGGAAAACCCTACAAATGTAACATTGAAGTTATTCCGGATTTTCTAATATACTGATGATACATGGCCAGAAGCATTTTAATATGTACTGGCCCTAATTCATTTCGACAAATGTATTTATGCATTCTATTCTCTTTATGTTATCAAAGTCTAAGACTTGTTTTTTCTTCAATGTAATACAGTGATGATAAAATATGCCCTAATGTTAATATTATTTCTTATCCCTTGAATTCCAGTATGGGACGAGCCACAGAAAATCCATGTCAAGAATTTTTGAAGATAAAAGCACGTGTAAAATGTGCAACACAGATATGGTTGGAGACCACGCAGAGAATTTAGAGAGGAAACTGAAACATCATACGATGACTACAATGCAGTGCAAAGGAAGAAGACAAAGGAGACTGAAGTGTCTGAAGAAGTTTTCCGAATAAGCAACAAAAAACATTAGACAAGTTTGCTGTTCCAGAATGCCTTAAAGTGAAATTAGATAAACAAACAATTGTCGATGCATGTGTTCAATCAGTTAGTTAACGGTTGTTAGTCTGAGTTAATTGAATATTCAGGATTCCGTATAATTTTAAATCCAATTATTGCTTCAACTGTTCAAAATTTTTCAATCAACTCAGAGAATATTAGGGAAATGATATCTCACTTGTCCTTAAAATTTACCTCCAAAATTAGGAGTAATCTGGAAAAACTAATATTCTCTTTGAAAGTGGATGTTGCCAGCAGACCAAGTTGGTCAGTTCTAGGAATTAACGCTCAGTTCACACAACATGGTAAAATACATCTGTTGACACTGGGAATGAAAGAATTAAAGGAAAGACATACTGATCTGTACATAAAAAAGACTGTGTATCAAATTTTAAAGAAGCACAACATTGGTTTACAACAGATTTATTCTGTAACCACAGATAATGGCTCTAGTATGATTATATTTGTTGATTTGCTCAGAAATGATAGTAAAGTTGAATGGCAAATGTCACGGCAAAACAACAATTTTGAAGACTCTTGACTTCGTGCATTCTGACTTGCAGACATAACCATCCCAGAGTGTGGTGAAAGCAACAAGCTTTATAAGAAAAGACTGGCTGGTATAAAGTGTGCTGCACACACACTTCAACTACTTATTAAAGATACAATAAAGGACGCTGGACAAGAAGAATTTTTAGGAAAATGTCATAAACTCATTCGAATACTTCGTATTCTAACACAGTCTACCAAATTTTCATAAAATAATTTAAGGAAGCCTGTACCAGATTGCCCAACAAGATGGAAAAGTATATACATCATGTTAGAAACCTTGTTGTTGTTAGGTACCGTCAAGTCAGTTCCGGTTCTGACTCACAGCGACCCTGTGTACAACAGAAGGAAACACTGCCCGGTCCTGCACCATCCTTATAATTGTTGTTATGCTTGAGCCCAATGTTGCAGCCACTGTGTCAATGCATCTTGTTGAGGGTCTTCCTCTTTTTCACTGACCCTGTACTTTACCAAGGATGATGTCCTTCTCTAGGGACTGGTCCCTCCCTGATAACACATCCAAAGTACCTGAGACTAAGTCTCGCCATCCTCGCTTCTAAGGAGCATTCTAGCTGTACTTCTTCCAAGACAGAATTGTTCTTTCTTCTGGCAGTCCGTGGTATATTAAATATTCTTCACCAACACCATAATTCAAAGGCATTGATTCTTTTTCTGTCTTCTGTATTCATTGTCCAGCTTTCACAAGCATATGAGGAGACTGAAATAACCATGGCTTGGGTCAGGCACACCTTAGTTCTCAAAACGATATCTTTAAAGAAGTCTTTAAAGAAGTCTCTTGCAGCAGATTTGCCCAATGCAATATGATGTTTGATTTCTTGACTGCTGCTTGCATGAGCATTGATTGTGGATCCAAGTAAAATGAAATCCTTGACAACTTCAATATTTTCTCCATTTATCATAATGTTGCTTATTGGTCCAGTTGTAAGGACTTTTGTTTTCTTTATGTTGAAGTGTAATCCATACTGAAGGCTGTAGTCTCTGATCTTCATCATTAAGTGCTTCAAGTCCTCTTTGCTTCCAGCAAGCAAGGTTATGTTATCTGCATATTGCAGGCTGTTACTGAGTTTTCCTCCAAAACTTACAAGGATGCAACAATCTCTGTGATGTATTTACTGAGAATAACACGAAATATTACTTTCCTAATGACAAATGGGCATACGTCAAATTAAATTTGGAACTTTAAAACCTTAAAAGACAGCTACAGTAAGACTGCAAAGTGAACAATTAACCATGAGTGATATTTCTGGTATGTGGGTGGAAACTAAGCTAAAATTAAGAACTCTTAATAATACATTTGGAAACACAATTGACTGAAAAATTTAATGTCAGGGAAAAAGTTATCATTGAAAACGATAGTGTCTTAGAAGCAGTTTATCTAGATCCTCTTTATCGAATTCTTATTAGTTCTGAACTTAAGGGGAAGGCCATATTACATGTAAAAAGCACTTGGGAAATGATAAAAAAATCTGGAACGGAGCCATACTGAAAGTGTAACAAAGGAAAGTAATTCAGGAACTACTCTCAATTCAAATGATGATGTTGATGAAATGGAATTATTTCTCAAAATGAAAGAAAAAAAATTGAGATCAAATGACCGTACTGTTAATATTAACTCTATATTAACAAGTTTTGATGGTGTACAAAGAGTTGAGAGAGAAAAAAAGTATTCTTGAACTTTGTGAAGAAAACAGTTCACAATATCCCCAGTTATATGAAATCGCTATGGCTGTTTTGGGTGCACCAGCTACTTGGGTCAGTGTTGAAAGAACTTTCTCAGGTTTGAAATTCATCTTGCAAGACACAGGGATATCTTAAATGAAAAAATATTAGAGGACATTCTTTTAATTAGATGTAATTATGTTTATTATAGTGATGTTTTCTAAATTAAATGTATAATGATATATGAATTAAATCTACATTTGCAAGAAAATTTATTTTCTGTAATGTTATGGCAATTTTTCAGCTTATAACTGGGGTGAATATTAAAGTATTAAATATTTTATTGCATTTTTCCTTTATGTATTGATGTACTAGGTATGACAGCACACTTTGTATATCTAGTATTTTGTGAATAAATTCTCATCAATTTTACATGACTACTAAATGCTAATAGTGAAATATCATCTACATCAAATTTAAGTTTGTTTTCAGTGTATTTTATAGTATTAAGTTGATAATTTCCCACTAAAAAAGTATTTCATGTCTGCAATGTAATACTTATACAGTATGCTAGGAGCATTTTATCACCATACTATTTTAAAGTCACTTAGTGCTGCAGTGAATTCTAGTATATTCAAAAAATTGAATTAAAAAATAATATATTTTATTATCATGTTTTTCTTTGTATTTAAATGTTTTGAGACAGTGATTAAAATTGAACATCACTGTCACTTTCAATTTAATTATTAATGAATATGTAGAAAGAAACAGTTTAATGCTGCTACTTTCAAAACTAATTACAAAATCGTGGGATTAACAAAATTTGAGTTAATATAAAAATGTAATATTATTTGCAATATAAGGAAAGAATTTGGTAGCCATATTTCTTTGGATGAAATTGCTCCAGGTTATCCAGCTGCAGAATATAAATTTGAGATTGGAGAGTTAAAAACAAGTTTGAACCAGTGCAAGCCGCTTCAGTCATGGTCAACGAAGTAAAAATGGAACACAACTAAATTTTTTAAATTTTGGTGAACTGGAATGATAACCAGAACAGAAAAAATTACAGTTCGAAGCCCTGGTTTCTGGCAAGCTTTAAGAATTAGCATGAATTTGAAATCAGTGCGGTAGAAGTCAGAGTTTTCCAGTACTTTCTGGTAGACATTCTCCCTTCGTCTCATCGACCTCTGTGGTTGGCTATCCTACCTCCACACACCCATGGACTCCCAGACGTTTATTGATGCTGGTATCGATCATCCAGACCAATGCACAAGACTCCTCTCATGAGCCTTCTACCTCATCAGCCACTCTGTCTAAAACCGCAACTTCCCCAGCCAGAAGACGCCTTATCATCCTCACCAGCTCTGCCATTCTCCTAGACTTTCCTTATTATCTTACAAAAACACCAAACCTGTTGCCATCGAGTCAATTCCAATTCACAGCAACCCTATAGGACCGGGTAGAACTGCCCCATAGGGTTTCCAACGAGCGCCTGGTGGATTTGAACTGCCGACCTTTTCGTTAGCAGCCATAGCTCTTAACCACTACGGCACCAGGGTTTCCTAACACACTATATACTTCACTTATTTATCTTATGGATTTTCTCACTCCACTGCTAAGCTATCAGTTCCACACAGGAAGAATTCTGAACTGTTGGTTCACTGCTAAACTGCAAGTGCTTAGAAGAGCAAACAGTGGATGATCAATAAATATTTGTCAATTATGTGAAAAAGCCAGAACTCAGAGACAGATTAAAAATAAAAAAGTAGAGGGCTGTGGGGACCGTGGTCTCGGAGAACATCTAGCTCAATTGGCATGACACAGCTTATAAAGACAATGCTCTACATTCTACCTTGGTGAGTAGTGTCTGGGGTCTTAAAAGCCTGTGAGCGGCCATCTAAGATACTCCACTGGTCTCATCCCTTCGGGAGCAAGGGAGAATGAAGAGAACAGGATACAACGAAAAGGTTAGTCTGAAGGACTAATTGTCCACAGCTACCAAGGCCCCCACCAGACTGAATCCAATACAGCTAGATGGTACCCGGCTACCACCACTGACTGCTCTGACCAGGATCACAACAGAGGGTTCTGGACAGAGCTGGAGAAGGACGTAGAGCATAATTCTGACTCACAAAAAAAAGACCAGATTTACTGGCCTAAAGGAGACTGGAAAAACCTCTAGAGTATGGCCCCCAGACACCCTTTCAGCTCAGTGGTGAAGTCACCTCCGAGGTTCACTGTTCAGCCTGGGAGTGGACAGCCCCGTAAAACCAAATGAGACTAACGAGATACAGGAGTCCAGTGACAAGGGCCAGAAGGCAGAAGGGGACAAGGAAGCTGGTGATAGGGAACCCAAGATTGAGTAAGGATATTGTTGATATGTTGTGACATTGTTAGCCATTGTCATAGGGCAACATTTGTAGTAACTGTTAAATGAGAAACTATTTTGTTCTGTAAGCCTTCATCTGAAGTGAGAATAACAGCACAGTTGGAAGAGTGTAGTCAATGTCACTGAACTGTGTATGTAGAAATTTTTGAAACGGTTTATCTTTGGCTATGTGTATTTTCACCAAAAAAAAAAAGGTTGAGAATTTAGAGGGTTAATATGTTGTGGGGTTGTTAACCAATGTCATAAAACAACATGTGTACTACTGTTTCATGAGAAACTATTTGTTCTGTAAGCCTTCACCTGAAGTACAATAAAATATAAAAAAATAAATAAAACAAATAAATAAATAAATGAAAAAGGTTGAGAAGTTAGAGGGTTGATATGTTGTGGGCTTGTTAACCACTGTCATAAAACAACATGTGTACTATTGTTTCATGAGAAACTATTTGTTCTGTAAGCCTTCACGTGAAGTACAATAAAAATTTTTTTTTAAGTAAATAAATAAATAATAAAAAAGTATAAGTACATTAAAAATAAAAAATAAAAAAGACAGTAAGAGAATAAGAAAACAAATGGATCTTGGCAACTTGCTAATGATTTATCAATCAAGTCGATCCATTTTCAGACTGAAACTAAACATCCGTGTTCTTTTCAAACTCATGGACCATTCTTTAATCGTCTCAATAAGAACTTTGCAGAAGAAGGAGTCTAGGATGTAACCAGATAGCACGTCATCCAATGGCCCTATTTACCCTGAATTCTTGCCAGAACAAGAAACATTACAGGTTTTGTTCAATCCATTTTCTTCTCTATCCTTGAGCTGGCAGCAGTAGAAGTAAGTATTGAAATGGGTTTCAGTTGAAACGTAACCGTGTTCCCAGTCTCCTGCCAACACTTTTATAAACAAGTACTGACCACCATTTGCAATTCACGCTTACAGCTGAATACAGTTTCTTTTCTACGTATTGTACAAATTGGCAGAATGTTTTGTTCTACTTATTTTACAAGTTGTGTATCTTTTTGTTCTACTTACTTTACCCCGTGACCAAAGCAAGGGTTGGCAAACTTGTTCTGTAAAGTGAGCCACAGTAAACATTTCAGGATTTGCAGTCCATACAGTCTTGTGTTGCAACTATTGCCGTTGAGTTGATTCCTACTCCTAGAGACCTGTAAGGACAGGGTAGAACTGGCCCATAGAGTTTCCAAGGCTGTAACCTTCACAGGAGCAGACTGCTGCACCTTGCTCCTGTGGAGCGGCTGATGGGTTCGAACCACCTTTCAGTCAGCAGTTGTACACTTAACCATTGTGCCACCAGAGCTCCTAAACTATCAGTTGTTGATGTTGATGTTGCTCTTAGGTGATGTCGAGTAAGTTCCACTCATAGTGACCCCATATACAACAGAACAAAACACTGCCTAGTCCTGCTCCATCCTACAATCGTTGTTATGCCTCGAGCTCATTGCTACAGCCACTGTGTCAGTTCACCTCCTTGAGGGTCTTCCTCTTTTTTGCTGACCCTCTACTTTACCAAGTACAATGGCCTTCTTCAGGGACTGATCCCTCCTGATAACATGTCCAAAGTTATGTGAGACATAGTCTCACCATCCTTGCTTCTAAGGAGCATTCTGGCTGTATTTCTTCCAAGACAGATTTGTTCTTTCTTTTGGCAGTCTGTGATATATTCAATATTCTTCACCAACACCATACTTCAAAGGCGTCGATTTTTCTTCAGTCTTCCTTACTCATTGTCCAGCTTTCACGTGCATATGAGGGGACTGAAAACACCCTGGCTTGGGTCAGGTGCACTTGATTCTTCAAGGTGACATCTTTGCACTTTAAGGAGATCTTCTGCAGCAAATCTGCTCAGTGCAATAATATGTCGTTTGATTTCTTGACTGCTGCTTCCATGGGTGTTGACTGTGGATCCAAGTAAAATGAAATCCTTGACAACTTCAATTTTTTCTCCATTTATCATGATGTTGCTTATTGGTCCAACTGTGAGGATTTTTTGTTTTCTTTATACTGAAGGCTGTGGTCTTTGATCTTCATCGGCAAGTACTTCAATTCCTCTTCACTTTCAGCAAGCAAGCTTCTGTCATCTGCGTAACGCTGGTTGTTAATGAGACTTCCTCCAATCCTGATGCCCCATTCTTCTTCACATAGTCCAGCTTCCCAGATTATCTGCTCAGCATACCGATTGATTAAGTACGGTGAAAGGATATAACCCTGACGCACACCTTTCCTAACTTGAAACCACGCAGTATCCCCTTGTTCTGTTTGAATGACAGCCTCTTAATCTATGCACAGGTTCCTCACGAGCACAATTAAGTGTTCTGGGATTCCCATTCATCCCAATGTTATCCATAATTTGTTATGATCCACACAGTTCAATGCCTTTGCACAGTCAATAAAACACAGGTAAACATCTTTCTGGTATTCTCTGCTTTCAGCCAGGATCCATCTGATAACAGCAATGATATCTCTAGTTCCATGTCCATGTTCTGAATCTGGCTTGAATTTCTGGCAGTTCCTGGTTAATATACTGCTGCAACCGCTTTTGAATGATCTTCAGCAAAATTTTACTTGCATGTGATATTAATGATATTGTTCGATAATTTCCACACTCAAGTTGGATCACCTCTCTTTGGAACAGGCATAAATATGGATCCTTTCCAGTCAGTTAGCCAGGTAGCTGTCTTCCAAATTTCTTGCCATAGACAAGTGAGCACTTCCAGCACTGCATCTGTTTGTTGAAACATCTCAATTCATATTCTGTCAACTCCTGGAGCCTTGTTTTTCCCTAACTCCTTCAGTGCAACTTGGACTTCTTCCTTCAGTACCATTGGTACTGTATTCCTTCCATCTTCTTTTGATGCTTCCTGTGTCATTTAATATTTTCACCATAGAATCCTTCAATATTGCAACTCAAGAGCTCAAGTTTTTCTTCAGTTCTTTCAGCTCAAGAAATGCCGAGTGTGTTCTTCCCTTTTGGTTTTCTAACTCCAGGTCTCTGCACATGTCATAGTACTTTGTCTTCTCGAACCACCCTTTGAAATCTTCTGTTCAGCTCTTTTACTTCATCATTTCTTCCTTTTGCTCTAGCTATTCAATGTTCAAGAGCAAGTTTCAGAGTCCCTTCTGAAATACATTTTGGTCTTTTCTTTCTTTCTTGCCTTTGTAATTACCTCTTGCTCTCTTCATGTATGATGTCCTTGATGCCATTCCACAAATTGTCTGGTCTTCGGTCATTAGCATTCAACGCGTCAAATCTATTCTTCAGATGGTCTCTAAATTCAGGTGGGATATACTCAAGGTTGTACTTTGGCTCTCGTGGACTTGTTTTAATTTTCTTCAGCTTCACCTTCAACTTGCGTATGAGCAATTGATGGTCTGTTCCACAGTTGGTCCCTGGCCTTGTTCTGACTGATGAGATTGAGCTTTTCCATCATCTCTTTCCACAGATGTAGCTGATTTGATTCCTGTGTATTCTCTCTGGCAAGGTCCATGTATATAGTCATCGTTTATGTGGGTGAAAAAAGGTATTTGCAATGAAGAAGTCATTGGTCTTACAAAATTCCATCATGCGATCTCTGGCATTGCTTCTATCACCAAGGGCATAGTTTCCAACTACCAATCCTTCTTCTTTGTTTCCAACTTTCACGTTCCAATCACCAGTAGTTTTCAATGCATCCTGATTGCACGTTTGATCAATTTCAGACTCAGAAGTTGGTATAAATCTTCAATTTCTTCATCTTTGGCCTTAGTGGTTGGTGAGTAAATTTGAATAATGGTAGTATTAACTGGTCTTCCTTGTAGGCATATGAATATTATCTTAGCACTGACAGTGTTGTTGCACGTCAGGATAGATCTTGAAACGTTCTTTTTGATGATGAATGCAACGTCATTCCTCTTCAAGATGTCATTCCCAGTGTAGCAGACCATATGATTGTCTAATTCAAACTGGCCAATACTAGTCCATTTCATTTTAGTAACGTCTAGGATACAGATATTTATGCATTTCATTTCATTTTTGATGGTTTCCAATTTTTCTAGATTCATACTTCATACGTTTCATGTTCTGATTATTAATGGTTGTTTGCAGCTGTTTCTTCTCATTTTGAGTTGTGCCACGTCAGCAAATGAAGGTCCTGAAAGCTTGACTCCATCCGTGTCGTTAAGGTCAACTCTACTTTGAGGAGGTAGCTCTTCCTCAGTAGCATTTTGAGTGCCTTCCAGCCTGAGGGGCTCATCTTCCCGCACTATATCAGACAATGTTCTGCTGCTATTCATAAGGTTTTCACTGGCTAATTCTTTTCAGAAGTACACTGCCAGGTCCTTCTTCCTAGTCTGTCTTAGTCTGGAAGCTCAGGTGAAACCTATCCGCCATGGGTGACCCTTTGGGTATTTGAATACCAGTGGCATAGCTTCCAGCAACACAGCAACACGCAAGCCCCTGTGGTACGACAAACTGACACACACATAGGGGTTTAGCAGTGGATCTTAACTTTGAAAAGGTGCTTTCCAGGTCCTTCTTTCAATACCTATCCCCTAAGTACAAGTTGTCATAGTGGACTCTCTTCAAACATAAAGACTGAAGCTGCTGAAGGAGCCCATGGCACAGGCAGCCAGATTCTCACGGCAAGACTTGATTTTCACACATTTTCACTGCTTTCTACTCCCTGGTGCTTGTTGAGCCAGCATGTGTTCATAATCCTGGCTTAAAAATATTAGTAGTCAACCAAAGAGACGTTAAGTATAGCATCGTCCCTCATCTCCCTCATGCCAACAAAACCAACCAGTTGCCATCGAGTCAATTCCAACTCACAGCGTCCTTATACGTGTCAGGGTAGAACTGTGCTCCATAAGGTTTTCAATGGCTGACCTCTCAAAAGTAGACCACCAGGCCTTTCTCCTGAGTCACCTCTGGATGAGTTCAAACTGCCAACCTTTTGGTTAGTAGTTGAGCGCTTAACCATTTGTGCCTCACAGGACTCATATACCAAGTCTAGCAAATGACTAGTAATCATAATGGTGGTAATAATGATGTCGTACACAATGTCTTAGTGTTTATGAAATACACAAACACACATTGATCCTTTCACTGGCTCAAGCCTCCAACATCAGTTTCAGGAGAAAAATGCTTGTGTGCAAACACAAGCACTGGAATTTTACTGCCCTGAGTTTGAATCCAGGTTTGTCCATTTTATCACCATGTGTCCTTAGACAATCTTACGCTTGTGAACTCTGTACAACAGAGACAGTAATAATACCTGCTTGACAGCATTAATAACTGCCTGATAGTAATAACCGTGCCTGATAATAATAATTTCTGCCTGATAGTACTGGCTCTCAAACTTGGTTGCATGTAGTACTCGGTTGTGGAGCTTTAAAAATGCTGAAGCCCAGGCCCCAGCCCAGAGATGCTGATGTAATAATACAGGGTCAGGCCTGGACACTGGGGAGTTTACAAGCTCCCCAGGAGATTCATGGGCAGCAGAGTAGGAGAATCGCTGTCCTATACAGTTGCTGCTATTGTTGTTATTGTTAGCTGAAGCCAAGTCAGCCCCCAACTCATGGCAACCCCATGCACAACAGAAGGAAACACTGCTTGGTCCTGTGCCATCCCCATGGGGTCCTGGTGGTTCAGTGATAGAATTCTCACCTTTACGCAGGAGACCCGGGTTCGATTCCTGGCAAACAGACCTCATGTGCAGCCACCACCTGTTTGTCAGTGGAGGCTTGTATGCTGCTAATTACAGGATGCTCAACAGGTTTCAGCAGAGCTTCTAGACTAAGATAGACTAGGAAGAAAGGCCTGGCAATTTACTTCTGAATATCAGCCAACAAAAATCCTATGGATGGAGTTGTAGTGAGGGCTACATAAGATGGCAAGGGCTTCCAATGGTGCGTGCACAGGCCGAGTCACTTTTGCAATCCCTGGTTTCTGTGTACAGAAATGTAAGATCAGAGGAGCGTATGACCCAAAGCTCTAGCACCAAAATACCAGTCATCACTTGTCATATCAGATTTAAAGCTCTCCAGACAATCTTTCTACATCTCAGTTTCTTAATTTTGTACAACCTCAACTTCCCTTGTAGGTGAACAGTAGAGCAGGGGTTGGCAAACTCTAGCCCACAGGCCAAACTTTGCCATCGCCTGCTTTTATAAATAAAGTTTTATTAGAATAAAGCTGTACTGGAAGCCAACCGTTCACTTATTGCTTTTGCGCTACAACGGCAGAGTCGAGTCATCGTGGCATAGACTGCGTAACCTGCACAGCCTGAAGTACAGACTGTCTGACCCTTTATCAAAACTCTGCAACAGAGGAGCAATCAACCAAAATTACAGTCTATGAGGCTAATGACCTAACTTGTCTCCGCTAATTCAGTGCTGACTGTCCCAGACAATGAGAGCGAGAACACACCCCAATAGTTTAAATGGTCAACAGCTGCACGAGGAAGCAAAAGGAGCTCAGGGAGGTGCTGGACAGGCACAGGTCATGAGGTCACTCTGCAGACAGGGCAGAAAAGGAATCCAGATTTTCTCTCCTTCACACTGTGCCACTGTTTCCAGTCCAGCATGTAAGGAGCTTGGAAGTCATCCACCCAGCCTCACAACAAGAAAAAAGGTGAAAATCAACAACTGTTCTTAGATCCGTGAGAGAAGTGCGGTCACAGAGCAGACCACTGCAGCGAATGCTGGACAGACAGACAATGACAGAGAAGCATTGCTCACTGGGAGCAGAGACCCCACCAGCATTGTGGCAGCCTCTGAACCCGGGACCGGGTAGGACTACTGAAAGCAAAGCACTGATGGCTGGAGACCGAGAGTGGAGTAGCTAGAGAGAGAAAAAACCCTGCAGACCCAGCCTGGGGAAGTTGGGGAGCCCCGCCACATGCTCAAGAGAATATTTCCCTCACGCTTTGGCAGAAGGAGGGGACAGAAAGCATGGTGCTGTCTCCTCCTTCACAGCCACCTGCCCTCAAGGGATACTGCCTTACACAGCACAGCCCACGCAGGTGTTAACACAGCCTAACTGACCTAGAAGGCAGAACTGACTCCACAGAAACGGGTTTGGTTTTAGATTTAACTGACCCACGGAGTCCCTGGGGAGCACAAATGGTTAAACGCCGGGCTACCAACCAAAAGGGTGGAGGTTGGAACCTACCAAACAGGGCTTTGGAAGAGAGGCCTGGCAAACTACTTCTGGAAAATGAGCCACTGAGAAAGCTATGGGGTACATATCCACTCCACACACATGGGGGCACCACGAGTCGGCAGCGATTTTGACGGCAAGTTACTACTACTACTGCCTTATAGGGGGGAATATCCAGCTCCACCATCTAACCTTCTACAGGGGGAGGAGAAGCGCCCAACTCAAGCCGCCTTCAAGTCTTTGGTGTTGGGGAAAGGAAATGCCCAGCTACAGGCCTCTCTAGCTTTCCTGTTTGCCTAAGAGGTGGCAGAAAACAACAACAAAAAAAGAAGCTGAAATTCACTCGTGAAGGTCACAACCCAAAGTCACGTACTGAAGACTACGACCTAGTCATAGGACTAAAGAACCCTTCCTGTTCTGTCCCACCCCCCGCCCACCCACACACACCTTACGGCCACATCAACGTCAACAGCACTTACAACTGAAAAAACCTCCCGTTCCTCTTGCTCGATACCTCTTGCCCGATACATCGTGCCCAGCTTTCAACACCCAGTGCTACTAGCAACCCACTGCAAACGAATGTAAACCAGTTGCCACAGAGCTGACCCCAACTCATGGTGACCTGATGTGTGTGACTATAGAACTGTGCTCTATCGGGTTTTCAACGGCTGATTTTTTGGAAATTGATCGCCAGGCCTTTCTTTTGAAGAGCCCCTGTGTGGGCTCAAACCTCCAATCTTTCGGTTAGCAGCAGTAACCATTTCTACCACCCAGGACTCCAAATTGAATGTAAACTCAAAAACCACACCCTCTGGCATCGAGTCAATTCCTACTCATAGTGACCCTGTAGGACAGAGTAGAACCGCCACAAAGGGTTTCCAAGGCTGTACTCTTTAGGGAAGTAGACTGCCACATCTTTCTCTTGCTGAGGGGCTGGTGAGTTCAAACTATGGACCTTTCAGTTAGCAGCCAACAGCTTAACCACTGTGCCACCAGAGCTACTTACAATTGAATGTAAAAGGGGGTAATATCGTTCTGGTTTTTGTTTTCAATATCGCAAAGCCGTCAACAAGGTCTCTGGGTTGGACAAAAGCTGAGCAGGCTTTAGAAACAAGAGAGCCGCTCCAGAGTTAGCTGATGATTCTGTGCAATAACGTAAACAACTTCCTTTCTATTGTTTATAGAAGGTCGAAAGTGGTAGAAGTCCAGGTGGGAAGAACACAGTGTTTAATAGCTTTAAGGAACTGCTTTATTCTGTTAAACTGTAAATGGATGGAAACTTAGCCTCCAGGGGCCATCTTTTAAATGGAAAGCTTTCTCTTTGTGTTATTTACCCCACTGTTCCAAGTGGCTTCAACCTTCCCAGTGGCTGGGTAAACAAGGTACCTGCCAAGCGAAGATTCTGGAAAAAAAAACTAGAAGATCACACAGGGGAGCTCTTTGTCTTCTACTGAAGCCACCTGGCCGCCTGCCCCCAGATACCAAGCCCAGGAACCAATTTCAGGAGAAGCTGGCTGCCTGCCCTCCACTGTCCAGATGGAATGGAGACATCACAGGAACCCGGCTCCTCCTCATTCAACAGTGCAAAGGAACAGCTGTTTGTCACTGCGCAGACACTTCCTGGGATCAACAACTGTCTTAGGCTGGGTTCTCTAGAGAAGCACATATGGATATGTATGTATAGAGAGATTTATCTCAAGGAAATGGCTCATGCAAGCTGTGGAGGCTAGCAAGTCCCAAAACCCCTGGGTCAGGCATTGGTTGGAGGCTTCTCATGACTTACGTGGTTGCAGGGGCTGATGAACCCAGAACTGGCAGGTCAGACGGCAGACTGCTAGCTCATAGGGCTTTGGAAGCCAGCGAATCCCAAAACCAGCAGACCAGACAACAGGCTGCTGGCTCACAGGACTACAAAGCTAGCGAATCCCAAAGTTGGCAGGTCAGGTGACAGGCTGCTGGCTCAAGTCCCAAGAGCCAGAGGTCAGATGATGAAGAGCCAGGAACAAGTAAGGATCAAGGAACAAGTAACAAGGATCCAGAACAAGTAAGCGAGCTTTGCCAGAATGTCCATATACATACCTGCTGCAGGCCACATTCCCGGGAAAACACTCCTTACAACTGATTGGCTGATCACATCAGATCACATCATGGAGGTGATTATATCACAAAATGAAGAATAATTGTATCAGATCACAAAATGAGCATAACTACATAATACTAAGAATCATGGCCTAGACAAGTTGACACATAACATTAACTATAACAACAATTATTGAGGGTCTTTTTTTCACTCCCCATTCCCCACCTCCACACCCCCCGGTAACCACTAATCTTTTGTCTTGATGGATTTGCCTATGCTAGAGAGCTCCTAAAAGTAGAATCATATGATATTTGTCTTTCTGTGACTGACTTTTTTCACTCAGCATAATGTTTTCAAGGTTCATCCATGTTGTGGCATTTCTCTTATGGCGGAATAACACTTATGGGTCCAGGTCAGTTCAGAAGACAGTAAAAATCCTGGCCCAAGTTAGTGGGAAATTGTGAGTCTGAGAGTAATGAGGATAGAGGTTGTATAAGAAGGACAGGACTGACCTCTGGACAGACTGGGAGCCAGGCAGGATATCAGACCTAATCCTTAGGAACCTTAGAAATCTGACTACTAGCCTTGTGCTACTCAAAAGGTGGCCCATGACCTGGCTCCATCAGCATCCCCTGGGAGCCTGTAAGAATGTAAACTCTCAGGTCCCAGCCCATATCTCCAGACCCAGAATCTCTGCAGTGGGGCCCAGAAATCTGTGTTTTAAGACACACTAGCAAGTTCATAAAGCATAGATTTAGCTGAACCTATAAGTTTGATTTTTTTTCTATAAAACCAAAGAGTCTACAAAGCATTCACAATGATCTTGACCATGAGAAAGGAGTTCTGGGGCATCTAAAAGAAATGTTGTTGTTAGTTGCCGTCAAGTTGATTCCGACTCATAGCAACCCTAAGTGTGCAGAGTAGAACTACTTCATAGGATTTTCAACACTGTGACCTTTTGGAAGCAGGTCTACAGGCCTGTCTTCCCAGGTGCCTCTGGGTGGGTTCAAACTACCAACCAACCTTTCAGCTAGGAGTCTAGTGCTTAATGATTTGTGTCACTGAGGGACTCCTTTAAAAGAGATACTATTTGGAAATGGGGAACCTGAGGTAGAGAAGGCGAGAGTGTTGACACGTCACAGGGTTGGCAACCACTGTCACGAAACAGTATGTATATTAATTGTTTAATGAGAAACTAATTTGCTCTGTAAACTTTCACCTAAAGTGCAATAAAAAAAGAGAGAGAGAGAGAGAGAGATAATATTTGCTGTTATGGACTTAATTGTGTCCCCAGAAAATACGTGTTGTAAATCCTAACTCCTCTACTTGTGGTTATAATCCCATTTGGGAATGGGTTTTCTTTGATATGTTAATGAGGCAGTAATTAGTGTAGGGTGTGTCCTGAGTCCATCTCTTTTGAGATATAAAAGGAGCAGATTAAGGAAGCAGAGATGAGGGGAGATAGCTGCCAAGCCACATGAAAATCACCAAGGAGCCACAGAATAGAAGCTGAAGAGTCAAGGACCTCCCCCAGAGCCAAAAAACAGAGCTTTCCCCTAGAGCCGGCGCCCTAAATTCAGACTTCCAGTCTCCTAAACTATGAGGAAATAAATTTCTGTTCTTTAAATCCACCCACTTGTATTTCTGTTACGGCAGCACTAGATTAAGGCATTTGAAAAAAACACAAGATCAAGAGTGCAGTCAAATGGCCTCCCGGGCAGAATAGCCTTTCTCCTTCTGTGCAGCTGAATGTTCTGACTCAAATCAGCAGAGCATCAGCTACCTCTCCGCTCTCAAGGAAGCCACAAATAAGCTCTGTTTTCTTAGCATGGGCACAGCCGGTTGAGAATGGAAACTTTTGGTCAATGTGATGATTTGGATACATTAAGAACAGAAATTCAGCTGCTCAGCCCATCCAATGAATTGGGTGAAAATATGTCCTGAGGACAATCCCTAAGTACTACTCACTGAAACTGCTTGGTTCTAGGGGACACTGCCATAGAACAGTCATGTGAACATCACCCAGCAGCCAGAGCCCAAGCTGGAAGGAGCGTGGCCTTGTGCTCAGGAGTTCAGACTACTAAACAGCAGTTCTCCTCAACGTGGTGGAGGGGAAGTTCAGCTCTCCCACCTGCCAGATGGGAGAACTTGGGCAAATTCTCAGTCTGAGTTTGAGTTCTTCTCATGTTGTTGTTAGGTGCTGTCAAGTCAGTTCCAACTCATGGCGACCCTATGCACCACAGAACGAAACACTGCCCAGTCCTGCGTCATGCTCAAAATTGTTGTTATTCCTGAGCCCATTGTTGCAGCCACTGTGTCAGTCCATCTCACTGAGGGTCCTCCTCTTTTTCCTTGACCCTGTACTTTAGCAAGCACGATGTCCTTCTCCAGGGACTGATCCCTCCTGACAACATGTCCAAAGTATGTGAGATGTAGTCTTTCCATCCTTGCTTCTAAGGAGCAATCCGGCTGTACTTAAATTCCAAGACAGATTTGTTCGTTCTTTTGGCAGTCCATGGTATATTCAGTATTCTTCACCAACACCACAATTCAAAGGTGTAAATTCTTTGGTCTTCCTTATTCATTGTCCAGCTTTTGCGTGCACATGATGGGATTGAAAATACCATGGCTTGGGTGAGGTGCACCTTAGTCTTCAAGGTGACATCTTTGCTTTTCAATACTTTAAAGAGGTCTTTTGCAGTAGATTTGCTTGGGGCCTCCAGCCTGGGGAGCAGGAAACTGCCTCAGGGGCTTCTCAGACTCGGAAGGTTTCTGCTCTCTGGAGAACAGCTCACCCACCAGGACTCTGCGTGCCATCTGAGTTCTGAAATATCCACACACTAGCTTTTCAGAGGTGGTCCTCTGAACCATGCTTCCAGCAGAGGCATCTCAAGTCAGCTTGGAGCAGCATCAGGCTAAACCAGAAGCAATCACCAGGCAGGCTTGCCTTTCAGAGAGCAAGTAGTCGCCTGAATACCACAGACCATGTTCTAAAAGGCCTAGCAGGGCAGTGCAGTGGGGGCTAATGAAGTATTTGAAAAAAACAACCAAGCATTGTCAAGAAAAGGCTAGATCTTTGCAAAATGACTATTTGCCTGGAATAAGTAGTGAATTTTCTTCCTAGCAAATGTTTATCTAGTTTGCCTGTTAACAGTTTTATTCCTCATCGAAGAATCTGAGAATACACTATGCATGCAGAACAAAATAATGACAATAATCAGTTAAAGTAGTCAGGAAAATCCTAAAATCCCCAAGAGAAAACATAATTCTGTAAGCGTTCCTCTCCAGTTTTGTTAGTTTGATTTCACAAGATGCCTAACACCCCTTTAGTTTGATTCCATAGCTCATCCTATGCCTCAAGAGAAAGCTGTTAGGGGAAAATCGCTTAGGATATACACCTGCTGTTTATTATTTCAATTTCTCATGAATATGGTAGTGTTTGCTTTCTTGGCTGCAAACAGGTGTGAGAAGATCAATAAATACGGAGTTTGTCTCTAGTAGATAATACCGTCACAATGAAAAAATCACTTTCTAAACTATTTTATCTACTTTGCACACAAAAATATAATGCATTACAATAATTTTTTTTACTGATTAAATAAAATTTTTATATCCTATGGACTCAGTCAGAGAAGATTTTTTAAATATGACTCGACTTCTGGTTAAATACGGCAATTTAAGCCACACACTTATCTCTGCCCCTCCCAATGCACGAGTAAAGGAAGACTAAAGGAATGAGAGACAGCCACCAGGATTTAAAGCACAGAAGAAGGGACAACCGCAGACGAGATGCCGACAAAGCGTCTGCAGCCGGAAAGCAGAAGGCGGTGCCAGCCCGGCGGCGAAAGCCTAACTCCGAGAACCTGAAAAAGCAGAGACGAGGGGTCGCCACAAGTCGGACTCCGCTTGACGGCAACCAACAACAACTGCGACCGGAATGAGAAAGCCAGTCCCCACACCACGATCCCAGACAGGTTCAGAGGCGAGAGGTGCCAGAGAGCAGGAGGCCAGGCGGGGCACTGCAAACCAGGGATGAACTGACGGTCATTCTCGCCTTCCATACAGGAAACCTGGGTTCGAATCCTGGCCAGTGCACTCACGCATCTGTCAATGGTGCGTTGTGCGTTGTTATGATGCTTGACTTCCCTGAGCCTTAGGGTTTCAATGTGTCAAATGAGGACGACAATAATACAAACCTTACAGGAAGGCTGGCAACATTAAACGAGATAAAGTTTGCAAACTGCTTGTTTAACATGGCACCCGGCTCAAAACAAGCTTTCAATGAGTGGTTTAACAAGTTCACGGCTCCTGGGTGTGGTAGATTGTTGTTCAGCACATACAGCCATCCCCGCGCCATCCCACTCCACCCCCACGACCTCCATGGCATAGGGCACCTCCTCAGCCCAGGGCTCTTGGGCTTGGCCATTGATTTGCTTTAGCCAAGAGGAGGTGGGTGGATGTGACAATGAACAAGTTCTGAGCCTGGGCCTTAAGGGGCATCATGTCTTCCTCTGTGAGCTTGGAACTTTTGCCAGGAAAGAGAGAGCTGCCCCTTTAGCCTAGGCCCCAAATGAGACCCAGGCCACAGATCTGACTTCAACGTGAAGTCTGGAGCCTGAGGGCAAGACCCTGGAGTCCAGTCTAGTCCAGCAGGACTGCAGCCAGCCTACAGGCCCCTGAATGTTGGGGGACTTGTTGCACAGCATCACTGTGGCCAAGAGCTGACAGATACATTGGACAACATCGCATGAACAACTTGTCTCAGAGACTGTAGTTCAGGAGGCCCAACCTGCCATGTGATGGCCCCCAGTTCTTCCCTATCTGTGCCTCTCTGGCAGTCCCCAAGCAGTGGGTGTTGGACATATTATTAGTGTCTCAATTTGCACTCGTGTTCCCCCTCTGTTTCCACCATGGCTCTCAATATCCCACTAGACCAGAATGGACTATTAGTTGACTTGTGTTTTGTTTTTTCTTTTAATTTTTATTTTGAAATAATTATATAATCACAGGAAGTTTCAAAATAGTTCAGAATCCCATGGACCCTTCACCCACCTCTCCCCAACAGTGAACAAACCAAAACCAAACCTGTTGTCATCGAGTCAATTCCGACTCATGGCGACCCTACAAGTCAGAGTAGAACTGCCCCATAAGATTTCCAAGGAGCAGCTGGTGGATTTGAACGGCAGACCTTTTGGTTAGCAGCTGAGCTCTTAAGCACTGGGCCACCAGGGCTCCCCAATGGTGACATCTTCTACAAATGTAGTACAATATCAAAGCTTTGAATAAAGCCAAAGGCTGAATCGTCTCTTTTCCTCTGAGCTCTACTTGGTAATTACGCAGCCCTTGGCAAGTTACCTATTGTCTCTGAAGCCCAGTTTTGTCATCTATAAACTGGGGATAATAACTCCTGCCTCACAGGTTTGTGGGGGAATTAACTGAGATAATGTTCCTAAGACATCTAGACCAGCACTGGGTTTGGCATGGAGTAGTCATTCAATGGAGCCTCTGGGTAGTGCTAACAGGTAACATGCTCGGCTGCTAAACAAAAGTTTGGAGGTTCGAGTCGACCCAAAGGTGACTTGGAAGAAAGCCCTGCTGATCTACTTCTTTAAAAAATCAGCCATTAAAAACCCTATGGAGCACAGTTCTATTCTGACACACATGGAGTTGCCATGAGTTGGAACCGACTTGACATCAACTGGTTTGTCACCCAATAAATGGCAGCTGTTGGGAACATTCTGTAGTATCAAAATGAAAAGTAAATTATGGTATTCTGATTATCACTGTCTCTCTGGGACCAGTAGAAATAACACTGGATTTTTCTTTAAAAATTCCACAAGATCTGATGTCACCAAGACTTCAAGGATACAGAAACACACTTCAGGCACTCGAGTAGAAAAGGTAAGTAAACTCCAAAGTAGAAAAAACCTTAATACATCTCTGCAGCAACAGTGAAAGCCAGCCAGTAATGGAGCAATGAGTACAACATTCTGAAGGGAAGACTATGAGACCCAAGAGCACAAAACCCAGTCAAGATGTAGCTCAGGCAAAAGGGTGACCAAGTGAGATGAACTCAGAGAATACAAAAGAAAGAACTCAGAGAATGAAAGAACTCAGAGAATACAAAAGTCATAAGCCCTCTTGATAAAACTGCTTGAAGATGAAACTTAGACAAATACAAGGGCGCCAGAGTAAACCCAAAGGAATGGAGAATCCCTGGACAAACAAGAGCAATGAGCACAGAATCCACTTAAAAAGAACTGTTGTTGTTGTGTGCCATCAATTGGATTCTGACTCACAGAGACCCTACGTGACAGAGGAGAACTGCCCCATAGGGTTTCCTAGGCTGTAATCTTTATGGAAGCAGATCACCAGGTCTTTCTCCTAGCTGCTGGTGGGTCTGAACCACAGATCTTTCAGTTGGCAGTGAAGCGCATGAGAGTTACAGTTACAGAGCACAATGAAACTATTATAGCAATGATGACAGTGTGGAAATAATATAATAGCAGATTAAATCAGGAAGACAAAATGGAAAAATGCGTGAAATTAGGACTGTCCTAAAATTTCATAGCAGAGAGTCCATCAACAGTACCTAAAACTGAAAACTGTAATTAAAACATATGTATGTCTCCAGCTCCTTAATGTTATTCATTATCTCTTTCCTTAACCTTAGACCAATCTGTTAGGAACTAATCTCTCTTGCAGAAGAAAATAAAAACATGTATTTGAAGTTTAGAAATTTCCTCAGTTCCAATTCTGTTTCTTTTTCTTCTGTTAAATCAAGTAAAATTAATTGCAATACATTCATAAAACCGGATGACTAATTCGCTACTTAAAATAGAAATGTGTTTCTCTGTAACTATCTGCCCATGCTTACTTCCATGCTTCTCTTTCTGGATATGGAAAGGTGCTCACCACGATGGCCCTCCAATGAGGGTGATGCTCATTTCTGTGGTTGTTGTGGTTGTTCGTTGCTGCTGAGCTGGCTCCAACTCGTGGCAACCCTCTAAACAACTGTAAACAACAGATCGAAACATTGTCTGGTACTGCGCCATCTTCATCATTGTTGTTGTGTCTGAACCCACTGTCCATTGCATATTTCTAGTGGTGGGAATTCTGGGTTTTTTTTTGTTTTTTTTTTTTTCATTTTATTCTTTGTATATTTCTATACTGCTTAACTCTTTAAAACAAGGATGTAATTTTTTTTTAATTGTGCTTTAGGTGAAAGTTTACAGCTCAAGTTAATTTCTCATACAAAAATTTATACACGTATTGTTATGTGACCCGAGTTGCAATCCTTATAACGTGACAGCACACTCCTCCTTTCCACTCCGGGTTTCCCATGTCCATTCAACCAGCTCCTATCCCTTTCCGCCTTCTCATCCTGCCTCTGGACAGGAGCTGCCCATTTAGTCTCATGTATCTACTTGAACTAAGAAGCACACTCTTCATGAGTATCATTTTATGTTGTATGGTCCAGTCTATGTCTGAAGAGCGGGCTTAGAGAATGGGTTTAGTTCTGGGTTAACAGAGAGTCTGGGGGGCACGTCTTCTGGGGTTCCTCTAGTCTCAATCAGACCACTAAGTCTGGTCTTTCTACGTAAATTTGAGTTCTGCGCCCCACTTTTCTTCTGCTCCGTCAGGGACTCTGCTGTGTTCCCTGCCAGGACAGTCATTGGTGATAGCCGGGCACCTAGTTCTTCTGGTCTCAGGCTGATGGAGCCTCTGGTTTATGTGGCCCTTTTGTCTCTTGGCCTATTCCTTGTGTCTTTGGTGTTCTTCATTCTCCTTTGCTCCAAGTGGGTTAGGACCAATGGATGCATCTTAGCTGGCTGCTCACTAGCTTTTAAGACCCCAGATGCCACTCACCAAAGTGGGAAGCAGAACACTTTCTTAATAAACTTTCCTATGCCAATTGACCTAGATGTCTCCTGAAACCATGGTCCCCAGATCCCCACACCTTCTACTGTGTCACTCAAAGTGTTTGGCTGTGTTCAGGAAACTTCTTAGCTTTTGGTTTAGTCCAGTTGTGCTGGCTTCCCCTGTAGTGTGTGCTGTCCTTTCCTTCACCTAAGATAATTCTTGAGTACTATCCAGTTAGTGAATAATCCTCTCCTTCCCTCCCCACCCTCATAACCATCAAAGAATGTTTTCTTCTGTGTTGAAACCTTTTCTTGAGTTCTTATAATAGTGGTCTCCTATTAATACTTGTCCCTTTGCTACTAAATAATTTCACTCAGCATAACGCCTTCCAGATTCATCCATGTTGTGAGATGTTTTGCGGAGTCATCGTTGTTCTTTACCATTTCGTAGTATTCCATTGTGTGAATATACCATAATTTTTTTATCCATTCATCTGTTGATGGGCATCTATGTTGTTTCCATCATTTTGCTGTTGTGAACAGTGCTGCAATGAACATGGGTGTGCATACATCTATTCGTGTGACAGCTCTTATTTCTCTAGGATATATTCCAAGGAGCAGGATTGCTGGATCACATAGTACTGCTATTTCTAGCTTTTTAAGGAAACGCCAAATCGATTTCCAAAGTGTTTGTACCATTTTACATTCCCACCAGCAGTGTGTAAGTGTTCCAGTCTCTCCACAACCTCTCCAACATTTATTATTTTCTGTTTTTTGGATTAATGCTAGCCTTGTTGGGGTGAGATGGTATCTCATTGTAGTTCTGATTTGTATTTCTCTAATGGCTAATGATCGTGAGCATTTCTTCATGTGTCTGTTAGCCGCCTGAATATCTTCTTTGGCAAAGTGCCTGTTCATACCCTTTGTCCTTTTTTTAATTGGGTTATTTGTCTTTTTGTTGTTGAGGTTTTGCAGTATCTTGTAGATTTCAGAGATTAGACCCTGATCAGATATGTTGTACCCAAAAATTTTTTCCCAGTCTGCAGGTTGTCTTTTTACTCTTTTGGTGAAGTCTTCTGATGAGCATAAATGTTTGATTTTTAGGAGCTCCCAGTTACCTACTTTCTCTTCTGGTGTTTGTGCATTGTTAGTTATGGTTTGTATTCTTTTTATGCCATGTATTAGGGCTCCTAGCATTGTCCCTATTTTTTCTTCCATTATCTTTATCGTTTTAGATTTCATATTTAGGTCTTTGATCCATTTTGAGTTAGTTTTTGTGCATGGTGTGAGGTAGGGATCTTGTTTCATTTTTTTCAGATGGACATCCAGTTATTCCAGCACCATTTGTTAAAGAGACTGTCTTTTCCCCATTTAACTGACTTTGGGCCTTTGTCAAATATCAGCTGCTCACAGGTGGATGAATTTACGTCTGGATTCTCAATTTGGATATAGTATTTTAATACAAGCAATAATGTCATCTTGACTTGTTCTTTCGTGCCTCAGCATCATGAAGCCTTTTCTTTTATCCCAATGAACCCTGGTGGTGCAATAGTTAAGCGCTTGGCTGCTAGCTGAAAGACTGGCAGTTCAAACCCACCCAGCAGCTCTGCAGAAGAAAGACCGGGTGATCTGTTCCCGTAAAGATTATAGCCTAGAAAACCCTATGGGGCAGTTCTATTCTGTCACAAGGGGTTGCTAAGAGTCAAAAATCGACTCGAGAGCACCTAACAACAACTGTTCAAATAATGTGAACTAGAAAGAAGAGTTGTCTTTGATCTGATGTATTCACACTGTCCACCTATAAAAACCCAGTTCAGCAGGTGAGTGCTCTGCCGACTTGATTCTCTGTCCATATAAACAGGGCCACTGCTAACTATAGCAATAGCACCTAGAAAGGCAGAGAGAAAACTCCCCAGGAACTGCTCTGCATGTAGGTCTTGTTTTTCGGAGGCTCTGTCTCTGCCACCTCACTCACTAAGTAGAAGCCTATTCTGGACCTCTATCCCCCGACTCAGTTACAGAGATATCTGACTTGTACCCCCAAAAAAGCTCCACTCTAAGATCCTAATGACTCCATTTTTCTGCCATCTTGGCTTCCATACAAAGCTTCTATTCTCTCAGAAACAGAGAGCAAATAAGTAATTTTTTTCTGGTAAATTTTTGTTTCATTTTCACATGAACAAAAAAATCCCTACATTCGGTAACTCTGGAAGATGTCCAGAGCTTCACTCAATAAAATTCCATTCCAATTTCTAACTTTGACAACAAACTGAGATTTCCTTTAATGTGGAAAAAGAGAATGTTTCCCCCAAGCCCACTTTGGACTCATGGGCTATATTTCTGTCAGGTAAGCTCTCCTGAAACAAAGTAGAAATGCACAGAAACCAGGAAGCGTCGCCCTGTGTGGAGGACAAATTGAAAGAAGCACGCAGCGCTCAGGCTGTGAGCCAGTCGGAGGAGTCTTAGAGGGCACTGACCTAAATAACAAACAAAACCGGCGTTGCCAGTGGGAGTCTGTGTGTTTCAGGCAGTTCAGAATCTAACTGTGAGTGAAAACCTCAGAAGTTTGCTGGGAAGGAAGACATCCTCAGATGGTTCTAGAAGCCTGTGGAATAGAGGAGCCTCCACAGAAGGGCAGGCTAGTCTGTGGAGGGGTCCTTCTAGCAAGCACTTCCTCAGCAGGGGGCTCCCAGGATTACAATCACCATCCCCCAGTTCCCTCTCCACCTAGAGTGGTCTGGGGTGTCTTAGTCATCTAGTGCTGCTGTAACTGAAATACCACAAGTGGATGGCTTTAACAAAGAGAAACTTATTTCTTCACAGTAAAGTAGGCTAAAAGTCCAAATTCAGAGCGTCAGCTCCAGGAGAAGAAGGCTTTCTCTCTCTGTCGGCCTTCTCATCAATGTTCCCCTGGACTAGGAGCTTCTCCGCGCAGAGACCCCGGGTCCAAAGGACACGCTCTGCTCCTGGTACTGCTTTCTTGGTGGTATGAGGTCCCCCAGTCTCTCTGCTCACTTCTCTCTGTTATATCTCAAGAGATTGCCTCAGGACACAATCCCATCTTGTAGACTGAGTCCTGCCTTACTAACAGAACTGCCGCCCATCCTCCCTCATTAGCATCATAAAGGCAGGATTTACAACATATAGGAAAATCACACAATACAGGGAATCTTGGCCTAGCCGAAAGGATCCACACATTTTTGGGGGGACAAAATTCAATCCATGAGATGGGGTAAACAGCCCTGTCCATGCCACCCCCGAGGGACTCCAGGTATTAACAACATAACCTCATTTGAACTAATGACATATGAGGAAGATCAAACAAATGCGACCTAGAAACAACCATTCTCAGTCTCATTGTGCAGAAGGTGTTCATGGGCAACTCATGACCCTCACGCTGAAGATCTGTACACTTGGGAGGTTAGCCGACACCTAAACCCAGTGCCATCAAATCAATTCTGGCTCATAATGACACTATAGGACAAAGGAGAACTGCCCTATAGGGTTTCCAAGGAGCCGCTGGGGGATTCGAACCGCCGACCTTTCAGTTAGCAGCTGAGTGCTTAGTCAATGCACTGCCAGTGGGAGGCTCTTTTACATTCTGCCGCTACTAACACAAAGAACTAAGAGAGGCCAAGAGCTCCCTCGAGGTGTAACAGAGACCCTTACGACTAATTCTCTAGCGCTGCCATCTCTGAAGAGCCCATCGACATACTCGGTGAGATCTGCTACCATCAACCCTTCACAAACAGGCAGAGATTCGGAGGTCTGTAATGAGGGAAGAGGAGCTACTGCAGCCAATTTCCACAATTCCTGTAAATATGAACAAATTACTGAATACTGAACTGGTGGCTTCCCCTGGAGATGCCTGTCACATCTTCTTCTGGGCGGGGCGTCATGGCCATGTTTATGTATTTAGAGAAGTCACTTTGCATGTGTCTAGGAAATGTATCTGGTGAAGTGGGCAAAACATTCTGCAGATTTGTGGGAAGCCCAGAAGCCCTCCCAGAGGCTGGATCTGTCGTCTGTGACAGGGAAGGAAGGCATCCCTGTACAGCAGGGGTCAATTCACCCGGGAGGTGCAAGTCAGGTGGAGAAGGTCAAGGTAAGGACAGTGACCGTGTGCTGTTGAAGATTCACCTGGGAGGTGCAAGTCAGGCGGAGAGGGCCAAGGTAAGGACAGTGACCATGGCTGCTGTCAGCTGCTGTCCAGTCGACCCCAAACTCATAGTGACCTAACAACGCACAACGGAACGAAACGCTGCCTGGTCCTGTGCCATCCCCATGATTGGCTGTGGATTGGACCATTGTGATCCACAGGGTTTTCACTGACTGATTTTTGGAATAGATCACCCAAACTTTCTTTCTAGTCTGTCTTAGTCTGGAAGCTCGGCTAAAACCTGCTCAGCATAACAGCAACATGCAAGCCTTCACTGACAGACAGGTGGTGGCTGCACACCAGGTGCACTGGTTAGGAATCAAACTTGAGTCTCCTGCAAGGAAGGCAAGAATTCTACCACTCAACCACCACTGCCCAATAAGCATGACAATGACCATTTATTAAGCCAGACGTCATCCCAAGCACATTTCATGAACTGTCTCATTCATCCCTCCAATGACCCTAAGTCTACATCCCATTACTATTCCCATTTTTCAGTTGAGAAAATTAACGCACAAAAGAAATCTGACCGAGGCCACAAGGACTGCTGGTAAACTGTGGGATCCAAATTAACTCAGCTGGTTCTGACTCCACAAGCCTAACTTCTAAAGTAAACTGCGAACTTCCCTTCCCCGACCCCACTCTTGCCCTTATTCCCAAAAGGATTTAAGCAACTATTTAAACAAACACTACAGCCAGTTTCAGAAAATAAACATGAAAAAGTGAGAAAAACGGAGTAGAGAAAAAGATATCATTAAGTATGTATTCACATCCATCACAGGGAAGATAAGCTATTCTATTCACAGTCTCTTTGCCATTTTACTCCTGAGGTTAAGCATTTTTTTGAATAGCGTCTAGACTTCAAATTGGCAAGATGGAAGTACTGCGTGTTGAGAGATGAAATCCATGCAATTCATACCTACTGGGGAACGTGAAAACACACAGTTTCATTTACTAGGCATTAATATTTGAAATTAAGGCAGATTCTGTGCGGGGTGGGGAACCATTAGCTTCGGGAATCAAAGCAGAAATACTGCATTTCTTAATCATTATTCCTCGCTTCAAGGAGCCCTGGTGGCAAAATGGTTAAGTGGTCAGCTGCTAATAGAAAGATTGGTGATTCGAACCCACCCAGCACCTAGGGAGAAAGACCTGGGGATGGCTCTGCCCCTGTAAAGATTGTTGTTGTTGTTAGGTGTTGTCAAGTCACTTCTGACTCATAGCGACCATACGTACAACAGAACGAAATGTTGCCTGGGCCAGCGCCATCCCCACAATCGTTGCTATGTTTGAGCCCATTGTTGCAGCCACTGTGTCAGTCCATCCCATTCAGAGCCTTCCTCTTTTTCACTGACCCTGTACTTTACCAAGCATGATGTCCTTCTCCAGGGACTGATCCCTCCTGATAACATGTCCAAAGTATGTGAGACGTAGTCTTGCCATCCTCGCTTCTAAGAAGCATTCTGGCTGTACTTCTTCCAAGACGGACGTGTTTGTTCCTTTGGCAGTCCGTGGGATATTCAATATTCTTCGCCAACACCATAACTCAAAGGCATCAGTTCTTCAGTCTTCCTTATTCGTCATCCAGCTTTCACATGCATATGACGCATCTGATAACACCACGGCTTGGGTCAGGCGCACCTTAGTCTTCAAGGTGACATCTTTGCTTTTCAACACTTTAAACAGATCTTTTGCAGCAGATTTATCCAGTGCGATGCATCTTTTGATTACTTGACTGCTGCTTCCATGGGTGTTGATTGTGGATCCAAGTAAAATGAAATCTTTGACAACTTCCATCTTTTCTTCATTTATCATGATGCTGCCTATTGGTCTAGCAGCGAGGATTTTTTTTTTTAAATCAGGTGCCTCCTGATAACAACCTAGACAACCCTATGGGACAGTTCTTCTCTGTCACATTGGGTCGCTGTGAGTCAAAAACTGACTCAACAGCACTAACAACAACAACTCCTTGTTTCGAACTCTTTAGATGATCTTTAGCCATGCTGGGTTGTGATGTCTTTCCTTGGCTCTATAAACCTGCCTCTCTTGTTTCATACATACCACAGTCCTAAAAATGAACACCAAAGGTCCGCATGCCAAAGATCAACAATTAAACAGTTAAGACAGCCTTTACTTGATAGAGGCAAATATATAAAATCCTGTATAACACTTTGTCATTTACATACAGTCTTCAACAACATACTTTCAGTACTTTGTACATGTTCATTAATTTTATTTTATTTTACAACTGATCATACTTTCTATCAGCTTAGATCTGATGAACATCTGCTTGGGGTTAAAGATTTGCTACTTTTGATATGTCTAACTACTTTCGGTTTCGTCCCAATTGTATTATATTATGAAGCCTACGTACCTTATCAAGAAGCCCTGGTGGCACAGTGTCTTATCATAGTTGTAGAACTTCCTTTTTTTCCCTTTTCCATTCAAATTTATAGGCGACAAATGAAAAAATGCAATAAAAAGTAAAAACAAATGCACCAAAGAACACCTGTAAACCATACCAGGCCAGCAAAGCTGAGTCATAGCTAGAAACATCCAGTCCTTAGCCGACATACAGAAAGTCAAAATGCAGGATAAAAGAAAGTTCAGGAGTGTCAAAGTACAAATCGCAAAAGTACATGATATTTTAAAATACCAAGTATTTGAAAGTTGAGGACTACTTGTATCTTTCGTGATCATTACAACATCCTTTCATTTGGGCAAAATGTGTATTATTTTCCTGATGCTGTAAGGAAGGAGTCATCCCTGGGTGGTGTAAACAGTTAACACGCTCAGCTGCTAATGAAAAGGCTAGAGGTGCCTCAGAAGAAAGGCCTGGCAATCTACTTCTGAAACATCAGCCATTGATAACCCTGCGGAGCACAATTCTACTCTGACACACATGGGGTCGCCAGGAGTCAACCACTCGATGGCAAGTAGTTATAAGGAAGGAAATGATGTGAAGGGAAAAAAGTCAAGATGATAGATTCATTAAAGGGGACGACCAATGCATCATGGCCTGGCAACATTATCATTCCACAAGCAAATCAGTTTGTACACAGATATTCCATGAGCTATCTACAAGAAAGCCTTCTGAAAGTTTTGAATCTACAATAACTGAGCTGCTGTCATGACTGAACTGTGTCCCCCAAAAATACGTGTATCAATTTGGCTAGGCCATGATTCCCAGTATTGTGTGATTGTCCACCATTTTGTCATCTGATGTGATTTTCCTATGTGTTGTAAATCTTGCCTCTGTAATGTTAATGAGATAGGTTAGTGGCAATTACGTTAATGAGGCAAAACTCAATCTATGAGATTAGGTGGTGTCTTAAGTCAATCTCCTTTGGGATATAAAAGAGAGAAGCAAGCAGAGAGACAGGGGGACATCATACCACCAAGCAACAAGGGCCAGGAGAATAGCTCGTCCTTTGCATCTGGGGTGCCTGCAATGAGAAGCTCCTCGACCAGAGTAAGATTGATGACAACACCTTCCCCCAGACCTGACAGAGAGAAAGAGGCTTCCCCTGGAGCTGGCGCCCTGAATTCAGACTTCTAGCCTCCTAGACTGTGAGAGAATAAATTCCTCTTTCTTAAAGCCATCCACTTGTGGTATTTCTGTTACAGCATCGCTAGATAACTAAGACAGGTGCTAAGTATTCAGCCTTGAAAAGCCAAACCAAACCCACTGCCGTTGAGTCAATTCTGACTCATGGTAACCCTGTAGGACAGAGTAGAACTGCCCCCACAGGGTTTCCAAGTCTGTAATCTTTACGGAAGCAGGCTGCCACATCTTTCTCTCACTGAGTGGCTGGTGGGATCGAACTGCAGACCTTTTGGTTAGCAGTCTAGCACTTAACCGCTGCACCACCAGGGCTCCTTGGCAGGAGGGAAAGGAGCTAATGAAGAACAACTATCAAAAAGAGCAGGGACATTAGTGGTTCAGAGGTAGAATTACCGCCTTCTACTTGGGAAACTTAGGTTTCACTCCCGGCCAACGCACCTCATGCACAGCCACCACCCATCAGTCAGTGGAGACTTCAATGTTGCTAGGATGCTGAACAGGTTTCAGCGGAGCTTCCAGACTATGACAGACTGGGAAGAAAGGCCTGGCAAACAACTTCCAAATATCAGCCAACGAAAACCCTACGAATCACAACCGTCCTATCCTCAACCGATCATGGGGGGATGGCTCATGATCAGCTAGCGTTTCATTCCATTGTGTATGGGGTCGCCGTGAGTCAGAGGTCAACTCAACAACAGCTAACAACTACACAACATAAAGGGCAGAGGGGTGTCTGTCATTATCAGGGGCCCCAGCAGATGGCAGTAAAAGCTAAATCAGGCATGCAAATTAGCACAGGTCTACCAGGCGGAGGGCAGGAAAGGGAGGCGCACAAACTCTTCATCATTCTTGAAGGAGTCCCCCTTCTTACCTTAGAGAAACCCACATACCTAGTAATGACTTGAGTAGCAGCCAGGAAGGAGTTTCACCACCATGGGCAACACCATGGTCTAGGGAGCACCCTGGTGCTCTGTGGGCTGTGGTGAGTCTGGAATAAGCCACTGCTTTGACCCCTTCACTGTCACTGGGGGCAGGGAGAGGACAACAGTTCTGAACAACAGTTGAGGAAGCCTTGTGGTTCCAACTCTGGCACAAAAGCAAATGAGCTTTAGGTACCACATTAAGAAGTTGCGAGCAAGAATTTCCAGGAATGACGGCAATGAAACTCAGAAATGGTGTTTGCAAAGGCCAGAACATCTTTTGAAGCCAAGTGGGACGCAGAATCTACAAGTCAAGACGTCACTAGTCGACGTGTCTAACACACTCAAAGCCCTTGCCAAATCCTCAACTTCTCTTGGGCTCCCTCTACGCCAGTTACAGTCAAGTTGATTCCATGTGTGTCAGAGGAGAATTGTGGTCCATAGGGTTTTCAATGTCTGTGATCTTTCAGTAGATCACCAGGATTTTCTTCTGAGGTGCCTCTGGGTGGACTCAAACCAGCAAACTTTCAGATAGCAGCCAAGCGCATTAACCTTACTTACTGGCAAAACAAGTCTCAGGCAAGATAAGATTTAAGGTCACCTCCACTTCTGAGATTCCAGGATCCTATAAATTCTTTCACATAGATGATACTTCCCTTGAAGAACTGATGAAGTAAGACTGGATCCAAAATGCAATTCGATTCACTAAACACTATGCCAGTGTTTGCTCAATCTCTCTTGGAATAGAGACACGCAGCCTCTAGACTTCCCAAGTAGCTTCCCAACACTGGAACTGTGACACTTTCCGTTTGTCACTGTGTCCCAATTTCATAGGGTGGCTCATGACCATGCAGGCAACCAAGCATCCTCTATGACTTCTTTTCTCTGGAAACAGGCTTGCTTGATGAGAGTCAGAAGCTCTGCAGACATGCTGGCACAGGGAAATCCCAACAAGATCACTTTTCCTACCTCACTTTTGCACATCAGAACCAAAGGCAGGAAGAAATAAGCACGGTGCTCCCCAATCCTTGGCTTGGGGTACCATAAAAAACCCACTGCTGTTGAGCCGATTCTGACTCATGGTGACCACACGTGTTACAGAGTAAAACTGCCCCATAGGGTTTTCTTCGTCATAATCTTTATGGAAGCAGATTGCCAGGCCTTTCTTCCATGGTGCCTCTGGGTGGGTTTGAACTGCCAACCTTTAGGTTAGTAGTCAAGAACAAACTGTTTCCACCATCCACAGACCTTGGCCTCTGGGAAGTGCATCCCCAAGGCCAGCTAGGGCTCAGTTCCATGCCTCCCTGCACAAGAGAGAGGGGTTTTATACTGGATTTCAGAACTCAGTTTGGCTAGCTGAGAACTCCACTTTGATCCTTTCGATTCTTTCCACAATGTGATTTCTTAAAAGCACGCTCTCTGCATCTTACTCTGGGGCTGCGCTGGCACTGAGCAGAGATAAAGCCATTCCTCAGGGGAGCAGATGGCGTTTCCAGCTCAGTGCTTTTCCAGGACAATTTTCTGAAGCAGATTTAGGGAGGCTGGGAGGTGGGGGAGGGCCTCGACTCTCGTTGCTGTGGCAACTTCCACAAAAGCGATGCCACACTTGACTTGCTTCTGAGGTGTTACTTCTTAAAATACCATGGGCTTCCGTGGTGCCGAGATGCAGTTAGCCAGGTCTGTAGAGGATGGTCTGTTCTGTCTCTCTCTGGTGCAGGAAGGTCAGGCTGAGATGGAGCCTTCCCACAGATACAGTGAGAGTGGAGTTCCAAACGCCGGTCCAGGCATACCTGCGTGGAGCAGTGAGCAGTGTGCATGAAGGCATCCTACCCCAAGAGCAGCACTGGAGCCGCTTGCTGGGGCCTCTGAAGACATCACTGGGGAGCGATCACAGTGTAATTCTCAGCACGCCTGCCAAGCAAGCTACCTGGAAAAACTGCCTTGTGCTGTTCAGGCTTGATGCATTCCTTTCACGGGGCACTCTGCTGTTGCCTGCCCAGCTGATGACGCTTTGTGGTTCTGGTCTCCTATAACTGTCAGTTGGACCTACAACAACAGGAACTGAGCTTCCATTCTCTGCAGGGAACGTGGGCTGTACTGAGGGACACTGAACATTATTTGATAGAGTACTGGAAGATGAGCCCCCTAGATTAGAAGGCATTCAAAATACACAGTGGCCTCAAGAATGGACTCGAGCATACCAACGATTGCGAAGATGGCGCAGGCCCAGGCAGTGTTTAGTTGGGCAGAGGGGAGCTGCTGACAAAGGAAGCAGGAAGCACAACACCCGCCCACAGAGGTGTCATCAGAAAATGCAGGACAGACAGAAAGGACCAACGAATGAGATGAGAACATGCACCGCAAAAATATGCATCCACCTGGCTCCCCTTCCGCATCGCCCATTACATCACTACAGGTGGTAATGGTTCAGTGGGAGAATTCTTGTCTTCCACGCAGGAGACCTGGGTTCCATTCCCAGCCAATGAACCTCATGCACAGCCACCACCCATCTGTCAGTGGAGGCCTGAGTGTTGCTATGATGCTGAACAGGTTTCAGCGGAGCTTCCAGACAAAGATGGACCAGGAAGAAAGGCCTGGTGATCTGCTTCCAGACAAAGATGGACTAGGAAGAAAGGCCTGGTGATCTACTTCTGAAAATCAGTCAGTAAATACCCTACAAATCACAATGGTCCTATCCACAACTGATCATGGAGGTGGTGCAGGACTGGGCAATGTTTCATTCCCTTGTGTATGGGGTCGTCACAAGTTGAGGTTGACTCAGTAACAGCTAACAACAACAGCATCACATAACTGCCAAGGAGAGCTTCTAAAACGGACTTCATCCCACTTCTCAGGAACCAGCAACAGACTGCCATTGCCTGCAAGATAAAACTGCGCTCACTCATGTGGAATTCTAAGCCTTCTTTCATGCGGCCCCAACTATATCACCAGCAGTTTTCATCTGCATGCCTACATACACACACGATGGCCTCCAACCCCATGGCACCATTATTTGGCGTCCACCTACCTTGCCATATTTACTTGCTTTCCCACCACCACCCAGACATCATGTTGTTTCTCCACTGGCCTTCCCATATAATCTTTGACTTGGCAAATTCTTCTCAGCCTTCAAGGTTAACCTCAGACCTCACGTCTTCAGAGAAGCCACCCCTGATCCTCCCTTCCTTTGCACTTTGCTTTTATTGTTGTTACTTGCCCTTGAGTCGCTCCGTCTCATGTCAACCCCATGTATAACAGAACTAAACAGTGGCTGGTCCTGCGCCATCTTCACAATCGTTGGTATGCTCGAGTCTACTCTTGACACCACTGTGTATTTTGAATGTCTTCTAATCCAGGGGGCTCATCTTCCAGCACTATATCAAACAATGTTTTGTTATGATTCACAGGGTTTTGATTGGCTGATTTTCATAAGCAGATCACCAGGCCTTTCTTCCTAGTCTGTCTTAGTCTGGAGGCTCCACTGAAACCTGTCCACTCTGGGAAATACCACTGATATTTGAAATACTGGTGGCATAGCTCCCAACATTATAGCAACATCACAGCAGCCACCACAGTATGCCAAACTGACAGACTGCTGGTGGACTTTGCTTTTACCATATTATAATATTTATAATCTAACTGTCTGCAAGCTCTTTGTCCTCTGTGACACTGTGATACATGATGCCATGAGCTCCTTTAGAGTGGTTGTTCTTGCTAGGTGTCATCAAGTTGATTTCTGACTCATAGTGACTCCATGGGACAGAGCAGAACTGCCCCCATGGTTTCCTAGGCTGTAATCTTTATGGGAGCAGACCTCCAGGTCCTACTCCAGCGAAGCTACCAGGTGGGTTTGAACTGCCAACCTTTAGGTTAGCAGACAAGCATTCAACCATTGCGCCACCAGTGGAGACTCATCTTACTCAACTCCACACTGTCCACAGAGCTTAACAGAGTGGTGTGCACAAAACAGCCTTCAGACAATAGTCACTGGTTGAATATATGCATGAACACAGAGACTGGCGATGTGGATGTGTGCTGTGTGTGTGAGATGGGGGCTTGCTTCTACAGATCCAAGTAAGCTCTGGCTTTTATAGGGGAAACTGGGATGGGTTGGGGGCCAGGTGGGGCTAGTCCAGGAAGATTAGATGAAGAAGGTGTCTTGAACAATGTTTGGAAGGAAACAAAGAAGCTGTCTGGCAAATAACTAAAGGTAAATTCCAAACACAAGGAAGTCAGCAGGCAAAAAGACTGCAGGGCAGAAATGGGGGAGGCACATGGAGCTTTGTTTGCCTGGAACGCAGAGCACTAGCATTATCAATGTGGGAGAAATGTGGCAGTAAGATGCGGCAGTCTGCTTCCCTAAAGATTACACAGCCTTGGAAACCCTATGGGGCAGTTCCGCTCTGTCCTACAAGGTCGCTAAGAGTAGGAATCTACTGGCCAGACGGCAGGCAGTGCGTTTAGCATGATTAATGTTAAGTGCATTGAAGGAGAATGAAAGATTGTTTGTTAAAACATCTTATCCTATTTCTTCTTCTTCTTTCCATGAAGTCTACATGATATGAGGGAAAGGATTGGGGCTTTGGAGCTGAGAAGCCTCTTTATAGAGCCCACTTCTGGCCCTCACTAGCTGTGTGATTCTATGCAAATTACTTCACATCTATAAGTCTTGGCTTTCGAATCTGCAAAATGGGAGCAATATCTTACAGTACGGATTAAAGAAAATACTATAGAGAGCCTGCTTCACAAGCTGTCCCTAGACGTTCAACAGAAGTTCACTCACATTCTCCTTATTGGGTAAGAGCTTACAGGACACACAGAAGAATTTAATTTCAGCTCAAAGTAAGTCTCAACCATATCTGCAACTGTTAAAGAAAAATGTTTTACTATCTTAAATGCTTGTTTCCTTTATTACTGCAAAGTTAAACGGAGCTATGAACGCCAAGAATGCCACACCAGAACTACAATGCGTAGGTCTGTCAAGGAGAGAGACTGATAGCAGATACCTTGCTCTGATGGGGGTTTTCATACCCACAGAAACCAAACATTCACTTTAAAGACATCCCTGACCAAAATTCATCCACCAATGGCTTTTCTTTCACCCTAAGTTGCAAATCCTTGTTTTCCTGTTCCAGACCAGGCTTACTAAATTTAAGTCTCAAAAGATATGGCTGTGGTTGAATGGACACGGGAAATTAGGCGTGGAAAGCAGGAATGTGCTGTCACAGTATAGGGGGAGCAATCAGGGTCACATAACAATGTGTCTATAAATTTTTGTATGAGAGACTAACTTGAATTGTAAACTTTCACTTAAAGTACAATAAAATAAAATTAAAAGAAAAAAAAAAAGATATGGCTGGATGGAGGGGCAGAGACTACACATCTTGTGAACTGCTATTCCTTCATCTCAATTAAGGGGGAAGGCAGGGTTCAATCACAGTCATGTTAAGATTACCCAACAATTATCTTCTCTATTTCTCCCTCCCTCTTTATAAGGCTCATTGTACCTAGCTTCTTTGAGCCATTTGCTTTTTCTGGAATCAAAATGGTCTCCCTAGATGCATACAGAATAACTGCTCAGAATAAAACTTATGTTCAAATTTCAGTGGGTTTTGATTATTTTTAACAGATCCTAACTCAGGACTGACTTCTGGGGCAAGAGAGGCATTAAAAATGAATGGCCACTTGGGCTTAGTAACTCAGGTCTAAAAATACAGAGTTCAAAGAGGGGAAAAGGAATTTTATGGTGGGGAAAGCTGGCAAACACTGCCCCAACCAAGTGCCCAAGGCCAGCAGCACCAGTGATAACTCACATGGACACGATGAACCCCCGACACGACGGGATGAGAAAGACACTTTACCCCTGTGGTCTTCTCCCACAATGCACAGCCCCAGTCTGATCCTGAGGAAAACATCAGACAGACCCAAACTGAGGGTCATTCTACAAAAAACAACAAGCAAACCCGCGGTCGTTGAGTCGATTCCAACTCATGGCAACCCCATGTGTTACAGAATTGAACTGCCCCAGAGGGTTTTCTTGGCTGTCATCTTTACAGAAGGAAATCTCCAGGCCCTTTCTTCTGCACTACCGCTGGGTGGGTTCAAACGCCAACCTTTAGGTTAGCAGTCTAGTGCAAACCATTTGCACCACCCAAACCAAACCAAACCCGCTGCCACCGGGTCAATTCTGACTGCCTGTAGCACAGAGCAGAACTGCCCCGTAAAGTTTCCAAGGCTTTAATCTTTTCGGAAGCAGACTGCAGCTTTCTCCCCCAAGAAGCTGGTGGGTTCAAACTGCCAACATTTCAGTTAGCAGCTGAGTGCACTGAGCCACCAAAGCTCCTTCTACAGTACACACAAGTACAAAAATAGTGGCAAAATCTAGAAAAGTGGCATGTAAAATGTAAAATGTGGAAAGTGGCATGTAAAATGTAAAATGTGGAAAGTGGCATGTAAAATGTGTGTGCAGGGGAAAAGAAAGAGTCACATTTGTTTAAAATTGTTTTAAGGTTTCAAACTGTCAATAGCTGGGCTTCTTTTCCAAATTATTTTGGGCATTGGACACCCATATCGGTCAATGGTCTTTGAATGTGTATAATCAAAGATATTTCCATAAAGCCCTTCACAGGTAGACTATGCCAAAACCACTCGCTGGAGAGCTGTCTCCAACTCATGGTGATCTCTTGCGTGCCAAAGCACAACTGTGCTCCAGAGGGTTTTCAATGGCTGATGTTTTGGGCGTAGATCACCAGGCCTTTCTTCTGAGGCACCTCTGGGTGGACTTAAACTTTCTGTTTAGTAGCCAAACGCGTTAACCATTTGTACTCCCCAGGGACTCCACGTAGGATATAATACTACTATAATAAATGCTTTCATTTATTTTTTATGAGTCCTGAAGACCATACAGGGTAGTGGGAACAAGCCAAATTTCTGAAGACAAATAATCCTGGGTGCTGATGCGAGTCTCGCCTCCTGGCTGTGTGCACCTGGGCAAGTGCCTGGTCTCAGTATTCTCGGCTATACAACAGGAGTGATATTCTTTATATCCCACATGTGTTTGGAGGGATAACAGAGAAACAAATCTGATCCCTTGAGCAGTGGCGCAACCCACATTTACCTTTTGTCCAGAGACGCAGTATAAACAAGATTGCATGGAGGTAGTAGCTGAAAACATTTGAGCAAGCACCCCTCAAACACTTTAGAAAGACCTATTTGTCCTGGATGCAGATTCGACCTCAGAATGCCACCCCACAGTTAAGGCAGAGTCTCTCTGTGGCCGGAAGCACCCTAGGTGCACATTATGAACCACGATGCTAGCAGAGAAGTATTAGTCGTGATTCTCCCCAATATCCTGAAAAATAACAAAAGTCATAATTCTTATTGAAAACAGCTTATCTTAATGCTACAGTCAAGTACCATTGCAAAGCTGCTTTTATTGTGTACGTGTGCAGTCTAATGAATTACCTAATGTGGCCCTTCTAGCCGTGGTCTTTGTGACTCACACACAATGACTGGGTGGGACTATGCAGATAAGGTATATGGAACCTGTGATGGTTGGGGTTGTGTGTCAACTTGGCTAGGCCATGACTCCCAGTATTGTGTGACTGTCCTCCATTTTATGTGTTGTGGATCTATGCAGAGAGCATGTTGATGAGGTAGGACTGGTGTAGGGTGCGCCTTGGGCCCAGCCTTGCAGGAAGGCACGACTCAAGTCCCACCCTTACTCAAGTTCCACCATTCCCTGGGGTGTGGGCTGCGTCTAAGGTATATGTGTGTGTCCTGGAGGGGCTCTCTCTCTCTCCATCTGGATCCAGAGTTCGGTTTGTGATCAACTGACCTCCAGTTCCTGGGACACGAGCCAGAGGCCTGCTCATTCTGGGATTCACCAGCCTTCACTGCCTCTTAGGCCAGCAGCCTCTCGTGTGACCTGATTCGCCAGCTTCCGCAGCCTTGTGAGCCAGCAGCCTGTGGTCTGAACTGCCAGTTTGGGTTCATCAGCCCCTGCAGCCACGTGGGTCGGGAGAAGCCTACACCTGACCCACAAATTTGGGACTTGGCAGCCTCCACCACTGCGTGAGAGTCACTTCCTTTATCCAAGTCATGAGTTCTGTGAGACGTTGCTGTGAATTAGGGAACACAAAGACAAGAGGGAGAGTACTGAGAGGAGGAGGAGGAGTTGATGTGAGAGATGATGGAGTGGGACAGCAGTTTGGAGAAGCTGGACATTTGGGACAGCTTTAACCTCTGCCTCATAGGAACCAGCTTTGTGCTGATCCTTATAGAAGAAATTATTCGTTTCATGTGTGTGTGTGTATAATATAACACACTGAGAGAACATTCTGGCAACCAACTTTATCCACTGGATAGTGGACAGAAAGGAAATGTTTTGCCATTCTGGAAGGCAAGCAATGTTCTGGCATCTAGCCTGTAATCAAGAGATCAAACTCAGCGTGGTTAATGGTGCACCGCTTACACTGGAGGCCTCCTGACGTGTAATTTAAGAAGAAATGCACATGACCTAGGTGCGATTCTAGCCAAAAAAAAAAAAAGTTTAATTTGAATCAAATTATGAGGCAACAATCAGAAAAAGCCAGAATGTAGGGTATTGTGTAGGTAAGACAGGGTTTCTCAGTCTCTGCACTACTGATATTTGGGGCTAGGTCATTCTTTGCTGTGGGGGCTGTCCTGTGCATTGCAGGATGTCTGGCAGCATCCCTGGCCTCCAGCCGCTAAATGTGAGTAGCATCCTTCCCAGTTGTTACAACCCAAAATGTCTCCAGAGATTGCCAAGTGTCCCCTGGGGGCATGATCATTGTTCCCCTCCCCTGTTTACCCCACTGAGAACCACTGATCTAACACGACAGGACTGACTCTTCCAAAAAGTCCATGTAGTGAAAGACAACCAACCAACAACCAGAAATAAAGGATGCGAGAGGGAGACAACTGTAGAAAACACAGACAACCACCAAATGTATTCTGGGAACATGACCCATACTCACTTGCTAAATGTTAAGCTCCGACCGCACTCACAGCTCATTAGAACTGGGCTCCATGTTAATGGTCAAACCAACGCCCTGGGAGCTCGCTGAGATGCAGATCCTGCACTGCTAAACAAGCTCCCAGGAGTCAGCCCTGCTCCTGGCCCCGGGGAGCAGGCTTGAGAAATAGACAATCTGAATATCACTTCTTGATAAACTAGCAACCAGAAACTAGCTGTTTTTGAACATACATTTGTTACATTTTCGATCCATTTGCAAACTAAGATATTATAAAATTATTTGAAAATAACCAGTAAACCAGGCGACCCCGTGTGTGTCAGAGTAGAACTGTGCTCTACAGGGTTTTCAGTGGCTGGTTTTTCAAAAGTAGATAGCCAGGCCTTTCTTTTGAGGCACCTCTGGGTAGACTCAAACTTCCAACCTTTCAGTTAGCAGCTGAGCACACTAACCGTTTGCACCACCCACAGGGACTCTCTATTGGAAAATTCATTGTTATTGTTGTGTGCCTTCGAGTCGATTCTGACTATATCAACCCTATACGACAGAGAAGAACTGCCCCGTAAGGGTTTCCAGGGCTGTAAATCTTTATGGAAGCAAACTGTCACATCTTTCTTCCGCGGAGCGGCTGGTGGGTTCAAACTGTCTACCTTTCAGTTAGCAGCCGAGTGCTTTACCAAAGCGCCACTGGGCCTCTTTTATTTGAAAACAGAAGTGACAAATTCCTCATCCCTGGTAATCTACTTCCAAATATCAGCCAGTGAAAACCCTATGGATCACAACAGTCAGATCCGCAACCAATCATGGAGATGGCACGGGACCCGCAGCGTTCCCTTCGGCAGTGCGTGAGGTCGCCAGGAGTCAGGAACCAACCCCAGAGCAGCTAACAACAATTCCCCTTCTACTGTGAGTGATATTTCTTTTCCTGTCTTTTTTTCCTTGGCGGGGTTGGTTACAGTCATTTACTATGTGGAAAAAGTTGGCTTCTATGTTTAAACTGACACAGTGGCTGCAACAGTAGGCTCAAGCATAGCAACGGTTGTGAGGATGCGGCAGGACATGGCAGTGTTTCGTTCTGCTGTACACAGGGTCAGTATAAGTCGCAACCAACTTGATGGCATCTAACAACAACAATGTTTAAACTTAGGATAAAAGATAGTCAATTATAGGAGTATTTAAAGTAAAAATTGGGGGGAAGTGTGCTGAAATTATCAAAATCATTTCCACAAAACACCAAATTTCCAATGTTTTTACTTTAAAATAAGGCTTATTTATTAAAGAAAATCTGGGGAAAATATAGAAAAGCAAAAGAAAATAAAGCCACGGTTTAATCGTTTAAGCTTCATTGCTACTGGTATTTTTATGTGTTTGCCTCTGGCCCTTTCCCCAGTACATGCATCTGTTTATGTAGCTTGTAATCTTATACAGTTGTGTATCCTCCCTCTCTGGCTTAATATCAGTAACACTGTCCTATAGTATTACAAACTTTTCACAAAAATCATACCGATCACTCAGTAATATACCAGTCACCCTCTGAAGTTAAAAAGCATTCAGATGGAGCTTGCTTCAAAAAAATACTCAGGGGCAATTTGATGTCTGTCTCCTTCATCCTTGCTGTATTGATCAAAGTGTAATCAAACACAAAAATGACTAATGTTTTCTTCTCTTGCACCTGGAATTATCTGGAATTAGACCACCCCAGACAGTTCTGGCTATAAAACTCTTGGCAGGCTTGGTGTCAAAGTTCCCTGAAATATTTGTGATCCCTGCCCAGCATGGCCCAGAAGGAGCAGGGACACCTGGATTAAGATGATTGGGTCAATCCACCTTCGTTGGTACGTCTGTCTGTCTGGTCTCATAGTTCATTTCCTGCACCTCTTGACTCTCAGGGGTTGAGACCCCTGCCTAGGTGCTCCGGCATGCAAGCCTTCTGGCATTTAGTCACCCTGCCAGCTTCTTCACCATGTACCCTCTATTCCGTACGGTGTCTTTTTTTTTTCAACTTCCCTCTCTGCCTGCCACCAGATATTCTGCTCTCTGTGAATCCCCTTAGATGTTAACATATAAGAACAACACACCTACTATATTATAAAAATACAAAATACATACCATACACACACTCACAGCACATATAATGTCATGGTATTTGTTTTCCCCCAAATCATAAAACTTAAAGCCTAGCATTATTTAGGAAAGTGGCCCCCAAAGATACCTGCATCCTAATCCCCATAACCCATGAACGTTAGGCTACAGTGCAAGGGTGAATTAAGATTGCACATGTAATTAAGGTTGCTAACCAGCTGACCTTGAGATGGGGAGATTATCATGGGTTATCCAGGTGGGTACAGTGTAACCACATACCATACTATACCAGTTGCCTTCAAGTCAGCTCCAACTCACAGCAATCCCATGTAAATCAGAGAAGAACTGTGCTCCACAAGATTTTCAATGGCTGATTTTTTCAGAAGTAGGTCGCCAGGCCTTTCTTCTGAGGTACCTCTGGGTGGACTCAAACCTCCAACCTTTAGGTTAACAGCTGAGTGCATTAACTGTACTACCCAAGGACTAACGTAACCACTAAGATAACTAATGTTAACCCTTAGGAGTGTGAGAGGGCACAGAAGAGGGCTGCAGAGTGATTCCATGTGAGAAAGACTCCACAGGCTGATGATGGCCTTGAAGATGCAGAAAGGAGGCACTGCAACACCCAGGGATGGATTCTCCCCGAGAGGCTGCAGAAGGAACGCAGGCCTGCTGACACCCTGCGGTTAGCCCGGTGAGACCCATGTCAGACGTCTGACCTCCAGAGCTCTAAGAGAATACCTCTGTATTGTTTTAAGCCACCAAGTTTGTGGTAATTTGTTACAGTAGCCACAGGAAACTAAGTCACCTCCCAACTTCCTCTGCGTGTTTCATCTGTCTAAACCCACATACGGTCGACTCTAATTTTGCTCTCAAGTCTATTATCTCATGACCTATTGTCGCTGAATTCCTTTGCTGAGAATCCAACCATCCCAATTCACCCTGAGCCCTAATATGAGCAGTCAGAACAGGAAGCAATTGAAGTTTGAGGTTCCCTCTCCATCCCCAAGATGAGAAAGCAGTATTTCAGCAAAATTTAAAATCTAAGTGCTTACTTACTGTTATGGACTGAATTGTGTTTACCCAAAATATGTGCCGGAATCCTAACTCATATACCTACGGATGTAATCTAATGCAATGCAATCACTTTCCACAATGCAATTAAATGTAATGTAACCAATCAATCAGTTGAGGTCATACCCATGTAGGATAGATCTTAAACCTAATCACTTCCGAGTTATAAAAAGAGCAGATCAGACAGAGACACACACACAGAGTAAAGGCAGATGCCATGTGAAAATCACCTACAAGCCAAGGAACCAAGGAATGTCTGGGGCTACTGGCAAGGAAGGAATCGACAGGGATGAGACCCTGATTTGGACTTTTAGCCTCTGAAATTGGGAGAGGATAAATCTGTTGAATCAAACCACCTGCCTGCGGTATTTCTGTTACAGCAGCACTGGAGACCAAGACACCTTCCTTCTTCCCCAGGAATGTCTAAGCTCTGTCAGCTGTTTCAAACATTTCAACCAAGAATCCTTGCATCAAAAAGCCATCGTTGCCCTGGAAATATGCCTGGAGAGCAGTCCTGCTAAAGCAAACATGGGAAAGTGGGCAGGACCAGGAGTCCTGACTATCCACCCCGTTCTGGCGCCCTCTTCATGCCAGGGTCACCTCTGAGGGGATCCTGGCAGCAGCTGGGGCGCCAACTGTGAGGACCCTGTTGAGAACAAGGGCAGTGTAACCTGAAATCTGCAATGGCTTCTAAAGAGGATGTTGCGACTCTCTGGTTGCTGAATGGACCTGCCCGGGGACTCACAATCATGTCCCATGTCCTCCAGGCTTGGCTTTCACAGAGTGGCTTATATTCTGTGGAGCACCATAAACTCTGGGGCCATTCATTCTGCCCATATCTGTAGGTGCACAACATGTACCAGAAGTTGTATGTGCAACCTAGGGCTGCCGGAACAAATGACCACAAACTGGGGGGCTGAAAACAACAGAAATTGATTCTCTCGAAGTTCTGGAGACCAGAAGTCCAAAATCAAGGTGTGGGCAGGGTCAGTCCCTGCTGGAAGCTCTGACGGAGAATCCATACCATGCCTCTCTCCCAACTTCTAGTGGCTTCCAGCAATCCTTGGCGTTCCTTAGCTTGTAAACGCATCACTACACTCTGCACCTCTGTCTTCACACAGCCTTCTCCTCTGCGCCTTCTTTTCTTATAGGGACATTTGTCATTGGATTTAGGGCCCACGTAGATAATCCAGGCTGATCTCATCTTGAGATCCTTAACTTAATTACATCTACAAAGACCCTATTTCCAAATAAGGTCACACTCACAGGTTCTGGGTGGATATATCTTTGGGGAGCCACTATTCAACCCACAGCTGTTGGTGGTGTTATTGTTGATATTGTTAGCTGCTATGGAGTTGGCTCCAACTCATGGCGACCACGTGTGCAGAGTAGAACAGTGCTCCATAGGGTTTTCAACGCCGTGACCTTTCAAAAGGAGATCACCGAGCCCGTCTTCCAGGCACCTCTGGGTAGGTCTGAATTTCCAACTTTACATTTAGTAGTGTATATAGTTTTACATCACCAGACCACTGCTTCCCTTTGCTTGGTCAATCAGTCGTCTTCATTTTTAAGAAGACAAACTAATTTCCTTCCAATTTACCACATAAAGAAGGCAATCCAGATCTCGTGGACAAAGTAGCCAAAGGGGCCAACAGACAAGACTCAGAGCCTGGGGTGAGGCGAGCCCCCTTGCTCAGAGGTACCTGGGGAGTTTGTTCTGCCCCTGGGTTCTTGGATGCCGTGCCAGCCATGCTGATAAGAATCCCGGGCTATGGCCAGAGAATACGCATGTTCAACAAACTTCCTGGGGGAGTCTTCTGCACACCCAAGGATGAGGATGACTGGTTGGAGTTTCCAGAGATGAGGTCAACAACTCATAGGACATGGATGCCACAAGGTGCACCTTAAAGTTCCCAAAAATGCAGAAAGGGCCAGCAGGTCTTCAGAGAAAGCCTTAGGTTACATAAGGATTGGGAGGATCCGGAGAAGCGTGTACTAACGGTGAAACCTTCCCATGAGATATGAAATAGGCACTTTGAGATTTGCTCGCTATTGCATGAGAAGACAATGGGGGGTGGAGAAAGGGGCGGAGGAAAAAGGAAGAAAGTCACATACTCTGAATCGTGCCCTCCGCAGATGATACAGTAGAGAATTTTCCCCATTGCCATCTTCAAAGCACCTCATCCCTCCTCAGCAAAGGAGTCCCTGGATGGTGCAAACAGTGAACATGCTCAGCTGCTAACTGAAAGGTTGGAGGTTCAAGTCCACCCAGAAGCCTGGCAACCTATTTCCGAAAAATCAGCCACAGAAATCCTATGAAGCACAGTTCTGCTCTGACACACATGGGGTCACCATGACTTGGAATCAACACCATGGCAACTAGAGAAAACAATATACATAAAGTGAAATCTCTGACAGCCAGAACTCTACGGGGCTGCCTTGTTCTGGGTCTCGGAAGTTTTCCGCCTTTGACTGGGTGCAGTCTTAGCACTTTTCTGTCACTCTCTATTAGTAGAAAATATTTGAGTTTTCCTTCTCTGACAGGTTCCACCTTACACAGGTTCTGGCTTTCTCAGAGCCGAAAGCTGGGTAAGGTGGAAACCTGTCCGAGATTCATACACACACATACACACATGCCACAGTTGGCAGCACCAGAGCCCTGTGGGGATTCAGTAAATGTTTAATGACGTCCTGGGCATTATTCATCTACCTGCACTTCGATGCGTGGACTTTGAGATGCACTCTATCCCAACATCCAGGGATTCTAACTGAATGTATACATACAAGATTTTGTAACTCTTTCAGTAAAGATGAATGTAATCTATATATTTGTTCTTTTTTCTCCTGATTAAAAAATTAGAACATTTTCACGGGCCCCAGGCTGAGCCCAGTGGAGCGGCCTGTGCTGCTTCCAAGGTCTCCCAGGAAGGTATGATATTCTTCTAAACCTAAAAAGCAAACCCGTTGCCGTCGAGTCAATTCCAACTCATGGCAACTCTATAGGACAGACTAGAACTGCCCCATAAGGTTTCCAAGGCTGTAATCTTTACAGAAGCAGACTGCCACACCTTTCTCCCGCGGAGCAGCTGGTGAGTTCAAACCGCTGAACTTTCGGTGAGCAGCCCAGCACTTACCCAGTGCACCATGAGTGCTCCTTGATATTCTCTGCCTGAGGTGAAATAAGTGGATCCTCTGCCCTCCAGGAGCTGGACAATCAGTCAGCAGCACTGCGTAGCCCCTGTGGGGATTCAGTAAATGTTTAATGGCATCCTGGATGTTATTTATCTGCCTGCACTTTGATGCACAGACTTTGAGATGCACTTTATCCTCATATCCAGGGAAACTAACTGAATTTCTCTAAGAGTTCAGGTACACATACCACCAAGAGACAAACTGAAGGAGGAAAAAACAGTAATGCCTTTGGAGAGTTTTGTCCTTCTATGCGAGAGACAAGCGAGTTGCCTACAACTTATTTTCTCTCATTAGCAACAACCCTGCTCGGTAACAGATGTTGACGCTGTGGGCAGATGGCTCTGCGTTTTTCTGCACAGTTTAATGTGAGGAGCAAAGTTTGAAGATTTTATCCTCATGGTTCTATAGTGATAGACAGAATCCAGTAAAAGTGGTAAATGATGCAGGCAAAAACAAGTCTCAAAGAGTGACCAGGTTCATTGCAAAAGATTGAGTAATTGCAGAAAATCGGCTTATCTTCATCCCCCTGGATTGCAGGGTCTACCAGGGCACTGTCTTCCCAAGACTGCTGAGGAAACACAGGAGCATGGGTTGTGAAATCTTCCCACCCCGAGTGATTTCAGCCTGATATAGGCTTAGAGGAGTACTTGGGTGGTGCACAGTTAACACTCATCTGCTCACCAAAAGGTTGGTGGTTTGAGTCCAAGAGAAAAAACAAAGGCACCTTAGAAGAAAGGTCCGGCAATCTACTAAGAAAAATCAGCCATTGAAAACCCAATGGAGCTCAGTTCTTCGATACACATGGGGTCGCCATGAGTCAGAGCTGACTCGACGGCAACTGGAAAAATGCAGGTTTACAAGAGTAATTACACGTGGCCTTCCCATCGCGCCATCAAACTGGCCACACTTTGCACAACTGAATTGTTTTTCTCAAGTAGAAAATACTCAAATATTTTAGGAATGTCAGCTCTTGTGAGAAAAGTGGAAGGGGCTGGCTGAGGCAGCAGACTTCTGATATCCCCTACCTCTGACAGGAGGGACTGTAGTCTTTCACTTGTTGTTATTGTTAGGTGTTGTCAAGTTGGTTCCGACTCATAGCGACCCTAAGTACAACAGAACAAAACATTGCCAGGTCCTGCACCACCCTAACAATCCTTGTTATCCTTAAGCCCATTGTTGCAGCCACTGTGTCAGTCCAACTCACTGAGGGTCCTCCTCTTTTTCGCTGACCCTGTACTTTACCAAGCATGATGTCCTTCTCCAGGGACTGATCCCTCCTGATAACATGTCTGAAGTATGTAAGACATAGTCTTGCCATCCTTGCTTCTAAGGAGCATTCTGGTCATACTTCTTCCAAGACAGATTTGTTCGTTCTTTGGCAGTCCATGGTATATTCAGCAGTCTTCAACAACACCATAATTCAAAGGCGTCAATTCTTCTTCAGTCTTCCTTATTTATCGTCCAACTTTCACATGCATGAGGTGACTGAAAACACCATGGCCTGGGTCAGGTGCACCTTAGTCTTCAAGGTGACATGTTTGCTTTTCAACACCTTAAAGAGGTCTTTTGCAGCAGATCTGACCAATGCAATGTGTCTTTTGACTTCCCGACTGCTGCTTCCATGGGTGTTGACTATGGTTTCAAGTAAAACGAAATCCTTGACAACTTCAGTCTTTTCTCTGTTTATCATGATGTAGCTTATTGGTCCAATTGTGAGGATTTTTGTTTTCTTCATGTTGAGGTGTAATCCATACTGAAGGCTGTGGTCTTTGATCTTCATCAGTAAGCGCTTCAAGCCCTCTTCACTTTCAGCAAGCAAGGTTGTGTCATCCACATATCACAGATGGCTAATGAGTCTTCCTCCAATCCTGATACCCCGTTCTTCATATAGTCCAGCTTCTCAGATTATCTGCTCAGTATACAGATTGAATACGTATGGTGAAGTTATACAACCCTGACACACACCTCTCCTGACTTTAAACCAGCAAGTATCCCCTTGTTCTGTTCTAACGACTGCCTCTTGATCTATGAACAGGTTCCTGTATGTAGTCTTAAAATCAAGGTGTTGGCAGGGCTGCGTTCCTTCTGGAGGCTCTAGGGGAGACCCCACTTCCTTGCAGTTCCAGCTTGTGGGAGCCTGTGATTCTATCCTATGTCTTCGAAGCCAGCAGCTCTCGCTGTCTGTCTTTCACCTACCTGAATAAAAATGATAAGAACAGCAACAACAACCACCCCCCCATGAGCCTCCACCGCCATCATTACCTACTCCTCACTCTGAATTAGAAGGAGGTTCAATTTTCCATTAAAAGTAGAGATTTTGCAACATTATTCCTTGTAAACATCTTACTGTATATCATCGACACTGGAACTGCAGGTGTAACGTGGCCTATAATTTGGTTTTTGTTTGTTTGTTTGTTTATTATTGTAGTTTAAATGAAGTTTACAATTCAAGTCAGTCTCTCTTACAAAAATTTATACATACAGGTGGTCAACATGGCGGACTAGTTAGATGTTTCCTATATCCCTCTTACAACAACGACCTGGAAAAACAAGTGATTTGATTCTATGTGAACATCTGGCAGCCCTAAACAAGGGAAGGTTAAGAAATCCATCTGAGTCATACCGGAGAGGAAGACCGTTTGGAAGAGGTGAAGAGCACTAGAACTGTGGCGGCGATACTGCAGAGACACAGCCACGCCGGGCTGCGGTGAAACAGGCAAACAGCTGTGCTGTGCGCGCGATCGAGAAGCAGTTTCCACATCGAGAGAGACCCAGCAGTAGTGATTTTGCTTGGACACTCCAAACCAGTGAAGAGAAGCTCCCAAGAGGCTAGGAAAAGAACATGTGTGCACCCTGTTGTGGCAATTTAAAAAAAAAAAAGGCCACTTGGGAAAAACCTCTCTCCCTTTTACCTCCTACCTCTGCACTCTGCACCAGATTTGGGAAAAATCTCTCTTCCTTTTACCTCCTCCCTCCCCGCTCTGCAACCGGAGTCCACGCTGGGCTGGTCCGTGGTGAAGCAAGCAAACAGCTCTGCTGTGCACGCACTCAGGAAGCAGTTTCCACATCGAGAGAGACCTGGCAGCAGAGATTCTGCTTGGATACTCCGAACCAGTGCAGAGCAGCTCCCAAGAGGCGAAGAAAAGTAAATGCGTGCACGCTGGGCCAGAGGTAGATCCCAAAAGGTGCCCTGACCCATTCTCCTGGTCTTGGAGAGGCAACAAATAAGCTGCTGGCTCCCCTAGGCCAGGAACACAGTGTTGGCACAGCTCCTTTGCTGGCCATAGAAATCAGGGGTCCGCAAACTCTGAGTGCCATACACCCCTGTATAGACTTGTGGGGACCCATCTCAACTGCGTTAGCCCTCACTACCACAGTACAACAGGGCAAACATCTGAATTTAACTTCAACTGCTTCAGCTGTGAACGGGCAGATGTGTGATCCTCGAAACAGCCCTGCCCCTCAAGCAGGCACTTTTATCGATCTGCAGCAGGGGCTTGAGGACTGGTGGTAGCTCCTAAAGTGCCCAGTCACCTACTACAGGAGTTCAAGAAAAAGTGGTGCCCTCGAGTCTTTGCAGCCAGCATTGTGGGGTGCTCTTAGCCCAGCTGCAAAACTCACCTATCTATTCACCCTAAAGAATAGGGACACACTTTTCTTTCAGAATCTCAGGGGCAGCCATCAGCCCCCTGCCTGGCTCAGCATGTGATCTACTATCACAGCCAGAGTCCAGTGCCTGCACCAATCACCCATGCCTCTCTAGGACTGGGGGTGAGAGCCTGCATCACACACCTGGTGACCGACTACCTGCACACCCGCGCTGTTCCCATTTAGGAAATTTTAACGGACTCCGGCATGCACATACTTAGTTACAGAACTAACTACGTGGTGACAGGACATTAGAGATCAAAAGGTGTCAAAAATCAAACTAGTGAGCACGAGCAGCCTATTTGGGCATATTAAAACAAAACAAAATAAGAAGCTAGGTTTCACTAAGCAAACACAAAATAAAATCATAATAAATGATTGCTGGCTTGGAGACAAAAGTCAATATCAAGTCACATAAAGAGGCAGTCCATGATGGCTTCAGCAAGCTCCCAAAATAAAGAACCAATAAATTCACTGGAGGAAGAGAACTTGGAATAACCAGAGACAGAATACAAAAGATTAATATACAGAACTTTTCTAGAAATGAGAAAGGAAATTCTACAGAATGCAGAAACAGCCAGGCAACCTACACACACAGTAGCAGCGGAACTTAAAAAAGTTATTCAAGAACATAATGCCAAATTTAATAGGCTGCAAGAATCCACAGAGAGACAGCAATCAGAAATCCAGAAGATTAACAATAAAATTTCAGAATTAGACAACTCAATAGGAAGTCATAGGAGCAGAACTGAGGCAGCAGAAGTTAGAATTAGTGACACTGAAGATAAAGCTATTGATGCCAACTTATTTGAGGAAAAATCAGCTAAAAGAATTAAAAAGAATAAAGAAACTCTAAGAGTCATGTGGGACTCTATCAAGAGAAATAACCTATGAGTGATTGGAGTACCAGAACAGGGGGTGATAACAGAAAATACAGAGAAAATTGTTGAAGATTTGTTGACAGAAAACTTCCCTGATATCGTGAAAGATGAGAAGCTATCTATCCAACATGCTCATCGGACCCCACATAAGGTAGAACCCAAAAGAAAGTCACCAAGACATATTATAATCAAACTTAACAAAAACAAAGATAAAGAGAATTTTAAGAGTGGCAAGAGATAAAAGTCATCTACAAAGATGAGTCAATTAGAATAAGCTCAGACTACTCAGCAGAAACCATGCAGTCTAGAAGGCAATGGGATGACATATATTAAGCCTTGAAGGAAAATAACTGTCACCCAAGAGTTATATATCCAGCAAAACTGTCTCTCAAATATGATGGCAAAATTAGGGCATTTCCAGATAAACAGAAGTTCAGGGAATTTGCAAAAAATAAAACCAAAATTACAAGAAATATTAAAGGGAGTCCTATGGTTAGATAATCAATAACACCAGCTAACAGCGCAAGACTAGAACACAAGACAGAGCAACCAGAAATTGACTCAGATATAGAAATCAAAATTACATCAAAGCTAAAACATTGAAAATAGGGAAACAGATATCAATATGAAAAAAAAAGGATAATATTAAAACAAAAAAAGAAGGACTTAAAAAATGCAGACATTGATTTTCTACATGGTGGGGAAGTTAAGGGGATATAAAGTAATAAAAGACTGGCATAAACTTAGAAAAATAGGGGTAAATATTAAGGTAACCACAAAGGAATCTAACAATCCTACAAATCAAAATAAAAAACTAGAAAAACATAAAGACCCAGCAAACACAAAATCTACAACAAAGAAAAAGATGAAAAAAAATACATAAAGAAAAATTACTCAGCACAGAAAATTGAGGTGAACAAAGAAACTGTGAACAACACACAAAAAGAGGTATCAGGATGACAGTACTAAACTCATACCTATCAATAATTACACTGAATGTAAACGGACTTAATGCACCAATAAAGAGACGGAGAGTGGCAGATTAGATAGAAAACCACGATCCATCTATATGCTGCCCATAAGAGATGCACCTTAGACTTAAAAGACACAAACAGGCTAAAACTCAAAGGATGGAAAAAATATATCAAGCAAACAACACTCAGAAAGAGCAGGAGTGGCAATATTAATCCCTGACAAAATAGACTTTAAAGTAAAATCCACCTCAAAAAATAAGAAAGGGCACTATATAATGATTAAAGGGTCAATACACTGGGAGGATATAACTATAATAAATATTTACGCACCCAAGAACAGGGCTCCAAAATACATGAAACAAACTCTAACATCTCTGAAGAGAGAGACAGACAGTTCCACAATAGTACTAGGAGACTTCAACACACCACTTTCGGTGAAGGATAGAACATCCAGAAACAAGCTCAACAAAGACAAGGAAGAGCTAAATGGTCCAATCAACCAAATTGATTTCATAGACATATACCGAACTCTGCACCCAACAGCAGCCAAGTATACTTTCTTTTCCAATGAACATGGAACATTCTCCAGAATAGACCACGTATTAGGCCATAAAGCAAGCCTTAACAAAATCCAAAACATTGAAATACTACAAAACATCTCTTCTGACCATAAAGCCATAAAAGTGGAAATCAACAACAGAAAAAGCAAGGAAAAAAAATCAAACACATGGAAACTGAACAACACCTTGCTCAAAAACTACTGGGTTATAGGAGAAATTAAGGATGGAATAAAAAATTCGTAAAATCAAACGAGAATGAAAACACATCCTACCAGAACCTTTGGGACACAGCAAAAGCAGTGCTCAGAGGTCAGTTTATAGCAATAAATGCACACATCCAAAAGCAAGAAAGGCTCATAATCAAAGCATTAACCCTACAACTGGAACAAGTAGAAAGAGAGCAGCAAAAGAAGCCTACAGGTGCCAGAAGGAAGGAAATAATAAGAATTAGAGCAGAATTAAATGAAATAGAGAACAGAAAAACAATTGAAAGAGTTAACAAGTCCAAAAGCTGGTTCTTTGAAAAGATCAACAAACCTGATAAACCACTGGCCAAACTGACAAAAGAAAAATTGTACAGGAAGCAGATAACCCATATAAGAAATGAGATGGGTGATATCACAACAGACCTAACTGAAATTAAAAGAATCATAACAGATTACTATGAAAATTTGTACTCTGACAAATTTGAAAACCTAGAGGAAATGGACAAATTTCTAGAAACTCACTACCTACCTAAATTAACACAAACAGAGGTAGAACAACTAAATAAACCCATAACAAAAGAAGAGATTGAAAAGGTTATTAAAAAACTGCCAACAAAAAAAATCCCAGGCCCAGATGACTTCACAGGAGAATTCTACCAAACTTTCAGGGAAGAGATAACACCACTTCTACTAAAGGTATTTTAGAGCATAGAAAAGTTTGCTCTAAAATAAAAGTTTGGAATACTCCCAAACACATTCCATGAAGCCAGCATAACCCTGATACCAAAACCAGGTAAAGACACCACAAAAAAAGAAAATTACAGACCAATATCCCTCATGAACATTGATGCAAAAATCCTCAACACAATTCTAACCAACAGAATTCAGCAACATAGCAAAAAAAAAAAATTCACCATGACCAAGTGGGATTTATACCAGGTATGCAGGGATGGTTCAACGTTAGAAAAACAATCAATGTAATCTCTCACATAAATAAAACAAAAGACAAGAACCACATGATCTTATCAATCAATGCAGAAAAGGCATTCAACATAGTTCAACACCCATTCATGATAAAAAAAACTCTCAATAAAATAGGAATAGAAAGGAAATTCCTCAATATAATTAAGGGCATTTATACAAAGCCAACAGCCAACATTATCATAAATGGAGAGACTTTGAAAGCATTCCCCTTGAGAACAGGAACCAGACAAGGATGCCCTTTATCACCACTATTATTGAACATTGTGCTCGAGGTCCTAGCCAGAGCAGTTAGACTAGAAAAAGAAATAAATGGCATCCAGATAGGTAGGGAAGAAGTCAAAGTATCTCTATTTGCAGATGATATGACCTTATACACGGCAAACCCCAAGGAATCCACAAGAAAGCTACCAGAACTAATAGAAGATTTCAGCAAAGTTTCAGGATACAAAAAAAACAAACAAAAATCAACTGGATTCCTTTACACCAACAAAGAGAACCTTGAAGAGGAAATCACCAAATCAATACCATTTACTTAGGAATAAATCTAACCAAAGATGTAATAGATCTACACAGAGAAAACCACAAGACACGACTGCAAGAAACTAAAAGAGACCTGCATAAGTGGAAAAATATGCCTTGCTCATGGATAGGTAGACTCAACATAGTGAAAATGTCAATTCTACCCAAAGCAATCTACAGATACAGTGCAATCCCAATCCAAATTCCACCAGCATTTTTTAATGAGATGGAGAAACAAATCACCAACTTCATACGGAAAGGGAAGAGACCCCGAATACATAAAGCACTACTCAAGAAGAAGAACAAAGTGGGAGGCCTTATACTACCTGATTTTAGGAACTATTATACTCCCATGATAGTCAAAACAGCCTGGTACTGGGTCAACAACAGATACATAGACCAATGGAACAGAATTGAGAATCCAGATATAAGCTCATCCACCTATGAGCAGCTAATATTTGACAAAGGCCCAAAGTCCATTAATTGGGGAAAAGACAGTCTCTTTAACAAATGGTGCTGGCATAACTAGATATCTATATGCAAAAAACTGAAACAAGACCCATACCTCACACCATATACAAAAACTAACTCAAAATGGATCAAAGACTTAAATATACAATAGAAAATGATAAAGATCATGGAAGAAAAAATAGGGACAACACTAGAAGCCCTAATACATGGCATAAACACAATACAAACCATAAGTAACAATGCACAAGCACCAGAAGAGAGACTAGATAAATGGAAGCGCCTAAAAATCAAACACTTTTGCTCATCAAAAGACTTCACCAAAAGAGTAAAATGACAACCTACTGACTAGGAAAAAATTTTCGGCTGTGACAAATCCGATCAGCATCTAATCTCTAAAATCTACAAGATAATGCAAAACCTCAACAACAAAAAGACAAATAACCCAATTAAAAAATGGGCAAAAGATATGAACAGGCACTTCACCAAAGAAGATAATTCAGGCAGCTAACAGACATATGAAGAAATGCTCATGATCATTAGCCATCAGAGAAATGCAGATCAAAACTACAATGAGATACCATCTCACCCCAACAAGGCTAGCATTAATCTAAAAAACACAAAATAATAAATGCTGGAGAGGTTGTGGAGAGACTGGAACACTTATACACTGTTGATGGGAATGTAAAATGGTACAACCACTTTGAAAATCGATTTGGCACTTCCTTAAAAAGCTAGAAATAGAAGTACCATACGATCCGGCTATCTCGCTCCTTGTAATATATCCTAGAGAAATAAGAGCCGTCACACAAATAGATATATGCACATCCATGTTCATCGCAGCACTGTTCGCAACAGCAAAAAGATGGAAACAACCTAGGTGCCCATCGATGGATGAATGGATAAACAAACTATGGTATATCCACACAATGGAATATTATGCAATGATAAAGAACAATGATGAAGCTGTGAAACACTGTATAACTTGGTGGAAGCTGGAACTTATTATGCTGAGTGAATTTAGTCAGACACAAAAGAACAAATACTCTATAAGACCACTATTATAAGAACTCAAGAAAAGGTTTAAACACAGAAGAAAACATTCTTTGATGGTTACGGGCATGGGGAGGGAGGGTGAGGGTTATTCACTAACTAGATAGCAGATAACAATCATCTTAGGTGAAGGGAAGGACAGCACACACTACAAGGGAAGCCAGCACAACTGGACTAAGCCAAAGCTAAGAAGTTACCTCAATACAATCAAATACTTTGAGAGACATAGTAGCAGGGATGCAGGGGTCTGGGGTCCATGCTTTCAGGGGACATCTAAGTCAATTGGCATAACAAAGCTTATTAAGAAAATGTTCTGCATCCTACTTTGCTGAGTGGCATCTGGGGTCTTAACAGCTTGCAAGCGGCCATCTAAGTAAGATGCATCAATTGGTCCCAACCACTTGGAGTAAAGGAGAACAAAGAACACCAAAGACACAAGGAAAGTATTAGCCCATGAGACAGAATGGGCCACATAAACCAGAGACTTCATCAGCCTGACACCAGAACTAGATGGTGCCTGGCTACCACCAATGAACGTCCTGACAGGGAACACAACAGAGGGTCCCTGATGGAGCAGTAGAAGGATGGGGTGCAGAACTCAAATTCTAGTAAGAAGACCAGACTTAATGGTCTGACTGAGACTGGAGGCACCCCAGAGAGCATGGCCTCTGGACTCTCTATCAGCCTAGAACTAAAACAATTTCCGAGACCAACTCTTCAGACACGGATTGGACTGGACTGTGGGACACAAAGTGATACTCGTGAAGAGTGTGCCTCTTTGTCAAGTAGATACAAGAGACTAAAGGGGCAGCTTCTGTCCAGAGGTGAGATGGGAAGGCAGAGAGTGTTAGGAGCTGGTTGAATGGACATGGGTAATCAGGGGTGGAAAGGAGGAGTGTGCTGTCGCAGAATGGGGTGGGCAATTAGGGTCTCATAACAATGTATGTAAAAATTTTTGTATGGAAGACTAACTTGTAAACTTCATTTAATTACAATAAAAAAACTAAAAAAAAAATTCTTCCCAATTCTACATGATGAACATATTTAATGCCACTGAATTGTACTTGTGAAGATTGCTGAAATGGCCAATGTATTGTCACCTACGTATTTACCACAACAAAGACATACATAATAATAATAATAAAAACCCTATGGATCCCAACAGAACATCGTCTGATATAGTGCTGGAAGATGAGTCCCCTAGGTTGGAAGACATTCAAAATACAGTGGCCACAACAATGGACTCAAGCATACCAATGATCATGAAGATGGAGCAGGAGTGAGCCATGTTTTGTTCTGTTTTCCATGGGGTTGCCATGAGTCGGAGCTGACTCAATGGCAACTAACAACAGCATAATAACAAAAGAGGGCAAAGGGAGAGACAAGGAAAGACAAAGTTTGAACAGAGGGCAAGGTCCCATGACCAATGAAACTGATATTACACTGGCTTTGAAAATTATTCCAAGAGGGAATTCAGAAGGAAAAGGTTTTCATCATTTTTATGGAACACTTAGGAACATGACCTTAATTAGTCCTCATAACTCCATAGAGCAGATATTCTGTTCCCATCTTACAGAGAGTTTATATAACCTGCTCCAGGCCACCAGAGTGGTATATGGTAGAGTAATAATTCCAACTCAAGTATGCATGAGTCCATGCTCCTTATATTATAACTTACTGACTCCCAAAAGTAGTGCTAAATGTTTTCAGTCAAGGTTGTTATTGTTACTTGCCATCGAGTTGGCTCCAACTCATGGCTACCTTACATCCCACAGAATACTGCCCAGTCCTGTGCCATCTTCATGACTGTTGCTATGTTTCAGTCCATTGTTGCAGTTACTTTGTCGATCCATCTCATTAAAGGCTTCCCTCGATTTTGCTGACCCTTTACTTTACCAAACACGATGTCCTGCTTTAGCTACTGGTTCTTTCCTGACAGCATGCCCAACATAAGTGACATAAAATCCTGCCATCCTTTCATCTATGGAACGTTCTGGCTGTGTTTCTTCCAAGACTGATTTGTTTGTTCTTCTGTCAGTCCACGCTATATTTAATATTCTTTGTCAACACGGCAATTCAAATGCATCAATTCTTCATCTATCTTCCTTTTTTTTTTTTGTCCGGCTTTCACATGCATATTAGGTGATGGAGAAGACCATCACCTCCAGTGATACTTGCTCTGTAGGACGGCTCTTACTTTAGTGCTTTGATGACCATCTGCTACAAGAAATGTGACCCCTCTTGACCACTAGTGATGAACTGGCCAACTGGACTGAGTAGGTGGAGAGCTGGTCTTTCCTTATTTTTTTGCATGTGCTCCTGAGGCTGAGGGTTAGGACAAAGGAGCTGGGGATGGAAGGAAGCAGTCAGTGAAGGCCTCAGGAAGTGAGACCACTGCCTGCCTTCCTGAGGTGCAAGGAATGACGAAGCAAGTCGGAACTGGCTCACAGACAGCAGCAGTCATCTATTTCTGTGTAATAAATTATCCCAAAACTTGGAGGCAAACACAAAAAACAGATGGGGAATCTGAGCGCGGCTGAGCTGGCCCTTGGGCTCAGGCTTCCTTATCAAGGATGGAATTAAGGTACCAGCCAGGGCCACAGTCAGCTCCAGGACCCAGCTCCCACGTTCATGCACGTAGCCATTGGCAGGCTTCACGTCCTCGCGCGATGCTGGCAGAGACATCAGTTCCTTGCCGTGTGGACCTCTCCACAGGCAACTCACACACAGCAGCTGGCCTCTCAGAATGAGCAAGAGAGTGAGAGAGGGCAGCAAGTCAACTGTGCCTGATATTCAAAAAATGGATCACGGAATGTCAATGCAAGTTCCAAATGGGTTTAAACTGTGGTGGCACCATCCACATAAATGCTTAGGCAGCCCAAAGTGGAACCTGGAAGTAGAAAATGTACATTCACCTTGGGGTTTCTGGCATGGTGTTCATAAAATGACCTCATCTCCCTTCTGGCATAACCTTTTGCATAAAACAAAAAATCAGTAGGCTCTCTTGCCTCTACATGTAACTGTCTTGTGAAAGAAGAAATTAAGTATAATTGTCAAAGTGATAGAATCTAAAAGATCTAATAGAATTTCATGGTTTAGAGAAGTGGTTTTTAACCTTTTTGGACCAGGGGCATAGAAGAAAGCTGATGAAATTTACAGACCCTTCCCCAGAAAAATGCATTTATGTCCACACATCTACAGCTAATCTAACTCTAACAACAATGAGGTAATTGATATGAGTTGTGCCTTACTGAAGAGAAAATTGAGGCTCAGAGAAATTAAGTCATTTGTACAAAGTCAAACAACATAAAATGGTAGCCTAAGGACATAAACTCAGATCTTTCTACCTCCAAAACCCATGATCAAGAAAACACAGGGATATGCCAGGGCCTTGTAAGCAAGAAGAAACAGGGAAAATCTTTTATTACATGAGTGGATCTTTTATCACATGTTCAAAAAAAAAAAAAAAAAAAAGCTCCTCTGCATCAGTGGCGGAGTTCCTGGGTGGTGCAAACAGTTAATATGTTCAGTTGCTAACCAAAAGGTTGGAGGTTCAAGTCCACCCAGAGGTACCTCAGAAGAAAGGCCTAGTGATCTACTTCCAAAAAATCAGCCACTGAAAACACTATAGAGCAGAGCACAATTCTACTCTGACAACACATGGGGTGGTGATGAATCGGAGTCCAGTCGACGGCAACTGGTTACTAGTTATCTGTGACACCAGTGAAATATGATTCCCAATGATGACCAGTTGGGCAACCCTGGAGTCTACTCTGGACTCCTTTCTGAAACTGATTCAAATCTAGGAGAGATCAAAAGAAATATATAGAAAACATAACATTATTATGTTGTTCACAGGTACCATCGAGTCAATTTCTGCTCACAGCGACTCCATGTGATAGAGTAGAAATGCCCCACAGGATTTCCTAGGCTATAATCTTTATGTGAACAGACTGTCAGATTTTTCTCCCATGGAGCTGCTGGATGAGTCTGAACCACCTACCTTTTGGTTAAGAAGCCTGACTGGCATGGTGGTTAAGCACTAGGCTGTTAAGTGAAAGGTCAGTGGTTCGAATCCACCAAGCCGCTCTACGGGAGAAAGATGTGGCAGTCTGCTTCTGTAAAGATTACAGCCTTGGAAACCCTACGGGGCAGTTCTACTCTGTCCTATAGGGTCGCTGTGAGTCGGAATCGACTTGACAGCAACGGGTACCTTTTTTGGTTAGCAGTCAAATGCTTAATCGCTACACCACCAGGGCTCCTTAAGATGATTATAGAGGCGCCAAATCAACATAGAGATCACCCCCTTTTCTCATATGAAGATTCAAACTTTTTTACATAAAATGTTGCTACAACAAATGGGATGTCTGCATGGGGTAAAAATGAATCCTGATCCTTACTTCACATCAAACACAAATTAACTCAAAACACACCACCGTACTGTCAACAGTTCGTACACATAAACAGAGAGAAAAAACATTAGCAAATTGGATTAGGTAAGAATTTCTTAATCAGGACACAAAAGTACAACTATTTAAAAACATATAAAGTAGACATCATCACGATTAAAAACTTTTGCTCTTTGAAAGACACAGTTAAGAAAATGAAAAGGCAATTGACAGAGTGAGAAAAAATTTTCTGAAACTTACAATCTGACTGGTATCCAGAATATATAGATAATTCTTGTACTCAGTAATGAAAAGACAAACAACCTGATTAAATAATAATAATAATAAGCAAATGATTTGAATACACATCTAAAAATAAAAGACACAAATAGCCAATAGGCATATGAAAAGATGCTCAACACCATTAGTCACCAGGGAAATCAAAATCAAAATCCCTACATACCTATCGGAGTGCTTGGGTGGTGCAAACACTTAACACGTTCAGTTGCTATCTGAAAGGCTGGAAGATCTAGTCCAACCCAGACGTACACAGGAAGAAAGGCCTGGTGGTCTACTTCTAGAAAATCAGTTACTGAAAACCCTATGGAGTACAGTTCTACAATGACACACGTGGGGTCTCCATGAGTTAGAGCCAACTTGACAGCAACTGTTTTTTTTACATACCTACCAGAATTGCTGAAGTTAATAAAACCGACTGTAACAAGCACTGGTGAAAATGTGAAGCAAGTGGAACCCTCATAAACTGCTGGTGGGAATGTAAAAATAGTTCTTAAAATGTTAAACACACACTTATCACAAGACTAAACAATTCCACTCCCAGGTATCTCCCTAAGAGAAATCAGAACATATGCTGACACAAACACCTATACTCAATGTGTTAGTAGCTGTAGTGATCATCACCAACAACTGGGAACAAGCCAAATGTCACTCAACCGGTGAATGGATACACAAAGGGTGGTAGATTTATACAATCAAATACTACTCAGGGACAAACAGGAAGAACTACTGGCCCAGACAACAACACAACAAACCTCCAAAGCATTATGCTAAGAGAGAGAAGCCAGACACAAAAGACTCATTTACCGGTACGCGACATTTTGGAAAAGGCAAAACTATACATACAAGGCCCCTGTGCTTGGTTTAATAATTCACCATGATCAACTGTGATTTATACCAGGTATGCATGGATAGTTCAACATTAGAAAAACAATCAATGTAATCCATCACATAAATAAAACAAAAGAACCACATGATCTTATCAATCAATGCAGAAAAGGCATTTGACAAAGTCCAACACTCATTCATGATAAAAACTCTCAATAAAATAGGAATAGAAGGGAAATTCCTCAGTATAATTAAGGGCATTTATACAAAGCCAACAGCCAACATGATCCTAAATGGAGAGACTTCGAAAGCATTCCCCCAGACAAGAATGCCCTTTATCACCACTCTTATTCAACACTGTGCTGGAGGTCCTAGACAGAGCAAATAGGCTAGAAAAAGAAATAAAGGGCATTCAAATTGGTAGGGAAGAAGTCAAAGTATATCTATTTGCAAATGATATGAAATCATACACAGAAAACACAAAAGAATCCACAAGAAAACTACTGGAAATAATAGAAGATTTCAACAAAGTTTCAGGATACAAGATAAATATACAAAAATCAGTTGGATTCCTTTACACCAACAGAGAATCTCAAAGAGGAAATCATCAAATCAATACCAGTTACAATAGCCCCGAAGAACATAAAATACTTAGAAATAAATCTAACCAGAGACATAAAAGATTTGTACAATGAAAACTATAAGACACTACTGCAATAAATCAAAAGAGACATGCATAAGTGGAAAAATATACCTTGCTCATCATGGATAGACAGACTCAACGTAGAGAAAATGTCAATTCTACCCAAAGCATTCTACAGATACAATGCAATCCCGATCCAAATTCCAACAGCATTTTTTCATGAGATGGAGAAAAAAATCACCAACTTCATATGGAAGGGGAAGAGACCCCGAATAAGTAAAGCATTACTCAAGAAAAAGAAGAAAGTGGGAGGCCTCACACTACCTGATTTTAGAACCTATTATACCACCACGGTAGTCAAAACAGTCTGGTACTGGTACAATAACAGATACATAGACCAATGGAACAGAATTCAGAATCCAGACATAAATTCATCCACCTATGAACAGCTGATATTTGACAAAGGCCCAAAGTCCATTAATTGGGAAAAAGACAGTCTCTTTAACAAACAATGTTGGCATAACTGGATATCCATCCGCAAAAAACTGAAACAAGACCCATATCTCACACCATGTACAAAAACTAACTCAAAATGGATCAAAGACAAATATATAATAAAAAAATATAAACATCATGGAAGAAAAAATAGGGACAATGCTAGAAGCCCTAAAACATGGCATAAATACAATACAAACCATAAGTAACAATGCACAAGCACCAAAAGAGAGACTAGATAAACGGGAGTTCCTAAAAATGAAACACTTACGCTCATTAAAAGACTTCACCAAAGGAATAAAATGACAACCTACAGACTGGGAAAAAAATTTTGGCTATGACAAATCTGATCAGTGTCTAATCTCTAAAATCTACAAGATACTGCAAAACCTCAACAACAAAAAGACAAATAACCCAATTAAAAATAGGGCCAAGGATATGAACAGGCATTTTGTCAAAGAAGATATTCAGGCAGCTAACAGATACATGAAGAAATGCTCACAACAATTAGCCATTAGAGAAATGCAGATCAAAACTACAATGAGATATCATTTCACCCCAACAAGGCCGACATTAATCCAAAAAACACAAAATAATAAACGCTAGAAAGGATGTGGAGAGAATGGAATACTTATACACTGTTGGTGGGAGTGTAAAATGGTACACCCACTTTGGAAATCAATTTGGCGCTTCCTTAAAAAGCTAGAAATAGAAATACCATACGATCAAGCTATCCCACTCCTTGGAATATATCCTAGAGAAATAAGAGCCATCACACGAATAGATATACGCACACCCATGTTCACTGCAGCACTGTTCACAATAGCAAAAAGATGGAAACAACCTAGGTACCCATTAATGGACAAACGGATAAACAAATTATGGTATATCCAAACAATGAAATACTATGCAATGATAAAGAACAATGATGAAACAGTAAAACATCTTATAACATGAAGGAAGCTAAAGATCATTATGCTGAGTGAATTTAGTCACAGAAGGACAAATACTGGCTAAAACCATTATTATAAGAACTCAAGGAAAGGTTTAAACACAGAAGAAAATATTCTTTGATGGTTACGAGGGTGGGGAGAGAGCGGGAGGGTTATTTACCAACTATATAGTAGATAAGAATTATCTTAGATGAAGGGAAGGACAGCCATACACTACAGGGGAAGTCAGCACAACTGGGCTAAACCAAAGCTAAGAAGTTTCCTGAATACAATAAAACACTTTGAGGGACAGAGTAGCAGGGGAAGGGGTCTGGGGACCATGCTTTTAGGGGATATCTAATTGGCATAACAAAGCTTATTAAGAAAATATTCTGCATCTTACTTTGGTGAGTGGCATCTGTGGCCTTAAAAGCTTGCAAGCAGACACTCCGGCAAAATGGCGCTCTAGGCCGAAGCACCACGCTGCCCCTCCACAGCAAAGATCCGAAAAACTAAGCCAAACACAGAAAACAGCACTCCCGAAACCCTAAAACATCAAATCAAGAGATAAAGAACTCAGCCAAGCACCAAATGGAGTGAGAAAAACTGACAGAGAACTGAGAGCAAGGAGAGATTCATGCAGAGGTCCCCTATCAGCTAATGAAGCACGGATCCACCATCTTGGGCTCCTATCGGAGATCAGCAAACAGGGGGTACGAGAAAGCAGCTTCACAGAGCCTACAGCGGGAGACAAAACAACCGGTAATTTGCAATATACGCTTTCCCACCCCCCACCGTTCTTCACCTCCACTAGGCTTCCTCTACTTCTCGCAGCCAAAGTCTCTTGTCCGGGAAGCACCGGCTGCTTGGATTCCACCTGCCCACACTAGCTGGCTCTCTGAGTGCCATTTGTTCACTGCTGGTGTTGCTTTTTTCCGCTTCTCTTGATTTCTTCTTTACCTCTCACCACCTACCCCTCCTTTCGCTCAAATACCTGGCTCCGTGCGCCATCTTTGCTTCTTCCTGTGGGGCTGCAGAGCTCCATTCAAGCGTGGAACTGTATCCCAGTCTGGGCTGCCACACTGGTGGGATCCCGGGGCTTTTGTTTGTTTGTTTTGAATTATTTGTTTCTTTACCTTTCCTTTTCTTGAGTTGGCCCGTTCTGGCCAGGCGGTGCTGCAGAGCTTGGAACCTAACCCCTCAGCTTGCGCAGATGCACAGAGAGATCCCTGAGAGCATTTCTTTTCTAGTGTTGTTTTTTTTTTTTTTTTCCCTCTCATATTTGGGGGCTTTTCTTGCTCTTTTTCATTTTTAACTTGTTTCATTTTCTTTTGCCTCTTTTTCCCTTTTTGTCTTTCTTCATTACTCAGTTTCTCATCTCTCTATATCTTCCTTTTCTGTCTGTTCCCTGAATACCTGGTGCTGAATACCTTTATGCCTTCTAGCCAGGATGCACTGTAACACCTGAGAACAACTTCCCCAGACCTCATAGCCGCACCGGTGGGATCCCTGGGAACTTTGCTTTTTTTTTTCCCTTTCTGATTATTATTTGTTCATTCTTTCTTTTCCTTCTTCTTCCCCCTTTTTTTCCCCTCCATTTCATAGCCTCTCATCTCTCCACTCCGACAGCAAGCTCCCCTAGCATTCTTTTTTGTTTGTTTTGTTATTGGCTCCTGTTCCTCTCTCATCTCTCCCATATCCATCTTAGCTCCACACATAACAATCTCTACCCTACATCCTGCCTACCTGCACTGTGCGCTTAATATCACACCACCAAGCAGCACAGGCACGGCCTACTGGAACCTGCCCTGCACTGATTACCGACCCGCCCTGGTGGCTGTAGTAAGTGCAACAAACAACCCGTCCTACTAACTCCTCTACAGCTAGACCTGCCCTGCTGTACCATATCTGAGTGACTGAAACAGCCAACTGGAGAAGGAGGTGAGACGTACCGTGCCCACAGACAAGCAAACAACAAAGAACACACAGCCCGGCTGCTCAGATATACCCCTCTCCAAAAGAAAAAAAAAAGACAAAACGAACAAATCTACAATCAATAAACGAGAAAAATAACTACTAAACGCCACGAAGACAGCAGACAATATCAAAACATTTACAAAAACAGGACAGGATGGTTCCAGTAGGTGTCCAAAAAAAAACACCAGATGACTTTCCAGTGGAAGAAAAGTCACTAGAACTACCTGATAGGAATTCAAATCTCTAATAATCATAATTATCCAAGAGTTGAAGCAAAAAGCAGACAAAAATGAGGAAAAAATAGACAAATTCATGGAAAAGGCAGACAAACTCATGGAAGAATTCGGAAAATAATGCAGGAACAAAATGCCAAAATAAATTCACAACTCGAAATTATACAAAAACAACAATTAGAAATCCAAAAGATAAACAACAAGATTTCAGAAATGGGCAATGTCATAAAAGGGCTGAGGAGCAGATTCGAAATGGTGGAAGACAGGATCAGTGGAATTGAAAACAAACACTTGGATACAACTCTGTCTGAGGAAAACTCAGAAAAAGAACAAAGGAAAATGAAGAGACCCTGTGGGATACAATCAAAAGCAAAAATTTGGGAGTGATTGGAGTTCCAGAACAAGGGGAGAAAACAGAAAACACAGAGAGGATCATTGAAGAACTGCTGACAGAAAACTTCTCCAATATCATGAAAGATGAAAATCTGGCCATCCAAGAAGCTCAACAAACCCCATATAAGATACACCTCAAGAGAAAATCATCAAGGCATAGCATAATCACACTTGTGAAAACCAAAGACAGACAAAGAATCCTGAGAGCAGCTTATGAAAAACAAGAAGTAACATACAGAGAAGAAAAAATAAGACGAAGCTCATATTATTTGGTAGAAACCATGCAGGCAAGAAGACAATGGGATGACATATATAAAACCTTGAAAGAAAAAAATTGCCAGCCAAGAATAATATAACCTGCAAAACTTTCGTTCAAATATGATGGTGAAATTAGGACATTTCCAGATAAACAGAAATTAAGAGAATGTATAAAAACCAAACCAAACTTACAAGAATTATTAAAGGGAGTTCTTCAATCTGAGAACAAACAACTTCAGCTCACAGGCAGAATCTAGGATGCAGAATCATACCACCCAGATACCAATCTAGGAAATGAACTCTCAAGGACTATCCAAAACCAAAAGAAATACAACAGGAAATCAGAGCACTTAATCAGTAAATGACAACAACAGCAGAACAATAAAAGGGAATAAACGGCATAGGTATAAACTTCTAATGGAAAGGAAGGTAAGGTGATACCAAGTAATAATAGACTGCTTCAAACTTAGAAAGATAAGGGTAGAATTCATGGTAACCACAAAGAAAGTTAACAAACATACTCATAAAAATAAGCAAGACAAACATAAAGTCTCAGCAAAAACAAAAGAAATGAAAAAAAAATCCACAAAGAAAAGTAACTCAGCACAGGAGAGTAAGAAGAACAAAGAAAACGTCACCACCACAAAAAAAACCACTCCAAAATGACAGCAACAAACTCACATCTATCAATAATTACACTGAATGTAAATGGAATCAATGCACTCATAAAATGATGGAGAGTGACAGAATGGATAAGAAAACAGGATCCATCAATATGCTGTCTACAAGAGACACACCTTAGAAACAAAGATGTGAATTTATTAAAAGTCAAAGGTTGGAAAAAAATATATCAAGCTAACAACTACCAAAAAACAGCAGGAGTGGCAATACTAATCTCAGATAAAGTAGACTTTAAAACAAAATCCACCCTAAAAAAGACGAAGAAGGGCACTATATAATGATTTAGGGGACGATCCATCATGAAGACATAACCATAATAAACATCTACGCAACCAATAACAGGGCTCGAAAATACATAAACAACACTGAAAAGAGAAATTCACAGTTACACAATAATAGTAGGAGACTTCAACACACCACTCTCAGTAAAGGACAGAACAACTAAGAAGAAAGTCAGCAAAGATACAGAAGACATAAAGGGCACAATCAGTCAACTTGACCTCACAGACATATACAGAACTCTCCAACAGCTGCAAAGTACACATTCTTTTCCAATGCACATGGAACGTTCTCCAGAATAGACCACATCTGAGGCCACAGAGCAATCCTCAACAAGATCCAAAACGCTGAGATAATTCAAAGTATCTTCTCTGACCACAATGCCATCAAGGTAGAAATTAACAACAGAAAGAGGAAGGAAAAAAAATCAATTACATGGAAACTGAATAATACCCTGCTTACACATCACTGGGTAATAGAAAAAATCAGAGATGGAATCAAAAAATTCCTAGAATCAAATGAGAAAGAAAACACATCATACCAAAACCTTTGGGACACAGCAAAGGCAGTCCTTAGAAGACAATTTATAGCAATAGATGCACCTATCAAAAAAGAAGAAAGGGACAAAATCAAAACATTAACTACAGAACTCAAATAGGAAGAGAACAGCAAAAAAAGCCCACAGCCACCGGAAGAAAGGAAATTGTAAAGATCAGAGCAGAAATAAATGAAATAGAGAACAGAAAAACAATAGAAAGAATCAACAAAACCAAAAGTTGCTTCTTTGAAAGAATCAACAAAATCGACAAACCACTGGCCAGACTGACAAAAAACAGGAGAGGACACAAATAACCCAATAAGGAATGAAATGGGGGACATTACAACAGACCCAACTGAAATAAAAAGGATTATAACAGAATGTTATGGTAAACTATACTCCAACATATTTGAAAACCTAGAGAAAATGGATAAATTTCTAGAAACATACGGCCAATCCAAACTACAACAAAGTGATGTTGAAAATCTGAACAGACCCATAACAAGAGAAGAGATTGAAAAGGTAATAAAAAAAAAACTTCCAACAAAAAAAAGCCCTGGCCCAGATGGCTTCACTGGAGAATTCTATAAAACATTTACAGAAGAGCTTGTACCAGTACTACTCAAGGTATTTTAGAGCATAGAAAAGGAAGCAACACTTCCAAATTCATTCTATGAAGCCACCGTAACACTGATACTAAAACCAGGCAAAGGCGCCACAAAAAAAGAAAATTACAGACCAATATCTCTCAGGAATATAGATGCAAAAATTCTCACCAAAATTCTAGCCAATAGAATTCAGCATCATATCAAACAAATAATACACCACGACCAAGTAGGATTCATACCAGGTATGCAAGGAAGGTTCAACATTAGAAAATCAATCAACAGAATCCATCACATAAATAAAAGGAAAGAAAAGGCATTTGACAAAGTCCAACACCCATTCCTGATAAAAACTCTCAATAAAATAGGTATAGAAGGGAAATTTCTCAACATAATAAAGAGTATCTAAGCAAAACCAACGGCCAACATCATTCTTAATGGAGAGAGGCTGAAAACACTCCCCTTGAGAACAGGAACAAGACAAGGATGCCCTTTATCACCACTCCAATTTAACATTGTGCTGGAAGTCGTAGCTAGAGCAACAAGGCAAGAAAAAGAAATAAAGGGCATCCAAATTGGTAATGAAGAAGTTAAACTGTCCCTGTTTGCAGATGATATGATACTATACACAGAAAACCCTAAAGACTCCACGAGAAATCTACTGGAACTAGTAGAAAGATTCAGTAGAGTAACAGGATACAAGATAACCGTACAAAAATCAGTTGGATTCCTATACACCGATAAGGAGAACGATGAAAAGGAAATCAGGAAAACAATACCACTTATAATAGCCCCTAAAAAAATAAAATACTTAGGAATAAATCTAACCAGGGATGTAAAAGACCTATACAAAGAAAACTACAAAACACTACCGCAAAGGGATCTACATAAATGGAAAAACACACCATGCTCATGGATAGGTAGACTCAACATTGTGAAAATGACAATTCTACCCAAAGCAATTTATAAATACAATGCAATCCCGATCCAAATACCAACAACATTCTTCAAAGAGATGGAAAAACTAATCATTAACTTTATATGAAAAGGGAAGAATCCCCGAATAAGTAAAGCACTACTGAAGAAGAAGAAGAAAGTTGGAGGACTCACCCTACCTGACTTCAGAACCTACTATACAGCTACAGTAGTGAAAACAGCCTGGTACTGGTACAACAACAGATACATTGACCAATGGAACAGAATTGAGAAGCCAGATGTAAATCCATCCACCTAAGGTCACCTGATCTTCGACAAGGGCCCAAAGTCCATCAAATGGGGAAAAGACAGTCTTTTTAACAAATGGTGCTGGCAAAACTGGATATCCATCTGCAAAAAAATGAAATGGGACCCATACCTCACACTGTATACAAAAACCACTTCAAAATGGATCACAGACCTGAATATAAAGCCTAAAACTATAAAGTTCATAGAAGAAAAAATAGGACCAACACTTCAGGCCTTAATACATGGCATTAACAGGATACAAACCATAACCATCAACATAAAAAACCCAATAGAGCAGCTAGATAACTGGGATCTTCTAAAAATCAAACACCTATGCTCTTCAAAAGACTTCACCAAGAGAGTAAAAAGAGAACCTACAGACGGGGAAAAATTTTTTGGACCGTACAAGTCAGACAAAGGTTTAATCTCCATAACCTACAAGAAAATCCAACACCTCCACAACAAAAAGACAACTAATCCTATTAAAAAATGGGCAAAGGAAATGAACAGACCCTTCACCAAAGAAGACATTCAAGCAGCCAACAGACACATGAGAAAATGCTCACGATCACTAGCCATTAGAGAAATGCAAATTAAAATCACAATGAGATACCATCTCACCCTGGCATTACTGGCACGAATCAACAACACTGTAAATAACAAATGTTGGAGGGGCTGAGGGGAGATCGGAACTCTTATGCATTGCTGGTGGGAATGCAAAATAATACAACCATTTTGGAAAATGATATGGCGCTTCCTCAGAAAGCTAGAAATAGACATACCATTCGATCCAGCTATCCCACTCCTAGGAATATATCCTAGAGAAATAAGAGTCGTCACTAGAACAGACATATGCACATCTATGTTCATGGCAGCATTGTTCACAATAGCAAAATGATGGAAACAACCTAGATGCCCATCAACAGATGAATGGATACACAAACTATGGTACATACACACAATGGAGTACTATGCAACGAGAAAGAACAACGATGAATCTGTGAACCATCTCATAACATGGATGAAACTGGAGGACATTATGCTGAGTGAAATAAGTCAATCACAAAAGGACAAATATTGTATGAGACCTCTATTGTAAAAACCCATGAAAAAGTTCACACACAAACTGTAACAATCTTTGTTGGTTACCAGGGATGGGAGAGGTGGGGGGAAAATACTAAATAGGCAATAGATAAGTGGTATCTTGGGTGAAGACAGTACACAATACAGGGGAAACTAGCACAACCTGTACAAGGAAAGGTCATGGAAGCTCCACAGACACATCCAAATTCCCTGAGGGACTGAATTTCTGGGTGGAGGACTGTGGGGACCACGGTCTCAGGGAACATCTAGCTCAATTGGCATAACACAGTTTATAAAGACAATGTTCTATATTCTACCTTGGTGAGTAGCGTCTGGGGTCTTAAAAGCCTGTGAGCGGCCATCTAAGATACTCCACTGGTCTCATCCCTTCGGGAGCAAGGGAGAATGAAGAGAACAGGATACAACGAAAAGATCAGTCCGAAGGACTAATGGACCACAGCTACCAAGGCCTCCACCAGACTGAGTCCAGTACAGCTAGATGGTGCCCGGCTACCACCACTGACTGCTCTGACCAGGATCACAACAAAGGGCTCTGGACAGAGGTGGAGAAGGATGTAGAACAAAATTCTAACTCACAAAAAAAAGACCAGATTTACTGGCCTAAAGGAGACTGGAGATACCCCGAGAGTATGGCCCCCAGACACCCTTTTAGCTCAGTGGTGAAGTCACTTCCGAGGTTCACCATTCAGCCGGGGAGTGGACAGCCCCGTAAAACCAAATGGGACTAATGAGGCACAGCAGTCCAGGGACAAGGACCAGAAGGCAGAAGGGGACAGGAAAGCTGTTGATAGGGAACCCAAGTTTGAGTAAGGATAGTGTTGATGTGTTGTGAGGTTGTTAACCATTGTCATAGGGTAACATGTGTACTAACTCCTAAATGAGAAAGTATTTTGTTCTGTAAGCCTTCATCTAAAGTGAGAATGGCAGCACAACTGGAAGAGCGTAGTCGATATCAATGAACTGTGTGTGTAGAAATTTTTGAAATGGTGTATCTTTGGCTATGTACATTTTCACCCAAGGAAAAAAAGAGGCCAAGAAGGGAGAGGGTTGACATGTTGTGGGGTTGTTAACCAATGTCATAAAACAATATGTGTACTACTGTTTCATGAGAAACTATTCTGTAAGCCTTCACCTGAAGTACAACTGGAAAAAAAAAGCTTGCAAGCAGCCATCTAAGATGCATCAATTGGTCCCAACCACCTGGAGTAAAGGAGAATAAAGAACACCAAAGACACAAGGGAAGTATTAGCCCAAGAGACAGAAAGGGTCACATAAACCAGAAACTTCATCAGCCTGAGACCAGAAGAACTAGATGGTGCCCGGCTACCACCAATGAACGCCCTGACAAAGAACACAACAGAGAGTCCTGGATGGAGCAGGAGAAAGGTGGGGTGCAGAAGTCAAATTCTAGTAAAAAGACCAGACTTAATGGTCTGACTGAGAGTGGAGGAACCCCAGAAAGCATGGCCCCTGGATTCTCTATCAGCCCAGAACTAAAACAATTTCCAAGGCCAACTCTTCAGACAGGGATTGGAGTGGACTGTGGGACATAAAGTGATACTTGTGAGGAGTAGATACAAGTGACTAAAGGGGCAGCGTCTGTCCAGAGGTGAGATGGGAAGGCAGAGAGTTAAGAGCTGGTTGAATGGACATGGGGAATGAGGGGTGGAAAGGAAGAGTGTGCTGTCACAGTATGGGGAGAGCCATTAGAGTCACATAACTATGTATGTATAAACTTTTGTATGGTAAAAAATGTTTTTAAAAAGCAGACCTATTTAAAACCTTAAAAAGCAAAGACATCACTTTGATGACTAAGGTGCACCTGACCGAAGCCACGGTCTTCTCAATCGCCTCATATTTGTGCAAAAGCTGGTCATTGAAAAAGGAAGACTGAAAAATTACACATTTGAATTATGGTGCTGGTGAAGAATACCGAATATACCATGAAGTGCCAGAAGAACCAACAAACCTGTTTTGGAGGAAGTACAGCTAGAATGCTTCTTAAAAGCAAGGATGGTGAGACTTCGTCTCACGTATCTGGGAAATGTTATCAGAAGTGACCAGTCCCTGGAGAAGGATATCATGTTTGGTAATGTAGAGGGTAAGTGAAGAAGAGAAAGACTCTCAACAAGATGGACTGACACAGTGGCTGCAACAATGGGCTCAAATTATAGCAATGATTGTGAGGATGGCACAGGACTGGGCAATGTTTCGTTCTGTTATACATGGGTTTGCTATGAGTTGGGGTTGACTCAACCGCATCTAACAATAACAACATACTGAAGAATCTTAAAAAATGTTGCTGGTTTCTAAAAAATTGCTTCAGACCTCTTTAAAGTGTTAAAAAGCAATGATGTCACTTTAAGGGCTAAGGCGTGCCTGACCAAGCCATTGTGTTTTTGCTGGCCTCATATGCATGCAAAAGCTGGACAGTGAATAAGGAAGACCGAAGAGTTGATGCCTTTGAATTGTGGTGTTGGTGAAGAATATTGAATATACCATGGACTGCCAGAAGAACGAACAATTCTGTCTCAGAAGAAGTACATCCAGAATGCTGCTTAAAAGCAAATATGGCGAAACTACTTCTCACATACTTTGGACATGTTATCAGGAGGGACCAATCCCTGGAGAAGGACATCATGCTTGGTAAAGTAGAAGATTAGTGAGAAAGAGGGAGACCCTCAATGAAATGGATTGACACAGTGGCTGCAACAATCGGCTCAAGCATAACAATGATCGCGAGGATGGCGCAGGACCGGGAAGTGTTTTGTTCTGTTGTACACAGGGTCGCTATGAGTCAGAACTGACTGGACAACACCTAACAACAACAATAACAGCCAGTATGGCTTCTTCATAACCCACTGCACGTTCAGAACTCTTTCCAAAACTTGTCTGACATACAAAGTGACCACCAGCCCCAATATCTATAAAATTCCTGCAATCAGTGTGGACATGTGGAGTAAAGACAGACCACATTCCATGTTATCATCTCCAAAGAGCGATCAACACCTGCAGGAAAAAAAAAAAAAAAATCATCTTCAACGCTGTGAAAAATGCCTTGGCAATATGACAAAGAAATTGAAGGGTTTGTACTGAAATTGGCAGGGCCAACTTGCTGCTCAAAGCCACAGGGTGATCCCTAGAGTAGGTTCCTGTCTTCAAGAACAGCCACTGACAGTGGTGCAAACAAGTTTCCATGAGCGCCAACCATGGAAGCCATCAGGAAGGAAAACTGTGCCAATTGTTTAAACACAACTCCAAAGGCAATTTTTAGTGCTCGAGTGCAGAAAAGTACTTTTTCATCAGGCAAACTTTCTGAACTGATGCAGCAATTTCAGTGGTAAAGTCTAACGGCATTTCCAAATTACCTGATGTCGTTAGCGATACGCTCCCCACAGCTTTGCACCTCCACGTCGCGAAGCACTTTACAAGCACAAACACGTTATTTTGCCCCACACAACTGTGAGGTGGGTGGGTGGAAAATTGTTTTCTCCTTGTTTTACAGATTTCTAAAGAATGTGAGTGTGCAAAGGGCTGGTATGTGTTTTATTTTTGAAATAACTGAGTTGCTGTAATGCCAACTCAAGCAATGGGGGAAAGGGAGCTCTTAGTGAATACAATTCCATGCAAGGCCCATCTCCTCATTCTTTGGGTTCATGAGAATTTAAGTCACAGGGATGGCATTTTACAGCCTCAGAGGAAGGATAAGCAGACCCATCAGCCTCTGCAGACGAGCTTCAACAGACCCTGAAACTGAGGCAAGCAATAAAAGTTATAAATATTGCTTAGGCCATGGAGGGAAAATGTGTATGAGAAATAGAAGACGAAAAAAGGTTTTCCTATGTTCCAGCTGGTCTAGAGCAGAGCTTCAAGAAATCTAAGAAGGCGTTATGAATTAAATTGTGTCCCCTAAAGATATGTGTTGTAAATTCTAACCCCTATACCTGTGGTTATAATCCCTTTCGGGAATGGATTTTCTTTTTTGCGTTAATGAGGCAGTGTTAGTGTGGGGTGTGTCTTAAATCACTCTCTTCTGAGATATAAAGGAGCAGATTAGGCAAGCAAGCAAGCACAAATGCAAGGGAAGATACACGCCACATGATCACCAAGGAACCTAGGAATAGAAGCTGAAAAGAGACGATTTTTCCCCAGAGCAGACAGACGGCCTTCCCCTAGAGCCAGTGTCCTGAATCCGGACTTCTAGGGAGCCCTGCCGGCACAGTGGTTAAAGCACTTGGTTGCTAACTGAAAGGCTGGCGGTTCAAACCCACTAGCCGCTTCATGGGAGAAAGATGCAGCAGTCTGCTTCCATAATGATTTCTAGCCTTGGAAACCCTATGGGGCAGTTCTACTCTGCCCTATATGGTCACTATGAGTTGGAATCGACTACACAGCAGTGGATTTAGTGGGAGCCTCCTAAACTGTGAGAAAATAAGTTTCTGTCCATTAAAGCCACTTCCTGTGGTATTTCTGTGAAAGCAGCACTAGCTAAGGCAGGACTGTTAGCAGCACTGCATTATAAGAGGAAGCTATGGGAAGTTTGAAGATTTCCGGGTTGATCAAGGAAGAGACAAGACCAGGAGAGAGACAGTGACACACAACATGCTTTACTGGGTAGCACGTGGCATGACAGGGTTGCATGAGAGGGGAAGTCCCTCCCCGAGAGAGATCTTCCAGAGACTGCTGCCTGATGCCACCATCCACAAGAGGAATAGGGCAAGGGACCTCCCAGGGGAGAAAAGGAAATTGGAGCGGGGTCTTACCTGTCAGGTGATGTCACTCAACAGCAAAGTGGGGAGTCTCTGGGTCAGAGAGCTCCACAGGGCAGCACTGGTTGGGGTGGTGTCTTATAGCTACCAAAAAACAAAACAAAACAAAACCCACTGCTGTTGAGTTGAGTCTGACTCATAGCGACCCTACAGGACAGAGGAGAACCCCACAGGGTTTCCAAGGAGCAGCTGGTGGATTCAAATTGCCGACTTTTTGCTTAGCAGCCAAGCTTTTAACCACTACATCACCGGGTGTTTTATCTATGGCTAGTAGATGCTGGGTGTAGTTTCACAGAATATATAAAGAAGGTAGGCTATAAATGGCTAAAAAGATGTGTATTTGGACTATACTGAAAGCAACCGGATGTGTGAGATTTTTGAGTTTGGTGCCGATGCGTCTTGGCTAATAAAAATCAAAACCAAACCTGTTGCCGTCAAGTCGATTGTGGCTCATAGTGGCCCTATAGGACAGAGTAGAACTGCCCGATAGGGTTTCCAAAGAGCAGCTGGTGGATTCAAACTGCCGATCTCTTGGTTAGCAGCTGAGTTCTTAACCACTATGCCACCAGGGCTACAAAAGTAAAGACTCCAAAAGAGGAGTTGGGCTAATAGTGAAGAAGTCAACAGCAAGGGGGAAATTTTAGTCCAATACCCAAGCGCCATCTCTGGCCCACTTACATAACAGAAACAGATGGTAAAGTCTGATATATATTACAATGGGTGCGATTTGTGTGTGTGTGGCCATTTAAACTCTTTTGGGTTCAGCAAATAGCTCAGCCACAGTTATGGACTATCTAAACGACCCTTATTCAGCGAAACATTTTCTTCAACAAACACTGACTTTGTTGTACTCCACAACCCACTACGAATGGACGTTCCTCCAAACAGTATTCTTTTCAGGAAATAAGTCTTATTTTGTGTTCTAGTTACTATGGTAACATAACTAATTATCCCGAAGTTTAGTGGCTTAAAAAAAATAACAATTATTTTGCTCACATGTCTGCCATTTGGACAGGGCTTAGACAGCTCATTTCTGCTCCTCTTGGTATCAGCTGGGGCAGCTCAAGGCTGAGACTGGGATCACGTGAAGACTCACTCATTTATCTGGAGGTTGATGCTACCTGTTGCTGAGATCAGAGCTGAGGCTGTTGGCTGAACATTACACATGGCCTCTTCATGTGGCATGGGCTTCCTCACAACAATGGCAGCTGGGTTTCCAGGGCAAGTGTCCAGGAAAATGATGGAAGCCATGTTAACTCTTATAACTTAACCTCAGAAGTCACACAGCATCACCGCCACTGCATTCTATTTATTGAGGCGGTCATAAAGCCCCATTCAGAAACAAAGGGAGGAAAAACAGACTCTGCCACATGATGGAGGTAGCAAGGTTCTAGAAGAGCATGTGGGACCAGGAAGCTTCCCGGAATCCATGGTCTCCCCCCTTACAACTCACAGGGCTGCTGTCTATGGCAAATCCTATTATATCTCCAAGACACAAGTACATGGAGCCATCAAAAGAGACATAACCACCATCCAAAGCTCCCTCACCACTCACAGATCATGAGATTTTCAAAAATCAGTGATTATTTCTTTATCCACCTACAGGACTAGTACAAGGCAGCTCAACCTCCAATTCACTAGGAAACTTAGCAATAGATACTATTATCTCAGGAGAAATGGCCAATATCCTTGCCGAAAGGAATGAAAATGAGAAACTGCAGCTTGTTTATAAACGTATTTCCTTTCTTGCATGCTGGCCTGGAAACAGCAGAGCAATGCTTTTTGATTTGTTATGTGCTAAATATTTTAATTACATTTTGAAGTAAGCAGCATTCCAGGAAAGACAAATAATCTAAGACAAGGTAATTAATTCTTGAAGGTAACCATACTAATATATGCATTTTTCATAGCAGAAGTTAATTATTCTCAAGACAACGGTCTTTTCCCTTGTAAATTAGAACATTTCTCCCCTAATTAGTTGAAATTGCCTGTAGGAGACTGTCACCACTGAGCCACGGAATTTCCTCCAGCAGGTGATTCCAGTCACCAGAGAGAAGCATTTCAGATAGGAAGCAGAGCGTTGCCTTTCAGTTTCTGCGCAGTGGGGTGCAGAAATAAAAATACAGACCCTTATATAGCATTATGTAGGAACAGACCCTGTACTCATGTGTTACATTTATAGTTACCAGTTGCCATCAAGTAGACTCCACCTCATGGCAACCCCATGTGTGTCAGAGGAGAACTGTGCTCCATAGGGTTTTTCAGTGGCTGACTGCTGGGAAGTAGATCACCAGGCCTTTCTTCCAAAGAGCCTCTGGATGGACATGAAAGCCCAATCATCAGTTTAACAGCCAAGTGCATTAACCGTCTGCACCACCCAGGGACTCCTGGGAGAATACAGAGGTGGAAAACGGTGCGAATACCTGGAGAAGAGCCTTCTGAGCTAAGGTAAGTGAGAGTGCAGAGGCTCAGAGACTGGACTGAGCTTGACCAGCCTGGGAACTGAAAAAAAGGTACATTGCTACACACAGTGGGAGAAAAGGAGAGAAGCTGATGACAGGTAGCCAGTGGTCCCACTACTGGGTGTCTAGTAGGCCAAGGGACGCCACCTATCTCGTCATTGCATGTCCGCACGCCTATCACCACTGGAAGAGCCAGATAAAATTCTTGGGTGGCATTCTATTGAAGCTTACAAAAATCCAGAGGAAGCCAGCCTCCTATGTTATCTCCAGAGTCCACGGGTTCCTGAAACCCAAGGCAGGCCGGAAGCAGACGTTCACAGGGCTGACAACCTTGGCAGAGAAAAATGCTCTGGGTTGAGCGTGTCTGTCTCTACGGCAAGGCAGACACATTTTCCCCTCGCTGTTTTTGTTACTTTCCACATTTGGCTCTCTTGTGTTACTTCCAGATGAGGCCTCTATGTTTGGGTAAAAGGTTCAGGGCCAGGTAGCATGGAAAGTGTAGTTTTCTCTGCTTATTTTTAGGCCCAGGTCCTGTAAAGCACCAGTGCCCAAGGTCCTCGTCCGTACCTGGAAGGGGCAAAGAGAACTGAGGCTGGAGGCCAGCCCAGCAGCTCAGAGCTTCCAAACCTTATTTAAAGTTATTCTGGAGCCAAGGACATTTTCCTGAATCCGTTCCAAACTAGGATGAAGATGTTGGTACATGATATTTCTGCAAAATATCCAGGCTCAGGAATTGACAGACTTTGTATTTACATCAAATACAAAGATCCATCTATGAATCCTTGTTGTAGAAAGCAGCTGTCTGCAAGTCAAAAATCCTTTATAACAATCATAAAACAAAGCTGGCACGAAACGTTGTTTTCTTACAAAGAGTGCCAACTTGGAGTTTGATGTCAAGGACTCTTGGAACCAAAGAAAATAAATCTCAACCCACATTATCTGCATTGTTCCTCTTCTCCTTGTGTTAATTTTATCTGAACTCTCAAATACATTCAGTCACCTTTTTTCCTACTGGAACTACAAGGTGTACCTTCTAAAAATAAGTGGTCTTCATCAGATTCCATAAATGGTTTCTTCCTTGTGAATATATTTTTCAAGACTGTTTCTTTAACTAAAATTATAGTAAAGAATTAGATATATTCTCCTCCAAAAATTATTTTGAGATATATATATTTATGTGCATGTATAGGTGTGCGTGTGTATGTGTGTGTCTGTTGGTGTGTGTGGGGGTGTGTGTGTGTGTGTGGGTGTGTGTGTGGGTGTGTGTGGGTGTGTGTGTGTAACCCACTGCCATCAAGTTGATTCCCACTGACAGCGACCCTACAGGACAGAGTAGAACTGCCTCATAGGGTTTTCAAGGCTATAAATCTTTACAGAAGCAGACTGCCACATCTTTCTCCCATGGTGCAGCTGGTAGGTTCAAATCATAGATCTTTTGGTTAGCAACCAAGTGCTTTAACCACTGTGCCATCAGGGTCCCTTACACACACACACACACACACACACACACACACACACACACACACACACACACACACATACACAGGTACACACTCCCCCTTGGAAGTAGGGCAGGGCAGAGGTGGAACAATGAACTCTAGCAGACATTAGGAGCTGGCTGGTCCCACCCCATTCACAATTCTGGTCCAGTAACTGACTCAGTTCTGACCAACGAGAGGTAAGCTAACACTGCAGGGCAAGTGGGGCTTCTAGGAGAGCTGCCCTTTGGATTCTGTGTCCCTTCTCCTTCTTCCTATCTATAGAGAGACCAGAATCTGGAGGTACAGCAGCCACTATGTAACCACGAGGACAAAGACATCCAGGTAAGAAAGTTGGCGCAAAAGAATGTGTCCAGGTAAGGAAGCTGGCACAAAAAAATGGAAAGTACTTGGACATCCAAGGGCATCCAGGACCCACTGTCCTACTACGTCCGTTGTAACATCTTACCCCAGTCTTCCTGATGTACAAGACAAGAACACCCTCTCTGTCCACACCTCCTACTGAAGGGTTTTCTGCTGTCTTCAGCTGAATGATCCCAACTCATATTAAAACTAACCAAGTGTTTATTATGTGCCTGGTACTGTGTGATTGCTGTACATGAATCATCTAACTTATAATGAGCTCTTTAATAGTGCTCAAAATCTTGAATGCTCTGCAACTGCCCATTTAATATGCCTTAAGTTCCTATTAAGGAGCCCTGGTGACCCAAAGGTTAAGTACTCAGCTTCTCACCAAAGGTTGGTGGTTCAAACCTACCCAGTGGCTCTGAGGGAGAAAGACCCGGCAATCTGCTCCCATAAAGACTATAGTCTAGAAAACTCTCTAGGGCAGTTCTACTCTGTCTATTGGGGTCATTATGAATCGAAAATCAACTCAACAAGGCTCCTACTTGACTCCAGGCATAGTGAGCTTGGCTCTTGAGTGCACAGAACTCACAGGCAATTATCATACCATGATGGCCCTGTACAAAGAGCAAGCACAGATCATGCTGGGAGAACCTGCCAAACCAGAACTGGCGTGGATGGAAAGGTCAGGAAGGCTTTCTGGAAGTACAGATATCTCAGCTAGGTATTGAAGAATGAGTAGGAATTAACAAGTTTGTCCTTCAGCTCTTAGCAGTTCTCTCTGAATGCAATAGCAACCAGAGCCCTTGGGAGACAAGGGAAGGAAAATGTTCTCTGGACTTCCACAGCAGAGACAGAACAAGACACAACCCTAATCATGTATCAGACTTGGAGAGGACACTGGGTGGTTGGAGGCAAGGAAGAACGTATGTGTTATCAAAGATGTGTCTGCATTGGCAAGTAAATCCCAATAAACAAACCCGACACCTCATTGTGTCCAAAACTCACTACCACATTGGGCGTGAGTCAATCAGAGCTCATGGAACAACTGACCCAGGCTCTCCTCAGGCCAGAAGGGAGCTGCTCATGTGACCCCCTGCTGTGACCTTCAAAAGCATAAGGGATTCCACCATGCAGGAAACCCTGCAAACAACCTAGGGGGTTGATATTTTAGTTTGGGATTGCCGCAAAAGAGGAAAGATAACTGACAGGGTGGAGGGCGGAGGTGCTCTCAGGTCAATGCAGAAATGACTACAGCAACCCAGAATTCCCACCAAGGCCCTCAGGGGTGCAGCTTTTCTCAGACGTAAAGTGGTGCCGACTTGGCTACTCATCTGAGATTTTGCCAGCTTGTTAGCCATTTAAGTCACATTAAAATAAAATTCTTAACCAGCCCTTAGGAGATTACATAACCTATCTCCATAAATTGTTACATGATGACAAAGGATTCCTTTATAACTCGTTTCACATGATTGGCTACCAAAGAAAAGTCAACTTTATTCTATTCGAGATAAAACAATCACTAGACAAGACTAGGGCCCACTTCCTGGAGGGGTGGTTAAGTCCTAACTCTTCACCCTGCTACTTTTATTCTCTTATGACTGTGTTAGCTACATCTTTAAAATGAATTCCTTGTCTCAAATGCAAGTGAAAACAAATAACATACCCATGAAGAATAAACACAGTATTAGGAAAAGGTTGCAGATTTTGAGTATTTTTTCTATAAAAATATAAACTGCATTTATACATTAGCTGGGATAAACTATTTTTATTTTTAAATACCACCAACGTACGCATTTCCAATAAAACCTGAGATAATTTTGCAAAGGTGTGTCGTGTGATACTTACAAAAACAAAGATCTTACACCCATGACACAGACTTAGCTATAGACTTCAATAATTATTCAAACGTGTTTTGTTTTCTTCTAACTGTTGATTATTTTTGAACCTTCAAAGTGAGAGAAATAATTTAGAGACTCATGTTGCATTTCATACCCTAGCTATTTTACTAACTGAAAAACCAAAACCACCTGCCATCAAGTCAACTCCAATTCATGGCAACCCCACGTGTCAGGCTAGAAATGTGCTCCACAGGGTTTTTAATGACTGATTTTTCAGAAGTAGATCAACAGGTCTTTCTTCCGAGGCACCTCTGGGTGGACAAGAACGTCCAAACTTTCTGTTAATAGCCAAGCGCTAAACCATTTGAGCCATCCAGGGACTCAAACATCACATCAAATCATGTGGGGGAGGAGGCGGTGTATCCACCATACTGCCTGCTACACTGGGTAAACAGTAAAATAAGCAAAAGACTTTGAGAACCATTCAACAAATGTCTCCTGATTAAAAAAAAAAAAAAAAGCTTCTTAAATGACGCTGTATTCACGGTTCTTGTGTGACAACTTTGTTTCTACCATGAGCAACTGACTTACTGTATCATCCAAAACAAGAAGACCAATTAACAACTGCGATATGCAGATGACACAACCTTACCTGCTGAAAGTGAAGAGGACTTGAAGAACTTACTGATGAAGATCAAAGACTACAGCCTTCAGTGTGGATTACACCTCAACATAAAGAAAACAAAAATCCTCACAACTGGACCACTAAACAACATCATGATAACCAGAGAAATGACTGAAGTTGTCAATGATTTCATTTTACTTGGATCCATAATCAAAGCCCATGGAAGCAACAGTCAAAATAAATCAAATGACGCATTGCATTGGGCAAACCTGGTGCAAAAGACCTCTTTAAAGTGTTAAAAAGCAAAGATGTCACCTTGAGGACTAAGGTGCACCTGACCCAAGCCATGGTATTTTTAATTGCCTCATAAGCAACTGAAAGCTGGACAATGAATAAGGAAGACCAAATAAGAATTGATGCCTTTGAATTATGGTGTTGGCAAAGAATATTGAATATATCATGGACTGCGATAAGAAAAAACACATCTGTCTTGGAAGAAGTACAGCCAAAATGCTCCTTAGAAGTTAAGATAGCGAGACTTCATCTCACAGACTTTGGACATGTTATCAGGAGGGACCAGTCCCTGAGAAGGACAGCATGCTTGGTAGACGGTCAGCAAAAGAGAGGAAGACCCTCAAATGAGATGGACTGACACAGTGGCTGCAACAATGGGCTCAAACATAGCAACAATTGTGAGGATGGTACAGGACCAGGCAGTGTTTCACTCTGCTGTACACAGGATCACTACGAATTGGAACCTACTCAATGGCACCTAACAACAACAATCATCCAAAACAGCATTATTCACCCTGGTGAGTGGGGATCAGTTAAGTGTGTGTGTTGTTTGTTTGCCTAGTTGCCTGTCTGTCTGAGGATTCAGAGAGAAATTCCAAGAACAGTAAAACACTAGAGAGTCAGGAGGTGAGATTCAATACTTCAGATTTAAATGTTAAAGTTTTAAATAATTCAACATAACTATTTTCTACACTTACCATCATTTACAGTGTGCCAGAAACTGGGACAAAATGCCTTACGTTTCTTATGATGCTTAATCCTTATAAACCCTGGTGATGTCAGTATACCATCCTCTCTTAAAAGTGGAGAGCAGTGATGGTTCAGTGGGAGAGTTCTTGTCTTCCATGAGGGAGACCCAAGTTCAATTCAAAGCCAACGCGCCTCATGCACAGCCACCACCTGTCTGTCAGTAGTTGATTGCATGTTGCTAGGATTCTGAACAGGTTTCAGTGGAGCTTCCAGACTAAGATGAACTATGAAGAAAGCCCTGGCAATCTACATCTGAAAATCAACCAGTGAAAACTCTACGGATCACAAGGGTTCGATTCCCCCTAATGGTCCAACTCCCAGCTGATTATGGGGATGGCACGTGACCAGGCAGCATTTCATTCCGTTGTGCATGGGTCAGGGGCCAACTCAAGGTAGCTAATAACAACTTAAAAGACAAGCAGAACTGAGTCAGAGGTGAAACTCCCTGGCCAAGGTCACACAACTAGTAATGGAAGAACAGGAAAGCAAAGCCAGGGGTGTCTGGTTCCGAAGTTCAAGCTCTTCACTGATATTTTATATTGTTTCTTGCCATCTTCAGAGGGGGTCAGCAAACTTCTTCTGTAAAGGGCCAGACAGTAAATATTTTGGCTTCGTGGGTCAGACGGTCTCTGCTGCATCTACTTAACTCTGCCACTGTAACCTGAAAGCAGCCATAGACGATAAGTAAATGATGAGTGTGGCTGTGTGCCAATAAAACTTCATTCACAGACACTAAAATCTGAATTTCATGACTTTTCACATGTCACAAAAAGTTGTTGTTGTTTTTTTTAACCAACCATTCAAAAATGTAAAAACTGCTCTTGGCTCTTGGGCAGTACAAAAAGAAGCCACAGCTGGGATGTGCCCCATGGACCATGTTTTGCTGGCCCCTGATTTAAAAGAAGGATGGGGTGAAGTGAGGAAGCAGGGAAGAACAGGGAGGTCAGAAGGCATCTGGAGTCAAGGAAACTGAGAGATAAGGAGGCACTGAACAGCAGCAGCCGCAGAGTGGATGAGATTCAAAGGATGCTTCAGAGAGAGAATTGACAGGACCTGGAGACAAGTGAATAGTGGTGGGGAGGGGTGGTGGAGAGTGGAGACAGACAGAATTGGAGGGTGGTGTTTCCACTGATGAGACCAGGTGGTCTGGGGGTGAAGGATGATGAGCTGGGTTTTAGACACACTGAATTTAAGAAAGTGCCATCTATGGGATGAAAAGGTATAACCGAGACTGTGGAATAGGCGGGTCTCTATCTTGGTAAAGGATCTGACCGCACAGGTAGAAGGGGAAGCCTAGAGAGAAGAGAAAACTACAGGAGGATTAACGTGTGCAGGGCAACAGAGAAGATGGAAAAGGAATAACAAGTGAGACAGGGCAAAATCCATGAGTGCTTTGTCAAAGTAGCCAAGGTAAGAGAAGGTATCAAGGGTCAATAGCACCCTTGCAAAGGCCAGCAGAAGCCAGGCAGAATACACAGCCCAGGCATATATATGTGTGTATACATGTGTGTTGTGTGTGTGTGTGTATGCACACACACACACACACCCCACTGGTTCTGTTTCTCTAGGGAATACTAAGATAATGGGCAAGGATGATTTTCACGAAATGAAGGAAGATGGAGAGGGAGCTGGTTCAGCTGAGAGGGAAGCAAGAGTGGGATGCAGGGCTGACCAGAGAGAAGGAGAGAGGGAGGGCGATGGGTGTGCAGACTGAGGACGGTTCAGCAAGGCTGTAGGGGTTCTCAGGCCAAAGTCAGCTGTACTCAGTCACTGGTAGGATTAGCCCGTGGGATGCACACTGGGTGCAAATGCAGCAACGGATTCCAAAGGACAGCAGAACCTGATCAAGTATGCTCCCTGGAGTAGGAAATCTACAAGGCTCAGTTTCACAGCCACCACACACCTCAAATTTGCAGTCTAGATTTGCCTGCATTGCCAGAGACCTCACCACTGGTAGACAGGCAGTTCCTGCGTACCCTGGGACAATCAAGGGGAGCTGAGTAAAAGCCTGCACAATGACAACACCCGTGGAAGAACGCTGTATAGAGAGAGGAACAGAGCCTTTGTGCGTGTCCTTCTCACCTCAGAAAATACAATCTATACCTTCTAAATACTCACGGCAGTCTCATTTGTTGGAATCAACTCGATGGCAACTAACAACAACAAAAAGGCTAAATACCAGAGTCCCTGGATGGTGCAAACGGTTAACATACTCAGCTGCTAACCAAAAGGTTGGTGGTTCGGGTCCACTTACAGGATCCTTGGAGGAAAGGCCTAGTGACCTACTTCCAAAAAATTAGCCATTGAATACCCTGTGGAGCACAGTTCTACTCTGACACACATGGGGTCTCCATGAGTCAGAAGTGACTCAACGGTAACTGGTTTTAATCTAAATACCAAGAAACAAATGATCGATTATTTTCTCTTGACAGACTTCAGCAATGAACTTGGGGCTAAGATATCTTTCCAATAACGTGCACACAATAAAATGAGAAGGGGAAAAAGTACACCTGACTCTTCCCAGCACATGTCTTATCAGCCAGAGCTAATTAACTAAAGGCCCAATTACCCACCACTCAAACACTGCAGAGGAGCAAAGCAGTCTATTATATGCAGAAAATCTTCATTCAAATGAAGTCATTAACTTCAGGAGGAAAAGAAGTTGCAAGTCAAACTATGAAAGCCAGAAGTATCTAACGGCTTGTGATATTACAAGATTTTATTCCACTTGTGGAAAAAAAAATTCTGTGGCTGTGTTTTATGTGTCAGATGAAAATTGTATTGCCCAACACAGCTGTCTTACATTCTAGAAATTAATGCTTTAGGGAACTTTTTTTTCCAACCCAAGTCATAGCATATGCCTTTCCAAGTGAACTCTCTCTTCAGTAATATTCAAAAATCAAGTAGCAGCAAGACAGAGGTAGTTCTGTCCCTAAAAGAAGAGCCATGCATATTTTACTACTGAGAAAGAAAAACAAAAGAATATTCTGTGCAGCAGAATTAAGTTTTGAAAGAGTCAAGCATAACACATCAAGAAACTCTTATTTGTAGGTAGAATTAAAAATAAAAACACAAAAAGGTTCAATTTGTGCTTGAGCTTCATAAGAGGGCATTCAGCTCTTCTCTCTTATAAAAGGTATTGATCTTGGCTCCCAGCTACAGCAATCAGACTTCCATTACAGCCACTGTTGGTGCCTGAAAGCTGTGTTTTCATCTACCCTGCACCCTGCTCCCAAAAAATTCAGTCTGAAATTACCCTGTACTCCAGAGAGCATAAAAAGCTTTCTCGATAGATGGTACGATGGTTTTTTTCGGCATTGCTGCCCTTCTGAGTGACACCTCCCCTTTGCAGACAGGCTCCCAAACTGCTAAGCTCTTCACTTCCCCAGCCCTCTCTTGCCATTAAAGCTTCTTCACCGTCCCTCTCATTCTGGAAGGATCAAATTCCAGCTGAAGTCTGAGGAGTCACGGACATAGAATACAATGCTGTGTGTTAAAACGGGAATCACAGCTCTGCACAAGCTACGTGGAAACATCTCCTGTACGTTTTGAAGAGCTTTTCCACGTGGCACTTACAGCCTCCTAACATAAGACAGAACTTACTTGTTATAATCGTAGATTGTCTCTCTCCCTCTGCTAGCATGCAGATCCATGAAGCCGGGATCTTTGTATGTTCTGTTCACTGATGAATTCCAAGCATTAGAGTTGTTGTTAGCTGCTGTCAAGTTGGCCTCCAACTCATGGCAACACCACACACAATGGAACTAAACCCTGCCGAGTCCTGCACTAGCCTCATGATTGATTGCAGACTGGACCACTGGGATCCAAAGTGGTTCTCACTGGCTGATTTTCAGGAATTGATCGTCAGGTCTTTCTTTGTAGTTCCTCTCAGCTGGGAAGCTCCGCCGAAACCTGTTCAGCATCATAGCAACACACAGCCTCCACTGACAGATAGGTCATGAGGTGCATGGGGAATCAAATCTGAGTCTCCCAAATGGAAGATGAGAATTCTACCACTGAACCACCACTGCCTTAGCATTAGAGCAGTTCCTGGGAATTCCTGGCAATAGGTTCTCCATAAATAAGTGTTGAAGCAAACTATGATAGACGTGTTGCACATATTTTAGTGCACATATTTTTTAGTACTATTGCTTATAATCAGAATACTTGTGTGCATTAATGAGGAATATTACAAACAGTTAAGAATACAAAAAGAATACAGGAAGAATAAAGAGTTAACTAATAAGCTCCAGAAAATATATTGTCCTCCATCCATGTGACTCAACAATAAACAACATGCTAAAATCATCAAAGTCACCTCTCAAGGACAAATGATGGGAATTCCAGGTCTTGTGCTATGTTGATGCAAAGATATCTGCATCAGTGGAGCCTTTTATTTACTTAACAGAGGAGGTGGCTCCTTGCAGGATCATTCATTTCTATAGAAGTCTACAGAGTTGACTCCTGCTTAGATTTTATGATGATAAACTTTTTTACTTAATAGGATGTTGCGCGTGTCATAGATTAATTATCTGTACTTTCATTAATGTAAAATTGAGAGAATTATTAAAAGCAAAGAGACAGCTCAAGCTGAAGACAGACTGAACTCCATGCAGTGGAATCCAGTAATCCAATATGGCAACTCAGCAGTGACATTTTACAAAAGGGGAAACAAAACACATAAAGTATAGTACTTGACTGGTACTTACAAAATTAGATCATTGAACTCAATTGGTAATTACAGGCTTAGATCACTCAAAGACATTACTCAGTTGTCAGTAGATCACTTTAAGGCAAGACTTCCTGTAGTGGAAGTTTGTAAGGAGACTGGCTTAGAAGGATATACATATCTTTCTTAGAATGGTTACAATGTGGTAATCATAAGGGTATTGATGGGGGGGCAGGGGTCGCAGGTAGTTTATGTCATAATTACCAGACATCCTTCTCTCAGGGGAGTCACAGTATAGTTACATCATCACTGCAGACATTTCTTATTTTCATGATTATGTGTGCAAGGAAAATGGCTGTTGCTAGGGTGGAAATGGAATTAGCCACAGAGGAGTTGTACTCAAACCTCAAGTCAGCCATTTCAGATTGTCTCTGACGCCTCAAATTTTAAAATTTCATTACACATTCCCTCCTTTTGATCAAGGATTTCAAAGGAAATTCTTTAATCAGTTCACTGACCACTATTCTGAACGGCTTTCTTCTGCATGGACTTTGAGCATGTGTTTTATTCTAGATGGCTGTTTATTTAAAAAGCATTTAAGACCTCAGACACTGTGTGTGTAAAAAGGTTTTTATTGTTGTCAGGTGCCATGGAGTTGGTTCTGATTCACAGTGACCCCATGCACAACAGAACAAAACCCTGTCTTATCCTGTGCTACTCTCCCTCCTAAGGAGCATGCTGGCTGCACTTCTTTCAAGACAGATTTGTTCGTTCTCGTGGCAGTCCCTGGTATATTCAATATTCTTCACCAACACTCTAATACAAACGCATCAATTCTTCCTCAATCTTCCTTATTCATTGTCCAATTTCTGCATGCATATGGGGCAGCTGAAAATACAACAGCTTATGTCAAGCACACCTTAGTCCTCAACGTGACATCTCTGCCTTTCAACATTTTAAAAGGGTCCTTTGCAGCAGACCTGCACAAATGCGATCTCCAGACTGCTGCTTCCAGGGGTGCTGACTGTGGATTCAAGAAAAACGAACTCAAACTATGAATAGCAGCAAAACATTCTGAAAAGGTAGTTGGGCACTATTTGATGCCTTAAACATGCCACAGCTTTAGCCTCTCACTTCTGTGGTTTTATTACTTGAGGGTTAGTGCAGGGCAGGCCATGTTAGAGAAATAACCTGACATCTGATGGCTTACTCAAGGAGTGGGCTCAGGTCCATCTGAAATATAAGTACCGTCAATGTACGTCATTCTTTCGGGTAACAGCATTTGTCAAGAAGTTTCATACAACACTTAATAGTTCTACGATTATTACAATGACAATGAGTATTATTAATCCAGTTGACAATATAGACAATCTATGATCCAAAGCCTGAGGATAGCCAGCTGAAAATGTCTCTAAAAGGGGAGTCTTGAGAGTGGAAGTATATGGAGCTAGGTAGCCTTCTGGCAAATTAGTTTAATATCGTGTTCTACCTCTCCTGAGGTACTAATCTAGGTACAGCAAAAGGTGTTAGCTATACCACAGACCACTCCTTACTGGGCTAACAGGAAATCTAGGACAATTCAATGATCCAAAACCAACTTTGGCAAGTGAGTTTAGTGATTTTTCTTGAGCAGTCAAGCAGTCTGTGGTTGTGGAGATGTTACAGACAGTGTGTTCTAAATCTCCTACTCTGTACCAAGGGAAGAATATCTTCAAAAAACTATAACCTAAACCAGGGAATTCCTTTAAGGGGTTTCCTCCATCTCTCCCTTGTTCATCTCTTGACCATCTTCTTCTCACCTTTCTTATAGTTTCAGGTGGTCACTCCAATGTAAACTCTTACTGTAAGAATGAATGTCTAAACAGATACTCATATGGCCTAAGCTACAACAGCCTGTCACATTCCAGCCATATAAACAGGATAAATCCCAGCTATAAGACTCATTATTTGGATTCAAACTGGCAAATCTTGATCTTGATCCTCCACTTAAAAATACATATCTGTATGGGGCACATATTATGCCAGTGCTGACGTCCTTACCTGGGAGAGGGATGGTTTGATTCATCTACTCAAGCCAATTCTCTGCCAAGGAGCTGTTGCAAATAGACAGTCATCTTAACCTTACACAAGTCTACATCTGGACACAAAAAAGATGTTTTTCCCTGTGGACATTGCTGTTAAATTTCCTGAAAAGTCACTTTCCAATATCTGGGAGGGGCATTATATGAAATTAAGGGCTCATTTTTACATACTGAAAAAGAGATTCAGGGTATTTTGGAACACTTTCTAACTCTAATTCGAGTCGGACTGAAACATGGGACCTGGGGTTGAGTCAGTATTTCAGGAGGATGCCAGTCTCACACATATGGCTCGCCTAGAGGTGATGTTAAAATTGGTGGTAGCAGGAGGATCAAAGCTATAATTTAGTACGGGAGAAGCTAATGGATCTGAGTTCTCATGTACAGTTTTGGATAAAGTATGACAGATCCAGCATTCAGTCAGATTTGTGGATTGTGCAACTACCTGAGTGAGCTTAACAAAGGTATTATCATGCCAAGAATTAACGGGAGCTGCAATGAACAGCAGTATGAGCAAAAAGTTTAAAAAAGGCTTCACATGGATAAACACAGCCTGAAAGAAATAAACAAGGGCTAAAACCAAATAAAAATCAAACCCGTTGCCATTGAGTTGATTCCAACTCACAGCGACCCTAAAGGACAGAGCAGAATTGCCCCAGAGGGTTTCCAAGAAGCAGCTGGTGGATTCAAATCATCAACCTTTTGGTTAGCAGCTGAACTCTTAACCACTGTGCCACCAGGGCTCCAAACAAGAGCTACTAGCATAAAAATAATAGTGATGACAAAATAAACTTCAGCAGTGAAAGGAATAAAGAAGAATAAAAAAGCTACTACCAATAAAGGACAAATATAATTAGAACGCTGACTATAAAAAGATACAAGGTTACTTCGATATTCATGTGTCTTACTAGATTAATCTTGATTGACATTAATAGCAGAGGTTAGTAACATATAAATGGTGGTAACAATTACAAAAATGTGATTAGAATTTAAAACAAAAGAACTAATATGGATTCCAATGCCAGACAGCTCATATGAAATGTAACTATTCTCTAAAAATGGCAGTTATAAAAAGAAGTCTGTGTTCTTAGGGAAAGAACAATATATTAAAACAAGGAATAGTACCCACAGTTGGAGTCCAATGATAATAAAAAGGATTAGGGTAATGAGAAAACAAATTCCTAGTACCTCTACAGATAATTTTTTTAACCATACTAAAAGTTTGAGTTTATAAAACAAAAAGCTATTTCAAAAGCACTAGCAAGTTATAAATCCAAATTAAGCAAAAATGACTATGACAGAAGGTGGTATCACAGATGAGTTATATCATTAAAACATCAAAATACCTACAACTAAAAATTACGATCCTAATGACTAAAAAAATTCAAAAAGAGTTAAAGCCCTCATTTAGACAATTTATATCAAAGGTAATAACTGGCATAATATAATCACCAAAACCATCAGATTATAATTCTGCAATCATGCATAACAGCTAACAATACTAAGATACCAAAAATGATAAACAGGAGAGAAGTCCAAATTTTACTGCAGACTGCATAGGCAGTTACAGGTCTGGTTCAGAGAGCTCAGGAAAGCAGTCTACCCAGCTGTCATCTGCTTCTTTTTTTCTTTTCTTTTTCTGTTTTTTAGTGATGTTTGAACTTTAATTTCAACCTTTCATAAGGCTCAACAGTTCGGTGAGGAGTTGAGGCTTTTTTCAGTTGGAATGAAAAGTAATTCTGAAATTTCTTTCAGGTCAAATTTTGGTGGTTAACATTTTACAGATTCCACATTTACGGACATCCTAACTATTCTATTATCATTACTCATTCCCTCTTTTCCATCATAATCACAGGTGGAATTATCATGGCCATGAATAAGGATGGCATTTTTAAAGGGTGATTGGGAAGCGGCTTGTTTAGCTGTTGTATCAGCTAAGTTGTTTCCTTTAATTTCCTCTGTTCATGGAATCTCTTTGGGTTGATGGGCCTGGATTTTAACTACAACAATCTCAGAGGGTAGTAAAAGGGCTTCCATGATGTCTGCTAAAGGACTGTTTTTAATTTGGGTCCTAGAAGAAGTTCGTAACCCTCTTTGTTTCCATAACATGCCAAAATCATGAGTAACTTTTTTAAAAAAACATACCTAGCCACTTTGCAAGCTCTCATGGGTGCCATGAGTTCAGCTTGTTGAGCTGAAGTGACGTCATAAAGGAAGCCGCTTTTGATGACCGCAGTGGAAGTGGTCATGGCATATCCTCCCAGGTAATGAAACCTGGTAGGTTTAACCTTTAAATATGACCCATCAACAAATAAGAGCCCTGGTGATGCAGTGGTTAAGAGGTCAGCTGCTAACCAAAAGGTCAGCAGTTAGAATCCACCAGCTACTCCTTGGAAACCCTATGGAACAGTTCTAATCTGTTCTATAGGGTTGCTATGAGTTGGAATCCACTCGATGACAGCAGCTTTTTTTGTTTTTTTTTAAATCGACAAATAGGATTAAATCAGGGTTTGCTAACGGGGTTTCTTGTAAATCTTGCCTAGGAGACAAAGACTGTTTGGTAAGATTTAAGCAATCATAGGGCAGACGATTATCATCATTAGGTAAAGGTAGCCACGTAGCCGGATTCAGGGAGGTTACACTATGTAACCAAATATTAGAAGCTGCCAAAAGGAGAATTTCATAAGAAGTCACCCTGCTGGCAGAAAGATGTTGAGTTCATGTTGAATGTAGAATGGATGACACCATCTGAGGAACGTAAACATTAATTACTCAAAACTGTTATTTGCTGTGCTCTCAATTAGTTTAGCGGATGTACCGACTGCTCTAGGGGAAGGGGGTAGCCCCTTGCTATGGGGTCCAGCCAGACACTATAATAACTAATGAGTTTCTGTTGTCCTCCATGCTTTTGAATGTGGACAACAAGTGAAAAGTCTAAATTATAACTAGGAAAGACTAGAGCAGGAGCGTTAATGTTTCTTTTAGTTTAGTGATGGCCTTTCAGCCATCCTAGGATAATTGAAAGGGATTAAGCTTTGAACTCTTAAGATAATGGTAAAAAGGTTGAGCCAGTAAAGACAAATTCGATATCCAAGTTGTATAGCAGCCGAAGAATTCTAAAAATCCTTTTAACTGTTCTTTGCAGTAGGGATAAGCTAAAATAGTCTCTTTTTTATTTGGGGTTTATAGTGACTCTGGAACATGCTGCGTAAGCTCAATTACCACCATTGCTGAATAAATTATTCCCACCACTACTAGCCCCCACTTTGTCTCATGATATTTCTTCTTCTTTCACCTTCCTCCTATTCCAGTCCCTATAAAAGTTTAAAATTAATGTTTCTCCTTGGAGGGTGGCAAAACAAACTGATAACACTCAAGGATTGTCAGTAAAAGGATTAACTCATCTGGGACGTAACCACCATGACTAAGGGCACCAGATAACCCTCAAGGATTGCCAGTAAGAGGTTAACTCATCTGGGACATGACAGTCGTGATTACCGCAAAGAGAAAACTATAATCCTGTCCATATGAAACCTTCAGCCAGTCTCCAATTCGAGGAGACAGGTTTTTTGGAGGCGCTCATTCCCCTCTGTCTCCTGTATACCAATATACAATAAAACCCTCTTGCTGGTCACCTCACCCCGTCTCAGTATTGGCTTTTACGGCAGGCAGCTCAGATCTGCATTTTGCGGTAACAACTCCCTTTGCTTAAATTATATGTCTCAAGTACTCGACAGAAGATTGGGCTAACAGTAATTTTTCTTTGGAGACTTCGTGACCTTCTCTGTCCAAATGCGGTAACAACAGGACACTACTGGTAAGACATGCCTGTTGAGAGTTAGAACAGCCCTAAACACTAAATTATCAACTTATTTAAATAATGCAGACCCTTTGTATGTTCAGAGATTCAATTAAACAAAAAGAAGGACCAACTTTTCATTTTGTTGTTTAAGGATTATGAAGGCTGTCTGGGATCACAGGTTTGGTCTAGTTCTTTAAATCCCCGACCTCAGAGTTAGATGGGTGTCTATCCCCACGCATCAGCCCTAAAATTCCTTGCTTCCTGCAGCTGGAAGCAGATTCCCAAGGAGGCCAAGCATCTATGATTACTACTAGGAGTCCAGGAAAAATGCAAGGCTCCTGGGCAACCAGGATCTGGGGAAATGGGGATGGGAAGTTGTTCTCCACCCATGCCAGGAAACAAAGGTGACACAGGGCTTGAGCTGGGCACCTGGAGGTTGCGGGGAAAACTTTCCAAGGGGCCAGGGCAGCAGAGCAATGGTCTGGCTGCCCTCTTGCCACACCACTCAGCACAATAACCATGACAAACATGGGAAGACCAGGCTGCCATGGTCCTATCCTGATCCCTGCCCCAGCCTGGGCCCCATACCTAGTGTTTTTTGTTGTTCTGGTTTTTATTTTTTCAGCAACGGCTGCTGCCAACCTGCCTGGGCCGATTGTTATGTTTACATACAGGGAGCAGGCAAATGGACTCTGCAGCATCCACATCCTCTGCATCAGTGACCCAGATGCCAGGATCAGGCACAGCCAGCCTGCCAACAGTTTTATCGGGGCTGTGGCTGTCTTACTGCCACAGGTGCTAGGAAGAGGAGGTGCTGCTGCCTCCAGCCATCATCCCCACCAGGGCTTGAGCCATAGCATTTAACCTGCCTATCCAGCCCATCTAGGACAGAGGCAGGGGGACAGGGAGAAGTGGCCATTGCACAGCCTTCCTACCACCTCCTTCCTTTCTGCCCACAATGTCACCACTCATGGCAGCAGTTTTTCTGGGGTTCTCTCTGGGGCACGTTCTCTTGGTTTAATCAGTAGGCAGGTTGAGAGGCAGGATAAAGGGAGCTCACATTAGTCAAGTCTGATTAACACAGTTATTAAATTATGTAAGTCTGCCGGGCTGGATCTGTACGTTTTTCCTAAAATTCTAACTTCCTGGGTAAACTTTTGGGCATCTTTGCACAGACTGGGAAACTTCTTTACAATGGTGTAAAATTCGTCTTAAGATCATGCTGTATATGTAACATGAGGGCGTTTCTCAGCCTCTTCTGGATATTTAATTTAAAAAGCATTTCTGAAATGGGTTCTTCCTCTTCTGAGTAGTCTTTAGGGTGGTATGCGAGTTCAGATAAGTTATTCTGGGAGAGGAGTAGGATGGTAAAAGTGAGTAAAGAGGGGTGGCTGACAGAGGGGGCGAAGGGAAGGAAGCTGGGTGTCTTAGGCTAGGGGTGGATTACAGACAGCAGGGTCCCTGTCATTTTGAGATAGGGAGGGTATAAGGGCTGTTGCTGGGTAGGTAGCTAGTGGGGTTACAGAGCTTTGACATTGTAACTTTTTTTTATTTTTTTATTGTACTTTAGATGACGGTTTACAGAATAGTTTCTCATTAAACCGTTAGTACACATATTGTTTTATGACATTGGTTAACAACCCCACGACATGTCAACACTATCCCTTCTCAACTCTGTGTTCCCTATTATCAGCTTTCCTGTCCCCTCCTGCCTTCTAGTCTTTGTCCCTGGGCTGTTGTGCCTCATTAGTCTTGTTTTGTTTTATGGGGCTGTCTAATCTTTGGATGAAGGGTGAACCTCGGGAGTAACTTCATTACTGAACTAAAAGGGTGTCTGGGGGCCATACTCTTGGGGTTTCTTCATCTCTGTCAGGCCAGTAAGTCTGGTCTTTCTTTGTGAGTTAGAATTTTGTTCTACATTTTTCTCCAGCTCTGTCCGGGACCCTCTATTGTGACCCTGTAGAGAAGTAACGGTGCCAGCCAGGCACCATCTACTTGTACTGCACTCAGTCCGATGGAGGCCATGGCAGTTGCAGTCCATTAGTCCTTTGGACTAATCCTTTCCTTGTATCCTGTTCTCTTCATTCTCCCTTGCTCTCGAAGCAGTGAGACCAGTGGAGTATCTTAGATGACTACTCACGGGCTTTTAAGACCCCAGACACTACGCACCAAAGTAGAATGTAGAATATTTTCTTGTATAAACTATGTTACGCCAATTAAGCTAGATGTGCCCTGAGACCATGGTCCCCATAGCCCTCCGCCGATCAATCTGTTCCCTCAGGGAGTTTGGATGTGTCCATGGAGCTTCTATAACCTTTCCTTGTACAAGCTGTGTTGGCTTCCCCAGTACTGTCTACTGTCTTACCCTTCACCAATGTTACCACTTATCTATTGTCTACTTAGTTTTTCCCCCCACCCCTCCCACCCCTCGAAACCATCAGATTGTTGCTTTTTGTGTGTAAACCTTTTCATGAGTTTTTACAGTAGTTGTTTCATACAAAATTTGTCCTTTTGTGATTGACTTATTTTACTCAGCATAATGTCCTCCGGTTTCATCCATATTACGAGATGCTTCACAGATTCATCACTGTTCCTTATCATTGCATAGTACTCCACTGAATGTACCACAGTTTGTTTAACTGTTCATCTGTTGATAGGCATCTAGGTTGTTTCCATTTTCTTGCTATTGTGAACAATGCTGCAGTGAACACAGGTGTGCATATGTCTATTTGTGTGACAGCTCTTACTTTTCTATGATATATTCCTAGGAGTGGGATTGCTGGATCATATGGTGTTTCTATTTCTAACTTTCTAAGGAAGCGCCATATCATTTTCCAAAATGGTTGTATCATTTTGCATTCCCACCAGCAGTGCACAAGAGTTCCGATCTCCCTGCAGCCTCTCCAGCATTTGTTATTTCCAGTGTTTTTGATTCGCACCAGTAATGCCGGGGTGAGATGGTATCTCATTGTGGTTTTGATTTACATTTCTCTAACGGCTAGTGATCGTGAGCATTTCCTCATGTGTCTGTTGGCTGCTTGAATGTCTTCTTTGGTGAAGGGTCTGTTCACTTCCTTTGGCCATTTTTTAATTGGATTATTTGTCTTTTTGTTGTAGAGGTGTTGGACTTTCTTGTAGATTTTAGAGATTAGACCTTTGTCTGACTTATAATGTCCAAAATTTTTTTCCCAGTCTGTAGGTTCTCTTTTTACTCTCTTGGTGAAGTCTTTTGATGAGCATAAGTGTTTAATTTTTAGAAGATGCCACTTATCTAGCTTATCTTCTGGAGTTTGTGTTGTTGGTCATGGTTTGTATCCTGTTAATGCCGTGTATTAGGGCCTCTAGTGTTGATCCTATTTTTTCATCTATGAACTTTATAATTTTTGGCTTTATATTTAGGTCTTTGATCCATTTTGAATTACTTTTTGTATATGGTGAGAGGTAGAGGTCCTGTTTCATTTTTTTGCAGATAGGCATCCAGTTTGTCCAGCACCATTTGTTAAAAAGACTGTCTGTTCCCCATTTGATGGACTTTGGGCCCTTGTCAAAGAACAAGAGACCATAGCTGGATGGATTTACATCTGGATTCTCAATTCTGTTCCATTGGTCAATGTATCTGTCGTTATACCAGTATCACACTGTTCTGACTATCAGAGCTGTATAATAGGTTCTGAGGTCAGGTAGTGCGAGTCTTCCTAATTTATTCTTCTTCAATACTGCTTTACTTACCTGGGGCTCTGTTACCTTTCCATATAAAGTTAATGATTAGTTTTTCCATCTCTTTAAAGAATTTTGTTGCTATTTAGATTTGGATTGCATTCTATTTGTACGTTGCTTTGGGTAGAATTGTCATTTTCACAATGTTGAGTCTACCTATCCATAAGCATGGTATGTTTTTCCATTTATGTAGATCTCTTTTGGTTTCTTGCACTAGTGTTTTGTAGTTTTCTGTGTTACATCCCTGGTTAGATTTATACCTAAGTATTTTATTTTTTTAGGGGCTATTGTAAATGGTATTGTTTTCCTGATTTCCTTTTCATCATTCTCTTTATTGGTGTATCAGAATCCAACCGACGTTTGTATGTTTATCTTGTGTCTTACTACTCTGCTAAATCTTTCTATCAGTTCCAGTAGTTTTCTTGCGGAGTCTTTAGGGTTTTCCATGTACAATATCATATCATCCACAAATAGGGACAGTATAACTTCTTTGTTACCAATTTGGATGCCCTTTCGTTTTCTTGCCTTATAGCTCTAGCTAGGACTTCCAGCACAATGTTAAACAGGAGTGGTGATGAAGGGCATCCTTGTTCCTGTTCTCCAGGGGAATGTTTTCAGCCTCTCTCCATTAAGAATGATGTTGGCCATTGGTTTTGCATAGCTGCCCTTTATTATGTTGAGAAACTTCCCTTCTATGTCTATTTTATTGAGAGTTTTCATCAGGAATGGGTGTTGGACTTTGTCAAATGCCTTTTCTGTGTCAACGGAGATGATCATGTGATTCTTTTCTTTCCTTTTATTTATGTGGTGGATTATGCTGATTGATTTTCTAATGCTGAACCATCCTTGCATACCTGGTATGAATCCAACTTGGTCGTGATGTATTATTTTTTTGATATGATGCTGAATTCTGTTGGCTATAGTTTTGGTGAGAATTTTTGCATCTACATTCATGAGAGATATTGGTCTGTAATTTTCCTTTCTTGTGGCGTCTGCCTGGTTTTGGTATCAGGGTTATGCTGGCTTCATAGAATGAGTTCGGAAGTGTTGCTTCCTTTTCTATATTCTGAAATAGTTTAAGTAGTACTGATATAAGCTCTTCTCTGAATGTTTGGTAGAATTCTCCAGTGAAGCCATCTGGGCCAGGGCTTTTTTTTGTTGGGAGTTTTTAAATTACGTTTTCAATCTCTTCTCTTGTTATGGGTCTGTTCGGATTTTCAACATCACTTTGTGTTAGTTTGGGTAGGTAGTGTGTTTCTAGAAATTTACCCATTTCCTCTAGGTTTTCAAATTTGTTGGAGTATAGTTTTTCATAATACTGTTATGATCCTTTTTACTTCATTTGAGTCTGTTGTAATGTCCCCCATTTCATTTCTTATTTGGGTTATTTGCGTCCTCTCCTGTTATTCTTTTGTCACTTTGGCCAGTGTTTGGCGATTTTGTTGATCCTTTCAGAGAACCAACTTTTGGTTTTGTTGATTCTTCCTATTGTTTTTCTAGTCTCTATTTATTTCTGTTCTGATCTTTATTATTTCCTTTCTTCTGGTGCCTGTGGCCTTGTTTTGGTGTTCTCTTTCTATTTGTTCAAGTTGTGTAGTTAAATGTTTTGATTTTGTCCCTTTCTTCTTTTTTGATGTCTGCATGTATTGCTATAAACTGTCCTCTGAGGACTGCCTTTGCTGTGTCCCAGAGGTTTTGGTATGATGTGTTTTCATTCTCATTTGATTCTAGGAATTTTTTTATTCTACCTCTGATCTCTTCTATTACTCAGTGATGTGTAAGCAGGGTGTTATTCAGTTTCCATGTAATTTTTTTTTTCCTTGCTTTTCCTGTTAATTTCTACCTTGATGGCACTGTGGTCAGAGAAGATACTTTGCATTATCTCAATGTTTTGGATTTCGCTGAAGGCTGCACTGTGGCCTAACATGTGGTGTATTCTGTGATCTATTCATGCGCACTGGAGAAGAATGTGTACTTTCCAGCTGTTGGGTGGAGTGTTCTATATATGTCTACGAGGTCAAGTTGGCTGACTGTGCCCTTTAGCTCTTCTGTATCTTTGTTGAGTTTCTTTCTAGATGTTCTGTACTTTATCAAGAGTGTGTGTTGAGGTCTCCTGCTATTATTGTGGAACTGTCAATTTCTCTTTTCAGTGCTGTTAGAGTTTGTTTTATGTATCTTGGAGCCCCGTCAATGGATACATAGATGTTTATTATGGTTACGTCTTCATGCTGGATTGTCCCTTTAATCACAATATAGTATCTTTCTTTGTCTTTTATGGTGGATTTTGTTTTAAAGTCTATTTTATCTTAGTATTGCCACTCCTGCTCTTTTTTGGTAGCTGTTTGCTTGATATATTTTCTCCATCCTTTGATTTTTTAATAAATTTACATCTTTGTTTCTAAGGTGTATCTCTTATAGACAGTATATTGATGGATTCTGTTTTTTTATCCATTCTGTCACTCTCTGTCTCTTCATGGGTACATTTAGGCCATTTACATTCAGAGTAATTATTGATAGATTTGAGTTTATTGTTGTCATTTTGTAGTGTTTTGTGTGGTGCTGACATTTTCTTTGTTCCTCTTACTCTCCTGTGCTGAATTCCTTTTGTTTGTGGATTTTTTTTTCCAGTTCTTTTGTTTTTGTAATTTTTGTTTTTACTGATACTTTATGTTTTTCTTCTTTATTTTGACAAATGGGTTTGTTAACTTTCTTTGTGGTTACCTTGAAATTTACCCTATCTTCCTAGGTTTGAACCAGTCTATTATTACTTGGTATAGCCTTGCCTTCCTCTCCATCAGAAGGTTCTATACCTATACCATTTATTCCCTTTTTTATTGTTCTGATGTTGTCATTTACAGATTAACCTCTTTGGTTCCCTGTTGTAATTCTTTTGGTTTTGGATAGTCCTTGAGAGTTCATTTCCTAGGTTTGTATCTGGCTAGTACAATCCTGCGTCTTAGATTCAGCCTGTAGTCTGATGTTGTTTGTTCTCAGATTGAAGGACTCCTTTTAATAATTCTTGTAAGTTTGGTTTGGTTTTTACACAGTCCCTTAATTTCTGTTTATCTGGAAATGTCCTAATTTCACCATCATATTTGATCGAGAGTTTTGCAGGATGTATTATTCTTGGCTGGCAATTTTCTTTCAATGTTTTATATGTGTCAGCCCATTGCCTTCTTGCCTGCATGGTTCCTGCTGAATAATCCAAGCTTAATCTTATTGTTTCTCCTCTGTGTGTGACTTTTTGTTTTTCTTGAGCTGCTCTCAGGATTCTTTGTTTGTCTTTGGTTTATGCTATGCCTTGGTGATTTTCTTTTGGAGTCTATCCTATATAGGGTTCGTTGACCTGCTTGGATGGTCAGCTTTTCATCTTTCATGATATTGGGGAAGTTTTCTGTCAGCAATTCTTCAATGATCCTCTCTGTGTTTTCTGTTTTCTCCCCGTTCTGAAACTCCGATCACTCAAAGATTTTTGCTTTTGATTGTATCCCACATAATTGTCAGGGTTTCTTCATTTTTCTTCATTCTTTTTTCTGATTTTTCTCAAACAGAATTGTAGCCAACTGTTTGTCTTCAATTTCACTGATCCCATCTTCCATTGTTTCAAACCTGCTCCTCAAGCCTTCTATGACGCTGTCCATTTCTGAAATCTTGTTGTTTATCTTTTGGATTTCTAATGGTTGGTTTTGTATGATTTCTAGTTGTGATTTATTTTGGCATTTTGTTCCTGTATTATTTTCCTGAATTATTCCATTTTTTCATCTGTATTTTCCATGAATTTGTCTATTCTTTCCACATTTTTGTCTGCTTTTTGCTTCATCTCTTGGATAGCTCTGAATATTAGAGATGTTTTCTTCTCTCTCTTTTTCCCTTTTTGTCTGCCTTCATTTCTCAGTTTCTCATCTTTCTATACTTACCTTGTCTTCCTGTCTCCTGAATTCCTGACGCTGTGTGACACCTCTCCCCCTTTAAGCCAGGCTGTACTTCAAGCCTGGCAGCAACTTCCCCAGTCCTCGCAGCTGCACTGGTGGAATCCCGGGGTGGGGGTGGGGGGCTTTCCTTTTTTTCCCTCTAATTTTTATTTATTCTTTTACCCTTTTTCTTTTATTTTTCCTTTTTGTTTTTCTCCATTTTTCAGTCTCTCATCTCTCCACTCCAACAGCAAGCTTCCTTAGCACTCTTTTTTGTTTGTGTTTTTGACTCCTGTTCCTCTCTCCTCTCTCTCCTCTTTCCCATACCCGTCTTAGCTCTATACATCACAGTCTCCCCTCTCCTTCCTGCCCACCTGCACTGTGCACTGAACATCACAACCCCGAGGAGCACAGGCACGGCCTACAAGAACAAGCCCTGCACTGATTCATGGCCCACCCTGTCAGCCGCAGTACACACCACAAACAACCCATCCCAGAAACTCCCCTTCAGCTGGATCTGCCCTGCTGAACCATACCTGAGCGACTGACCCTGCCCATTGGAGAAATAGGTGAAAAGTATCACACCTACAGACGAGCAAACAACAGAGAACACACAGCCCACCTGCTAAGACATAACCAAATGAAACAAAAAAGCAGGACAACACAAGCAAATCTACAATCAATAAATGAGGAAAGTAACCACTGAATGTCCCGAAGACAGCAGACAATATCAAAACATATACAAAAACAGGACAGGATGGTTCCAGTAGGCATCCAAAATAAAACACAGGATGACTTTCCAGTAGAAGAGAAGGCACTAGAACTACCAAAATGGATGTCAGAAGAGATTCTGAAACTTGCTCTTGAACACAGAGTAGCTAAAGCAAAAGGATGAAATGATGAAGTAAAAATGCTGAACAGAAAATTTGAAATGGCAGCTCAAGAAGACAAAGTAAAGACTTATAACAAAATGTGCAAAGACCTGGAGTTAGAAAACCAAAGAACATGCTCAGCATTTCTCAAGCTGAAAGAACTGAAGAAAAAATTCAAGCCTCAAGATGCAATTTTGAAGGATTCTATGGGAAAAAATATTGAACCACGCAGGAAGCATCAAAAGAAGATGGTAGGTACTAAAAAGATTTGGCTGACATTCAACCATTTCAGGAGGTAGTATATGATCAAGAACCATTGGTACTGAAGGAAGAAGTTTAAGTTGCACTGAAGGGAATGGTGAAAAACAAAGGCTCCGGGAATTGACAGACAAACAGATAGAGAGCTAGAAGTGCTAGAGTGCTCACTCATCTATGCCAAGAAATTTGGAAGACAGCTACCTGGCCAATCAACTGGAAGAGATTCATATATGTGCCCACTCCAAAGAAAGATGACACAACAGAATGCGGAAATTATCAAACAATATCACCACTATAACACTCAAGTAAAATTTTGCTAAAGATAATTAAAAAACGGTTGCAGCACTACATCGACAGGGAACTGCCAGAAATTCAAGCCAGATTCAGAAGAGGACACAGAACCATGGATAGATATCACTGCAGATGTCAGACGGATCTTGGCTGAAAGCAGAGAATACCAGAAAGATGTTTACCTGTGTTTTATTGAGTATGCAAAGGCATTCGACTGTGTGGATCATAACAAATTATGGATAACATTGTGAAGAATGAGAACTCCGGAACATTTAGTTGTGCTTATGTGGAATCTATACATAGACCAAGAGGCAGTTGGTCGAACAGAACATATAGATACTGCACGGTTTACAATCAGGAAAGTTGTGCATCACGGTTGTATACTTTCACCATACTTATTCAATCCGTATGGAGAAAATAATCCAAGAAGGTGGACTATGTGAAGAAGAACGTGGATTCAGGATTGGTGGAAGACTCATTAACAATTTGCTATATGCAAATGACACAACCTTGCTCGCTGAAAGTGAACAGGACTTGAAGCACTTACTGATGAAGACCAAGACTACAGCCTTCAGTATGGATTACACCTCAACATAGTGAAAACAAAAATCTTCACAACTGGACCAATAAGCAACATCATGGTAAACAGACAAAATACTGAAATTGTCAAAGATTTCATTTTACTTGGATCCACAATTAACACTCATGGAAGCAGCAGTCAAGAAATCAAACAATGCATAGCACTGGGCAAATCTGCCGCAAAAGACTTCTTTAAAGTGCTGAAAAGCAAAGATGTCACTTTGAGGACTAAGGTGCACTTGACCCAAGCTATGATATTTTCAATCACCTCATATGCATGCAAAAGCCAGACAATGGATAAGGAAGACTGAAGAACTGATGTCTCTGAATTATGATGTTGGTGAAAAATATTGAGTATATAACATGGACTGCCAGAAGAACAAACAAGTGTGTCTCGGAAGAAGTACAGCCAGAGTGCTTCTTGGAAGCGAGGATGGCAAGACTTCATCTTACTTACTTTAGACAAGTTATCAGGAGGGACCAGTCCCTGGAGAAGGGGATCATGCTTGGTAAGGAAGAGGGTCAGCGAAAAAGGAAGGGCATTGACAAGAAGATTGACACAGTGGCTGCAAGGATGGGCTCAGACACAGCAATGATGAGGATGACATAGAACCAGGCATTGTTTCATTCCGTTGTACACAGAGTAGCTATGAATCAGAACTGACTTGACGGCACCTAACAACAACAACAGCATCAGCATATACCTACCAAATCCATAGGCTGTGCTCCTCATGAACTCTCCTAGTAGCAGGGACCTTCACTCCAAAGACATCTAATCCCACATCCCCCAGGTTCCTCATACACTCTCGAAACCTGCATGCAAATGTACAAGGCCATTTGGTGATGATATTTCCATTCCCCACAATTACCCACGACTGTAAGTAGCAACAACCACAATGGTCTTGCCCAGACAGCATAGTATACAGAAGATCCATTCAAGACTTCATTACCATAACTGGCTGAAGTTCAAAGGAAACAAACAACCTTTTTCTCCCATTAAGCAGGAGAAATTCTCTGAATTGCATATGTGATCACTTCATTATGCCTTATAAAGAATAACCACCAGTTGCCATCAAGTCAACTCCTACTCATGATACAGCTGTGCTCCATAGGGCTTTCAGTGGTTGATTTTTCTGAAGTAGATCTCCAGGCCTTTCTTCTGAAGTACCTCTGGGTAGACTCAAATCTCCAACCTTTCGGTTAGTAGCCCAGTGTGTTAACTGTCTGCACCACACCCAGGGACCACAATGGCTACTATTTATTACAACCTAATTATGTGTTAGGTATTTCAGTGTGTAAATTCTATCTCACAACAACCACTCAAGACAGATACTATTAACAGGAAAATAAGACTCAGAAGTTGGTGGTGAAGCCAGGGTTCAAGACCCATAAATAAACAATTGATTTCAAGAGCATAACAATTCTGTACACAGTTCCTTTGAATACTCTCCCTAGCCTGACCAGAATCCGTGTCTTCCACCCTGTTCTACAAAAAACTCACAGGATTCATAGAAAGTAAAAGCAAAAAGATTTACCCCTGCTCTTTGAGGGTCTCAGAAGACTCCTCTGTCTCCTGTGAGAATCCTGCTTTCCTCATTCCTCCCCGTTGTTCTCAGCATCTACCACACCCTAAGGAGAGCCCCAAGGCCGAGCCTCTCTGGTGGCGTCATGCCGCAATAAATAACCATGCTTTTATCTCCAGCACACCCTTGTAAGACTCAACACTCTACATATGTTTTACAAAATGTACAAACGACTACATGGAGCAGTGAGCACATCAGAAACAGAAGGGCGCCACAAGTCTATCTGCTGAGATCCTGCTGAGTCGAACCAGGAGACCGCACTTCCTCCCAGAGGACCTGCATCTGTAAGTAGCCACAGCTAGAATGTTCTTACCCAGGCAGTTCCTTATGGAGTAGGCCAACTCATGACACGCCATTAACACAACAGACCAGAGTTCAAGCAAAACAGATGCCATATGCAAACAGTCGCCAATACAGTCTTTTTCTTTGGGAGGGTAGTTTAAGATGACAGGCAAGAAACCCGAGCCCCACCGGAGCGTCCCAGGAGAGCATCCAGTAGTGGCAAATGTTTCTAGAGGGTCAAAACTGACTGTTATTTTTAAAACCTGAAACTTAAAATAATTCCAGACTCCCCGGCCACATGTGGCTGCGATCTGCCAGATAAGTTACATACATGGAACTGATTCAAACAATCTGCCCAAGAAGGGGGTCTCTCCAATTTGGCAACTTCTCATTTCCATATGGAAAGAATTACTGGGGCTGGGCAGAGATGAGAGGAGAGGGGAGGGGGGAGGGCTGGGCAGAGCACACGTCATTCACAGGCTCTAGGCAGAGCTTGTTTTCCCCTTCTGAAGGCAGTTCAGTCCACTGATTAGGACTTTTGGTGGTCTGGCTCTCATTCTCATTCTGTATGTTAGGGTTTTGGGGGTTTTTTTAACCTTTCCAAAATCTGCGAGTAATTAGCTCTTTGTATTCAAACTCTGGTATTTGGAAACGTCACCATTATTAATAGGTTGACTCTGAGCTACCTGCGGAATTTCAGCTCCCCCACATGCTGGAAAGTTCTGACTTGACATCTGTTTTCCAGTGAGACCCTGTTTTAACACAATTTGATACTCATTTATGTTGGCCCAGATGTTGGCAGGTCAAGTGACAGAACCAAGGTCACGGACAACAGGGCTCCCTTCTTGTGACCTGGACTCTTCCCAGGTGATTTCAAGTCAATGGGGTTCCCTGTACATTTCACTGTACACAAATTACACCACTATAAAATGAAATTAAGGGAAAAAAGATTCAGTGGGTTCCAGAAAACCTGAGGGAAAGAATGGGATCATGTCAAGAGTCCCCCATATTTCACAGATTTGGTTTGGTTAGAAAACAGTTCTAAATAGTGTCATCTGCACAGCCTTCTTCTGGGTTTATTGTTGCGTGCTGTTTAGTCAATGCCTACTAATAGCAACGCCATGTAACAGAAAGCAGAGTGCCATATCTCTCTCCCATGGAGCCGCTGGGAGGGTTCAAACCACAGACCTGTTGGTATAGCCAGGGAATTCTGATGCTTGCTAGAGTTGGAGACCCACTGATATAGACTATCCCTTTAGGGAAGTGAAGGCTGAGTCTGGGGCAGGGCCTGAGATTCTGCACTTCTAACATGTGCCCAAGTGATGCCTATACTGCTGGTCCTGGGACCACACTTTGAGAATCACTGCCTAATTTATCTACAACTAAGCTTTAAACTGGAGTCTATATATACGTATATAAAAAAAAACCTATTGCCACCAAGTCAAATCTGACTCATAGTGATCCTACAGAACAGAGTAAAACTGCCCCATAGAGTTTCCAAGGAGTGGCTGGGTGATTCAAACTGCTGACCTTTTGGTTAGCAGCTAAGGTCTTAACTATTGTGCCACCAGGGCTCCATATATATACATACACACACGCACACATATATATATATATATATACTCGTGATTTTTCTAAAGCAATGATTACTTGAGAAAAAATCAAACCATATGATAGGATGGCTCATCCCCAGTTCACTAATGCCTAACCTGACTACAGATGAGCAACCATGTAAGCAGACAAACAGCCCGGCCCCACAGCCCCACTCTCTCCCCAGGGTAGCTGCAGGCTGCCGGCGGCGTTCAGTTGCAGGAGCCTGCGAGGTTCTGTGCACGTGGCTGTGGGGATGTCTCAGCCCCAGCATCCTCGGGAGCTTCTCCTTTGGACCCCTCCCCACTTTTTCTCCCTCAGCAGCTTCTCTTCTAAGTCAGTCCATCCATGGTCATTGTCCTAGTCATCTAGTGCTGCTGTAACAGAAATACCACAAGTGGATGGCTTTAACATAGAGAAACTTATTTCTTCACAGTAAAGTAGGCTAAAAGTCCAAATTCAGGGCGTCAGCCCCAGGAGAAGGCTTTTTCTCTCTGTCGGCCTTCTCATCAATGTTCCCCTGGACTAGGAGCTTCTCCGCGCAGAAACTCCGGGTCCAAAGGACACGCTCTGCTCCTGGCACTGCTTTTTTGGTGGTATGAGGTCCCCCTGTCTCTCTGCTCACTTCTCTCTTTTATATCTCAAGAGACTGCCTCAGGACACAATCCCGTCTTGCGGATTGAGTCTTGCCTTACTAACACAACTGCTGTCCATCCTCCCTCATTAACATCACAGAGGCAGGATTTACAACATAGAGGAAAATCACACAATACCAGGAATCATGGCCCAGCCAAACTGATACACACATTTTGGGGGGGGACATAATTCAATCCATGACAGTTGTGTTGGCCTGGTTTCTTCTCTGAGGGGAGGCTGGGAGGGTCGGGAAGGTGGGACACAGACTAAAAGTCTTCTCTTCTGCCAAAAGCACAGGTGGCATCTCACCAGAGTTCTTGCAATCCAGGTAAGACAGGTGGTAGGCTTTAAGATCAAATGTCAAGCAAAGGCTGGGAATGGTCAGGATGAGGAGGGTCGAGAAGAGAGCGGAACAGACGCAAGAGGGGAGGCATAGTGCCTCTCATCCACCTGGTGCTGCTTTCTCAGCAAACATTGGTGGCTGAGTATTAGCTAGAATACTAGCTGGCAAACTTTTCTGTAAAGGGTCAACAGTAAATATTTCCAGCTTTGAGAGTCAGATGGGCTCTGTCACAGCCATTCAACTCCACTGTTGTAGGAAGAAAGCAGTCAGAGACAATACATAAACAAATGACCATGACTGTGTTCCAATAAAACCTTATTTACAAAAACAGGCTGCGGGCTTGATTTGGCCTGCAGGCCACAGTGTGCCAAAACCTGAGTCAGAATAACACTAGCTGCTGTAACAAAGAAGTCCCACGTCTTTTGACCATAGGAGGCTACTCTTGCTCTTGTAACAGTCCAGTGCAGTCTCAAATGCCCAGCCATCAGAAGTTTCCTCCAAGGCTGACTACGGTACCCAGGCTCCTTTCCCCTCGTGGCTCTACCCTCCCTCACCTCGTCCCAAAGGGACACTCATTTTTCATTGGCAGCAATTAGACTCCAAACCCCACCTCAAGCCAAGAAGGCTGCGCAATGCAGTCTGGGGCTGGGTGCCCACTAGCCAGCAACAACTCCAGACTCCAGAAGGGGAAGTCGGAATTCTGGTGACCAGCGAGTCATCCCTGCCACAAAGCATCTTACTTCCCTGGTGTTGCCGTAATACATATACTAAGAGCCCAAACCAGGATCTCAGCCACGTCGATTCCTTCCTTGTGGGTAGCCCTGGGCGTTCCTTCATTGCTTGGCCATCCTTACGTGGTTTCTGTCTTCCCCAGTATGTGCCAAAAACCCGTCAACCAAACCCGGTGCCGTCGAGTCAATTCCGACTCATAGCAACCCTATAGAACAGAGTAGAACTGCCCCACAGGGTTTCCAAGAAGCGGCTGGTAGATTCAAACTGCCAACCTTTTGGTTAGCAGCCAAGCTCTTAACCGCTGCGCCACCAGGGCCCCAGTATGTGCCCAAGTCTGTATCTATTCTGCTCTTTACATCACTCAGAAGTGATTAGGTTTAGGACCCACTGTGTATTGATATGGCCTTATTAACATAACAAAGCACCCTATTTTCAAACAGGATCACTTCCACAGGTACAGGGGTTAGAATTCCATCACAGATTTTGAGGGGACACAATTAAATCCATAACAAAGGGTAAGAGAAACCGGGTGGTAACGGAGGAAGAAAAGATGTCTAGGAAGAGCATATATAAGATAAAATTAACTTGAGCATTTGTATAGGCTGGGGATGGTAAACTGATGATGGAGGTAGGGATCGGTATAGAGGAAAGAAACCCATCTGGGGCCTCTGGTTTTGACTGGTAGGTAGGTAAGGGGAGCAAGGAAGAAGCAGCACAGGGAATGTAGTCAGTAAATAAGATGTAGGAGTTCGTCATTTCTATTCTATTAACACCAAGTACACACAGCAGTGAGTATGAAGATGGGACGGAGAAGGCTAAAGAATAGAGAGAGGGAGACTGGAGGGGCAAAAACTCGAAAGGGACTCTTTTTCTGAACAAAGTTGCCATAAAATTTCATTTAAGTAACCAAGTACGCCGTCCTTTTAAGGCCACTTCAATGACTTTCACTAAGGGCCAGCTTGCCCACATGTAGAGTGTGTTAGGACTCACTGGGGTTAGCTCTTAGGAAAGGTCCACCATCCCAAGAATATCCAAACCCACTGGCCAATGAATGGACATTCTTGCTTGAGTGCCATTCATTTACCTTGCAATAGCTGGATAGTTACACTACCAGTCTTCTGAAAGATACAAAAATACAGCAAAGCCTTTCCATCATTTATAAATATGTAATTTTTTTAAATCTGGGTGGTCAAGAGGGTTACTGGCAGATACCCGTGACCTGAGGGAGGGGAATGTAAAGACGAGGGGGTTGGAGAGCACTAAGATGGGCCTGCAGCCCCCTGCCTTTGCCCAGAGCCAAGCCTGAGTCAGCTATTGGAGCCAATGCACTTAGCAGCTCTGTGGAAAACTGAATTTGGAGTCTAGAAAGATGTAAGATAAAATCTTTACAGCCTACAGACAGACAATGCTTCTCAGGCCTTAGCATCTGGAATCCTGGTAAGGTTCTGTGCACCAAAGGCCCTTGCCAAATGATCCTCTGGCTGAATGACAAGTCATATTTTGGAAAAAAAATCATATTTCAATTGCACGAGTTCAAGCAAGCCGGTAATAAGCCAAACAGGCTGCCTTTCGGAGGGCCAGAGAGAGAGGGGTCAGGAAGGGAAGTCATAAAATAAACAAATCATTGCTATAAAAATTCATACGATTCAGCCACACCTCAGAAACGAGTTCAGAATAAAAATGCTTGCTCCTTTGCACTGTTTATTACAGCAAGATGTGTTTAACAGGCAAGTTTGCTGGGTACCTTTATTTGGCGAGCTGGATATTTTCCGTGATAGAGCTGAAACATCCACTGTTTCATTTCCCGCTTCCTCCTACACACCAGATTCTTGAGAGCAAATCTCATGTAGATGATGTTTTGTCTAGAAGCAGCCGCGCGGCTGTATAATAAGGCAGATGTAAAGGATGCAATTTCAGACGGTCACGTTAAAAAGCAGAGCTAATTACCTGTAGCTGGTAAAACAAGGCAGAGATTTATCCAGTTTACTTCATACAGGAGCGTGCAGAGGGCTGTCTGCTAGCCAGGGGAGAATGGAGCAAACCACCTCCTAGAAGCCCGCTCGAGGACCACCGGGAGCAAGGGATGGTGGGAGGGAGGGAGTGGGAAAGCAGCCCAACGTCCTCACACCAAGTTCTGTCCGCAGCAGACTCTGACTCTAGAAAAGATGAAGACGCCATGTACTGTGGAAAGCCCTGGCTACAGCAGAAAATTAAAACACGTGATCCTTTTCAAGACACAGCACGTGCCATTCCAACGGGGCTAAAAACACAAACAAAAACAACCTGACTTCTTTAGGCCACCTTATCTTCACCTTTATTTTATTTTTTTTCCTGATTTACACTTAACAGGTCTCTCTTTTTCAAAGCAATAATTTGTGGCAAAATCGTGTTATGTTTTCTAACTGTGTTTAAAAGGAAAAGAACTGCCAAACAGGTTTTGGCCTTCATAAGTTCCGACTTTTCTCAAAATTAATTCACTGCTATTTAGAAAAAAAATGTAGACTTCTCAGTCTTTGAGTACACAGTATGATTACATTTTGATGACAGTGGAGACACACGTGTGCTTGTAAATCTTGGGAGAAGTCCTTGGGTGATGCAAACAGTTAATGCTCTCCGCTGCTAACCAGAAGTTAACTCAAGTCAACTCAAGTCCACCCAGAGGAGCCTCGGAAGAAAGGTCTGGCAATCTACTTCTGAAACATCAGCCACTGAAAACCCTATGGAGCACACTTCTACACTGAAATACATGGGGTTGCCATGAGTCAAAGGTGACTCCACAGCAACTTTTTTTTTTTTAATCTAGGGAACTGTGACACATTCCTAAATAGTCTAAGTAACATGCTTCCTTTTTCAGTAGAATTAAGGGATTGTCCAGAATGGTCAATGTTTTCATAGTACTACCTATTTTCACCTCTCCTTGCCTTACTCTCAAATCTGAAGCAAATAAAAACTAATTCTAAATGAAAATTTAGGTGAAATTCAAAGCAAAAATAAGAATAAAATGAAACCCACTGCCGTCTAGTTGATTCTGACTCATAGCGACCCTGTAGGACGGCGTGGAACTGCCCCATAGGGTTTCCAAGGCTGTAATCTTTACAGAAGCAAACTGCCACATTTTTCTCCTGCAGAGTGGCTGGTGAACTTGCAACCTTTCAGTTAGCAGCCAAGCACTTAACCCCAGAACCACAAAAGCTCCTTATAATTTTTTCATTTCATATATGAAAATAAGAATAACAAACTTTAAATTCAATAGCTAATGAAGGGCTGCTGGAAAATAGACAACACCTTGAAAAAATGACAAATCAGGAAGAAAGCCTAATTCCCTAGAATATTAATCAAAACCAACAGTCCCATCACATTGTTTTTTACTTTAAAATATGTACACATTCTATGTCATCACTGTGTATTTCCTAAGACTGAGAAATAAATTATGTTTCCAAATGAAAGAGACCCAGACCACTTACAATGACTATAAATCCGGAACTGCATTTTCAGGGCAGATATATTCTGGAATGTTTTTTGTCAATAGATGTCGTCAGGAAAATAAAAGCTCACTTGAAAACCACCAGAGAGTAGTTGGAGGAAGCATGTCAAAGGATGGGTGTCATGGATTGAACTGTGTCCTCCAAAAATATCTGTCAACTTAGCTAGGCCATAATTCCCTGTATCGTGTGACTATCCACCATTTTGTCATCTACTGTGACTTTCCTATGTGTTGTAAATCCTACATGATGTCAGGGAGATGCGATCAGCGGCAGTTATGTTGACTGAGACTCCATCTACGAGATTAGGTTATGTCTTGAGCCAGTCTCTTTTGAGATATGAAAGAGAGAAGGGAGCAGAAGACAGGGAACTCATACCACCAGAAAACAAGAGCCAAGAGAATAGTGGGCCTTTGGACCCGGGGTCCTTGCACTGAGAAGCTCCTCAACAGGGGAAGATTGATGACAAGGACCTTCCCCCAGAGCCAACAGAGAGAGAAAGCCTTCTCCCGGAACTGGTGCCCTGAATTTGGACTTCTAGCCTCCTAGACTGTGAGAGAATAAATTTATCTTTGTTAAGGCCATCTACTTGTGGTATTTCTGTTATAGCAGCACTAGATAAATAAGACAGATGGCAAGTTCCATCTACAATTATTCAGATACAAAAGAGGTTTCAGCAAGTTGGTGGAATGTTTACAAACATCCTCGGTCTCTGAAATGCTGGATGGGGAAGAAAATGGTCCCACACTTTTCTAGGTTTCCCTCCCCGTGAATGCCCTCCCGACTCTTTCCAACACTGTGATGTTTCAAATCGCAGCTCTTGTCAGAAGCCTTCCAGCCTGGAGTACTGCCTGCCCTGCTCCATACTGTTTGCTAGTACCTACACTCTATACCCATCATTCCCTGCCTGTAATTCTTAGTATCCTCTTCATAAATTTCATATTAAATGCCCTCAAATGACTGCGAGCTCTTTGAAGATTTGTTGTTGGTAAATGCCCAACAGTTGGCTCCTGACTCATGGTGACCCCATGCACAATGGAATGAAAAACTGCCAGGTCCTGTACCATTCCCACGATCAATTGCAGATCAGACCACTGTGCCTACAGAGTTTTCACTGGTTGATTTTCAGAAGTAGATCGCCAGGTCTTTCTTACTAGTTTGTCTTAGTCTGGAAGCTCTGTTGAAGCCTGTTCAGCATCACAGCAACACACAGGCCTCCACTGACAAACAGGTGGTGACTGCATATGAGGTACACTGGCCAGGAATCAAACCAGGGCTTCCCACATGGAAGGCAAGAATTCTACCAATAAACCACCACTGCCCTCTCCCTGAAGACTGAAAACAATGAGCTCAAACATAACAATGATTGTGAGGATGGCACAGGACCAAGCAGTGTTTCGTTCTGCTGCACACAGGGCCGCTCTGAGTCGGAACAGACTGGACGGCACCTAACAACAATTGCCATTGAGCTGACTCCAATTCATGGGACCCAATATGTATCAAAGTAGAACTGTGCTCTATAGAGTTTTCAATGATTTTTCAGAAGTCGACCTCCAGTCCTTTCTTCCAAGGTGCATCTGGGTAGACTCAAACCCCTAATGTTTTGGTTAGCAACTGAGCACATTAACCATCTGCACCACCCAGCGACTCTCTCCTTGAAGATAAGGACCACATAATGTGTCTTTGTATTTTTGTATCTTTGACTTCTCTGAAACATTTCTAACTCCAACTTCTAAGAAAGTCATGGGAGCAGAGTCTGACCTCTTCTAACTTCACAAGGGGGAAGGAGAATCAAGATCAACAGCCCAAGGCTGATTCCTAAGATGCAGAGGTCAGACATGCCTTCTCTCTCCACCATCTTTACCAATTCTGACACCAACCATCCCTCCCGGCACTCTACCTCTGCTGGGTTCTGCAATTCACTGCAATGGACACACAGAGCATACTCATGATTATAAGGTTTATTAGGGAAGTAACAGGTTAAAATTCAGGTTCAGGAATGCTCAGGGTACAGTTCTTTCATCAGGACAGCCTCTGTCCAGCCGTGCTCGCAGGCAGGCCTCTCCCTGGCCCTGGGCCTCTCCTCTGCTCAGGCAGTGTTACAAAGCTCTTTTATCTCAGCGGATAAGTGCCCGGAGGCACCCTACTCTTCCAGCAAGCCTCCTGCCCAAAGGCACTCAGCTTTCTCACTCAGTGGGCTGTGCTGTCTCCTGCTGGTCTCTCCAGCCACTGTTTCTCTGCCACTACTTCTCGCTGCCTTCAGTGTTACAGCTCTCTCTCTTTCTGTCTCCTGGTTCTAGGAGCTTCTTAGTGCAGGGATCCCAGGTCCAAAGGACGCGCTCTGCTCCTGGCTACTCTTCCTTGGTGGTGGTGGGATCCTTTCCTTCCCACCTGTGGGATGGCTCATTTCAATTCCCCTGGTGGGTCATTACCCTATCTGCATAGTGGAGTTACAAGACCATGGTGAGAAAGGCCATACAAAAGCTATATATCCCAGTGCAAGCTCAGAGTGAAAAGTAGAAGCCCAAAGTTTTAAACAGTTAAAACATCGCCCCCCACCCCCCGCCTCCACCATATGCTTAAGGAACGGCTGAGTAAATTAAACTGTAAATCTGAGAAAGCAGAGCAATTTCTCCACTGCCTAGGCAAGCTAGCCAGTCAAGGTCAATGGTACTAAAAAGAATAAAATAAAATCATGATTTAAAAAAAAATCCAAACCCGCTGCCATGGAGTCGATTCCAACTCACACGATTAAATGTTCAGGCTGAAATTTGCTACAAAAGCAAAGAACAGCTTTCCAATTACAAACTTATTTTGAGATCCTATTTTCATATCTGACATGTAATTATTACTGTAGGAGCTGGACTGAGTGAATTTTTTTGAAATGTAGTCAACAAGGATTGCAAGTGTAATATTTTCAGTAAATGATTTGGAAGAATGGGGGTGTCAAGCACCCATGCTCTAGTACAAAGAAGTGCAAATGGCTACAACAACAATTGCATGAAAACATGAGCAATTACATATAAACATGTAGAGAAACATGTAGTCAGACAGATGGTGGTGGCGGTGGTGCCATCAAGTCTATTCCAACTCACAGTGCACTCGCGTGACAGACCAGAACTACCCAATAGGATTTCCTAGGCTGTAATCTTTATAGGAGCAGATAGCCAGGTGTTTCTCCCACAGAGCTGTTGGATAGGTTTGAACCGCTGACCTTTTGGTTTGCAGCCAAGGCCTTAAACGCTACCCCACCAGGGCTCCATAGGTAGGTAAATGGGTGGCTGCCATCGAGTCAACCCCAAGTCATACAACAGAAGGAAACACTGCCCAGCCTTACATCATCCTCACAATTGCTAGTAGGTTTGAGTCCATCGTTGCCACTACTGTACCAATCCATCTCACCAAGGGTCTCCCTCACCCGCACTGGTCCCCTACTTCACCAACACGGTGTCCTCCTCCAGCAAGTGATTTTCCCTGATGACGTGTCCAAAGCAAGCACATCTGACAATGTTCTGCTTTGATCAATAGAGTTTTCACTGGCTGATTTTCAAAAGGAGGTCTCCAGGCCTTTCATCCTAGTCTGATCCTGGAAGCTCTGCTGAAACCTGTCCACCACAGGTAATCCTGCTGGCATTTGAAGTGTTGGTGGTATAGCTTCTAGCATCACAGTAACACACAAGCCACCCCTATAGGATAAATTGAGAGACGGGTACTGGATACATGTAGATACAAATATATACATGTACATTCACATATACATACACACATAAGTATGTCTTTGCTGTTCTATTTGTTTTTTTGGATCAATGATTTGGTATAATTATTCGAGTTTGGGGAAGGTCTTCACTTGAGCTATAAACTATGAAGCTAGAGTTAGACCATCGTTGGCCCTTTCCCCTTGTACTTTGGAAATGTGTGGGTGTTGGTTCCCGCCCCCAGCACCGCCCATCACAACTGCAGGTGAGAAGCATCACTCTCCTCCCAGCCCAGCCCACCAGGCCCTACCATCTGGGACCAATTCCAGGACAGATGGAACAAGGACCCCGCAGCAACCCAAAGAGAAATCTTAATTACAGCCCTCAGTAGGGAGTGATCACGGCGAGCCTGGTCAGCTCTCAGATTGCAGCTCAGGTAGGCTCTGCTGAAATGTAATGATCCTAGGGCAAATAAGCCCTGTTATTTGGTAAAAGCAATGTGGCAGCAAGATACACATACTCACATATGCTCATGCCTGTGCACGCACACGCACACACACACACAATTTTTCTCTTTCCACCTAACTTCCATAAAAATCTCTAGATCCCAGAGATGACAGATGTGGATTTATCTTCCACTTCGGTATGGTTGGGCGACCCTGAGTGGCACAAACGGTTATCGAGCTCGGCTGCTAACCGAAAGGTAGGAGGTTTGAGTCCACCCAGAGATGCCTCAGAAGAAAGGTTTGCCAATTTACTGAAAAATCAGCCACTGAAAACCCTATGGAGCACAGTTCTACCTGACACACATGAGGTTGCCATGAGTCCAGGTCAACCTGACAGGAACCGGTGGTTCAGTATGGTTAACTTTCCATTCAATTCTGAGTTCTAACAGCTTTAGGTTAATAGGGAGAATGTTCACATTATGCCCTTATGCTGATGCATGCCACAACATGGGCAAACGTAGAAAATATTATGCTAAGCAAGTAAGTCAGTCACCAAAGGACAAATACTGTATGATCACAATTATATGAAATAAGCAAATACAGAGAAACCAAAAATGATTAACAGTTACTAAGAGATGGGAGGAGGGGGAAAGAGGGAGTTTTTGCATAGGGTGCAGTAAATGTATATTAATTGTAATGGGATAATTTGGAAAAAGATAGCAAGAATCCACACTGCAGATACAAAAGCTAACTCAAAATGGATCAAAGACCTAAATGTGAAAGCTAAAAAACTATGACGTTTTAGCTGGAAAATAACATAGGTACTAAACTAGGAGACCTAATTTTTTTCAGAAATAGATTATCAGATACAACTACAAACAGAAGACAAATTAGGTAACTGGGACCTCCTAAAAATTAAATACTTATGCTCATCAAAAGAGTTTAAAAAAAAAGAGCCTACAGATAGGGAAAAAAAATCTTGGGGAACAACATATCTGATAAGGGTCTAATGTCTAAAATATACAGAAAACTTCAACAATTCAACAACAAAAAGACAAACAATCCAATTCAAAAATGGGCAAAGACATAAACAGACACTTTATCAAAGACAACATTCAGGCAGCTAACAAACACATGAAGAGATGCTCACAACCATTAGCCATCAGAGAGATGCACATCCAAACTACAATGAGATACCAGCTCATCCTGGCTAAAATGGCAATGTTAAAAAAAAAAAAAAAAACACACAGAAAACAACAAATGCTTGTGAGGTTGTCGGGAGAGTGGAACCCTTATCCACTGCCAGTGGGGTTGTAAAATGGTACAACCACTATAGAAAACAGTATGGAGCTTCCTTAAAAAGCCAGAAATAGACATACCTTACGATCCATCAATCCCACTCCTAGGTATAAACTCTAGAGATCTAATAGCAGTGATAAGAATAGACATATGCACATCTATGTTCACTGCAGCATTATTCACAATAGCAAGAAGATGGAAGCAACCTAAGTGCCTATCAACAGATGAATGGATAAACGAATTGTGGTACATACATACAATGGAATACTACACAGCAACAGAGAATAATGACTTCTCAAAATATATTATAACATGAGAATACTACTATAAAAAGTCATGAAAAGGTTTACACACAGAAGAAACATTCTCTGATGGTTAGCAGGGATGGGAGGGGGAGGGAGGGAAAATCATTAACTAGAAAGTAGACATGTGTTAACTTTGATGAACAGAAAGGCAGTATACAATATGGAAGAAGTCAGCACAACAAGACCAAGGCAAGGGAAGACATTGAGAGGTATGCAATAATAAAAGGTAAAGACAGTAAATACTATAAGAAACACAATCCCGTAATAACAGTAATAACAAACAATAACTTATGAGTGGATATATAAGTAGATATACGTCTTAGTTATCTAGTGTTGCTGTAACAGAAATACCACAAGTGGATGGCTTTAACAAACAGAAATTTATTTCTTCACAGTAAAGTAGGCTAAAAGTCCGAGTTTAGGGCATCAGCTCCAGGGGAAGACTTTCTCCTTCTGTTGGCCTTCTCATCAATGTTCCCCTGCACTGGGACCTTCTCTGCACAGGGAACCTGGGTCCAAAGGACACGCTCTTCTCCCAGTACTGCCTTCTTGATGGTATGAGGTCCCCCACTCTCTGCTCACTTCCCTTTCCTTTTATCTCTTGTAAGATGTCTTAGGCTGGGTTCTCTAGAGAAACAAAACCAGTAAAGTGTATAAATATACAGAAAGAGAGATTTATATCAAGGAAACAGCTCACGCCGATTGTAGAGGCTAGAACGTCCCAAGTCCGTGGATCAGGGTAGAGGCCTCTCCCAACTCATGCAGCCGCAGAAGCTGGCAAGCTCAAGATCGGCAGGCGGGAGAGGAGGGCTCCTGCTCACAGGCTGTGCAGATCGACGAATCCCAAGTTCAGCAGATAAGCTGACAGCTCAAGTCCCAAGAACTGGAGATGAGGCAACAGGAGGCAGCCGCAGGATCCAGTAAGAACAAAAAGCCAGAACATCTGCTTATATTGAGATGCTGGCCACACCCCCAAGGAGACTCCCTTTCATCTGACTGGCTACTCACAATATATTCAACCATGGGAGTGATTACATTAAAACACTGAGAATCATGGCCCAGCCAAGTTGACACACAATCTTAACCATCACGTAAGATAAAAGGTGGTGCAGGTCACACCCCAGGGAAACTTCCTTTACATTGGATCAGGGATGTGAACTTAGGAAGGGTGCTACAATCCCACCCGAATCCTCTTTAACATAAAATTACAATCACAAAATGGAGGACAACCACTCAATACTGGGAATCATGGAGCAGCCAAACTGATAACACACATTTTGTGGGGACATAATTCAATCCATGACAATATGTATGTGGAACAGGTGGGGGAGAGCATATGGGAGTACACCCACATGCATATGTAGGTTTGACTGTGGATATTTCTACATACATATTTGTACATGCTGCACATATATTCATATATACGATAGAGTACACGGGGGACACAGCCATGGAAACTTCCTAGACATAATCAAACAGTTCAAAGGACTAGTTTCTGGGCTTGAAGGCTAGGGAGCATAGTCTCAGGGGACATCCAAGTCAACTGGCATAACATAGCTCAAAAAGACAGTGTTCCACATCTACTTAGGTATCGGCTAGGGTCTTAAAAGCCTGCAAGCAGCCATCCAACTATTGGTCTCTTTCCATCTGGAGCAAAGGAGAGAAAACCAAAGACTCAAGGAGTAATTAGTCTAAAGGACTAATGGACCACAGGAACCACGGCCTCCACTGCCTAAGACCAGAAGAACTAGATGATGCCCAGCTACTGCTACAGATCGCTCTGACTGGGATCACAGTAGAAGGTCCCAGCTAGAGTAGGGAAAAAAAAGTAGAACAGAATTCAAATTCATAAAAAAGACCAGACTTACTGGTCTGAGAGAGACTGAAGGAAACCCTGAGACTATGGCCCTTAGACACTCTTCTGACTTGGAACTGAAGCCACTCCCGGAGATCACCTTTCAGCCGAGTAAGAGACAGACCTATGAAACAAACACATGTAAGGGAAGTGCTTCTTAGAACAATCACCTACATGAGACCAAATGGGCAACATCAGCCCAAAAGCAAAGATAAGAAGGCAGGAAGGGGCAGGAAAAGTGGACGAACAGAAATGAGGAACTCAGGATGGTAATGGCAGGAGCGCTGACACATTGTGAGGATTGTAACCATCGTCACAAAACAATTTGTGTATAAATTATTGAATGAGAAACTAATTTGCTCTGCAAACCTCCCCCTAAAGCACAATAAAGAAAAAAAATTAGAAAAAAGAACGACTGACTCCCAGGTTTTTGTCCGAGCTACGGGAAGGATGGAGCTGCCTTGAGCGAGAGGGCAAGGACAGGAGGAATGCGTGTCTGGTGGGGGTACACAGTGGTGGGGGTACACAATCTGCTGAAGCACTAGGATCAGGTGTGGGCACTGCTCTGGAAGAGTTTCCCCTCCTGAAACATGCCACTTGTGACTTTGCCCGGCCGGGCTCTGTACATACTGACAAGCGGGTCACAATTATTTTAATGTAGGCATGTGCAAAGCTAGTACACCCTTCAGTGTGGAAGTGCAAGTTTTGATAACTGGATTAAAAGGATAGAATGTTGGGGCTGCTTTTGGGGCCAGGGACTCTCTACGGAGATTCTAGAATGCCTTGTGCTAAATATCAGACAGAGAAAGTGAAACAAAATGCCAAACCAACATGCTAAACCTTGCTGCAATCACACCATTTGACACTTGAGAAGATTACCCATAATCTTGTGTTCCTTACTTCAGGAAATAAATCAATTGGAAAAACGAAGTGCTATGGAAAAACAAAAGCATATGGAAAAAACAAAGTGCTACATCTTGAGGGGAAAAATTAAATTTAAAGAAACCTCAGTTTCTGCTTCAGTAGAAGAGACACCAGCAACCACATGCATGACCACTGACGTATTTTTTTTTATTACTGTGGCAAAAATATATATTACCAAAACATTTGCCCATTCAACAATTTTTACATGTACAATTCAACAACAGATTATGTTCATCATGTGACGCAACCATTACCAACATCTGTTTCCAGATTATTCCACTCCCATTAACAGAAACTCAGTGCCCCCTAAGCAAAGACTCTCCCTTCTCCTCTCCCTCCCACCCCTGGAAACCTCAAATAAGCTCTGGTCTCTATGGATGTGCCTATTCTAGATACTTCATAGAAGCGAGATCATATGCTATTTGTTCTTCTGTGTCTGACTTCTCACTCAGCATGATGTTCTCAAGGTTCATCCACGCCGCAGCATGTATCAGGACTTCTCTTTCTGGCAGAGTAGTATTCCATTGTATGAACAGACTGCTGGCCCCCCAAGCTGTGTGATCCTGCACCTCCATTTTTAACTTTGCTGTGTCCATTTCCTCATCTGTAAAATATGGATGAGGAGCCCTGGTGGTTCAAAGGTTAAGCACTTGGCTGCTAACCGAATGGTCTGTGATTCAAACCCACCCAGTGGCTCACAGGAGAAAGACCTGATGATCTGCTTCCAGGAAGATTACAGCCTAGAAAACCCTATGAGGCTGTTCTACTCTGTCAGATGGGGTTGCTATGAGTCAGAATTGATTTGATGGCACCCAACAATAATAACAAAATATGGATGATACAATATCTACTTCATAGGGTTGCCCTAAAAATGAAAGGAAATACTGTACGAAAGTGCTCGTAGCGCAGTGCTCAGGACTCAGTAAGAGCTCAGTGCTGCCAGCTCCTATTATTTAACTCCAGGAATGACCTTGTGTGTTTCCTGCTGGGTGGAGGCACTTCAGCATCTCACACACCTGGTGTGTGGGGACCTGGCCCTCTTGGCCTCACCGTTACAGGGGTAGACCCATTCTCAGGCCTCTCTGATCTGTCTGTTCTTCGAGTCCAGACCTTTGACGCAAAACAATCCCCAAGCAAAGGAAGCATACGGAGGGAAGGGAAGAGAGGAAGCATTTGTTTGGTAACTGCCACCATGCTAGGCACTGTGCCAAATGTTTCTATTATCACATTTCATCTTCACAACATTGTGACTGTTAATGTTATGCATCAAGTGGCTAGGCTATGGTTCCAGCAGTTTCGCCAAACACTAGTCTAGTTGCTGTTCCATAATGCAATGCAACGCAATAACAATCACTTTCTATAATGTAATCTAATGTGATGTAATCAATCAGCTGAAAAGGGATTTCTTGGGATGTGGTCTGCCTTCAGAGTATAAGATAGATACTTTGGCAAAACTCACTCTTGCTCCTTGTCATGGACTGAATAGTGTCCCCCCAAAATATCTGTCAACCTGGCTAGGTCATGATTCCCAGTATTGTAGGATTGTGTACCATTTTATAATCTGATGTGATTTCCTTACGTGTTGTAAACTCTATCACTATGATGTAATAAGATGGATCAGCGGCAGTTATATTGATGAGGTCTACAAGACTAGGTAGTAGTGTCTTAAGCCAGTCTCTTTTGAGATACAAAAGAGAGAAGCGAGCAGAGAGAAATGGGAACCTCATACCACCAAGAAAGCAGTGCTGGAGGCACAGCGTGTCTTTGGACCTGAGGTTCCTGCACAGAGAAGCTCCCAGACCAAGGGAAGATTGATGACACAGACCTTCCTCCAGAGCCAACAGAGAAAGCATTCCCCTGGAGCTGATGCCCTGAATTTGGACTTGTAGCCTACTAGACTGTGAGAGAATAAATTTCACTTTGTTAAAGCCATCCACTATGGTATTTCTGTTATAGCAGCACTAGACGACTAAGACACTCCTCATTCTGCACTCTGTCACTTGACCTACGGATCTTGGGATGCAAGCCTGCAGGAGTCCCCAACCTGCCACCTGACATACAGAATTTGGATTTGCTAGTGCCCACAATCACGTGAGCCAATTCCTTGAAGTAAATCAATCTCGCTCTCTTTCTCTGGTTTTGTGTCTCTAGAAAACTCTCTAAGACAAACATCCTTTGATGATGGGCTAATGGGAGGAGGTATTAAGACAGATGAAAAGTCTGGATGGCTGGGAAAAGTCAAAGCCATGATTTACTCAAATCTGCATGAACTCAAAGCCCCAAAAAATCTGATCCCACTAGTCCAGCACCTTCTCCACCCTACATTCAGACACTATGAATCTATTTACTACCTACCACCTCCCATATATAGATCTTTTGGTTTCATCCTACATTTTCTGATCACTAGGTCTTTTTTCTCTGCCTAAACCAAAATGCCTACTGTTACGTATTGAATTGTGTCCCCCTAAGAATGTATGTTGAAGTCCTAACCCCTGAATCTATGATACAGAGTCTTTGAAGAGGTTACCAGTTAGGTTAGCATGAGGTCATGCTGGAGTAAGGTAGGTCCTAATCCTGTATGACCGGTGTCCTTATAAAAGAGGAGAAGAGACCCAGAGACGGGGAGACAGAGAAAAGATGCCATGTGATAACACAGTTATGATGTAGCTGCAAACCAGGGAACGCTTGGAGCCACCAGAAGCTGGGTGAGAGACATGGGACGGATTCTCCCTCAGAGCCTCAGAATGAATCAACATGATGGATACCCTGATCTGGAACTCTTATCCCCCAGAACTGTGAGATAAGGAACTTCTGTTCTGATAAGTCCCCCAGTTTGTGGTATTTTGTTACAGCAGCCCTAGGAAACTAGTACATCTACTTAATCTTTCCTCTTCAGTTTTTACCAGATCCACACTTTAAATCCTGATCTCCACTTTGTGACTCACTCTTATCTATTGCTGTTCTAGAATCCCTGGGTGGAGAAAACAGCACTATGCTACTAACTGAAAGGGTGGCTGTTCCAAACCACCCAGAGGTGGCACGAAAGAAAAGCCTGGCCATTTTCTTCCAAAAGGTCACAGCCTTGAAAACCCTACGCAGTGCGGTTCTACTCTGCACACATGGGGTAGCAATGAGTCGGAACTGATTCAATGGCAACTGTTCGTTTGTTGTTGTTGTTCTTGGCTGCCATGGAGTCAACTCCAATTCATGGTGACCCCATGCACAATGGAATGAAATACTGCCTGATAATGCACCATTACCCAAGATTGGCTGTGAATCAGACAATGTTCCATTGTGCTCCACAGGGTTTTCATTGGCCGATTTTCAGAAGTCGATTTCCAGGTCTTTCTTCCTAGTCTATCTTAGTCTGGCAGCTCCACTGAGACCTCTTCAGCATCATAGCAACACATAAGCTTCCACTGACATAGAGGTGTTGGCCGCACATGAGATACATTGGCCAGGAATCTAACCCAGGTCTCCTGTGAGGGAGGCAGGGATTCTGCCATTGAACTAACCACTGCCTCACTCTTATCTATATCTAACATACACACGGATCCATACCGCAAATAATTGAAACTAAGAAAACCTTCTTACACCTGTGTAAAATGTTACAATGTGTCATATTTTTTCCTACCTGATTTTAACCCACAGCAAGCATACCTTGAAATACAGGATCCAGCAGATCCCTCCAGGCTGGCCAGACTTCCTGGCTTGCTTCTGCTGGCCTGTCTATTGTTGCCCGCCTCCAGGCCAGCTAACTCTGCCCAAAACTACTTGGTCCTCCACTTGCCACATCAAACCAGTTACATACCTGTGCTCTAGTCTAGCAAATGAGGAACTTTTGTCACCTTTTGAAAGTGACTACTACTAGATGGAAGCAGCCATTAGTGGTTCACTGGTAGAAATCTCGCCTTCCATGCGGGAGACCCTGGCTGGATTCCCAGCCAATGCACCTCATGCACAGCTACCACCTGTCTGTCAGTGGAGGCTTGCATGTTGTCAGGATGTTGAACAGGTTTCAGCAGAGCTTACAGACTAAGACAGACTAGGAAGAAAGGCCTGTCAATCTACTTCTGAAAATCAGCCAGTGAAAACCTTATGGATTACAAGCATCCGATTTGCAACCAATCATGGGGATGGCACAGGACTGGGCAGGGTTTCATTCTGTTGTGCATGGCTTGCCATGAGTCGGGGGCGAACTCGAAGGCAGCTAACAACAACTATCAGATGGAGTCACACATTTTTCATAAATTTGGGTCATTTCTGGTCCTCCAGACATGATTTATATTTGGCCTACCAACAATTAAGTTTCACCTCCGCAAGCTTCCATACTGCCAGACACCAATGGGCAAGTAGTTGATATAATGACTAAATATCATCCTCCAAGTTTCAAGGTACTTCAAAAAAAATTTTTTTTTATTATTCAGTAGCGAATAATCCCTGGCAAAGTTGTGAGCCAATTCCTATTACGTAAAGCTACAAATTGTATTATAAAGAAATACTCCTTTTCATGAAGGGAAGATAATGAGGGCAACATTAGCTGTCTACAACCAGAAAGCAGAAAATGCAAACCACCACCAAATTGTCTTCAGCTAATACAGAGACCTAATATTTCATCATCTAGCCAAGATCATTATCATTATCCAAGTTAAGTCATACCAAAACCCATTGCCGCTGAGTTGATTCCAACTCACAGCAACCCTTTAAAACAGAGTAGAACTGACGCACAGGCTTCCCAAGGCTGTAATCTTTACAGAGGCAGACTGCCACATCTTTCTCCTGTGGAACAGCTAGTGAGTTTGAACCGCAGTCAAGCGCTTTAACCAGGGCTCATTAAGTTAACTCATAGCAATTAATTAATGGCATCAAAGTTTGTCATTGTGATCTTATTTTTGCTTTACATAATCTAGATGTGAGATGACACAGAAATGACACTAGATCGTTGCTAAAATAATGATCAATGGCCATGATTTTAGATTTTAGATTCCCAGCATCCTTGACTGTCTTAAATGTAAACTACCTTTTAAACCCACCCAAACATATTTGAGACGGTATATAAGCCTCCTGATTTGCACTAAGAATTTGATTGTCTCTTTCTTCTCTCAGCAGTGCTAACTATATTTGAATATACCAAACAATTTAACCATCTCAACAGATTTAGGATCAAAGCAAGCATGAAATAATTTCCCCTGCTTTGTGCAGCAAAATTCTTTCTGTAATCAAGTCAACAAAATGGAAAGGAGATAATGCAATCAAAAGGCGTGACGTCAGGGCTTATAGGAAATGTAATTGCTAAGAGTATCATATGAAATCATACGAAATTGTTTCTTTTGCTTCCTCAATTCTCAGTGGGGAGGTAACTGCAGCTAAAACAATGTTTTCCCACTATAGCGCTCTTCAAGACGCTTTAAGAATAAAATTGCTTTCCAAAAACCAAATCCACTAGACGGTAGGATCGCCTAATAAGGGTGGTTGTGGCAACCTGAAGCTTTGGGTCATTTAGAAGTTAACACGCAAGGATCAGTACGGATGCGCCTGAAGCCACCGTTGGGGCTGAAGCCAGGCAGAGGCTCTGGTGAGAGACAGAACAGGACCTGCCTCCTGGCCTCCCAGGTTAGCACCTATTCTCATTATGGGAGCCTCCAGGGGTGAGGAGCTTGCAAGTCAGAAGAGGAGAAACCACCAGAAGTGTAAGAAAAAAAAAATCAGTGTTTTACTGTGGACCCTTCTAAGGAGCTCTGGCAGCGCAGCAGTCACACGCTCGGCTGCTGACCAAAAGGTCTGTGGTTCGAACCCAGCAGCAGCTCCTCATGAGAAAGATGCGGCAGTCTGCTTCCATAAAGATTACAGCCTTGGAAACCCTACAGGGCAGTTCTGCTCTGTCTACAGGGTCGCTGTGAGTTAGAATCCATCCGACGGCCATGGGTTATGGTCTTCTAAGCTTTGACTCTTCAGAAGAAGGCACAGGTTTCCTTGATACCTGTCTGATCACTACACATTTTTGAGGCAGATCAGAGGCCAACTGCCTGGGTTAGAGTTGTAGCTGCTGGTTCCTGTGTGTTCTAGAGGAACTCTCCACTTCTCAGAGCCTCTTTGAAGGAGAACCTGAGTACTGGTTTCATAAGGTGGCCCTCAGAATACACAATAAAGCAGGTGAAGCACAGGGGCTGCCTACCGTGCTAAGCACTCAAGAGTGCAGGGACTTTGCCCATCACTTGGACCAGCTTGTAACATGACTGAGGCTTTGGCACTTGTGTGGCAGGCTTCTCACCTTCCATGCAGGAGACCCGTGCTCAATTTCCAGCCAATGCACGTTATGAGCAGCCATCCATCAGTGGCGATTTGTGTGTGGGGATGGCGCAGGACCAGGCAGTGTTTAGTTCTGGTGTACAAAGGGTCGCTATGTGTTGGAACCGACTCTACGGCACCTAACAACCTCAATGTGTTCAAGAGCCTCCCAGGTGCTTCCAGTAAAATGATACCCTGAACCTGCGGCGCCCTCCTAGCTGTCTCTCCTGGCTATCTCAGGGTCTGTAAACAACCTGAACATTCCCATTAAAACGTGGCCTGGATCTGCAGCCTGTGAACATGACGAGCTGCTGGGCAGGGTCTCTTGGGGGGCAGTAAGCGGGGATTCCAGAGGGTTTCTGCTCCCGACCTCTATCAGCCAGTTTTAAGTAATCAGGAAAAATCAGCTTGTCAATGAAGCCTAATGTTCAGAGTCAGAAAGTGGGAATGCCAAGATTTTCATTTGTTTCCTGGTGTGGTTTTAACCCCAGTGAACACTCAGGAGAGGTGTTCCATCACAACATGATTTCTAAAGTTCACCCTTCTATGAAGAGTTTCAGTTGATTAAAGCGTCCAGTTTTTGTTCCACATCTCCAAAAGCTAATGAGATACCAGGGGCTGGGGGAGGGGCAGTGGGCATTACTGCTTAGGGGTGCAGGGTTTCTGTTTGGGGGAATGAAAACATTTTAGGAACAAACAGCAGTGACAGGTACACAACATGGTGAGTGTGATTAACGCCACTGGATTGTACACTTGAAAATGGTTAAAATGGCAAATTTGACATTGTATATATTTCACTACAATTTAAAAAAAAAAAGCTAATCAGATGAACATTAGGATTGTGGCAGAGAAAATTGTTACACTGTTGTCAACAGAAAGCAGGCCAACTTAGGGAAGCACTGCATTGTCAAAACTCGGTGTGTGTATAAAATCCTCCTGGGCAATACATGTTTCTATACTCCCTTGTTTCGGGGATGACAGGACAGATTATATTTCATTTTAGCCCTGACTTCACCAGGAATAATTCATTGTTTTAACTATAATCAGATAATTACGGTGAATAGACACTTTGTGGTAACTGCACAAGGTAAAAATTTAGAGTAATATTGGTATATTAAATGACCCTATTTCTATGTTTTAATTGTATTAAGCTAATACAGCAGCTTACTCATTGTGATTGAATTAGGTTAAATATCAGTCGAGGTTCATCATACTGAACACGAACAGTGCCTATCTGCACTGCAACTTGTGGTGTTGGACCTGTCCCTTACAACCACATTTATATTTGAAGCATAATGAAATTTAACTGCATGCGACAGTCACAACAAAAACAGAACGGAACGTAAGAAGCACAAGCGAATTTTCTCATCTAATCCTCACAAGAGTGAGGCATTAGTGGTTCAAGGTAAAATCCTCACCTTCCATGCTGGAGACCCGGGTTTCTCAGCCAATGCACTGCATGCACAGCCACCACCCATCTATCAGTGTTGCTAGGATGATGAACATGTTTCAGCTCAGCTTTCAAACTAAGACCGACTAGGAAGAAAGGCCTGGTGCTCTACTTATGAAAATCAGTCAATAAAAACTCAACAGATCACAGAGGTCTGACCTGCAAGCAATCACAGTGATGGCACAGGACCAGGCAGCATTTGCTTCCATCGTGCATGGGTTCAGCCAACTCCACAGCAGCTAACAACAACAATCCTCACAGAGCAGTCTCCTACCTCCCCCTGTAAGCATCTAACAGATTCCGAGCAGATCAATAACTTGCCTAGGCTGCACTGAGCCAGGCTGGATCCAGGCTCCAGTCCCGGGGCCAAATCACCACTCAACCCGGCTCGCCCGCCCGTATGTATGTACCTGCAAATCCCTCACTGTTTGAGGACGAAAACACAATTTCTCACATTATGCACATATGACTCCATTTTGGCTCCTGGGCAGGGCTCTAAAGTTACATCTTCCCAAGGGTGAAGGAAAGAAATCTCACCTTGGAAAGTGCACAAGAGAAAGGGGACTTAATACTCAATTCCAGCAGCTTTCACGGCTGCCCACAACACAGCACTATACAGCAACCCTGCCATACTCTCTGAGAAACTCAGTATGGACATGTTTGTCTCCTGGAGACTTCCTAGCACTGCAGTTCTCCGTTTTTAAACTTCAACTACACTTTTTACTGCAATTTAATTTTTTTTAATATTATTTCTTTTAATTTTCACACCATTTCTGATTTTTCCAAATGAAGAAGTGCTGAAAAGACTCAAGTACTTAAGAAGTACCGAGTACTGAAAAGTATATATTCATGGCCCAAATAGGAAAATATTACATGGGTACTACTATAGCACAAAGGAGCCCTGGTGGCACAACAAATAAGCACTCAACTGCTAACCAAGAGGTAAGCAGTTTGAACCCATCCAGCAGCTCTGCAGGAGAAAGACCTGGCGATCTGCTCCCGTAATTTACAGCCTAGAAAACCTTATGGGGAGTTCTACTCTGTCATATGGGGTTGCTATGAGTCAAAGTCAAGTCAACAACACACGCAACACTGTAACACAAGCGTCATTATGGTCAAGCAAAAGGGCAGAGGGCTGTGTGGGAACAGCTGGTGGCCACGGCTGGTTCCTGGACTGTGACAGGTTAGTTTTCTGTTGCCGTGTACTAAATTATACCAAAATGTAGCGGCTTAACAATAAACTGGGTGGTTCTGGCTCAGGGTCTCTTATGTACTCAACTTGTCGTCCACAGCTGCAGGCATCTGCAGGCTTGATGGAGGCAGGAGGATCCGCTTCTAAGACGGTTTGTGCACAGGGCTGTCCACAAGGACCTCTCCACAGAGCTGCTTGAGTGTCCTCACACATGGCAGCTGGCTTCTCCCAGAGCAAGTGAGCCAAGAGAGAGGAAGACAGAGTGGCAGTGTCTTTTATGACCTATCCTTCAAAGTCACACACCGTCATTCCCATAATATTCTATCAGTTATAATATGCTATTGATATTGATCAGCCTTCTTCATTATGGGAGGGGACTAATCAGGATGTGAATATCAGGAGGGAAGAATTATTGGGCGCCATCTTGAGGGCTGGCTACCCCATACGGTCTCCCAGATAACAACGGACATGCTGGGACCTTGGAGGGATAAGAAAGGTCAGGACTGAGTCTAGAGCTTAGAGACTGGCCGACCTTGTACCAGGAGAGCCACCAGTCCAAATTCCAGGACCCAACAGTGACTAGCAAATACAGAGTCAAATGCGATAACAAAAATACCAAAGATCAAAGGTGGTCCAATTCAGAGATAGGTGAGGCAATGAGATCTTCTCAGTAAGACAACTTCTAGAATCAAACAGATGGCAGTATTGTCATTCCAAATGATCCTCTCAGCTTGGGGCAAGATTCCAGGCAGCAGCTGGGGAAAGAGAGTCCAGCCCTCTGAGAAAGGAATTCGCTGTGGATCGGGGTAGGTCTCTGGGTTGTCAAGAGAATGTGTATCAATCAGAAAGCAAAACATCAGTTGGAGGAGAACATTGAGTACAGTGGCCCCATGGGTGCCCACGACCCTTCCCCAAAATCTTGGATATGAGGCAAGGAACACCTGCACAATGTCCAGAGTCTGTTCCTTGGTAGATCTAAGTTTTATGGCTAGCTGTCACGGAAAGCTCTGGATCTAGGTCAAGTTGAGCATTATGGTTGACATTACATATTGCTTGAGGCTGAGGGAAGTTGAGGGAGTTACAAGCTGATAAGGCAAGTTCTTAATAACATCACTGCATCATTCAAGTCCCCATGGTAAAAATGGTTAATGCACTCGGCTGCTAACCAAAACATTGGAGGTTTGAATCTACCTAGAGGCGTCTCAGAAGAAAGGCCTGGCAATCTACTTCTGAAAAATCAGCCATTGAAAACCTTATGGAGCACAGTTATATCCTGACATACATGCAGTCGCCATGAGTCGAGACCAACTCGACACAAACTAGTTTTCATCAATTATGATTCTTTCAGGCCAAAGTAATAGAGAGTTATTGTTTCTTACATAATAAGAATCAGGAGACAGGCAGTGGCTGGCACTGGTTCAATGGCTGGAGCTGCTGGAATTTTCTGAAACTTACATTCACAGATGCAAGATGGTCACTGTAACTCCAGGCAGAGCATCCATATTCAAGGTGGAAATAGAGGAAAGGATCAGTCTCTACAACATCAACTCTTTTTATCAAGAATGCAGAAACTTACTTTGCAGGCTCCTAGCAGATTTCCATTTATGTATTATTGGCCAAAAGGAGGCTATATGTCCACGCTTAGCTGCAAGACAGGCTGGGAAAGTAGAAACTGACAAGGGAGAAGGCGCCAAGAAAGGCACTTGGATTAGCCATACACCAGGGTCTTCCACAAACTCTTTTCATCTCTTGTCTAGGACACATGCCATTATCAGAATTATACATTAATACAACTTCACCCGAAGCATGTTTTCCAGAACAATAGTCTTTCAAGATCCTCCATGAAAAAATAGGGCTTTAAGGGGAAAGAAGCCCTGGGAGCGCAGTGGTTAAAGTACTTGGTTGCTAATCAAAAGGTCAGCAGTTGGAACCCACCAGCCCCTCTGCAGAAGAAAGATGTGGCAGTCTGCATCTATAAAGATTTATAGCCTTGGAAGCCCTAAAGGACAGTTCTAGTCTATCCTACAGGGTCACTATCAATCAGCATCGACTCGACAGCAATGGGTTAATGGGAAAAAAGAGGTTAATGTCCCCCCATTAGACATGCACAAAGCACAACTTTACATAACTGACTTGAAGCCATCATTTTCTCCATGTGGCAGACACACATCTCAAATTTTGAAGAGCTTGGTATGAAAAAAAAATGTAAAATATCCATGAATAATTTTTATATTAATTACATGCTGAAATGATCATAATTGTGATGTATGGAGTAGATCACACACATTATTAATTTCACCTGTTTCTTTTTCACTTGTGTAATGGGACTGCTAGAAAGATTAAAATTATGCATGTGGCCCATGTCTGTGGTTCACATTATAGTTCTATTAGACAGTGTGTTTTAGACACTGTTTTCCCATTATCATGTTGTGTTGCCTTGGGGAAATCTTTAGGCCTCAGTTTCCCTGTCTACAGAATGAGGTGACCGGGACGCACTGCTCCCAGCATTAGCATTTGTAAATTGTCCAGACTGGTGCTTCTCCTCTTCCTTTCTCTGTCTGTTAAGAAACATAGACATTTAGTTGTCTTCTTGGGAAGTACACTGAGCTTAGAGAGGGTCAAGTCCTCGGTCTGCCACTTGCTGGCCATGGAACTTTGGAATGGTTGCTAAGGTTTTACTATCAGTTTCACGAGGTAAGAACCCATATTTGAAATGTTTTCAATAAAATCCTCCCTAAATGTTAAGCTGGCTCTTAGTAGAAATGTGGTTGTCTAAAAAGTGAGGGTGTTTAATCACAGCGACAGAAAACAATATCTCAGAAAAAGTCATTTGAATAGAGGGCCATCTTCCTACAGGCCGGCAGCTCACAGCCCACAGCCTAAAATGCTAGTTATTAGCTGCCACTGAGTCGACTCTGACTCATGGCAACCCCATGGGTGTCAGAGCAGAACTGTGCCCCACAGGGTTTTCAAAGGCTGGTTTTTCCAAAGTAGATCGCCAGGCCTTTTTCCAAGGTGCCTCTGGGTGGACTCACACCTCCCATTTTTTGGTTAGCAGCTGAGTGTGTTAACCATTTGCACCATCCAGGGGCTCCAGCCTACAACTCAGGAGTCCATAAAACGCCCCCCACAACAGTAGTGTTAGTCGGTTTCAATCACTGCTGAAGTCATGGGCAATTCTTGCTTAGGTTACCAGCAGGAAGGGAATCTCAGTAAGACAACAAATACTAGCCTGATACTACTCAGGTACCTGAAACACAGTGAGAGAAAAATCCAGCATGGCTTCTTCCCTCATGGGTTTTTTTTTTTTTTTTTTTTTTATTGTACTTTAGATGAAGGTTTACAGAACAAATAGCTTCTTGTTAAACAGTACACATACTGTTTTATGACAATGGTTAACAACCCCACGACATGTCAACACTGTCCCCTTCTCAACCTTGGGTTCCCTATTACCAGCTTTCCTGTCCCCTCCTGCCTTCTAGTCCTTGTCCCTGGACTGTTGTGCCCCATTAGTCTCATTTTGTTTTATGGGGCCGTCTAATCTTTGGCTGAAGGGTGGGTGAACTTCGGAGTGATTTCATTACTGAGCTAAAAGGGTGTCTGGAGGCCATACTCTTGGGGTTTCTCCAGTCAGTCTCTGTCAGGCCAGTAAGTCTGGTCTTTTTCTGTGAGTCAGAATTTTGTTCTACATTTTTCTCCAGCTCTGTCTGGGACCCTCTATGGTGACCCTGTCAGAGAAGTCAGTGGTGGCAGCTAGATGTTGTACTGGACTCAGTCTGGTGGAGGCCATGATAGCTGTGGTGCATTAGTCCTGTGGACTAATCTTTCCCTTGTATCTTGTTTTCTTCATTCTCCCTTGCTCCCGAAGGGGTGAGACTAGTGGAGTATCTTAGATGGCTGCTCAGAGGCTTTTAAGACCCCAGACTCTACTCACCAAGATAGAATGTAGAACATTTTCTTTATAAACTGCGTTATGCCAATTGAGCTAGATATTCCCCAGGACCATGGTCCCCACAGCCCTCAGCCCAGCAATTCAGCCCCTCAGGGAGTTTGGATGTGTCTATAGAGTTTCCATGACCTTGCCTTGTACAAGTTGTGCTGGTTTCCCCAGTACCGTGTACTGTCTTATCCTTCACCAAAGTTACCACTCATCTATTGTCTATTTAGTATTTCCCACCCCGCAGCCCTCCCATCCCTCGTTACCAACAAAGATTGTTGCTTTTTGTGTGTAAACCTTTTCATGAGTTTTTACAGTAGTTGTCTCATACAGTATTTGTCTTTTTGTGATTGACTTATTTCACTCAGCATAATGGCCTCCAGTTTCATCCATGTTATGAGATGTTCACAGATTCACCACTGTTCTTTCTCTTTGCGTACTATTCCATTGTGTGTATGTACCATAGTTTGTTTACCCATTTGTTTGCTGATGGGCATTTAGGTTGTTTCCATCTTTTTGCTATCGTGAACAATGCTGCAATGAACATGGGTATGCGTATGTCTATTCATGTGACGGCTCTTATTTCTCTAGGATATATTCCTAGGAGTGGGATTGCTGGATCCTATGGTGTTTCTATTTCTAGCTTTCTAAGTAAGCACCATATCATCTTCCAAAATGGTTGTATCATTTTGCATTCCCACCAGCAGTGCACAAGAGTTCTGATCTCGCTACAGCCCCTCCAACATTTGTTATTTCCAGTTTTTCTGATTCATGCCGGTAATGCTGGGGTGAGATGGTATCTCATTGTGGTTTTGATTTGCATTTCTCTAATGGCTAGTGATCACAAGCACCTCCTCATGTGTCTGATGGCCGCCTGAATGTCTTCTTTGGTGAAGTGTCTCTTCATTTCCTTTGCCCATTTTTTAATTGGATTATTTGTCTTTTTGTTGTAGAGGTGTTGGATTTTCTTGTAGATTTTACAGATTAGACCTTCGTCTGACTTATAATGTCCAAAATTTTTTTCCCAGTCTGTAGATTCTCTATTTGCTCTTTTGGTGAAGTCTTTTGATGAGCTAAGGGTTTGATTTTTAGAAGATCCCGGTTATCTACCTTATCTTCTGGAGTTTGTGTGTTGATGGTTATGGTCTGTATCCTGTTAATGCCGCGTATTACAGCCTCTAGTGTTGATTCTATTTTTTCGTCTATGAACTTTATAGTTTCTGGCTTTATATTTAGGACTTTGATCCATTTTGAATTAGTTTTTGTATATGGTGTGAGGTATGGGTCCTGTTTCATTTTTTTGCAGATGGACATCAGATTTGCCAGCACCATTTGTTAAAAAGACTGTCTGTTCCCCATCTGATGGACTTTGGACCCTTGTCGAATATCAGGTGACCATAAGTGGATGGATTTACAACTGGGTTCTCAATTCTGTTCCATTGGTCAACGTATCTGTCCTTGTACCAGTACCAGGCTGTTTTGACTACCATAGCTGTATAGTAGGTTCTGAGGTCACATAGTGCGAGTCTTCCTACTTTATTCTTCTTCAATAGTGCTTTACTCATCCGGGGCTGCTTCCCCTTCCATATAAAGTTAATAATTAGCTTTTCCATCTCTTTAAAGAATGCTGTTGGTATTTGGATCGGGATCGCATTGTATTTGTAAATTGCTTTGGGTACAACTATCATTTTCACAATGTTGAGTCTACCTATCCATGAGCACAGTATGTTTTTCCGTTTATGTAGATCTCTTTTGGTTTCTTGCAGTAGTGTTTTGTAGTTTTCCCCGGTTAGATTTATTCCTAAGTTTTTTGGGTTTTTTTTTTGGGGGGGGGGTTATTATAAATGGTATTGTTTTCCTGATTTCCTTTTCACCATTCTCTTTATTGGTGTATAGGAATCCAACTGATGTTTGTATGTTTATCTTGTATCTTGCTACTCTGCTGAATCTTTCTATTAGTTCCAGTAGTTTTCTTGTGCAGTCTTTAGGGTTTTCCATGTACAGTATCATATCACCTGCAAACAGGGACAGTTTAACTTCTTTGTTATCAATTTGGATGCCCTTTATTTCTTTGTCTTGCCTTGCTGCTCTAGCTAGGACTTCCAGCACAATGTTAAATAGGAGTGGTGATGAAGGGCATCCTTGTCTTGTTCCTGTTCTCAAGGGGAATGTTTTCAGCCTCTCTCCATTAAGAATGATGTTGGCCATTGGTTTTGCATAGAAGCCTTTTATTATGTTGATAAACTTCCCTCCTATTCCTATTTTAATTGAGAGTTTTTATCAGGAATGGGTGTTGGACTTTGTCAAGTGCCTTTTCTGCATCAATTGAATGATCATGTGATTTTTTTCTGTCCTTTTATTTATGTGGTGGACTACATTGATTGATTTTCTAATGTTGAACCATCCTTGCATACCTAGTATGAATCCTACTTGGTCCTGGTGTATTATTTTTCTGATATGATGCTGAATTCTATTGGCTAGAATTTTGGTGAGAATTTTTGCATCTATATTCATGAGAGATATTGGTCTGTAATTTGCTTTTTTTTTTTTTTGTGGTGCCTGGTTTTGGTATCAGGGTTATGCTGGCTTCATAGAACGAATTCAGAAGTGTCACTTCCTTTTCTATGTTTTGAAATCATTTGAGTAGTACTGGTATAAGCTCTTCTCTGAATGTTTGGTAGAATTCTCCAGTGAAGCCATCCGGGCCAGGGCTTTTTTTTGTTTGGAGTATTTTTTATTACCTTTGCAATCTCTTCTCTTGTTATGGGTCTGTTCAGGTTTTCAACACCACATTCTGTTAGTCTGGGTAGGTAGTGTGTTTCTAGAAATTTATCCATTTGTTGGAGTATAGTTTTTCATAATACTCTGTTATGACCCTTTTTATTTCAGTTGGGTCTGCTGTAATGTCCCCCATTTCATTTCTTATTTGGGTTATTTGCATCCTCTCCTGATTTTCTTTTGTCAGTCTGGCAGGTGGTTTGGCAATTTTGTTGATGATCCTTTCGAAGAAACAACTTTTGGTTTTGCTGATTCTTTCTATTGTTTTTCTATTCTCTATTTCATTTATTTCTGCTCTGATTTTTATTATTTCCTTTCTTCTAGTGGCTATGAGTTTTTTGGTTTTTGGTTTTTTATTTTTTTGCTGTTCTCTTTCTATTTGTTTGAGTTGTGTAGTTAATGTTTTGATTTTATTCCTTTCTTCTTTTTTGATGCCTGTATCTATTGCTATAAATTGTCCTCTGAGGACCACCTTTGCTGTGTCACAAAGGTTTTGGTACGATGAGTCTTCATTCTCATTTGATTCTAGGAATTTTTTTATTCCATCTCTGATTTCTTCTATCACCCAGTGGTTTGTAAGCAGGGCGTTACTCAGTTTCCATGTAATTGATTTTTTTTTCCTTGCTCTTCCTGTTGTTCATTTCTACCTTGATGACACTGTGGTCAGAGAAGATACTCTATTATTTCAACATTTTGGATTTTGTTAACAGTTTCTCTGTGGCCTAAGATGTGGTCTATTCTGGAGAATGTTCCATGTGCATTGGAAAAGAATGTACTTTGCAGCTGTTGGGTGGAGTGTTCTATATATGTCTATGAGATCAAGCTGGCTGATTGTGCCATTTAGGTCTTCCGTATCTTTGCTGAGTTTCTTTTTAGTTGTTCTGTCCTTTACTGAGAGTGGTGTGTTGAAGTCTCCTACTATTATTGTGGAACTGTCAATTTCTCCTTTCAGTGCCATTACAGTTTACGTATTTCAGAGCCCCAAAACTGGGTATATAGATGTTTATTATGGTTATGTCTTCACGATGAATCATCCCCTTAATCATTATATAGTGTCCTTCTTTGTCTTTTACAGTTGATTTTGTTTTAAAGTCTATTTTATCTGAGAGTAGTAATGCCACTCCTGCTCTTTTTTGGTAGCTGTTTGCTTGATATATTTTTCTCCATCCTTTGATTTTTTAATAAATTTACATCTTTGTTTCTAAGGTGTGTCTCTTGTAGACAGTGTATTGATGGAGCCTGTTTTTCTATCCATTCTGTCACTCTCTGCCTCTTTATGCGTGCATTTAGGCCATTTACATTCAGTGTAATTATTGATAGGTGTGAGTTTATTGCCGTCATTTGGTAGTGCTTTTTTTGTGTGGTGCTGACATTTTCTTTGTTTCTCTTACTCTCCTGCACTGAATTCCTTTTGTTTGTGGATTTTTCTTTTTTCATTTCTTTTGTTTTTATAGATTTTGTTTTTACTGACACTTTACGTTTTTCTTCTTTATCCTAATGAGTAGATTTGTTACCTTTGTTCATGCTTACCTTGAAACTTACTCTTATCTTCCTAGGTTTGAACCTGTCTACCCTGTTGTAATTCTTTTGGTTTTGGATAGTCCTTGAGAGTTCATTTCCTAGGTTTGTATCTGGCTGGTACAATCCTGCATCCTAGATTCAGCTTGTGGTCTGATGTTGTTTGTTCTCAGATCGAAGGACTCCCTTTAACAATTCTTGTAAGTTTGGTTTGGTTTTTACATAGTCCCTCAATTTCTGTTTATCTGGAAATGTCCAAATTTCACCATCATATTTGAACGAGAGTTTTGCAGTATATATTATTCTTGGCTGGCAATTTTTTTCTTTCAAGGTTTTATATGTGTCAGCCCATTGCCTTCTTGCCTGCATGGTTTCTGCCAAATAATCTGAGCTTAGTCTTATTGTTTCTCCTTTGTATGTGACTTTTCATTTTTCTTGAGCTGCTCTCAGGATTTTCTTTGTCTTTGCTTTTAGCAAGTTTGATTATGATATGCCTTGGTGATTTTCTTTTGGGGTCTATCCTATATTGGGTTCATTGACCTGCTTGGATGGTCAGCTTTTCATCTTTCATGATATTGGGGAAGTTTTCTGTCAGCAGTTCTTCAATGATCCTCTCTGTGTTTTCTGTTTTCTCCCCATTCTGAAACTCCGATCACTCGTAGATTTTTGCTTTTGATTGTATCCCACATAATTCTCAGGGTTTCTTCATTTTTCTTCATTTTTTTTCTGATTTTTCCTCAAACAGAGTTGTAGCCAACTGTTTGTCTTCAATTTTGCTGATCCTGTCTTCCATCATTTCAAACCTGCTCCTCAGCCCTTCTATGACACTGTCCATTTCTGAAATCTTGTTTGATGTTTTGGATTTCTAATTGTTGTTTTTGTATAATTTCTTGGTGTGAATTTATTTTGATATTTTGTTTCTGTATTACTTTCCTAAATTCTTCCTGGGTTTTTTTTTTTTTTTTTTTTGGTCTGTATTTTCCATAAATTTGTCTATTTTTTCCTCATTTTTGTCTGCTTTTTTACTTCAACTCTTGGATAGCTCTAAATATTAGAGTTTTGAATTCCCTATCAGGTAGTTCTAGTGCCCCTTCTTCTACTGGAAAGTCACCTGGTGTTTTATTTTGCATGCCTACTGGAACCATCCTGTCACATTGTTTAATATGTTTTGATATTGTCTGCTGTCTTCAGGACATTCACTAGTTATTTTCCTCGTTTATGGATTGCAGATTTGTTTGTTTCATCCTGCTTTTTTGTTTTATTTGGTTATATGTGAGCAAGCAGGCTGTGCATTCTTTGTTATTTGCTCATCTGTGGGCATGATACTTTTTGCCTCCTTGTCCAATGGGCAGGGTCAGTCACTCAGGTATGGTACAGCAGGGCATGTCCAGCTGAAGGGGAGTTGCTGGGATGGGTTGTTTGTGACACATACATGGTCCAGGAATCAGTGCAAAGCAGGTTCCGGTAGGCCATGCCTGTGCTGCTAGGGGGTGTGATGTTCAGCGCACAGTGCAAGTAGGCAGGAAGGAGGGGGGAGACTGTGATGAGTGGAGCTAAGATGGGTATGTGAAAGAGGAGAGAGAAGAGAAGAACAGGAGCAAAAACATACAAACAAAAAAGAATGCTTTTAAGGGAGCTTGCTGTTGGACTGGAGAGATGAGAGACTGAGAAATGGAGAAAAACAAAAAGGATAAAAGGGTAAAAAAATGAATATTAAAAGTTAGAAAAGAAAAGTGCCCAGGGATCCCACCGGTGCGGCTGCAAGGACTGGAGAAGTTGCTCTCAGGCCATGAACTACAGCCTGGCTCGAAGGGATAGAGGTGTCATACAATGCCAGGTATTCAGGAGACAGGAAGAAAAGGCAAGTATAGAGAGAGAATAAAACTGAGAAACGAAGAAAGACAAAAAGGGAAAAAGAGAGAAAAGAAAACAAAACAAACAGGAAAAAAAGAAATGTTCCCAAGAATCCTACTGCGTGGCTACACAGACTGAGGGAGCAGCTCCCAAGCCATGCAGTACTGCCTGGCCAGAAGGGGCCTCATGGGGCTTCTTGTCCTGTAGCTCCAGACATTCCAGCACTGCACAGATCTGTAATTAGGAGCAAAGTTAGCACAACAGACATGCACGTGGTGAAGGTTCTATAAACATGATAGAAAGTTCTTCTCTATTAAGGTTTTAACACTGAGAAATTACATACAAAATGTCTAAAAATTCTGCAATGAGTTTATCTTCTTGTGGTACAACTGACAAGTGAGGAATACGTTTAGAATGAATAGGGGACAAAATAAGTCGAACGCAAGAGATATACAGTGATGTTAGAAGCAAAACTTGCCTGACCTCGCCTAGTCCTGGCTAGGTAGGTTATCAGTGGAGCAGAGAGGAGGGATTGGTGACTGATATGTAACTCTCACCCTGTCAAGTACACTCAGGAGCTCCACTTGCTGAAAACCGAGGTGCACGCTGCCAAGAGCATCAATTCAGCCAGCAGTGTCTCGGGAGATGCCACATTGGCGTGCTCAGAGTCCAATGACTCATCAGACCAAAGTTCCTGGGCAGAGAGGAAGGGTCCATTTGTGCAGCCACTGGAGCAGAGATCCAGGAAACCAAATGGAGAGAGGAGGCTGTGGATCTGAAGCAAAAGCACGCAGGAAGGGTCTGGGCAATTTGCTGAACTTCAGATTTAGATTGGGTTCTTCAGGCCTTAGGCAGGGTTATGTCTAACACCCGAGTTGACAGGTTCCACTACGGAGCCAACAGGTAAGATCAGAAGCCACCCTCTAGATATAATTGGATATTCTTCTTAAAGTCTTCATGCATTTCTGTTGAACTGTTACTAAACTATATGCAATGTATTCAGTGTTAAGGGTTCATGTCACTCCAGGAATCTCTTTGTTGAGTCCATAAGGAATCCAGTTACAATAATCTACTCAGACATTTTAAAGAACAGTACCTCATGGGGGAGCCCTGATGGCACATGGTTAAGGGCTAGGAGACTAACTTAAAGGTTGGAGGTTCAAACTCACTCAGCAACTCCATGGAAGAAAGGCCTAGAGATCTGCTCCTGTAAAGATTACATCCTAGAAAACCCTATGGGACAGTTCTATTCTATCATATGGGGTCGCTATGAGTTGAAACTGACTCAGCAGAACACAACAACACCTCACGGGATGGGCAAAATCAGACACTTGCAGTTTCCTGATTGGTTGGGAGTAGAATAGTGCCCAGAAAAGTCCTATTCCTGTTTCATTTATTCATTCAGTCACTAAATATGTTCTGAGTACTTGCTATGTATGTGCAGGTCCTACTCTGACTGCTGAGCAAGACCCACAAGGTCCCCACCCTCACAGAACTTACATACAAGAAGGCTGAGAGGGAAACGAGCAAGATGATTTCAGCCTTTACACACAGCCCATTATGGGTTCATCTTTATACTTCTTAACACAGAACTATAAGCATGTAAAGACTTAAATAAAACTTAAACGGGGCTAGGATGCATTCCACTCTGGAAATGAATGGTCAATTAGCATGCAGAATTTCCCATTACTGACTTCATGCTTACAATTCAATCTGACTTCCATTTTTCTTCCTAAATGCCATGATCCAATATGGTGTCTTTTCATCATCAATACTTCTTCTACATTCCTTCTACGTAACAGAAAGTTATTTCTTTACGATATAAGTGTACACAGGCTCAAAAATCGTATCTGTCTTATTCATTGATAAATTTCCATGACCATTCACAGAGGCTGTACACAGTAGGTGCTTGATAAATACTTGTTGGCTATATGATATGGAGTTCCTGGGTGGTGCAAATAGTTAAGTACTCGACTACTAACTGAAAGATTGGCAGTTCAAACCCACCTAGGCACACCTTAGAAGAAAGGCCTGGCAATCTGTTTCTGAAAGGTCATAGCCTTGAAAATCCTATGGAACACAATTCTGCTCTGACACACAGAGTCATCATGAGTTGGAGTCGACTCGACGGCAACTGGTTTTGTTTGGGGTTTTGTTTTGTGTTTTTTGCTTTCTTTCGGGCAATATGTAATCTTTAAGGTCCCTCTATTTTTATATTTTATGCTTCCGATGAAACAGACAAATATCTATAATACAAGGTGGTATGCTAGTGGGTGAAACACTGTGAGGAGAAAACATAAGTGGACAAGATCACTTGGACCAGGGTGATATGGGAAAGCAGGAGAGGCTGGCATCTGAGCTTAGCCTTGAAGGCTGTAAAATTTTAATAGGCAAATACATGGGGGATAGAACTGCAGTACACAAAACAGCGTGGGGAAAGGCAAAATGGGAGAAAAACAAACACATGTTTTGGATACTGTGAGTAATCCATGTTGACCACTGAGCAAGGTCAACATGTTGGACAGTAGCAACAGCTAAGATACAATGGAATTGAGATGCCAGGTTTGTTTTCCTTTTTTTAATTAAACCTTCTATTTTGAGATAGTTGTAGAGTCACACGCAGTAAAAAATAACACAGAGAGGCCCTGTGTACCCAGTTCCCCCCCACCCCTGTGGTAACATCTTGCAAGACTATAGTACAATGTCACAACCAAGATCCTGACATTGATACAGTGACGACAGAACACTTCCATCATCAGATGGGTCCCTCATGTTGCCCTTTTGTAGGCACGCTCACCTCCCTCCCACTCCCAATACTCCTTAACCTCTGGCAACCACTAATCTGTTCCCAGTTTGTCTCATTTTGCCATTTCAATAATGTTATATAAATGGAATTATACAATATGTGACCTTCAGGATTGGCTTTTTCCACTCAGTATAATTCCCTGGAGATACATCCAAGTTGGTGTGTGTATCAATAGCTCATTCCTTTTTATTGATAAGTAGTATTCCATTGTATGGACAGACCAACATTTATCTAACCATTCACCTACTGAAGGACATCTGGGTTGTTTCCAGTTTGGGGCTATTACAGATAAAGCTACTATGAACACTCTCACGGGTTTTTGTGTGAACATAAGTTTACATTTCTCTGGGATAAATGCCCAAGAATGCAACTGCTGGGTCATATGTTAGCTGCATTGTTTTATGGTGACAGATTTTTGAAGAAATCATCAATGCCAAGCTAGAGGGGTTGTGACTTTAATTGATTGCAGTGGAAAGTGTTCACAAATATTGGAGCAGACAGGATGCGATCAGAGAGTTACAATATGAAAAGCAGTATTCTTGCAGCAATATGGAGACTAAACTGGACATGATGAATCTGAGCTACTACTATAGTCATAGGTAAAAGGACAAAGGACATGCGCCAGGATGCTGTCAGCGGGAGTAGAGAGGAGAAACAGATCAAGAAGTAAGGTTCTTACAGAGTTACTTCCACAACTGGAAAAAGAGTACCCTTGTAAAATATGACCCTCTAGACTTCTTCAGCCTTCAGGAAGATATTTAAGGAAATACATAAACAAGGCAATGCAGAAGAGGAACTAGTTGTGCTTAAATGTACTTTTAATTCATGTGTCCATAAAACATTTAAAATGATTCCTATAAACAAAATTATGGCTTAAATAACAGCTGAGAAAAAAATCTCCACCTCATTTTTTCCTGTCTGCAGCCTCTAAGTACTGCTTTTGATAAAACTTGATGTGCTTTTGTGGGTAAATTATGATTTTCCCCTAATATAATTCAAACTTTTCAGAGAACCAGATCTGAAAATTGCTCCCATATCTATAAAAAGTACATACATTTTGAGAAACAAAAGATGAGAAACAAGAAGAAAAACATTATTTTTAAAATAAAGTTATGGCCTGTCTGGTTACAACTTGAGCCAAGAATGTGATGTCCTGAGAAAATAATTCCCTTCAAGAGTTTTAGAAAAGGAAGAACCCAGACAGAAATAAGCCTCTGACAAGTGGCATCTAAACAAGAATCCGCCAAAAAAATCTAACTTAAAAAAATTTTTATACATATATATTCCCACTTGCAATCTTATTTTGCTACCTTAAAGACAAATTATTATTAGATCTTTCAAAAGAACTGTTCCAACTTTACTGCAGCCCCCAGCCGTCTCTCTGTGGCTTCTTATTATAGTGGTAAAGTTGTTTTTCACAACAAGACATTGGAGGCAGAAGGCAAATCGACAATTCAAGTTTTCAAACTCTGCTGCTCCCGAGAGCCAGTTTCAGGAAAGAAGAAAAGCCAAGGAAAACAAACAAGGAAACAGAAAACCTGCAAAGACAGACACGTTAGCATTCACTTTTGTAAAGCCAGAGAGATGGTACAATTATTGAAATCTGCTTATATAAAACTGCTACTAACTGCCCCAATCAAAGACACTAGGAATTCCTGAGTTTGGGGGTTTCTTTCCCTAAGATGAATCCTGTTAACCATGTTCTGCTCTCCAGAGAATGCACAGTTACTTCCCAAGGGCAAATTTATGAGATGCTTCATGTCGCAGAGGCTCCCCAAAACCCAGAAGCTGCTCCTCACAAGGATATATTAGGTGCATCCCCTAATATTCAGAGCAGCAGCTCATGTTTTCCTGACATATTTACAGATACCTGCATTCTCCTTCAGAGGCTGCCAAGGGTGGCGAGAATTTGAAGGAATCCAACACACATCAGATCCCTTTAGTTAGCCTGCAAATCCTGAATACCTCAGACTTTCATCAATGTGAATATGTTCATGATCTCACCATAGTGCATGCAAATGTATTCTGTATCTAATGACCTGTTTACTTGAGTTACCATTTGTGATGTTTAAGGTTACGTGTCAACTTGACTAAGTCATGATTCTCAGAGGTTTGGCAGATATTATGTAATCATCCTCCATTTTGTAATCTGATTTGAGCAGCCAATCCGTTGAAAGGGGAGTTTCCTTGGGGATGTGGCCTGTATCCAACATATATGGATATTCTGGCAAAGCTGGCTGTCTCTTGATCCTGCATCCAATTCATTATCCTCCGACCTCCGATTCTTGGGGCATGAGCCCACAGCCTGCTGTCTGACCTGCAGATTTTGGGTTTGTCAGCCTCTGCAACCATGTGAATCAGCAAAAGCCTCCAGCCTGACATATGACCCTCGAATTTGGGACTTGCCAGCCTCCACAACCACATGAGCCATTTCCTTGAAATAAATATATATATATACTTCACTGGTTTTGCTCCACTAAGACACTACTACAGGTGTTAAGGTCCTTAAGTATACATAACTTGCAGTCACTCAAAGAAAAAAGCACAACTCAAAATTTAAGAACAATTATATACATAAAATTTTTTAAATCTTGTATCCATTCAACAAGGAAGCATCTCTAAAACCTATCTTTTGTTTAAAAGCAGATCACATTCATAGTTCTTGTACTCACTGTTTAATTGAAACTCATTTTTCATACCTTATTCTTTGTTCTGTATACTTAAGTACATTATAGCCACGAGTTTATGGGAAAATTGGTTTATTCGTCAAGTGCATTCTCAAAGGTAGTTTGTCAAAGTGTGCAACTAAAGCATACACACTATGGTAGTCAATCTTCAAGATGGCACCCAATGATTCTCACCAACTGGAACTCATGCTCACAATGAACCATGACTGGCCCTGCGTGACCAACAGAAGAGAGCAGAAATGACAGGCTGTGACTTCCAAGGCTAAGTCATAAAAGGCATCGAAGCGTCCACTCTGGGAAAAGCTAGCTACCATGCTAGGAGGACACACGAGCAGTGTGTGAAAAGGTCCAAGTTGAGAGGGACCAACCAGCCAACCAGGTTGGGAAGCCACCTTGTTAGCACTTAGAATCAGATCCTCCAACTCCTGTCAAGGCTTCAGATGACCTAGCCAACAGCCGACTACAACCTCATGAGGGGACCAGAGCCAGAACCAGCCAGCTAAATCACCCCCAAATTCCTGATCTGCAGAAACCCTGAGCAATAATGAAGGATTACCATTGTTTTAAGCTATTACATCTTGGGGTGATTTGTTACACAATCGTAGTAATTGGAAAACACAAATATCCCCAAACAGACGACCTAGAAAAGGACTCAACTCTACCAGGAAGGAACTGTTGCCAGGGTCTCAGCCCTTCCAGCAGGTTATTATTCAGTGGATCAAACAAAATGTTTTTTCAATGATAAGCTTTAAATGATCTAAAAATTGAACATGAATTTTTTTTGCACATCAATTAAATTTCCTTTTCCTAGAACCAATGTCCCACTTCCTACAAAGTTCCTTTTTCTGGTTACATTTTGATAAAGGCAGTAAAGATAGTGTACATGCCTCTCCCAAAATTTTCTAGACTTGGTTGCCCACAACCCATGTAAGCTATAAAATTCCATGACATGGAATTTAATTGACAAGAAAAAACACAAATCAAACTGAGACTGTGTAGAACATGACTACATTTTTTCTACAAACGAAAGCTTACTAAATTTAATTGAGTTTAGGAAAAATATTGAGAGAAAATTTTAAGTGATCTATTATATATTTTGGAGCCCTGGTGGCACAATGGTTAAGAGCTCAGCTGTTAACTAAAAGATGGGCAGTTCAAGTCCACCAGCCACTCCCTGGAAACCCTATGGGGCAGATCTACTCTGTCCTACAGGGTTGTTATGAGTCGGAATCGACTCAATGGCTACGGGTTAAACAGGTTAAATCATATATTTGCATTGAAGAAGGGTTAAATGCATGTTTTTTCTTTTCTCTTTATTCATATAATAGACTGAATATTAAAAGCAAGATTATGAACAAGACTATAATGAATATGTCAAACCTTCTGAGTTTTTAAGAAATAAATTATTCCTCCATACAGAGAGTCATATGAACCAGATTTGCTGCTATACCTTGCTACATTATCTCCTAACTTGTTACACCTATACCAAGATGAAATTCTATCAAGATAGCCAGTCTCTTTTAGCCAAATGTATCAAATTATATTCCTGGAATCAAATTATGAGCTCAGAGACAGAAGGACTAATTCAGTACATGAAATTATTTGAGCAAATGCAATATTACAGTAGCCCTCTAAAAGGAACACTGCCCGTCATGCGCAATACAATTCAAAACAAAAATTAAGAAAGTTCTCCCACTGTAGCAGGGAGTTTCTCAAGCACAGAAAGCGGCCTTCTGTATTCTGGGTAATTACCCAAAATACAAAACGTCTATTTAATAGCCCTTTTCTCAGCCAGACATTACTCCACAGACTCCTACCAACTTCCCAATGCAAAGTCCACCCTCTAACTGCAGTGAGAAAATGGCTTGTAAAAAATAAGCAAGAAAACCTAGTCGGTGGTTATCCTTCTTTTTTGTATTTCTTGTTTGCATCGAGGGAAAAAAACACTCCACAAATTGGCTTTCTTGTTTGCCTTTTTTGCATTCACCAAGCACTTCCTATGGCCAGGTACCCTTTCTAAGCATTCAACTAGGATTACATATTTAATCCCCCATAATTATTTGTATTCATTTCACCAATAAACAAAGTTACATTTGTAGTACTATCCCCATTTCGCAAGGGAAGAAACTGAGGCTCAGAGAGAGTAAGACCTTCTGCCCAGTTCATACGGCTACTAAGAGACAGGATAAGGGCTTGAACTGTGATGCCTGATGCCAAAGCTGGCACCCCTAATGACCGACTGTTCTAAATCACAGGTCATTTTTGTTAGTGAAATCAGCATCAAAGGCGTCTGTTCTCCAGTGGCTTCAAAACAGGCTATTGTTTCATGTATCCTATAGGGCAGAACAGACTAGAATTCCCAAGGAATGTGGAAACCCCTTGTACAGTTATTTGGTGTTTTATACCTTCCACACTCCCTCAGATATTCCCAAAACCTAACAAAGAGGGTGGCAGTGCTGCTACATGTGATTTACTTCACGTTTAGCAAAATCCATTGCAAGGGGGTCTGCCTGACTTCTAACACTGCAACTGAAAAACCAAGGATATGTCAAATTCAACTACTGCAAGAGATTTTTAATGCAGAATGCCCTTTAAGGAAAGGTTTGTTGTCAAGAATTAGGATTGGTGTCTAACCAAGCAGCACCAAGACGGATTTCATCGTTGTTCTAGTCCTAACATTACATATCACATTGGACATGCTCTTGATCCGTTTTACCATGTGAGATACAACAGTGGCCAAGTCAAAATCAGAATCAATTTCTCAAACAAATTCATCTATGGAATTTGATACCATATATGCAGCTAGGAAAAACTTAGCAATTCGTACAGTGAAAAGCAAGCTTGCTTTGCTAATAGCAAACTGTGTACTGGAAACGTACACACACACACACACACACACACACACACACACACACACACACACACACACACACACAAGGTGTACATGAAGGGTAACCTCTAAGGTTAATTCCTTTTGTGTTAGGTACTCGGTGATCCATTAACAGGAAGACTGATAAATGAATGCACAGGAATGAATGCAAGGAGTTAAGACATAAATCTCTCAGTGAGATCCCCACACCTAAGGATAAAACAGATACGTTTCTGTACCTGCTTGCCAAGGCAAAGCACCTTAGCAGAATATCAATATTCATGATGACAATATTAATAAAAACATCATCTTGAGTTTATGTACTCTCTTTGATAAAAAATTACTTCCAGAGAAATCATCACTGGATAATATTTAATTCATGATGTAGCACTATTCTAGATTATTGACCTCTGTTCTTTTTTGGTGTCCAAAAATCTAATGTAGAATAGTAAGAGAAAAAAAGTTAAAGCTAAGAGTCTTTAAAGAGCATTAATGCAGTTACCTGGTTTCTAAGACAATGACTCTGAAGGCTAGACAAGTTCGCTGAACTACCCAAGATCCTACTTCTATTTGATCCATGCCTTTGCTCTTTCATTCGGCAAATGCAGCGTAAGCAGGCAAGTATGCTGAGCAATGGTGATGCTAAACCCACACAACCTGCACAGCTCTGAGTCCACTGCAAAACTAACATTAGATCCAGGCCTTCTGACTGCCAGGAAAAAACATAACAGCATCCACATCCACAGAGATGGGTGAACAGTCTGTCCGTGGAGACTGTCGTCAGACCTAATAGCAATGTCTACGGCAAAGGCACCATTCCCAGCAGTCTCAATGACGCTGACAACTTGGAGCAGCCCCATCATTTCAGAAACACTTAACAATGAGTTCTTGAAAAGTGAAAGCTACGTCTCGTTTTCTTCAAACTTATAGCAGGGGGCACAGAAGTTGGTTACTGAGCCCAGAGCATGTGTTCAACAAGGATTTCTTGAATGTATCAAGAAAAATTGTGCTGGAGGAGTTCTGTTGCAGTTTTTTATCATTCCTCAACCATTTTTCTCTTTCTTTTTCATTCTGCCCTTTGGGAAGAGAGAGAGGGAAATGAGACTAACAGTGGGAAAAAGAAAAGGTGAAAACAGCCAGTATTGGGAGAGATCTAACTACCAGTTGCCATAGAGTGGACTTGACTCACGGCAACACCAGGTGTTACACAGTACAACTGTGCTCCACAGGGTTTTCAATGGCTGATTTTCCAGAAGCAGATCACCAGGACTTTCTTCCAAGGTGCCTCTGGGTAGACACAAACCTCCAACCTTTAAGTTAACAGTTAAACATGTTAACTATTTGCACCACCCAGGGACTCCGGAAAAGACTTACGGCTGTCCAAAAAAAGGGCAAGTGAGCACTCTGATTAAAATAGAGCCACAATGGTAGATAAGGGCTAACATAAGAAAAGAGGCACCCACTAACGCCCTTGTCAGAGATGTTGCTGACCCCTCACATTGTTGTGGTTAGGTGCCATCAGCCGATTCAGACTCATAGTGGACCCATGTGACAGAGAAGAACCGCCCCATAGGATTTTCTGGGCTGGGTGGGTTTGAACCGCCAACCCTTTGGTTGGCAGCTAAGTGTTTCATTAGGGGCTTACAAACTAAAAGAGTCAGGCATACACAGACGCACAGAAACATGTTAAAGAAACCACTGGTGTGCTCGCCTGCTCATTCCAGCTGGGATTCAGCACATCACCACTTGTTACTGGCATCATTGACTAAAGACAAGCAGAAAGAAACTAGAAGAAATGGGCTAAAAGACAGCCCTTACGACAATTCAATAACAAGCTGAATATGTGTTATGTCCTATGTTGGTGCATTAATACTTGCTCTTCATTAATGGAAGTTATTCCTCCCTTCCTCGTCAGTTGCTTCCTTTAGTGTCTTTTCTGTGTCTGTTTTGGTCTAACACTAACCCTGTTCATTTGTAAACCCCTAATGAGCAGAGATCAGCAACCTCTCTGAATTTACAAAGGTTGGCAGGAAACAAAAAAAAAAAAAACCAGGTGAGTGTGAAAAAATAAACTAGAAATCTTGGCGCTAAAACAATTGTCACTGAAATTTAAAAGGCCAGGGACTAAATGCAGCCAAAAAAAGAAACTGATTAGAAGATTGTATCCAAGGATCTACAGGGACACACAGCATTAAAATTTATTTAAACAGAACCTGCAGGACCCCTCCTACACCCCACCATGCACCTACTCCCACAGGAGACTGCAGGTTTATTTTCTGAAGAAATTGATTCAGAGAACTGATTCAACCAGAAATTGATTGAACACAGGTAGGTGGAGGCACAGGTGAGAAGAGAAGAGTTGAGGAAAAGTCCACACACTACACAACAGGTCACCGGAACCACCTAATGTAAGAGGGTTGGCAGTGAAGGCTGCCACTCACACACACACACACACACACACACACACATGCACGCACAAACACATGTTCACATACACACACAAACACAGATGCACTGCACACACAGGTGTGCCTGCTACACACAAACACGTGTGCACATGCACACACACACACGCACACACTATTATGAGCAGGAGACTAGAAGACTCATCACAAGGGGAACCAAACCGTCCCAGAGAACACCAGTTATCAACAAAATGATGGTTCTCTTTTCATTCATACTACAGTAAAAACTGCAACATCATCGATAATTATCTATATATGTATCAAAAATAATCAATTATCCCAGCCTTCCCACATAGGGCTGGCAGTCAACTTTTGAGCGATGGTCTCAAGCACGAAGAGAGACCCACAAATCACCAGAGATTTGAGGAGCAGCAATACCACAGAAGTGAGAGCATCCAGACTCAAGTCAATGACCAGTGTCTTCTCTGCATCTCTGAGGGGTAGCCTGAGTTAAAACTCGGTGACCTCACTACAGAGACATGGCAATGACAAGCCAACTTAAACTAGCTCACTTAAAAACATGCCACAGAACTGGAAAGCCCTCTACAGCTCAGATCTCATCTGGATCATCCTGAAAATCCCTCGTTCTCAATAAATGTCTTGAATTAAATAAATATGGTGGCTCAACGATTAAGCACTTGGTTGCCAACCAAAAGGTTGGTGATTCAAACCCACCAGTGTCTCTGCAGGAGAAAAAACCTGGCAATCTGCTCCCATAAAGATTATAGACTAGGAAACCCTATGGGGCAGTTCTACTCTGTCACATGGGGTCACTATGAGTCAGAATTGATGCCACACAACAACAGAGTGCAAGTTTCCATTTTCTCTGCCCCTTCCTAACTAGCCTTTACTTAACGTCTTAGAATTTGCAAAGATTTCTTCACATATGGCATCCCACTTAATCCTCTTAGAAACTTTGTGATATGGGTATTATTAATTATTAAACTTCTTTCTCACATGAGAAAACTAAAACTCATAGGGAAATGTAGAAATTTTCTGGCCATCCCACAGCTAGTGAAAGACAGAATCAGGATGCAGCAGCTTTAAAATAAGTCCACAAATTCTTTTATTCTTCTCCCCTCAAACGTGTGGGCTGTGTTTAATGACTTGCTTCTAACAAACAGAATAAGGGGGAAGTGAAAGTGTTTCACCTCCAAGACTAGGTCATATCAGGCATTGCAACTTCCACCTTGCTCTACTCTTAGATCATATGCTCTGGAGACAGCCAGCCACCATATTGTGAGGACATTCAAGCAGCCCTTGGGAGAGGTCCAAGTGGTGAGGTCCTGAGGCTATCTGCCAATAGTTCACGATGAACTGAGGCCTCCCACCGAAAAGCATGTGAGCACACCATCTTGAAAACAGATCCTCCAGCCTCAACTATGGCTTTAGATGACTTCAGCCAGGTTTGAACTCTTGACTACAAACTCATGAGAGACCCTAAGGCAGAATCACATGGCAAAGTTGCTCCCAAACTCCTACCCCTAGAAATGTTTGTTGTTTTAAACTGCTAAATTTTCGGCTGATTTGTTACAAAGCAACAGATAACTAATATACCAGGGATTAAAACCAAAGGCCTTACCTCTAAAGCCTGCGCCCTCTTCATTTCACACTACTACTGTTTGCAAACACGATCATGCAAACTCCAAATATCTTGAATCATTTAACATACATTTCCCCAACCTTCACTTCAGTCTTTGCCAATGTTACCTTTATCTGTGCCAACTCACAGTAGCTCTTGCATTCCTGAGACATCAACCTCTGCTTCTAGATTATAAAGTCCATGAGGATAGGGGATAGACCAGTTTTGGCCATCATGGCATCCCAGAACCAAGCTTAGTGCTCAGTAATAAACTTACCACCTGTCAGTCAGCTTGTTATACACTGGTGGCTGGCATGTTGCTGTAAGGGTAAAGCTATACCACCACTATTTCAAATACCAGCAGTGTCACCCATGGTGGATAGGTTTCAGAGGAGCTTCCAGACTAAGACAAAACTAGGAAGAAAGGCCTGTTGATCTCTACTTCCAAAAATTAACCAGTGAAAATCCTCTGGATCACAACAAAATACTGTCTGATGTAATCACAAAGAAAATTAATAAATTTGCTCATTAAAATAAAGAAGAAAATCAAAAAGATTCAGTAAACACAAAAACAACAACAAATGAAAGAAAAATAAAATCCATACATAAAAAGAACTCAACACAGAAAGGAAAGAAGAACAAAGAAACTGCTAAGACCACATAAAAAAAGTATAACAAAATGACAGCAGTAAATTCTTACCTATTGAAAACCACACTGAGTGTAAGTAGATTAAACACACCAGTCAAGAGACAGAGAGAGTGGCAGAAGGGATTTAAAAAACATGACTAATCAATGTGTTTTTTATAAGAGACACACCTTAGACACAAAGACATAAATAGGTTAAAAATCAAGGGGTGGAAAAAAATATACCAAGCAAACAGCGACCAAAAGAGAGCAGGAGTGGCAATATTAATACCTGACAAAATAACTCTAAGTCAAAAAATCCATTAAAAGAGACAAAGAAGGACATTATATAATGATTACAGGGTCAATTCACCAAGAAAACATAACAATCATAAATATTTATGCACCCAATGCCAGAGCTCCAAAATTTAGAAAATAAACTCTAACACAACTGAACAGAGAGACAGTTCTACAATAACAGTAGAGATTTTAATACACCACTTTCTACAATGGACAGAACAACCAGAAAGGAAATCAACAAGGATACATAAGATCTAAATAACACCATCAACCAACTGGACCTCACAGACACATACAGAACACACTACCCAACAGCAGCACAATACACATTCTCCTCCAATGCACATGGAACATTCTCCAGAATAGACCATATTTTAGGCCTCAAAGCAAGCCTCGATAAATTTAAAAAGACTGATATTAAACAAAGCATCTTCTCACGCCCTAACAGTACAAAATTAGAAATGAATAACAGGAAGAAAAAGAAAAAGAAATTAAACACATGGAAACTAAATAAAACATTACAAAAAATAAAGAAATCAAAAGTGAAATTAAAAAACAGAACCAAATGAAAATGAAGACACAACATACCAAAACCTGTGGGACACTGTAAAAGCAATGCTTAGAGAGAAATTTATAGCAATAAATGCATACATTAAAAAAAGAAGGTCTAATCTATAAAATACTTCTAACACCTCAACAACAAAAAGACAAATAATCCAATTTAAAAAAAGGCAAAGGATATGAAGATACTTCACCACAGGAGATATTCAGGTGGCTAACAAATACATGAGGAAATGCTCACAATCATTAGCCATTAGAGAAATGCAAGTCAAAGCCACAATGAGATACCATCTCACCCCGACATTACTGGCACTAATCCAAAAAAAAAGAAAATAACAAATGTTGGAGCAGTTGTAAGGAGATTTGAACTCTTATGCATTGCTAAGGGGAATATAAAATAGTACAACCACCATGGAAAACGATATGGCACCTCCTTAAAAAACTAGAAATAGAAATGTCATACAATCCAGCAGTTCCACTCCTAGGAATATATCCTAGAGAAATAAGAGCTGTCACACAAACAGACATATGCACACCCACGCTCACTGCAGCACTGCTCACAATAGCAAAAAGATGGAAACAACCTAGGTGCCCATCAACGATGAATGGATAAACAAATTATGGTACATACACACAATGGAATACTATGCAATGATAAAGAACAATGATGAATCCGGGATGCATCTCACAACATGGATGAATCTGGAGGGCATTATGCAGAGTGAAATAAGTCAATCACAAGAGGACAAATATTGTGTGAGACCACTACCTTAAAAACTCATGAAAAGGTTTACACACAGGAAAAAACAATCTTTAATGGTTACAAGGAGGGGAGGAGTGGTAGGGAAGAACATTAAATAGGCAATAGGTAAGTGGTAACTTTGGTGAAGCGTAAGACAGTACACAATACTTGGGAAGTCAACACAACTTGTACGAGGAAAGGTCATGGAAGCTCACAGACACATCCAGACTCCCTGAGGGATCAAATTACTGGGCTGAGGGCTGTGGGAACCATGGTCTCGGGAAACATCTAGCTCAACTGGCGTAACACAGTTTATAAAGAAAATATTCTACATTCTACTTTGGTGAGTAGCGTCTGGGATCTTAAAAGCTTATAAGTGGCCATCTAAGATACTCCACTGTCTCACCCCATCTGAGGCAAGGGAGAATGAAGAAAACCAAAGCTACAAGGGAAAGATTAGTCCAAAGGACTAATGGGCCACATGAACCATAGCTTCCACCTGCACGAGCCCAGAAGAACTAGATGGTGCCTGGTTACTACCACGGACCACTGTGACAGGGATCACAATAGAAGGTCCCACACAAAGTGTGAGAAAAATGTAGAACAAAATTCAAATTCACAAAAAAGACCAGACTTATTGGTCTGACAGAGACTGGAAGAACCTCTGAGACTAGGTCCCCTGTACACCCTGCTATCTCAGAACTGAAGCCACTCCTGAAGTCCACCTTTTAGCCAAAGATAAGACAGGCCTATAAAACAAACAATGACACATGTCAGGAGCATGCTTCTTAGTTCAATCAAGTATACAAGACCAAATGGGCAACATCTGCCCAAAAGCAAAGACAAGAAAGCAGGAAGGGATAGGAAAACTGGACGAACGGACACAGGGAACTCAGGGTGGAAAGGGGGAGAGTGCTGACACACTGCAGGGATTGCAAACAATGTCACAAAACAACTTGTGTACACATTTTCGAATGAGAAATTAATCTGCACTATAAACTTGCACCCAAAGCACAATAAAATTAAAAAGAAGAAAAAAAGTCCAAAATCAATAACTTAACCAGACAACTTGAGCAAACAGAAAAGAGCAAAAGAAGACCAAAGCTAGCAGAGGAAATGAAATAATAAAATTCAGAGCATAAATAAATGAAACAGAAAAACTACAGAATCAACAAGACTAGAAGTTGGTTCTTTGAAAGGATCAATAAAACTGACAAACCACTGGCCAACTTAACAAGGGAAAAAAATGAGAAGCAAATACCGTATTTTTATGCAAATAAAGCTCACCTTCTATGTTTGTTTGACAACCCCTCCTTCTTTCTACAAATGTAGAAGGTACACTTTATTTGCATAAAAATATGGTAACCAAAGTAAGAAATGAAACTGGACACATTACAATAGATCCAACTGAGATGAAGAACATTATAACACACTACTAGAAAAATACTGTACTTCAACAAAATTTGAAAACCTAGAAGAAACGGACAAATTTCTAGAAACACACTACCTACCTAAACTAACACAAATAGAGGTAGAAAACCTAAACAGACCCATAACAAAACAAAAGACTGAAAACGTCACCAAAAAACTCCCAACAAAAAAAAAGCCCCAGCCCAGATGGCTTCACTGGAATTTTACCAAACATTCATACAAGAGCTGACGCCAATTTTACTAAAACTCTTCCAAAACACAGAGAAGGAAGGAATACTCCCAAACTCATTCTGTTAAGCCAGCATCACCCAGATACCAAAGCCAGGGAAAAACATCACAAAAAGGGAAAATTACAGACCAATATCCCTCATGAATATAGACGCAAAAATTCTCAACAAAATTCTAGCCAACAGAATTCAAAGTATATCAAAAAAAACATACATCATGATCAGAAAGGATTCCTATCAAGAATGCAAAGGTGGTTCAACATTACAGAATCAATCAATGTAATTCGCCACATAAATAAAACAAAGGAAAAGAATCACACGGTCATCTCCTTGATGCAGAAAAGGCATCTGATAATCCAACACCCCTTCTTGATAAAAACTATCGGCAAAATAGGAATAGAAGGGAAATTCCTCAACCTAATTAAGGGCATATATACTAAACAAACAGCCAACATTATTCTCAATGAAGAAAGACTGAGAACCTTCTCCTTGAAAACAGAAATGAGACAAGGATGCCCACTATCACCACTCTTATTCAGTATTGTACTGGAAGTCTTAGCTAAAGTAGTAAGGCAAGAAAGGGAAACAAAGGGTATACAAATTGGAAAGGAAGAAGTAAAACTATCTCTATTTGGAGATACTATGATCCTATACATCGAAAATCCCACAGATACCACAAAAAAGCTACTGGATCAAATAGAATTCAGCAAAGTGGCAGAGTACAAGATCAATACACAAAAATCAGTTGGGTTCCTTTACACTAACAAGGTGCACTCCAAAAAAGGAAATCAAGAAAACAATACCATTTACAATAGTTCCCAAAAGGATAAAATCAGGGCTTCAAACCAGTTTGGAACAATTCAGTAATTGCCAACGTAAACGAAGCAGCATACATGTTGCACAGCAACCAAATGTGTTGCTGCCCATCGGATTTTAACCTGAGTAGGAAACAAACAGTGGTGCCCTGCTCAAAGATGGTGGCCAACCGCGCCACTTTGGATGTGTGTCACTCTCCACAGTCCTACCAATAATCCAGTCTCCCACATGGATCCCCAAAGTTTCAGGAGCTTCATGCCAAACAAACCATGTCTTCATCTATCCAGAGGCCAGAAGAACTAGATAATGTCCAGTTACCACTACCAAACATTCTGACCAGGATACAACAGATGGTCCCAGACAGAATGGGAGAAAAACTTACAGCAAAACTCAAATTCTTAAAAAAAATGCCAGACTTACTGGACTGATAGAGACTAGAGGAACCCCTGAGACTGTCGCCCTGGGATACTCTTTAAATTATGAACTGAAACCACTCCCGGAGGCCACCCTTCAGCTAAACAACAAACTGGCTCATAAAATAAACAATATCAACAATGAGTACTGAGCTCTTTAAAAAAAATCGTGTATATGAGACCAAATAGTCAAGATTTATCCTAAAGAAAAATGAGAAGGTTAAGGGGGAGGTGGGGGTGGGAGGGCAAAGCAGCTCCTAGATTAATGGAACCAGAACAACCAGAATGGAAATAAAGAGAATGTTGACACATTGTGAAAAATGTAACTGATGTCACTGAACTATATGTACGGAAATTGTTATACTTAATTTGCTGTATCAACTTTCACCAAAAACATAATACAACATTATTTAAAAAAAAAAAACACACTCTCTGATATAGGGCAGAAGATAAGTACCCTAGGTTGGAAGGCACTCAAAATACCAAAACAAGGGGCTTGAGCACATCAACGACGGTGAAGATGGCACAGGACTGGGCAACATTTTGTTCTACTGTACCTGTGGTCACTCTGAGTCAGAGCTGACTCCATGGCAATAGCAACAACAACAAAGTAATAAGCATTCAAGAAATATTTCTGTATAAATGAGTAAATGAATGGCTAAAATACAAAAGACATCACTGGCCTACCTTTTAGGAGTTTGTTCTCATTTTATTCTGAACCAAAGGAGGAGGAAAGGATTCTGCTGGAGTTACGAATTGATTCTGATAAAGAACATACTGGAAGAGCAAGATATATGACTATTTTTCAACAGCATGCAAAAATCCCCCAGGGCAAGCAAAAACAAGGATATTTTCCTAATCAAAAGCATCTTCCTCCATCCTCCGCACATTCTTTTGCTTCCTGTTCCAGGTCAACCGGAGGTTTCGGACAGCAGGCCCTCTGATGATGGCTGGGCCACCAGTGACCTCATCACACTGCCCACTGCACAAGGGAGCCAGGCCCCCAGTTACTGACATTGTTCTGGGTAAGTTATTTGTTCACAGACGAACAGTAAATCAGCATGCAGTACTAAGCTGTGATGGCTTTTCCCTTTGTGGGAAATGCCTAACCACCAGGTTTTATTTCACAGCCAGGAAAAAGAAAACACGGAGAGAAATAGAATGTGGGAAGCTTCTATCAGACATGACTAAAATAGGAAACCCAAGGAACACAAAATGTTGCTACAGCAATGCAGCTCTGATCAGACCAAATATTTTTATAGAAATCACTAAAACAGGATGCAATATTCTATATACATTGTTAACCCAATTTTCCCTTGTTGCTTCAGCATTTTATTGTCCAGACTAGTGCTGGCCAATAGAACCTTCTGCAACAATGGAAATGTTCAGTGCTGTCTGATGTGGATAGCCACACATGGATACTGAGCACTTGAATGTTATTACTGTTACTAATATTGTTATGAATCTGGAGGGCATTATGCTGAATGAAATAAGTCAATCACAAAAGGACAAATATTGTAGGAGACCACTACTATAAAAATTCACAAAAAGGTTTGCACAGGATAAGAAACAATCTTTGATGGTTATGAAGGAGGGGAGGGGTGGGGATGGAAAAACGCTAAATAGACAAGAGATAAGTGGTAACTGGTGAAGCGTAAGACAGTACACAATACTGGGGAAGCCAACACAACTTCTACAAGGAAAGGTCATGGAAGCTCACAGACATATCCAAACTCCCTGAGGGATCAAATTACTGGGCTGAGGGCTGTGGAGACCATGGTGTCTGGGAACATCTAGCTCAACTGGCATAACACAGTTTATAAAGAAAATGTTCTATATCCTACTATAGTGAGTAGCATCTGGGGTGTTAAAAGCCTGTGAGCAGCCATCTAAGATACTTCACTGGTCTCACCCCTTCGGGAGCAACGGAGAATGAAGAAAACTAAAGACACAAGGGAAATATTAGTCCAAAGGACTAATGGACCACACCTACCACAGCCTCCACCAGACTGAGTCCAGTACAACGAGATGGTGCCCAGCTGCCACCACTGACTGCTCTGACAGGGATCACAATAGAGGGTCCCGGGCAGAGCTAGAGAAATAGGGAGAACAAAATTCTCACTCACAAAAAGAGACAAGGCTTACTGGCCTGACAGAGACTGGAGAAACCCCAAGCTCATGGCCCCCAGAAACCCTTTTAGCTCAGTAATGAAGTCACTCCTGAGTTTCACCCTTTAGCAAAAGATTACACAGGCCCAAAAAAAAAAAAGAGACTAAAGGGGCACACCAGCCCAGGGGCAAGGACTAGAAGGCAGAAGGGGACAGGAAAGCTGGTGATTGGGAACACAAGGTGAAGAAAGGAGGGAGTGTTGACATGTTGTGGGGTTGGTAACCAATGTCACAAAACATGATGTGTACTAACTATTTAATGAGAAGCTAGTTTGTAATAATAAATATTGATTTTATAACAGTGGCTGTTATTGTTATTACTATTAATTAATGTCATTACTGTTATTAAAATTAATTTTCATTCTAAACAAAAAGAAAAAACCAAACCTGGTGCTATCAAGTCAATTCCAACTCATAGCGACCCCACAGGACAGAGCAGAGCTGCCCCATAGGGTTTCCAAGGAGTAGCTGGTGGACTTGAACTGCCAACCTTTTGGTTAGCAGCCGAGCTCTTAACCACTATGCCACCAGGGTTCCTAATTTTAATTATAGTAACTTTAATTTTAATTAATATTTCAATTTCTGCTAATTATTTGCTTAATTTTTAGTTATTAATTTTATATTAATTTTAATTCATTTAAATTTAACTAGCCACACATGGCTAGAAGGTATCATACTGGATGGCGCTGCTTCAGAACAATTCCCCACAGAATCTTGGAGATATTGGCACTCGCAAGCTAACTAGAGTCATTGAGATTGAAGATAGGCTGAAAATCATTACATTTTGCTGAAGACAGAAAGGAACTCAAAACTCCAAAATCTCAAGCTATTTTTAAAGAGTTACAAAAACTGACTGACCTACTGTTTTCTGGAGTTTCAGTTTTTCTGGAGTTTCTTAGGATCAGCTCCTAATCTGAGAAGCTTCACTGAGAAGTGAGACAAGAAACAGCTAAGAAGAAAGCCCACCCAAGGTCCTCAATTGATGTTCCTGCCCACTGAAATAAGGATGGTTTGATCCCTTCTACAACAGGGACCACTAACATGTTGCTTTGCATTGAAAATGGGGCAATAAAACAAAGCCAAGAGCTATCTAGAATAGGAACCATGTTCAATTCACAAAGGAAGTCTAACTGGAACACAACAAAGCCCTCAGAGTTGCTTGGTGAAATGCCCAGTAAGCACAGCTGCTATATGGCATGGTTCTCTTCTGCTCATGAACCCTTCAACCTGGAGAGGAAGCAGCAACCATCCCGCCCTTCCTCTCCTCCCATTATCTCACCATCAATTTCTCTCCGCTCCCCAGTGCAGACCCAATCTGTCTTTAACGTCTTTCTACATGGCTCCCTAACCAACCATGGTGAGGATGTACAGCAACTGAAACCCACTGCTGGTACGAGTGTAAACTGGTACAACCAACGGGGAAAACTATCTCTAGGTATCTACTGAAACTGGCCAATCCTGTTGTTGTTGTTGTGTGCTATAGAGTCAATTCCAGCTCATAGCCACCCTACATAACAGAGTAAAACGGCCCTATAGGGTTTTCTAGTCAGATTGCCAGGTCTTTTCTCCCATGAAGCCGCAGGTGGGTTCAAACCGCTGACCTTTACTGTTAGCAGCCAAGTGCTTAACCACTGCACCACCAGGGCTCCATATCACCCATGTTACCTACCCTTAGGTATATACTCAACAGAAATGTATACATAACACTATACTGAAGAAGCCAGTACAACTTGTACAAGGAAAGGTCATGGAAACTCCACAGACACATCCAAATTCCCTGAGGAACTGAATTGCTGGGCGGAGGGCTGTGGGGACCATCGTCCTGGGGAACATCTAGCTCAACTGGCATAACAGACAATGTTCTACATTCTACCTTGGTGAGTAGCGTCTGGGATCTTAAAAACCTGTCAGCAGCCATCTAAGATACTCCACTGGTCTCACCCCTTCGGGAGCAAGGGAGAATAAAGAAAACAAGACACAAAGGAAAGATCAGTCCAAATAACTAATGGACCACAACTACCACAGCCTCCACCAAATTGAGTCCAGTACAATTAGATGGTGCCCGACTACCACCGACTGCTCGGACTGGGATCACCACAAAGGGTACTGGACAAAGCTGGAGAAAAATGTAGAACAAAACCATAACTCACAAAAAAAGACCAGACTTACTGGCCTGACAGAGACTGGAGAAACCCTGAGAGTATGGCTCCTGGACACCCTTTTAGCTCAGTAATGAAGTCACTCCCGAGGTTCATCCTTCAGCCAAAGATTAGACAGCCCCATAAGACAAAACGAGACGAAAGGGGCACACCAGCCCAGGGGCAAGAATGAGAAGGTAGGAGGGGACAGGAAAGCTGGTAATGGGGAACCCAGGGTCAAGAAGAGAGAGTGTTAACACATCGTAGAGTTGGCAACCAATGTCACAAAACGATATGTGTACTAACTGTTTAATGAGAAACTACTTGTTCTGTAAACCTTCATCTAAAGTACAATAAAAATAAAAGAAATGCGTACAGATACACTTAAATATCCGTGGCAGCATTATTTGGAGTAGCCTAAAACTGGAAACGCCCAAAACCCTAATAACAAAACCAAAACCCGGATCTGTTGCCATGGAGCCGATTCCAACTCATGGCAACCTCATGTGTTACAGAGTAGAACTGTGCTCCACTGGGTTTTCTTCACTACATTTACAGAAATAGATCACCAGGCCTTTCTTCTAAGACACAGCTGGGTGGATGTGAACCACCAACCTTTAGGTAAGTAGTCAAGCGCAAACCGTCTGTGCTACCCAGGGACCTTTCCCAACAATGGAATGGATAAATGTGGTACAATCGATTGTTACTCACAGTAGTTATAGTCCATACAGTCACCGGGAACTATGAATCAGCAAATACTAAACCACTGCTCCAGGGGAAAATATGGGGTTAGAATCCGGTGAGTTTGTGGTCGCAACATTTACATCAACCAATCAGTACATAACCTTGTTTTACGTGTTTCTGTTTAAAGATGCCTTATTAAATATATATTGTTTCATTTACATTGAACTCACCAGCAACAGCACTGTAACTCATACCTGAATGAAGCTCACCTAACAGGTAAGGCACATCACAGCCTTCTTGCACTTAGCAACATTAGATAGTACTTCAGGACTATGCTTGAAAAGCCAATGAAAACCACGAAATCACCAACACAGGACACAGAAATGCAAAAAACACTGCACTAAATAGACTGCAAAAGGACACTTGCTGACCTGTGAGAGCTGAAACAAAGCAGAACGCCTTGTTCACCCCCAGCTGGGAACGTGCACGTCGGGCAACTCAAATTTTTCACCACTCTAAGCATGTCCACGACTAACCGTGAAAGCACCGCGAGTTCTGATTTTGAGGTTACAAATAAATTTTAACAAGTAGGCATGGTCACAAATGAGGACTCGGCGAATAATGAGAATTCAACTATATAGTAATAGAGCCGGCTACTACACAGCAAGATCATGAAGATGGCGCATGACAAGGCAACATTTTGTTCTATTATACATAAGGTCGCCATGAACTGGAGCCTACCTGACAGAAACTAACATTAACAACAACTATGTAACAATGCAAATGAGCAATCCGCAACCACATGTAACAAACATAATACAAAATAACAAACGATGCATCTCAGAAGTTCAGCTCAAAAACTCACGCTGTCCATGAACCTTGCAGCTGTCTTATGTCGATCTTCCATTTTCTCTACATTAAAAAAAAGAAAAACCTCAAATTATTTCATGCACATACATCTTATAGGATCAGTCAGAATTTATACACTCCAATTTTTAAACCTCCCACAGTTCTTGGCACAATACTGGCCACAAAATACGTATTTAATAAACTCTTTTAAACTAAGCACATCTTCTGTGCTACTTCTTAAAATTGCTTAAACAGCAAAGACAGGTATTAATTCATACTTTCTCTGATTTTACAAACAGCTGAGTTCAGTTAAGCACACACTGCCTCGTACATATAAAAATGGAAAACATTACAACAAAAAAAAAAAAGTCTGGAAATTTCCACACATGTTGCTGCATGGCGTTTGTGGTGTAACTTTTAACTTAATGAAAATCACTCTCACAATCCCACACAAGAGAAATGACTTTATTACATTACAGCCCCTTCAATGACTGGGCCAAGGCGTCAGGAACGATAAAGAAAAGACCTCCCCAAAATGTGGTGAAAACTGAGAAAAGTGTTACTGTGTCCTAGATAAAGAAAGTGAAAATTCGTAGTAAATGCTATTTTTGTGACTTGCCAAACGACAGTTGGCCAATTCGTATGCTTATTTTTCTCTCATAAATTAGGAAAGCAAAGGAAAAGAAAAACCATAAATCCACAGACTAGTCCTAAATTACAACAGTCATTTATAGAGCCCCTCGCCGTGACCTAGGGTGTAAGAGGAAGCCTTTAATCCACAGTCCCCACCAAGGTAGGTTAATTAGTGGAGAACTCTGGTTCACAGCATTTCCCTCACTTCTTTCCTTTCACCCAAACGCTTGCCACAAAGAGGTCGGCCTCCTGAAGCAGTCGTCTGTGGGCAGACTTTCTCAAGCCCTGAGGACGGGAAAAGTCATCTCTAATTTGCAGAAATGAAAAAAGAACAAGAATGCGCGGATTTCCTTAAGAGGTTTCACCTCTGCTCCAAATACAAGGCTTGCAAAAGAATCTCTCCGCCCCTATAGTTCAATGGAGAAGTCTGGAGCCCTTGAACTCTGCGAAGGCGGCTATATTTGCAAACGCCCAGAGGAGATGCGGCAAGGAACTTACTTCAAGCCCCGCTAGTGCAGCCTCTGAACGAAGCTCAAAGCTGTAGCACTTGCTTTCCTTAAAAAAAAAAAAAAAAAAAAGTCTCCTGAGGTGAGACGAGAAGGCAGGGAGGGTCAGGAGGGGGCTGAACGGACACGGGAGATCCGGGGTGGGAAGGAAAAGTGTGCTGTCACAGTACGGGGGGAGCAATTAAGGTCACGTAACAATGTATGTATACATTTTTGCAGGAGAAACTAACTTGAAATGTAAACTTTCACTTAAACTCAATAAACAAAGACAAAAAAAAAAAAAAAAACCTCTCCTCAAACTTCTGGGAGCCATAGGTGCTGTTATGGATATAGAGTCCACAACATCCGTGAAGCAGCCCGATAAAGCTGTTTGGAGCAGCTGTATGTTAGGCTAACTTTTCACTCATGGCGCCCCCATGTGTGTCAGAGTAGAACTGCACTCCATAGGGTTTTCAATGGCTGATTTTTGGGAAGTTCATGGCCAGACCTTCCGAGACGCCCCCAGGTGGCCTTGACCCACCAACCTTCTAGCCTTAACTGTTTGCATCACCCAAAGAGACTCCGGGATCATTTATTTAGTCAAAAATAACAGAAACGCGTATTTCAACTAACCTACACTCTCAAGGGGATTTGCTACGCCCCAAAATGAAGAGGCAGTAAGGCTCACGTCAGGAAGGATTTGAATCAGGGCTCAAAAACATGGAGGCGATGCGGCTCGGACTGCTCCCTCTGTTTCTCAGCTCCTCCCATCCCAATTGACTTCCAAAACCAACGGCTTGCCAACGACTCTACCCTCAGAAGCCCAAGCCTGCGCCAGACACAGCGGCCCAAGATGGCGCCGACACCCCAAGAGCACAAGATGACGCCAGACGCAAGACCTCAACATGGCGCCAGCCACAACTTCCGCTTTCATGTTCAGTGGCAAAAAGAGTCCCTACCAGAAGCACCCAGAGGCAAGACGGTCTTCCTTCCCGGAAGCAGACCATGTTCTTGCATCCCACTGGGTCGGCTATGCATGCCAATCCCAGGATGCATTGCTGTGGCCTGCAGGGATGCGAAGAGCTTCCACCGAAATCCGCCCACCCACGCTTCCCATAGATGGATGGCGGATAGTTCCGTAACAGGGAACTAACTGGTTAGTGTTGAATCGGATTTCTGTGGGAAATCACTGCTGCAAAGGCAAACTACAAATGTGCAACATACTCTGCATACATAATGATTTAAAAATCTAAAGCTCAACGTTAAATATCCAGTAAATTTTTAATTTTCTAAAGTCATCTCTTCAAATTGTCATTCCCTAAATATTTAAGGGCAATGGAAATAATTTACGTCTTGATTGTGGGGTGGTTATATGACAGTTTAAATTGCTCAAAATCCATAAAACTATAATGATGTCTGCAAACTTTCTGCTAAGGTCGTTAAGGAAAAGTTACTAAAAACAAAATCTACTCCCAACCCAGAAAACTTCTCCACAAAAACAGAAGAGGAAGGAAAATTTTAGTATTGAATAAGCATTAAACCAGAATGTGATACATCACAGGCAATCGCTAAAGAGACTGCAAAGACAGAAATCTTAACTATTATCTAGTTAAGGGGGTACAATCAGTACATTCATATTTTAAAGATAATTGTTAATTTTCTAATCCCTCTGGCGTGGGGACAGGCCTGGCCCACCAGAGTTCATGCTAACTTTCTAGGAGAAAACAGGAAGGTAGAGGAGAATTACCTGAAGTATATTTACATACTCTTCAGAAAGTCAAAGAATTTACAAGTTATCTAAAGTGAATTCTAAAGAAAGTAAAGGACGAGAGACACGCCTTCCCCTCTTTTCACCAGGGAAATTTACACATTTATTTTCCAACTGTACTTGTCCTTACAAGAGCCAGATAATATTTTCGACTTTGCAGGTCATGCAGTCTCTGTTGCAACTACTCAGCTCCCGTTGTAGTAGGAAAGCTGCCATAGACAACATGTAAATCAATGGGAATGGCCCTGTTCATATAAAACTTTCTTTACAAAAATGGGCGTGGATCAGATTAAGGATCTCTGAACTGTAAACTTCAAAAAAAGTAAATTTTACTATCTGTAAATTATACCTCAATAAGCAAACAGAAAAAGGTACAGCAGAAAAAATATATATTGTTGTTGTTGTTAGGTGCTGTCAAGTTGCTTCGGACTCATAGCAACCCTATGTACAACATAAGGAAACGCTACCTGGTCCCACACTATCCTCATAATTGTTATGCTTGAGCCCATTGTTGCAGCCACTGTGTCAATCCATCTGGTTGAGGGTATTCCTCTCTTTCGCTGACCCTCTATATTACCAACCATGATTCCTTCTCCAGGGACTGGTCCTTCCTGATAACATGTCCAAAGCACATGAGACTAAGTTTTACCATCCTTGCTTCTAAGGAGCATTCTGGCTGTACTTCTTTCAAGACAGATTTATTCGTTCTTCTGGCAGTCCGTGGTATATTCAATATTCTTCGCCAACACCCTAATTCAAAGGCATCAATTCTTGTTTGGTCTTCCTTATTCATTGTTCAGCTTTCACATGTATATGAGGCAATTGAATATATCATGTCTTGGGTCAGGCGCACCTTAGTCCTCAAAGTGACATCTTTGCTTTATAACATTATAAAGAGTTCTCTTGCAGCAGATTGGTCCAAGGCAATATGTCCTTTGATTTCCTAACCTCTGCTTCCATGGGCGTTGATTGTGGATCCAAGTAAAATGAAATCCTTGACAACAACAATCTTTTCCCTGTTTACCATGATGTTGCTTATTGGTTCAGTTCTGAGGATTTTTGTTTTCCTTATATTGAGGTGTAATCTATACTGAAGGCTGATCTTCGTTAGTAAGCGCTTCCAGTCCTCTTCCTCGTCAGCAAGCAAGGTTGCGTCATCTGCATATCACAGCTTGTTAATGAGTAGACCAGGGAAAAAAGTATAGCTCCCACAACTTATATGAACTGAATTTTTTTTTTTTTTTTTTATTGTCCTTCAGGTGAAAGCTTACAGAGCAAATAGTTTCTCATGAAATAGTAGTACACATGTTCTATGACATTGGTTAACAACCCCATAACGTATTAAGCCTCTAAATTCTCAACCTTTTTTTTTTTTTGATAAAAATTACAGATGGCCAAAGATACACCGTTTCAAGAATTTCTACATTCACAGTTCAGTGACATTGACTACGCTCTTCCAATTGTGCTGTTATTCTCACTTAAGATGAAGGCTTACAGAACAAAATAGTTTTTCATTTAACAGTTACTACACATGTTGCCCTATGACAATGGTTAACAATCTCACAGGACATCAAGAATATCCTTACTCCACCTTGTGTTCCCTATCACCAGGGGACTTCCTTGTCCCCTTCTGTCTTCTGGACCTTGTCAGTGGACTATTGTACCTCTTTAGTCTCATTTGTTTTTGTTATTTTTATTTTATTTTATTTTATTTAAACACCATTTCAAAACTTTTTACTTACACATTTAAGTGATATTGACTATGCTCTTCCAATTGTGCTGCCATTCTCGCCCAAGATGAAGGCTTACAGGACAAAACAGCCTCCCATTTAATAGTTACTACAAATGTTGCCCTATAGCAGTGGTCAACAATCTCACAATACATCGACAGTGTCCTTATTCAATTTGTGTTCCTTATCATCAGTTTCCTACTCTCCCTCTGCCTTCTGGCCCTTGTCACCGGACTCCTGTACCTCGTTAGTCGCGTTTAGTTTTACTGGGCTGTCCATTCCCAGGCTTAACATCGAACCTCGAAGGTAACTTCACCTCTGAGCTGAAAGGGTGTCTGGGGGCCACACTCTTGAGGTTTCTCTAGTATTCTTTAGGCCAGTAAATCTGATCTTCTTTTTTTTTTTTTTTTTTTTTTTTTGGGAGTTAAAATTATGCTCTACATCTTTCTCCAGCTCTGCCCAGAACCCTCTGTTGTGATCCTGGTCAGAGGAGTCATTGGTGGTAGCCGGGCACCATCCAGCTGTACTGGACTCAGTCCGGTGGAGGCCTTGGTAGCTGTGGACAATTAGTCGTTTGGACTAATCTTTTCGTTGAATCCTGTTCTCTTCATTCTCCCTTGTTCCCGAAGGGATGAGATCAGTGGAGTATCTTAGATGGCCGCTCATAGGCTTTTAAGACCCCAGACACTACTCACCAAGGTAGAATGTAGAGCATTATCTTTATAAGTAGTGTCATGCCAATTGAGCTAGATGTTCCCCGAGATCATGGTCCCCAGAGCCCTCCGTCCAACAACTCAGTCCCTCGGGGGGTTTGGATGTGTCTATAGGGCCTCCATGACCTTTCCTTGTGCGGGTTGTGTTAGTTTCCCCTGTACTATGTACTATCTCACCTCTCACCCAAGTTACCACTTACCTATTACCTATTTAGTATTTCCCCCCCGCATCCCATCCCTGGTAACCAACAAGGATTGTTACATTTTGCATGTGAATTTTTTCATGGGTTTTTACAATAGAGGTCTCATACAATATTTGTCCTTTTGTGATTGACTTATTTCACTCAGCATAATGTCCTCCAGTTTCATCCATGTTATGAGATGGTTCACAGATTCATTGTTGTTCTTTCTCGTTGCATAGTACTCCATTGTGTGTATGCACGATAGTTTGTGTATCCATTCATCTGTTGATAGACATCGAGGTTGTTTCCATCGTTTTGCTATTGTGAATAATGCTGCCATGAACATAGGTGTGCATATGTCTATTCGAGTGATGACTCTTATTTCTCTAGGATATATTCCTAGGAGTGGGATCGCTGGATCGAATGGTATGTCTATTTCTAGCTTTCTGAGGAAACGCCATATCATTTTCCAAAATGGTTGTATCATTTTGCATTCCCACCAGCAGTGTATAAGAGTTCCCGTCTCCCCGCAGCCCCTCCAACATTTGTTATTTCCAGTATTTTTGATTCATGCCAGTAATGCCGGGGTGAGATGGTATCTCATTGTGGTTTCAATTTACATTTCTCTAATGGCTAGTGATCGCGAGCATTTCCTCATGTGTCTGTTGGCCATTTGAATGTCTTCCTTGGTGAAGTGTCTGTTCATTTCCTTTGCCCATTTTTTGATAGGATTGGTTGTCTTTTTGTTGTAGAGGTGTTGGATTTTCTTGTAGATTATGGAGATTAGACCTTTGTCTGACTTGTACTGTCCAAAAATTTTTTCCCAGTCTGTAGGTTCTCTTTTAACTCTTTTGGTGAAGTCTTTTGAAGAGCATAGATGTTTGATTTTTAGAAGATCCCAATTATCTAGTTTATCTGTTGGGTTTTTTGTGTTGATGTTTATGGTTTGTATCCTGTTAATGCCATGTATTAAGGCCTGAAGTGTTGGTCCTATTTTTTCTTCTATGAATTTTATAGTTTGAGGCTTTATATTCAGGTCTTTGATCCATTTTGAAGTAGTTTTTGTATATGGTGTGAGGTATGGGTCCTGTTTCATTATTCTACAAATGGATATCCAGTTTTGCCAGCACCATTTGTTAAAAAGACTGTCTTTTCCCCATTTGATGTATTTTGGGCCCTTGTCCAAAATCAGGTGACCGTAGGTGGATGGATTTACATCTGAGTTCTCAATTCTGTTCCATTGGTCAATGTCTCTGTTGTTGTACCAGTACCAGGCTGTTTTGAGTACTGTAGCTGTATAGTAGTTCTCAAGTCAGGTAGTGTGAGTCCTCCAACTTTATTCTTCTTCTTCAGTAGTGCTTTACTTATTTGGGGTTTCTTCCCTTTCCATATAAAGTTAATAATTAGTTTTTCCATCTCTTTGAAGAATGTTGTTGGTATTTGTATCGGGATTGCATTGTATTTGTAGATTGCTTTAGGTAGAATTGCCATTTTCACAATGTTGAGTCTGCCTATCCATGAGCATGGTATGTTTTTCCATTTATGTAGATCCCTTTGGATTTCATGCAGCAGTGTTTGGTAGTTTTCTTTGTATAGGTCTTTTACATTCCTGGTCAGATTTATTCCTAAGTATTTTATCTTTTTAGGGGCTATTGAAAATGGTATTGATTTCCTGATCTCCTTTTCATCGTTCTCTTTACTGGTGTATAGGAATCCAACTGATTTTTGAATGTTTATCTTGTATCCTGCTACTCTGCTGAATCTTTCTATTAGTTCCAGTAAATTTCTCGTGGAGTCTTTAGGGTTTTCTGTGTATAGTATCATATCATCTGCAAACAGGGAGAGTTTAACTTCTTCATTACCAATTTGGGTGCCCTTTATTTCTTTCTCTTGCCTTACTGCTCTAGCTAGAACTTCCAGCACAATGTTAAATAGGAGTGGTGATAAACGGCATCCTTGTCTTGTTCCTGTTTTCAAGGGGAATGTTTTCAGCCTCTCTCCATTAAGAATGATGTTGGCTGTTGGTTTTGCATAGATGCCCTTTATTATGTTGAGAAATTTCCCTTCTATACCTATTTTATTGAGAGCTTTGATCAGGAATGGATGTTGGACTTTGTCAAATGCCTTTTCTGCATCAATTGAGATGATCATGTGATTTTTTTCTTTCCTTTTATTTATGTGGTGGATTACGTTGATGGATTTTCTAATGTTAAACCATCCTTGCATACCTGGTATGAATCCTACTTGGTCGTGGTGTATTATTTTTTTGACATGATACTGAATTCTATTGGCTAGAATTTCTTTCAGAATTTTTGCATCTATATTCATGAGAGATATTGGTCTGTAATTTTCTTTTTTTGTGATGTCTTTGCCTGGTTTTGGTATCAGTGTTATGCTGGCTTCATAGAATGAATTTGGAAGTGTTGCTTCCTCTTCTATGCTCTGAAATAGCTTGAGTAGAACTGGTACGAGCTCTTCTGTAAATGTTTCGTAGAATTCTCCAGTGAAGCCATCTGGGCCAGGGCTTTTATTGCTTGGGAGTTTTTTTATTACCTTTTCAATCTCTTCTCTTGTTATGGGTCTGTTCAGATTTTCAATATCACTTTGTTGTAGTTTGGGTAGGCCGTATGTTTCTAGAAATTTATCCATTTCCTCTAGGTTTTCAAATTTGTTGGAATATAGTTTTTCATAATATTCTGTTATAATCCTTTTTATTTCAGTTGGGTCTGTTGTAATGTCCCCCATTTCATTTCTTATTTGGGTTATTTGTGCCCTCTGCGGTTTTTCTTTTGTCAGTCTGGCCAGTCGTTTGTCGATTTTGTTGATTCTTTCAAAGAACCAACTTTTGGTTTTGTTGATTCTTTCTATTGTTTTTCTGTTCTCTATTTCATTTATTTCTGCTCTGATCTTTACTATTTCCTTTCTTCCGGTGGTTGTAGGCTTTTTTTGTTGTTCTCTTTCTATTTGTTTGAGTTCTGTAGTTAATGTTTTGATTTTGTCCCTTTCTTCTTTTTTGATATGTGCATCTATTGCTATAAATTGTCCTCTGAGGACTGCCTTTGCTGTGTCCCAAAGGTTTTGGTATGATGTGTTTTCATTTTCATTTGATTCTAGGAATTTTTTAATTCCATCTCTGATTTCTTCTATTACCCATTGATGTGTAAGCAGATTATTATTCAGTTTCCATGTGTTTGATTTTTTTCCTTGCTCTTTCTAGTGTTAATTTCTACCTTGATGGCATTGTGGTCAGAGAAGATACTGTGAATTATCTCAGCATTTTGGATCTTGTTGAGGATTGCTCTGGGGCCTAAGATGTGGTCTATTCTGGAGAACGTTCCATGTGCATTGGAAAAGAATGTGTACTTTGCAGCGGTTGGATGGATTGTTCTATATATGTCTATGAGGTCCAGTTGGCTGATTGTGTCCTTTAGGTCTTCTGTATCTTTGCTGAGTTTCTTTTTAGTTGTTCTGTCCTTTACTGAGAGTGGTGTGTTGAAGTCTCCTACTATTATTGTGGAACTGTCAATTTCTCTTTTCAGTGCTGTTAGAGGTTTTTTTTTATGTATTTTGGAGCCCTGTCATTGGGTGCATAGATATTTATTATGGTTATGTCTTCATGATGGATCATCCCCTTAATCATTATATAGTGTCCTTCTTTGTCTTTTATGGTAGATTTTGTTTTAAAGTCTATTTTATCTGAGGTTAGAATTGCCACTCCTGCTCTTTTTTGATAGTTGTTAGCTTGATATATTTTTTTCCAACCTTTGATTTTTAATAAATCCACATCTTTGTTTCTAAGGTGTGTCTCTTGTAGAGAGCAAATTGATGGATCCTGTTTTCTTATCCATTCTGCCACTCTCCGTCTTTTTATGGGTGCATTGAGTCCATTTACGTTCAGTGTAATTATTGATAGATGTGAGTTTGTTGCTGTCATTTTGTAGTGCTTTTTTTTGTGATGCTGAAGTTTTCTTTGTTCTTCTTACTCTCTTGTGCTGAGTTACTTTTGTTTGTGGATTTTGTGTTCATTTCTTTTGCTTTTGTAGGTTTTGTTTTTGTTGAGACTTTATGTTTTTCGTCTTTATTTTTATGAGTTGGTTTGTTAACTTTTTTTGTGGTTACCATGAATTTTACCCTTATCTTTATAATTTTGAAGCAGTCTACCGTTACTTGGTATCGCCTTGTCTTCCTCTCCTTTAGAAGGTTCTATACCTATGCCGTTTGTTCCCTCTTTCATTGTTTTGATGTTGTTGTCATCCTTTGATTGATTTCTCTGATTCCCTGTTGTATATCTTTTGTTTTTGGAAAGTCCTCTGTAGTTCAGTTCCTAGAATGGTATCTGGTTCATGTGAACCTGCGTCCTAGGTCCTAGGTCCTGCCTGAGGGCCGAAGCTGTTTGTCCTCAGATCGAAGAACTCACTTTAATAATTCTTGTAAGTTTGGTTTGACTTTTGCATATTCCTTTAGTTTCTGTTTATCTGGAAATGGCCTAATTTCACCATCAAATCTGAATGAGAGTTTTGCAGGATATATTATTCTTGGCTGACAATTTTTTTCTTTCAAGATTTTATATATGTCATCCCATTGCCTTCTTGCCTGCATGGTTTCTGCTGAATAATCTGAGCTTAGTCTTATTGTTTCTCCTCTGTATGTGACTTCTTGTTTTTCACGAGCTGCTCTCAGGATTCTTTGTTTGTCTTTAGTTTTAGCGAGTGTGAATATGATATGTCTTGGTGATTTTCTTTTGGGGTCTCTTCTATATGGGGTTCGTTGAGCTTCTTGGATGGCCAGCTTTTCATTTTTCATGATATTGGGAATGTTTTCTGTCAGCAGTTCGTCAATGATCCTCTCTGTGTTTTCTGTTTTCTCCCCCTGTTCTGGGATGCCAATCACTCGTAAGTTTTTGCTTTTAATTGTGTCCCACATAACTCTCAGGGTCTCTTCATTTTTCTTTGTTCTTTTTTCTGAGTTTCCCTGAAACAGAGTTGTATCCAAGTGTTTGTCTTCAGTTCCACTGATCCTGTCTTCCATGGTTTCAAATCTATTTCTCAGCCCTTCTATGACACTGTCCATTTCTGAAATCTTGTTGTTTATCTTTTGGATTTCTAATTGTTGTTTTTGTATAATTTCGAGTTGTGAATTTATTTTGGCATTTTGTTCCTGCATAATCTTCCTGAATTCTTCCAATTTTTTGTCTGTATTTTCCATAAATTTGTCTATTTTTTCCTCATGTTTGTCAGCTGTTTGCCTCAGTTCTTGGAAAATTCCGAGTATTAGTGATTTGAGTTCCGTATCAGGTACTTCTAGTGCATTTTCTTCCACAGGAGAGTTATCTGGTGTTTTAATTTGGACGCCTATTGGAGCCATCTTGTCTTGTTTTTGTAAATGTTTTGATATTGTTTGCTGTTTTCGGGGCATTCAGTAGATATTTCTCTCGTTTATTGATTGTAGATTTTTTTTTTGTTTGTTTGTTTCGTCCTTGTGGTACAGCTGGGCAGATCTAGCTGAGGAGGAGCCACTGGGACGGGTTGCTTGTGGCACTCACCGCAGCCACCAGGACGGTCGGTAGTCAGTGCTGGGCAGGTTCCAATAGGGCGTGCCTGCACCGCTTGGTGGTGTGATGTCTAGTGCACGGTGCAGGTAGGTAGGGTGCAGCGGGAAGATGGTTATGTGTGAAGCTAAGCTGGATATGGGTGAGAGGAGAGAGGAGGAGGAGCAAAAAGCATACAAACATAAAAGAATGCTGGGGAGCTTGTCGTTGGAATGTACAGATGAGAGACTATGGGATGGAGGAAACCAGAAGGGGGAAGAGAAAGAAAAGGAAAGAATGACCAAATAAAAATCAGAAAAGTTAAAGAACTGCAAAGTTCTTTAACCGATGCAGCTGTGAGGTCTGGGGGAGTTGGTCTCAATTTTCACAGCTCAGCCTGGCCAGAAGGTACAGAGGCATACATCGCCTGGTATTCAGGGATCAGAAAGAGAAGGAAGAGATAGAGAGACAAGAAATTAAGCAATGAAGAAAGACAAAAGGGAAAAAGAGGTAAAAGATGACAAAACTAATCAAAAAAGGAAGAAAAATAAAATTGAAAAAAATAAAAATAAAAAAGGGCAACACCAGCAGTCATTGCCTACAAATGGGACCCAGAGAGCCCCCACTCAGGGGCGCGAATTCCAAGAAGCCGGTAGTCTTGGGGTTAAGAGACCGTGGCCACGGGAAGCAGAGGGGCCAATGAACAAAGGCCCCGGGATCCCACCAGCGTGGTAGCCCAGACCTGGAAACAGCCACACGCCCGAACGCAGCCCCACAGCTCCACAGAAGAGAGCAAAGACGGCACTCGGAACCAGGCACCCAGGCAAAAGGAGGGGGAGGCGGCAGAAAAAGGTTCGCTAGCTGCCAGCACACGGCTCCCAGAAAGCCGCCAGCCCAGGCGCGCGTAATCCAAACACCGGCCCCCCCCAGCACAGGGATTCTGGCCACGGAAAGCAGAGAGGCGAACGAGCAAAGGCCCCGGGATCCCTCCAGCACGGGAGCCCAGACCTGAAAACAGCCACATGCCCAAACGCAGCCCTACAGCCCCGCAGGAGAGAGCAGAGACGGCACTCGGAACCAGGCACCCAGGCAAAAGGAGGGGGAGGTCGCAGAAAAAGGTTCGCTAGCTGCCAGCACACGGCTCCCAGAAAGCCGCCAGCCCTGGCGCGCGGAATCCAAGCACCGGCGCCCCCCAGCCCAGGGACTCCGGCCACGGAAAGCAGAGGGCGAACGAACAAAGGCCCCGGGATTCCACCCGCGCGGGAGCCCAGACCTGGAAACAGCCACACGCCCGAACGCAGCCCTACAGCCCCGCAGGAGAGAGCAGAGACGGCACTCGGAACCAGGCACCCAGGCAAAAGGAGGGGGAGGTGGCAGAAAAAGTTTCGCTAGCTGCCAGCAAACGGCTCCTAGAAAGCCGCCAGCCCGGGCGCGCGGAATCCAAGCACCGGCGCCTCCCAGCCCAGGGACCCTGGCCACGGAAAGCAGGGGATCCCCAGCTGAGGCGGAGAGGGGTGGGGGGTGGGAGAGCGCGCACCGCAGTTTACCGGTCGTTCTGTCTCCGACCAGATGCTCTGCAAGGCTGCTCTCCCGTTTGCTGGTCTCCGATAGGAATCCAAGATGGTGGATCCGCGCTGCGTTAGCTGGTAAGGAATCTCTGCCTGAGTCTCTCCTCGCTCTCCGTTCTCTTTTAGTATTCTCACTCCGTTTGGTGTTTGGCTGAGTTCTTTATCTCTTCATTTGGTGTTCTAGGGTTTCAGGATTGTTGATTCTCTGTTAGGCTTAGTTTTTCGGATCTTTGCTGTGGAGGGACGGCGTGGTGCTTCTGCCTAGAGCGCCATCTCGCCCCCTGAACTGAATTTTTGTCAAGAGAATAAATATATTTTATTGTTTGGAAGGGAGATTTGCTAGTAGTAATTGTCCAAGGGATGAGCTGACATGTTTTCAGAAAGTTAAACAGGGAATTTTAAACTTGATTTTGAAGATGTATTATTGATTCGAAAAATTCACCAAGAAGTCAGATACTCACCTCTGTCCTTGACAAAGTATCCCAGCTTGCTGTATCCTACGTGAATATTCTAGAACTGAGTTTCATTGTTTTAAAATGTCAAAATTTAAGTGGGATGTCTTTAATAGTCATTGTCTCAGGCTTCTGGTGCTTCATTGTTTGCTTCTTTTATGACGATGTAATCTTTAATGGACATAGATTTTGACATGCAGGTTGTATAAACTAAACAATCAGACTCTAGCATCTGGATTTTTTTTTTTTTTTTAAATTGCAGAATAGATACGAGCCAAAGTGTTCACCCGGTCTTAAAGTGAAAGAAATATGCTTCTAAATCAAAGGTAGCTAATATTCTGGTGAGTTGGAACTTCCCATGAAGATGTTCCTTCCTCTACACAAACATCAAGCCTTCAGAGAGCTCGTGATAAGAGGCATGTGTTGTACCAGGCATGTCTCCAGAAAGACAAATAAGACATAGTTGTCCTTAAACGTGTCGAAATGTATACGTGACTATTTAAGAAGATGTGCCACTCCCAGCCAATTTAGTTTATAAGAAGTGATGTTAAAAGTGAAAATAATATCATTTCTCCTTTGAATATGGAAAAATTCATGTGAAAAAAAATTGACATCATTTGCCCCCCTCTTATGGAGCCATGGTGGCGCAGTGGTTAAGAGCTTGGCTGCTAACTAAAGGGTCAGTAGTTCAAATTCATCAGCCGCTCCTTGGAAACCCTATGGGGCACTTCTACTCTATCCTATAGGGTCGCTATGAGTCAGAATCGACTCGACAGCAACGGGTTTGGTTGGTTTGGCCGTGTCTTGTGCTAAGAGCCCTAGTGGTGCAGTGGTTAAAATGCTCCGCTGCTAACCGAAAGGTCAACAGTTTCAGCCCACCAGCTGCTCCGTGGAAGAAAGATGCAGGGTCTGCTTCTGTTAAGATTACAGCCTTGGAAAACCTATGGGGCAGTCCTACTCTGTCCTATAAGGTCACTATGAGTTGGAATCAACTGGATGGCAATGGATTTAATGGGAAGTCTTGTACTAATACAGATAGGGGTTGAAGAATTTTCTTTCTTTAAGTATCAAAGAAAATGCCAATAACCAAAAATATTTATTTTTGCTTGTGTGTGTGTTTGTTTTGCTTTGCTATTGCAATAAAGCTAAAATGGACAGCTGGCGTTGATTTCAGTAAGAAATCCTGCTCTCAGAAACCATCAGAAAATTTTAGACAAAATCATGGTATGATTGAAACAACCCAGCTAAGAAGACAAATTTAAGCTCAAAATAGAAAGTCGTTTTTTCCACTGAGTCACTTCTAACAATCAGACATAAATAACCCGTATACTCTTTGCCCTGGACATAAAATGGAAAAGTTGAGAATTGTTCCTACAATTGATTAGACTCATTGCAAATTTATTTTGGGATGTAAGACCTTATAGAAGAGGTTCTCAAACTGTAGGAGACCTCAGAAGGATCACAAAGGGAGCGTGGATTCCCAGGCCCTCACCCCCAGATACATTGGTTCAGGAGACTAGAATTGGCCCGGGAAGTCATTCATTCACTTAACAAATGGTACGGCACTCCTACTATGTCCCAGGAGGGAACTAGGTGCTGTGGAAGCAATAATCTGCACGTGTAGCCAAAATTCCAGACAATACTGAACTTGAAGGTTTCCAGGCCAAACCACCATCCACTCTCTGGGGCTCCCTGCAGAAGCCAAGAAGAATTTGGGATGGATCAAGTTCTCACACACAGATCCCGGCAGGAGATGTGCTTCTTGCTTCTAGTTCATTTGTCATCATTCAATGAACAAATCATCATTTTTAAGAGAAGAGGGTGCAATTTGTAGTTAAATTTCATCCAGTCTATGTTTGCTTTTCTGTTAATGATGTAACTGATTGTGTTGTGTCAGAGGTCTCCAAGGCCAGCCCCAGGTTCGGGAATTCACTAGAAATGACTCTCAGAACTCAGCATAGAGTCCTACTCATGGGTATGATTTATTATGGCTAAAGGACACAGAGCACAATCAGCAAAGGGAAAAAGTGCATGGACTGAAGTCCAGAGGAAACCAGGTGCGAGCTTCCAAAAGTCCTCTCCCAGTGGAGTCATACAGGAAGCGTTTAATTCCTTCAACAGTAAGTTATTACAGTGCGTGTGAAGTGTTGTGTATCAGGGAAGCTCCTTAGAGTCTCAGCACCCAGAGTTTTATTGTGGACTGGTCACGTAGGCACCCTCTGCTTGGCACATATCCAAATTCCAGACCCCCAGAAAGAAAGCAGGTGTTCAGCATAGCCCACATTATTTGCATAAACAGTCTAGGCACAGTGAGCCCCTCTCATTAGTTAGGGGATGCTGGGAACCCTCCCATAATCCCAGTTTCCAGACTCCAGCCAAGGGCCAACACTGCAAGCAGGCCTTTCTACGGATAACAGTCAGGTCTGCTGTGTGAGCTCTTTTATGCACAGATGTTTGTTTCCTTGGGACGATAAACAACTAATTCTATTTCTCTGAAACTCCCAGTCTTTGCTTATCAGAGGATAACTGTATTAGTGTTCAATTTTCTTTGCAAAAGGTGCAAAATAGAACCTCATACAACCCACGTGAGGAATTGATAAGATCCCCTTTGACTGAGATCATCCATTTGTCTTTTAACAAATGAAGGAATCTCAGATCCAGAGGCCTAGAAGGAAACAGGGCTTCTATGCAATCACAAGCCACATTATTTGTTGACTCTATATATGCAAAAAAGCTTTTTGCAGCTAGCCATTAATTGATTTATGTTCTGTTTGATTTTGCAACAACAGTTACACTATGTGTTTGTTGCATACCTCCAAATAAAGGACACTGCTGTGCCTAAGTAAGTGATTAAATGGGAGATTTAGCAATTGTCTAGTCTAGGGGCCAGCAAACTACTGTCCCACTTCTGTTTTTGTAAATAAAGTTTTACTGGAACACAGACATGCCCATTTGCTTATATATTGTCTATGGTTACTTTCGCACTGCAATGGCAGGGCTGAGTAGTTGCAACAGACATCATATGGACCACAAAAGTAAAAGTATTTATGATCTGTTCCTCTACAAGAAAAGTTTACCAACCCCTGGTCTAGACAAGTGAAACCACCACAGTTAGAACTTAGCCACAAAGGAGTCAGATAGATTAAAATGACAGACGTTGAAAATGAAACCATACAAACCTAGAAGAACGTGGATGGAATTATCAAATATAAAATCAGTAGAAAAAAATCACAGAGAAAAGATCTACAGATTTTACTATATAGTATTTAAATTTTTAAATTTAAAATTACAAGGAAAAACATTGCAGACAAACAAACAAACAAAAAACTACAAAGGTGTCAAAGAACAAACAAACTCAAAAGTCTGTGGGAAAACCACTAACCACTCAATAGAACAAATGTAAAAGAGAAGACACAAATGGCCAATTTATGGGACATGAAATATACAAAGCCAGTGAAAAGATGGTCAGTCTAGCTGGTGATGAGGGAAATTAAAAGTGTCATGAAACACCGTTTCAGACTGGCAAAAACTGAATGCAGCACTGGGCAGTTATGGAGTCTTAGTGAAGGTATGTGGACGAGGTTCCTGTAGCCAGCCCTCGTTGGAGGGATTTTCAAGGGCACTTGGTGGCATCTATTAAAAATTTATATCCACATGACCTTTGATGCGCAATGAAATCCTTTTCGTTCACTCCAGTGAAATACTTGCACTTGTTCACACACTGCACCGCAAACTCTGAAAGAGCCACATTCTAGAAACCAAGCAGCAACTACACAGGATGAAGCCGAAGTGAATGTACAGTAATGATTTTGAAAGCACTCCAAGATTATTGCTACCCAAAAGTATCAGTTTGCAAAGCATTATGTACAGGAGATACCTTTTCGGGTGAAAGAAAAAAACCTATACACAGTCCATTCCAACCCACTGCCATCAAGTCGATTCCAACTCATAGCGACCCAACAGGACAAAGTAGAACTGTCCCATAGGGTTTCCAAGGCTGTACATCTTTATGGAGAAAACACTGAAGTTGTCAAGGATTTCATTTTACTTGGATCTACAATCAACACTCATGGAAGTAGCAGTCAAGAAATCAAAATGACCTATTGCATTGGGCAAACCTCCCACGAAAGACCTCTTTCCAGTGTTCAAAAGCAAAGCTGTCACTTTGAGGACTAAGGTGCACCTGACCCAAGCGCACTTTCACATACGTATGAGGTAATTAATGGTATTCTCAATTGCCTCATATGTATGTGAAAGCTGGACAATGAATAAGGAAATCCAAAGAATTGATGCAGCCTCCAGTGGAAGAGAATACCAGTTGCCATTGCGTCGATTTGGACTCAAGGCCACCCCATATCTGTCGGAGTACAACGGTGTTCCACAGGGTTTTCCGTGGTTGGTTTTTCAGAAGTAGATTGTCAGGCCTTTCTTCCAAGGCACCTCTGGGTAGACTCAAACTTCCAACCTTTCAGTTAGCAGCTGAGCACATTAACCACTTGCACCACCAGTGACTCCAGGCCAGCCTCAAACAGAACCTGGGAGGATGGCTGGAACACCTCTGTGAGAACTGATGGCCTCTGAACCCCGGTTTCCAGGTGACCCCGTAGCCAGCTGCACCTCTGTGCTTGCTTACTTAGTGTTTTTTTTTGCCGAAGTCAATGGAATTGGTTTTCTGTCACTTACACTCAAAACAGCCCTACGCAGAACTGAACAGACAAAACTTGGAGAATAAATGCAAGGAATCCTATACATCTGAGACAAAATGCTCAATCTTTTGACTAACCAAAGGAATACAGATTCTCTTTTAAAATGAGGTTTGTTCGTTTTTTAATTCAATCACATCTATGGGGTGTGTGTGTGTGTGTGTGTCCCCTGAACTGAAATTCCCCACCTCAGATTGGTAGGATGCTAAGGAATTTTTATTTTCCTATGGATACTTTTCTGTATTTTCCAATTTCTGAACGATGAGCATCTATTCTATATAAAGATAAAAAAAAATAATTTTCATTTTCTTTTTTTAGGAAAAACCTCTTACAAGAAACGGGTGTGAAAGGTTTAGGACCTAGAGGCTAAGATTTTTTCAAGAAATCCCAAGTATGGGATTACTCGCAGGATAAAAAGAGCAAAGTCTCAAAGTTGACTTCATGGTTTAAGCACATTAGGTCTGGCTCATCGGCACACCTTAAACAGAACATAGGGGTTACTAAGCTGGACTTAACAGGCATGCCATTCCCATGACTATGTCATTTACTTAAAGCACTTTAATGTGTCCATCCTGATAACGTGTCGTAGGCTCACAATCTCCACAGTATTCGGTACCCTCACCAAAGAAGGATTACACATCCCCATCCAGTTGAACTCAGGTACAACCATGTGGGAGCCCTGGTGGCGCAACAGTTAAGTGCTCGGCTGCTAATCAAAAGGTCGGTAGTTTGAACCTGTCAGCTGCTCTGTGGGAGAAAAACCTGGGGATCTGCTCACGTAAAGGTTACAGCCCAGGAAACCCTATGGGGCTGTTCTACTTTGTCCTATAAGGCATGTATGGGTTGAAATTGCCGCAACAGCACCTAACAACGACATGACGTTGGGACTTGTTTTCGCCAATGAAAGATGAGAAACTTGAGGTTGGGAGGTGGGGGGATGCTTTCAGTGTCAGACTGTGGTTTGTCTTTTTTTTTTCCGATCTCCATCAACCTCAGTCCCCAAGTGATGGCAGTGAGCAGTCCCAGGCCAACCTGATGTGATGTGGAGCAGGTACAAGACATACACTTTGTTTCAAGGCACGATCAGGTATGAAAGGTTCAGGACCTAGAGACTAAGATTTTTACAAAGAATTCCAAGTATTGGATTATTCGCAGGGAGAAAAGGAGCAAAGTCTCAAAGGTGACTTCATGGTTTAAGCACATTAGGTCCAGCTTATCAGCACACCTTAAACAGAACAGCAACTGTTTGTTGTTTGCTTGTTTGCTTCTGCAACATTACGGAGCCTGTCCTCACTGATCCACTCCATCTATCACGTTGTCCTACTGTAGTGGCTTGCGTGCTGCTGTGATGCTGGAAGCTATGCCACCAGTATTTCAATACCAGCAGGATCATCCATGGTGGAGCTTCCAGACTAAGACGGACTAGGAAGAAAGGCCTAGGCATCCACTTCTGAAAACCAGCCAATGAAAACCCCACAGAGCACAACAAAACATTGTCTGATATAGTGCTGGAAGATGAGCCCGCTAGGTTGGAAGGCACTCAAAATACACAGTGGCCGCAACCATGGACTCAAACATACCAATGATTATGAAGATGGCGCAGGACCAGGCAACAGTTTGTTTTGTTGTACGTTGGGTCGCCAGGAGTCAGAGCCAACTTGACGGCAACTAACAGCAACAACATATTCATTAATGCATTGGGAATCTAGGAAAAGTCGCCACCAAGGATCTTTGGAAAGACAAGGAAAATTGCAAAATTGCAAGTATGTACTATCTTGTAAAACATATTTTAACTGTTTGACCTACTGTTCTATTCTCTTGCTATTTTTACACACTGTAATTATTCTTCCTGATATTTCACTAACTTAGCAAAAGGTTCTCGTGCTTTTTGAGCTTTATTAACAGGAAAGCTAAAGGGAAACCTAGGCCGTGTCAGAAGCGTTGCCATTCAACACACAGCGCACACCATGCCCTAAATTACGCCGCTCTCACTGTGTAAGGCACAAACGAGGCCACGCTTTTGTAGCGCATTGCCCAGCCTGTGCTTCCCCGACCCGTCTCAGAAGTGGAACGGTTCTCAGGCTTGTCTCCCAGCTCCATTTACAGAGGTTCTACGCACGAATTTAGCGAAGCTTGCATCTCATGGAAGCTAATTAAAGCATGGCATTCGATTCAGCCTCGGCTTCTGAGCTGTGCATGCCAGCGGCAATGCCTTGGTGCTGCCACAGGGATGAGCAAATACGAAGAAGCGTTCCTTCAAAGAACACTAAAGGAAGAACATTTTTCAATATGAATTTAGTGCTTTCTGATGGCAACCATCTTCAGTGACCTTGTGGATGAAAGGAATATAGGGATGAGTGAAATGACTTTTGAAACGTCTGTTGGGATAATCGTCATCCAGAAGCCAAACAGCTTCTCATTCCCTGAAGTACTGTATGATAGAGCAATGCACACCTGCACAAGGGCACACACACATGCACAAACAGACACACACACACACCATCTACAACAGAGAAACACACAGAGACACACACCATTTAAAATGGAGAAACATATACACACACAGACACAAACACCATCTACAATGGAGAAACACATACACACAGACACACACACCATCTACAATGGAGCAATGAACGCATACGCACATAACACAAGGCATCTGCAATGCAGCAAGGCATGCACACACACACAAAAAACACATCCAAAATGGAGCAATGCACACATGCACACACACTATCTATAATGAAGCAATACATGCACACACACACAACACACATGCCATCTACAATGGAGCAGTGCACACACCACATACACACACCGTCTACAATGGAGCAATGCATGATGCGCAGAGACACACACACACACTATCTCCAGTGGAGTGATGCATGCATACAGACACACAACACACACACCATCTAAGGGAACAAGGCACGCATGTACACAGGCCCATATGCCATCTAAAATGGAGCAATGTACAGACACAACCACACACAGACACACAGGAACTAACGCCATCTACAATGGGGAAACACACACACATACCATCTACAAATGAGAAAAGCACGCACGCACAGGTATGCACACACAGGAAATACTACAAGGAATATTTGTATCAAATTTAAAATAAAATTTCTATATTAATATGGCTTTTCAAAAAATATCTTGCTTCCAAATGACACCACTAAGAGTCGGGGCTTTATCTTACATGGTAAAGTTAAAAATTCCCTTGGCCACTGAATTTCTGATGTCATAAACTTTTCACCAAACTTGAATCCTGGCTTAAGGAGGCAAACCACAATGTCACATCAAAATACAATGTCCCTTTGGTTCAAGGCGACTTTACTTAGCAGAGTAGTGCCACTCGGTGCTGGTGCTGCCTGCAATGTTAATCTTTAGCAAATTAAATGGTGTAAATACTGGCTGATGCAAGACATTGAGTAAAACAGTAATATCAAAAACATCCAGTGTAAATCTGTTGCTGTGTCTCATTAGGAGGTTCAGGGGAAAAATAGCTACCTTTTAAAGGAAATGGTGGCCTTCTTAAAGATTGTTTTACTGTAATAGATGATAGATTGATTGATAGACAGACAGACAGACAGATGTTGTTGTTGTTGTTAGGCGCTTCGAGGCACTTCCGACTCATAGCCACCCTATGTACAACGAAACACTGCTTGGTCCTGTGCCCTCCTCACAATCGTTGCTATGTTTGAGGCCCTTATTGCAGCCACTGTGTCAGTTCATCTTGTTGAGGATCTTCCTCTTTTTTGCTGACACTCTACTTTACCAAGCCTGATGTCCTTCCCCAGGGACGGCTCCCTCCTGATAACATGTCCAAAGTACGTGAGACGTAGTCTTGCCATCCTTGCTTCTAAAGAGCATTCTGGTTGTACTTCTTCCAAGACAGAGACAGATAGAGATATACCACAAACAAAACATTTGCCAATTTACCATTTTTTACATGTACAATTCAGTGACATTATTAAGTTCATCATGCTGCGCGACCATTACCCTTACCTGTTTCCAAATTATTCCACCACAAATAACAGAGATTCAGTGCCCTGTAAGCAATTACACCCTTTTCCCTCCCCGCCCCCGCCCTTGGTAACCAGTAATAAGCTTTAGTCTCTACGCATTAGCTTATTTCTTGTAAGTGAGCTTTTACAGTATTTATCGTTTTTTTGTTTGGTTTATTGCACTTAGCATAATGTGTTCAAGGTTCATCTGTGTCATAGCGTGTACTGGGACTTCATTCCTCTTTAAGGCTGAGTAATATTCCACTGTGTGTATAATCCACATGGTGTTTACCCATCCATCTGCTGATGCACATTTCCGTTGTTTTCATCTTTGAGCTATTGTAAACAGTGCTGCAATGAACATTGGTCTACAATGGTAGCCTTTTGGAAAAGCATCCTTCAAGAAGTAAATGGACTCTCTACTGGCCAATTTGGGAACAATTTGAGCATCAAGAAGAATAATGATGGTAATCAATTATAACACATAACAAAAATAAATAAGCCATTAAAAAAAAAAAAAAGACCAAACTTGTTGCTGTTGGGTGTATTCTGACTCATAGCAACCCTATAGGACACCGTAGAACTGCCCCATAGGGTTTCCAACGAGCAGCTGGTGGACTCAAACTGCCGACCTTTTGGTTAGCAGCCATTATCACTTAACCACTGCACCACCAGGGCTCTAAATAAGCCATCCATCCATAATAATACTCAAAGGCTGAGGGTGTGGATTTAAGGCTACCAAAGGGCATTTTGGACTGATGTAGGAAGGCCTGGCAGTTTCTGAAAGGACATGGTGTCAACAGCCAGGCAGGTGCATCACCGACCTGCTGGTCGAGAGTCCCAGCACTGGGGGCATGGAGCAGGTTTGGGCAGCCTGCCCTTGTGGGGGCACGTTGGCAAGGCTGAGACACAGCCATCCGGGTCAAGGTCACGGCCATGTAGGGAGCACCGGGGTCCAGTTGTGCACCTGGCGGTGAGGTGCAGGCAGCACACTTAACTGCCCTTGGGGCAGAAACCCAGCCCAAGGGTCAAGGTCCTAACAAGCATCGTTTTAGTAGTGAAGAGTTTAAGGCGGTTTCCTTTATCCAATCAAAATATCTTTTCATTGTGTGGCCATAAAAAAAATTTTCTAGAATACAAAACATGATTTAGAAATTGTAATTTGGAAATTATTAGACAAATAATTTGTGCCTCAATTTACATCACTTGGTAAGCTGCTTTCATCATATATAATTTAGTTATAAAATAAATGCAATATATTTTTTAACTTTTCATTTCTATTTTGGAGTCCTAGGATGGTGCAAACGGTTAAAGAGCTCGGCTGCTAACCAAAAGTTTAGATGTTTAAGTCCACCCAGTGTCTCCTCGGTAAAAAGGCCTGGTGATCTACTTCCAAAAAAATCAGCCATTGAGAACCCTATGGAGCACAGTTCTACTCTTACACACATCGGGGCACCATGAGTTGGGATTGGCTCAGTGGTAATTGGCATTTATATATTAATTTATATTACTATTTTGTAATTTTTATGTTACTAAGTATGTTGTATTTTACCCCAATTCAAAGGGTAATTTTGAGGGTAAGACGAGATAATCTATGTAAAGCGCGGAGCTAAACGCCCATCACACAGTAAGTATACACTAAATTCTATTTACTTTTCTTACAGTAGAATATCTAGACTTTCAACAAATTAATGAAAGGCAAGATGGCAGCCACACCTCAGAATTCGCACTCTGGTGAACAATCCACTCATTGTGGTCCCGGAGTTCGTAAACGTCTACATTTCAAATACAAACGCCAGTACCAGCGGCAATCTTACCCCACAGGGGTTCCCAGGCACCTAGGCAATTACGCTAGTTGCAATGAAATTATGTTCACATGCCAGCCCCAAAGGGAACAATAACAATGAAAACTGAAGTTCAACTTAAACATTGTCACTCAGGCACGATTCGCGGGCTGCAAAACCGAAGGGAAACAAATTGTTTCCACTTCTCCCCAGTTGGGGGAAAAAGAACATAAAACAGGCAATAAATCAAACTTTAATTTCAGAATTTCCTGCGATTACGCTCTTCATTTATGATCATTTTACTCTGGAAGGACTTCTTAGGCTTGCTCGTCAGGAGAAGAAACCTATAGGTGTCTCATTGATGTGGAAATCGAAGTGGATGTGTCTATATTCCCCAGCCCGCCCGCATCGTTGTTTTGTTTTTGTTTTTGTTTTTGTTTTTAATGTAATCCTGAACAGCTTTTACATTTCTGGGCATTTTCCAATCACATGGAAATCAATTCTCCTAAATTACATAATCCCATACTCTCAGTAGATAAAAAAACATTTTAATTGGGTGAGAAAAGGGATTTACTACTTCAACAGCTCTTTGTAGAACTTCTCTTGGCTTTGCCAGTTAGCGAAGTCTCCGGGACTCTTGCTGGGATTCTGTTACACCTGTTAGACGGCGTTCCCTATTTTTTAAACAGATTGTGCTTTCCGTGTGCCTGCCCACTTCCACAGCCCTCCAGACAACAAGAGGCCTCGGCTTCCTGCGGTTTTACCAGGAGGCTTTGACACAAGACCCACATCAAGTCCCTGGGTGGTGCAAACAGTTAATGCATTGGGCTGCTGACAAAAAGGTTGGAGGTTCGAGTCCACCCAAAGGCACACTGGAAGAAAGGCCTGGCAATCTACTTCTGAAAAATCAGCCACTGAAAATCCTATCGAGCACAGTTCTACTCTGACACACACGGGGTCACCAGGAGTCGGAGTTGTCTCGATGACTATTGGTTAAGGCCCCACACAGTTAGTGGCTGTCTTCAGGTTTTTTCTTTCTCTTTACTTAAACACAAAACAAAATTGAAATCCTGCCAGTACTTTCCTACCTACCAGTTGAACTATAAGGAGCCCTGCTGGTGCAGTGGTTAAGCGCTCAGCTGCTAACCAAAAGGCTGGTGGACTCTGCAGGAGAAAGATGTGGCAGCCTGTTTCTGTAAAGATTTACAGCCTTGGAAACCCTATGGGGCAGTCCTACTCTGTCCTATAGGGCCGCTATGAGTTGGAATTGACTCTTGAGAAAGGTAAATTTTCCTTTTACAAATATTTTTCCCCTCTGTCCAAATCAATAAGGGGAAAAAACATATAGATATTCTATTCAAAACTTATTAAAAAACTACTTAGCCTCTAAACCAGGGGTTAGCAAACCATTGCCCATGGGCCAAATATAGCACTGCCTGCTCTGTAAATAAAGTTTTATTAGCACGAGCCGTGCCCATTTGTTTACGTATTGTCTTCAGTGCTACAAAGACTGAGTTGAGTAGCTTTGACAGAGGCTGTATGATTGTAAAGCCCAAAATATTTACTATCTGGCCGTTTACAGAAAAAGTTGGCTGACCCCCGCTCTAAAGCAGTGCCGAGTGACAGAAACATAAAGCAGGCTGCAGAGGTAATCTTAAATTTTTAGTAGCCATATGAAAAAATAAAATAAAAAGAAATAGGTAAAGTTAATTTCAATAATACATTTTAGCTCAATGTACCCAAACAGTATAATTTCAACATGTGATCAACATATAAAGTTATGAATGAGAAATTTTATTCCTTTTTTTCTCCTAAGTCTTGGAAATCTCGTGTTTCAGACCTACCACACGTTAACAATTCAGACCAGCCCCCGTTCAAGTGCTCTATAGCCACTCAAGACTCAGGGCCACCACACTGGTCCCATGGGTGTAAAGGACTAAGTGAGAGGAGGAGCAGACGAAACAGAATGAAATTTCCAATTAAGGTCCCAGCTTCAAGCAAGTCAAGTTACATGGAAAATTGTGACAGTCTTTCTGCCTTGTTATGAGTCTATCCCGTGCACTACTTGGGACATAAATCCCTTGCCGTCGAGCGATTCTGACTCATAGTGACCCTATAGGATAGAGTAAAACTGCCCCATAGGTTTTTCAAGGAGCGGCTGGTGGATTCGAACTGCTGACATTTTGGTTAGCAGCCGATTTCTCAACCATTGTACCACCAGGTACTTGCACTAAAAAAATAATTGTTTGTTTGATATTCGAATGTAATGGAAGTCCTGTACTTTATCTGGCAACCCAAACCTCGGCCTCTTTTTCCTGTTAATCAGTAAAAATTCAAGGAGAAGGCAGCAAGTGGAGGGCAGGTTTGCTGAGATTCCTCCCACACCCTAAGCTCTCACAGGAAGCTGTGCCAAGTCTTCCACCTGTGTTCGTCAAGTGGTCGTGTAATTGATCATGAAAATTGCAGGTGTGGGCACACCCACTGGCCTTGTAAATCAATGCATGCTAAATTCACCCAGCCCAAGGGCTGTGGGCTTCCACACAGGAGCCCTAGCCTGCACCACTCAGTAGGAGTCGCCACTGCTATTATCATAACAGAAAGACATCAAAAGTCCTCACAACTGGACCAACAAGCAACATCATGGTAAACAGAGAAAATACTGAAGTTGTCAAGGATTTCATTCTCTTGGATCAACAATCAATGCCCACGGAAGCAGCAGTCAAGAAAGGAAACGACATACCACAATGGGCAAATCTGCTACAAAAAGACTTCTTTTAAAATCTTAAAAAGCACCCTGAGGGACCGAATTACTGGGCTGAGGGCTGGGGACCATGGTCTCGGGGGACATCTAGCTCAATTGGCATAACATAGTTTATAAAGAGTATGTTCTACATCCCACTTTGGTGGGTAGCATCTGAGGTCTTAAAAGCTTCTGAGCGGCCATCTAAGATACTCCACTAGTCCGACCCTATATCTAGAGCAAGGAAGAATGAAGAAACCGGAAGACACAAGTGAAAGATTAGTCCAAAGGACTAACAGACCACACTACATGCTCCACTAGACTGAGTCTAGACGGTGTCCAGCTACCACCACTGACTGCTCTGACAGGGATCACAATAGAGGGTCCTGGAGAGAGACAGAGGAAAATGTAGAACAAAAGTCTAACTCACAAAAACAGACCAGATTTATTGGCCTGACAGAGACTGGAGAAACTCCAAGAGTATGGCCCCTGGACACCCTGTTAGCTCAGTAATGAAGTCACTCTGAAGGTTCACCCTTCAGCCAAAGATTAGACAGGCCCATAAAACAAAATGACACTACAAGGGGCACCCCAGCCCAGGGACAAGGACTAGAAGGCAGGAGGGGACAGGACAGCTGGTATAGGGAACCCAAGGTAGAGAAGAGAGAGTGTTGACATGTCCTGGGGTGTTAACCACTGTCATAAAACAATATGTGTACTGTTTACCGAGAAGCTGGATTTTTCTATAAACTGTCATCTCAAGTACAATTTAAAAAAAAATCAAAAGAAAAGAAATCTTAAAAAGCAAAGATGTCACTTGGATGACTGAGGCGCACCTGACCCAAGCCATGGTTTTTTCTATCACCACATACGCACACAAAATTTACATAATGAAAATAGAAGACTGAAGAAGAACTGATACATTTCAATTATGCTGTTGGTGAAGAATATTGAATACACCATGGACTGCTAGAAGAATGAGCAAATCTGTCTTGGAAGAAGTACAGCCACAATGTTCCTTAGAATCAACAATGGTGAAGCTTCGTCTCAGGTCCTTTGGACATGCCATAAGGAGAGACCAATTGCTGGAGAACATCATCCTTGGTAAAGTAGAGGGTCAGTGAAAAAGAGAGAGACCCTCAATGGGATGAATTGACACAGTGGGCTCAAACATGCCTACTGTTGAGAGGATGGCGTGGAATGTTTTGTTCTGTTATACACGAGGTCTCTCTGAGTCCAAGTCAGCACCTAACAACAACATTGCCATCGCCAACAAATGAGTCTTGAACTTGAAACAGAGAAACAAGCCTTCTCCTTAAGCAAGTTCAGCTTTAAGAAAAACATGTGTGTGTTTTGTCACAGCAAGACCCTAGGAACACCTTACAGAAAAATAAAGGGCTCCATTAATGAAGTCACAATACGAGTTGGTTACAAATGACTTTCCACATTCCTGTGGGAAAAATAAAGGCTGTCACTTTTTTGATTATAGAAAAGTAGGTCAACACTTGTGGAAGCATGGAAGTGAAGAGCTCAGGAATGCACAGCATTATGGATTGAGTTGTATCCCCCAAAAAGATATGCTGAAGTCCTAACCCTGGTACCTGTCAAAGGGACCTTTTTGGGAAATAGGATCTTTGAAGTTGTTATCAGTTAGGTTAACATGAGGTCATCCTGCAGTGTGGGTCCTAATCCAGTCTGACTGGTGGCCTTATAAAAGAGAAGAAGAAACACAGAGGAACACATAAGGGGAGATGGCCACGTGACGATGGAGTCACGGTGCAGCCGTAAACCAAGAACAGCTGGGATCACCAGAAGCTAAGAAAGGGTCTTCCTCTAGAGCCTTCAGGGAGAATGTGGCCCTGCCAATGTCCTGAACTTGGACTCCTAGCCTCCATAACTTTGAAACAATACATTTCTTTTCTTGCAAGCTACCCAGTTTACAGTACTTTGTCACAGCAGCCCGAGGAAGCTCACATACATGGTGAGATGACAAAGGGTATTTTTAGAACCTGAGAATTGTCTGAACTGCCACACAAAAATCCAGGTCATAAAAACCAAGCCTTGTGAGTTCTGTTTCCCATATTCAAAAGTTGGTGACACAAATCAATGTTCTCCAACACAGTGCCTTCCTAACATGTTTTCTTCTTAAGGCAATGCTAAGTGTTCAAAACACAAAATGAAAATTGGATTGCATGGAACCGAGTGTTGTCAGGTGAAAGAGCAATTTGGTTTTGCAGCCAGGAGGTTTTTAACAGCGGAATCATTTTCAATGGTAGAATGATTAGAGTTGTCTACACAATTGGAAGAGTAAGACTAGCCCCAAAAATGAAGGAGAAAATGATCTAGTGACAGCTACAATTATGCACTTTTCCTTTAACTCATCTTGAAAAATCATTTCAGAGAAAGTTTCTCACTTAAAAGAACAGAGAACCTTGTTGTCATCCTTGCAGATCTCAAGTTTGGAAGCACTCCACCATCAATCCATTCTTTAATGATTACTAAAGACGTTTCCGTGCAGAATGAGGGCTATCTTTTAGTTGTAAAACTGTGTGCATATTAACAAGGTCACACGAACAGGAAAATCTAGGCCAAGGCAGGAATGATTCCACCCCATCCGGAGACATAGAATTTTCGGTGTTTTTCTTATTGTTTCAGTGGATCACCTCTGCTACAAGGGAAAACATCCCTGTGTTGGTGTTGCTGTTGTTGTTAATGGGTGTCACGTCAGCTCTGACTCATGGGGACCTTACGTACAACATAATCATAGTCACCTTTGTGATCCTCGGCATGTTTGAGTCCATTGTTGTGGTTGTCGAGTCAATCCATCTCATTGAGGGTTTCCCTCTTTTCGTGGCTCTCTACTTTACCAAATAGGATGTGTGTAGTGTCTGGCATTTCGTGCACTCTCATCAAGTTCTCAAAGGCTTTCCATTTGGACCCTCTCTGAGTCTGATTTTCTTAAAAGCTCGCCCACCTTATCTTGACGATCTTCTATGCTACAAACCAGAGCGCTAATTCCAAAAACAGAAAACACAAAAATAATAGCCTGCATAATGTGGATGAACTGATAGACTATTTTTTTCTTCTTTGTACTGGGCAAACATGGAGGAGATAGCTCATGGAATTTTCAGATTTGTTTTTGGACATAACGGCTTCTTTCTCTCATAAGTTAAAAAAAATAGACTGTCAAAAGTTGGCACTTTCCAGCTAGTTTTTAGTTATCCCATACTCATTCTGGGACATAGGTGGTTCAGTGGTAGAATTCTCACCTTTCAGGTGGGAGACCTGGGTTTGATTCTCAACCAATGCACATCATGCACAGTCACCACCTACCTGTCAGTGGAAGCTCGGGTGTTGCCTTTGATGCTGAACAGATTTCAGCAGAGTTTCCAGTCTAAAATGGACTAGGAAGGCCTGGTGATCGATTTCCGAAAATCAGCCTATGAAAACGCTATGGATCACAACGGTCCAATCTGCAAAGGATCATGGGGATGGTGCAGGACCAGGCTGTGTTTCTTCCTTCCTCTGTGCTGGGGTTGCCATGAGTCACGGGCCGACTCTGCAGCAGCTAACAGTGTTCATTCTAGAATTCCTCAATAAGATTCAATAAGCATAACATCCCACTCCCGAGATAATGGGTGGATGGTGAGTCTTATTGCTTTTGTTGTTAGCTGCCACTGAGTCACCCCCAACACACTGCATGCCTTTGGTTGTACTAACCATCTATTTGTCCAGGTGAACACTGCTATAAGTTACACGTTGTTAAACGACAAGAATGACTAGACTCTCCCCATCACGATCCAGTTACTTTGCCCTAAGATCTATACAAACAGAATTCTGCTTAAACAATACTGTAATATCCAGTTACGTCTTCAAATTCCATGGCCCCAACTAATATTGACTCTTCTGTTGACAATTACGCAGCAATTTCTGTGCGATGAGACATCAAAGTTGTTATTTTCATATTTTCCTTAATGAAGATTCTATCCTTTTTTCCTACTAACACATAATTTATGAGTGAGCATATTTTTCTGTTCATATTTTATTTATTTTTGGTGGCAATTTACACAACCACACATACAGGCATTCACAATGTCTACATGAACAGTTCCATGACAATGGTTACATACTTCACATTATGTCACCACTGTGACTATCTCCACCCACCCTTTCATCACTATTAATCTGGCCTCTCTGCCCCTTAAAGTTCTCATCTGTGTGTTTGATGAACTGTTGTCAGTTTAAACTCATATAGCTAGCTTTTTCTAAGGGCACTAAGCTAGAGGCAAATTTTCTTTCTTAATTGGGCTAAACTGTCATTGAACGATGGCTTGATAATGTTTTGGGGATGGAATATTCCTAATAAAATGTCCCAAGCTCTCAAGTCTGCTGTGTTGGTTGGGATTGGCGACGGTTATCAGCTCCGCAACTCATTTGTTGTGTGACCTCTTGGTGAAGAGTCTACACAGGGCATGTGGGGAGCTTGGGGAAAGATGGGGAGTCGAGGGGAGGGAGGACATTGGCTAGGGATGACACTGGGAAGGAGAGATCGTTTCACACAAGGACGTGTGTGTGTGCAGTGGAGCTGTGTGTGGATCCGTGAGGCCGAGGGGGCTGGGGAGGCCAGCCAGGGAGGGGTCGGTGTGCCAGGAGAAAGAAAATGGATACCACTCGAGGACTAAGCAAATCTGATGATATGATCAGATTTGCATTTCAGAAACATGACTATTGTTGACTGAATTGCACCCCCTAGAAAAAATATGTTGAAGTCCTCACCCCTGGTATCTGTGAACATGACCTTGTTTGGAAATAGGGTCTTCGGAGATGTCATCAGTGAGGTTAACAGGAGGTCATATAGGAGTAGGGTGGGGTCTAATTCAATCATAACCAAACCAGATTCCAACTCATGGAGACCTGTGTGTGTCAGAGTAGAACTGTGCTCATAGGGTCTTCAATTGTTGATCTTTTGGAAGTAGGTCACCAGGCATTTCTTCCAAGGCACCTCTGGGTGAACTCAAACTTCCAACCTTTTGTTAGCAGCCAAGTGGGTTAACCATTTGTACCACCCAGAGCCTCCAATGTATAAATAAGTTTAAATATATATTGCATTTATTTTCTTACTAAACTATGTATGATTAAGACTGGTTACCAAGTGATATAAATTGAGGTGCAAAATATTAGTCTAATAAGTTCCAAATTATAATTTCTAAATCACTTGTTATATTTTAGAAATTCTTTTTTTTAAAACATGTCTGCACAATGATCCCTTGATTGGATAAAGGAAGCTGCATTATACTCTTCTCAGGACTCCAAATCCACCCACAGTGGTATCCTTATAAAAGACGAGAACTGACACACAGAGAGACACAAAGGGAAGACGGTCATGTAGAGGAGGCAAAGACTGGACTGAGTCTACAGCTGGAAGGCAAGGAATGCATGGGCCTGCCAGAAGCTGGGAGAGACAAGAAAACATCTTCCCCTAAAGCCTTTGGAGAGAACATGGTCCACCCTGACCTCAGACTCCCAAGCCTCCAGAACACAGAGGCAATAAATTACTCTTCTTAGGAGCCCCCCACTTTGTGGTACTTTGTTACAGCAGCCACGGAAAACTGATACAATTACTGTTGCTTCTGCAGAGGAAAATGGTTTGAACAGAAAGGTGGTAGTGTTAAAGGGATACCGACTGGGAAGACTTGGGATAACCCAGGAGAGGGCTAGCAAAGACGATGAACTTTTTAAAGCAAGCAGGTTTCACAGACATTACCAAACTGTTCAGTCTGGCGGGGAGACAGCAAGAAGCCAAGGATGCAAGTCACTGAGCAGGGCACAGGTGGAGGTTTTACACGGAGCAATGGGTTGAACTGTGTCTCCCCAAAAGTGAAGTTGAAGTCCTAACTCCTGTACCTGTCAATGTGATCCTGTTTGGAAATAGGGAGTTCCTTTTGTTATGTTAATGAGATCATACCAGACTAGGGTGGGTTCTAAAACTAATCCCTTCTGAGTGGTGTCTTGTAAAAAGAGCAGAATAGACACAGAGACACGGGGGAGACACCGTGTGAAGACAGAGACAGATGTACCTACAGGCCCAGGAATGCCAAGCATAGCCGGCAGCTAATAGAAGCTAAAAGGGATGAAGGAGGACCTTCCTCTAGAGCCAATGCCCTGCTTTGGATTTTCAGCCCCCAGAACTGTGAGAAAATATGTCTTTGTCCTTTAAAGCCAGTACTTGTATTTTTTGTTGTGGTAGTCCTAGGAAACTAAGAAGGGGCCCTGGTGGCACAACGATTAAACACTCGCCTACTAACCAAAAGGCTGGTGGTTCGAACCCACCTAGCGGCTCTGTGGGAGAAAGATGTGGCAATCTGCTTCTATAAAGATTACAGCCTAGAAGACCCTATGTAGCAGTTTTACTCTGTCACATGGGGTCCCTATGAGTCGGAATCAACTTGACGGCACACAACAATAACAAGGAAAGTTTAAGACACCTGGAAAGGAAGGGACGTCTGGTCCCCAGAGATGGCAGGGAAAATGGTGTGGACACAGATAAGGTTCAGCATTGTCAAGTTAAGAAAGGGACTGATTTGCTGCCTAATGACCTCCATAAGGAGGCAAGGTCATTTGCTGAGAGGATGAAGGGATAGGGCTGGGAGGAAGCGGTGGGGGGTGGAGAAGGTGGGACTGGAGGATGGAAGAGAGCGAGGAAGAGGGGCACAGAGATTGCTTGCTCTCCCGAGGGCCCAGCTGGAGCTGCAGATCATGAATCGGGAGTCACAGGAGTTCACTCAGCTGTGCAGTGTTCTCCAGCAGTCATCGGCGGCTTGGATGTGGACCAAGGCAGGCAGATGGCTGGGTGGATTCAAGACTGGGCTTCTGTACAGAGACACACACAACATTTCAGCTTGTTTCCAGTATGAGCTCTGTTGGCCCGATCGCCTTCAATAAATTCTCTACAGTAAGTATCAAAAAAAAATTCTGTAATGGAGAAATACATTGTGGTAGCGGCATCTGTCGAAGGCTATACTAGCACCAAAAATGAATGCACCAGAGCTGCGACAAAGAGGTACATCACGCCCACAATGCTGAGGGAAAGACGCAAGGCCCCCAAAGAGTACCTGCCGCATGACTCCAGTGACAGAAAACTCATTCTGTTGAAGGGATAAACAAAGGAGAGGGAGCTTAACTTAAAAGAAGAGCAAACAAATGATGATCCAAAAAGTCAAAACAGAGGTTACTTCTAGTCAGGAGGGAGGGAAAGTGTTCACGGGAAGCTCCTGAGTAGCTGGCAACACTCACCGGGGTGATCACTAGCTGTTCCCTATTACTCACTAAAATGCGCACTTTTTTTAATGCGCTTTTTTGCCCCTTGGTCATGTTACAATAAAAAAAAGAAAGGAAGTGGGGGAAATACTCTGACCCTAATAGCATTAAGTTATAATTTTAATTGTCTACAACGGAGAGGCGAGTATTCTAATAAGCCAGGACTGTTTCTCAGTGGCACACAATAGAAACCCAAATCAAACTGGATTCTGAAAAATAAAATGGAACACACTGGTTCATACAAATGAAAAGTGTGTGTGTGTGTGTGTGTGTGTGTGTGTGTGTGTGTGTGTGTCTGGCCTTCGGGCTGGGCTAGATCCAGGTGCTCAAATGCTACCTAATAGGATCTGTCTCTTCCTGCAGCTTGGCTCCATATTCCTCAATATCCCAGTGCTGTCTGCAGTCTCAGGAGAGAGGAAGATGGGTTTTATCATCACTAGGTTTACCTGATACTAGCTTAGCAACCACAGGGGAAAAAACAAATTCTTTGTCAGTAATTCTAGCAAAAGCCAGGCCTGGCTATCTCTGGGTCATCATGGGTCACAGGCCCTTTGCTAACAAGTCACTGGGCCCAACGGCAGTCAAGATGCTGTTTGGCCAGCCCTGGGCCCTAAGCCCACCCTGAAGCCCTGTATTACAGGGCCTGAGAGTGATCGTGAGCCGTTCCCTAAAGAAAACTTGAGCTGTTTTAACCCAAAGACAGAGGTGGCCATGGGCCCGACAAAAACAACAGATGTCCACTGCATATATTTCCACCTTTCTTTGGCACTATCACCAAGTAACAGTTTCCTTTTATTTCCCACTTGTCTGTTTCAAACACCTCTTCTCCTTCCCAGCCCTCCTCCCATGAGGAACAAAGCTGGAATACAGAAGCAATCTTTTAAATAAAATTTTTAAAAAAAGGTACTTTTCTCCCAGGAAAGGAACCATGGGTGCTTCTGCTGCTAACCAAAAGGTTGGCAGTTTCAGACCACCCGGAGATACCTGAGAAGAAAGGCCTTGGTGATCTACTGCCTAAAGATCAGCCATTGAAAACCCTATACAACCAACCCCGCTGTCGAGTCAATTCTGACTCATAGTGACCATATAGGACTTCGTGGAATTGCCCCATAGGGCTTCCAAGGAGCAGCTAGTGGATTCGAACCGCCAACCTTTCAGTTAGCACCTTAGCACCTTAACCACTGCGCCACCAGGGCTCCTGAAAACCCTATTGAGCAGTTACTCTGAAGCACATGGGGTCACCATGAGTGGGGGTCAACTCAATGGCAACTGGGTTTCTTCCCAGTAAAGAATAAAACATGTAGCTGTCAACTGGTCGAAAGGGCCAAGTCTTGGAGTTGACAGCTCTCTTTTGCCGCCCCCTTTGATAGTCCTTCCTCTCCCCCGCCCCCCTCCCTGTAACCAGGCCCTCCCTCCATTCTGCACGCCCCTGGCACCCAGAAGCCCCGGGGTGCCCTGGGCTCACGTGATGGCACAGAGTGAGCAGTACTCATTCCAGTTCTCCCCCGTGCCGCCTTTTGTAAGTGATGGGTGCCCCAGACGGCATTTCAAGGCTTGAAGTCGCTTTCAAGCGGAGAAAAGAGCAGAAAACCGTCCACCAAGCTCACATAAGCTGAGCAAGAACAGCTGACACGGGGCTGAGGGTGGCTTTTCGTGTTGCTTTTTGTTTGGAGCGCCTTTTCTGTTTGGTTGTGATTTTGTGGTTGCTTTTGGGAGTGAAGAGGGGTTAGCTGGGGGCAGAAGGAAGGGGGGGACCTAGTCTGCAGGCTGCTACAACCGAAGTCACCTCCAGACTGCGCAGGGAGCGCTGGTGGCTGGCCTGTGGAGTCCAGCTCCCCGGGGAGGTGGGGGGAAGGGGGGGCGGTGCGAGCCAGCAAGTTTTGAGGGTCCCTGTGTGATTATCCCGCAGGGGCTCCCTGCCTCAGCTCGACCCATCCCCCTCCACCCTCTCCCCTGGACAAATAACATGGTGGTGGGTTAAAAAAAAATTTAAGTAGTATTTCCTGTTACGTTCCAAGAAAGGCTTGGGCCGTTTTATTATGAAGCAATTTTCTCTTTTTAAATAAGTAAGAGACTGTATTTCCAGAGGACTAAGATCTTCTGCCGCGCTAAACCATCAACGTTTTCCATCTCGTATTTTCTTAAGGCCTTAATTAAGCCTTCCAAGAGCTTGCCTATGTTTAATTTGCATTCCGAAACAGAAAATCTAATGTGTTTTAACATTGTCTGCTTCAGCTGGAAAGGAAACTGTAAATTTATACAGTCTGGTTTAAAAAAAGAAAAGAAAATTGGCAATTGCATCTTAATGAGTCTCTGGAATGAGGCTGGGCTTGTGGCTCGCCCCCTTCGCGTCCTCCCACCTCCTCTTCCCTTCTTCACCTCCCAACCCTCCCCCTTCTCTACATCCCCTCCCCCTCCCCCTCCCCCTCCCAAGTCCGTCTTCTCCCCCCTTCCTCCTCCCCTCCCCTCCCCCTGCCCCTCCCATCCCTCTCCCTCCTCCACCTCCCAAGCCCCTCCCCGTTCTTCGCCTTCATCCCCCTCCCTCCTCCTCCACCTCCCATCCCCCTAGTCCTTCACCTCCCATCCCCCTCCCTCCTCCTGCTTCCCCTCCCCCTTCCCCCCCCCTCCGCCCTTAGCATTCCCGCCGCAGCCACAGGCTCCCTCCCCTCCCCCGCGCCCTGGCCTCCTAGCCCCCCCAGCGGCGGGGCCCGGAAAGGTCACGTGGCCCCCGCCCTCCGGGGCGGGGGCGGGACGGTGGCCAAACCTGTTCTTTGTTAAGAGGTCAACGCCGGCGCCCCGCGCCGCCGGGAGATGCTACCGACGACCTTCGAAGAGCGGCGCATTCGGCGCCCCGCCCCCACGCCCGTCTGGGCCGGGCTCTCTCCACGCTGCCCTCCCAAAACACGCTCAGGCTCACCGGTTGTTCCCGGGGGGCCCTGGGGCCGGGGGGCTGCGTCCGCGGATCCCCGGCACTCTCCCGTAGAGAGGCGCCCTGGAACGGGAAAGGGGGTGGGAGGTCAGAGCGGCTGGGCTGCAGGGGCCGGGGAAGGGGGGGGACTAGGCCCAGGGAGGTATATGGGGACCCAGAGAAAGGGGGTGGCGGGGCTGGGAGCTTCGGGAGATTGAGGCACCGGAGGAGGCGGGGAGGGAAAGTTAGTCCCCAGTTTTTACAGCTCTGTGTCTGTGCAGTTGGAGCACACGGTAGGGCTGCGCAGAATTTCAGCAAAGAGGGTCCCGCAGTAACAGTTGAGTGAGGACGGCTCCTTCCACCCAGCCCTATAATTAAACCTCTGAGGAAGAAGCCGCCGAAGTCTGGCTGCCTCATTACCGTTGGCGGCTGAGTATCAGGTGCGCCACAAATGTAACCTCAGAAACCTCTGATATTGTGTAATCATGCCCAAGAGCGTTCTCCAGGTTAGCTTAGATGCGTATTTCAGCCACCTGATGAAATCTTTGTTACTTAGTGTGACTTTACTACTTCCATGTGAAAGAGCCTTAAAATATAAAACGAAGCAAAATACCTAGAGATGACCCGTGTTAAAATGTCCAGAATTTTTTCCATCTCTGAATGGGGGTTGCAGGTAGAGGGGAGGTGAGTTGTGCCGCAATTGAGCACATTCTGTGTAGTTTAGCATTCTGATTTTGTCACCCAGCCTTATAAATATGTTTCTAGGTCGCTAAGTATTTTTCAAAGGCATAGTGTTATTGATGGCTTACATCAATGCCAGAATTCATTAAACATTCCTCTTTTGGAGAACATTCCCCTTGCTTAGCCCTTTAAGAAACATTTTTTTAAATGTCCCCCTTGTGTAGCTACATAAGTAACCTTTTCCTCACAACCCTCACAAGTAAATACATTCTCCTCAAGACCCTGGGGTATCCTTTGGGGTTGTTTTGAATTCCTAGTGCTGTTTCCGGTGTTAATGGTAGAAAACGCTGGATATTCAGCAAAGCCTGAATGTTTATGGTGAGAGAGGAATGGAAATTTTACCTTCTGTTGTTGTTGAGTTGCTCTGGAGTGGTCTCAGCCTCATGTCGAGCCCATGTACCACAGAAGGAAAAATTGCCCAGTCCTGCTCCATCTTCACCGTCCTTGGTCTGCTCAAGTCCATTGTTGCGGCCTCTTCCAATTTTGAGTGCCTTCCAACCGAGGGGGCTCGTCTTCCAGCACTGTATCAGACAATATTCTGTTGTGATCCATAGGGTTTTCACTGGCTGACTTTCAGAAACAGATCACCAGGCTCTTCTTCCTGGTCTTTCTTAGTCTGGAAGGTCCACTGAAACCTGTCCACCATAGGTGACCCTGCTGGTATTTGAAATGTTAGCTGCATAGCTTCCAGCATCACAGCAACCCACAAGCCACACACTGACAGATGGTGGTGGACCTTCAGTTATAGTCTCTGTTAAATATAGTGTTTTGTATTCATATCCCTGTGCACGGTTTTGCGGGCTAGTGGATAGTACCGCTTACATATAAGTCAAGTGATTTTAAATGAAAGGCACACACTTCAGTGTGGTGGGCAGAACTGAGGCATGGAAAAAAGACCATGTCATCTCCTATTAATGATTCATCTCACAGGCTCAGAGACCCCCAGCCACGTTTACCAAGAGCTCCCCAAGTATGTGACGTGCAGTTGGCTTGAATGATGCCCATTTTCTGTGTCCCTAATACAGACTGTGTGAGGAGACTGTGTCCCCAAGTTACTGCTTCTGCCCACTTCAAGAGTGACTATGAAAAGCACTTTCCTTTCACTCCACTACCACTGTTTGGTAAGAGCGAGCTCCAGGGTCCTTATTGTATCTGCAGTACTCACAGTGTGGGGTTTTTGTTCTTGTAATCAACCACTTCCATCTTTCATCAAGGGATGACTGGATAAACAAAATGGGGTCTATCCATGCAACAGAGTATTAAACCAGTTGCCATCGAGTTAATTCCAACGCATGGAGACCCCATGTTTGTCAGAGTAGAGCTGTGCTCTATAGGGTTTTCAATGGCTGTGATCTTTCAGTAGTAGATCATCAGGCCTTTCTTCCAACGCACCTCCTGGGTGGATTCAATCTCCCAACCTTTTGAATCCCTTGCCCTGGGCCAAGCACTTAACCATTTGCACCACCCAGAGACTTTGGACTTGACTCTAGACTCTAGAAAAGATTCCTGAGCATGTCACCAGGTCTCTCTCCCTCGGAGCAGCTGGTGGGTTTGAACTGCCGACCTTTGGGATAGCAGCCAGGTCCTAAAATAAGGCGTTAGGAGAACTCTCACAATAAGGAGAATTAACAGAGAAGCCCTGTTACTGCCTCCTCTTCCCATCTCTCCTGCAGTCTCTCCATCCCCTGTACGATCGATCCGGTGCATACCCTTTTTAGGTCCCCAACCAGCACCAGCTCATCACGAGAGGCTCCGACGGTTCTCAATATTTAGCTGAGAGCTGACTGGCAGTGGACTTGCACAGAGGAGGTCAGTCTGCTCAACCCACATAGAAGATCATTGGTCCTGGCTCAATGTCTCTGCCTCCTGGACCACCACCGTTCAATCCCCCTGACTTGGACCCTCTTCTGCAGCCCACTCTGGACACCAGAGGGGGGGTGGGCCTTTCTTCTTTGGGCCTGAGGTCCCTCCTTGGCTATTCATTAAAGCTGTTTTGAAATGAGGGCCCACCCCTCACTGCTCCACGGCCTTGACTTGGGCACCTGACATTTCACCTGGCCTGGGAATGACACAGCTGTCCCCACCCGTCCATGCACCTTTGGCTCTGTCCAATGATCTAATGTCTGCACTGTCCTCCTCCTGCCATCTGGCGGACACCCAGCTCCCTGCCAGGCCACCTCCACCCGTGTCCACCTCCGGCCACCCCCATGCTGCTGTCCCTCCTGCCCTGCCTTCTGCTCCTTTGGAAGGCTTCTCCTCGACGGCCGGCTCCCACTCATTCTTTCTCACTGGAGAATCCAGAAACTAGCCCATGATGCAACCCTGGGCTGCATTTTCTGACCCCGTAGCCGGCTGAGCACACACAGTCCACACTTATGTCACAGACCCCAGAATTCTCCACCTTGGCTACGCGTTGGAATCACCCTGAGCTTTAAAATCGCCTACTCCCTGGACCCACCCCAAAGACTTGGATCACATTCTTTCGGGGTGGGGGGTCTGCACACTGGAATTTTTTTGAAAGCTCCCTGGGGATTCTAATGTGCGGCCAAAAGGACCCTGGTGGCACAGTGGTTAAGTGCTCAGCTACTAACCGAAAGGTCGCTGGCTAGAGCCCGCCTGGTGGCTCCTTGGAACAAACACCTGGCAATCTACTTCCATAAAAGATTACAGCCTAGGAGACTGTATGGGGTGGTTTTACTCTGTCACATGGGGTCACTAAGAGTCAAAAATGGACTTGAGGGCAACAGCTAACAACGAAGGGTAAGTTGACACCAACTTAACTTCAGTAACATACAAGAAATTCTAATGTGTGGCCAATTTAGGGGATGGCTGATCACTTTGGAAATTCCCAGTGCATGGCTGCACTTTACTCCCATGTTAAACATTGTATGTTGTTAGTCAGCGAAAAAGAGGAGAACCCTCAACAAGACGAATTGACACAGTGGCTGCAACAATGGGCTCAAGCACAGCAATGATTGTGAGGATGTCACAGGACTGGGCAGTGTTTCGTTCTGTTGTATGCAGGGTCGCTATGAGTCGGAACCAACTAGAGGGCACCTGACGACAACAACAACTATGTTGTTAGTTGCTGTCAAGTCAGCTCTGACTCATGGCGACATCACATGCAACAGAACGAAACATTATTCAGTCCTTCGCCATCTTCAGGATTGTTGGTGTGCTTGAGTCCATTGTCTCAAGCATATTTTGAGTGCCTTCCAACCTAGGGGACTCATCTTCCAGCTCTATATTAGACAATATTCTCTTGTGATCCATAGGGTTTTTACTGGCCGGCTTCCAGAAATAAATCGCCAAGCCTTTCTTCCTAGTCTGTGTTAGCCTGGAAGCGCCTCTGAAAGCTGTCCACCATGGGTGACCCTGCTAGGATTTGACATATCAGAGGCATAGCTTCCAACATCGCAGCAAAAAACATGCAAGCCACCACAGTACAACAAACTGACAGACGGGTTGTGGAAACATTCTATAAGCCCACGTTTCTCCTTATTTTATCATAGAAACAAGCTCATGATCGCCTTTGGTGGGGAGGGCATTCTCCTGTAAGTTAATATTATGAGTTCTGATTCATGGAAGCTTCTCCTAGGGGAGAAATAATTCTAGGTTATTGCTGAAGGAGTGGAATTGAGCAACATTTTAAAAATATGTTTTAAGTTAACCTTGGCACTATTGACATTTGGGGCAGGATCATTCCTGGTGGTGGGGGCCGTCCTGTGCACTGCAGGGTGTCTAGCAGCATCCCTGGTCTCCACCCACTAGTCATTCTCTGTGGTGGGGGCCGTCCTGTGCACTGCAGGGTGTCTAGCAGCATCCCTGGTCTCCACCCACTAGTCATTCTCTGTGGTGGGGGCCGTCCTGTGCACTGCAGGGTGTCTAGCAGCATCCCTGGTCTCCACCCACTAGTCATTCTCTGTGGTGGGGGCTGTCCTGTGCACTGCAGGGTGTTGAGCAGCATCCCTGGTCTCTTACCTACTAGATGCTAGTGCTACCTCCATCCAGTTGTGACAACCAAAAATGTCTCCATAATTTGCAGTCAAGTTGATTCTGACTCATAGTGACCCGACAGGAAAGAGTAGAACTGCCCCATTAGGTTTCCAAGCCTGTAATCTTTATGGAAGCAGATCACCAGGTCTTTCTCCTGAGGAGCCACTGTTGGGTTTGCACTGGTGCCAAATATCCACTGGGGACACAATCACCCCCGCTGAGAACCATAGATTTAAGACTACACTGAGGTAAGTTTCTGTTTTGCTAAATTTTAACTACATTAAAAAATATTTTTCGACAGTATTCCAATCAGTTATTTTACACTAACTGCCCTTGTGGCGCAGTGATTAAGAGCTACAGCTGCTAACCGGAAGGTCGGCAGTTTGAACCCACCAGCTGCTCCTTGGAAACCCTGTGGGGCAGTTCTACTCCGTCCTGTAGGGTCACTATGAGTCGGAATCGAGTCGACGGCAGCAGGTTTGGATACAGTAAAATTTACACTGAGGAGCGAATAAAACTCAACTTCCATTTTTTGTGGTTCCTGCTATCCATTCCTTGATTGATTTGTAACACAAATGGAAAGAACTAAGGAGTTATAATTTATGCTGAGTCCAAAAAATACGCACTCCCCAAAGTCAGGTTGGTCCTTTCTTGAAAATACAGTGGAATCACGTGAGGCTGGGTTGGCAGGTAGCTGAGCAGTACAGGTTGCAAGTGACGGAGTGTAATGGTCAAGAGTTGTCACCTTGAGCTGGCCACCTCTCGTCCAGTCTTTCTCGATGTGGGGATCTTGAACCATCTGCACTGGAATCTGCCCCACTCCAGGGGCTCAGCACCCGAGGCCTAAGATCTTTGGAATCTGCCTTGTAACCAACACCCACAGGTGATGAACAGGCACACGACCGTTTGAGAACTGTCCAGTCTGACCGTTGTTCTGATCAACCAGTAACCAGCTGCCGTGGAGTTGACTAGGCTCATGACAACCCAATGTTTTTCATAGTGGAACTGTTCTCCGAAGGGTTTTCAATGCCTGATTGTTCAGAAACAGATCTCCAGGCCTTTCTACCAAGACACCTCTGGGTGGACTTGAACCTCCAACCTTTCAGTTCGCAGCCGAACGCCTAACCATTTGCACCACCTGGGGCCTCCATCTCTCTGACCCATTAAAAAAAACCCCATTGCCGTCAAGTTGATTCCAACTCATTAACGACCCTGTAAGACAGAGTAGAATGCTCCATAGGGTTTTCAAGGAGCGGCTGGTGGATTCCATCTGCCAGCCTTTTGGTTAGCAGCCAAATGCTTAACCACTGTGCCACGAGAGCCCCATCACTCTGACAGTCTCCAGGAAATTGCGAGCAACACACTGTCCTCCAGAAGCACTATGAGCCCCCTGTTAGCATAGCTGTTGGGCTTATTCTTACACATCCCTTGGCTGAAATACCAGACACAACTTGAGTAAAGGCATAGACAGCCTGTGTGATGGATGGAATTCTGTCCCGTCAAAACACGTGGTGAATCCTAATCCCTGTACCTAGAACTATGACCCTGTCTAGAAATAGAGGCTTTCTTTTGTTATGTTAATGAGGTCCTAACAGAGTAGGGTGGGTCCTAAATCTAATCACTTCTGAGTTATGAAAAGACCGGGATAGACACAGACACACACACAGGGGGAAGACACCATATAAAGACAGACACACAGGGCAGATACATCTACAAGCCCAGGAACGCCAAGAATTGCTTGCAGCTACTAGAAGCTGAGATCTTCCTGGATCCACACCCTGAATGTGGACTTCTAGCCTCCTGAACTGCGAAAAAATAGATTTCTGCTCTTCGAAGCCACCCACTTATGGTAGTTTGTGTTACAGCAGCACTAGGTAACTGAGACTACCACACAGATGCAGGGAGCCCTGTGGCAAAATTCTGAGCATGTGGGTGTCCGTTCACTGACCCTAAACCCAGCTCTGGGCCATGCTGGGCCAAGAGGCCCCTTCAGGAGTTAATCCGTCACGCCCCTTCTTTCTAGCTTCTCAGCTTCTTCTAGCTTCTCAGCTTCCCTGAGCCAGGTATTAAAAAATGCAAACACTCTTCTTGTTCCCTGTGTTTACACTTTCTTCGCACAATCCCTGCTTGTAAGCAAAAACTCAACGTGCAAACACCTTCTGAGGGTGAATCACATTCCTTTCTTTTTTTAGGAGGTGACCTTTTTTTTTTTTTTTTAACCTTTAAAAGATCCTCCTCCTAAGAAATGTTTTCATTATATTCTTGAGACAGAAATCTGCCAACTTGGCGCATTTTTTTCTTTAACATTATTCCTTCACTGTAGTTAACACACATCTTTCCTTTCTTTGGGGCAGGGGGAGCAGGCAGCGTTAGAGCAGGGAGTGTTGAGATGCATTAGACACTAAGGACCCTTGCTTCTATTTCGGAGTGTCTAAAATGCCATCCACCTGTCACTTCCACTTATCAAGCCATGCATATATCATGATGCCTTCCCTTTAGGAGACCCACGAGAAGGAGCCGTCCTTAGCTTTCAGAAGCATACTTTTGCAAGGATCCCATGGAACTTGCCTGCCTCCTCTGAAATGTTAATTTTGCCCAGGGGACACGTTGGGTTCATTATTTAAATTGCATTGTATTTAAATTGAATTGTACTCATATATCTTAAAATACAAGGGCTCATGGAATCCCAGGTGCAAAAGAAATTTTGTGAGGGCAGGAAAGGAAGGGGAGAAAAAAAACAAAACCCAGACTACAGATGACTGTTGAGAAGCTTTCCTAACCGTCGATAACCTGGAGGGTTTTCAGAGAATGGCACAGGAAGTGAAATCCATCAGGAGCTCCCCACAACTTCACTGCGCAGTGTCCCCGCGCCTTCAGGGTCCTGGCCACACGATGTAACCTACAACCTGCTGAATGAAGATGCTCCACCCTGGAGCAAAGCGAAACTCCCTGCCGGGCTAAAGGGATTAAGGTCTTCTTTGCAATGAGAATGGGGCAAGCAAATGTGGGTCTTTGCAGGGCCTCCGGGCCAGGCCGCTTGGCTTCTGTTTCCCTTTTCTCTCACCCTGCCTCCTTGTTTCCAAGGAGCCCTGGTGGTGCAATGGTGAGGCAATCCACGGCTAACCAAAAGGTTGGGTGGTTCGTACCCACCCAGGGGCTCCGCGAGAGAAGATCTGGCAATCTGCTTCCGTGAAGACTACAGTCTAGCAAACTGGGGCAGTTCTAGTCTGTCACATGGGGTCACTATGAGTCGGAATCAACTCCACGGCACCCAACAATAGCAACAACAAGCCTCTTTGTTAAGGTTCCTCTTGTTGTTAGCTGCCCTTGCTAGACTGTAATCTTCACAGAAACAGATCGCCAGGTCTTTCTACAGTGGAGCCGCTGGTGGGTTGGAACCACCAATCTTTTGGTTAGCAGCCAAGGGCTTAACCGCTTCGCCACCAGGGCTCCTTTAAGATCCCTGGGTGGTACAAAAGATTTGCACTCGATTACTAACCTAAAGGCTGGCGGTTCAAACCTACCTAGCAGCACTGTGGAAGAAAGTCCTGGTGATCTGCTTCCGTAAAGATTACAGCCAAGAAAACTCTATGGAGCTCAGTTCTGCCCTGTAACGCGTGGAGTCACCACGGGTCAGAATCGATTCCACGGCAGTGGGTTTGGTTTTTGTTTGGCTCCTTGTTTGCCAATGTGGTTTTAAAGGCAGGAAGCAGGAGCTGTCAGGGAACCCAGAAGAAGCCCTTGAGATAAGATGAAGAAGCAAAAGGTGACATTGCATCTGTTCTCTGTATGAAGACATCTTTCTTTGGTTTTAGTACAGTTTGTTCAAAGGATAGGGCTCCTTTGGGATGCTTCTGACAAGTGAGAATTGCACAGTGAAGCAATTCCAGGTCAGGGGCGTCAGGCTTGGCTGGGCTGGGTTTTGCAGTCCATCACCCAGCCGTGGCACTAAGCATGTGAGCATGCACTGCTGAAGGCCTCTCTGCAGAAAGTCACTTTTCATGAGGATCTGAAGGTGCAGGGGACCATCAGCCAAGGACAGCTGCCAAAAATAGCTGCCTTCCAAGGCGGCAGAGAAATTGCACGGCCAGCATAACAACACCTACCACCAGTTAACCTGCTGTTGCCAAACAGTGGCCCACTCTTGGTTATAAAACACATGCTTCTATGTTGGGAAGGATGCAGATAGAAAGTTCTGTGCTCCACCAGGCTAATATTTGGTCTGCTTTTCAGCCCCAGTGTGTCCTGTAAAAGGGCCATTGTAAGCAATTATTCAGGTCCAAGACGTTTTGCTTATCGTACTGTCTTCAGCCCCACAAGTTCCATGAACAAAGGTGTGCAGGCTAGTTCAATCAACAGTAGGAATACCAGTTGTCGTTGAGTTGATGCCAACTCATGGTTGCCCCATGTGTGTCAGAGTAGAACTCTGCTCCACAGTGTTTCAATGGCTGAGTTTTTGGAACTAGATCACAAGGCCTTTTCTCCAAGGCACCTCTGAATGGGAAACAGCTGGTTAAGAAATGGTCCCTCATCTAGGTCAATTGCCATAACAAAGTTTATTGAGAAAATGTTCCTCATCCTACTTTGCTGAGTGGCATCTGGGGTCTTAAAAGCTTGCAAGCAGCCATCTAAGATGCATCAATTGGTCCCAACCACCTGGAGTAAAGGAGAATGAAGAACACCAAAAACACAAGGAAAGTATTAGCCCAAGAGACAGAAAGGGCCATATAGACCAGAGACTTCATCAGCCTGCGACCAGAAGAACTGGATGGGGCCCAGCTACCATCAATGACCTCTCTGACAGGGAACACAATAGAGTTCCTGATGGAGTGGGAGAAGGGTGGGATGCAGAACTCAAATTCTAGTAAAAAGACCAGACTTTATGGTCTGACTGAGTCTGGAGGAACCCCAGAAAGCATGGCCCCCGGAACTCTCTGTCAACCCAGCACTAAAATCATTCCCGGGCCAACTCTTCAGACAAAGATTGGACTGGACTGTGGGACATAAAGTGATACTCGTGAAGAGTGTGCTTCTTAGCTCAAGTAGATACGTGAGACTAAACGGGCAGCTTCTGTCCGGAGGTGAGATGGGAGGGTAGAGAGGGTCAGGAGCTGGTTGAATAGACACGGGGAATCGGGTGGAAAGGAGGAGTGTGCTGTCACAGTATAGGGAGAGCAATTAGGGTCACATAACAATGTATGTATAAATTTTTGTATAAGAGACTAACTTGAAATGTAAACCTTCATTTAAACTGCAACAATTAAAAAAAGAAAGAAATGGTCCGTTTGTGGAAGGACTGACAATTGGTGGGAAGGGGTTCAACAGTCCCAGTACGAATAACACAAACCTGAATGAACCATGTGAACTTGAAGATAAAGGTTGACCACCTTCAGCCTCAAGTTTACAAATGTTGCTGTTAGCTGCCATCAAGTCAACTCCGATTCATGGCGACCTCATGTACAACATGACAAAATGTTGCCAGGTCTGTGTCATCCTCACAATCGCTGGCATATTCGAGTCCATCCTTGCAGCTATTGTGCCAATCTATGTCACCAACAATCTTCCTCTTCCTCGCCGGGCCTCAACCTTCCCCGACATGATGTCCTCTTCCAGCGATTGATCCCTCCTGATGATGTGTCCAAAGCAAATGAATGTGACAATGTTCTGTTGTGGCCCATAGAGTTTCCATTGGCTGATTTTCGGAAGTAGATCTCTAGGCCTTTCTTCCTAGTCTCTAAGTCTGGAAGCTCCGCTGAACCCTGTCCACCATGGGTGACTCTGCTGGTATTCCAAATACTGGCAGCATTGCTTCCAGCATCACAGCAGCACAGCAACACGCAAGTCACCACAGTATAGCAACCTGACAGACAGGTGAAGAGTTTCAAATACTGGCACATCAGTGGATAAGGGGACCTCAGGTGCTGAAAATCCCTTTGCATGTGAAATTGGTCAGGGCTGAAGGGCCCCTCAGAGTCTCGGAGCTTGGGCCCCAGAGATTCTGTGAAGCCAGCTCTGGAGGAAGTCACAATCCAGAAATGAGACAGACCATCAAAGAGGGCATTTGGCAGGGGCGGGGGTGGGGGTAGTGGTAGGGCTGTGGGGTGCAGGACCTTGTAAGGGAGTGGTGAAGAGTCTGCCTTCCTGGAGAGGGGACTTCTTAGTTGAGCCCCTGACCTCATACTCTATCATACCCCTTCCTCCTACCACAAGGTCTGGCACCCATCAAAGGTGCAGTAAGGTTTTTACCGAATTATTCAATGAATGAACACCAGCTAATATTCCACAGCTGCTGAAAACATGAGGAGCCCAAGGGGTGCAACTAACTGAAAGGTTGGTGGTTCAAACCCATCCGACAGCTGCGCAGGGCAAAGACCTGATGATCTGCTCCTGTAAAGATCACAGCCTAGGAAACCCTGTGGGGCAGTTCTGCTCTGTCACATGGGGTCGCTATGGGTGGGAATCCACTCGACAGCAGCCGACAACAACACCTTAAACCTGCCACAGTCCGTGTGAAGATACCAGTACAGCTATGGATACAAATATCATTGAATCCGCGCAATAACCTCTCCTGGTAAATACTATTCATGTTTGTGCCACTTTACAGCAACTTGGTGCTAGGTGTTGAATTGTGTCCCCCGTGAAAGAGATACGTGGAAGTCCTAACTCCCAGAACCTCAGAATGTGGCCTTGTTTGGAAAGAGGGTTTTTGCAGATGTAGTTAGCTGAGTTCACATGAGGTCACAATGGAGCAGGGCGGGCCCTGATCTAATATGACTGGTGGAGCTCAGCTAAGGATTCAGGGTTTAACTCCACAGGGGGTGCAGGCCACTAAAAGACGGCAAAATATAGTGTAATATTATCAGGTTCCATAGAAAACGAACTATCATTTATCATTGCTGTTGTTGCTGTTAGGCGCCGTCGAGTTGGTTCTGACTCATAGGGAACCCAGGTGACTGAGTAGAACTCCCCACGGTTTTCTTAGCTGTAATCTTTAGGGAAGGGAACAGTGCGATAGTTAATGTTATGTGTCATCTTGGCTAGTATTATGTAATTATTTTCCATTTTTGTGATCTGATGTAATTATCCCTCATTTTGTGATATAATGTAATCACTTCCAAGATGTGATCTGATGTGATCAGCCAACCAGCTGTAAGGGGAGTTTCCCCAGGTGTGTGTCCTGCATCCAGTATATGTATACATGGATGTTCTGGCAAAGCTCACTTGTTTGCCCTGGATCCTGTTTCTGGCACATCATCATCTGACCTCCAGTTCTTGGGACTTGAGTCAGCAGCCTGTCAACTCACCCACTGACTTTGGGACTTGCCGGCTTCTGCAGCCCTGTGAGCCTGCAGCCTGCTGTCTGATTTGCTGATTCTGGGTTCATCAGCCCGTGCAGCCACATGAGTTAGGAGAAGCCTCTAGCCAACACCTGAGCCATGGACTTGGGACTTGGCCAGCCTCCACAACAGTGTGAGCCATTTCCTTGAGATAAATCTCTCTCAACAAGAACAGCAAAACATCCTGGGTACAATGCCAAGCCCCAACCACTCAGGGTAAGAGTCATCAACAGACAGTATGTATAGGACCAGAGGCAAGCAATGGCTGCAACAGTAAAGTTTTTAGGAAGACTGTTCATCTACCAGAATTGAGTTTGGGGTGGTTGCGCTTTAGCCAGTTGACATAAGTCACCTTTAGCAAGGTAAATTTTAGAAACTCAGCACAGCCGTGTCTGAGCAGGTGAAAATGTGGAGGGATGGTGAGCCTCACCCACCTGTTTAACTCCATGTATGCAAGACAACTGCTGTGAACAGAAAAATGTGGGTTGTGTCCCCAAAGAGCCACTTCTCAGGGGTCTCCAAAAGACTGCCTTGAAGTAAGCAAATATATCGCTCTTCATAAACGATTGGTCAAATTATGGTTGAATAAGTAACAATTGGCAGTCCCTCGGTGGTACAAATAGTTAATGCACTTAGCTGCTAACCAAAAGGTAGGAGGTTCGAGTCCACCCAGAGGCGCCTCAGAAGAAAGGCCTGGCGATCTACTTCCAAAAGGTCACAGTCATTAAAAACCCCACGGAGCACAGTTCTTCTCTGACACACATTGGTTTGCCATGAGTCAGAGTCAACTCCATGGCAACTGGTCTGATGTTATTGTTGGCAGATTTGAATAAGACAGCCAAGGACAGACAAACTGGTCTGGTTGGTAACCATCACCATTTGTATTTGTTTAAATAGATTTGCCATGTTTACATCTGATTCACAGGACAGATCCAGCCAAAAACTCCCCTTGGTTTTGGAGGTTACATAACCTGGACCCAAGTGCTGGGAATCACACAGCTAGTGCACAGAGGGCACCTCCTAATGAACAGTTGTCGTTATTGTTAAAGGAGCCCTGGTGGTGCAATGTTAAAGTGCTCAGCTGCTAACCGAAAGATTGGTGGTTCGAACCCACCAGCCACTCCGTGAGAGAAAGACCTGGAGTTCTGCTTCCGTAAATACTACACCCTAGAAAACCCTATGAGGCAGTTCTACTCTGTCACATGGGGTCCCTCTGAGTTGGCATCAACTCGATATCACACAACAACATTATTGTTGAGGAACAGGCTCCCGGTGTGCTCTCCAGAGCCCATTAAGAAAAAACCAAGCCAGTTGTGTCCAATCACCTCCCACTGACGTGACCCCATGTGGGAGGGGTGAAGGGTCATGGCTATATTTGCAATCTACCGTAGTATTTAGGAGCCCTGGTAGCGCAACAGTTAAGAGCTTGAGTGCTAACTGCAAGGTTAGCAGTTCCAACCTACCAGCTGCTCCGTGCCTCGGGAGAAAGATGTGGCAGTCTGCTTCTGTAAAGATTTACAGCCTTGGAAACCCTCTGGGGCAGTTCTATTCTGTCCTATAGGGTTGCTATGAGTCAGAATCGACTCTACAGCAATGGGTTTGGTTTGGTGACCCATAGTATTTACTTCTATTTTTATAAACACATTCTCCTATATTGTGTGTGTGTGTGTGTGTGTGTTTAATACAACCCTATAAAGATGAGTGGGGCAAAGGAGTTTTAGATGGGCCATCTCCACTGGATTCACTGGACTTGATCTATACAAGCCCAGATATCTGAACGTGTATTGTCTTTAAACTTTGAGAAATCTGGCAAAATATCTGTACTCAAACTTGAACATCGGATTCTTAAGTGATTCCCAAACTGGTCTGTGCTGTTTCTTCGTAAGATAACTACCCGTCTCCCACGGCAGCAGAATGTCACACAGGATTCTTGTACAGATTAGTGCTTCCATGGCAAGGGAAAAAAATGGATTTGATATAAGGTTTTTTACATAGCTAAAGTTCATTGATATTAAACAAAACAGCCTGACTGTTTTTGTATTCCATTCAAAATGCAGTGGGGTGGGGAGGGGGGCGGGGAGAGGAAGCCAACTTTATTTATTTATTTTTCACATTTTCTTTTTCAATTTTTTTTATCGTACTTGAAGTGAAGGTTTACAGAACAAGTAGATTCTCATGAAACAGTAGTACACATACTGTTTTATGGCACTGGTTAACAACCCCACAACATGTCAACCCTCTCCCTTCTCAACCATTTTTTTTTTTTGTGAAAATATACATATCCACAGGTACACCATTTCAGAAATTTCTACGTGCACAATTCAGTGACATCAACTATGCTCTTCCAATTGTGCTGCTATTCTCACGTTAGATGAAGGTTTACAGAACAAAATAGCTTCTCATTAAACAGTTGGTATACATGTTGCCCTGTGACAATGGTTAACAACCTCACAACACATTAACACTATCCTTACTCAACCTTGGGTTCTCTATCACCAGCTGTCCTGTCCCCTTCTGCCTTCTAGTCCTTGTCCCTGGACTGCTGTGCCTCATTAGTCCCATTTGGTTTTACGGGGCTGTCCACTCCCTGGCAAAACGGTGAACCTCGGAAGTGACTTCACCACTGAGCTAAAAGGGTGTCTGGGGGCCATACTCTCGGGGTTTCTCCAGTCTCCTTTAGGCCAGGAAATCTGGTCTTTTTTTTTGTGAGTTAGAATTTTGTTGTACATCCTTCTCCAGCTCTGTCCAGAGCCCTCTTTTGTGATCCCAGTCAGAACAGTCTGTGGTGGTAGCCAGGCACCATCTAGCTGTACTGGACTCAGTCTGGTGGAGGCCTTGGTAGCTGTGGTCCATTAGTCCTTTGGACTAGTCTTTTCCTTGTGTCCTGTTCTCTTCATTCTCTCTTGCTCCCGAAGGGATGAGACCAGTGGAGTATCTTAGATGGCTGCTCACAGGCTTTTAAGACCCCAGACGCTACTCACCAAGGTAGAATGTAGAACATTGTCTTTATAAACTGTGTTATGCCAATTGAGCTAGATGTTCCTCGAGACCATGGTTCCCACAGCCCTTGGCCCAGCAATCCAGTCCCTCAGGGAGTTTGGATGTGTCTATGGGACTTCCATGACCTTTCCTTGTACAAGCTGTGCTGGGGAAGCCAACTTTATTAAGAGGAAAAAGAGAAAGCAGTGGGAGAGAAACATGAATTTTTTAAGAAGGAGGCATTAACTGAGAATAAAGAAAAAGGAAATCAGGCGCATCTTCCCTGGCAAAAACTGTCCTTTGGCTGCAACTGACAATGGCCCGTGGCTCAGAGCCCTCCCCCTGCCCCACCCACTTCCCAGGATCAGCCAACCATCTTCCACACATGGTGTGATTTCCTGAAACGTCACCGGGGGCTGGAAGAACAGCGTCCAATCACTTTCTTACCTGGCTTCTTATACTGGAAACCCATTTTCAAATGATCAGTCTATCCCTCCTCTCATCCCAGTATTGCTGGTGTGAAAATAAGAAGTGCCGCCAGGGTCGTTGCTCTGGTTGTTAGCTGCCGCCAAGCCGGCTCCTACTACGGTGATCTTACGCAGAAAAGGAAACGTGGCCAGGTCCTGCACCACCCTCATGAGGGTTGGTATGCTTGTGTGCATTGTTGTGGCTATTGTGACAATCCGGGAGTTACTGCATGTATCGTGCTGGCATAGCCCATGGATTGGACTAAGAATATCTGACAGAGAATTCAGTAATGCAGTGAAGGAATTACATAGTGGGCCCCTGGGCCTGTGGGTACTTTCTTTATTTTAATTAATTTAATAATTAGTTTATTGAGCACCTATGTATACAGTGGAGTCCCTGGGTGCTGCAAGTGGTTAAGTGCTGGGCTACTAACAAAAAGATGGACAGTTCAAACCCACCTAGAAGTGCCCAGGAATAAAGGTCTGGCAATCTGCTTTCTAAAAGTCACAGCCTTGAAAACCCTGTGGAGCACAGTTCTATTCTGCACACGCCATGAGTGGGAATCGACTTGACAGAGACCGAGTTTAGTCTTGGTTTGGTATGTATAAGGCATGGGGTTAGCTGTAATGGACACATAGAGATCTGCGGAATATAGCTCTTTCCCTCCAGGAGATGATAATTTCTTAGGGAAGGAAAGCACTTACTAAGTAACCAGCGGCACAAGGCTGAAATAAGATTTGTTAAATGATAGGATGAAAGGGGAGTGTGTCACAGGAAAGGGAACAACTCAAATGCTTTGGAGATTCAGAGTCAACCTCCAGCTGAAGGAAACAGGGAGAGCTGGTGGGAACAGGAGTGAATGACAGCCTGACTAAAATTCTAATAGAACACTAAGAAGTGTTGCCGGTATCTTAGCTTTACTTGCAACGCCACCTCCTGAAACACGAGAAAACGACAGAGAAAGGGGTGCTTAGACCAGTTGTCGACTAGGGAGAAATAGAGACCCACAAAGAAGGCTTAAGGGACTTCCTTCTTCCTCTGTTAATGCCACTCACTTCACCTTGGGAAGTAGGGTGACGGAGGCTGAAGCTAAGAAGGTGAGATCCTCTTTTTCTTATAAAAACAAGTCTGCTTTCAAGTGGATCAATGGAAAAGGAACAATAAGAATGGAAATAATGAAACGTTCACACATTGTGAAGAATGTCACCAATGTCACTGAACAACTTGTGTAGACATTGTTGAATGGGAACCTAAACTGCTGTGTAAACCTTCACTGAAAACACAATAAGATATTATTTAAAAAAGGTAAGGGGGCAGGGAAACTAGACTAAGGGAAACAAAACAACCAGAACGGAAATCCTGAGAATGCTCACACACTGTGAAGAATGTAAGTAATGTTACTGAACAACGGGTGTAGAAATGTTTGAATGGGAACCCACACTCCTGTTGACACCTTCACTGAAAACACAAGAAAATATTATTTTTTAAAAAGCCTGTTTTCTACTTCCGTGTGCAAAAGGATTTTCTAGAGTCACCATCCACACTCTGATTAATGTAAAACTGAGAGAGTTATTGAGAGAAAAGGGACAGAATTTCCCTGTGGAGGTGTTTTGACACCAGGCAAATACCTCCCTCCTCGTCAAACCACTGTTTTCACACCACCCCCAGGAACTAGTAAATGCCCCTTTGAGAGAGGTTGCTCTGCAGTGCCTGTTGATGAGCTCCACGGCTATCTGAAAAGGATCCAAGGCCTCTTCTTCCTTTCCTGAACTCAACTCCAGATCAGAGCAGAGATGCCCTTGAGTGGAATGCTGTCTTTCCAGATCAACTGGCCCAGGGACTTCGGAGGACAAACTCCTGATCTTTTCAGTAAGGAGCGTTCCCTGCAAGACAGGAAGGGCAGTACAACCAAGTCCCCAGTCTCTTCTATTGTATCCATGCAGGGTTGGCCTACAGGGCATGAATCAGCACAGCCCCTTGATTTGGGCTGTGGGGACGGGGATGGTAGTCACCCTTCACGACCATGGATATAGAGTACTCTTAATCAATGTCTCTCTTCGGCCATTGTGCTCCCCAGTGAAGATCAGACCCTATAGATTACTCCTGCAATGTCAATCAGCAGGGTGCAGAGGCCTTACGCTGAGCCACACGATTATTTTTGTCCTAATGCCTTCAAAGACCTCACGTCAAGAACTCTAAAATAGTATAGAGCTTCCCAAGAAGGCAAGGATATGGTAGACCAGACCACACTATATACAGATTGTATCTATCTGTCTGCCTATGTTGTTGTGGTTAGTTGCCACTGCGTAGGGTCCGACTCATGGCAACCCCAAGTACAACAGAATGAGGCAATGCCTGGCCCTGCACCACCTTCACCGTTGGTGGTGTGCTCCGGTTTCATTGTCGTGCATTTTGAGCACCTTCCGACCTAGGGGCCTCATCTTCCAGCACTATATTGGACAATGTTTGTTGTGATTCATAGGGTTTCATCGACTAATTTTCAGGAGTAGATCACCAGGTTTTTCTTCCTAGCCTGTCTTAGTCTGGAAGCCCTGCTGAAACCTGTCCACCATGGATGACCCTGCTGGTAATTGAAATACCGGTGGCATAGCATCATAGCAACATGCAAATCACCACAATACGACAAACTGACAGACGGGTGGTAGATATATGTGTATATGTGTACTTATACATATATGTGTGTGCATGCATACACACACACACACACACACACACACACCTCCCACACAAACCAGATAACTCGTTCTATTGGGAAAATAAAAGAAAAATCCTTTTTTATTCCTAAAACAAAAAACCAGTTGCACACAGTAAGCACCTAATGAACCCTTATTGCATGTGTTTGTTTATGCAGTCGACCGCTAGAGCAAAAGACCCAGTAAGTCAGGAACCTGGCTGGCTGCTTATCATTTCAGTTTCAGCACCTAGAAGAGTGTCTGAAATATGGTTGATACTCAGTGAACATTTGCTGAACGAATTAAATTGCTCCTCAAAAACATTAAGCCAATGAGTATTAAGTAAGCATCTGTTGCATGTTTGATGCTGAGTTAAGCAAAATGAATGAACGAATCAATTGATCAGTCAATGGTTCCTTGAAAAAGTGGTGACTGTTTAGTGGCATATGACCCCCTTTTTTCATATTAGAGGTTTCGATAGGCAGGATTCTGGGATGGCCCCTGGTATATACATGCCTTTTCCCAGTTATTCAAACACGAATCTAGGTGCTTCTCAGAAAGGGTTTTGCAGATGTAATTAAACCCCAAATCCATTGACTTAAAGAAAGTGAAATTATCTTTGGTGGGTCTGACCTAATCAGGTGAGGACACTTCCTGGAAAGAGATTTGAAGCAACGTGAGAAGGACTTTGTAAAAGGGATATTCTCTGCCATTGGATTTGAAGGTGGGGAGGTCACGTGGCAAAGGGTGGGGTGGCCTCTAGGGGTTGAGAGTGGTCCCCAGCTGACAGCCAGCAAGGAAACAGGACCTCAGTCCTTCAAATGCAAAGAACTGCATTTTGCAAACAACCTGAATGAGCCTGGAAGGGGATTCTTCCCGAGTGTCTTGGGCAGCAGCCCAGCCTGGCCAACACCTTGATTTTGGCCCTGTGCGACCCTGAGCAGACAGCCCAATTGTGCTGTGCCTGGACTTCTGACCCACAGAACCGCAAGCTAGTATATGGGTGTTGTTTTAAGCCAACCTGTTTGTGGTCATTTATTACCTAATACAGTGTTCAAAACAACATCATAATTCCATAAGTAGACCACAGAGTTGATTCTCATATTAATGGAAAAAAGTTTGTGTCATGTATAACACCGGCGTCCCTAGGGTTGGTGTCAGTCACGCCCCACCCATCCCACACCCATGGACCTCCTCCCGTACCAGACCATCCAAAATCCTTAGTGATTTTTTTGTACTAATGTTACTTATCAGTCATAATTCCCATATATCACTCCTTCTTTTCCTTTAATTACTACTGCATTCTCAAAAAATTGTTGGTAGAGGTTCACAAATACTAATTACCACAATATTGTAGCTAAAACGCCAGAAAATTGGACAAAATCAGTGACGATAAGAACACCAGCAGCAACGTAAAGCGTGCTTGTAGTGTGCAGACCCAACCACAGGACCGTCACTGTAACTGAGTAATAATGACAGCTCTGACCGGAGCGCATTAGAAGGTTCAAAATGTAAATTAACATAAAGTTTTAGCCTTTTCGGTATATTGATACTTGTAAGCTGCGCTTACAAAATATATTTTTGTTATAACTAAGTATAGGGATATTTTTATAGACAGTCATTTTGCGGTCACCCCCTCTGACAACGTCACCTGGTGCCGTCCTCACTCCCCCCTCCCCTGTACCCCTTTAGTAACACCACTGCTGTGTAATCAAGTGTCCTAGAAACGCATTCAGCCTCACCCTTAGAGACACGTGTGATTCTCTGATATTCACAGGTGGAAAGGAGAGACCCGTCAGCCGGCTACCAGCCTGCAGCTTTTGTTGTGTTAATGATGGGAGGGGAAGGGAGATTTCTGTCAGACAGAGCAACAGAGGTGAGAGAGGGGACGGACAGAAACGTAGAGAGAGAGGGGAGGTGAGGAGGATTACTGGGCAGGAAGGGAGGGACTTTGTGGACCTCTGCCATTTGTACACCATAATAAGAGAGAGAGAAGGAGGAGAAAAGATATTTTAACTAGTTCTGCTACACAGTTTTGTTAGTTGCCACCAAGTCAATTCCGACTCATGGCAACCCACTGTGTGCAGACTGGAACTGCTCCATAGGTTTGTCAAGGCTGTGACCTTTCGGAAGCAGATTGACAGGCCTGTTTTCTGCAGCACCTCTGGGTGGGTTCAAGCGCTTAACCACCTGTGGCACCCAGGGACTCCCCATAACAGAGGTTAAGGAAACAGATATTACAAGGGAGAAGCAAAAACACACGTTTTTGCAGAAAGCTTGGTAGCTGAAACAACAACCTCAAGAGAACAATACTTACTATTTTCTTTACAGCACAGGCTTTCAACTGGGGGTGATTTTGCCCCTCCACCGTTAAAGAACATTTGGCAATGTCTGCAGACTTTCTGGGTTGTCACAACTCGGGGAGAGTGCTACTGGCGTCTAGTGGGTGGAGGTTAGGGATGCTACCTAATACCCTGCAATGCCAAACACCCTACAATGCACAGCAAAGGACCATCTGGGCCCAGATGTCAGCAGTACCATGGAGGAGAAGTTGTGATTGACAGCCGTAGATGGGCAAGGGCTGAAGATCAAAGGCTTAAAAAGAAAATGGTGGCACACTGCGTTTTCAGGGCTGTGGAACTCTTCTGCAGAATACCGTACTGGTGGACACAGGAGATGCATTTGTCAAAGCCCAGAGAACTCTACAACTCAAAGAGTGAACCCCAAACCAAGCCCATTGTCGTTGAGTCAACTCCGACTCGTGGCACCCCGGTGTAATAATACGGAGTAGAACTGTGCTCCATAGAGAAACAAATAAGCAGGGCTTTCCTCCGAGGTGCCTCTGGGTGGGTTCCAACTGCCAACCTTCAGGTTAGTAGCCAAGCGCAAACTGTGCCACCCACTGCAAACTGCAGATTTCATTACTACAATGTATCAATATTCTCTCAGCAGTTGTAACGGGTACCACGTGAAGGCCAGGTGTTAGGAAATAGGGAAAACTGTGCAGCCATGAGAGGAATATATGGGAACTCTGTACTTCTCGCACAGTTTTTCTGCACACCTAAAACTGCTCGAAAAAAAGTCTATTTAAAAAGCAAAAAGCATTGCCAGCAGTTGAAAAATTAAGTAGTGGCATGCTGTAAAATGCAAATTCTAATTTGGCAGGTGTATGTTCTTTAAAAAATACAAACCTACCTTAAAAATGAAAAAAGGGGTAGAAACCAAGCACATCAGCTCCCATGTGCAAATGCCTGTTTTTGTGTATTTGATGTTTTTCTGCAAAAAAAAAAAAAAAAGAAAAAACCACATTATCTCTCAGGTTGAAAAAAGTTACTGGAAGGAAAACCACACGAAGATAGAGTTATCTTGTAGAGTAACAGTAAGTAACACAGAGTAACAGTAAGTGAAAATCAGGCAGCAACAGAAACTGCAGGACAGTTTTGAAATTCCTCATCGAGTTAGCACACAATGAGATGAGTCTTGAGAACTGTAGTCCCACCTTTCCATCCCTCCTGAGGCTAAAACCTTGTTCTAGGTTGTTAGCTGCCCCTGACCCCGAGCACAAGGGAACAAAGCACTGCCCAAGAGGACTGTTGTGATCCATAGGGTTTTCATTGGCTGATTTTCCAAAGTAGGTTGCCAGGCCTTTCTTCCTAGTCTATCTTAGTCTGGAAGCTCTGCTAAACCTGTTCAGTGTCACAGCAACATGCAAGCCTCCGCTGACAGACAGGTGGTGGGTGTGCATGAGGTGCATTGACTGGGAGTCGAACCCAGGATTCCTTTGTGGAAGGCGAGAATTCTACCACGGGACAACCACTGCCCATCATTGTTTTATATTGGCAGGGTGGGTATAAGGCTAAACTCTCCTGGGAGGTGAGGGTGGGTCAGTTTTGGCCCCAGAATGGGGCACCAAGGAGGACTTCCAGCGCTGTCCGTCCACCAGGTTCTATAGGGAGGAGAGATGTCATTTGTCAGGGTGACTGGGGAGCAGGTTAGCCGAAGACAGGTGGTTGGGCATTTGCTCCTTGAGGTTCCAGGTACGAAGCTCCTCCTCTAAGTGGCCTCATGGATCAGTGAGACCCAGTGCTCAGAGAAGGGTGAGCAGAGCAGCTGGGCTTCCTCTTCAGGAATGTTCCTTCCCCAGCTCTGTGCCATCACCTTGCATTGAGGAGAAGTGCCTCTCACACTGTCTCTGCAGCCGAGCAGTGGTGGCCTGCTGTAGACCAATGGTAGCATGAGCCAGGGCAACCACCTCCCGCTGAGTCAGAAGATGAGGTGGGGCATCTGCATCTGACAGACCGTGGAGATACCCCAAGAGACTCAGGGGGACCCATACAGAGACAAATTCAGAGGGGACTCCAGTGGGAACCAGAGAATGAAGTCGACCACCATAACCAGGACAAGCAATATTCAAGGTGAAAAAAAATGTCCCTCCTACCATTCTTTCAGGCACCCTGTGGCGGAGTGGTTAAGAGCTATGGCTAATAACCAAAACGTCAGCAGTTTGAATCCACCAGCTGCTCCTTGGAAACCCTATGGGGCAGTTCTACTCTGTCCCATAGGGTCGCTATGAATCGGAATCGACTGGACGGCAACAGGTTTGGTTTTTGGTTTTACCAGTCTTTAAGGAGGGCAGTGCTGGCTCAGTGGTAGACTTCTCCCTTCCATGTGGGAGACCTGGGTTCCAGTCCCAGCCAATGCAGCTCATGTGCAGCCACCACCCGTCTGTCAGTGGAAGTGTTGCTATGGTGCCGAATAGGTTTCCGCAGAGCTTCCAGACTACAACAGACTAGGAAGAAAGGCCTGGTGATCTACTTCCGAAAATCAGTCAATGGAAACGCTATGGAGCACAACAGTCTGATCCCACTGCGCGTGGGGTCACCATGAGTCAGGGCCAACTCTTCAGCACCTAAGAGCGCCGCTGGTCTTTCCATCCTCTGAGCTTTCCTGGCTACCTGCCCTCTTTATGAGCACATCAATCTCAAGTTTGGACGCCACAGGGTTGATGTAAGCATAAAAAGAAGAGTGAAAAGAATCGTTGCTCCCGTCTTACCTATTCCTCTTGTTGTGACGGCCGCAACCAGCCTTCCCACGGATCCCCAGAAGCTCGAGGCCTCCCGAGACACTCATTCCCGCCACCTTCCCTCGCTCCAACGCCTGTAGACACAGCTCCTTCCTTGTCTGCCTCTTGTGCAGCTTGACAGGGCTCTGAATGCAACAGCACTTCCTAAAGTGCAAAAGGAAGTGCATCTTTTTCCTAGTATCAGTTCTCACCTACATTCCATGATTATCCTGTAACAGAAATACGTTTACATCAAGGGGTTTACCATGATACCCTTCTAGTGATGACTTGGAGCCTGCCCCATTTTTGTAAACCAATGAAACCTAACACTGAGTTCCCGAGTGTGCTTGGCTAATGGAGGTAGAGCATAAACGGAATCAAGGCTCTGGCCCTTCAAGAAATCCTTTTTGCATTCTCTGACCTATTCCAATGAAATCGATGAATAGTTTATTGAACAAATACCCTGAGTGCCCGCTACAGGAAGAAATGTAGTAAAACCTATCTACAAGAAGGCGAAAATAGACGAAGAGGACAGCCTTTGGAAGCAGTCTGGTGGTTCCTCAAGTGGTTAAAAATGGAGTTACTATGTTGCTGTTGTAGTTAGGTGCAGTCGAGTTGATTCCGACCCATAGCGACCGTATAGAACAGGGTATAACTCCCCATAGGGTTTCCAAGGCTGTAATCTTTATGGATGCAGACTGCCAGGTCTTTCTCCCAAGAAGCCGCTGGGTGGGTATTAGTGTATGATCTAGTAACTCCACTCCTAGGTGTCTAGCCAAGAGAACTGAAAACATCCGTGCACATAAAATCTTGTACATGAATGTCCATAGCAGCATTATTGCTAATAGCCCAAAAGTGGAAACAACCCAAATGTCCATCCACTGATGATTCGATAAACAAAATGTGGTCTATCCACACAATGGAATATTATTCACTGAAAAGTAGCCAAGTCCTGGTAACATTGTACAACATGGATGACCCTAGAAAACATTGTGCTAAGTGAAAGAAGCCACTCACAAAGGACCAACTATTATATGATTCCATTTATACAAAATGTCCAGAATCTATAAAGTCAGAAAGTAGACTTATGGTGGTTTAGGCCTGGTGATCTACTTCCCACAAACTCAGCCACTGAGAACCAGAAGCGCAGCCAGGATAACGAGCGCCCAGGGGCAATCTCCGAGTTTGTCCCCCTCACCACACCTCCACCAAAAACCCTCCGGAGCACTATTCTACTCTAACACACATGAGGTCGCCATGAGTCGGAGTCGACTTGAAAGCAACTGGTTTTTTGTTTAGGGCTGTGTGTAGGGGGATAGGAATAGTGATGGCTAAGGAGTATGGGGTTTCATTTTGGGATAATGAAAATGTTCTAAAGTTGATTGTGGTGGTGGATGCACAACTCCAGATACACTAAAAGCCACTGAGCTGTACCCTTCCAACGGTGAATTATGGTATGTGAGTTATAGCTCAATACAGTTGTTTTACGAAGCAGATGAAGAAATGTGGGTATTGAAAACTAAGAGGAAAAAACGAGGCACAGTAAGGGATAATGTCAGTACACAGAAGTCATCCTGTAAGGCCGTATCCTCCTGTTAGGGGAGGGCCCTCTATTTGGCTCTGAGCTTCCCAGCAGCCTATGTAAAGAGGGAAACGTGATCACCCCATGTATCCCCAGTGTGAAAACAAACCTAGAGCAAACAGATAGGAACAAAGTAGGCTGTTCTTCCTGAAAGAATGTTCTGTCTTCTATTCTCATAAAGTGGACTTGACAGGGTGGAGCCAACTACATAGCCAGAAGACAAACAAGGAAACATAGTACCTATGAACACCAGCCACAGGGTGTGCAGGTGCCACCTGTATACATAGACAGAGACACCATGGCACAGCAGGATAGTGGTGACAGATCTGGAAAGACCTGGCAGGAGAGTTCCGGAGGTAGATGAGATGTCCAAGGAAAGAGAAAGAACGACATTCCAAGCAGAGGGCACCTCCTGAGGTTAGAAGGACAGGAAGCATATTTGAGACGGGCAAGTTGCCTAGGGTGGCTGGAGTTTGGTTTCATGATGCAGGTAAAGGAAGATAAATTGGAAAGGCAGGCTGGAGCCAGATGGCGAAGTTTCCTAAAGCCCGACCGAGGAGTTTAGACATTATTTTGTATTGAACTGCGAGGCCCTGAAGGTTTATTATGGAAGCTGCGAGTCCTGGGGTTCCTATGTTGGAAAAGCAGGGGGTGGCAAACCAAACCAGGGCTGGGGAGCAATAACCCAAAGATGATGAGGAGGTGAACTGGGGCAGTGGACACTGGAAAGAATGAGGACCCACGGAAGGACTTTGATGACTGACCCAAACCACGGCCTTTCCAGTCATTGCCTCATATGCGTATGAAAGCTGGACTCTGAAAAGGAAGACTGAAGAATTGATGCCTTTGAACTGTGGTGTTGGCAAAGAGTATTGGATATACCACGGACTGCCAGAAGAACAAACAAATCTGTCATAGAAGAAATACAAAAACAGGACACTCCTTAGAAGCAAGGATGGTGAGACTTTGTTTCGCTTACTTTGGACACGTCCTCAGGGGAGACCAATCACTAGAAAGGGACATCATGGTTGGCAAAGTGGAGGGTCAGAGACAAGGGGGAAAACCCTTGGTGAGATGGTTGGACACAATAGCCACATCAGTGGGCTCAAACATACCAACGATCATGAAGATGGCCCAGGACCGGACTATGTTTTGTTCTGTTATATACAAGGTCACCGTGAGTCTGGGCCAACTTGACAACAAGTAAGAACATGACATGAAAGGGCGATAGCAAAGGGGGAGTTGATTGGCTTTGACAAATGACTCAACCCCTGGCACGGAGCCTTGGCATAGAATATTGACCAGCTCAGTGAGGTTTGCTAGACAAGTGAAGACAGGGAAAACGGAGATGACAGCAATAAAGTCTTGGACTTTAGAACCTCAGCAACCAGACTCCCATGTCATTGAGTGGAAGAGGGAAGACAGATGCAGAACCCATCAATCACGTCAAGGCTGAAGGGTTTTTGCAATGTGCCCATGGAGGTTCTGATCAGATCAGTGGTTGCCTGAGGGGTATTGACCCCAAAGGGACAGCAGGGTGATGGTGAGGCCCCACATCTTGGCTGGGATGGTGGTTACACAGATGTGTCCATTTGTCAAAACCCACCCAACAGGACAGCCAAGATCGATGCATTTTACTTACTGCATACAGATTACAGGTTGAGAAGTTGAGATTTTTGAAAATGAAGTTTCCAGCAGTCAAACAAATATCAAGAGGTTGGAGCTCTGCCCTAAATGAGCTCATACAAGCAAATACATACCAAGGAACCCAACAATAGGAAGACTATAAGGTGCAGAGAGTTCCTGAGTGGTACAGATGGTGAACACGCTCAGCTGCTAACCAAAAGGGTGGAGGTACAACTCTACTCAGAGGTGGCTCAGAAGAAAGGTCTGGTGATCTAATTCCAAAAAATCAGCCACTGAAAACCCTATGGCGCACAGTCCTACTCTGACACACTTGGGGTCACTATGAGTTGGAGTCGACTTGACAGCAACTGGTGTAAGGTACAGAGTTCAGGAGGGGCAGGCATGAACTCACCTGGCTGGGGCTTGGAGGAAGCTTCTCTGAGACAGTGATCTTTGAAATGGGTTTTGAAGAATAAATATATTAGAACTAAAACTGTCAGGAAGAAAAGCCAAGAACTCTAATTTGCAGATGACTCATTGTGTGAACGAGTTCAGACACTCCTACTGCAATGTGTTTTAAAGGGTTATACAAATATACGTAAATACCGTCCTCGAAAAAGAGGCCATGAGCCCTGGTGGCATAATGGTTGACTGCTCAGCTGCACTGAAATGTCAGTGGTTCAAACCCAACAGCTGCTCCGTGGAAGAAAGATGTGACGGTCTGCTTCCATAAAGATTTCGGCCTTGGAAACCCTATGGAGCTATTCTCCTCTGTTCTTACAGGGTCGCTATGAGTCAGAATTGACTCCACAACACACAACAACAGCAAGAGGCCAGGCCAAGCATTATGGAAGACCCTGGTCTTCCCTGTTGGACAGTTTTTGGGGTAAACTCCAACTATGCCCAGTGCGGTGCTGGGCAGGTTAGGTAATCTTTCTACATGTCCTCATCTGTCAAACACGTACACACGTAATATCTGTATTATCTGGTAGTTCTGAGAATTAGGTGGATCAGTGACTGCGAAGCTCTCAGCTCGTAGCAAGTATGAGTGTAAACTCGTGGTTTTATGACAAAACAAGGACATATGCTTAATATTAAAACGGTGTGGAAAACAACGCAGTAGGTGATACCCAGACAGTTCTACACTTACTCTCACATATTGCAAGGCGGAACGTTTTAAGGTTGGGTTTCTCACCTGCAACCCCCCTGGGGACCTCCTGAATTTAATTTAAGACTCTCAGTGTCTTATGATAAATTCAAAACGTGTTACACATTTACCATGGCAAAGTGTATTTAAAGCAGAGACCGTTCTGGCCATGAGTGGGGGGTAGGAGGATGTCACGTGCCAGGGCTTTTCACCTTCAGATAAAGGAGTCAAGGGCAACCACATGCACACGTGACCGTGTGGGAGATGGAGTCACCTCCCATGTTTCAGAGAGACTCTGGCCCCCGCTCTGGGTCTTAGAGGCCAAGGATGTCACAGACCTGAGAATCTGCCCGTTCAAACCAATCCTTTCAGAAATCTTCAAGCCCCTGACTCCACCCATAAATGGTGTGGCCAACATGCCGCCTCCCCAATCAGATCTCTGGAATCTAGAAAATCACTCTTCACCGGATCTGGACTACTTTCCAACCAATAGCTTCCACATGAGGCTTCATGGGGACATAGCTTCCGGCAAACACAGAGCTTCCAGGAGGTTGTGCTTGGCCTGGTGTGGCACAGTGATCTCTGGGAGAGAGAGGTCAGTTGAGAGACAGTGTTAAAGTGGGCAACACTTTGTAAAAGTAGGGTAGGTTTAGAACGAGGCAGTGGTGGTTCAGTGGTAGAATTCTCACCTTGCATGCGGGAGACTCAGGTTCGATTCCCGGTCAATGCACCTCATTCACAGGTACCACCCATTTATCACTGGAGGCTTGCGTGTGGCTGTGATGCTGAACAGGTTTCGGTGGAGCTTCCAGACTAAGACGGACTTGTAAGAAAGGCTTGGAGATCAACTTCTGAAAATCGGCCAATGAAAACCCTGTGGATCCCATAACGTGGATGGCACAGGAGCAGGCAGCATTTTGTTCGGTCGGTAAGTCGGGGACTGTTGATAGCTGACTGGATGGCAGTTCACAACATCTTACGCCAGGGATAAGCCTTCAAGATGCCTGTCTATTCCAGATCCACCAGGCGCCAGGGATAAGCCTTCAAGATGCCTGTCTAGTCCAGATCTACCAGGCGCCAGGGATAAGCCTTCAAGATGCCTTATCTAGTCCAGATCTACCAGGCGCCAGGGATAAGCCTTCAAGATGCCTGTCTAGTCCAGATCTACCAGGTGGCAGGGATAAGCCTTCAAGATGCCTTATCTCTTCCAGATCTACCAGGCGCTGGGGATAAGCCTTCAAGATGCCTGTCTAGTCCAGATCTACCAGGTGCCAGGGATACGCCTTCAAGATGCCTGTCTAGTCCAGATCTACCAGGTGCCGGGGATAAGTCTTCAAGATGTCTTATCTATTCCAGATCTACCAGGCACCAGGGATAAGCCTCCAAGATGCCTGTCTAGTCCAGATCTACCAGGCACCAGGCATAAGCCTTCAAGATGCCTGTCTAGTCCAGATCTACCAGGTGCCAGGGATAAGCCTTCAAGATGCCTTATCTATTCCAGATCTACCAGGTGCTGACTTGCTAACTTGTCCCAGCACCCAGCGTTTGACTTCTTTTACCAGCTCCTTAATTATCACCCCTGCTCCTGTGGCAATGTGGGATAAGACTACACTGGATTAGGGGTCAGACTACTGGAGTTCAAACTTCAGTTCTGCCATTTAGTAATGGGTGAGTTAGTACTTAAGAACCCGTTGCCGTCGAGTCGATTCCGACTCATAGCGACCCTGTAGGACAGGGTAGAACTGCCCCATAGGGTTTCCAAGGAGTGGCTGGTGGATTCTAACTGCCGACCTTTAGGTTAGCAGCCAAGCTCTTAACCACTGCGCCACCAGGGCTCCTAGTACTTAAGAAAGGTGATGTGTTATCTATTGTTGTTGTTGATGTGTGCCGTGGAGTTGATTCCAACTTACAGCAACCCTATAGGACAGAGTAGAACTGCCCCCGTAGGGTTTCTAAGGCTATTGTAATCTTTCTGGGAACAGATCGCCAGGTCTTTTCTCCCACAGAGTAACTGATGGGTTTGAACCACCGACCTTTCAGGTGCAGCCGAACACTTAACCATTGCACCACCAGGGCTCCTTAGCGGGAGAGCACGAAAGAGTAAATCAACGATTTCAGATCCAGAGGGAATTTGATTCCTGCAAACTTTCCTAGCTGGTCCTGTGGGAGCAAAAAATAATGGAGACAGAGTTTCACCTACAAAGCAACCTGGAAATTAGCATGTTCCCATGGGGCCCAAGCCTGGGAATTGGCCTTTGGAGTTATTCCTAGAATATTTGCCTTGCTTTTTAGCCCAAGGAACAAAAGACCAAGGTCCTAGGAGTGGATCATGGACGAATCTCAATGAGCCCAGTCGTTATCAGTCAGGATGCTTAGTTGTCAACCACGGGGCTGGCTCTGGCTAGTTTAAACAGAAAATGAATTTATTATGGAAGAGTAAGCAGGTCACAGACTTTCCGAGAGGGTGTGTCAGACACGGAGGTTACAAGGTCAGAAGCGAGGCTGAAATATCACAAAAGAGCTCTAGCAAAGACGACTGCCTGCAAACCTTGGGAAGGACACCGTGGCTTGATCTTGTTGCCTAGATACAGGACAGAGAACCAGCTCCCAGGCAAGAGATGGTGTCAGGACGTATCTGCTAATACACTTTCTCCCCTCCTCTTATAGCGGTGGTTCTTAACCGGGGGGGGGGGGGTGATCGAGCCCCCCACAGGCCATTAGGCAATATCTGGAGACATTTTCCGTTATCACAGCTGGGGAAGGGGTGCTACTGGCTGCTAGTGAGTGGATGCCTGGAATGCTGCTCAACAGCCTGCAGTGCACAGGACAGCCCCCCACAGCAAGGAATGATTCGGCCCTGACGTCCATAGTGCCAAGGTCGACGAACCCTACGCTATGATGATACAAGCTGCCATTTCTAGCTGAAGGTCCTTGGATGGCACAAACCCCCTCGACTACTAACTGAAAGGTTGGTGGTTTGAACTCACCCAGCGGTGCTGTGGAAGAAAGGCCTGGTGATCTGCTTCTGTAAAGATTATAGCCAAAAGAGTCCCTGTGGAGCAGGTCTACTCTGACACACATGGCATCACCGTGAGTGGTTGGAATCAACTCTATGGCAACAGGTATTTTTGGTTGTTGTTGTTTATTTCTGGCTGGGCCCATGGCTATGGTTTGTCATTGTAGTTTATCTCTAGCTGAGCCCATGGCCGTGGTTTTCATGTTGTTGTTGATCTCTAGCTGACCCCATGGCCATGGTTCTTGTGTTGTTGATCTCTAGCTGAGCCCATGGCCATGCAGAATAAGGATCTCGTTCTGCCAGCCTCATTAGCAGCTGGGTTGGCCATGGGACCAAGTTCTGGACATTTGGATTTGGACAGGAATGATGTGTGCATCTTAGAGGGAGGGGGCTGTGCTCCCCTGGCCCCTTCTTTCCTCTGGAATGAGATAGGGTGCTAGACAAGGAAGAGCTATCTGTGTCTCTCAGGTGGAAACCAGCCAGACACCCTTGCTCTTGCCCACCTCTTTTGCTGCCCCTCATCCCCGAAGGAGCCTGGGTGCAGGGTTGGGGGCTCTACTCCATAGCAGGGCTGGAAGGCGGCCATTCTAACCCTGGACAGCTTGGGTCAGGGGGTTGAGCCTCTCGCCCACCCTGATCCAGGTACCTGAGACTTTTTCCTGCTTTTGGAACTAGGGGCCCCATGTTTTCATTTTGCACTTGATTCTACAATGACATAGCCTGTCTTGCCAATAAAGTTTTTTCCTTTGTTTCATTTCTGATTACAAAAAGACACATGTCTGTTATGGATTGAATTGTGTACCCTCAAAATCTGTGTTGTAAATCCTAACCCCTATACCTGTGGTTATAATCCCATTTGGGAATGGGTTTTCTTGGTTATGTTAATGAGGCAGTATTACTGTAAGGTGTGTCTTAAATCAATCTTTTTGAAATATAAAAGAGCAGATTAAGCACAAGGAAGCAGAGATGGGGGGAAGACAGACATCATGCTACAAGAAGATCACCAAGGACCCAAGGAACAGAAGCTGGAGAGAGACAAGGACCTTCCCCTAAAGCTGACAGAGGGAGGACGCCTTCCCCTAGAGCCCCGTGAACTACGAGAAAATAAATGTCTGTTCAAGGCACCCACCGGTGGTATTTCTGTTCCAGCAGTGCTAGATAACTAAGACAATGTCCTTCTGTGGTTGGTCAGCTTGTGCTAAAAGAGCCGTAAGGGAGTATTTCTTTCTTAGGGCTTCTCTGCGGCTGAGATGGTGGTGTTGTGTGGTGGTCGATGCTGTAGGACTCTGTCCATATTTCCTCACCACTCACCTCTACACGAGAAGGAGTAAGTGTGCAAGACCAGCACAGTGCTGAAGGGTCGAGGCCCCAGGAAGCAGCTCTCAAGGAATGACTCTTGGAAGCTGGTATATAAATAATTCAGCTCTCACACCCCCTGGAGGGAGAACTCCAAGGTGTGTTCTACATAGTCAGTCTCTCAGAGGTTCCTGGGGGATTGAACTCCAGCTGTCCACCGTGGTAACTGGCTTGATGATGTTCCTTTTATGAGCTTCCTCCCCTTCCTTGTCTCACTTTCCCGCTCTCCTACCAGTGGGATTACATAAAGAGAGAGAGAGAGAGAACTGCCGTGGAGTCTACTCTGACTCATGGCAACCTGTGTACTACAGATGAAACACTGCTGAGTCCTGCATCATCCTCACAGTCACCAGCGTGGTCCAGTCCATTGTTGCGGCTATTGTGCCAATCCATCTCATCCTCATGGCCCTCTACTTCACCAAACATGATGTCCTCCATCAGCGACTGATCCATCCTGATGACAAGTCCAAAGCAAGCAAGTCAGACAGTGTTCTGTTGTGATCCATCTGGTTGTCATAGGCAAATGTTTGGATGTAGATCGCTAGGCTGTTCTTCCTAGCCTGTCTTAATCTGGAAGCACCCTCTCAAAATGAGTGACCCTGATGGTATTTGAAACACTGGTGGCATAGCTTCCAGCATCACAGCAACATGCAAGCCACCACAGTACGTCAAACAGGCAGACAGATGGGTGGCGGCTCCTGGGATTAGCTCACATGCAAACTACTTGCACCCAACCCTGTCACAGGCCTTTCTTTTGGGGAGACACAAGTCTATGTGGAGCATAACAAATTATGGATAACACTGCAAAGAATGGGAATTCCAGAACACTTACTTGTGCTCATGAGGAATCTGTACGTAGAACAAGAGGCAGTCATTAGAACAGAACAAGGGGATGCTTCATGGTTTAAAGTCAGGAAAGGTGCGCATCAGGGTTGTACCCTTTCACCATACTTATTCAATCTGTATGCTGAGCAAATAATCCGAGAAGCTGGACTATATGAAGAAGAACAGGGCATCAGGACTGGAAGAAGGTTCATTAACAACCTGAGATATGCAGAAGACACGACCTTGCTTGCTGAGAGTGAAGAGGACTTGAAGCACTTACTGATGAAAATCAGTATGGATTACACCTCAACATACAGAAAACAAAAATCCTCACAACTGAACCAGTAAGCAACGTCATGATAAATGGAGAAAAGATTGAAGTTGTGGAGGATTTCATTTTACTTGGATCCACAATCAACCCCCCGTGGAAACAGCAGTCAAGAAATCAAACGATGTAGTACATTGGGTAAATCTGCTGCAAAAGACCTCTTGAAAGTGTTAAAAAGCTAAGATGTCACTTTGAGGACTAAGGTGTGCCTGACCCAAGCCATGGGGTTTTCTATCACCTCATTTGCATGCGAAAGCTGGACAGTGAATAAGGAAAACTGAAGAAGAATCAATGCATTTGAATTATGGTGTTGGAGAAGAATGTTGAATATATCATGGACTGCCAGGAGAACAAACAAATCTGTTTTGGAAGAAGTAGAACCAGAATTCTCCTTAGAAGGGAGGATGGCGAGATTTCATCTTGCATACATTAGACATGTTATCAGGAGGGACTATTTTCTGGAGAAGGACATCATGCTTGGTAGAGGCTCAGCAAAAAAGAGGAAGACTCTCCATAAGATGAACTGACACGGTGGCTACAACAATGGGCTCAAACATAGCAAGGATTGTGAAGATGGTCCAGGATGGGGCAGTGTTTCGTTCTGTTGTACATAAGGTCACTATGAGTTGGAATGGACTTGATGGCACTTAACAACAACAAATGTAGATAATTGTCTTACTTGGAAGTCAGCTTATGCAAGAAGAAATTTGGTTCAGTTGATATTTTAAAATAATAGTAGCACAGGAAGACCAAGCCTGGACAGTTAGCTTGTTGCCAAGGAAGTGGACAGACATTAGTCCCTCCGGTCCACGAAGAGGATGTAGCCATGACAAGCACAGAGGAACTGGAGACACCGAAATACCGGCACCACGTGAGATATGATTTAGGCTCAAATATTTCTTTTTTCCTATTTAGTTCATAAATGTAACATGAGAAAGGTGAATCTATTCGTCTACAAAACAAAATCTGATCCTTCACAAAATTAATATCTTTCTGGAAAAAAATAGCAACAAGAGAGTGGAACAGTTGATGATTCGACTGACTGGATCAGCATTCTCAAGCAGAAGAGATGAAATATCGACCCTGGGAGGCGGGGGAGTGGGGAGGAAGTATGCTCTGGATTTCACTGTCCCTGCTCCCTGCTTCTGAAGCTTTCTTTTCTACGTGGGGGCCCTTGGAGGCCTCCTGCACTCCCATGCCACCTTCCAACTTTTATGAAATACATGCCATTTGGAAAAACTGCTTCACTGTAATCATTTACCATAATTGTCACTGAAAAAATCATCATGCTCAACCCCTGCAGAGAAAATACATCTTTCCATAAATGCGTGTATGTGAAGACTGTCAAAATTATTAGCTGTTGGCATTAAAACTTCATGCACAAAGTTAAAATGACTTTTTACTACCTCTTTTTTTAGAAATGGATTTAAAAATAATGAGGGAGGAAAAAGAGGGTGAGAATGGTTGTACAACGTGAAGAATGTAATCAGTGTCACTGAATTGTACTTGTAGAAACTGCTGAATGGGTGTATGTTCTGCTGTGTACATTCTCAACAACAAAAACTAAATTTTTTAAAAATAATATTTGATTGTGTTTTCCGTAAACGTTTACACAGCAAATTAAGTTCCCGTTTAATAATTCCTACCCAAATCGTTCAGCAACATTGCTTACGTTTTTCACAACCTGCCAACACTTTTATTCTCTCCATTCTGGATGTTTCATTTTCCGTAATCTGGGTTCTCTGTCCCTGAGAACTTTCCTCTTTGCTTTAGAGTAATGGTTGACCATTTGGTCTCATATAGCTGATTTTCTAAATGTGCGCAGTACTCACTGGTAATATTATTTATTTTATGAACCAATCTGTTACTTACTCATTTCAGTAATATTTTATTGTGTTTTCAGTGAAGGTTTACACAGCCGTTTAGGTTCCCATTCAATAATGTCTACACAAGTTGTTCAGTGACATTGATGACATTTTTCACAACGTGTACACATTTTCATTATTTCCATTTCCATTCATCCAGTTTCCCTGCCCCCTTGCCTTCTCATCTTTGTTTTAAAGTAATTGGTGACCATTTGGTCTCATACAGATGATTTTTAAAAGGGGCACAGTACTCACGGGTGATATTCATTATTTTTTTAGCCAGTTTGTTATTTAGCTATAAGATGACTTCGGGGATCAGTATCATATACAGTAGAGGAATAATACAAATAAAATCAACTTGATTTGAAAAGGTGCTTCAAAGGCTGCTTCTCATCATCCTTCTCTTCTGAGTGTTCAAGTAACTAATTTTCATTTTTGACAAGGAAGCATATCAATTTCTTGTTATGATTTTTTAAACTGAAATAAGCAATGGTGGCTTATTTCAGCCATCCTAATCTTTCTGTAAGGAGCCCTAGTTGCACAATGGTTAAGTGCTCGGTTGCTAACCGAAAGGTCGGTGGTTCGAACCTATCCAGCGGCTTTGCAGAAGACCCGGAGATCTGCTCTTGTAAAGATGACAGCCTAGAAAACCTTACAGGGCAGTTCTACTCTGTCACATGGGGTCGCTATGAGTTGGAATCAACTCTCAATGGCACCTAACAACAGTAATCTTTCTGTTCCTCTTTTTTCAGTGATTATCAAAGCCTAATCCATGTTCATACTAAAAATGTAGAGTGAGTAGTTCTATTTAAGTTGAGGATGAGGTTTTCAGCATCACCTGATGCTCCCTGCAACAATGTCGGCTCCTGGCATGTACCTGCTCAGTGACTTCCTTGCCTATTTGTAGAAGAATATAAAGCTGCTTTGCTGCTAATCCTAAGTACCATGAAAGACAAAGCAGCTAGCTTTTACTATCAGGAGACGTTCCAATTCTATATCACGGAAGAAGCCTCTTATGGATTGAATCATGTCCCCCAAAATGTGTTTAGGGGTTGGAATCCTAACCCCTATACGTGTGGGTGTAATCCCATTTGGGAATAGAGTTTTGTTTGTTACATTAATGAGGCCATATCAAGGTAGGGTGTGTTCTAAACCTAATCCTTTCTGAGTTATAAAAAGAGGAGTTAGGCACAGGACTAAGCACAAATTGGAGAAGACAGATACCATTTGAAGATTGTCAAGGAACTGAGGAAAGCAAGGGCTGGAGAAGCTGAGAGAAGGATCTTCCCCCACAGCCGACAGAGACAGCCTTCCCTTAGAGGTGGTGTCCTGAACTCAGACTTCTAGCCCTCTGAACTGTGAGAAAAGAAATGTCTGCTCTCTAAAGACACCCACTTGTGCTATTCCTGTGATAGCAGCACTAGATAACTAAGACAAAGCCAAACACAGAAGCGATCCCTTTCCAAGGTAGAAAGTGTGGGATTGGGAGGATGGTGAAATTAACTCCTTGGTTTTTGCCTTTCAGTCATGCCAAATTTGGATCTTAATGTAGTTTCTATCCCTCTCAAAAGTGACAAGTAATCTACAATATTGCCCTTTTATTAGGTTTCACAGCTACTGCCAATGGCAACGTCAATGACACTCTTGGATAACTCCATCTATACAAAGAACATGCAAACTGCAAGTATATGACTGAGTCCGTCCAACACCAGAAGAACCACTCCACCGAGCCCAGCCCAAATTTCTGACTCAGAATCATGAGCTAAACAAAGATTGCTTTAAAATTAAATTTCGGAGCCATTTGTTTTAACATGAAAAGCTGACTGATACAAGGATTTTAAAAGATTTTAATTTTTTTTAAGTCTAGTGCGCATATAAGAATTGTGATTTAAAAATTATTTTCCAACCAAGCAAAAGTAGCAGCATTTTCAATGACATAAAAAAAAATTATAACATGCTACAACATGGATGAAACTTGAAACCATTATGTTAAGTGAAAGAAGTCAGACACAAAATGTCACATAATGTATAATTCCATTTACATGAAATATCCAGAATAGGTAAATCCATAGAGATTTGCCAAGGGGAAAAGGAGGGAGGAATGGGGAGTGACTTCTTAATGGGTACCAGATTTCGTTTTGGGGTGATGAAAATGTTCTGGAACTGGAATAGTGTGATAGTTACACAACATTGTGACTGTACTAAATGTCACTAATGATAACTTTTTTTGTTACGTATATTATATCACAATTTTAAAGAAAGGAATGTGATACAATCAGATTTGAATTTTAGGAAGACCACACTAGTATCATGGATTGGAAGTAGAACAAGCTGGAGGCAGGGAGACCAGGAGGACCACTTAATTCAGGAGACAAATTATGGAGGAGGAGTAGCCGGTGGGATGGGCAGAAGTTAATAGATGGAAATAATATCCTGAAGTTAAGACAGGACTTGGTGATCGAGTGTCTGCAGAGATAAGAAAGAGGGAGACACGGAGGATAAAGCACAGATTTCTGGCTTGGACAACATGGTGGAGTCAAAATATTCCAGGAATGACTGCTTCTTTCACATTTCTCTTCCTTCTTCAAACCTCCAAGGGTGTGGCTTATTATTAGACAGTATAGATTTTGCATTGGAATTATTTCCATTTGATATACAACTGTTGCGGTAGAATGAATTACTTCTAGCCTGGTCTTTGTGATTCACACACAATGATTGAGTGGGACTATGCAAAGGAGGTATATGGAACCCCTGATGATTTGGATATGTGTCAACTATTGTATGGTTGTCCTCCATTTTGTGATCTGATGTAATTATCCTCCATTTTGTGTGTTGTAAATCCTGACCTCTATATGCCAATGCGGCAGGATTAGTGTGGGGTGTATCTTGAGTCATAGCCTTGCAGGAGGAAGTGACTCAAGTCCTAACCTTACTCACATTATGCTCTTCCCTGGGGTGTGGCCTGCAACCAGCATATATATGTGGGTGCTCTGGCGGGGCTGTCTCTCTCTGCACCTGGATCCTGTATCATTGTCTGACCTCTACTTCTTGGGACTTGAGCCAGCGGCCTGCCATCTCACCTGCTGATTCAGGGATTCACCAGCTTCCACAGCCCCATGGGCCAGCAGTCTACTGTCTGACCTGATTCACCAGCTTCCACAGCCTTGCGAGCCAGCAGTCTGTCATCTGGCCTGCCAATCTGGGTTCGTTGGCCTTGCGGCCATGTGAGTCTAGAGAACCCTATGCCTGACCCACGCATTTGGGACTTGCTAGCCTCCACAACCACACAAGCCGTTGCCTTGATACGGTTCATGAGTTCTGTGAGATGTTGCAGAAAATTACGGAACTCAAAGACAGGAGGGAGAGTACTGAGCGGAGGAGGGAGGAGTTGGTATTAGAGATGATAGAGTGGGACAGAGAACTTGGAAAAGCCGGACATTTGGGACGTCTTTAACCTCTGCCTCATAGGAACCACCTTTGTGACGATCCTTATATAAGAAATTATTCATTTAACTGTGTTTACCCCAAAGCACTCTGGTTTTCTGTTGATGCAGGGATGGGCTGAGTCCATATGGTTTCAACCAGTCCATAAATTGGCTTCCTTCTAGGCAACCTGTCCAACCTGTCCAGTACTGAGGGCCGTGTGACACAACCAAGCTTGTCTAGGTCTACAAATGCTTGGGAGTATAATTTCTTGTTCAAATTATAATTACAGTGATAGTTGCAGTATATCTGCTAAAGAGATCATGGAAAGATAAATTTTATCTTGGGAAGACAGTCATAAGAATGATAAAACCAGACCAAATTGCCATACTATGTACTGTGCGCCAGACGCCAGGTACGTAACATCAATTAGCACATGTAATCCTCCAACAACCAAAAGGAGAAGGTGAATTATTACATTTTATCAGTTGAGGAAATAGAGAGGTTCAGGCACCGGTCCTAGGAGCCACAGTCAATAAAAGCCAGAGCTTGGATTTGAACCTACCTGGGTGGTGCAGTTAAGACGCTCAGCTGCTAACTGAAAGGTTGATGGCTTGAGTCCACTCAGAGGTGCCTCAGAAGAAAGTCCTGGTGATCTACTTCCAAAAAGTCAGCCACTGAAAACCCTACAGAGCACAGTTCTACTCTGCCACACATGGGGACGCCATGAATGAGAATCGACTCAACGGCAACCAGTTGTCTATCTATCATCTCCTTCCCCCGCTGAGTAGAAGACAGGTGAGGGCCGACTGAATAAGAACAGCTGATTTCTGTTTGATTAGATGGAAATCTCACAGACTTAAAGGCCCAGAGTCCAGGTATGGATTATCCAGGATTTTTGCTCCTTGTCTTTATTTCTCTTCCCTCCATATCCTCCCTAAGGCCAGCAAGAGCGGCAAGGAGAAGTCTTATGCAACTGCTAGGTTCCACAGTGTTGACGGTTCTAGCAAAGCTGCTTTAGACTGCTTTGGAGATATAGGCTGCTTAAAGCACGTTCTAAGCCAGGGTCAGCCAACTTTTTCTGTAAAAGGCCAGAGAGGAAATATTGCAGGCATTGCTGTCCGTATGGTCTCCGTTGGGACACCTCAACTCTGCCATTGTACCACGAAAGAAGCCATATAAACGAATGGGTGTGGTTGTGTTCCAATAAAACTTTATTTACAAAACAAGTGGTGGGCCAGATTTGCCCCATGAGCTGCAGTTTGCCGACACCTGTTCTAAACTGAGGATTTGAGGTCTTGTTTGTATTTTGTATGTATAGTCTGCCTGGTCCATACTACCGAGAATAATCCAGGGGTGATGAGTGGCTGCCAGGAAGGAACAATGGGACAGAGTTGAGGCCACCAGTGTTGCATAACACCATAGCAGGATCTCAACCATGACTGTCCCTTCACCATTACGTGATCAGATATCACTGAGATCCTAGCCTAGTTAGAGGCTGGCCAGTTGTGTTCCACTCAGCAGTGCCTAGCCCTCCCTCCAAGCAAAGGAGAAGAAAGGGAAACCATCCAGCAAATTAATTCTTTGGTACCTAGCCATTACGCAGGCCACAAGTAGTGAATTATTTAAAGATAAAAATTAATTATTCAGTGAGAGCTCGCAAGAAGCATTTCTGGACATGCGGTCTTAGAGAGAGAGAAGCTGTCACTGAAGAATTCAGATGCAATAAAGCATCTGGGAGGGCATGAGAGCGGTGGGTTGAGAGGCTGCCACAGGCATGGAGGTTCGGCACGCTGATCCCCATGTGCTTCAAAAGAGAAAGAGTGCAGATATAAAACTCACCAACGGTTATAATATAAATACCCGCCAGCGCCTGTTAGCAGACCAAGACTCTGAGTGCTTCAGCTTTCACTTTGTGTTTGGCTTTCTTTGTTCTCGGTAATAATGGACACGTAGGGAAAACATGGGCATTGGTGGTTCACTGGTAGAATCCTTGCCTTCTGCACAGGAGACCCAGGTTTTACTCCCAGCCAATGCACCTCATGTGCAGCTACCACCCATCTGTCCGTGGAGGCTTGCGTATTGCTATGTTGCTGAGCAGGTTTCAGCAGAGCTTTTAGACCAAGACGAACTAGGAAGAAAGGCCTGGCAAACTACTTCCAAAAATCAGCCAGTGAAAACCCTATGAGTCACAACGGTCCAATCTGCGATGGATCATGGGGATGGCGCAGGATTGGGCTGCATTTTGTTCAGTTGTGCACGGGGTCACCATGAGTCGGGGCTGGCGCCATGGCAGCTAAAAGCAATCCCTTGAGTAGAAAACCAAGACTCTGAATGATAAGACCTCACTGTGTGTTTGGCTTTGGTTGTTCTCTCTAATCACAACTACTTAGGGCAAATAGAATTTTTAGGTGAAGTGACTTTGCCGAGTGCCCATCCCCTGCCAGCATCCCCCAATGGTGGCACCTTACACAACCTTCGTGCATCATCAGATCCAGGAGACTGACGTTGGCACTGTACCGTGGGCTAGCACAGAGACCTTACTCGGATTTCACCGGTGTTTTGTGTGTTCACTCTTTTGTATGTCTTTTGCATGATTCTAGGAAATTTTATCACACCTATAGATGTTGTTCTGCATGTTTCTGTAATGATCTCAACTCCCATGCTTTCAAAGTACATATGTGTAAGCACTCATAACATGAACTAGGAAACAGACATATGTTTACCTTTGAGGCTCTCAAATATTAACTACAAGTTACTAGAAATCTGCAAGTCAGTAGAAAGTTATTAAGAAAATTTCTGAACTTAGACATAGAAATACAGAAACAGGTGAAGGATGTAAAGATCATAAACAACCTTTAAGTTCACTTTGACCAGGCATACTGCGACACAAAAATACCTAACCTAACCTAAACAGCCTCCCATTATCTCTAACCTTGAAGAGAAGATGCGTCATTCGGCTACTCTATAACTCTGGAGAATAAACATAATGTCCTAGTCTTTGACGTCACACTGGCCATTGTCATGTGGAACCAAGATGACAAATTCACATATAAACCCTAAATTTCTGCTCACTCACTGAGAGAAGGCAGAGATGGAACTGAGATTCTGTCTGCTGCCACTCCCCTTGGACCCTAGCTATGAGGGACCTCAGCCATGTTGAAGCGGGGTTAAGCCTTCGCCTCAAGAGCTCTCATTAAAGGTAAAAGCCTGAAGTCTAAAGATTTGGACTCTAACCACTGAACTAATATTGTAGTTGTCATTGTTAATTCTGATTCTGTAGTTCTAAATCAATGTGGTGAGGTCTTACTTTGTGTGCCTTGCCATGATGACCTTGCAATAAACTAAACAAGTTTATGCATGACAAACCTCAGTATCTGTTCCATCACCGTGAATGAACTTCCTCATCTCACCCTTTTATAGTCACATCTTCCCTCTCTTGCCCCACCCCAGTAGCCAACCACCTGTTCTCCATCTCTGTAATTTTGTTATTTCAAAGATGTTATACAAATGCACTCATACAATATTTCACTGTTATGGACTGAAATGTGTCCCCTCTAAAATATATGTTGGAATCCTAACCCCTGTGCCTGTGATCCCGTTTGGAAATAGGGCTTGGTTTTCTTTGTTATGTTGATTAGGCCATACCCAAGTAGGGTGGGTTCTAAAGCCATTCACTTCTGAGTTATAAAAAGAGCAGACTAGGCAACAAATTCTTGCCCTATCATATTTTTAAACCCACCGTAACATTTGAAAGTAGTGAGTGATCTGCACTGAGTCACAAATTAGTGTAAGTTTTTTATTCCAACTGGAGAAATAGTAATATACTGCATCCTATTCTTACTGTTTACATAAACTGCCTTAAACAAAAAGATTAGACAAAGAAGTGGACACATACGGAAAAAAACAGATGCTACATCAGTATTGCCTACAAGTCAATGGACTAAGAAGTGCTCAGGACTACCTCCAAGAAGGAATCGACATGGCCGAGACCCAGATTTGGACTTGTAGCCTCCAGAACTGAGAAAATAAATGCCTGCCCTTTAAAGTCACCCACCTGTGGTATTTCTGTTAGGGAGCACTAAGAAACTAAGACAGTGACCTTTTGAGATTAGTTTTTTACACTCAGCATTATGCCTTGGCGATTCATTCAAGCTTTGTGTGCTTCTGTGAATAGTTTTTTGCTTTTTATTGCTAAATTGTAGTCCACAGTATGGATGTACCACAACTGGTTTAACCATTCACCCATTGAAGGCCATTTGGGTTGATGCTAGCATTTGGCTCTTACAAACACAGCTGCTGTGGACATTCGTGAACAGGTGTTTGTGTGACCTTGTCTTCATTTCTCTAAAACGAACGCTCATGAGTATGATTGCTTAGTCACATGGTAAGTGTGTATTTAATTGTTTATGAAGCTGCCAGGCTAATTTCCAGAGTGGATCCAACAAACCTTTTGTCCCCATTTTTCAGTTCCAAAGAAGACCATCTTTGCACATCAACAATCTGAGTCCCTGATGAGTTCTGCTCCAAAGCCATGGAACACAGAGACTTAACCACTGTGCCTTATATAATCCAGGATTAGAGCTAAGCTTTTCCTTTGGAGGGAATCAGGTGGTTTGTTCAAAACGCTGCTGTAAAAAAATAAAAGAAAAATACAGAACTTCTAAGGTATTTGTCAGAGGCAAAGATGTGGAGGAAACAATGTCAGCTTTCATTGGGCGGCATTCACAGGGACAAGAATTCCTTTGTGGTTGTAGGTGCTATAAGGCTGCTGGAACTGAGCATCACTGAAGAACATCAATATGTGTATAGAGAGCAGTGTTTCCTCTCCAACATCTCCATCTTGGACACAGATCTGAGACTTGTGGCTTGGACGTGGCCAGAGAGCTTGGCTCGCACAGCCCCCAAAGCACCCCCCCTCATACTCACATTTGTTCAGGTTGTTTTGAAACCAGCTTCTTTTATGAAGAGCAGGTAAAAAATACAGGCACGGTCCTCAAGGTTAATTTTACACTGCATTTTTATTTTGTTGTTGCTCTTCACTGCTGACATTAGAAATCAAGCAATGATTTTTACACTCCAGAGGAGGAAAAATGCTGAGTAAGAAAGCAGGTTTTCAATGACTTGCTTCTCATTAGCATATATATTTTATAATTTATTTTTTGGTGAAAATATGCACAGCAAAACATACACCACTCTAACAATTTCTACCTGTACAATTCAGTGACATTGATTATATTCTTTAAGTTGTGCAACCATTTTCACTATATTCTTCCAAACTATTCCTCCACCACTAACATAAACTCACTGCCCTCTAACCTTCTCATCTAACCTTTCGAGTTGCTGTCATCAGTTTGATCCCATATAGATAATTCTTTAAAAGACCATGTCTTAGGCTGAGTTCTCTAGAGAAGCAAAACCAGTAAAGCATCTCTATGTATGTAGACATACATGTACAGACAGAAAGAGAGAGAGAGATTTATATCAAGGAAATGACTCATGTGGTTTTAGAAACCGGAAAGTCCCAAGTCCATGGGTCAGGCTGGAGGCTTCTCCTGACTTATGTAGCTGGAGGGGTTGAGAAACCCAAGATCAGCAGGTCAGACAACAGGCCTCTGGCTCACAGGCTGCGGAGGCCAACAAATCCCAAGATCGGCAGGTAAGCTGCTAGCTCAAGTCCTAAGCACTGGAGATCGGATGAACAGGAGCCAGCAGCAGGATTCAGAGCTAGAAAAGCCCACGAGCCTTGGCAGAAAGTCCACGTACATTTGATGCAGGCCACACCCCTTACTTACAACAGATCCCATCATGGAGGTGATTGCATTATCTCCGATCTCACCACGGAAGTGATTACATCATCATACGACCGCCAAACTATATCATAACAGCCAAAACACTGAGGATCATGGCCCAGCCAAGCTGACACATAACCTTTTTTTGTTTGTGTATTGTTGTAGTTTAAGTGAAAGTTTACAATTCAAGTCAGTCTCTCATACAAAAATTTATACATACATTGTTATGTGACCCTAATTGGTCTCCCTATACTGTGACAGCACACTCCTCCTTTCCACCCCGGATTTCCCGTGTCCATTCAACCAGCTCCTGACCCTCTCTGCCTTCTCATCTCACCTCCAGACAGGAGCTGCCCATTTAGTCTCTTGTATCTACTTGAGCTATGAGGCACACTCTTCAAGAGTATCATTTTATATCCCACAGTCCAGTCCAATCTTTGCCTGAAGAGGTGGCTTCGGAAATTGTTTTAGTTCTGGGCTGATAGAGAATCTGGGGGCATGCTTTCCAGGGTTCCTCCAGTCTCGGTCAGACCATTAAGTCTGGTCTTTTTACTAGAATTTGAGTTCTGCACCGTACCTTTCTCCTGCTCCATTAGGGACTCTTTGTTGTGTTCCCTGTCAGGGCAGTCATTAGTGGTAGCCAGGCACCATCTAGTTCTTCTGGTCTCAGGCTAATGCAGTCTCCGGTTTATGTGGCCCTTTCTGTCTCTTGGGCTAATACTTTCCTTGTGTTTTTGGTGTTCCTCATTCTCCTTTACTCTAGGTGGGTTTGGGCAAATTGATGCATCTTAGATGGCCGCTTGCAAGCTTTTAAGAACCCAGATGCCACTCACCAAAGTGGGATGCAGAACATTTTCTTAATAAACTTTGTTATGCCAATTGACCTAGATGTCCCCTGAAAGCATGTTGACACACAACTTTAACGATCACAGAGCACAATACTCACGGCAGACATTCTATATGAATTAAGCTAAACTATTGTTTGGTTTGAAAAAATATTTCAGGGGGTATTTTTGTTTTAATGTTTAAGGATTATCTCAGGGCAGTAGTTTTGGGGGTTCATCCAGCCTCCATGGCTCCAGAAAGTCTGGATTCCACGAGAATTTGAAATTCTGTTCATTGGAAGCATATTATGCCCCATGCTCCTGGCAGCAGGAATTACCAAGGACATCAGCCCAGCACCCTATGAAAAGTGTAGTGAGGGCCCCTTGGACAGGGCATGGCAGAGACAACACTCACCTTGTCTCCTTCCCACCCAAATGGACATGGATATATATATATATATATGTATATATATATATATATATATATACACACACATATATCAATGTCTCAGGTCTAAGTGCTGAACATACATGAGCTCATTTGTCCTTTAAATGTGGAGAACAAGGACTCTGTTTTGTTTCCTGCTGTTGCCCCACCGACCAGAAAGCCCCTGATACAGAGGAAGTGTTCAATAAATGTTTGCAGAATGCATTATGAAAAGATGATTTGTATGCAGTCATTTAAGAGATGCAAATACTTCATCACTTTGCAGTCCTGTGTTACTCTATCATTCTTTATATCAGTGTAGTGAAATGAGTATGAGCACAGAACTCAGGAATCAAATTACCTGGGCTCACCACAGCTCCACCACCTACTACTGTTTAAGTAAGCAATCACACTAAAAACTTCCTAATGGTAAGTCAGGTGTAAAAATGGGATTATTGGGAGGATAAAATTAGCCCCCTGGTGTCCATCCCCCTTTCCCCCACATATACCCTCTCTTGTTAGCAGAACCCTGATTGTGCTCAGGAATGCCCCTCCTTCCTATCATGAGTCAAAGGATGGTAAGACCACTCCCAGTTCAAACGACCACAATGTTGTTGTTAGCTGCCATCAGGTCAGCCCCTGACACATGGTGACCCTATACACAACAGAACTGGACCATTGTGACCCATAGGGTTTTCAGAAGTACATTTCCAGGACCTTCTGCCTAGTCTGTCTTAGTCTGGAAACTCCACTGAAACCTGTTCAGCATCATAGCAACATGCAAGTTTCCACTAAGAGACAGGTGGTGGCTTTGCATGAGGTGCAGTGGCCGGGAATCAAACCTGGATCTCCTGCATGGAAGGCGAGAATTCTACCACTGAACCATCACTGCCCTCATGTCAGTCATAGTGGTTCCATTTTCCATTGGCTTAAAATTGAGAAAGATGACCCAGTCCTGACCATGGTGCCGGGAAGGAATGTTGTCTGAAGGGCTTCTGGGCAAACTCTCCTGTTAAGAAGGCAGACAAAGAAATGATACTTCTGCCTCAAGACTTAGCAGTGTCTGGATGTGATACCCAGAATAACTTTGGACATCTGGTGCCATGAGGGGGCCCAGCCTGAAAGAAGAGCCAACCCACTGAGGAAGGCAGAGGGAAGAGATAGAAAGAGCCTGGGCCCTTGATTGATACCACTGATGGTGCCTAGACCCACCTTCCACTGGGCTTCCAGAAACAGAGCCGCCATATTTATCTAGTACTCCAGGCTTATGGAAGTATCACTGTTTAAGTCAATTTGAGTTGGGGTCTGTTGCTCGTACTCAATAGCATCCTAAATGATACAAAAGTCATTGATATAAAATGATACAATGATTACAAAATGATATAGTACCTGGCCCAGACTAAACACTAATCAATGTTTTTTTTAAAACAATTAACAGGTGTGGCTCCTTGCTATTGGATATTAAGATGGCACGCACCGCATGGAGACAAGCAAAGAGTTGAGGTGGGTGGAGAGAGAGACCTCTGAACTGCAAGAGAAGTTTTTCTTGTTTTGTGCACTTTCTCTCTTTATTTCCCTTTAATGACGTCTGGATTTAAAATGTCAACCTCATCTCAGCCATGCTACGGAGAATTGGAGAAAGATTTGGGTGCCCCTTGTTGGGGCAGAATGTTCCTTATGCCATGTAGAGGTAGCAACAGTAATTAGAGAAAAATCCCCAAGGGGAAGGCAGATGTCAAAGATACAAATTAGGAAATCTGTTTGGCCATATCTGAGAAAGTTTCAAAGCCCACACCCCTCTGACCCAATAATGCCCCTTCCAGAACTCTCCGACAGTACTGTGTTTTGTGTGTTAGCTGCGGTCCAGTCAGCCCTGACTCATGGTGAGGCCATGCACAATGAAGAGAAATGCTGCCTAGTCCTGTGCCATCCCTGTGCTGGGTTGTGGGATGGGACAATATTCCGTTGTGACCCAAAGGGTTTTCATGCTACAGCGATACTCACATCAAAATGATGCATGTGTAGAAATATCCATTACAGAATTGTTTGAGTAGCAAAAGCCAGGAAACAGCTGGAATGTCCAATAAGAGACTGGGTGAATTAAGCCATGTTGTTGTTGATGGGTGCCGTTGATTCCTTCTGGTTAGCAGCTGAGCATTGAACTATGACACCACCAGGGCTCCTTAATTAAGCCATACCATGCATGCAGGAAAGAGTGAAGCAACTTGACGTGCACTGATACGGAGCCATCGCCAACACTTATTCTGATGGCAGAAAACAGTTACATACTATTGCCAAATAAAAATAAAAACCCAAGAAGAACCTTGATAAAGAGGGCATATTTACTAGCCCACAGAAACTCTTCTTTCAAAACTGCAAACAAAGAGGCTGACCCAAGACAATGTTTGCCAGACAACACATGGTTTCATTTCTGTCACCTTCCCATTGATTGAACAATCGGATCCTCCCCCACACTGTAATAGCCACCATACCCTCCGCTTTTGTGAATTGTTATGTAGGCTCCCTTTGCCATCTGTCGCCATGGTGCTCCAATTCTTGTGTCATTTATTTCCTTGGGTACTTTCGGTTCTGCTATGAATATCTCCAGGGTGAGGATTTAGTTGTACAGGGCTACATGAGCTTGCAGATGAGAAAAGAAAAAAAGAGAGAGAGCATGGAAGAAATAAGAACTATAAACAGCTAAGCTAACTAACCTGTTGACTCTGACTCATGGTGACCCCATGCGTGTCAGGGTAGAACTGTGCTCCACAGGGTTTTCAATGGCTGAGTTTTCAGACGTAGATCACCAGGGCTTTCTTTGAAGGCACCTCTTCGTGGACTCCAATCTCCAACCTTTCACTTAGCAGCCAAATGTGTTAACCACTTGTACCACCCAGGGACTCAAGGACTGTAAATGGAAGACCTTAATTGTAGCCAGTAACAAGTGGTAGTTTAGAATCCACCTGACTGTCCATGTCCGGCTTTTTCCACAGGCTCGCATCTATATACACAAAGAAGGTTTCTGTCTCTTGTTTGTTTTCCTAGTAAATACCGGGCAAATGCTGCCGGTTGTGAAATACAAGATGTGAGAACTCTTTCTCTGAAAATGTAGCTGGGGAAAAAATGATGTTAAGCAGGCAGAGAAATAGCTGCCTAGAAAAACAACTTTCCATGGGCTGATGAAATACTAGGAGAGAAAAGGGGTCCCCTTGAGTGTCTTCCCCAACGCTATTTTTATTTTGGAGCCAAACTGATTCCTATTAAAATATACATGTACACATTTTATTTTTAACAAATGCAATTCCAGGTATATTTGTTAGTGTCTTATCAGAAGTCCCTACCAGTCATCAACTGTGACCTAAATAGCTGGGAACGGCAGGAGGAGGAAAGACTCCAAGCAGAATTCTGGGGCAGGAGGATTTGAGTCCGGGGACTCAGAGGGAAAGGCAGAAAAGGCTGGCTCCCTGCGAAGCGGCAAGCAGACACCTACCATTAGCCTCCAAACAGAGAAGACAGGAACGAGTACAGGACTCCCATTCCTAAGTTAACCATGTTGTTGTTGACGGCTGCCGTCAAGTAGGCTCCAGCTCTTGGCGGCAACCCCATGTACAACAGAAAGAAACATTGCCCGGTCCTGACCTGACGCCACCTTCACAATCATTGTATTGCAGCCACCGTGTCAATCCACCTTGTGGAGGGTTTCCCTCGTGTTTGCTGACCCTCTACTTTACCAAACATGATGTCCTTTTCTAGCGATTGATCTTTCCTGACGCCATGGCCAAAGGAAGCAAGCTGAAGTCTCTCCATCCTCACTTCTAAGGAGCATTCTAGAAGGTGACTCATAGAAGCTATCATTAACTCAGTGGTTTTGGAAATTCTATTCCAAGAGTAGCATATTTTTGAAACTTACATCTTTATGTTGCATGAGGAAAAATAGACTACAAAGCCCCAAATTCTGGGGAAATTTTATTTAATACAAGGAAGCTCACGTGGAGAAGAATTGCTGTGTGCTTTAAAAAAAAAAGTAATTATTAAAACCAAACTAAAGCATGCACATAATTAAATAAAATAGTTCTCCATGTCGATCTCCTGTTCCTTGTCTCCTCACTTCCTTATCCACTCACTCTCCAAAAGCAACAACTTTCCACTCTTTCGCCAACGATCAAAATGGTGACTCAGGACTAACGTGGCCCTCTGCTGTCCCTGTGAGTTCCTAAGCAATTTGATGGAGAATCAGCTATGCCTGGGGGTTTTGTCATGGAGTGGTTTACCCTGAAAACAAAGCCTGTGGGTTTTGAACTGAATTCTGTAGAACAGATTTAAATCCAGAGCCCAGACTGAGCTCAGAGCAAATTCTAAATGCTCCCTCAGACTTCCATCCTGACCAGAGGTAAAGCTGGGTCCTGAGACTGCCTCCTTCCCTACCCCCACTATCTTCCATTACAACCCAGAATCCAGTTCCCTCACTCACCCTGCCATGCTTCCAGCCTGCCGGGAGCCCCCAGCTATCTAACCATCTAGTAATAACTTCAAATGTGAAACTCCCACTTAGTTATAAACAAATAAACAAACTCACTGGCGTGGAGTGGATTCCAACTCATATCGACCCTATAGGGCAGAGCAGGATTGATCCACAGGGTTTCCAAGGCTGTAAATCTTTACGGAAACAGACTGCCACATCTTTCTGCTATGGAGTGGCTGGTGGGTTCGAACCACTGACCTTTTGGTTAGCAGCTGAGTGCTTAACTACTGCACCACCAGGGCTCCTTTCCACTTAGTTGTTGTTGTTAGATGCCATCATGTCGGTTCAGACTCATAGCAACCTTAAGTACAATAAAACAAAACACTGCCCAGTCCTGTGCCATCCTCACAATCATTGTTATGCTTGAGCTCATTGTTGCAGCCACTGCGTCAATCCATCTCATTGAGGGTCTTCTTCTTTTTTGCTGACCCTATACTTTACCAAGCATGATATCCTTCTCTAGGGACTGATCCCTCCTGATACCATGTCCAAAGTATGTACTTAGCTGTAGTCCCGCTAAAATTTTATTCCAACTCAATTATTTTTTATTTATTTTTTATTGTGCTTTACAGCTCAAGTTAGTTTCTCATACAAAATTTTATACACACATTGTTATGTGACCCTAGTTGCTCTCTCTATAATGTGACAGCACCCTCCCCCTTTCCACCTCGGATTTCCCACGTCCATTCAAACCAGCTCCTATCCTTTCTGCCTTTTCATCTCGCCTCCAAGCTCATGTATCTACTTGAACTAAGAAACATACTCTTCACAAGTATCATTTTATGTCTTATATCCAGTCTAATCTTTGTCTGAAGAGTTGGCTTTGGTCTTTTCACTAGAATTTCAGTTCTGCACCCTACTTTTCTCCTGCTCCATCAGGGACTCTCTGTTGTGTCCCCTGTCAGGGCGGTCATTGGTGGTAGCCAGGTACCATCTAGTTCTTCTGGTCTCAGGCTGATGGGGTCTCTGGTTTATGTGGACCTTTCTGTCTCTTGGGCTAATACTTTCCTTGTGTCTTTGGTGTTCTTTGTTCTCCTTTACTCCAGGTGGTTGGGACAAATTGATGCATCTTAGATGGCCGCTTGCTAACTTTTAAGACCCCAGATGCCACTCACCAAAGTAGGATGCAGAACATTTACTTAATAAACTTTGTAATGCCAAATGACCTAGATGTCCCCTGACACCATGGTCCCCCGACCCCTACCCCTGCTACTCTGTCCCTCGAAGTGTTTGGTTGTGTTCAGGAACTTCTTAGCTTTTGGTTTAGTCCAGTTGAGTTGACTTCCCCTGTAGTGTGTGCTGTCCTTCCCTTCACCTATGATAATTCTTGTCTACTATCTAATTAGTGAATAACCCTCTACCTCCCTCCCCACCCTCATGACCATCAAAGAATGTTTTCTTTTGTGTTTAAACCTTTTCTTGAGTTCTTATAATAGTGGTCTTATACAATATTTGTTCTTTTGTGACTGACTAATTTCACTCAGCATAATGCCTTCGAGCTTCATCCAGGTTATGAGACGTTTCACGGTTTCATCGTTGTTCTTTATCATCGCATAGTATACCATTGTGTGAATATACCATAGTTTGTTTATCCATTCATCTGTTGATGGGCACCTAGGTTGTTTCCATCTTTTTGCTATTGTGAACAGTGCTGCAGTGAACATGGGTGTGCGTACATCTACTCATGTGATGGCTCTTATTTCTCTAGGATATATTCCAAGGAGCGGGATAGCTGGATCATATGGTACTTCTATTTCTAGCTTTCTAAGGATGCGCCAAATTGATTTCCAAAGTGGTTATACCACTTTACATTCCCACCAGCAGTGTCTAAGTGTTCCAGTCTCTCCACAACCTCTCCAACACTTATTATTTTGTGTTTTTTGGATTAATGCTAGCCTTGTTGGGGTGAGATGGTATCTCATTGTAGTTTTGATCTGCATTTCTCTAATGGCTAATGACTGTGAGCATTTCCTCAGGTATCTGTTAGCCACCTGAATGTCTTCTGTGAAGTGCCTGTTCATATACTTTGCCCATTTGTTAATTAGGTTATTTGTCTTTTTATGGTTGAAGTTTTGCAGTATCTTGTAGATTTTAGAGATTAGACCCTGATTAGATATGTCGTAGCCAACAATTATTTCCCAGTCTGTAGGTTGTCTTTTACTCTCTTGGTGAAGTCTTTTGATGAGCATAAGTGTTTGATTTTTAGGAGCTCCCAGTTATCTAGTCTCTCTTCTGGTGTTTGTGCATTGTCAGCTATGTTTTGTATTCTGTTTATGCCATCCATGTATTAGGGCTCCTAGCATTGTCCCTATTTTTTCTTCCATGATCTTTACCATTTTAGATCTTATATTTAGGTATTTGATCCATTTTGAGTTAGTTTTTGTGCATGGTGTGAGGTATGGGTCTTGTTCATTTTTTTGCAGACAGATATCCAGTTATGCCAGCACCATTTGTTAAAGAGACTGTCATTTCTCCATTTGACATATTCCAACTCAATTCTGTTACCACTTTCCATACTCCTTGTTTTTGAACTATGAAAGCTTATTCCTCTTTTCCTTCCTTATTCAACTTTCATGCTTTCTGGGTTTACAACCACCACCACTGGCTGCAGCCAAGTAAACTCCAACTCATGGTGATCCCATGTGTGTCAGAGTAGAACTGTGCTCCATACTGGGTTCTCAATGGCTGTGACCTTTCAGAAGTAGATTGCCAGGCAGGCATTTCTTCTGAGGCACCTATGGTTAGACTGGAACCTCCAATTTTTCAGTTAGCAGGTAAGCAGTTTAACCATCTGTACCACTCAGAGCCTGGGTTTACAACATGTTCATGAATTTCAAACCCCTTCTATGTTTCTTGCTAGGAAAGAGCAAGCTTATAATTAATAAAATCAAATGCATAAGGAGCCCTGGTGACACAGTGGTTAAAGAGCTCAGCAATTCAAACCCACCAGCCACTTGGCGGGAGAAAGATGTGGCAGATGGCTTCCATAAAGATTTCAGCCTTGGAAACCCTATGGGACAGTGCTACGCTGTCCTATAGAGTCACTATGAGTCAAAATCGACGGGAAGGCAACGGATTTGGATTTTTTTTTTTTTTTTTAATGCGTTTGGACTCCACTAATTTGCATTCCATGAATGTTTTGACAGAAGCTGGGCCAGAGTGAACCGTCACACCATGGAGGAAGGGCTGGCCCATCCTTTTCATGGTGTAAACATTGCAGGGGACGAGATCAATTTATTTTTCAGATCACAGCGTTCCGTGATTGTTTACAGTGCTGTTTCCTACGCGTAATGATACTGATCTTTCATTTTCAGGACTTTCTCTTTAGCTCTCCCGTCCTTGGGCTACACAAGCATCCTCTTGGATTATTGTTTTATTGTTTGCATTACTGTTACACTTGTATTTGTCCTGTCCTAGTGTTCACTGATTGTCACCTGGGAACCCGGGAACAGGTAAACATGTTCTCAGCTCATCTTACTTCTCAGCAGTTCTGAGACACTGGATCCTTCACATAATAGCCAAACCTAGTTGGAGAGAAAGCTCAAAAAGAAAACGGTTCTCTGAATCAAGGAATAAAACCTTGCTGTGAATTTCCTAAATCAACTGCCATCGACTTGACTCTGACTCATGGCAACCCCATCTGTGTGAGTAGAACTGTGTTCCATGGGGTTTTCAATGCTGCTTTTCCAAAGTAGATCACCAAGCCTTTCTTCTGAGGCATCTCTGGGTGGACTCGAACCTCCACCCTTTTGGTTAGCAGCTGAGTATGTTAACTGTTTTGCACCACCCAAACCAAAAAAACAAACCCAGTGCCGATGGGTCAATTCTGACTCATAGCAACCCTATAGGACAGAATAGAACTGACCCATAGGGTTTCCAAGGAGTGGCTGGTGGAGTCAAACTGCTGACCTTTTAGTTAGCAGCCGTAGCTCTTAACCACTGCGCCACCAGGACTCTGTTTGTACACGCAGGGACTCCGAATTTCCTAAAGATGGCATTAAAAGAATTAAAAAAAAAAATTCTCAACTTGCAAAGACAGACATTCACCATAAAACTTCCAGTTTCTGGAGACAGTGTGGGGTCAGGAATACATATTCTAGTCTGTGAAAAAAGAGCTGGAAAATTTCCAAAATGTCCATGAGCTGGGAGGAGTCCATATGCCTGTGACACTGTAGTGACCTTTGCATTAATTACCAGGAAATAAACTAACACAGGAAAATCGCTTTAAAAAAATTATCGTGGTAAAATATTGCCTTAGTCTAGGTTCTCTAGAGGAGCAAATCCAGTGAAACATATATACAAATATATATAGAGAGATTTACTTCAAATAAATGGCTCACGCAATGGTGGGGGCTGGTAAATCCCCAAATCCATGGGTCAGGCAATAGGCTGAAGACCTCTGCTGGCTCAAGTGGTTGCAGGGGCTGATGAAGCTAAAATCTGCAGGTCAGGCGGCAGGCTGGAGGCCTCTGCTGGCTCATGTGGTTGCAGGGGCTGACAAAGCTAAAGTCTGCAGGTCAGGAGGCTGGCTGGAGGCCTATACTGGCTTGTGTGGTTCCAGGGGCTGACAAAGCTAAAATCTGCAGGTCAGGTGGCAGGCTGGAGGCCTCTGCTGGCTCATGCGGATGCAGGGGATGGTGAATCCAAATTTGCAAGTCAGGCAGAAGACCGGAGACATCTGCAGGCTTATGTCTCAAGAACTTGAGTCAGGCAACAAATAGAGTTCAGGATTGACAGAGACACTGAGCTTTGCCAGAACATCCATGCATATACTGGAGAAAGGCCACACCCTCAAGAAATTCCCCTTTCAACTGATTGGCTGCTCACATCAGATCACAAAATCGAAGGTGATTACATAGTATCTGCCAAACACTGAGAAATATAGCCTAGCAAAGGTAACATATAATATTAACCACCACAAATGTATATAACAAAACATTAGCCATTTTAGTCAATTTTTTTCATGACTGAAATGAAGGCTCCTTGTTTTTAGGAATGCTACTTTTGAGTTATAATATAATTTTCTAATAAACACTTAAGAATAATGGCTGAGGACGAGGGTTTTCAAAAGTCTATTCAGATGTTGTTATTGTTGGCCAATGTGGAGTTGATTCTGACTCATAGTGACCCCATGTGACAGAGCAGAACTGCTCCATAGAATTTCCTAGGCTGTAAGCTTTATGGAAGCAGATCACCAAGTCTTTCTCCCGTGGGGTTGCTGGGTGGGTTCAAACTGCCAAGCTTTAGGTCAGTAGCTGACAGCTTACCTGTTGTACCATCAGATGCATCCTTTTTTCAAATATAGCTCTGATAAATTAATTGCTACAAAGTTCTTCTTGCTTCTCTTTTTAACAAAACAAGTAAATGATTTTTCATGCATTTAATAAATATTAAATACCTAGAAAATAGGTTTTCCCTCATTGCAGTGCTGATATTTTTAGTGTGAATCCAAAAATGTGACATTGACTATTCCAGATTTAGTCTTGGATTCTATCACGACAATTAGTACCTAATTTCAAACTGGTTTTTTTTTTGTTCTCTAAGCTCCCCAAAAGTGCTACACTAATGATGAATTATTCTAATTTGTTCATTAAAGCAAACCCTCAAAGGACATCCTTAAGATGACACATTATTAACCTAACCCAGGTTATTATACATTCTTTTTTCACAAAAATTGGAGATGCTTTTAATACGATTTAATTACAAAGGGCATATAAACTTGAGTTTTACTCATCAAAAAGAAGGGTAGGTCTTTCAGAATTTGAAGCAGGACACTATCGCACAAATGAAGGAGCTGTAACAGAAGTAATGGCTAGTTTGAGGAGATACATTCCCGCTCAGTTGTACAGCCTCAGCAACTGGCAGGATGGTCAGTGCCAATGAATGGCTGCTACCAAGACCTCTTTCAACAGCTTTTACATTTTATTACGTGGACAATTTATTGTTATCTATAGCTTGTCCCTACAAACGACTGTTATTCATATTACCTGTTTGATCTTCAGCTTACTTCTCTGTACTAGAAATTCTGCAGAGTTTTCCTCACTAATAATGAGAATTAATGATTGCTTGAGAGTTTTTTTTTGCCTATGAGCATCAATTTTAGGACCATCTTTAGAAGTTATTAAATATGTACAGAGGAGATATGGGCCAGAAATTAAATTATTCTTACAGAGTGAAATTCTTTTTATTCCCTCCTTAAAGGTTCTCTAATGATAGTTAATTTCTAGGCATCAAACAGATTTTAAAATATTAAGTTGGATACTTATAAAGAAACACTTGTAATCATTAAAATTTCAGATATGTAACCCAACCCCAGACCCATTGCCATCAAGTGGATTCCAACTCATAGTGACCTACAGGGCAGAGTAGAACTGCCCCATAGGGTTTCTAAGGCTGTAATCTTTACGGGAGCATATTGCCACATCTTTCTCACAAATACATTCTTAACTATAGTAAAAGTACAAGTGTTTTCAAATATTTTCATTTCAGAACATTTGTACTAATTCACCCACCACCTGTCTGTCAGTTTGTCCTGCTGTGTTGGCTTTTGTGTTGCTGTGATGCTGGAAGCTATGCCATCAGTATTTCAAATACCAGTAGGGCCACCTATGGTGGACAGGTTTCAGTGGAGCTTCCTGACTAAGATAGATTAGGAGGAAAGGCCTGGTGATCTACTTCTGAAAATTAGCCAATGAAAATCTATGAGTCACCACAGAATATTGTGCTGGAATCTTAAGCCCTGGACCTGTGGCTATGATCCTGTTTGGAAACAGGGTTTTCTTTGTTATGTTAATGAGACCATACCCAAACAGGGTGGGTTCTAAAGCTCATCACTTCTGAGGTACAAAAAGAGCAGATTAGGCACAGACACGCCAGGGGAAGACACACAGCATGCTAGGACCTATCTACAAGTCAAGGAACCAAGGAATACCCAGGACTCCCAATAAGGAAGGAATCAACATGGCCAGGACCCTGACTGGGACTTGTAGCCTCCAGAACTGTGAGGAAACTGAATTTCTGTTCTTGAAAGCCACTCACTTGTGGTGTTTTTGTTACAGCAGCACTAGTAAACAAAGACAAGAAAGAAAGCAGGAGATGCCTGAAAAAGATCTGGCTGTAGATGCTGGGGAGTCCCTGGGCATTGCAAACAGTTATGTGCTCAGCTGCTAACCAAAAGGTTGGAGGTCCCAGTCCACGCAGAGGTGCCTCAGAAGAAAGGCCTGGCAATCGACCTCGAAAAAAATCAGGCACTGGAAACCCTATGGAGAAGCCATCTAATACACAACTATTGGTCTCTACTCAACAGGAGCAGAAGAGAAAGAAGGAAACCAAAGTCCCAGAGAAGAAACCAGTCTACAGAGTCAATAGTCTACATGAGCCACGGCTTCATCTCCCTGAGACCAGAAGCTACCACCTCCGACCATGCTGATCAGGGCCACAATAGACGAACCTTGATAGAATGGGAGAAAAATGCGGAACAGAGCTCAAATTCTTAAAAGTCCAGACTTCCTGGATCAGTTGATACTAGAGGACTCCCTGAGACTATTGCGCTGAGATACTCCATAAACCTTGAACCAAAACTACCCCCTGAGGGCATCTTTTAGCTAATTAACAGATTGGCTCATAAAATAAAGGCTATCACCCATGAGTATGGTGCTCCATTAAAAACCCATCTATATGAGACCAAAAGGTCAACAGTTACTCTACAGAAATGATGGGAAGATAAGGGGGCAGGGAAACTAGAGCATTGGAAATGGAACAACCAGAACACAATTTAAAGACAACGTTGACACGTTGAGAAAAATGTAACTCATGTCACCGAACAATTTGTGTAGAAATTGTCAAAAACTCAATAAAATATTATTAAACACAAAAACAAACACCGAATGGAGGGCAGTTTTACTCTGACACACATGGGGTCACTGTGAGTACTGGTAGATGCTGGGGGCTGTCAAGGAGAAATGAGACAGCGTCCCTGTGGAGACCTCTTCATATTTCTTTCCAGAGTAATTAGGGGCATTTTTGTCCAAACAGTGGCAGATCATTCTAAGTTCTTCACTTAGCTGAGCCCCACCGTGAGCTTCCCATAGGCCCCCCCTCCCACTTCCAAAGTTCAGCAGTCTCCTGCTTGCTCCTCAGGAAGGTCAGCGCCTGGCCCACGCCTCCCCCAGCCCCTCTGCAGGCCCTGGTACAGCACTCACCCATCCCAGTGTAGGATGGTTCATGTTCTTCCTTAGGCTTCAAGCTTTTCCAGAGCAACAATCATGTCTTCAAGGAGCCTTGGCAGCATAACAGTTAAGTGCTCAGCTGTTAATCTACAGGTTGGTGGTTCGAACCCACCCAGCAGCTCTGTGGGGGTCGGGGGGAGACCTGGGGATCTGCATCTATAAAGACTACAGCCTAGGAAACCCTGAGAGGCAGTTCTACTCTATCCCCCTCCAATATGCTCTACGAGACAAGCAATTTTAGCCAGACTTCTAAGGACAGCTGCTTAAGGAACTTGTCCACGTTTCCATGGGAGCACTGGTGATTCAGTGGTAGACTTCTCACCTTCCATGCAGGAGACCAGGGTTCAATTCCCAGCCAAAGCACCTCATGTGCAGCCACCACTCATCTGTCAGTGGAGGCTTGTGTGTTGCTAGGATGCTGAACAGGTTTCAGCAGAGCTTCTAACTAAGACAGACTAGGAAGAAAGTCCTGGTGATCTACTTCTGCAAATCAGCCAATGAAAACCCTATGGGTCACAATGGTCCAATCCTTTTGTACATGGCTTCACCATGAGTCAGGGTCAACTCAACGGCAGCTAACAATAACCACTTGCCCAAAGCTAGTAGCACCAGACTCACCATTTAAAGCCAGGGGGTCTCACACAAAACCTGGGGCTTTAACCGCACACTCCAGTGTCTGGAAGCCTTAGACTCGTACTTATAAAAGGAGTAAGCTCTTTGTTTCCTCCACATTTTCTGCAACACAGGGCAGCTTGCTGGAGATACCACAAGGCACAACCAGTAGAGGTTGGAAAAGCATCAAACGGGTTCCTTCCTGTGGTATTGTTTAACACACAGCTCGCTGGTCCTGCAAGCTTATTTGTGGAGTGTATTCTTTTTGTTCTGAAAGAACCAACGCCTCTTTGAGGAACAGAGCAGACCATGCCAAACCAAGATCAAAGGGCTTCCTTGTCATGTTGATCTGGCACCCAGTGAGAGCAGCTCATCCTTTCTATTCTGCTGGTGCGATTCCAACTCCCAGCTCCCAATTCCCTCCAGCTGGTCCTGGGATCAGCTCCAGGGTCAGCCTTCACAACACCCTGCCCCCACCGCATTCCCACCCTAGGAGCTCAAGTGTGGACCCTTCCCTTCAGATCCCACTTCTAGCCTTGTAGAAATGGAGACACCCACCAACCATCTCTCAGATGTTGCATGTGACATCAAGAATGATATTCTGGGCTCCCTAAGCAAACCTGGGGTAGTGTGGTTCGGTGGTAGAATTCACACTCTCCATGCGGGAGCCCCGGGTTCCATTCCAGGCCAATGTACTTCATGCATAGCCAGCACCAGTCTGTCAGTGGAAGCTTGTGTGTTGCTGTAATGCTGAACAGGTTTCAGGGGAGCTTTCAGACTAAGACAGATTACTTCTGAAAATCAGCCAATCAAAACCTTGTGGATCAGAAATGGCCAGCCCATAGTCGATCATGGGGATGGTGCAGGACTGGGTAGTGTTTCATTCCATTGAGCATGGGGTTGCCATGAGTCAGGGGCTGACTCAATGGCAGCTAACAACAACATTTCTATTTTCAGGATTCCCCTAACAAGATGGAGAGGTAAAGCTATAACTGCTTATCCTATTATTTTTGGAACAAGGAGTCTAGTGGTAGATGGGTGGGGGGTGCTGGATAGCAACGGATGAAATTAGCCAGCGGCTAGTGAGGACAGGTCCCGTAGCAATAGAATAAAACATAAGCCCTTGTGAATTAGTTACCTAGTGCTGTGTAACAAATAGCCACAAACTTCATGGCTTAAACAACACACATTTATTCTCTCACAGTTTCCATAATTCAGGAGTCCGGGCATGAGAGTAGCTGGCTTCTCTGCTCAGCAACTCACAAGGCTGCATTCCAGGTGGCAGTGGGGCTGCAGTCTCATCTGGAGGCTGGACTGGGGAAGAATCTACTCCCACGCTCACTCAAGTTGTTGGTGGAATTCATTTCTTTGTGGCTGTAGAACTCAGAGCCAGCTTCTTGCTGGCTACTGGCTGGAAGCCACCCACAGTTGCTAGAGGATGCCCTTGGGTCCTTACTGTGTGCTGGCTTGCTTCATCAGGGCAACAGGAGAACATCTAGAGCATATATGTTGTCATTTGCTGCTGTCTAGTTGGCCTCCAGCTCATGGTACCCCATGTACAATGGAACAGAACACTGCCTGGTCCTGTGCCATCCCCATGATCAAGTGTGGATTGGACTAATGTGACACATAAGGTTTTCACTGGCTGGTTTTCAGAAGTAGATTGTCAGGCCTTTCTTCCTAGTCTGTCTTAGACTAGAAGCTCTGCTGAAACCTGTTCAGCATCCTAGCAACCCATAAGCCTCCACTGACAGACAGGTGGTAGCTGCACATGAGGTGCATTGGCCGGGAATTGAACCTGGATCTCCCAAATGGAAGGCAAGAATTGATGTAAACTAACCCTCTGGGGGGAAACCCTGGTAGTGTAGTGGTTAAGAGCTATATCTGCTAACCAAAAGGTCAGCAGTTCGAATCTACCAGGCGCTCCTTGGAAACACTGTGGGGAAGTTCTACTCTGTCCCGTAGGGTTGCTATGAGTTGGAATTGACTTGACAGCGATGGGTTTATTTTGTTTTTAACCATATGGGGCAGTTCTACTCTGTCCTGTAAGGTTGCTATGAGTTAGAATCGACTCATTGGCAACCCAAAACCCATTGCGGTCAAGTCAATTCTGATTCATAGCAACCCTACAGGACAGAGTAGAACTGCCCCATAAGGGTTTCCAAGGAGCTCCTCGTAGGTTCGAACTGCTGATGTTTTGGTTAGCAGCCGTAGCTCTTAACCACTACGCCACCAGGGTTTCCCAATGGCAACTGGTTTGGTTTTTTGGTTAAGCACAAGAGTGACAATACTTAGAATACTTTTGCGTACTCTGTTAGAAGCAAGTCCCAGGTCCCACCCACACTCAAGGGGGGAAGGAGGCCCATAGCGGCTGAGCACAAGGGGGCAAGGATCATGGGGGCCACCTGAGAATCTGTCTACTTCACCTTGGGTATAGGAAAGCCAAAAATCAAAAAACCAAACTCGTTGCCATCAAGTCAATTCCAACTCATGGCAACCTCATGTGTTACAGAGTAGAACTGTGCTCCATAGGGTTTTCATGGCTGTCATCTTTTTGGAAGCAGATCCACAGGCCTCTTTCCATGGCGCCACTGGGTGGATTCAAACTGCTAACCTTCAGGTTAGTAGCTGAGAGCAAACTGTTTGTGCCAGCCAGGGACCTGCCTTGGAAAGCTAGCAGGGGGAAATTCTGCTCCTTCACGTGTTTGGCTGAGGTTGGCCCTGTATTCCGTCCCCAAACCTCAAAGATACCTTTTCAGACCCTCCCCTCCCAAAGACAGGGAGCAGCAACTGTTTTCTAAGGGTTTAGACTATGGGTGTGGTGAGAGAAGATCAAAGGAAAGGTTGGTTTAGGTACGACTTCATCTTCCTCCACCTGCAAGTTTCAGCCCCAAGAAAATTTAGGGAAAAAAAAAAAAGCCAGGTTAGTTATCTTTCGCTCTCGATTTTTAACCGCCTTTCTGTTGAAAACATTTAATATCTTCGGAAGCCCTCTCAGAGCCCATTTAACCTGCAGCAAATGGTGGCACTTAGTTTCGCAGCTCTTTTTGTCTGCTTGGAGAACTTCTGGCTTTCATCTGGGCTTTGAGGAGAGGTAACACAAGGTCATCATGTCTGCCTGTTTCGTCCACGGATTGCACCGGGTCCTTAATAAAACGGTGCTAAATTCAGAGCTACTTATCATGTGTCTCTTTTTTATATGGCTCAATTTTTCCATTAATTGAAGTTCCCAAAGGCTGAGAAAGCCTAATGCAGTGTTTCTGGTGGGAATGAATGCATTAGGCTCTTCAGCACTGATGTTTTTATATAACTAGAAAACATTCTGCAAAAGAGAGGAAAAACCACCCTTGCAGGGAATACATCAATTGGATTTTTCCCCTATTGATCTGGAGCTGTTGAAGCAGAGAGTGGGGGAGGGGCCGAGAGGTGAACGGAGCAGACAGGAAATATGGCTACATCTTCTCTGCACTTCCACCTGAAAGCTTTCGGGACACGGGGTCTTTTCGCATCTGTTTATTTTACAAGTGCAAAGCGTTCCTTTGTTATAAGGAAAAGGAGTGAAACGACTCTATAGGAGTATAAGAAAATACATTTGTTATTCTTCCAGGCTTAGTTAAAATAAACAGTTTTAAAAGATAGACAATGTAGTCACTTGAAACCAGTAAGCCCTCATTGAAGTCCCACCTAGAATAGGCAAAACTCACCTAGGCTGAGCGGAATCCCCATGGAATGCCGACTTGTGTGGCCCGGTTGACGAGGGCTCAAGGGACCCTTCTAGAACCGTTCCATACCTTGGTCTGGGTGATGGTCATGCAGCCGTCTACACAGGTAAAATACACTTCCTGCATCTGCACTTCACTGTATCCAAGTTGAGGAGCCCTGGTGGCTCAATGGTTAAGCACTTGGCTGCCAACAGAAAGGTTGGCAGTTCAAAGCCCCCAGTGACTCTGGGAGAAAGTCCTCGTGATCTGCTCCTGCGGTGGAGTAAATACTTTTGGGTGTGGCCTCTGTAGCCATGGCCTTGTAACTCCCACCCAAGTGGTTGTGTGATAGGGTAATTGTGGCCTACCAAGGGGATCAGCCAGTTTTGCCTTAAAAGAGAGCCAATTCCAGTGCAAGGAGGAGAGCCCACTACCAGCGCCAAAGAAGGAGAGACCCGCAGCAGAGACCGCCAGGAGACGGCCCAGTGGGCTTCCCAGCCCACAGAGTGGGAAAGCTGCGTGCCTTTGAGGAGAGACTGAGGGCCAGGGAGAAGTCTACACCTGACCCACGGATTTGGGACTTGCCAGCCTTCACAACAGTGTGAGCCATTTCCCTTACATGGTTCGTGAGTTCTGTGAGATGTTGCAGCGGATTAGGGAACCCAAAGACAGGAGGGAGAGTACTGAGGCAAGAGGGAATAGTTGATGTCAGAGATGAGGGAGTGGTACAGCAGCTTGGAAAAGTTAGACATCTGGGACATCTTTAACCTGCGCCTCCTAGGAACCAGCTTTGTGCTGATCCTCATAAAAGAAATTATTCGTTTAGCTCCCGTTTAAGATTACAGCCAGGAAAACCCTATGGGGCTGCCATGAGTCAGAATTGACTCAATGGCACCTAACAACAACAGTAACTACTTCTTATTTACTACTTCTTCTATGGGGAAAAAATAGTTCTCTGTGCCACCAGGCTCAAACAATCAATGACCAGGTTTCACTGTAGGTGGCAGAGAGAACAGCTGTGTCAAATGTGGTGGGATAGGAACTGATGCTAGTCTGTATATTTATTGTGTGTTCTTACCGTGTGTATTTCTCTTTGCTACTCTGAAATTAAACTGTATCCAAACATCAAGTGGAACTTCTTTTGTGTTCCTGCAGCCCAGTGGGCAAATACATTTTGGTTACTTTTTCACACATTGTCTTAGTTTCTTAGTGCTGCTGTAACAGAAATACCACAAGCAGGTGGCTTTAATGAACAGAAATTTATTTTCTCACAGTTTTGAGGCCTGAAGTCTGAATTCAGGGTGCAGGTTCTAGGGGAAGGCTCTCTCCGTCTGCTCTGGGGGAAAATCCTTGTCTCAGTTTCTCCAGCGTTATTCTTTGCGTTCCTGGGAGAGCTCTATGTGGTGTCTATCTTTCCCCCATTTCTGCTTGCTTGCTTCTGTGCCTAAAGTGCTCCTTTTATGTCTCAAAAGTAACTGGTTTAAGACACATTCTCATTAACATAACAAAGAAAACCCTATTCCCAAATGGAATTACAGCCACTGATACAGGGGGACACAATTCCATCCCTAACAGCTGCTAAGAGGTCTTCCTGCCTCGTCTCCCTCCTCCTAGCTGCTGCCCACACTGCTCCAGAAAGATCGTTATGAAAACAAATCTGGTCATGCTGCAACCTGTGAAAAAGGGCCCATGGGGAAGAATCATTCAGCACAGTGTCCAGGACCTCATGGAATCTGGTGTCAAACAGTAGCAATAGTTGTAACAGTAGCATCAGACCTCACCTAACTTCAGCGGGGATAATACAGTCATGATCAGCCCAAGGCTGATTCTTATGAGATGGAGGTCAGACATACCTCCACCTGCCAACCTTTTACCAATTCTGACACCAGCCACCCTCCCCACAGCACTCTACTTCTCGGCTGGGTTTGATAATCTGTTGCAATGGCTACACAGAACTCACAGACCCTACTTATGGTTAAGTGGTTTATTAAGGAAGCAATAGGGTACAGCTCAGGATCAGGATCAGGAAGCACGCGGGCAAAGTCTCCCTTCCTCAGTGCAGGACAGCTCTCTTAGCTCCTTTAGTCCATGCAGGCCTCCTCTCGGCCCCGTTGTCTGAAGACCTTTCACTGTCTTAAGTGTTATACTCCTTGACCCATATTACAGCTCTTTTAGGAGGTTCCTTGCCTTTTCTGTCTCTCTCTCTGCATCTTCTTTATGCTTTCTTTCTTCTGCTTTTCTTTCTGCTTCTGTCTCTAAAACCTCTGTGGGGTTGGCTGCATATATGCACTACTCCTTGTCAACTTCAAGGCATAGCTCCTCCCAGCAGGGGCCACAAACTGACCAATCCCCTCTCGGTAGGCCACAGACACTTCCTTTGCATAGTAAGCTATAGTCACCTCATTTCCATAGTCCATAGTCACTTAATTTGCATAGTATATTGACCAATCCCTGCAAGGTGCAGATCAATCACAGGGCCAGCCAAAAAGTATCAAATCAAGTTGTTTACAGCTTACCCAGGAAATGTCAATCAACATGGAGAAAAGTAACAAATCCTCTAGAGTAGGTAGAAAATGAGGACAAAGGTAACTCCTCAGGGCTTGGGGGAAAAAACTCTCAAGCTGTTTTTCCAAAGAACCAAGGCAAAAGGCCACATAAAGGAACTCATTTCACCACATCTGGCTTCTGCCTACAGCTCCAAAGGAATTTCCCATCCTGCCTCTCTTCCCATCCTGCCATGGCATGGTTCTTTAAATTCTCTCCACAGGCCTTCGTGCGCGGGGACTTTGCACGGGTTGTTCCCTTTTCCACACCTGTCCTCTCTACCCTCGTCCCCGTACCCGTGGTGTACCCACAGTGACATTCATCCACCCCATTGTGGCATTTTTCTCTCTGGCACTGGGTATGGAGCCAAAGAGGGCAAATTATCAGACAGAGCCTGTGACTGTGCCAGAGGTGGAGCGGTTATGGAATTTCAGGCACCTCGTGAAAGAAAAATGTAAACATCCCACCACAAAGTCTAGATTGAGGAGGAGGGGGCCAGCAAACCCAACTGAAAAAAAAACCAAACCCATTGCCGTCAAGTTGATTTCCAACTCATAGAGACCCTATAGGACAGAGTAGAACTGCCTCATAGGGTTTCCAAGGAGCGCCTGGTGGATTTGAACTGTTGACCTTTTGTTTAGCGACCGAGCTCTTAACCACTATGCCACCAGGGTTTCAGACATGGAGCAGCTCCACACTTAGCCACGGAGGCTGGTTCTGAGCTGATGTGGCAGTGAGGAGCACAGAAATCAATAAGCTGGGAGGCTAGGGTACTGGGCGCCTTCCGGGACCTGCAGGATTACAGCAAAAGTTGGCAGAGCAAGGCTGTGCCCACATCAGTGAATGTTGGTGCATGGTGGGGTTCAGACAGATGAATGCGTTGCAGCAAGCTGAAGTCACTGGGGAGGTACACTTACACCCCTGGTTGGGAAGTTACTTGGAATACTTATTCAATCAACCAAAGAAAACATATTTCCCCAGCCAAGTACACCTTGGGCATCACAGATGACGCCAGACCCTCAAGGACCTTCAACATTAGCTGACGAGAGAGATATATAAAGTGAAAGCCTCGGTGGACGTCTGAGGCAGAGTATCCTAAGTGACCCATGGTGGGTAGAGACCTGAAGTGCTCCAGATATTCAGATAAGATAGAAATAGGTGAGAACAGTTTTAAGAGAAGGCAGGAAATGAAACAGATGGGGAAGAGGAAGGAGAACAAAGACGCTGCCGTGAAAGCTGGTGGAGACCATGGGCACACACAAGAGGCTACAGAAAGAGCCCGGTTGTGGGTCATGAGGTCCTGGGTGGGGGCAGGGTGCTGAGAGGGAAGGGCACATGGTAGACGGGCGGCAAAGGCAGAAGGAGCTGGGCTGGGCAGCTCGTTTGGATTTGGTGGGAGGGAGAGGAGGAGAAGTTGTCACAGATGGCCTCACGGATAACGTTTGGGTAATGGGGAGAAGGTTGTCTATTGGAGATTCAGAAATAAGGAGACAGTTTCCTTTCTGGTGGAGGGTAGGATTTGGGTCAGATGGTTAGTGGGAGTCGACGATCCAGTCCCAAGCCCCTCGAGACTGGGCCATCCTTTGGTGTTCAGAAAGGAGACAGATTCATGATGCAGAAAAGAATCATGGCCTGCTGCCAGGCATGAAGAGTGACCCTGGTCGCATTTGCCTTGAAACATTTCACTCTTTGGGGCTCTCAGGGACTAGAGTGAGGGCATCACAACACACCCCAGATGACACGTATTTCCATGAACCAGCTCCATAACCCACTAGGCTAAACTAGGCTGTTCTCAACATGGGCAAAATCAGCCTACTTCTAGATGTTGTTTTAGCAACAAACCCAAGACCTGCTGGGTTCTCTGTGGGCCACCCGAAGCTCAGGATGGCCTCTTGAGGCCACAGCGATTGCATCAAAGATGTGAGCTCTGCAATGGAGCCCAGGTCCATGGATCTACCCACCCTCTCAGACATGAGGACTAGAGGGCATCTCTTCACTGGTTTGTTCTTGAGGATTGTGGGGAGTGGGTAAGTCCTGGAGGATGGAGAACATAGATCAAATCCCCCTCACCCCCGTAAAACAAAAAGGAACCCGCTGCCATCTATTTGACTCTGACTTATGGTGACCCCACGTGGTACAGAGTAGAACTGCCCCAGAGGGTCTTCTTGGCCGTCATTTAACAGAAGCAAATCTCCAGGCCTTTCTTTCAAAGTACCATTGGGTGGGTTCAAACCGCCAACCTTTTGGTTAGCAGCTGAGCAGCTGAGCGCTTGTAATTGTTGCTGTTGATTGCCATTGAGTTGATTCCAACTCATGGCAACCTCATCTGGGCAGAATAGAACTGAGTTCCATAGGGTTTTTCTGGGCTGTAATTTTAACAGAAGATTGCCAGGCCTCTTCTTTTGCAGAGATGCTGGGTGAATTTGAACTGCCAACCTTCAGGTCAGCAGTTGAGTGCAAACCATTTGGGCTCACCGCTGTAACCTCCCGGAAAACCAGCCAGCAAATTAAACCAAGTTTAAGAAGTGGAAGCAATGGAAAGAAAGGCAATATTTCACATATTCAAAGTAATGGGTCTAGGATACCTGTATTTTCTCAGCACTGGAAATCTAATGGTCTAAATTGTGCTCTCGACTGCTAACCAAAACGTTGGAGGTTTGAGTCCACCCAGAGGCGCCTTGGAAGAAAGGCCTGGCAATTTACTTCCAAAAAAATTAGCTGTTGAAAACCTTATGGAACACAGTTGTGCTATGACACATGTGGGGTCGCCACGAGTTGGAATTGACTCTACGGCAACTGGGTTTAAAGTTGCCACCCTCAGCATTTTGATGAATATGGTTTCCTGAATTATCTGAGCTGGTGGAATGGTATAAAGTTATCTGGGATGTGCCTTTGAAAGTCAGGGTTTTTTTTTTTCTTCCCATTTTAATATTTCTGCATTTCATTGAATGAAATTACAAATAGGACAATTTTTAAAAAGAAAGGAATACAGAATACCTAGCTTTTGAAACACCCACGAGGTAAGCTCCAAATTTAGAAAAATGGATGAATCTGTGTGAAATAATTAACCTTCTCACACACTCGCTCATTTCTACCATGTAACACTCAGAACTTCTGTTAGAGTGAGGAGTTTGTCTCCTACTAAATTATAAGCTTTTATAGGGCAGGACTGCATCTTATTATTTTATTTTCTCCCCTACAGATCTATAAAAATGCATATTTGTTTGCACAGAATTAAATTTACATTACCAAAAGGGGTTCTGTTTTGGGTTTGTTCATTTTTGCTAAAGGATCCATTAAATTGCTATCTTAAGAATAAAAAAACAGTTGCCATCAAGCTGACTCTGACTCATGGTGACCCCATGTGTGTCAGAGTAGAACTGTGCTCCATAGGGTTTTCAATGGTTGGTTTTTTGGAAGTAGATCACCAGGCCTTTCTTCTCAGGCACCTTTGGGAGGACTCAAACTTCCAAGCTTTCCCAGTGTGTTAACTGTTTGCATCCCCCAAGGACTCCATCTTAAGAATAGTTTTGAATAATTGCTTGTTGTTTTTATGTTGTTCAGTGCTGTAAAGTTGATTCCAACTCATAGTGACCCTATGTGACAGAGTAGAACTGCCCCCATAGGGTTTTCTAGGCTGTAATCTTTATGGGAGCAGATCATCAGGTCTTTCTCCCATGAAGCTGTTGAGTGGGTTCAAACCACCAACCTTTCAGTTAGCAGTCTAGCACTTAACTGTTTCACCAACAAGGGCTCCTGAATAATTGCTTAGGAAGTCCCAATTGTCTTAAGTGAAATAAGATTTAAAAACTTCTTGCCTTATTAAGAAGTTATAACTCTTACTCTTGTACTTTGAAAGGAAACTCAGGGAATTAATTTCATACAAGTTTCAGTTTTCAATTATTTTAGCACACCCTATCCTCACTTGTCAACATGGTTAGGTTCCAAAGACCAGGTCGTTAGCGAAATCGGTGTCATGCAAAAATGGAGGATGACCACATCAGGTCTACAAAATGGAGGATGACTACATCATTACATAACTGCCAAGCTACATCATTACATAACTGACAAATTACATCATTACATAACTGCCAAGTTACATTGTTACATAACTGCCAAACTGCTGAGAATTATGGCCCAGCCAAGTAGACACATGAACCTTAGCCATCAAAGCCAGCGTTACTCTTGCCTCACTCTTTGGCATTCATTAATGCCAAACATACATCATTAATGCACAAAATAGACGGATAATAGATTTTTTACTATTGTCGTCAATGTGAAATGTCAGATAACGAGACCATCAATAAATGAGGAGAAGATATATAAAAGTATCTTGTAAAAATTTTTACCTGCTTTTTAATTAACTTATCCACTTTGGGCTTCCTCCCTAAATCATTTACATGGTAAATAAAATACCAGCATCATGCTTGGAGCACCATTCTTTTTTTTTTTTTTTTTTACTTTTTCCCATACAAAAATTTATACATACATTGTTATGTGACCCTAATTGTTCTCCCCATACTGTGACAGCACACTCCTCCTTTTCACCCCAGATTCCCCATGTCCATTCAACCAGCTCCTAACCCTCTGTGCTTTCCCATCTCACCTCCGGACAGAAGCTGCCCATTTAGTCTCTTGTATCTACTTGAGCTAAGAGGTACACTCCTCACGAGTATCACTTTCTGTCCCACAGTCCAGTCCAATCCCTGCCTGAAGAGTTGGCCTCGGAAATTGTTTTAGTTCTGGGCTGATAGAGAATTATGAGGCCATGCTTTCCAGGGTATCTCCAGTCTCCGTCAGACCATTAAGTCTGGTCTTCTTACTAGTATTTGAGTTCTGCATCCCGTTGTGCTACTGCTCCATCAGTGACCCTCTGCTGTGTTCCCTGTCAGGACATTCATTGGTGGTAGCCGGGCACCATCTAGTTCTTCTGGTCTCAGGCTGATGAAGTCTCTGGTTTATGTGGCCCTTTTCTGTCTCTTGGGCTACTACGTTCCTTGTGTCTTTGGTGTTCTTCATTCTCCTTTACTCCAGGTGGTTGGGACCAATTGATGCATCTTAGATAGCTACTTGCTAGCTTTTAAGGCCCCAGATGCCACTCACCAAAGTGGATGCAGAACATATGCCAATTGACCTAGATGTCCCCTGAAAGCATGGTCCGAGACCCCCGCCTCTGCTACTCTGTCCCTCAAAGTGTTTGACTGTATTCAGGAAACTTCTCAGCTTTGGTTTAGTCCCGTTGTGGAGCACCATTCTTGTCATATTTATGTGACGTCTGAACTCTGCCAATAAGTTCTGGCAAAGTTGCTTTTTCAAGTCGACTGAACTGACAATTAAAGGAATCTAAACTGCTTAAACCTGAGTGACTGTCAAGGTTGTAGCAGAAGGAGCTCCTGAAAAAGACAAAAAAAAACCCTGATCTTTTCCAGATGTATGGTCTATACCACAAATCCATAATTTAGAGGGGATGTGTGTAAATAACCACAGGTATATTTTCAGAGCTCGATTACATTTACATATAATACCTAATTTAATCCGCATAGCATCCAGTGAAGAAAGTAGGAAGGCATTATCATTACCACGGTTGTTATTATTATTATTATGCCTTCCGTATTTGCCAACTGGACCAATAAGCAATATCATGATTAATAAAAAGAAACTGAAGCTGTCAACCATTCCATTCTACTTAGATCAATAGTCAGCGTCCATGGAAGCCGCAATCAAGAAAGCAAATGACATATTACGTCGGGCAAATCTTCTGTAAAAGACCTCTTCTTAATGTTTTAAAAAGTGAAGATGTCATTTTGATGAGTGAGGTGTGCCTGATCAAAGTCCTGGTCTTTTCAATCACCTCATATGCAAAAGCTGAGTAATGAAAAAGGAAGACAGGAGAAGAACTGATGCTTTCAAACAGGGGTGTTGGTGAAGAATATTGAATATACCACGGCTGAGTGGCAAAGCCAAGTATCCGGGCTCCAATGTCTGGGTTCCTCTCACAATTTTTACACCTAAGCCTAAAAATGCCTTCCTGAGTATGCTTAAATAGAAAACATTTCGTCAAAACGCAGGTCAAAATGACGCCTTTGGAAATTGCCTGGTGTGGAGTTGAGCATTAACCTTTGTGGGCAGAGAGACCTCACTTTGCTGCCCTGAGTGGGCAGTGCGGGGTCTTGGTGTCAAGAGCCTGGCCAGGGACCGGTCTTCACAGATCACACATCACGGTAAGTTTCACTGAAACAAATTGTATAGCCGCTTGTGAAGCAGAGCCTCCCGGCCTGAACCAGCAGCAGGGGTTTTACAGGGCACTGCCTCTGTAAAGGTCCTTTGCCCTTCTCCCTTCCTTCAATCCCAAATCCTCTCTTTCTCCCCTCACGGTGAGAGTGGGCATAAAACAGACAGATCACCCTTAGTCATTATGCTCTGGTTAATAGTCTCTTTTGATGTGTTACTTCTGATTCTAGATCATTCTTAGCCCCTACGTTTGAACCAAGGCCTCTGGGTGGTGCAAATGTTTAACGTGCTCAACCGGCATCTGAAAGATTGGAGGTTCCAGTCTACCCAGAGGCACTTCAGAAAAAAGGCCTGGCAATCTACTTCCAAAACATCAGCCACTGAAAACCCTGTGGAGCACAGTTCTACTCTGACACACACGGGGTCACCACGAGTCAGGGATGATGGCAACTAACAACAACAGCGACAATGACAATGTTTGAACCAGGGGTTTCTATCGCCCCTATTTCAGCCTTTGTCTGGGGCGGGGGTAGCACGTTCAGAGGGGTCGGCCAAATGCGCTCAGTTGGCGATCCACTGGCCCTAGGCCTCCCTCCCTTTCCCCAGCCGGCTGGCAGAGAACAGGGAGGAGCTGTGTGTGAAAGACCTTTTTGCAGAGAGAGTAAAGGGGGACAGGGAGGAAGAGATCCAAACGGAGAGAGAAAAGAGAAAGCAGGAGGAGAGGGAGAGAAAAGACAGGGGTAGAACAAGGTAAGAAGTAAGAAAAGGAAAGAGAGAGAAGGGTAAAAGAGGTGGTGGTGTTAGGTGCCGTCGAGCAGGTTCCGACTCACAGCGGCCCTGTGTACGACACAAGGAAACAGTGCCTGGTCCTGTGCCGTCCTCACCGTTGCTGCTGTGTTTGAGCCCATCGGTGCAGCCACTGTGTCCGTCCATCTTGTTGGCTAAGAGGCTTCTCTTTCGCTGACCCTCTACTTTCCCAAACATGATGTCCTTCTCCAAGGACTGGTCCCTCCTGATAACATGTCCAAAGTACATGAGACGGAGTCTCCCCATCCTTCCTTCTAAGGAGCATTCTGGCCGTACTTCTTCCAAGACAGATTTGTTTGTACTTCTGGCAGTCCGTGATATAGTCAATATTCTTTGCCAACACCGTAATTTAAATGCATGAATTCTTCTTCGGTCTTTCTTACTCGCTGTCCAGCTTTCACAGGCATATGAGGTGACTGAAAATTCCATGGCTTGGGTCAGGTGCACCTTATTCCTCCAAGTGACATCTTTGCTTTTTAACAGTTTAAAAGAGGTCTTTTGCAGCAGATTGGCCCAATGCAATACATCGTTTGATGTCTTGACTGCTGCTTCCGGGGCGTTGATTGTAGATCCAAGAAAATGAATAAAAGAGATAGCAATGGAGAAAGAAAGGAGAAAGAGGGAGAGAAGGAAGAGAGAAAAAGAAAAGAGGGACAAAGAAAAGAAGAGAGGGTGAGAAGAGCAAGGCAAAACAGAGAGAGGACAGAAGAGTGATCAAAAGCAGGAAAGAGAAGAGAGGGTAAGGAAGAGTCTAAACAGGAAGAGAAACAGAGAGAAGGGCAGTGGGCTTCGGGTGCCGTCTGAGCAGTCCTGGCCTGCAGGGAGGGTCCTTCAGCTGTGCCCTTGGAGCCCCCACCCGTGCAGCCCTCAGGCGCTCACCGCTCTGCTTCCTCCTCCCTTCCTTCACGGGCGAGACTATGCTGACCAGTGACTCGAGCAGCAGTCCCGGGCCGCGGGTTTCCTCCCTGTGAATAACCGAATGGACTCTCAGCACCATCAGACCCGGATCAGGTGAATTTGGCCCAAAAGAGCAGGTCCCTGCCGAACCTGGGGCCTTCCTCACTGAACCTCCACCTTTCACAGGGGAGCTAGGGCCACGCGCCAGGCCTGGGCACAGCTGTTACAGGGGAAAACCGAAACGTTCTAGTTCCACTTAGTTGCATGGCGCTTTCCTCCAGCCTGCTGGGGTTTTCTTTGTCAGCATGGTCTAGAGCTGGAGCGTGTAGGAGATGGTTCCTGTGCAGCAACTATTTATAAAATTGTCCTCTCTGCCATGTGGGTTTTCTACACCCCTGTTAAAGTTAACTCCAAACTCAGAAGCGGAAACAAAGCAAAAAGGTGTGAACTTTCTATAATGAAATATGGTTGCCAAAAGAAAGGGGGGAGGGGGAGCGACATTTTGAAAATTATAATCCATCGTCATTTTGTAACTATAATAGCCAAAGCAGCTGGGTGGGGAAAATGGTTAAGGGCTCAACAACCATCTGAAAGGCTGGTGGTCTGAAGCCACCCAGAGGTGCCTTGGAAGAAAGGCCTGGTGATCTACTTCCGAAAACTCAGCCATTGAAAACCTTACGGAGCACAGTTCTATGCTGACACACAGGGTGGCTGAGTGTTGGAGCTGATTTGAAGGCAACTGGTTTAGAATCCATCACCATCCACAAACAGAACAAGCTTGCTTCCTAAAGACGGTCCACAATTTTTCCACTGTTATTCTCCTCCTCCTTGTTTCTTCAGTGGGGCCCTGGTGGCCCAGTGGTTAAGAGCTCAGCTGCTAACCAAAAGGTCAGCAGTTTGAATCTACCAGGTGCTCCTTGGAAACCCTATGGGGCAGCTCTACTCTGTCTTATAGGGTTGCTATGAAGTCAGAATGGACTCCGTGGCAATGGGTTTGGTTTGGTTTCTTACATATTAAAAAAAAAAAAAAAAAAAAGGTTTTCTTAATTTATTCTGAAACACACACACTACAGTAAAGAAAAACGCTTTGCTAGGAAGAAGTTAACAAGCTTCAGGAGGATTACTCAATCTCCTGGAACAGGGGTTGGCCAACTTTTTTCTGTCAAGGGCCAGCCAGTCAATATTTTAGGACTTGCGGGCCACAGGATCTCTCTCTCTGTTGTAACTACTCAGCTCTTTCGTTACAGCGATGAAAGAGCCATACCTCGCCTTACCAGGCACCGTCCAGTTGACTCTGACCCCTGGCGGCCCCATGTGTGTCAGAATAGAACTGTGCTCCATAGAGTTTAAAATGGCTGATTTTTCAGAAGTAGATCACCAGGCCTTTCTTCTGAGGCACCCCTCGGTGGACTCAAACCTCAAATCTTTTGGTTAGAAGCCAAGCACATCAAGCATTTATGCCACCTAAAAACTCTTGAAAGCAGCCATAGAGAGTACATAAACGAACGGACCTGGCTGTGTGCCAGTAAAACTTTATTTCTGGTCACTAAACCAAATTTCACCTATTTTTCACATGTCACAAAGTATTCTTGTTTTGATTTTGTTCAACCATTTAAAAACACACGAATCATCCTCAGCTAACAGGCTGTATAAAAGCAGGTGGTCGGCCTGTTTGGCTGGTGGACCATGGTTTTTCAACCCCCTCGCCCCATCCTACAACAGAAGCGCCATCAGGGAGGAAATGTTGGCCTGTCTCCTTCCCTTCCTCCCCAGCCCCCGAGTGCCTGGAGCAGTGTGCCCAGGGCAGTGTGCCTGGAGCAGTGTGCCCAGGGCAGTGTGCCTGGAGCAGTGTGCCTGGCAGGGCCAGGACCAGGGGAGGCCAGTCAGGCAGGGTCCAGCAAGTGGACCTTGGGTTCTGTCTTTCTCTAATGTTTTGCTGTTTTGTTCACCATGGATTTTTTTTTTTTTCATTTGTTTTGAGCTTTTAAAATAAAGCATTATTCTCTTACTTATGTTGATGGCTCAGTTTTTGGTGACCCCTTCAACTCTCCTCACCCTAGTCCCAGCCCCTGTCCCATGGATGATGGTTCATGTTTGTGGAAGGAATGAATTCAAGTAGCTATGGGGCAAGAGAGGGGGCAGTGTTGGCTCAGTGGTAGAATTCTTGTCTTTCATGTAGGAGATCTGGGTTCGATTTCCGGTCAATGCACCTCATGCGCAGCCATCACCTGTCTGTCAGTGGAGACTTTCGTGTTGTTATGATGGTGAACAGGTTTCACTGGAGCTTCTACACTAAGACAGACTAGGAAGAAAGGTCTGGTGATCTACTGAAAAATCAGCCAGTGAAAACTGTATGAATCACAACGGTCCCTTCTCTCTGTGCATAAGGTCCCCATAAATCGACAGCGGACACCACCACCACCGTGGGGGAAAGAGAAGACTATGGGTTCCAGCTTTCACAGATCCCCTAGGCAGAAAGGCTGAAGGGACAGATCTCCTGGGGTTCCCAAACTTGCATGAGGAAAACATTTGCAGTTTATGTCCACTAATCACTAACTGAAATTTAGCATTTGTGATAACTGTGACTGTAGAGGACAAATGACGGCAGCACAGACAGTATCTGTAATTTGTCACCAATTTGTCATCAGGAGGAATCAGACATATTTTCCTATCAGGTTACAGTGGAGGCAGATTACGTTTATGATCATCAGGACTTTGAAATGGCAGGAGTTCTTAGACCCACCTCTAGGGCTTGTGTTAAAAAAGAAGCACATATACTATATGTCTTCGTTTTCTAGGGCTGCTGTGTCAGAAATACCACAAGTGAGTGCTTTAAAGAATACAAGTTTATTTTCTCGCCGTTCAGGAGACTAGAAGTCTGAATTCAGGGCACCAGCTCCAGGGGAAGGCTTTGTCTGTCGGCTATGCGGGAAGGTCCTTGTCTCTTTCATCTTCCGTTCCTCAGTTCCTTGGTGATCTCCACGTGGTATCTGTCTTCGCCCGTTTGTACTTGCTTGTACTCTTTATATCACTCAGAGGTGATTAGGTTTAGGACACACCCAAAACTGATACAGCCTCACTGTCATAACAAAGAAAACCCAGTCCCAAACGGGATCACATCCAAGGGTATAGTGGTTAAGATTCCAAAGCATATTTTGGAGGGATACAATTCAATCCATAACATCACTACATTAGAATTTAAAAAATATTTGATAACTATATTTTAATGTAATTGGATTTCGTTGTAATTTTATGCATTATTTTTAATATAGCATTTTGTGTATTTTATGCATCATTTCATCTCTTTAGAAACAATAGTTATCAAAGTCTCCAAGAAGGTCCAAGGGACAGAAATGGTGCTGGACCCCACCCTCCACGGCTTAGAGTTTTGCCCCCAGTGTTCTTCCTCTGACGAGTGGAGATAAAAATCCCTGCCCTACAGCGTGACGGTGAGGATCAAGAGAGATACTCAACATGAACACACCACAGCCAAATGCAAAGTGACTTCAGTATTCAAATGACATGAACTAAATGTGACTTTCCAAATGGCAAAGAATAGCAACAACTCACACTAAAAGCCAGTTGTACGGGTGAGGGAGGGCAGAGGGTTTGCACCTGCCTTATCGCATACCCGTGGCACGTGATGCCTTTGCCCCTCCTCCTTGGAGGCTTCTCCAGATAGGACCTGTTTTTTACAACAGTTGTAGATTTCCAGAAAAATTGAACAGATAATACAGTGTCCACATTATACCTCCCAAGAACAGATTCTCTCTCACACACACACGCACTCTCACACACACACGCACACACGCACGCACGCATGCACGCACAAGGCACACTCAGGCAGTTTCCGGTATTAAACATCTTGCATTCTTGTGGTACATGTTACAACTGATGAACCAATACTGATACATTATTATTAACTAAGTCCATAGTTGACATTGCGATTTGCCCTTTGTGCTGTAGAGTCCTACGGGTTTTAACAAATGCATAATGGCATATAATCCACCATGACAGTAGGGTTGGTATAAGTCAGAATCAACTTGATGGCAATGGTTATAGGATAGTTTCACCTCCCTAAAAATCCCTGTGCTCCACCTCTTCATCCCTCTCAGTCCCTGGCAACTACTGACCTTTTTACCATCTCTATAATTTTGCCATTTCCAGAATGTCATATAGTTGGAATCACACAGTATGTGGTGGCCTTTTCAGACTGGTTTCGTTCACTTAGCAACATGCATTTAGGGTTCCTCTGTGTCTTTTTGTAGCTTGAGAGCTCACTTCTTTTTGTTGCTGAGTAATGCTCTACGGCATGGCTGTATCACAGTTTATTTATCCATTCACCTACTGGAGGACATCTTGGTTGCTTCCAGTTTTTGGTGATTATGAGTAAAGCTGCTATAAACATTCACATGCAGGTTTTTTTTTGGATCGAAGTTTTCAGCTCAATTGGGTAAATACCTAGGAGTGTGATCGCTGGGCCGTAAGATAAGACTATGTGCAGCTTTGTAACAAACTGCCAAACTGTCTTCCAAAGTGGCTATACCATTTTGCATTCTCAATAAATGAGAGTTCTCGCTGCTCTGCATCCTTACCAGCATTCCGTGTTGCCGGTTTTTTTTTTTTTCAAACCATTCTAAAAGGTTTGTAGGAGCCCTGGTGGTAGAGTGGTTAAGAACTCGGCTGCTAATCTAAAGGTCAGGGGTTCGAACCCACCAGCTGGTCTGCAGGAGAAAGATGTGGCTGTCTGCTTGCACAGTAAAGATTCTGGCCTTGGAAACCCTATAGGGCAGTTCTACCCTGCCAGTAGGGTTCCTATGAGTCGAAACTGATTCGATGGCAACAGATTTTGGTTTGCGGTAGTATCTCACTGTTGTTTAATTTGCAATTCCCTAATGACATATGTTGCTATGAGTCGGAATTGACTTGATGGCAATGGGTTTGGTTTGGTTTTAATGACATAGGATGTTGAGCATCTTTCATACACTTATTTGCCATCTGTACCTCTTCTTTGGTGAGGTGTCTGTTCAGCTCTTTTGCCCATTTTTCAATTGATTTGTTTGTTTTCTTATTGTTGAGTTTTAAGAGTTCTTTGTATAGTTTGGATACAAATCTTTATGAGATATGGGTTTTATAAATATTTTCACCAAGTCTATGGCTTGTCTTTTCATTTTCTTAACAGTGTCTTACACAGAGCAGAAGTTTACAATGTAATGAAGTATAATTTATCAATTTTTTTGTTTATGGATCATGTTTTTTGGTGCTGTACCTGAAAACTAACCACCAAATCCAATGCCACCTAGATTTTCTTGTATGTTAGCTTCTAGAAGTTTTATAGTCTTGCAGTTCACATTTTGGTCTATGATCCATTCTGAGTTAATTTATAGGAAAGGTATAAATCTGTGTCTAGATTCCCCCTCCCCCTTTTTCTTCCCCAGCACCATTTGTTGCAAAGACCATCCTGCTTCCATTGAATTGCCTTTGCTCCTTTGTCAAAGATCAACTGAGTGTATTTGTGTGGGTCCCTGTTGTTCTTGTCAGCTGAAATGAAGTCAGCCCCCCCACTCACAGAAACCCTCATGCACAACAGAAAGAAACACTGCCCGGTCCTGTGCCATCCCCATGACTGGTTGTAGATCTGACTGAATTGCCAGGCCTTTCTTCCTAGTCCATCTTAGTCTGGAAGCTCCACTGAAACCTGTTCAGCATCACAGCAACACACAAACCTCCACTGACAGATGGGCAGTGGCTGTGCATGAGACGCATTGGCTGAGAATCGAATCCCTGGTCCATGGAAGGTGAGAATTCTCCAGCTGAACCACCACTGCCCCGACGTGTGGGGGCCTGCTGTCTTTTAATTAAAAAAATGAGACTATTTAGGGGAATGCTGATGGTATTTGCTGCATGCAGATTTTTTAAATTCCCCTCCCCACCCCAGAAAGCACCTGAAGATAACTCTTCGGATTCTGTGATTGCCACAGTGGTCCCTGTGGACACTTGCTACCACCGCTCCACATTGTACTTTACTTTTATCAGAACGCACTACTTCCTTTTCTGCTCTACTCTATTTCCTTTTTTTCTTGTTCTCGCCCACGTTATAGGAGTGCACATTTCAAAAATCGGCAAAACATGAAGGTTGGTGGTTTGAGCCCACCCAGAGATGCCTCAGAAGAAAGGCTTGGCGACCTGCTTCCGAAAGGTCACAGCCCTGAAAACTCTATGGAGCAATTCTCTGCATACACGGGAGGCCAACCACAACAACAGCAAACAGCCGTTGTTAGCCACGACTGGGAGGGTGCTATAAACTTGGCCACACTTGGCCATAGTTTGGAGTGAAGATTTCCACCACTTTCCCTTAATTTTAATTTAAATGATTGGCATCTGCAAAGTAATCTGAGGCCTTTTACCAAGTTCAATTTGAAATTTCCAAGCATCTAACGCCAAGCAGGGTTGGGGAACCAGAAGGCTGGTTTGGCTGCGCGGCTACTCGAAAGTGTGCGGTAGCCGAGGTCCGCGGCCGGGTAAAGCCGAGAGCTGTAATGATGTCAACTTGTTATTTACTTTCCAAATCTGAATGACTGAGCAAGGCGAAAGGAGAATCAATCAAGCACAATGTGACCCTACAGGCGGAAAAAACGCAGCGCTCCCACCAGCGGCGGTGGGGGCAGGGAAGCACGTGTAAGCAGGCCTGAGTTGCATCATGATCTAGCTCGGCTGGGTTTTCGGTTGCACCCTTGGTTTTTCGATTGCATGCAATCCCTCAGCCTCAGTCTGCACGAGCCCCGGGAGTCCGGAGCAGCGCCGGGCAGGCCCCAGGGAAGGCCCTCCCAGGTCCTTCTGGGGGGCCTCGAATGGTCACTGTTACAGTATCAGCCCCGGCCCATTCTGCTGATTCACAATTATGGAGACTGTGTAAGTGTGGACTTTTTCTTGATGTGCTCTGATACCGGTGTGGCCGCCGCCGTTTTACATCACGGACGTTTACAGCAGCGTTTGGCAGGGGGATTTGCAGGTCCGCCTTTGGGATACAGGGCCAGCCCCTTAAAAACTCAGCCCCGCATCCCCCCCCCGCCCCGCCCCAGAACAACAAATGGTCTAGTGTTCATGAGGACCAAGTGAGGCTACGGTTTAAATGGCTGAGTGTACTGGACTCGGAGCATGAAGCCCACTACATACCAGAGGAGGGGCAAACCGATTAAAAAAACGTCCAACAGGAGAGACACCGAAGGGTGGGGGCTAGGGGGGAGTTAATTGAATTAAACGCTAGCCTCACCAATGTGGAGGGGGAAGGCGCGCTGGGGACGGGTGCACCAGGGCTGGGCCGAAGAAGCCATTACAACATTCAACACTTTGCAGACGCCCGAGGTCTGGAGTCTGATGGGGTGGGGGTCAGGAGGCCCGGGTCCCCCCACTTCCCCGCCCCCACCCACCCGCGTGCCCCAGTTTCTCCCCAAACATTCCTGGCTCGTCTCCCGAGGTGTTTTGCTAAGGTCAAGGCCCCACGGGAGTTCCCCCTTTTTGGGGAGGGGAGAGAGACAATTAGGGTGTCCTGTAAGCCGCCGGTTTTGAGGGCGTTGCCCCCTCAGGCAGGTTGCTGGGGGTTCTCCGGGGATTGCCTAGTGGCTTTTCTTGGAAGTGGGGGGAGGGGAACCCTCCGGCTGCGGCCCGGGTCCCCTTCCCCCCTGGGTAGTGGGAACAGGTTGGCTTGGGGACCGGGTGGCGGTAGGCCTCGGCTCCTCTCCTCCCCACGGGGGCCCCGGGGAAGGAGCAAGCTTTGGGGCGAGTTGGGAGAAGCCCGAGTTCTCCTCACCCAAGTCAAGGGAGGAGGAGGGCGTGGGGTGAGGACCTTGCAGGGACGCGGGTTCCCTGCACCGTGGGGGAGGGGCCGTGCAGGAACAAGGGTCCTCTGCGCCGTGGGGGAGGGGCCTTGCAGAGACGCGGGTCCCCTGCACCGTGGGGGAAGGGCAGTGCGGGACGCGGGTCCCCTGTACCTTGGGGGAAGGGCTGTGTAGGGACGCCACCACGGGGGAGGAGCCGTGCTGGGTCCGGGTCCTCCCTAGAGGCCGTGGGGGAGGGGCCGTGTTGGTGGGGGACCCCCAGCGCCATGGGGGAGGGGCGGGTCCGCTTGGGGTGCGGGTCACCCCCGGCAGCTGGGCGCAGGGCGGCCCGGCAGCGCTGGCGGCGGTGGGCGCTCTCGGGCCTCCGGAGGTCCCCGCCGCCCGGCCCGCCCTCCGTCCCCCCGCCCCTCTCGCTCGCTCGGAGGCCGGGCCGCCAGCGCCCCCGCCCGCGCCGCCGCAGCGCCTCCGGCCGCCATTCCGCACCCAAACTTTCCAGCGCCGCGCTCTCGGGACTCGCGGCGGGGCGGCTCGGGCCGGGCCTCCTCGGCCGCGCGGGCCGGCGCGGGGACGGCCGCCGGAAGAGGGCGGCGGCGCCCACGAGTTGCGCGGCCGCGGAGGTGAGTAGCGGCGGCCGGGCTGGGGGCGCAAACTTGGGCGCGGGGTCGGGCGCTGGGCAGTTCCCTGGGGCGCGGGCCGGCAACAGTGCCCGCGGTGGCGCTCCCCAATCCCGGAGTGCGGAGGCGGGGGCGCCTTTGTTTTGGGGAGGGGCGGCGGCCGGCAAGTTTGAGGACGCGCTCGCCTCTCCCGCCGCCCCTTTGTTTGCGGGTCCCGGGGCTCTGGGGCAAGACTGCGCGGGGCGGCCCCGGGCGACAGGGCCCAGGGGGAGGGGCGCCCATTCATCCGGGCGCGGGCCGGGCGCCCCGGGTGCGCCTTGTGGGAGGCGACGGCCGGCCAGGGTGCGCACAGAGTCTGAGGCGCAGAAACTGTCAGGGAAGTCGGCCTTCGCCTGCGCCAGGAGACTGGGCTGGGGGGCTCCGTGGCCCGTGAGGGTGTGGTGACTCGGCTCGGGCGCGGGCCGGACCTGTTGCTGCCCGGCCCAGGGCCTCCCAGTGCGGGGGTCGGCGTCGGGCGGGGGCGCGGCGCAGGTGACAACTTTGGGGCCGGGTTTGTTGGCCGGATCTCACCTGCGTCGGCGGCGCGCGGAGCGCGGGTAGGTCAGGCCTCGCGCACCTGGGCCACCGCATCGTCCGTTCCACAAAGTTCCAGTCCTCGGCGTTTGCATCCGAGCCGGCGACACGGTTAAGCCAAACCCCCAAAGAAACATCCCCTCCCCCCCGCATAGGAAACTGCTCTGCTTTGCACGGCCACGTGTGGCCTGACCTGACTTGGGGCGTTTGTCTCCGGACCCACCAGTCCTTGTCCTAAACTGGAGGGGGGAGGGGAGCGCTCTGCTCGGGTCCCAGGCGGTGGCTTCGGGCTAGGAATTGGCTTTGGACGGTTTTATGAAAGTTTACAACTACAGCAGTCCTTCTGAGAGGGACGCAATTAGGGAGGAAAAAAAAAAAAGGCGGAGAATTAAACAGTTGAAGATGATGGATTCGTTTTAACGGGTATTCATGTCACGTGTGCTGTAGGTTTTGCGTAAAACCGCTTAGCTGGATAACAAAGGTAAACGTTAAAGTTCATTGTTTGACCCACTTATTAAAATAGACCCTTAAGGGGGTTCCAGCTGAGACCGTTACACACTTGTGGGACAGTGTGGAGATCTTTGGTGTCCTGCCGCCACCCCGGGGCATTTGGGTTCTCCTCTTGGGCTGAGAGAAGTTTGCTGTTGTCGTGGTTTTAAAGAGGAAGAGATGTGCAAACGATTACAGTTACTTTTAGTGACCACGTGGTCACTAGTGACTGTTTCAAAATCTGTCTTCCTATCAATTATATAGCAATACACCTGATTCTATACAACAGCATCTCAGGAAGGCGATTTTTGTCTCCCTCATAGCTATGGATAAATATTTATTCAAAAACACATGGAACTGCTACTAGATGCCAGGCACTGCGGGAGATCCACGGGGACACCATGAGCAGGGTGTGTCCCTGTCATTCTCAGATGTCAGCTCTTCTGTCTTGGACTTGATCCATTCAGGAATGACTAACACTCCTGTTTAAAAAGATTTGAGAAAGTTCACATCTTCTTACCTGAATCTCCCAAATCTCGCCTCTTCTGAAAAAGTTGCATGTTTTGTGGCACCTGGGTGCTGCAAAGGGTTAACGTGCTTAGCTGCTAACTGAAAGCTGCCTGGGAAGAAAAGCCTGGCAGTCCACTTGAAAATCCTGTGGAGCACGGTTCTACTCTGACACACGTGGGGTCTCTATGAGTCTGAATCAGCTCCATGACGACTGGTTTTTCTTTGTTTTGTAGGGGTAGCCAGTGGTGTGGGGAGGTGGTGTGGAGTGCCATCTTTCTCCAGTGAAGCTTCCCTCTACTCATCTGTGTAACGGCCTCACAAATCTGTCACGCTGGGCTGATGAGGGTTTAGATGGGCTTGATGGCATCTGAGGGCCAACCTTTTTGGTTAGCGGTGAGTGGAGAGCTCAATTGTTGTCAGTCCAGCTGTGTCATGGCACAGGTAGTGTGTGGCTAGAGAAGCAGCCTTTCTTTCTGTCTGAGCTGAACTAGTGCAAGGGCATGTTCATGCTCACTGACCAGCTGCTTGGACCATGAAGTCCTGCAGCTTTTCTGAGTGTTATTTTCTATGCCCGTGACTATAAAAGGAAGGTAAAAAGGGGGAACTGAAATAGTGGTACTCACGGAGTAGTGTAAGGACCAAAAAGAAGAATTCGTGTTTGAGATTTTTGAAACTATAAAGCTGCCTGTAAATTTTGGTTGTTAATTATGCAAGTAGAATAATTGTTACTTGGATGCCATACATGAAGGATTTTACAGGCACTCAACGCTGTATAAAAAACCAAAAAATCTAAACCCGACTCCCTATAAAAACCAAAAAACTCTAAAAAACCTGTTGCCATCAAGTTGATTCCAACTCATAGCGACTCTATAGGACAGAGTAGAACTGCCCCATAGGGTTTCCAAGGAGCGCCTGGCTGGTGGATTTGAACTGCTGACCTTTTGGTTAGCAGCCGAGCTCTTAACCATTACCTTGGTAACCCATAGTAGACCTAGGATTTGAACCTGAGGTTGTCTGGTTCCCATAGCTGTGCTCTTAAGCTTTGGCTTTTTGCCTTTTTTACCTACCTAGGGTGCATCTCTCACTCACTCTCTCTCTCTCTCTCTCTCTCTCTCTCTCTCCCTCTCTCCCTCTCTCCCTCTCTCCCTCTCTCCCTCTCTCCCTCTCTCCCTCTCTCCCTCCCTCCCTCCCTCCCTCCCTCCCTCCCTCCCTCCCCCCCTCCCCCCCTCCCCCCTCCCCCCCTCCCCCCCTCCCCCCTCCCCCCCTCCCCCCCCCCTCCCCCCTCCCCCCTCCCCCCCTCCCCCCCTCCCCCCCTCCCCCCCTCTCCCCCTCTCCCTCTCTCTCTCTCTCTCTCTCTCTCTCTCTCTCTCACTCACACACCCACCCACCCACCCACCCACCCACACACCACACACACACGAGAATGCATACCTATCTACACTGAAATCAAGATTTATGTCTCAACAGAATCTTAGAATGTCGCCACAGTGATCTCTTTCTATAGCAGTGTTCTCCAATATGGTAGCTGCTAGCCCCTTATACCTAAATACATTTAAAGTAATGAAAAAGTTAAAAATCTTATCCTGAGGTTGCGCTAGCCAAATTTCAGTGCTCAGTAGACATATGAGGCTAGCGTCCACCGTATTGGGCAGTACAGAGTTCAAAGTTCTATGGCGCAGTGCTACTGTATAGTTTGCACAGCAATTAAACGTTAACGATGGAAATAGCAGAGAGCATACTTTTTTGAGGGGAGGGAAGGAGAGGCTGTAAAAGTTTGAAAATAATTCTTAGGTGGACTTTTTTTTTTAATAGCATTATTTCAGCCTGCGATTTGCCATGGAACGTGACTTCAGTGAACGAGTTAATAATCGGAAATTGAGAACTAGTTAGCGTCCTAGATTGAGGTTCTTTGGACCAGTTTTGAGTTAGAAAACCAAAACTCCAAGCTGGAGGGAGTCCTTGCCTTGGGAAGGCAAGGTGTTTTAGCATCTTCATGCCTCAGTTTCCACTTGTGAAATGGTGGCGCTGGTTCCCAGGCGGTCTGCCTGCCTGGGGGGCGCACGTCCTTGGGGCGGCGTGGGGGGAAGGGTTGTGCATCGCGGAGGGCTGGGGTTGTGGGAGATGGAGCATTGCAGCACTGATACTTGGAGCACGTTGTTTGTTCTAGGTACCTGGGGCTCCCACCCCTTGAAGTCTAGGTCGGAAACCTTAAGACTCATGCTCTTGAGGTCAAGCTCTTCCGTGTTGAAAGGCTGATAAGGAATCCTTCCGACAAAGTGAGGCTCTGGGGAGTCCCTGCCTGCACACCCCGGCCCGCTTAAGGATATTATTTTTATTACTTAGTGGGTGGTCGTTTGCATAGTCTCTGTGTTGTTTGTAGAAGGGGACTAGACATTTTATTTGTAAATGAGGGTGGGGGACAAGCCCAGATTCGTGGCCACCAGCTCTGGCTTCCCAATTCTGCACCTTGTCCTGACTCACTCTCACCCCCTTCCTGGGCTCCCGTGGGCCCTTCCGGCCGTTGGTTGAAAGGACGGAAAAGCCTGCGAAGCCTGAGCATTATGTTCTAGAGGCCGAAAGAGGGTCACTGCAGGGGGAGGGCAGGCCCAGAGAGGCCATCTCGGACAGTGCCCCCCCATGGCTCCTCAGTGTCCGGATTTAAGGTTCTGTGGGAGAATTCTCACCGGCGGTGCAGGAGACTTGGGTTTAATTTCTGGCCAGTGCACTTCATATGCAGCCACCACCCGGCTGTCACTGTCATTGGAGGCTTGCATGTTGCTAGGATGCTGAACAGGTTTCAGTGGAGCTTCCAGACGAGGACAGACTGGGAAGAAAGGCCTGGCAAGTCTACTTCAGAAAACCAGGCAGTGAAAACTTTATGGATCTGCTACCAATAGTGGGGATGATGCAGGACCGGGTAGTTCCGTTTTTCCGTTCATTGCGCATGGGGTCGCCGTGGGTCGGGGCTGACTCCACAGCAGCTAACGACAACCTTGGTTACCTGCTGAGTAAAATACCCAGACAAAAACCTGTGACTGCCTCTACCCACCTTTCTGCTCGGGTGTCGAGATTCAGCGTTCTGCATACGTGGTCTGGTGTGGCATTGGACTCTGGGCTGGATGATAATCCAGATTTTCATGCAATGCAAGAGGCAGGGATGCCCCAGCTGTGGCTTCCTGATACTTTATATTTGCCCTTTTAACCCCTTTTTTCAAAAAAAATGAAGGAGCCCTGGTGGCGCAGTGGTTAAGCACTCAGCTACTAACTGAAAGGTCACTGGTTTGAACCCACCAGTTTCTGCTGGAGAAAGATGTGGCAGTCTGCTCCTGTAAAGATTACCACCTTGCTAGAACTGAAAAGCAGACCCCTTGCTGTCTGATTCCGACTCATAGCCACCCTATAGGACAGAATAGAAGTGTTTCCAAGAAGTGACTGGTGGATTAGAACTGCTGACCTTTTGGTTAGCAGCCAAACTTTTAACCTCTGCCACCAGGGCTCCCACTTACTCAAACTATGTGTAGCTTAAAAAAAAAAAGAAAGAAAGCCCCCTTTGCATACCAACTCCAGCAGCTAGGACACACCCGGTCTTTTCCTTGTGTCAATCGGAAACAACCATAACCAGTTTCGACCAGCCCCAGGTGCTTCCACCTATAAACTTTACTTACCTGGTATTTTCCGAACCCACATTCTCTTGAGACTTCATCACAGTGAAGCCAAGAACACTCGCACCTATTACAAACAGAAAAAAAAGGATGTGTGGCCCAGTCACAAGCTTGCCTCCGCTTTGAAAGGACCTGCCTTTGCTTAAATGACAGCTTTCCAGAACTTAGCCCTTTTTTCCAGGTAACTTTTTCAGAGGCTCTATAAAAAGATTCTGTCTTTCTCAAAGTGAAGTTCTTGGTGTCTCCTTGACTCCCAGGCTTCCTTGTTGCAGCAGTTTGGTTTACTCCTAAATAAAATCTTCGTTAAAAAAAAAAAAAAAAAAAAATGCAGCCTTGGAGATCCTATGGGGCAGGTCCTCTCCCTCTTACAGGATCGCTATGAGTCGGAATTGACTGGATGGCAGCGGGTTTACAAAAAGTAAAAGTACTCGACATCCAATATAGGCTGTTAATCTTTCACCACCAAGGACATTTGAAAAATAGTTTCAGTTGGGAAGAAAGACTGAAGTCATTTTGTAAACACTTTTTTTTTTTTTTAAAGCTGGAAAGATAAACTTTTTTCCATCCCTATTTTTAGTGCGAAGGAAGTGGCTGACCTCTTTAGAGGGAGCCTTGAGGTCCTTCTCCCCCCTCCTCGGGTCTTGCCCTCTTTTGCCCTTCCCTCCCCTGCATCCTTTACAAAGGGCCTCAACCCACTGGACGCATTGGCCAGACTGGTAAAAAGGAGACCCAGCAAAGCAAAAATAGGAGCTGCATATGGGAAGGGACTTAAAAAGTCGTGGAAAATTTGGCAACAGGTATGGGTGATGACTGCACAACGGAATTGCCGTCATTGGTTTTATTGAATCGTACACATGAAACATGTTGAATTGGAGAATATCATGTTATCTATGTCTTCACGACAATAAACCAAAAAAAAAAAAAAAAAGGTTTTTAAAGGGCCAAGAGAGCCTAGTTTGAGAAAATGAGCTTAACCTCTTAAGGGAAAAATGCAGTCAGTAAGAAATTCCCTCCCTAGGCTGATTCCTGGCTAGTGATTGGGAAATGGGACACAGGACACAGGACATGGGACTTGAGAAGGTTGTGTTAAGTGAGCTGGCAGCCTCCTGCAGGGCCAGCCCCTACATTATCGCTGCTATCAAATATTTATTGGGAATGCACTGCATGCTTGATTTCAGAGGTGAATTGGGCGCCATTAAAAAGTTGAGTTGGAAGCAAATTTCAGGTTAACGCAGAGGAGAAAATACTTTTACTTTAGAACGGAAATTGGGGTACTGCTTCTTTTGCCTTCCTAGGTTTTACCATTGGCAGATGGGGGCTGAGAGATAGAGTTGGGGTGTGACAGGCAGGTTCAAGAGAAATGGGAGTCTTAACAAATGGAGAGAGAGAAGGCGGTTGTTTATCACAAGGCGTGTTTTCCACCTGGAGCTCCGGAATCTTTCAGGATAGTCAACTTGTGGTTCTCCACCAAGGTGCTTCCTGGAGACAGTTTTGGTTGTCACAACAGGCATAGGAGAGGTGCTACTGGTGTCTAGAGGGTGGAGACCAGGGCTGCTGCTCAGCGTCATATAACACATGGGGGCAGCCCCCACCACACAGAATGATCCCATTCAGAACATCAGTAGTGCCGAGGTAGAGAGACCCTGGGCTAGACAACCAGGAGGATTCCGTTTTGGGCAAGGTCTTTTGGGGAAGTGTAAGTCAAGGAGAAGAAACAAACATCCATCCACGTGTCCATCCGTCCTCTGCAGTCCTCAAGGAACAGATATGTGTCTTGGGGGTGTAAAAAACAACACAAAAACAAGCCGGTTGCCATTGAGTAGACTCCAACTCATGGCAGCCCCGTGGCTGTCAGACTAGAACTGTGCTCCATAGGGTTTTCAGTGGCAAATTTTGGGGAAGTAGATTGCCAGACCTTTCTTCTGGACTCTAACTGCTAAGCTTTTGGTTAGTAGCCGATTGGTTAAATGTTTGCTAAGGCTTTGGTCTTTTTTTATGCCAGTTAATTCTTGCCTTCAAACTAGTTGAGAGGGGACATTTTTGATACACTTTTTGGAGAATGTTTCCTTAGCCTTCCCAAAGAGTCCTAGCAAGAGATAGTTAATATGTAAAATGTATCAGAAGGTTAAAGTAATACTTTTAGTTTTACAAATACCACATATATACATTAAGAGGTATTGCAATTTCTCTGGTGGGTTAACGTGAGTATAAAGCAGTTGTTTTTGAATTAGTTTGTTTTATAAATAAAATGTATTCCTACCTCTGTGCTTCCATGTGGTGGTTAGTGTACATTTTAGTAGTTAACTGTCATGATCTTGTAAGAAAAGGCATGTTCTCTACAAGAAGCCTTGTGCTGCTGGTTTGGCTCCTTGGGTTGTCCCATGGGCTGCCTGCCTCATTGTGTGAAGTTGTTGAACCTGCGTCTCGCCGGTAGGATAAAGTGGCTGGGTGCGCTGACCTCTACCCTTCTCCTGCCTCTCATGTTCAAAGTTTTTAATTTGGAAAAGGGACACTACTTAAATGTCGGGTCAGCCGTTTTTAGACTGTTTAAGTATTATGCAGAGATGTCACTTTGAGGAATAAGGTGTGCTTGACCCAAGCCGTGATATTTTCAGTCGCCTTATACGCATGTGAAAACTAGACAGTAAATAAGGAAGACCAAAGAAGAATTGATGCCTTTGAATTATGGCGTTGGAGAAGAATATTGAATATACCATGGACTCCCAGGAGAATGATCAAACAGATCTGTCCTGGAGGAAGTAACAGCCAGAATGCTCCTTAGAATCAAGGATGGCGAGACTTCATCTCACATACTTTGGACATGTTATTAGGAGACACCAGTCACTGGAGAAAGATAAGTAGAGGATCAGCAAAAAAGAGGAACACCGTCAGCGAAATGGGTTGACACAGTGGTTGCAACAGTGGGCTCAAACATAACGACGATTGTGAGGATGTCGCAGGATGGGGGAATGTTTCATTCGGTTGTACATATCGTCGCTGTAAGTTGGAACCATCTCGACGGCACCTAACAACAACAGTTGCTGTGGTTTCTCGTTAACTAAAAGTTTGGGTGAGTCAACAGTTATTTTATGTCCCATGCCTAGATAATCATTTTTCCAATGATTAAAATAAACGTTTAACTTTATGTTAATGAGTTAGTTGCATGTTTTACTTAAAAACCAAACTCTCAAGTCATTTTGGGGTGTTGAGTGCCTCTGAATAGTTCTTACGAGAGTTGAAGTTTCCCATTCTTTCGAGGCCCCAGCAAATAACGCACAGCATGCACATCAAAATTCTCAGTGTTTATTCTCGAGGACAGTGTCTGCCTGGGATTCCTGTCATTTTTTCCTATTGTGGTGGATGAGGCTGGAATGCTTCCTTCCCTTGAGCCTGGAACCTAGGATATGACCCCAGAGAGCCAGCACCAGACTCTTTCCTTTCTGGGACACTTGCCACCAACCCCAGCTAGACTACAGAGGCAAGGAAGAAGCAGGACCTTCCCAGCCCAATTATCTTCCCAGCTGTCCTAGTTGGAACATGTCTTCAAGTCTACTGAAAACTCTATCCATGTTGGATCAGGCAAAGGCCACATGTCCCCAGACTCACCTTCCCAGCTTTCCTGGTTGGGATGTGTCTTCAGGTCTACTGAAGACTGAAGCTTAACTCCATCCATGTTGGGTCAGGAAGAGCAAAGGCCACCTATCCCCAGGCTAACGACCTTCCCAGTGCACCTGGTTGGAACATGTCTTCAAGTTTACTGAAAACTCATGCTTGTTTCCATCCTTGTTGGATCAAGGACACAAGGCCGCCTGCTCCCTTTTTGATGTCTTGATTCTTGTTTGATAACTGACTTATCCATTGTCATTAGAATTTCCGATATCATTTAATTTTGCAAGCATCTCTGCTTGTTTGAACTTCTGATGGGTAGAAGTTTGGACAAAATGAAGTTTACCATACGGAGAGCCATTTTATGTCTTAACTCTGTGGTAGCAAATAACTTCAGTATTGTGGAACCATATACATCTTTGTAAAACCTGGAGACAGATTCACTACTGAGCAGTGATGACCATTTCCAGTGCTACGTGGGTGTCGTGGATTGAATCGTGTCCCCCAAAAATACCTGTCAACTTGGCTAGGTCGTGATTCCCAGTATTGTGTGATTGTCCGCCATGTTGTCATATGATACAATTTTCCTATGTGTTGTAGATGCTGTTTCTGTGATGTTAATGAGATGGGATCAGCGGCAGTTATGTAGACTCAGTCTACAAGATTAGGTTGTGTCTTGAGCCAAATTGTTTTGACATATAAAAGAGAGAAGCAAGCAGAGAGACAGGGGGACCTCATACCACCAAAAAAGTAGCGCCAGGAGCAGAGCGTGTCCTTTGGACCTGGGGCTCCAGCATGGAGAAGCCCCAAGACCAGAGGAAGATTGATGACAAGGACCTTCCTCCAGAGGTGACAGAGAGAGAAGGCCTTCCCCTGGAGCTCTAAATTTGGACTTGTACCCTACTAGACTGTGAGGATAAATTTCTCTTTGTTAAAGCCATCCACTTGTGGTATTTCTGGTATAGCAGCCCTAAATAACTAAGACAGTGGGTAATTCTTAATGTTGACTGAGTCAACTATATTCCCTAGATATCGTTATTATCTTGACGTCCATTGAAAGCTGAGAAATGAGAAAGCCGAGTGGGTGTCTGTTACCAATGTCGTGTGATGTAAAAATCAGTAGCACCAATGAGCAAATGGAATTCCCGGTATCTGTGAAATCCAAGAGTCCCTGGGTAATCAAGCGGTTAATGCACTCAGCTGCTAACCAAAAGGTTGGAGATTTGTGTCCACCCAGAGACAGCTTGGAAGAAAGGCTTGGCAGTCTGCTTCCCAAAAAATCAACCATTGACAACCCTATGGAGTGCAGTTTTACTCTGACACGTGGGCTGCCCTGAGTCTGAATTGACTTGTTAGCAAATAGTACTTGTATAAAAATCCAAGTGGTTTCACAGTTTTAGGTTGTGCCTCTGAAAAAAGCAGCATAAGGGGGATTTAAAGTCCCTACCATTTGGCTTATTTGGGGAACTGAGTAAGCATGGTACCTGACTTAGGCACAACGCATTTTAATCCCATACCACTTTAACGTGGCCCCAAGTTAGTAAAAAACTCAAGTATTCACAGTTACCAACTTACCAATGGCTGTGGCCAGTATCTGAGTCACGGGTCAGTCTGAGAGACATGTTTTGGTTTAAATCCTAATTTGATTATTAAAAAAGTCACCTTAGCTTTGTGTTTCTAAAACACACTGATGATTTTATGCTAATTTCAGCCATTTCCAGTGACTTGTATCCTAACACGTCAAAAAGCCTTGCTGAAAGAAATCCCTTCACAGACTCAGAACGTCATGAAAATTAGAACTAACCGTCTCACGCATCCAGCATTTGGTGTAAGTTATTGTAGACCTGATGGGAATCAGGGAGGCCTGTGGAAAAGAGAGTTGCCTTACACATTTCGTGGAACTCCTAGTATGTATTTTTCACACTGTTAGTCTCTAAATTTGGTGGGGGTCGGGTGGGGTGGGGTGGGAAATGACGTGTCTCAGCTTTTAATTTCCCAGACATTCTCCCAGGTGGGTTTTATGCTGCCTTCCTGGACAGATGCACGTTAAGATTGTTGGAGTGTTGGAAGAGACAAGTAAAACATCCATTTATTCTTCTGATCTAATAGTTACGAAATAATCTATCTTGTGGATGGAATGCATGTAAAGGTAGTTGAGTAGTGTATATACTTAACAAGTAAATCACCTGAGTTGGGGGCACACACTCAGTCTTTTCATTTATACCAAAACTGTTTGCCATCGAGTCAGTTCCAACTTGTGGTGTGCCCGTGTGTGTCAGAATAGAACTGTGCTCCACAGGGTTTTCAATGGCTGATTTTACAGAAGTAGATCCGTCAGCCCTTTCTTCCGAGGTGCCTCTGGGTGGACTTGAATTGCCAACCTTTTGGTTAACAGCCCAGCATTTTAACTGCTTGCACTGCACAGGGACTCCTTGTCACTGATATCAAACCCACTGCCGTCCAGTCCATTCTGACTCAGAGCGACGCCATAGGACAGAATCCTGTAGCATCCCTGAGTTTCTAAGGAACGGCTGGTGGATGCGAACTGCTGACCTTTTGGTTAGCAGCCGAGCTCTTAACCACTGCATCACTAGGTCTCCTTTTCACTGATAGGGACATGCAGTTTAACAACTGGAGATAACTCATTTGGGTCTCCAGAGGGTGAGTCCAAAACCCGTTGCTGTCAAGTCAGTTCTGATTCCTAGCGACCCTATGAGACAGATAGGACTTCCGCATAGGGTTTCCAAGGCCGTAAATCTTTACGGAAGCAGACTGCCACATCTTTCTTACAAGAGGGTAGAGAGAGAGAGGGTGATACTTAAAATTCCTGAATGCGGGTGGGAGGCACTTGCATACCCCTTCTCACTGGATTTGTCTGCCAAGGGGTGTGTTTGTCTGTGTGTGCGCGCACGTATGTGTCTGTTAGTGTGTGCACACGTTAGTATGTGCATATATGTGCACGTGTGTTGTATGTATGCACACTTATGTGTTAGTGTGCTTGGGTGCACACATGTACATCTGTGCATGCATATGTGGGTACACGTATGTGCATGCATGTGTGAGTGTTTGCATATGCATGTGCGTGCATAAGTGCATGTATGTCACGTGTGTGTTAAGTAACTTTGTGGTCCACCAGCTTAAAGGTTGGCTGTCACTCCACAGGTCCAGCTATTAGTGCCTGCCTTGGAGCAGAAAGAACACGCGGTGCCTGGGCAGTGCGCACACTTGGGTCTCCTGGATGGGGAGCGCTGTTTTTAAAGCCGAAACAATATTTGTGTGTTTTGGCGCCAGAGGACAGTGTCTCGGCTGGCTGGCCCACCACAGGTGCATGAGCAAACAAGCGTTGGAACAAAGCTGTGCTTTTGAAGCACTTCTTGGCTCTGTGGTATTTTTGTAAATCACTTAATTCTGTTTATAAATCAGCGCTTTCCTTGAAGGATGCCCTGGGGGCTCCCCAGGGTTTGTGTGGAAGAGGTAGCTGAAACTTCCCAAGACTGCAGCTGAGATGGTGCTGAACTGGGCTGTGATAAGAAGTCTTGGGCGTCTGCAGTCTGGCTGATTGTTTCTTGTTTTTGCAGACGTCATGGTGGTTATTAAATGATTATCTTTTGTCATTTCAAGGTAGTGTTTTTAAAGAGACCCCTGCAGTTGTAGTTGACGCTCTGTTCCTGGTGTGACAGAGAGGAGATGAGGTGTGTGCTGTGGAGGTGAGGAGGAATTTCACCGCTGAAGTTGAGGCTTTTGGGCTGTGCTCACCTGTTGAGAATGGCTGAAGGGTTGGTTTTCAGCAGTTCCAGGCTTTCTAGACCCTCTTCTTGTTTATTTGTTTAATGTGAAAGGATTAGTATGTTGACTTTGTTCTTGCTTATAATAATTTTTTGGGTTCACATCTTTTTTTTTTTTTCTTTGTGAATATTGACTTTGCAGTATCACATGATGTGAGGATACTTGGCACAGTGCAATAAAAAGTCTTGCTGTTGTTAGCTGCTATTCAGTCAGCCCCAGCTCATGCAACTCCACGTGGGCGCAATGGAACGAAACGCTGCTGGGTCCTGCGCTATCCCCGTGATAGGCTACAGATCAGACCGCTGTGATCCACAGGATTTTCATTGGCTGATTTTCAAGAGTAGATTGCCAGGGCTTTCTTCCTAATCCACCTCAGTCTGGAGGTTCCACTGAAGGCTGTTCAACACCACAGCGACACGCAAGCCTCCACTGACAGATGCGGGGTGGCTGTGCATGAGGTGCATTGGCGGGGAGTCAAACCCAGGTCTCTTGAACGGAAGGCGAGAATTCTACCTCTGAACCACAATATTCGTGCATTTCGATATACCGCCAGGACACCTCATGCGTGCCAGAATCCGTTGTCTTCTGTCTTTGGGTAAACTGAAATATATCTCTCAAGCTTTCTTGGAACCTTTGCTTCTCTTTGTAGTAATACTCAGAAAGCACCTACAGTAGAGAAACAGGAGAAACAGAAAGGAGGGTTTTTTACTACTCAAATTTATACAGCTTGGCTGTATTCTCTAGAGATCAATACAGTTAGGATCCCATAATAAATCTGGTTATCAGAAATGTGAAGCAAATGCTGAGTATATCTGGGAATACACCTTACCTGCCTCACGCCTTTAAAAGGAAAGAGAAATAACGCAAAGTATTTTACTTGATACAATAGTCGCAACAGTGAACTCAAGCACACCAACAGTTGTAAAGATGGTGCAGTACTGCACAGTGTTTGACTCTCTTGTACATGGGGGTGCTATGAGTCGAAGCCAGCTGGACAGCAACAACGATGATGACAACAGATTTTGCTTTAGCCAGGCTCCTTGAGCTATGGACAGAACTTGACTTGGTAGTGAATGCAGGTCAGCGTGGCACCTCATCTCTGAATGGGGATACCTCTCTGTGGTCTTCGTCATTGATCAGTTGCAAAACTAATAATGATCTATTTCATTATTTGTCTGCCAAGTTACTCTCTATAATATTGCAGGAACGTGTCCCAGAGAATAGCACCAAACGGAGCCTCTTCTCAGAATCCCCCACAAGAGTTGATTTTATTTCCTAAGCTCACTTCAGATACTCATGGAGTTAAAACAAACCAGTCCAGCTCCGACTCACGGCAGCCCTACATGTGTCAGGGTAGAACTGCACCGAAGGGTTTTCAGTGGCTGAGTTTTCCGAAGTAGGTCATCAGGCCTTCCTTCCAAGGCATCTCTGGGTAGGTTTGAAGCCTCAACCTTTTGGTTAGTAGCCCAGTGCTTAACCGTTGCACTGCCCAGGGAGTGCAGATACATAGGTATAATTTCTGGGAATCAGAGATACGGGAGTGACAAGAAGCAGGAGGATGGGAGAACGGTAAAGGCAAATGGTTTCAGCCACTGGGACGCTAAATCTCTTAGTACACTCACGTTAGAGAACGTAAAAACAATCGTTTATAGCGCTGTTGAAGTACCTTTACATAATTTACATCACTGAAGGCAGTTACTTCTCCTTAGGAAGACTGGGTTATTAAAATTAGCTACCTGTTTTTTTTCCATAGAAATAAAATCAAATCAGTTTTTGCTCAAATGTATGTGAAGCTTTATAATTGGAAATTTGAAGTTAGCGAAATTATGTAACATTACTTAATCACCTTCCAAACCAAACTCTTTGCCATCAAGTCGATTCTGACTCATAGCAGCCCTGTAGGACAGAATAGAACTGCCCCATAGGGTTTCCAAGGCTGTAAATCTTTACAGAAGCAGACTGCCACATCTTTTTCCCACGAAGTGGCTGGTGGGTTTGAACGGTTGACCTTTTGGTTAGCAGCCAAGCGCTTTAACGGCTGTGCCACCAGGGCTCCTCTTAATCATATTAATATACTCAGATGAACTATAGAATAAGATTAGTTCATGGAAATGTTTCAATTTTAATCTTAGCCAGGACAGCCTATGTCTACCCAAGCATTACGAGATATTATTTCTAGTTATTTCTGGTAATGTTTTGGTCATCCTGGACATGTTTTCAGAAAAGATTGTTGAAACAAGAGAGTAACTGTTTCCTAGTTCATGTTAAAACATAAAATGACAAAGAGCTTAAGAGATCCTTTTTGAAATGAAATTCTTGCAGTGTGACGTACATATTATATGCTTGGCACAATCGAGGTGCAAGCCAGTGTCAGTCACTACACTATTTTTCTCCACGGCATTTTGCTCTAAGGGAAGTTTGGGCTCCATTCATTGTTGACTATCTACAAGTAAATGCTCAACTGCTCTGATTTTTGGTTGTGTTTACTTTCCCATACGGTGTTCTGTATTTGGATGACAGAGTTTTCTGTGTGGGTTTCTGATGGCTCAGATGTTGATCAAAGTGGGATTTCTCTGTCCACACCACTGGGTTGATAGCTGTGAGTGTTTGAAGTTAAGTGTGTTTTATATCTCATAAAATTGAGTTACACAGGAGCCCTGGTGGCTCAGTGGGTAAGAACTCGGCTGCTAACCAAAGGGGTTGGCAGTTTGAATCCACCAGGCTCTCCTTGGAAACCCTGTGGGGCAGTTCTACTCTGGCCTGTAGGGTCGCTGTGGGTTGGAATCAACTTGATGGCAACGGGTTTGGTTTTTTGGTTTTGAGTTACATAAGTGGAGGATGTAGGCTGGGTGATTCTGCGTTTGCAAATGGTGCGTTCCTTTGTTTTGTTTGGCTTTTCCAGAGCTGTTTCCTTTGCCTTTGGGTTGGTGTAGACTTCAGCTTGGGGTAATGTTTTATTTGCTGTAGAACTGTAAGTGTGGTCTAAAATCAAGCTGTCTTTTGTTAACATCTTTGTTGAGGTGTAATTTACTGTCTTAGTTATCTAGTGCTGATATAACAAATACCACAAGTGGGTGGCTTTAACAGACAAATTTATTTTCTTACGGCTTAGGAGGCTAGAAGTCTGAATTCAGGTCACTGGCTCTGGGGGAAGGTCATGGTTCTTTGGTTCCTGGGCTGTCTTCACGTGGTGTGGTATTTATCTTCCCCTATCTCTGCTTGCTGGATCTTCTCTTTTTATATCTCAAAAGAGATAGACTTAAGACATACCCTACTCTAATACTGTCTCATTAACAAGAAACCCATTCCCAAATGGGATTGTAACTACCCCTATAAGCCCTGGTAGCTCAGCTGCTCACCAGAAGGCTGACGGTTTGAACCTACCCCGCAGCTCCTTGGGAGAAAAGACCTGGCAATCTGCTTGTGTAAAGATTCCCATAAAAATCTACTGCTGTCGAGTCAGTCCTAACTCATAGCGTCCCTGTAGGACAGACTAGAACTGCCCTATGGGGTTTCCAAGGGTGTACATCTTTACAGAAGCAGACCGCCACACTTTTCTGCCTCGGAATGGCTGGTGGGTTTGAACCGCTGACCTTTCAGTTTGCAGCTGAGCGCTTAACCACTGTGCCACCAGGGCCCCATAACCACAAGTATAGGGGTTAGGATTTACAATACATATTTTGAGGGAACACAGTTCATTCCATAACATTTACATACCATAAAATTCATCTATTTTAGTTAATGCAGGGGGGACAATTGGAAAAGGAGGGTGAAAATGGTTGTACAACTCTAAGAACGGAATCAATGTTACTAAATTGTACATATAGAAATTGTTGAATTTGTGTGCTGCTGTGCGTATTCTCAACAACAACAAAAGTAGAATAAATTATTTAAAAATTCACCCATTTTGAATGTATAGTTCAGTGCTTTTTAGCAGATTTACCGTGTTGCATAACCACTACCATAATCCAGGTGTGCAGCCCCCTCGCACCTACAGCAGCCAGTCCAAACCAGTAAACACGTGGGGCGATTTGCCTTTCAGGAGGCTAATCGGAGTCAAGTAACTTGTTCAGTACAAACAGAGCAGCTGTAAATTGCAAAAAAAGACCTGGTTGGACTACAACAACTAGTCAATTTGTTATTGCTTTTTTATTTGGGGGGAAGATAAGACTTCTTGATTTTTTTTTTTTTTTAGAGAGCAGCTCTCAGTGACTGTTCTTAGTGGTGCATTTAAGCATTGGGCTACTAACCAATAAATGGTGTTTTGAAACTACCCAGAAGCACCTTGGAGGAAAGTCCTGGTGACGTACTTCTGAAAGGTCACAGCCGTTCAAAACCTTATGAATCACAGTTCTTCTCTGACTCTGACACACATGGGGTAACCATGAATCGGAGTCGATTTGATGGCAGCTGGTTTTTTGTTCTCTCTGCAGAAGCACTTTCCTGGATGAATTTGATCACTCCATTCACCCAGGTCTTCCATGTTTGCTCCTGAGTTAATTTCACGTGTACTCTTAGGTCACGTCTTGTCTTTTGTCGCTGATGTCAGCTCATTCATTTCAGATTCATTTCCGGGGAGAACTTGTGGAGGGGGTTGTTGTGAGGGATAAAGACCAGTAGCCGTTGAAGCGACTCCAACTCCTGATGATAAAATGCAAGTGATAGGTAGTTGCGCCTGTTTCTTCCCAAGACGTTTCAGCTATTTCTGGATGCTCCCTGAGAACTGTGTTTTGGGTTGCAGTGAGAGGGACCAAAAGACAAAAACAAACCAGTTGCCATCTAGTCGGCCCCGACTCATGGTACCCCATGCGTGTCAGAGTAGAACTGTGCTCCGTAGGGTTGTCAATGACTGATTTTTCAGGAGCAGATCGCCAGGTCTTTATTTCAGGTTGCCTCTGGGTGGACTCGAACCAGCAGCCTTTCAGTTAGAAGCCAAGTGCATTGACCACCCAGGGACTCCGTTGTGAGGGATGCAGGGCTGTTTAAGTAGACTAATCTCTTTGGCATGGTTAAATTAAAAAAAAATTGCAGTGACTTTTAAACATTGGCTGATGACCTATTTTCTTTTATTTTTTAATATGATGGCTTTATTGTAGTATAATTCACATACCTGACACTTCACCCTTTTAAAGTGTACAATTTAGTATATTCGCAAGGTTGTGTAACCATCATCACTATCTAATTCCAGAACGCTTTCGCCACCCCAGTCAGAAACCCTGCACCCATCAGCAGTCCCCCCCTGCTCCCCCTTCTCTCCAGCCCCTGGCAACCACTCATCTACTTTCTGTCTCTGTGGATTTGTTGTTCAGGGCATTTCGTATAAATGCAGTCAGACAATACACGGTCTTTTGTGTCTGAGCATGTTTTCCGGGTTCATCCACTTTGTGGCACGTGTTGTCCTAGTTTCTTTGGGAAACATTTTGTGATAGTTCTGGGTCGTCAAGAAGTGTTGGGGACTGAAAATACAAGCGTGTTGTTAACCCTCATCCAGTTAGCCCCCAGCTCATGGTGACCCAGTGCACAATGACACAAAACTCTGCCTGGTCCTGCTGCATCCCCCAGGATCGGTTGTGGATCAGACTGTTGTGATCCATAGGGTTCTCACTGGATGATTTTTGGAAGGAGATCGCCAGGCCTTTCTTCCTAGTCTGTCTTAGTCTGGAAGCTCTGCTGAAACCAGTTCAGCTAGGTCTCTCTTATGTTATGTGACTTTTTATCCTTTGCTGTGTGCTCTATTAATTCCTTGTTGTTAGTTAGTTGTCACTGGGTGAGTCCCAACTCACGGCAACCCCATGTGTGCAGAATAGAGATGCTTCACAGGGTTTTCAAGGTGGTGACCTTTCAGAAGCACTTCGCCACACCTGTCTTCCGAGGTTCCTCTGGGTGGGTTTGAATGGCCAACTGTTCGGCTAATAGTTGAGTGCTTAACCATTTGTGCCACCCAGGGACTATTTGTTAATTTTTTAAATTCTGTTAATTCTTGCATGTTGTCCAGCTTAATAAATGTACCATTGACTTGGTGTTGAAAAATTACTTTTATTCAGTGGTTTCCTTTATGTGTGTAATATCTTTTTTTCTCCCAGCAGCTTCTTGCCAAGTGTTGATTTTATGTATGTGTACATATTTTTTTTCTCACCAGCGAGACGATAAATTCTTGATTATCAGAGTCATGCCTTAAATTTCCTTTCTGCTTTGCCCGGTGGCCAGCAGATGGTCATTGTCAGTGCATTGCAATTGTATTGGTGCAGTTGCCCTGTGGTTAAGATTCCTGCATCAAGTTTCCATGGACGAGCCTTTTATACCTTGCTCTAAATCCTGCTTCCAGTCCTTGGGAGCTGATGGTTGGCGTGTGATGCTGGGTTGCTGTGTGTCCCAAAGGAAGCGTTGACCTCGTTAGGGGAAGACCAGCCTGCCTTTGACCAGCTGCCAGCCTTGTTCCTCTTCCTGAACGTGCATTGTTTTATTTTGGTGACTGTACTATTTGAGGTATGAAGAAACCCAGGAATTGATGGCTGCAGCACCGCTGGATTACAGTGCAGCCAGTTAAAGCTCTCTGCTCCCCACCTCCATTGCACACAGCAGGCAAATGCAGATTGCCAAAACCACCTGGGGAAGCATTTGCTCTAAGAGAACGATGTGTCCTGTAGAGTTTGCTACAATCAGATCAGCCAAGGATGAGCTCTTCCGGCCACCAGCGAGTTATGGAAATAACTTTGCTGTAACGAACTTTGTTTCATTTTTATAATGATTCGTTGATAATGGTTTTCGTATATAGCTGTAGTGTGTATAGTTGAGTGAGCAAGGCTGCTGTTCTCCTGATGCCGCTGTGGCAGAAGACAGTTAATTGTTTGCAGGGTGCAGAGAGAAGGTTAGGGCGGATGAGGCAGCACCAACCTTCAGTTGCTCTCTTGTTGTTAGCTGCTGTCGAGTCGGCCCCAACTAATGGAGACCCCGCTCCTGTGCCGACTCCGTGATGGGGTGCACGTTGGACCGTTGTGATCCACAGACTTTTCACTGGCTGATTTTTAGAAGTAGACTGCCAGGCCTTTCTTCCTAGTCTTACTCTGGAAGCTCTGCTGAAACCTGTTCAGCATCATAGCTACATGCAGGTCTCACAGATGGGTGGTGGCTGCGTATGAGGTGCGTTGGCCAAGAATCGAACCTGGATCTCCTCCGTGGAAGGCCAGACTTCTGCCTCTGAGCCACCACCGCCCTCAGTTGCTCTTTCTTCATCCGGTAACTTGGCTCTCATCTCCTTGGCCGTTAAGACAGCAAGTGGGTGCGTCTGTCAAGCGTATGACCTAGAATTCACAAGTACCCTAGGAAGAGAGGCGATGAAAATAGAAGTGTGTGAACGAAATTAGGAGGAGGACTTGGCTTCATTAAAAGGCGAGAAAGCCACTTGGTGCGTATTTTAACTGCCACTTTTCCAGCGCAGGGTTAGTGATTTCAGATGTCCTCATGCTAACAATCTTGGTAATTTCCAACCATGTTAAATTTACCTTGAAATGAGCTGCGTTTTTTGAAGTCGAAATTTAGCAGTTAGAAGCCAGTGTCAGTTTTTAGAAAAGGAGGAACCCCCTCCCCCCCAGTCAGCAGATCTGTCCCTTATAAAGGTGCCTGGACTGTTACTGGTACAGAACAGCTTGGCCAGGAAGTGTCTCAGGAAGAAATGGAACTCCTCTTTCTGTTTTGCATTCATGTGTCAAGATGTTTAAGAAGCCTTGGTGGCTCAGTTGTTAACTGAAAGGTCAGCGGTTCAAACCCATCAGCTGCTCTGCGGGAGAAAAGACCTGGTGATCTGCTTCCATAAAGATTACAGCCTAGGAAGCCCTATGGGGCAGTTCCACTCTGTTCCATAGGGTCATTATGAGTTGGAATTGACTCAGCGTCACACAACAACAAGATGTTTTGACTATTAATTCATGTACCAGTAGAAAAACCACCAGTTGTTGCCAAGTTGGGTTCATGATACAATAAATAGAGAGTAGAATGTTGGGTGGTGTAAATAATGTACTTGGCTGCTAACTGAAAGGTTAGAGGTTTGAGTCCACCCAGAGGCACCTTGAAAGAAAGGCCTGGTGATGTACTTCCAAAAAGTTGAAACCGTTGAAAGCGCTGTGGAGTGCAGCTCTGCTGTGACACACATGGGGTCACCATGAGTCAGAGGTGACTCAACAGCAACTGGTTAGGATGTTGTTGAGACTGGAAACGGGTATGTGTGTGCGTGTGTGTGCGTGTGTACATGCGGTGTGAATGGAGCAGAATGATGAAACCATGTAGAGGGCAAAACTATTTAGAGGACAAAGACTAAAATGGTGACTGCATTGGGGCTGCTTTCTGACTTGCCTTGTGACTCAGAGGGCGTGATTGCGATTTCACTGGTCTTTGACCTGGATCCTGCTCCTTAGCAGGGCCACAGGGAAGAGTTCAGGAACGCTGTCTAGGAACTCTGTGTGCCGCGGTGGTCCTTTGCACTTGCTCCACTGTGCTAAGGAACTGGGAGCTGGCATTATCAGATAAACAGCCGTGGCGGAGGGTCTTTTATGATTGTCCCGCTTGTCATGTGTGAGCTGCTCATGGTTTTCTGCCTCGTCAGCATCCTCACGAGGTTCGCCTGTGCACCACGTGTAGTCAGCTCCTGCTCAACTCCTGAAGACGTCTGCACAGTTGATTCTTCTGATGGCAAGTTGGGGTTAGTCGAGCCAGTGTAAGTGAGTTCCCGACCTTATCTGTGAGCCACTGGATGAAGTCAGAGAAGGCCGATCTGATGGTAACTCGGAACTTGCCGCTGTTGAGTCCACTCCAACTCATTGTGTTACAGAACAAAACTGCTCCATAGGGTTTTCTTAGCTGTAAGCTTCCAGGAGCCCTGGTGGCAAAATGGTTAGGTGCTTGGCTGATAACCCAGTAGCTTGCAGGAGAAAGACCTGGCAATCTGCTACTATGAAGATTACAGCCTAGAAAACCCTATGGGGCAGTTTTGCTGTGTCACATGGAGTTAATGTCAGTCAAAAATTGACTTGAAGGCACCCACCAACAACAGTCTTCATAGAAGCAGTTTGCCAGGCCTTTATTCTGCAGTGGCACGGGGTAAGTTTGAACACCAACCTTTAGGTTAGCAGCCGATTGCAAATTATTTGTGCCACCCAGGGATCTGATCTAACTGGAGGTGAGCAAACAAATTTATTCTGTCACAGTCTAGGAGACTAGAAGTCCAAATTCAGGGCACCAGCTCCAGGGGAAGGCTTTCTCTCTGTCGACTCTGGGGGATGGTCTTTGTTATCAATCTTTCTCTGCATCTAGAAGTTTCTCAGTGAGGGACCCAGGTCCAAAGGACACACTCTGCTCCTGGCTCTTCTTTCTTGGTGGTAGGAGGTCCCTCTCCGCTCTTTTCTCTCTCCTTTTATCTCTTTTAGATAAAAGGAGATGCAGGACACATCCCAGGGAAACTCTCCTTAAGTCTGATCAGGACTGTGACCTGAGTAAGGGTCTTCCCACTCTAATCCCCTTACATTTGATTAGCTTATCACTCATGGCGGGGGGGGGGGGGATGATTACATCATTACACAGCTGCCAAACCACTGAGAATCATGGTCCAACCAAGTTGACTCATATTTTGCGGGGACACAGTTCAATCCGTGACAACCACCCATGTGATGTTGGCCCCAAGAGAATAGGAACCGTCTAGGTTTTTCTGTCATACAAGGGCTCTCTGAGGCCATTCCAGTTTCACAGCATGATCCATTTTCGAGAGTGTTTACAAGTGTTAAAACAAAAATGATACTAAGCCAATAATAGAAAGTGAGTGAAGTTTATTTAATATAAGGTTTGCAAATCAGGGCAACATTTCTGCCTAGAAAGTAAAAAACATTCCAAAGAAGAAAAGTCTTTCACAGGTTCTTATACTGTAGCTTGTCTCTAGTAATTACACGTTGCCATGGAAACTGGGCAGGCAGTGTTTACATAATAACTTGTGGACATGCAACATTTTCTTGAAGAACAATTCAGATAACCACACTGATTTATCCTAAAACGTAGCTTCTAGTCTGACCTTTGGAGTGTCTGTTGTCAAAACTGCACATAGATAATTCTGTAAAAGAGCATAATGCCCAAGGCAAAACGTTCTTTACCAATTAAGCTAAACTGTTGTTTGATTTAAAGATGACTTTGGGGAACCGGAAACCCTGGTGGCGTAGTGGTTAAGAGCTACGGCTGCTAACCACAAGGTTAGCACTTCAGTCTACCAGGTGCTCCTTGGAAACTATGGCACAGTTCTACTCCATCTTACAGGGTCGCTGTGAGTCGGAATCGACTTGATGGCAACAGGTTTGGTTTGGTTTTGGTTTTGGGGAAACCAGTTTTCTCAAGATTTAAGTTTTAAAGATTATCTCAGGTCATTTCAACCTCCATGGATCCAGAAATCTGGATTGCATGAAGATTAAAAACTCCGTCCCTCAGAAGCCCCTAGGTTGAATGAGTGTGGATACCTGGGGTCATCCTGTCACTCACAGTGGTGAGAATTGCATATGGCGAAACCCAGTGACTGGAAGGCTGTCTTTGGGATCTGTACTTGGCACTTCATAACTATATACCCTGGAACTTGTAGTGACTGACTTGAACAGGAACCAGGAAAGGCCTGCCTTCCAGCAAGTTCCATGTTGTGGCGTTGTCTTTTCATGAGGTCTTGGGGTCCATGTCTTGATTTTCTAGCCCAGTGGATCTGACAGAATTAAATGCTAATTTGCATCTGATCAGAGAGAATCCAGTTCAGACACTTGGTGTAAATAGAGATTAGGAATATTGTTGACATTATCTTGTCATCTTCACGCTCTTTGGAAGATACGCAAGTTTGTGACAAGGGAGGGACTTATTCTTTTTTTTTTTTTCCTGAAAAGCACCCGGAAAGTCAGTTCATAGACCATTCAATTTTTTCTTTAATTTAATTTTTGCTGAAAATATACCCAGGAAAATCTCCCCCCATTCCACAGTTTGTAGACAATGATCAGTGACATGGGTTCCATTCTTCACATTGTACCAATGTTCTCGTTATCTCCCTTTTAGCTCTTTCACTTAAATTTATTTAATCTCCCTGCCCCCAGCCTTCTCATCTGTGCCGGAAAATAGCTGTAGATTTCTTTGATTTTATGTAGATTATTATTTTTTTAAAGCAGTATACTCAAGGGTGACAGTCTTTCTTTACTCTTTCAGCTGAACTGTTAACTTAGTTTAAAGGTGACTTCAGAGGATGGTTTCAATTTACGTTTGCAGAGTGACTCAGGGCCACCATAGTCTTGGGGACTCCTTCAACCTCAGTAGGTCCAGTCTGCCTGCATTCTTTAAGAGTTTGAAATTCTGTTCCACATTTCTGTCTTTTTTTTTTTGTCAGGATTCATCTATTGTGTTCCTGATCAGCACATTCAGTGGTGGTAGTTGGATACCATCTAGTTCTTCTGGTCTCAAGGTGAAGGAAGCAGTGGTTCGTGGACACAGTTCTGTTCAGTTCCTTCTGATTCTTAGATTTCCTTCTTTTTTATTGCAGGTGAATAAAGACAATAGTTGTATCTTAGATGGCCGCTCCTAAGCTTTTAAGACCCAGAAGCTACTCACCATGTTCTGGGAGGTAGAACATAAACTTTGAGAATTATAGTATGTCAATTGTTGGATTGGCCCAGGAGACCATGGCCCTGGGCCTGAAATTCGTCTTTTTTTTTTTTTTTTTTTTTTTTTTTTAAGTAAAGAAGTTAGTTAATGTCATGGTTTGAATTATGTCCCCCAAAAAATGTGGGTATCAATTTGGCTAGGCCATGATTCTTGGTACTGTGTGATTTTCCTGTATGTTGTAAACCTGCCCCTATGATGTTAGTGAGGGAGGATGGGTGGCAGTTGTGTTAGTAAGGCAGGACCTGATCTACAAAACTGGACTGTGTCCTGAGGCAATCTCTTGAGATATAAAAGACAGAAGTGAGCAGTGACACCGGGGGACCTCGTACCATCAAGAAAGCAGTGCCAGGAGCAGAGCGCGTCCTTTGGACCGGGGTCCCTGCGCCGAGAAGCTCCTAGTCCGGGGGAACACTGAAGAGAAGGCGGACGGAGAGAAGAAGCCTTCCCCTGGAGCTGACGCCCTGAATTTGGACTTTTAGCCTACTTTAACTGTGAGGAAATAAACTTCTTTTCATTAAAACCATCCACTTGTGGTATTTCTGTTACAGCAGCACTAGATAACTAAGACAGAATTTGGTACCGAGAGAGTGGGGTGCTGCTGTAACAGATACCTAAAATGTGGAAGTGGTTTTAAAACTGTGAATGGATAGACATACGGCAGTAACAGAAGATCAGCAGCAGCAGAGAACCAGCAGCAGCAGAGAACCAGCAGCAGCAGAACCAGGAGACCGGTGAAAAACGGCGATGGAGCCCTACCGGCAAGAGAGCTGAGTGCCTGTGTGCAGGAGGCTTCCTGGAGGAGTGGGGTGCCTCTGGGCACTTATCGGTGGAGCTAGGCTTGCCGACCCACGGAGCGAGAGAGCTGAGTGCCTGTGTGCAGGAGGCTTCCTGGAGGAGTGGGGTGCCTCTGGGCACTTATCGGTGGAGCTAGGCTTGCAGACCCACAGAGCGAGAGAGCTGAGTGCCTGTGTGCAGGAGGCTTCCTGGAGGAGTGGGGTGCCTCTGGGCACTTATCGGTGGAGCTAGGCTTGCCAACCCACGGAGCGAGAGAGCTGAGTGTCTGTGTGCACGAGCTTTCTGGTGGAGTGGGGTGCCTCCGGGCACTTATACTGGTGGAGCTACTGAGCTTTGGAACACTTGCCCCAGCAGGGCATATGCGGGCGTGAGGCCCCAGGGCCGAGAGGCCCCAGGAGGCAGAAGCTGAAGAGACAAGGAACACAAGAGCCGAGCTGCCTCAGTCTCATGCCCCCTGGGACTTCAAAGGGTGGAGCCACGGCCTCTGGTGTTTCTAAGGGTGGAGTTGTCACTCCGATGGGCTAGGAGAATGGTGCGCCTAAAGCCAAGGGTGCAGAGTTGCCGTCCCAGAGGGCCTGGAAGGCAGGCTTCTGGAAGGCAGAGCTGAAGCCTCAGGCCGAGGGGCCTGCAGTCAGAATCCGGAGACTGTGGCCAATACCTAGAGTCTGGAGGGCAGGGCCCTCGTGTAAAGTGTCTCCGAGAACAGAAGATTCTTTTCAAAGCCTTGAGGGCTAATGTAATGTGTTCTGCTGACTTGCTTGGTGCTTGTTATTCCTTCTTTTCCTCTAGTTTCTCCCGTTTGTAATGGAAATGTCTAGCTTGTGCCTGTTCTGCCATTGTACCTTTGGAAGCAGATAACTTGTATTCTAGATTTCACAGATGAAGAGGAATTTTTGGATTTTGGACTTGGAGTTTAAGACTTTTGCTGTGATATGATGCGTGAATATGTTTTCCGTGTTGTAAGGATGTGATTTTTGGGGGGCCAAAGGGTGGAATTTCATGGTTTGGATTATGTCCCCCCACAAATGTGGGTATCAGTTTGGCTAGGCCATGATTCCTGGTACTGGGTGATTTTCCTGTATGTTGTAAACCTGCCTCTGTGATGTTAATGAAGGAGGATGGGTGGCAGTTGTGTTAGTAAGGCAGGATCTGATCTACAAGACTGGATTGTGTCCTGAGGCAATCTCTTGATATAAAAGACAGAAGTAAGCAGTGAGACAGGGGGACCTCATACCATGGAGAAAGCAGTGCCAGGAGCAGAGTGCGCCCTTTGGATAGGGTCCCTGTGCCGAGAAGCTCCTAGTCCGGGGGAACACTGATGAGAAGGCCGAGAGAGAGAAAGCCTTCCCCTGGAGCTGACGCCCTGAATTTGGACTTTTAGCCTACTTGACTGTGAGGAAATAAACTTCTCTTCGTTAAAACCATCCACTTGTGGTATTTCTGTTATAGCAGAGCTAGATGACTAAGACAGTTAATTTAAAAATAATAATACTATTGAATTTTTGGTGAAAATACAATATTGTATTTTACACAGCAGTTTAGGTTGTCATTTAGCAATTTGTACACAAGTTGTTCAGTGACATTGGTTACATGCTTCCCAAAGAGTGAGCATTCTCGTTGTGTCTGTTCTGGTTGTTCTGTTTCCATTCATCTAGTGTCCCTGACCTGTTACATTCTCATCTTTGTTTTAAAGTCATTGCTGACCCTTTGGTCTCATATAGGTGAATTTTTAAAGGAGCACAGTACTCATGGGTAATATTCTTCATTTTGTGAACCAGTCTGTGATTTAGCTACAAGATGACCTCAGGCTAGTTTCCGTTCAAGGTTTAGAGTAAAATAGTTCATTTTCTGTATCATTAAAATATTTAGCTTGAGAGTCTTCATTGAAAAGTTGGTGATCTTTTGTCAGTTTGTATACTTAGGCTTTCGTACCTTTTAAAAAGATTCCTTCCCCCTAGGCGCACTTTAGACTTCAGGACTGGAACGGCCTACGGTGAAAGCGGACATGTCAAACTGTTTGGTGGTTTCCTCGGTAACATCGCGCTCACCTCACAAGAGGAATCTCTACCTGGAGCCCCTGTTGTTGCTCTCTTGCTTTCTCGGAATGTTTCCACGTCTGGTCTTAGAAGACTCGTAGGGCAGGAAGTGAGAGGTCACCTACTGTTTTTCATAACCAACAGTTGCTTCTTGCCCACAATAGGATGTTTTTGACACCAAAGCTGGGCTCGGGAGACCCTGGGGACGCCTGGCATGATAGAGGGTGGTTCCTGAGACATCGGACACCAGAGGGAAAGGGCTTATCTCTGCCCCCCACCCATGTAGTTTCTTCTCTTTGCCTCCAGCCTTTCAGCTTCCCAGCTTTCTTGCTCTCTCTTTTTAATTGTGTTGAAAATATACACAGCAAAACATGTGGATTCAACAATTTTTACCTGTATTATTGATTATATTCTTCATGTTGCGCGACCATTCTCCTTATCCTGTTCCGAATTAGTCTACCGTCATTAACGTAAACTCACTGCCCCCCCCCCCCCCAAAAAAAAACAAAACGTAGACTCCTTTACCTCTCCTTCCCACTCCTGGTAACCGCTAATAATCTTTGTTTTCTATATATTTCCCTATTTCATATGAGTGGGATCATATAGTATTTGTCTTATAGGATTACTATGAGTTGGAATTGACTCACGGCAACGGGTTTTGTTTTGTTTTGTTTTTATTGTGGATGTACATAATGTATGGACACACATATACACAAACATATATATATTTTGAGAGCGTTTTTAACAACCTGAAAGAAATCAGCCTTTAAGTTGTTGTGTGCCTTTGCCTGTTCTGAGAAGTAGATGCAGATGGAATTTGGGGTTCCAGTGGTTGTGTGAGGGAGAAGGCCTGTGAAAGAGAGCTTGGGGGACTGTCAAATTGCAGGACTATCAGGATTGAGTGGAGAAGCCTCCAGGCCACGATGCGGGTCTGGTAAAGCCTTGGCCAGCCCAACTGAAAGTTCTGGAGCAAAGACTTGCCTGTAAGGGTGAGAGGAACAAGGCCCTGGTCCTCCTCGTCAGGTGTCGGCTGACTGGGGCAACGTGGGGAGAGCCTGGCCCTGGCAGTTTAGCAGGCTCTTTCTTAAAACGAGCTGGATCTGTGCCCCTCCACAGCTGTCAGGGTTGCAAACCAAGCTTCCGATTTCAGTTGTATGTAAGGAAGAACTGAGCATTTTTTTGGCAAACGTACTAGGTTGAACAAATGATATTTGCCTTTTTGGATCAAACATGGTCAACTCTTGGTGGTGTCAGGTGGTTAATGTGGTTCAACCTAATAGAGTCTTTGAAAGGTCTAATGACACGGTTTGAAATGAGGATGTCACCTCATTGGTTTGAGCCATAACAGAAGCCCGTCAGCGGCATCAGGAGTCACTGGCGGGTTTTGGTTACTTGGCCGTCAGAAGGTCCTCCTCCCTCCTTACCGCGGGAAGGGGACCGAGGTATTAAGGCTGTTGTTGAGTTTGGAAGTAGACAGCTGTGTCTGTATTTAAGGTCTATTTTTCATGGTGCCGTCTTCACGATCATCAGTGTATTTGTGGCCACTGGGTCAATCCGTCTCATGGAGGGGTTCCCTCGTCTTTGCGGACACTCTTCTTTACCAACCGTGATGTCCGCTAGCAATTGGTCTTCCCTGATGAAGTGTCCAAGGAGAGTCGAAGTCTCCCCGTCCTCCCTTTTATAAGAAACATTCTGGTTGTACTTCTTCTCGACTGATTTGTTCGTTTTTTGGGCAGTGGAGCTAAAACGAGCATGCGGGAGTTGTTGGTCGTGGTGTGAGGGGCACGTCATAGCACCCCAGGAAGGTAGGAGATGGTACCGGTGGTTAGAAGCCGGCTTTGTGCCGGCCACGTATGATGAACACTCTTTGTTTTTATTTATTCATAGTACAACTTTATGTCCATTGGTATTTCACGTAACATAATTTCACATTAGGTCTGTGCTTTAAGATGAGCAAAAGGTGGCTACCTTAAATCTCCCAAGAGATTTTCTTTGCATTGTTCCTCTGAGCGGACCTTGGAGTTCCAGGGCTCCAAATGTTGACACCTAACATTTTGCCTGTTGAGAATTTATCTCTACTTACAGCAAGAAGAGATGACATCAATATACAAGAATCAAATGGCATGAGGGTGTAATAATGGGCTCTTAGGGTATATAATCACCATCTCTGTAGGACTGTAGTGATAATGACTGATTTTTTTTTTTTCCTACAAAGCTCAGTGTTGATTTTTGTTTTGTTTTTTTAAGTAAAAGGTCAGAAGATGTGAAAACACTTAAGCTTTGTGTTTGTTTCTCTTAACATTGAAAATAGTAGAAGCTTGGAGATTTTTAATTCTTCATGAGTTCAAGCTGGGACATGCCTGCGATTGCTGGGGTCTAGTCAGCATACTAAGTCGACGTTAGGTGACTGTTAGCAAACTGGCACCTGCAGTGAAGCCCGCAGGCATAAATTTTCCAGAGCGGTAGAATCTCATTCCCATATGCCAGCCAGGGTCCCAGATGTAGCTAGGAAAACCCAAACGTTCCCGGGATCCAGAGAGAGCTGGTAAGTACCCAGGCCTACTAACCTTGCAGAGAGGACCCCAGCAGCCAGGGATGGGACGCTGTACCCGCTTTTGCCCAGCCGGTGATCCCACCAGACGCAGCCCATGCTGCATAGCCAAAGCCATGCCAGTGGAAGGGCACTGTGGGCTGGCCTCCGGCGTTGTTCTTCCCGCTCTGTCCACCTGAGAAGCTGACACCAGGCCTGCACCTGACCTGCTGTCCCGAGGTCAGCCCTGGGGGACAAGCCAGTGGTGGCCTTCTTCTGTCTGAGGCTGAAATAAGGCAGAGCGTTTCCCCTTTAAGAGCCAGGCGGAACCCATGCAGAGTATAAAGGGGAGGGGAAAAAAAAAAAAAAAAAGCTTATCACACCTGAAATCATTGGCTCTGGATTCACTTACAAGTGCTATCTAGTTACAGGTAGATGAGTTCACCTTTTATGTTTTCCTTAAGTGGCGCTAGCATTGTGTTCTGCATCTTTAACCTCATTTAATCCTCACTTTTGAATGCCTGTCTTTTCATGTTCCTGGGCACTTTCCAGCTAGTCCAACTGAAAAAACCAGTTGCGGCCAAGTCGATTCCAGTTCATGGCCGACCCCATGTGCGTCATAGTAGAACTGTGCTCCATGAGGTTTTCTTTTCTTTTTTTTTTTTTGAATTTAAGTTTAGTTTATGTTTGTTGTTGTTGAGAATATACACAGCAAACACACCAATTCAACAGTTTCTACACGTACAGTTCACTGACATTGATTACGATCTGTTGTGTGCGACCATTCTTACCCTTTTCTGAATGTTTCTCCCCCGTTAACACGAACTCGCTACTCCCTAAGGTTCCTATCTACTCTTCCGGACTGCTGTTGTCAGCTTGATCCCATATAGATAGATCTTAAGAGAGCATAATGCCAAAGGGTTTTTCCAACAGCTGATTGTTCAGAAGTAGATCACCAAGCCTTTTTCCGAGGTGCCTCTGGGTGGACTCAAAACTCTAACCTTTTGGTTAGCAGCCGGGTACCCCTTTCACTGTTTGCACCAGGGATGCCTGTGATAAACATGAATGTCCCATAACACGGGATGTGGTGGAATGCTTTCTCTTTCCCACCTCTTGCTGGGAAAGCGATGGGATTGGAAATGGTTAACGACGGTATAAACACCCTGGCATTCTCTAACTCTGTGTGGTGATGGAGGTGGCAGGCAGCCAGTTATGTCAGGAGCTAGGGTCCTCCAAAATGGAGGATGCAGAATGGTTAAGAATTTGATACAGTTGCTTTTGGGCTGTGATTTGAGAAGTTGTGGTGGGTGAGAATCTTTCTTCAGTGACTTCTAGAAACCAGAGCCAGATCCCTCTACTGGCTTTTGAACGTGGAAGTCGGTAGGACTGGGAAGTTGTTTCTGAAAGTCCGAGGTGCCGAAGAGCCTGTCAAACATTGATAAACTTCCGGGCTAAGTGAAAAAGGGTTTGATAGCAAATCTATCCAGATAGAAAGACTAGTGGTTATCTAGGGCTTGGGGGATAGAGAGCTTTGGTGGCAAAAATGCTTAACTGCTCTGCTGGTAACCGAAAGATTGGTGATTCGAACCCATCAGCGGCTCCGAGGGAGAAAGACCTGACGCTCTGCTCCCATAAAGATCGCAGCTTTGGCAACCCTGTGGGGCAGCTCTCCTGTGTCACATGGTAACGCTGTGAGTTGGGATTGATTTGACGGCATGTAACAACAGGGCTGGTAGGGGAGGTGCAGGGATTACGAGTGATTGCTAAAGAGCGCCACGTTTCTTTTAAAAGGGTGACGGAAATGTTGTAAAAATTTTCTTTTTGGGGGGGGTTTGTTTATTTAATCTTTTTGGGAGTAGATTTTCAGGTCTTTTCTCCTGTGGAGCTGCTGGTGGGTTTGAACTGGCAACCTTTGAGTTAGCAGCTGAGCACTTAACCATTGCGTCTGAAACACCAAAGAACCAAACCTGTTGCCGTTGAGTCCGTTAGGATAGAGTAGAACTGCCCCGTAGGGTTTCTGAGACTGTAATCTCTGTGGAAGCCGACTGCCACAACTTTGTCCCACAGAGCGACTGGTGGGTTTGAACCGCCAACCTTTCAGTTGGCAACTGAATATTGCACTTAATCACTGCACCTCCAGGGCCATTGCACCTAAGGGAAGAAACATAAAGTGAAAGTATAGCCACCTACGCCCTCTCAAGAATCAGGCGTAGGGATAAAGATAGAGATAGTCAAGGACAGACTAGTAGAACATTTATCTGCTCTTCCAGAGCTGGGGAAAGACCTGACACCTCCAATCATCCTTTTATCTCTGATGGACAAGAGGTAGGCGATTCCCTACTGAGCTGTTTAGGGAGAAGGGGAGGGAAACTTCCAGTGCACGTGATAACCAGTGTTTGTGTTGCTTTCCAGTGAACTTCGCTGGGAAATGATTGGAAGTCTGTGGTTTTAAACAGTCGTTTTTCCATTCATAAAACATGACTTAGTTAAAACATATATACACACACACACACACAGTTGTCGGTGAAAAGCATTTTTTTTTAAAAGCTGATACCGTTCAGATCGTCGTTTAGCTTTTGTCCTACTAATCCATGTTGCCACGTGCGCTTTCTCGAATTGTTTCCGTGCTGTGTTAAAACGAGAGAGGACAATGGGAAAGGCATTACTGAAATTGCCCATTAAGTTAAAAGCCACCAGGATTTGGTCTCTTGAGAAATATTATACAAAAAGCTGTCGTTCGCTCGTTTGTTACAGCACATTGTAACACGTTGTTAGAAGCTGTAACTGCCGCACAGACACAGGAGCGCTGAATGAATAGGCTTTGGAGGACTTTGGAGGAATCGCCTAGGGTGGGGAATGACAGGGTAGAGATTCATACTGCAGGATGTGAGAGGAAACATGGAGTACACCCTGACTCATGGCGATCCCATGTGTGTCGGAGTAAAACTGTGCTCCATAGGGTTTGCTTTTTCTTTAAACTGTGTTTTAGGTGAAAGTTACAGCTCAAGTTAATGTCTCATACAAAAATTTATACACATACTGTTTTGTGACATTAGGTGCAGTCCCCACAATGTGACAGCACACTCCCCTTTTCTATCTTGGGCTTCTTGTGTCCCTTCAACCGGTTCCTGTCCTTTCCTTCCTGCCTTCTCATTCCACCTCTGGACAGGAGCTGCCCATTTGGTCTTGTGTATCTGATTGAACGAAGAAGCACACTCCTCACGTATATTAGTTTTTGTTTTATAGTCCTGTCTAATCTTTGAAGAGTGAGCTTCGGGAATGGTTTTAGTTCTGGGTTAACAGAGTGTCCGGGGGCCATAGTTTCGGGGGTTCCTCCAGTCTCTGTCAGACCACTAAGTCTGGTCTGTTTATGTGAATTTGAGTTCTCCTCCCCAGTTTTTCCCTGCTCCATCTAGGTCTCTGTTGGGTTCCCTGTCGGGGCAGTCATTGGTGGTAGCCAGGCACCATCTAGTTCTTCTGGTCTCAGGCTGATAGAGTCTCTGGTTTACGTGGACCTTTAGTCTCTTGGGCTGATATTTTCCTCGTGTCTTTGGAGTTCTTCATTCTTCTTTGCTCCAAGTGATTGGGACCAATTGATGCATCTTAGATGTGCACTCACAAGCTTTTAAGACCCCAGACGCCACTCACCAAAGTAGGATGCAGCACATTCTTTTAGTAAACTTCGTTATGCCAGTTGACCTGGATGTCCCCTGAAAGCATGGTCCCCAGACCCCTACCCCTGCTACTCTGTCCCTCAAAGGGTTTGATTGTATTCAGGAAACTTCTTAGCTTTGGTTTAGTCCAGTTGTGCTGACTTCCCCTGTAGTACGTGCTGTCCTTCCCTTCACCTAAGATAATTCTTGTCTACTATCTAATTAGTGAATAATCCTCTCCTTCCCTCCCCAAGCTCATAACCATCAAAGAATGTTTTCTTCTGTGTTTAAACCTTTTCTTGAGTTCTTATAATAGTGGTCTTATACAATATTTGTTCTTTTGTGACTGACTAAGTTCACTCAGCATAATGCCTTCCAGATTCATCCAGGTTATGAGACGTTCCACGGTTTCATCGTTGTTCTTTATCGTTTATCGTTGCATAGTATTCCGTTGTGTGCAGTATACCATAATTTGTTTATCCATTCGTCCCTTGAGGGGCACCTAGGTTGTTTCCATGTTTTTGCTATCGTGAACAGTGCTGCAGTGAACATGGGTGTGCATATATCTATTGGTGTGTCGGCTCTTATTTCTCTAGGATATATTCCAAGGAGTGGGATAGCTGGATCATATGGTACTTCTATTTCCATTTCTAGCTTTTTAAGGAAGTGCCAAATCGATTTCCAAAGTGGTTGTACCATTTTGCATTCCCACCAGTGGTGTGTAAGTGTTCCAGTCTCTCCACAACCTCTCCAGCATTTATTAGTTTGTGTGTTTTGGATTAATGCTAGCCTTGTTGGGGTGAGATGATATCTCATTGTAGTTTTGATCTGCATTTCTCTAATGGCTAATGATCGTGAGCATTTCTCCATGTGTCTGTTAGCTGCCTGAATATCTTCTTTGGCGAAGTGCCTGTTCGTATCCTTTGTCCATTTTTAAATTGGGTTATTTGTCTTTTTTTGGTTGAGGTTTTGCAGTATCTTGTAGATTTTAGAGGTTAGACGCTGATTGGATTTGTCATAGCCAAAAATTTATTCCCAGTCTGTAGGTTGTCTTTTGACTCTTCTGGTGAAATCTTTTGATGAGCATAAATGTTTGATTTTTAGGAGCTCCCAGTTATTTAGTCTCTCTTCTGGTTGTGCATTGTTAGTTATGGTTTGTATACTATTTATGCCATGTATTATGGCTCCTAGCATTGTCCCTGTTTTTTCTTCCGTGATCTTTATCGTTTTAGATTTTATATTTAAGTCTTTGATCCATTTTGAGTTAGTTTTTGTGCGTGGTGTGAAGTATGGGTCTCGTTTCATTTTTTTTGTAGATGGATATCCAGTTATGCCAGCACCATTCGTTAAAGAGACTATCTTTTCCCCATTTAACAGACTTTGGGCCTTTGTCAAATACTGGCTGCTCATAGGTGGATGAGCCTTTATGTGGATTCTCAACTCTGTTCCATCGGTTTATGTATCTGTTGTTGTACCAGTACCAGGCTGTTTTAACTGCTGTGGCGGTATAATAGGTTCCAGAATCAGGTAGTGTGAGGCCTCCTACTTTGTTGTTCTTCTTCAGTAATGCTTTACTTATCTGGGGCCTCTTCCCTTTCCATACGAAGCTAGTGATTTTTTTCTCTGCCTCATTAAAAAGTGCCGTTGGAATTTGGATCGAAATTGCATTGTATCTGTAGATGACTTTGGGTAGAAGTGACATTTTCACGATGTTGAGTCTGCCTATCCATGAGCAGGGTATATTTTTCCACTTATGTAGGTCTCTTTTGGTTTCTTGTGGTAGTGTCTTATAGTTTTCTTTGTGTAGGTCTTTTATGTCTCTGGTTAAGTTTATTCCTAAGGATTTTATCTTCTTGGGGGCTATTATGCATGGCACTGATTTGGTGATTTCCTTCTCGAAGTTCTCTTTGTTGATGTAGAAGAATCCAATTGATTTTTGTATGTTTATCTTGTATCCTAATACTTTGTTGAAATCTTCTATTAGTTTCAATAGTTTTCTTGTGGATTCTTCGGGATTTTCTGTGTATAAAATGATATCATCTACAAATATGGATAGTTTTACTTCTTCTTTACCAATTTGGATGCCCTTTATTTCTTTTTCTTGGCTTATTGCTCTGGCTAGGATCCGTAGGATTTTCAGTGGCTGAGTTTTCGGAAGTAGACCACCAGGCCTTTCTTCCGAAGTGCCTCTGGGTGGATTCCAACCTCCAACCTTTTGATGAACAGCCCAGTGTTAACCATTTGCACCACTGCTATGGATTGAATTATGTCTCCCCAAGATGTATGTCAACTTGGCTAGGCCATAATGCCCAGTATTTTGTGGTTGTCCACCATTTTGTGATCTAATGTGATTTTCCTGTGTGTTGTAAATCCTACCTCTATGATGTTAAGGAGGTGTGGGATTAGTGGCAGGTATGTTAATGAGGCAGGATTCAGTCTACAGGATTAGGTTGTGTCTTCAGTCAATCTCTTTTGAGATATAACAGAGAGAAATGAGCAGAGCAGAGAGGGACCTCATTAGCACTGAGAAAGCAGCGCCGGGAGCAGAGCGTGTCCTTTAGACCAGGGTTGTGCTGAGAAGCTCCTAGACCAGGGGAATATTGATGACAAGGACCTTCCCCCAGAGCCAACAGAGAGAGAAAGCCTTCCCCTGAAGCTGATGCCCTGAATTTGGACTTGTAGCCTCCTAGACTGTGAGAGGATAAATTTTGTTTGTTAAAGCCGTCCACTTGTGGTATTTCTGTTACAGCAGCACTAGATGACTGAGACAGCCACCCCAGGACTCCTGTTGGAACTCAGCCACGCCCGTTTGCTGGTGTGTTGTCTGTGGCTGCTTTCCACTGTAACAGGTGCTGCGGTGATGGCAGTAACAGAGACCGGCTGACCTGCAAAGCTGAAAATATATGCTCTCCAGCCTTTTATACAACAAGCACCTTGGGTGGCGCAAATGGTTATGCACTGGAGCGCTAGCGAAAAGATTGGCAGTTCAGCCCCCCCCCAGCGGTGCCTGGGAAGTCAGGCTGGCCATCTGCTTCTGAAAAGTCTCAGCCTTGAAGACGTTATGGAGCAGTTCTACCGTGTACGTGTTGGGACACCATGAGTCAGAATGTACTCAAGGACAACTAACCACAGCCACCACCTCCGAGGTGTGACCCGGGTCACTGCCTCTCCTCCTGATCTCTTTGTTCTGACCGGTTCACATCTCACTGCTCCTGTGAAGCCTGGGTTTCCACAATTAGAGTTCTTTATTTGATGTGAGACTTTGCCCCCAGTTAAAATGCTGATAACCCTGGGAGAGGCAAAGCACGGGACGTTGTCAGTTATGCATATACCTCAGTGTTGGAATAGAGTATTGCTGGCTCCCTCCCAGCAGAGATGGCGGAGGGGGCTCAGAGCCCAGGATATTGCAGCAAAGAGGGGTGTGGGGAGCCTCTGTGCATCTGGGGGAAGAAAGGCAGGAGATGGAGGCTGGATGCTCGAAGGACACCTTTCCTCGTAGCTACCTTTTGCCAGAGCCCTGTCTTACTACACCAGAGGCTGGGAGTGTTACCACAGCCGAGGCCGTCTCTGAATTGCTGTCAGCTACGGAGAGCTGCCTGGCCTGGCTTCTCCACCATTTAGCAGGGAGGTGGCAGCCACGTCCAGTGACTGTCCCCGTGGTGGCCCAGGGCACGGCCTGCAGCTGGAAAGGGGTGGAGCTGGGATTGGACCTGGGCAGTCGTCTTCCCGCCCTGGGGCTTAATTCTGTTCTCATCCTTCCCTGGAGAGAAGCCCCGGATGGATGCTGGCTTACCTAATGTGCTAACCCATTTCTTGTCTGTTTATCTGCTCTTTTGGATGGTTGCTTCTCCGCAAGCTTAAACAGGGGAATGTGTGGAGGGGATGTGACTAGATTTCTGACTTGCCCATGATACCTAGGAAACATTTTTTCCCAGAAACATCCATGTTTTGTTCCCGCTGTTTGAAGGTAAGGTTTGTCTGCTTGCTTTGATCTTGTTCACCTGAGAGATGGAGTGTGGAAAACCCAAGAAGATTCTGGGTCTAAAAAAGGAATTTCTGGCCTTTTCAAGTTATAGTTGAAGCTGACTTTGCCATGATAATTTGTGTGAGTATGCCAGGATGGAGACGGGTGATGCCACAGTATGGCGCAGTACTTTGTACTGGTTTCCAGGCACTGTCGTAACAAAATACCACGAAGTGGGTGGCTTATAAGAACAGAAATTTATTGTCTCACTTCTACTTCTGGAGGTTGAGATCAGTGTGTGGGCCATGTTGATTCCTTCTGAGGCTTTGAGGGAGAATCTGGTGGCTCCTGGCGATCTTGGCTTACAACCACAGCATCCCATGGCTTCCTCCTTCCTCTATCTCCCTGTCTCTGGGTCTTGTCTCCTTTTTTATAAGGACACCAGTCATAGGATTGGAACCCACCCTACTCCAGTGTGACTTCCTGACAACTGAACCGATAACATCTGCAAATCCCTGTCTCCTAACAGGGTCACGTTCCCAGGTCCAGGGGTTGGGATTTCAACATATCTTTTTGGGGGACCCTGTTCAACCCACAGTGTAATTGTATATTGTTTATTTTATTGTTGTACTTTAAGTGAAAGTTTACAGTTCAAGTTAATCTCTCATAAAAAATTTATACGTACATTGTTATGTGACCCTGATTGCTCTTCCTGTACTGTGACAGCACACTCCTCCTTTCCACCCCGAATTTCCCATGTCCATTCAACCAGCTCCTGACCCTCTCTGCCTTCTCATCTCACCTACCGACAGAAGCTGCCCATTTAGTTAGTCTCATGTATCTACTTGAGCTAAGAGGCGCACTCCTCACGAGTATCCCTTTATGTCCCACAGTCCAGTCCAATCTTTGATGAGTTGGTCTTGGGATTAGTTCTAGTTCTGGGTTGACAGAGAGTCCAGGGGCCACGACCTCTGGGGTCCTTCCAGTCTCAGTCAGACCATTAAGTCTGGTCTTTTTACATGAATTTGAGTTCTACACCCCACTTTTCTCCTACTCCATCAGGGACTCTCTGTTTTGTTGCCTGTCAGGGTGGTCATTGGTGGTTGCCAGGCACCATCTAGTTCTTCTTGTAATTATATATTGTTCTTGACAAACTTCAGGTGTTCCTTTGTAGACTTTTAAGGCCTTTTTACGCTGTCAGGGCAATTGGCCATATTTTTGATAGCATTGTTTCTGGGGGAGAACTATGCGTGAGTGAGAAACAGTGAAGGCATGGACTATATCCCACTTGTAACTTCAAGGCTCCTTCTTCAGATTTGTTCTTTCTGATGTGCATGATCGGAAGACAAAGCATTTTCTTACCAAAGCTGAGGTGTCTTTGGAAAGCGGCTTGCTTCCTTCCTTCTCAAGTCTTACATTTTCTTCCCTGACTTCTCAAAGAATGATTAAAGTATGCTGGAGGTATATGCCTCTCTCTTCTGATGAGGGAAGTGGTGTGGATAGGGGGCTGGGACGAAAGGGAATGAAAATCTGCTAGAGCGTAAAGGCAGCGTTGGCCGGCCTGGTGGTATTGCAGGCTAACTGCTTTAAAAGCTGCTCGGGCGATTGTGGAGTGGAAACACTCTTTTCTCTCCTGTCCTGCATGAGGAGACGATGCAGACATTCGTAAGGGAGGAGATGGCATGTGGCCCTTTGATCTCCTTGGTCTGGGGTAGTTCTTGGTAGGAAAGAGGCCGACAGGAACTCCCTGTTCCTCAGTCACTGTTCTCCTAGTTGGCCTTGATGGGTGGGGCCCATTACTGTAATCTTCCCACCACTCCAGCTAGTTCATCTCTGGTTTTCTTTTCTTACTCCTCATGATTCTCTGCCTGTACCTTCCTTTAGGTAACGACAAACTGGAATACATGTACACAAGATGCCAACGAGACAAGTAACAGGTTTATAACAAGAACTGTTGGACAGGATTTTTTAAGAGTCCACTAGCTGTCAAGTCAAACTCGTGCTGACCCCCGTGTGCACCAGAGTAGAACTGTGCTCTGTAGGGTTTTCAGTGGTCAGTTTGTTGGAAGTAGACTGCCAGGCCTTTCTTCCGAATTGCCATTACTGAACGGTCCCGAATCAGTTTGAAGCTCTGGACACAAGGACTGAACTTGTGATTTTGTTTCATTTTAGTTCTATAAATAACACCAGTGGGTTGCCGCTAGTGTATAGGGCAGCTCTGGTTAAGCAGCTGGATTGCTTGGGCTCCGTCTGACAGAAAGATGAGGGCTTGTCTAATATCCCAGTAGGATAGTTCTAGAGTCCCTGGGTGTTGCAGATGGTAACATGCTTCGCTGCTAACTGAAAGGTTGGAGGTTGGAGTTCGTCCAGAGGCACCTTGGAAGAAAGGCCTGGTGATCTTTCAAAAAATCAGTGATTGAAAACTCTGTGGAGCACAGTTCTACTCTGACACACAGGGGGTTGCCATGAGTTGGAATCAACTCCATGGCACTTGGTTGGGTTAACTGGTTAGGATAGTTCTCACATCAAAACCTCTAGGTGCTGCGGCGTGGAGGAAGGTGATTTAGGTGGGGTGGGGTACGTTATCCAAGGGTGATGGTAGAGGACCTGACAGAGGAACATAAAAGTTCAGCTGCTCACGCCTCCCATGCACTAATGCATGACTACTTGTATTTTATCTGTTTCTCTTTCTTATTACTACTTTGTAGACTACAGGAGTTTGAGACAATGTGGTTTTTCTTTTTGGTCCTACCATAAGCCTGGGAAAGTCATTTGCATTTATTCTTTTTATTTATTTATTATTGTACTTTAGATGAAGGTTTATAGGATAAGTAGTTTCTCATGAAACAGTACACATATTGTTTTATGACATTGGTTACCAACCCCAAGACATGTAAATACTCTTCCTTCTTGACCTTGGGTTCCCTATTACCAGGTTTCCCGTCCCCTCATGCCTTCTAGTCCTTGTGCCTGGGCTGGTGTGCCCATTTAGTCTCGTTTTGTTTTATGGTCCTGTCTAATTTTTGGCTGAAGGGTGAACCTCAGGAGTGACTTCATTACTGAGCTAAAAGGGTGTCCAGGGGCCGTACTCTGGGGGTTTCTCCAGTCTCTGTCAGGCCGGTGTTGTTGTTAGGTGCCATCGAGTTGGTTCTGACTCATAGCGACCCCACGTACAACAGAACAAAACACTGCCCGGTCTTGCGCCATCCTCACCCAATCATTGCTGTGTTTGAGCCCATTGTTGCAGCCACTGTGTCAGTCCATCTTGTTGAGGGTCTTCCCGTTTTCTATGGCCCTCTACTTTCCCAAGCATGATGTCCTTCTCCAGGGACTGATCCCTCCTGACAACACGTCCAAAGTATGTAAGTACATAGTTGTACTTCTTCCAAGACAGATTTCCAAGTCAGACCAGGAAGTCGGGGTGTGTGTGTGGCGGGGTGTGTGTGTGTGTGTGTGTGTGTGTGTGTGTGTGTGTGTGTGTGTGTGTGTGTGTGTGTGTGTGAGACCAGTAAGTTCGGGGTATGTGTGGGGGTGTTAGACTTTAGTTCTACATTTTTCTCCAGCTCTGTCTGGGACCCTCTATTGTAATCCCTGTCAGAGCAGTCAGTAGTGGTAGCTGGACACCATCTAGTTGTGCTGGACTCAGTCTGGTGTGTACTTGATAATTCTTTGTTAATTAATTAAGGAAAGCAGTCTCTAATGAAAAGCTGGAGAGTTCAAGTTCTGCTCATTAGCTTTGGGGGGAGACGGTAGGACATCTTCACTACAGAAGCACCTCTTCCATTTATTTCCTGGGCTTCTGTCTTTGAATAGCAAATATAAAAAAGATACCACTACCTCCCCCGCCCCCACCCCCCCCCCCCCCGGAGCCCTGGTGGCGCAGTGGTTAAGAGCTTGGCTGCTAAGCAAAAGGTTGGTGGTTTAAATCCACCAGCCACTCCTTGGAAACTGTATGGGGCAGTTCTACTCTGTTCTGTAGGGTTTCTGTGAGTCAAAATCGACTCGGATGGCAGTGGGTACCTTCCCCTTATCAAGCTCTTGATCGTCTCTGTTGACATTTAGCCTTGAGAGAGAAAGAGACCATCTGGAAGTTTCCATCGGGGAGTTGACTTTTCTGAACATGCTGAAAACGTGGCTTTCATTTTGTGAGCGCAGCCAAGAATTCTTCATGTGGTTTGGGATTTATTGGATACTGGGTTTTTAAGGAAAGATGCTCTTTCTCACCTGTATCTTCTACCCTTAATTCCATCCCACTCTCTAACCTGCCTTTAGCGCTAAGAAAACACAAACACAACAGAATTAGCAAAACCTGTGTTCTTGGTCCGGTCACCTATTACTATTCCCGTTTTTTTTCCTCCCTATCACACTTCTTCAGAGGAATCTTCCTCACCTTTCTGTCTTCACCCTTTATGCAAGCTAGCGCTCACCTCCACTTGAAACAACCTCTCTTTCCCAGCTCACGTGTAAACTTGGAGTTGAGAAGCCCACAGACTGTTCCAGCACATCTGCCTCTGCCCATCCCCGTGCCCACGGCAGCCACACTGGGCAGCTGGCTGGCCTTCCTGCATTACGGTCTCTGGGTCTCTGTTTGTCCTGATGCCCGTGGGGCTCTCCCCACACACCCATGCATGTACCCCGCCGGGACAGTAAGTACAGCCCTCTGGTACCCAGGCTGTGCACAGCTGGCTGCTTTATCTGCTCCATTGGCCCTTTTCTCCTGTCCCCAGAATCCTGGGTCTTTTGTGTGTGTGTGTGAACACTTTCAGCAGTCTGGCAAAGCCTCAGAGCCTCTTCAGAAGAACATTTAAAAATGTGTTAGAAGTAGGGTTGCAGAGGAAGCGGTTATAAATAGAGTTGTCAAGATAATAAAAACAAAATTAGTTTGTTAGATAGTAATACATGCTTTTTAAACATTTTAAATAACACAGTTTAATGGTAGGTTTAGGAGCCCCTGGGTGGGGCAAATAGTTAACACACTTGGCTGCTCATTGGAGGGTTGGAGGTTTGAGTCTACCCAGACATACCTTAGAAGAAAGGCCTGGTGATCGACGTCTGAAAAATCAGCCCTTGAAAACTTTATGGAGCATGGTTCTCCTGATACTCGTGGTATCGCTGTGAGTTGAAGTTGCCTTGAGGGCAACTTTTCTTTTCTTTTTTTAGTAGTGGGTTTAACTACTGCCGTAATTTCGAAGAAGTCATGAGTAGCAGCAATATTTTGAAGTATCTCGAACATGTGTGAAGTGACAGGGAAATTGCTACCATTTTTACTGATGAAGAACTCAGGGGTCTGCTAATACCACACAGCTTTGTTGCCTACAATTTTAATGTCACTGGGGAAAGGCTGGTGAAGATGAAGAAGTGACAGCCCCCCACCCCGTTCAAGTTCACTGAGTTGTGAACTTGAACCTGTGGGTACGTTTGCAGACGCATGGGAAGACTGACTCCCAGAACACAGGCGAAACTCTGCCTGTCACCGGGGCAGGCCTTTCCTGCTGCACCATTGGTTGTTAGCTGCCGACAAGTTGCCCCAACTCATGGCAACCCCGTCCAAAATGGAACATAACACTGCCCGGCCCTGTGCCATCCCCACGATTTGTGGTGGATTGGACTGTTCTGATCCATAGGGTTTTAAAAATTGTACTGTGGCAAACATATGTATAACAAATCATACACCATCTCAGCATGTACAATTCAGTAACACCGAGTGCATTCTTTTAAGTTGTATAACCATGCTCCGCTGTCTTTCACCAAATCATGTCACCACCATTAACGTGAAGTCACTGCCCCCTAAGCAGAATCTCCTGTCCCCCTCCCTCCCACCTCTGCTAACCACTAATAATGTTTCGTTTTTCTGTATTTGCTTATTTCATATGAGGGAGCTCATATAGTATTTGTTCTTTTGCGACCAGCTTCTTTTGATCAGCATAAGGTTTTCAGAGTTCATCCATGTTGGGGCATGCATCAGGACTTCATTTCTCTTCATGGCTGAGGAGTGTTCCATTGTGTATAGTCCACATTTTTTTAATCCATTTGTCTGTTGGACTGTATAGGGTTTTCATTGGCTGATTTTCAAAAGTAGATCACCAGGCTTTTCTTCCTAGTCTTAGTCTGGAAGCACCCCTGAAACCTGTTCAGCATCATAGCAACACACAAGCCTCCCTGATAGATGGTGGCTGTGCATGACGTTCATTGGCTGGGAATCGAACCCTGGTCTTCCGTATGGAAGGTGATAATTCTACCACTAAACCGCCATTGCCCCCTCTTCTCTATTACCTTCAGCTAAAATTCCTACCCATCAGAAATGCTCACCTTGTTGACGGCTGCCTTTCCTCCCACCTACTCCTTTATTCACTCAACAAATATTTGACTGTTTGGTAAGTGCCACCCTAGGTACCAGGGATACAACAGTGAACAAAACATTTGAGGTTTTTGTTGCCATGGTGCACGGTGCCCAGCTGGTGAGGGAAAGAAAAGCAAATACGTACCTCCAAATGTTACTCAGTTACAAGAGTGATGAGTGTGATGGGGGATCCAGATGGCAGTGAACATCCGTTGTAGGGGTGTCCTATGTAATCACTGAGGGAGGGAGATTTCAGACAGGATTTGAGGAATGGGTGGAGGGGATGGGACTGCTGAATTACTTAACCAGCTCATGCAAAGGTCTTGGGGCGGGCTGTGCTTTGTAAGAAATGGTGAGAAGTCTAGAGCGGATGAGCAGAGGGAGAGAGTGGCCAGGGGTGCCCTACTCCTACCGCTGTAGGCTGGTATCCTGAGAGCATCAGGCAACTGTTGGCCGAGGGGCACAGCCAGGTGTGCACTTGGAGGCCAGCCCTTGCGCTCGGGGAAAATGAATGACCCGGAGGGAATTGAGAATAGAAGTGGGTTGACCAGTTGGCGCCTACTGGGGTGTTTTCTTAGGGGTGGTAACTTGGCCCGGGAGTGACCTCAGAAATGAACAGAAGGACATCCGTTACAGACAAGACTGCAGGATTTATTAGGTTTCTTGATTTCCATTTATCATGTGGGGTTTCCCTCCACTCGTCTCTGTTTCCATTGAAACCTAAACACTATTCAACACACTATTTATGTTCCAGTCTCAAGGTACAACTGTTTTTATACTCCTTCTAATTCCCTATTAGATTTGAGGTCAGAGTCTGTTTTACTTGCTCTGGATATTCAAAACATTATACACACTTGTTGGATTGAACGTATGGTTTTTTTGGATCCTGCGTTCTTGGGGTCTGGGCAGATTTCTCAATAAGAAAAGTGAAAACGTAACTATAGCTTGTATCGGGAAACGCTGTGGGAACACACGAGACGCATACTGTGTGGAAAAACCTCTTACGAGGTCTTTCCCAGAGTATCCAAGTGGTATAGAGTTGCTTAAGCAGTAGAAGTTTTGGTAAGATTTACATTATAGGGTTTTACTTTTTAAAAAGAAAATTTCCAGATTTTAATGGAAACCTTTCAGCCTCTTGGGTGTTGTTGTGCCTTTGGCTCTGTGCTGTTTAAGATAATGGATTGTGAGCAGACGGAAATAGCCCATTTCGTCTGTAATATAAATGTGTGTTGGTATTTAAAGTGCCCGTGACACAGAAAACAATCCCAGTGTGGCCAGCGTTTTAAATAGCTAGGTAAATCAAGTGTTTTGACATGCATATCACTCTTAGTATTTTTCCTTATTTGTTGGCACCGAGAAAATAATTTCTTCCCAGAGAGATTTTGTTTTAAAACAGCCCCCAAGACTGGTCATGTTAGGTGCATGGGAACCTTCCTGCCTTATTTTTGCTTCTAGTCCTGTTTTCTGTGTCAGAAATAAGATGAATGTGTGCAGCTGCTCCCAAGGTTCAAAATGAAGGTGTGTTTGTGTGTGAATGAGAGAGTCTGTGTATGTGTATGAGAGAGAGGTATATGGCTGTCAGGGAGAGAACGGTGTGTGAGAAGTGTGTGTTTGTGTGATAGAGAGAATGTATATGTACATGGATGTGTGTGTGTGAGACAGAGTGTATATGTGGGGGTGTGTCAGAAAGAATGTATGTCTGATAGAGAATATGTATGTGTGAGAGAACTTGTGTGAGAAGTATGCGTATGGGTGTGTGTGTGAGATTTGTGAGTGAGAATGTGTGTGTGTGAGAAATATGTGTGTATGGGGGTGTGTGAGATTTGTGAGTGAGGATGTGTGTGTAATAGAGGTATGTGTGTATGGGGGTGTGTGAGGGAGATTTGTGAGTGAGGATGTGTGTGTGAAAGAAGTATGTGTGTATGGGTGTGATGTATGAGAGTGTGTGTGAGAAACGTGTGTATGGGTGTGAGAGAGACAGACTTGTGAGTGAGGATTGTGTGAGAAAAGTATGTGTGTATGGGTGTGTGTATATATGGGGGTGTGTGTGGGAGAGAGAAGTGTATGTGGGAGAAGTGTGTGTGTGAGAGACAGAGAGAGGGTTAGAGAGAACACAGCCTCTTTCTGCAAACTCATTTGGCTCACTCTCTGGAAATCTGGTTCCGTGAGCCTTGTAGAACAGCTTCCTCATGCATTTTGGGGTGGGAAGTGGAGATGTATTCAAAATAAGTAAACAAAACTTGCTGATTGCCTAAATTAACAGGATAGACTATATTATCTTTCATAGATTAAGCCTACTGGACCGCAGATCCAAATTTTTTCCCCCGTTCTTTTCTTGAATCCTCTCTGAGCAGAAGATAGATTTCAGGAAGGGTTAGAATAAGTAAGTTGGGAGAAGTATTGATGAATATCCGGTACAGCCTTTTCCTTTTGTAGATGTGGAAACTGAGGGAGGCAGATGCTGAGTGACCTGCCTGGCTGCTGTGGTCACACAGGGCTCATGCTAGGACATAACTTTCCTGGCTCTTAGCCCCCTGATCTCTTGTTGACAGTAGGGGTTGGCAACCTTTTTCTCTAAAGGGTCAGATAGTACGTATCACTTTAGGCTTTGAGGGTTAGACAGTCTGTTTCAGCTGCTCGACTTTTCAACTCTGCCATTGTGACGTGGAAACAGCACACGAGCAAATGAAGGAGCCTGGCTATGGTACAGTAAAACATTTTTTATGGATGCTGGCATTTGAATTTCATATAATTTTCACACATCATGAAGTATCTTTTTCCTTTTTATTTTTTAAGCCATTAAAAAAAAAAATGTGTAAAACCCATTCTTGGCTTGCGGGTTGGTTGTACATAAACAGTCAGGGGCTGGATTTGGCCCGTGGGCCGGAGTAGGCCAAACTCTGATTTGTGTTATTTCTTCACGTTGATAAGAACAACCAGGTGATATGGTTTCCTGTTATTTATAAACAGCAGTGTGTCTCTGTACAGGGTGGACGAGAATGTGGACTAATCATGTTTGTACAACTGCCTTTGTGTTACAAGTGGCCATATTCTGCAGGTCACAGATTTTGGGCAACAAATAAAGAGATGCAAAAGGCTTTATGGCTTAATTTGCTCAAAGTTGTACAAGACAGGGAGTGAATAAAGGGTAGAGATACGGTTGTTAAGCACAGCAGCGTTTCCCACCGTACTTTCATCTCCCAGCCTGTGTAGATTTAACTACTCCATTTGCTACCATTTAAAAATTGTATTTAAATGAAAATAGATAAATATTTGAAAATAGACTTTCTTTTGTTATTTAAAGTCATTTTTAACTTCATGTGGTTTCCCAGGAATTGTCCTAATTGAAGGAAGTCTTAGGAATCTAAGGAGCCCCGGTGACACAGTGGTTAAGCTCTCGGCTGCTAACCAAAAGGTCGATGGTTTGAAACCACCAGCAGCTCCTCAGGAGAAAGATGTGGCAGTCTGCTTCTGTGGAGATTTATAGCCTTGGATACCCTATGGGGTCGCTGTGAGTTGGAATTGACTCGATGACAGTGGGTTTGGGTTTTTTGGGTTTTAGGAATATGCATTATCTAATTTCCCCACTTAGAAAGTAAGGCTGTTCTTCAGAGTCCCTAAGATGCACTTGGAACATTAAATATAAATTTTAGGGTAATAGCATCTTGATTAAGCGACAGTGTCTCCAAAATGGAAGACTTCTGTCAGATTAAGCAGGAGAACCAAGAATGGTGTCTTGCTCTGCCTTTCTAGACTTCCGCAGGCTCTCCTCACTTGTCTAGGTGTGACTCTTGAGCTCCTGAGAAGGCGACCCCACTGCTGCCAGGTGAGTTTTCTGGGAAGCTGTCTCTGAGATGGGGATTAGCCTGCAGGGTGGATTGGGAGAGGGCTCTCAGCATCAATACCTGGGCATGGGCGAGGTAGGAGGAGGCAGGATTGGGCAGAAGGAGAAGCTGGGCTTCCAGCCCCAGGGAAGCTCTGAGGCTGGGGTTGCTTCCTGAGTTGTCCTGACTCAGCTCAGGGGGCTGGGCCTTTCTAACACCCACCACTGACCATTCACTGGGGCCTGAGTTGGGGTGAAGGCAGTTCTTGAAGGACACCCTCTGCAGTTGGGGGCAGGGGAAGCCCTGACGCCACCGGTGCCGTTGAGTTGATACCTACCCATAGTGACCGCATGGGCTTTCTTGGCTGTCATCTTTATGGGAGTAGATTGCTAGGTCTGTCTTTTTTCTTTACTTCTGAAAAATCAGCCGTTGGAAACCCTGTGGCGCAGAGTCTTGCTGTGACACGTGGGGTTGTCATGAGTCACAGCTGACGCAACAGCAGCTGGTACTGGTTTAACTGGGGTTATGAGGTGCAGGGTGAAAACCTTCAGGGGACACCTTCTTCATTCCAGAGTCCTTTCCTCCTCAGTAACCTGGAATACGTGGGTTAATGTCTAGAAATACACCAAATCACGGTGTAAACGAACCCCAAAAAACAATAGGAAACCTCATGAATGTGGAGAAAGCACGGATGATGTTGTCTCGTTTTAGGAGATTTGAAAAGGAGATTTAAAAAAAAGGAACATGATAAGGATTCTGTTTTAGTCTGAAGCTTCCAATATGAAAAACACAATAAACTGAAGTCTGAAAGCCAGATGTTTTTTTTAAAGTAACATAGGTATGTTTTCTCTCAGTTTTCTCCTTGTGTTAAACTGATTAGCTTCTGGGTCTACTTAATATTGTGGAGGACATCAAGTCTAGAAAACTGTCTTCATTTTATTATAATGATTTTTCTTCTGCATCCAGCTTTGTCTGCTTCTAATATATTGGCAGAAATTTAAGCGTTTTCTCAAAAATTTCCAGCATAATTTAAAAGCAATTAAATCAAATTCAGTTACTAAATTTGTAGTGATTATCTGGATAAATTATAGCTTGAGATTCAATTTATATTAAAACTTACATACTTAATGAACAGACCACATCATACAGTTTTATGCTGTTAAATTATCCATGGCTTTAAAGCTGTAAAACATCTTTTTTCTTAAATAAAAAATACAGCCTGTTTCCATTTTTTCCTCCAAAAAAATTTATATTTTTCTTTCAGAATAAACGGGGGAGGAATCCCCTAGCCTCTCAATTTTAAGGAATTAATAGTTGTCTCCCAGATAATTTTCATTTATCAGGGTTGATCTTAATCTGTGGAATCCTAAAATGCTACAGGAGGAAGATTTTTCTGGTAAAATATGTGTATGTTTATATATTTTTAAATGGCACATTCTACGCATTCCTTAATAGCTACCCATACCAATTGCTGTCGCGTTGACCCTGACTCAGAGTGACCCCATGTGTGTCAGCATAGACTTGTGCTCCATAGGGTTTTCATTGGCTGATTTTTGGAAGTAGATCACCAGGCCTTTCTTCCTAGTCTGTCTTAGCCTGGAAGCTCCACCAAAACCTGTCTACCATGGGTGACCCTGCTGGTATTTGAAATACTAGTGGCATAGTTCTAGCGTCACAGCAACACCCAAGCCACCACAGTAGGATAAACTGACAGACAGGTGGTGGTACATGTGGCTAGTGGCCACCATATTGGACAGCACAGCTGTAGCTCATTCAAATAATAGACCTGGGGACCCAGCTTGGGTAGGGAAGCAAGTGAGCTGGTGGGCTGGGACTGGGGGCCTTGTGTTTGTGAGGCCACACGTGGGAAGTTGGAGTCCAAAAGGGAATTGCAGAGTTAAAGGTTCTGGAAGGGAAAGCCATCATCTGTATGACAGGGACAAGGCCCAAGGTGTGCATTTTTGAGGAGGCCGAAGTGCTCGTGCGGTCAGGGTCAGTGGCCTTGAGACGCTGACGGGAGGAGTTTGTTAAGCGTTAACTGCTCGGGACGTTTATGCTGTGTTTGTCTGCAGATTCGGTTAATAATTACAAAACTCTGATTATGGAGACTGGAGATTAGATTTCATCTGTCTGGGTTTTCCCTGCCAAAGGCCCAGGTCCCAGTGGTGGTCATGCTGCTCTGTGTTTTAATAGCTTCAGCCTGGCTTATGTTGCTTGATAACATGACAGCAATGGCAGATTAGCCTTAGGTCTGATTGGCTGTACCTACGGCCACCGCCATTATAGGCCATTGAGTTGACTCTGGCTCACGGCAACCCCATGTGGGTCAGAGTAGAACTGTGCTGTGTGGAGTTTTCAGTGGCTGACTTTTCAGAAGCAGATCACCAGGCCTTTCTTCCAAGGTGTGGACCTGAACCTTCAACCATTTGGTTAGTAGTTGTGTGCATTAACTGTTTGCATCACCAGGGACTCCATTAGCCGTCTGCTTGTATTTGTACGTACACCCTTTTCCTGGGAGTTGTTAGATAGTAACAAATTTTTTTTAAAAGCACTGACTTTAAATACCGGTTGACCAAAGAAAACTTTGGTTAAAGGACTTTTTTTTTTTTTTTAAATGTCTACAGCCCTCAAATTCAGAAGCATATAAAATCATCTGCATCTACAATGGTGGAGTAGTCATTAAGAGCTGTGGCTTTAAACCAAAAGGTTGGCCGTTTGAATCCACCAGGCGCTCCTTGGAAGTGTTATGGGGCAGTTCTGCTCCATCCTCTAGGGTCGCTATGAGTTGGAATCGACTCGACGGCAGTGGGTTTGGTTTTTGGTTTGGTTGAGACATTCGGTTGTACCAGGCCTCCTCCCTCTCGTCCTTGAAACTCAAGACTGTACTTCAGAGCTCGTCTCTTTGGTGGTTGAATTGAGAACTGATGTTCTCATTCTCACTCTCCTGAAAAACACCTGTCCTGTGGCTCATGCTTCGTACTTTCCTCTTAGGAAAGGGTTGGTAGGAGCTTCCAGCTCTGCCTTTATCCATTTCCTGCGTGATGTGCGTTCCTGTTTTTTCATCTGTTGGCGGGCTTTGGTGGGCATCGGGTGTCCGGAGCCTCAGAGCGTGGTGATTATCCACCAGTGAACCTCAGGTCTGCGTTATCGACCTTCGGGAGTTCAAGGGTAGTTCAGGGTGGCTGGGGCAAGGTTATATGGCCATGAGCCAGGTGTGTGTGTGCCTGGTGGGAAGAAGCAGAGGTGAGGCACCTCCCCTCGCACCAGACAAAGCCTCAGGGCAGCGGGACACTCGGAGGGCCTAGTACTCCATTCCCACCAAGGCTGCTGGGAGCACAGTGCCTGTGGCCTGTTAGGGTTAACGGGGCGGAAGACACTGAGAAGAAGCAGTGGCAACCATTTTCTCTTTCTTTTTTCAATTTTATTGTGCTTTAGGTGAAAGTTCACAGCTCCAGTTACTTTCTCATTGAATATTTTGTACACATATTGTTTTGTGACAGTCCCCACGATGTGTCAGCACTGTCTCCCTTTTCCCTTTCCTCCCTGGGCTCTCCGTGTCCATTTGTCCAGTTTTTCTCACACGTGTGATTGTTTGTTCTATCGGCCTGTCTGATCTTTGGCTGAAAGGTAGGCTTTGGGAGTGGCTTCAGTTCTGAGTTAGCAGGGTGGCTGGGGGCCATAGTCTCAGGGGTTCCTCCAGTCTCTGTCACATCAGTAAGTCTGTTTTTTTTTTTTTTTTTTCTTTTTGTTTTGTGAATTTGAATTTTATTCTGCATTTTTCTCCTGCTCTGTCCAGGACCTTTCTTTCTTTTTTTAGGGGGTGGCGGGGGGGGGAGGGGGCGGAATTAAAGTGTTTTATTTCTTTGTTTTAAAAAAAAAAAAAAAGCCAACTTCCCAAGAGTGGTTTAAAGAGGGCTTGCCTTGTTCTTCTCTTCATTTAATTTACAATATGGAGCAAACATCTTTTCTATGGCTTGGCAAATTGTCATACTCTTTTAAGTTTGGAGCCCTTGTGACATAGTGGTTAAGAGCTATGGCTGCTGACCAAAAGGTCCATAGTTTGAATCCACTGGCCGCTCCGTGGAAGCCCTATGGTGCAGTTCTGCTCTGTCCTGTTGGGTTGCTATGAGTTGGAATCGACTCCACGGCAGTGGGTTTGGTTTTTTTTCCCCCGAGTTTGAATCTGCTCTCAACATTTTGTCCTTTGTACTTTCATTGCCGTAAAATATCTCCAAGCGTCCTTTTTTTTGACAATCTTGGTTTCTATGCCTTTGTTGTGGATTTTAGTGGCTGCTATGAGGAAAATGATAGATTGTGTTGGGGGGAGAAGAGGACCATCCGTACTCATGGTGTGGTTGTTGAGACGCCCAGAGAGTCGATCTCGCAACTATCATGGCGGTCTTGTGGCTGGACGAAGGTCAAGGCGGGAGGGAGATTGCACTGTCCTTGGGGTGATTCCCATCAGACTGGCCTGTGGCCCCACTGTTACACAGCTGTGGGACCTTAACCTCTCTCAGCCTTGGTGTCCTCATCAGGAGAGTGGAGTTGACAGTGTCTGCTTTAGGAGGTTGTTATGTGGAGTGGCATGAGGTTATGTGTGGAGACCTCAGCACATGGGTGCTTGGGAAAGGTTAGTTTCTGTTGTAAATTTGGGATATTCTGTGATGATCCCTGCTGCCCTTTTCTCCTCACAGCGAACTTCTGCTTACTCCCTAAAACTTTGCTGAGATGTCTGTCACCTTCTCCTGGAAGCCCCCCACCCCCAAGTCTCCCACCCAGGTAGCTTCTGTGCTCCTTGTCAGTGTTGTAATAATAAACGCTGAGATAATTTGTTATAGCACTTCTCTGTTGTTTTACAGTAGTCTTTATGTGTGTGTATGTGTGTGGTGAGTGTGTATATAAGAAGTCCCTAGGTGGCATAAATGGTTAAGTGCTTCACTACTAGCTGAAGGGTTGTGGTTCAACCCCACCCAGAGGTGCCTGGGAAGAAAAGCCTGGCAATCTGCTTCTGAAAGGTCACAGCCCTGAAAACCAACCCTAGGGAGCAGTTTTACTCTGCACATATGGGGTCACTGGGAGTCAGAGTGAACGGCAACTAGCAACCACCAAGTATCTATATAACAAACGTTTACCATTTCAACACTGTTGTTTGCTTTCTTTCATTTTATTTTTCTGTAATTGTGGTAAACAGATAGGTAACAAAACCTTTGCCACTGCAACACAGTGATACGAAATGTGGTCATCGTGTTGTTCAACCATCACCATTAACCATTCCCAGATGTTTCCATCCCTTAGTCAACTTTTTTTACATGTAGTGACATTAATTGCGTCTGTCATGTTGTACAACCCCTACCACCATTTGTGATAGTCGTTCTGATAGTCTTTACTGTATCTGTCTCCCCACCAAACTGGACTGGGTGTCACGGCCAGGGGTGTGTCATATTCATCTTTGTAGTCTGCTCCTAGCCCGGAGCCTGGCTTGTGGGTGTAGTGCTCAGTAAAACGGGTGTAGACAGGCTGGGTGAGTCTTCCCTCCCCCTCCACTACTGGGTCATGGGCAGGGCATTCCTCAGTCAATTGCAGAAAGATAATAGGCTGAGATGTGGCACTAGACCGACCCATTGGGCTTGGGAAGGTGCCAGGGGACAGATTTCGCTCTGGGTGGGGTTCTGAAGGACATCCATAGTTGCAGGCAGAACAAGGATATCCAGAGGCCTTGTAAACATACATCAGGTGGTAGTTACAATGCAAGAAACATTTGGCACAAGAAGTGGGGTGGTCTAACGTGAAATGATGGGGCCGTTACACACTGTGGGGCTCCTGGGTGTTGCAAATGGTTAAGTGCTTGCTTGGCTGCTAACCAAAATGTTGGCAATTCGAATTAATCCAGAGGTGCCTCAGAAGAAAGGCCTGGTGATCCACTTTCAGAAAACCAGCCACTGAAAACCCTCTGGAGCACAGTTCTACTCTGACACACATGGGGACGCCATGAGTTAGAGTCGACTTGAGGGCAGGTGGTGGTGGTGGTGGTGGTAGTTCTACACTTTGAGCAGAGGTAATAATAGCATAATAGCAACTAATCATCATCGTCACTGTCCTGTATGTCAGACGTAACATTTAACTGAGCACTCACCATGTGCCAGGCAGGATTCGGGGCCTAGAGGGATAAGTGTACTGAGTAGATTATCGAGACAAAGAAACAACATGGCGGGCAAGTTACCAGAACTTTATACATAGGTGGCAGCTGAGTCAGAGGAATGAGGCGTGCTGGGGCCTGGTCATTATAACCAGAACATGGTCAGAGCCAGCCTGGCTACTGGCTTCCCAATGCCCTGCTGGTTGGCTGGGGTTTGTTTTCAGTCAGCTGGGGAGGCCGAAGGGGAGCCAGATAGGAACCACAGACCAGAAGGGCCCTGCTCCTGCATTGGAAACCGAGTCTTCTGTAGGCTTGCCTTCTTATACAGTTAGCCTTGCGCTAAGTGGTTAAATGAAAAACTCTGGGCTCCTTAGCACAGACTAGCAGCCGAGGAGAGTGAAGTCAGAGGAAATTGTTTACAATTACATTTTTTTTTTTTTTTTTTTACAATTACAATTGTTTACAATCCCCTCAAATACGTGCTAATTTAGAAGCAGCACAAAGTGTTTTATATTAACATTTGACAGAAGAACTAAGTGCCTCACAAACAAGTCTAAATTCAGTGCTTTAGATGGGATTATTTTTTCCCCATAATTTTTAATAAGGATAAAAATGGGAGAGAAGATGCTTATGAATTTACTAATGCTTTGAGTCTTCTTTGGAAAACCCTCCAACTTTGTGGCAGGCCCTAGGGAATATTATCCTGCACTGTTTGTCTCCCCTCTTTTATTGTCTGTAAAGGATATACAAGTGTTCTTTTGTTTTTTAAATTACTGTAATCAAGTAGAGTGGGTGGCAGTAAAGGTTTTGTTTGAGCCAACCTAACGGCTCCGTGGAAGGAAAGGCCTGGTGATATGCTTCTGTAAAGATCACAGCCAAGAAAGCCCTATGGAACATAGTTCTACTTTGTAACACGTGGGGTGGCCGTCAGTTGGGGGTCTACTCCATGCAGCTAAGAACAACAATAGTCAAGTTAATACTACAGTATTAATACCCCTCCGCACCTGTTTCTAACTCTGCTTCTCCTTTCTGATTGGAAATAAAGGCAAAAGGTACTTTTTGTTGGCTGGAGTCAGTAACAAAGAGTGAACTTTGCTTTCACAGGGGAAGGAAGGAGCTTGGAAATCCAACTATATCAAGTCATTGCTGTTGAGTCGATTCTGACTCACAGTGACCCTATAGGACAGAGTAGTAGAACTGTCCGATAGGGTTTCCAAGGCTGTAATCTTTATGGAAGCAGACTGTTACATCTTTCTCCCGCGGAGCCACTGGTGGGTTGAAATTGCCAACCTTTTGGTTATTGGCCGAGCACTTAATCACTGCACCACTAGAGCTTCTTCAGCCGTATCAAAACAAAACAAAAAGCCAACATGTTGTTTGGTGGCACTGAACTGTAATTAACTGTATAAATTCAGTTTTGTAGGCCATAATGGTGCATTCAGTTGGTTTGTTCTTAAGTGTTTTATTCATTCAGAGCGAAGCATCTACTGTAGAAAAGTCAGTATGTGTTGTGCCTCTGCTACAATGTGGCTGTTGTTGAGTGCCATTGAGTCAGTTCCGACTCATAGTGACTCTCTGTGCCTGGGTACAACTGCTGTCCCCTAGGGTTTCCTAGGCTGTAATCTTTTTGTTGTTGAAATGCCAGCTGCTTTTAATATAGGAGACAGCTGGGGAAGGCAATGTAGTGTTTTTCATAGTTAAAATTTTCAATTTTGTTGTTATTAAAAAGGTATTTTACTATTATTTTTTATTATACTGTAGATGAAGGTTTACAGAACAAACGAGCTTCTCATTAAACAGTACATACATTGTTTTGTGACCTTGGTTACCAACCCCATGATATGTCCACACTGTCCCTTCTCGACCTTGGGTTCCCTATCATTAGCTTTCCTGTTCCCTCCTGCCTTCTAGTCCTTGCCCCTGGGCTGGTGTGCCGCTTTAGTCTCATTTTGTTTTATGGGCCTGTCTAATCTTTGGCTGAAGGGTGAACCTCCGGAATGAGTTCATTACTGAGCTAAAAGGTGTCTGGGGGCCATACTGTCAGGGTTTCTCCAGTCTCTGTCAGGCCAGTAAGTCCGGTCTTTTTTTGTGAGTTAGAATTTTGTTCTACCTTTTTCTCCAGGTCAGTCCAGGACCTTCTGTCGTGATCCCCGTCAGAGCTCAGTGGTGGTAGCCGGGCGCCATCTAGTTGTACTAGACTCAGTCCAGTGGAGGCCGTGGTAGTTGTGGTCCATTAGTCCTTTGGCCTAATCTTCCCCTTGTGTCTTTGGTTTTCTTCATTCTCCCTTCCCGAAGGAAGCAAGGTTAAGGTGGTGAGGGCGGTAAGGTTTTTCCTCTGGGGCGGCTTTTCCTAAGAATGGCTGCTCTAGGTTGAGCTTGTGGGTCTGATACAATTCACCATTATCAATCTGGTTTCCCTTGGGGAGCTAGTGCTGTCCCTTGGAAGAAGAAAATTATGGGTACTCTGACACACTTTGTCTCCAGGGAAACCAGAGTGGTGACATTTGTCATCTAAGGAGCTGGTCACTGACCTTGAGTGAGGGGAGCGGAATACAGAAAATAGTCTGCCGACGTAACTAGTGTTTAAACTCATTCTGTTTAAAAGGGTGAGCTGCTGTTCTTAAAAGAATCACACCTGTGCTTCCCACCCCCAACCCCTCCCACTGCACTGGTGGGAGGAGTTGTTTGTCTTAAGGAGTTGGGCGTGTTCCTCCAACTCTTACTACCACTAAACATTGTAGGAAATGTGTTTAGATGCTGTGGTGAATTACTTAAAAATACTCCAAACTCCTGTTAACCATTAGGTATTTGCTCAGTCCTCCACCCGTCTGTGAGTTTATGGTACTGTGGTGGCTTGCGTGTTGCTGTTGCGCTGGAGGCTCTGCCACCGGTATTTCAAATACCAGCAGGGTCACCCATGGTGGACAGGTTTCAGCAGAGCATCTAGACTAAGACTAGGAAGAAAGGCCTGGTGATCTACTTCTGAAAATCAGCCAGTGAAAACTCCATGGATCACAACAGAACATTGTCTGATACAGTGCTGGAAGATGAGCCCCCTAGTGTGGAAGGTACTCAAAATACTCAATGGCCACGTGGCAACGATGATCTAGAGCATATCAGTGATGGTGAAGATGGTACAAGACCAGGCAACGTTTTGTTTTGTTGTATGTGGGGTCGTCACAAGTCAGAGCCTACCTGACAGCATTGCCCACCGCCAGCATTTGCTCAGTGAACTTCTATTCTCACCTGGGAAGGTGGCCTTAGTGGAGAGCTTGGGCACAGTCTGTAGGAAAGCAGTGAGACTGGAAAAACTGGTCCAGGTTTCCACTTTGAGGTGCTCAAGGTCACCTGAGTGCTCCCCCACCTTCCTGAACATGGAGAAGTGGGGGAGGGTTAGCCTGCCTGCTCACAAGGGGAGACTCCAGAGAGACCAGGAAAGTTCACTTAGCTATTAGGCTCTGCACAAACGCCGTGTGTGTGCTTAAACCAACAGTAATTGAACTTTTTTCCAAGATTAAGACTGACTTAAGTAGGCTATTTTTTTGCTGAAGGCAAATAGTAGCCAGGTGGGACTGGTGTATGGAGCGGAATAATTTGGTTAAACCTGGGGTTTCTGCAGTTCTCCCCCTACCACCTTATATTTTGAAAAATTTCAAAGCCACAGAAAAGCTTCAAGAACAGATGCATCACTTGTTAACATTTTGTTGAATTTACCTTCTCTCTGTCTCTGTAGTTTTCCTTATCTTTATTTTTTTACTCCTTCCTCCTTTTAGTTTATTTTTTTAGCTGAACCTTTGGAGGGTAAGTTGTACATGTCAGCAGCCATGTCTTCCGAGGACAAGAACTTTCTTCCACACAACTATAATTCTGTTGTCACACCCAAAGGATTCAGTGTATTTTATTATTAATATGTACAACACAGTATATTCTATCAGATATAATTGCTATAAATTGGTATCGTAGAGATATAATATAAATATCTCTGGTCATTTGATCCAGTGTATAATGTAGGATCATGCAGTGTATTTGGATTGTTAAATCTCTAGTCTCCCAGCTTCCTTCCCTGACACTGGCAGTTTTGAGGTAGATTTGTCTGATTGTTTCCTTGAGATTAGAGTTTTTGGCTGCATTGGTGGTGATTACACCTCCCCTGGGGAGGTTCATAATCTCATCCTTGAGCCTTAGTGAGGGTGTAGCCACCAGATCTTGCCCTTGGAAAGCACCTTTTTCTCTTGGTGTAATCAGTGAGTAATCTGTGGTGTGTGATTTAGGATAATATGAGAGCCGTTATTCCCGGTCCTAAAATGTGACCCAGCTGGAGCTGGACTAACAAGGACACATCAGCTGGGCCCTGAGGTATAAAGACAATAGCCAGCACAATCTTGGAAAACATTTTTTAGGGAAACTTTCACATAAACAAATCATAAAACTCAGCACTAATGACCCACATAGTTTCTACTCTTACCTTTTTTTTTATTAGCCTTTAATGAATAGGAAGATTTGTTGGACCAGCGAAGACCCCTCCTGACTGTCCTTACCGAAACCTGTACCAATGATTGTTAAAAAGACAATCCAAAATGTAGGATCACAGTTTCTAGCCAACCTGTGAAAAGGTGAAGCTTTCCATTGTTTTGCCCATTTGTAATGTTAGTATATACTTACGGTTCTGTAACGTTGCTGGGACTTGGACAGACATGGCTCTGGCAGTGTGCTTGTCCGTTTTCCCACTTTTGTCTGTTTTGCAATTTCCTTGGATTCGGGCAGACATTAGCTCTGGCAGCATGCTTGTCTGCTTCCCACTTTGGCCTTTTTGAATATGTGCCGAATAGAACTTTACTTTTGCTTTACTGTGGGGTGTTTTTACCCTGCAACAGGTGTGGTGACTTGGAGATGGTGTGACTGGCCTGTTCCCCACAGTTGTTTTCACGCAGTGCTTCTTGTGTCCATTAATTGTTGTGTTTAGTTGCCTTTGAGCCCGTTCAGACTCATGGCCACCTTATGTACAAAAGAACTAAACTTGGCCTGGTCCCGTGTCATTCCCACAGTCCCAGCATGTTCAAGCCCATCCTTGCGTCTTTTGTGCCAGCCCATCCCACCAAGGGTCTCTCCCTCGCCCTCACTGGCGCTCGGCTTCACCACACACAGTGAGTGTCCTCCTCCGGCGAGTGATCCCTCCTGATGACGTGTCCAAAACTCACTGCCTGTTTTTGTACGGCCTTCCAGCTAAGAATGGTTTTGACATTTTTAAATGGTTGGAAAAATTAAAAGAATACTTTGTGACACATGAAAATTGTATGAAATTCAAATTTCAGTGTTCGTAAACAAAGTTTTGAATTTTTTTCGATAAAAAGTTTGTGGAAATTTCTTTCTTCTTGTGATTTAAGTTGCTGTTGTTAAGTGCCATGTAGTCAATTCCAACTCATAGTGACCCCATGTGACAGAGTAGAACTGCCCCATAGGCTTTCCTGGGCTGTAATCTTTACTGCAACAGATCTCCAGATCTTTCTCCCATGGAGCCGCTCAGTGGGTTCAAACCGCCTGCCTTTCAGTTAGCAGCTGAGGGCTTAAGTGTTATTCTACCACGGCTCCTTTGTTATATGAGTAAGTATGCACATAATTTCCTCGATTTTGCCACTTAGGCTGCCACGCCTAAAATATTTACTCTCTGGCCCTTTCCGTGGTGACCCCATGTGACAAACTAGCACTGCCCTATGGCGTTTTCTAGGCTGTAATCTTTATGGGACAGATCGCCAGGGCTTTCTCCCATGGAGCCTCTGGGTGGGTTCAAACTGCCAGCCTTTTAGTTAGCAGCTGAGCGGATTAACCGTTTGAGCCACCGGGGTTCCTTGGACTTAGTCATGTATGGTAGTTAGTTCACTTCGGCTCTTTAGAGAAAAAGAGGTACCCGGTTGGCTTCCCTCTGCTCTGAATCAAAAGCAACAGGAAGGATTGCTTTTGTGATGCTGAGCCTTCATCCTTGGAGAACAATGCTGGGGAGCATCGTGGATGCAGATCAGACAGCGTTCTGAGTATGGGGGGAAAACACACAGATGTGTTACAATGTCACCGACTCCTCGTCCGCCCTGGAGGATTGTCTGATTTCTAAGAACCCTTCACTTCTGATCTTAGCTGTTTTGAAAAGGCGCCGCGGGCCTGGGATCCCAGAAATATTCCTCTGTCATTCTGGACCAAGGCTGTGTGCATCATGATTATGGGGAATGGGAGAGTCAGACCAAAGCCTGAAAATCCTTATTTATCGTTAAAAGGGTAAAATGATGCTTTGATATCGTCTGTCTTTCCAGCAAGCCTTTGTATTCTTTGTCCACAAGCTGAATCAAAATAAACAGTAATCCTAAAGTGTAATATTTATGTAACTACAAAGATCTTGGTCGATTGCAGAAAAACGGCATCTAAAGTGAGTCCTAGACCATCTCACAGGTTCTTTCTCCAATTGCGGGCTTCGATGTAAAGCTTATGAAAGAAAGCGATTTTGATTTCTGTGGCTGTTCACAATCACCTTGATAAAATACTGCCCTTTTTTATTGGGATGGAAAAATTATTTCTGCAGGCTCTCATTGTAAGAGTGTACATTTTGGTCATTTTACTGGTATGTAGGACCAAAAAAAAGTAATGTAGAGTTTATTGCATTTTTAAGACCCCCCCCCCCCAACAAAGAAGATAATTCTGATTATAATTCATAATAATCCAGGGAAGTAGATTGTTCTAGCTTTAAGGGTTGTATGTGCTTTACAGAATCTCAGGTCTTACCAAACCTACTTTGAATGGTTTGTTTTTTTATTGTGATTTAGGTGAAAGTTTACAGCTTAAATTAGTTTCTCATTCAGACATTTATACGTGAATTGTTTTGCAGCGTTGGTTGCAATCCCCACAATCTGTCAGCACTCTCCCATCCCCCCCCTTTCCCCATGTCCATTCATCCAGGTTTCCTGTCCCTTCCTGCCTTCTCATCTTTGCTTCTTGTTGCCCATTTGCTCTCCTGTGCTTGATTGAACTAAGAAGCACATTCCTCATGTGTGTCATTGTTTGTTTTATAGGCCTGTCTAATCTTTTTTTTGTTTTAAAAAAAATTTTTCCCATACAAAAATTTATACATACATTGTTATGTGACCCTAATTGCTCTCCACATATTGTGACAGCACACTCTTCCTTTCCACCCCTGCTTCCCCATGTCCATTCAACCACCTCCTGACCCTCTCCGCCTGCCCATCTCACTTCCGGACAGAAGCTGCCCGTTTAGTCTCTTGTATCTACTTGAGCTAAGAGGCACACTCCTCACGAGTATCACTTTATGTCCCATAGTCCAGTCCAATCCCTGTCTGAAGAGTCGGCCTTGGAAATTGTTTTAGTTCTGAGCTGATAGAAAATCCAGGGGCCATGTTTTCTGGGGTCCCTCCAGTCTCAGACCATTAAGTCTGGTCTTTTTACTAGAATTTGAGTTCTGCACCCCACCTTTCCCCTGCTCCATCCAGGACTCTCTGTTGTGTTCCTTGTCAGGGCGATCATTGGTGGTAGCCAGGCACCACCTAGTGCTTCTGGTCTCAGGCTGATGCAGTCTCTGGTTTATGTGGCCCTTTCTGTCTCTTGGGCTAATGCTTTCCTTGTGTCTTTGGTGTTCTTCATTCTCCTTTACTGCAGGTGGTTGGGACCAATTGATGCATCTTAGATGGCCACTTGCAAGCTTTTAAGACCACAGATGCCAGTCAGCAAAGTAGGATGCAGAACATTTTCTTAACAAGCTTTGAGTTGACCTAGGTGTCCCCTGAAAGCATGGTCCCCAGACCCCTACCCCTGCTACTCTGTCCCTCAAAGTGTTTGATTGTGTTCAGGAAACTTCTTAGCTTTGGTTTAGTCCAGTTGTGCTGACTTCGCCTGTAGTGTGTGCTGTCCTTCCCTTCGCCTAAGATAATTCTTATCTATTATCTAGTTAGTAAATAACCCTCTGCCTCCCTCCTCACCCTTGTAACCATCAAAGAATGTTTTCTTCTGTGTTTAAACCTTTTCTTGAGTTCTTATAATAGTGGTCTTATACAATATTTGTCCTTCTGTGACTGACTAAATTCACTCAGCATAATGACCTCCAGCTTCCTCCATGTTATGTTTCACAGCTTCACCACTGTTCTTTATCTTGTGTAGTATTCCATTGTGTGAATATACCATAATTTGTTTATCCATTCATCTGTCAGTGGGTACCTAGGTTGTTTCCATCTTTTTGTTATTGTGAACAGCGCTGCAGTGAACATGGATGTGCATATATCTATTCGTGTGATGGCTCTTATTTCTCTAGGAGATATTCCAAGGAGCAGGATAGCTGGATCGTAAGGTACTTCTATTTCTAGCTTTTTTTAAGGAAGCGCAAAATCGATTTCCAAAGTGGTTGTGCCATTTTGCATTCCCACCAACAGTGTATAAGTGTTCCAGTCTCTCCACAACCTCTCCAGCATTTATTATTTTGTGGTTTTTGGATTAATGCTAGCCTTGTTCGGATGAGATGATATCTCATTGTAGTTTTGATCTGCATTTCTCTAATGGCTGATGATCATGAGCATTTCTTCATGTGTCTGTTAGCTGCCTGAATATCTTCTTTGGCAAAGTGCCTGTTCATGTCCTTTGTCCTTGTTTTAATTGGGTTATTTGTCTTTTTGTTGTTGAGGTTTTGCAGTATCTTATAGATCTTAGAGATTAGATGCTGATCGGATTTGTCGTAGCCAAAAATATTTTCTCAGTCCGTAGGTTGTCTTTTGACTCCTTTGGTGAAATCTTTTGATGAGCATAAGTGTTTAATTTTTAGGAGCTCCCATTTATCTAGTCTCTCTTCTGGTGCTTGTACATTGTTCCTTAGGGTTTGTATTGTGTTTATGCCGTGTATTAGGGCTCCTAGTGTTGTCCCTGTTTTTTCTTCCATGATCTTTATCGTTTTCGATTTTATATTTAAGTCTTTGATCCATTTTGAGTTAGTTTTTGTGCATGGTGTGAGGTATGGGTCTTGTTTCAGTTTTTTGCAGATTGGCTTGTCTAATCTTTGGCTGAGAGGTAGACTTCGGGAGTGACTTCAGTTCTGAGTTAGCGGGGTGTCCAGGGGCTAGAGTCTCGGGGCCACTGTGAATGTTTTGGTAAGGCTACCGGGGGCAACTCTGCTCCCAGGGGACACTGCGCAGTGTCTGGAAACATTCTGTGTTGTCACAGCTAGGGTGGGGGAGGGGAGTGTTACTGTTAACTAGAGGGAAGAGACCAAGGATTCTGCTAAACACCCTACGGTGCACAGGACAGACCCCACCACAGAGAATGACTAGTGGGTGGAGACCAGGGATGCTGCTAGATACACTGCAGGGCACAGGACAGCCCCCACCACAGAGAATGACTAGTGGGTGGAGACCAGGGATGCTGCTAGATACACTGCAGGGCACAGGACAGCCCCCACCACAGAGAATGACTAGCGGGTGGAGACCAGGGATGCTGCTAAACACCCTACAGTGCACAGGACAGCCCCACCACAGAGAATGACTAGTGGGTGGAGACCAGGGATGCTGCTAAACACCCTACAGTGCACAGGACAGCTCCCATCACAGAGAATGACTAGTGGGTGGAGACCAGGGATGCTGCTAAACACCCTACAGTGCACAGGACAGCCCCCACCACAGAGAATGACTAGTGGGTGGAGACCAGGGATGCTGCTAAACACCCTACAGTGCACAGGACGGCCCCCACCACAGGAATGACTAGTGGGTGGAGACCAGGGATGCTGCTAAACACCCTACGGTGCACAGGACAGACCCCACCACAGAGAATGACTAGCGGGTGGAGACCAGGGATGCTGCTGGACACCCTACAGTGCACAGGACAGCCCCACCACAGAGAATGACTAGTGGGTGGAGACCAGGGATGCTGCTAAACACCCTACAGTGCACAGGACAGCTCCCATCACAGAGAATGACTAGTGGGTGGAGACCAGGGATGCTGCTAAACACCCTACAGTGCACAGGACAGCCCCCACCACAGAGAATGACTAGTGGGTGGAGACCAGGGATGCTGCTAGATACACTGCAGGGCACAGGACAGCCCCCACCACAGAGAATGACTAGCGGGTGGAGACCAGGGATGCTGCTGGACACCCTACAGTGCACAGGACAGCCCCACCACAGAGAATGACTAGTGGGTGGAGACCAGGGATGCTGCTAAACACCCTACAGTGCACAGGACAGCTCCCATCACAGAGAATGACTAGTGGGTGGAGACCAGGGATGCTGCTAAACACCCTACAGTGCACAGGACAGCCCCCACCACAGAGAATGACTAGTGGGTGGAGACCAGGGATGCTGCTAAACACCCTACAGTGCACAGGACGGCCCCCACCACAGGAATGACTAGTGGGTGGAGACCAGGGATGCTGCTAAACACCCTACGGTGCACAGGACAGACCCCACCACAGAGAATGACTAGCGGGTGGAGACCAGGGATGCTGCTGGACACCCTACAGTGCACAGGACAGCCCCACCACAGAGAATGACTAGTGGGTGGAGACCAGGGATGCTGCTAAACACCCTACAGTGCACAGGACAGCTCCCATCACAGAGAATGACTAGTGGGTGGAGACCAGGGATGCTGCTAAACACCCTACAGTGCACAGGACAGCCCCCACCACAGAGAATGACTAGTGGGTGGAGACCAGGGATGCTGCTAAACACCCTACAGTGCACAGGACGGCCCCCACCACAGGAATGACTAGTGGGTGGAGACCAGGGATGCTGCTAAACACCCTACAGTGCACAGGACAGCTCCCATCACAGAGAATGACTAGTGGGTGGAGACCAGGGATGCTGCTAAACACCCTACAGTGCACAGGACGGCCCCCACCACAGGAATGACTCAGGGGTGGAGACCAGGGATGCTGCTAGACACCCCACAGTGCACAGGACGGCCCCACCACAGACAATGACTAGTGGGTGGAGACCAGGGATGCTGCTAGATACACTGCAGGGCACAGGACAGCCCCCACCACAGAGAATGACTAGTGGGTGGAGACCAGGGATGCTGCTAGATACACTGCAGGGCACAGGACAGCCCCCACCACAGAGAATGACTAGTGGGTGGAGACCAGGGATGCTGCTAGATACCCTGCAGGGCACAGGACAGCCCCACCACAGGGAATGACTAGCGGGTGGAGACCAGGGATGCTGCTTAACACCTTACGGTGCGCAGGATGGCTCCCACCACAGAGGATGATATAGCCCCAAATGTCAACAGTGTTGAGGGGGAGAAAGCTTAGACTAGAGAGTATTTTGGACCCTCACATTTTTTTTTTTTCCGAAAATGTTAAATATAGATGCACATACAACTTAGCCACTGTGCCACAATGAACCACGGCAAAAAGGCCTTGTCATGATTTCCCTTCCCCCCACACTGACATTGTATGTGTCGCAGCCTTAGGAAATCGGCACCCCGTGGGCGACACTGGCTACTAGCTCTAGTGCCATATACCAGGGGACATTCCCGCTGCACAGTTCTTATGGGCATTGAGCAGTCATTTGTGTGTGTGCCTACACATGTGATGTCCGTGTCGGGGGAAGGGAAATCATAACAAGGCCCTTCAGCGGTGGCTCGTTGTGGGCATGGTCCCACAGGGTTGGTTCTGGAGTCCCCTTCCTTGTGCTGTGGTGGAGAGGCAGTGACGAGGTTCCTGTGCTGTGTCGATGGTGCTAGTGGTACTGGGAAGACAAAGAGCCTCTTGTTACGTTTCTCAAGCGTCCAAACTAGAGTGTGCTTCATATTCTCAAAATGTAGGTATACAGTGTCCTGATTTTCAGCACGGCGTATTCCAATAAAATTTTCTTTTGCATTCATAACTAGATTGCGTGCACAGTTCTTTCCAGCTTCCTGCCACGAAGGCAGTGGTGGGTAAAGACAGGCTTAATGCAAATATTACCCCTGCAAATACAGAGGGATAACTGTATTGGCGCATTGTAAGTGTTAGAAACGTTGTTTGTGTTACAGTATATTTGTAAAGGGGGTATGGGATGTTTCTCAGTGCTTAGCTTTTCATCACCCTTAACAGAAACTCTGTTAAGTTTCCCTCAAGTGCCCCTTAAGCAATAATTTGTCCTTTCCCCCTCCCACCTGCCGCTGGTAACCACTAATAAACTTTGGTCTCTGCATTTGTCTGTCGTAGATAGTTCATGTAAGTTCATGTGATACTGTATGATCCAGTATTTGGCCTTTTGAGTCTGGCTTCTCTCTCTTAGGGTCATGTGTTCAAGGTTCATCCATGTGGTAGCACGCATCAAAACTTCATTCCTTTTAATGGCTTAATGGTAATACTCCATTAGGGACCCCCGGTGGCACACTGGTTAAGCGCTTAACTACTAACTGAAAGTTCAGTGGCTGGAACCCACCACCCTCTCAGTGGGAGAAAGATGTAGCAGTCAGCTTCTGTAAAGATTACAGCCTTGGAAACCCATGGGGCAGTTTACTCTGTCATACAGGGTCACTAGGAGTCAGAATTGACTTGATGGCAGTGGGTTTGGAATATTCTGTTGTATGGATAGACCACATTTTCTTTATCCATTTTTCTGTTGATGGACATTTGGGTTGTTTCCCCTTTTTGGCTATTGTGAATCATACTGTTATGAACATTTGTGTACAGGCTTTTTGAGAATATATGTGTATGTGGGGCATATAGCTAGGAGTGGAATTGCTGGGTTGTATGGTAATTCTATGTTGAACTGTTTTCCAAAGTGGCTGCATTATTTTATAATTACTTTTCCATGTTTAAGGACCACTGTGATTACATTGAGCCAAAACCCAGAATAATCATCTCCTTTTAAGGTGGGCTGATTGTTGTTGTTGTTAGGTGCTTTCGAGTCGATTCTGACTCATAGTGACCCCATGTGACAGAGTTGAACTGCCTCATAGGGTTTCCTAGGCTGTAAATCTTTTTATGGGGGGCCCTGGTGGTGCAGTGGTTAAGAGCTCGGCTGCTAACCAAAAGGTGTCCAGTTCGAATTCACCAGCCGCTCCTTGGAAAGCATGTAGGGCAGTTCTCCGCTGTCCTATAGGGTCCCTATGAGTTGGAATCAACTCAGTGGCAGTGGGTTTAATCTTTACGCCAGCATATCACCAGGTCTTTCTCCCATGGAGCTGCTGGGTGGGTTCTGGCTACCAACCTTTTGTTTAGTAGCCGAGTGCTTCCCTGTTGCACCACCCGTGCTCCTTAGCGTCAACTGCTTAGCAACCTTAATGATATCTTCAACCTTCACTCCTCCTTGCTGTGTAACAACATACTCACCAGTTCTCGGGATTCGGATGGAGACATCTTGGTGGGATTCTGGGAGGACTGACTGACTGAGCGTGGAGGGGCAGGAAAGACCTCTCTGAGGCGAGGGGGCTAGATTCAGACCTGACAGAGTGTTGGAGAGGAGTTTGGTGGGGCTGACCCAGGCAGAGTGAGGGTTTGTGAAGTGGCCGTGAGACAAGTCAGGGGGCTCATCAGGAAGCCAGGGACCACACTAGGAGCTGGTTTTACTGGCTATGTGGCTGTCCTGAAGTACAAGTCACAATTAATTAGCTCATGAAGGTTTTCCTGTGTGAACCCACCATGGAAATCCTCAGCTCCACTTGTGAAAAAGACTTCATGCCAGATGATTTGTAATTATTTCTCCACAAGTCGGGAAAGTCGTTCATACGCACACGAGGCGATAGCAGTTTATGTGCGTAAATCAGTTGTCTCCTGTGTACTGGTATTTTTGAAACACAAATGTGAATTAATAGACTCCATTTTAAAAGCATCGTTGAATTTATATTGTTGTTGGGTGCCATCAAGTCAATTCCGACACGTTGTGACCCCATATGACAGAGTAGAAGTATCCCTGTAGGGTTTCCTAGGCAGTAATCTTTATGGGAGCAGATTGCCAGGTCTTTTCTCCTGCAGAGCTGCTAGTGGGTTCAAACCTCTCTTTGGGCTAGCAGCCCAGCACTTAACCATTGCGCCACCATGGCTGCTTATTGAATTTATAGCCTTTATGTATTCTTGCTATTGGGTATATTTTCCTCAAACATTAGATAGTAAAAAGCATGGCTTCCTTTTTCTTATGTAGAAGGCTCACAGGTTGTTTTCTTTTTTTAATTGTGGCAAGGTATGTATAACAAAAAGTTTGCCACTTTAATCATTTAAATGCACAGTTCATTGACATTAATTACATTTACGATGTTGCAGCCATCACTATTCTTCATTTCCAAAAGTTTTTCATCACTTCAAGCAGAAAGATCAGGGATTGAAACCAGGGCTTCATACTGGTTTGTTCTGGTTTGAACCCCTGCCAAGAATGTGCATTTCTAACAAGCTTCCAAGCAATGCTCATGCTGCTGGTTAGGGACCAGTTCTTAGACCCCACTAGCAGAGCAGCAGTTCTCAGGCATTTTTTATACATAAGAGTCACCTGGGTATCTTGTTACAATGCAGATTCTGATTCAGTGTATCTGGGGTGGAAATGCAAACTGGTTTGAAGCTGCCCTTTGGCTCTGCTGGAGAAAGACCTGGCAATCAGCTCCTGTAAAGATTACAGCCTAGGAAACCTTATGGGGCTGTCACATGGGGTTACTATGAGTTGGAATCGACTCGATGGCGCCCAATCACCACAGACAGAAACTTAGTACCGCGTATTTTTTTTTTAACATTAAAAAAGTGGTCCTTATTTAGCGTTCATTGCTAACAATAGCAAAGAGTTGAACCCAGTGGTGAAAAATTGGTTAATAAAGATATGATCTAACCCTGGGGTACTAGGCAACCATTAAAAATGATATTGTAGAAGTGCTATATTTATTGGCACCGAAATATGTTTACAGTATATTGCAAAGTGTTTCTGCAACCCCCAGAGAGGAGCAGCCCAGTGGGGACTGGGAGGGAGTGCTTCTTGGATGTATCCTTGGAGGAACCAGGTGGGGGAGGTCCGCATGCCTCTCCAGCGTGGTTTATCTGCTCATGAATTCGATTTATATAACTGTATTTTGGTGTTCCACAGTTATCCAAGGTTGAGGGCTGTTTTAAGAAATAGCCCAGTGAAAACTTCCCACCTGTTTATGGAGGACAGCGTGGTACCTAGTCCACAATTTCCTCTCTCTGGGGACCTGGGGCAGAAATTTTATGCATGTATCAAACTCAAGAAGCTGTGTTTTTTATACTCGGATGTTTATTTTTGGGAGACTGCGAATCCAGCATCTGATCATAATCGTGTTTCTTTCTTTGAGTAGATGTATTTCTTAGGCGCAGAATCAGATTTAGAGTTCCCTGTAACAACTGTAAAGTTGTATGAGATGCAGACTTTGTCCTACGCCCACCCACCCGCACCTCTTGGCTTCATCTTTTTTTCCCTGCATTGGTGGTGGTTTAGAGGTAGAACTCCCACCTTCCAAGCGGGAGACGTGGGTTTGATTCCTGGACAATGCACCTTATGCGCAGCCACCACCCATCTGTCAGTAGTGTCTTGGCTATGATGCCGAATAGGTTTCAGCAGAGCTTCCAGACTAAGACAGATTAGGAAGAAAGACCTGGCGATCTTCTTCCAAAAATCAGCCAGTGAAAACCCTACGGATCACTGTGGTCTGACCAACAGCCGATTGTGGGAATGGCACGGGACTGGGCAGCATATAGTTCTGTTGTGCGTGGGGTCACCGTGAGTCAGGGTTGACTGGACGGCACTGAACAACAACAATCTTCTGTTGGCCCTGATTTACCCAGTTCTTTGTTGCAGTTTTGCATGTGTTTCTGAAAGCTGTCTCAAACATGTTTCGTCTTTTCTTTTCTTGGATGGGAGACCATGGAGTATTTCAGTGAAACGAGAGCCCTGTGGCCTGTTGGAGGGTGCTGGCTCACAATAGCTTTTGAATTCTGATGTGTTAGTGGCATCTTATATTAATCTAGCCACTTCCTGTTGAATTACAGCAGGACACAGTATGTTTCTAAATTTAGTACAATGACTGCCTTTCTACAAGTAGCTGGTGAGCAGACCCCAGGTAAATCTTTCTAGGCTTTTTAGTTTGGAAAATTAAAGTGCTTTAAAATCAGTTTATAAGAGAAAGATTCCTATGATTAACAAGTTCCTGAATCATTGAATTCTACTGGAAAAAATTTTTTAAATACATTCTTGGGCTTGATGGTATATACACAGAGGGTAGCAGAAATTCTTTTTGTATCTATGTGTCATGCAGTGGTTCCCTCTAAATGCATTGAAAACTGGGCCTCATAGTGTTGAGTGTGCTTCATAATTTTTACTGAAAAGCAGAAAATAACAATGAGGCATTGGAGATAAAAGTTGTTAAGTGACTCACCCCAAACAAGCATAAAGGATTCATACATAAAGAATTGCCATTTTATTTCTTGATTTATACGGAGGAGCCATGTTTGTGGGACCGTTTATTAGGATGACTTCAGTTCCTCGGTGGTTCCCAATTAATAATCTTGTTGATGTTAGTGGCCATGGAGTCAGACCCCCTCTACTTCTGAAAATAAGCCAATGAAACCTTTATGGATCACAGCGGTACATTGTCCAGATTGCTTACTTTGGACACGTCATCAGGAGGGATCAATTGTTGGAGGAGGACATGTTTGGCGAAGCAGAGGGCCAACGAGGGTGAAGGAGGCCTTGGTGAGGGGGATTGACACAATAGTTACAACTATGGACTTGAACATGCTGGCAATCTTGAAATGATGCAGGACTGGGCAACGTTTCGTTCTGTTGTGCATGGGATCATCATGAGTCAGAGCTGACTCAGCAGCACTGCCTATGTAACAAGGAAGGGAGGAATCGGACAACTGTTTCCTACAACTCAACCAAGTTGTTGTAAGGAAAACTAGGCAACCTTACTCCAAGGAGGCCAGGAGCACCCAGGACACATGAGCATCCTCTGGGCTCAGCCAACACAAAGGCCCATGTGCCATCTTGAACTGGCTCGGTTGATCAGTTGTGCTTTACTTTTGACTTCTGTTTTCTAAGCTAATCCTCTTTGAGTTCTAGTTACTTCTGCCATCACGAGTGTGCGCACTTACAGTTCTCTGGGCCTGGAAGTCAAGCCTCGTGAGATTCATACACATGCAATGTTAGCTGCAGTGCTTTCTGGGTGCAAAATATGGTGGTAACACTAGAAGAAAGTTGGATCTGTGAATAGAAATGTATGTGTGTTTGTGTGTGTGTGTATATATGTTTGTGTACGTGTGAATATCCAGTTCTTGAATTAGCTTACACATTTGTTGAGGTAAGCTTTTGTAGTCTATACTTAAGTACATATTTATATTTATTTGGTGGTTGGCAGAGGGTAGTTTTGAACACATTTGATTGTTTTGTGGAAGGGATTTGCTTGCTGAATTGTAACGTGACATTGAACATGGTAAAGCTGACCTTTCCAGATGTGGGGAGGAGGAGCAGAGAAGGAAGTGTTTTGCCAATGATAGAAGCTGAAACGTGAACACAACCACCATCTGGTGTTCAGAAATTTTTATCATAATTTCAGTGAATAAATAATACATGTGACAATTAACATTTAAAAATTGTGCGTAGTGTTCATTGGAAAATGTGGAATTCTTGCTTTGGGGAATGAGAAATAGAGTAATTAGGATTCTCTTCCACCTCATGATGGACTGTGTCACCTATATAAAAAAAATACTAGCATCACATGAGGATCATTTGTGTAATGTTTGGTAATGTATACGTAGGGAGAGATTCGAATTGTTGCTGATTGACAGTTTTGCAGAAGAAGAGCATATTGTTCCAATACTTTTAATATGTCATGTTTACATGTTGAGGTTCTTTTTATCTTGCCAAAGATTTGTTCCTTGCCACTACATAAGATTTAATCTAATATTTTGATATATGAAATATATTAAATATATTAATAATAAATAATAATAAATAAATATTATTAAAATATATTAATAATAAATGTTCCAAAACAAATATTGTGGGATTGATAGCTTATTGAAACTTCCTGTGGGTTTGTTTCCTTCAGTGATGTTAACTCTAGATGGAGTACATAGTTATAAGCAAAATTGGGTCATGTTGTTATCTCATACCGGATTTACATGTGACAAATCATATCATGGTGTTTCTATGTTGGATTTATTCGCTATCTCATGGTGTGAGTTGGAAACGCACTTTTTATTCATCATGTGTGTATGTGGTTGACTATTGGTATATAGTGATGTGTGAATGATATGTGTGTGTGTTAACATATATACATCCATGTAACATTTTAACTCAAATAATGCATATCTTCTGTTTGTTTGCCAACTGTGCCCTCCCTCTGTGAAATATTTTCATAAGCTGCTGCTATGCCAATTTTTTTCTTACATGTTGCTGTAAAAAAAATTAACATAGCGCGCTTCGAAAATAACCTTGCGGGGAGAGGGCGCAGTTGGCAAACAAATGTAGAAGACGTGTGTTATTTGCATAAAAGTGTGAGACGTCAACGTGAGCTTAGGAATATTGATTTTGCTAGTTTTACAAGCATGAAATACTTGTTATCAAGCCTCATAATACATTAAAGAGGAAATCAAGTTTACATAAATATCTTCACTGCCTTGTTTGTCTCATTTTAATATCTCATACTTTTTACATTGAATTTGTAAAACCTGTAAGCATAATACGGTCTCATAATTTGCAGGAATGTGTAGATGCTCAATGACTTGTCTGCAGAGTAGACAGAATATTACTTCATTGATCCTTAAATAAAAAGTGAATGATTCTCCCTCAGTATTTATTTTCCTACAGAAGCAGTGCTGTTGTTGGTTGCCATTGAGTCGGTTCCAACTCGCAGTGACCTCATGTGTGCGGAGCAGAACTACTCCATAGGGTTTTCAAGGCTGTGACCTTTTGGAGGCAGATAGCCCCGCCTTTCTTACAAGGCACCCATGGTTGGATTCAACCCACGAACCTTTCCTATAGTAGCCAAGCACTTAACCCTTTGTGCCACCCAGGGTCTCTGTAGACACAGTACTAGTGGTGTTTATTTGTCTTTAAAGCTGAGGAAAAAAATAGGGCCTTCCTTTTGGGTTTGATCCTGCTTTTTGTTTCTTCTTTTTAACAGACGCTTAATACGTAACTGCTGTATTCTAACGGCTAAGCTTTCATGAAAAGAGGTTCCCAGAAATTCCTATGAAACAGTATACTCGTGTGCATTGTAGCGGATGCTGAGGACTTTTGTGGTTTGGTTTCGTTGTGTTTTCTGTCGAGGCCATGGTTCATAGAGCCCCTGGCTAACAGTTTGTGATATTTGTTGAATGAAGTGAATGAGGGAATGAATGCAAAGAGATTGCCTTGGTATGCCTTTCTGGTTTCTCTTCCCTAGAAGTCGGAATTGACTCGACGCCAACGAGTTTGTTTTTATTTTTTGGTTAAAGTACACACTATACAGTTCTTATTGTGAAGTGCTATCAAGTCAATTCCGACTCACAGCGACTCTGTAGGACAGAGCAGAACTGCCCCACAGTTTTTTTTTTGGCTGCTGTCTTTATGGGAGCAGATCACCAGGTCCTTCTCTTGCAGAGCTGCTGGGTGGGTTTGAACCGCCGACCTTTTGATTAGCAGCTGAGCGCTTAACCGTTGTGCCACTAGTGTTCCTTATACCCAGTTCCTCAACTTGGCTTAATATTATCTTAGCGTTGGCACTGAGGACACTGGCCTTTCCTGTTTTGACTCTTTTTTTCTCTCTTTTGTCATAGTCATTAGATTTGACCTAATACTGTAGCTGCTAACCACATGTGACTATTTAAACTTTAAAATGAAATACAATTAAAAAGTCAGTTCTTCAGTTGTATGAGCCACATTTTAACTGCTCAATAGCCACATGTGTCTGGTAGCCACTAGATTGGATAATGCGGACATAGCACATTTTCACCATCATAGAAAGTTCTGTTGGACAGATGAGCTGCGATTATTCAGACATTTGCCTAATAGGAATTCGAAGAAAAAGAGAAAAAATATTTCTCAAAACTGAGGAAGAGATAAATTTTATATCGATTCTAGAACAGTGAATAAAAATTAAGTACATTAAAAAAATTACTAAATCAGGGGTCATTGTCATGACATTTTAGAACATTAGGAATGAAGAGAGTATGTAAATACTTACCTGGCTTTAAAAAAAAAACAAGTCCCATATGGAGGATCTAGAATCAAAATGACATTGGATTTCTTAACAGCATCACTGAAAGTTAGAAAACAGACAAGATAGAATTCACTAAAAAATTTGAAGCCACACCCTGCTAACTGAACTGAAGCCACTCCCGAAGTCCACCTTTCACCCAAAGATTAGACAGCCTAGAAAACAATTACATACATGAGGAGGGTGCTTTTTGTAGTTCAGTCAAGTATGCAAGACCTAATGGGCAACATGTGCCCACAAGCAAAGATGTGAAGGCAGGAAGGGGCAGGAAACCTGGATGAATAGACAGGGGAACCCGGGGTGTAACGGGAAAGGGGCAGAGTGCTGAAATATTGTGGAGATTGCAACCAATGTTACAAAACAATTTGTGTGTAAATTTTTGAATGAGAAACTAATTTGCCTTGTAAAATTTCACTTAAAGCACAACAAAATAAAAAAAAAAAAGAAGAATTTTTTGAAGGCATTGCTCCACTAATTATCAGTTAAAGATAGAATAAAGACATTTGTACACATTGAGGATCTCAGTAAAATTGAGCTTTCATGCATTGCCAAAATGAGGGAGTAAACCAAGAAAGGAGAAGGATTAGGGATCCAGGAAATAGAAAGAGGCATAAGGAATTCTCCAGACATTGGTGATGTTTAAGATCAGCAGCTCTCCAGCAGGCCAGTACGGATTAGAGCAGGAAGCAAGAAGTTTTAGGAGAGTCTTGGGTGTATGTGGAGGGAGGATATGGAACTCGGATTTTTACCGTGTGCAAAAATGTATTTTAACATTGTTGGAAAGTGCTGTAAGAATTAACAAAGGACACAAAGAAAACTAGGGAAATGAAAACAGAGGCAACTAATAACTACAAGGAAAATCCAAAAGTTGTATAAGAAAGGAATCATACTCATAGTATACTGCTTGCTTAGTAGTGCCAATTCCATTGTCAAAATAACATGTGTAGCACATGAAACCAAACCAAACCCGTTGCTCTTGAGCCAGTTCTCACTCATGGTGACCTCATGTGTTACAGAGGAGAACTGCCCCATAGGATTTTCTTGGCTCTTAACGAGGAGCCCAGGCGGCACAGTGGTTAAGAGCTCGATTGCTAACCAAAAGGTCGGCAGTTCAAATCCACTAGCTGCTTCTTGGAAACCCTATGGGGCAGTTCTACTCTGTCTTACAGGGTTGCTATGAGTCGGAATGAACTTGACAGCAACTTTTTTTTTTTTTTTTTAAATCTTAAGGAAGCAGAATGACAGGCTGTTTCTTCTGGATTACCTCTGGGTGGGTTTAAACTGCCAACCTTTAGGTTAGTAGTTGAGCGTAAACCACTTTCACCACCTAGGGACCTCTGTGAATATAGAGTTAACCAAATATTGTTATATAACACTATTGGGAAAATGTGGTAGGGCAAGCACAAGAGTGTTAGTGGTAATTTTTTAAAGGCAAAATCTTCGTCTATATATTAGAAAACCAATAAATAATATCTAAAATTGATTTATTGAAGGGGTATTATAAGTAGATTGTTTAGAAGAATGGAAGTCATTGCTGGAGAACACCACCAATAACAAAAACAGCTCTTAGATTTGAAAGTGATTGCTTTAGGAAGTGGAATTGGTGATTATGGTTGTTGTTAGTTGCCAGTGAGTGGATTCTAACTGACTACGACCCCATGTGTGTGAGTAGAACTGCTCTGTGTGGTTTTCAAGGCACTGATGTTTCAGAAGCAGATCACCAGACCTGTCTTCCGAGGCATTTCTGGGTGGGTTCAGACCCCCAACTTTTTGGCTAGTAGTTGAGCGCTTACCCGTTTGTGCCACCCAGGAATTGAGGATAACCCCCAAAAAAACCATACCCATTGCCAGCGAGTCAATTCCGACACACAGTGACCTTATAGGACAGAGTAGAACTGCCCCATTGGGTTTCCAAGGAGTGGCTTGTGGATTTGAACTGCCAGCCTTTTGGTTGGCAGCCTATCTTTTAACCACGGCACCACTAAGGCTCCAGAATCAGGGATAGATGGATTGGAAACCCTCGTTGGCACAGTGGTTAAGCTTTCGGCTGCCAATCAAAAGGTCATCAGTTCCAATCCACCAGCTGCTCCTTGGAAACCCTATGGGGCAATTCTACTCTGTCCTGTAGGGTTGCTATGAGTCAGAATTGATTCAATGGCAACGGAGTTGGTTTTTTTTTTGTTTTTGGTGCTAAAAGGCTTGTACCTAAAAAGAGAGATATTTTGCCTTAATTGTATTTTACTGTGTATATGCAGTACTTTGAAAATAATAAAAAAAATCGTTTGGAAAGTGAAAGTATATACGATATGCCCGCTGTTTTAAAAGTAGAGGAGTTTTAGTATGATGTAAAACGGTTTCTCAGCATCAGCACTACCAACATTTTGGGCCAGGTAATTCTGTGCCGTGGAGGACTGTCCACTGTATTTTAGGACATTTAGCAGCATTCCCTGCATTTACACACTAGATGCCAAGCACCTCCCCCGGTTGTGACACCAAAAATGTCCCAACACTGTCCAGTGTCCCTCGAGGGGGTGAGTAGGGGAGCACAGTGACCCCTGGTTGAAAACCACTTCTTTATAGGATTTATCATCTGTTAAGAACGAACCATCTCATCCTATAAAAAATGTTTCAGCTCTCGGTTGAACAGGAAACAGCGGCTTCATGACACAGAGCGTGAGCCTAGCAGCAGGTGAATCCAGAACTCTCTGGTGCTTTAACACCCTTGCTCCTTACGCCAGAACCCATCTTAGCCCCTGAGTCTTGGCCTGCTTAATTCAGGACTTGTTTTGTTTTGTTTTGTTTTTTAAAGAGGAGTTAAGAGGCAACTGCAGCTTCTCTGTCATGCTTAGTGGCTTCTGAAAACATACTTTAGATTTTTTGCATTTTTTTAAAATGACGGTACAGCGTGTATGTTTCTGAAGTAGAGATGTTAATCATTACGGACACCCCGGGCAAATGTCGGAGCCTTGGATCTATTTTAGTGCTTGACTGGCTGCAGGATGCGTGTGTGCGTGTGCGTGCGCGTGCACGCACAGACGCGCACGCGCACGCACACATTCCTTTCTCCTCCCTCCCCAGTGCTTTGGCAAGTTGTTGATTGTGTTCTTTGCAAATGTTTTCTCCTCGGTTTATACCAAGGAAGTCAACAGGAAAATGGTACCGTTGATTTTATTTTGATGTGGATGAAACCTCGTAAATAATTTAATACCCTCATTTTACAGTTAACGAAACTCTGGCCCAGACAGAGTTTCTCATAATTAATTAGGAGAGAAGTGGGGCCCAGGACTCGGTTTTTCTTATTATGGGTATTTTCATGTTTTCTTTTTCTTTTTTTAAACAGTTTCTGTGCACTGATTGGCTGTAGGAGAGAGAGACTAGAAAAGGCTCAGGTGTCCGGCTGGACGGCGGAGTTTGTTGGGTGTTCCCCACGATTAACAGGGTATGAGCCTTTGTGAACTTAGAGAAAATGGACAAAAGAGGCAACGAGGGCGATTTCTATTTTGTTTTTGTGAGGTGCTTCTGTACCCCAATTCCTGATGGTCCAGAACTGTGCGTCCCGGGCTGGGGGGATGTCTAGGATGATGTAGAAGCAAGTCAGGAAGGAAATGGCCCTGGGCTCGTCCATGGCGGTACAGGGATCACCGAACCCATCTCCGCAACTGGGATCTCACCTGCCTGCTCCAGACCCTATATGTAACTACCTAGCTAACACTCCAGAGTCCCTGAGGGCTAACCAAAAGGTTGGAGGTTGGGATCTACCCAGAGATGCCTTGGAAGAAATGCCTGGTGCTCTACTTACAAAAATCAGCCATTGAAAATCCTACGGAGCACAGTTTTACTCTGACACACACTGGGTCACCATGAGTCAACGGGCAACTGTTTTTTTTTTTTTTAAACATTTCATTGGAGATTGAACGGACATCTCACATTAACATGTTAAAAAAAAAAATCTGGATTTCCTTTCTCCTTGGTCTTCCTACATCCCAGTAAATGGCTTCACATCCAAGAAGATGCTCAAACCCCAAATCTAGGTGGCCTTGGGCTCCCCCCGCCCCACCACCGTTGGCTCCATTTGAGAGTCATCTTGGGCTTGCGTCCACACTACGTCAGAACTCCATATGTTTCTCTTCCTCTCATTCTCACGGCCAGCATCTGTACGAGCCACCTGCTGAGCGGGAGCTACGTTGCATTTGGCTCTAGGCATGATGGGAAGGCCCTGTAGGGGTTGTAAGCGGAGGAGTGCCATGGTCAGAGTTTTAAAATTATGAAGTCTGAACACTTTGTGAAGAACAGGGTTTGGTGGGGCATTGTTGTGTGCTGTGGAGTTGATTCCAACTCATAGCAACCCCACGTTCCAGAATAGAACTGTCCCATAGGGTTTCATAGGCTGTAATCTTTATTGGGAGCAGATTGCCAGGTCTTTCTCTTGTGGAACCACTTGGTGGGTTTGAACTGCCAACCTTTTGGTTAGCAGCTGAGAGCTTAGCATTGTACCAGTAGTGCTTGTTGTCATGGGACATTGGTAGGATCAAATTCCTTCCCATGGGCTGCGAAATCCCTCATGATCTAGGCTTTGATTTCTTCCCATGTGCCAAGGTCATTGTCACCACAGGACATTTGCACTTAGTGTGTGTGCATGCAACCTCACCTCAGAATAAACTCCTGATCACCCAGTCGCTTTCTTTTTTACCACCCAAATTGACTTTCCTGATTGCTCTCATCTGAAATGAGCTTCTTGTGCGTTTTGTTTACTTCTTCACTCCCCAAACTCCCTCCTCTCACTGCCAGAGTAGGTACGTGATGACAGCAGAGATCTCATGTGTCCCTAACAGCCGCCCAGCATCTCATGTGGCATTTCCAGCTTCCACAAGGCTGAACGCAAACTCAGCAGAGATTTGCTGAGTTGCAGTGAATTTAGAAATACCTGTGCTTCACCCAGTGTGCCTTGGGCTAAGAGAGAAAATTGTGTTCGTCATCAGAGCTGAGTAGGTTTGTCAGTTTTTGAAGTTCCCTGGCTGTATAGTCTTGATCAGTTCAAGGTAATGAAAGTTTTGAACAGATTTTCGGGAACAATCTGAGTGTGTGCTTTTAACAGAAACTTAACCTTCAGCTCACCAGCGATGGTTGTCCGTCTACCTTGTAGCTGCAAATACGGTTATTATTTCATCCTCCTAATACTGCTAGTTCAGATATATGCCCGGTTATGGAATGGCCGAGACTATGCTTCAGCATGTTTACATTAATATTTTTGCCTTACTTTGGGTATTTTTCATTAACAGGTAACTGAGGAGGGAAAACAGGCCAAAAAATAAACCCTGGACATAAGAAGGGATTGGTGTACGCTTGGCTCTGAGTAAGTGGAATTGTAAAATGGATTTCTTATTCCATAATGAATGCCCTGTCAACCTCCTCTCTAGTTTCTATGCTTAAAAAAATAAATATTACTGAATTGGCTTTATGGACTGGAAATGGTGAGGATGACTCAAGCTTTCTTGTAAGAGGTGATTTTGTTAGCAGAGAGATGCAGTTTATCTCCATCAGCGCTTTATAACAACTTCCCTTTTTTTAGTCCCTCGAAGCCAGATGTACATTTTTAGTGAAGCAAAACCGAGATGAGGATTAAAACACGCACGCTGTAGAGAAAAGTATAGTTTCTGATCTCGTCTCTCATGTAAACTTGAGGTACTTATTTTTCCTCAAAAAACTGGTTTATTAGGGGAAAAAAAACCAAAAAACATTGTTGACCCATTTATGTGCTGCAGGTTCCTCTTATCTCATATGCTCTGAGAATGGGTTTGGGAAATGATGGGCTGCCACGTAACTACTGGTGAGCTGGCCAGAATGTTCCTTAAAAACCTTGTCATGGCCTATGAGACAGACTCCTGGGGAGGCGTTTTCCTTCAGTCTAGGGTCTACATGAACTATTGTCAGAGTAGCGAGAACCCAGACTCCTTCAGGACGTGCCTTCTGAGGTCTGGCACTGCCACCTGGGCTGTCATATTTTACCCAATTTGCACTGGGGCCTGTTTCTTACCTGAATCAAGAACATTTTTCTGTATGAAAGATCTTATGTTTCTGGGGTGAGCATTCTTTGAACCTGCTATATCTGGCGCACTGGGAGTGTACACAGATGTGTGACGTGTTTTGGCTCTTGGAGTAAGGTGTTAAAGCTGCGTCATGGAAAAGTGGGCCAGCTCAAAGCTGTGGTGTGGATATGTGTCCAGCGTATGGTGCAGACGCTCCTCGCGGTGAGAAGTCTGAGGAAAGGTCTATCTACTGTCAAAAAATGCGGCAATGGGCAAGGGAGACTCTGGCTGGGATTTATAGTGGGTAGGATTTCAGCACACACAGATGAAGTATGTTCTAGGCATTGGCTTCTTTGAACAAAGCTGACGAGACAGGAAAAAGGAAGCATTTTTTTTAAGGAAACAATAGGTAAGCCAGTCCTTTGGTGGTGTAAATGGTGAACATGCTTGGCTACTAACTGAAAAATTGTAGATATCAGTCTACCCAGAGGCACCTTAGAAGAAAGGCCTGGCAATCGTCTTCTGAAAAATCAGGCATGGAAAACCCTATGAGCATAGTTCTATTCTGATACCATGGGGTCGTCATGAATCAGGGCCAACTCAGTGGCAATTTTTTTTTCTTCTATGTTAACCACCTGGAAGTGTTTATAAGGTTTCATCAGGGTCTTGAGAGCCCCCAGCTGTACGGTGTATTGCTTTGGGTGCCATATGTTTGTTCAGGGCATGTGGAGTGTGTGTTGCTTTTCCCAAAAACTTGAGTGGTGCTTTCTCATTGGACTCTGATGACTGTCCTTTTAGAGGTCTCAGTGACAGAGGTGGTTAGCCCATTCTTGCTAGTTCCCTTTTATTCATGAAATCCAAGGTCATTGTCATTGAGATGAGCCATGACTTTTTTTTTTGGTCAGTTTGACTATTTATTTCTTTATTTTCCTACATTTTGTTTATTTTGTTGTTGAGACTATACACGGTGAAACATACACCATTTCAACAGTTTCTACCTGTACCATTTAGTGGTATTGATTACATTCTTCGAATTGTGCAACCATTCTCACCCTCCTGTTCGGAGCTGTTCCTCCCCCATTAACATAAATTTCACTGTCCCCTAAGGTTCCTAGCTAGTCTTTAAAATTTCTGTTTCAGTTTGATCCCATATAGATATATCTTAAGAGAGCATAATGCTCAAGGTAGACCTTTTTTACTAGTTAAGCTAGACTATTGTTCAGTTTTAAGATGACTTCAGGGGATATTATTTGGTTTAAGGTTTAAAGATTATCTCAGGGCAGTAGTTTCAGAGATTCATCTACCCTCCATGGCTCCAGAAAGTCTAGAGTCCATGAGAATTTGTAATTCTGTTCTGCATTTTCCCCCTTTTAACCAGGATTCTTCTATGGAGTGTTTGATCAAAATGTCCCTTAATGGTAGCCGGGCACCATCCCGTTCTTCTGGTCTGATGACAAAGGATTGGTAGCCGGGCACCATCCAGTTCTTCTGGTCTGATGGCAAAGGAATAGTAGCCGGGCACCATCCAGTTCCTCTGGTCTGATGGCAAAGGAGGCAGTTGTTCATGGAGATAATTAGCTACATATTCCATATCCTCCTCCTCTTCCTGGCTCTCCTTCTTCCTCTCTTCCTCCAGGTGAAGCAACACCAATTGTTGTGCCTTGGATGACCGCTTGCAAGCTTTTAAGACCCCAGGCACTACACAGCGACTCTAGGAGGTAGAACAGAAGCACTAAACATATTATTAGGCCTGTTAACTGGAATGTCCCATAAAACCATAAACTCGAAACCTCCAAACTAAGGAACCAAAACCTGTGAGGTTTTTGGTTTTACATAAACAGCCTTAGCAGCTACTCTTTTTGTTGTTGTTGTAAATACGTCTATGACACAGCTTTTGCCAATTCAACTTTTTACAGGTGTACGACTTATTGACAGCAATTATAATAATTGACTGTAACCTTACCCTTAATGTGATTTTTTTCCATCACTGTTAACCCATCTTTTTCCTCTCCCTTCCGCCCCTGGTAACCACTAATAAACTGGTCTCTCTACATTTACCTTTTCTAGTCTTACTGTACGGAAAGCCTGGCGCTGTAGTGGTTAAGAGCTACAGCTGCTAACCAAAAGGTTGGCAGTTTGAATCCACCAGGCGCCGCTTGGAAACCCTATGGGGCAGTTCTAATAATAAGATCATACGGTATTTGTCTTTTTGCAATTGGATTATTTCACTGAGCATAATGTCTTCAAGCTCCATCCATACTGTAGCAGGTATCAAGACTTCATTTTTCCTACTGGCTGAGTAACATCCCACTGTATGTATGGTAGCACATTTTGTTTATCCATTCATCTGTTGATGGGCATTTAGGTTGTTTCTACCTTTTGGCTACTGTGAATAGTGCTGTGATGAACACTGGTGTACAAGTCTCTTTTTGAGTCCCTGCTTTCTAGTCTTTTGGGTATATACCTAGGAGTGGAATTGCTGGGTCATATGGTAGTTGTATTTTTAGTTTTTTTGAAAAACTGCCATCCTGTTTTCCGCAACAGCTGTACCGTTTTGCATCCCCACCAGCAGTGGGTAAGGGTTCCAGTTTCCCCACATCCTTGCCAACATGTTATTTTCTAATTTTTCAAAAAAATCCTCGCTATCCTAGTGGGAATGGAATGGTATCTCATTGTGGTTTTGATTTGCATCTCTCTGATGGCTGATGACGCTGAGCATCTTTTCATGTGTTTGGGGGCCATTTGAATGTCCTCTTTGGTGAAATATCTGTTCGTGTCCTCTGTTGATTTTATGATTGGGTTATTTGTGTTTTTGTTGTTAAGTTGTCAAAGTTTTATATACATTTTAGTTGTTAGATTCTTGTTGGATATATGGTTTCTAAATATATTCTCCCAGTTGGTAGCTTGTCAGTTTACTTTTTTCAGAGTCTTTTGATGAACAAAAGTGTCTAATTAAAAAAAAAAATTTATTATGTTTTAAGAGAAAGTTTACAGTACAAATTAATTTCTAGTTAAAAAATTTATACACAAATTGTTTTGTGACATTGTTTGCAATCCCCACAATGTGTCAGTACTCTTTCCCTTTCCCTTTCTACCGCAGGTTCCCTGTGTCCATTTATCCAGCTTTCCTGTCCCCTCCTGTCTTCTAGTCCTTGGCCCTGGGCTAGTGTACCCCTATAGTCTCGTTGTGTTTTATGGGCTTGTCTCATCTTTGGCTAAAGGGTGAACCTCGGGAGTGACTTCATTACTGAGCTAAAAGGGTGTCCAGGGGCCATACCCTCGGGGTTTCGCCAGTCTCTGTCAGGCCAGTAAGTCTGATCTTTGTTTGTGAGTTAGGATTTTGTTCTACATTTCTCTCCAGCTCTGTCTGGGACCCTCTGTTGTGATCCTGGTCAGAGCAGTCAGTGGTGGTAGCCAGGTACCATCTAGCTGTATTGGATTCAGTCTGGTGGAGGCCTTGGTAGCTGTGGTCCATTAGTCGTTTGGACTAATCTTTCCCTTGTATATTCTTCATTCTCCCTTGCTCCTGAAGGGGTGAGACCAATGGAGTATCTAAGATGGCCGCTTACAGGCTTTTAACACCCCAGACGCTACTCCCCAAGGTAGAATGTAGAACATTTTCTTTATAAACTGTTTTATGGCAGTTGAGCTAGATGTTCCCTGAGACCATGGTCCCCACAGCCCTCCGCCCAGCAATTCAGTCCCTCCAGGAGTTTGGATGCGTCTGTGGAGCTTCCATGACCTTTCCTTGTACAAGCTGTGCTGGGGGAGCCACAAGTCTTAAGAGAGGCCATGTTCTGGAGCTTACAGGCTTCCGTGTTAGGAGAAATTACAACTAGAAGTTCCAATGAGGACAATAAAGGGTCTCTGTGGATCTCAACTGGATGGTCCACCATGTTAAGGACCAAGCTGAGCTTGGGGACTTCTCAGATTTCATTGGTAAAGGCAGCGCCCTGGAGAGATTATTCAGCAGGTGGGGGCTACATTCATGGTTGGGGGTGGGGTGCAGTGGGGTATGTTGCTTATCTATTTTACCGAACCAGTAAAGCCTCATATTGACCCAGCGGTCCCAATCCTGACTGAATCCTCAAAAGACGAAAGCAGGAACGCAAACAGAAACCTGCAGGCCAGTGTTGATTGCAACACTGTTTATAATAGCCAAAACGTAGAAACACCCTAAATGTCTACCAACAGACAAAACGGGGTCCATTCAGACAATGGAATATTACTCAGCCGTAAAGAGAAGTGAAGTTCTGATACATGCTGTAACATGGATGAACCTTGAAAACAGTATTGAATGAAATGTCAGACACAAAATGACAAATATTGTATGATCCCACTTTAAAAAAATAGGCAAATGTATAGAGACCAAAGCTTGGTTACCAGTGGCCGGAGGGAGGGGAAGGGGAAGACTCGTTACTTCTGGGGCACTGAGTTTCTCTTAACGGTGGTGGAATAAGTTGGAAACCGATAGTGGTGATGGTTGCACAACATGATGATCGTAGTCACTGCCCCTGAATTGTATATGTAAAAATGATTGAATTGTAAATGTTTTATGACATGCATTTTTAGCACACACACACACAAGCTAAAGCCTTATGGGCATTGTCTGAATCACAGTTAGAGAATTTAAAGACCGTGAAGTCTGTGTGGATCTTCCAGTAGGACAGTGGCTTCTTGTGGTCTCCAGTTGATGAGAAGTCCCTGATGATGTCCTGTTTGATAAATCAATTCAGCTCTTTTTTTTGTCTCCCTTCCACTCTGCGGTTCAGATTTATTCAGTGTTCTTTTCTTTCAAACAACATTTCTTTTCAGTGGCTTTTTTCCCACATACCCAAAGTACACACTTGGAGAGCTCAGAATGCTCTCAGGAGGCCCTGTAGAAACTCGCTTTCTCTGGAGAAGCTACAGGTATCAGCCTCCTCTCCAACCCAGAAAGAGCCCTGATGGCACAGTGGTTAAGTGCTCAGCTGCTAACTGGAAGGCTGGCTGTTCAAACCCACCCAACAGCTCTGTGGGAGGAAGACCTGGCGATTGCTCTCATAAAGATTACAGCCTAGGAAACTCTATGGGGTAGATGTACTCTGTCCTGTAGGATTGTTGTGAGTTGGAATTGACTCCACGGCAGCAGGTTTGGTTTTTGGGGACATTTGGCGATGTCTAGAGACATTTTTGGTTGTCATGACTGGGGTATGGATAGGGTGTGTGTGATACTGGCATGCAGTGGGTGGAGGCCACGGGCACTGCTAAAGATCCTACAGTGCACAGGACGGCCCCCACCACAGAGAATGACTAGTGGGTGGAGACCAGGGATGCTGCTAGACACCCTACAGTGCACAGGACAGCCCCCACCACAGAGAATGACTAGTGGGTGGAGACCAGGGATGCTGCTAGACACCCTACAGTGCACAGGACAGCTCCCATCACAGAGAATGACTAGTGGGTGGAGACCAGGGATGCTGCTAAACACCCTACAGTGCACAGGACAGCTCCCATCACAGAGAATGACTAGTGGGTGGAGACCAGGGTTGCTGCTAAATGCCCTACAGTGCACCAGACGGCCCTCACCACAGAGAATGACTAGTGGGTGGAGACCAGGGATGCTGCTAGACACCCTACAGTGCACAGGACGGCCCCCACCACAGAGAATGACTAGTGGGTGGAGACCAGGGATGCTGCTAGACACCCTACAGTGCACAGGACAGCCCCCACCACAGAGAATGACTAGTGGGTGGAGACCAGGGATGCTGCTAGACACCCTACAGTGCACAGGACAGCTCCCATCACAGAGAATGACTAGTGGGTGGAGACCAGGGATGCTGCTAAACACCCTACAGTGCACAGGACAGCTCCCATCACAGAGAATGACTAGTGGGTGGAGACCAGGGTTGCTGCTAAATGCCCTACAGTGCACCAGACGGCCCTCACCACAGAGAATGACTAGTGGGTGGAGACCAGGGATGCTGCTAGACACCCTACAGTGCACAGGACGGCCCCCACCACAGAGAATGACTAGTGGGTGGAGACCAGGGATGCTGCTAAACACCCTACAGTGCACAGGACAGCTCCCATCACAGAGAATGACTAGTGGGTGGAGACCAGGGATGCTGCTAAACACCCTACAGTGCACAGGACAGCTCCCATCACAGAGAATGACTAGTGGGTGGAGACCAGGGATGCTGCTAAACACCCTACAGTGCACAGGACAGCCCCCACCACAGAGAATGACTAGTGGGTGGAGACCAGGGATGCTGCTCGACACGCTACAGTGCACAGGACGGCCCCACCACAGGGAATGACTAGTGCATGGAGACCAGGGATGCTGCTCGACACCCTACAGTGCACAGGACGGCCCCACCACAGGGAATGACTAGTGCATGGAGACCAGGGATGCTGCTCGACACCCTACAGTGCACAGGACGGCCCCACCACAGAGAATGACTAGTGGGTGGAGACCAGGGATGCTGCTAAACACCCTACAGTGCACAGGACAGCCCCACCACAGAGAATGACTAGTGGGTGGAGACCAGGGATGCTGCTAAACACCCTACAGTGCACAGGACGGCCCCCACCACAGAGAGTTATCCAGCCCCAAATGTCAATAGTGGCAAGGTTGGCTGGTTTGAGTTATGGCCAAAAACTTTGCAGATACAAAATATAGACCCCCATCCTCTTTAATAGTAGTTTAGCGAATATTTGCGTTGGATATGAAGCACTGTGTAAGGAATTATACTCTTTTGGCTCACTATTATACTTGATATAACTGTAAATTTCGAAGAAAATAAGGATATAGACTTGGTTTTGTATTCCTAAGTTGTGATTTTCCATACTATCTTTATTATCTTTTTATTAAGAAATATACTTTTGACAACATGATCATGTGTGTACTTCTATAGACATTAATTTAGTTTCTCATTTAATTTATAATCTATTAAAAAGGAGACTAATCTGCTTAATTTGAACTTTTTCATGATCAGCAATTCTGAATCTAATTACTTACAATAATTATTCAATTCTAAAAAAAAAAAAAAAATCCCCCAAGAAAAGACAATAACTGTAAGATCTTGGCCTTTGCTTAACACCTACTTAAATCAGGTTTGGTTGTTGTTGTTGGGTGCCATCAAGTTGATTTGGACTCATAGAAACCTCATATGGCAGAGTAGAGCTGCCCCATAAGGTTTCCTTGGCTTTAATCTTTACAGGAGCAGATCGCTGAGTCTTTTCCCTGCGTAGCTGCTGGTGGGTGAACCACCAACCTTTTGGTTAACAGCCGAGCACTTAACTATTGCACCACCAGGGCTCCTTAAATAGGTATAATGTATATATTTTAATATATAACATATGTTATAAATGTTCATATATGTTTGTATTCCCAGTTATTTTGGAGTAGCAGCTAAGAGCTTAACTGATTGCGCCACCAGGGCTCCTTAAATCAGGTTTACAGCCAATTATTTTTAAAGTTAAATTTATTATGTCTGGCACGTGACTGCTCTTTAGACATTAAAAGTAATTCCAGCAGGTGTGCAATGAAGTCACATCCCACCCACATGTAGAACTCCTGAGCTTTCCTCATATAGTTCCTCCTGTGCTCTATCCATAATTCTCTGCTGTTTTATGAATCACTCTTCTTCAGAGAGGGATTTTTCTGTTCATTCCTCCTACTTTTCTGTTCCCTTCAGTTTCCAAAGGCAAGAACAATAGAAGAAACAATCTAAAGTGGTAGCGTAGATGTATAAAATGGTCCCCTGTGCCTGCCCACTTCTGACAGTCATCCTCACTATGATGTCTCTTCTTGAGACCATCCTTTTTTTAGCCGTTGGCCACAGGCATCTCTAGCAGAGATATATGACAGCCCACCACCTGCCTCACTTACTGAATCTGCTTCCCTCCTTCCACCCACTGTGACTTTACTTTTCTGCCAGAGTACAAACTTGTACTCTATGTGTGTAAACTTTGAGACACTTTGTAGTCAATCTGATGAGGTTTTATCTTTATGTGAAAGGATTCTTGATTACTCTGAAATTTTGGTGTCTGTAATATAAACTTCGTCGGCAGAAATTACTGCTCTGAATTACAGTCTGACTTGGTTCTAGAATGTTATCGCAGTTCTTAATCCTAAAGGATTGGCATGTTTACTTCTTGTTGTGTGTTGTTGATCCCAACTCGTAGCAACCCCATGTGACAGAGTAAAACTGCCCCATAGGGTTTCCTACGCTGTAATCTTTACAGGAGCAGATCGCCAGGTCTTCCTTTTCTCCTGCGGAACCGCTGGTGGATTGAAACCACTGACCTTTCAGTTAGCAGCCAAGTGCTTAACTTTTGTGTCCTCGGGGCTCCTTATGTTTACTTGTAAGGGTATGTTTTAAGTCAAATTAGTTTGTAAGTTTATTTACACCGAGCAGTCAAAACAGGTGTCTTTGACATTTTGGTTTAAAATAGGCCAAGAGAACTGATATTGATTTATTGTCCATGTATTCAGTAGTTGTGCCTTCTGAATGCTAGGTTCTGGGGATAGACCAGTGAATAAAACAAGCACTGTGTTTGAGTCTACCCAGAGGTGCCTCAGAAGAAAAGCCTGGTGATCTACTTCTGAGAAATCAGCCATTGAAAACCTCAGGGAGCACAGTTCTCCTCTGACACATGTGGGGGTTTCCTATGAGCATGTGGGGGTTTCCTATGAGTTGTGTCGATTCTGTGGCATTGTTTTTTCTGCCTTGCCCTGATGGGGTTTACAGTTTAGTGGGGGAAAAGAGTGCTAATCAGAAAGTTGTTGTTGTTGTGTGTGCTGTCAAGTGGCTTCTGACTCACAGCAACCTTACAGGACAGAGTAGAACTGCCCCATAGGGTTTCCAAGGCTGTAATCTTTACGGAAGCAGACTGCCACATCTTTCTCCCTCGGAGCTGCTGGTGGGTTTCAACTGCCGACCTTGTGGTTAACAGCCAAGTGCTTCACTGGTGTTTCATCAGGGCTCATTTAAACAAAAAATAGCGCTAATAAATAGAAAACTATCATTTGGTCAGGTGCTAAGAAGAAAGAGTTAAGCATGTTAAAGGGGAGAATGTAGTAGTTTACAGTGAGGGCTAGAGAAGAGTCCTTGGGGACTGAGTCTTGTAGGCAGAGGCCTGAGAGGTTGTGTTGATGGTATTCTGAGGAAGAGCGATCAGATGGACATTCTTGATGGAGAGACCTCATGGTCACAATCCTGAGTGAGGCTCAGCCTGTGAGTGTGGGGCCCTGCAGGAGCTGAAGACTATCTGGCTGGAGCTTTGAAGGGAGACAGGAAGGGCTGGAGGTGGGACTGGAGACCAAGGCCACCATCAGCTCCTGCAGGGTGGCAAGTCCAACGTTACATTCCTAGGACATGTTCTAGAAAGGTATTGAAGTATTTCCAGCAAGGCAGTGCCTGTGGTTAAGATCAGCCATTTGTTTGTTGTTGGTAGTTGCTGTCGAGTCAATGCAGACTCATGGCGACCCCATGTGTACAGAGTAGAACTGCTCCATGGGGTTTTCAAGGCTGTGACCTTTCTGAAGCAGATTGCCAGGCCTTTCTTCCTAGGCACCTCTGACACCACCAACTTTTCGGCTAGTGGTCGATTGTTTTAACCATTTTCACCCCCTAGGGACTCCTTTTGGTTAGGGATAGAGAATGCAGGGGGCAAGCGTGGAATTCCAGGTGAGATCGTCGATGTAATTAAAAACCCACTTCAAAAATCTGTGTTACGTGCAGCGATTGACGTTCACTTACTCTTTTGCTTACATTTTTAAGTCCGTTAAAGCACACGTCTGCCTTCTCTTATTTCAGACTAACTAAATGAGGCCCTTTCATTTTGTAAACTCAGAGAAAAACTTCATTCTTAAGGTACATCCTTGACGGCAGAATTTTCAGGCTGATGCAGTAGGATGCATTTACTTCTTATTTTATATTGCTGATTAATTTTAAGTATGATTTAAACTTTAGTTTAGAGTGCCTTTTTTTCCCATTAATTGAATTATCACTGCTTTTGTTCCTGTTTTGGGTCAGAACCGTTCGTATTGGAGGTGCTGCCCTTGAGAGTGATGAAGGCCACGTTATTGGCTGACTTTTAATATTGTTTACACTCCCTTGAAAGACATTTTTCTGTGTGACTATGCTGTAATTTGCTTACCAGGTATGTATGTCCGGAACACGCCAGGTTTGGGCTGCAGATGTCTTTTCGGGTGGATTTTTCTCACAGTGTTTGTTTGCACGGACCAGTGTCTTTCTGCATTCCATAGCTACTTGTCTTTGTCAGCGAGTGTAGGGAGAATGTTCATCTTGTAGGAAACGCTGATAAGCAGGGAACAGATGGATTTGGGGCTCTGGAAACTGCACAACTCTGTGGCGGTGGTGAGTTGCTGGGTCCTGAGTGAAGGAATGCTGGACGGTGGGGCTAGCAAGGGCCGGCGTGATCTCATTGGCCTCAAAATGCCGTCATCCTGTTGGTGATATAGGAGCCCCTAGGTGATGCAAGTGGGTTTGTGCTTGGCTACTAACTGAATAGTTGGAGGCTTCAGTCCACCCAGAGGCACCTTAGAAGAAAGGCCTGGTGATCTGCTTCAGAAAAATCGGCCATTGGAAACCCTATGGAGTGCAGTTCTACTCTGACACACATGGGGTAGCCATGAGTCGGAGTTGACTCCGCGGCAACTGACAACATCATCGGCCATAACCCAAACCAAACCTGTTGTCATCGAGTCGATTTTGACTTATAATGACCTTACAGGAGATAGTAGAACTGCCCCATAGGGTTTCCAAAGCTGTGTAATCTTTACAGAAGCAGACTGCCACAACCTTCTCTCATGGATCGGCTGGTGGATTCGAACTGCTGACCTTTTGGTTAGCTGCTGAGCGCTTAACCACTGTGCCACCAGGGCTTCTCACATCCGCCACAGAAGGGATAAATTCTGGTTTGGAGAAATTGCAGAGAGTCAGGAGACAGAGACTTGGGAATCAGTGAATCCTTTTCTGTAGAAGTAACATTTGAATGGGAGCCCTGGTGGCTCAGTGGTGAAGCTCACGGCTGTTAACTGAAAGGTCAGCGGTTTGAACTCACCAGCAGCTCTGTGGGAGAAGGACCTGGCGATTTGCTCCCATAGAGATTAAAAAAAATGAAACCCGTTGCCATCGAGTCGATTCTGTCTCATAACGACCCTAAAGGACAGAGTAGAACTGCCCCATAGGGTTTCCAAGGAGTGCCTGGTGGATTCGAACTGCTCACCTTTTGGTTAGCTGCCGAGCTCTGAACCACTGCACCACCACGGTTTCCCATAAAGATTACAGCCTTGGAAACCAATGGGGCAGCTCTACTCTGTTCTGTAGGGTTGCTGTAAGTCTGCTGGATGGCAGTGGGTTTTTTGGTTACCATTTGAATGGAGACCTGAAGATTAAGTGAAGATTTCTTTATGAAGCCCAAGTTAGCTAAACTGATTCCTTGAGCCCAAAGATGAAGAGATTGAAGCTCCAAGGTGGCTGAGCTAGACTATATGCATCTTGGAACACTAAGACACCACCCTTCCATCTCCAAGTCCAGCTAAGCTGCTTTCTCTGACATCACGTTTTCTCTTCCTTAAAATGTTTGCTGAATTCTGAGGTTTTTTTGAACAGCAACTGACATCACATTTTCTCTTCCTTAAAATGTTTGCTAAATTATGAGGGTTTTTTGGACAGTAACTAACAACCAGTGCAAGAAGAGCTGCCCCACCCCACCCCATCCCAAAGCTGTGTGGTTGGAAAGGCTCTGACATTGAGAAGCACCAGTAGTCGGCATCACCACCCTGAACTGGCACATGTCTGGGTGTTGACACTGAAAACCCGGGTACGCCAGGCCAGAGCGGGCAGGAAGGGACCCAGCGATGACGCACTGAAGTGGGGCCCCTGTTGATGGTTGAAAGTGGAGCCAGACTCTGCAGCCACAGGACAAGTGTGTCCTGTGCTGGGGTGCGGACGGGCTGCCAGGGGCAAGATGCAGGGGCTGCTTTGGGAGCCAGCATCCTTGGCATATTGCACTTGAATCACCCGTTTCTTTTAAAGATCCTGCAAATTGTCACAGCATTTATCATCCTGAGGAAGCGTGGACAGCTTGCCAAACAGATAATATTGAGAATAATAATAATAAAAAAAACCCGTGATGCTTCTATTCACTGGGAAACATTTTTATCCTGTTTTGCAAAAGCCATAGAATTAAGTAGGCCAGCCGTGTCAGCAACTTAATAAGATAGTTATTTGGGGAGCTGAATTGAAATCATTCACGGAAGGAAGCGCTGGCAAGCCCCAGGCCCCGGGGGATTGCGAGTTTATTTAATGTAAATTCCTTGAAGCAGATACTAGGAGGCATGCTGTTACTTATGTTTGTAGGCTATTATTGTTTTTCCTAAATATTTGTGAATGTGTGAATCACTGTGTGTGTCAGCTGTGAAGAGTGAAGCAAGAACGGGGAGGGAGGCAGGGAGGGAGGCAGGGAGGGAGGCAGGGAGGGAGGCAGGGAGGGAGGCAGGGAGGGAGGCGGCAGATGAGTTCCTTTTCAGCAGGGAGTGAAGTGTCTTATTCTAAGGGGAGGAAGGAGATGGTGGGTGTTCATGGGCCTTGCACCGACAAACTCTCTCAGGGTGGCCATTGCAAGCACAGATCTCTTTGTTGTTGCTGAGAGTATGCACAGCAGAACATGCAGCAACTCCTACATGCACAATTCAATGACATTCTTCAGGTTGTGCAGCCATTCTCACGCCCCTTTTCCGAATTGTTCCTCACTGGTTAATATACACTCATTGCCTTCTAAGCATCCTGTCTAACCTTTCAGGATGCAGGCATGGATTTTAAATTGTGGGGTGATGGACCTTGAGGCCACCGTCTGTGGGCTAGCAAATGACAGCTCCTGGGTTGCCAATTCTGCCCCATTTGGGGGTGGGTTTTCTGATTTCCTGCACCAGGAACTCCCATCACCGGTGGAGATGGACATGGGCGTCACAGCCCTGAGATAACGGGCTGTGCGGATCCCTGGAGTGAGCTGTGGAGGGACTCAAAAACACGCCCTGTTTATTTTGGAAAGCGATGGAAAGACGTGATCGGGAGGTGATGGACCTTAGTCATTCACAGGTGTAATTGTCATTTACACAGTGCAGGCCCCTCTGCGTTTGGAAATTCTGGATTCGTCGGATTAGATGTCAGAAGCCCTGGGTGGCTACTTCTAGGGAAGTCTTTGTTTTCACTGAGCCTCATGGGAGAAAGACTGCGTATTGAAGAGAATAAGGGAATGGTTCGGGGTGCATGCTGTTTTACAACTCTGCATTCTGCTACCAGTTGCTGTCTTGACTCCTGGTGACCCCAAGTGTGTCAGAGTAGAACTGTGCTCTGTAGGGTTTGCAATGCTGATTTTTTGATTTTGGAAGCGGATCGCCAGCCCTTTCTTCCAAGGTGCCGCTGGGTGGACTCAAACCTCCAACCTTCTGGTTAGCAGCAAGCGCGTTAACCGTTCGCACTCCGCGGTGACTCCTTTCTCCCCACCAGAGCCTTTTCATCACATTACCCTCCTCTCTCCTCCTCTTGGGAAGAGAGTGAAGGAGAGAGTATAGAGCTGTTTCTCTCTCGTGCGTGAGACCTGAACGTTCTTCATCCTCTGAGTTTGAGAGGAAGTCAGAGAATGGGACAGGTGAAGAGGGGATAACTGGGGACTTCCTTATCTGAGGGAATCGTTAAGTAGGTTCAAGCCAGATGGGGAGGGGCCGTGCTTGACAGGCTTTTATATATGTTAAAGTCGTATGTCATTAAACCGTTGTCATTGCTGTTGTTGTTATTGGGAAACCAAGGACTGTAGAAAACTTCATTGTACCTCTTGAATCCCGAGAAGCTTCACTTAGCTAAGACCCGGGTTTGATTCCCAGCCAGTGCACGTCATGCGCAGCCACCACCCATCTGTCAGCGGAGGCTTGCGTGTTGCTGGGATGCTGAACAGGTTTCAGCAGGGCTTCCAGACGAAGAAGGACTAGGAAGAAAAACCTGGTGATCTTCTTCTGATCAGGCAGTGAAAACCTCATGGATCACAACGGTCCCCTCCCTGATGGACCATGGGGATGGCGCAGGACTGGGCAGCATTTTGTTCCATTGCGCACAGGGTTGCCATGAGTCGGGGACAACTCGACAGCAGGGAACAGGAACAACAAAAAAGACCTTTTTCACATGAGGTCTAACTTTATAATTATTCACAAACAATTTTTTTTTTTTTTTTTTTTTTTTTTACTTCTGCACAAGTCTGTTTCAGGGAGTCCCATTAAACTTGCATGTTCAGGGTTTTGGGGTTGCGGGGTTCCTTCACGTCTGCACGTTCTTATCTCGTGATCTCTTTGTTGACGATTCATTTTACTATTTCTTGCCCACCAAGTAGGACAGAAAGGTGACAGAGCTCACAATTTGTGCCATATAGCTCAGAAGAGTCCAGTGGGAAAAGGATTTGGGTGCAGGTTCCCAGAAAGGAACTTTCTAGGGCTCTGGTTCTCAGCTGGAGCAATGTTTGGAGGTACTTTTCATTGTCGTGTGCGGGGTAGGGATGCCACTGGCATGCAGTGGGTGGAGACCAGGGGTGCTGCTGAGCATCCTGCAGTGCGCAGGAGAGGCCCCATCACTCAGATCGTCAGCGGTGCCAGGTAGAGACTGCTTACACCAGGCCCGTTTTCACCTGCTCAGTGTGGCAGGGAGGTTTGGCCAAGGCCCCGTGCTGGCCAGATGAGCAGCCCTCCAAATTCGGAAAGGAAGTTGGAAATGTTAGGGTCAAGGAAAAAGGAAACCTAAAGCCTACTTCATGTTGAGGAAAGCAGAGACCCCGGAGAGCTGGTGGAGGCAGAGGAGCGCCCGGGCCTGGTGGTTTTCACTTCGATTCCACCGAGGTTTCTCTCGGAGAAGGCTGTCCCTCCTGTTTCCTTTCTTCCCAGTGCAATTTAGGGAAGCTGGAGCCAAGTGTTCCCCGAGGAGGGATTAGGAGAATCAGGCTGGGCCTCTGCTAAATAAACATATCAGGAAATGCCAACATCTTTACAAGAAGGCAGCTAGCTGTTTTCAGAGTATTGTGCTGTGTGGTGTGGGGGTTGACGCTGTGTAACAAATGCATGTGGCTTCAGCTGCATCCTGTGAGTGCTGTAACTTTCCAGCTACTCTCAGCTCTTCTACATTCCTGCAGCACTCTAGTTAATGTTTAAACAGCGTCTTCCTAGTAGCTTTAAGTGTGATTTCTGATGTTAGGGTCGTATTCTTGTAACCCACCTTACAGTAATTAGGCCTCTAAGCAGAACCACAGCTGTTGGTCAGTCTTTCCTACCGTGGTGGCTTGCGTGTTGCTGTGATACTGGAAGTGATGCCACTGGTCCTTCAAGTACCAGCAGGGCCACCCGTGGTGGCCAGGTGTCTGCAGAGCTTCCAGACTAAGACAGACTAGGAAGAATGGCCATCTACTTCCAAAAATTAGCCATTGAAAAACCTTATGAATCACAACAGAACATTGTTTGACTCGCTCACTTTGTGCACATCATCAGGTGGGATCAATTGCTGGAGGAAGATACTGTGTTTGGTGAAGCAGAGGGCCAGCAAGGGTGATAGAGACCCTTGGTGACACGGACTGGCACGTAGCCACGTTGATGGACTCAGATATGCTGGTGATTGTGAGGATGACACAGGATCAGGTGGTATTTTGTTCTGTTGTACGTAAGGTCGCCATGAAGCCAGAGTCGATGGCAGCTATCCACCTACTTCCCTACCTACATACCTACCTACCTACCCACCTACCATCCATCCATCATCTATCACCTCCGCATCTGTCTGTCAACAGAACGCTTCTTTGTGAGCAGTTTGCTGATGCTTCCATTGCGTTTTGTTGGGACACTAATTCCAGCAGTAGGAGCCTTACAAAAAGGGAATTGAAAAAGCAGACTTCATTTTTTAGAGCAGTTTTAGGTAGAGAAAAATTGTGCAGAAAGTACAGAAGGTACCCATATGCCCCCTTCTCCCTGCCACACACATCATTGCTCCTGTTATTACTGCCTCACATTCCTGTGGAACATTTGTTATAACTGATGAACCAATATTGGTAACATGATTAACAATGAAAGGTATGGTTTACATTAGTGGTCACTCTGTGTTATGCAGTCCTGTGGGTTTGACAGATGTTTGTCTTGTATGCATCATCACAGTATGGTGCAGAAATTTCCCTGCCCTAAAAATGCCCGGGGCTCCACCTGTTTATCCTCCCTTCCCTGTGCCCCGGGCAACCACTGACCTTACACTCTCTCCGTAGTTTTGCCTGGAAAAGGTAATACTTTAAACATTCCACTCCTTACACTTCTATTCAGTACTGCCCATGCCGTGCTGTGCGTATAAGGAAGACCTCATTATTTTTTTCCAAACACACATCTGTCACTTAAGCTTGTCATGTTATTTATCCAAGCAGGCACATGGATAGAAGAGGCTTAGGAATTTAGGATTTATTTCAGGAAATTCAGGTGGATGATTGCTCAACATAGGTCAGCGTGCAACAGCAGCGTTAGTGAATGGGGCTCAAAAGTTTTTGCTATCTTTTTTGTTTTGGGGGGTATTATTATGTTGCTGTCGTCTTTGCTGTTGAGTTGGCTCCAGCTCACGGTGACCTTATGGATGATGTAACAAAATGTTGCTGGGTCCTGCGTGCCGTCTCTGTGACTGTTGGAAAGTTGGAGCCCATTGTTGTGGCTACTGTGTCAATCCATCTCGTGGATGGTTTCCCTCGTTTTGCTGACCCTCCACTTCACCAACCATGATGTCTTTTCTAGCAATTGGTCTTTCCTGATGACTTGTCCAAAGTAATTGAGTCGAAGTCTCACCATCCTTGCTTCTTAAGTGCATCCTTGTTGTAGTTCTTCTAAGATTGATTTGTTCATTCTGATAGTCCATGGTATTTTGGAGGAGGTAGTGAATACAATTGGGGATTAAAGTTAAATGTGTGGTTTAAAAATTGGAACAAGTATGTATATATAAGGAGCCCTGCTGGTGCAGTGGTTAAGTGCTTCACTGCTAACCGAAAGATTGGCGGTTTGAGCCCACCATCTCCTTTGCGGGAGGTAGATGTGGCAGTCTGTTTCTGGAAAGATTACAGCCTAGGAAACCCTAAGGGGCAGTTCTGCTCAGTCCTTAGGGTCACTGTGAGTTGGAGTCGACGGGATGGCACCCACCACCACCACCACCACCACCGTATGTATAGTTTAGGTACTTGCCTACTAGTTCCTGACGTAGACACTGTTAGCTTTTTAAGATGGAAGTTGTCAAGCACACTCAGAAGTATATGAGATACTCTGGTGTACTCTCCCCTGCTGTCACCCACCCTCAACCACTGTCGTCAGTGTATAGACAAGCTTCTCTCGCTGTCATTCACCCGGAAGTATTCGAGGATGTATCTCTAGTATAGAAGGTGGTTGTTGTGGTTAGGTCCAGTCATTTCCGACTCACAGCGACCCTGTGTACAACAGAATGAAACACTGCCCGGTCCTGTACCATCCAGATGATCGTTGTTTACGTTTGAACCCACTGTTGGAGCCACTGTGTCAATCCATGTCCTTGAGGGACTTCCTCTTTTTAGCTGACCCTCCAATTTACCAAACATGATGTCCTTCTCTAGGGACTGATCCCTCCTGAGTATGTGTCCAGAGTATGTGAGACGAAGTCTTAACCATCCTTGCTTCTAAGGAGCATTCTGGCTGTACTTCTTCCAAGACACAGACACACTTGTTTGTTCTTTTGGCAGTCCATGGTACTTTCAGTATTCTTCGCCAACACCACAACTCAAAGGCATCAGTTCTTCTTTGGTCTTCTTTAGTCATTGTCCAGCTTTCGCACGCACATAAGTTGATTGAAAACACCATGGCTTGGGTCAGGTGCACCTTAGTCCTCAAGGTGATATCTTTGCTTTCGAACTCTTCAAAGAGGTCTTTTGCAGCAGATTTGCCCACTGCAACGTGTCTTTTGATTTCTTGACTGCTATTTCCATGGGTGTTGATTGTGGATCCAAGTAAAATGAAGTCATTAAATGATACCATTGTCAGCCTGTATCCGTCTCCTAGGACTGCCACGGCAAACCGTCAAAAGCTGGGTGGCTTAAAACAGCAGAGATTCATTCTCTCACGCTTCTGGAGGGCGTAAGTCTGAAATCAAGGCATCTGCAGGATTGGTTCCTTCTGGAAGCTCTGAGGGAGAACAACAACATGATCTATCTGAGGATTCTAGGGAAGAATCCCTCCTTGACTCTCCCTGCCTCCTGGTGGTTCTTCAACCCTTGCTTGTACACACACCAGCCACACCCCCCTCTGCCTCGGTCATCACGTGGCCTTCTCCCCTCTGTCTGTGTCTCTTCTCTTTTACAAGGAGCATTCCTCTAGGTTTAGGACCCACCTTACCCAGTATGGACTCTTGCTAACTTAATGATAATATTCTCAAAGATCCTGTTTCAAACAAGGTCATGTTCACAGGTACCAGGAGTTGGAACTCAGCATATCTGTGTTGGCAGACACACTTCAACCCGTAACCGTCACTCTGATCTAATTCAGCTACCCTGAGTGGTTCTTAATTAATGCACAAGCTACCTTAAATCTTTGCTGCTTCATGGTAGGGTTAATTATACAGTCGGTTGTGACTGTTGTTGCTAGGGGCCGTTGAGTTGATTCCGACTCATAGCAACCCCATGTGGCAGAGTAGAACTGCCCCATAGGATTTCCTAGGCTATAATCTTTACGGGAGCAGATCGCCATGTCTTTCTCCTGCAGAGCCACTGGGTGGGGTCGAATCGCCAACCTTTTGGTTAGCAGTTGAGCACTTAACTGCTGTGCCACCAGGGCTCCTGATATATGTATGGATACATAAATAAATTAAAAACAGAAAAAAGGAAACCATTGATCTGTTTAAGAGATTACTTTATAATGAACTTTTATTTAGTAATTATCAGTCTAGTATGTTTTGTTGTTTTGACTGTAGTAATGTAAACATGATGATAACTGAAGGTAGAGGAAATTTTATAAACTTAGAGTCTTATTGTTACAAAAACTTTTTAAAAAGTAATGTTTAAAATACAGTGTTTTAGATAAATAAGTTAAGAATAAAAGATTTGCAAGCATAAAATATTTCATTAAGATAAAATTCTGTAAGAAAAGTGTAAATGAAACTAAAATTCAAGGAAGAAAAGAAATCACGTAAAGTTTTCCACTGTTAAAGTGGAGCTTTTTGTTGTTTTTTTGTTTGTTTGTTTGTTTTTAGAGTTCATTCAATGAAACCCAAACCCATTGCTGTCAAGTTGATTCTGACTCATAGAGACCCTACAGGACACAGTAGACCTGCCCCATAGGGTTTCCAAGGAGCGGCTAGTGGGTTCGAACTGTCAACCTTTCTGTTAGCAGCCGAGCTCTTAACCACTGCGCCACCAGGGCTCCTTAATTAATTAAAACAGGTATCCAGTTGCTGTAGTAATTAGGTTACATCAGACATGTTTAAAAGAGTGATGTTACGGTTTAATTTTTTAATGTCTACGTTTACAGTATGCTGGAAATTTCATCCTTTACATCTAATTAAAATTATGATGTAAAATTTTAGACATCACATAAAATGTGCTCGGTTGCCATTGATTTTTATTGCAAAGTGCATTTACCTGTCATCCCAGCCCTGGGAAGGAGGAGAGGGAATTTGCTCAGGGTCAGGGGCTTGTGAGTGGTGGGCTGGGGATGAACGCACGCCTGTCTGGCTCCAAATCCGGGGAAAACTGGCCCTGTTTTACAGTCCAGGTTCATGAGAAATGCTCGTTTGCTTGAGCTTTGGAACACAGACTTTCTATTGCAGGCTCTTTATGTGTCTATAAGGCTGTACATCTGTCTTCTTGTGTATATTTAAGGAAGTTATTGGGTGTTTAAAAAAATACACTATGCTTTATTAGGGTTTGGTGTGTATTTTTAAATTTTAAAAAACTGTGTCTCTTGTGTACTTATTGAAATATGCTAATCTGGACCATTCTCATTTATACACCACCCATCAAGAACATCAGAGAGGTGACTTGTTTTGGATGGACCCGTATTTTTTTCTCATCCATTCCAGGTTGATTCTTGGAGGCAAACGATGCAACTGGGTTAGAACTCCTCCATCTTAGCGATGGTTCTAGAATGTGTGTATTCATAATTTAGGTCATGGTTTGTTCTATATTTGTTCATTATAACTCATTTTCTTTTTAATGTGTTTATTGGCAATGAATTTAGCCATCAGCTTATTTATATTTTCAGTATCATTTTGAAATGGATACTCTAAGAGAACTTTTGTTTATAGTCAGGATAAAAATTACACAAAATTCAGTGTTGACTAGGAGCATCCTTAGGATTATTGTACAGTTGCCACGCAGACCAAGTCTCCTGCCTAGTTTGGTGTTGGGATTGACTTTCTTGTTGATAAGTTGCCTGAACTCTTCAATTGATTAACCCACAAGCTACCTAACCTGCTGCTACTTGGTAGGGTTAATTATACAAATGGTGGTTGTTAGCTGCCCTGGAGTCCATTCCGACTTGTAGCGACCCCATGTGACAGAGTAGAGCTGCCGCATAGGGTTTCCTAGGCTGTAATCTTTCTGGGGGCAAATGGCAACTAGCCAGTGATCCTAAAGATGTTAGTCGGTACTTAATTTTGTGTAATTTTTATCCTGACTATAAACAAAAGTTCCCTTGACATTTTAAGGATTGTGCTTGCTCTTGTTTACCCAAAATCAGTGATGGAACTTGGGAGCGTTTTAAAAAAATCTGCATTTTCAAAGAGTGCTTCTTGGAAGCTTTCCTTCTGAAAGGGATACAAATAGAGCTAACAGTTTAAATCAGACAGTTTCAGTCGTGTGTGGATTTTTATATTCATAACATTGAAGAGTCGTTATATAATATTAGTTAGGCTCGAAATATCTCCCCCAAGATCTGTTTATCAATCACAAAAGGAAATGGTAATTTTATGGTGCAGAAACAGGAGATAGCACCTTACCCAGCGATCAAGGTCAGCATCACCGGTAAGAAGACCCGTCAGCATCCTATGGCCTTACAAGGCCGTGGTTTCGTTTCTGTGGCATTCTTGCCCAAGATGCCTGACCTCAGTCCCATCATGAGAAATAACCAGCTGAGCAAATGGAGAGGCATTCTGCAAACTACCTGACCGGGCTCCTCGAAAGGGTCACGGTCCTGGAGGAGGAGGGAAGACAGAGGAAGGAAGTGCCCCAGAGGAGAGGGCACCCGGGGGGCATGGTGACTACGTGGAGTGTGGGATCCTGGGGCAGAAGACGAACACAGACGGGAACCCCGTGATGTCCGAATAAGGGCCAGAGTTGAGTTCATTGTCTTGTGCTGGTGTTGACGTCTTAGCTTTGAGAATTGCTGTGTTTATGAGGATGGTAACATCAGTGGAAGACAGACCAGTTGCTATGGAGTCACCTCCGACTGCTGGCGACCCCGTGTGTGTCACAGTAGAACTGCTCCATAGGGTTTTCAAGGCTGTGACCTTTCAGAAGTGGATCGCCAGGCCTTTCTTCTGAGGCACATCGGGGTAGGTTTGGACTGCTGACCTTTCAGTTAGCAGCCGAGCACATTAACCATTTACATTACCCGGGGACTCTGCTAATGATAATAATGGTAATAATTGTTGTTGTTGTTGTTGTTGTTGTTAGGCGTACTCAAGTCCATTCCGACTCATAGCTACCCTGTGGGCAACAGAACAAAACGCTGCCCGCTCCTGCACTATCCTCATGATCATTGTTATGCTTGAGCCCATTGTTGCAGCTACTGTGTCAGTCCATCTCGTTGAGGGTCTTCCAAGCTGCACTGAAGGCATTGGCGAAAAACACGGCTCCAGGAATTGACGGAATACCAACTGCGATGTAGTAATAGTAGTAGTAATAACAACAGCATCTTTCTTCCTTGCCTGGGTGTGTTGTGAGGATTAGCTCGGTCCTCCCTGGAAAGCTCAGCACAGCGCTGACCCTTCAGCACATGCTGTGCCAGTTTGATGATTGCCACTGTCCTCACCTTACAGAGCGGAAGACAGAGTTCACGCAGGCAGCCAGCTGCTCCCTTCTTCCCACAGATACACTCACTGCTCTACATCCCAGTTACTCGCCTCCCCTCACCCAGCTGATTGAAGCTATTGCTTATGGTTATTTTAATATTGCTTTTATTTGAAATAATTTTTTAAATTCGTGGAACTCTGTTCACGCATTGTGAAGAATGTAGCCAATGTCAGTGAACAAATTCTGTAGAAATGGTTGAATGGGAACCTAAACAGCTATGTAAACCTTCACCGAAAATACAATAAAATACTATTTAAAAAACCAAACCCTAGAATCTGGAGTGTGTTCCTTCCTTCAGGGGTGGAGTGCTGCTTGCTGCTTTGTGCCTGTTATTACCCATAAGCGTGCGGGTGCAGAGATGTACAGGTGTGGGGGGAAGTAGGCCCTGGGGTGTGCTGAGGACTGTGGTGGAGTGTGGGGGCCCATGGGAGGACAAAGGCGCAGTTCTGCCTTCCGGAGGCCAGTGAGGTGGCATGGGCCAGTGCACTGGTGAAGTAGAGGAGGTTTCTGTGGTCCCAGAGGAGGAAGGCATCTCCCGCAGAGCGGGCAGCCCCAGCAAGGCTTGTAGGGGCACGTTTGGGAAATGGGCTGTTTGGTGCAGGTGGGCAGAAGAAGATGCCTGGGAAGCAGGGAACTGGCACGGGGCGGAAAACAGAGCCACTTAGTCCCCTGAAGAACAGGGTGCGGTTTATTTTTTTAAACTATTTGAGGAGGCAGTGGTGGTTCAGTGGGAGAATTCTCACCTTCCATGCCAGAGACTCGGGTTCATTTCCGGCCAGTGCAGCTTGTGTGCAGCCACCACCCGTCTGTTAGTGGACGATTACGTGTGGCTGTGTTGCTGAACGGGTTTCACTGGGGCTTCCGGACTAAGACAGGCTAGGAAGAAAGGCCTGAAGATCGACTTCTGAAAATCAACAGATGAAAACGCTGTGGATCAAATGGTCTTTTCTGCAGCTGATGGCAGGAATGGTGTGGGACCGGGCAGCGTTTTTTTTCCGTTGTGCATGGGGGTCTCCGTGAGTCGCAGGCTGACTTGAGGGCAGCTGACATCAACAAGCTATTTGAATAAGGATGTAAAATACAGTTTTCCCCTTGATAAATGCATTTTTAATTGCCCATTCTCCTAAACATCTTTAAAATTTCTTACTTGCAGATGTTATTTTTTCCTTATTGCTGGCTTCTGTTCCTGTCTTCAAATTTCTGGTTTCTGCTTAATAATTTTGGATCTTCTGTTGTCACCGTTGGCTTCTGTCTGTCTCCTCGACCTTCTTTCCTACTTTTTGATGTGTCAAAGGAGGCTTTCTCTCCAGCTCACCGCATGGCCTTTTCTGGAAGAATGTCCAGTCACGCAGCTCCTTGTGGTGTAGCTGCTGCTTGTCACAGCTCCTCATCTGCCTCGAGTGTCAGGAGTTAGGGAGTCTTAGCTTGTGGGTCATTATTTCTACCGCAGGTCAAAGAAACGGCCAAATTATTAGCAAAACCTTCATGTCCGGGCATGCGTTCTTTTAGTTGTTGTTGTTGTTAGTTGCTGTCGAGTCAAGCTGAATCATGTCGACTCCGACTCATGGTGATCCCATGTGTGCAGAGTAGAACTGCTCCATAGGGGTTTCAAGGCTGTGACCTGTCAACGAGATCACCAGGCCTTTCTTCTGAGGAGCCTCTGGGTAGATTCCAACCCCCAACCTTTCGACTGGTGGTGGAGGGCTTAAATCGTTTCCACCACCTACGGACTCACATTGTTTTAGAAAAGGGATAAATTCACTTCCCAAATTGGGGCAGGAGATGCCGCAATGCTCATTGTCTGCCCATTTTACGTGTTGTCATGGGGACCGTGTGGAAAAGATGTTTCCTTAATGAGTTTTACTGTGCTGCCTGTTTTTACATGAGGCTTCTTAAGGAGCAGAGGAGAGGGACTCAGTAGTTTATCCCATTGATATTGTGGTAGTAGAATTGCACCCATCTGTCGGATTCAGACCCAGTAAAGAAATTCATTCATTCATCCATTTCTTCATCCCTTCATGCAGCAAACATCCACAGAGCTTGTGTTCCAAGCCAGGCGGGATGGTGCTGGTGGTGGTGGTGTGTGCTGTTAAGTTGATACTGACTTATAGTGACTCTCTAGGACAGAGTAGAGATTCCAAGGCTGTAAATCTACATGGAAGCAGGCTGCCACATTTTTCTCCCACGGAGCGGCTGGTGGGTTCAAAGCGCCAACCTTTTGGCTAGCAGCTGAGTGCTTAACCACAGCGCCACCAGGGTTCTTTGGCAGGATGGTAGGCACTGGGTATAAACTAGTTAAAGATGGTGACCTGTACAGGGTCTCATTACTTGATGTGGGTTTGTGGCTTCGTGGTGTAGTGAGGTCAACTAAAGGATATTCGTGCCCTCTTTCCTGTATCTGTAGTCCCTGCGTAGTGCAAATGGCGAACGCACTCAGCTGTTAACTGAACGGCTGGAGGTTCAAGCCCACCCAGAGGTGTCTTGGAAGAAACACCTGGTGATCTTCTGAAAAAAAGAGCCACCAAAAACTCTATCGAGCACAGTTCTCCTGTGACACACATAGAATCACCGTGAGTTGGGGTTGACTTGATGGCAACTGGTTAGAACAGGGCACGCTCCCTACGTTCACATTTTTCGGGTTCCAAAGAAAACACCGTAAACAGATTTGTATGTTGTTGTGTGCTGTCAAGTCAATTCTGACTCATAGCCACCCTATAGGACAGAGTAGAACTGCCCCACAGGGTTTCCAAGGCTGTAAATCTTCACAGAAGCAGACTGCTGCGTCTTTTTCCCATGGGGGAGCGGCTGGTGGGTTTGAACCGCCAGCCTTACTGTTAGCAGCCAAGTCCTTCAGATTTGTATAGCAGTTGGTAATATGTAATAACTTTCCTGGTTCTAAATGTCCTTATTTTTAAAGAGAAATAGTTGTATGCAGAAACATTTTTAGATGGAGAATAACGTGTTTTGGTTCCCAGGAATTTGTAGGAGGATAAAGAGGCAGAAATCTGATAACACTGGTGTGAATAGTACTCTGTCATGGGAAATGTTCTCCGCGAACGGTTTCCATGTTGATTTTCCTCCCTCCCAGCCTGGTTTTGTGCTCTCTCTGGAATTTATGTAACCTTTCCTCTGCTATCTCTGTTGAAGCCTTCCATGCCCAGATAGAGTGAGAATCATTTTGAAAACTAACTTCTTAAAAATCCAGAGGAAATAGGTTTTAGCCACAAGGGATCTTTGTATTGTTTTTGGTGAGATAAGTACTTCTAGCAAAACAGTATTTTCTGGAGCCAAATATTTTAGGGAAGATAAAGTCCTGAGAAGAGGCACTCACCAGTGGTTCAGAGGTAGAACTCTCGCCTTCCATGCAGGAGACCCAGCTTGGATTTCCGGCCAGTGCACCTCTGTCAGACGAGGGTTCTGTGTTGCTGTGATGCTAAACAGGTTTTAGCAGAACTTCCAGACTAAGATGGACTAGCAAGAAAGGCCTGGAGACCTGCTTCTGAAAATCAGCCAGTGAAAACTTTATGGGTCCCAGTGGTCACATCGTGTTGTACATGGGGTTACCAGGAGTTGATGGCTGACTCTCCGGCAGGTAACACCACCATCACCATACTCCTGGTAAGTTAAATTGTTGTAAATGTTTTCATCTCCCCTCATTTCAATTTAGAAGAGCAAAGAATCAAAAACGGTTGCAGCAATACATCGACAGGGAACTGCTAGAAATTCAAGCCGGATTCAGAGGAGAACGTGGCATCAGGCATATCATTGCTGACGTCAGATGGATCCTGGCTGAAGGCAGAGAATACCAGAAAGATGTTTGCCTGTGTTTTATTGACTATGCAAAGGCATTTGACTGTGTGGATCGTAACAAATCATGGATAACATTGCAAAGAATGGGAATTCCAAAACACTTAATTGTGCTCATGAGGAACCTGTATATAGACCAAAAGCAGTTGTTCAGGCAGAACAAGGGGATACAGTGTGGTTTAAAATCAAGAAAGGTGTGCGTCAGGTTTGTATCCTTTCACCATACTTGTTCAATCTGTATGCTGAGCAGATAGTCCAAGAAACTAGACCATATGAAGAAGAACACAGCATTAGGATTGGAGGAAAACTCATTAACAACCTGCGTTACGCAGATGACACAACCTTGCTTGCTGAAAGTGAAAAGAGGACTTGAAGCACTCACTGATGAAGATCAAAGACCACAGCCTTCAGTATGGATTACACCTTAACATAAAGAAAACAAAAATCCTCACAACTGGACCAGTAAGTAACATCATGATAAATGGAGAAAATATTGAAATTGTCAATATTTTGTCAAATGACCTAAGTTTCAGTTTACTTGACTCCACAGTCAACACCCATGGAAGCATCAGTAAGAAATCAAACGACATATTCATGACCCCTTTAAAGTGTTAAAAAGCAAAGATATCACTTTGAGGACTAAGATGTGCCGGACCCAAGCCGTGGTTTTTTGTTTTTGTTTTTGTTTTTTTAATTAGAAATAAGAGTTTATTAAAGTTGTTGAATGCAAAATAAATTCATAAAATCAACAGCATTGCTGTTCACTAGCAACAGAAATCAGAAAGCATAATTTTAAAAAAGATAGCTTTTTCAGTGTCAAGAATAATATATAATTTACGTGCATATTTGTATGTACATCGTGTATATTCATACATATAATAGAGCACAAAGGGAGTACAGTCATAGAAGCTTCCTAGACACATCCAAGCACCTTGAGGTACTGAGTTACTGCGGCTGAGGTCTGGGGACTATGGTCTAGGGGGACATCTAAGTCAGTTGACATTACATAGTTCATAAAGAGAATACCCTACATCCTACTATGTATATAGTGTCGGCATCTTAAAAGCTTATGAGTGACCATTTAAGGTACATCTATTGGTCCCATCCCATCCAGAGCAAAGGAGAATGAAGAAAACCAAAGGCACAAGGAAAATATTAGTCCAGAAGACTAATGGACCATATGAACCACAGCCTCTGCCTGCCTGAGGCCAGAAGAAGTATACGGTGCTGGGCTACCACCACTGACTGCTCGAACAGGGATCACAATAGAGGGTTGCACGCAGAGTGGGAGGACAAGGTAGATCAAAATTCAAATTCACAAAAAGAGACCGGACTTACTGGTCTGACAGAGACCGGAGGAACCCTGAGGTTGGGGCACCCGGACACCCTACTAACTCAGAACTGAAGCCACTCCCAAAGTCCCCGTTTCAGCCGAAGATCAGACAGGCCGATAGAACAAACAATCACACACGTGAGGAATGTGCTGCTTAGTTCAGTCAAGTACAGGAGACCAAATGGGTAACACCTGCCGAAAAGCAAAGATGAGGAGGCGGGAAGGACAGGAAACCTGGATGAATGGACACCGGGAACCCAGGGTGGAAAGGGAGAGAGGAGAGTGCTGACACATTGCGGGGATTGCCGTCAATGTCATGAAACAATCTGCGTGTAAATTTTTGAATGAGGAACTAATTTAAAACAAAAAAGAATAAAATACAAGGTGCCTAGGAATAAATTTAACAAAATATATACAAGACTTTTATTGATTAAAAAAAATACTCACTGATGAAGATGAAATTTTGTCGAGACAGCAGTTTTCTCCCAAATTAGTCTATAAATTCCATGTAATTCCAATAAAGATTCTAACAGAATATTTTTCAGAATGTGATGAGATGATCATTAAGAGTAAAGGGTCAAGAATAGTCAAAACAGTTTTTACGAAGAAAAGTAAAATGTGTGTGTGGTGGGGCTAATATTTCCATCATATATCAAGACCTTCTTTGTGTTGGCCCAGAAATAGACAGGCAAATGAGACAGAACACAGAACCTAGATTTAAACCTGTTTATATATGATAGTGCCTCAGAAGAAAGGCCTGGCAATCTACTACCAAGACGTCGCAGCTCTTGAAGACCTAGTGGAGCAGAGCTTCGCTCTGAAGCGCATGGGGTCGCCATGAGTCAGAATCAACTTGACGACAGCTGGTTTGGTTTTGATTTTTACAGATAACAGTGGTGGCATTTAAAATCATAGGAAAAGGACAGCCCCAATGGCGCTGAGGAAAGTGGCTCTCCATAAGGAAAAGGAGAAAATTATATCCAAACCACACTCAGTACATAAATAATTTCCGGATGGTTTAAAGACTTAACTCATAGCTACCCTATAGCACGGAGTAGAACTGCCCACGGGGTTCCCAAGGCTGTAAATCTTTAGAGAAGCAGACTGCCACATCTTTCTCCTGCATAGCAGCTGGTGGGTTCGATCCTACAGCCTTTCGGTTAGTAGCTGAACGCTTAACCACGGTGCTGCCAGGATCACTATGAGTCAGAATCGACTCGACAGTGGTGAGTTGTAAAGACTTAAAGGTAAAAAATACGTATTTTTTTAAAGAAAAACGTGTCATATTTTAATGATTTTTTTTCTTAACCAAAATCCAATAAGCACCAACATAAAGAAGGAAGTACTGATGCTTTTGGTTATATTAAAATTTAAATTTTCTTTATAACAAAAGAGATGAGTTACAAAGTGAAGGGACAAGCCACTTGGTACTCATACAACTGTCATTGTTAGATGCCCTTGAGTCGATTCCGACTCATAGCACCCCATGTGACAGAGCAGAACTGCGGCATAGGGTCTTCTGGGCTGTGATCGTTACTGGAGCAGTTTGCCAGGTACCTCTCCCGCAGTGTCACTGAGTGGGTTCAAACCTCCAGCCTTTCAGTTAGCAGCGAGAGCTTAACTGTTGCACCACCAGAAGCCATGGTATTTTCAAATGCCTCATATGCACGGGAAGACTGGACAATGAGTAAGGAAGACCAAAGGAGATTTGATGCCTTTGAATTAAGGTGTTGGCGAAGAATACTGAACACACCATGGACTGCCAAAAGAACAAACAAATCTGTCTTGGAAGAAGTACAGCCAGAATGCTCCTTAGAAGCAAGGATGGTTAAGACTTTGTCTCACATACTCTGGACACATTCTCAGGAGGGACCAGTCCCTGGAGAAGGACATCAGGCTTGGTAAAGTCGAGGGTCAGCGAAAAAGAGGCAGACCCTCAATGAGATGAACTGACACAGTGGCTGCAACAGTGGGCTCAAACATAGCAACGATCGTGAGGATGGCGCAGGACCGGGCGGTGTTTTGTTGTGTTGTACACGGGGTCGCTATGAGCCGGAACCGAGTCGACAGCACCTAACATCAACAGGAAGTAGCTTTAATGCGTTTATTTTATTTTAATTTTTATCTGGAATTATTAGCCTTTACTGGTATTTTTCTTGGCTTCTCTGCACACCTGTCTCCGCTCCATCCGTCCAAATGCCATACTTTGTGTATCCTCCCTCTGGCAGCTCGGCCCTTTACGTAGTCACCTTTGATGTTTCAGAACTTAAATTTCATCCTGAGCACAGTGTCAGCTACCAGACTCTAGCGGAGTATCAGAGCTTCAAACGTTTCTAAAGAAAGTTAAATAAAGTAAAATAAAACCTCTCTGCCTGCGACTTCTTAGGTTTCCCGGTTTTGTAATCTTAAAATGTATACACATCAGAATAAAAAACAAACAGACCAGAGGGTCAGATGAGTTCTTTCCCTTGCCTGGTCTCTTGCCTCCAAGACGTTTTCCCTTCTATCTCTGTATTTGCACAGCTGGTCTTGTCTTTGAATGGGGTTATGTCAGTTATGCTTTAGGTTAGAAACTCCTGGGCAGAGTGGGAATTGCTTTGGTAGCTTAGGGCAAGGGCTGTGGGGCTCCTGACCCTCCCAATAAGGAGAGGTTGGCATGTGCAAAGTGACCTTCTGCGCACGGTGAGGGCTGTTCTCCCTCTGCCCTGGGTTACTCCATTAAGTTGACGCTGACTCACAGAGACCCCATGTGTGTCGGATTAAAACTGTGCTCTATAGGGTGTTCAGTGGCTGATTTTTTTGGAAACAGGTCACCAGGCCTTTCTTCTGAGGTGCCTCTGGGTGGACTCAAACCTGCGCAGTTTTGGTTAGGAGCCGAGCTTGTTCACTGTTTGGATAACCCAGGGACTCCATAGCCTAGGAAACAGACAGACAGACAGACAAACCAGTTGCCGTGGAGTCCATTCCAACTCCTGGCGACCCCATGCGTGTGATAGTAGAACTGGGCTCTATAGGGTTTTCAGTGACTGCTTTTTCAGAAGTAGATCACCAGACCTTTCTTCTGAGGTACCCCTGGGTGGACTCAAACCTCCAACCTTTCAGTTAGCAGCTGAACGTGTTGAACTATTTGCATCACCCAGGGACGCCTTGGACTGAGGAAGGACAGTATTAAAAATGTGGCTTGCACACGCTGCGGGGGAAGGCCACACAACTAGACTAAACCAAAGCTGAGAAGTTTCCTGAATACAACCAAACACTTCAAGGGACAGAGTAGCAGGGGAGGGGGTCTGGGGACCATGCTTTCAGGGACATCTAGGTCAATTGGCATAACAAAGTTTATTAAGAAAATGTTCTGCATCGTACTTTGGTGAGTGGCGTCTGAGGTCTTCAGAGCTTGCAAGTGACCATCTAAGATGCATCAATTGGTCCCAGCCACCTCGAGTAAAGGAGAATAAAGAACACCAAAGACATAAGGAAGGGATTAGCCCAAGAGACAGACAGGGCCACATAAACCAGAGACTTCATCAGCCTGAGACCAGAAGAACTAGATGGTGCCCAGCTACCACCAGTGACGGCCCTGACAGGGAACACAACAGAGAGTCCCTGATGGAGCAGCAGAAAAGTAGGGTGCAGAACTTAAATTCTAGTAAAAAGACCAGACTTAATGGTCTGACTGGACTGGAGGAACCCTGGAAAGCACGGCCCCCAGACTCTCTGTTAAGCCAGAACTGAAACAATTCCCGAGGCCAACTCTTCAGACAAAGATTGTACTGGACTCTGGGACATAAAATGATACTCAGGAAGAGTGTGCTTCTTAGCTCAAGTAGATACATGAGACTAAATGGGCAGCTTATGTCGGTAGGTGAGATGAGAAGGCAGAGAGGGTCAGGAGCTGGTTGAATGGACATGGGAAATCAGGGTGGAAAGGAGGAGTGTGCTGTCATAGTATAGGGAGAGCAATTAAGGTCACATAACAATGTATGTATAAATTTTTGTATGAGGACTAACGTGAATTGTAAATTTTCACTTAAAGTACAACAACAACAAAAACATGGCTTGCCCAAGGCCATCTACAGCTAGAAGATGGTGCAGTTAGGAGATGGTGCAGTTCCACGGGTAGTGCAGATTTGGCCAACAGTAAGCGTGAGTCAGTATATTATTATTACATGTTGACTGCAGTTGCTGACAGTCTGGTGTCTTACATCCCTGCTGTTAAGAGGCAACTAATTACTTTGTGTTTGAAATGTAAATACCTTTTTGCTCAAATGTTAATATTGTTTCAGTTTTTCAATTTAGCGGGGTACATGTAATAAATAATTCCCTTAATAGATCCAAGGATTGCACATTCCTTAGACACTGGCTCATTAGATGTGTTCTTTGCAATGACTTGCCAGTTTTTAGGAGGATGGAGATGAGGATGAAAGGGAATGCTTAACCACAACTTGATGGTGATACTGTGGTAGTGAATCCTTAGAACATTTAAAGAATTAAAAGCCCTTCATGCAAACCTAGGAACTCGGGTGGTGCAGTGGTTAAGCACTCAGCTGCTAACTGAAAGGTCAGCTGTTCGAACTCACCAGTGGCTCCGCAGGAGAAAAATGTGGCAGTTGGCTTCCATAAAGATTACAGCCTGGAAACCTTATGGGACAGTTCTGCTCTGTCCTGTAGGGTTGCTATGAGTCGGAATTGACTCGATGGCAGTGGGTTTTCATGCAAACCAGCACAGTTTATAAACTGAGACTTTTGTGCCCCAACTTAGTTTGCTACCAGCGTGAATTTTAAATGGTGTCAGGTTTTCACAAGTGAGGTCTTGGCAACAGAGTCGTACACGTCCACGTGGTCGAAATGACGTTGAGCATCATGCTGTGGTACGTGCAAAATAATACACTGTGCACTCCTGCAACAAGGGGGAAGTTGTTCCTGGTGTTTTAGGTTATTTGTTTTAATTTTTTAAAATCTAATATGAAAGAGAACTAAAAATCACATGCACAGAAGCCCTGCAAGTATGATTTTTTTTCCTGTTTCAATTTTGTGAGATAAATTATATTGTAAATAAAATCACAAGGCATTTTTTTAGCCTGTAATAGAACAAACTGTTGGTGGCTAATGCGGGTGAACGTTGCAGACAAATATGTGACTTCATCGATGATGCAGAAATGTGATGTTTTTGCAGACTACACTAAGATACTGAACTGTGCAAGGTGCATTTGTGCATTTTGTCGACTGCATCATCTGCCTGCTAGCAATGGGAATGAGTGTATTATGGTGCGCTCACTTAATGCATGTTGATAGGAGCTTTCCCTGATGCACAGTAATTTAGGAGACCTACAAGGTGTTCAGATAATGGGACCATCCCTCAAGATGCTAAGGAGTCCTTAGGTGACACTCGGCTACTAACCAAAAAGGTTAGTGGTTCGAGCCCACCCAGAGGGTCCTCAGAAGAAAGGTCTGGTGATCTACTTTCGAAAAATCAGCCATAGAAAACCCTGTGGATCACAGTTCTACTCTGACACACATGGGGCTGCTGTGAGTGGGGGTCAGTTTGGTGGCAACTGGTTTAGTTTTTCTCCAGGTGCATGTCTTGTTGAGAAGGTCCGACGTGTTTATAATTAATTGATTAACTTCCTAAGTCTAGATAGCTGTAGAAAACAAGGAATCAGTGAAATTGGCAATTGGCCGGGACCCGTGGTTCTCTACTGAGGGTGATTGTGCCCCCCAGGGGTCACTCAGCAATGTCTGGAGACATTTTTGGTTCTCACAATTGGGAGGTAGGGTATACACCTGGCATCTAGTGGGTGGAGACCAGGGGTGCTGCTAAACACCCTACAGTGCACAGGACGGCCCCCACCACAGAGAATGATCCACCCATACAACAATAAATTTTAAAAAAGATTCCCCCACTTAATGCCAGTTGCACCCTCCCCTCACCTTGTGGCAAGCAGAAATATCTCCTGAGTACACGGTCGCAGCTGTTTGGGAACCACTGCTGGAAACTCTTGGAAAGCTCTGGAACTAACCGTGTAAGCCCCCCTCCTCCTTTCAAGGCCTCTGAGCCCAGAGAGGCAAAGTGACTCCCTCAGGCTTGAGTGGCTCCTTGGCAGGGGCAGAAATAGAAGCCTGGGCTCAGTCCTCATCCAGAGCCTCCCCATGGACACCGCCATGCCAAGTTCTGTTGTACTCCCTGGAAATGGATGTGTTAGGATCTCAGGGCGACCTTCTGGGCTGCTTTAATCTTGTATTGTTTTAGATGCCAATTGAAGATCATTCCTGGAGGCTGGCAGATTTGTGACCCCTGCGTGTCCAAGTAGTGCAGAAACATGAAAAATCTTGGTAGAACCTTCCTGATGTAAATGCACATACAGACTAGAGCTTGTCCAGTCATTTGCCATGGAGGCAATTCCAACTCATCGTGACCCTCTGTGTGCAGAGAACTGCTCCATGGGGTTTTCAAGGCTGTGACCTTTTGTAAGCGGATGGCCAGGCCTTTCTTCCGAGGAGGTTTGGGTGGTCATGAACTTCCAGCCTTTCAATTAGTAGTCGAGCGCATTAACTGTTTGCACCGCACGGGGACCAGATCATGTCCAAGGCACATGCAGTAATCTGTAATGTGCCCCAGTTGTTCTGTTGCTGTGTGTTTCTCTCACTTAACGTGCTGTGTAGGTGTGCATCCCAGTGCAGAAAGCTGAGATTATGGTGAAAGGCCTCTTCTGTGCAGTTCCCCCCCACCCTTCCTGGGAAGACCTAGGAATGAACTGGAGGACCCTGGAGCCCTGTGGCCCACAGTTTCCTGTAAAGCTAACGGTGTCTGAAGAACCTTGTTATAAATAACTGGGCTGAGACTATACATGTTTGACATGGGTTCTCAAATATTCATCAGGAAGAAGCCATAAATGAGATGAATCGTTAAGGAAGGAAGTTGAGGCCTGCATGGGTAGAAGTCTTGGGGAAAGACAGGTTAGAGACATAGGATCGACATCAAGGTAAGTGTGTTTGAAAGTCTCAGACTGCTGGTTCAGTGGTAGGGTTCTTCCCTCCCATGCAGGAGACCCAGGCTCAGTCCCAGCCAACGCACCTCATGCACAGCCATCCCCCATCTGTCAGTGGAGGCTTTTGTGTTGCTGTGATGCTGACCAGATTGCAGCAGACCTTCCAGTCTAAGACAGACTAGGAAGAAAACCCTGGCGATCTACTTCCCAAAATCAGTGAAAACTCTGTGGATCACAGTAGTCCAAACTGAACCGATCATGGGGATGGCGCGGGACTGGGCAGCGTTTTTTCCCATTGTGCATGGGGCTGTTACGAGCCAGGTGCTGACTGACTGCGGTTAACCAGAGCAGTTAGGTGTACAGGTAGAGAAAAGACCAAGCATTGAGAAGGGTTTGAGCAATATGAAGCAAAAGTGGTCGAGGATTTGCATGAGTGCTACTTATCTAAGCTCTGGGTGCTTCGATTGTGTATTGTGCTTTATCTTAGGTTGTGAGTTTAGTCATCTGTGGGAGTCTCCACTACCTGTGCCAGCAAAGTTCTTTATGCCCCTACAGAATTCTTTGCCTTCCAGTGTCTTTATGAAATTCTGGGAGCTTTTTTGCTCCCAAAGATGTTAATTTGAAACAACAGTGAATGGGTACCGTCTCACAAGCATTCAGCCCACATGCATACCGTATTCAACGAACCCCTCGCCAGAATACATTCTAAATGCCAGGAGTCAGAGACACTGACAGGGTGCTTTTCAAAGAAGGAAATGCATGAAATGCCCAGTACTTATGGGGAATGTTTAGCTCGAGCAGTGCTTGAGCCCAGTGTGTCCTTTAATTTTTGTGCTGTAGGACCAGTAAAAAAAAAAAAAAAAAAGCAAAGCCAGTTTCCATTGAATCACCTCCAACTCATGGCACCCCCATGTGTGTCAGAATAGAACTACGCTTTATAGGGTTTTCAAGAGCTGATTTTTCCGAAGTAGATCACTAGGTCTTTCTTTCAGGGCATCTCTGGTAGACTCAAACCTGCAATCTTCAGTTAGCAGCCGAGCACGTTAACTGTTTGAACACCCAGGGACTACAAGTTTGTGTAGAGTTGGCTAAAATGTCTCTTTTTCCCATACGCAAATGCCACATGTCAGTTCTTACATAATAGATGTATGCCATTGAAAGAATTTAACAGACCAAGTTTCCTCCATTTAGAAATGTCAGAAATTTCTCGATTTTATATTTTTCGATAAGGGGTTCTGGTTGGCTGGGCTTCAGGGTGGGGGACAATAGAATCTAGAAGTTCTAAAATGAAACTCAGTTCTTGGTTAAATATTGAAATGTTTGTCATCAATCCATGTGGAATTGGCATTCTAGAGCAGTTTTTGTGAACGAGAAGCTGGTCGAATAATCTGTTGAAAGACACCTATTAAAACCAAAGCTGTTGCCATCCAGTTGATTCTGGCTCATAGAGACCCTACGTGACAGAGTAGAACTGCCCCATAGGGTTTTCTAGGCTGTAATTGTTACAGGAGCAGATCATCAGGTCTTTCTCCCAAGGAGCTGCTGGAGGGTTTGAACCACTGGCTTTTCGGTTAGCAGTCTAGTGCTTACTCACTGCGCCACCAGGGCTCCTGCACCGAAAGACACACCAGGGAGTAAACTAATGTATTCCTCAGATACCTCCAAGGTTAGACTACAAGGAGACAGTAAACTAGCTCACTGATTTGGGCTGGTTTTCACCCTAGTGGACAAATATCTTTCTGCTTCAAGGGAAGCCAGCTCAAAATTTTTAATTAATTCTTCAAGAGGCCTCATTACTGGGAACAGAAGAAAGACCTCATTATAGTAATGGGTTTTCTTCCCTTCTGTGGCTTGGGGTCACGGTCCTTGGGGATCAGACGAAGCTCTAGTTCCTGTGTCTCTCTTATGCACCTGACACCCACTGACCACCTTTGCCTTTAGAATAATTATCTCGTGGTATTAAACATGATAAAAATGTACTATTTTAAAAGAGCTAAAAATCCACATAACCAACTAGTTACTGTTGATGCAATGCTGACTTATGGTGACCCCATGTGTGCAGAGTAAAGCTGTGCTCTATAGGGTTTTCACGACCGTGATCTTTTGGAAGCAGATCGCCAGGACTTTCTTCTGAGGCAGCTCTAGGTGGGTTTGAATCACCAGCCTTTAAGTTAGTAGCCAAGTGCTTATCTGTGCCACCAAGGACTCCAGAAATCCACATATGGACACGTATAAAGATACGAATCATCTGAACAAATACGCTGGTATGTGTACATGTGTGGACAACATTCCCCCCCCCCCCCGCCTTTTTTTGTTATAGTTTAGATGAAGTTTTACAGAGGAAACTAGTTTCTCATTTAAGAATTAATACTCATATTGTTGTGTGACATTGATTACCAACCCCATGACATGTCAACACTCTTCCCTTCTTCACCTTGGGTTCGCAATCACCAGCTTTCCTGTCCCCTCCTGCCTTCTAGTCCTTGCCCCTAGGCTGGTGTGCCCCTTTAGTCTTGTTTTTTTGCACCTGTCTAATCTTTGGCTGAAGGGTGAAACTCAGGAGTGACTTCATTACTGAGTTAAAAGGGTGTCTGGGGGCCCTATGGACAACCTTATGTAATGACTGTAATATCAAATCCATAATTTTGGATATTCTGCCTCCCGCTGTCCACTTCCACTGAGCCCCAAGTGTCTCCACGAGGCTTGCTTGACTATAGTTGAGCCAAAACCACGTGGACAGGAAACAGCTGAGGTCTACACCGACCACAGAGCCGATCTGAATGCCTTTTCCTGCCTGTGGATGCTCGGGGAGTGTGGATTGAAGCTTGCTCTGGGTGGTCACCAGCCCCACTCCCCTCCTCCTGGGTTCCCCTTGTGTACCCCACCCCCTGAACTACTGCCCAAGGCATGACCCAGGCCCACTGGGCATTTAGACATGAGACAGTTGAAGAAACACTAGCAGTCGGAATTCTTTGTCATTAACCAAATTAATGTGTAAATCTGGCAAAGCTCTGAGTGCAGTGTTCCGTGGTCGGTCAGTGTAACTGTGTTCATGACATTGTCAGCTGCCATCCAGTCGGCCCCTGACTTATAGTGACCCCATGCAAAAAGAACTCTTGGTTACGCATTAGCTCAAGGAGGCTTTTCACCTGACTGGTTGGAGGAATGCTGCCAAGCGGGACGTGTTCCGGAAGGAGAGTCACCTTATGTGCCCACTGGCCTGGCCCGCCTGAAATACTTACTCCATGATTCAGCCACAGAGAATTAACTGTTTGAGGCCCAGGACCGCCAAGGGAGATGGCTGAGCCTGGTGATTTGGCTGCAGCCCTGTTAAATTATGGCTCCCTAAAAAGATATGTTAAAAGTCCTAATCCCCTGTACCTGTGAACGTGACTTTGTTTGGAAATAGGGTCTTTGCAGATGTGATTAGTTAACGAGAGGTCATACTGGAGTAACCAAAAAACAACAACAACAAAAAAATTGCCATCAGGCAGATTCCAACTCATAGCGACCCTGTAGAACAGAATAGAACTGCTGCGTAGCATTTCCAAGGAGCAGCTGGTGGATTCAAACTGCCGACCTTTTGGTTAGCAGCCATAGGTCTTAACCACTGCACCACCAGGGCTCCATGGAGTAGGGCGGGCCCTAATCTAATAGGACTGGTGTCCTTACAGAAGAGGAAAAGAGACATGAGGGAAGTCAGCCGTGTGAAGACAAAGGTAGGGATTGGAGTGACGGCGGCCACAAGCCAAGGATTGCCTGGGGCCAGCAGAAGCTAGAAAAGGCAAGGAAGGAGACAGCATGGTCCTGCTGACATCCTGAATTCAGACTTGTGGCATCCCGAACAGTGGGACAGTGAATTTCTGTTGTTTCAGCCAGCCAGTGTGTGGTGCCTTGTTTCCGCAGCCCTAAGGCACCCATACAAGCCCCATCCTGGCCTTGTGAAGGATGGGCAGGAAGACAAGCAGTTTAGCCCCCTGCGGGTCGATGCCTGCGATCAGAAGGCTTTTCCATGGAGTCTTGCCCAGTTTTCCTTGAGAGAACTTACACTTTTTTTCCCCTAAATTTTATTTATTTTGTTGTTGAGAGAAGTGATATCGTTTAGCTAGTCTCTGAAGCTCAGTCAGGCATCCTTGCAGACTCCGGATCCTTTTCAGGGAAATGTTGTAAACAAAAAACGTGTTCAGAAATGTTCTGTGTTTGGAAGTCTCTGAGTGTTGGTAAAGAAAAACCTTGACCTTGGAATTTCCTCTCTTGGCAGTAATGGCTTCAGGTGGTAAACAGGAGGTCACCTGAGAGTCGTGCCACAGAGTCCAACCCCTGAGGACGGACGTGGGGCCCTGGAGTATCGCCTTCCAGGGGTGAGACTTCACTTCATAATTAGAGCCCAGAACAGGATCCGGCTTCAGAATTGGAGCCCACGTACTGAGCACACACCCACCGGCTCCGTTTGTTCTGGAGATCACGTCAGACGCATAAAATAGCTTAGCAAGCAAGAATAGGAGTCTTATTTTGGAGGAAATACCTAAATTCTGGTACATGAGGTAACCTCAGGTGTTCAAACCCCACAGGGACTCTTTCTTTCAGGTAAACACAGTCTTCTATGGTGATGCAGACTGTGTCACACCTTCACACATCCTTATATCAGGAATTTGCTAAAATGGATCAGACAAGTTTAGGATTTACCTCATTTTTTTTCTGATCTAATGAAAACACCATTTATTCCATTTGGTCAGGGGGATGTTTAGCTGAGGAGAGGAGGTTATTCTCTGGGGAGTTAGGAAGAGAATAGTCAGTCTGGTTTCTAAGGCTGCATGAATCCGGGAGGTAGGTAGCTAACCCAGTACAGACAGATTTTGCTCAAAGCCAGCTAACTCTGATGGTAGCGAGGAATGTTCGTCTTACTTGCTAGGTCTGTGCATTTTTTTTTTTTTGTTGTTGTTGTTTGCTGGCTTGAAGGCCAACAAATGGAATTAAATAACAGTTTACTGGCCTGGAAGGGGGAATAGATGGATGGATTTAGTTTCTATACCACGGTGCCCTCATTTCGACTGGCGCGCTCGTGTTTCAGGCCATGTGAATTATCTGTTGCTGCATAGCAAATCACACCACTACTTAGCAGTGTGGAACAACGGAAGCTTACTATGTCACCGTTTCTGAGGGTCCAGGGCTCAGGTGCGGCTTGGTGGGGTGGTTCTGGCCCAGGGTGTCTCAAGAACTTGTGGTCAAGACGTCAGCCTGGGCTGTGCTCTGTGAAGACATTATTTGGGCTAGAGGATCCGTTCCCAGCTCACCCACACAGTTGTGGGCTGGAAGCCCAGTTTCTCGCCCTGTGGGCCTCTTTGTAGGGCTGCTCATGGCATTGATCCCCTACTGTGAGTGACCTTTGTGTGTGTGTGTGTGAGAGAGAGAGAGAAAGCACTGGAAGCCATCAGTTGCCATTGAGTCGATTCTGACTCACAGCGACCCTGTAGGGCAGAGTAGAACTGCCTCACAGAGTTTCCAAGGCTGTAATCTTTATGAAAGCGGCATCTCACATCTTTTTCCCTTGGAGTGGCTGATGACTTTGAACTGCCGACCTTTCGGTTAGCAGCTGAGTGCTTAACCACTGCGCCACCAGGGCTCCTTCTGGCTACCACAGCCCCCCTTATCTTTTACACCCCTGCAGTGGCATCGTTGTTAGAGTCAAACTCTTTGGGGTATATAATCATCAGAAAACGCTGGAAAAACTATTTAGTCGTGTGTGTGGCTTAACTTCTGGAGTTACTAAAACCAATTGCCATTCAAGTCAGTTCACACCCATAGAAGCCCAATGTTTTACAGCGGCTGCTTTTTCAAAAGTAGATCTCCAGGCCTTTCTTCTGAGGCACCTGTGGGTGAACTCGAACCTCCAACCTCCATCAAGTCAGTTTCGGCTTGTGACAGAGTAGAACTGCCCCCACAGTGTTTCCTAGACTATACTCTTGCAGGAGCAGATTGCCAGGTCTTTCTCCAGCAGAGCCACTGGGTAGGTTTGAACTGCTAGCCTTTTGGTTAGCAGCCTCACATTTAACAGTTTTGCTACCAGGGCTCTTTACACTCTATTTGTTGCTGTTGCTGTTGTGTGTCATTGGGTTGACTCATAGTGACCTTATGTGACAGAGTATAACTACCCTATAGGGTTTCCTAAGGCTGTAATCTTGACAGGAGCAGATCTCCATCCAGGTCATTCTTCTGCAGAGTGGCTGGGTGGGTCCAAACCACCATCCTGTTGGTTAGCTGCTGAGTGCTTAAGAGTTATTTACATTTAATTAGATTTCGTAAATCCAGTAACAAGTCCAGCTGGCTTAAGCAGGTTTGGGACCCATAGTCATTTTGGGTTCTAAGAAGGACACAGTTAGCCGGCACAGGCAGGAAGGCCCTGGGCCTGCTGGAGAGAAAGGAGACCCCAGAGGGGCGAACTCAGGAGGACGCAGGCGGTCAGCAGCATGTTTACAGAATGGAGAGCCTTGGCTAATTCAGACGAAGGTTAAGTGGGGACCTGTTAAGTAGCCTCTCCTCTTGGTATTTTTAGAAGCAGCAAATATCAACTATAAATATTTAATGTTGTGTTTATAGACTTTAACATCATAAAAGTACAGGAAGTTGTCTTTGAGGAGACCGGCCAGCGAATACCTAAAGGAGGGACAAACTTGCCTAGCACATCACGTTATATAAAGGAAAATGCCATGAACGTTCTTAGAAAAGGAGAATAGTTGAAGTAGCTGTCTTACTTAACCTGATTAATACTCACCAGATGATGTTTCCATAATTATTCTTTGCTTGCCAAGAGTTTTATAACTCTTTTCTAATTATAAAAATAATACGCTGGAAGCAGTCTGAAAAATAATATCAAGTGTGACAAAGAAGATAAATACCTGTAAACCATAGACAATCCCCATTGGCGTTTGTGTGTATCTTCTTCCACATGCATATATTGTTGTTGTGTGTCAATTCCAACTTTCAGCGAACATATATGATAGAGTAGAACTGCCCCATAGGGTCTCCTAGGCTGTCACCTTTACGGGAGCAGATCGCCAGGTCTTTTCTCCCGTGGAGTCGCTGGTGGGTTTGAATTGCTGATCTTTTCAGTTAGCAGCCAAGTGCTTAACCACTGCGCCACCAAATGTATATATATATATATGGGTTCATGTAACATACTGTATATTCAGCTTTATATTATGCATTTTTCCACTTAACCTTACAGAGTGTTTGATAATCTGCCAACAGTTATGGAAAATATTTTTATGCATCTTACCCGTCAAGTGTGTGTACTGTAATTTATTTGACACGTGTTGTTGGAGATTTACATTGCTTCCAATTTTTGCTTTAGGATACACTGCTAGGAAAAAAAATTGTAGGGCTCTTGAGACCGATTATCAAATTGCTTTCCTGAAAGCATATACCATTTGTACAAAGTGTGGGATGAGGGGTAGGGGAAGGAGGTGGTATAGCCCTCGCAGACAGCTCACGTACGTGATCATGGCCAGTGGAGCAGGAAGAGATGGATGATTCGATTGTGTTTATCCGCCATTTGTATTTCATTTAAAGGGCTAGCTCATTACACTTTCTGAGCTTCTCGGGAGAGCCACTTTTTGAAGGATTGTGATGTCAGAGTTTAAGTTAATTGGGTCATTGCTGACGTTTGCTGGCACATTTGTCTCCTGATTCTAGGCAAACTATGAGTCTATATATTAGTGCTATGTTTTAAACAGGAGAAGGAGCCCTGGTGCTGCAGGGGTTAAGCACTCGGCTGCTAACTAAAAGGTTGGCAGTTCAAACCTACCAGCTGTTCTATAGGAGAAAGATGTGGCAGTCTGCTTCTGTAAATATTTAGAGTCTTGGAAACTCTATGGGCCATCTCTGCTCCGTCCTGTAGGGTCACTATGAGTCGGAATCGACTCAAAGGCGGGGGGTTTGGTTTGGTTTATTAAACAGAAACTTAGTCCAGAAAGAAAGAAGATGAGTTAGTAAAATAAGTAAGATTATATGTACACTTCTGTTATTAACTATACAGGAAACCTGGTGGCATAGTGGTTAAGCGCTACAGCTGCTAACCAAAAGGTCTGCAGTTCAGATCCACCAGGTGCTTCTTGGAAACTCTGTGGGGAAGTTCTGCTCTGTCATATGGGGTACCTATGAGTCGGAATCGACTTGACGGCAGTGGGTTTTGTTTCGTTTTTTTATTAACTATGAAGATCATGGATGGTGCAAACAGTTAACGTGCTCAATGCTTAACCTAAAGGTTGGACGTTCGAGTCTACCCAGAGTCTCCTCAGAAGAAAAGACTGGCGAAATCCTTCCGAAAAACTAGCCACTGAAAATCCAGTGGAGCACAGTTCTACTCTGACACACACAAGTTTGCCAAGAGTTGGAGTCAGCTCGACGGCAGCTGATTTATTGTTAGCTATTAATACTCATTTTCTTAAACGTCTGTGTTATTAATGAGAGTCAGTGTGTTTGCATGTGACAGAAATGTGTGACTGGTACTCCTATTTCCTAGTATGCTTATCTGAAGACAGTATTTTTATAGAATGGCATTCTAGGAAAAGCACAGATTCTTAGGTTCGCCAGTAAAGGATTATTTTCTTAAAAATATTAATTAGCTTCTACTTGTGGTTAGCCAAAGCTCGGTGTTTTCCAGGGCTGTGTGTGCGTGTGACATAGGTTTTATTGTGCACATGACTTGATGGAGGATCTGTTGTGTGTCCCTCTTTGTCCTGCCTTTGATGTAAAACATAATACCGCTGTCAATCCCGACTCACAGTGACCCTGCAGGACAGAGTAGCACTGCCCCTTAGGGTCTCCGAGGCTGTCATCTTTACGGAAGCTGCCTGCCACATCTTTCTCTCACGGAGTGGCTGGTGGGTTCGAACCACTACCGTTTTGTTTAGCAGCAAAGCATTTGACTGTGCCCCCAGGGCTCCTCCATTATATCAATTCCAGTATAATTCCTATTATTTTTTTCTCTAAAGAAAGCTTTCCAAATGCCCAGATGAAAAGGATGGGGAAAGATGATTCAGAAAGTATTGATAGATTGCTAAAAAAAAAAAAAAATGCTGGAGCAATTTCGTGGGAGTGCCTGTCGTTTTGCAGTAACACACAGATACAGCTTCTTCTCTAAAAAACCAGTTGCCGTCCTGTCGTCTCTGACTCATGGCGACCCTGTGTGTGTCAGAGGAGAACTATGCTCCATAGGGTTTTCTTTTTTTTCCCCACGATTATGGAGTTTATTAGGGAAGTAACAGGTTACACATTCAGGTTCAGGAACGCTCAGGACACGGTTCTTCCATCAGGACAGGCTCTTCTCAGCTGTGCTCACAGGCACACCTCTCCCTGGCCCCTCAGCCTCTGCCATGCTTGGGCAAGTGTTCAAAACCTCGTTTAGCTCTGCCAGTAAGTGCCTGGAAGCGCTCAACTCTAGCACATGGGTTGGCAAACCCAGCTCCACCAAGTGCCTGGAGACACTCTACTCTGCCAGCAAGCCTCCTCCCTGAAGGCACTAAGCTTTCTCGCTTGTGCCACCTCCTGACTCTGCTGCTACCGGTTCTCTGCCACTTGCTTCTTGCCATCTTTGGTGTTAGAGCTTTCTCTCTTTGTCTCCTGGTTCCAGGAGCTTCTCAGCACAGGGATTCCAGGTCCAAAGGGCATGCTCCACTCCTGGCTCTTCTTTCTCGGTGATGGTGAGATCCTGCTCCATAGGATTTTCCATGGCTGGTTTTTCAGAAGTAGGTCCGCAGGCCTTTCTTCTGAGGCCCTCTTCGTGGACCCAGCCTTTCCGTTAGCAGCCGAATGCGTTCACCATTTGCACCACCCAGGGACTCAGCTTCTCAATTATGTTTGTAGTTTTTTGCTCAAGAATATATTGTATAGGTACCAGGGGAGCTGGAACTTGAATGAGTCAAATCCTGCTAAACTAAATAGATGAGATAACCCATGTGTTTCTCTGACACCGGGCATGTCCTGGCCTCCAGGATCCATTTTATCTCGATAATTTAGATGGGTTGCTGGCTGCTCCCACAAATGAGGAGTTTCCTTCTTGGTACAGAGTGTGCTACATACAGACCTGGCCACGGAGGAGCGGCGGCTGTCCCTCCCACACGCCTCTCTGAATGTCACTTAAGGAGAACGACTTTCCTTCCGTTTGAAGGGAAACTCCCAGGGCGTGAGTGTGTCCGCACTCCCTACCAGGTCCTACCGCCCCCCTGACACAACTGTGAGCACTCTACCGAAATGCTCCTCACCCAGAAAGCTCTGTCAAGGTATTGTGTAATTTACATCCTGCCAAGTGAATTGCTTGCATTCAGCCCGTAAAGGGGGATGAAGCCCTCATGCACGCTACGACATGGATGAACCTTGAAAACATCATGCTGAGTGAAACAAGTCAGACAAAAGGACAGAGACTCTATGATCCCGCTTCTGTGAAATACCTAGAGTAGGCAAGTGCACGGAGACAGAGTGTAAGGTTACCAGGGGCTGGGAGGAGGAGGGAATGGGGAGTGATTGTTTAATGGGCCTTGAGTTTTCTCTTTGGGCTGCTGGAAACCTTTTGGGAATGAATCGTGGTGATGGTTGCACAGCGTGGTTGAACGTAACCAGCGTCGCTGAATTGTACGCTTAAACATGGTTAAAATGGCAAAGTACTTGTTATATATATTTTACCACAATAAAAATTGTTTAAAAACTGAATGAACTTGTCCTTAATGTTGACCTGTTTCGGGGGTGGTGTTTAAGGAGTCGTGAAGTGGAACGTCATCTTAGTAATCCTCTTGCTAACAGGATGATGGCGTTTGGTTTGCCATCATGGGATAGAGGGTGGTTGTTCTCCATGCCAGAAGCCTGAGGATCTGCAGGCGAGGTTTGTTCTCCAGTGCCTATAAAAGTCAGGTATTAAATGCTAATGAGCCCACTGTAAATTTAAGGGGCAGGGTGTCATTTCTGAAAGGGAACTTAACGTAACAGTAGTAACAGCAGTAACTAAGAGTGATGCTGGTTATGACACGTGGTTCAGAGTCACATAGTCTTTATTAGTGGCATGCTAGGACTTGAACCAGTGTCTGGTGACACCATAGATTGTGTGTTCTGTGAACTTGCACGTAACCCAGTGGTAGCATCGCTTCCAAGGAGCCCTAGTGGCACAGTGGTTAAGTGCTTGGCTGCTAACTGAAAGGTCGGCGGTTCAAACCCACCAGCCACTCCACAGATGTGGCAGTCTGCTTCTGTAAAGATTACAGCCTTAGAAACTGTATAGGGTAAGTTTGCTCTGCCTATAAGGTGGGTATAAGTCACAGTCAACTCAGCAGCACACAGTAGCAACAGGCCTGATCGCCTTTGCTCGCCATGGGGAAGGTGGCAACCAAGTTGCAGTAGTCACCCCACATTTTAGGTGAGGAAACCTTGACCAGGTAGGGTCCTTACCAGCTACTGTGCCCCACTCCTGTGAGTTAGTGGCCTGCCTTGATGCCTGCTAGGCCCTGGGCTCCACACAGGGCGTTCCATCCGAAATTGAAGTGTGCAGCATGCAAAAAGGTCAGCAGTGGGCTCTGCCTCCCCGCACAGGAGAGCTGCTGGGAGCCTTGGCCTTCTGAGACCGTTACGGACTATGCCCTACACTCCAGTGCGTGAACCCGATGGTTTGCTTTGCTTGATGGGCATGGTGCGGAGCCGTTTTGAAACGTGACAGCCTCATGTTCCCTTAGCCAAGCTCCCCCTCTTGTTTATCAAGAGTTGGCCAAGATTGGAAAAGGAGAATAATAATGGTTGCACAATTTGAAAAATGTAGTCAGTGTCACAGAATTGTATGTGTAGAGATTGTTGAATTGGTGTATGTTCTGCTGTGGATCTTCTCAACAACAACAAAATTATGTACAACCAGACACCGCATGGAATTTAGTTTCTTGGTTTGGAGGTTTAGGGTCATGATTTCATTGGGCATCCCAGTTAATTGGCCTCATATTGTATTTATTGCTTCCATTCTACCTCCTAGTTTGTTGTGTCTTAAAAGCTTGCAAGCGGCCATCCAAGGTACAACAATTGTTCTCTATTCACTTGGAGCAACAGAGGAAGAAGGAGAGTCAGGAATAAGAGGATATGGAATGCGTGGCTAATTGTCTCCATGAACAACTGCCTCCTTTGCCATGAGACCAGAAGAAATGGATGGTGCCAGCTACCATTACCGAACCTGCTGAGCAAAGATTCTGTAGAATAATCCTGATCAATAGGGGGAACATGCAGAACAGAATTTCAAATTCTCATGGACTCTAGACTTTCTAGAGCCATGGAGGCTAGATGAACCCCTAAAATTATTACCCTGAGATAATCTTTAAACCCTAAACCAAAAACATCTTCTGCAGTCTTCCTAAAACCGAACAATAGTTTAGCTTAACTAGTAAAAAAAATACCTACCTTGAGCATAATGCTCTTTTAAGAATTCTCTGTATGGGACGAGATTGACAATAGCAACTTGAAAGGTTAGATGGGAACCTTAGCAGGGGGACAGTGATATTAACAGGAGAGGAGCAAAAATGGTTATACAACTCAAATAATGTAGTCAGTGTCACTAAATGGTACCTGTGGAAACTGTTAGATTGGTGTATGTTCTGCTGTGTATATTCTCAGCAACAGCAACAAAAAATAAAATATTTTTTTTTAAAAATTTGCCAAGGGTGAGGGGAAATGGCCAAGAGAGAGTAAGCTCATGTTGCTTGGAAGGGTGCCAGGCCTCTGTCTGCACTGTATCTCTTACCTTCATTCCATCCCTATGAGATAGAAATGGTTCCTCCCTACACCTTTGTTCACCGCAGCACTTTCCACAGTAGCCAAAAGGTGGAAAAACCCAAGCGTTGATGAACAGATGATTGGATAAACGAAATGTAGTGTATCCATACAGTGAAATATTACTCAGCCCGAAAGAGGAAAGAAATCCTGATGTGCATTCCACAACATGGATGGACCTTGAAAATATGAATGTGAGCAAAGTAAGTTAGTCACAGAAGGACAAGTACTGTGTAATCTCACTTACATGAAAGAAGCAAATACATAGAAACCAGAGAGCTGTGCTGAGGAGTTAGGCTTGGGAGGCATTCAGTTTATGTTAATAGTGGTGGAAGGGTTTCTGAGAGGATAGCGAGAATGGGTGCACGCACAGCTCGAAGAACGTAATCCATGTCGCTGAATTGTACATGTATAGAAATTATTGAGAGGGTGTATGTTTTGTCATGGATTTTTTTCACCACAGTTTTTTGGAAAATAGTTATTCCCACTGTACAGATACGAGGGAAGGTCTAAAATGGATGAAATAATTTGGCCATGACTGCGGAACCAATAAGAATGAAACCAGGGGTTAAGCCCAGGGCTGCCTGGACCAGAAGCCCCCTTTCAGACCAGCTTTCTTCAAGCTTTGTTTATGTGGTAAGACACCCTGGGGCCCCAGAGAAGGGAAAATCCGGTCCTAAATCCGAAAAGTAAATTTACAAGATGGAGATGCAGATGGTATTTGTTCTTGCAGACATTGAAATTAGGAGGATGTAAACACTCTGAAGACTTTGGTCTCTTGACAGGAAATCATTAGAAGCTGCAGTTTTAATTCTTCACTCCTTTCTCTGTTAATGAGTTACTGCATGTTATATGAGGTTAGTTAGCTCCTTTTAACCTTCCTAGAAGGTAGGCTGGAAGTCGAAATGGACAATTACAGTTAGCTGTTGGTGTATGATGTAACTTGCTGTAGCTTTGTTGGTTGTAAGTAAGAGGCCTTTTGCCCCCCAAAATGCTGCCTTGTAACGGACAGTCCTAATATCCTGTCGTCTCTTGTGTCTGAGATAGTTGCTCCAGCTCCTGCCATCAGGTCCACATTCCAGTCCCTGAGGAGGAGTGGGGAGGGCTGCCTGCGTTCATTGCATTCAGGGTCACAGTCATAAAGTTTCGTATTTTACTTCTGCTCTCATAGCCATTAACGGAGTTCCTGGGTGGCGCAAACAGTTAAGCACTCAACTACCCACCCAGAAGTGCCTCGGAAGAAAGGTCTGATGATCTACTTCCAAGAAAGGTCACAGCCTTGAAAACCCCATGAGTTCTGTAAATTGGAATTGACTCCATAGCAACCGAGTGTTTTTTTTTTTTTTGTTGTTGTTGTTCCATCGCTATTAACCAGAACTTGGCATATCTGCTGCAAGAGACCTTTTTAAGGTGTTAAAAAAACAAAGACGTCTCTTGGAGGACTACGGTGTGCCTGACCCAAGCCATGGTATTTTCAGTGGCCTCTTACGCATGTGAAAGCTGGACAGTGAATAAAGAAGACGGAGGAAGAATTGATGCCTTTAAATTATGGTGTTGACAAAGAATACTGCATATACCATGGACTGCCAGAACAACAAACAAATCTGTCTTGGAAGAAGTACAGCTAGAGTGCTCCTTGGAAGCAAGGATGGCGAGACTTCGTCTCCCATACTTTGGACATGTTGTCAGGAAGGACCAGTTCCTGGAGAAGGACATCATGCTTGGTAAAGTAGAAGGTCAGCAAAAAAAAAAAAAAAGAGGAAGACCTTCAAGGAGATGGATTGAAGACAGTGGCTGCAACAGTGGGCTCAAGCATAGCAAGGATTGTGAGGATGGCGCAGGACTGGGCAGTGTTTCGTTCTGTTGCACGTAGGGTCGCTATGAGTTGGAACTGACTCAGGGCACCTAAGGACAACAAGTCACGTGGACAACTTCCTCATTTGGAAGAGGTGTGCCCACGTGCCCAGCTACAAATGAAGAGTCCTGTTCTCAAAGGATGTAAGGAGAAATGGAAACGAAGAAACAAGTCGCAGGCTCTACCCTAGCCCCTGTGCTCACTCTAGTGGGAAAGTGATGTTGCTGAAGCAATCACACGTAGGTGGAAAATTCTGGGATTTGGCACAGCAAGAGCTTCTTCCAAGGGTGTCTGTCCCAACTTTTGAAGCCCAGCATTGAGTACTTGCTGGCTCTCTCCCACTGTCTACTCTTGAGTCTATTATGGAGGAGCAACTAGCTGTGTGGCCAGAGGCAGCTACCCAGCCTCTTTCTTGTCCACTCATGGGAATTTGATGTCATCTGTGTTAATCACGGCCTTGAATGGCGGAATGAACATGAATATGGGCGTTTACATGGCCTTTCCCATCCTTGGCTGGTGCGATGGAATGCTGCGTTGGCAGTTACCTCTGCACTTGAATGAGCGTCGCGTGTACCGTGAGCTCCTTCCCCGGAAACGGAGCTTGTCTTCCATCTCCACGTGTCCTTCCCTGCTCCATAGCGCCTTGCACGTGTTAAGCTCTCCATGAATGTTTATGTTCAATGATCGTTTGCGCTCACTTCCTCTCTCAGTGTAGCAGATGCAGTTAACTCAGGAATATTTCCTGAGCACCTGCTGTGTGCCCAGGACTAGTCTTGGTATTGGAAATACGTTGTTGTTGTTAGTTGCCATTAAGTCATCCCTGACACTTGGCGACCTTATGTCCGACAGCACGAAGTGTTGCCCGGCCCTGAGCTGCTGTTAGGATCGTTGGTATGTTTGAGCCCGTTGTTTTGCAGCCAGTGTGTCATCCATCTCATTGAGGGTCTCCCTCATGTTCACCGACCGTCTACTTTACCAAACGTGATGTCCTTTTCTGGCTATTGCTTTCTCCTAATGATGTGTCCAAAGTAAGGAAGTCGAAGATTTGTTCATTCTTCTGGCCATCTATGGTATATTCAGTATTCTTCACCAGCACCACGACTCAGTGGCATCAATTCTTCTTCTGTCTTTCTTATTCATTGTCCAGCTTTCGCATGCATATGAGGCGATTGAAAATACTATGGCTTGGGTCAGGCACAGCTTAGTCCTCAGAGTGACATCTTTGCTTTTTAACACTTTAAAGAAGTCTTTTGTAGCCGATGTATCCAAGGCAGTATGTTGTTTGAATTCTTGACTACTGCTTCCATGGGCGTTGATTGTGGATCCAGGTAAAATGAAATCCTTGACAACTTCAGTCTTTTCTCCATTTATCATGATGTTATTTATTATTCCAGTTGTGAGGATTTTTGTTTTCTTTATGTTGAGGTGTAATCCATGCTGAAGGCTATGTTCTTTGATCTTCATCAGTAAGTGCTTCAAGCCCTCTTCACTTGCAGCAAGCAAGGTTGTGTCATCAGCATAATGCAGATTGTTAATGAGTCTTCCTCCAATCCTGATGCTGCATTCTTCTTCATATATTCCAGCTTCTTGGATTATTCACTCAGCATACAGATTGAATACATACGGCGAAAGGATACAACCCTGACGCACACCGTTTTTGATTTTAAACTATGCCATATCCTGTTGTTCTGTTCGAATGACTGCCTCGTGGTCTGTGTACAGGTGCCTCATGAGCGCTATCAAGTGTTCTGGAATTCCTCTTCTTTGCAGTGTTATCCATGATTTGTTAAGAGCCACACAGTTGAATGCCTCTGCATAGTCAGTGTTATGGATTGAATTGTGTCCCCCAAAACTGTGTGTCAACTTAGCTAGGCCGTGATTCCCAGGATTGTGTGATTATCTGCCATTTTTTGACCTCAGGTAATCCCTGACTGTGGTTGAGGAAGCAAGATTAGGTTATGTTAAAGAGGACTAGGGTGGGATGTAACACCTTTACTCTGGTCACATCCCTGATCCAGTGTAAGGGGAGTTTCTCTGGGGTGTGGCCTACATCATCTTTTATCTCACAAGAGATAAAAGGAGAGAGAAGCAAGCAGAGAGGAAAGGACCTCATACCACCAAGAAAGAGGTGCCAGAAGCAGAGCACATTCTTTGGACACGGGGTCCCTGTACTGAGAAGCTTCTAGACCAGTGGAAGATTGACAACAAGTACCTTCCCCAGGAATTGACAGGAAAAAAAATCCTTCCCTGGGACCTAGCATCTGAATTCAAACTTCTAGCCCCCTAGACTGTGTGAGAATAAATTTCTTTTTGTTAAAGCCATCCACTTGTAGTATATCTGTTACAGCATCGCTAGATAGGTAACAGAGTCAGTAAAACACAGGTACATCTTTCTGGTGTTCTCTGCTTTCAGCCAAGATCCATCTGACATCAGCAGTGATATTCCTTGTTTGACGTCCTCTTCTGAATGCAGCCTGTATTTCTGGCAGTTCCCCGTTGATGTACTGTTGGCAACTGTTTTTGAATTATCTTCAGCAGGATTTTACTTGACTGTGATGTTAATGATATTTTTCGATAATATCCACATTCCATTGGATCACCTTTCTTTGGAATGGGCATGTATATGGATCTCTTCCAGTCGGTTGGCCAGGTAGCTGTCTTCCAAATTTCTTAGCATAGACAAGTGAGCGCTTCTATCGCTTCATCCGTTTGCTGAAACATCTCAATTGGTATTCTGTCAACTCCTGGAGCCTTGTTTTTCTCCAGTGCTTCAGTACAGCTTGGACTTCTTCCTTCAGTACCATTGGTTCTTGATCATATGTTACCTCCTGAAATGGTTGAGCATCGACCAATTCTTTTTGGTACAGTGACTCTGTATATTCCTTCCATCTTCTTTTCATGCTTCCTACGTCGTTCAGTTTTTTGCCCATAGAATCCTTCAGAATTGCAACTCCAGGCTTGAATTTTTTCTTCAGTTCTTTCATCTTGAGAAATGGCGATCATGTTCTTCCCTTCTGGTTATCTTTCTCCAGGTCTTTGAACATTTCATTATTATACTTTGCTTTGTCTTCTTCAGCCACCCTTTGAAATCTTCTGTTCAGCTCTTTTACGTCATTATTTCTTCCATCATTTCTCACCCTTATCCTGTCTTTATAAAGTGCTGAACTTGGTTTTCATTAAAAAAAAACAAATTAATGGATCACTCTGTGTGTGCTCATACTTCATCCATGTAATATTAAATTCAAATATGTAGCCATAGAGTCTCTGGATGGTACAAATAATTAACATACTTGTCTGCTAACTGAAAGGTTGGTGGTTTGAGTCCACCCAGACGTGCCTCAGAAGAAAGGCCTGGCAATCTACAGCGACTCATCAGCCATTGAAAACCCTATGGAGCAGAGTTCTACTCTAACACACATGAGTTTGCCATGAGTCAGAGTCAACAGTAACTGGTATGTAGTAAAAGTAACAAGGACAGCTGGCTGCAACAGGGCCGTCTAGGAATGTTACAGACAGTGTCTGGATTCGGATATGTACATGTCCTCCCTGGGGAAGCATGGGGTCTGACATTTGATGCCTAAGTGGGGGGACAGTATGTCTTACAGAGACAAAGTAGACTGGAGGAGGGACATGCTAGCAGGGTGGATGAAGGGTTCCACTGTGGAAATGTCAAGTTAAGGATGCCTGTTGGACGTCCAGGTGGATGCCATGTGGGCCAGAGCAGGGATGCATGTGGAGCTGGGCATGGGACTAGTTGAGCATTTGGGATTTGGAGCCAGGGACTGGGTGAGTTCACTAGGGAGATGGAATGGTGGGGTCCTGCCCAAAGGTACTAACCAGAGGCACCCAGAGATCAGAAAAACGGGGTTTGGAAACTTATGGTATTAGAGTCATTTGATAACTCCTTGTTTTTTTCTTAGAGACTTAGAAAACCAATGCCATGGAGTCTGTTCCCGTTCATGGATACCTCACGTGTGTCGGTGTAAAACTGGGCTCCGTAGAGTTGTTGATGGCTGAGTTTTCAGAGGAGGTCACCAGGCCTTTCTTCAGAGGTGCCTTTGGGTGGATTTGAACTGCCAACCTTTCGTTTACCAGCCGAGTGCCATTAACAGTTTGCACCACCCAGGGACTCCCGAGAGATTTAGGGTAACCAGTAACCAGTTGTTGTCAAGTTGGTTCCGACTCATGGTGCCCCCAGGAAGTCAGAATTTAATGAACCTACTATAGGGACTTTCTGAAGGGAAAATATGTTAATGTTGTCATCTTATTATTGGTTTTTAAAATTTTATTGTGCTTTAGGTGAAAGTTTATGGCACAAATTAGTTTCTCATTCAAAAATGTATACACCATGTCAATGTCACAGAATAATTTGTGCATACATTTTTGAATGAGAAACTAATTTTCACTATAAACTTTCACCTAAAGCACAATAAAATTAAAAAAAAATAATTTATGCATGAATTGTTTCATGACATTGGTTGCATTCCTCGAAATATGTCAGCACTGTCCCCGTTTCCACCTCAGGTTCCCCATTTCCATTTGCAGCGGTTTTCCTGTTCCTTCCTGTCTTCTCGTCTTTGCTTTTGGGCAGGTGTTGCCCATTTGGTCTCGTATGATGTTGTTTGTTTTACTGGCCTGCCTTATCTTTGGTTGAAAGATGGACTTCAGGGCTGGCTTCAGTTCTGAGTTAGAAGGGTGTCTGGGGGCCGTAGTCTCAGGGGTTTCTCCAGTCTCTGCCAGACCAGTAAATCTGGTCTTTTTTGTGAATTTGAATTTTGTTCTACATTTTTCTCCCACTCTGTCTGGAACCCTCTGTTGTGATCCTTGTTAGAGCAGTCGGTGGTGGTAGCCAGGCACCACCTTACTTTTCTTAATTCTTTTGTTTTTAACTAAGGGAGACAACTTCCAACTAAGGATTTTGCTTAAATTTCCTTTTTTTTTCCTGAGTTTCCTCCAGAGTGGGGAGAAATAATCCCATGTAGATTATATCTGAATACCTTTGTTTTCTTGGGCTTCTTAGGGTTTCTGCTTACAACCACGGGTACAGATCTCAACAGCTAGTAACCGCATAATGTGTCAATTTTTGTTAATGATTTTTATGATTAACCTTGATTCAGCAAGAACATCTATCCCATTTCCCAACCACACAGATTAATAAGAATTTAATTAAACACAATGTGTGCCATTCCATTACCACATAGCTGAATTCTCTGTGGAAAGAAAGAAGCTGGCTGCAGGGTTCCTACGTTTGACTGATGCTCAGAAATTCCAGAAACCACCAGGATTCTGGGACAGCTGCTGCATCATGTGGCAGCTCCACCAGGCACTATCTCAGAATGACGCCTGTCTACATCTTTTATTTCACAGTTAAGGGTTTGAATCTGCCTTGCGAAAGAAAAAAAAGCATATATTTACTTTCGACTCTTAATTTCACAGTTTAAAAATAAATCGGCTGCCTGTTTCCTCAGTCACAACCATTCTGAGCTTCTGAATTTTTTTTTTTTTTTCTTTTTTTAACAAAGAGAAGTGTCTTTGGAATAAAGAGATTTGCACTGAAGGTTCCTTTTTATGTATTCTTTGTGAGATGTATGATAAAAATGGAATCTAGCCGTGGCCCATGTTGTCTGACACAAGGGTCAGAGAACTAGCATTCAGGGGCCATATCTTGCTTCTGTACAAGCTGCAAGCTAAGGGTGGTTTTTACACTTTAAGTGGTTGAAAAAGAATTCAAAAAAGAAGAAGAATTCATGATACATGAAAATTACATGAGATTCAAATGTCACTGTCCGTAATTAAAGTTTTATTGACACAGCGACCACTAAAATTCATTTAAATATCATCAGTGGCTGCTTCCTAGCTACAATGGCAGAGTTAATAGTTGAAATGGAGACCATACGGCCCACAGAGTCGAAAGTATTTACCCTCTGGTCCTTGAAGAACAGATTTGTTGACTCCTGGTCTAGTTTGTCTTAGTCTGGAAGCTCAGCTGAAACTTGTCCACCATGAGTAACCCTGCTGGAATGTGAAATACTGGTGGTATGTTGTTGTTAGGTGCTGTCGAAATGGTCCCAACTCATAGTGGCCTTACGTGCAATAGAACAAAACACTTCCCAGTGCTGTGCCATCCTCACAATTATTGTTATGCTTGAGCTCATTGTTGCAGCTACTGTATCAATCCATCTCACTGAGGGTCTTCCTCTTTTTCGCTGACCGTCTACTTTACCAAGCATGATGTCCGTCTCCAGGGACTGATCGCTCCTGATAACATGTCCACAGTGTGTGAGACGAGTATCTATCTCCTCATCCTCGCTTCTAAGGAGCACTCTGGCCGTACTTCTTCCAAGACAGATTTGTTTGTTCTTCTGGAAGTCCATGCTATATTCAATATTCTTCACCAACACCGTGATTCAAAGGCGTCAATTCTTCTTCGGTCTTCCTTGTTCATTGTCCAGCTTTTGTGGTATAGCTTCCAGCATTATAGCAACATGCAGGCCACCGCAGTACGACAAGCTGACAGAAGGGCGGTAGCTTTTCCACGGATCTGAGTGTCGCCCCTCAAGTTGTCTGACTAATTAGTACATCTTCTAAATGCCGCTTCATCACCTTTTCACATTTATCACTGCAGAATGCCCCAGGACATGCCCTCCGTAGAGAGGCATAGTGTAAAACCCCCACCAAGTTCTGACACACGTCCGTTTCAGACACGTTTCCTTTCCTGTTCGTAATTTGAAAATGTGGCTCTCTATTGCGACTTTTAAGGAACTGTGTATTCCCATCAAATAGGAAAGCAATCTCAGTATAATGGAGGAACCAAATTGAGGAAGCCTTCTCAAAATTTTCTTACTTTTTTTAATGTAGTTTTTTGGGGACAAGATTGGTACAAAACTAAGAGGCACAGTTTTCTATTTTTAATCTGTGGTATTTCTATGAAAGCATGTAAATGTCATACTTGGAACTCTGGGGCGTTTTCAACATTTTTTTTTGCAAGAAGCTTTTCTCAGCAGTGAGCGCCTTCTGTGACTTGTAAGAAGTTGTGCACAGACAACAGAAAGTCTGAAGTATCCGTTTCCTCTGATAAGTTCTTCTTTCATTTTAACATCTTCAAAATATCATTTATAGGGTAATACTTGATTCAGAATATTAATAAATGAGTGTTTAATTTGTTGTCAGAAATATCACCCCCAGAGCCTGTTAATAATACACACCCAGCTGTACTACTAAAATCCAGTTGCCTTCAAGTCAACTCTGACTCATGGCGACCCCATGTGTCAGACAGAACTGTGCTCCATTGGGTTTTCAGTGGCTGATTTTTTTTTTTTTTTTAATATATTTTATTGTACTTCAGGTGAAAGCTTACAGAGCAAATAGTTTCTCATGAAATAGTAGTACACATGTTGTTTTTTGACATTGGTTAACAACCCCACAACATATTAAGCCTCTAAATTCTCAACCTTTTTTTTTTTTGATGAAAATTACAGATGGCCAAAGATACACCGTTTCAAAAATTTCTACATTCACAGTTCAGTGACATTGACTACGCTCTTCCAACTGTGCTGTTATTCTCACTTAAGATGAAGGCTTACAGAACAAAATAGTTTTTCATTTAACAGTTACTACACATGTTGCCCTATGACAATGGTTAACAATCTCACAGCACATCAAGAATATCCTTACTCCACCTTGTGTTCCCTATCACCAGGGGGCTTCCTTGTCCCCTTCTGTCTTCTGGACCTTGTCAGTGGACTATTGTACCTCTTTAGTCTCATTTGTTTATTTATTTACTTATTTATTTTTATTTTATTTAAACACTATTTCAAAACTTTTTACTTACACATTTAAGTGATATTGACTTCAGTGGCTGATTTTTTGAAAGTAGATTGCCAAGGCTTTCTCCTGGGTGGACTCAAATCTTCGACCTTTTGGTTAGCAGCATAGCACATTAACCGTTTGTTCCACCCAAGGACTCTGTTGCTGCCGGTAGTCACGTGAAACTAGGCCTGATGTAAGAATACACACTTTTAAAGAGCACTGTCCACATTAAACTAAGGTTTTACAGTCCGTTACCTGAGTAATAGTTACTGCTTGTGATGTGCTGTAAGTTCCCTGCACCTGAGATGGAACTGTTCTTGTTGTTACTTTGTTGTCATGTGGATTCCAACTCCTGGCGACCCTGTATGTGCAGAGTAGAACTGCTCCATAGGATTTTCAAGGCTGTGACCTTTCAGAAGCAGATCAGCAAGCCTTACTTCCAAGGCACCTCTGGGTGGATTTGCAATGCCAACCTTGTTAGCAGTCCAGTGCTTTATCATTTGCTCCATCCCGGGAGTCCCATCTAAGGAAGCATTTAAATCTTGAAGGCAGGATCGACTAATAAAGATTAAACAGGAATTAGAGTGCCTAGGAATTGCATGGATCTTATTCCCAAAGAACTAATTGAATTCCATGGGTCGAAATGAAATTCCTTGTCCACAGTTTCCTCTCTGCTGCTGTCATGGATTGAATTGTATCCCCCAAAAATATGTGTCAGTTTGGTTAGGCGGTGATTCCCAGTATTGTGTGATTGGCTACCATTTTGTCATTTCATGAGATTTTCCTATGTGTTGTAAATCCTATCACTATGATGGATTAGCGGCAGTTATATTGATGAGAGCTGCAAGATTAGATAGTGTCTTAAGCCAATCTCTTTTAAGATATAAAAGAGAGAAGTGAGCAGAGAGACAGGGGGACCTCATACCGCCAAGAAAGCAGCGTCGGGAGCTTTGGACTCGGGGTTCCTGTGCAGAGAAGCTCCTAGTCCGGGAAAACACTGATGACGAGGACTTCCCTTTGGAGCCAGCAGAGAGAGAGAAAGTCTACCCCTGGAGCTGATGCCCTGAATTAGGATTTGTAGCCTCCTAGACTGTGAGAGAGTAAAGTTCTGTTTGTTAAAGCTATCCACTTGGGGTATTTCTGTCATAGCAGCATGAGATGACTAAGACAGGTCCTCTCACGGCGAGAGAAGTAACCTTTGGCCTCAGTGGACATTGATCTCCTCGTCTGTCAGATGAGATAGTTGGTGTTGATCGAAGACGACAGTTCAGAGATTTTACATGATGGGGAAGATGCCCGTGAGAGTGAAATGTGGCTGCTGAGATGGCACATTTTCACCCTAAGATGTCCTAGACACAGCCGTTGTTGTTGGTTGACATCGAGTCAGCTGTGACTCATGGCGACCCATGTACAGCTGAACAAAATGTTGCCTGGCCCTGCACCATCTCACAATCCTTGGAACACTTTAGGGAGAGCTTCACTGTCTGAATTATTTTCCTTAATCTAGTATTTCATTGACAGAGATATATTTTAAAGTTCATTAATTCAGATTAACTGTTGCTGGTATTGTTGGGAGCCATTGAGTCAATTCTGACTCGTATCCATCCCATGTGACAGGGTAGAACTGCCCCACAGGGTTTTCTAGACTGTAATCTTTATGGGAGCAGACTGTCAGGTCTTTTCTCCCTCAGAACAGCTGGGTGGATTTGAACTGCTGACCTTTCAGTTAGCAGCCGAGTGTTTTAATCACTGTGACACCAGGGCTCCTGTTAAAGGTTAGCCCGTAGGAGTTTGTGTACAGAATAGAGTCTTATCATTGAGTAAACAATACAAAACATTTTTATTTGTTGTGTTTTATGCATACAACTTAAAAAGGGGGAGACATCCTTTTAGCGTTCTTCAAGTATGAGACAACGTCTTAATGACAGTGGCAAAAAGTCATTCATCGAAATAAAGAGCATTCCAAAAGTGACCTTTTTTCAAAGATGACATGATCTGAGATAGGTAAGTAATGAATGTTGTTGTGACTCTTTACCTCGAAGTACGCGTTTTCATAGTGTGGTGAGTGAAGAGAGAAATGGGGGTATTGTCCTGATTTTAATTCCGAGTGGATCTACGTAATCTAGAACTGTCCTACTTCTTGACACTACTGTTATATTAAAAATAACATTTATTTTTGTAAGTCATTACCATCTTGGCACACTTACATTCCTGTTAGTCTAGTGCTGTCATCTTTAGAGTTCAAGCTTCCCAAGCCTAAAAAAAACCCTGTGCATTGCTTGTATATTTATGTGAGAGAACAGTCTTCTAACAAGAAAACCTTAATTTATCCCTTGATGGCTCTGTGTTCTCAAAGATGCCAGTAAAAATAACGCCAGCAAAATCCTGAATTCCAGTATCTGTCTGAAAATGTTACATTTCTTTCTGAGACTTTGCAATAAAAATAAGCCAGACAGGAAGGAGTGAACTGGATAGAGAGATCGTTGAAATCCACTATGGTAAAGTATGTAATCAGTTACCGTATGATTTATTCATGGACATATAGATGGTGCGTGAATAATTCTCAAATTTATTCATCACGCTAACATTTATTGAGCCAATACGCCATGTGTCAAGCCTAGAAATAAATAAATAGTGTTGATCAGATCGAGGAAGATGAGTCTTCTTCCTGCCAACAAAACCACAACTTTATTGCCATCGAATTGATTTGACTCGTGGCGACCCCACGTGTTACAGAGTGGAACTGCCCTATAGGGTTTTCGTGCCTGTAATCTTAATGGAAGCAGATAGCCAGGCCCTTCTTCTGTGGTACCGCTGGGCGGGTTCAAATCGCCAGGGACCTTCTCCTGTTTTGTTGTTGTTAGATGCCATCAATCCAGTTCCAGCTCATAGTGACCCTATGCACAACAGAGCAAAACACTGCCTGGTCCTGTGCCATCCTCCCAGTCATTGCTGTGTTTGAGCCCATTGTTGCAGCCACTGTGTCAGTCCATCTCATTGCAGGTCTTCTTGCTCCTAGGGACAAAAAAGTGTAATCATGTTATGAGTGCATCATGGAGGGAATCTCAGGGTACAGGGTTATAGTAAGGAAGAAAGGATTGGGAAAGGGGTCTATATTCTAGTTAGGGGATAGATTAAGTATCCAAAATACTGTGCTCCACAAAGGAGAATGAAGAACACCAAAGGCACAAGGAAAATACTAGCCCAAGAGACAGAAAAGGGCCCCCTAAACCAGAAACTCCATCAGCCTGAGACCAGAAGAACTAGGTGGTGCCCGGCTACCACCAATGACCGCCCTGACAGGGAACACAACAGAGAGTCCCTGATGGAGCAGGAGAAAGGTGGGGTGCAGAACTCAAATTCTAGTAAAAAGACCAGACTTAATGGTCTGACTGAGACTGGAGGAACTCCAGAAAGCATGGCCCCTGGGTTCTCTATCAGCCCAGAACTAAAACAATTTCTGAGGCCAACTCTTCAGACAGAGATTGGACTGGACTGTGGGGCATAAAGTGATGTTCGTGAGGAGTGTGCCTCTCTTAGCTCAAGTAGATACAAGAGACTGAATGGGCAGCTTCTGTCCGGGGGTGAGATGAGAAGGCAGAGAGGGTTAGGAGCTGGTTGAATGGACATGGGGAATCAGGAGTGGAAAGGAGGAGTGTGCTGTCACAATATGGGGTGAGCAGTTAGGGTCACATAATGTATGTGTAAATTTTTGTGTGAGAGACTCACTTGAACTGTAAACGTTCGCTTAAAGCACAATAAGAAGGAAAAAAAATACTATGCTCCAGGAGAGAATGTAATCTTTCTCATGTGATATCCAGAGGCCAGCAGTGGTCCGTGAAGGGTAGGCAGCAAATCCCCAGGGTCTTCGGGGGATCCAGGTTCTTTTTTTCTTGTTATTCTGGCATTCCCAGGGGTCGCAGCTGGCTCTCAGCATAATGTCCGCTCGGTGTTTAAAAGCCAAGACCCAGAGTCACTGCTCACGTCTGTACACAAACCATCAGCAGGACCTTACTAGTGGAACATCTGGAGGCTTACGTTTGGTTATGTGGCTAAACGATAAAGATAATTGGATTGAGGGAGGGTATTTGTTGTTGGCCCCCGACTCATGACGACGCCATGCAGGACAGAACGAAACCGTGCCCAGCCCTGTGCCATCCCCAGAATCGGTTGTGGCTCCGATGGTTGTAATCCATAGGGTTTTCATTGGCTGATTGTCAGAAGTAGACCGCCAGGCCTTTCTGCTAGTCCATCTTGGTCTGCAAGCCTCCATTTACAGATGGGTGGTGGCTGCATGTGAGGTGCACTGGCCAGGAATCGAACCTGGGCCTCCTACATGGGAGGCAAGAACTCCACCAAAATTAGCGGTTTCTGAATACTGTGTAGTTGACTTGATTGTAGTGTTTTAATTCTTTTAAAAAAATGTGTGTGGCACTACAAGCTCTATTCTAACCCACTTTCTAGGGAAAAGCAAGTAGATGCTAGCTTATATCAGCTCAGAGACGCTCTTCAAGGGTTTTTAAACGTGCTGTGCAGAAGGACTGCCTGTACCCATGGACACCGAGCTGTACCATGCCAAAATCAGAGACTAGCCAGAAAATTTGAGTCCTTCTTGTACTGACCAAGTCTTCAGCATTTACTTTTAAGGGAGAGGGGGGAGAATAAATAAATAAAGCATTGTGTTTGTTAAAATTAGTTGCACTTCACAGAAATATTTTGGAATATGTAAAACTTCTTGCTACCACTTTTTATTGATAATAGTTCTGTACAGGTACTAATAATGGGAAAACCAGTAATTTTCCAGGTACTGGCTTCAGAAGATCTGATTTCTGATTTTAATTTATTGTTTCTGGCAGTAGGCTGATTAGTTTTGTCATGTTTCATATTCAGAATAATGTTATTAAGCAGATTTCCCAGTTTTTGAGTTGATCACACACAGAAGATAGGATGATTTCACTTACTGAGTGTAGCAACATGTATAAAAGATTATCTTCCATTTCAAGATTCGAATTTGTGAGTTAGCATCTGTTTTGGACCAAAGAATAGGAATTTGATTTTAAAGCTTTTTCTTGAACAGCTTGTAATAAGAGCTGTTTGTATATTAATTACTTACTGAATTATTATGGATTTTAATGTTTTCATTTACAGGCAATTTGGGGCTTATTGTAGTGACATCTGTTCATATTTTGATACTTGATGGTATTTAGCAATTCCATTGTAAGGCTATTTTTCCCCCTAGTAATTTACAACCTAATCTTGAAAACAGTAATTTGCTTTTGGTTTCAGCTTAATATAAAGAGTATTTTCCTGATTCATCTCCACTCCAGATTTTTTTTTAAGTAATTATATGTTTTTTTATTTTATAGGGAAAAATCAATATTTCCTTGTGCCTGACACACAGTGTTGCCCTTTACCTTCTGTTCAGAGCTGTAGATGGATTTTGTTTAAATTTCATTATTTAGCCCTACTTTTCTTCAGTGTTAGAGGTGGGTGGAAAAGAAGGCCAGGTAAGGCCAGGTTATTACTTTTGTCTTGTATATCCTTATGGTTTTTGCTTAAAGAAAAAAAAAAAATAGGTCCATAGTGAACCTGAAGGGCCTGTGGACTGCCTGGAGAAATCCTTTTATCTCCTTTCCTTAAACAGCCAAGCTGTAAGCATAGCCCAGTGGGAATCATTTACTGGAATCTTCTTAATACACTTCATGTGGTCCCGTGTAAATTCACTAATGAGAAACACCCTCACTCAGCATTTGGCTTGTGATTAGAGTCATCTTAAACCTGGCACCCTGTTCCTATCACTTAAGGCTATTGAATAAGACCTTAGAGAAAGTGGTGGTCTCTTAATTTCCGTTTGTAGATGATAGTGGATCATGTAAACCCTCTGGGAGGCTGGATTCATTGACAAGCAGGGAAATTTTATAAGGCAGAAGGTAAACGTCGTGAAGTAACTGCTGGTTGACTGACGGGAGTTTATAGTGACTGAAGAATGAGGGAAGTCATTGCTTAGATGGTGCTTAGTGTCTGTAAGTGATGTATTTTTACCAAAAAAAAAAAAAAGAATGACCTTTTAATGAGATACAAACCTAAATTCTTCCAGATCCAATGCAAATAGAACTCCTGTGAGATGGAAGCGTGAGAACAATAACTAATCAAAAAGTTGAGACGTGTTAGTCGTGCATTTGTTTTACCTTATTGTAGGAGAGTCAAAGACAAAAAGACTTGAAAGTGTCTGTATCCTAAGAGCACAGCGTACGTGAGGATAAATATATACACACAAATAGGAATGTCGTTGCTATTGTAAATTTTAGCTCAAATGATGTATAAATGTTCTCTAAAACATGGTTCCTTCTCCTGAGGGTGTATGCAGTTTAGTTTATCAAGTCTGTTGCCTAAGACACAGTCCCTAAGATATATATGCCTAACGTGGGCATTAATGTATCATTATATCATGTTGTTAATTGCCATCGGGTTGGCTCTTAGGGCTCTGATGCATGGTGGTGACCGTATGTATGATGGAACGAAATGTTGCCGGTCCTGCATCATCTTCACAATTGTTGGTATGTACATTGTTGGTGGCTACTGTGTCAATCCATCTCACTGAGGGTTTCCCTCCTTTCGCTGACTCTATCAAACATAATGTCCTTTTCTAGCGGTTGGTCTTTCCTGATGATGTATCCAAAGTAAGCAAGCCAAAGTCTTGCCATCCTTGCTTCTAAGAAGCATTCTGGTTATGTTTCTTGTAAGACTGATTCGGGAGCCTGTGGTACATGCAATAAACTCATTGCCGTCTTGTCAATTCCGACTCATAGCTAGCGACCCTATAGGACAGAACAGAACTGCCCCCATAGGGTTTCCAAGGAGCAGCTGGTGGATTCATACTGCTGACCTTTCAGTTAGCAGCCAAGCTCTTAACCTCTGAACCACCAGGGCTCTGATGTATTCTATAGCAGTAGCAAAATCTGAGCTAATATGAATTTTATCTATTCTGAGTTTCTGCATGGATAAATGATACCTGACTGGCTATTTTCATTTGTCTTTTTTTTTAACATTGCAAACCAAACCTCCCCTCCCCCTTGGTCTGTGTTTGAAGAGGACTGAGGAAAATTATGAACCAGTAAAATATGTTATGTTAGACTTGGATGCAGTTGATTTTCAAAGAAAAAACATAAAGGAATGGGAGAGGTAAGGGATGAAGATTTTTAAGTTAAAAAAAAAATCTCCCCGTTTCTCACTAGGAAGGTGCTTTGCAGTTTATGTGATCGGATGCTGGAAAGTTCATTGTCCAAAGGTCTACACATGAAGTCACTGTAAAGGTAAGCAGCCTCTCCTTACTTGGGATCATTATCATTTCACCTAAAATCTAGTTGAAAAGTAGACCTGTATTTTGCCAAAACCAAACACCTGCTTTAAACATTTTTTTCAGGAGGAGGTTGCAGGTCATTCTCCTTGCTGAATTGAAAGGTAGTTGATAGGGCATGGGAGCCCTGGTGGCGCGGTGATTAAGCACTCATCAGCTAACCGAAAGTTCGGTGGTTGAACTCAGCAGCTGCTCCTCGGGAGAAAACGTGGCAGTCTGCTTCTGCAAAGGTTACAACCTTGGAAACCCTGTGGGGCAGTTCTGCTCTGTCCTGTAGAGTTGCTATGAGTCGGAATTGACTCGACAGCAACGGGTTGAGTTAATGGTTTGGATAGAAAGTAATTAAATCGTGATGAGCTGTGTAGTCTTCTAGGTGATGGATTGGGCTTTTACTAGCCTTGTATGAATTTTGAATACTGAACAATCTATGGTCAGCTTTTCTGGGTCTTACCAGGAAAAGATGCCACATTCTAAAATCAATCTCTCTCGTCGACACTGAGAATTATAATTAACCTGAGAATTTAATTGTAATGGGACACATGAGTATGGATTTTATTTGGCTCCTGTACCTTAACGCTATGCTTTATTAGTTTTCTTAATATGATTTGTGTCTGTCTGAATATTGACGTGCCAGTTAACCTTGAGACGTATTAGCAAAACTTGCACCTTACCATTTGCAGATCTAATGAGATAAGGATGATAGGCAACTAAACAGTTGCAGGTATAACTGGTGTCAAAAGCTGAAGCCCACATCCATAACTAAGGCTGATGTGTACCTACCCCACCTCCCCAAAAAAAGGGCTGTAAAAGTTTCTTTTGGTAGATGGGAGTGGGAGTTTTATTATTACTGTATTTTCTGATTATCTAATGCTTTTCTAGTTAAAAAGAAAAACAAGAAAAAACCATTGAGTTTCTAGTAACTAATTATGTTTATAACTTAAAAACATAAAGATCAATATTTAGGAAAGATTTTGCTTTGCTGTTTTAAGACAACCAACCATAACTAAAGTGACAGACTTAAATTTAATTAAAATAAGAACCTTATTCTTTGAAGTCTTTTTGCTTAAAACCAGAAACGTATGTGAGTTGTTCTAACAAAGTAAGCATGTGTAAGAATTTTGATATTTTGTTTAGATATTTGAAAAGTATCGTTTGTTAATAAAAGTAGTATATTCTGCAACGTTAAGTCAAGTTTTGTGTCTGGCTTCTTTGACTGAGCCTGTTTTCACGGTTCTTCCACGTTGTAGCCTGTGTCAGTACTGCATTACTTCTTAGGGTTGAATAATATTCCATTGTATGGAGAGACCACATTTTGTTTATTCATTCATCTGTTGGCAGACATTTGGGTTGTTTACATTTGGGGGCTATTGGGAATAGTGCTGCTATGAACATTCCTGTGCATGTTGTTGTATGAGTGTATGTTTTCACTTGTCTTGCGTATGTCTGCGGATCCCTGGTGGTACAGTGGTTAAGCACTCAGCTGCTAACTGAAAGGTCGGCGGTTCAAACCCACCAGTGGCTCCCCAGAGAAAGATGTGGCAGTCCGCTTCCGTAAAGACTGACAGCTTTGGAAACTCTATGGGTCAGTTCTACTCTGTCCTATAGGGTCGCTGTGAGTCAGGATCAACTTGATGGCAGCGAGGTTTTTTTGCGGGGAGTGGGGTATGTGCCTAGGAGTGAAATTGCCCAGGCATATCGGAGTTCCATGTTCCACCGTTTGAGGGACTGCCAAACTTTTCCAAGTGGTAGCACTATCTGTTACTGTCTTTTGAAATACAGTTGAACCATCTTCTAAATTTTAGCGAGAAGATGAGGAAGGGGGTCTGTTTCTCATTCAGTGTTTTGACTGGGTATTAATTCAGTACTTAGGTAAAACAGCCCTCAATATAATGGAATTGAGCACACATTAGTGAATTCCTGTTGTGCATGAGGCATTTGTGTTTGGCCCTTGTAACTGTCAGAATTTTTTTGTAGCACTTAACAGCACAGTGTCGTGCGCTTTCTGTACGCCAGTGGTCATTCAGGAGCGTCCTCAGAAGGAGACCCAGGTCCTGCATACCACAGTACCTGCAGTCATCAGTATTTCTGGAATAATCTGTGAAGAACGTACTCTTTCTAGCTGCAGTGGGTGTTGTCCTTAAGAAGGTGAGGCTAATCAGTGTTCCCATTGAATTGATATGATTTGAACAACACATGCCACTTTTGAATGCCATCCACAGTGAACCATGGTAATGGGAAAAATGATGGTATTTTTCTTAGATATTGGTGTTACCACGGATGATATGTTCAGAGGGAAAGTCCATATGTTGGGGTGTCACAGGTCAGGATGGGAGTTGCACCAGGGTGGTGCAGACAGTTAACACACTTGGCTAACTGGAGGGTTGGCGGTTTGAGTCCACCCAGAAGTGCCACGAAAGAAGGGCCTGGCAGTCTACTTCAGAAGACCACTGCCTTGAAAACTATAAAGCACAGTTCTACTCTGACACACATGGGGCGGCTATGAGTCGGAGTTGACTCACAGCACTTCAGTTAGTTAGCACTTAACCGTTTGCATCACCCAAAAACCTGTTGCCGTTGAGTCGATTCCGACTCATAGCGACCCTATAGGAAACAGTAGAACTGCCCCATAGGGTTTCTGTAAAAATGGCTTAGGGGCAGTGTCTGGCCTCCTCCAAGCCCCACAAAGGGGAGGGAGAACCAAGATCAACAACCCAAGGCTGATTCCTATGACGTGGAGGCCAGACAAGCCTCCTCTCTCCACCATCTCTACCAATTCTGACACCAGCCGTCCCTCCCACAGCACTCTCTACTGGGTTCGATAATTCATTGCAATGGCCACGTAGAACTCACAGACCATACTCATGATTACGGAGTTTCTTAGGAAAGTAACAGTTACAATTCAGGCTCAGGAACACCCAAGGATACAGTTCTTTCATCAGGACAGCCTCTTGCCAGCTGTGCTCACAGGCACACCTCTCCCTGGCCCTCAGTGTCTGCCCACAGGCACTCAGTTTTCTCCCTCTGTGAGCCGGGAAGCCCACTGTGCTGTCTCCTGCTGCCTGGTCTCTCCTGCTGGCCTCTTCTTCCTTGGTGGTGGTGGGTTCCTCCCTCTGCTGTGGAATTGGCTCTCTTTTAAGGCAAAACTGACCCGTCGCCTCGATAGGCCACAATTACCGTATCACAATCACCTGGGTGGGAGTTACAAGCTCATGGCTAGAAAAGCCACGCACAAAAGTAATTAATTGCATCTCAGTTTCCAGTGAGCGGTTGGTGGATTCAAACGGCTGTACCATTGCCTTTGACTTAATTCCAACTGAAAGTGACCCTTTAGGCAGAGCAGAACTGCCCCATAGGGTTTTCCAAAATTGTAACCTTTAAGGAAGCTGCCTGCCACATCTTTCTCCGGTGGCGTGGCTGGCGGGTTCAAACCGCTAAACTTTCGGTTAACAGCTGAGTGCTTAACCACTGCACAACAAAACCCCCCCCAAAAAAAAAACAAAACAAAACAAACCTGTTGCCGTTGAGTTAATTCCAATTCAGAGCAACCCTATAGGACAGAGAGAACTGCCCCGTAGGGTTTCCAAGGACAGCTGGTGAATTTGAACAGTCGACCTTTTGGTTAGCAGTCTGAGCTCTTAACCACTGCACCACCAGGGCTCCTTAATTGAAATCACTATACTTGAAAGAAAGCCTTGGAAGGAAGATCGGCATAAAACTACATAGCATGTGGCATGCTGACCCATGTGTCAGAGTAGAACTGCTCTATCGGGTTTCCTTGGCTGTAATCTTTATGGGAGCAGACTGCCACATCTTTCTCCCGTGGAGCAGCTGTTGGATTCAAACCAACAGCCTTTCGGTTGGCAGCCAAGCACTTAACCACCAGGGCTCCTTAAAGACAGCTATAGACCATACGTAAATGAATGAACGTGGCAGAATGTCAGTAAAACTTGATTTATGGACATTGGAATCTGAATTTCATATGATTTTCATGGATCATGAAATCATACTCCTCCTTTTGTTTTGCTTTCAACCATTAAAAATGTATAAATCATCCTCAGCTCTCAAGCAGCAGGATTTGGCCCACAGATACCAGTTTGCTGACCCTGACCTAGAGGATCACAACTGTTTTATTTCCACCTCTTGCAACTGCGGCCTTTTGAGTTGGAGGCCACCCGGGGCTCCAAGCCTGGAGAGGTCCACAGTGTGGTTAAGTCACAGCCCAGGTTGCGGTTACTTCGCAGAGGCTTTGCAAATGTTCCAGCAGCCACGGCTTTTCCACAGGCCATCTGGGGGCCTTTCTGTGGTGTAACTCAGAGGGGCCCTGGACCTGTGCCCCCGCCCTAAGTCAGCGGTTCTCGCCCTGGGGCAATTCCCTCTTCCCGCCAGGGGACATTTGACCGAGTCTGAGGACATTTTGGAGCCCTGGTGGCCCAGTGGTTAAGAGCTTGGCTGCTAACCAAAAGGTTAGCAGTTCAAAGCCACCAGCCACTCCTTGGAAACTCTATGGGGCAGTTCTACTCTGTCCCATAGGGTTGGTATGAGTCAGATTGACTCAACAGCTGTCTGCTTCCGTAAAGATTACAGCCTAGGAAACTCTACGGGGCAGTTCTACTCTGTCCTACAGGGTCACTGTAAGTTCGGAATGGACTCGATGGCAACAGGTTTGGTTTTTTTGGTTTTGTGGCCATTCAGAATATCCCCAAGGATTAACCCGTTAAAAAAAGAAAAACCTGTTGCCATCAAGTCAATTCTGACTCATAGCGACCCTGTGGGACAGAGTTGAAGTGCCCTGTAGGGTTTCCAAGGAGCAGCTGGTGGATTCGAACTGCCGACCTTTTGGTTAGCAGCCGAGCTCTTAACCGCTGTGCCACCAGGGTTCCAGTGAATTAAGACCCTCAAATCCAGCCCCAGGTCTCAGGCTGAACACATACATGGAATAGAATCCTCTACACCTAAGGTCCTGAGTAGCTCGCTGCTGCTGTCTTTATCTTATTCTGTAGTTTAAACGTTTCCCGTCTCGTGGCTGTGGGAATGTCAGCTGCTGAGCACTTAATTGCAGAGCTGCGTACCTGTGTTTGCTGACAAGCACAAGGGTACTTTGCCATCAAACACTGGGTTTTAAAATGCTTTTAGTTTTTTACTTTTTTTTTGGTGGTAAAAATATGTATAACAAAACATTTGCCAAGTAGACAGTGTTTACATATCCAGTGAAACCTGTGAGAGCCGGATCTCGACGGGATTACCTTGTTTTTCCGGGTCTCGAAAGTTTTCTGCCTTTGAGAGGGCGCACTCTGCCCACTTTTCTATGGCTCATTTTAGTGGGAAACATTTGTGTTTTCCTTCTCTGACAGGTTTCTGCCTTACACTTGGTCTGGCTCTGCAGATTTTACGGTGCAGTGCAGTGACATGATGTTCATCATGTTGTGGGACCATCGCCACTGGTCTTTTCCTAATTATTCCCCCCACAGGAACGGGCACTCTGAGCCCCTCGGCAATCACACCCTTGTGTATTAATGAGTAACTGGCTGGGACCTTCGTCCAGGCGCAGAAGGGACCCTTTCTGAGAAGAGCTCACCAGGGAGGCCTTTCTAATTCCCTGAAGAGTGCCATTCTTTTTCTAACACAAGACCCTGGCCTCCTGACCCTGCGGCCTCATTTCCTCCTTAGGAGCTCTGAGTCGCTCTCATGCTGATTATTTCTGAAGGCACTGCCAAGTTTTCATTACATTTTAATGACTATGGAAACGGTGCCTATTTCTAGTAGAACACTTGGAAGCTACAGAAAGGAACACGTACATACCCAGAGCTGTATCAAGCATCATCCCACCTCTAGAGATGGGTGCATGAACATTTTGGAGGGTCCCTTCTGCGCACACTCGCGTGTGTGTGTGTTCAAAACAAAATCTAGCATCATGTACCTTCCATCTTGAAACCTTTTTTTTTTTTTTTTTGTACATACCACTATCTCAGGCATTTTTTCCTCTGTCATGGAACAGTCTTACTGACTGCGTTATGTTCCACTGGTTGAGTCTCATGTTTTAAATGGCAGTGCTTCCGCCTGGCATTTGAACTCTGATAAGAAAAAAAAAGTATTTCCTTAACTATATTTACAAGCAGGTTGCCAAGCCTTTCTTCCTTTTGGTTAGCAGCTGAGCGCTTAACTGTTTGTGTCACCCTGGGACCTTAGACGATTTGACTCCAAATAAATAAATATGGCTGTAAAATTGGTCAAACTCTTTTCCCTTTTTGGAAATTTTTTCTGATTGTAAATAATAACACATATGTTGTTGTCGTTAGGTGCTGTCGAGTTGAATCTACATAGTGACAGAGGTGAACTGCTGCATAGGGTTTCCTAGGTTGTAATCTTTAAGGCAGCAGATCATCAAGTCTTTCTCCTGCAGAGTCTGTGGGTGGGTGGCTTTGAACTGTCAGTCTTCCAGGTAACAACAGTCAAGCGTTTAACTATTGCGCCACCAGGACGTAATAGTTGATATTTCCATGTATTCGCCGCCCTCCCAGTGTTTCCTGTGTATGTTCGGGACGGACTATGAGTGCACGTCTGCCTTCTGTTTTGTTTTGTTGTGGGTTTTTTTCTCCTGTCCCATTTGGGATGCTACCCTAAGCGTCTCCCCATTACACAGCTTCGAAAGTTTTCTCTTCCACCTTAAGATGACATAGGGTTTCGTGTCAGGCAGCAGAACCTTAAATCCTGGCTGCCCCGGCATTTAACTGGGTTATCTTTTCTGAGCCTGCATTTCCAAACCTATAAAGTCTTGCTAGCAAGAGCAGTGGCCGTGTTCGTTTCTTAGAGTTACGACCATTAAGTGACGTAAATCATATAGAGCATATAGCAGTATGCCTCATACCTGGAACCCAAGCCCTGTAGTACATTGTACTCTAAAACCATTTGAACTCCCCCCGTGCATTTGAACTGTGGTGTTGGCAAAGAATATTGAATGTACTACGAACTGACAGAAAAAACGAACAAATCAATCTTGGGAGAAATACAGCCAGAGTGCTCCTTAGAAGCCAGGCTGGGGAGACTTCGGCTCTCTTGCCTTGGACGTGTCATCAGGAAAGACCAATCGCTGGAGAAGGATGTCATGGTTGGTAAATTGGAGGGCCAGCAAAAATGAGGGAAGCCCTCCGTGAGATGCATTGGCACGGTGGTCACTACAAAGGACTCAAACATGGAGGTGATGCAGGACTGGGCAGCATTTCTTTCTGTGATACGTAAGGTCGCCATGAATAGGAGCCGACTCGGTGGCAGTGAACGGCAACAGAATGTGTTTACTGTAATTTGTTAAATCATTCTGTCATCAAACAGTAACACATTTCAAGAGCTAATACTGGCTTAATATTAGCAGGAAGAAAGGTGCAAAATGATTTTTAAAAATCCCCAAAATAGGTAGTCCTCAAACAGATTATAGAAACGTGCATTTTGATTGAATATGTAAATGTTCAAACTTTTGTCTTCACTAGCTGCTGACTGTGAAATAGACGTAAACTCAGTTCACGTCTTAATAGAGAAAAGCGTTATGGACAGAGACTATGGGGGAGGGAGGAGCTGGTACATCTGAGCCAGTCAAGGGCATGTCCACTTCCATGAAGAAACGCAGAGAGAAAAGTACCTCTTGTGATCAGCTCGTTTGGAGCCGGCCTTCCAGCTTCTGTGGTGCACGACCCTGAGTCTGCGTGAAAACAAGTCCCCGACACCTGAGCCTCTTCCAAACGCTTCCTGTAAGCGGTGGATCCTTCCAGTGCAAACGCCGACAAGCTCATAGCAGAAAAGAGGCAAACATTGTTACACCCCTTAAGAGACAAGCGACTGCTTTCAAAAATCTTTTTTTTTTTTTTGACTTTTTATTTTATCCCATACAGAAATTTATACATACATTGTTGTGTGACTCTAATTGCCATCCCCGTACTGTGACAGCACACTCCTCCTTTCCACCCCTGATTCCCCATGTCCATTCAACCAGCTCCTAACCCTCTCTGCCTTCTCATCTCACCTCTGGACAGGAGCTCCCCATTTAGACTCATGTATCTACTTCAGCTAAGAAGCATACTCTTCACGAGTATCATTTTACATCCCATAGTCCAGTCTAATCTTTGTCTGAAGAGTTGGTCTTGGGAATGGTTTTAGTTTTGGGCTAATAGAGAGTCTTGGGGCCATGTCTTCCGGGGTTCCTCCAATCTCAGACCATTAAGTCTGGTCTTCTTACTAGAATTTGAGTTATGCACCCCACCTTTCTCCTGCTCCATCCAGGACTCTCTGTTGTATTCCCTGTCAGGGCGGTCATTGGTGTTAGCCGGGTACCATCTAGTTCATCTGGTGCTTTCAAAAATCTTAAAAGGTCTTTTGGTAATGGGGTGTGTTATTAAACAAGATCTCTTTCCCTCAAAGGATGCCAGAGTTAGGTTATATTTTCCTCCCTGAGTTGGGGAGCAGAGCGCTCCCTTTAATAAATGTGCACTTAGCAGTTTACTGTTTCACAACTCGGCTCTCCTCCTGTTTGGTGGTGATGATGGTGGTGGTGGTGTTAGATGCCATTGAGTTGATTCTGTTTCACGGTGACCCTAAGTGATGGAGTGGAACTGCTCCATGGGGTTTTCTAGGTTGTAATCTTCAAGGAAACAGCTTGCCAGGCCTTTCTCATGTGGGACCGCTGGGTGGGTTCAAACCATCCACCTTTGGCTTAGCAGCTGAGTGCTTAACAGCCACACCACCAGGGCTCCTTCTTCCTGTTGGTAAGAGACATCTTCACCCTGTCTGTTGGCTCCCAGTACAAACTCTCCAAGTACCCTTGCGCCTCTATCTTGTAAGATAATTAAGTAGCCGCTAAGATGTTTGTTGTTTGTTTTTGGATAGAAAGCATTCCTCTGGCTTCCCAGAGAACGATACCCTATAATACCACAGGTGTGTACTAAATAAAATGAAACTCTTAGCCAACATTTCGTGAAGGGAAATGTGAATTGGTAGGAGCTTTTGTGGCTTTGAAGTTAAATCGTAAAAGGAAGAAATACTAAATCATTTTCATTTTCACTTCAGCTCCTGGATGGCTGTAATCCCAAATTGTCATTTATATAGAAATCCTCATCTTTCTTGAGGAAACTACAGAAATGCCATCAGCCGGCACTAATTTTCTCTTCTCCTTGGTTGAACAGCACAATGAGAGACTGTTTGGGCTGTAACTCCTCAGTGGAAGGGCTGGTGGGGGAAGGCAGGGCTGGCCGGAAAGGCAGGTGTTTCCTTTTTGTGGAGTCACAACTCCATAGACCCCAGTTCAGCCTCAGTGAGGTTGTCTCTTGTCACAACTGGGGCAGGAAAGAAAATAAACACAGTTACACTGATTAAATCCCCTTTTTCCCCTGCGGCTCGGCGCCAAGGAAGATCTGTCAGTGCCGCAAGAGCGCCCCTTTATTCTAGAAAAGGAGAGAGTGGAAGGCATCTACCGGCCCTCTCAGAACTCAGGGGCTGGGAGCGTAGGTCTCCCCAGCACCCACGCAGGAGTGCACACCTCTGCTCGTGGATCTTTCTTCTGCTGGCTGACAGGTGCCACCTACGTGTCCGAAATCACGGATTCAGTGTTCTGAGGAAGCGAGGCCTGTGTCGGGCTCTGGCGGGGTGTGTGTTCCCAGGCTCAGCCGTGAGGCCTCTCAGGTGGCTCTGGGGGTAGGGAGGGGTTCCGAGTGGCTGAATGAGAGAAAGAGCTAACATGGACTGGGTATTGAGTCTGCGCCCAGCGTTGCTATGAGGACTTATGTTAAAAAAAAAAAAAAAAAACATACAGCCTCCTGCTCATACCAGCCCACTTGCCGTCAAGTTGCCTTTGACCTTGTGACCCTGTGCATGTCAGTAGAACTGTTGTCCGTAGGGTTTTCAGTGGCTAGTTTTTTGGAAGTAGATCATCAGGCCTGCTTTCAGAGGTGCCTCCAGGTGGACTCAAACTGCCAACCTTTTGGGTTAGCTGCACAGTGCGCTAACCGTTTGCACCACCCAGGGACCCCAGACGCATTCCTCAGACCCAACAGTTGTTGCTGGTTGTTGAGTCAATTCCAACTCCTAGAAAAACCCCATGTGTGTCAGAATAGAACTGTGCTCCATAGGGTTTTTAGGGAAGGATTTTTCAGAAGTAGATCACCAGACCTTTATTCCAGCATGCCTCTGGGTACACATGAACCTCCAACCTTTCGGTTAGCAGCTAAGCGCATTAACCATTTGCACCCCACAAATTCTGGACCCAGAGGCCCCCATAATTCTCACCCCCTTCCTCAAGTTTTCGCTGGCCTCCTAGGTGCCAGAAGTCGTAGGCGCGCTAATGCAGTGCGTTTTGATGGGAAATAACGAGCGATATGGTTCCTCTCTGCCTCTTGTGCGGCTTCATCTCCACCAAGGGGGTGTGTGTGTGTTTAATCTAATTATAAAATTTTAATATAATTATTTAGTTACAAAATCTAACTCAAATCAGACATTATTTACCTTCATGTGTATAACATCCTGTACGTTATTTTCTTCAATCATCTCAAAAATGCAGTTTTATATATATATATATAAATTATTTTTTAATATAAATATATATATATATATTTATGTATATATATAAACCCATTTCCCTCGAGTTGATTCCAACTCATAGTGACCCTGTAGGACAGAGTAGAACTCCCCAAAGGGTTTCCAAGGAACGGCTGGTGGATTTGAGTTTCTGACCTTTTGGTTAGCAGCCAAGCACTTAAGCACTGAGCAGCCAGGGCTCCATATATACGTATATATGTGTGTGTATATATTATACACACACACACAGTGTTTCAGAACACTTTACAGAGAGGAGCTGATGCTGACACATGCGATTACTGAGCCCCTCAGTGATGTCTCTTCCCGACTACATAAATCCTATCAGAGAAGCGACTGTAGCTGTTATTGTTTGAACCTGGAGCCCTTTGTGAGTGAATGGTGGGGCATGAATGATTTGTCAGGATCATAGGCGTGATGCGGACCGAGCGGTCACCCTGCCCGGTGGCGCTGATGTTACTCTCGTCTGCTTAGTCATCTTCTCCAGTGGTTGACCCAACCGCTGAGCATCTAACTCTGCCGCCTCCGTGGATGTGCATGCGCTTCGGAATCCCGTTCGTGCCCCTCGTCAAGTACACAGTGAATCCCGTTCACACCGGGAGCTTCCCAAGTAAAACGCCAGTTGTGTGTGTTCCTTATCTGTTGCCTGAATTTGGCTTCGTGAGTGTGGTTTATACCTTACTCTATCCTGGCCTTATATACCAAGTCTCCTTTTTGGGGAAATATTTAACCTCGGGGGTTGCCTGTGTGTTTAATTGTAAAATTTTTATATAATTACATAATACAACTCAAATCAAACATTATTTATCTTCATGTGTATAACATCCTATATATTATTTTCTTCAATTGTTCAAGAATGAATGCAGTAAAAATATATATGTAACTATTGTGTGTGTGTGTGTGTGTGTGTGTGTGTGTGTGTAGCGTCTCACAATTCTTTCCCTGTTTTTTCCTCTCATCTTCCCGCAGAGGGTGGCCCCCGCTTCGTAAAGACCTCATCGCCGTGAGGTGAGGCTAAGATGAGCATAACCAGTGACGAGGTGAACTTTTTGGTGTATCGGTATCTCCAGGAGTCAGGTAAGCAGCTCACTTTCATCAACAGTAAGTGTATCTTCAGTATGCTCCGTGCAGATGCTCAACTGTTGGCCAAAAGCAGGGTATAGCAAGAGAGGCACTGAGAACATTGTTTTTTGTTGTTGCTGTTATTGTTGAAAATATACACAGGACATACACCAATTCAGCAGTTCCTACATGTACACTACAGTAACACTGATTTACATTCTTGGGGTCGTGCAACCATTCTCACCCTCTTTTTCTGAGTTGTTCCTCCCCCATTAACATAAACTCAGTGCCTCCTACAGTTCCTACCGCATATTTCGAGTTGTTGTCAATTTGATCCCATATAGATAGATCTTAAAAGAGCACAATGCTCAAGGCAGACATGCTTTACTAATTAAGCTAAACTGTTGTTTGGTTGGAGCCCTGGCGATGCAGTAGTTAAGAGCTCAGCTGCTAACCAGAAGATCGGCAGTTGGAATCCACAGGCTGCTCCTTAGAAACCCTTTAGGGCAGTTCTGCTGTGTCCTGTAGGATCGCTATGAGTTGGGATCAGCTCGCCGGCTGTGGATTTGGTTTTGGTTTGGTTTAAAGAAGACTTCAGGGGATATTTTTGCTTAAACGTTTAAAGATTATCTCAGGGCAGTAGTTTCAGCGGTTCATCCAGCCTCAGTGGCTCCAGAAAGTCTGGATTCCATGATAATTTGAAATTCTGTTTTGCATTTTTCCTCTTTTGATCATGATTCTGCTATAGAATCTTCGATCGGAGGGTTCAGTAATGGTAGCTGGCACTATCTAGTTTGTCTGGTCTCACGACAAGAAGAGTCTTATTAAGAGCGTTCAACGGGAGGAGAAAAGGTTCTGGGCCATCCTATCCTGGGAGTGGAGTGTAGGGGGATTTTTTTGCTCCCATGACATCTTTGTTCGGATGAAATCAGATTGAAGTTAGCCTCATGATGGAGGTGGAAAAAGGTGGACGCTTGTAAAAACGGTGTGGAGGCAGTGTCTGACTTCCTTCAACCCCAGAAGGAAGAAGGAGAATCAAGGTTAACAGCCCAAGTCTGATTCCTATGAGGTGGAGGTCAGACATGCCTCCTCTCTCTGCCATCTTTAATAACTCTAACACCAACAGTCCCTTCTAAAGCACTCTACTTTTCTGTTGGATTTGATAACTCATTGCAGTGGCCACACAGAACTCACAGACAATCACTCACAATTATGGGGTTTATTGGGGAAGTAACAAGTTACAATTCAGGCTCAGGAACACTCAGGATACAGTTCTTCCATCAGAACACTCAGGATACAGTTCTTCCATCAGAACAGCCTCTTCCCAGCCGTGCTTGCAGGCACGTCTCTCCCTGGCCCTAGGCATCTGCTCAAAGGCACTCAGCTTTCTCTCTCTGTGGGCTGGGAAGTCCACTCTGCTGTCTCCTGCTGGGTCTCTCTCTCCTTCCTTGGTGGTGGCAACCTCCTCCACTCTGCTCTGAAATGGGCTCTCTTTTAAGGAAAAACTGACCGATCCCCTTGGTGGGCTATAATTACCCTATCACACAGTCACCTGGGTGGGAGTTAAAAGACACCATGGCTAGAAAGGCCACACACAAAAGTAATTAATTGCTCGGCGATGCTGCTGTGTGCTCTTGGCCTGGGTTAGAGGGAGGGTGTTTGTGGGCTGGTGTCTATGTATGAAGCTGTTAGACTTAGCACCAGTGGGTGGATTTATCTCCATCTGGCACTGATCATGCTCCCAGCTCCCATCCCTCATAAATGAACCCTAGGAGGTTTTCTAAAGCCCAGGGATATTTCTGGTTTCTTCTAGCACTGTGGATTATGACCAAGTGGATTAAGTTAGGGCAAGTTGTTAAAGGGCCAGACAGGCACGTGTGTTTCTTGTTGACAGTGTGGACCTTGCGTGTGACAGCTGCCATTCTTGGGGAGCAGGGCCTGGCTTTGACACTGACCAGGGACATTCCAGGAATACGTCATGTGATATAGCTGAGCCTTGGCTCCTTCGGTACAGGATACTGGGCTTTCCCCAAGCAGTGGATCCTAAATGCAGTTTAGGGAATCATTTTGTGGGATACTTGTTTAAAATATATAACAGACTTAGTCCTTTTTTTTTTTCTTTTAAAAAAAATTAATTTGTAAAATGGAAAACAGGTTTTTTTATTATGTTAAATGTTATGTGTAACAAAACATTGGCCATTTCCCCAGGTTTCACGTGTACAATTCCAGTGACCTCAGTCACATTCATCACGCTGTGTAGCCGTCACCACTGTTTATTTCCAGGATTTTTCATCACCCTTAACAGAAGCTCAGTGTCCGCTAAGTAATGAGTCCCTCTTTCCTTCTCTCCCGCCCATTCCTGATAACCACTGATAAACTCTTGTCTTTATACACTTGTCTTTTCTCAATATTTCATATAAGTGGGATCATACAGTATTTGTCCTTTTGTGACTGACTTGTTTCACTCAGGATCACGTTCTCAGGGTTCATCCAGGCTGTAGCTTGTATCAGGGTTTCATATCTCTTTAAGGCGGAATAATATTCCATTGTATGTACTGTATTTTTATGCAAATAATGCACACCTTCTGGGATTGTTTGCCAGCTGCACCCTCGCGCACACACACCCACAGAGACACACACACAGACACACACACACACACACACACACCGCCCCCAGGTATTTTCCTAAGTGCAGTGTGCTAATTTTTTTAACAGCAACATGTGGAAGAGGATTGGCATGGAGTGCTTGTGAAGGTGCCTCATAGGGAGAGGGTGCGGCCGGCAAACCAGTGCAGAAGGTGCACGTGATTTGCATAAAATACCATGTTTACCATATTTTGTTTACCCATCCATCTGTTAATGGACACTTGGGTTGTTTCGCCTATTTGGCTATTGTGGATAGTACTGCAGTGAACATTGTTATATAGGTTTCTGTTTGCGTTCCTGCTTCCACTTCTTTTGGGTATATACCTAGGAGTGGAATTGCTGGATCAGATGGTAGTCCTGTGTTCAACTTTCTGACGAATCACCAAACTGTTTTCCACAGCAGCTGCACTATTTTACAATCCCAGCAGCAACGGATGAGGGTTCCAGTTTCACCACATCCATGTCAACACTTGTTATTTTCCTTTTTTTTTTTAGTCATAGCCATGTTAGTAGGTACAAAGTGATAAAATGGAAAACTTTTAATGTTTTACTAAACATACAAAATGACACTTATGAAAAAGCATCTTTGTTTCTACTCACCTGAAGAAATAAACCAATTCCAAAGCAGTGGGGACCCCCGTGTTTGACTCCCTGGTAGCATCCCCCCTTTCTCTCCTCGCACTAATTACCATCCAGGTTTTGGTGTTTATTAGCCCCATACATTTACACATGTGGTGAAATGAGTTCCTTTATGTGACCTTTTGCCTTGGTTCTTTGAGAAAACAGCTTGAGAGAGTTTTCCCCTAACCCCTGAAGAGTTACATTTGCCCTTGTTTTCTACTCTAGAGGGTTTGTTGCTTTTGTCCAGGTTGATTGACATTTTCTGTGTAAGCTGTAAAGTACTTGGTTTGATACTTTCTGCCTGGCTCTGGGCTGCAGCCTGCCCTGTGATTAGTATGTACCTTGCAGGGATTGGTCAATAGGTTATGCAAATGAACTGACTATAGCCTACTATGCAAATGAAGTGTCTGTGGCATATTGAAAGGGAATTGGTCAGTTTGTGACCCCGCTGGAAGGGGCTGTGTTTTGAAATTGACAAGGAGTTGTCTACATATGCAGCTGACCCCACAGAGGTTTTTAGAAGCAGGAAGAAGGAGAGGGAAGTGAGAAGGAAGAAGAAGCAGGAAAGCGGAGGCAAGGAACCTCCTAAAGGAGCTGTAACACAGGTCAGGGGCTGTAACACTGAAGACAGCAACAGGCCTGGAAGGGGCCCAGCAGCAGTAAGCCCAGAAGGGGTCCAGTATCAGAGCTGGTAATGACAGATGTCAGAGGAGCCTATCCTCTGGGGGTCGAAAGGACGCCTGTCCTCAGGGGGCTGAGGGGAGACGTGCCCGGCCGAGAGAAGGGCCTGCTTGCTTGCACGGCTGAGAGAGCTGTCCTGCACTGAAGAAGGG